>JAITYX010000008.1:990000-5962818 GCA_021018815.1 Talinum fruticosum
GATCATAAAGCTGTTATTATTATTATTTTCATTATTGCTCTCAATACTTCATATAATAATAATAATAATAATAATAATAATAATAATAATAATAACAATTATTATTATTATTATTATTATTATTATTATTATTGTCGTTGTTATTAAAAAGTTAATTATTAATATTATTATTATCATTATAACGACTTATAACCCTCATTACCGCTATAGCGACTTATAACCGCTATACAACTCATAACGGTATAACCGCTAATTATAACAACTCATAATAGATCATAAACATTATAAACGTTATAACCGCTAGTTTTAACAGTTGAAACGAATAGCGCCTTAATTGTCAATGAGCTCATACCTCAAGTGGGAAGAAGACTACTTTAATTTATGGAGGTTATGAGATCCATTTCTAATAAGGGTGGTATGAAATATCCTATTCCTAATTGAGGACTATCATATCTAACAAATTTTTTGAAGTTTTATTTTTTAATTAAAAAATTATAGTTATTTATGCCTAGTTTATTATTTTTTTCACTTTTTACTCTTCTAAATTGAAAATTGCAAAAAAAAAAAAAAAAAGTCAAGCAATATAGTATTGGGGAACTACGCAAGGTAAGGAGAAGATGGCGAGTGTTTAATCAGCGTCCTTGTCATCACAAGTATCCTGCGCTGAAGGGGAACCTCGGTTTCGAATTTGAACCTTCCTGATCGATTCTTGAATTCCCGAAGAGAAGAACTGAAATCCCAAATCAAATCTGCAAATTATATGTTATGAGAGAGAATCGAGTGGAAGAACAATGAGCGTGCGCGAGTATAGATTCTTCTTGTCCTGCGACATCAATCTTCCTGTTACCTTCAAAGTCGATCGCTTGGAAGGTACTTTGCCTCCTCTCAAGTCTCCCAATTCAGGTACTCTTTCTCTATCCTAGCCCGCTCTTCCCAAAATTCGCTTGCTTTTTGTTCAATTTTTAGTTAGTTTGTTTTTTTGATGTGATTTTGAGACTGCCAATTTCAAGCTTAAGACTTGAGGTTATGTAATGAAATTCCAATTAGCTAGTGGACGGGGTTTTTTTTTGGGGGTTGGGGGAGGGGGGCGGCACCAAAAACTTATATGCCACACTGCGAATCTTGTGGAAGTTGAATTAAACTATGAGTCCTTTGACATTCTTGATTGCCCATTTGCATAATTGCTGCGGAACTTGCTCAATTTTGTATCATTTGTGGGGATTGCCCCTGCCCAGATATCCCAGTTGAGAAATACCTCCTGCTGCTCATCCTCTCTATCTATTTCACTCTCGCTCATATGACAAGCATTGAAACATATATCGAGGAAGCATTGAAACATATCACTCATACGACTTGTGTTTTGGCAATAAGAAGAATTACTAAAATGGGTTAGACATGCATGAAAGAAAGAAGGGACACTAGTCACTTTGGTGACTTCCAATCATGACAGGGTTTAATTAAGCGGTCTTGTTTAGTATTTTGATCAGATCTTTCGCTGTCCAGATATCTATGAGCCAAATATTTCCTGTATGTCTCATATTGGTGCATTGTCTAATATTGGAGTTATGCATTTTGTTGAAGATGTTTGTTTTAACTTCCTCACATGATTCTTTCAGTGCATTTTTCTTCAAATTATAGTCCTTATGTTCAGTGCACCTGATCACTGTGATTTTTGATAAAAGTTTCTGCAGATGTTGGCTATGCATCAGAGGAGAGAAGAGGAGAGTTATATGTTGAATGCGCTTTGTTCATTGATGGAGCTCCTTTTGGACTATCCATGAGAACCAGGTCTGACACTTTTACTGCTTACAATTCCACCTTGTGTCATATGATCCATGTTGACTGACTTTGTGTCTGTTGTTTGGATTCTGCGATATGAGTGCTGTTCAACCGATTTATTTTGTTTATCTTGGTGTGTGTATGTTTGTGTCTGTCTATGACTCTATGGTGTTTGGTTCCTAGTTCTTGTATGTAAGCTATTGACTTAAACTGCTACACCAAATGCTAGATTTGAAGAAGTTTCAGATGATTATGTTGTTGCATGTTATTGGCACCCAGCTTTTCAAACAGTCAAGATTTGATTAACTGGCTTCAATAAATGTCTTGTCTTTGTTGTTTGGCCTGGGGCGGGGGGTTGCCATCATTTGTGTGCTCTCCAGACATTTTAGAGTTGTGATATTCAAGGTCTTTATTTTCTCTCTCCCTCCCCCTCTCTCTCCCCCATATGCCAAGTATTTCAGAGCTAATTCCTATTCAGATACTAATCCTTTATTTGCTATGTATTTTCTCTGTTGATTATGCGGTCTATGCCGCCTGGTTATTTATTATATTATATGAGCTGACTAGTGAGGTGGTATATGCTTCTGTAGGTTGGAATCTGGACAATCATTTTGCTGGAATGAGTTGATTACATTGAGTACCAAATATCGAGACCTGACGGCTCATTCACAACTTGCTTTTACGGTATTTAAGACTTACCTATATTGTACCCTCATATCCTATGAGATGTTTGCTGAGGAGGGATATGAATGATTTTGGTTGCTTTAACGCTTGATAGCCTTTGTGTGAACTTAATGGGTACTTATGTCGTCTCTGCTATGTGTACTCTGATGCTAGATGGTCACCATTCGCAACTCTTATGTCAATATTTAATTCCACATCTTATGTAGTTCTTCCATATTGTCTTCATCGGTCCATATGATGGTTCTGACAGCAGTTTTCTGACGATGTGATTTTTAAAGTAACCACTAAAGAGGTCTTCTAGTGGTATTCAGTCCACCTTTATCAGGTACTTATGGGGGCTTGAGTCCCACTAGGGATATTTCAGAGTACAAGGCTTCACTGAGTAGTTTTTATTTTTAATTTACATGTTTGTCCTCGTACTTACCTTTTGTTTGATGATTTTTATTTTGCTAATCAAAATAAAGCTACTATTTCTGGGGTTCGTTTTTACATATTTGGTTCCTTGGAGGTAATTCTCCATTCACCTGAGTTATAAATGTTGGTTGCCTTTCTCAAAACTTAGGTGTGGGATGTCTCATGTGCAAAAGATGAAGGGCTGATTGGTGGAGCAACAATTCTCCTCTTTAACAGCAAAAAGCAACTTAGAACGGGTAAGCAAAAGCTTAGACTATGGCTGGGGAAAGAAGCTGATGGATCATTTCCTTCTTCGACTCCTGGGAAGGTATCAATTGTTTGACTTAGTATTTAAAGAATCCTCTGTTTCATGATTTCTTCTATGAAGAATCCTCAAGTTTCAGATATTGACAATGACATAACTTTTTCCTTTACCTCTAGGTCCCTAGGCATGAGCGAGGGAGTTGGAGCGTCTGGAGAAGCTTATGAATAAATATGAAAGAGGGAAAATTCAACGCGTGGATTGGCTAGATCGCCTTACATTTAAAGCCATGGAAAAGATTAAGGAACGTGAAAGTTGTGGAACTAGGAGTTCCCAATTATATCTTGTTGTTGACTTCTGTAGCTTTGAGCATCAAGTAGTCTTCCAGGTATTGTCTTCTCGTCCACAGTCCATTAATTATATTTGCTGATGATGGGTTGGGTGGTAATTGACACATTTTGTGTTTTAGAGTTTTAGCTACCATATCTTTAAATTATCACAGTGCTACCATGGGTATAAAACTATACATGTACTCCTTTATCGATGAAGTCACTTGGATCAATGCTAAGTACCTCCTCTTCCTTGGGAGAGATCAGGAGTTCAAATCCTAGCCAGTGCAAGGTTTGGTGTGTTCCCTCATGCAAGGTTCCCTCTAGTCTGCCTCCCATGCTTAAGCTTCTCATCCTCTGATAGTTTTGGCTGCCCTCAAAACTATAAAAATATTTATACTTTGCTTAAATCTGTACTACTCTTCTTTGCAAAACATGTTCCTTTAGTAGTTCCGCAAGCAGGACCTAGAATGGGAGTTGTTGTTGTTGTGTTCCTTCTGGTAGTTGTCTTAAGGGTCTGCAGCAACCCTCTCTTGTGGAGTTTGCCAACCTAGAACTTTATTCCAGATACCATATAAGTTTGCCAACTGGGGGCAATTCTTATGGAAATTTCCTTCAAAATTATGGTATGCAAATCATGATGACCTGACGTTTGATGATTTTTGATCGGTTATAAGTCTGGTCCTTCATACCAACACAAGTTGGTTTAAGTTTTCTGGCACTTGTTCCCTTAGTAAACTCTTAGGGTTGAGTCTTGTAAATGGAGAAAATTTGTGATGGGAGAGGTCTACCTCCTTTATATAGGTCAAAGATGGCTCGAATCCAATCAAATGGAGGATCAAAGACCGAGAAAAAGAAAGGTCTGGTCTTTCATTCTTTTGATATAAGTAGTGTATATCCTCATTCTTGTTAAAGCGTGAACCTTATGAATATAAACTAAAATAGGTGATTATGCTAGTCAAAAGTACTGTGACTGTTATTTGTTGAAAAGTTATGCTAATTGCTTTTTTTTTCTTTGGAGTTTTTTTTGTGGGATTGTGCTGATCAGTGGTTTTAGGATGTACATTCTGCCATAAGTGTGGTGAGCTTTTTTCCCCTGCTCGTGAATGCTGAGTATTACCTTATTGTTTGCGTTGTTGTTGTGATTTTTTTAAAATTATCTTTTTAACTTTTTTTCCGGTTCTTGCATAATTCTAGGCATGCTCTATTCCCCCTCCCTTTTGGTTTGGGGGAAGGGGGAGATTGAGGAGCTCTAGTCATGTTTTTTTAGTCATGTCCTAGTCCTAGGGCCATTTTGAAATCTCTAAACATTTCTCCTCATTTATGGCTGTGCTTTGTTTATCATTTTCTTTGATTGGAATGACTGACGATTCTTTCTCATACAAGGAATCTTGTTTGTAATTTTTGGAAGACCATTTGATGTATTTCTGGTGCTGTGTACTGTTTGCATCTATTTGCTTTTATAACTTGTTGCCTCCTTTTTCTTGTCCATGTAGGAGTCTGGACCAAATGTTTTCTTACCATCTCCAATAGGCGCAAATGAGCTGGTTACTGTGTGGGATCCTGAAGTGGGAAAAATAAACCCTTCCGAGCACAAGCAAATAAAACTAGCTAGGAGCTTAACTCGTGGTATCATTGATCGTGATTTGAAGCCAAGCTCTAATGAAAGGAAGTAAGTTCGAGATCTAGTAGTTATTGTCAATTAGTTGGTCTTTTAAGTTATGCCTGCTAGTCGCAAATTGCACGAAGAAGATCCTAAATTGCTAATTACTGTGCTTCATGATTAGACTACTCATGCTGCATATTTCTTCTCAAGGTTATAAATTTCTTGTTCTGGCTGGTAGCTGACAGCTTAATATCTACAACTGGTTTGTTATCACTTTGAGTTTTGGATATTGGGTTTGTTGAGAACTGAAATAAACTTTTAGAAACAACCTCTTGTGGTTGCCAAATCAAACAACACTCTGCTCGTTTTCAAATACTTGTGATACTTAAATAAAAGTCTCCTTTGACTACATTGATTATATTGTGATACTTAGAAAATCTATTGTTCTACATCACTCTGTTTTCAAACACTTGGCATAAATAATTTGGCGAATCTGTATGCAAATTGAAATGATGCACTGTGATATCTTTAGAAACACCTACTGTTGGCTTAGGCAGCTTGAATCAAGTCTGTATTAATCTTGTTTTTGTTTCTTAAGTAGTAGTTGCCCAATGATGTATATATTTTGCTCATTGTCATTTCTTAAAATGGAAACTTGACCTGTATCTACTTCTTCATGTGAAGAGCAATTCAAAGGATATTGAAATACCCTCCAACAAGGACTTTGAATGGAGATGAAAAACAGCTACTGTGGAAATTCCGGTTCTCACTGATGTCAGAGAAAAAGCTCTAACCAAGTTTCTGCGATGTGTTGAGTGGAGCGATGTTCAGGTCAGGATATTGTGCTTTTCTGATTTCCAGTGGTGTTGTTTAATCCCTTTATTCTTTTTTTTTTTTTTGGGGGGGATGTCTTTTCATTTAATCATTAAATGATGCTGCTATAAGTTGTATTATTTAATCTCTGTATTGGTGGTGTTGATGCTTTGTCAGGAAGCAAAGCAGGCAATTGAACTTATGGGCAAGTGGGAGACAATAGATGTTTGCGATGGTTTGGAGCTTCTTTCTCCCGTTTTTGAGAGTGAAGAGGTCTGTTACCATTGCATTATTTGTTTAGACTCTAGAATTCTAATTTCATAAGTATGAAACCATCATGCATTTCTCTATGATCTGATTCAAGTGTCCAATCTTATAGAAACCTATTGCCTTCTATTAGCTATTGATGCTTGCTTGTGTAGTTGTGTTAGGATATATGGTTGAAAAAATCAGCTTATTTACCTTTTTCATTGGTTCAGTTGTATGTTCAAGGAATCAGACGCCTCCGTGACTTCTTATGATGTGACATGTGAGTTAAGTAATGCCTGATTTGTTCCTTATTGGTAGGTGCGTGCATATGCTGTGAGTGTTCTTGAAAGAGCTGGTGATGATGAGCTACAGTGCTATCTTCTTCAGCTAGTACAGGCTCTTCGTTTTGAGCGCTCGGATAGATCAAGACTTTCTCAATTCCTTGTAGAACGCTGTATGTTTTTTCCCTAATCTTTCTACTCCTGTCAGTGCTTCTGAGTTCTGACCAACTGCTGACCCTATATGAAATATTTGCAGCCTTAAAAAATATTGAGTTGGCTAGCTTTCTCCGCTGGTATGTTGCTGTGGAACTTCATGATCCTGCATATGCAAAGCGGTTTTACTGCACATATGAATTGTTGGAAGAGAATGTGCTGAAGGTGGAGAATCCCAATCTTTCGTTTTTTTAAATGTCGTATGTTGGATGATTTATCCATTTGGGTTTTGAAAAGACTAACTGTGTGAGACTATGCTAATATCTTCTGATGAAAAACATGACTTTGGTGTGCATGTGTGATTTCAGGACTAGAAATAACACCATGTTGTTCATGTGTGTCATACCGTGAATTGTGTTGAAGCCTTGAAGGAATGTCCTGTCCTGTGGTTGATGTAGCAAATATAACTAAGATATCACTCCAATCAATCCCATAACTTTGTCAAACTCTGGGAAAGATAAATTTTAGGTAATATCATTAAATGGACTGTTTCCTCACTAGTTGTTTACACAAAAGATTTCTCTCTTACAAATGAGGAAAATTTGACAACAGTTTTAGTACATTTAATTTTTTTTTGGGCAAGGTTAATGAGCCAAGAGAGTAATGTTAATGCTGGGCCTTCTCATCATTAGAACTGCAGTTTTCATGGGCAAGTAGAGTAGTCTGTGGAAGTCCCATGAAAACTGAATTAGGGACATACTGAATGTTATCAGTGCCTTTGGTAAAACCTTAAGCTGTACTATAATTATGATAAGAATTTACAAATAGCAGTCTACATGCACCTTTGTTTCGTTTTAATTATGATAAGAATTTACCAAATCACAGCTGTCAGCTGCTGAGACTGGAGGTGAGGATGGATTCAAGTTATGGCAAAGCTTGGTGCGTCAAACAGAACTGACTGCTCAGCTGTGTTCGATAATGAGGGATGTCCGTAATGTGCGTGGTGGAACACAAAGAAAAGCCAGAAGCTTAGACAGCTTCTTTCTGGTCTTCTTAGTGAGCTTACCTATTTTGATGAGGTAAGTCTTCACATTTTTTTCTGGGATCGTAAGTCTTCATTTCTTTGAATTAATTGAGTTTTGGTTTTTCACGACTCTCTCCTCACATTCTAAAAGGGTTGCATGATATGTCTGCTCCTGTTAAAATGTCAGTTGCCTTTACCTGTACTTTGTGAAATGCTGATATGCTTGTGTTGGCATCTTCAGCCAATACGATCTCCTCTGGCACCAAGAGTCCTTATTACGGGAATTGTTCCAAATGAGTGTGGATTATTTAAAAGCGCATTGCATCCTTTACGTCTCACTTTCCGGACTGATAATGGAGAGAGTTGCAAGATTATGTTTAAGAAGGGAGATGATCTCCGGCAAGACCAATTGGTACACTGTGAACTTCTCTTATTCATGTGTGAAACTTAAACAGGTTACATGTTGTAACATTGATTTGTTAAAAGAAACTTATCAAAAATGGAAAAAGAAAATGATATGATGAAAGAAAATATGCTTTGCTCATTTCATGCCTTTCTAATATTGTACTTTTTTGCAGGTGGTCCAAATGGTATCTCTCATGGATCGATTGCTTAAATTGGAGAATCTTGACCTTCACCTCACCCCGTACCGAGTCTTGGCAACTGGGCAAGATGAAGGAATGTTGGAATTCGTACCATCTCGTTCCTTAGCCCAGGTACTGAATGCAGATAAACAACCCCCAGCCCCCCAAATAAAAAACAGTAAAAAAAGGGCCTAGAGCGCAAGATAATTAGGTTTGCGCCCTTCATAATATCAATTATGTCTCATTTGAGAAGTCAAGGAAGTCAATGACATTCCTTAATATGCTTGATGGTCTGCAAAACCTTGGTCAAGGAACCACTTACTTGGTGTTTTGTCATTGGAACACTGCATACGATATAATTTTGTTGTAGATTTTTTAAATAATCTAACAGTGATAGGCCTATTGTTCTATTTGATCTCCAGATTCTCTCTGAACATCGGAGTATCATCGGATTTTTGCAAAAGTTCCATCCAGATGAGGATGGACCATTTGGAATAACTGCTACCTGCCTTGAAACATTTATAAAGAGCTGTGCTGGCTATTCCGTTATCACATATATTCTGGGTGTTGGAGATAGGTAATCCTGCAGCTTTTGGATTGCTTCATGTCAACCTAAGTTCTTTATTTCCCATATATTCTGGGTGTTGGAAAACTCATTAATACTATTTGGTTTATTTAATAAATTCTGTATAACCAAATTTACCATAGTTCAAAGAACTATGATCAAGAGCATGTTCATCGAGTAAGCTTCCTTATCTACCAAAATACAGATTTTAAACTCTAAATACATATTTATTGAAAATCAGAAAGTCGTTCTGAGTAACAACAAATTTCAGTAATGGCGAGTTGATGATCTCTTATGGTGAATTGGTACCTGTGCTTTGGCTGGTTTAGTTGTACCTGTTGTAAGTCTGTTTTTGTCTATGTTAAACTGGCTTTCAGAGATAATCGATAGGAGAATAGATGAACATGAGAAACAATGACCTCAATGTTGCCTGTTCTGCTCCTACACTGCAAACTGCAGTATTGTAATTCAATGGGGGAGGATGATAGGCTACATGGTTCTGTAATGTCATGAACACTTACCACGTTTCTGTGGCTGGTTTACTAACTGGTTTTTCCCTGTGCTTATTGTTTGATGAGTTTCCATTCAAATTCATTGATTTTTGGATCTGTAGGCACCTAGACAATCTTCTTCTCAGGGATGATGGACGACTGTTCCATGTTGATTTTGGCTTCATATTGGGCAAGGACCCTAAACCATTTCCGCCACCAATGAAACTTTGCAAAGAAATGGTTGAGGCTATGGGTGGAGCAGAAAGGTATTACAAATAGCCATTCTCTGTTTCGGGTTCGATATGTACCTTTACTTACGAATTAAAATAGTAAATGTGAATGCTCAACTCCCTATGATCTGTGTTCTGCATAAAGCAATCCTAATATTTAAGGCACGACTAAATTGGTGTAACCAAGTAGCTATCCTGTTCACTACGGTAGTCGCAAATACCATGTTATGTGGATGGCCCTCCCTTTGGATTGACGTTTTAGGTGTTGATATGCCTTGACACTTTCTCCCACCAAGAGTGAAATATTTTATGCTTTCTTGTAAATGCCTTCGGAGAGCACAACTAATTTGTACTATTTTTTTGGTTGGTCCTGGCAGCCAATACTATACAAGATTCAAGTCCTATTGTTGTGAAGCATACAATATTCTTCGCAAATCCAGCAACCTAATCTTGAATTTGTTCCATCTGATGGCGGGTTCTAATATTCCTGACATTGCTTCTGATCCTGAAAAGGGTATTTTGAAGGTAAGTTTCTTTTTCCCTTATTGCTCATATTCGAAGGCTCATGCTGTGAAACCGGTGGGTTTTTTGCTTTTATCTTGTAAATATGCAATTCTTCCCTGGAATCATGAATACTGATGAATCCTTTGACGTTGCATAGCTGCAAGAGAAGTTCCGGCTGGACCTGGATGATGAAGCTAGCATCCATTTTTTCCAAGATCTCATCAATGACAGTGTCAGTGCTTTGTTCCCTCAAATGGTTGAGACGATTCACAGATGGGCCCAGTATTGGCGTTGATCTATGTCAGCTGGGATACTTACAATAACAATGCAAATATCAGGTACAAGTTTTATCATCAACTCATCATGCTTGTAGATGTTTTTGAGATCAACTGCCCTTTTCGCTGTCAGTTGATGGGATGTGTTGCCAATGATGATTCCTGTTTGATTTGGCAGCTTACCAGACCTTATGTTCTTTTGTCGAAGTATGTCATTATATGTAGTTAGAAAGTTGGTGCTATCCATGTCTTTGAGTTATGAGGTCACTTATGAGGCATAATCCTTAAGTTAATACTTCCCATGAGTGATTATTGTTAAGAAAGCTCTATATAGCTAGCAAGCTTTGCAAGTAGCAGATAGCAATCAGTGACTATCCTTAGGTCCTGGACTCCTGGTGAAAGTCTCCCTTGCCTGAACTGCCTGATCCTTACCTGAATGTAAAACAAGCTTACCTTATTTTTGCCCCAAAGCCAGATTGATGCTACACAAACTGGATTCATGATTTTTGTTTGAAATCAATTCAACAGCATCTGCTCGGTAGGTTTGCTGGACAATCATCCCCCTCCCCCACAAGCAAACAAAATGAGCCAACTTGGAACATGATCCAATATGATACGAACGAGCCATTTAAAGGTTCATCTGTCCTTATCTGATTTGCCACTTCGGATCTCTTGCAGGCCTGTGCTTCCCTGGACAACACATTGAATGTGTCGTCAGTTTATGAATTTCTCATGGATGTCTGAAAGCAAGACGATTCTTCCACTCAGGTCCCTCGTTGATATACGATGTAAAAAAGCTAGGAGAGAAGGAAAGGAAATTGTACATAGCAACTTAATATGTCTGTTTTACTTAACTTTTCTTTTCTTTTCTTTTCTCTCCTCGGTCAGGGCATCTGTACAGTAGGTACCAGTTATTTATGGTTAGCTGATTGAGGAGGGTTGGTAGTTTTTGCCTTGGTTATGTAGTCCACAGTCTACAATTCAATCTGTTAAAAGTAATCTTTCTGTGTAATCATATTTTTTTTAAAAAAATTTGACTGTGTTGAGTATGGTGACTCCATTTGCTTCCATAAAATGATCTTTAGGGGTGGTTTACTCATAAATAGAGGACACCTAAATTTGAATATAGAAACGCTGGTTTCTCAAATAACTTATTGCCTTTGAGGATGCCAAAGATATATTTATGGAGGGTTGAAGCCAAGTGGAAGAAACATCCATCAGTGCAATACTCTATGTCACTATTTGGGCAAAAATAACAATATTATAATGTTCATAAACTCCATCATCAGCGCAAATGTCAGAAAATTGAAATATCTCTCTCAAAATTTCTCAAAATAAAATTAGTTCAAAGTTGTTTTAAAAAGTGATCTGATAAAGTTATATGGTATATCTGTACGGTCAAAAATTATAAAGATAGATTGAAACAGGATACATAAATAGTACAATAAAAAAGTGTATTATCATAAAAAAATATATACTAATAAAATTTTTATTTATTAAAATATACTCGTTATATGAATAATGCTATTTATATTTAAATTTTTAAAGGACTCACAAAATTAAAATCACTCTAGAAATTGTTGTAAAATATTCCCTGTTTGTTAGATTCAAAGGTCAAAATTAACGTGTTGATCTTGCGTTGACCAATTGAACACCGAAGCTGACTCGCTTTTCTCACCGCTGCGGCTTTCCCTATTTGACGTGGCAGAAGTTGATTGGCCTGATGATTAAAATTTATAACATTGGTAAGTATTGTATTGATGGCATTTACGTTATTAATGCAAAATTTCTCCAACATTTCGGTACCCCCACACATCGCCCCCTATTTTATTCACCTTCTCGCTCTCCCTCACAAAATCTGTACGCTACCATTCTCCCTCTTTCTCTCTCTCCCTCTATCTCTCTCTCTCTCCTCTGTGCTCTTCGCAGGTACATTTAGAAATTCGAATTTTGTGAGTCCAGTCTTCGTTTTTGTATCTTATTCATATCACTTTTGCATGTATGGATTTGCTTCCGATCTGTTTCATTCATGATTTTTGTTCCAGATTCATCGCATTTTTCTGTAATTGTAGTGTTAGTGTTAGAGAATTTAGGTCTCGCGCTCTACTTTGTATGCTGTGAGGCTTAATTTATTGTCGCATCGCGGATTTACTCGATCCTGTTAGAATTTCGGGTTTTGATGTTTCAGTCTAGTCGATTTTGGCTATAGTTTCGGGAATTTCGATTTAGGTTCCATGCATTTGTATTTCTTAGATTTCGGATTTTGTTTTTCTTAGACGCATGGATTTCACTGTATTTAGTGTTCAATGCTTGAGAATTTTAGGCTCTTTCCTGTGCTTTAAGCTTAGCTGGATCTATATTAAGCATTTGTATCTTTATTTTCGGTTGTTGATTCAAGTATTTTGTGTTCCCTATCATTGGGATCTGGATTTATTTTTCTTTTTTCCTGTACCGGGGGGATTTTAATAACCTCTAGTGATTGTGTTGGTGAATCTGTATGCTCTAGAGGGGCTGGTATTTTTTTATCTGCTAAACATGTGGAAATGTGAATCTTTTGCCCATCAACTTTGATTTGCTAAACTGATACTGCTTTTGGGCTTTAGGGGCTGTCCATTTATGGTTAATTTTCGCGGTTGATTGCTTGCATTCAGGGTATAGTGACCAAGTGAGCGGGCAAAATGGGGCTGACATTCACCAAACTCTTTAGCCGGCTGTTTGCAAAGAAGGAAATGCGAATTCTGATGGTGGGTCTTGACGCTGCGGGTAAGACAACCATCCTCTACAAGCTCAAGCTTGGAGAGATCGTCACCACTATCCCAACCATCGGTAAGTCTTGAGGCTTGACCCTGATTCCTCTTTGATATGCGACCTGGCCAGTAAATATTTGTCAGTCTTCTGGTTGGAGAATTATCCTGGTGCCTTTGGCAGGTTCTGTTGTGGATTCTGTCTTTTCATCTGTTTTGAGCTTATTTATTGGGTGTATTTTTGAATTGATTATTCGATTATGCTCTGTTGAAGAGTGGCCTATAACATGTGTTTTCTCCTTTGGCGGGGTTTCACAGATTTTTTTTTTTTGGGGGGTTGCTTTGATGGCCCACTTGTGCTACTGGTAGCCTGGACAATCGAAAGCTGAAATTTAGGCTATGCATAATCATGTTTCTGTGTTTTTGGAAAAGGGAAGGGGGGTATCCGGGAGAGACAATGGCGAGAGTGGTGATGTGGAACTTGGGATTTAAAGGATGATAGAGTCATAGAGGTTGGAGAGAAAGAATGGGAGAGAAAGAAGGGTGAGGCCTTGAGGGTGGTGACAAGGGATTGGGGACATAAAGGAGGACAGAGACATAGAGACTGTGGTTGGTTGGTGTTGGACTGGAGGGAGGTGTAGTAGCTTGAGTTTGAACTTTTTGGTGAAAGATAAGCAGAAAAGGTGTGAGGTGATGATGGTGAAGATTGTGAACATGGGTAACAGGGTAGGCAAGAGGAGGAGAGGAAAGAACATTTTAAGTAACTCGAAAGCTTGGTTTGGTTGGATACATGGATGAAAGAATCATTTTATTGCTTCTTTGGGGATTTGGTTGAGGCAGAACAATTTTGTTAGCTCTTGTGTGGAGTTTTGTTTTCCTCCAAAATACCCTGCCTGATTGTATTCATCATGATTCTTCAGCTTCTTGAATGAATAATATCTACAGGTACAGGGCCTTAGGGATTCTTATGATGACTGATCTCTGTGTAAAAGTCATCTGCTTGAGATGTTTTCTGTCTATATTTCATTGCGGTTGTTCATGCAAAATGTAATCTGTAAGATGAAGCACTAAATCCCTTTGAATAATGGAAAGTGCTGATGCAAGCTAAAGCCATTGTACTTGGATAATATTTGCTGTTGCTCGTAAGCTTATGAAGGGTTTTGTCTTCTCCAGGATTCAATGTGGAAACCGTTGAATACAAGAACATCAGCTTCACTGTCTGGGATGTTGGAGGCCAAGACAAGGTTTGCATAATGTGATTGTTTTGTGAGCTTGATAAATTTTCTGCAGTTGTAGATAACTAGATGTATTAGTTTTTATGAGAAATGAAACATTTCAATGGCGAGGTATAACAAAAACACATTTTGTGTGCAGATCCGTCCTTTGTGGAGGCACTACTTCCAAAACACACAGGGTCTGATATTTGTGGTGGACAGCAATGATAGAGACCGTATTGTTGAGGCAAGGGATGAGCTGCACAGGATGTTGAATGAGGTGTGTTGCATACTTGCATTCTTGTCAGCTGACAGCTGATTAATTTAGCATATGCAATTGGTTGTCGATATGATCTCATTTGTTATGTGTTAAAGCTAAAATCTGTGGATAAGCAGCTTCTGAATCTACTTGTAGATCGGTCTTGCAAAGTTAAATATGTACATGTAAGTAAATGTATTGTCTGTTTGAATTGACGACCGTGGGAATGTCTTGACTTAGGATGAGCTGCGTGATGCTGTGTTGCTGGTTTTTGCCAACAAGCAAGATCTTCCTAATGCTATGAATGCTGCTGAAATAACTGATAAGCTCGGCCTGCATTCTCTCCGGCAGAGGCACTGGTAATCATCCATGTTGCTGCATGGTTTATTGAATACGACAAATTCTAGTTTTGCGTGGGACTTAATTGGATCTTTTCTGAAAATTTTCTTTCCACAGGTATATCCAGAGCACTTGTGCAACTTCTGGAGAGGGGCTTTATGAAGGTTTAGATTGGCTTTCCAACAACATTGCAAATAAGGTAACTTCTGACCTAAACTGTTTTCAGTAACACTGGATTTATCCCTTGAATATCTCTGTACACTAGTTGTTCACCCTGCTCCATCTTGTAAAGCATGTTAAGATTTCATACGTTGACTCAAAAATCTCAAAAATTGCTCAGTTGGCACCAAGCAGTACTAAACTGTATGTATACCAAGTATCTGAAAGATAACGAGTCAAGAGTTTATGATACGATTTCTGACTTGTAGAGAGAAACCTACAAGAATGAATTGTGTTGCTTTTGCTGTTGATCGAGTTTGTCTAGAGAAATGACCTGATTTTCTTGTTGATAATTTGCAGGCATAAGGAAGTGGGTTTTGACATGGACTGGTAGTCCTGGATGCAGGGGTGAACATTATCTAGTGGCATTCTTTTCTAAATGATATTTACCTAGAGACGTAGTTTGTGTGTATTTTTGGTTTGTCCAATATAGTGGATAGCCTCTTGCTTAAACCTTCTTGTATTGTATGGATATATGGTACAATATAGTGGGTGGGTGGGCTTTCTTTTAGTTCTTGTCTTCTTTGTGAGATGTATCATTAGTGTCCTTGAAATACTAAGCCTCTTGCTTAGCTTGTGATAATGGTGATTGAATTAGTGAGATGGTCTCGAAATTCCTATGTAGACGATGGATGTGGTTTTTGTCAAATCCAAATATATATTCGTTGTGGAAAAAGACCAAGTGAAATTTCAGCCATGAACTTCGATTTCTTGCTTGCATATGCACTTCCATAAATTTCTTGTATCTTTTTAAAATGTTCTATAATACGTTTGCAAGTTCAACTAATTATAATGCATCTTGATGATACACAGAAAAGACTGGAGAGTCATGAATCATGATGTTCAATACTCTATATCACTATTTCGGATCAAAAATTACATTTAATATTAGTGGTTGAAACTCCAGCATCATGAATACAAAATGAAAAAAAAAAAAAAAAAGCAATATCTATCCCTAAAGTATCTCGAAAATAAATTAGTTCGAAAGTGGAACAACAGAGTTCTATGACATGACAGAAAGTCGTAAAGATGTTTGATATGCATAAAAAATGCAATGAATATAAACTAAATTATAACAAAACATCCTTAGGCCCTGTTTGGTATGCACAATTGAAATGGAATGAAATCGAGGAATGATACACGAGGGGTTAGGTATGAAATTTAAATATTCTCTTCAAGTGTTTGGTAGAGAACATGAATGAAATCAAGTTCAGTTCTTATTGTTTGGTTGTTAATAATGGGATAAAATTAAAATTATTTTATATAATTGTAAATTATTATTATTATTATTATTATTATTATTATTATTATTATTATCATCATCATTTGATTCAATAAAATTTGAAGCTCGTTAGGATATTAGCTGATAATTGAGTCTAATATTTATTTAATTTTTTTAGTTAACTATCTTGTAATTTTTTCAATAATTAACAAATTTTATTTATAATTTTTAGTAAACCTATTTTCAAACTATAATGTTCTATCAAACAATATGAGAAAAAAATTATATATAAGAAATAAATAAATAATAATAAAAAACAACAACAATAAAAAAATACTCCAACCTAATACCAAAAATAATAACAATAACTAAAATAATAACAACAATACAATAACAACAACCACAATAATAATAATAATAATAATAATAATAATAATAATAATAATAATAATAATAATAATAATAATAATAATAATAATAATAATATAGCAAATAGGCTAATTTTTCTTTTTTTAATAATAATAAATTGATCCGTGAGGGATTAAGAATTGATTCCCTCCTATTTTGGGGATTCAAATTCCTTTGTTTTGAGGGAACTTAAAACCTGTAAATTTCAAACTTCACTTTTAAAATATTCAACCAAAGAATTGAAAAAGAAATTTGAAACCAGTAGGAATAAAGTTCCATTCCAATTTTTCCTAACCAAACATAACCTTATTTATCTTTTTTTTATAAGATGTACTCGTATATTAATAAATTTGATTTAATATTTAAAGACTCCGTAAATTATTATTCTAAACTTATATTTATTGTTGTAAAATATATTACCTCTTTGTTAGGTTCAAACATCAAAATTAACTTATCGATATTGCGTTGACCGATTGAGCAGCAAAGTTGACTAGCTTCTGTCAGACTGCCTTTTTATACGACGTGGCAGAATATGATTGGCCTAATAATTAAAATTTGCAACAATGGTAAATTCTGATGGCATTTCCGTTGTTACTGCAAAATTGCTCCAACATTTCGGTACCCCCACAGATCGCCCCCATTTTATTCACCCTCTCTCCCTCGCAAAATCATTACGCTACCATTCCCCCCTCTTCCCCCTCTTTCTCTCTCCCTCCTCAGTGCTTTTCGCAGGTACGTTTAGAAATCGAATTTTGTAAATCTAGTTTTCGTTTTTGATCTGTTCATATCACTTTTGCATGTATGGATTGACTTCCGATCTGTTTCGTTCATATGATTTTTGTTCCAGATTCATCGCATTTTCTGTAATTGCATTGTTAGTGTTAGATAATTTAGGTCTCCGCTCTTGGATCGCGGATTTACTCGATCCTGCTAGAATTTTCGATTTTGATGTTTCAGTCTAGTCGATTTTGGCTATATTGATTTCGATTTCGATCCCATGCATTTGCAATTGCATTTCTGGAATTAGATTTCGGATTTTGTCTTTCTTAAACGCGTGGATTTCACTGTATTTAGTGTTCAATGCTTGAGAATTTTAGGCCCTTGGCTTTGCTTTAAGCTTGCGCGCTTTGCGGGATCCATGTTAAGCGTTTGCGTCTTTCGATGATCCAAGCATTTTGTTCTCCTTCCGTTTTGGATCTGGATTTTTTTTTTTTGGGGGAGGGGGTGGGGGTTATAAATTTTAATTAGCTCTACTGAATGTGCTGGTGGATTTACATGCTCTAGAGAGGGACTGAGGCAGTTTCTCTGTGACCTGCTAAACATTGTTGAAATGTAAATCCCGTGCCCATGAGTATTGCTTTGCTAAACTGATGCTGCTTTTGGGCTTTTGTGGCTGTCCATTTATGTTTAATTGTTGAGGTTGATGGTATGCATTCAGGATATAGTGACCTAGTGAGCGGGCAAAATGGGGTTGACATTCACTAAGCTCTTTAGCCGGCTCTTTGCAAAGAAGGAAATGCGAATTCTGATGGTGGGTCTTGACGCTGCTGGTAAGACAACCATCCTCTACAAGCTCAAGCTCGGAGAGATTGTCACCACTATCCCAACTATCGGTAAGTTTTTGATGCTTTAGCTTGGTTCGATTTCTTGGATCTTTCAGATCAGTCTTTGATCTGCGACCTGGCTGGTGAATATTTTTCGTTGTTCTGGTTGGTGGACGATTATCCTAGTGCCTTTTGGCAGTTTGTGTTGTGGATAATGTCTTTGATCTGTTTTGAGTTCATTTTTTGGGTCTATTTTTGAAATATTTCTTTGATTATGCTCTGTTGAAGAGTGGCCTATGACATCTGTGTCTTTGATCTGTTTTGAGTTCATTTGTTGGGTCTATTTTTTAAATCTTTCTTTGATTATGCTCTGTTGAAGAGTGACCTATGACATCTGTGTCTCCCTTTGGCAGGGGTTCCGGAGCTTAAAGGGCGTTCACAGCTTTTTCTTTTTTTCTTTTCTTTTTGGGTTGGGGGAGGGGTGCTTTCTTGGCGCACTTGTGCTATTTGTGACCTGGACAATTGAAAGCTGATATTTACGCTCTGTATATCATGTTTCTCACCTTTGGAAAATGGAAAGGGGGAGGGATATAAGAGAGAGATAATGTCAAGGGTTGTGATACAGGACCTGGTACTTAAAGGACGAGAGAGATGTGGAGATTGGAGGCTGATTGTGACTGTGACTGTGGGAGAGAGAATGGTGAGACCTTGAGGGTGGTGACAAGGGATTGGGGACATAAAGGAGGACAGAGATGTAGAGACTGTTGTTGGTTGCTGTTGGAGGGGAGGGAGGTGTAGTAGCTTGAGCTTGATATTTTTACGTGAAAGATCAGCGGAAAAAGTGGAGGTGGTAGTGGTGGAAGCATATGAACATGGGTAATAGGGTAGGCAAGAAGAGGAGAGGAAAAATGCTTTTGGTGTCTGAAAAGCTTGGTTTCATTGGATTCTTGGTTGGAAAAAAAATCATTTTATCGCATCTTTGGGAATGTTGTTGCGACCAATTACTTTTGTGATTCTTGTGTGGAGTTTTGTTTTCTTTCAATCAGACCCGGATGTTAGGGCCTTAAGAATTCTCATGACAATTGGTCTGTGTAAAATTTATCTCCTTGACATGTTTGCTGTCTATATTTTATTGTAGTTTATGCAAAATGTACTCTGTAAGATGAAGTATTTAATCCTTTTGAATCGTGGAAAATGCTGATGCAAGATGAAGGCATTGTACTTGGATAATAATTTTGATTGATCGTAAGCTGATGAAGGTTTTTGTTTTCTCCAGGATTCAATGTGGAAACTGTTGAATACAAGAACATCAGCTTCACTGTCTGGGATGTCGGAGGCCAAGACAAGGTTTGTCTAATGTGATTTTTTTGTGAGTTTAATGTTTTGATAAATTGTTTGCGATTGTAGATATATTAGTTTCTAAGGAGAAGTGAAACATTTAGACAAATTGTTTGGGATTGTTGATATATTAGCTTGTAAGGAGAAATGAAGCATTTCAACGATGAGGTTTAACGAAACCTATTTTGTGTGCAGATCCGTCCTTTGTGGAGGCACTACTTCCAAAACACCCAGGGTCTGATATTTGTGGTGGACAGCAATGACAGAGACCGTATTGTTGAGGCGAGGGATGAGCTGCACAGGATGTTGAATGAGGTGTGTTGCATACTTACATTCCTGTCAGCCGACAGCTTATTAATTTAGCATATGCAATTGGTTGTGAATATGATTTCATTTGTTATGAGTTAAAACTAAAATATGTGGATAAGCAGCTGCTGTATCTCCTTGTTGATCAGTCTTGTTTTTCTTGCATTCTGTAGTTAAATATGTTCATATAAGTAAATGTATTGTATGTTTGAATTGACCACTGTGTGAAATGTATTGACTTTAGGATGAGCTGCGTGATGCTGTGTTGCTGGTTTTCGCCAACAAGCAAGATCTTCCTAATGCCATGAATGCTGCTGAAATAACCGATAAGCTTGGCCTTCATTCTCTTCGGCAGAGGCACTGGTAATCTTTCATTTTCTGCATGGGTATTGAACATGATAAATTCTACTTTTGTATGGGGTTTAATTGGATCTTTTTTTAAAAAATCTTTGTGCAGGTATATCCAGAGCACTTGTGCAACCTCTGGAGAGGGGCTTTATGAAGGTTTAGATTGGCTTTCCAACAACATTGCAAATAAGGTAACTTCTGACTCAAACTTTTTCAGTGATGTGGGATTTATCCCTTCAATATGTTGACTGTGATGGTCAGTGTATTGTATCCTGTACACAAGTAATTATTCAATTATGGATAGTTCACTATGGTCCATCTTGTAAACCTTGTTAAGATTTCATATATTGTCTCGAGACATTGGAAAAATTGCTCAGTTGGCAGCAAGCTGTGTGTTGTAATTTACGTATTTCATGAACAGTCCAGCCCCTGCAGTACTAAACTAGGTATATTTCGAGTATCTAAAACATAATGAGTAAAGAATTTAAGATCCAAGTTCTGGCTTGTAGAGAAAGGCCTATGAGAATGAATTGTGTTGCTTTTGCTGTTGATCGAGTTTGTCTAGAGAAATGACCTGCTTTTCTTGTTGATAATTTGCAGGCATAAGGAAGTGGGTTTTGACATGGACTGGTAGTCCTGGATGCAGGGGTGAACATTATCTAGTGGCATTCTTTTCTAAATGATATTTACCTAGAGACGTAGTTTGTGTGTATTTTTTCCTCCAATGGAAGGATATAGCTTTTTGCTTGAAACTTCTTGTATGGGTATATTTCACAAAATAGTGAGTGGGCTTTCTTTTAGTTCATGTCTTCTTTGTGAGATGGTATTATTAGTATCCTTGAAATACTGAGCTTCTTGCTTAGCCTGTTATAATGGTGATTGAATTAGTGAGATCGGAATGTTCCCATCTCGAAACTTCTTTGTGGACTATGGATGTGGGATTCTGAAGCCGTTTTGTGGTGTTGGCCAAGACTATCCTTATGGCTTGCAAGATATATCTTGGTGTACGGCTGTGGTATTGATGTTTCGCTGAATGAATGGTCTCTAATATCTCGAGAAGTCATGTTTGCACATTCAAGGTCAAAAGTCGAAAATAACATATTGGATTGGATCTTATTCTAAAAAATACTCACCAAAGAAGCATTTTCAGGAGATTTTGAAATGTAGTTGATGGTTCCACAAATTGAAGATTGTAATCTGATCAAGATTTCATAGTTATCTTGGTCACTACAGTTTTGGTTGCATAAATTGTAGGGGGTTGCGTCTTACGATAGAGTTGAGGATTCGCAATGAGTGTAGTAAGTTTTGTATGACTCACAATGAGTGTAGTAAGAGTTGAGGACTCACAATGAGTGTAGTAAGTTTCACAATGAGTGTAGTAAGTTTTGCATGACTCACAATGAGTGTAGCAAATTTTGTATGAGATTGTCTCGAGACTTTGCAACTCTTGTGATAGTCTATCTTCTCTTGTGATAGTTTATCTTCGTTATTATATTTAATTGAATTTAGTATGTAAGTTTGGTCTAACCTAGTATAATATACACCTTGAAATGACTTGAAGGGAAGAGTGAGTTAGGTTTTCTTTTTTCATTAGTAGTGTAAAGTTTTTTTTTTTTTATAAAAAAAATGCGAATAGTTAGGGAAGTTCAATAGACTGACTGGGCCGAAAAGGGGAACCATGTTCAACCCCAAACTCTACCTCCACCACACACAAATTCGTCAAAATAGGAAACTTGTGCCCCCATATTTGAATCTAAGGGGAAGTTTGGAAGGTAGGTGAGTCACTGCTTGAAAATGCATATTTTACTTGAAATTGATGTGTTTATATTTGTTTTAAAAAATAAAGTTATGCTCTTATTTAATTTGAGAATTTTAAAAAAGTACTACAATAATATGATTGACAAAGCTGTTATGTGTAGTTCACCCAACCCTTCTGCCAATGCTACCATTCACACTCGGTATCCTCTTGAAGTTCGATTGGTAGTTAAATTTGTTTTTTCTGTTCTCCCTAATCCATAGTCTCCTTTTTTGTTTTTTTTTTTTTAAAAATTATACTCCTTTTTATAATGTTTTACTTTGACTCTTTAAGTCGGTTATTTAATTTAGACACAAATCAAGTTAAATTTGGATCGAATCATATATTATGTAAGTGACATTTTGGTTCAGTTAAAACTCGGGTTTACTTCAAATCAATTGATACCCAATTTGCAGAAAGAATTATTACAAGGAATTTTAAATGATATCAATTTAGTTCTGATCACTTTGATATTTAAATCCACTTTTAGATGAGTCTATTTTAAGTGTCGGGTTGAATATAAATGTAACGAACCCACTATGAATTTTGCTACATTTTATGCATGAAGTAATAATTAGTATCAAATTTATGTTGAAAATATAGATTGGATTGCCATTATCTTGTATAATCAAAGAAGGGTGGTTGTTCAAAATGTTTCTCAGCTCGTTTATTATTATTTTTTTCTAAAAACAGACAAAAATTAAACACAGTTTATCAACAGCCACTGCCATCCCCTCGTGGCCCACGAGATCCACGCTGTCTTTTTAATTAAGAAATAATCATTAGTTATACAAAATTCAATCGACGATCAAACCAAGGATTCCCTGATCTTATGAATTTTTGGGGTTTTTTTTCTGTCAAAATTCATGCATACATTTTAACGAAAAAAAGAATTATGAGCTGATCTATCAACTATAGAATACATCAAAGTATTAATTATCATGGAGTTGGGTTGAAATCCATCCTTATCAACCCTTAAATTTCACGGGCAAAGATTTTTCAAGTCCACCTCCAATCCTCCCTAAATATTCCTTGCGTTATTCCTCGATTTCGTCGGATTTTCAGTTTGATTTCATTAGATTTTTCGTCTCCAATCTGGGTTGAGATTCTTCGATTTCGTATTGATTTTGGGAGGTGGGATTTGGGTGGGGAGTTTTAGACAGTTAGGTGAATCGTTGGCCTATAAAATCGCTATCCATCATCTCTGCGGAACCAAATTCCCTTGATAAGAGATAGAGGAGAGAGAAAGAGCGGGAAATGGCGACGTCGTCGGCACAAATGGAGGATCAGAGTAAGAGTGCCGAATTTGGAGGGAGTTCCATTTCCGATTCCAACTCCGCAGAGAGAGATTCGGAGAATATGAGTTCTACTTCTCGATTCGATTATTACGATCCCCTTTCCCCTTGGGCTTTGGATATTGGAGGTACGTTGTTTTTCCCCTACTTGAATTTTAAGAAATCATTTTGTCTTGAGCTATTTGAGGTTTAGTGATCGCACTTTAAATGCCCACAATTGAGATTAATTATCAGGACAGTTTTTTTTCTTTTTGACAATCTCAAGTAAAATCTGGGTTTCTAAGCTCAATCTGATGTTTAACTTGTTGCGATGGAGATGAAGAACGTGAATCATTATGATTAAGCTATCTAGGGTTGCGTTTACCTTGTACTCCAGAAGTTGCACAGAGTTTGTTCCCTTTAGACCCTTAATTGATCAAGTGGCAACGACCTTGCTTCTTGAGAATAAGCTTATTTGGACTATTATAATTCAAAGGTGGAAACTTTCCCACTAGTGTCTGTTCCAACATTGCTAAAATGTTCTTATTTACATTGTTTTAAAGGTTTTTAGCTCATGAGGATACGGGATTTATGTTGTTCTTATTGTTGTCTTTGCTGAGTGAATGCTTACTATCTTTGTGTATCACGTCCTAGATGAGTCAAGTGTGATTAGTCAATTATGGTTCTTATTCGTTACTGACAAATATTTGTTGTCGTTAAAGGGGCCAATCTGGTTGTGCTACCTTGTGTTAAAGTTGGTAAGATGATCTGACTTCATGTGGGCAATCAATCTGATTGTTGCCTAACATGGATGTTCAACCGAAGGGGTGTATCTAGTGTCAACTTAAGTTACATGCTATATCCCTGTGTATACTTGCAGGTTCTTTGATCAAGTTGGTATATTTTTCCAGAGAGGATGACAGTTCTGAAAACTATTTGGGAACGAGCGTTGCAGCTGAAAATAGTGGAGTTCTTAATGGTTGCAAGAGTCATCCTGTTCTGAATGGCAAGCTCCATTTTGCAAAGTTTGAGACTGCCAAGATAAATGAGTGTTTAGACTTCATTGAATCCAAGCAAATTCTTGGTACCAGTAAGATACTATCTTGTCTGTCTACTATTATGCCTTATTTCTCCAATTGCATGTCTTTCAATGTTGTATGTGGCATCAAGAAATTTTAGGCCATGTGCAACATTAGCAGATTTGCCCATTGATCGAAGTTCTGATATGTACGATTTATTTAGGTAGCAGACATCAAGAATTTTCAGGCAGCAAGACTTTGACAATTAAGGTAGCGATCTGCCTTTTTATTTCTTTTACCTCTTCTTATTCTCTCTTATTTTTCTCATTTTTCTTTTACTAAAGTCCTTTATGGTACAATTATTATGCTTTTCTTCAAATGAAGCTACGTGCTATGATTCCTTGTGCTATCAAAACATTTCTAGTATGGTAAACATGAGAGACTCTTTAACTGGGAAGCTTTTCATTAGATGTTACACTCTGTTATTGGAATTTACAATCATTTGTGGAAAGAACATGAATGTTTAATGGAATACTTTGTTAAATATGTTTAATTGGAGTACTTTATCAAATGTGAAGTCTTCTTCTTTTGGAATGAGCTTCAAGATTGAAGTCACATATTTCCGAATATGTGCTCTATCAATTTAATGCACTTAAATATATTTGCAAAGAAAATGTAGCCATTGACTTGTTTAAAATTCGTTATTGCAAGTACCCTGCCTGTATCCGCTAAAGGGGGCTGAAGTAACTGATGTTTAGATGCTTAAAATCTTCCTCTTACTGTTGTGAACTGGCGGGACGTTGATGAGGCAACTTGCCAACTGCTGACCAAACCTCAGCAAACTGTAGTATGTGAGAATTTTTTGAGAAGATTAGTGCTTCTTGCAATTCTGAGTTCTTAAGCTCCTACTTCAAAAAGGTTCTTGCTTGTGGCATTTAATTTTTCTTCTTTTTTCCATGCTCTTTCTTGAATTTTGAGATGCCTTTTGGTTTTATCACCTTTGATTCCAAATGATTTATTTGAGTATCGTAATTTTCCTTTCTAATCAGCACTTTGTATCTCCTGCAAGACTTGTTAGGAGAATTCTACTGGTTGGGATTCCTCTGTCCTCATTCAGTAAATGCTTATCCTCTTCTATACACCTCGTGTTACTGCTTAAGCGCATCAGTTTGTACTTAGCTTTTCTTATAGAATGTGTCATGAATCATTAGGAAATGGTTCTCTAGCCAGATACTTAAGAGACAAACTCAAGAATATGCAAGTATTTAAATGGTCTATTCATCTGGTATGTATCCATTTGCTGTTCATTGTTTTGGCACACACATCATTCTGTGCAACAGCTACTGGAGTCCCTAGTGAGTAAAATACCTCATTAAATTGTTCGTTCCTTCTTTTGCTAGAGTAGTAGGTGGTCAACAATTTTTAAATCTAGGATCCTGTAGAATATCCAATCCTGCACCTTGACGGAGGCACTTTGGGTTAGTTAGTTTGGGTTCCAAGGGTCTTAAATAATCTAAATTAATTTTGATCCCAAACTCAAGTGTGGCTTGGTTGAATGATAGAAAGCGCACCCAGAGTGAAATATAGGAGATGGCTTAGAATGAAGTTAGACTGAAATAATTGCCTGGATTGGAATGAAAATCTGTGTGAGTTTGGTCCAAGCTCCAGATGGAATTTTGGCAGTAGATTGCAACAGATGCAGCGATCTGTGAATAAAAGTGCAACTGAGCAAGTGTTCAGGACTTGCCCCTAAAATTTAAAAGGTGAACCAAATACCAATATGGCCATTAGAATTCTTTATTCTGTTGAACTGTGAAAAAGGTTTTGGTATCAGTTGATTCTCAACCAAGAAGGTATATACTGCAAGCATGAGTATACTTTTGATTCGTTGGTTTCTTTGGGGATGTTTGAGCTGGGACTTCACTGAATTATTAAGGTTACAGAAAAGTAACTGATATTACTCGGATATGTTAGGCTATTGTGTATATATCAATGCCCTCAAATGAAATTTAGAAATTTTCTCTTGAAATACTGCATCAATTGAATGACAAATCATTTGTCTGTCGCAGCTAAACTAATACTAAGTAATTACTTTTGTAATTCCGCCTAGTTTTTGTCAAGATCGATTCTGCTTACCTTAAAAAGAGTTTAAATCAACTCTGATTTGGTACAAATCATTTTTGTTATTTTATCAGATATGAAGACACACTCCAGCATACTGGGTGGGAAACAGTTTTCTGTTTGTCTGCCTGTCTCTAAAGTGTTGTTTGCTGTAAGATCTGCTAACAATTTGTGGTTGGTTGACAGGCCACTGGTGGTGGGGCTCACAAATTCACCAATCTCTTCAAAGAGAAGGTTGGGGTTAGGCTTGAGAAGGAAGACGAGATGGATTGCCTTGTAGCTGGAGCTAATTTCCTGCTAAAGGTGACATTTGAATATTTGATTCCTTGCAATATTTGATCAATTGGCATCACTTCTGCCCTCCCTTATTTCGGTTTTTCTTCTGGGCCTCTTGCTTCTGGTTTTTTGTGTGTGTATTATTTTTTTTGATGGGTGGCTGGGATGGGATTGGGTTGAACCTCTGGCAAGCTAGCGTTATATGTTTCCAATGCCACCCTTGTCGGTTGAGAATTGTGTGTATTTTTCCAATGGCAACCTTGGTTTGAAGATTTCTCTATTTCTTCTGTTTTTAGTTATTGCAAAGTCTTGGTATGTAGTGAGTGATTGTGTCGGTTATGTTTAGCTCTATCCTAATATCATCTAAATCATACTTTGAGTAGGCAGTCCCACATGAAGCATTCACGTACTTGGATGGTCGCAAAGAATTTGTGCAGATTGATCCAAATGATTTGTTTCCGTATCTCCTTGTCAATATTGGCTCTGGAGTTAGCATGATTAAGGTAATTAATAATCTTTCTTTACAGCTGTTGCCTTGTCAAGATAATATGTTCCCATTGTAAGTAAACAATTTTGGATATGCTTTCTTCTTTCTGCTCTCACACAAATTCTGCATGATTTTTTCTGCAGGTGGATGGAGATGGTAAGTTTGAACGAGTTAGTGGGACAAGCATAGGTGGGGGCACCTTTTGGGGGTTGGGAAGGCTTTTGACAAAATGTCAAAGGTATGTTGATATTAATAAAGTGTGCATGTCTTCCATTGTTTTATGTGGTTCAATGTATACCTGTACTACTGTTAGAAAATTTTAGGACCACTGGGGGAGAGCACACAGAGTGTATTTTAACCTATGTTTCTGTGAGAGCCTGGGTGGGAAATTTATTAATGTAGTCACGCACTATGAGGCAATTATTCATGAGTTGAAACTTCTTTAGCCGAATAAATTTTGAGTTCCGGATGTTTTCTCTAACTTTCCCAGTTTTGATGAATTGCTGGAACTGAGTCATCAGGGAAATAATAAAGTGATTGATATGCTTGTTGGAGACATCTATGGTGGTTTGGACTATTCAAAGGTATCTACATTTTCTGATACTTGCAATGAATTTTCAATTTTGTTGATATGAAGAGCCTTAATTTCTTTGGAGTGCAACACCTTTTTAGTTATTCCATCTCCAAACAAGTTGATTATGAAACAAACCAGCAATCCCACTCTGTAGTTATCGCCAAAGAATGTGGCTGGGCTGTGTATTCTCATTTTTATATAAGCGAAGTGCTGAAGTTCTCAATGTTTTCTTCTTTCAGTAGCTAAGGTTGGGTTTCTTATCATGGCAGATTGGCCTTTCTGCAACAGCTATAGCATCCAGTTTTGGCAAGGCGATTTCTGACAAGAAAGATCTCCAGGACTACAAACCTGAGGATGTTGCACGGTCTCTGCTCCGGCTGATCTCAAACAACATTGGGCAGGTAAGATTATCTCAGAGTGTGCAAGGAAGACAATTATCACCCCCACCCTTTGCTCTTTCGATAGAAACAGGAGCCAATTTTGTGTGGGGTATAAGCGATTAGCTTTGGTAATGATTTACTGGTTGGTTTGCTCAAGAAGCCCTGTTGCTGTTTTCTGTGTCAGTTTTGATTGTAAATGTTTCAGTTTTCAATTGACACTTGCTTTTTCTTTTTCTTCCCTTTTAGATTGCGTACCTGAATGCACTTTTATATGGACTCAAACGGATAATCTTTGGAGGATTTTTTATCCGAAGTCATGAATATACCATGGACACGATTTCTGTTGCAGTTCAGTTCTGGTAATTGTTGAGATGAGCAACCTTTTTTCTTTCTTTCTTTGTATCGTCTCTTATCTATTGATCTCATTGGTATGGGTGCATTGATCTTGTCTTTTCATATTTTGTGTGTTGGTGCTTCTGAAACTTTTGACCGAAGCTCAAAACTGTCCTTAATCTAGAGGCTTCCAGTCCCCACCTCCTGGGGGACTATCATCAAACTATGCGCTTATTGATATTTCTTCGTAATTCTTGATATTCCATGCATGTTATGTCATTTTTCTTCCACTTCTGGGTTCTCTAGTAGCCCAAAATGGCAAACCATGTTCAGTCCTTTTTTCTTCAAGATGTTAGTTGTGGAGATGAATTGCAAAGATGGGATTCTCATTTTTCCATTTCTGATGTTCCTGATTTATATAATTTGTGGGGTCTATGACTATCAGAATATCAAGAATTTAACAAATTCACCCTATGGCAATGAAATTTCTATTACTTGGGTTGAAGATCTTGTCACTCTGCGCTCTGCAAATATACTTCCATGCTAAATCCATTCTTTGATAATTTCTGCAAATGTCCAAGCAATAGGTATTCATCCAATTGTATGGAAGACAATGGTAGAGCTTGCCTAAATTTACTGAAGTTTGTGTTTGGTTTTGTTTTCCCTCCTCCAACAGGTCAAAAGGTGAGGCAAAGGCAATGTTTCTGAGGCATGAAGGGTTTCTGGGAGCATTAGGTGCTTTCAAGAGTTATGAGAAGCATGGTTTTGGTGGTTTAATGGCTGATCATCTTGCTGAACAATCACCCATAGTATCACCCCGTCCCCAGGCAAATCAGAAGGTTAATTGCCCCTTCACTGGGGAACTTAATGACAATGAAAGCATCGATTGCAGTGTCCTCAGTGTTGAGACACTGAAGGTGACCTGAAATTGGCTTCGAGGCACCTTGCACGCAGGGCAATTCTTGTTTGTCTCGTAATCTAATTTGTGGACCCTAGGTCTCGGGTCATGTAATGTGATTAAAGTGGTGGTTTTTCAGTGCTCTGCCCATCAAACTTTAAGTTTGGGCTTAAGGAGGATATCCAGGGCTACTTTTGTTGCCATTCAAAGTGGCAACAGTATGTTGTACAAGTTGTAATAATAAATCAGTGTGTATCCCGCTAAGCATGGGATGATTATAGATGTAAATATAGTTAGGGATTGCATTATTTTGGATTTAGAACTGTTATTATGAACATATTTTTTATTAGAAGCGTATAGATGTTGCAAGGTTCAATTAATTTACGCAGGGCTTCTATTGGATTTCTTATTTCCTTCCTTTCAATATATACTATAAAACTGGGGCTTCTGTTTTCTGCCAAAATACAAGTATACCAGATAAGCTGTGTTTGTATCTAATTCTTTTACCCAAATAATATAAGTTTATTTCAACCTGAAACCATTAAACCCATGATCCAACTAAAGTAAACCCATAAGATGAATTTTCTTCCACCATCCCATATAACTTCATATCTACAAATCAACCACAATGGCCAAAGTATTATTGGTTATAACAATACAACAGGCAATTACACAACAAAATTAAGAAAGATACCAGTGCTGCTTCTTTCGATACAACAATGCATTTCTTCTCCGAAGGGCCCATCTTTCTTTGATGTCATTAATCTCATCTATTTGCATCTGATTAGAGATCTCCCCAACTGATTTTTGGTCTTCACTGTCTTTCCTTGCATCAGAAACACCCTTAATTTGAGCAGCTTCTGCAAGGAGATCATTCATCAGCATCTCTGCTGTTTTTGTGGTGATTCCCCTCAGATACCATGAAATGGGTGGGGGTGGGACAATAGCTGGTTGTAGGAGCTGCTCCAAGCTCACTCTTGATCCAATCCTTCCTTTGCCTCTTGTACATGATTCATAGTCTAACAAGGTTTTTGGTTTGAAGGGCAAGCAGATTTTCTCGTCCACAAATATGGGTTCTACTCTCCAGCAGCCTTCAAACTTTTTCATAAATCCTGTTTTCACTTGCTTGAACTTCATCTAAGGAACATGAAACAGGAAAAGTTTACATTCTGTGTACCTTCAACATAGGAAGCAATCCATGGCTATTAAGTAAGAAGATCAGAAGTGGCAAACAGTCGTATTCTTACTGAGTGATCCTCTCTGTTCTGATCTACTAGTACATGGACTGAAATCGTTCCTGACCACCAAAGAAATCTCCAGATAGCTGCTTGTTCCAACTCAACCACTTGTCTAGAGCCCTCATCAACCAATACCTTCCTCGATATCACCTCCTGAAAGAGCAATAACCAGTTTTCCATTAAAAAAACTTTCTGAGGGATAAGAGAAATATCAGATTCTGGTGAAAGTCATCCTCGTGGCACAGCTTAATTACTACTCACCTTGATGTTCTTGAAAACCCTCTTATTATCAGGATCAATGACAATATTGTACACAGCATCGGGCGGCAATCCTACATCAAATTTCACATGCAGGTTGCATAGAGATCCTTTTGGCACAGTAACCTGCAAGAAAGGGAGTGAGTCTTTGTAGATCACTTGCAACCTCAGAATAGGAGAGATATAGGACGAACAATGAAAACATCATCACAGTCGTACATAGTTAAGGCAAAAGACTATAAATCATCCTCGTTGTGACTCACAAGAACCAGAAATGATCTCTATTAACATTGACAGACATCACATATACTGCCGCGTTTTCCAGCTAGGTGCAGATAGCTCATTACACAATGCCCATAATGGACCCGCTTTCCGTGGGGTCTGGCGAGATTTAGATGTAAGCAGCCTCACCTTTGCAAGCATCTTTGCCGGTAGAGAGACTGACTCCAAGAGATCTGGATGTAGATGCAGATAGCTTATTATCTTACAGAATATGAGCCCAGGTAATTAGCATTTGCAGATGTTAGAGGGAATCATGGAAAACCAGGGATACTGGCAGCCTATTGGTTTACACTTTACACATTATTTTAGCTGGTTCAGCAATGGACTCACATGAAATATATGCAATGTCAATTCAGTAATTCTGTTCCCAAGCTCTTGACATGTGAAAACAACAACCTAGGGTACCATCTACGGTTTGAGGGGACGTGTTTCAGATATACACAGTAATACCCCTACAGCTGAATTGTGGAAATGTGTTTCATTTGAACATGGACAATAACAGGACATCCTATTGTGGAAATGGAGAAAGCGATTCCACAGAGTTAAATGCTAGGAAATACACACAATGTTGTATATTTGTCTATTGGGTTATTCACCATTTATAGCGTCATTTTCACACAGGAGCATGAGTTTTTTGTCGTAGAAAAGCAGCAGTTCTTTCATACAAATTTAAGAAGCTCTCCGTAATCCACACTTTCTTTTGGTAAATAACTCTTTCTTTCTATATCCTTACACTGATTTCAGGTGGTTGATCATCCCAAAAGGGTTTTCTCTCCAAATTTGCAGCTGCTTCTCTAGATTCGCCTCCCAATCGGTGGGGGACTTCTGCTCCTTTCTCACAACAGGCACCTCTTCCGAACCCTTTCCGTCTTCACCTTTCTCAGGCCTCCTCAAATGCGCCTGCAGAAATCCGTGCAAGCATTTAGCAAGAACCCAATTGAGTACATATATATATATACATGAATAACACGAAATTGAATAGAATTATCAACCAAGCCACATAGTAGAAGAGAGTTACCAACCTTGAGAAAGTTTTGGAGTTTCTGAGGGGCCTGTGTGAAGAACCTTGAAAATGCAGGATCAATCAGCTTATGATGCTCATTTCTATCATTAGCTTGGCTTGCTGGACTCACCTTTGTCTCCCCCATTACTACCTGGATTGAACAAGGGTCTTTTCGGTCAACATACAAATTCTGTCAAATTGAAATCACACACACTCACTGAATTCTATTTACATTTTAACAGCTAGAGAACTATTCACCAAAATCCCTAATCAGGGACCAAGCTTAATTGAAAACAATCTCAAAAGAAGATTAATTTATGAACTTGCAGACCAACAGAAACACAGAATTCAACCAAATAACCCACACAAAATTCCCCAGCGTAAAGTTGAGCTCTCATGAACAATAAGGTAGACCCAGATAGTGAAATTCAGAAACAAATGGGCCACCTTGCTCAGGAAGAGAGATTAAGATAAGAAAAACTAACCAACCCAAATGTTCAATTTTGTAATTGCATTCCTTTAGACAGAAAGAGAGGGAGCTCGTTTCACTTACTGGATGGATCTGGGTTGCGGAATCTTCGTGATAAGGAAGATGACGGTGGAGTCCCGAATCCAAGAGTTACTCGCCCCCTATATTCTGGAAATTGACAAGCACCACGTGGAGAGAGAGAGAGAGAGAGAGAGGGAGGGAGAGAGAGAGAGGATCCTTGCAGCCTCGTTGGTCTCCTTTACCGGCCAATGGTCGTTAGTCCGTATGGATCAATTAGCCGATGGCATGAATTTTCTATCCCAATTTTGAATCCAAATACAAAAATTTATATTTTCATTATTCACATTAGTTTTAGTATAAACTTACTCAATTTGTTCAATTAAAAAAATAATTTAATATTAAATAAATTATTTAAATTTTAGACTTTATTCGAATTAAATTCAACTCAAATTTAAATTTTTACTATTACTAAATTTGTTTTTATCAACACTTTTTAAATTGATACAGGTGAAATCTAAAAATAAATATCCAATAACAGAGTTACCAATTAAAATTAATTAATAAAAATATTATGTTACCAAAGTTTTAACCTTATAATTAAATATTATTTTATTAGTAATTAGGTGTTAATTTATTAGTAATATTATTTTATTAGTAATTAGGGAACTCCATTCATGAATTCCTCATGACCCACAAAAATTGATAAAATCTTACATTAATTCAAGCTGATAGACAAATATGCCCTTGTCCAAAAAAAACAAAAAATAATATTAAAACCAAAATAAAAAGAAAAGAAAAGAAAATCTCATTATCCATGATCGACCTCTCAAATCCAACTACAATCTCTCCAATGATCTCCACCTCACTCTTAGTGTCTACCTCAGACCCTCTCCTCCGCCATCCACCACCTTCTTTCTCTCTCCACCACACCCTCCGCCGTCCACGCCGCCGTCTCTCTCTCCTCTTCACCTCCGCCGCGACCCCACCAACAACCATCAACACCCCCGCCACCCTAACTTCTCCTTCCATCAAAGACCCCAAAACCGCCTTTGTCATCGGCGGCGGCCTCGCCGGCCTCTCCGCCGCCACAAAGCTTCACTCCGAGGGCTTTCCCTTCCTCCTCCTTGAGGCCTCCGACGGCGTCGGCGGTCGCGTCCGTACTGACTCCGTCGACGGCTTCCTCCTCGACCGGGGGTTCCAGATTTTCATCACTGCCTATCCTGAGGCCCAGAAACTTCTAAATTATTCTTCCCTGAATCTCCAGAAGTTCTACTCCGGCGCGCGAGTCTACTTCGACGGCGAGTTCTACACCGTCGCTGATCCTATTCGGCATTTCTGGGACTCCATCGGATCCCTAACCAACCCTATCGGCACCGTCGTCGACAAATTACTGATAGGGTTGAATAGGGTTAGGGTTTTGCAGAAATCTGATGAGGAAATCTTTTCCTCCGGCGAGGTTCCCATTATTGAATTGCTAAGAAGTTCAGGATTCTCGAAATCGATCATCGATAGGTTTTTCCGGCCGTTCTTCGGCGGCATCTTCTTCGATCGGGAGCTCGAAACAACTTCAAGATTGTTCGATTTCATCTTCAAATGCCTCGCTCTTGGCGACAATACTCTTCCTGAGAAAGGAATCGGTGAAATCCCAAATCAATTGGCGTCAAAATTACCAAGTGATTCGATCAAATTGAATTCGAGGGTGATTTCGATTGCGGTTGATGAAGCAAACAAGGGAAATGGTGTAACTGTCAAGCTCGAGAATGGAGAGGAGTTGAGGAGTGAGACTGGGGTGATTTTGGCGGTTGAGGAGCCGGAAGCGGAGAAGCTATTGGCGGGAAATTTGTTAGTTAGCGATAAACGGGTTAAAAAACCGGGTCGGAGCACTGTTTGCTTGTATTTCTCAGCGGACGGGGCTCAGATCCCTCCTCGGACCCAGTCTTGTACCTAAACGGGTCGGACAAAGGGATCATAAACAACATGTTTTTTGCCACCACCGTGGCCCCTTCATATGGGCCACCCGGTAAGGCTCTGGTTTCAGTTTCATTAATCGGGTTGTTTAATGACGTGTCAGATAATGATTTGGTGTCCCGTGTGGTTCGCGAGCTGTCGCAGTGGTTTGGGGAGTCAATGGTCAAGTCGTGGAAGCACTTGAAGACTTATAGGATCAGGTTTGCTCAACCGAACCAAAGCCCACCCACGGACTTGATGAAGAACCCGAGGCTCGGGTCTGGGTTGTACCTGTGTGGGGATTATCAAACAAGTGCTACATTTGATGGGGCGATGGTTTCGGGTAGGAGGGCTGTAGAAGCATTGCTTCAAGATAGAGCCCTTAGTAGAACTCCAAAGGCTATAAATTGATTTATTTGTTTCCCTAATGTTTGTATATCACTTATTCATGTAACTTATTTTTGTGACAAAAGCTTGTTTTTTACATACACCATTAGATTATATTTAAACATGGATGAACCCATGATTCCGGGTTCGAATTGTGCAAAAGCATAATGAAAATCTCATCTGCAAAGCAGCAAAAGTTACAGAACAAAAGACCATATCTAAAGTGCAGGTCCTTAACTTATGAAGACACTCACAAGGACTGCATATACAAAGGACTTAATATTTACATACTTTGAACACACAATGATCCATGGTTATTTTGTAGATTATATTAGCTTTGTTCACAATACCAGCATATAGGACGCAAGCATTCTAGGGTCTGCGACGACAAACACCACCTTCACAAATGTAGCCCTCTTTAGTCTTGGTGTCGACTTTGCCATCATCACCGTTTGCAATATCATGATTCTTCAAGGCACATTCTGGATGCAGATCAAAGTCGCAAGCATTACAGTAAAACGACCACCTCTGTCCCGGTTTCTCACATCCATCACAAACATATCCAATTCGCTGCACCTTTTCAAGCTCGTGTTCGTGGAGCCCGAGTTTCAGCGACTCAGGCCATCCCTTTGCCGTTTCCTCAAGTTTCTCTTTCAGATTCAGTATGTGCTCTTCAGTGAAGGGAAATGCGTCTGCTCCATAAGATTCTATGAATTGTCTGGCTTTAGTTGTCACTGTCTTGCCATCAGGTCCTATAGCTACAAGACAGGGGATTCCCCTCACTTTGAACCTGCGAGACAAGAAACCCTTCCTCGTGTCATCAAATGGGAGGGCTAGCCAAGGCATGCTTGAATAGTACTCGTCAAATGAGGATTGATCATGATCACTGGAGACAAATATGACCTCAAATGCATTCTCCTTGGCTTGGATTTGATGGTATGCTTTGACCAGTTTTGGAGTGAAACCACGACATGGGGGCACCAATGAGCTGAGAAATAGATGAGCACATATTTTCCAACAAGCTGAGACACAGGCACCTGAGATCAGATGGTGAGTGACATTGTCAGTTTTGCTTTTCTGAGCAGATACAGAGTGCTCCTTAGTATAGATGTAGATCGTAAATGGGTTATAGGGTAACCTTCAGTTCTAGTTCAGCGTAGCAGTCGAATACCCTCTTGTCGCTAGTCCAGACAAGATATAACCACTATTGATCACAGAAATTCCAAGTCAATTAGGTTTAGGTCAGGCAAATATGGATTCAGGGTAAAGTTTAAGAGTAAGTCAGATAGGCCATTTAAGATCTCTGGATCCTATCCAGTTTCAGTTTAATCAGGTGGGTAATTTGGAACAAGCCAATACAAGGTATAGGGTAAGTGGACAGGGAGAATCATTACCTTAGAGCCATTTTTGTCAATAACATAGTCATTTTCCCCTGAAACAAGTAGGGACTCGAGTGTTTGTGATTCTATCAATTGATTGATTCTTTCTGGCGTAAATGGATATGCCTGCGTGCCATATTCCGTGACCAGTTCCACCCTCGATCAGTCAAGACTTTCCCTTCACCATCAAGGATTACAAGGTGAGGGATTCCCCTCACACTGAATTTCTCTTTGACACTCTTAACTGAGGTAGAGTCATGAAATGGAATGGCAAGCCACGGCATTTTGGAGAAGTAGCCCTTGAATGCCTCTTCTTCCCTGTCTGATGAAATTAAGACAACTTCAAAGTTTCCTTTCGAGAACAGATCCTCGTAGACTTCAACCAAACTTGGGGTGAAGCGACGGCAAGGAGGACACCATGAGGCAGAGAAAAATAAACCCACAATTTTCCCACATAAATCTTTGATTTCGACCTGCAACCATAATCAAAAGAGTCGTCTTTACTTGAAACCAGCAACTGATATTCAGCTGATTAAGCAGAAGCAGATGCAGATGCAGATGCAGATGCAGATGCAGATGCAGGTAAACAGAAATATAGAATGCATGCAAACTTAATTTCATGATTGAGGTCTCAATAACATTTGGGTTAATCAAATAATCCAGTTTTCAGTGGGCATCAGTTTAGTATTATTATAAGAACTGCAAACTTAGGATGTAGAAGCTTATTTGGATTGCATCAATGAATCTAAATCAGTTTATAAGCCTAATTAGTGAATGGCTCAATTAGAATTTCACCAATAACTGGTGGAAAATAATACAATCAACAATCCCTTAAACCTCAATAAATCATAAAGCATTGAACACCCAAATCAATTTTGTTCGAATCGGAATTAGGACCTTGTCAAACCTCAATAGACAAACAGCAGATCGCTGATAGAAATATAGTTACCCAGAAGCAATTAAATAGAGCATGTTCAGTAAGCCACAGTCTCATAAAAACCCTAATCCGTCAAATAGAACCAGTCAAAGATACTAAAAATTTCACAATCACATATACATTCGACTAAAACACCAGAATTGAAATGAGCCCATCAAATAAAATTTGCAGAAAGACAATTAAAAGGACAAAAGCTAATTAATTTGGGTGAGGGGGAAGGTTTACCTGGTCACCATTATTGCCGACGAGGAAATCTCTCCCCTCTGAAGAGAGAAGCAAGCTGAGATCATGGCACTCACTGCTAATTGAGTTTCCCTCAGCCATTTTTGAAAGCTCAGTTGGGATTTTTGATTTTGATCAAGATGTTTAATCAGAGCCCAGATGCTCAGAGTGCAAATAGCTAGGGGAGAGAGAGATGCTCAGCAAAACGGATTTGCTTGATGACGAAGAAAAGGGACGACTTCATAGCTCTTTTAATCAATGCTAATTTGCTTTCACTGGTACAGGGAGAACGAGACGTAGACAGTGTTACTACTTTAATCATTTTTATTAGTGCAATTATTAAATTTTTAGACTGAGAATTTAATTCGTAATAATTGAGATTTTTCCCCTCCGAAAGGATAAATCTTCAGTTTGAACAGAAGAAGTTAAGCTATTCTTGTATCAAAAGAGAGAGCGTTTGTTCAATATAGATGTTATCCATATCTAAATTTACTTAAAACCAACTTTTCAAGAAGTAAAACCAACTTTTCAAAACGGAAGGACTGCATATCCAAAAGACTTGCATAGTACATACATAATTATTTTGAACACACAATGATCCATGCTTATTTTTCTAGATTATATTAGCGATGCCCGCAACTCCAGCTTATAGATTACAAGCCTTCTAGACTCTACGACAAACACCACCTTCACAAATGTAGCCCTCTTTAGTCTCAGCTTTGCCATCTTCACCTTCTGCCTTTTCATGATTCTTCAAGGCACATTGAGGATGGAGATCAAAGTCACAAGCATCACAGTAAAACGACCACCCTTCTCCTGGTTTCTGACATCCATCACAAACATATCCCCTTCGCTGCACCTTTACAAGCTCATGTTCATGGACCTCGAGTTTCAGCTTCTCAGGCCACCCCTTCACCATTTCCTCGAGTTTCTCTTTCAGATTCAGTATGTGCTCTTCAGTGAAGGGAAATGCATCTGCCCCATAAGATTCTATAAATTGTCTGGCTTTATTTGTCACAGTCTTGCCGTCAGGTCCGATTGCTACAAGACAGGGGATCCCCCTCACTTTGAACCAGCGAGACAAGAAAGCCTTCCTCGTGTCACCAAATGGGACGGCTAGCCAAGGCATGCTTGAGTAGTACTTGTCAAATGATGGTTGATCACGATCACTGGAGACAAATATGACCTCAAATGCATTCTCCTTGGCCTTGATTTCATTGTATGTCTGGATCAGTTTTGGTGTAAAACCACGGCATGGAGGGCACCAATGAGCTGAGAAATAAATCAGCACATGCTTTCCAACAAGCTGAGCCACAGGCACCTGAAATCATACAGTGAGTGGCATTGTCAGTTTACACAGTTCTGTTTTTGTGAACAGATACAATGTGTTCCACATTAACGTTACAATAGGTAATTTTGGTTGGGTTAATTTTTAATCAGATTCGACCTTCAGGCAAAGCTCAGTGTAGCAGTGTGATGCCTTCTCGTCCAATAAGCTTGTCAAGAAAAAGAAATAACCACTATGGATTACAGAAATTCCAGGTCAATTAAGTTTGGGTCAGGAAAATTTGGATTCATGGTAAAGTCAGATTGCCATTTCAGATTTGGATTCAATCCAGTGAAGTCAACACAAGGTCTAGGCCTCTAGTGTAAGTAGGGTGGGAGAATCATTACCTTAGAACCACTTGTGTCAATAACATAGTCCTTTTCCCCTGAAACCAGAAGCAATTCAAGTGTTTGTGATTCGATCAATTGATTGATTCTTTCCTGAGTAAATGGATATGCATCTGCTCCATATTCCATAACCATTTCGACCCCTTCATCGGTCAAGACCTTCCCAGCTCCATCGAGGATTACAAGGTGAGGGATTCCACTCACACTGAATTTCTCCTTGACGCTCTTAATTGAGGCAGAGTCATGAAACGGAATGGCAAGCCATGGCATTTTGGAGAAGTAGTCCTTGAATGCCTCTTCTTCCCTATCTGATGAAATTAAGACAACTTCAAAGTCCCCTTTCGAGGAGAGATTCTCATAGACTTCAACCAAACTTGGGGTGAAACCACGGCAAGGAGGGCACCATGATGCAGAGAAATATAAACCCACAATTTTTCCACTCAGATCCTTGATTTTGACCTGTAATCATAATCAAAAGAGTCGTATTTACTCGACATCACAGCAACTGATATTCAGCTCATTAAGTAGAAGTAGATGTCGGAGAAAAGAAGGCGTGCAAAATTAGAGAGTTTCATGATTGAGTTGTCAAAGTTTCATCTACTACATTGAAGAATCAGACATCATGAAACTTCCAAATTAGACTAAGTTGAATCAGTCTAACAGAAAACTGTTATCTTCTAACATATCAACCTCACTTGAATCCAGATATCCATTTTCGTACTAAATCAGTTACCCAAATCTCTAACGATTGAGTGGATCATATAATCATTTTTCTCAGTGGGCATCACCTTAATATTAATACGAGCACTAGAAACTTAGAACACAGAATCTATCCCATTTTTCCCCGTTTTGACAGACAACTCTAGATGGCATTTTCTCATCAAAACAGCATATCTGAATCAATCTCTATCATTGATCATTGACCTGATCCGCTCACTGCCTAATCTCATAACTTGACTTTGAAGCTTGTTTGAATTACATGAACGAATTTAACTTACTTTGTACTGTCTAATTAGTTAAGGTACTAATGATCTGTACCCTCATAATACAATCAACAAATTCCAGAACATCCCCATCAAATAAAATCAGCAAAAGATGCTAAAATTTCACAGTGAGAGATTTATTTGAGTGAAACCCAGAATTGAGATTATTAAATCCCAACTTCCCATCAGATAAAATTTGCAGAAAGATGAAAAATAGACGAAATTTGAAGTATAGACGACAGAGAGATAAAAGGAGAGAGAGAGAGAGAGGGAGGGAGATTGACCTGGTCACCGTTTTTGCGGACGAGGAAATCTCTGCCCTCTGAAGAGAGAAGAGAGCTGAGATCATGGCATTCACCGTTAATTGAGTTTCCCTTGGCCATTTCTCACTATTTTCCTCTGTAAGCTACTGTGGAATTTTTGATGTTGAGAAGAGGTTGAATAAGATACCAGATACTCAGAGCATAAATAAATAGCGAGGAGGGGAGAAGATGAGGAAGTTGCTCACCAAAGACTGATTTTTGCTTGATGATGAAGAAATTAAAAATACGACTTCATAAGTCAATGCAAATTTTAAAAGACTGAAAGACATTACTCATTCTCTCACGCAGAATCAAATTCTTCATTTGATTAGTGGTTGCCATCACGTGTCCACGTGTTACATGTCGGATGAGATATCCCGAATATTAATTGGTGGGTTCAATTTTAATTTTTTTTTCCAGGTTTTTCTTAACAGATGAAGGGGGAAGAGAAATCACTTACTTGGAGCCATTTTTGTCAATGACAAAGTCTCTTTCCCCAGAAACCAGAAGTGATTCAAGAGTATGAGTCTCATTCAACACATTGATTCTTTCAGGGGTAAATGGATATGCATCAGCTCCATATTCCATGATGAACTCCACAACTTCACCAGTCAAGAATTTCCCAGCTCCGTCAACAACCACAAGTTGAGGAGCTCCTTTCACCCGAATTTTTCTCTGACGCTGTTGATCGAATCAGAGTCAGAAAATGGAACCGCCAGCCATGGCATTTCTGCAAAGTAGCCATTGAAGGATTGTTCATCTTTATCAGATGAAATGAAGATGACTTCAAAGTCCCCCTTTGAGGAATGGTGTTTGTAGAGTTCCAGTAAACTTGGAGTGAAATCGCGGCACGGGAGATTCCATGATGCAGAGAAATATAACCCCACAATGTTCTCACTCGAATCTTTGATTTTCAGCTGAATGATCATGCACCAAAAGAGCTCATGATAGTGATTAACTTGAAACTCAACCACATTATGTAGGGAAAGTAAGCATTTTTTAAAATTCTAAAATGACATCCATAAATCATAATGTGATTATAATCTGTAACAAATACCTAAAAAGTAAATCTAGATACTAAATATCAATCATTGAAAAAATTGAATTGTTCTTATCCAGTAACACAAATTCAGGATTTAAATTAACCGGAGTTGAAGTATAAACATTCATATATTTAGACCTTTTTCGCCAAGATTTTTTATACATTTTTTCAAAAAGTTACGACGCGGACTGAAACCCCGCCCCTCCCAAAAAAATGTACCTCTGTCACTGCTCTTATCAGAACTCATATTTTTTACATCTATACATGGCTGTGATCTTGCATGGCTGCTGGGTTTTCCATGCTGATATTTCAATTAGTTAAACCCATACAATGGAGGAGGAAGTCTACCCTACCTCCTATTGATATAATTCGAAGATCTTTATATATAATAGAGGTTGGGGAAAGAGTGAATGCATGAAAATATGCACCTGGTCACCATTGTTGCGGACGAGGAAGTCTCTCTCTCCAGAAGAGAGAAGGGAGGTTAGATCATGACTAACTGAGTACCCCTCAGCCATTTCTGATCTAATTATATATATGCAATCCCTTCTTACAATGGAGGATTCTTCGATATTATTACTGCTGATTAAAGTGGATAATTAAGACTTGCTAATCTCAGAGTTAAAATACAGAATGAGCCCAGAGAAACAGCAGTATATTATGCTTGATTACCCAGAAGTTTCAGACACAACACATAAATTAGAATTCATCAAGTGGTTGCTTGACTGGGAGCCACGAAGTTGGACCAAGTTCACCAAAGTCATCAGTACTGTACTCTCATTGTCCTTGCCCTATCCCAATAATTTTTTTTTTTAAAAAAAATGTTAAGGATTATTAATCAGCTAGTTGAATTGAAGTTTATACTTCAATTTAGAAATTCATGTAGAATTTTTCTTAATCGTGTTTTTTTTTAATTAAAAAAAGTTAAGGACTAATCTAGACGTCCGTTTATAACTAATCAACAGGAAATCCCATACAATCTTTCTCAACTTGTTTATTTATTTTTTAACTTGGTACAAATCCCATTCATTGGTCATATGATGTATGTTAAATTGAATTTTTTTTTTTGAGATAATTGTAAGTAAATTATGTATATATTTTATTTGTAAGCCTTGTTTTTGAAGTCGTACGTAATCTATACTACCATGCATAAAAGTACAAGTGTAGACAACTGTGAAAAAAATTTAATAAATATATTGATCTTAATAGTTTGTCGAGTCGAATCAATGAAATTTACAATGTATAACATATTTGTAATGTGTTGGATAAGATTTAAAATCTTCATAGGTTAGGTGGTTGTAGGCATACAATATAGCATGCAACTTGAGATTTGACATGAATATTAACTTCGCGATCAAAAGTGAAAAGAAATAAATAATAAGAAAACTTAATTATTAGTGACTACTTACAATAATATATTTTTCTCCGATCATTAAATAGGTAAGACTTACAACAATATTTCTTCAATGTTCATCTTAGCTATAGTTGCAAACTAGCAACGCACATTTATGATACCAAATCTAGTGAATATGATACCAAATCTAGCTGTAGTCCATCATGTTAAGGTAAAACTAACATCATAAGCCTTGTCACCGTTCAGCCTAAAAACCCCAAAATGCTTCTCATAGTCATCTCCACTCTTCTCATCCTCATCAAACAAATCAAACAAGAAAACCTCCACTTCAACCCCTGGCCTCCTTGGAGTCCCCACATTCCCCAAGGCCCTACTGACAACATCTCCATTGTAAGCACTAGCATTCTCCGGCCCCGCCTCCTCACCCCCGGCTGTCGGCCAGCCCGTCTCCGACACCACAAGCCGGGTCCCACCAAACCCCTCCTTCTCCATTGCCGCCACAAACGAGTCCAATGTGGCATCGAACAAGTTATCGTAAATCAAGCCATCATCGACTGTCACGTTAGGGGTCCTGAACAGGACATAGTCTAACTCAATGTCCTTTTTATTGTTCACGTAGCTGAAAAAGGGTATATATTCACCATAAATGGAGAATCTGTGTCTTGCAAGAATTGCAGCAAGGGTACCATTTCTTGTCTAATATCCGGACTGAACGACCCATTTGAAGGCGGGTACGAGCCGCTAAGAACAGAAGCAGCATGTGGGGTTGAAATCTTGATGAGTTGATCGAGGTTTAAGGATCTCAATGCTTGGTGAAGATTGAGAATTGAAGGGACTACGAAATGTGTGAAATATGGATCTTTAGAGAAGACTTCATTACCAACGGCTAGATATTTGATTTGGGTAGGTGGGATGTGGGTGAAGATGTTAGCTTGAAGCCACTGGAGAGAGAAATCAATGGAGGAATTAGCTAAAGCAGGGAGGATCTCATTTGGGACACCAATCATTAGGTCAATTCCCGACCCCGAAAAGGACCTCAAGACTTCCGGGTCGGGTTTGAAGATCCGAATCATGGGTATTGCATTTGATTGGAGAAGAGAGACTACGGTGGATGGTGGCGGGAGATTGTCTGCTACCCTTCCATAGCAGATTCCTACTGGTGCTCCATCTGCTCAGAAAACAGGGTAGGGGGAAATTTAGAAACAGAGTAACGAAGTAATTAGTTCATTTTCATTTTTAAGGCGTGGGTGGATTTGGGTATCATTAGATGCGAACAAAAACTGAATTCCCAGAAATTGTTTTTTAATCAAAGTATTAATGAATCGGGATTACACAAACCTGTTGAAGGTGAGAAGAGGAAGAGTAAACAGAGGAGTAGAAACAGAGTGAAGTGAATCCCCCTTCCCATTTTGAGGAAGCCTCAGAGAAAACTGAAGGAGGAGACAGAGAGAGAGAAAATGGGGAGGAATCAGCTTCAGGAATTGTCTCAAAAGAAGGATTTTTTTCTGGGTTCGATTATGGTATGAAACAGTTGATCAATGCTTTTTTCTTGAGATCTGTTCCCACAAATTTAGCCGTTGTGGACATCACTTTCACTTTGATAGAAGCTGTAGTAGATGTTGAAGATGGTGAGCTTCTTTCTATCAACTCATAGGAGGGATCATCTTTTGCATTGGGCATAGGGATTGGTCAACAATTTTCTGCAAAAGAAAGAGATATCCACCTAGATTGTCCACCTTTATCTCTTATTTTTATGATCACCATTTTTGCCTAATGATATTTGTATGAGGGTAAACTTCTCTAATCATAAATCTCGAGAATCAACCAATTTGAACCTTATACTATACCATCTCTCAATATGTGAATGTGTTGGTGGGATATCTTGTATGATCCCGATGAAAAAGTGAGACGCATTAATGAGTTGTTTAAGTGTTAGAAAATTATGTTACAAAATCTGTTCCTTCCAGTTGCGAGAAACTGTAAGTATATATAATTAATGTATACTAAACGCAGGATGTGATGAAAGTGAAGAATAATATCATATACTTAGATCGTACGGTTGGCAGATTGATTATCATCTCTTGGCAAAATTAGATGTGATCAACATATATGAATAGATAAATTAAACATTTATCTCAGAAGTTGAATGAGAGCATCATCCAAATCTGGAAAACACGGAGCGAATATGCTAAAATGAAAGGATTACTTCGACAGCTTCCAAGCTCCCTGACAGAATTTTGCATTGTGTTTTTAAGTTTTTGGAAAACTGTAAATCAAAATGCCACTCGCTTTCATCCAACTGTAAGGTATATATTCCTTGTGTCAAACTCCATGCAGCATGCAAATCTCTCTCTCTCTCTCTAGCAAAGTCTTTAAGGATGTTTAGCGCTATAATCAAGTATTTAGGGTAATTGTAGCAATGGAAGTCTCCTATAACATGCTACTCTCAACCTCTGCACACATTATATATATTCTTAATTAGTTCAACCAACGCAAACATTAAAAGATTCATATGTTCAATATAATATAATTCGATATAATTTGCAAGGAGAATTGAAACTTAATCACCAATTACATTGCAGTGCATCGCATATATATAGCCACATCCAATAGATTTATTTATCGATTATCAAGATTACGACTTAACATTCACAACTTCAATTAAGACATTAAAATAACTCGAAAAAATAGAGTACATAAATAAAGATGATCTAAAAGTTAAGTTTACATGCCTTTAGGTCATTAGTGCAGAGCAGAGTAGCCTGGATTAATTCCTTAGCCATAATTGGAGCATCTGACAGTAATGATTAGGCGATCAATTACTGCTAATCAAGAAATTAATTTGATATACCAAAAAGCCCCCACATTATCTGTGAGAATGATTCTCCAGAATAAAAGGCAAGCAAGGAATAAAGATGATTATATTGTTCCTGTTCGGCGTGTCAAGTGTCCCCGTTTGCTGGGCAAAAAAGCATCTCCCTCTCATCACAAAATTCTGTCACTCATCCATTGCTTAGATTGATTTCTTTCCCCCACACCTTCATTTTCACCCCTTCTTTTTCCCCTTTATGGATAACCCACTGTTCTCCAATTATAACTCATAATAGCCCACGGGATTAAAATCATCAAAGTAAAAAACAAAATTGATCTTGAATCTAAGCGTAAATGTTTTCTATTCATTTTAATTTATTTCTGCTTGTTTCTGCTAGTATATAAGTATCTCCTCTAATCTGATGCGGGGAAGAACTACTCGGCCCTACCCGACCACGAAATAAGTAGAGCCAAGAGCTTAATGATAGAGAGATCCACTATTATGATACAAAATCTGGATTAGTAGCACTAATTAATTATAAAAAGGAAAAGTTGAACAAGAATTAGTGTGAAAGATGACTTTTCTTGGGGCACTTAGAATGTGGATGAGTAAAGAAAGGCCAAAACACTGCTTTCTCTTCATACAAAGCAGAATAAATCAAGCAAAATTGGGTGAAGTTTCCCCTCTATTCCGCAGCAAACCAACATAAAGGAATCGTCTTTAGTTCCTTTATTTTTCTTTATTAAAGAACACAAAAGCAAACCCCCTTGGCTTAGGCTCCTCCTTTTTGAATTCATTCAAACACCCCCACCCCCTCCTTCTTATACTACATAAACCAACCATAACTTGTCTGAGTGAAAAATTGTTCTTCTTTCCTTTCTTTGCACTCAATAGATATCCGAATCCAAGTTGTAGGACCAAAATGTCGGCCTCGTTTCAGGCCTTTCCACCACCCGGACCGCCCCCACCGGGAATGGTGGTCTACCCAACCACAATGACGACGACAACAACAACAACGGGGACAACAGGAGACATCGAGGATACCTCCTCCCAATCAAGTGGCTCATTCGGGATGGTCTTTGTAGTCCTGGCAATCATACTTGTGGTCTCGGCCGTTGCTTGTGCTCTAGGGCGGTTTTGTACTAAGAAGTCCAACAAGTCCCACCAGCCCAAGGCTCACAAGCAGCAGAGCCGTGGAGGTGCCCACCATGAGCACCACCAGAAGCCAGGCCACAACCACCACAAAGCTAACCACAACTACAATCCCAACCAGAAGAACAACCACCATGGACCCCCAAGCATGGCAAGGGTCGCCCTAACCCTAAGGACCCGGACCTTGAATTCGGGTACCGGTCCAAGGAAGGGGATATCATGCTTGGGTTCGAGCAGAAGGTGAAGTTTCCAACAGCCAAAGTAGCCAACAACAATGGAGATTTCAGGGCCAATAGCTTCCGCAAGCCGGGTATGGAGTATGGTGGGGATCCCAGAGATTTTCCATAATAACATGGTGATATGTTGAAGATCTCCTTCATATATACAACCTATTTATCTCTCTGCCCATTGTATTTTCCTTTTTTTGTTTTTTGTTTTTTTTGCTTATTTTGTAGGTTTAGCTGCTCTGGAAAGAGAGGGAAGGGGAGGGGGTTCTCAAATATGTAATTGGTATATTCTACCTGAATCTGATAACAGTTTTTTTCCTTTTTGTGTGTTTTTTTTGGGGGGCGCGGCTTAGAAGCACCTGTTTCAAAAAATTACATAATTTCTACCATTGATAGAACAAATCTGCAGTAACTCAGAATTATATCCAATGACAAACAGATCCAAGGTTGTCTATATGTAAGAAAGAGAGATGGAGGGTAGGGGTGAAAACGAAACCAAAATCATTAAATCGGAATGAAAATTGGAAAAATAAATGGGACTTAATATTAATCAAAGCTAATTAAAAATATTGGCTAACCGAATTATTGAAAAATTAGTAACTTAACTAGTTTGGTCTAGGTTTTAGATTTTGAACAGATCGTTTTAATTTTTATTTTAAGTCTTTTTAAGATTTAAAAAGAAAAATATTTAATGGTTGTTTCTTTATAAATGTTGGCATTTTAATGTTAAAAAAAAACACTGTATGGTTAATTAGCGAATAAAAGAGGATAAGAAATTTTTTATTTATTGATTTAAATTATTCAGAAAGAAAAATCGAAAAAATCAATTAAATAATGTTCAATTAACTTGTTCGACCGTTTCCAGTTCAAATTCACAGACCGAATCGATCCGTGCCCATTATGGCTTGGGCCTAACTCCTCAAAGTCTGACTCGCCCAAACTCATGGGCCAACTAGGATTAAGTAAGCCACAGTTACTTGTACTTGTCATTATGGCTTGGGCCTAACTTTCCAAAATCTATATGAAAGCCCATCTCCACAACTACCCTAACACCCCCCAAAAAAAAACCGAAACAAAAAAGTCAAATAATCATCCTAATTTTAGATGGTCAATCCTAGCTCTAGCTAGGACTGTTATGAAACTATTTGGTTCGATTCACAAAAATCATGAACCAGAACCAAGCTAGGGAGATCTATAATCTAAATCGAATCACTGTACCGATATTCAATCTGAAATTTAATATAGATTCGAGATAAAAATAAATCCGAAATATAAATGACTCAAACTTAAAGTTTTCTTTTTGTAAGACACACATGATTTATATACAAGTTCATGAAACACAATTCACATATAAGTTCAACGTCATAACAATTTAATCTAATTTGAATTCTAAATTTATATCGACCAATATATATTAATCTATTCTAACTTTTTCCTCTAAAATTATTTTTCATTATTATTTTTTTAAAGTTGTGCCTCAAATATTTCCCTCAACCATTGCTGTATAGCCCCTATTTTGCAACCACAAAAAAATAGGGAGATTCAAGAGGACTTGGAGGGGCTTAATGACAAGAGGAAATTCAAACCTCTACTATCAAACTACCACCAAAAAAAAAAAAAAAAAGAAAAAGAAAAAAAAGGGGTAGAAGGGGAAGAGTTTCTTCCTGATGGGCCAGTTGATAGCAAAGTTGGTGTGAGATAAAACGTGTCCAGCTATTTATAAATTTAAATTGAATGTCCATCAATTTCTTGGAGCAGGATCTTCGATTAAGACATTCAAATTATATCTTCATGATATGATGTAAATACATGTACCATTTACATCCACTGTGCATAACATCGAGTAAAATTTTGACATTCAAAATATTAGGTCGGAAACATCCTTAAATACATACGAGTGTAGGACCACTACATCATTCGCAATTTTGTATATAATGAAATCATATGGCGGCATCGGACATTGTAACTAATATTCTAATATCTTAAATCTCGACAGTTGATACTTGGTCATTATTTCGATATGGAGATCAAGTATACTCTTGTAGAGACATAGGATAGAATTCCGAATATGTTTTTCATACAAATTACAATAATTCTAAATGTAGGGAGTTTAGGAATAAACAATCACGGTAAACCATGTCTTTTTTTATCGATGTAAATGTAATTTTATGACCCGAATATACGATATCCCAGATCAAAGCATGCATTGAAATTTCAAAGGGGGTGATTCGTAATCAACTTTACTTTGTATTGAAGACAAAGATTACTAAATTAATACCAAATCTTGAGATGACTAACCTAAGCCAGGAAGAAAGGAGGAATGTAAGTTGAGTCATTATGCATAAATAAATCAGACAGCTTTGGCCTACAATTATGTAATAATGCTATATTTTATTGGTCAGATGAAGCTGCTAGACTGGTCAACACCAACAGTATGATCTTTTTGATCAGTCAAGGTTTTGACCAATTGTGGCATTGAATATGACCGTTGATCGAATGTTAGGAAACCCTTTATTATCACTTCTCAGACTTTGATCCACCAAATCATATGTTAAAATATATACTACTTGTCACATATCCGCCAACCTTCCTGGTAGTTACACTACAATGGATGACACCAAAATCACCATTCTTTCTTGTATTTTAGTCAACATTTTACTTGGAAACAAAATTCACATTTAGGGCATCATCCTAATTTCTTTTTTAAAGGAAAAGGAATGTGTGTTACTTCATTGGTAGAGAATTCATAAGTACATAGGTAAATTTCGATCCAAACCTGTTCCATTATGATATATATATATATATATATATATATATATATATATATATATATATATATATATATATATATATATATGTCTTGCAAGATGATGGGCAGTTGTAACGTCCACACTCGAGGTGTCACAATAGCCGAATTGCCATCTTCTTTAATGAGTATCACAAAACGAAAAATTACTACTAAAGAAAGCTTTTCTTACGATGTGATTAAATAAAAAGTTGTGAAGGAAAAAAATCACAAAGAGTATATATCAAAAACACAAATCACAAAAGAAGAAATCTCCACCAATATATGGTGTAAATTTTATATGCACCTTAGAATTTATATTTTTATGTGCCACATCATTATATTTGGTTCATAAAATTAAGAATGTCAATTATACACTCGAGAGTATATGCTTTCAAGTACATACGTCAACAAATGATTTGATGAAAGAAAAAATAGAGAGTTTTTTAAGCCTAACATGATGATGTACGTGTTACATGTAAATATATGCTCCCAAATGGATATAAGAATTTGCACGTAAAATTTTATTTTTTTCACCTAACCATTTTTTAACACATATTATGAGACTATAAACTTCCGGCTATATAATAGATGTACTTAGAGTTCTCCAAAAAAATCCTAAAATAAACACATGGATACAGCTTCCGGAACCCACGTGTAGGGCCAAGGCGTGTACCGTGTCTTCTCTCTCTCCTCTCTTTGCGTCTGTATTTATACCACTCCTTCGTCACACTCATTGAAGAAAGAAGAGCCTCCTCTCAAGTCTGACCTTACCCGCCATACCTTGTTCTTCCATTTTCTCTCTCATCAGAGAAGAGCCCTGATTCGAAAATTGGAGGAGAATTGCGTTACGCATCAAGTTATGGAACGAATTCCAGCTCCGAGGGACGATTTCAATGAAATCGCCCAAGAATTCGACAAGAATCTAATCCTAGCTGAAGATGTAGATGAAGAAGGAGAAGAAGAACAAGATGATGATGAGTATGATGACGATGATGGAGATTTTGAGTTCTCCTTCGCTGGCAGCGAACTAACCTCGCCGGTATCGGCGGAGGAGGTTTTCCAGAACGGCCAGATCCGGCCGATTTTTCCGTTCGCCGACGATCAGGTCGAGACTTCGGAGGAAGCCACGACGTCGTACGGACCTCCGGTGAGGAAGCTCTTCGTCGTATCGTCGGCTCCTGAGAACGAGGACGTAGCTGAGGGACCGTTCTGTTCCTGGTCTGCGAAGTCGTCGGATAAGTCGCCGGGGCCGGCACCGGAGATGAGCCGGAAGAGCAACTCGACGGGGTTTTCGAAGCTGTGGAAGGTGAAAGATCTGCTAGTCCGAAGCCACAGCGACGGCAAAGACGCGTTCGTCTTTCTGACGGGGAAGAGCGATCAGGAGAAGGTGGAAGAAACGGCGTCGTCTGCTGGTGATGATGATTCGAAGAATAAGAAGAAGAAGAAGGTGAATCTGGCGAAAATCAAGGTGGAATCAAGGGGCGAAACGGCGTCGTCAGGGGTTGAGCAGAAGGGGAAGAAGAAGAAGAAGAAATCCGCGTACGAAGTGCTGTATGGGAAGAGAGAGAACAAAACTGGGAAATCATACCTGCCCTACAGGCAAGATTTGGTGGGTTTTTTCACAAATTCCAGTGGGATGAGCAGGAATGTTCATCCTTACTGATTAGTTTAATAATCTAGTTTTGAACCACAAGTTGTTGATAAAATGTGAGGATTTTGGCTTAATTTGTACTACTATTTGTTAATACTCGTAGCCCTAATAGACTATTTTGATGGGATTATCTTCATTCAATTATTTGGTGCTTATCTTGGAATCTGTAAATAAATAAACCTAAATTGAATGTCAAGTTTGAATTAGACAGGAATAAAATTGATTCTCATTTCGCAATGTTTTAGTATTTTAGATTTGTATTATTAGTGGGTTTTTTTTTTTTTTTTTTGCATGTTATTTGGTAAATAAGACTGAAACCATGATAGTGGTTGTTATGGTGTTGCTTTGGCTAGATTTACAAGTTGAGATTGTGAGAGGTGCATCTATTGCATTCAACAAGATGGCAGTTACGTACTTCCTCCATTTAAATATTAAATGTCCTTTCTAGACATTTAGGAAATATCAAAGTGTTGTTAGCTTCAAGATAAATTAATGATTAAGCGTCATTCTATTTAGACGTGACGATGTAGGCCGTAAGAAACTATAAGGACCTAACGTAAGTTAAAACTAAATCGAACAGATTAAAAGAAAAATGATACCAATAAGAAAAATTAATTGAAAAAAGGGAAAAAAATATTAATAAAAATAAAATTAATAAAATAATTATTAATATATAATTAGGTTGTACTGATAAGAGAATTTTTGAAAAAAAAACTTTAAAGTAACAAATAAAATGAGACGGAGGAATTATAGTTGAAACATCCCACCATGAAGTCAAATGCAATGGAGATGATTACAAATCGTGTGACTTACACATGATTTGGTGACAAAATTTTACAATTAGAGTTGCGTATTAGTGGTAGGGTGCTAGCTTGTCGGGTGCAAAGTCCATACATGCATCTGGATAAAAATACATCAGTAACACGTTTTATTTTGGTGCTAAATTAGACTCATTAGGATACTATACACATGATTGATTTAATTGAATTCAAGGTATAAAAATTCAAACCTAAAAAAACTGAAAAAATTTCAACAAAAAAAAATCATACCTATCAAAGGGTAGACAATGAAACTAATACAAAAAAAGAGCAAAAAATGAGTACTTTTCTGTCTTTAATGTATCTTGGATATTTATCTCAAATTCTTGTAAAGAAATGGCAAAAAGAGAAGGCATACACCACTACCAATTCTGCCAAAGAAGTCAATACTACTTCAATTCATTCATGACTTGAAACAAGGCCCTCAATAAATGAATACATGGACCAGCAATTCCTGCCCCCTCTTGGTGTTACAAACCAGTCGTACCAAAACAGGTTTGAATTTTCACTCACAGGAACGACCACCTCACCTCAATGCACGAGCCAGTGAGCACCCAGTTGGGGTCGGATCCGAGTCACCGGACATGTCTCCGGAGAAACATCATTGATGAATCCACTGTTTGGCAGCTTTGAACAACATTTTGGTCCCATAGAGTGTACCAAATATGAAAAGAAAAATGACCAGAGACTGACAGTTCACAAGGAGCAGCTACCAATAGTACTAATCTTTCCTGACCATAAAAACGATGTAACATCCATGCTTATCCTCGGCGATGGGATATGTGTTTAAAAGCAAGACAAATATAATCCTGAATTAACCCCAAAATATCTGCATTACTCAGATATTTGCCTCATTCCAAATCAACGTTTGATTCTTGTTCATGTTGGCAAAACATGCTTTTGCCCATTATGAGTGTAAGACTATACATGTACAGAAAAGCATCATTCACAAATGGCATACATTGAATAAGATGTATGGGTGAGAAGATGTACTCGATGTGTCACATGCATGGTACCAAAGTGTTACCTGTATTTGCATGTGTCGATTCGCAAGGCTGGGTCATATCAGCGTAAATCAAAGATTTCAAATCTGAGATTTGGATTGACATAAACATGTGAGCACTGCTCGTATAAGGGCCGCCCATCGCTTGAATCTCGATGAGGGTGGAAGCCTTTCTCTTGGCATTCCCTAATAACTGTCATCCCACCAGGATCAGTCAGCCTGAATATTCCGTAGCTCCTGCAGGACATTAATCATCCAGAGTTACTATAACTCCATCAACTGTTTCTTTACTCAATGCATGTAGGTGTAGCTAGCATCTGTCATTTGACTCTTGGACACATCCGACCTTGCTCATCATTCAAGCTATATCCTGCCTTGGTTTTTCTTTCCTTTCTCTTCTCAGGAAATTTTAGTCCTATTAAGAAGTAAAAGATTCTCACTGTTTTAATTCGATGTGCTACAGAAATAGCCTCGTTGCAATTTAATTGTAAGTTGATAAGGCTGTGTATGTCTGATACCCCTCTATCATCAAAGCCTTGGTGGGACTTTGGAGTAATCACTAATCAGCAACAGGTTGGCTTTTTTACCTTCTCCATCTTGGTAGCATGTTATGTGCAAGTCACAACTAGTGTGAGGATTCAACATGCTGTTGGCAGATTTCCCTCGACACCCCCCCAAAAAAAAAAAAACGATGGCGATACAGTGAAAATTAATTATGATCTGCAACAAAAACTTCAATGATGTCAGATCAATGGTCAGGAGCCCATTATGACTACAGAGAGGGTTGATGGCTTTGGTGGAAACATCTACTGATAACCACCCAGATCACTCAGGAGTGAATGCTTCTAAATTTTAATCAAACAAATTTAGCATTATTTAGGCTGCAAAACATTTGCTCACAAATATAGATTGAGGGGTACAAGTGTTTCAGTAAACTAGAAACTGTTTTCTATGTGATTGTTGAGACAAGCATTCATCTATGGCACGTGATATATCCAGTTTATTTGGTACTAAACTCAGATGATAAGTTAATTTTATTATGTACCTTGTCTTATCAGTTGGAGCTACAACAATGGCTATAGCCTCTGGTACCATTACCTGTGAAACCAAGGAAGATGAGGCTTGAGGAAATATTGGATGCTAAATTTCATAAGTGCACATACTAATTCCGCTCAGCAGATAGACCACAGGAATGCAGTAACTAAATATGAAAGTAAGTAGAAAGGGAACAGAACTGGCAGGGCACGTGGATTCCTAACGCTGCTATGCTAGGTGACTGAGAAAAACAGTCAAACTTGAACAAATGGACTAGGAAATCCTATATGATAAAGATGCTTGACAATAAAACGTAATGTGAAGCCAAATATCAGTTAATCTGGGGAAATACATTAGTAGAGGCCTTTCAAGGATATGTTCCTATCAAGAGGGACCTGCTTGGACCGATATACACAAGTGTCTCTGAACAACCCCACCCCCTGTGAAAGAAAATATAGATTTTCAAACATTATTCACATTATTTGTTCTCTATCTTTCTCTCTCTCTCTCTCTCTCTCTCTCTCTCTCTTTACCCCTCTTTCACAAGTATGTCAGTAATATGTCTTGTTTGGCCTTATTTCCCCGGCTTGCATTAACAAGCAAGAACCATGGGTACTTGGACTTTCTCCAAGCAATTTTGATCCTCTATTCTATATGTACAGTATATGGTAAGAATGCAATATCGGAAACTGTATAAGCTTTTATCTGAAACATCAGCTTAACCAATCCACCATTTGCCTACTGAAGGAGAGGACAATCTATTGACAAAAACCTAACTACCATAACCATCAAATAACTTATATTATCAAAACATATGCATGCTTGACACAGGAAATCACTAGCAAGAGACTTCAATGCGCTGTGCACATCAAGGAATGCAAGAAGATGGTCACTGAATGGAAGGAAAACTACCTGACCTCATTACCTGATATGGATACTGTGTGTGCAGATCTATCGAAGACATAAAACAACTTTGAGATGGATGAGTCTGAGAAATAGGAAAAAACCAAACAACTGTGAGATTCCACAAAAGTACTCAATATGTATCAAGAAGTAATCAAACAGGGAATGAGAAGAAGAGACATACATGTATCCAGCCTACAGGAAACAGGGACCGATCATTCTGTATGTTAAAAATTTCTTCTTCATGTAATGCCTGACACTGACATCGGAATGATTATGTCAGTGTAAGACACAAAAGAGTTCATTTAAGTGAAGATAAATAAGAGAAACCTCAATGCTATCACAGACACTCACAGAACTGGAAGTTGATTCCTGTTTTGGTACTATCAATGTAGTAGCATAGAATGTCTCCTCCTTCTGAATGTATGAAACAGTAATAGTTGATGTTAGACTAAGCAACAAAGTATGTTTGGAAGTCAATTAACCACTATTAATAACTGTATCAGAAATGTTCACACCAAAAAGGCTGATAAAAAGAAGTCTGACAGGCAAGAAGAAGAAACTGGTTCAACAAACACTTAGCAGAAGAAGGGTAAAACACCTACTATCTTGCGTTAGCCAATCAATAAGTGAAAGCCTTAAATATTCCCAAGATCAAAGATGAATAGGAAGTACTCTATGCCATATGATTAATATGGCCCAAATGTTTACAAACATTTTGATTACCTCAGAGCCGATTATGATTACATCACCACACAGTACCCAGCTCCCAGAAATATTCAGACATAAGTTCGATGTATTTCTCCTTACACATACAAGTTATGCTGACATCCCTAGATTGTGAATCACATACTATACAATAAAATTGGAGCCAAGCATACGCATAAAAACAGGGCAAGATTGACTGCTGTGAAGACATTTGAATAGCCAATCAAGCTTTTCAGTACAGATAATATTAACAGCATTCTTAAGCTAAATAGGAAAGTGCAGATAATATTAACAGCATTCTTAAGCTAAATAGGAAGGAATAAGATTTCTTTTAAGATTCTAGTGATGAGCAGAATGATGAAACCAAATAGTGGTCAGCTTATAGGGTATAGCATGATCTGATACTGCAGAGCTGATACTCGCAATGATGACCTCAAGTACACAAGTGACCCATCATCATTGCTAAGTCGAAATAAATAGAACCTACTATTCATTTCACTGCTAATGCATGTTGGATGGTAGCAACTCAACATGGATGTGGAAACTTGAAGTTTCAGTTTAGACCAAAACATGAGTAATCAGGAAAAAGGAAAATATGAGTCTGACAAGTGGACATACAGAACAACTAAGTAAGCAACCAATACAAAAAGTTGAGGAATACAATGATAGTGAAGAGAGAAGCATCAATAGAATGAATGCTCTAAACACAGGTATCAATATCCGTGTATAATGTATCATATGTATCAATATCCTGACGAATTTCAGGATTAATCAGAGAACTTAATGCATCAAAGAATATAAAATGCAGAGGAAGCACAGATTCGTACAAGGGAAGCAGCAAGAACCCCACATGTCTCAAGATCTTTGTCGGTGTTGTTTGCAGCCATTTGAAGAAAATTCTCCATTAATTGGCCTGACTGGCAAAGTAGAATACAAAACTATAAGGCAACCCTAGCATACTCCTTGTCGTGAGTATGTGATATAGAATACATCAGTTAGAAACAATATTGATACCTATAATGAAATAACATAGAATGACCAAGAAAAGGAACAGTATTCCCAAACAGGAAGCATACAACATAGATTTGGAGTTTGGACTTACAATATGCACATCTTTAAGGATATGAGATGCAGAGTCTGAATATTCATATCGTGAATCATCACTTGATACATGTGAGATATGCGTGGCATAAGAGGCAACCTCTGTGCAGGAGATTGCTGTAGAAGGAAAATGTTTGACCATATTCCTAAATGCTGCAAAAAAGGTTAAAACAAATTATTCAGCAAATTTCTCAAGCAAACTCACCAGAGTTGCAGTCTTGTAGAAGACCAAATTCTTCACAAATTCATAAAACCTCAAACAGGTCAAGTGGTAAGCATCTTAGCTCTTAAGCTCAATTTTGATACCTGATAAGAAGCTTGTACTGAATACTTTGTAATATTAGGGAGGGGTTTCTCTTCAAGGAAAGATGTCATATGTATTTCTCTAGAGTAATTATTTACACCTTATAACAGTATTAAAAGGGCAATACACAAGAAGCAGCACATCACAATTCAAAAGGTATAATATGCATGTGTGCTGCAAATTTCTGTTGCGACGTGCAACAGGTTAAAAAGAACCGAAAACTATGAAATCATCATCACGCATAAAATTCTAAGGACCCAATCAATTATCACATAGCATGATATGCCATTCACAAGCAAGATTTCTAACTATGAAATCACCATCACGCTTAAAATTCCAAGGACCCAATCAATCATCACATACCATGATATGCCATTCACAAGCAAGATTTCTAATTAGACGCAGAGGCAAGTATGAGTTTCGAGCCAAACATAGAAAATCATTCAGTCCCCCCCAGGGTACTGGATCATGTCCAACCATCTCATCATCCTGACAATGGCAAAAAGTTCCCAGCCTATGCACGAAGGTCTGCATCTGATTACCCGACAAGCAGAAAACTTCTGAATTCTTTATTCTGGTTAAAAGGAAACATTAAGCCTGGCCTTGGTTGGTTGATCAGTAGCCTATACAAGTCTTTCTATCCTGTAACAACGGCACTTGTTATACACAATTAGATAAGACTAACCCAAAAGACAACCCAAACGATGAAATCTCAAAATCACAAACTATGCATCTTCTTTCAAAAAACGAGATTGACACCTGTTAGATCCGTCCCAATAACCACAAGATTGCAAGCTTTTACCCATCTCAAGAATCCCAACAAGCCCTCATAAAATTCCGCCTCAGGAAACTTGGGAGGGAAACTATCAAAACTCAACATTATCAATCCACCAGCAACTCACACAGGACAAGTAATTTTCCGCAGACCCATTTAACCAAAACAACAGATTGAAAATGTAAAGTTCTTCTTGGTGGGAAAAAATGAACACAATATAAAACCCCAATTTCAAGTACATCTTATTAGTGCACATATGATCATGGCAATTGCAAGGAAGGAGATGATTTGCTCATATATTATTTAGTTGACTGTCACTCGGGTCGGTTCATTGGACCCGGGTTCAGGGCCTTCGGAGTTACCTCTTAAATAAATACCAACTGAATAAGACCTGACCCGATAGAAATAAACGGGTCAGAAGGATGGCCCAGGAAAACAAGAGGCGGCCCCGCTCTTCATGAAACGAAATCCACACATCCGCAAAGGACACACAGAAACAAAGATTTTTTAAAAAAAACACAGAAATTGAACAAGTTTTAGGGTATAGGAGATGAGGGAAAGGGAAAATACAACAAAATTACAGAGTAAAATGATCTTCCAGAAACAGGGTTTTCCTAATTCACCCATTTTTCGATTCTCATGCAATTATGAATGCAAAATTTGATCAGGGTTTGAATTTTTACCTCTCACATGAGTTATCAGACTGATGCAAAGCTCCTCCGATATTGGCCTTATTTCTGTATGCTTTCACCTAATTCACTACACGAAAGGAATAACCAACGCAAATAATCAGGGGAGAGAGAGGGAGAGAGATAGATTTTCAGAGAGGCGTGCACAATCAGTTGATCACCTGATGAATTCACCGGCTTCCCTGTTTCTGGTCAAGTGAGGAGATTTTTAGGCAAATTCGAAGGCAAATAAATTGAAGTCCTTAAAAATTACTATGTGTTTTCTTTTTATCCGCAATATTTTCCCGCGATATCAGGGCTAAATTCTCCCTATACATATGTAAAAAATTATTATTACACCATCATGATTTTAGATATTGCTCAACAATTCAGAAAAGAGAAAGAAAATTACCATTAAGTAGATATAGATAATAAAGGTGTGATAGAAATTAAAAAATATGATTAATGGAAGTAGATATAGATAATAAATTTGTGACAGAAATTAAAAAATATGATTAATGGAAGTAGATATAGACAATGGCCGTGCCAAGACATTGATGATGATGTTGATACATTCTCAAATGCTTGCTGATGGAACAACTCCTGTTATTCTTTTGTTTTTCGATTTGGACAACTTCAATTATATATCCGGAAGTATATGCTCCTAATATATATATATATATATATATATATATATATATATATATATATATAATTAAACCAATGAAAAAATAGAAAATTTTGTAAACGTAAAATAATGACGTATCATCCGAAATTACATGCTTCCAAATAGATATAACAATTTGCATAAATAAGAGGAAGGGAAAAACATAAATTAATTGATGAACACTATATTGATTCCGTTTATATTTTTTATATTTTTCTTTTAAATATAAATATATATATATATATATATATATATATATATATATATATATATATATATATATATGATATTGTTATTATTTATATATAATGGTTTTGACTCGGCTACACAGATTTCCAATTCAGATAGCCTAAAATGTTCATGCCTAAGTTTGGAGTATATTAATCTTACTTAGTCATGTCTAATCGGGTGGATTATTATATGTTAAGCACGCCTAAAATCTATATTTTTGTTAAAAAAGGGGGTGTTATTTTTTTATATTTGTTCACAACATAACCTTCCATTATATATTCGTTGAGATAAGACCAATGACCACCTTATGAATTGGCCTAAAAATATATTGTTAACCAAAAACCACAATTCAATACAAATAAAAAGGATGATGATACATATGGAGACATAAATAAATAAACAAACAAAAGATAGACTTTTTTCTGTAAATTTTTAAATGTTTCTAAGAGCATATACTTTTAGGAGAGGGAGAGAGAAATATTAGGTCCATAAAATTCCCTTTTATTTTTCCATCCGTCTAATCATCTGTTAACATTTGAGAGAAACAAATACTTCCAATTGCATATAAGACGGTGTGACTTTTTTCTCTCTCACTCCACTTTTGCAAATATGGAAGGATAAATTATTTGTAGCTTTGACAATATATATAATATTCTTTTGGTATCATTGTTCCCATCTTTGTGGTATACGTAAGACTATGTTTATCCAAAACCTCAATTATCAAACATTGTGATCATCTGCAATTGGTCATCCTTTAAGAACAATATAACATGTACAAGACTTATTTGATTTATTTATTTATTTATCAACATTTCATAATTATAAGATAAATCAAAACTTAAACATAAGACTACCTACTGTGATGGAGTTGATGCTTTAATTGACTAAGTTAAAATTTATACAAAAAGATAAAAATTCATTAATTAATTTTAAACTAATAACGATTTCTAAAGTTTTCATATATATATATATATTTGAGATGGTAAGTATAAAGAACATTAGATAGTCTTTTCTTTCGGAGGTTATACCTATATTATTATTAAAAAGTATACATAAAAGCTTTTACGATTAATGAGAGGATGTAACTGTACTCTATAGCTCATCACACATCCTAATTTGACAATTCAATCGGTTATTATATTATCTTCTCTGAAAACATAAAGTTTCCATATATATATATATATATATATATATAGCAGAAGGGAGAAAAAAGGAGTGTATACTATATATTCATATGCAGGGAGAATATATATAATATGTGGAGGATGGAAAAAGAAGGAGATGAATATGATAGGAATGATGATGAGATATATGCGAATGTGTAACGTGAAATTCTCATCTACATCTACAGAAGCTGATCATAAGTAATAGAATTTAGAAGCCTTTGTTGGCTCCCCTTTCCCTTTCGTTATCTCTTCCTATTTTTACTTATTCACACGTCAAATCCCTCTCTGCCTCTCTCCATCTCACTCTGTTTAGAAGCTTGAGATATTAAATATGGGGTCCCTCTCCCTTTCTCTCTCTCTCTCTCTCTCTTCCCGCTTACTGTTGCTCAGATCCTTCCCATCTGGGCTGTCGCCCCCACGTACCTCTCTTTCTTCATTTACTCAAACATAAGCCACCCATAATTAATCTCTCTCCAAAGTATAACGCACCATTTGGAGAAACTTGTCAATTCATCCCATTCTTTTCAGCGACATTTTTCCCTGATTGCCTCCCTTCCAGGTATCTCTCTTTCTCTGTCTGTCTGTCTGTCTGTCTACAGTTACATTTCACTGATTTGAGTTTTATACTACAGCTAAAACATACATTCATACATATAATGCACATAACAGCCCTTGGACAGTCTTCATGGCTGTGTCAAACATAGGTGTTAGAGGAGAGAGAGAGACAGAGATTGTGTGTGTCAAAGCTAGTGGCAACCATTGGAGATATCTGTCGATATATGTCTTAAGGTGTTAAGTTCTTTGACACTCCCTTCCTCTCGATATCGGTCTCCTATCTCTTCCTCCCATGACCCTACAGGCACTTATAGATGTCACATCATTATATTTGGTCTGTAAAGTCTTTTTATTATTTTTTCGCCCAATTATTTATTGAGATACATTTTACGAGTATAAACTCTAAAGTGTATAATAAATACGTTGCTTTTTAGCCTCTTTTTATTTTTCAATAATATGAAGGATAAAGAATTCGATTTTTTAATATAATTTGATAACCCTTCTCACAAGAGTTTAAAAAACTAGAGAAAATGGCACCATACAATAGTAGCTCAGATAAAGAACCTAAATTTAACTAAAATAATGTTAACCATTATAAATATACTCTAATAGGAATAATGAATGATGACTCATCTTTGGGCTACCTTTTTGGGCTTTCAGTCGTGTAAGTATATACGAGGCCCAAATGGGTTGACTCACTTATACCTTGTTTGGTTGTTGCTCGACCTGTCATACCCCGAGGAAGCCTATGAGATGTCCAAAATAAACGACTAGTCAATTTACACAAAATAAGAATTAGTTTATTTTATTCAAGAGATCGTGTATTTGAATTGACACGTATATTAATATATATTTATATTTTCAACTCATTTTCATCTACAAACGTTCATTTCAGGTAAACCAGCTATTTTAGTTTATTTCTATTAAGTTAATGTTCATTTATACTCATTTATATTATAACAACTATTTCTACATATTTTATCAGCCATTTCGAACAGTGTCTTAATGAAGACATGCATATTGGCTAGTTATCAACAATAAAAGGATTTTTCTAAATCTTTGTTTTGTACATCATAATTAATTGATAAATAGTCGATGGGATTACACTTATTTTATCGGAATGTGAAAGTGATGTTGTTAATGTTGCATAATGATAAGATGTCGAAGGCCTTGAACATGCATATAAGCCCAATGTCAGTTAATTTTAGGGTGAAATTTCAGCTGAACTTATATACATTACCCGATTTGGGAAAACCTCAATCTAAAAACTTACCATGGTATTACTAATTGGTTAGTTAAGGGCTTAAGGCCAAATTAAGTAATTAAGCAAATTTCATTAACTGGCTAATGGTTTGCTAATGATGATGTTAATGGATGAAGAAGGAGGCTATAAGGTGTTGACATGGCTGGAGGCTTCAAGAAGTGCATGGTGCTCTGTTGTGCAAGAAATCTTCCGGTAATTAGTAGTACACCATTTTTCATTTTTGTGCCATCTATTTTCTTTATTTATTTTATTAATTGTATTTTAAATTCAAATTGAAATCTAATTAGTTCTTAATTGGCATATTTTTCTCAAGTCAAGGTGGCCAAACAATTACACTATTATCACCCATACAAAAATCAAATTGGGTAAAATTTTATTGAGATTGGCCGATAATATTTAGATTAAAACCCTATTTTCATGAAATTGACGAGTCTATTTTTTTTACTAATAATTAATAGTCAAATTAACGAAGAAAACTTTTTATTTCTTGAGTTAATCAAGAATCCTCGCACTAAACTAATATGTCGATGTGTATTTGGGGCATTGTTGAATGCAATATTGTGAGCACTATATGACAAGGTATATTAGTTGTGATGTATTTTGCTTGATATAAAAATTTCCTTCGAGAAATACTGCTAAAATGAATAAATATATTTATATTTGAATAAATTAGGAAAAATTTATTATCTCGGGATAATACACGGGTATTGGCTAGTTAATTTGAAAATAGAAAAGGTTAAAAATTTTAAAATTTTAAGAGAAAATATTATATAGTAAATTTAAAATCGAAACAAATGGCAAAACCGAATATATATTTATTTTTTCAACGTAACTTCACTCTTTTTCCTCTTTCTTTCTCAATCATTCATTTTCTCTCTTTCTTTCTTTCTTCCGTTTATTTCCGCCCTAATCGTTTAACCAACTGCGGATAATATAATGCGTTATTATTGAACCAAATATAATGAGTTAAAAGAGGGTTAAGTTAACTACACTAATCTAAGGTAAACACACTAGAAGTCAAAATGCACCTTATATGACAACAAAACTAGCCTCTATGGTCTATATGGTCATATTTTTCAACTGATTAACTCTATGATTAATTTGTTGAAAGTGGTAAATCTATAGGTTTTGAAATGCTTATCCATCTATGGATTAGTGCTCCTATCATGTGATCATTAGTTAGGATCATGCATGACTTGTTATCAACATTCATTTCAAAAATTATTTTTAATATTCTAGCAAATCATTGTAACGCAAATGTCACACTTTGACTTGTAGTTAGTATTAAATCAGTTTATATTTTTTTGTTAATTTGGTTCTTGAAGATGATTATTAAAGTCTTTTTAAGTGAGACGTATTATGTTCGAATTTTAACACACTCTATATTGATTATTGTACAACATTTATATTTCAAGTTTAAAGGGCATTTGTGTGAGGATATAATTCTAATTTCGGGCTTAACCATTAGTTTAAGTTTTTAATTGAGTTATTTCTTGAATAATAAGGTTTATCGAAATCGGTCTCTATATAATTTTATGATAAAGTTAAATCAAGTATAAGATTACTACATTAGACCCCCTCTCGTCGTGTCAGATAGTTAAACATTCATAATATAAATTTGAATTTAATGTGTGTATATTATCATGCATAAGTTATGTTTTTGTAATAATTAGAAGTTTAGAACCATGTTTGGTGAATATAGAAGAACACCACCACTTAAATTGGTGAGTTTGGGCTAATTTTTCCAAATTTCGACCAAGAAAGGGAAGTCCGCTCATTTTCTCATGTACGTACATGGTGGGCCAGGGGCCCACCTTCTCAATGTGTCCACCTCTAGTCTCTACAATATAAAAGCCACAAAATCACATGGCATTGGCACCTCATCACCTCTCCATCTCTCATCTCCTACTCCAACTTTAATCCACAAAAATTACTAATTCATTTTCTCCCATTATTGTTATTTTCTCCTAGCTACCCTCCTTTATAATAAATTAATCAAAATAAAGACAGGAAGGTTCGTCACTGCCACAATAACAATAATTATATTACTACTAATCATTTATTTTGTTTCCCATTAATTCCAAAATTTATAATATCATATAAAAATCATCAAAATAAAAAATAAAAAATTACCACCTCTTAAGCCATATGCGGGGTCTATAAATAACGTAGTGGAGCTGGAGGACCCTTTCACATTCATATCGTTCATCAGGATCATCACTCTCCTTCCTCACATTCATCTCTCTCCTAATCCGAAAACTCCCCCATCAATCAATCTCAGGTATTGTTCGGAATTTAGTTTGTAAAATTCGTCAGATTCTCCATACATTTTTATTTGAATCCTCATTTATCGGTTTATTTTTGGGCCATAATAATTAAGATTTCGACATTGATCATCGTGATCGTGAATAGTCTAATTCCGCTGCGAGAAATCGCGTACGTGAATCGGAATCATGGATCATTTAGGTTTTGTTTTGTGATTTGTGATTTTCTCTCTCTGATTTTGCTTGTGCACGTTTGATCTTATCTTTATATGATGAAATTCAACGTACATCTTGCTAGAGTTTTCGTTTGTTGTTTTGATTTTCTGTTTTTTTTTTCGCTTGATTGTCCGGGGATTGGTAGAAAGAGAAAATGGGAAGCAGTGCGTGCGAGGAAGCCATTGCTGGACTCTCCAAGCTTCTCAGGTAAATCTCTCTCTCTCTCCTTTCTCTTGCATCCACCAAACGCGGAATGAAAGGCAGAAATGTGGTCTGACTTTCAGACGGGCCCCAGATGAGCCGCCCATTTCCGTTTTGGCGTTTCGATTATAATTTAATTCAATATTGCATATTTATTACATAAATCCGTTGATTATTCATTTTATGACAGCCTTAATCTGAACGGTAGATAGAATAATCAGATGCATTTGGACTATGCACTTGATCTCATCACGCTGTTCTTGCTAATTAATTAACTAATGCCAAATATACGGATGAGTTATTGCTTTGGTAAATGATCACGTAGTATTCTTCGACAATGAATTTAAAACAAAATGTCTTCTAATCCAAAGTTTTTTTCCTTAATAATCACCAACTGTTTTATCATGATTTTATGACTTTTTTCCCTATTAGTTTTTAGGTTTGTTTTGATATTTTGACAAAAATAGTTTAAATGACATCATTTCTGTTATACCTTATACCTACAGTAATATTACCTAATAGTAATACGAAACAACAATTAAGAGTTGTTTACGATTATAGTCTGGTTTCATATATGTTTAAATAGCAGTTAGTACCCATTCGTGTTAGTCGTCCCTACTAGCTTAAGTCAACCAATGTTAACCACTATTGGGCCAGAAAAAAGTTCTATTTTATTAATTTGTAACTATGCACAAATTTCATATTAAAATTAGCATGTGATTACCTAAGTCACCACCAAAACCCATACTTTATTCCAATTTTATAGAAATATTACAACTTAATTTGAAACAAAAACTTAAATAAATATTGCCAAAGTAAATCTAATCTTAATTTTTTTGACAAAGTGTTTTTTGTATTGAAGAAGACATTAACCAATTTGAATCAAATTAAATAAAAAAATTCTACTTAAAAAGACTTTTCAAAATAAAATATAATTAAAATAATACTTTAATTAAAATATTACCGATCCGAATTCAAACTTATCTATAATTGACGTCATCGCTTATAAGTTCTAATGCATATGTCATGCTTTTAAGAAAACTCATAAAAATCTGCATGATATTGATAACTATTGGGTGGCGTTTCACTAATAATGGAATTCTGTTACCTTGGGAGCAGTGAGAAAGGAGGATTGGACGACGTAGCAGCCGCAAAAATCAAGCAAATAACGGCAGAATTGGAGGCCACCGAAAATGGCGGGTCCAAAACCGGCTTTGATCCAGTCGAACGCATCAAGTCCGGATTTCTCCGGTTCAAGACTGAAAAATACCTGTATGTTTTTAATAATAACCCTGCTCTGCATTTTTTAATAACCCTGATTTATCTGAAAAATTTCTAATGCTTAAAAGCAAAACTATATGATATTAGTTTATATTGTTGTTTAACTGATGAATGAATATCATTATGAAAAAGTGACAAGCAACAAAGTTGGAGGGAGTGTCAATGGTTCATACTTGTCTTGGGAATATGCTTTGGTTTCTCTCTCTATACTTAGTCTATGTGAAATGACAGTAATGCCCCTGTAAAATGTAAATGTTACTAATTGTCTGAGATTCTCTGTGTCCGGCCTGTCCTTCCACCAGTCCAAGGACACAAGGAGTAAAAAGTACAAAATGGAATCATGGATCTGGAACATTTGCTGCAGCCTAAAATGGGCACCATGTAAAGTTCGATTGGATGAGTCCCTTTTGTATTTTCCACTATTACTGTGCTGTTATTGAAAAAGTGTTTGTCGCTGCTCCTAATTAAATTGGCCAAATTTGGATGAGATCATGAGAACTCAGGTGTCTGCCTTTTCTTTTTCCTCTTATATCAGGAAGAATCCATCTTTGTATGGTGAACTTGCCAAAGGTCAGAGTCCCAAGGTAAAAACAAACTCATTTCACTATTTTATCACTTACGGTTTTCACTTTTTATCAGTCACATATTCCTTTCAGACTTTTAATAATATATGAACTTCGAAATATAAGAGTTACAATATTTTTTCACATGAAATGTAATTACTACTTGTGCACCGAAGCACTTGCGTTGGATCTGTCAACCATCTTCTCTGCACAACCCCCACCCAATGAACAAAAAAGAATTTAAATTGAGTTGATCAAGTTTTAGAATGTATCAAAACTTGTAGTCAATCAACCAAGTCTTGTATACTGAATTTGGGAGTTTGTGTTTGCACATGCAGTTCTTGGTGTTTGCCTGCTCGGACTCCCGTGTTTGCCCATCTCACATCTTGGACTTTCAGCCAGGGGAGGCCTTCATGGTCCGAAACATAGCCAACATGGTGCCTCCATATGACCAGGTTCGATTACCTTTCAATCCAACACTGAATCGTTGTAATGACCACAGTGCTCGTGCTTTAATGTGTAATCAAATTCAGCATCAACTATATGACACCACCACCACCTTCTAGTAGTGTGGGTTCTGCACTAGATTTAACATCAAATATAAAGTAGGCAATAAGTCTCGTGTCTACTAAATTAAATTATACGCATGTGAATATTGTGTTCAGTGTCGGATGATCCTATCCTATATAATTTGCTGCAAATGGCCCTTGATGTCGTCATAAAAGTATAAAATTAGCTAATTGCTTCGTATGATAAATTGGCCCCGTGCTAATTAATCTAGATTAAGCGTGTCAATATCGTATTAGTGTTCATGTTACTAATCAATCTCGTCATTTGTTTAACATTGCAAGCTCTCTGTTGACTCTCTTCCGGGAACATGATAATAAATTCATCACTTTATTCATTTGCAGACAAAATTCTCAGGAACAGGAGCAGCCATTGAATATGCTGTTTTGCATCTCAAGGTGAAGTATAGTACTATTTCTTTATCATCATCGTATACATAATGTGAACTTGAATATCCAACTTGATCGATATTATTATTGCTTCTTTTGGGGAAAACCAATAATGCCCTAGTGGACATGTGACACTCATTTACTACCTTCATTTATTCCACAATGGCTATGCTTTTACTCTGTTTTCCCCCTCATCTTCCACTTAAAATGACAGAACATGTGAGGTAAATTTGTATACTATTCAAAATTAAACCATGTGAAAGGTAAATGTACATAGTATTCCACTTAAAATGATTCTGTTATTTTAACCCTCCAGATTAAAGTCTAGTATTCAAAACAACGCCCAAGTTATGGGATGAAACTTTATCTAAAAGTGATCGAGCTAATTTCTTTAGGCACTTTACAAAGTGACCCTGAAAAGTTGCAAAACCGGCAAAACCCAGGCATTGAATGACCCATTGCTCTCAATATATATATAGCAATAGTAATAGTATAAGGATGGGCAAAAAGGTTCCCCAGGGGTATTCTACCTTCTTTATATCTTTTTAGCATTGGGATTGAAGCTAAAAAGAGGGGAAAATGTGGTAATAGGTGGAGAACATTGTGGTGATTGGACACAGCTGCTGTGGAGGAATAAAGGGGCTCATGTCCATCCCAGATGATGGTGCTACTTCTACGTAAGTCTACTTTTTTACATATATATTTTGGTCACTATAAATAATCACTAATGTTCTCTTGGATCTTGAATCTTTGTCAAATATATAATAGTTTATCATGAAATTTAACACTATTCAAGTGGATTTATTCCCTTCTAAGTTTTGGATTGCTTAAATTAATTGATTCTTTAATAGTTGTTCTTGAGCATCTTCTAATAGAATATTAGTATTATGTACATAGAACGGGATGAAATGTGAATCTTCTTCTTAGCTAATGATGCTTGCACAAGTCATAAAGGAGAGTTGGGCCTACATTTTATGGATGGTGATGAATATACATTAAAAAACCGCAAATAAATTCGCTCTTTTTGAAAAATTATCGATTTCTAGTCCACTTAGCAACTTAAGGGTAAGATTGTATACTTCTTATCTTCCTACACCTAACCCTTTTGAAAATAAAATATCAACATCTGTTTAAGTTATCTTGAAATGTAGAGGTATGTTGAGCTAGTTTACTATACGAATATTGGTTTTACTTGAGGTTGATCGAGAATTTCCAATTAAATCAAAGGAAATTATTGTAGGAAACTCTTTTTAACAAATTTGGTGAGGATACCCATCAATGAACAACAAAAGGGTTAATACACTGACACTGGTTGTGTTTCCTGCGTGTGTATGAAATGAACAGGGAGTTCATAGAAGAGTGGGTAAAGATATGCAACCTTGCCAAGTCTAAGGTCAAGTCTGAGCACAACAGCTTGGAGTTCAGTGACCAATGCACCAACTGCGAGAAGGTGAGTTTCTTCCTCCTTGCCTACTCCCATTTCAAATCATGTCTTCTAGGTGTTGAAATTAGTCTGACACTCTTTAGATAGTACATAATTCTGTTCCTTTGTAACTCTATAAATGTCTTTTTGTCTCTCGAAAAACTATTCGTCTACTAGTTAAGGGCAGAACTGTATGCGCCTAAAAGTTCACAAACCCGACTCTGTAAAATCCAAATCGAGACTAGTACTGCTGTTTGACATGGTTCTAACAGGAGTTCATGGAAACCTCGTGCACCTAAACATTTTTTTCGGAATATTATACAGGAAGCTGTGAATGTATCCCTGGGGAACCTATTGACATACCCTTTTGTGAGAGAAGCAGCAGCGAAGAAAACACTGGCATTGAAGGGTGCACATTATGACTTTGTCAAGGGATCCTTTGAGCTATGGAATCTCGACTTTTCCCTCACTCCCTCATCCAGTGTTTGTTGAAGAATACTTGAATGAACTGAATAATGATGCTTGTATCCCACTTTTGTACTGTTTTCCCGCTTTATCGTCCTCTATTTAAAGTTTCCTTTGCTTCTCTATTGTGTAAATCTTAGCTTAAGTCATGTTTTGATCATGAGAATAATAAACTGTGTTCGTTTCGGTCTATGGTTGTTCTATTCATACACTATGTTACTTATGCTCGGTTCAAAATGAATCATTTGTGCAGATGCCGAATTTGTTTGTTTTTTTAATTCTCGACTACTTCTACTAGTTTCCGTGTTGTTGTGGGTAGAAACGACTTAGCACTTATGTTGTATTTGATGTATTTTGACGAAGGAAGAGGGCGTTTCAATTTGACAGTATTTTCTGTAAATTAGATTCAATTCGCTTCAATTTGACAGTATTTTCTGTAAGTTGGTCTGCTAATTAATGCCATGGACTTGGATTAGCCATTATCCGTTCCTTTACAATAAAATAAGAAGGAAAAAAAAGTGTACATGATGCTTTTACGCACAGTACATTTTCCCCCACAGGAAAAGGGATATGTCATATGAGAATGGTGGATGCCTGAATGAATGGCAAGAACTCTATCAATATCAAACGAAACTTAAACTTCACATACAAGCAGTTCAATTGAGCCTAAATTTCTTAGATACAATGTTGAAAATTCTCTTGAGAGTACATCGGCCCATTAGGGGATGGGATGAATGACAACTTTGCCAGTAGCTCGGTTAGTTTCAAGGTAAGCGAAAGCTTCATTGACCTTGTCGAAGGGAAATGGACCCTTGGGATCAACTATGGGCTTCACCTTCCCGCTTTCCAAGTATGGGTTTAGCTTCTTCAACACCTCTCCATTCGATGTTACCACGAATCTGAACCCTGGTGGTGGGACCGGCCCTGTTAACACCACGACACTTCCTCCTTCCTTCACTGCTTTCACTGCCCTTTCACCCTCTCCTGTTGTTTTAACCATACATTTAAAACTTGTTAAGTTCAGAAAATTAAACCCAACTGTCAATCATCTCCATGCAATGAAACTTCTTGAGTTGAGCAAATTAAACCTCTGACCCATGAAATTCATCAAACAAAGATAGCAGAAAGCATAGAGATCTCACCAACAGCATCATACACAACATCAAATTTTTCAGGCAACTCCTCATACTTCTCCTTGGTGTAGTCAATAGCCAGATCCGCTCCGAGGCTCTTCAACAGCTCGAGCTTCCCAGTGCTTGCCGTAGCAGCAACTCTTGATGCACCAAATACTTGCTTTGCCAGCTGCTCAAAAACCCACATTTCTCAGACATTCATGATTAGCTGAAACTCAACAGGGTGCCAATATATACTAACTTTTTATACCTGGATAACAAGTGATCCAACTCCTCCAGCACCACCCAAAACAAGGATGGATTTCCCAGGAGAGAACCCGGCTCTCTCAAGACCTTCATTGGCAGTCTCAATGGCTAATGGGAGCCCGGCAGCCTCTGCAAAGCCTATGCTCTTAGGTTTTAGAGCAATTAGTTTTTCTTCTACCGCAGTGTACTCTGCCAATGACCCGAATTGCTTAAGATCTTCAAGTGCTTTCTCGTTGATGTTTCCATAGACTTCATCCCCTACTTTGTATTCTTTCACTTGACTACCAACCTTCACCACCACTCCAGCAACATCATAGCCTGGGACAGTCTGCACTAAAACGCCCTTCTTTCTAAGATAAAAGTTCAGCAAATCTCTGCTTTAAAAATCGATTACTCAGTTCTAGACCCACTGCTTATATGCAGGCATTTCTCCATGGTAATCAGTTGATTTTATTCTACAACAGATTCTAATCAATCTATAATCTGTCTCGATTTTCATTCCACAAAGATAATATCCAACCACTAACCAAACATTCAATTTATATGATCGAACAACCGACAACTAAAACTTTAAACTGATATCAGAAGCCCAATGATACGCTTTCTCATGTCAATCTAAAGTGCCTTTCCTAACTGATACTCTTTGGGCTTGAGTAGTGGATGTTGTACGGGCTTCTCTTCTACGTAGAACAATTTGTGCAATAATTAAATATTGGAGACTCTAAGAGCATCTCAATGAAACAATTCAAGCAAAAGCTTAAGCTGACAGATATATTATGTGCACTAACGATTCTATAATCACTTCAGTATACTATAATGCAGTATAAGAAATAGGCACAAGGAGCAAAAAAACAGTTGATGCAAATAGCTAACTCCAAAACTAATATAAAAATCTAACGACTAACAGTGGTTATCGAACAACTAATAGCTAACAGCTAATGAGAACTCGAAAGAAGAGTGAGAGAGTGAGATTACAGGAAGAGGAGAGTCGGTGGCCTTGAACTTGCCTATCCTTCTCTTGGCATCAACAGGGTTAAGAGCAGCAGCAGCAACCTTAATCAAGACCTGGTCATCCTTCAATTCAGAAGGGACTTTAACTTTGGAGTCATATTTAAGGACATCAACCCCACCGTATTCGTCATATAACCATGCCTTCATCTCTGTGGGGATGGTTGAAGCTTCCACAGATGCAGGGGCAGCTTGGGACATTGCACTAATTCTGAGTGAAACTGGACTGTAATTCCTGTAAACTGTGCTCCTCCTGCTCTGCAATGTCAGTTTCCTTGTGGGTTTGGTGAGGGATGAGAGGGAGGATAGCGAAAGTGAAGGTGGGTTGGCTGAGGATGAGGATGAAGAGGAGAGATAGTGGGCAGTGAAGGAGGAGGAGGAGTAGGTGGTGGTGAGGATAGCTGTGGCTTCCATGTTTTGGCTGTGCGAATTTCCCACCTTCTGAGTTATTATTCAGTTCTTTATGCTTTGTTGGTTGGAAATTATTGGCTCATGAATCTCGATAGATTACATATTTGTCCTAATGGCTGTAAAGATGACACTTGTGTGGCAAACATCCTCATATAATTTCTTTTTCTTGCTTCTTTTTTATAAAAAAAAATTCTGGGTAGAAAATTTGGTGACAATTACACTTATTTCTACTGCTGTAATATCAAGATTCATTTTTTCTGTTATTTATCTTCACTTTTTGTAATGTGCATCACGTCTGTCATTTAAGCTTTAGATTTGAATTAAATTTCTAGGCTTTCAATTCTGATCCCCAGTCTTTTCTTTGCTTCCCGTTACTTCGAAGATATCTCTAAAAATAAATTTAATTGTGTGAAGTTGAGTTCTAAAAATCCCCTGCATTTTTGAGTTGTAATTCATCATGCATTGCTTTTGATTTCTGTGATTTAATTTCACTTTTGGACTTGAAATCAGACAATGGCGATGTACCATCTTGATTTGTTGATACACTTCTAGTATTCCTCAGTTTTATTTTCTTCGCTGTGATCTTAGAATTTGTAAGCGTTCAATTATGAAATCATATTTATAGTATGTAGCGATGACAACGGTTTGGAGATTCTCTGCCTCCAATGGGACTTCGACTCGGGGAAAAATTCTCACCCCAAATGAAGAATAGGCTGGGGACAGGAGACCAAAGCCACTCCCCAGGCAAGGCCAGGGAAATTTTTGTCCCGTTACTTGTTTTCTTTTTAGGGTATATTTGAAATTACGTAAAAATTATCATTTATTTTTGTTTTGTATTCGTTTTTGTTCATCTACGATTGTTCCTATTCGTTTATGTTCATTAATTCTCGTTTCTATTCGTTTCTCTTCATTTATTATCTTTTCTGTTACTCATTTCTATTCATTTCTTTTCGTTTGCATTTTTATTTCTATTTGTCTGTGTTTTTTATGCAACTTCGAACAAATCATTTAGTATTTTTTTGTAAGGGGTATTTTCGTCCTATAATAACCTCCTTCTAACCCTAGCTATAAACACTCCTCCTCCCACACTCTCTCTCTAATCTGGAAGAAAGTTGAGATCTTTAGACCATCTCTCTTCAATCTTCTTCATGCCAAGCTGTCAAGCCAAGTCTTCCAGCACGTTGATCACCATTAGCAATCCTTGAAGCGGCGGTGACGGTGTTAGATCGGAAACCGTTTTGTGCTCGATCTCCCCTCTTTGATTGCCACATTTCTGAGGATCGTCGCTCGCGTCGCCTATCACAATATCATCGAAAATTTGGTCGGTCTTTACCATACCGAATCCTAGTTTTCTTTTAAATCTATTTTTTCAATTATGTAAATCAAATTTTCTTGTCTATTGTTTCAATTAATTGCATGTGAACAGAAATTTTGATGGAGTTTTAGGTTTTGTTAAATTTGCTTTTGGTCTAAGTTGGTTGAATTCGAATTTGGTTAATCTTTCTTTGTTAATTAAAGAATTGGGCAGGCAGATCATGTTTGCTGTCAGGATTTTTCTCAATTCAAGTGTTTGACCAACTACATTGTGTGTTCTTATAAAAAGGAATATGATAGTGCAACTATATATCATCACAAAATTCATATGGTCAACAATTGCAAGTTTCCTAACCCTAATTTTGTGTGTTGTGTGTGTGTGTGGGGGGGAGAATCTTATTGCAGTGTTCAAGTTCCTTTAGAAAATTTGGATTCTAAACCTAAAACGTCCCTCTTTCTGCCTGCTTACTTGTTGGTTCCACTGACTAAAAATTATATGTTTATGTGATCCATGAAGGTATCTGATAAATGGCTGAATCAAAGCAGCAAGTAGTAACCAAGGTTGACCAGCTACGGCCTGGTAGGACTGGCCTCACCCTCATCGTAAAGGTTGTTGATTCCAAGCTAGTTATGCAGAGAGGCCGGTCTGATGGCCCTCAAGCCCGCCAAATGCGAATGGCTGAATGTTTGGTTGGAGATGAGACCGGAATGATAATCTTCACTGCTAGAAATGATCAAGGTAAGATTTTTATGTGGAGTATGAAATGTCTTAAGATTTGGTACCAGTACATATAGGTTCCTCCATTTTATCTTTGCTTAAAACATCACTGTCTTTATTCCTATAATGTTGGTGCACCATAAGACCAGTTTGCTTCATCTCTGTATATTTAGCTTAGCAGTCATATTTCTGTATGATAGAAGGTTAGATAGCATGGTCATCTTTTTCTATTGTACGACATTGCTTCTTTGAGGCTTATGCGTGTTGTCATCTGAAGTGCATAAAGTTAGCTTCTTGAAACCAAATCCCCCCAAAAACAAAAGGAACCACTATTGAGTTGTTATTATGATCCATTAAGTTGCAAACATACGGTCCTTTCATGAATAATTGGCCTACATTAATTCCTAGACCTGTGAAATTAAGCTTCTAGAGATGTTACAACAGTTTGATGGCCTAGTGGTGCTCCCTCCCATACTCGACTTCTGTTTTTGCCGCCGCACCTGGTGGGAGCGGGGTTGGGTTTTAAGAGTTTAAGCAATATATTATCTCTGAGATTTTGTTGGCCTTTACATGGGTTGGACTGAATTTTTTCTGCTGGCCCTTTCGGGATTTGTGCTGAGCCCTTAATTTATCTTTTTGTGGGAAATGGGTAACTAGCAAGACATAACCCCATTATCAAATCTAACAGACTGAAACTTACTAGTGCAGAAAATAAAGGGGGCAGTGATTTATCTTAATGTAAATGATCATTTGAGTAAATTCAACATGATATCCCTGGTGATTAGCTTGATCTTTCTGCAAGTTCATTGCATGCTGAAATTAACCTATCAAAAAATTGTTGTCTGCATCCTACATTATCGTCACAATGTACCGAGTACCTAATTCCTTGCTTTTTCAAATCTAACCCCTTCTTACTAGCTTATGCAAGTTGCATTCAGGTTATGGTTTTGACAACAGGGATCATCTCTAGCAAAATGAATGCGAACATGTATTTAGGAGGATGAACTATGTTCGTGTAAATTATCTAACCTTCCACATTAGATGTGCACCATTCTCATGGCCTACAGCCCATGATAGGGGCATAGGGCGTTGGAAAATACTAGTGCCTTGTGAATCAATTGTAGGGGTCTCGTAAACAGGAGAATTTGCAATTTTCAAATTGAGCATCCTTAGATCCTCCAATCAGTTGTATTCATGATGAAAAGCTTGACCCTCACTGTAAGTCCTGCCATCAGATCAAAGACCTCCACTGTCAGTTGCTTCAGTTACTATTTCTAGCTAGAAGGCATATTGATAAGACTTAGTTGCTGCCATCCTCTGTGGTAGTCATGGTATTCCTATTTATCACCACACAGAATCATGACATGGCTGACACATGCACATAATCTTTCAAGAAAGGCGCTAAGCTGGCTGGGATTCTAGCCTCTCAGTGGACTGGATGACATCGAGAAACAAAGACTTCCTCGATCTTTAACCTTTTTTCTTGACCTTAACACCACAAGTCAATCAAAGAGTAGAGATTCAGCTAACAGGGAAAACTCAATGTTCAGTCACTGCAAAAGACCTGAGCAAATTATTCTAGATATTCCTGGGAAATGAACATTGCTGAAATGAGTTTTATGTTTTCTCAGCATTGTTCAAGCAGAAGACGCTAACATCAGGTGATAAAACCTTGTTGCATACTCTTTCTTGCAATCGGTTGTTTGTGTTGATCATTGAGAATGGTGCTGCAAATAAAGACCTTTACATTGTAATTGACTTTTGCTTTCCAGATTAGGTCATAAAGTGACCCTGGGGATATGCATTCTGACTAGTTGAGAAAGACTTAGTAGAAAACTGAACACTAAGTGTTGGCAATGTAAACCTTCTCATCTGGATTAAATAAGATAGAGAAACTCTCGAGTATGTGAAGGAAACCAATGAGATCATCTGGCTCCCTCACATCAAGAATTATTCATATGAAAAAAGTTATTCATGGCAAAAGTCTGGCCAGCCCTTCTCTAACCTGATTAAGAATATTGAAAAATCCGATGCTGGTAAAGGGCACCGCATTATTGAGTAATTCAAGTTTCTGTTCATATGGCGGTTGGAGCGTCATGTGCTCATTGTATTTGTCCTGTCATGCCAACTTGTCTTATTCTTCCATCAATGTCCAAATTCTCTCTTCGTGCTCTTTCTGTGTATAATTCTACCTATTATCTGATTATCTTACGGAGCTTTTATCTAGCAGTAATTGTTTATGATTGTAATACATTTAAAAAACAGAATTGTAATGTTTTTGTGTTAGTTTTGTTGATTGGATGGAAATAATTTTTTCCCACCTTGTTGGATGAAGAATAAGTGATGAAAATTCAGAAAAGGCAAATGGAGGGAAACTTTAGAGATCAAGAATTCCTTTTTTCATCCTCTAATGTTGGTTTTTCTATTATCTGTTATCACTTTTTGAACTGAGGCGTGGAAACTTCTGTTGTCAATGACGCGGAAGTTAATTATGCTCTGACATTTTATACAGTCATAGCCTTGCCCTTGCTTCCATGATGCCATTAACCTCTTCTCCTGCCTAGGAAGGGCATAGAGCACCGGGAGTACACAACTATTCTAGCATTTGTTTCTTGTGGGGGTTTTTCTTGGGTCAATTATAATCCAAAATATAAAAATTGCAAATCCAAATAAGCCGTGTTTCAGCTCTGTTTGTGGCAGTTAACTTAAACCTACAGTGATGGCCGATTGAGGACACATGCAAAAGGAATGAATGTTGTGGTGGGTTGAGGCGGCTACCTCACTGGTGCGTCTGTGCAACAAAAATGGGTAGTCACTAGCTAGTTTATCAAGGTTTTGGCTACGATGAGATTAACCAAGTACTATATCACTTTGCAGAAGGGGCTTGTCTGGCTTTAAAAACAGATTCTGCTTGCATTTTCATTACCCCACCAAATCCTCTGTCTGACTCAAAATGTGCTTGCTTGATGAAGTGAAAGGTGAAAATAATATTTTGAATGTACAGTTTGGCCATTTACCTTTGATACCTTACCATGAATTCTCTTTTATTAAGTCACACGTCGTACATGAGTCCGCATAGACATAACTGAGCTGTGCCTCATTTCACATGAATCTCTGTTTATATGAATAGACCCTGAGAAGAGTTGGTTTGTCTTTCTTCTTGGAATTTTCCTGAGAGCTTTTATTCTACTTGTATGTGGGCACAAGGTGCATACCCTTTTCAATCATTTTTCCTTTTGGGTTACCAATGATGGGATGTTTTCATTCTCAGTGGACAAGATGAAAGCGGGCGCTACAGTTACTCTGAAGAAAGCCAAGATTGACATGTTTAAGGGGTCCATGAGGCTCGCCGTGGATAATAGGTCCGGGGAGCCATCGAAGAAGAATCAGACCCAGCCAAGTTCACTGTCAAGCAAGATAACAACTTATCACTGATTGAGTTTGAGCTTGTGAATGTTGTTGAAGGGTGATTTCGGAATCTTTGTTCTACATTATAGAAATAAACCAGAAAAAAAATAGTGGAATCGAACAAAAGTTGAGTTGTGTTTAGTTTTTTTGTCTTGTGGGCATATTCCAAGCTGCTCGTGAAACCTTGTCTTGTGGGAAGGAAGATCTTGAGGCTTCCATCACCCACCAAAGTTGGGAGACTAAACATTTTGCAGCATGTGAAGGCAGCTTGGTGCATTGGACCCCCTTCCCCCTTCTTGCCCCCAAAGGGAAGGGGAAAAAAGAGAAACTACCAAAAAAAAAAAAGGTAAAATCGTTGAGGCATTGTAGCTGTCTGTTGGAAAACTTCCTTATGTTTCATCTTTTTTCCAGTTAGTCTTTTGGAAACACACGTTTTTCGGTTTCATTTATGTAATGGTTACTGTGTTCGTCTTACTACCTCTTGCTTGTGACAATGAGGTTGTTTACATTCGGATCTCTTCAAACTTTTTATTTAAGAATCCACATTGTGTGATGATGGCGGTGTTGATGTGTTCAATTTTTCTCAAAATGAGGTTATAACAAGGTCTAGTTTTGCAGTACACATGAAATTTCGAGCTAGTATTATTTGCTAGAAAACTCGGAATATTGTATGAATTTCATTTTGAGCTTGTATTATTTGCTAGAGAACTTGGAATATCGTACAAATTTTTTTGGCGAAAATAATGAATAAATTCTAAGGTAATTTTCAATTACATTGTTTAACTTGTGATATGGTAGAACAAAAGTATGAAGACATTGATTTCAGTGAAGATTGAAGAGACATGGGTTGGTTTATCATTCCATATAGTAATTTTTATATTTTATTTATGATTTTTGGACATTTTTGGCCTTCACGTGTGACTATTTCCGTCGCTTTGTTGGGAGAATGACAGAAAAACCCTGCACAAAAATTATGCTGTGACAAAAACAATCTTAATTGTTTTTAAAATTACCAGAAACATTATAATAGTTCAACCTGTGATCCAACTGCTGGTGCGTGTGAATATTTATCCACGCAAGTTTGGTGGACGATGACTTCGGCCCATCTTCGCCTTTTTTTTTATTATCGAAAAAGACCTATGAAAATTAAACTTAAAATTTAATATATTTTAGATGTCTATTTTCATCATTAGGTTAATATTTTATTGATTATTTTAATACTTTATCTTAATATAGTAAAAAAAAATTGTTAGAAACCGTTCAAATAACTCAAATTTTATTCGTTCTGTAAATTAAATTAAAGATTAATCTTATTAGGATGAAACTTTTTCAACACTATCCTATTTCCTACACCCTTGCAAAATTTTACTCTTATTTATCATCCCTTTTTAATGTCAAAATATGTCATATATATATCTAATTAAGACAAATTTATGAGAAAGACTAGAAAAAAAAAAAAAAAGTTTTCAACTCAATTACTACTTGAAATTTCAAATTCTAAACATTTTCCCTAAGAAAATTAAATCATTATTATGTTACGACTATTTTTTTTATTTTACAAAAAAGGGGACGGAATTTATTATTTTTTTCCTTTGCACATTTGTTTATTTTCTTATGATAAGGGATGCTATACTACTGCTGTATTGCTGTCATCCTCATATTAAAATTAATTTTGATTGATTTTCCTTCAGTATCTATGGAATAAAATCGTACTATATAGTCTATATCATCATATTATATAAGGGCCATTTTTCCATAACCTTTTTTTTCAAGTGCTTATAATGGCAACCTAATTATATGTATGACTGCTATCATGTTGCATCATTGTATTTCTTGGTGAAACACCACTTTAATTCCTTTTTTTCAAAAAACAATAAATTAAAACATTTAAATTTTTACATTTTGAAAATTTGCCACCGACAAATATTACATTATTACCTCTTTTTCATAATGCATGATCCCCGCAATATATATATATATATATATATATATGCATGATAATTTTCTAAGTCCTTATGGTAATCATTTGTACAATCACATTATATATTGCATTAAAGGGGAGAAAATGGAGGGAAAGATCATATATAAACGAGTGGAAATCTTATTGGATCATCCATTATCATCAATATTGCATGTGTATCATTAATCTTTTTAGGGTTTCACTTATTGGATCGATGGGACAATCGCAATTGGAACGGTGCATATTTTCTCACAAAGTGATCGCAGTAAAACTATTTTTATGTTCTTTTCTATTTCATTAAGAATAAAATGTTGAAAACAGATAACGGATGTTATTATAGTCCGATCTCCCACAACCACTCATCTCCTTAATTGGTTGTAGGTGTGTAACCCTTCTACCTTACCAACTCCGGCCATGTCAAGGAGGTTAGGCTTGAATTTTTTTTTTTTTAAAAGAATGAAATAAAATACCAAGCTAGATATAAAGAAAGGGATGTTGAAATGGAAAGAACCCACACTAAGGTAGTGGATGCAAAAACTTTCTATTGAGGAGTAGCTATTGTTGGAAAATAATAGGTGATATGTATGCATGGGGGCCTCCCAATATAATCACCCAAAAACTTGCATGCCCAGCATTCAACTTGTTGAATTTATTTATTTATTTATTTTATGTCCATGCAGCTTATATAATATGGTTGACAATATTATGAACCAATTAATTAATTAATTATTCATCTTTTTTTCTTTTCTTTTTTACAAAATTTGGCCAAAAGGCAAAAAATAGAACACCTTTTCATCCTAGTTAAGGAACTCAACCTCCTTTAATCATGCATTGTGACCTCATGATGCTGTTGTAGTTGCATCATCCTACTTGATTAGGGTGAAAAGAAAATGGATTAGGAAGCCTTAAAAAGGGGCCTCACCACATCTTATTACTACCCATAGAGGAATTTTGATATTGAACTGTGAAACATGATTATTTAAATTAATTACTTTAAAATATCTCGAGCATAAAGAATAAAAAAAGGAAACTCATACCATTGTCCTCTCTAAGTATATTAGTAGTTGGATATATGACTCGAGACTTTCATACAGTATGATTCTTTTCTTCTTAATTACTTATTATCAATCTGCCATGAAAAATCCTAAAAACTTTAACTGTAATTTCATCCCCTGGAAGAAAATGATCGTCCTCTTCCTCTTTTATGGTAAATCAAACACGTAAGATTTAACAGTAACTAGATTCGTACTGCACTTAAATGCCTAGTTTAGAAAAGGATAATCAAAGTACTAATTTTCTAAAAGTGTCTTTATGGTACTTTTTGAAAAGGCAATCAACTGAGGATGGAAGTCAGAAATGAAGGCCTAGAAATCACCCCATGAAAGAATTCTTCAAGTCCATTGAGAAATTAAACATGAAAAGCAATGAAAAATGCTTAGGAAATTAAACAGCAAGGAATCTTATCTTGATTGATAGCCTTGTCCTTCCCCTATAATGCCACACAGAATTCAGAGTATTATATATTCTAAGGATCAGAATTCAGCTTATGCTGTTTATCCCTTTGCTTTGCCTTTATTCACAACCTGGCTCTCTCAGATTCTCAGCTCAGGAAATATAATTTTTTTAAAAAAATGAGAAAAATGAAGACAAAAATTACAATTATTTAACTGTTTATGAGCCATTGTATTTCTCTATGTACAAAAATGTCAACCAAGTTTGGTTGAGAATATCTGAGTTTCTCACATGGCTGTATATACTGGGTTTGAATTTTGATCAAATAACAGCTTTATAGCTTGTTGTTTGTGGACTTTCTATGTTGTTAATTAGTGTGTTTTTACCCCCATATCATGCCATTCATTGATTATTTTATAGAATTTTTATGAGGGATTGCACGAAATAAATAAATTTGTGACACCGTTACTATTTTGCATTGCATAATAGTCGTAAGAATTTCGTGTTGTGAGTATTTAAGGTAAAAACCCTCTCAGTATTTATAATTTTGAAAATTCAAACTTGTGTTCTACTTCTTATTATGATGAAGCCGCTATCATTTGAACCGCCTCTTTGTTCGTAAAATAAAAAATACATAGATTAATTTTGCACGTATTTTGGAATATAATGTGTACTAGGCATGACTGAAGGGTCAGCACTCAGCAGCAACTAACTGGTCAGCATTTACACAAACATCAGTTGACAAACTGGGACTTAGTTTTCCTTTCCCCAATTATTTTGGAGCTTTGGATTCTTTCCACATGACTCCTGCGATTAAACACAGAAAAAACAGAAAAAAGGATTTTTTTTTTGCGGGGGGGCACAAATTTAATAGTTTTTAAAAAATTATAAAGAAAATCATATTTACTTTTCCCTTTTTCTGGCATTTGATTTATGGATAAATTACCTATTCTAGCCTTAATGAATTATATATGTAAAATTATAGGTCTTATAATGTTAATGTATTGTCTTTTAAGTCATATTACTTCTAAAAGAAATTATCTTTTCAAAAGCGCAGTTATACCGTTAATTATGATTTCATTTATTAAGAACATAGAATGACAAAGCTCACATATATGAATTTTCATTATAATATTTTTTTCGATCAAATAGTCGGATATAAAGGACTCATAATAATAATTAAAGGTAACAATCCTCGAAAAAAAACAAACTAAACTGAAAAACAAGTCATCAGAAGGGTTTTAGTGTGAATTTGAAATGTAGAAAGTGAAGAGTGGTATAAATAAAGATATATGGATGGATAATTAATTAATTAATTTTTGGATGTATTTTTGGGTAATTAATTAGTAGTGTCCAAACAAAAAACATCTTTTTAGATGTATTTTTAGGTAAAAGGTTTCCACTCTCCAATAGGGTTTCTAATGATAATTTTTTAAAAAAAATATATTTCCTTCATATAGTGGTTCAACTCAAAAAACTATAAATTCATTTGTTTATACTTGATTAATTATTTATTACTAATCAGGTGAATCCTACTTTGTGGTCCATGAAGAGGCTCCATTCCACCAATAACGTGTGAAATCTTAAATTTGAAACTCAATTCTTAATTCAATTTAGTATACTCAATTGCAATTCCAGCATAAATTTATGGATTAGTCAATTGAGCCAGTTAAAGCACTTTTTAAGTTCACACACAACGGAAAAGTCTAAACAATCAAAACGAAATTCTAAAGCACCTAACTTCTCGATTTGATCAAAGTATCATTCATAACATATGAATTTAATATAATATATATATATATATATATATATATATTTTCTTTTCAATTATTAGACCCTTATCCTATAAGGTCCCTCTTTTCGATTTCACCAAGTTATGAATATAATTGTACAAAACCGAGTATCCGGGCCTGAGCCGGGAAAAAAGGGGAATATATATGGAGAAGGAGGGATGATGAGTCTTGGTAGTTGGAGGGAATTAGTGAATTAGTGACCACTTTTGATGATTATGGTGTCGTGCTTGAAATGGCATTTGTTTCTTAATCCATGAGTTTATGCTATCTTTGCTTGAGATTTTAGAGTTATGAACTTTGTTTATTAATGGCATTTAATTCCTCATGTGTAAAAGATTAGCCGTGTAAATGTTTCATGTCATTTTTGGCAAACTTTTAAAGCTATATAATATAATTAACCATTTTATTTTTTATTTTTTTGGTCATGCTTTTGTAACCCCATTAATAATGGTGATTTTCCTCCTTAATTAAGAATTTGATGTTTTCCTTTACTGAGAGTGTGCATCCGCTCCACACGTACAGGAGACATAGTTATGTGAAATGTATACGGCACGTATGACAATATTTCCGCTTCATGCCGCAGTTTATGTCATATTGTTTGGAGTATATATTTTTATAAATTACGTGACATTATATATACATATAGATAGATAGATAATTAAAATATATGTCAAAAAAGAAATTCAATGTTCGATCGGGTGGAACAATAAGTTTGTGGATGATATATAGCTAGCAACCATTGTGTTTGCATTGCCTTGATATAGTTCCTAGGGAGATATATATATATATATATATATATATACTGTATTTATAAAAAAACATACTTAAATAAGTAATGAAATATTCACCTTTTAAATTAAAAATTTAAGAGTTAAATTTATTATAGTAACGGCTTGGTTACCCCTTCTCCTATTGCAACTCACGAATAAAATATATGTTTATTTATGTTTGTTCGCTTCTTATTTAACAATTTAGTTTTACTCTTTTATGTTCATTTAAAATAAGCCCGTAATCTATACGAGCGAAGGTAAATGTGAGCTTTGTGATAATCAAAGTCCAAGAAAGAATGGAAAATATGGTCTAAGAAATCTGAGTGAATCAAATTAATGTTGAGGTTATGCATTAAATAATTATAAAATTGTGACGGAGGGTGGGTGTATATAAATATATTTTTAATTTTACAATGATGGTGAATTTATTAATATGTGCACTTTATAATAGACATAAAATTTGTTGCTAGTCTTTTCAGCTCAGAAAGCACAGCCCAACACGTGAAAACACGCAATTCTTCTATCTTTTCATCATTTTTTTTTTTTTTTGGTCAGTGTTTTTCCATCATTTACACTTAGCTAATTAATTTGGATGCTTGATTTCACTCAATGATCTACTTAATATACCATTATATATTTAATTATGTATTACCTTCTAATGATCAGATTGTTTCATATAATATGATCATTAGTTATTATGTCTGCACAATCTCTATTTCGTTTGGGTTTAATTTACATATGTTTACGTTTTTTATAATTAATTTTATAATTATTTTCAAGTTTCATACCGCTGCTTACAACTCCTTATCATTGTTCACAATTTCTTATACCTTTTCTTACAGCTAAATGAAAAATGGTCTATTTTAGAATTGTTGAAACATACATAAAATTAGATTTGGAGTCGATACAAAAAGAAAAGAACAAAAGTGATAAAACTACATACAATTATAAAGGACAGGGCGCTTGAGAGAGGATTAGATAAATTTTTCTTCATACATGAAAGTCTAATCATTCAACATGTATTATATCATTCGACTAGCTAACTAAGTTCGAAAAATCTAATCATAGGCATGGAATTTGAAACATACACAAAATTAGATTTGGAGTCGGTACAAATAGAAAAGGACAGGCGCTTAAAAGGGGATCGGATAAATTTTTCTTCATACACGAAAATGTGATAATTCAACATGCATTAAATCTAATCATAGGCATGGAATTTACTCCTACTTTGGTTTAAGATATAAACAATAATCTGTTCTCATCATAAACTCTACATGCATAGATGAAAGTGTACTGCATGGAAAAAAAAGTCTTGAAACTTTTTTCCAAAGGCAAACTAACAAGCTAGGGAAGTAGTTATATCGATCGAGCCTGTAGATTCATGTATCGCACATAAGGGCCAAAAATGTAGGGAGAAGAATGGAGAGGGACAAGTGATATTAGGTCAAAGACTTAATTGGCTACACTACATATGCTCCCTTGTACTCCCTCGTCAGGGCTATTGTCATATGGTTGTTGCTCTAGCTACACATATTTAAATGACCTTCTTAATTACACCCACCTGTATTGTCTCTCCTGTCTCATACCAAGGTCAAAGGACATCAACATATATATACTACTATCTCCAATTTATTAACATATCTTAAATAATGATCCGTTTGGATTTGTTTCGAGTCAGTTAGATGTCAATGAATTCATATCATATGTTTATACTGTTTCTTCTGGTTTTTCATAAGTTTACAGTTGGTATACATGGTGTTCGTTGTTTACGTCGAATGTATTATATTATAACAATGCTAAACAAGAGTATAAAGTTGCTTACATTTGGAAGCGAGATTCATACTTTAAAGTAGTAGTAATTGTTGATGTTTTAGACCCTATTTCATTTAACTTTAACTTACGATTCCTTACAACTTCTTACAGTTGTTTATAACTCATTACAACTTTTTATAACTAACTTTACGACTATCTTACAACTCCTTAAAATCTTACGAGTCCTTACAGTTAAATGGAACAGGGCTTAGTATTAGTTACGACCATATATATATATATGTATATATTGCTAATTTGTTATCTTAGACTTTATGTCTTCTTAATCAAATGCGTATATATTTAAATTTGGAATCATATATGTAAACAACTAATTATATTCAAACCAAAAGCCACAATAAATCACTGATCAATAAAGATTACAGTGTGATTAAATTATAATTTTATTCTATTAAGTTATTAAATTATGTTCTATTAACATATATAATTCGAAATTCCAAATATAAAAAACTAAATATAAATATTACGCAATTGGGGGTTGGGGGTTGGGAAGCTTGGACAAGGAATGATGTATTCAATCCATATTCCATAATTAATTATCATCACTCTTCTACTCCCGAACCCCACCCAAAAAGATGAAATGAATGCTCATAAGGGGGAAAAAAATCTCTCTTTTTTTTTTTTTTGCATTTTCTAATTTCCCTCTTTCTATATATATAAATATATATTTCTAATTAATTTTCGTGACTAGACCATGACATATGGCTTACATCTTCGCTGTCGACCAAATAAATGCGAAGTAATTATCTAATATCATCAAATTTTTCATTAATGTGAAAAGTTGTTGACTTATTATTTACAATTGAAAATAATTAAAATTCCCATGCATGGCCCATGCAATATTGTAGGGTGAGGTAAATGGAGGGCCAAAAATAAATAAACACAATGATGGTGATGGTGGTTATGTCAAAAAATCTTATTTAGTATTTCATAATTTTTCTCAAACAAAAATATTGAATTTTATTGTAGTTATAAATTTTGGAGCTTACAAGACATATATCATCACATATATAAAAATTTATATGTCAAATATTTTAATTAAAAAAATTTAAAACATAGATTTGGGTATAATATTCTCCATCCGTCCAAAAAAATTGTCTTTTTGACATTTTACAGGTTTCAATGCATCATCGATTTTTAAAATTATATTATAATAAAAGTATTTTTTAAAAGAAATCCATCGATAACTTTAAAAGTAAAAAAACAACTATTTTTTTTTTTTTGGGAAGGAGGGAGTAGTAAATGAAATCAATATTATACCAAATTGTACTTTTTTTTGGGTTGGGGGGGTTTAACATTTATCCTTATTACAAACAATTTTCCTTATTATGTTGTGTTTTTGTGTCCATACAAAACCATAATGTTTGTTTATTTCTATAATTTTTTTCAAATTGTTCAAAATTACTATTGAAAATTCTCAAAAAAAAAAAAAAAGAGGGTGGGGGGATAATAGTGGACTTTTTGCTCGTGTTATTTAGAAAAAAAAATTGGTGGAAAAAACAAATAAAAGAAGACCATGTGTCCTAATCCTATGCATGGAGTGGTCTTTTTACTCAACAACAATGCCACTAATGACTAATGCAATTATTTTTAAACATCTAATGATTTCTTGTGATGGGGTTGTCAATGCATTATAATTATCCTCATCACTTTTTTTTTTTTTATCCTTATTAATTGAGTTAGGATAATTTTGGAATAATTTTGCATGGAAACCATGTAAATTATACACACATACCAATTTAACAGGAGTCATTTTTTTCAATAAATAATTGACAAAGTCAAAAAAATTATATAACTAAAAAGATAATTGTACGAAACAAAATTTACCGTCAATGACAATCTAAAACCACCTAAAAATTTCACTGAAAAGACGAGAGCAATACTCGCCTAAAAATGAAAACACAATTTGTAAATATAGATTGAGTTAGGGTTATGTGAGTGAGATGTCCTCTCTTCGTCCACCTTCACGTTCACACTTCATTGTCCATCCCATGCTCACCACTCCCCGCCATGGTTGCTTCCACTGAAGACAGATTCCTTCGTCAATCGATTAAATCAGCTTGTTACATAATTACTTCGATCAAGTTCATATGATCATATAGTTTATTATACATATAAATTTATTTCCTACAATTTAGATAAAAGTGTGAAGCCACATATTCAATAATATGATCGTACAAATTATGCACATTATAGGCGAGAAAACATAACAACATAAACAATCGTTAATTAGATGTAATCAATTCTATAATGCAGATTAGTTTATAATTACGTTTTCATTACCTTGCTTATTTGGTTATATAAAAATACTGCGATGACAACTATATATAACTCAAACATAATTATAATTAAGTTGCAACGTAGGATATATTATATCACCATTATATTACATCCAATCAATCATAAGCGTAACCCTTTCTAGTATTTTAATGCATATTTATTTTTTATTATTATTTTAGAGAAAATTATATAAATGTTGAAGCCGAAAGTAAAAGGGTGAAGTGAAATAGGGGTTTGCTATACCCATATGGTTTTATTCCTCTTGCACACTACATTTTCTGCTTCTTTTTGAAAACTCTTCCTTTTCACTTTGGGACAATGGCCTCATCTTCAAAGCACAAACAACACAATGGCACGACATAATTTATTTATCTAGCTTAATTATGTTCATAAATTATGAATATCAGCTAATGTATAAAGCTAAAGTTAAATATATATGAAAATTTTGAGTTATATTTTCTTTATATTAGGAAATTTAAACATAGTATTTTGTTAATTATAAATTGGATTAAAAAAATACTTGAAAAATATATTTGAATTGCTTTTCGATCTTAGTAAACCAATGCATATTTTTCTCCTTCTAAAAAATTATTGGGCTTTAATGTCACGAACTTTGAGTTATGTTACTCATTATAGTTTGAACTATCGATTTATCCTGTAATATCTCCAATACATAATGATCGGTGTTATGGAATCAGGTCAACCAGGGGTTTGAAAGTCCGAGATATTAAAAAATATTAGTATTAAAGGTGGAAATATTATGGGATAAATCAATAATTCAGAATATTATGAGTAAGATAACTTTAGAATATTAAAAGTTAAAAAAATCCTTTGAAATGTGCAATATAATAATTCCAAAAGCTAGCTCTAGCTATAGACAAACCCTCCTTTTCTTTTCTTTTTTGTTTTCATTTTCTTTAGTCGAAGGAAATAATTAATTAAATAAAATGCAGCTTTCTACCAAATTCTGTAAAACTTCTCATTCACTCAAAATTTTCTTTTTTTTTTTTTTTTTTTGAATTAAGAAAACAAACCGCATTCTCTTTTAACAGATCTACTATTTAAATTATATTTTTACAAAACCTCAAAAGCTAGAGAACATCCCCTTTTTTGTGAATATAAATAGCTTTAAAATGGCTTTTCTCCTAAATTATCGTAAACTTATGAGTTACTCATAATCTTTTGTTCTTTTTGGTATTGTGAGTCCATGAAAAAAAACGCTAAATTAAATATACTCATTAAAAACGAATAAATTAAATGGAAAAAGGAAAATTAGCTAACCTCTTCTCATTTTAAATACACTTATAAAATGAAAAATAAATTGATACTTACATGACATGAAATATATTGCCATAAAATAGCGGAATTTTAAGAATAAAAAATAAAATCAACCAATCAGAATGTGTTAATATACTTTTGGTGTACATTTTATTGATGCAATTATATTTATTCAATAACTAACATGACTCATTTTAGGCAAGACAACTTTATTTTGTTGTGAATAGAGACACATATCAGCATTTCGATCGGCAAAAAAAAGGCTGATTTTCATAGACAAATATTAATAGAAGTTGAATTTAAACTCTAGTACTTAATACTAAATTTTATCAGTGTTTTTCCCGATTAGATAAATCTCCAGTCACAAATCACTATATACAATAAGTGATGGAGCCTTGTTATTACTAATAGTGTTCCGGGACATCGTTACTAAAAAAATTGTTAAAAATTATGTTTAAAAACCCTTAAAAGTTTACAAAATCTATAAAATATAATAATACTCATAAAATTCAAGACTATTAAAAAGAGACGCCCTTATACAGATTTTTTTAGCTTTATTACTTGGTATAATAATTTGTGTTAAGAAGCATCTATAATTAAAAAGGTGTCAAATATGATAGCCGACACTTAGATGAATTGATGCATGTAGTCCTTCCCATAAATATGGTATTTGGATAAAAGCTTAATAATTTATATATATATATATATATATATATATATATATATATATATATATATATAAATAGTTTTTTTAAAAAATTAAAAAAGAAAAAAAGGAAAGAGAAAGAGGTCACGAGGCCGTCACTGTCCACTGATGTATTATGTAGTAAAGAGTTTGATTGATTAGTCTTAAAATAATTAAAAAAACAATAATTATAATAATACATGCATGGAATTTAGAGGACGTAATAGTAATTTAAGTGCATGAAAATGATCACATCAAAATCACACAATCGGAAAAATGTTTCAAACGTAGATGATAAAACAAAAGAAATTAACAAACACCGCATCCTTTCTAGTCGGCTTAAAATTTTATGAGTATCAATTAATTTTTATATTTATTAGATTTTTAAAAAATATGAGTATTTAATAAAAACACCTATCCCATGAATGAAATATTAGTAAGGAAATATTAATTCAGATGGTACCAATTTTAATTTAGTCAGAAAGTGAACACAAATTTGAATCTCTTAAAGTATGTTGTCTAAAGAATTTTTATCTTAAATGCATACAATCACAAGAAATTGGATGCCTAAAAACTTACAATCCTTCGTTAAACCTAAAAAACACACATATATATCCAATATATAGGTCCGTATATACAGTCTAAAATTGTCATCAATCATATATTTAGATAAGAAAATTAAACTGTAAATTGATTGATATACCATATGATTTATTTCATTAATCATTTACAAATTTTTAATATAATTTATTTTATCCGTGTCGGTTAGTTCAATTAATAAAATTTTTAAAATTTTTGTCAGGTATTTAAATTCAAGCTCTGTTTATATCGACTTTTTGCGCCCACACACACAGCTTGTATTATTTATTTATTTATTTTTGTCGCGAATGAGGCATAAAGGCTTATATAAGTCGTATTCGAACCTAGATCTTTGCAAATCTTCCCTTTAGATGTGCAATTTTCATATCGTAATTTAAGAATACGAATTAGATAATCTATATCCGGATCCTATTTTCGAAAGTAGGTGCCATCGCTTACAAATGATCTCGTATTTACAGATTATGTGAACGATTTTGTTATGGGTTCCAATCTTATCTGAGTCATATTTTGAACTAAAAATTTCAAAACATAGAGATCGAAGCAATATGTATCGAAGAGGAACATACAATGGACTTGCATTGAAGGTTTGATTTATCGACTGCAAGAATGTTTAGAAGAATTACAAGCATATCTCCCACTCCCTCCCATGCTACGTACGTTAAATAAAATTATTTGTCAAATATTGACAAGAATAAAATCTTAAATATTAATTTCTGTTTGGTGATGCAAAAATCTGTAAGCTCTTTAATGTGAGAATTCTAGGTTTAGTGTTAGTTATAGGATTATTTCTTAATTTTGATTTGACATCTTAGTAGTTTTGGCCAAATATTTATTTGACTTTCGATTCTTTCGTTTCTGTTACTGCAAAATTTGTTACGGATTTTAATAGGGATAGGGATTTTTCTATTTTCAAATAATGTAAATAATCATGAAATTTAATTGGGTACCAAAGAAAATATTGTGGGAAAATGATGTATGTCTATTTTTTAAAAGAATGAAGCTTACTTTGCTAAAATTTTAGAAATATAGTTTAAAATGGTAAATAAACATAGTATAGCAATATTTGTTTATCGAGCTTCGTTATTCGACAAACATATAATGACTGTTCTAATTGAATAATTTCAATTTTCTATTATGAGGGTACGAATAATCTATAAACTAAACTTAAGTTATATATAAGAGTACGAATTAGGCTGGTTTTTATATAGAGTGCTGTTCGATTTTACATGAAAAACGAAATCTATTTATGTTTTATGTTCGTTTATGTTCATTCGTTTCTTATTTTAACAACGCATTTCTATTCGTTTATATTCGTTTCTTCTCTTTTGTGTTGTTTCTACTTTTTTTATGTTTGTTTCTATTTATATTTATATTTATGTGCGTTTTGTACGTAAATTCGAATATCTCCATAATCATATGCAAAAAAAGTCTATATCATGATAAAGAACTGTAAAATTATAAAAATGACGAACAATTGTTAATTTATATAGGTATACACGTGCAAATAAATTAAACTGAGTATTTTTATTTTAATAACGGTTAGCGGATAACTTATTTTACATTAATGAGGGGTTAATCTTTGAAGTTATACATGAACAACATATGATCATTCCATGTCCAACAACCTCAAATCCATTGAGTATTGAGGAATCCCTGCCTTCCCTCTCCAGAAAAAAAAAACCCAGAAAAAAAAAAAGAGGAGAAAGAGAAAGAAGCGCCCCACTTTGAGTGTTGATCACTAAGGCAATCTCTCTCTCTCTCTCTCTCTCTCTCTCTCTCTCAAATTCCCCTGTCAACAGCGGCAAACACACAGAGACCAGTCTCTCTTTCTCTCTCCTGATTTCTGGGTTTATAAATAGAGGCCTTCCAATTTACAGCCAAACACGCCCACCAACATTCTTCACTTTCTCTCTCCTCCTCCTTCCTTCAAAAAATGAAAAAACAAAAGCTGCAGCTTATCAATTTCAGCTCCCTCCTCCTCACCCTCCACTTACTCTTATCCTCCCATGTAACTTCCCCTTCTCTCTCTCTCTCTCTCCCCTCAATCTTTCTAACTAATTGCATTCTAATTGCATTCCGATTTGATTCTGAATGCTTCAATTTCATTTTCTGTAATGTGGGTTTGGTTTGATTTCAGGAGTTCAATCTGATTGATTTCAGTTTTTTTCTTTCATCAATGCAGGTGAGCCCCTCGTCGGCCGGGGGTACTTCCGGCGAGAACCCCTTCTCTCCCAAGGCCTACGCGATCCGCTACTGGAACAACCGGATCTACAAGGTGCCCCGACCCGATTTCCTCTTCAACAAGACTTCCCCACTTTCCGCTTCCGACTCGGCCCGATTCGCCCAACTCGCCTCCGACAACTCTCTCTCCTCTCACCTCGACTCCTTCTGCAAATCCGCCTCCCTCTTCTGCTTCCCCGACCCCAGTCCCAGCCTCGAGAAGCACTCCCAAGACGTCGGCTTCACCGTATACTCCGACAAGAACTTCACCAACTACGGCAACGGTCGCGCCGGCGGCAAGGACTCCTTCGGCAGCTACTCCGTCGACGGGAACGGGGCCGTCAACTCGTTCAGGAGATACAGCCGTGACTCGGCGGGTCATAAGGACGATTTCTCCAACTATGCCAACGACAGCAATGTCGTTTCCCAGACCTTCAACACCTACGCCGCCGGAGCCACGGGAGGCGGGGGCAAGTTCACCACCTACGCAGCCGGGGTCAACGTGCCGGGGTTAAAGTTCACCTCCTACTCCGACGAGGGCAACGGCAGGACCCAGACCTTCACTTCCTACTCCGGCGAGGCCAACGCCGGCGACCAGGGGTTCGCCAACTACGGCAAGAACGGCAATGGCTTAACCAACTCGTTCAAGGAGTACGGAAAGGACACCAACGTGGTGGGTTCGACGTTCTCGAGCTACGCCCAGACCGCAAATAGCGGCCACGACAACTTCACCTCGTACGGCTTCAACGGCAACGTCCCGGAGAACAGATTCAATAACTACGCCGACGGCGGAAACGCAGGCGTGGAGAGCTTCTCGAGTTACAGAGACCAATCCAACGTCGGCGACGATAGCTTCCAATCCTACGCCAAGAATTCGAATGCCCAGAAAGTGAACTTCGCTAACTACGGCGGGTCCTTCAATTTGGGATCCGATAACTTCACCGGGTACGGGCAGGATTCAAAGGGTCAGCAGATCGGGTTCAAGCAATACGGGCCGGGCAACCAATTCAAGCAGTATGCGGATAAGGGCATGACGTTTAAGGAGTACAAGAACACGAGCTCGGAGATTGATGCTTCAATGGCGGCCGTCAAGGGTAAAGTCGCAAACAGGTGGGTCGAACCCGGGAAGTTTTTAGAGAGAAAATGTTGAAGGAAGGGACTGTGATGCCAATGCCGGATATCAGAGACAAGATGCCGCCCAGATCGTTCCTACCCAGATCGATATCGTCAAAATTACCCTTCTCATCGTCAAAAATCTCCCAATTGAAGCAGATTTTCCACGCATTCGATAACTCATCGATGGAGACCATCCTGAATTCGGCTCTGCAAGAGTGCGAGAGGGTTCCGAGCATGGGCGAGACCAAGAAATGCGTCGGGTCGGTCGAGGATATGATCGATTTCGCGGTTTCGGTTTTGGGTCAATCCGTGGAGCCCCGGACTACCCAGAACGTAAACGGGTCCAAGAAGGATATAATGATAGGGAAAGTCAGAGGAGTCAATGGGGGAAGGTGACCCGGTCCGTTTCATGCCACCAGAGTTTATTCCCGTATTTGCTTTACTACTGCCATTCGGTCCCAAAGGTCCGGGTCTACGAAGCGGATATTTTGGACCCGAAAAGCAAGGAGAAGATCAACCACGGGGTGGCCATCTGTCACTTGGACACGTCGGTCTGGAGCCCGACCCATGGAGCATTCCTGGCACTCGGGCCGGGTCCGGGTAAGATTGAGGTTTGCCATTGGATCTTTGAGAATGACTTGACTTGGACTATAGCTGATTAAATTTGTTACTTAAAAACAAAGCTTGGTGAAATTTGGTCCTCTCCTTGAGACCATTTTGGATCATAAAAGGATAATTTGGGGGCTGCCTCTTTTTTTTTTTTTCTTTTTCTTAAATTAAATAGCTTGGTGGCTTTGCAAAGGTTGAGCCACAATCTCTAAGTAAAGTTGTAATTGTTTGTTTCTAATTTGATATTACCATTTACAAGAAAAACTTATGTACTTGTTCTTAGACTCTACTTATTTTTCCTACATAGGTCGAAGTTATGGATATATATATATATGTAATGTATGAAGATCATTATTAATTTGATCGGCCGAACAATTTATGGACATATTTACTAGTGGATGCGGTTTAATATTGAGATGACGAATTTTTGAACATTTGGCAGAGTGTGCAAGAACGCGTTTTTGGAATGGTCCCGACGAGTCTTTTCACAAGAACAAAATGGATGAGTATTGGGGGTCCAATGGTGGTATATGAGCAAGTTCACAAAAGAGTAAGGAAAATCATTGTCAAAGTATAGCAAGAGAAGCAAATAAGAGAATCAACATATAATGAAATTAAAATCCTTACAAGTATGAAATAGTTGGTAGTTAGTATTTAGCCAAAGGCAGAGAGAGAGAGAGAGAGAGAGGTGATATGGGCTTTTGTTGTTTTGTTACTGTTGAGTCACGCATTCTTGTTTCACTTGTATTTTTGAGAGTGGTGGGTACCTGTGAATGTGAGAAAATCACAAGGGTTAAGTAGCTAGCCTTCATTTTTCCAACACCCCATTTTTATATATTTTTCAAGATAGCATTTAACGTCGTATTTCATTTAGCTAGTAAGAAATTGTAAGACTGTTTGTAAGTTCACTGTAGTAAACTGTAAAAAAATATTTAAAAAATTGTACGGATATAAGTTAAAGTGAAATGGAATAGGAACTAAGAAGAAAGAGATTCAAAAATTAGTCTTAAATATTTACCTAAACAAACAAGCTATGCACAAGTTGGTTTGAAATCAAGGGTGAAACAAGGTTGGTGGAATGGTGATGATAAAATTATTATTGTAGAGTTCAAGAAATTTAGTACCCAAATCCATTGTTTATGTCATGTTATATATGTATATATATATATATATATATATATATATATATATATATATATATATATTGTTGTCTTATTGAAGTAAAATAATGAGGGTGAGGTGTAATGTCATGGTGTGGTATGTTGCATAAAATTGTATCATTGTGAATGGTACACTACGTCACATTATAACTCTATAAAAAAAATATTACTCTTTGTTAATAAGAGCAATAATATTGTAATATGAAAAATATTCATATTTTAAGAGCTACTCTGACAAATAAGGTAAATTGGGCTAATACTTCATATTAAACTGTTGTGAAATATGTCGAGTTTTATTTGAGATAAAGTTCAAAATAATTTGGAGTATTGGAATAATAGTATAATCTATTTCCTATTTTAATTATATACTTTTTGTATAATTATATGAAAAGATTATATATATACCTTCTTTTTTTTCCGACATATGAGACAAGATGGTAGAATGATGGTATTTTATTAGAATTAGAATATCAATATAAAAAAATAGTAAAGTTATGCAGGGAATTTGAAAATAAAGATAGAAAATGAAGCAATTAAATTAAAATAAAATTGGGTTTTATTCCAAATCTAGATTCAAAGTATAATTGTGGATTTGTCATAAGACATGAGCCTCATTATCTTTTACAACCAAAGGGGAAAATGCCCCCAACTATTTCTCTCTCTCCCATCTCCACAAGTGTACAAAACCATGTGAATCAATATGAGCAGAAAAGAAACTCTATTTTCTTCATTTTCTTGTATTTTTCAAATTTATTTATTTATTTTTATTTTTATTTTTAGTGGTCCAAAGCTAAGTTGAACTAGAAGAACCCACCAAACCAAAAAGTTAATGTGTAATAAACGCCAAAGGGTTGCCAGCTATGACTGGGGCCACCCTTTTTTTCAATTTTTTTTTCTGGGTTTGTTAGTTTTACTTGAAACTGGTGGCTGGAAAATTTAAATGGGAAACCCATTAATTAATTTTTTTTTTTTAGCTCTGGAAGAAGAACCACAGCAACATCAACATAACATGAATTTATAAATGCCATTCTACTTCTATTAGAGTATCTGTGGCTACAAATTGGAAATTTTTGGACACCTTTTCACTTTAATGCTCTTGCAGTTTTTGGGTCGTCCATATTTTTCTGGATTTTGACTCCCTGTGATGGGCTTATTGGCTTTTTGGGATGTCATCTTGTGGATTCATGTGTGAATAGTTCTGCTGCTTCTACGCGGTTTCATGAGGTTTTGAACGACAACGACTTGCTCCATTTAGGGCCTTTCTTAGTGACACCAATTGCATATGAGAATTCTATCGGTTTCGTGGTCTCGGGATTATGGTCCTGTTCTCTTAGCTTTAGTTTATAACTTTACTAACTCCTTACGCTTCTTATAACTCCTTATAATGGCTTACAACTCCTTACGATTTCTTATAACTCCTTATAATGAGCTTACAACTCCTTACGATTTCTTATAACTCCTTATAATGAGCTTACAACTTCTACGATTGCTTGCAGCTCCTAAAAGTTCTTCTTACGGTTTCTTACAACTCCTTACGATCTTACAGACTCCTTAAAATCAAATGAAAAATTCGGGTTCGGTCGAAATCGAGTCGGTTATCGGACGAAGTTTTTGTCCGATATCCGATTTTTTTTCAGGTCGGACAATTCGGACAAACGTAAATTCGGGTTAAAATCGGGTTCGGACAATAGAAATATGAAAATTTTATGTCCGAATTTAAAATTCGGACAAAAAGTCACACTAAACCCGATTTTTTTGGGTCGGATAAATTCGGATAATCGAATCGGATGTACAATCTAATCCAATAAGCTATAGTTTTTTTAATTCTTGAGACTTTTGTACTTTTTTTTTCTTTTTTCCAACAATCTATGATTATATATTATAGATGATAGCACATGAATTGATGGTTGGTTGTTTACACAGAAAATGGAAAGAGATAAATACATTACTAAAGCTAAATATATGATTAAAATTTTTTAAAAAATTATAAAAAAGGCTGCTACTTTTAAGATATGAAGAAAAAGAAAAAAGATTCTTTCTAGAATTGTTTGAGCCCCTGAGTGTTTACATAAAAACAAAAAAAAAAATTGCAATTGATTGAAGGGTATAAAGGATCAACACTATTGTCTTCTATGTCTCATAAGTTTTTTTATGAGTAATATTACTCAAAATAAGTTGTTGTGTATTTCTAATCAAATTTGTTTAATTATCTAATTGTTATTAAAAATGGTATTATGTTTTGTCTCTTATTAAAGGGACCACCAAAAGAAATATACTCCGTAAGAAGAAAAAATACGCACTTGAAACAAGAAAGTATAACGTAAGCTAGCTTCACTTTAAAAAAAAAAAGCTAGAGGGAATCATTGAGTATAGTGTTTCTTCAAGTTTGGAGGATCCTTTAGACTGATCCAATTGTCTCCTATAAATTTACGACAAAGTTTTGTAATATTTCACTTGAACTTTAATCTGTCGTTAAATTACTTTTTAAGTAATAGAAATTCACACCGATAAGAATTTAGAAAGTGATTAAAAACAAGCGTTCATAATAGCAACTTAACTAATTTGAAACAAAATTTCAATTAAAGTGAAAGACACCAAATAAAAGGAAAAAAGTTATCTATGTATGCTTATTATATATTCAACTTTCACTCAATAAAAATGATTGACGCATATAACAAGGAAGGATAGTTACGTTATAAGCTTTTCAGAAAAATTAAATAGCCTCACTCATAACCCTAGATACCATATGCTATGTCATATTTTGTGGGGTTTTAAGTCATTTATTTGACATGATATATTGATATGCACCTTAGAAAATTTTGGTTGCATATCCTTTTCTAATTATGGGACTATGTGTGGCGGAATTTGATTTTCTATATTTATTTCTATATAGAACATAACCGACGTAATTTTAGAAGATTTTATTTTAATCGACACTCTTATTGATTTGATGTTTACACGCTGTAAAAGGCGTGCATGAGTGTAAAAGTAAAATTTTCAATCAACACTTTTCTATGTAACTCAAACTTTTTCCTTTCATAAGTATCTCTAGGTGAACCTTCATGTCACTTCATGAATTATCCGATTCAACGATCTCTTTAGTCAGGTTATAATGTATTTGTTCGATTACATTACAAAGAAGGAAATATGAATTAACTCTTTATCTTCAAATCACAATTTTGAATTATGATTGTTGTCAGCCTTATAATACGGATATGACCTATCTGAACAACTTTTATATATGTAAATGTCAACTTAATTATGTGAAACAATAACATCAAATTGTAAGGGCTCTTCGAACTTAATTATGTAAACTTTATTATCAGTTTGAACAAACACATGCAAAACAAGAAAACATTGATATTTGATTTGTAGCACAAGAAAAGGAAGGCAATCTCTGTACACCAACTCCCAATCTCATGAATATTGACCCATGATTTGATGTGGATGATATATAATAAACAGGATTATAACTAGTTGAGGCCAATGCTCCTTATTCCTCAAGAAATAACATCAAATTGTAAGGATTTGTTCGAACTTGTATACAAAACACACATAAACGTAAACAAACATAAATGACACATAAAAGAGTAGAAACGAACATAAACAAACGTAAGCGAACATAAATGAACATAAGCGAATAGAAATAAGTTGTTAAATAAGAAACGAACGAACATAGAGAACATAGACGAATATAAACAAATATAAATGAACGTAAACATAAACATATTATGTTTTTCATATAAAGTCAAACAGGCCTTAAATAATCGATCCTAATCGCCGGTAACCACTCCATACTGCTCATAGCTTCTTTCGAATGTTGTTAATCGGAAATTGTTGATACCAACTGTTAATCATTAGTTCTAACCGTTAAAATAAACATACCCTTAATTAACATATCCACAAACATGATCGCGTGGTGAAAATTTAATGTTCCGTTCATGTATGATAGTAATGAATGATATATATATATATATATATATATATATATATATATATATATATATATATATATATTTATTACACTCACCATCTAGTCAAAGATTTGGTGAGTGGTCATGTTCAAGTTCAATCATTCGATTTATGCACAGAGGTTGATTTGGATGAGAAAGAAGACATGTTTTTAGGTATGTCATTTTCAAGTAATCTGATACAACACAAAACCCAATCAAATTAAACTTCTACGAGTTTTGGCAATAAAAATGGCCTGCCAAGCCAACCTTAATTATACAGTGAAGTCATTTTCTAGTTTCCTACGTGGTATTTTAATTTATTATATGCATCTTGTGTTTTTCCATGTTAGGTACACTAATTAATTTCTCTAGTTTGGGGACCTATTATTAATATTATAATTGTCTGGTCATTCTCAACAAAGTATCCAATTTTTCTTCATCACAAATATTTCATAATTATCTCTAAATAACTGTCTTCAACATATATAATGTATCACAATAATATATATAAGAAGCTTAGAGGATGGTGATTCAATTTTTCTTTTAATGATATGTTCGATTTTATATGAAAAACACAATTTTAATGTTTTATGTTCGTTTATATTCACTCGTTTTTTATTTAACAACTTATTATGTTCGTTTATGTTTGTTTGTGTTCATTTCTACTCTTTTATGCTTGTTTATGTTCGTTTCGTTTATATTTTTTTATGTGTGTTTTGTATGTAAGTTCGAACAAATCAATATAGGATGTGTATTTTTTTCTTTGTTATTTTAACACATATAGTATTTTTTCTTAAATTTAAAAGTAGTGAAAGTACATACGGGATTTTTTTGGAAAGTAGTATCTAGATGTTTTGTGCTTGCTATGGGAAAAATGAAAGCAATGCGTTTCAAAACAAATGCATAATCTAATATCTATGGGTGTAATAAGATCGTATCATGTCTAAGTACTTAAAGTTCCTGTAGGACATAATATCACGATAGTACGTCTCCTTATAAAAATTTATGATACGATACTGTTTTAAAATTAGTCAAATAAAAACGTTTTTACACTCCTTCTGGAAACAACAACAATAACAACTTTTTTCGATATATCTCTTGTTTTTATGAAGTAAAGGAAAATTTATATTTAAATGCCCAGAATCTTACTTATATAAATATTACTTCTATCATACACACTCTTTTTAAGAGACTCATTAAGTTTTTCATAAAACAATTTTGATGGATTCATAAAACATTTCCCACAGTCCCTTAGAGAGAGAGGGAAAAAAAAAAAGAATCTACAGAGAATTACAAAATAATGGATCTCCATTTGGGCCTTAGCAAAAATGTCATAGGCCCATTATGTTGCTGGACTTTGATGTATGTTTCTTACTTCCTTGAGGGTAGCGGGGCTGCCTTTCTGAAGGTAGCTTTTTTTCTTTTCTTTTTTTTTTTATTTTTAATCGAGAAGGTCATTTCTATGTTTGCCCCTCATTTTATATAACTTGACTGATGATACTTCTTTGCTATGTTTCGTGCAATGTACATATAAATGCCCCGATTTTTCAAACTAAAATATTTTGAAAACTGTCTCCTTACTTACAACTTTTTGTGAGTAAGAATAAAGTTGACTACATTAGAATCCCAAAATTTTATTTTGTGAAATTTAATTTAATACTCATTATTATATGCTGATTTAGAAGTAAAGTAATGTTACCCAATAAATTTTGATTCTCATACAACAAATGTTATATAGCAAATTTATGGATACGATGAACCATAAATATTAATTACCATTTTGAATGTAAGGTAGATATTGTTCATGAATCATCAAATTCTGAATGAAAAATATTAAGATTTCGAAGGACACCAACTCAATGACTACCTGATAATTTGCGTGACCCGACCCAAATGTACCACCGCTCCACATGTGACCGTTGCCGCATGGCTCCAAAAATTTTTAAATTCACCCCGCTCTCCCACTCTATCCACTCAACTACCTCAATTCTCTCTCTCCGTCCCCATTGACGTCAATCTTCCAATTCTTTTAATATATCCTCCAAAATCTTCAGAATTCCCGACTTTGAAATTTCCCAAAATCTCATAAATCGATCTTTGATCCTGTAGTGCCCCTGTTTCTCAATTTAAAAGCTCCTATTGATCAGGAAAATCACGGAGGTATTTAGAATTATGGCGACTTTAACACCTGGGGTTCTGTGGAAATTGCTTGATGGGATGAAAACAGGGGTGAAGCCCACCAGAGAGCACCGGAATTCTCTTCTTCAAGTCATCGACATAGTCCCCGCCGAGCTTGACGAGAAAAATCTGTGGCCTAAACATGGGTTTTACATAAAGGTGTCTGATTCATCTCACTCCATATATGTGAGCCTCCCTTATGAGCAAGATGATCTTGTTCTGAGCAACAAAGTGCAACTGGGTCAGTTCATTTACATCGAAAAGCTCGAGCCCGGATCACCGGTTCCAGTAGCCAAGGGGCTAAACCCTCCCCGGACGGCACCCTTTGATGGGTACCCCAGAGCCCTTGATGGGTCTTGGAGGGAAACAAGAGAAATGTGATCAGCAAAAAGTTAATGGAACCCTGAGAAGGGGATCATGGGGGTTGAACTTGAATCAAACTGGGGTAGATGGAATTTGTTCTCCTACATTGGAATCAAAGCCAATGCCTTTGGATTTTGATCAGTGCACTCCAATGAAAGAAAAGGGAGTTTAGTCAAATTAAGCCCTCCAATGTCTCCTGTGGTGAGATCAAAAGGAGGAAAGCATCATGGGAATTCGGCTCCTAGAGCTTCCATTGCTGACGTTGGTTTGTGGTCTAGGTTGGAATCAAAGGGTGAAAGTCCTGCTTTGGTTAGGAAAAGCTGCATTACTCCCACGGTTTCGATCTCGAAGTTCCTAAAGAGCAAAAGTGATGGTGAAAGAGGGCCAAAGACTACTGCCACTCCATTGAATTCATCTGTAGGTACATTATTGTTCTTTCTTGCTATTCAGTTTGTTTTCTGTTCTAATCATGGTTTTGGATAAAAGGCCCAGCTTGATTATTTTCACATAACTTAGGTTCTGTTTGAATTTGCTACAATCATTACCTTTATCATGTTATCAATTTTTAAATTTTGAAGACACTACTTACTTTATACTTAATAAGATTTGCATTTTCCATAAAAAAATTCAGAATGTTTGTGTATCATATTTGTGGGTATTTCCACGGGTGAATTTGTGTCAGAAAATTGTTCTGTTCTTCTGCAGAGAAAAAAAGTTCTCCTCCCTCCAATCTAAGCAGAGGTGATGGGAGCACTACTTTAACAGAAGATCTGCAAAGCTCCAAAAGCTCAAAGCCAATCTCAAAACCACAATCACAGTCCACTAATCCAGCATTCAATTCCAGTTCATGCGTCTCAGTAAATTTACCAGGAAAGCTTAGCATACTTGGGAAGGTGAGTTTGTGAATTCTGTATGCTTTTCATTATTCTACTTGGACTGGCCAGAAAATTCACTGTGTGAGATCAATTAGGAAGCTCTGCAGCAAAGAGAAAGAGCTCAAAAGATTGCCCTTCAAGCATTAAGACAAGCAACAGCCACTGACAATGTCGTCCGGTGCCTCAAGTAAAGTCACCCTCTCCCATTAATTTCCTTGTTTACCAAAGTTTCATGTCTTGCCCTTTTGCCCATTTGGCTAAAATTCTCGAGGGCTTGTTCGTAGGACATTTGCAAACTTGAGCAGATCAGCAAAGCCAGATGCTTCAGCAGCTTGCTTTGATCAGTTCCTAGACTTCCACCAGAAACTTGTGCAAGCAGTTACTGACATGGTATCGATCCAAGCTGCCACTGGTGTCAATGCTGAAACAAAAGAAGCTTCAGGTCCAATCTTACATGAAATTGCAGTAAATAAGATGGATAGGTTTCGAGATAATGACCCAAACAATGCTTCTAAAAGAAGATCAGAGCTTCACAAGTCCATTGCAAGCTTTCCTGAGAGAATGGCTGATCACAAGTCGATTAATGGGAGGGTGTTGAGGTCACATGCAAAGACAATGTATGAGAAAAAAGGAAGATGTTGTAACCCATCAGGGAACGATGAAAACAAGCACCCTGGGGGATCGGGGTATTTAGGCAATATGATCAAGTTGGGCAAGCAAATAGAGACAGAAGCCGGGAACTGGTTTATGGACTTTATAGAGCAGGCACTGGAGACAGGGATGAAGAAACCCAAAGGAGAGGCGGATTTGGAGATTCGAGAAGTGCCACAATCGCTCATCATGAAGGTTATCAACTGGATTGAAGTCGAGCAAAGTGATTCTAGGAAGAGGCCCGTTCATCCCAAGGCCGCTCAAATAGCAAGGAAGTTAAGAATCAAGGTGAAGAACCCTTGATCAATCAGTGTGATTATGAAATGTTAATCTGATTGTGTGCGGTCATTGTATGTATATTGCCATGTGATTCTTGGTGACCTCTATAACAGCGGTAGATTCAAAAATTTTGATCAACGATGCCCACATATTAGTGTCGTCAATGAGGCCTTGACTAGTTCCAAATGTATAGATTGTATTATGAGTTTTGATAGGGTACAAGAACCTTTTATGCTCCAATTGTTTAATGCCAGTCACCAAGATGTTGTATTGAATTTTTTTATAAATAATAATAATAATGATAATAATAATAATAAAATCTCACCCTCCTCTCCCACTACAACACTAGTAGTAGCAATAATGATAATAATAACATAAAAATAACTTTCTTATTTTTAAAGTGATTGAAGATAAGATTTAGATGTATTAGGAAATTTATACACTCATTTAAGATATATGATGTTTTCTTCGAAGGTGCAATCATTTCTTATTTATCATACATTTAGAGAAGAAAATCGGGTTGTGGATGAGGTGATTAAATTTGATTTTTGTATTTGTTTTTCCTTAACTTGGTTATCTATTCCTTTTTCTTCCTCTCTCTCTCTGCATTTTAACATATGACAACTCAGCTAAAACCTTATAAGAAGGATTACCCGTTAATTGTTTTACTTATCTCGTTAAAAAAAAAAACTTTCTGATTTTCTCTATCTCTTATTTTTGCTGATTAGGGCCTGTTTAAAATCAACTATTATAGGGGTTAAATTCTTATTCTATACATCAACAATAAAATAAATTCATGTCTTCTGCTTTTTATTTTTATTTTATAGCTTTTTAGTAAAAACGACGTCGTGTCGTTTGTCAATTCAACACCACTATCCATTTGTGGCCTTTGAGAGGTTACTATTGACTCTTGGAGTGAGAAACCCTACTGGCTCTCTCTATCAATCTCTCTCTAAAAAATGGAGAGAAGTTGCATATGGATGAGGCGTTTGGTAGTGGGAATTAATCCTCTACCTTTCTTCAACAATCCCACTTCAATCTCCGGACTCAAATCTCCATCATCGCCTTCAAGTTTGGTCTCTCTCTTCTCACGCCATAGGCGGCGCTCTCTTTGTTCCACCGCCTGTTCGCTCTCTGTTCCAGCTCTTTCAATCGACGATGATACCTCTATTCCCTTCAATTCCGGTAATTTCTTGTCAGTTTTGCAGTATTTTTGGCCTCTAATCATGTTTTATCAGGAAAAAAAAAGGTGGGATTCTGCTTGTGGATTTTAACATGGTTGAATATTCTTGCAGGAATTGCTGAAGGCAAAATCGATGAAGACAACTCAAAGACTCTGTTGAAGGGAATGAGATACGCTGAGCTTGAAGTATGTGATCCTTACTCTCTCTTTGATGTAGTAATAAAAGGCTTGCATTTGATAACTAAGCACATTTTCTTCCTCTTTTTAGGGGTTGGGGGGTTTATTTATGTCAATTGGTTTCTTTGGTCAATGGAATACTTCAAATTAGAATTGAAAATGGGTTTTTGAACTTGAGATAACTAGGTCTGACCCTTGGATCCACAAATATAACTTATCATAGTATCCTCAATTAGCTGCAGAGATTTTATTTTAAAGTTATGAAGAATGCAAGTTGAATGTGCTGGATGGACCATTTATCATTGAAAGAACCAAAATGCTGGAGTACCTTATATGATTTGGAACTACTTATGTGAATTCATCAATGGTAATATCGGAGATGACTATGTAACGTAAGGCATGGATGCATGAGTTCATTAGAATCACGTCATCAAGTGGTTGTGAGTTCTTGTCTCTACAAATCTTACTTTACTCTTTGGCCACTACTTGCCAATGTACAAACATAGTCTGAATGCTTGAAGCCTGATATATGACATCTGAACTTTGCTGGTGTAAATGATCACCGGTTGGTTTCTAATTGTGATATTCGTTATTGACAGAAATGGGTTCAGTCACATGGATTTAGGCCAGGTCAAGCTATGATGTTGTGGAAACGTCTCTATGGTAACAACATTTGGGCGCATTCTTGTGATGAATTGGAAGGTTAGTGAATGCCATTTGAATTCATTTGTGTACTCCATTGCTCGCCTTAGCATTTCCTTTTATTATATGCTCAGCTTTGTTTTGATTATTTTGGTGCTCTCTGTTGACAATTTGATGTTTCACGCCATAGGTATAAACAAGGATTTCAGAAAAATGTTAAGTGTCCATGCAGAGTTTAGGGCATTGTCTCTGAAAGATGTTCGCACAGCATCTGATGGGACTAGAAAGGTGAAAAAGGCACTCTCCTTTTGCGCTATTACATTTCCTACCTTAAAACTTACATCGAAGGAAACTGAAAATGAATTCAATTATGATGTTTGCTAAGCCCCCTCTCTGTCCCTTTAGCTGTAAATCTTTACCTCCACAACTATCTAGAGTTCACAATTCTCTTCTTTTTCTCAAGATTTAACTGCCTGTTATTTCAAAAAGAATTTCCTGCCGTATGTTGCTTACCTTTATACCTGTAGATTATATGTTTCTGCCGTCATTTTTTAGTTTTTCATTATGTAAAAATCTTCGCCTTGATTATGTAACTCACAGGAGCTTACAGATATTATTCACATTGGAGGATGGATTGGTGATTGAAACAGTTATAATCCCTTGTGATCGAGGGAGAAATACTGTGTGTGTTTCAAGTCAAGTGGGCTGTGCCATGAATTGTCAGTTCTGCTACACTGGCAGGCAAGCTTCAATTAAGTTTAGTTCATGCAATATTTCCTTGATTGCCATGTTAGTATGTTTCTCATATTTTACTTTGCAGGATGGGATTGAGAAGACACCTAACCACTGCTGAGATTGTAGAGCAGGCGGTATTTGCTCGGCGATTGTTCACTGGTGATGTTGGATCAATTACGAATGTTGTCTTCATGGTAGGTGTCTGGTTCAAGTTGAAATTGGTCAAAGGCAATAGTCACAATACTTTCATTGGCTACCTTGGGTCTGTAGAGTATGCAACTAATCCTATTAGAATGGCATGTTCAATGTCATTGTGTCTGGTTCAAGTGGAAATTGGTCAAAGGCAATAGTCACAATACTTTCATTGGCTACCTTGGTCTGTAGAGTATGCAACTAATCCTATTAGAATAGCATCTTCAATGTCATTTCACCTGTTAATTTTGTCAACTTAGTTGCCTTCTGGTTTTCTTGGACTACTGATAGCCAACTTTGCCAAACTTCTATGTATTTTTGTGCATTTTCTTCTTCTGTGACTCTTGCTTGTGCAATATAAATCCCTCCATCGAGACTAGGTAGCAAGGATATTTAAACATAACTATGGTATTGCCTTTTTAGCGTTGGCATATTGTCATTGGCGTTCCCTTTTGGTGATTGTTCATTTTATTGCCTTTTGATCTCTTGGTGCATGAGCTTTCTCTTCATGCTGTTTCTGATCTCTGCCAAAAATGGATTCTGTAGGGCATGGGAGAACCACTTCAGAACATTGATAATGTAATTAGAGCAGCAGACATAATGGTGGATGAACATGGCCTCCATTTCAGTCCCAGGAAGGTTACTATTTCAACCAGTGGGCTTGTCCCTCAGCTTAAACGTTTTCTCCATGAGTCCACTTGTGCTCTGGCTGTTAGTTTGAATGCAACGACTGATGAGGTTTGCTACCCAAAATGAAGCGGATTGTGTTTTGTTGTAATAGTTCAGATGATAACATATTCAAAATATAAAAATTTCAGGTAAGAAACTGGATAATGCCAATAAACCGGAAGTATAACTTGGACTTGCTTCTGGGGACACTTCGAGAGGGACTGCAACATAAACACAACTACAAAGTTCTTTTTGAATATGTAATGCTTGCAGGAGTCAATGACAGGTTAGATCCTTTTAATGCTTTTTAGTCCATTCTTATTAGACATTGCAAAACCATTCAATACCCTTTGCCATACTTTGGGCAAACATGAAATCAGACAGATCAACTTTAGCCCAAACCGGGCATTACACAACCCAACCAACCTCAATCCACCTGACCAATGTTTGTAATATTTCTTGATAAGTTTATGGGACAAATCACTGGTGAAAAGGAAATGACCTGGCCTGAACCTAGTTTGGTTTGAATATGATCAATCACAGTATGACCTCATCCAAGATTAAATCGCCCTTGCAAAACCTGTCTACCAGTTCCGATCTTCTGTTAAAATTTAGTCGAATCTTTTTGGAAGCTGTCATACTGTGCCCTGTATTCGGTTCTGAGTTCCGTTTGTTTCTGGTTGCAGCATGGAAGATGCGAAGAGACTGATTAATCTTGTCCAAGGCATTCCAGGCAAGATCAACCTCATCTCATTCAATCCTCATAACGGATCTCCCTTCAAGCCGACAACAGATGAGAAGATGATAGAGTTTCGGAATGTTCTAGCTGCTGCAGGGTGTACGGTCTTTCTACGCCTCAGTAGAGGTGACGATCAAATGGCTGCGTGTGGCCAACTTGGAAAGCCCGGGGACTTCCAGGTTCCTTTGAGTCGAGTTCCAGCTCAATTTGAGAAGGTACTAAGTGGTGCCTGATTACCAAATAGCCAAATCCTGTCATATCATTGTACATCCAACAGTTATCTGTTCTACATCACCTGTTGCTCAGCATAGCATCTTAGTTCAAGTTTTCGAGTGCGTGATAAACATTAGCTGTATCGATAAAGGGCAATTTCTAGGCCAGTGAATTCATTTTTAATTTTCGAAATCATCATGTGTCATATGAAAGAAATGGCAATTTTGTTTGGAAGGACAAGTGATTGATAGCATATGCGAAGATAAGATTATGGATGTAGTTTATATGAATAATTGTAGGTTCATGTCCATTATATGACTCAATGATTCAAATTTCAACTTTAATTTGACGGACCTGCTTTGCCATGTCATTTCAGTACTCAAATGCCACATATTAAATTCTAGAAATGGGGAAATTTGTCATACGAATTGTTTAGGGGAAACAGCCGCCCGTATATTGCGGATTACTTATTACTATTTTTCTTTCTTTGGCGAACCTTATATTATGAATATTATTACAGTTTTCTTAGATTTTATTCAACGAGATCTAAAATTAAACTTTATTTAGAATATTAAATATCCAATCTTTTTGGGTTCTATACTACTTTAACATTAGAAATGAAATATGAACCTATTAATCTTGAGGTTCAGCAGCAAAATTATGTTCGATAAAAAAGTTTTATGATTAAAAAACAATAGTTATCATTATTTTTCTTGAATGAAAGTACGAGAGTAGTTTTAGGACATAACAGATCAATTGAAATACCAAGTCGCTTCACTGGGTAACTATTACTCATATTATACTCTTATTCTGTATCTAAAAATTTAAATATCGAAATTTAATAGAATTACACGTTGTATTATTCACTGCTTTACATGGTCAGAGATTAGAGTGAGTACTAAAACATGACATTAAATCGAGTAATTATAGTATTGAGTAAAGTAATAATTTAATAAGACTTGATTACCTTTTAATTTAGTGAGAAATCTAAACGTTCGCACAGTCCATAACGTCGTCACTCGTCAGTTAAATTCCTAAGATTTGAGCCAATCAATTTCAGACAAGAAGACAATTCTTCCGTTACGTCGCCGTTAGAACTTGAATGTGTATAGAAGAATACATTGATGATTGAAGAAGAAAGGTTTACCCTTTATTCTTCTTTTATTCCCAACTCTTTTTGGCGGCATCACTCAGCACCCTGCCTCCTTTCCCCCTTCCCCCTGCACTCCCAATTTCTTGCACGCAATCTCTCTCTCTCTCTCTCTCTCTCTCTCTCTCTCTCTCTCGCATGCCATCGGAAGAATGGGAGATATCTGCGGCGACGATGTCGACTTCCGGAGCTTCAATGTTGCCGATAGCCGGCGATTCTCAAAGCATGTCAAGGATAATGTGCACGGAAACATTCATCTAGATCCGGTAATAACTTCTTTCGATCGCTTCGTACTAGTGTTTTTGCTTTTTCTACTGATGATGAAATGATTTCTTCATCGGAGCTTCATTTGTTTGATGTCTTGAAGCTAATTGTTGAATTTCATTTTCTCTTCTCTACTGTGAAATTTACGTAGCGAATGAAGGTATTATGTGATTGATTGTTCACTGTAGTCGCTTGTTCTAGATTTCTTTACTTTTGAAGTGAATCGCATCTGTTTGTGAAACTTCTATCCGGCATTTTGCTGTCGTTCTGCTTTTTCGTTTTGTTCATATTCAATGATTTCCGTTTTCTTTCGGCGAAGTTACAGCTAAACGGAAGTAAGACTGTACTCGTAAACAGAGTAGGAGAGAGAATTCGTTCTATTCCAGTGTTGCATTGATTGACTTTCGAATTTAGTCCAATTTTGGCTAAGGATATTCGTCGAACATGTGGTGTTCATAAAATTCTCTTCGGCATTTTTTTCATTGCGTTTGTTGGAGCGAATTTAACTACGAAGATTTAAACGTATATAGATCCCGTACAAAATTAGTGCGGCTTTGTTTGTCCTCTCTTCGATTTGGTGGGATCATTCCTTTTTGTCCGATGGAGAAACGTGCAGTGCTTGATTTTTTTTTTTTTTTTGGTTTTTGGTCAGAGCAGTGCTTGAATCTATTGTCTTATTTACTTTCTTGTCCATCATCTGGTGTATATTTCCTGCTTCAGAAAGAGTGAAAAAGAGGAAATTCTTGAATCTTGATATTACCTCTTTTTCCCCCTTACTATATATAAGCAATAGGTACATGTTATTATCTTTTAGTTGAAATTCAGGACATTATGATAGCTTATTGGAGGAAAAGTATAAGATACATGTTCTGAAGTGATTCTTCTTGCTTTTCTCCAGCTTGCATTGAAGTTCATAGACACTGAGCAATTCCAAAGGCAAGTGCAATTCTACTATCACCTTTTCTTCTGTCGCAAACCGGACACTTCAATTCACCGTTGGCCCTTTCTCTAATTATTCTTCATTGCTCCGTTTATTTTGCAGGCTTCGTGATCTTAAGCAGCTTGGTATGTCCTTGGTCTCTTTCTCTTTTCGTTGTGTATTGAGATATGGACATTGTATCTCCTTATTTGTTTAAGTTTCTGCCTCTGCCTTCTGTTTGAGCAGTTAGAAGAGCTTGTCAAACTTAGAAATTTGCATCTACGCAAGGTGTAATTATATGGAAATATAGAGTTTGCTGAATGCTAATCTGTCATGGAATTTATTGCACGTGTTGGCACATGATAATAATAACATAATTTCTCCACACTGCTAGCAATATTAATAAATTGTTTGTGTCAATCATAGAAAATTATAAATTATTTCTTGCTCTGCTGATTCAATCTTAGTCTCATGACATATGAGTCTGTTTTATATGATTTTGTGTGTCTATTGTGATTTTTCTGTGATGAGTGAAGAAAAATCAGCTGGGACATTGTCGTAGAACAAATCCCTTGTTTTTGCACCATCTTCGTACCTGCCCTGGAGCGGCCCTCTTGGCATGGTTATCACATCTTCTCATTTGATTCATTTTTGTGTCTACCATATTCACTACTTATGTGGAAGAACACTACTTACCAATGACCTTTGCCTCTTAGGATTTGGATGACTTAGCCCTAGGATGTGGATTGCAAGAGTGATGAGAGTTCCTGAGGCTGCAAGCCTAATTCCCTTTTCAATGCAGGGGCTGCACATATGGTTTATCCAGGGGCTGTGCATTCTCGATTCGAGCATTCACTTGGTGTATATCATATTGCTGGTGAAGCTGTCAATGAAATCAAGAAATACCAAGTAAATCACTTGTGATTTTTACTCTCATTTCTGTAGAATGTTTCATTTTAATCATCTACTTTTCCAGGGCTCAGAGCTTGATATCAATGACTTTGATATACAGACAGTGAAACTTGCTGGTAAATGGATATAGTCTTCTGCAAATCATTTTCCTGAACCCTTGTAGTGTTCCACATTCTGTGCTGATCCTTTCTAATTTGTTTTTAGGACTTCTACATGATGTTGGTCATGGCCCATTCAGCCACATGTTTGAGAGTGGCTTCCTTCCTCAAGTTCTTTCTGGGTTTCAATGGTATTGTTTTGATTTACAATTTCCATAGTCTCTAGGGAGATTTGTGGTCCTAAAGCTTGAAAGCTACGTTGAATCTCAAATGCAACTTCAAGTCTATGATCTAAATTTAACAAGAAAATAACATTCAAACTCAGAGTATTGTGGTCTTGGCTTATAGGATTGTCTTGTGAGATTAGATCTTTAACCATGTCCCACTTGTTCCTGGATCAATTCCTTTTTGTAAAACAAATATACATCTATAAGGCGTTAGTGATATAAATCAGCACAATTTTATCTGTTAATCTGTTATTAAATTATTTTCTTTTTCCTTTATGGTTTTTAGGACAGCATTTTTGTTCTTGATACTAAGTTGACTAACTCTTTGAAGGTCTCATGAGGACATGTCGGTCCGCTTGATTGATCACATAGTTGATGAACACAACATAAATATCAATAGTGACATGTTGAAGAAAGTGAAGGTAAATATGCCTGTATTCATATTTCCCCTTCAAATGGATTTCCTATTTCTCCAACTGATTCTGTCTCTGTAGGAAATGATACTTGCCAGCTCTGCGCATGCTGCACCGCATGTAAGTGATAATCAAGTTATGACTCTGCTTTTGGCAAAACTGTCAATTCTCCTGTTTTATGCATCATGGAGGATACATGATAATATCCTGTTTTGATACTTTCTTCTATTGCAGAGCATGAAAGAGAAGCGTTTCTTATATGACATAGTTGCCAATGGGCGAAATGGAATTGATGTTGATAAGTAAGCTTTGTTTTTTCTTTTCTTATCTGCTTGTGAGCTCTGTTTTTGCAGCTTGGACTTGGAGAGTATAGCGTGATTGAACTTGTTCTTTAGACCATGTCCAGCCCACTTACATTATTGTTGTGCAGGTTCGACTATATTGTCCGTGATTCCCGCGCTTGTGGTCTTGGCTGTAGCTTTCAGTTTGAGAGGTATATTTTTGGAAGTCTTTTGACAGCTTAAGCAGCTTCATCCTATATTATTAATTTATTGAAAGTTGCTCAGAAAACCTCTGATTTTATATTGGACAATCCTTTGCAGACTGTTGCAAACAATGCGAGTCATAGGTGATGAGATATGCTACCGAGCCAAGGAATGTTAGTATGACTTACATACATGTACTCTTTGGAGTCAGTCAACAGGTTCATAAATATGTACTTAATTTGCATGTCTATCCTTTGCAGATCTTACTATTCACAAGCTATTCATAACCCGTGCTGAACTGCATAGAACTGTCTACACTCATTCAAAAGTGAAGGTACAGTGTTAGTTAAATAATAATTTGTTCTGTTTGTTTTGTATGAAACGAAATGTTTTTCTGCTCGTTCTTTTTGTAACGTTTCAATGAATTATATTTCACTATTTAACCATTTTCCAGGCAATAGAACTTATGGTTGTTGATGCATTGGTGAAAGCAAATGATCATCTTGGAATTGCTTCACTTATTCATGATCCTGCTGAATTCTGGAAGGTTCTGTGAGATTCGCATAGTCATCTTCTTAGATATATCTGCTCCTGCTGCCTTATTATGCTCTACTGTTTCCGATGCCTGCAGTTGGATGACACAATAATTAAAACTATTGAGACTGCTCCGGACCCAGAGCTCCAAGAATCTAGAAATTTGATTCTGCGGATCAGAAGAAGGGACCTCTATCAGGTATTCTGCAATCTTATAAGCATTATTACGTGAATTGAGCCATCATAACTCCAATGTAACATACATCTATTTGATGCCGATCAATTAGTTCTGCAATGAGTTTGCTGTTCCGAAAGATAGACTTGAGCATTTTAAGAACATCACCGCCCAGGACATAGTTTGTTCTCAGGTAAGAAGACACCCTTTTGATGGTAACTTAAACCTTTATTCGTAAGGGACTCCTCAAGTAACAGCTTTGTCATAAGATTTCTGGAGGGGTAGCTCTGAAAGAAGAGGATATAGCTGTGAGCAATATCAAGATTGATCTGACACGAGGAAAAAACAATCCACTTGGAAGGTAACATAACAGAAAACATGTAGTTATTTATTTGTTTATTTGCTAAGGAGTTGGTGTTTTTCTATTCTAATTAACACTTGTTTTCCTGTTGTTACATCTCTCCAGCATCAATTTCTTTCAGGTATGACCTTCACTTTCAAAGCGTTGTCCGCATGTTTGTGCCTTTAACAGATAGTAGCATATTTTCTGCTTGATACGTTTGTTCTCTATTGACAATTATTGAATGTTGTGTTAAAAAATGGTGTAAAAACGCATACGCAGGATTATGATAGCAGTGACAAGTTCACTATAGAAGATGAACGCATAAGTCATATACTTCCAGCTTGCTGTCAAGACAGGATAGTGAGAGTGTACTCTAAGAAGCCTGAACTGGTTTGTTACTCTATCGAGCATTCTATACCTCCCTTCAAACATTGATCACTTATGTATGTACAATCACCTTACAGGTGGGAGCTGTGTCGGAGGCGTTTGAGAACTTTCAGTTGAAGACATTCGGTAAGAAAGCGCAAGTACATGCGACACCAGAGAAGAAGAAGCAGCGAAGGAAATGACAGCAATGTAATGCCTGGTCATTTGGATTTTGGACTCATAGCTGGAATTGTTAATTGTAAATAGACCTAAAATACATAGATATATACCAGCAAAGGGCTATAATTTTGTAGGCATACTGCACATCGCAGAGTACCACTAGCAAGAGATGCTAAATTTTTGTATATGCCAATTATTTTGCATAGCCTTGTAAATCGTTGACTCATTGACCCAAGAAGGTTTCTCTTCTCGTTGTGAATGGATACTATGGAGTAATGTTTGAGAGCAGCAAGTAATGCTTTTACTATGCTCCGCTCGAGTTTCTCTTGTTGCCATTAAAGTAATGTTTTGACAGCAGGTAAATACTTCTTGGACCAAGTTTAGTGAGAAAAACAATTAGGTTGCAACAAGTAATTAAATATAACACCCACAGGCAAATAATATGCAGGAATAATAGCAGAAAAAATCAAGTGAGACACCGAATTTAATGTGAAAAACCCTCCATTGTAGAGGTAAAAATCACGGGAATTGTTAACCTTTACAGTATATCGTTGTCTCAAATTCTTTGCCCTTATTGGAGACCTACGTCAAATTTCCCATACAGTGGTCCCTCTCATCGAACTCCAAATCATTCATGTGCTCCATTCTCATCGAACTCCAAATCACTCGTGCTCCACTCTCATCGAACTCCAAATGTGTGATTCTCACTCGTGCTCGACAAAACGTAAACAGTCGTTCTTCTCATCGAACTCCAAATGTGGGATTCCAACTTATTTGCTGTATATATCTCAACAGAACCGATAATATTTTTGCTACTGTAAGCTTCTAATATGACCACATGCAGTGAAATCTCCTTTAGTTTATGTTGCTTCAGTGACTCCTTTCTCTATATCCTCATGACCAACTAGTCAAGATCGAATGCTCAAAACGTAAACAGTCGATCTTGTGCTCTTGCTTCTCGAGACTTGATCTAGAACAATAAATCACCTCACAAGTGAGTACTTCTTCACACTTGTCGTCTCAAGTGAATTAAGTTTTGATAATCGTCAAGTTCATTAAGCAAGCCTGTTAGGTTAAAAGCCTCCGTTGAAAGCAAAGTGGCAATATCATTAGCCATGATCAAACCCCAATCATCAAAAGCGACAATCTCGGTTTGCGTGGCGAGTATGATCAAAAGGTATAGAGATTAGGCCTTAAGAAATGGTAAATAGGAGAAGAGAGTAAGTAACTAAATTAAGCGTTTGGTCGATGATGAAGATGGAGCCTAGATATGGAAATAAAAAGAATTATTGACACTTTAATATCATGTAATATCGACTAACAATAAAAAGAAAAAATACATCAAATATCGAAAATGATAAATTAGTATCATGAGGTATTGTATAATTCTTTAATTATAAAAGATTACTTTTTAACAGTTAAATGATAACATTGTCCTCATTTCTTTTTTATGTACTTGGGTAAAATTATATTACATTATATTACAATATGTTATATATTATACTATATACCTGAGGAAATTTTTTAAATCATTCGCTGATAATATATGATACTAAAGTATCGATAATTCAAACAAAAAGATAAAACTAATGCAACGATAACACAATAGCAAAAGACAAAGTCGAAAAATTAATTAAATAGGATAATAAAACATATTAGTATAAAATTTTAATATAAGTCAAAACTTACAAAAATATTACACAATTAGTAGACTTTATATCAAATATACATATGTGTATTCCTTAAGTCTATTTAATTTCTATTGTTTTTCTTGAAAAATTTAATATAAAATAAAATGACACCTCAAAGTGAATTTTCTTTTTACACAAATGACATCAAGGATATTAAAAGAGCTATAATATCCAAGCCTCTCGTGGCACTAATTAAAGTTTGGCTTTATTTGGATATTCTGATTATAAATATATGTAGATTGGGCCTCATAGTTATCTGTCCTCCTTATACGATATCTCCTTATACAATGCAATGAGCTTATTAAACTAGGGGAATGAAATTTTAAAAGTACTTATTATTTTCATGAGGATAATAAAGTCAGGAATAAACTTACCAACATTGGGATCATCATGGATTTAGGTTATCGACTTTTCTTCAACATTCCTCCTAATGATTAAAGAGTTTTGATATTTATAGATAATTTCAGTGCTTCCTAGCCCAAACTTGTTAGAAAATAGTACTATTTTTTGAGGCTTAGCACCTCTTCCACACAAAAAAAAAAAAAAAATTCCTTAAACCTCTAATTTTTTATTTTTTTAATTAAACAACTCTAATATTATAATCTCAAAATAGATAACAAGGTCTATCGTTTATTCCTAGTAAGAGATTATCTACATCTTGTCGTATTCAAAATTGACCCAAAAGGTTTGGCCCCTGTGCGGGCTATTTTATTCAAAGTTTGGGCCAAGAGCTTGGATTTTTGACATTTATCTCTCCAAAGAGTACACACAAATGTCACATGACCATAATTTTATCTTTTAACATAAGCATTATCTCAGTCACTAGGGTTTGAATCTTAATAGAAGCATTCTTTCGTGTGAAGGAAAATACTTTTAAGCACAATCCCAAATATAGATCCATAGATAACTGTAAACTACTCATTCCATTTAAAACATACAAAACATCAAACACCAAACACCTCTCCCCCCCAAAAAAAAAACCAAATATTGAGCATCAACTACATTTTGAATGGGTTAAAATAGAAAAAACCACACCACCACTGGATTCGAAACTCGTTAGCACCAAAGGGGGTAGGGGGTAGGTGATTGCATGAATATGGAAAGAAGAAATGGTGTACAATGAGGCCGAGGAGACTACACTAATTGCTCGGAAATTTTCTGTACACTAATCAACGTATGAAAATCCCACCGGTGTACTTGGCTAGCATCATCTTGAAAAGCCACCACCACCACCAGTTAAGGTATTCTTCCCACCCTGTACAACAGGAGAGAGAGGCTATCCCTCTCAATCCCACAAAAATAACCAAAACTTGAACTAAAAGGGTATCTCAACTTCCCTCTAACTTGCTACAAATAAAATGACGGGTTTTTCTAGACCTAGCTACTTCCCGTTTATACAATGCTAAATTGACAATTTTTATGTGCAGCTGATGTTCATTTGTAACATTGCTATACATCAGATAGTAGATATCTCGAAATTCCAGTTTACAGAAGTTAGTCTATACTCCTATGAATAGAGAGAGCCACCATGCCATTGATTTTCGTCATCATGAAATATTGATCTGATCTGATTTGTCCGTTTGAGCATTTGCACGCAAACAGACAGGTTGCCAGATAGGATTTTCCGCTCTTGGTGCCTTGTGGAATTCCTCTTGGAGTATGTTTTTGATCTTCCCTCTTAAGCTAGAGGCTTCTTGAGGTTTAAACCAGTTTTTCCCAAACTATGGATCAAATAATAAGCTGAGGTGAGAACTGAAGTGCACCAAAATGTAAACTGCAAGTAATGTGGTCTAGAGTTTGGAGATGGGACATACCATCGATAAATCCTGCCTTTTCAGCCTATTTGGTGCCTCTTTAATGAAGCGCTCCATGTAGTATAGAACGAAAAGACCACAATCATAATCATTAGTCTGCCGTGGAACCTGTACTTCGTGGGTTTTTTCACCGCAGCAGGCGGAGGGAGGCAAAATGTCAAAGTTCAGATCATCAGAGACAACATAAACATGAACATTAACATGTCAAAGAATGATGATGACAATAATATCAAAGTGTAGAGTAGGCATGATCCGTGAAAAGCACATGATAAAACAGTTTCAGCTAAAGCTACTTTCCTTTTGAATTGTAATGTGTTTTAAACACAATTAAGCATGTTCAGAAAGTGAACCAAACTGAAAACTACGAACTCAGAAGAGACAAATGCGGACCTGCAACACCCAAAAGAAATTTTATGATAAGCAATTACCGTGATTATCTTTTCTTCAATTCTACGGGAAAGATTTTTCCATATTCTGTCCGGAATGGGAACGTCAAGAGCGCTATTATCTTCCTTTAGATACTCCCACTCATTTATCAACAAACTGAAGAAAACATAGTATCAATGAGTCAGATTCAGAGTGTAGCTTACCCATAGTTAAAAAACTTGGCACAACACATTTAAAAATAATACATCATTGCAATTGCCAACTCAAATGAATTGTTTCTCTTGATCAAAATTCATTTTCTGCACCAAAAGCAGGTACTTCTACATTAGCAGATGTACCCCATACTGAGAATCTTTTTTAGCTTCAACTGAGAGAAGAGGAAAACCCCCAGCTCCAAAACGCCCACGAAAAACACAAAAACCAGAATTTCTGCATATTTAATGGGAGCTATATTTTTCTCACTTTTTTCCAATTTCCAAACAATAAATTCATCATATTATATTACACAGCCATTTAAAAGATGGCAACATCAGATTTAAATTGGATCGTCATTACTGTGATGCTAAAAATTTCAGCAGCATATAATATTCAAGCTGCATGCAGTTAATCAAATAATATTCCACTGTCTGAAGTCTGAACACTCATCTGCCCCCCAAAAAAAAGGTAAGGAAAAGGGAAAAATACACATCACACCTTCTCCCACCCTACCAATATTCTTATGTGGAACTACTGGATCAGCGACCCTTACCCTCTCCTCTTTGCCCTATCAGAATGTCTGTAAAACTAAACGAATTAATGCTTATGAAAAAAATCCTTAAGAGTTTAATGCAAGTCGCCGCAGATAATGACCTACCCAGTGCTCAAACTATGCATAAATGAAGGCCAATGAAGACAACATCACCCAACAAATACTTCATCAATTCGTAAACCGAGGTTCAAACAGATACTACAAAGATAACAAGCTTCAGCATGTATTATATCCAACGACATAGAGTAAGTTGTATCACCTCTTAATATTGTGAAAGATTGATCTACTAGAGTGCAATCCCAATGAATCCAGATGAAGTATGATAGGTCCCATTTCATCTTCCTCGTCAGGAATGCATATTATCACCAAGCTCCAGTGATTGCTGAATAATTCATGCACCGAAAATAGAGAGGTCTTAATTTTTTTTTTCCATTTCAAATAATAGAATTCCAAGGGCAATGAATGGACGACACAAGGATGGCACAGAATGATACCATGATGAAGAGCTATGACAAGATAGCCTAACAGATCTACTCATCACATGAAATTCACAGGCAACGGCTAGTTTAAGTTAGGAAGATGATGAGGTCCTAAACATTTCTAGAAGCCAAAATATAAAAGCAAAGGTATTGTATCCAGTTGTGTAGCAGCTAGTTACAGACTGACAGTCTATAAGATAAGGCAACGGCCAATAAAAGCCACTGCAACACGTAATGATCAGCTAAAATTCCCTGTCATAAAACACTACTAACTTCCATAATGCCTTTGATTTGGTGCCATGCCCAAATAGGATAATAGGACTGCCTCATTTCTACAGGTATGAGAGTTTTATGAACCACCTCTTAAATAACAAACATTTCATGAAAGTATAATAGCATTCTGCAACCTGTCCAGAAAAAGAGAGAGGACCAGACACATAGGAAAATTCATCCAGTTTTGGGACTTCTTAAACACATCCCATCTGTCAAGTTTTAGCAATCTCATCATGTATAAAGTATATGAGAAGCATAAGATGATAACAAATACAATACACAATACCAACAAAACAAAAAGTTGAGGGCCTAGGCTCTTCATCAAAGAATAAAAGTAAGGATTTTCGGATGAAAATAGTACGGACTTTGAGGGTGTTGGACGAAAATAATACTAACTTTTTCTTGGATGCTAACAATATGAATTTTAACCCTATTTAACGCCAGCTGAACACCACCGAGTTAAGTGACTGTTACTCGACGAAGTGACGACATGGCAGGTGAAGTTGCTGGTATGGATGGCGGAATTGAGATTTGACTTTGTCCTTTTTATTCGCAATGATATATAACTTTATTCAACTAAGAAGAACAAATTCAAAGTCAAATCTTCAACTCCGCGTCCATGGCAGCGACTTCACCTGCCACGTTATCGCTCCGCCGAGTCATAGCTCCTTAACTCAATGGTATTCTGCTAGTGTTAAATAGGGTTAAAGTTCATACTGTTGACGTCCTAAAAATAAGTTTGTATTATTTTCGTCCAAAACCCCAAAAGTTCGTATTATTTTCATCCAATAATGCCATCAGTTATAGCCTTCTAGCAAGAAAGAATGCACAGAACACAGAAACTCTCGTTCGCAATAAAAAGTCTAGAACTTACTCTTCATTTATTGGAAGAAATATATATGCCTTCTGAAATATATTCACCCCTCTCCACCACCTCCTGAACCTGATGAAGAAAGCTTCCTTGTCACCCTTCTGCAACTCATCATGAAAAACAAAGATTCTGATGAGCACAATTACAACAGTGTAGCATTAAGGATTGAACCAAACGAGTTCACTTAGATACTGACTGGCTCATCATAACACCATAAACTGTGCTACTATGTTTGTTTATTTTTTCTTTTGGCAGAATATTCTGTGCTAGTATGTTGACTGTTCTCTCTTTGCTTTTTTTCTTTTAACAGCATGAGAAAGCACTGCTACTTTGTCAACACATGAAATGCAATGGGAAAAATGCATTGCCTCAAAATCCCATAGAATTTACGCTCCTCAAGAAAAGATGCAAGTATGAGACAGTATTGCTGTTGCATGTGATAGTATGTACATCAGATACGCAGACATAATTTAGACCAACATTCGCAAATTTAAACCAGAGTAGTTACACAAAGGAACAAATCCAAGCTCACAGCACAGGACTCACCACAAAAAAAAAAAAAAAATGACAAAAATGAACAATGTAAATCCCATTCAGTGACCTAAGCCTATTACAAGTCTACACATAATAAATCCATTGATGTACAGTTGTATACAATGCGGAAGCTTTATTCTAAATGGCTGAAATGTTACTGGCACAAGCAAAGTCCCAAAAGGGAAATCTCGCATATCATCATCAGTTCCAAAAGATTGACTCAGCATCCAGAACCGCAGCATGATAGCCATTCAACTATGTAAACAACTAAAATAACCAATAAGATACATGCTTACCAATCAACATATATCAAGCTATAAGTTCAAATATCAAAGCTGATTAACAAAACACAAAGCAAAAGATGCTTTCAAATAAGGAACCCAGGACATACCTGGTACTCTACTGCCTTTTGAAGCTTGCTGTAGAAATATGTATTGAAAAAATAGAAATTGTGCTGCGACCTATCAGTTGGAGACCACAGTTCCTGGAGAAACCTAGTCAAGATGACAGGAAGTTAGATAGTGCCAAGCTAATCCACACTGGTAAATACAGCATTAGATAACAAGCTTCTTGCAAACATGGATGATGAATCAAACGCATGGGCTTCATTGGATCAGAACGCTGCAGGAACCAAGCAGCTAGTTCTCTTTAAGAAAGGCATATATCATACGAAATATAATTATACCGCCACATTGTTACTTCGAACATTTACCAACAAATGATGATGTAAATTCTATCTCTTCCTATCTTAAAAGGAAAATCAAGTCATTCTGCTTAATTGGAGCATTAAGTTCCCAATATAAAGCAATCAGCCTCGTGGATTCATGGGCGGTGATCTTTACATTATTAAGCACATGGCAACCTCTTCTTTTTTTTTTTTGCAAATATTCTCCTAAAACTAAGAAACTAGTACATCGTTCAAGGATCTTGTAAGAATCTCATGTGCAGAACCAGCTGGTCAAAAGGGAAAATGTAAGGGAAAACGCTCATAAATGGGATGGCCTAGCCCATAAAGAAGTAATCCTCAGAGTGAGTTTGGGACCGACAATTCAGCATTAAAATTACTGGGATTCTGGGATATATTAAGGGCATATTTCTCTGCATTTCTGCAACACTATTGGGGCATTAAGAAATAATTCAGAAAAACCACCAATAACCAAACACACCCCAAAACTTCTCGGTGATTAGAGGAGAATGAACACCTTACTCACCCAGCCAACCCTCCTCCCCGCCCCCAAAAAAAAAAAAAAAAAACAGAAAGCAAACAAAGAACCATAAAAGCACAAAAAGAATGAGCATCTCATTTTTTGAATGTGGACATAAGAAACCAAAGAAAAACATATACAGTTCTATAGCTTCAATTTTCACCCCATGGATTTAGATAGCAAAGAACTCACAGATTCTTGCCTTCAGTGCTCTTATTATGAAACTTCTTGGATAAAAATGAAGAGAATGTGGGACCTACAGCGAAGGAGAGAGGAGATGGGTAGATCCTTGTAGGATCCTTGCATAAACATTAAATACATGTATAATCCTAATGAATTACTCGTGGAATAAGGTAGCAGAGGGAAGAAGAGAAAGAAAGAAAACTACAAGTTAAATGCATGAAAGAAAATTCTCTGTGATGTGCTTTATTATTGGTTCCATGATTAAGTCCATTGATGTCTGGCAAGAAGTGTCCTCGAGGTCATAGAAGAGAGGAGGGCAGTTACTCAACATTCAGTCAAAATATTTTTCTGCGGTATTCACCACCCAGAGAACGAAGAAAAGGGAATTATTTCATAGTTTGAAGTCAGACCCAGGTAAAACTTAAGAGACAAGTTCACTTAAAATACACAAATTTTATGCAATAACGTCAGTTAAATTTTACAGCTAAAGATATAATACAGAAGAGCACCAATAGCCCTTCTAGTTGCTTCCAGTAAACTCCCACGTATTGGTGGCACAACAGGTCTAGCCTTGAACTCTTAGCTTTGAAAGTACAGCTGCCTCCTTAACATAAACCTAAAATGTCTCAACTCACTTCTCTCCCCAAATCATGCACTTGATTAAACATCTGAAATCACAATCTCAGAATCACCTTAATATAGCACATCTTTCAGACCTTCCAATCCAATTATACCAAGCTTCATGTAACCATCATTACAATCTCCAATGACCTCGCTTATGTTACTCTGAACCCTTTTAACTCCTCATGGAACAAAATATATTTCATCAGAAGTAGCAACCTTACCAGGCCCTCCCATTACCTCTTTTTACTGAATAAATCAACAGGACAAATCATTACAAAGGTAAGACTACCTACATCAGGATCTCCTCAGACCTACGCAAGTGGGACCCACTATGGGAGTTGTTGTAAATCAACATCACAAACCATCTAAGTTATTACATAACCAATAGTTTGCAGAACCTCAAACACACTTCAAATGACCAGAAAACAACCTTAAATTACCACATCTACCAAACCTCCAGAGTCAGGATGCCATTAAATTTGCAAGTAAATTCAACTTCTGCTAAAATTTATCTCATAATCAGCTCAAAACCAACAGCCAAGTTTTTCCATTGCCTCCTTAACATTGACCCAAGTTTTTCCACACCCACTGCCAAATGTTTTGAACCACATCTGAATCACCCTTCTTTCTTTTTTTGTTTCTTTTCTTTTGTTTTATTTTTTTTTGGGGGGTAGTAGGGGCAGGCTTCTAGACTTGGTAATGTAGTTGGCTGCTGAATGGGAGCCAGTGAAAACCGGACCAAGGTATAGCTCGTATGACACTTCACCCTGGTAAAATAGAAGGACTATCTTTCAAACCCACTAAAAAGAATCAAAGGCTTTCCTCTCTCCCATCCTCAAAAGAGAACGCAATTAAAGAAAGGATAGACTACTTCAGAGCAATAAAGGATGAGAGACTTCAGTAAACAAGGAAACTTTAGTTTGTTTTTCATTACTGAAGAAAACTTTAGGTTCACCAAGTTAGTCCCTTAAACAAGTTACATCAATCTTCAGTATTGGACACAGTTTATCTTTGCTCGCGGTCCAGATTTATTTTCCAGAAAATTCACATCGGAAAACAGTAAACACTTCAATAAATTTAGCACTGTGTCTCTATCAAGGCATATGCTTATGTACCGTATGTAGAAATTCATGATTGTAGAAGTCAGGCACTCCTCAGGCTCAAGGCATTTTAATTCTGAGTGGAAGATTTCAAGAGATTCAGGATCCTCCCTAAATGAGAGCAACAGTGTTAAAAGTATGTACATAATAATAACTAAAAGCTTGTGACAGCAGAAATTTCAAGCAAGCAAGACAGGAGAAATGTTGATCGGAAGAAAACATAATACCTGGATGGATAATAAACCTTGCCCTCACTAGTACTGTAAAATAACGGAAAAGAACCAAATGAGAAATGATAGAATAAAATGGAACAAAAGTAGAAGAAACATCACTCAATGAAACAAACATAGGAGCAGCATAACATTATCACTGGGTTCAGACTTCAGAAGTCCTTTTGTTACCTTGATGGTAGTTGTTCAGCCTCCTGATTTTGCTGCACAAGCTCAGGCTCCTCTTCATCCACAAGAACAACAGTCTGCCCTAGGCTCATATTGAATGGAATAATTATGTGAGAGAATATTTTATCTTCCCCTTCTTTTAACGCAAACTATTCAAAAACTGTAAATTCAAGACAACAAGCGATCCTTTTTTCTTCAAAGACTAAGGAATTATGTATTTCGAGTTTCAACCACTTCAAGTAGCACATTCTTGATTACAAATCATGTCAAAGTCCCATAATCTTGTTAACCAAATAATCTTAAACTGATAAAACCTTAAGTACCGCCACGAGAAGTGGGTGTCTAACTGTGCGTATCCCTTAACCCTAAGTAATCTTCTTTTATGAGCAATAATTAGAAAGCCATAGCTACAGGAAAGCAAAGAACAAGGATCTGGTATAAAAATTCTATTTTCTCGCCCTAGTGAGCTTTCAGAAGGAGGAATGATGGAAAGACAGGGGGAAAAATACCTCGTCATTCTTTGAGCCATCTGAACTCAGGGGTAGAGAAGCATCACTGAAAGAAGATTGAAAGACAAAATAGTAGATTATACAGCTGGTGCTCAAACCTTCAACATTTGATTCTTATAACAGCCAAAATGTAAACTTAACAAGATATGTCATTGATTGACTGAGGCAGCACAAAATTTCCAGCAGAGTTCACAATGGTAAATCAACTTTTCAGTGCAGGGACAAAGTAGATTAAACACGACTCCCTTTCTGATTTTATCCTGTCCAAGTCATAGATTTGCCGAGTTTGCAAGGCCAGCTTAGATATATTGCATGAATCAGGAAAAAGGAACAGCATCACCTTAAAAATAATAATAAATACAAATAAGCTGAGCAGAAAGATAGCCACCAAAAGGAATGGGGAAGGAGACGCCAGACTTGTAACACAAGATGACAACCTCATTTTATCTTGCGTCAACTTGTCTTTCCATCAATCTTGCCAAGAAATCAAAATTTATAGAACACCAACAAAGTCATTCCAAATTTAACAATTTCGAAACCCTTATCTATGGTCTCTAACATGAAAGGTAAACCTCAAGCATATAGAAATGAAAATGCAGTGACCCATTAAGTAGGTAATAACACAATAACCACCCAGTGAAGGATAAAAGACACTTGTAAAAAAAAGGTAGGATATTCATAGTATACATGTTAATTAAAGACCTTTTGCAGGCATGAATTTTAAAATTTCAGCTTTCATTAGGCATTTAACAAAATGATGCCAACAATAAATATTATGGAACATTCACATAGATTATTACAATGGTTTGACATGCAACTCTATTCAGAGATTCACGTTATCCACCTGCTTCTGGACCATGTGCTTTAGGAAGCAACTCAAAGATAGAAGAAATAAAAAGGAACTAAGTGGCCTTTAAATAAATAACACAAGTTGGAAAATAAAAGTTTCAGTATGTTTGAATGTGATGCAGTCACACAGTGCTTAAGAAGAGAGCTAATAAAACAAAATGGAAACACTACCTACGAACCAAAGGAAATGAGCAAAGTAATAAAAAAAAAAGGCGTACTTCTTGGTAAATGAACCAACTACACTCTCCTTTGTTAGAGGAAGAGATCCCTTTGAAGAAGTTCTGCCAACCAGGCCATTTATGGAAGTGTACTTTTGACCGTTACGAGAATGATTATTAGGCTTCCAAGCAGAAAATTCTTTGGAACAAAGACCAGGTTTGGCACGTTTGCTTTGTGGTATTTTCCCAGCTAGTTTCCTTCTCCGCTTGTCATAACAATTCAATGACGAAATTTCACAGTCAAATGCGTTACTTGCTTGATCATCTGTCTGCAAAGAGTCCATACTTAAAATGGCAGCCTAACGAAATAAGCAACCACAAAGCATAGATAAGTGCAATAGTACAATAATTTCCTCACATTAGGTTCCGTTTTCGTCTTTGAACAGTCCTCCAATTTCTTCTTAAAACAAGCAGCAAATGTAGAACGTCCTGAGCCTTGAGATGACGGTGATGCCAGCTTAGGTCCCTCTAGCATACCTATAAAATTCACCGGAATTTCCTTAATGCAGCCTCTTTAAAATTATGATACAGAAAAAGCGGAACCAGGACAACATGTGGCTTAAGTAGGTCAGAAAGCAAGCTCATACAAAAGTCAACTGAAGAGAATCCTAGATTCATTGACATGTTTGTTTAATAACTAACGCATTAGAACTTGCATCCAAAAACAACAAAATCATAAATCACCATCAGAACTTGAGCTTCCTGAATACACTGGCTTCTTGCGTACACTTGCATCCTGTAAGAGAAGAAAAACAATAAATAAAATTACAGCCACTCTTAAATGTAACCCCTTCTACAGAAACAAGGTTATTGAATTCATTAAACATAACAAAATTCCTAGCAGCCAAGTTAAGAAGTATACCAAGTTCAGTACAAGTATATGGAAACACCCTTCATGACACGAGAAAAACAATGCATAATCATGGAGATGAACAAGATTCTGCACCAAAACCTAAATATCAAGCTCAACCAACTAGTTATCACTTCCTTAAAAGTGGCCCCAGGGAGAGGGGGAGGGGATTTTTCACATAGAAGCCCATCTTGTCCAATTTTTCACATCGTATTCTGAAACAACTAGCAAACTATTTATTAGACACAATATGTCGGGCAAAACATGTTCCACACAATATTTATTTTGTCAAAACATTTTCTGCAAAAGACAAAATTGTGGGTCTCTTGAAATCGATATCTATGTTTGCAGAGTAAGATTGTCTACATATAGAACCTCCCCCCTTTTTTCCCAAAAAAATTTGGGTGACGGTGCTGCTGCTGCTGTTGCAATATCTAGGAGTGAATAAATAAGCATAGACCTCTCTAATGCTTAGAAAGCAAGTGATTCCCTCATATGGTACTAGCTACTACTAGTTTTTGCACTGCAAAAGAAGACAGGTATGTTTCATATCACGAACAAGATATTTAACTCAAATAATGACTGTGACCATGGTTGCTTGCATGGCACGTATGTAGCTCTTTCTGTGAGTACACATCCTCACTCACAGTAACAGTGCTCCACATTATTAGTACTTAACAACTGTAGCAAAGTCTGAAAAAGACCTAGAAAGTGGAAATGAGCACAAAGGTTAGTTATTGACATGTGAAAGTAGGACATGTCAAAACAAGCCCAAAATTTTCCTACTGGAGACAATTCGTGTGAAAGTAAGTCAACTGTTAATACTATTTCTGTATCTTTTAACAGCAGTACATTAGGTGACAGCACAGCATCAACATAACTATTTCAACTTTCCAGTATAAGTTCAAAACGCCCATAATTGTGCACTCCCAGTCTCCCACACAAACAATTACCTGAACAAACTTATAGCAACTGGAAAGAAGAAAAACTCAAAAGCGACGTCAACCCAATTCAAAAGGGAACACGAGAAGTTCAAAGCATGTATACCCATGTGTCCTCTCCAACTTTTACATACAATGAACAGGAGAGATTAAGAGTACACTCACTTCAATTCAGTCAACACCACGATGCCAACTAAAGCAATTGTAACGCCCTAAAAATATATATATAAAAAAATACTTAATTAATATACATGATTTATTCTCTAAGCAACTTAATTTAATAGTTGGTTATAATAAAATTCATAATGTGCTAGTTAGCTTATATATATGTATTTACTTACAAATTTGTTAGTTAACGGTTAACTTAGTTGGAAATAATATTAGGAGTAAGCTTAGAAAATATTCATTTGGTTTGCTAGTTGCTTGGATTAAATAAATCTTAAAACATAATTATCTTCCTAATGTCTAAAAATCCAAAACATATTCCTTTCATCCCAAAACCTAGGATTTAGGCAAAAAAAAAAAAAATTTGATTGCTTCTCCTTCCACCTTTGTCTATTGTTGCACTCCACCTCTATCACCATGCTCCAACAATCATTGCAACACCACTCCCCTCTTCAAATCTGACACACTCAACCTATATACTCCTTACTCCAAATAATAATTGCAACCCTCCAAATCTGATATATAAATCAAAGGTGAGGCTCAAACCAAAGCGGTTGGCTCATTTTCTTTGGAAAAGGAAATCCAGCAACTCCAAATAGAGGGAGGAAAAAGAGAGAGAGAGGAAGAGAAATCAAAGGAGACATATTGCTTCAATCTCCCTTGGTCCAAGCTTCAACTTCTCCATCTTTAAGCACCTTCACCGAGGATAGAGGTAAGAACAAAAGTAGAAAAATAGAAGGAAAGTTCAAGAATACAACCATCAAGGACATAACACCAATCATAATTAAGGTGGGTTTCCTTCTTCTCCCCAATATATATTACTTTCCAACCAAAATGAATTTCGTAAGTGTGCTTGTAGACCAACCTTGAATGCACAAAACTTCAAGAAATTATTGCATGCATGTGTTTTGGAGTGGTTCATTGATATAAATATGCTAGGAGGACGTTAGAGAAGGAAAAGAAGTAAAAACATGATCATCATCATGTACTTGCTTATGCTTCTTTTTGTAGCTACAATTTCATGCATGAAGATGAAAGTGTATCAAATATGTTTAAATCTTTGTGAAATTGTGGTTTTGTTGAGGTTTGGGTTTCACATTTGTTAGAGAATATACTTGGTATAATATTCTTGGGGATCGATGATCGGAAATGTGTGTTTGCCCAAAACTTGGTATGAAAAGTATGTATCTTGCATGTGCATTTTAATGGGTTTTATTGAGAATAATATGATACTTACAATGCTCGAAAATTTATAAAACGAACCTTTCATAGACATCCCACAAGGACAAAATAGGTAGAAGATAAGAAAATGGAGTTTGGGAGCCACCGCCACCCACAACGATTTAATTGACCCAAAACCCAAAACACCCACCGGGGTGCTCCCACAGGGTAGCCCGGGTAGCCGCCGTAAGTCCCCACTAACCGTGGGAATGCCTTTGATGGCCTCTAGAGCCCACCATTGACATCCACCGGCCGTGGGAAGGTCCGTGGAGACCTCCCAAAGCAAATTTTGGACCCCCACAACCGAAGGGCTTTGTCCCGTGATGCTTGTAAACTTTGTGTTTTGTGTCGAGAAGCGAGTCCAAGAGTTGAAGTATGGCTTTGGGTCTCATGAAACAATTTGCTAAATACATATGTGAAGAAATGATAGAGATAACAACCATAACGTAAAATGGGAAGTTGATTTCTTGGATTTGAGCACTTTACCGGTACAAAATCTAGGAAGGTGACATGAGATGATATTCCGGCCTACGGGTAGCGGCTTTCACTCGTAAATTATGAGTCCTTCTAGGTAGTAAACTTGGGTATACGGGTGAGTGGTTCCGAGTCCCAAGCACCGTGGTACGTTGAGTTGGCTCACGAAGCGCCAAAATACAAAATCTAGAAAGGTGACTTATTCCGAGGGCAATGGCTTTCACTCCTAGATTACGAGTGGTCCCGGATAGGAAACTTAAGTATACGCGTGAGTGTTTCCGAATCCCTGTACTCGTCGTACATTGGGTCGGCTCGAGGCGTCGAAATACCAAGTCTAGGAAGGTGTCATATTCCGACCCACGGGTAGCGGCTTTCACTCTTAGATTACGAATCCTTCCGGCAGAGAAACTTGGGTATACGCGTGAGTGGTTCCGAATCCCTGTACCATGGTACATTGGGTCGGCTCCCATACGTTGAAATACAAAATCTAGGAAGGTGACTTATTCTCGTGAAGGTAGCGACTTTCATTCCTAGATTACAAGTCCTCCCGGATAGGAAACTTGTACACATGCGTGAGTGGTTCCGAATCTCGCATCGTGGTACATTGGGTCGGCTTACAAGCGTCATTTGAGTACCGAGGTACTAGTTTTTGCCCAAAGAAATTAAAGATAAAAATTAAGCTAAGTTCCAGATTGGGAATTGATTGGTCACATTAGTGAAGACAATGTGGTTCACTTGAGTTTTAATACATCATGGATTTCCCATTCGATTAAGGGTGGAGTAAGGTAAGATTATATTTATGATGCGACTTGATTACTAATATTATGGTCATTATTTATTTATTGCTATTATATTCATATATATGTATGCATGCAAAGTTATTTTGGTTTTTGGGAGGTGAAAGACTCTCATTGAGCTATGGTTGCTCATTCCTTACTTTTTCATCTTTTCGGAGCAACAATAAGGTTTTTGGAAAATGATATCATTTTGGATGCCGTTTTGATGCCCTTTTAGTTAAAAGGAACTTTAATGCATTGATTACTTATGTTTAATTGTGTATGCTTTTTAGCATGATATGTAAGCCTTATTTGGTAATCGGGTATGTTTGTACCTAGATGTAGGTTGGCATTTGTAAATGCTCTGATTTGGCCTCGGTGGTCCCCACCAAAACTCCATTATTATTGTACTTTGTTTTATAGTGGAAGATTGTATGAACCTAAAAGTTTAACCTCGAAGATGTGTGTGATCAAGACTCATCGTACCTTGTCTATCGAAAAAAAAAAGGTTTCTAACTCAACTTCTAATAGTTTAGCAAACGAAGTTATGTTTGCCAGTTTCCTATATTAGCCTTAAGGATCCTCAAAGAGGGTCCCGGAGATGTGACGTCCCTACCCAAGGGTCGGGGATGTTACGAGCAATGCTGGCTAAATGGTTTCGTTCCGGAAAAGCTAAAACAAGGTCCATTGTGATGACCATGGTGTATGTGTATCTAAGACTTTTTAATAAGTAATGATTTCACATACCTATTCTTCTTCTCTCTTATAAATTCTCAAACTAAAGGGCGATAAAAACTTATAATTGCTACTACAATACAATATCACCATATAATGCGAGGTCTACTTTTTTTTTCTTTTTGTTGATGTAAACAAGGGACCACACCCCTTAAATATTATTAATCACATACTTCGTTGGGGCCAACAAACTCTAGAAATATCCTCTAACAAATAGCTCCTAGCGAAATTGGGGGGTGTTTAGGAAATACATTCAAAGGAGAATTCAAATCAACACCTAAATTAGCAAGGTTATTTCCAACTCAATTAGCTTCCCCATAAAGTGCTCCGGAGTGACTTGTCACTACTCTACACAGTCTACTTCACTAGTCTAAACTACATATCAAACCTTGGCATTCTTTGATTATCTGGAAGTTAAGTTGAATTCTCCTCACTTCGGACTGCACCTTCCACAAAACTGCGTCCGAGTCCATTTGAATGACGAGTTTACGGATTCGAGTGTCCCAATTGATATGCAAACCATGTAGAAGGCCTAAAAGTTCAGCCTTAATAGAAGAACAAGTACTGAAGCATGCAGAGAAGCCCTTAATCTAATTACCATAATGACCCCTCAAAACACCCCCACAGGCCCAACTCTAGCACTACCCGGTTCCTTTGAGGCCCCATCAACATTGATCTTCACCCAAGAGGCAGGAGTGATTAATCATCCAACTAACTCCATGCCAAAGCGGCAGTGAGACGCCCGGGGGAGGCACAAATGTTCTCTGGAATGGCTGGATATAAAAGGCTGTAGAGAGAAGTACCTTGCCAAGCTTTGAGTCCATAACCTTCAGAATCTCCATGCTGCGTATTTGGATGAATTTCATAGATTGATAGGTGGTAAAAGCAAGGTCAACTATTGTGTGCAAAGAAAATCCAAATCCCATCTCACTATTCGGCCTAGGCAGGATACTCGGGGAGGGGTTGGGGTCCAGGGGAGGGGGTCAGAGTACACCTCAACCGTTAGTTGTTAAAGGAAGACCCTTTATGTTAGATCCTACTGTTGTATGCAACCCTGCCTGATAATCCATGCAACAAAGTGTTCTTCAATCTTCATCACTCACCCCTAGGAATCGAGACCACATCCAGAACTTGCTTTCTTAGATAACATACGATCAAAAAGACGTCGCCGTTATCCTTGTTCCTCCTCCCACCACCCTACCCCCAGAAAAAAGGAAAGAGAGGGAAAAAGGAGCCACATTATCATTCAAGCAATTGGATTGGAGTCCAGTTCCAGTTTCTTACCATTACACACATGAAATAACTATCCTATTTGATAATAGAAAACGATCAAAAGGAAGTTGTAACTAAAACTTCTTCACTAGCGTTAAAATTTTTTATCAAGAACAAATATACCAAAGCTTTAACACTTTCAATTTCTCAAATTTTCCATTCATGTCGAGTGAATTGGAAACTAAGAGCACGAAATTTGAACATAAAAGCGATGAGAAAAAACACAAGAAATAGAAAGGGGAAATGACCTCTTGAGCAGGGCGAAGTTTGCGACGTTCCAACTCCGCTCGCAAGAGCTGCACGGAGGCTTCGAGCTTGGCACCTTTATCCGGCAATTTCTCCCGATACATGGCCAAACTTTGCAACTTCCTCTCGATATTCGATTCTAGCTCAGCAACCGGCACCCGCGAAAAGTCCTCTCCTCCACAAGATGCAGAAGCCGAAGATGAATTCTCCTTAGGTTTCCTCCGCTTCTCCAGCGACCCGAGGCGTCGATCGGAGGAGACGACCACAAGTTCATCGGGAGGTCGGTCGCGATCGTCGGCGAAAAGCGAATCAAAATCGATTTTCAAGGGCTTCTTCTCAGTCGCGGCATCGCAGCCATTGACGGTGACGGTATCTGACTTCTCTTCGTCTTCCATTTTACACCGGAGCTCGGAATCTCCGATCAACACTGCCACCTCACTCTCTCTCTCTCTATCTCTCTCTCCTCCCTAGACACTGCCAATTGGGAGTCGCCGGGAGAAGGGAATGCAGCAGTAGAGTGAGGAGAGAGAGACAGTAAACCGAGGTGAAAGAAAGGGTTTTACTCAGGTATACTACTACTTTACTCCCCCTCGAGTGCCCTGTCTCCGCTCTCAACAACCAACACTTTTTGGCTTTCAATAGTAAGCAAATTACCTTTTCTTTTACTTTTTTTGTGATAGAAAAGGGAGATGCACAAGAAAAAAGGTCCACAAAAAAAGCATTCACACAATTGTTAAAGAACAATTCACCATCATAGATCAATGTAGAAAAATACCATAAAGTTTTTGGTAAAAAGAGAGTTTTACTGATGGAGTTTATACTCGATTATTTCATACACATTTTTATATAATTGTTTAAGGTAAATTTATAAAATTGAGCTTTAACTTAATTCAAACCAACGTATCCAAGAGTCATATTATATAAGAACGGCAAAACTTATACAATGACTAGGGAAAATTTAGTCATGGGAAAAGTTCAACATCTTGGATAATAGGCATAAAAAATAATAGGCCGGGGGGAATCAATTGAAGAAATAATCAATTACCCTACTCGAAAAATCTACTCTATAAAAGACAAGCAAATCTGCGGTAAAAAAGGATGAAGTAAGAAAAAAACAAATAAATCTCCTTCTTAGATTAAGGTTCTCGCAGCTTAAGATTAACCTTACAAATTTGTGTCATTTGTATAGATTAATCGAAGTCAGGTATGTTATCTTATTGATTATTTATAGCCAACTTACAGGCTATGATAGACTCAAAAAGAAATTGCAATGCAAAGAGCATGTTTTATTATACATATATTATTTCAGAAAATGCCGACAACACTTGTTCAGACTTGATAAACAAATTTCAATGAGAGAGAAGCTCAGAGAAGTTATAGCTTGCAAGTGGGCAACCACCATGGCAAGCAATTGACAGCTCTGCTTGAAGAAGATACCGTATTCAATTGGTTCTCTCTGTGGCTGATCTTCTGCAAGAAGACGACGTCGTCTCTTCTCTCTCCCTCCGATAAAGCCACGACCTTTTTCACTTTCTCTCCCCACCTACAACCCAACTACCCATCAGAAAATGGGAGTCGCCTCCGCCGCCGCAGCCTCCACCGATGAAGCCGCAGTCTCTCTCCTCCTTCCCACCGAGAAGGATCCCCCACAAGACACCTTCCATTTTGCTTACATCATCTACTTCACCCTAGGAGCCGGGTTCCTCCTCCCATGGAACGGCTTCATCACAGCCGTCGATTACTTCGACTACCTCTACCCCGATCAAAGCGTCGACCGCGTCTTCGCTGTCGTCTACATGCTCGTCGGCCTTTTCTCTCTTCTCATTATCATCTTCGCCGCCCGTAAGTCCGACGCCTATGTCAGAATTAACATGGGTCTGGGCCTGTTCGTGGTGGCTTTGCTGGTGGTGCCGGTTATGGATGTGTTCTACATTAAGGGCAGAAGTGGGCTCTACGATGGGTTCTATGTAACCGTGGCGGCTCTAGGCCTTTCAGGCCTGGCTGATGCTCTGGTCCAAGGTGGGCTCATTGGGTCCGCCGGAGAGTTGCCGGAGAGGTACATGCAGGCTGTCGTCGCCGGCACTGCTGCTTCAGGTCTGTTTGCTCTTCTTGATCTATTTTTTCTGGGCATTTGACTTCGGTCTTTTTGAGATTGGTAGGTGAATTTCGCCTTTTGGGGCTTTTGCATTTGATGTTTTGAGGATGAAATTGGAAATGGGTTGCTTGTTTTTCTCAATCTAATTCCATTATTGCTCCGTTTTCCCTGGAAATTTAGTTTTTTATTATGTTTGAGTGAGGGTGTAATCCCTTTTGACCGCAAGCTTTTCAGCTCCGTTTGATTCTTGGAAACTTACATAGAAAGAAAATACAAATTGGCAAATGAGATATAGATAGGGGAGGGGCCAAAATCCTCTTCAATCAGATTGTCCTCTGAAAATTTTACCGGCGCCGGCATAAAAGAAACAAGTTTTGCGCATCTTCAAAGAGGAAAGAGAAAGCAGGAGAGATTGAAGAGACAGGGTCGAGTGCTGGAGTTATCGTTCTGGGTTCAACAAATGCATTTGGTAAATTGAAATTGGATAGGAGAGAGAAAGAGGGTTGGGGGAGGAGCAATTAGAGGATGAAGGGGTAGCTGTCAGAAAAGGCTGGGGGAGGAAAGAGAAAACTTTCCTATTATTTTCCCTTAGCATGTTTGGATCAAACAAAGCAAAGAGAGAGGTGGGATGGGGTGGAGGCAGGGGTTTGGCCCCATAAGTATGAATTCTGAATTTGCTTTGATGCTTGTAGTAATGAGTGCAATTCCAGTGGCAAATTACTGAAACGTGGATGAACATGGCAGCAAAAATGCTTCCTTTGTTGCTTGTTTGTTTTTGGTAGGAAGGAGTCCGCGATAGCATTGAGTTTTTTGTATCCCACTCGGAAAAAGTACTTGAAATATCTAAAGCTCAAAGGCAACCAAGATTAGATCGAGGGAGTCATTTTGGGAGATAGAGGACCCTATTTTGATGCATACAAGTAAACAGAAAGAGAGTAGTAGTTTGACGTAGTTTTGGGGTACATTAGCTATGCATTTGGACGGATGGAAATGATGGGGAAAGATAGGAAATGGTAGGAAAATAGAGTTAGAAGGAATGGAAAACTGGAGGATAAGTTTCCTACCAATCCCAAATTTTGTTTCCTTTCTATTTGGTGAGGATTTTGATGGCAAGGAAACTAAGCTGCAGTTTTGTACTTCTTTTGTTTTCTTCAATGTATATAGAAACCAAACATGGGAAAGATATGGTTTTTCCTGTCATTTTATACTCATCAATCCAAACAAGCTGTGAGGAGAAGCTTATGAGGAATGATAATATATTCCCGTTTTGTCTTTTCTTTTTCTTACTTGCTTTTTCCTTACCTTCTCTCCAATCCCAACAAGCTGTAAGGAGGGGCTTCTGTTCAATTCACTTGGATGCATACGGCATACATGGATGCCTTAAACTTTTAACTTTGGTTTTTTATCTTGAAATAGCATAAAAATGATTATTACATCCGGGAGTTTAGTGTCGTGTTTTTATATTTGTGATAAATGCCTTGCCTAGTGCTGTTACTCAATAATTGAACATGAAACTTGCTTGTTACATACTTACATACCCCTTAGCTTACTTGGACTCTTCATTTCATCCGAAACTCTAAATAGTAGTGTCACATCGACAAGGATATGAACATTTTACGTGCTCAAAATTTCAGAAGATGCTCTGTACCTGTCTTGAGCTTTTGCACCCATTTGCTGAATAATATCAAACCTGCATTATCACCAGATGTCAGTTTGTGCTCATTTTGGTCTCATCTGCTTCTATCTTTCGAATTAAATGCTGAACTCGGTGGCATTTTGGATTTAACTGCAGGGGTCCTTGTTTCATTTCTGAGAATTTTTACCAAGGCAGTGTACCCCCAAGATGTCCATGGATTGAGAAATAGTGCAATCCTCTATTTTGTCGTTGGAATCGTACTCATGGTTATCTGCCTTATTTTCTACAATGTGGCACATAAACTCCCTGTGATCAAGCACTACAACGAGCTCAAGATGCTTGCTATAAATGAGGAGAAAGAGGAGAAAGGCTCTTTGTCAGGTCCTGTTTGGGAAATCATGGGGAAGGTCAAATGGCATGGCATGGGAATTGTGGTCATCTACATTGTGACTCTATCCATATTCCCTGGATTCATCACTGAAGATGTACACTCAGCCCTCCTCGGGGATTGGTATGCAATCCTCCTTATCACTGCATACAATGTGTTTGATCTAGTTGGCAAGTCTTTGACTGCTGTTTACCTTATGGAGAATGCAAACATCGCCATTGGTGCATGTTTCGCCAGATTGCTGTTTTACCCTCTGTACCTCGGATGCTTACATGGTCCTGAATTCTTCCGAACTGAGATCCCCGTGACACTTCTGACTTGTCTATTGGGCCTGACCAATGGGTACTTGACAAGTGTGCTGATGATATTGGGTCCAAAAACTGTCCAACTTCAGCATGCTGAAACAGCCGGGATTTTGGTTGTGCTGTTCTTGATTATTGGATTGGCTGCTGGCTCGATTGTGTCATGGTTTTGGGTCATCTGATCCATTAAAATCAAGCAAAAATTCCTTAAGCTATGACTTCACTTTCCCTAACCCTTGTTGTGTAGTTGAAAAGGGGGTAGGGGAGGCTGATTTCAAGCTTTTATATTTATGCCTGACCTCATCTATATCATGACATTAAGGCATTGATTTGTACATTAGCTGTATCAGGTTCTTTTTTTCCTCTCATTTCCAGTGATGTAATGTTGCTTCCTTTCCTCACACAGTGAAGGCAAATGTTATGAAATCAAACTTTTCTTCCCGTCTCCATTTTCCGTATTCAAGGCGTTAATGTTAAGATAGCCTACATTTGGATCTTTCTGTACTCATGTGGTATTGCTAACTTTCTTGCTGTTGCATCAAACCCAACTTGCAACTGGCAACTTGACTCGACAGCTGAGGCTTGCTTCCCGGGAAGAATGGATTTCTGAGGGGAGCTGTCCAGGATTTGATTGCTTCATTATTTAACGAAACGAATTACGTACACTGGTTTAATGGCATACCCAAAGCGAATTCTAATATCTCAAATTCCAACTTAAAATATTTCATCATGGAAGGAGACTCTGGTTCAATGATGTCCTGAGTGAGTATCATCATTCGGAAATCTGGTGTTTATGTTGATTCCAATCTAATATATCGATTTTCGATGTGGTTTAGGTGGAATATGAAAACAAAATCTTGAATATATTGAAATGAAATTATCACATTACAATCAAAATGATATAATTAGAGCGAGAAAATTGATTAGTCCAAATAAGCCTCGATTTGGAGGATGTTTGAGGAGGGTGTCGAATACGCTATCATGGCATATATCCTGCAAATTATTAGCATACATATGAAAGGAAAAAAAAATTGATATAATTGTGTAAATCTCCTCGAGTATCTTTCCAATGCGGTTGAGAAATCCTAAAATTTGATCATGTTTGATACACCTTGGTTTTATAGTACCCTTGAAAGCCATTAATTAATCAGATACACATGATTACGACAGTATTTATTACGTGCTAATCATGTATTAATTATGCCTTAATTATTTGGTTTAGAGTTACAGGTCACTTGAATCCCAAAAATGAGGCCCATAATCCCGGAGATGGAAGATTTTCGGCCTTGCTGGATTAGCCGTTCAAGTCCAGGTCATATATGCAACATGCTTACTTAGGCCCATTAAAGGGAATCAAATTATCATCATATAATTGTTTTCATGACTTAGCTTAGGCTTTTAAGGGAACACAAAGCCAAATGAGGTTGAAATTCAAATACAAATCTTTGATAATAATCTACGTTAATTTAATTAGATCGGGCAAATGTCAAAAAATTTACAAAGTCGTGGAGCTAAACACTTTAAAAGTTCAAACAAACGTATACACAATGTTAAATGAGTAACATATACTAACATTTACTCTTATCACTCTCCTTTTTATGGTAAAGCAAAAGACGAAGAATAATAGTAATTTTTTCATTAAAAAACTCTTGATATAATAGCATAGCCTCAGACCCCACGTAAACGGGATTCAGGATGGTAGGTTGTGTTGTAATAGCATATAGGCCAATGACTAGCAATTCCAAGAACAATTTTCTTAAATTGTTGCAGGCAAAGTCACTTTCTGATTTCTATTTGATGTAATTCCCCTTTCCACTTAGCAACTCAGCCCAAGAAAAACTACACCATAAGAGGCCAAACTTTGCTGGCAATCACAGGGTGGGGATGAGCCTAAAGAAGTTCCCCCTTCGGTTTGGGAATTTATAGGCCTAGCTTTTGCTCTGCTTAGCTAATCTCTCTCTTTTAATGGAAACTTGGATGTTTGTTATCATCAATATCGTTACAAATGACCCTATCACCTTGATTGCTATAGTTGTCTTGCCACCTAGAGTTGCCCAAAGATTTTAATCCACATCCATCCATATAGACTTGGATCGATCAAATTCGATTCAAATAAGACACGATTGATGATATATTCGAGTTTGTTTGAAATTACATAAAAACGAATAATAATAAGCATATATAAGTAAAAACGAATAGAAAAAATAGAAACAATTAACGAAAAGTTAGAATAAAATAAAGATAAACGAACGTAAAGTCGATGAAACGTGCTTAAAATATAATTCGACCACGAAACATTTAACTAGAGTATATGGAGGCAAGTAGAACTAAGGTGTGACCTAATATACAGCTATGTTAGCAAAGGTGATGAGTGGTCACGGCATGATGTCACTGCTTGATCTTCCTCTTCCTCTTCCTTATGGTAGCTGTCCAACCGCGTTAAGCCGCAAAGCTTCTCAGTCTCTCTCTCTCAGTCTCTATCTCTCTCCAACTGGACCACAGTTAGCTCGAATCCTCATTTTTGTTTCTACTTGTGCAGCCTTCTCCAACAACCCATTCTCCTTTTGGTGCCTGTTATTTGAGGCACACATCAAAATGGCATTTTTTTTTGTTAGGGTTCTAATGTAGGATTCGTCTCGAGGGATGGTTTTAACCTATCGGTTTCTACTAACCGAGCCAGGTGACATATTAAGAGTGCTTTATAAAACAGTTCTTCGCTTCCTTTTCTATAGAGTAACAAGAGGTTAATTTTTCTAGGAATGTTTTCAGAGATAAGAATTGATACGATTGGATAAAAACTGATGTAAGCACACAAAATGAGCAAACAGGATATATATTGTGCAACGAAATTCCACACGTTTCAGAAGACAAGACTAAGTCAAGTTTGGGAGCGAAAGTGTGGATGGTTGAGGTGAGCAAAGAGGAGTAAACGCAGTTCGTACCGCAACTTGAAGTTGGCCTAAATTTAAAAGTAAACCTGGGCAGAAAACCAGAGGCAGAGGATTGGACTTTTCAGCATTAACTATGGCCCCCTTCCCCTCAAATTCATTCCCAGCCAAACATACCCTAATTCTTCTATTACACCCACTTGCATTGCTTTGTTCATTTTCATTCAATTCTATATTCATTTTTTCACCTTCCCATCCCATTCAACCAATCATAATTATAGCAGTGATGTAAGTTAATGTCTTCTTGTTAACTCTCCCAAAAAACAATCATCATATTATGCTACAAAATAATAACCCTGTCCATTACTGTTGCGAATCAGGCAAAAATAACATATCTTTTTGGTATTACGAGCTCAGTTACGTTGTGATTGGTCGATGATTATTCACATCATAAGAAAAGGAGTAACTGTGTGATTCCACGAGCTCTGACTTGCCCATTTCCTTTTTAAAAAAAAATTAAATATGAAAAAGATTTTTTAAAAAAAGGGAATATCCACCATTAAAAAAAGAGAAAAGAGGAAAGGAAAAGCCAGCTAGAGCCAACTAAGCTCTCTATTCTCTAGTGTTCCATATAAATAGACCACTCCCTTGAATCACTAAATGCATTCTTCTCTCTGCTTATTGTATTCTCTACAAACAAACCAAAACAAAAAACATGGCAAAATGCTACTTCCAAAGAGTCTTCTCTTCATTTTGTGCCTCCATTTTTTGTACATTCTCTCTGCTTCTTCTGAGCCCTAACAATGGTGGCATGATCATGATCAGGGCTCAGACCGGGCCACCGAGCGCAACCCGGTTGACTAGCCTCTTCCCTCACCTCTCCTTCACCAAGGACTTCTCTCAGGTCTTTGGTGGCTCCAACGTTCAAATTTATGGCAACGGTTCCTTTGCTAATATCACCCTCGACAAGATTTCTGGTAAGTAGTATCAGTATTTTAATTAGTTAATTAATCCACCTTAATTATGATTATTTTATTTATTGCCAATTTTTAATGGATTATTCTAGTGTTAATTTATAACATGATTATTAATGATGATACAGGTTCTGGGCTGGCTTCCAAGAACCATTACAATTATGGGTTCTTCAGTGCTGCTATTAAGGTTCCTGCTGGTTTCAGCTCTGGTGTTGTGGTTGCCTTTTATGTAAGTGCTACCTATTAAATTTAATATTTCACATCTCTTCGGAGACATCCAATAAAAAATAATATATCAAATTCTGAATCGGGTAAAATTAATTGATAAAAACTTAGGTCGAGTTTGGTTTCGAGTTTGGGTCACAATAATTGAGTACATTACTAATCGTCGAATCAATGAGCTCACCACAAAAATCAATCAGTCTTATTTTGTGTTCAGTTAACTCAATCAATAAAGTTTACGCGGACTAATACTAATACAATAGATATTTGAGTTTAAATATGTGTCTTTGCGCTTCTTCCTTTTTTTCTTTGGGTACCCAAAAGAAAGAAAAACTCCCTAACTTAACTTTTAATTTGCTTTTGGAATTTTCAGCTGTCAAATTCGGATTTATACCCACACAACCATGATGAGATAGATTTTGAGTTGCTGGGGCACCAAAACCACAAAGGTTGGGTTCTACAGACCAACATGTATGGAAACGGAACAACCACCGGCCGGGAGGAGAAGTTCCGGCTGTGGTTCGACCCGGCAGCCGCCTTCCATGAGTACAGCGTCATCTGGAACAACCATCATATTGTGTAAGCTCCCTTCCCAAATACTCTGCTAGTCTGCATCTTCCCTCATTTGTGTGCAGTGGCTTGGTCTAACTCGACTCGATGTAATTCCCTCATTTTTTGTAAAATTATAAAATTAAAAGGTCCGATATGGGTATGTTAGATTGACCGTAACTTACTATGCCCCATCAAATTAAATTACATGCAAGTTAATACCGGCCTGCTTCTAAGCTAGTTTAGGACCTATTCAAATTCGGTTTTAATCAAATTAAATTTTTTATTGAAAACCTGGAGACGAAATAAATAAATTCGTTAACCAATCCATATACATTAGGGTGTGACATGAACACATTAGGGACAACTACTTTGTTGCCCCCTTTTTCTAATCTAATTATTATCCACTTTATGAAAATGACCCACTAAAACACAACGCTCACATATAAACTTAACTTTGCAAATGCAGGTTTCTTGTGGACAACATACCAGTAAGAGAAGTACCCCACACAGAGGCCATATCCTCAGTATATCCATCGAAGCCCATGGCAGTCTATGCCACAATATGGGATGCATCCGACTGGGCGACCCACGGGGAAAATACCCGGTTAACTACAGCTACGCGCCGTTTGTGGCCTCCTTAGGCCAAATGGAGATGAGTGGCTGCATCTATGACCCGAAAGACCTCTCGGGTCAGGCGTGCTCCAAGAGTAGCAACCCGTCGAGTTTGGACCCGGTTGAGGGTCAGGACTTTGTGAAGCTCTCAAATCAGCAAATGCAGGGACTTCAATGGGCTAGAACCAAGCAAATGATCTACTCCTATTGTAAAGACAAAGGTAGATACAAGGTAATGCCACAAGAGTGCACCCAAAGAAATATAACAAGGAGATTTAATTGATTTTTTAAGGAATTTGTAACATTTTTTTATTGTGAATTTTTGGGGGAGTGGATTTTATATATTGATTTATGTAATTAATTATTTAAGGATGGAAAAACTTGTGCCAATTCTGAGTATCGTGAGTTGAAGTTTTACTAATACCGTCAGCATTATTAGAATTTTATAAGCAAACCGTAAATTTTCGCTCTACAATAACATCAAGGTCTATACACGTGCTTATACTATTGATAACCAGTAATATGATCTCAAAAGATGATCCCAAAAGTTCATGATATCCAAATCATAGACAGCTAGAAAACAATGGTAAAAAAAAAACGGAGCAAAAAACACATGAGAGCTAGCTGGATCACAAAATGCCTCTGATTCTGTAAATCTTTTTGTGGGCAATCTGAGCTTGAATGTGAGGAATTGAGGCTGCTTGAGTTGACTATTTTGTGCTTATAAAGTTGATGAAAAGCAAAGGGAATGGAAAAAAAAAAAAAAAAAAAGAGAAGGGAAAGCTAGTGGGGTTCTAAAGTTGTCCAGAAATGTCTTATTTATACGTGTGTATATATTTATAACATTCTAATTTGTTTGCAACTGAATTTAGACCGAAAAAAAAAAAATATATGGCCATATGTAATGAGTAAAAAGCGTTTATAAGCATCATAATTCCTTTTCATCAGAATATTTTTAGGGTCATCTTTTTGGGTTTTATGAGTCATGGAATTTTCCTTTTTTTGTTCAATTTTTAAATTTTTGGAATTAGGAATATAATATATCATGCATATACATATAATTTTACGTAAATATTATTTAAATGTTTTTCATAGAATGAAATTTTGTATTTTTGTTCATACATATACACAACTTTTGGTGTGATCGGATCAATAAGATGGTTTTGTTAAAAATTAAAGAATAAAATTAACCATTATATATATTTATAAAAACACTTGTCTAAAAGGAGTAATACAAATAGAGATATACATATTTTTAATTTTAAAATATTTGATTAATTATATTAAATCTACTGATCTCATATAAAACTTGAAAATTCTCGAATAATGGGATGTGCGTGTGTGGGCCATTAATCATGTGAGCCAAACAAATAATGAGTTAAGGATCTTCAACAAGATTTCATGTTTATTTAAAGTAACCCATGAAAAAGCTAAAGATTAATTAAAAATTAATTAACAATTAGATTAAAGAGGCCATTGGCTTAATCATGTGATTAAGTCTATTCAGCAATCTGATGCAGATTTACTTTGCTGGGTAACCTACTGTACAAGGATCTAATTTCTGTTTTATTACTAATCCTTTATTTTGTCTTCTTCATTAGCTGATTAATTCCACTAATTCTCATGTCTCGCCCTCGAATAATAGAGTAATATAATTTGCCAAAAAAAATTTTTTTAAATTTTTTGGCTCCATGAGTTGAGATTTCGTGTGATCAAGGGTCAAATTAACACTAGCAAAAATTCGGGTTTAGGTTAAAATCGGGTTGAAAAAATCGGTCATCCGACGAATTTTTTATCCGATATTCGGTGTTTTTCGGATCGGACAATACGAACAACCATAAATTCAATTTAAAATCGGATTTGAAAAATAAAAATAGGAAAATTTTATGTCCGAATTTCAGACCCGATTTTTTCAATTGAATAAATGCGGGTAATCGGATCGAACGAAATTTTACTAGTGCCAGGTAAAATCTACAAGAATTCTGCTTAATTAGGTGTGTAATAATAATAGTTTCTCCAGCTACCAGCCAACTGGTCTGATTTGGTCAGCAAGCAAATCAAATTCAGTGCAATTTGAGCACTGTACATGTACAACATAAATAAATAAATTTAAAAATAAATAAAGTGAATAAACAAAATTATTATGCAATTAAATAAATAATGTTTATGAAAAAAACATAACAACTATTATACACAATCATGGACCCCATTTTTGTTTTCTTGTATGGATATTCATGTACATTGGCCATCAATTGGCTCTGAATTCTGCTGAGGAATAAGATAACATCAAAAAACTTAATTTATTCACATTTATTTTATTTTGTATTTTTTTATCCATATTACTAATTTATAATTATCTAAATTCGAATATGTACATAAACTTCAGCTAATTTTTATAGTATTGTTTCTAACTCTTAAAATTTTTTACCGGTTTTATTATCTGTCGCGCTTTTTTATTTTATATTTTAATCAGATTCATTCGAATCGGAGTTAGAGCGGAATTTTTAGAGAATAGTATTCAAGCAAAGAAGAGTGGACTTGCAACTGGTGGTTACCTAACAAACAAAGTATTAATTTTACAAAACTTAGCAATTTCTATTTATACAATCAAAATCATGCCAGCTCAGCAGAAACTGGCAATGCTCACTAACTACCAAAATTATCAGCATCATTAAGGCTGCAATATGATCTTAATCTACAGATAAGGAACTTTTATATCATCATCTTCGATCATCTTCATCAATGCAGACAAAATGTAACAGTCTTATCAAGAATATTGTTGTAAAATGAGAGAATTATGAGAAACACAGGTGCGGAGCTACTTTTTGATAAGCAGTCTCGGAACACTGTTGGCCAAAAAAATATTATAGAATTTATGTATAAAAGTCCTCAAAAATTTACAAAATTGTTAAAGGAAACACCCATAAAAAAATAAGCAATATTTATAATTTAAGAATATTTAAAAAGAGACATCCTCCACCACTTGTCAAATATCCGAGATGTATAAGTGGTTTAATTTTGCCTATGTTTTCCTGCTGAAAAATATACTGTAAATGCGTGAAATAAAAAAATGCAAACGCTAGAAGGAGGGCTTGAACCTCCGACCTTGTGGTTAACAGCCACACGCTCTAACCAACTGAGCTATTCCAGCTTCTTGATGTAACGTCTGTCTGATAATTTTTTCTATAAACAAAAACTGTAACCTCAAACCTGATCACGAGTTAGAGTTACTTGGGATGAGATGGCATTAGATAGATTATGATCAAAGAATTTGGGTCACAAAATAATTTCTGTAATAAGTATAGGTATATATGCAGTGCGCTCTTTCGAGTTTTCTGTTTCCTCTCGTTTCTCCTTCCACCACGCCATTTCCAACGTTGCTAATCTGCCCCACCTCAATTTCGGCCTTCTGGGTGACATCCACCACCACCATTTCCAACCGGGGAAAGGGGGTCATCAATGCATGGATATGAACCGACGATTCACAAGGAATGATCTCCAACGATGACTAAGGACCAAGTTAGTGAGATCAATTTGGCAAATCGAATGTGATGTGAGGCAATGCCTTCTTGTAACCCAGCTTCCATGCATGAAAAGTTTAGGTATACTGCTAATACTACATCTACAAGCTACAGAAATTTCCCCTTCATCAAATAGCGCCCTCACACTTGGAAAGGACAACTATACAATCATTTCTTCATCATCTACAATGGGTGGGAAGGACAACTACAACCCTTGGAAATCATGTTACTCAACAATTGGAACAAAGGCCAGTAGGGGCGAGCCTATCTGCACAGAGCAGTTTGAATATGTAGGAAGCCAACAAGAACAATAATATGCGTTGAGTTATCCCTGAGGTGGGGGAGAAACAAGAAGTTTGAATAGGAAAGCCAACAAGAGCGAGCAAGATTCTCTGGAATTCAGGGATTGATATTGATGGATATGAGATGGGGAGAGACAACAAGTGATTCCATTCGGTGTATATTTATCATTTATGGATGGAGATTGGAGAGAGACTGGCGGCCAAGGTTAGGATTAAGACTTAAGAGGGAGACGTGATCGCGGGATTGTGCTATTAATGGCCCCCAATTTCACCACATCAATTGACCACAAGGCCAGGATAACTGGCAGAAATCATTGTTTCCGACATCCAATTAACCATCAATCGGTGGGAACAAAGCCAGCAGAGGAAGGAAAAAAGGGGCCTAAGAAGAATGCGAGATGCGAAACTTGGAGAACCAGATCATTTTCCATCATGGACTGCATGACCAGGGCAGCATACAAACTTACACTGATGGGGAATGAGATAGAGCAACACTTCAAGCAGCAGCAGCCTGGATTGTAAACCTATGAAGGAAGCTGGACGGGCTACGCTCAGAGTGCACTACAAACTGAATATATTGCAATTGAATCAGCTTTGAAGGAAGCTTTACCAAAGGGAGTTCAGCACGTGGAAATCAATACTGATTTGGTGCAAGCGACTAAAGAAATACAAGTATCCGAGGTTCCAAGGAAAATATCCTTTCTCTCTAGTCTATCAACAATCTGATTCCATCTTTTATTTCTTGTTCTGTTGTCAAACTAGAACTTCAGTTGGAGCTGCGAACTTTCTGGCTCGTAAAGCCAGAAAGAGGGCGCTCATGCAATTGTTTTTTCCCGTCTACTTTGCCAAAAAAGATATATATATAAATTGAGAGAAACAATTAATGCATGAAATTCTGGAGGGAAACGCTAGAAGGAGGGCTTGAACCTCCGACCTTGTGGTTAACAGCCACACGCTCTAACCAACTGAGCTATTCCAGCTTTTTGCTTTGCCAGTATGTACTGCTTGTAAAGTAGTCAAGCTACACGATAATACATTAATTATAAAACAATAATGATAATTCAATTCATGTTAATTTTGAATTGTGTTTACTCAAGGCTAAAGAGTAATCGAGTCTTGTTATACAAGAGTTTAGAGCATCTTATTGATTTCACGGTGATATTATCTACGAGATATATTTTATTGTTGAGAATTTAATTCGAATGACATAAATTTGGCTCATTAACAATCAAATGGCTTACTGTCATATTTGGTTGTGTACTACATTCGCTAATATACACTATAAAAAGTACAAAAATCGCAATAGTAATAGTAAACATAACTCATGCGAGAACCCCAACATCTAACTAGTGCATTGGTCAATAAAAAGTAAACTAATATTCAACAAAAGAGGATTTTCTGTAATTGGAGGAAAGACTGCAATCTTACAATCCGCTCATCCAACTGATAAAATTTGTTTGAACAAGCAAATTAAGCTAGGTCAAAATTTGACTGTGATTTTGTTCAAACTTATACTCAAATCTATTCTAGATGCTTAATTATGAATCAAGTGAAGACAAATCGAATAAATTACTGTATGTTTTGAATATGACTTGACATTCATATCAGGCATAGAAAGAAAAATGTTGGTGGACCGACCATGGAAATTAAACTTTGGCTAATTGCATGGGAGCATAACATTTTGAATGATGCACATTGCACATAGTACACAATAATTGGTGCCCTTTTTGCCCATTTTATTTGAATATGATATGATAATATAAATTCTTTACTTACTACTGGAATATATGCCTTACACAGAGAAAAAGGGTACAGAGGAAACAAAGGAACTTCTGCACTTCAGGAACACCACCAAATCCATCCATTTGTGCAGAATAACTTTATCTAAAGCTGTTTAGCTAAAAAAGATGGTTTATCATCAATTTCTCATGTACTTCTACACCTATAGAGCTTACAATTGATGCCAAAATTGAGATAGATTAAGGGAAAAAATTTGTCTTAATAACCCGTTTTTGAAAGGGTGTCGTTCTAATGATAGAATTAAAATAGTTTGACGAAAAATCCCTCTTAAAAATCAAAACTATTCAAAGAGCTTAAAATGGTCTACACTACTTGATCTAGTAGCTTCGACAACTTCATGCTCCTAACTATAACAATGCCATTAGTTTTCTTTCGATAGTTAGGTCACTAAAAGATGAAATAAAACAACGAGAATTGTAACCACTAAACAATAATAGAGATATTATTAATCTAAACACTTACATCGAACAACCGATTTGTCATGTACGAAATAAAAAGGAATTCTTTGACAGTAGGGACGTAAAATGTCGAATGTGGCTTATAAGGTCGATGTCGAAATTATGTACCAATGCGTCTAGCTAAGCCATTTTCCATGTTTCCATTGTGCAATCATTCAGTCAATGTTTAGCTAAATTGTTTCCTTTCAGTTGCCTTCTTTGTAGGGTCTAAAGGAATAAAATTTTGATCGAAAGAGCTTTGAGTTGACCCTCCTAGAGCCGTGTCTTACTTAGAAATAATCTCTGTTTATTGCAACACATAAATCGTATTTAGGCAATGCTCATATTCTTAAATAACACAAATTATTAGATAAGACCGTCTCGGATGAAAGTTATTTCGAGATATATTTTATTAAAAGTGATTTTTAAAGGTTTTAAGGTGACTAATAATATATTTTAGAGTGATTTTTTAATTTAAGAATGACTAATAGTTCATTGATAGTAGTGACTTTTATATCAATCACTCCTAATAAACTAGTTAGTCGTCTCAATTATTTTTAAAGTTACCGTAAAAATGTTAATCTCATGACAGGTCTTACATAAGACGATATCATCCAAGACTTCTACTTAAATGAATAATAAACATTTTTTTTAAATTAAAAAAATTAACAGATCAAAAACCTAATTCGTGAATTACTTTTGCTATCTTCTTCCTTCGATTTTTTTACCATGCAAGTAGGTTTCTTATCTTATTTCATCTCTTTGACTTCATCCAAGCACCAAAAGAGAAATAACAAAACCATGGAAAACTTGCATCCCCAAAATTAAGGATCGCAAAAGATAATTGAAAGTAACATATTCCCACCCCATAATTTATAATTTTTTTATAAAAAAGCAATGATATTCCCAAAATCACAAAATTTCAACACCTAATTAAGAGTCCTATCATTTTAAAAATGTACCCTTTTCTTTTACTTTTGTGAACAAATTGCTTTGTTTTTTTGAGGCTACTTGTTGTGTGTCACTCTGTAAAGCAAGTTGATATTCGGCTTTGCCCATTTGCCCCAGCCAAACGCAAACGCCAGAATAGTATTCCTATTTCCTTTCCCTCTTTGTCCTTTGGCCTCTATAAGGACTCTGTTTTGGGGTTGCCTTCAAGGGTTTTACAGAAGCAAACAAGGGGGTTGTAAGGGGATTTGGGGAGGAGAGAGAGAGAGGAGGAGAATAACAAGGGCACCTTCTATAAATTGATGGCTGAAGAGGGTGTTGTTGTTTCAGGCACCGATTTGCCAGTTAAGAGGCCGAGAGAAGAAGAAGAGAATATGAGTGAGAATCATGGTAATGGTGCCTCCACTGTCTCAATGGAGACAGAGAAGCCTGACTGCATTTCTTCTATCATCCCTGGATGGTTCTCTGAGATTAGTCCAATGTGGCCTGGTTTGTCTCTTATCAAATTCCTTTATTTCTTGATTTTGTTTTTCTGAAGTTTTTGAATAAAGGCTCTATCTTGGGTTAGTCTTTCTGTTGTCTAGTGTTTCTGGGTAAGTGGGCTTTCTTTTGATTATTGTTTTGCGCAGGTTTGCCTCTGGGTATTCTGAATTTACATGGTTGAAGCTCTATTTTTTAGTCGATTTTACTCTGATGTGGTGTTGTAATTAGTATTCTGAGCGATTATTATTCTTTTGACTGTTGTATTACACTTGCATTGAAATCGACGAAGCGTATTCAGATGTTTTATTAAAGGTCCATCCTTTGGTGTTAATAATTATTACTCTATTGCTTAGTATTATGGGCAAGTTGCTTTTAAAAATTTGCCTCATTTGGGTTTCTGTGTGGGATGTCTGCTCTTGGTAATAATTATTTCTGTGTATGTTCTCATTTGCCTCCTCTTTAATCGTATTTTGAAGTCACATATGCCAATAATTATACCATCATATCACATTTTCTAGTCAGATCTGCTAATAATTTCATGTTTGGCTGAAAGTGCTTTTTTTGTTTTTGTAGGTCTTTGATTACTTGGGCGTCAATTGCTCATTCTTTATATTATAATCTATTTCTATGTATCTTAGTGGATGTCTATGTTTCTGCTCATAAGGCTTATTGTCTTAGACCACCTGTGTTTTGCCTATGAAGGGTTCATCTACATTGAAAGTTCAGTTTTTGCTTGAGCAGTATAAGTGTTGTAGCCATCATAAGAATGGCCTGGTGGTAGGAAGCTGAGCTCTACCAATCCCCTGACTCTCTCTCCTGTTTACCCCAACCGAGAGGCCATTGTGCATGGATGGTCTCCTCAATTGAGTCTCCTTGCCATGGAAAGAAACCATATGTTATAATAGCTGAAGAGTCTCTTGATTTAGATATATTTATTTATGTTTGATTAGGTTTTGGTTGCATGAGTTGTTTTGTCCCCCCGTTGTTTTTGATGAACCTGTCATTGTCTACGTGACCTGTACTTTGTAGTTTAGCCTAGCATATTTTGTGTTGAGTACAAGAAACCTGAGGGTGGGTATGGCATTTGTTGACTTTAAATTCAGCTCAAGATAGTCAAAGTTGCGTACAAATCACTTAATCCAGCATTTATGTAACATATGTGGCTCGTACACTCGTTGATGCACGTTTTGTTTTCTTGTGATTATCATAGGACTTTGCTAATGACACGCTTTATGAATTGAAACAGGTGAAGCACATTCACTAAAAGTAGAGAAGATTCTCTTCCAAGGGAAGTCAAAGTACCAAAATGTCATGGTTTTTCAGGTATCATAACTTTGTTTTGTCATGTTAAAATTCTTAAATTCTTATATCCAATTATACGCTTGCAGAGGATTCTTTGATGCTTAATTATGCATTTTTTTGTTGCAGTCAGCAACATATGGAAAAGTTCTTGTTTTAGATGGGGTGATTCAGCTCACCGAGAGGGATGAGTGTGCATACCAAGAGATGATCACTCACCTTCCGCTTTCCTCGATTCCAAACCCCAAAAAGGTACTCCATTTTCCTTTAGTCTTTCCGATCCTGAATAAGTCACAATACTATTTTCATATGGCTGTTGTTTTATCATAACTTTGAATGTAAAACTTCTTCAGTTTATCACAGTAAGGAAAACTTCAATTCCAAATAATGATATTACTTTGCCTACATGTTTACTTTTATTGCCATATCAATGTACTTGTGTTTTGTTGAGTGAGTAAATCCGCAATTAATTGAGAGACATCATTCCCTGACCAAATAAAGCCCACAGTTTCATTGAGTTGGTGATTTTGACATGCCATTACCCTGATCATCTATTGATGAACTTTCCCATTTCCTGCCTTCTCTGGAACTAGGTGCATTTCCTGTCTGTTAAGGGAATATGTTTAGCTTCATAGCAGTGGCCTTTGAGAGATGTGTAGATGATGTAGAGAAGGCGATGGGCTTCTATGTCCTTATGGTTAGACATTCTTTCATTTGCTTATGTAGAGAAGGCAATGGGCGTCTATGTCCTTGTGGTTAGATGTTCTTTCATTTACTTCCAATATTTACAATTTGTAGCCTAGCAAATAGTCATTCACTTTGGCCTGGTCAAATCAGATTCGGGTCAGGTCTCGTTTGGGGTGGATTGTTTTTGGCTCAGGTCCCCTTCAGTTTTGTCCATATATAACATTGAACCCCCCAACCCCCCACAAAGAAAAAGCAAAACACAAATAAAAGAAAAGGTGAGTTGGGTTGAGTTTGAATGTAGTACATTTTGGTTTGTCTCAAAAATTTGGTGAGCCCTATTTTGCATTTTAGGGGTGTGATTAAGGGTCAATTCAGCGGGGTTTTAATTCCAAGTCAACATTGCCCAGTTGAGTAATTTGTTTGGCTGCTACATCAATGTCGTAATTGAATCCAGAGGCTATTGGGATGCCTTCCAAAACATTGCGGAGTGGAAATATACATTTTTTTCTAATTCTATGTCCATTATGCTAATCCCTTCTCTTTTTTTAGGTTCTTGTTATCGGAGGAGGAGATGGAGGTGTCCTTCGTGAAGTTGCTCGCTATCCATCAGTGGAGCAGATAGATATCTGCGAAATTGATGAGATGGTAGTAACGGTAAGTAATTGAGACTGACTAAGTTCGCTTCAATGAAGTTATGAAGAGTAACTCTGACCTATGGTTTTAGATGTTGGAATTGGGTGATGAGCTTGTTCTAAATGTTCATCCAAATTTATCATTTTAGCCGTTCACACTTAATTCAGTCATCAGCTCAGTTTATCTTTCCATCATAGATAAATTGTCACTCTGAGTTCATTCATCTCCTCCAGGTTTCTAAGGAATATTTCCCTGAAGTAGCTGTTGGCTATGATGATCCTCGAGTAAATTTGCATATTGGTGATGGTATGCATTTAAGCCTCTCCCCTCTGCTGTCATATTTCTTCTGTGTCCTCCTATCATTACTTTTTAAATCCCTCTCCCCCTAAAATTTTGCTGTATATATCATATTCTTTTAAAATTTTCAGGGGTTGCATTTCTGAAGGAAGCCACTGAGGGAACTTATGATGCTATAATTGTGGATTCATCTGACCCTATAGGTAACATTTTACATAATCTTTGATATAAAAAAACCATTTTACATAATCTTTGAGCAAACAATTTTCGGCATTCCTTGCCTGTGGGATCCATCCACACTGATCTTTTGGGATGGCATCCCCCAGCCCCCTCCTGTAGCACCTAAATCTTGGTTCTGATACTGATCAGGTCCAGCACAAGAACTTTTGAGAAGCCCTTCTTTGAGTCAGTTGCAAGGGCTCTTCGACCTGGGGGTGTTGTGTGCACCCAGGCCGAAAGTATATGGCTCCACATGCACATTATTGAAGATATCGTCGCTAATTGTCGTCAGATTTTCAAAGGTTCTGTCAACTACGCATGGACAACCGTTCCAACATACCCCAGGCAAGATTGCTCTGCTTCTCTCTTGTGGATTCCTCCCTCCCCCTGCATGATTATTGCTTTGATTTGCACCGCTATAGAACTGCCAAGGTTAATTATTGGGGTTGTACTCAATCACCTAACCTGAACATGAAATAAGCCAACCCAAAATTGAATCGAACTGATTCTTACCTATGTTCATTATACAAAAACAGTTGGGATCTTGACTGGACACGACCTTGATCTGGTATTTGTGTAACCCTGCACCCAAACCAATTGGGAACATTGGATACTTCAATGACTCTAGAACCTGATCTGAACTTGATGTGAACCCAGTCTGACTAATCTGAAGTTGACCTGAACCCAATTCATACAATTGCTCATCAGATTTCCTTCCTTGTCCTAGGTATTGATCTGCATATAATTTGAGATTTTTGTCTGTATTTCAGTGGCGTGATTGGCTTCATGGTATGCTCTACCGAGGGTCCAGCAGTTGATTTTAAACACCCAGTGAACCCCATTGACAAAATTGAACACCAAGGAAACGCTATTCAGCCCTTGAAGTTCTATAACTCTGAGGTCGGTTTTCTTCAGCCCTTCTCTTCTTCAGGTAATCGTCTGATGTTCCTTTTTGACCATTAACATCTCAATTTTTCCTACCGTTTGCAGATTCATGAAGCAGCTTTCTGCTTACCATCTTTCGCAAAGAGGGTTATTGAGTCAAAAGCCAACTAATATAAAAGAACATCCAGCATCCTCAAGCTCAATAGTGAAGCCTGTTAGCATTTCCTTTGCTTCTCTTTTGCTTGGGCCGCGCAATAATCAAGCTTAGACAGCAATTTCACGTGGCAATGCTCTCAAGTCGAAGAGAGGTGCTATTTATGTGGTGTCGCTCGCAGTTTCTTTATCCTGAATGTAATCTGAGACAGACTGCTGAGAACCAATTTGTTAGCTTTTTTCACCCCTTAGTTCTGCGATACTCCGTTACCGTACGATTTATCTTGTCGCCTCAGTTTCGCTCAAACTTCTCATATGATTTGAGAGTGGTATCCAGAGTGTAATACTGCTTTCTCATATGATTTCGTAATCCATTCAAGTTACTGTTTTGGAAAAAGCAAATTTTACTTGGAAGATTGTATGAAGTTATGCCTATCTGTTTTGGGGATATATCATCTTGCCACGTTTGTTTGCCAAATGAGAAGCTTGCCAAGGAAAGTTGATTAATATTGCTCACAGGAGCTCCAAGTCGGTTTAGTTTGGGTTGAGCTTTAGTCCAGATCATTTGGTTGAATGGTCGGAAACGAAACCAGACAAACAAATGTCGTATACAACAGTAAAATATGCTTAAACACGTAAATTCAATGGTAAGAAAACACACTTGGATATGTAGTATAATATTCTTCTTTTAAATAGATAGTCACGACACAGCTTCCCCCAAAAAAAATCACAAAAGAAGGAAAGTAGAAAGAAAAATGTTGAGCCAAAGACCTTATGGGTAGTGGGTTATGAGTCACAATCTCTTATCACCTGATCAGAATTGAGCTTCCCTCCCACTTCCTCATCACCCCTCTTAGGAAAGCCCTTGTTTTTACAATGATGATGATAGACCGCACACACAACCCACTTCATTAAACTCCCCAACCATAGTAAGCAAGTCCTCCCCACAACTCCGATCTCGTCATCGTAGAAGAAGAGGCAAGGGATCCTTACTCCCCACCTCCAAACAAAGAAAACCAGCATCAAATCTCGTCCGAGCCTCTCCTCCCCTTTGCTGAGATGGAATGAATAGCTTAGTGCACCAATCCCCTGAACCTTCTCCAGAACAGAAACAACCAAACCCATGTTCAAAATCGCGCTTAGTTCCAGATACTTTGGTAATGAAACAATGAAAGCAACTAGAAAGATTAATTTGAAAATGATGTAGAATCCGTAGAAGTTCATCATAATTGCTGTGAATCCAAACGAAAAAGAGGCTAAGACAAACAAAACATAGAGAGAAGTAAGAAACGATCCTTTTAGCCTCCCCTTGTTGCCCAAGATCATGTCTTTAAGGCTCATGTTGTTGCATATACGATCGTCTGTGTATGTCTTTGAGGTTAAATCGACAGTGAAGAAAGCAGTGAGGAACTCCAGCATATGTAGGGGAAAAAGGTAGATAAGAGAGAGAAATATCCATTTCGGATTCCATATCAGCTCCATCTTCTTCTCTTCCAAATCATTTAGGATCCAGTACCAGTTGTAATTTTCTTTCAGTAAATCAGAGGGAAGAGTAAGTAAAATGCTTGGAAATTCTTTCAAAGATTTCTCAAGAAGTAGTTCAAAGAGAAACATGAATAAGAGAAGAGGGAGAGAGCTGAAAAGGAGGAAGCTTGTGAAACGGGCGTTTTTGAATGGGATTTTCAAAGCTTCTTTCAGGAGGGTAAGGAAATCAGGTTTGGGGATTTCTGAGCTCTCAGGGTTTTGGATTTGGACTTCTGGGCGTTGGTTTGGCTCTTCCATCTCAGGGTTTTGGATCCAGAGATAAAGCTGTTTGTGCTCTCATAATGATTGTATTAGTACATGGTGGGGAGAGAAGACTTGAGCGACTTTTGGGGCACTAAGTTGCATATTCTTAATGGTCGACTAGTAATAGTATACTTTTGAACCGATCATTGCAGAATGAAGACCTACTGTACTGAGAGAAGAGTCCCCAAGTAGAGCTCCATGGAATAAGGGTCACTGTTAAATAAAAAAATTTTGAAAAAGGGTGCTGATTCATTACTTCCCAGAAAGGACCCAGGAGTGTCAAAGTTGACAGCAAGCGGACACAAAAATTTTGTTAATTAATTGCAGAAACACGTTAAGTACTTATTGCTCATAATAATTTGAGCCTAATCTTTTCGTTTTTCATAATCAATTGCATAAACTAACACATTGCAAAACACATGTGGTTAACACCTAACAGGAATAAATAGACAGTAAAATAACCCTTTTCAGAATGTGCGAAATACAGCTCAATATTCAAGTCCCAAAAGCAGAATACATCCAGCAAAGAGTATAGACCACCCAATCCAGAGGTTTCGGGAGTTAAATAAAGTAATGTTATCAGTAGACAGGAAACAGCTAAGAAGATGAGAGAGAGAGGAGAGAGCCCCTTTGAGATGCTCTCGTGGTGAGCCTGATAACCTTTGTTTTATTTCTTCAGTTTTGTTTTTTTGGTTTGGGGGTCGGAATGGGTGGTAGTGTTATGGGTCAATAATCCTGGCACGCGGTCACAGAAGGTGACAAGTTGATAACACATTAATTCTTATTTTACGTTAATAATGACCAATACGTTGACCCTGTCATTTTAAGTCTTACTATTATCAGGGTTGAAAAGATTTACATATATACGATCTTACTCGTATGAGTATTTTACACTAGATCAATAGTACTATTAAATACAGACGTTGACTTTGAATAATATGATTACAGTAAATCATCTAGATGCCAATGAAATTTCCTTTGATTTGCTTGCTCAACTAAACACATTTATAAACAGGCAAATAAATCAACAAAATTGGGTTAGCAAAATATTTAGAGGCTTGGATACATTAATCAGGGTCACATGACATCTTTTTAGAGGATATATGTGCTTCTTAATGAGCACTACGAGAAATAAAAAGTTAGAGATCTAATTTTAAAAATATATGATCGATCAGATTTATAGAGCTCCATGGAATAAGGTTCATTGTCAGAAAAAAAATTGAAAAATGATGCTGATTCATCACTACGCAGAAAAGACCCAGGAGCTTCAAAGTTGAGAGCAGGTGGACACAAAAATACGTATTGAAGGTATCTATGTGGCATTTGATTGGATGTAATGTAATAGAGGTGTAATATAATTAATTATGTAATGTAATTAGATATGCAATGTAATGGGACAACAATTACATTACCATGTTTGGTTATATAAAAAGTGTAATGTAATCACAATGATAATGTATTATTTCAATGACAAAAGTTAGTAATTAAATTATTGTAATGGAGATAAATGTTATCTAAATAAAAATTTGACTTACATATTTAGCTTTGAGCTTTTAAAAATATTTTCTATCAAATAATTAAATTTTATTGCAAATATAACTATATTATTCTAATAACAATAAATATAGTAATAAAGATAAATGTTATCCACACGAAAATATTTTAAATTTAAAATTATATTTGAGATTTTTAAATCTTTATATCATATTTCCTAATTTTAAATTTTTTTTTCTGCTAAAAAATCAATTGGATTATTCTAGTGGTAATAAATGTTTGCCGTAGTGAAGATAAATGTTATCCACATAACAAAATTTTAAACTCTAAATTTATATTTAAGTTTTTTTAATCTCTTCTATCATATAATTAAGTTTTGAATTTTTTTCATGGATAAAAATACAAACTAAAATTATTTTATTTATGATAAATATTTATTGAATTAAAGATAAGTGTTAAAAAGTAAAAAATTTTGATCTAAAAATTTTAATTTAAGCTTCTTTTATCTTTTTAATTGAATAATTAAATTTAAAATTTAAAATATTAAAGTTAAAATTTTGTCTCAATGACTTAATGATTATATCATATATTAAGATAATAAAAGAAAAAAAAATAAGTTTCTTATCAAATGAATAAATTTTTGCTTGCCATGGAAGAGAGAGAAAATGGATATGGAATTGAGAAGGGGGAGAGAAAGAATTATTGGAAATGTGTTAAAATTTGATCATAAGGACGGATGTAATCATTGTTTAGGAAATGTTCAAGTAATTGTAATTGCATAGATATAGGTTAATGTATTGCAAGTTGTAACCAAACATAGTAATGTAATCACCATTACCAATTTAATTAGTATTACCACTTTGATTACATCCAACCAAATATGCCCCTGGGTTTGGGTGAACGATTCAAATCAACAAAGCGTCTTATGGGAATCGTAAAAAATGAGCCTCTTAGAATCTAAATTGCATGACACTTTACTGTCTTGTGACAACATTGTGCTACAGAACATCAAAGCAAAGTTGAACTAGACTGGATAGTTTCAGCCTTGGCCAGTTTGCCCACCTCTTCATCAACCTTCTTCTGCATAGTTTGAGCCTTACAATCATAAAAGTAGAGGACAAAAATAACCCACTTCACCAAATTCCCCAAGCAAACAAACCCAACAGCAGTGGCAGTGAAGAGAATTCCTCGAATACTCAGGTTACACCCTCCAACCACCACCACACAGGGCAGCATCAGAATAGCTCCATATGTGAAGAAACCAAGCATCAATTCAATCCCAGTTCTCCTGCATCTCTTGCCATAGTAAGAGGACATCTCTATAGCTTCAATCCCTGTTTCTTCTTCCAAGACTGAAATCACTATGCTCATGTTCCACAATGCGCTCCAATCAAGGTACTCGTAAAGGACAAGTACAAAAATCAGAGCATGAACCCCTGCTGAAAGGGGCAGTAAACGCTGCAAAAGGGCCATTAGGTATCTCTTCTGATTCTGTATCGTAATGGTGACTAGGCCTATCATTCAATGCTGAGATGATGAAGTGACTTGCTGGAATCCAAAATAGACCCAGAATGGTAGAGGTGGAGAGCAAGTGAACCCAGTAAGCGGTACTGAAGGAACCCTTGAAGATGCCATTCATCTGAGGAAGTACCTCATCTATCATCTCTTTGAGAGTTGATTCTTTCTCTCCTGCATGTATTTTTGCTGCAATCTTTATAATAATGCTCGAGCTAAGGAGTTTAACAAGAGGGTAAACAACCAAATTAAAGAGACTCAGTTGGAGAAGAAGATGAAGCCCCTCCATTCGTTTATATCATAATCAAAGACATAATATTGATAATCAAAGCTACATTCAATATAGAAGAAGGAGAAACGTTGTAATGGAAACTGTGATGCATATGTCTTTTGGAGCTTGATAGCAAAGAAAACCATGAAAATAAAGAAAGGGATGGAAGAAAAAACCATTAGGAGCACGTATTTGTTGTTACTCGTTAAGATTTCTCGAGCTGATTGCAGCATCTCAAGGGATTTCAGCTGCTTGAGATTGAGCATAACTTGCTCAATTCGAGTTTTCAGATCGAATCCCATTTCATCGCACTCGTTCTCTTCTTGAAGGTTGGCAGCTTCGTGTTCTTCTTGTTCACGGGGTTGGAGATTGGCTTCCAAACTCATTGTAATTTCTCTGAGCTAGATACAAGTTTGCTTCCTCAGATTTTTGATACTTCAGAGCTTAATTTCTACTGTATTTGCCTTCTGGGTTGACTTGGAGGACTTGGAGGACTTGGAACTGTGAAGCAGGCTTATTTGTAACTGGTTGATGCAGAGTTTATAATCTTGTTTCTTTATGTTAATTAATTGCAAAAACACGGGAAGTACTTATTGCTCATAGTTTCAGCTTAATCTTTTTCATTTTTCATAATCAATTGCATAAACACATTGCAAAACACACGTGGTCAACACCTAAAATTACGCTTTTCACAGTGTGCCAAATACAGCTCAATATTCAAGTCCCAAAAGCAGAATATATTCAGCAAAGAGTATAGAACACCCCAACGCAAAGGTTTCGGGAGTTCAATAAAGTAATGTTATCAGTACAGAGGAAACAGCAAAAAGATGAAAGAGGGAGAGGGAGACAGCCCCTTTGAGATGCTCTCGTGGTGAGCCTGATAACCCTTGTTTTATTTCTTTAATTTTGTTTCTTTTGGTTTGGAGGTCGTTGACTGGGTGGTAGGTACGTAGTGTATGGGTCACTGGTGCTGGCACGCGGTTACAGAAGTGACAATTTGATAACACATTAATTCCTAGCTTGCGTGGATGAGGACCAACTAGACCTGAAAAAGTGACTCGAATCGAACGGGCCAACCCAAACGACTCGAAACCCAAACCAAACCGACATCCGAAACAGTTGAACCGATTTTGACCCGAAAACCGAAATGAACCGACCCGAACTGAACCGACCCGAAATGATCCGAACCGAAACCGACCCGAATGCAAAATGACCCGAACCGAAACCGAACCGAACCCAAATGACCCGAACCGAATCAAATCCGAATCGATTTAACCCGAATAAAAGTGACCCAACCTACATTTTTTTTGTTGGGTATCTCATGATGGACTTTTGTGCCTATAGTGGTACAATTTTGAATCGATTTTGACCCAAAAAGTGACCCGATTATGACTAGATCCGAAATTAACCCGAATCGAACCCGAACGAGATTGACCCGAAGTTGAACCGAACCGAAGTTGACCCGAACCGAAACCGAACGAGATCAACCCGAAGTTGACCCGAACTCGAAACCAAACCGGACTGCAACAAGATCGACCGAAGTTAACCCGAACCGAATGACCCGATTGCAGGGTATAGGACCAACACATTGACTCCGCCAGTGTAGGTCTTATATTTATTGGGGTTGAAAAAATTTACATATATGCGGTCCTACTCGTAGAGTGAAAGTGAGAAATGAACATATGGGGTAGGGGGAGAAAAAAGAAGAACCTAAACAGAAAACTAAAAGGATTTGTACTTTGTAGGATAGCAACTCTCCACTGGAAAAGATTTCTTCAGAGGATATCATTTATTGTCAACATAAATTATACATTTTAAATGCAGTTTAAAAGCACAAAACCAATATAAGCATCCAGAAGTCAACAGATTTCCATTGATATTGGGTTAAACATGATTAAAGATCAGCTATCTTCTTGCAAGATTTGCCCACCTCCTCATCACCCTTCTTTTCCATCACCTGCTCCTTGCAATCATAAAAGTATAGAAGCATAGCAACCCACTTCACCAAATTCCCCAAGCAAAATAACCCAATAACAATGGCAGTGACACAAACTCCTATAAAACTTGAATTGCATAGCCCGAAAAACAGAGAAGGCAGCCTTAGAAAATTACAAAACGCGAAGAAAACAAGCATCAATTGGAACCCGGTTTGCTTACAATGCTTTCCATAATAATCCGACAACCAAAATGCCGCGATTCCAGTTTCTTCTTCCAGTACAGAAATCACCACGGCCATGTTCCGAAAAGCGCTCCAGCCCAGGTATTTGTAAAGCAAGACAATGAATATTGCTGAATGAAGTCCTATTGAAAGAAGATTTAAGTAGGACTCCATGGAATAGAAATCATAGTGATACCAAAATTCTTCTGAGAACCATTTGTAGGTGAAAAGGTGGTGATTCCCTACCACCCAGAGAAGACCCAGAAGAGTTGCAGTTGAAAGCAAGTGAACACATAAATATGAACCAATATACCCTTGAGATTATTCTGTTTGAGGACCTGCTTCAGAGGCACTTGAGTCTCGCCAGAACGAGCTTTTGCTGTAAACTTTATGGCTATGACAACGCTAAAAATTTCTAAAAGAGGGAAAAGAACCAAGTAAAACAGAGAAAGTTGGAGAATATTGGAGATGAACTTGTTGCTAAAATCGTTGCCATCATCATACTGTTGATAGAACTTCAATTTTCGACCAGAAGAATTAGGAGCTGAGATTTTGATAGCCCGGCGAGAGTAATCTGTGAGAATAACATCCTTCCAATAGATAACACGGGGACGAGGACCTATGAAATTGGGTAAACAATCTATTGCGTTTTGGAGTTTGATCTCATAGAAGATCATGAAAGCGCATAAAGGGACTACGGACAAAATCATTAGGAACATAAACCTCAAGTTACTAGCAAAAGTTGTGACAGCTAACCTTAGAATCTCATAGGATTTCAGTAGTTTGATGTTCTGAATGACTTGCCTGGGTTTGATTCCGAATCCCTGTATCTCACTTCGAAACTCGTGTTCTTCATCCATAAGGGGTTGTGTGGAAGAAGCTTGATCAACCTCTGAACCCATGGCTATGGCTGTGGTTTCACTTGGCCTGTATTCTACTCCTCAGAGCATTCAAGTACTTAAAATATCAGCTTGATTTGGCTCACTGTAGTAGCTTCTTTTCTTTTGGACTAGAGCGCGAGAGAGTTTTGTCTAAGCATTCATTGTTTGTTGACTTCCACATTGATGTGTCCAATAGCCTTTTCCAGCATATCACATAGGATGGGATTGACTAGTTCCTTGTTCTAAGCTTTGAACTTTCTTGTTCTGATGCACAAAACCAAACATCTTCACACTCGTTCCCATACTATTGGAATCTAGCTTCCGAAGGGTCAGTGCCCATTTTTCTCCTCTGATTTTTGGATTACATAGTTATAAACATTTGGCTGAAATTAGATAATTTATTCTTATCGTTATGTTGATAAATTAAGATATCACGAATATTTGAAATTTAAAACTTATATCATGCAAATAATTGTATGGTGCTAAGTACACTCATGAAAAGATTGATTAAGATTCATCGTTTGAAAAATATAAAGATTCGTTAATTGAAACCAAAAGATTTTACCGAGGATAATTAATAGCAAACACCGGTAAGTACATGAAGATAGTAGTAGATCGAACAAAAATTACATTTGATACGGTACGGGTTAGATGCAGTTCAATAGAACAAAACATACATAAGAATCCAGAAGTACAGAGATTTCCACTGATTTTAGGTTCACATCAAGAAACATCAGGAACCTTCTTCAAAGATTTGCCCAACTCCTCATCACCCTTCTTTTCCATCACCTGCTCCTTGCAGTCATAAAAGTAAAGAAGCATAGCAACCCACTTCACCAGATTCCCCAAGCAAAAGAACCCAATAACAATGGCAGTGAAACAAACTCCTGTAAAACTTGAATTGCATAACCCAAAAACAGAGAGGGCAGCCTCAGAAAATTACAAAATGCGAAGAAAACAAGCATCAATTGGAACCCGGTTTGCTTGCAATGCTTTCCATAATAATCGGACAACCCAAACGCCCCAATCCCGGTCTCTTCTTCCAGAACAGATATCACCACGGCCATGTTCCAAAAGCACTCCAACCCAGGTATTTGTAGAGTAAGGCTATGAATATTACAAAATGAAGCCCCATGGAGAGAAGATTCAAATAGAACTCAATGGAATGGGGTCCATAAACAAAGGAATTTCTAGGTGAAAAAATGTGATGATTCACTACTACCCAGAAAAGACCCAGAAGAGTTAAAGTTGAGAGCAAGTGAACACTCAAATATGTCGCGAAGACACCGCAGAGATCACTCTGGTGAAGGATATGTTTCACAGGAATTTCAGTCTCTCCGGAATGAGTTTTTGCAGCAAATTTTATGGTTATGAAAACGCTACAGATATCTAGAAGAGGGTAAAGAACCAGGTAAGACAGAGAGAATTGGAGATGATTGAAGTAGAAATTCCTTTGAAAATTTTCGCCATCATCTTCATCATGCTGTCTATGGTACCTCAAATAATGACTAGAAGAAGCAACTGACACGGAGATAATTCTGTGAGAATTATTTGCAAGGTCGGGTAAACTCTCTATTATGTTATGGAGTTTGACATCATAGAATACCATAAAAGCACATAAAGGGACTGTGGATGAGATCATTAACAACATGAACCTGAAGTTACCAGCAAAATTTCTGACAGCTGATCGTAGAATCTCAAAGGACTTCAGCTGTCTGAGGTTCTGAATAGCTTGCCCTATTTTGGTTCCGGGTTTCATTCCTGACCCTTGACTCTCACTTTGAAGCTCGTGCTGTTCTTCTAAGTGGGGCTGTGTAGAAGAAGCATGATCAACCTCTGAACCCATGGCTATGGCTGCTGTTTCACTCAGCCTAATTCTACCCGTAAGAGTTATAATTTCAGCTTAAGAAATACTCCGTGGGATATTTTTGACTTGACTTGACTTGGATAACTTACATCGACTTTTCTTTTGGACTACCATCAACAGCTATTCTCCATTCATAGTTATGTTGACTTCCAAGTATCAGTGGGCAACTTCTTTTTCCATCCTATCAAATCATATTGTGATCAGGGTCTATAGATAGGTTCATATGAGTTATAAAAAGACGAAAAAAATATTTTTATTTTTGCCGCCCTAACTGCCCCACTAATTTGCCTCCACTACTCATTGGTTGACATGTGTACAAGTCCGGGGACCATAGTATTAAAATTGATCATAGGATGGTGCAAAAGTTATTTGTTGCAACAGGGAGAGGTTTTTCATGTAACCTTATCATTCGATTGCTATATGATTGTCTGTTGGACCTTGGATTCCAAAATGGTTTACACATTCAATTCACCGGTACTATTTTGAGACTACATAGTTGTGAATATTTGTAATCCCACTGGCTAAAACATTTTGTTTCAGTAAAGGGACCCTTCTCTACGTATATATTTAAATCTCCTAATACCTAAGAAAAATGATACCTACAACAAACACCTACAACGATAGATGTCGCTGTCGTTGATGAAAAGATGTCCCTGCCACAAATTTCTACATATTCTGTGGTCCATTTTAAACCAACCTAAATCAACTTACTGTTACTGGCCCACTTCAAATTTATTAATCGTATTTTTTTTTTTGCCACATAAAATAATATAATATAATAAAAAAAAGGAGAAAATGAAAAGGAGCAAAACTCCTCCTGCATTTGATTGCAAAACTCCTCCCAAACCAAGGGATGGAACAAGTGTATTTTGACAATTTTTCTAAAGGGGAAATTACCCTTGAGAGCTTGACTTAATTTAACTTACCCTCTTTCGACTCAAAAAAAAAAAAAAAAACATTAACAAAGAAAAGAAAATCAATAGTAAAACTATTAAGTATTTTTTAAAAACAAGAGGTCTGTCAAACAATTATCTTCCAACACACAACTCAAAGAAGATAATGCAAGATACATGAATAGATCAATTCCAACATCTAACTGATTTTTTTTTTTTTTTTGAGAATGTTCATACAATTCAGAAATGGCATACAGAGATGGGCATGAACCATAACTCAAGTATATCATTTATGAGAGTATGTGTGATAGGAGCACAAAAAATAGCTATAAATGCATAACCCAGCAAATAATACATCAATTTGTTCCCAGAATCTCATTCAAAAATCGATATTCAAGCGATTAACTGGACATTAAATTAAATTAAAGATAAAAAAAGAAAAAAGCATGAACATCAAGGGCGACAAAGCACATTTCCCCACTGTAAGATTCTGCTTGCCGATGATAACCATTTGAAGAGAGAGAGAGGGGGAGGGCTTGCATCTCTTCTATGAAGCTTCCACAAAACCTCCAACAATTCAATCAACTCATCATCACTGTATCGTTTTCCGTTTTTCCGAAGCTAACAGTGATCGAAAACCTCCAACAATTCTCTCAACCGCATCCACACCCAAAAACAGTAAACAAAAAGAAAAACAGAAACAGGAAAGGCAGAGTGCAACACATTTCGCACCAAAGCAGAACTAACCACCATAAGAAAGCAAGAACAAAAAAGCTCAACAAACAGTTAGGTGAGAGAGGTCGTCCATGATCTTCAGAGATAACAAATGCTCCAAGAAAGTCATCACCTAGGTGTCCAGAATGTATGATATACAGCATAATGCAACCAAGTATACTCATAACCGCAAGACCCCAGGACATGTAAACAATTGTGTGCACATTATCAACATCTGAACAAACCTATGCTCTGTTTTTCACACTACCTCTACTGAAATGCATGTCAAATCTTGATCTCATCCAAACTTCAGACGAGTGCTCAGATAATGATGGAAATATGATGTAGATAAGGTTGTGCAACATGTCCTAATCATATTCTATGCAAACAGTGCACAAAAAGAAAAATCTTACCTGTTGAAGATCTTTAAACCAATCTCCTGCAGACTGCGCAGGGCAATACGTTATTTCACTCAAAAGGACAGAGGTCGAAGTAGTATCTCTTTCTTTTACCTAGTGGCAAGAATAACCAGGCGCAGAAGCCCACAAATACCCTTGAGAAGATGCACTCTCTCAAACGTCGACTTTGTTTCAACATGGATGCACTTTTTGGACATCCAGAGACAGACCTTTTGTTGACTCCTATGACACATAATCAGGGTATCACGAAAACAAGAGGAGCTCATCTTCTTGAACTGCGTAAGCAGAGTCAGTGGTCTTAAATTAGAGCATCAGGGGCTTGATTGCAGATGATGCATATAAAATTTTGTAAGCTGCCAATGTACTGAAGTCGTAGATTCATGATGACACGAAGCTAAGAAGTAGAAGCAACGACAAGCAGGATGATGGTGCAGAGAAGGAGAAGCAGAAGCAGAAGCAGATTGGGAAAAACGGATCGCAGTAAGCAGTAAGAGGCGAAACGATGCCGTTACATCCGAAACCACACTTCAAAACAGAAAACATGAACTTTTAGTCTTTCAGAACACCAAATTCACATAGAAATTGATAAAATGCACTAGAAAAATTAAGATAAGTACAACATACTACCACAGAAGCAGAAAGACTAGGCAAAACATGGGCATCAGATGGAGATAATAATAGAGACCTACAACACTCAGAGGGCAGCAGAGAGCAAGCTGATGCAAATGCCAATCCAGTAAACATCCATTCACGAGTAAAACAGTATAACGGCCATCCAAGCCACCGAACGCAAGTTTCTAGCAACTCCATAGGCTTCATATGCACAACAATATCAAAAGTCTTCGTTGCTACTAATACTAATGTCTAGTCAAAGCCAAACTGCTGCCTCCTATTTGCTCCATTGCCACCTTCAGCATCAATCAATCCCTGCCAAACAGAAGAAACTAAGAATTGAAACACAAGTGCTGTTAAATACATAAAAGCATACATATTGACTTGACTGTTAACAATACACAAGATAGATGGCAGTCAAATTCCCACCAAACTAAAATAATTCCCATCATCACTCATGTTCATCAGAGAGTAATGCCAGGTAGCAATATTTTCCAGTTCACTTTTTATATATTGCAATGGTCTACCACTTTGGACCAATCATATGTTACCAGTTTCTCCACCACCATAACAGAATATCTTTCTCTGACCAGTCAAATTCAGATGTGACATGATGCCTCCACAGCACAAATTAAACTTAGTAATCCACTAAAAGAAAATGGATCATTGAAAAGTGACAACCATACTTCAGAAACTCTGACATGCTCACCCCAGTCAAGTTCAAAGAACATAGGTCACAATTAACCCTAGTTACTATCTGTAGTTTCCTTTTTGGGAGGAGGGGGATCATGTTTAATGAGACAGTTTTCAAATCTCAGAATTAGACACCTGACAAATGACGGAGATGCTAACAAAGCAGCTGTTGAGAACACGAGAAAAATGATGTAATGTGACTTCACCTACCTTTTCATCAAAGGAAGAGTGGGATCAAATCCAACTATGGGTGATAGGAAGCAGGTTTCCTGCCCTAATCCATAAGTCACAGGTGTCCACATGGGTGATGGAGGGCAAACTTACATCCTCCCCCCCAAAAAAAAAAAAAAAAGAGGCCCAGCACACCCATCCGCGCACAAGGAAAATCAATATCTGTGACTGTGAACAAAATGACAACATCAATGCTAAAGTAACAGTCCACAGGCTATCATGTGTTGAGCAGAAGGCCAAGGGCAGAAGAGAAAGAAATGTCAAAAACTTCTCGTACCCATTAGCATAAGGTGAGATGCGGCGAGCACGACGATATGCTGGTGATCTGCTGCGGCGATATGCAGGTGATATGCTACGTCTCCGTGGCGGTGACCTCCTTCCGCGTGGGCTATAACCCCGCGGACTGTAACTCCTACCACATAAGATATTTGCATTACAAGTTAAAACCAAACCCTATTTGGAATAGTCACGACCAACCACATCCCAAGATATTAACTAAAACACCTAAGGAGTAGACAAATTTACAGAAACAGAATTATCCAAGCATTTTAGACCTTAACAGGCACACTTCTGAAAATGACTTCACAAGGACTCCAAATGATACTGATGAATTTGACAAAGATTAGAAAGAGGTCAATATTAAAAAGAGGTTCCCCACACATTATCAGGAATATGGACAGGTTGATATTAAATTCGCAAAGGAGAAATAACAAGTAAAAATTGAAAATCAAACAATCATAACAGAAAATACGACAAATCAAAGCACTGAAAAGTCCGAACAAATTACGCCAAAAGCAATAGAATATACAATCTGCAAATCTTACTTAAGCAAATGCATGATACACTAAAATGCTCAGGGGTTCATCATATGCCCCAAAAATGAATTGCAATGACAGAGAGGTAAAAAATCAATCAAGAATGCAGGAAAAACCATAAAACTGTGAACCTGCGCCCATAGCTAGGACTTCTGCGGTAACGAATAGGGGAAGGGCTTCGACGCCGTCCACTGCCTAGCCCTCTTGAACCAATTCTCAGGCGACATTCTCGAGCAAAATGGCCAGGCTCGCCACACTCATAGCATTTCGAGTCCTCACCCCCACGTCCACGCCCACCACGGCCGCCGCCACCACCAACCTTTGCATTATGAGACAGTTCCACCCTCCAGCCATTCTTTCCTGTTTTAACAAGACTGGTGGTAAGGTTCAATGTTTAATAAATCATTACACAATAATGATGACGTAGCACAATTGTACACTCATTCACAATAGTTCAATAACACCAACATTAAGATCATCATGAAACTCTCAAGGCCCATATCCACAAGAAAGTGCTTATATTGGACTACTAACTGAGAATGATCAGGGGTGCCCCTAACTGCTATTGGGCTTTATCCTCCATAAACACAAGGCAAAGTCTAATGTCTAGTTTATGGACTTGAGCACCCCAGATCCTAAGCATAATTTCTTGAAAACCATGATGGCTCACCACCTGAAAAGACCCTCAGAAGGGTGAAATATTTCACATAAAATACAATGATTTACCCAAAGTTTGCACTAAATGTCATATACAACCATGGCTAAAAGATTGGTGTCTAGTATGAATTGAAAGTATAAATATGATGTACACCTCGATGTGTCACAAATTCAACACTAAAATAGTGACAAATGTCTTATGTGACATAACATCAGCATATAGAGGAACAAATCAGACTTGGAAAAGTTGTTTAGCAAGAGAAATAACCGACATTACAAACAAGAAAACGATTTTAAAAAGATATACCATCAAGAGCGCGAATTGCATCTAGTGCATCCCTTTTGTCATCAAATTCAATAAAGGCATAACCTGGAGGCCTTCGAGCAACCCACACACTGCATGAACGATAGTAAATTACATTCAAACATACATCAATAATGCAAAAATTAGAAAAATTTGCCAACTTTAGCACTACCCACCACGCCATCTGTATTTTAATTCTCGAAAAATGCTGATCTTATGATGACCATTTTTTACCATACAATTGCATCTACCATGTTTTCCTCTCAATTAACCAAACAAAGTTAAGAGTTTTAAAAAAAAAAAAAGTTCCTCATTATCTTCTCATCAATCAAAACACTTAGAATTACTTTCACAAAGTTGTCGAATTTATAGTCAACGAATAGTTTTCAGCACTTCATTCAGCGACAAAACCCTAAATGGATCATCAAGTTTAGCCCAACCAACAAAATCACCAACAGGTATTAAAATCCTGGAAAAAGAAAAACAATGTTTAAACTCCCAATAAAGAATCTAGTGCCAAAAGGAAAATATGAACAAAATTTAGGCACAACCCTTAACTCAAACCAACGAAAAATTTCGGAAATGTTTCCTCAGCTGATGAAACGCAAAAATTTTTTAAAAAAATGAATAAAATTGGGCGGATGCTTAACGCAATTTATTAAAAACTAAATCGAAAGACCAACCTGCGAAGAACACCATAAACTCGGAATTCATCCTCGAGATCGCGCTCTGTGACGCGAGGATCCAAATTTCCGACATAAACTCGCGTCATTTCGTGGGACCTGATCATCAACCAAATTCGACAGTTATTCAACCAATTAAAATCAAACAATCGAACAAAATACACAAAAGTTCAACAATTGAAGGTGAATTTGCGGCTGATCAAGGTCGCGCAAGGATTCACGGACAACATAAAGAGAGAGAGAGAGAACCTAGGGTTTGGATCGATCTGAGAGAGATTGGGAACGAGTCTGGAAGGAAGAGGAGGAAAGACCAAATTAATTGAGGAATAAACAGAAACTGTTTTTTAAAAGCCTAAAAATCAGCGGTTTCGAATATGGGCTCATACCCCAAGTTCCATCAGGCCCAAAATATTTTTCGGCCCATTAATTCTCAATCTAAATAAATAGTACTCTATATTGTCGATTGACATCTGTAATACATATTGTAAACCTTTTTTTTATCGAACTTCTGTTTTCAAGAAAAATGAATAATTAATTGTTACAATTATTTAAAAAATTGTGGTTCATTTGTAATAAATATTCAATGAATAATACTATAGTCACATCTAATAATGATAATAATATTTGCACCAAAAAAAATAATAATAATAATTTTTTATTTTATAATATTTGATATTTAAGTAACTTTTTTCATTTTAAAATATATGTCACTTTATAATCCTAATTATATATTAATTACTTTTTTCTTTTCTTTTTCATTAACTTTTTTATTTTTAACTTTCAGTCTAATTTTGTATAATTCAGATATGATCTGATTTTAATAAATACAATCTCATCTTTAATTTCTACTTCTTCCTTATTAATTTTCGGTTTAGGCCAATAAACAACCCTGCCGAACTCCTTATTCACGACTAATCATTTATACTCAATGTAGGTTAGATAAGGATAAACTTATCTCTAATTCATTTACGTTTTCAATGTAAGTTATTGCCACATTCCCCATGCAAATGATGGGCCACTCATGAACATGATTGTCTCCCTCTCAACCCCCCGGCAACATATAAAATATGTACGTATAAACAAGAAGAAATATTTTTCATGACGTCCAAGAACAAAGATTTGATGATGTAAACTGAACATTACTGTTTGAATGTGATGAAAAAGACGCGAAGATTATTATAAGAACAAACAACATTGGAGGATCCAAACAAGGATCGCCAAATGGGCAGTCCAATTGAAACTTCTGCAAAAACTCCCAGTCCGAGAGAGAAGGGGGCAAGGAAAGATAGAGAAGGGGGAGAAGCATTCATCATTTGTCAATCAACGGCAGGCCTTGTCATTTGGTGCTCTTTCACTGGTAATTGTTTCTCGCCGCCAAGGGGCCAATCCCTTCAATTCTGGGTATCAAAATTCCCTTACAACTTCTCTGCGTCCCCTAAAATCAATTCCCCGAAACCTGAGCCAAGTCAAGAACAAACCTTTGAACTTTTGTGGGTTTATTATTGGGTTTCTAATAATTGGTGGTTTGGATGCCCTTAACTACAAAAACTGATAGATTATTTTGTTGGGGTTTGTTCATATTTTGGTGGACAATTGAGAAATGGAGGGAGAAGGGATTGAAGAGAGCAACAGCTTAAGGAGGGTGGGGACTGGTGGGAGTGTGACACCGAGGTGGGTGGATGGCAGTGTTCTGACTTGTGAGGAATCACCAAGATGGTCGAAAATGGAGATTGAGAATTTCAAGAACAAACATGGTTCTGGCATGCTTAGGAAAAGGCTAGTTAAGAAACCCAGAAGGGTTGATTCTCTTGATGCCGAGGCTATGCAAATTGCTGACTCCCATTATCACGATGACCAGGTACCATCTCTCGTCTCTGTCATCAATATTAATTAAGTAATTCAATTTCTCAACTTTTATTATATTCTCTCTCCTTGGTCCTTATGTGATTTGATTGTGATATGTTAGGTAAATTAGTATAATGCCATGCAATGTAATTGATAAAAGAAAATTGACAAACATTCTCTTATTAGAATTGAGTTGCACAGCACAGTAGTAAGTAAATCTACTAAATACAAGTTTGAGGATCATGAGTGATACTAGGAGTTGCATAACATGAGGACCCTACAAATGGTCTTGTTTTCTTCACATGTAGGGAGTGATGTGTACCTTGTGAATGATAGGAGTTGGTTTCGGTAGGACAATATGGGTCGTGCAAATCTTTGTAGTGAAGGTAATAAGGGTCCGCAAGCAAGAAAGGGATGATAATATGAATAGCCTTGCTCTATTCCCCTGTTTTTTTTTCTTTTAATGTAGGACGCCACTATGCTTTATATTAGTACGTAGTACATTCGATACAAGTGGCTTTCCTGAGATCATTGGTATTTGCACATTGTCTACCTGTGTTAGTGACCACGGGGTTTGGAAATATGCAGAACCTTTCTGTTTGGGGCACTCTGTCATTGGCATTCCAAACTCTTGGCGTGGTGTATGGTGACATGGGCACAAGTCCTTTGTATGTCTTCACTGATGTGTTCAGCAAAGTGCCTATAACTTCGGAGGTTGACATATTGGGGGCTCTGTCTATTGTTGTCTACACAATAGCTCTTGTACCTTTAGTGAAGTATGTTTTTATAGTGCTTAAAGCTAATGATAATGGAGAAGGTATGGGATTTTCCAACTTTCATTCAATGTGGTTAATCATTCGGACTTTGTACAGTAGTCAACAATGGCCAGCTTTTAACTGCAGGAGGAACGTTTGCGCTTTATTCATTGATCAGCCGGTATGCCAATGTGAATGTGCTTCCAAACCGCCAGCAAGCTGATGAAGCCATCTCCAGCTTTAGGCTTAGGCTACCCACTCCGGAACTTGAAAGGGCTCTGAGGATCAAAGAGGTTTTGGAAAAGAGCTCCTTTGCCAAAACTTCTCTGCTGTTAGTGGTTCTAATGGGAACGTCATTGGTTATAGGGGATGGTATCCTTACTCCAGCTATGTCAGGTATGCAATTATTTTAAAACAACTACATCACTTGAAAGTATCATATGCATCAATGCATGTCGACTGTCCTGCTCGTAAATTAATCACATTCCGTGAGAGGGATAGTATGGTATAGCTGTCTAGAAGACTTCTGATTCCCAATTTCAATAAAGTTTTGGTAGCTTAGTTGAGCACAAGCCTGTGCACAGTGCACCTTTAGCTCTGGCTAACAACAGCAATCGTAGTTCAGCTCCTGCTGATTTCTTTGTAAAGTTATCCTCTAAAACTTTCACTTTCTTGCATAGCACATTAACACCTGCCTAATATTGCTAATTATATCTGACTACTGATTCTCTTCTTACAGTCATGTCAGCGGTGAGTGGTCTGCAGGGTGAGATAAAGGGATTTGGTCCTGGTAAGTGTACCTGCCGTGGCAACTGGACATTCTAGTGGTCTATTTTTCAGAAATTGGAGTTATACTTCGCATATTGTTGAGACTAGGGAGTAATAGGATTTTCTAAAGCCTCTCATTTGTATTATTCAAGACACAATCCTACTGGCGTGCTGTGATCTATTGGCCGATGTGGAAAACAAATATTGAAATTCAGCATATTTAGTCTTTTTGTGATGTTTAGAAGTTCACTGACTCTTTCCATTATGTTAACTGGTAGAGTTTATTTCCCAATGTTTTAAAGTCAATATGTCACATGTTCAAATTAATATGACTAACACTTCTACTACACATTGTAGAATTTGAATAGTGGGATTCATGTTGGGGAGGTAGGAAGTAGTGTGATGGAGTAATTTTGAATACTGGGATTATTGTGGGATTAGCCGTTCTAATGGTCTTTTTTATTTTAATTAAATGGACAGATGCTGTGGTGATTGTTTCGATCATCATCTTAATTGCATTGTTTAGCATACAAAGGTTTGGGACCAGCAAAGTTGGCTTTTCATTTGCTCCTGTCCTTGCTTTGTGGTTCTTTTCTCTGGGAGCTGTTGGAATTTACAACCTATACAGACATGGAATCAGTGTGATAAGGGCTCTAAACCCAGTTTATATGTACCTTTTCTTTGTGAAGAATGGTGAACTTGCATTGGGAGCTCTTGGTGGCTGTGTTTTATGCATCACAGGTAGCTGGACTATTTGCGGTATCTTGTTATGCCTCAAATTTTTCATTTGCATTCTGCCTCTTTGTTTATCCAGTCAATTCCAACATCCCACTGAAATTAAATTGTCTGAAATCACCAAATTGTTCTTAGTTGTAATCAATTACCAACAATTGGATTGGTGTATCTTTTAACCCAATAACTTTTATTCATTTGTTGGATTACTTGCATAATATATCAATCTTAAGCAAATCACCACAAAATTGTTTTGTCTTGATTCAAAACCTTAATCAATTTCGTTTAATATTTTCATTGCACTCTTCATATGCACTCTGCAGTGTATGCTGCTCAAGTGTGCTAATAGCCAGTGGCACTCCTTTAAGTTGTAACCTAACGTTTGTTTGTCTGAGAGGATCTTTGAAACCAAACAAGAAAAATAGTCGCTACTTATTATTATTACTCCTAGTCAGAATCGTTCCTGACTTGTTCTAAATATGACCTCATTTTTATTTAACGAATGTCATTTGTTTTTCTTGATCATCATATTGGAAAGACTGATAACGTACCTGAATTATGGCCAGAAGCAAAAGTGACCTAAATATGTTATCCCATTCTAACCTGATTGAACCCAATCTTTTTTGCTATGTTTTTATGCTATTGTAATTTCTTTAACTAATATGATTTCAGGGGCTGAAGCCATGTTTGCTGATCTTGGGCACTTCTCTGTACGATCCATACAGGTACGTCTTTTTGGGTTGGATACAGTGCTTCCTGGCTTTACCATAACTCCTGTATATCTTCAATTTATGATGACCTTGCAGATTGCATTTACTTCTATTGTGTTCCCCTGCCTTCTACTAGCTTACTTAGGCCAAGCTGCATATCTGATTGACCATCCAACCTCAGCTGGACGAATATTCTATGATTGTTTACCAGGTAAACATCGAGGAAAACTTACTGCGTGGTGTGTACACCTTCTAGAAAATGTATTATCATCATCTTGTGTAACATCTTTTCTTAAACTGTCTGGAAAATTAGATGGGTTTTTCTGGCCAGTCTTTGTCGTTGCTACACTTGCTGCCATGATTGCCAGTCAGGCGATGATCTCTGCTACATTTTCATGCATCAAGCAAGCCATGGCCCTCGGATGTTTTCCTAGGCTGAAGATAGTTCACACCTCGAAAAAGCAGATGGGTCAGATTTACATCCCCGTCATCAATTGGTTTCTGATGATAATGTGTGTTGTGGTAGTGTCAACATTTCAAACAACCACAAATATTGCAAATGCATATGGTAAGCAATCTTTTCTGATGTTTGCGCACATGATGCATGTGCTATTTTTCCCTTCATACTGCTGCTGTGCTTGGTCTGTAATTTTTCACAATTGCAACTTAGACCTAGCAAAGCTAACATGGACCATACTGCCTGACTTGAATGGCTTGAAACTGGAGAGCATGTAAGTTAAGCAATTCTAATCTGAACCGAGATTAACCTAGCCAAATGAAACTAACCTGAGATTAGCCTTCTTGATAGTGAATCCATTTGCCTACAAATTTATTGTACAAGTAAAAATAGCAGCAGAGTTTCTATGAGTAGAACTTGGGATGAGGTGACCTGAACCTCTTTTCTAAATACCTAGGACCAAGTGACCTGTTTGTGGGATTGTGATTCATGCAGTCATAATTTACTGTTACTGAGAAATTTGTTTTTACAATGAGATTGTTATTTGTCATTCCAGGCATTGCTGAGGTTGGGGTGATGTTGGTCAGTACAGGCTTGGTGACCCTTGTCATGTTCCTGATCTGGCAAACCAACCTATTCCTAGCTTTATCATTCCCAATTGTCTTTGGGGCTGTAGAGCTCGTCTACTTGTCAGCTGTGCTATCAAAAATCTTAGAGGGTGGTTGGCTTCCACTAGCTTTTGCTTTCCTGTTGTTGCTGGTGATGTACGTATGGAACTATGGGAGTGTGCTCAAGTATCGTAGCGAAGTTAGAAACAAAATCTCCATGGATTTCATGCATGACCTTGGTGCCTCCCTAGGGACAATAAGGGTTCCTGGAATTGGGTTACTTTACAGTGAGCTTGTTCAAGGTGTCCCCTCCATTCTTGGGCAGTTTCTGCTTACACTTCCTGCTATTCACTCCACCATAGTCTTAGTTTGCATCAAATACGTTCCAGTCCCAGTTGTTCGTTTGGAAGAACGATTCCTATTCAGAAGAATTTGCCAGCGAGATTACCACATGTTTCGCTGCGTTGCTCGCTATGGGTACACTGATCTTCCAAAGGAAGACCACCATGCATTTGAACAGCTTCTGGTTGAAAGTCTGGTCAAGTACTTGAAACGTGAGGCACGGGAATTTTCCCTCGGTGATCAACTGGATGAGATGGACCTTAACAGCATCTCAGTGAGATCAGGGGGAACACTGCTGACATGGCAGATGATCTGCGGACCCCATTGATGCATGATCAGAGACTGGGAGAACCTTCAAGGCAGTCAATGTCAGAACAGGCAAGCCCTGAGGCTGAGTTGCCCTCTAGTGCAATGCCCTCAGCAGAGGAAGACCTAGGCTTAGAGTATGAACTGTCTGCTATCCGGGAAGCTGTAGATTCAGGGTTCACATATTTGCTCGGGGATGGAGACGTCAGAGCAAGGAAGGATTCATGGTTTATCAAGAAACTGGTGATTAACTACTTCTACTCGTTCTTGAGGAGGAATTGCAGGAGAGGTGCTGCTGTTCTTAAAGTTCCTCACATGAACATAATTGAAGTTGGGATGACATACATGGTTTGATTCACTACATTAACCTTGGACTGGAATTTCACCTGTTATTGTACTTTGTCTGCAGAGTTTGGAGAATGATGGGATCTTTAAATCGATAGCCTTTGTGTTTCTCATTCTTGCTTTTTAAGGTTAGCTTACTTCAGTTTAACAACTAGCCTCAGATAAAGTTCTTTTCCATTTGGTAGTTGTTATATGGAAATTTCTTCACATTCATAGTAGTTCTGCCTCTTTTTGATAGAAATAATGAACTAGCCATTCTTTTTCGATGGTTTTTAAATATAGTTGCCATCGTGTACCATGCATCCAAAGAAACCACCTTAGGATAGGAAGTTCAGTGGGTGGCCTAGATTACCTTGTAAGAAACGATATTACCTTTGTCGGGTATATATCATAAGGGCAGAAGTCGAATAATTTCCCATGAAGCTTCATTTTGCACTATGCCCTCTGTCCAAATGCTGTATCTCAGCTTTAACCTAGTTCATGCCCACAAATCTTAAAACACTCTGACAAGGTTACATTGACAATTTAATAATACAGCAACTTTTTTTCATATTAATTTATATAACCTAAGCTCATAAGATGTTAAAAAGGGTCCAAAAACGACATGCTAAAAGAATAAGGAAGGGGGTGAAAGTTTGGATGGACCAAACATCAAAATTGTACCTTTCTCCTCTTATCTTTTGCTAAAGACTAAAGATGCAAAAGGCTGCAGAGATATTAAACCTGGAATTATGTACAGTCTCCATCTACACAGCTGTAAAATGGCCAGCCCATTCTAGAAAAAACAGATTTCATAGAAAGAGTCCCCTGCTTTAACCCCACCCCTTTTGAGGTCCAATTCTGATGTAATCGAGATCTAAATCTGAATTTTTGTTAGTAATTATGTTTTATAAATATTACTGATTATGTTAGCTAACACTCAACATGTATGGATTTCAAGGCCTCAGGAGTTTGCCTAAATCCTTGATAGCTGCTACGGCCCGTGGTCATTGCCCGTGGTTGTGCCTTGGATTTTAGGGCCAACTTGTTTGGGTTGTAACTTTCTCTTCCGTACTCCGATTGATGCGATTTTTTAGTTGTTAGAAAGCTTATTGAATCTAATATCTACACAAATATAACAAAAATAAAAATCCTACCATAATATTAAAAAAGGGATACAAAACACTCATACATGTACACTAATCCTCTAAAATCAAGATCAAACCCTCATCAAAACCTATGCGACTACAATATTTACCATTAATTAATATGACTTCACATAAAAATATTTTTTGGAGAAGGGTTTGAACCTTAGAAGATATTTTCGAAAATTCATTAAAGTGAATTTTTATATTTTAGGGTAAGACACAATTTTACATGATAAGTTTACGAAATTTTTATTTGATGATTAAAAAAGATATTATAATCTGTTAATATATTAGACCTTAAGTTCAAATACCGTCTTCTATTATTATATCGTCGTTTTATAATTCATTATCTAATCCAATACAAAGACATTTAGTACATGATTGAGCTTATATCAAATGTTTTTATCAACCAAAATAATGGATATATATCATGCATCCCAATCAATAAAATACAAAATCTATGAATCCAATTAGTGGGCATTTACACATCCCAATCAATATCTATTTTTTTAGGATAGCATGGATTTGCATGCGCACAAACAACTAATAATTTGTTTGGCTCTCTTAGGAACCTTGTGGAAAAAATAATAAATAATACATGCAATATAGACAACACTATCACATATATATATTTATAATATAAAGACCAAAAAATAATTACATAATTATTATATAAATTATAAACCAACTTGCAAAAAGCTGTGTCAACATCAACAAATCATCATGCTTTTTCATGATAATTAGTAATAATCTTTTGTTGATCCCTATACTAATTAATGCACCATTAGGGAGACCAAACTAATTAACCCCCCAAAAAAAAGAAAAAGAAAAAGAAAAACAAGGGATGTACAAATTAAATTTTATTTTGGAGGGTCCCTCGAAGAAAACCAGAAAACCCTTTACCTAATTTTTGAGCAACCAATGTCCCCAAATTAAATTTTATATATCTTCAATGCCCTCCATTATTTTCGTTTGTATGTTTGTACACACACGCACTATCACAATTGACAAGAGACTCATCATATATTGTGGTCCTTTTGTAGCTAATGTGTAGGATCATACAAGAATATTATATATGGATCTTCGTGACCGATAAAATTTTAAATTAAGTTACTTTTAAATTTGATTTTAGTGACTCTGTCTTATAAAAGTTTATTATGAGATGGTAATTTCGATTATGTTATTTATTATATATTATGTCAATCATTTATGATTGTATTATCTAAAAATTTGAATTTATTTACTTCAATTTTGTGTGTGTGTGTGTGTGCATAACACGCGTTGAGATATTATATTACAGATTCCAATCTTCTTTATTTGCTTTTATAATTCTCTTTGATTAATTAATAAATAGAAAACAAAAAAAAAGCATATTTTTCCATAACATACATACTATATGTTATCTTCAAAATTCTCTTTGACTAACTAATGAATCGAGAGAAAATATATATTTTTCTCTACAATACATATTATATCTGTTATTTTTATGTCATACATATGCATACAATAGATATATTCTATTTACTTACTCGGATAACCCTCTAATATTTTTTATAAAAAAAATGAAGTGTCTCTCTTAATTATTTATATCGGTTGGTTGAACAAGACTATGTTTTTTAAAAAAATTTAATATAGCCAACAAAAATTCATTTATTTAATTCTCAAAGTTAGATATGTAGGAAAAAATAATTTGAAAACTATTTAGACATTATATCACAATCATCAACCAAATTGCAACACTATAGATAGATAGATAGATTTTCAATATATAGCAGTTTCTACGACTTTCTAGAACTTAATTTAATCAACACCCCATAACAATATATAATAAAATAAAAGAATTTGGTATAGATAAATAGTTTCCCGTGCATGCTCGTGACGTGGTACATGCAACAGCATTTTCTTGTTGACACCAGTTATTTTATTTATTTATTATTGATCAAAAAATATTTATTTATTTATTCATATATCATATATTAAAATCACAAGCTTTAACCTAATCCGTCGTACGTGTTCCTTACGGCAGTGATATTTGTTGAACAAAATAATTAATACATTATCGTGGTTTTTGCTAAATTCAGTCTATAAATTTTAACTTTATGTATAATTCATAATAATAATAATAATAATAATAATAAAAAAAAAATGAAGGGAACTATATAACCCATATTAACAATATTTGAATTGAGACAGGTCTTGGAAGGAGGAGAGAATATTGCTTTATTAAGTCAACTTTATATTTATCAAATATTAATTGATAAGTTAGCTCAACTTCTTATCGATTCCGATTAGACAATATCACAATTATTTTTTTAAAATCTTTTCTACCGATATTGTAATATTCAGATTAATTTTGGATTTAATTCTTGAGCTTTCTCTTTTTGCTTATACTTTTTCGTCAAATATCGAATTATTATTAGTCATCTATCAATTCAATTATTTATAACGAATCAGATGTATATACTGGAAGAACAAAAGATGAGAAAAATTAGGGTTTGATTGGATCATAAAAAGTTATGAATAATGTGTGCATTATAAGTTATTATATTATCGAAGTGAAAAGCTAAGTTAATTGACCATATGCACGAAATTTTCACCTCAATTTTTCCATTTTTACCTTTTTTGGGATCAAATTATGCCAAAAGCTTACTTCATTGATACTCATGGGGTCACATGATTTTTTTCTGATAAATAATGAAAATAAAGTCATTTGGGCCCCTTGAATATGCTTTTGTATATAGTTAAGGGCATATTAAGCAATAATTATAAATGCTGATCACAAAAGCTATTTCTTTTTCTTTTTTTTTTTGGTGTCTTTTAATGATTTGTGTTTTAAATTTTCCCAATTTCCTTTTTCTTTTCATTTTCCAAGTGAAATTCCATTCTTCCTATCATATCATCAGGTCAGTGTCTTATGTGATACATGGATGCCAGGTGGTCGAATCAGAATACGAGTGAGATTCACAGGCAAGTGAGGCTCATGAAATCTTTAAATGAAGCCACATACAAATCTCTGCCTTTACACGTTTGATACCGACAGTGTCCTACTCTCTCACTCTGCCTTCCTACTCGCTCAATCTCCCGCGTGCTCCACTGCTCTTTGTATACCGAAAAATTTGATCTGACACGATAATATCATTAGTATATGACAATATTATTAAGAGAAGACAACGTTTTGGAGTGACTTGACTAAATTTTGATTTGTCGTCACACAACTTTAATCATCTATTAGCCGAGTTGGCTTGGCTCATATTTATATTAAATCTAAATTTAAATCGAGATAAGTCGATTCAATTTAAAAGTGAAGCTTTAGCCTGGCAGAATTGGAAGTGATTAAGCCTTAACATATTGTACCTTGTAAATTTTTATGCTTATTTGGCATATATATAGTTTTAAATAACTCTAACATTCAACTTAAAAGTTAAAACAATAAGGATCGATAGTATGTTCTAGAGTCAAATTATTGATATCCAAAATTGTAAATAAAATCATAAAATATGTTGGAATTTCCTTATAAAAAATTCATTCTCAAACTCAAATATGTCGAGTCGAGATTCATTAAGCTTGTACTTGTCTCGGTTAGTGATTGATCACATAGAGTTGAGTTTTGCAAACTTTGGAACAAAGCCGAACTTGAGGACTTACGAAGATAATTTTGCTTGTTTTACAACTTTAAGAACAATTAGGGTTGTAAACGAGTCAAGCCGAGCCCGAGCCGGCTCGGATCGATTACATTTTATCTCAACTCAAAACTAGACGAGTCTTTGAAGTTTAGACTCGGGCTAGGCTCGGATAGCTTAGGCTCGAGTTCGAGCTCGAGCTCGGCTCGATTTATTTTTTTGGATTTGTTTAAAAAGTTTCTAAATTCAAAGTTATACTCGAAACTAAATTATATATTTTTGTATTAAATTCAAAAATAAGAATTTGAATGAAATTTTGATGTTTTTAGAGATAATTTTATACTTTCAAAACAAGTATTTTAAAAGACAAATTATTTAACATAAATCGAGTCGAGTCGAGCTCGGACTTAGGCTCAGTATGACTTCGAGCCTGTTCGGATTCGGGTTCGGCTCGAGGCTCGGCTTGACTCGAACCCGAGCCAAACTCGAACATTCGACGAGACCAACTCGATTTGGTTACAATCCTAATAAGTACAACTAGCAGATTTGATTACTCCATTTTATTTATGTTGCATAAAATAATCTCATAAATACTTATTAATAACCCAATTTTCATTATGCACCATCTAATCTTCTTATCTAATTTTAATCCAAATTTCAATCCGTATCAAATGGAAATAAATTAATTATTGAACAAGGAATAGTGTAATTAAACACGCTATGTATAACTAATTTACACGATTGTAGATTGTATAATCTATAAAATTACAATTAAAACCTTAACTTTATTTATAAACCTATAATTTAGTTATTTTATCTCTCAATTCTAAAATAACCTTAAAAAAATCAATTGGTAATAAGTTGTAATTCAGAATGACACAAAGGGAAATGTCGTGGGCAATTTTTGCTTTTTCTCTTGAAAAAATAATTGGAAAAGGGGCCTACAAGAGAAGGGAAAATAGGTTGCTCACCCTCTTATCTTAAAAATAAGGTTATAAGGTCACTACTTATCAAATAACTTTAATTCTAGACATTTCTTCCACAAAGGGATTATGATGTTTTGTTGTCTCAATCACATTAGTGTACGTGTTAATCACTTTCCTCCTTTCTTATTTCTCCACCATCTCTTCTTATCTACCACTTTCTTTCTTTCTTTCTTTTTTTCCTTTTCTTTCCATCTCTTAATGTCAATCTACCTGGACTTCATTAACTATAATGTCGATCACGACTTACGAGAGAAGAGAATCGAGCAGACAGATTGGATGGTTAGTCTTTGTATTTCTTGATTCTTAGTTTAGTTTTCTATTCCTTCTACTTAATATCTCTCCATTTTAATAGATGACAACTTAGATAAAATCCTTGCGAAAAAGGATGCCTACTAATTGTTGTACTTATCATTTAAAAATAAATAAATAAATGCAGGTTCGGATGTGAATGATGCTTTGTAGTTGGTCAGGGAGCAGGTTACAACATGTTCAAAGGAGAATAGATCAGTGCATCAGAGAATTATCAAATTACTCTTCAATTTTCAGTATGTCCTCATTGAGAAAGTGCACAGGTTCCACTTGAATTAGGTCCATAGGCTGATCTGTTAAAGTTAGGGATAGGAAGATTATTATGTAATTCCGTCTTGCAGAAAAAAAAAATTATAAATATATGTGGGAGCGTACTTTATTTCCGATGAGACCATCTCATATAAATTTATATCGTTAATTATAGCTCTGTGCATTAACTTTTATTCTTCTTTATACAATGTGTTAACCATTTTATAAAAGATTATATAAATATCATAATTAATTGTCTTTTTAATAAAGTAATTCAATACTAAATGATTTCTATGACACAAAAGTTCCAAACCCCTCATTATACAAAAAAAAAGGGAAAAACCTTAAAATTTTTCCACTTGTAATACTATTATTTAAGTTGTGCACAATTCATAAGGTTTCTATAAAATTAAAAAAAGAAAAAACAATTCAGAAGAAGGTTGGTGGAAATTAACTAAAGGATTATAGTTGACTATTTTCCTCATCTATTCTATATTAATGTGTTAAACACCAAAATTAGGGGAAAAAAACAAACAATAATAAGAAATGGTCTAGCCAGTCAAAAAGTCATGGACATTTTTTGATGTTTGAAAACTTGAAACAACAAATAATACCACATTTTTCACGATCTTCCCAACCTCCTCAACCCTACTTCTACTTAGCCTTCTATTATGATTTCTTCACCGACAAAAAATAATACAAATTATAATAATTTTTCTCTATTTTATAATATTTATCGTTTCTGGGTCAAAAAATAAATATCTCCTTAAATTCTAACAATAATTCTTTTCACCCGATATCCTTAAATTTTTGGTATGTACGCAACAAATAAATAGGGCCAACAACTCCCAATTTTCTTCATTGGAACGTTGTGTGTTTTAGGGAAAAATTAATTGTGGGTATTCAATGTAATTATAATATGGTGCATCTCAACTGATCATACATTTATTAAAGTCTGAAATGGCCAATATAATAATAATTGGACCTAACCTTTTTTTTTAAGGAAAAAAAAAACAATGGTAGATATGAAAGTGCAATATTTAAATTTATTTCAATGTTTTTATTCCCCTTAGTAAAAAAATTGATCTACTGCCCTTTGACTAAAATCTCTGCCAAATCTCAGGGTCAACACAGTCCATAAAGGAGTGACAATAAAGAAGGATGACATTGAGATTACTGCACCTAAAATACACTTTAAGTTAAAGTATTTTGATTTTCTCTAATTTTGAAGAGAATAATTTAAATATATTTCTTACTAGAAGAGTCGGTTAATTATCGAGTTTTTTTTCTAAAAAGAAAGTAAATTATTTATTTGAACTTTAACAAATTATTCTATGCTCGAAATTTTTTAATATAAGCTTACATCTCTTGACATTGTTGAAATAAACAACATAGCACACCAAAATGTCCATATAATTATAAAGCGATCATAAGTATCATATGATCATAGCGTAAATTTTTAAGACTTGTAATTAATAATTAGTTTAGCATTTTTGTTACGTCAACAAGTATAAAGAACATACTAATCTAATCAATCATATTATCCAAAATGTATTATAAACCTAACTTTATAATTGAGAAAAAGCATGGATGAAAAGATAATTTTACATAATTTATGAGCTATAATATTGTCTTTTTTGGCACGGAAGAGAAAAAAAGTATTTTTTTAATTTCATACATATAATAATATTGTTTTTAAGTCAAGTTGAAAGGATTATAATTTTGGTGATTATAGTTGATGTAGTGAATTAAATTAAATCCAAATATGAATAATAATTCTGGGAAGAGAGGAGATGAGTATTGATCAGCATCGTTGCAGCGATATATATTGTTCCTTTGGAGGGCAACAGAGAGAGTCAGAGGGTGAAGGTGGTGTTTAAATGCCTGATTTGATGCTCATGAGATGCAAATTCCCGCATCCACTGCTGAGTTTTCAGAGCTCTTTTGCCACTTCTCTCTCTCTCTCTCCTCCTCCAGGTGGACCAAATCCCCTTCTTTAATCACACACAGTATCACTCACACCTCTCTCCCCTGCCTCTCTCTCTCTCTCTCTCTCTCTCTAAACTGGCTGGGTAACCTTAATTAAAAAGAAAAAAATCAGGCCCGATGGGTGGAATATAGTATGACACAAAATCGTGAGGAAGGGGGAAAAAGAATCTCAAAAATCAGTTCACCAAAACACACGTATAATAAAACCTTGCTAATTGTCCCTGTCTTTCTCACTCCTCACGCAAAATATTCGTAATCTCCCTCTCCATACTCTCCATTTCAAGTTCTTCAAGCTTCTCAACCACCTCCTCTCTCTCTCTCTCTCTCTCTCTCTCTCTCCATTTCAAGTTTCCCATTTCATTTGTTCAACTGCTTTATTTACACCCACATAGAAGTTACAGGGCAACTTCTATAAAGAAAGATTCAGTTCCGATTTCCTCCAAATCTCTTTCTCTCTTTCTATCTGTCCCACTGTAGAGTTGCTGCTGGAGGAAGGTGCTAATGCAAATGGGTGTGCTTCGAATTGCCTGAATTTCAAAAGGAGTGGTCTTTGGTGACTTGGATACTGTTCTTACCAAAGTGGGCACTTGCTTAAATCGCTTCAATTTGCGGAAAAGATGATCTTGTGGCCTTTGTAAGGGAGTCTATGATGGATCCAGAAAGTGGGCTTTATCAAAACGAAGTAAAGGTGAGTTCTTTTGCATGTTTTTCTCCTTAAATAATCAACCCACCAGGCTTATGTTTGTATTTTGACTTCGGATTGATTCTGATTTCTCTCTTCATCTCTCTTCACTGATGCAGAAGGAATCATGGAGGCAAGTTCTGGTCTTGGCATACCAGAGCTTGGGAGTTGTGTATGGAGATTTGAGCACCTCCCCTCTGTATGTTTACAAGAATGCATTTGCTGAGGATATTGAACACTCTGACACAAATGAAGAGATTTTTGGGGTTTTGAGCTTTGTGTTTTGGACACTTACCCTCATCCCTCTTCTCAAATATGTGTTCATAGTTCTGAGAGCAGATGACAATGGTGAAGGGGGAACATTTGCCCTGTATTCCCTCCTGTGTCGACACGCCCGAGTCAACTCACTCCCCAATTGCCAATTGGCAGACGAGGAGCTCTCAGAGTACAAGAAAGATGTGGCCAGCCCGACCCGGACCGGCTTCGGGTCGAGGCTCAAATCCACTTTGGAAAAGCATAGGGTGTTGCAGAAGTTCTTGCTGGTGTTAGCTTTGATTGGGACTTGTATGGTGATTGGAGATGGAGTTCTTACTCCTGCTATTTCTGGTATAATTTTCATCTTCTATGAATTCCCTATTTTTGGAGAAAAAAAGTAAAAAAAGTTTGGGTTGGTTTTTTCATGTTGTTAGGTTGATTGAATTTGATGAAAAAATTGGTTTTATTGACATAACTTTTTGCCTGTTTTTTGCAGTATTTTCTGCCGTTTCAGGTCTGGAACTTTCAATGTCACATGAACATCACAAATGTAAGAATCTCTTGGCTTCTATTCTATCAAAGTTTCTCTGTTTTGGCAAAACCACTGGTGGGTAGGAATTAGCACTTCGTACTACTAATTATAGGTATGATTTAGTGAAAGATTTGGATTTCTTGAAAGATTAATGTCAAGTCTACTCATTGCTAGTGTAATTAGGCTTTACTAAGATGCTTATAATTCTTGCCAAATTGGAATTTTTTAAGAATCTTGTGCCCTATATTTTCTTCTTAATCGTCTAAATTGGCAACTTTTTGGCATCTGCTTCTTTCTTAAAGGTGAAAACATTTTCCTAACTTGGAGTGGAGATGTGGGCTAGTTTTGTTGAAAAGCCCTTGATGGTGGTATCAGGGACCTAGGTTCGAAAACCGTCCTGTATGCCTTTATGGCTCCTTTGAACCTCTTCAAAGGCGCGCGGGCACACACATACAACCCTCCATGACCCCCCAAAAAAAAAGGAAAACAGTTTCCAACTTCACAAAAGGCACTGTTGTAAATTTTGTCATAACGAGTTGGTTAGGTCCCAGATAGATATCAAAATCTCTGACCTGAATCTGGAACTTGCATTTATATTCTTTTTGGGTATTTTTGGTTTCCCGGGGTTGGGGGTTGGGACTGAGGTAAATAGATGGACAAGTAACATAACTGTTCCGGCTTTCTAATGAAATTGAAAATATAGAACTTTGTTGCAATTACTCATGGTATAGTCAAATGTCAAACACGCATCGATTCAAGGAAGCACATCATGTCATTCATGTTGGTGTTTTGGTCCCATGTAAACTGTTTACTTTGAGTTGAGATGTAGGATTTTGACTGATTAACTCACGTTCTAAACAGTTGAATGAATAATCGATTTGTATGCTGCATGAAGATATATGCTGCATGAAGATATATGCTTTTAAGTTTCCCTAATCTTTTGGGTTTGTTAAGACGATTTAACTCCACGAAAGAGCAGCTTTTCTGAGCGAAAGTGTGAATGGCGCATGTTGCCAAGAAGGTGCTGCCACTTTTGATATATTAAAGGTTGCCATTTTCTTTATGGGTTGCTAGTTTGGGCTTCATTATATAAGCATAATGGTTGAGCAAGTTGGCAAAAGGATGCATCTTTTTTTATGAATAAGCTCATATTTTGACTTAATAAAGTTGTTCCGATCCAAAAACTTTTGAAAGTAGGTATTGACGTTCCTTTCTTTCCTCAACTTTAAAGATAGAATACTGGAAGGAGAGTTTACTGTATTACTATATACATTTGTGGCATCTTTCTTATAGCTCTGTTCATTCTAATCTGATACGTCGGCTGATTTATTTTTCTATCGCTGTTGGTGACTGTACGACCCATTTTTGAAATATTGTTGGTGGATTTGTTGGAATAGACTATGGAAAATTTCGTTGTTACTCTTTGTTTTATATGATTGGGAAACATCATCAATCTGTTGTTTTCTGCACTTTTAAGGAAAAGAAAATGATTATTAAATTTCCGAAAATGAATGCTGAATTTCTTTGCTCGTTAATCCACAGTTTCATGGAAAATAAAATGGATCTCATATTCCAATAGGAAAAGTAACAATAAGTGTGCATAACTGATCCATACAGAAGCCACGTTTAATGGCTCTCAGATGACTGCTACACTGATATATGCTACCTCTGAATATTTTCCTTTGCTTATGGTCAGTGGATGTTCGCTCCTAAAAGCTTGTAACTTTCTTGTATGGCAGATGTAGAACTCCCAGTTGCATGCCTCATACTTATAGGATTGTTCGCCCTCCAGCATTTCGGCACACACCGGGTGGGATTCTTGTTTGCACCTATTGTTGTAACGTGGCTTATCTGCATCAGTGCCATTGGGTTGTACAATATATTACACTGGAACCCTTATGTGTATCAAGCCCTTTCTCCTTACTACATGTACAAATTTCTCAAGAAAACACAGACAGGAGGTTGGATGTCTTTAGGTGGAATTTTGTTGTGCATTACAGGTAAGCGATGATCACTTTTGTTGCCTTCAAACCTATTTTCTCAGCCCTTTATTCTCTTTTTCAACATCCAACTCAAAGAACGTCAAAATTTGTTACTACAGGTTCAGAAGCAATGTTTGCTGATCTCGGGCACTTTTCACAATTATCAATCAAGGCATGTTTTTGGCTTTTCAGTTAGTTTCATTTAGTTTGTTAGACGAACATTTGAAGTTTCTTTTCCATTTCAAATTCTGGGTTGTCTAAAGAGTATTTGCCTTTGTTCAGATTGCCTTCACTTTTGTTGTGTATCCCGCATTAATTCTTGCTTATATGGGCCAAGCTGCGTATCTATCCAAACACCATGGGATCTCCAGCGACTATCGAATTGGATTCTACGTTTCGGTACCTGGTACTTGTTCTTCTTTTCTGATTATACTTGGCAAGAGATCTGAAACTTTTTCGGTGAAACTGAATTTGAAATTTCACATGTCAGAGAATTTGAGATGGCCAGTGCTGGGAATAGCTATTCTAGCCGCCGTTGTTGGTAGCCAAGCCATAATCACTGGCACCTTCTCTATCATTAAGCAGTGCCATGCTCTCGGTTGCTTCCCTCGGGTGAAAATCGTGCACACATCATCCAAAGTTCATGGACAGATTTATATCCCAGAAATTAACTGGACTTTGATGATATTATGTTTGGCCGTCACCATTGGTTTCAGAGACACAAAACGGATGGGCAATGCCTCAGGTATGTCAACTGTCAAGATTTGAACTATTCAAATTGTTCCACAAAATAATTACTTCATTTGTACTGGAATGATTATCCTTGTTGCTTTTCACCAGCATTGAGAAGTGGTGAAAAGAGCCGTTAGTTATGGGTTTTAATGAAACTGTGGACATTTAGGAAACTCAATTGGAGATAACCCCGAAATATAGACATAGTACAAATGTACAATCATTTTGAGACGGAGTACATAAACTTTATGTGATAGGGGGCTAAGTTTGACCTGACATCATATTCTTGCACAGGTTTGGCAGTCATCACGGTCATGCTCGTCACTACGTGCCTCATGTCCCTTGTGATTGTCCTCTGTTGGCACAGAAGTTTGTTCCTGGCAATTGCATTTGTGGTCTTCTTTGGCTCCATTGAGGCTCTCTACTTCTCAGCTTCGCTGATCAAATTCCTGGAAGGGGCATGGGTTCCAGTTGCCCTGGCATTTATCTTCATGATGGTGATGTACGCATGGCATTACGGCACCCTCAAAAAGTACGAGTTTGATGTCCAAAACAAGGTCTCTATCAATTGGCTTCTCAGCTTGGGCCCGAGTTTGGGTATTGTAAGAGTCCGGGGAATGGGCCTCATCCACACTGAACTTGTTTCAGGGATCCCTGCGATCTTCTCCCATTTTGTCACCAATCTTCCCGCTTTTCACCAAGTCTTGGTCTTCCTCTGCATCAAGTCTGTCCCCGTCCCTCACGTGAAACCTGAGGAACGGTTCCTGGTGGGTCATATCGGCCCCAAGGAATACAGGTTATATCGCTGCATTGTGAGATATGGGTACCATGACTTCCACAAGGATGACTTGGAGTTTGAGAATGATCTTGTGTGTAGCATAGCTGAGTTCATAAGGGCCGGGAACTCTAAGAGGCAGAATCTAAAGGATGATCTGCACAAAGAGACCGACGAGAAGATGACAGTTGTGGGGTCACCCTCGACTCACACAGACGGGATCAAAGTGTGCAAAGACACAGACGACGAAGGCGAGGATATGGATGTACCGGGGACTTCAGAGCTGAAAGAGATCCGGTCCCCAGTGATCACCCCAAGGAAGAGGGTACGGTTTCTGTTGCCCGAGTCCCCAAAGATCGAGGATGGAGCCAAGGAGGAGCTTCGAGACCTAATGGAGGCGAGGGAGGCTGGAATCGCATACATAATGGGGCATGCTCATGTAAGGGCAAAGCCAGGGTCAAGTTGGTTAAAGAAGATTGTGATAAATTTAGGGTACGACTTCTTGAGAAGGAACAGCAGGGCACCTACCTATCCACTCAGTGTTCCTCATGCTTCAACTTTAGAGGTGGGAATGATCTACCATGTTTGATTTACCATTTACATTTTGAATACTCTGTAAATGATGTAATTTTGTTTAGTGTATGTATGTTTTCTTTCTCATGCTTCTGATTGATGACTGAAATTTTGGAAAGGATTCAATAACTAATCATCTCAGAAAACTTCATATATTCTTGCTCTGTGAAAAATGATGTAATTATATTCTCCTTAACACTTAGGGCATATTCGATGTTATATAAACGTCATCCTCCATTATATAGGCATATTCGAAGTTATATAAACGCCATCCTCCGCTATAGCAAATTTAATTCGACATTGGGGTCCGAGCTTGTTTTCTTTTGTGTCATTTTAAATTTTATGAGGGATTGAATATGGAAAAAGGAGGATAAATTTTGTTGTGATAGCAAATTTGGGGTGTGTTTACAGGGCTTTTTCTAATGTATAGGGTTATGGGCTGCTCCACCAACGCTTCCAAACTCAGATCTATTCTCTCCTATTATAGGCTAATATGGGTTCTTCTTCTAGCCTGTTATATATATATATTTTGAAAAGAGCCTGTTTTATATGTTGATCTAGTGTAATTCTTTTATATAAGTCGGAATTTGAAATGTAAAACTTTATTAAAATTTCGGTTCGTATTTCATCCCTTTAAAAAAATGACATAAAAGCAAGACAAATAAAATACAGTATAAAAGGGCACTCACAAATAGAGAGAAATAAACTACTTTTATAATTGAAGAGATAATTATATTGGAAGAACTTACCAAACAAAAGCTAACTTTCTATTTTGGTACTAATTTTTATTAAATTTTTTAAAAATAAGTATGATTGTTAATATTATTTAAATTATCTCCCTTAAAAACCTTTATAATTATTTATTTATAAAAGCTTATAATATTAAATACTACTAGTCTCATTTAAAATTATGGAATTAAAGTGGAGGGTTGGGGGTGACCTTGAATTCCACCCATAGAGGGAGAGCTTTGGGCATCCCTAAAAATATCTTCACATGGATCATCAACATACTTATCGAATCAGAATATCTTATATATTTTCGAGATTATCTACTTTTTACCATATGTTATGAGATGATTGAATGACTAACGAAAATAGAGGTGGATTTTATGAGCGATAATTTTTTTCTCTTAATAGTGTATATTCGCGGAAGTATTTCACAATTTGCTCGTCTCAAACCTTCCACAAACAGGGAAGTGGGGCCCATAATTCCTACCAAAGTGGATATGGATGCGCCCAACACCCCCCCAACCCCCAAACAACTCATGAGTCATAAGCAACCTACCCAACAAACAAAATATTTTTTGAATTAAAATCATACTTTAAATATATTGGAGTTATTAAAATATAAAATTGATTAATTTAGATATCGTATTTGAAGGGTGTTTTTTAAAATCACTACCAATTTGGAGATGGTAGATTGATTATTTTATAATTTATCAAATTGAGAAAAGAAAATTAATATACTTACCCCAAGTAAATTAATTATTTTTCCCCTATTTTTCACCTTGATATGTTATAAAACAATCGAATTTTCACTTCTTGAATTTAATGGCAGAGGCAGGAATTTGAAATAAGAGTGTCCAATATTTTTGATCCAGATTTAAGAATGTCCAATTACTTATAAGTTTTAATTTTTAGTCCAAATATTAGATTTTTTAATTTTTTGGGCGAAGGACACCCTTGGCTCCCTTCGTTCTATTTCTACCATTATTATGATATTACATATTCCTATTCGATTGGATAACCCCAAAAAAAAAAAAACAGATACAAGATTTGATCCCTTCGTCAAGATAAAGACATTATACGACCCTAAATCAATGGTGGTTTAAAAAAATCACTTTCACGAGTATGGTGTATGATCAATTAACTTTATAGTTTGATATACAAATGTTCAACAAGGTATGGTTTATTTTAATCAAAAAACCCAAAATAAATTGGTGGGCTGCATTTTGAAGGGTTTTTTTGTGAAAAATGTTTCCTCAAAAACATGTTTCTTCGCAGGAAAATTAGACCCAACATATATTCTCATTACTGAAATGAAATCATAAAACATACGTATTAAAGATAAGTATACGAGAATAATATCACTTACAATTGAAGTTTTTTGTCAATGATATGTAATAAGAGAATTAATCCTCCAAAATACTGTGATATAACAACAACTTTTAAGTTTAGATTTTACTTTTACATAATCTAAAGAAATAGAATAAATAATTTTAGTGAAGTGAATATTTCTTCGAGCATAGTAAAATACTTCTCCACTATTTTTCTTTCCTATAATTTTTGACCAATGAAAAAAAATTGGCATGGAAAATGGGAGGAAGGCGAGACGTGGGTTCCCGTTTAATACGGCGAATGGATAAGCACAAGCATAAAGGATTTGGGCCCCCTTACTTTTTCTTCGCTTTTTTTTACTTTTTCCTTGCTTTTTTTTTTTTTCCTCTTCTCACTCTGTTTTCATTTTAATTTTACTTCCTCGAGTTAAGTTATTTTTTGACATAAAATTTATCTCGAAGTAAATACAAATTCATCATTTTATTAGAAATAATATATATTTTAATTTTAATTTTAATTTTTGAATAAATTAAAATTATTTTCAAGTTTGTAACAAACTTAGGACCTGTACTAAGTTGTATTAAAAAAATTATTAATTGTTTTTTTATTTCTACTATATATATTATTTTTATAATTTTGAACATAGCCCTTAATCCAATTATTCGAACCGCGGGTAATTAATTGAAATGGATCCCAAATCACCAAAATCAAAACATGCCGATTCCAAGTACCAACGTATAATAAATCTCTTGAAGTTCTGAACCGGACCAGCTGTGTTTGTGGTGGCTCGCCCAGAATTGTGGGAAATTGAGTTTTTTTTATAAAAAAACAATTCTTAGATAAATAAATAATTCTTTCATTTCTCCAAAAATAACACGTGTCGTGATCCTAGCCAGCCGGCGGTGTCGCAAAACCTCCTATTTTTCTTGTTTATTTTCCCTTTTTTAAAGTTTCTCGACGACCTAAATGCAGGAACAACCCTTGATATGACATCCTAAACAGGAGAGATGGGCGACCAACCTTTTCTTTTTCTTTTTTTTCTTTTTTTAAAAGTTCTTTCTAATTTAGAAATATAGTAGTTTTAAAATTCAATGAATTGTTTGACTAATTTAAATTTAAATATTTGGTCAGTTATACGAGAAAACCTCAACATATATAAATCTTTTCAAAAAAATTTTATCTTAAATATTTTTTCTAGAGATAGCTATATATTTTTTTCTAAAAATGAACCGCTAAAATTTATAATAATTTATCAAATATCCGAGTCGTTTAAATTTTTGCTTTTAAAAAATAAATTTTACTGTCAAATATAAATATGGTAGTACTATTTTAATTTTCAAAAATCTGAAAAATATATTTAACATTTTGGAAAAATAAAAACAAAAATGATGGTAACTTTGGAGTCAACAAAATGGCACCTTCCACTCTCAAAGACAAAGGGTAGAAACGTGGCATATTCCAGCATCAAATAGAATCTCTAATATTTATATATGGTATGCACACAATATATTGACTAAATCAACTAATTATATACTAAATGAGATTAGTGAATCATTGACCATTAGTTAGCCAGCTTGTTAATCATGAGGATGAAAAGGTCAATATTTAATCCATTACATGAATGTTGATCTACTCCACCCCTATAATTAATATATATATATAAATAAGTTTAACTCAGTTTCATCATTTATATTTTTACACGTAAGTAGATAATATATCATTTAACTGTGAGATAAAATCAGATTTTAAGTAGATAATAATGATAAAATATTACTAAAAGTTTGATAGTAGTTGATCTAAGCATATATTGATGTGCTTGTACTCAGATAAAACGTCTTATATAATTAAGAATTGATATCAATATAGATTCATATCTAATTACATCAGACTTTACATTATATAATTTATTCAATCTTACAAGTGAAGAAAAAGCACGGAAAAGGAAAAAAGATAATTCAATATAAAGTGTCGTTATCATTTGACCAACCATTTTAATAAAGTAAGTACATATATATTTTCTAATAGAAAAGTAAGTATACTATTTTATCAAAATTTATAAATTATGTAAAATGCATATAGGACAATGTATGTGTGCTAATACTACCCCATCTACACACACAAAAATAACATACAATATAATTAGGATAATGTTACTTAGTTTCCACCACCATTATAAAACAAAGGCAAACTTGGCCATACTAAATAATTTAATTAAAAAACTCCAAGATATTTATATATTTTTTTAATTTTTGTGTGACAAGACTTCACAATGTAATATATTAGTTTTGAGGCTTGAAAAGATGTATTTTTTTTTTCCCAACAAAATAAATACTTGATTTAGGTCAGCCTTTTAATTCTGATAAGATCAAGCCCGTGTGATGTCCAGCCTAGCCAAACAAATTTTAATCATAAAATTAGGCATAGATAGTGACAATTTAATTGCTAGGACAAGCTATCTCGTGGTATATTAATAAATATTTTTATTTTAATAGACATAAATATGTATTGCATTTGGTTTAAATATTAATATTTTGTTTTACAATATGACTAGTTGAGCTATATATTATAGTTATTGCATTAAATTTAAATTAATTTCCAAGCAAAAAATATTGGCAAGCATTTTCGTAATAATTAGTTTTAGTTTTGTTGTTGATGTATTTGTTTCAAGATTTTTTGTTTTCATAGAATATTTCAATAACTATTAATATTTTGTTTTACAATATGACTAGTTGAGCTATATATTATAGTTATTGCATTAAATTTAAATTAATTTCCAAGCAAAAAATATTGGCAAGCATTTTCGTAATAATTAGTTTTAGTTTTGTTGTTGATGTATTTGTTTCAAGATTTTTTGTTTTCATAGAATATTTCAATAACTTATTTGAACAGTAATTATACATCACAGAACCAAAAAATTAATGAAAAAAATATGCTCATGCATTTATAGTTTTTCTTAAATATTTGAAATACGTATATGCATTTATAGTTTATTGAAATATTTCACAACTTTTAAATGATGCATACTTCCCTAATTTACATTCAATATAAGACTTACTAATTAGAAAATATGGGTAAAAAGCATGATTTTCAAATTAAAATAAATTTAAAAATAACATTGATATTTGTATTTTTTTATCCATCAAATTTAAACCTAGATGAGGAGAAACCTCGCTCGTGCTAAAGGCTTTTGGAAATCTTTGTAAAAAGAACTTTTATGATAGGAGTTTGCCTTTTTTTGAAATTTGAAAGTATTAAATTTAACACTAAGGTTATGTTTGACAAACAACTATTCCCAAAAGACTAATGTTGGTGACATATGGCATAATTTTTCAAATTTTAAAGCAAATATATAATTTTTACAAACAACTCTTCCCAAAAGGCTAATAAAAAGAGTTGTTTGAGGCCAAACAGTTTTTTCAAACAAGCTGTTAAGTAAACAATACTTTAACCTGGTTTGATTAAGTCAAAGCAGATAAAGTCCTCAAACAACTCTTTTTCCCAAACAAATATTGCAATAAAAAGGACCAAATTCTTATATGAGACCAGTCTCATATAAAAATTATTGTGAGATGGACTTTGTTAAAGGTTATATTTTGAAAATTTTAATATAACTAATAACTTATATTGGAGTGACTTTTTAATTCGAAGTAATTAATAATTTATCAAAATGTGACTCATTAAAGTTAGCCCTAAATAAATTATTAGTAATTTTCTATATATTTGAACTCACCATAAAATTTATAATAACTTTCAAATGATACGGTATTCCTATAAGATCTAAATTTAAAAGGTTTTTTTTTTTTTTGTTAGAGTAAAGGAGGGCTGGAAAATGGGATTGGAAAAAAATTGAAGTAGGTAAGGGATTTTTGTAATAAGATAAAACCAGAGGGGCCGCTATTAGTATTAATAATACCAAACTATTTTTCAAAAAAAAAAAAAAAACATTATCCATAGTGGAGGTTAAAAGCCAACTACGGTAGACTTTCTTCAGTCGCTTTCTCTCTCTCTCTCTCTGATCTTTTTCTTCTTCATCTATCCCTGCAGTTTCTCCCCTCTCTCTGCGTGCGTGTGAACCTTTCTCAACTCCAATCGCCGCCAATCTTCACTTCGCTGCTAATATCTGGTGAGTCGACGATTATTCATTAGATTTAAAGGTGCATATTTTCCCTATATTTTTGTTCAATCTGTGTGCACCATGGAATATGTAAATGTAAATAAAGGTGAAAAATTGCTGAAAATTTTGAATTCCCAGATCGTTGAGGGTTTGATTTTGGCACATCTCTGGCTTTCGGCTTATGGGTATTCCTCTATTTCGTTTGTTAACGAGTGGAGGCGAGGGTAAAATTTGATTTTTGATTGTGGGCTTTGCAATTGTTATAAGGTGGTAATTCTTATTTCGTTGCCATGTAGTCGAAAATCCCCCTATTTCCTAGAGATGGAAGTGTTTGAACCGTGAAGAAATGGTGATTTACATTGTCATTGTCACACTAAAACGCACAGAGGTGTTACTTAGGGTTTCTGTTCTGATGAATAATTAATGGTGGGTATCAATATAACCGGTAGATGCAGTAAGACTCAATCTTAATCTCCCCTCTCTCCACCTTTCTCTCGCTCCCTCCCTCCCCGGAGTTTTTGGGATTGGGAGGGGGATTTTGAGAAGGTTGAATTTAGGGTATGATGATTTGCTGACTTTGCCACCAGTTTGTGGTTTCCTTATCATTTAAATTCCAGATTAACTGTGTTAATCTTCAATTGAGATACATACCACTGGGTATGAACATTTGGATAGGATGTGACATCAAAATCTGGATGACCATGACAAACTTGTATTAATCCCTGAAGAAAGCCATCCAAGCTTTTGGATGCTCCTGTATTTGTCAAGTTTGTGAGATGAGGACACTACTTGTGACTTCGAGTTGGACGGTTAATGATATGTTAGTTTAAGGTTTTTTCTGCTTTGATTTACATCATGTATCATGTATTATATCTCATGTACGTCTAGTGGTTGGAAAGCCTTGTGTATTTTTCTATGTTTTCTGCAAGTTGCCAAGTTGTAACTTTGTATTAATTTTTCCCCCCAATATAAAGAGAAGTCACACCAAATGTTAGTTCTCTTATTCTATTCATTAGACAACCATTCCCAAACTCTTATATAATCTTGGATTGATGATATATGAACTGTGCTACAATGCCTTATTGTTTGAGTTATATGTTAGCTATCCCTTCATCACCTTTCTTTCCAAGCTCTGATAATTCTTATGCAGACTGTTACTTCACATCTGATATTTGATCGTTTTAAGTATAAACTTTCATACTCTGGTTTCCTGGGTGGGTTGTTTCTAGTCCTTTTGTTTTTCTTACATTCAAGATGGCATATGATGGTAATCTGTGTGGCCATTGTCTGATTCTTATGTCCTGTTATAGTACATGATGTGGTTTCTGAAATATTTTGGTCAAAACAACTTCAGAAACCTTCTCCTGTACTGAATTTTCCATTAGACTTTCGTGATAATGCTACTGAACTTACAAGTAATGTAGGAAAAGTTCTAGTAGTTTACCTCCAATACTCTGCCTGGCTCTGTAAGTTTTTACTTTGTCCTTCCATACTTATTGGCTACTACTGGAAGATACTCTTCTGCAGAGTCAAGTTGTATGATTGATAGCGTGATTTATGCAGACAGTTTGCTGTCTTGCTTGCTATGGCTTGCATTTACACATTATGTATGAAAGCAATTGTGAATGCATTTTTCTTCCAAGGTAGTGGTGCAATCTTTGACTGTGACTCTTCTTGTGAATCAGCATCTTATCATCTGTATGATTGAGCTCCCAGACAGAAGCTGCTATCCCCCATGGCATCAAGATCATGTGCAAACTTACTTGGGCTAGTGTCTGGTGATCTGTTGGACATTCCACGTACTCCTAGAACTCTTCCTCGTGTTATGACTGTACCTGGGATTATCTCTGACTTGCACGGTCCTGAAATTAGTGACGAAGAAGTGGATGTTCCTGGTGTGCGTGAACGGAAAATTATTGTTGCTAATGGGCTGCCCCTTCATGCTTCTAGGGATACAGGAACTGGGAAGTGGCGCTTTGCCTTAGATAAAGATTCAATTCTGTTACATTTGAAAAATGGATTGTCACCTGATACTGAGGTTATCTATGTGGGGTCTTTGAAGGCTGATATTGATATTACTGAGCAGGAAGAGGTTTCCCAGAAGCTTTTCAAGGATTTCAAATGTGTTCCTACGTTTCTACCCCACGATCTCCAGAAAAAGTTCTATCATGGATGCTGTAAACAGTATCTGTGGCCTCTTTTCCATTACATGTTACCTATGTGCCCTGATCATGGTGATCGCTTTGATCGCTCACTTTGGCAGGCTTATGTTTCTGCTAACAAGATATTTGCTGATAAAGTAATGGAAGTTATTAACCCTGAAGATGATTTTGTGTGGGTACATGATTATCACCTCATGGTTCTTCCAACATTTCTACGAAAACGTTTCTATCGAGTTAAACTTGGGTTTTTCCTGCATAGTCCGTTCCCTTCGTCAGAAATCTATAGAACCTTGCCTGTGAGGGATGAAATTTTAAGAGGTCTCCTGAATTGCGACTTGATTGGTTTTCATACATTTGATTATGCTAGGCACTTCCTCTCATGTTGCAGTAGGATGCTTGGGTTAGACTATGAATCAAAAAGAGGGCACATTGGATTGGATTACTTTGGTCGTACTGTTTACATTAAAATTTTGCCCGTGGGCATTCATGTGGGTCGGTTGGAATCCGTGTTGAATCTTCCTTGCACATCAACCAAAATTAAAGAAATTCAAGAACAATTCGAAGGGAAAAAGGTGATTGTAGGGATTGATGATATGGATATCTTTAAAGGCATCAGTCTAAAATTACTAGCCATAGAGCAATTACTGTATCAGAAACCGGAGTTACGGGGTAAGTTGGTCCTGGTTCAAATCATTAATCCTGCGCGAAGCTCAGGCAAGGATGTTCAAGAGGCGCAAAAGGAGACATATATGATTGCTAAAAGGATTAATCGGATTTATGGTTCACGAGGTTATGAGCCTGTAGTTCTCATTGACCGGCCTGTTCCTCGTTTTGAGAAGTCAGCTTATTATGCTGTGGCTGAGTGTTGCATCGTAAACGCCGTAAGGGATGGGATGAATCTAGTTCCATACAAGTATGTTGTCTGCAGGCAGGGAACACCTATTTTGGATGAAGCATTGGGTGTCAAACCAGATACTCCTCACACAAGCATGCTAGTGGTCTCAGAATTTATAGGATGCTCACCTTCTCTCAGTGGTGCCATTAGAGTTAACCCCTGGGATATTGATGCTGTGGCTGAAGCCCTAAATTTGGCACTTACAATGTCAAATCCTGAGAAGCAATTGCGGCATGAGAAACATTACAAATATGTTAGTTCTCATGACGTGGCTTATTGGGCACGCAGCTTTTTGCAGGACTTGGAGAGAGCATGTCAAAATCACTATAACAAGCGATGCTGGGGATTTGGTTTGGGTCTGGGTTTCAGAGTTCTCTCACTTTCTCCAAGCTTCAGGAAATTGGGAGTTGAGTATATCTTATCAGCATATAAGAGGACCACCAGAAGGGCAATATTCCTGGACTATGATGGCACTGTTGTGCCACAGAGCTCTATTAACAAGTGCCCAAGCCCGGAAGTCATCTCTGTTCTGAACGCTCTCTGCAATGATCCCAAAAATACAGTGTTTGTTGTCAGTGGTAGAGGGATAAATCAACTTGCTGGATGGCTTGCCCCTTGTAATTTGCTTGGAATAGCAGCTGAGCATGGCTACTTCTTAAGGTGAGTTGATAGTTTTGGAGTTTTTGTAATATAGCACTTGCCTACCTATTCACCTAACTTCTGTTGTTTAAACTCATTACATGTTGTTCTTGCAGATGGTCTAAAACTGGTGATTGGGAATCCAACACCGCAGAGCTTGATTGGAAAGAGATAGTGGAACCTATCATGAGATCTTATACAGAGGCAACAGATGGCTCCAACATGGAACCTAAAGAAAGTGCCTTGGTATGGCACCATCGAGATGCAGACCCTGACTTTGGGTCCTGGCAAGCTAGTGAATTGGTGAATCATCTGGAAAATGTGCTTGCAAATGAACCCGCCGTCGTTACCAGGGGCCACCACATTGTTGAAGTTAAGCCACAGGTATGATTACACCATCCTTTGAGACATGGCGATTGCTTATGTGGTCACTCAAAGCCAGAGTTGCAAAGGGTAAACCTGAAACAGAGTTGACCCAACCTTAACTGAATCGGCCTGTAACTTTCCTGCTTAAATTGCGTTTCATCTTGACATCATGGTAAGTTTAATTGACAAAATAACAATTCAATGACAAGCCTGTAGGTAAAATGAAATGGCTAGAACCCGAACTGAATAACCATGTGTAAGGTCTACCCTTTAGTTCCCTTATTTCTTCCATCTTAGTTTGTCACTCACTTTCTCTTTTTGGTCTGAAATTTAGGGAGTTAGCAAAGGGCTTGTCGTCGAGAAGGTTATCTCAACTATAGTCAATGATGGGAAGCAGCCAGATTTTCTCATGTGCATTGGTGATGACCGATCTGATGAAGATATGTTTGAAAGTTTACTGAAGTCGGCTTCTGGTTCATCTCTGCCTGATACTCCTGAGGTCTTTTGCTGTACTGTTGGGCAAAAGCCTAGCAAGGCTAAATACTACTTGGATGATACAGCTGATGTTCTTAAGATGCTTTCTCGTCTAGCTGGCTATGCCTCAACTCCAAAGCCCAGGTATAATCCGCATGCTCAGGTTTCCTTTGAAAGTGCAGTTGAGTAGCCCACTGTGTGTTGTCAATTGTACATGCCCAAGTCTCTCTGTGTTTGAAAACGTGTTACATCATGGGATTCTCTCTCTTCCATGGATTGCAAACAGACAGTAAGTTCACGTACCACTAATTGGAGCCTAGTTTAAGAGATAATGATCCATGCAGAGATTCGCAAGACCACTTGTGTAAGTAAATTGCTTGGTTTTCACGACTCTGGAGCTCTCTTGGTATTTTGATTGTTCAAGCAGTTACATGTGGTACTAAGAAGGTTCATTGGTTGCAATTCTCTTTTGGGAAACATGGAAGGATGCTTGCTGTGGCTACTTCACCCTTGTACAGGTTTTCCACCAGTGTGATTTCACTTTGATGCCTAATGCCCTGGTTATTGACTCTACAAGTGATTAGGTAAATCACAATTGAACGAAATATCTGGAGATCTGACTTGATCTTATTGGAGATCAACAGGTTCCTCTGCTAACAAAATTGTGTTGCATCATTGTTAAAACTCCCGATTAAAAGTGATTCGCTGGTTTTAATGCGAATGGAATGTTGTCATCGGAATGGGTGTGTTTTTTCCTTGGAAATGTCTTGTTATAAATGGCAATGATTCAGGTGACTGTGGTGTAGCAGAAAAAACAGCTGATAGTGTTCTCATTTGGTACCATTTTTCCTGTTCCCTTCATCATCTAATCGTGCTAATCTTGATTTGTTGCTGTCATAATAATTCTCTTGAAATGTCAACATGAATGGCTGGCTTTGCTTATGTCAAGTTGGGGTGGATCAGGATGTGAACGGGAAACCTATGCCAATTCCAGGTCCACAAGAGGAAATGTTAGCATGTGCTGGGACTGCTGTAGGGTGTACATGATTTATGATCAAAGATAGGGATGTTCTTATTTTTATGTACTCTGTTCAGAATGTATTTATGGCTGTGATATTTTGGTGGAGTGAGAAAATACTTGCAAGTTTCACTGTTCCAAAATTGTTGTGAATCTGAAACTGTCCATGGCAAATTTGCAAATGAGATTGTATGGACCTATGCTATGGCTGTTTAGTACTACCATCTTTGATTGGATCAAACAAATGCAAATTATTGAGTGTGATGTTACTTGGTTGGGTGGTACATCAAACCCCCTTTCATCCCATGATATTTTTCCCTTGGAAATTGAGTATGACACATGGCTATCAACAAGTTGGACCCTACTTTAGTAGCCCATCCAAACAGGCCCTTTTAATAACTTTTTTAATCCCCCCAAAAAAAACCCTAAGCCTTAATATGTTTTGGGTAATTCAGAATAATTGAGGGTCCAAATTATTGTATCATTTGCCAATTTAGATGAGTCACACAGAATCTGGATTTAAGGAAGAGGTAGTAAAGAGGGGAGGAAAATAAACAACGTGCCATTAATGGGGCACCTGTGCTTCCTCCTCCCTCCTCTCTCTCTCTCTCTCTCTCTCTCTCTCTCTCTCTTTCAGTGAATTTGTCAGTAGGTAAATCATTGTCCTCATGACAAAAATTTGCTTGTGCTCCTTTGTTGCTGGGACGCCAATGCTTTTCTCAAATCAAATGTTATAAAATTTCTAAGCCATCAACAAATATTTAAGGATGCAGATTTTTTAAAAATTTTTTATATAGCAAGTTGGTTATTGAAAAACATAAAATACAATCATGGAATGCAAACATAAAAGGGAAAGCAACCAATAACAATAAATCACTTATTTGCAAACACGCAGAAAAACGAGAACTATATAATAAGATAATTACATGCCTCGAGATTATAATCTTGTAAATAGTTAGATAATCACATATCATATATATGATGCAAATTTCATCCAAGTTAACTTTTGTTCGAGAAAGTATGAGTAAGAACTCTATTAGTAACGGTTGATTATGGTTTTGTGGGATTTTCTGATCACAAATGATGATTAATGATGGATTGCTGGTAGATTAGATGTAGAGAGTAAGGAATTATGGAAAAATGATGATTGTGTAATTAATTATATATTCATTCATAATTCATAAGGCGGTGTCGTAACTGTTATGCTTAGCTCACCACTCATAACCACATTCTCTCTCTATCTCCTCTTTCTCTGTACTCTCACACACTCTCTTCCCCACCCCACTCTGGTATAGCCACTGGGTGAGCTTTTTCCTCTTTTTCTTGCTCCCCTTTTCTCTTTTCCCCCATTGTCTCTTTCAATTCTCATCTTTCTGCTCTTCTTCACCCCCTTTCTCTCTCTCTTCCTCACACACAAAAGCGAAAATCAAAAGAAAAGAGTAATGCACTTAATCTTTCTGAAAAATCAGAAACCAAAAGGCCCATAGATTCAGTTGCTCCTCCCTCTTTACTCATCACTCTGAGCTTTTGCATTTCTCTCTCTAGGGTTTTGCTGATAATGCAAAGCAGTTGGTTTCACGTTCAGTTCTGAGCTGCTTCTGGGTTTTATATATCCTTCGAGATGGAGCTCAGTGGCAAGAATTTATTGCTGTTTCTTCTTGCTTTTGTGGTTCTCTTTAGTGGGTTTTCATCAGTTGCAGCTTCTACCCCACCTTCAAGTGAGTGACCCAGCGGAAAACGCAGGAAGCTTCTGTTTGCTCATTTTGATCTCCTTTTCACTCTTTTATGTGCTTGTTTTTTGCAGAAATTGTCAGTGGGTTTATTTCGAGTTCATTGTCTAAGTTGATGAAATGGGCTTGGTCACTCAAATCCACCACCAAAACAGGTAATTTAAGATCTCTCTCTCTCTCTCTGTTGGGTTGATTGATGTTGGAATTTTTTATGAGAAATGTGGGCTGATCGGGTTTGGTTTTAGCAGCAAGTTCTGGGCGATCGATGATGAAATTTGAAGGTGGGTACACGGTTGAGACTGTGTTTGATGGGAGTAAGCTTGGGATCGACCCTTACTCTGTGGAGCTTTTGCCTGATGGGGAGCTTCTCATTATGGATTCTGCTAATAGCAATCTCTACAAGATCTCTTCCTCGCTCTCTCTCTGTAAGTGGGTTGGTTCTAAAATGCTGATAATTTGAAAATAATTCCATTTCTTTGGTGAATTGTGGTCTAATTTGAGAAGTGGATTAGCATCAATCTATGCCCTGATTCTTTTGTGTTTACATATACATTATAATATGGACTTCCCCTTTTGCTGGATTTTATGCTTTTCTCAAATGCAATACCCTTAGTTTGTCCTAAATTCTATTTTCCTCTTTTCTAACAGAAAGAAAAAAAGTGCAATATCACTTTTTTTTCAGCATTTTCCCCTTTGATGCACATTTCTATATCTTTTGGTGCACTTTCCTCTTTTTAGTGTGGCTTTTATCTTTAAGCATAAATGCATAATTGTACTCTGCTTATGGCAGGCTTCTCCTTTGTTTCAAGCTTCATCGTGCTCAACCACATTTTAATATACAGCTTATGTCCAGATTAGCACTAGATCATATCTTCTTCCTCCGGTGGCTTGATTTTTGATCGACAATGGTGTTAATTCTTGTGCTGGCATTTTCATATTTTGTCATGCTTTGCCCTGGATTATGAGCTGAATTCTTGACTGTCATTTTCTAATTCTCAATTTTCTATTGCCAATGTGGGGATAATGCAGACAGTAGGCCAAAGCTGGTCGCTGGATCACCTGAGGGATACTCGGGTTATATAGATGGGAAGCACAGGGAGGCCAGGATGAACCATCCGAAAGGAGTTGCTGTTGATGACAGGGGAAACATTTATGTGGCTGACACTGAAAATATGGCAATCAGGAAAATCAGTGATACAGGTATATATGACACTTGAGGGAAGCACAAATATTGAAGCATAGGATGAATTAGTTGAACAAATTGCTAATACTTTAGAGGTTAAGACATTTAGGACACAAAAAATATAATTCTAGACATATGTGCGACTTTTACCCTAACAAGTAGAGAGGCAGTTCTGAATAAGCCCACTAGAAAATTAGGATATATGACTAGCAAACTTGCCAGTAATATGACCTTTTTAAATTATGTGCCCATGTGCCCTTCTGTATTATTTGTCCCAAATGATAATGAGGTGAGCGTCTTGACTTATTTGAATCTTCCATGTTAGGAGTTACAACCATCGCCGGTGGGAAACGGAGTCGTGGAGGTGGGCATGTGGATGGACCGAGTGATGAAGCTAAGTTTTCCGATGATTTTGACGTGGTTTATGTTGGAAGTAGTTGTTCACTGCTGGTCATTGATAGGGGAATCGGGCAATCAGGGAAATCCAGCTTCACTTTGATGATTGTGCTTACCAGTATGAAAGCAGTATTCCTCTTGGTAAATGTACACAATGATTTCGTGTACTGTTTTTTAACTGCCAAATGATGCTGCTTGAATTTGACTTCTGTTTATGGACATTCACAGGCTTTGTTGTGCTACTTGCTGCTGGTTTCTTTGGCTATATGTTGGCCTTATTGCAAAGACGCGTGGGTTCAATCGTGTCCTCTCATAATGTAATATCAATCTTTAAAACAATTGAATTTTTAGATTTGTTCTAATTATTGTCAATCCTTAGGTGCAAATTATGGTGTTCATGGAGCATAATAACATTGTTTGATATGCTATCCTCATCACAGGATGTGAAAACAACAACTGTTTCCTCTAGTCCTTACCAAAAGTCTCCAAGCTTCGCAAGGCCCCCATTGATTGCTACTGAAGATGAATTAGAGAAGCAAGAAGAAGGGTTTTTGGGATCCCTGGGGAAGTTGCTAGTCACTGCCGGTACAACAGCTATGGATATAGTTGGAAGTATATTTCCTGGTTTGAAGAGAAAGCCAACGGCTTACCAGTACCAAAATCAGGGACACTACCAACAGCAAAACACTTGGGCATCCCAAGAGAGCTTTGAGATACCCAAGGAAGAGGAGCCTCCGTCCATTGAAACTAGGGCCCCTACTCCTACCCTGAAGAAAACTTACGCATTTATGTCTAAAGATGCTGAGAAGATGCAGGAGCAGTTGAGACAAAGTCGGGCTTTCTACTGTGGATGGGCAGGGGAATTTCAGCAGCAACAACAGAAACATCAGCAACGTCATCAGCATCATTCATCCATCCCTCAGACTTACTATGAGCAAAGCTGTGAGAAAACCAATGAGATCATATTTGGGGCTGTCCAGGAAGGCCGGCCTGAATCAGTTATAAAACCTACTTCCTACGCTATGGATGCAACGTTCAATCATAAAAATATCCGGTCCCGAACTGGGCACACCCGGAACTTCTCATCCTATACATAAACCAAATCTTTCAATTTCTTAGTACATTTTATGTCTGCGTATCATTCCTTCAAAGACATAGAGATCAGTATCAAGATCCCTTTTTGAAATAGGAGTATTAAGTGAGGTTATCTCTCTCTTTCTGTTTTTTTTGGCCCCTCTTTTTTTGCTCCGCAGCTTGATGGTTGTTAATTGTTGATCCATCAAAACCTTTTGTTTGAGAAATGGCATATTGGTATATTGAAGAAAGTTAATATTACCATGTTTGTTCTCTCATGGTGTGCAGTGCTGTTTACTTTCCTTCATTTCCAGAGGCATGAACATATATTGTATTTGGTTAAGATAATTTTGAAGTTCTTAGCCCTTTTTGTATATATGAAAATTCATTGCAAGGCTCGATGGAGTTGATCACTTGATGGTTGTCTATTTTTATCCTCGTCCAAGAGGACATATTCAATTTCTCTATCTGGGCTAGAAGCCAAATCTTTTGACAACTTGCTGTAGACTGTATGATCACGATGGTATGTCTGTTCTTAGATGCATTTTATATTCCAGATTCCCGGGGAGGTGATACTGAGACTGACAGCCAAGTAGTATGAAGCTTTGTTAATGTGGAATTGTCAGATATGGAGCGTTCTTGTCGCAGGAATATGTGCTGAGATAATTTTACCAGTTTCTGCACTGTCAGCTCTTTGCAGATGCAGATGCAGATGCAAACAGGAAATCTGGGAAATAAAACATACCCTCTGTCAATTTTCCCCAGCAAACTAGGGTGGGCACAGAAATGGATTTTTCTCCCCCTTGCTCCTGCAGAAATGGATCTCCATATGGCTTCTAGAGTTCTGTTTCCATGTCTTTTTTGTGGTGTTTTTTTGTTGGGGGAAGGGAGGATAAGTGCCCAAGTGGCGGGAGGTGTGGTTTTATCAAGTTGGATTTTGAATAGGCACGACCTTAAAGAAAGCGGAACACACACTGAAAGTATCGTGTAGAAAATTGCTTGGATATGACCATTAAAAAACATTATCTTATTATCAAAATATTTGGTGAACAAGCGTCTCATAAGGATCCAAAAGATGTCAAAATCCTTGCCCTTTCTTTTTCACCAAAGGATCCCACCCTTACTTTTCTTTTCTTTTTTTTTTTTCCCATGCAAAGCGACATCAAAGATCTAAATGATATCACAATCATAGATTATTTCATCATATTATTACAGGCTGAACAATCTGTCATAATTGACTAATTTTCTTCTTGTAGGCTGCATATCTTTTTCTTTTCTTCTTTTTTTAATTTTTTTGCAGATCCCAGTAATCTGCTTCACATCAGCCTTCTTGATTTAAGACGACCATTCTTTAAGTTGCTGCGAGAAATTCATCAGTTCCACCATCAAATGTCTGAATTTCTCTCTCGTCTTTTTAACATCATCAATATGAGACTTGTAAAAGGTCTGTTTCTAATTTCTCTATAGATTCGAAGGGTAGAGAATATCAAACTGGTATCACCAATTTTCCCATTTTCACTCACCATGATGAAGTTACCTACCCCAGACTGTGGATTAAAAGAGAAAACTCAACTACGTGAGAACACTAGCAATCTTATTCGGAGTTAGCAAAAGTCCAGCCGACATCACAGTTATTTTCAACACACAGTCCTCAAAAGGGCCATCTCTGACATAGCTATCAGGACGCCTCATCGTTCATGTGGAATGTGAATCATTACTTACTATGCGAATTTTGCCAGAATCGATCATCTGATCACTCGGCCTCATATAAGAAAATGAGCATTCCCGATGAAAATGCATTGGATCGGAACCCTGGAAATGATACCCCAAGTATGGTTGATTTACCACATACTAGGATGTCAAAGTCTGTGAAGTTAACCAGGATAATATCATGGAACTGGCCACAATTATTTTCTTCTTTCTCAGTAGCTTCTTCCAGCTCCAAAACATCATTAGTACATTAGGTCCTGAGCAGAACTCATCCCGTCCCTCCCTCGACTGGGCACCATACTTTTGCAAGCTCACTCTGTTGGACCTGAAACAAAGAGAGTCATGAGCGAGTGTAAGCCTGACAAATCAGATTCATTGTGTCACAACTGCGGACATTGGGCTTGTTGAAATCTCCTTACCTGCAATAATTTCTTAGAAAGGCAATTGGAAGCCCCAGACTATAATTCCATGTCAAGGAGGTAGAGAGTCGAAACGCCTCCACAAGGCTCACTATGTGTGGATCAGTGGTAAATCCGACCACTACTTCAACTGAGCAAGAAAAAGTCTGGCACCACAGTACAGTGATCCTACACCTGCTAAAAGAAGAATAGGGAAATACAAACTTACATTTCATGCGAAAACCAGTAAAACTAGGGTACAACAAAATATGGTCCGAAGCATTAAGATACGTACGTATCCGTCCTGTCTATATTCTTCACCAGTTTTGTGAAAGGGTGGTAGTGGTACACAGCTTATGTAGTAGGCAAAGTACAACACATAATTTTCTTATCATGTTGGTGTCTGAATCAAATCCTCACTAGTCTGCAAGAAATCCAAACAACTGACAAATTCTTAGACCTGCCATTCTACATGAAGTACCATAAATTCTCACACAACCATCCGATTAATTACAATGTCCTCACTACCATAAGTTCATTCTTAACCGACAACCATCAATGTTTGATAATTACCCCAATAGGAAAAACAATTTCCTACAAGTTATGTTCAAGAGATTCACTCTAATATAAGCCGGTTCTTTTTAACTATAGAGTTGTAAGACTATAAGTTATATATAATGAGCCAGTAAGATAGTTGTGAGGTTGGTTATATAAAGTTATAAGTGGTTCTAAAGAGTTATAATAAATAGATGTAAAAAGTCTTAAGATTATAAGTTAAAACTAAAAAACACATTGCTCTAATATAAGAGTTATGTTTCTTGTCTATTGTTCCATGTATTAAATAAAAAGATTTCAATATGTTAAATTAAAATAATTAAAGAACTGTAACATTATTTATATAAGCTTTCTTAATTAGAATATTACTTGAAATTTATGTTATAAAGACATGGGAATTTAATTATGAAAAATTAATAGAATGATTGTGAATTTTTTTGTTTGGTCATTTCATGTATTAGCACGACTTCTGAGTTGTAAAAACATTTTTTAAAATACTAGAAAATATTCTTCTAATCTATATTTAAATAGGTACTATAATTAACTATATTTATACATCTTTTATAATGTATTGGTAAATAAAACATGTTATAGCATATAAGTTATAATATATAACATAAAAGAGATGAAATAAATTTATTTAAGATGTGATGTGTTATAGATTTAAATTTTATATCAATGAGATAAAAAAAATTTTTTAAAGTTATTTTTTAGTTTTTAAAATAAACAAAATGGTGAGGACATAACTTGAATTTGTATTTACCAGCAAGATAATGCGTTCAAGTGCTCGGTGCTTTGTTTTTCAGGCGATTTTCTTCGTTGCAAATGCCCAGAAAAAGCTCCTAGCTTAAGGAGGGAGAAGAGAAGGGGGAGAGAGAAATTGAAGCCCAACTAAGCACAGCATTACCACGCACAACATTATAATTCCATAGACCGGCGTTTTCTCTCTCCTCTGTTTCTCCATTTCCAGATCTCACTCATTCCTCCTTGATCTTCCACTAGTTTGATAACTCTCCCGCTGGATCGCGGGTCGTGTACTTTTCAGATTCGACTTCTGCCCTTCAAGTTTTCCCATTTTTGGTTGCTGGGTATCATCTGAATTGAGGTTATCGGAGCTCCACAAAGGACTCAATCATGAATCCCTTCTCTTCGGCCACTCGTTTGAGGTGGGTCTTCTATACCTGATCAAAATTTTCAGATCAAGCTCTTTGTGCAGTTTTTATGGTTGCCATTACTTTTTTTCCAGCATTAGAATTGGTGGTCTATGGCGTATTTGTTGTGAAATTCATATGAATTTATTTTTGTCCGTTGAATGAGTTAATGGGAGGACTGGAACTTGTTCTTGTTTGCTTCTTTAGCATTACTTTAATGGCACAATGAGAGTGAACAGGCAGAGTTGATGCATATATTGTTAGTTGGTGGAGTTGGGGTTGCAACTTGAGCATTGTTTAATTCCTGTGTTCTCAAGTTTTTCTAGTGGGGAATCTTGAAATTAGTCTATAATTGGTAGAATTGAGCACAATACTGTTTGCTGTTTGCGGTATTGTGGCTGATGGTATGTGGGTTGAGTGGAATTGAGATTTTTGTTCAGTGCATCGATGAATGTCAACGGTGGAAGTGGTATGTGAAGGCCTATTGGTGTTGAGGGATTTAGGAGACTATCAAAGAGTTTCTTTGCTTAATTGCGCAGGACTTATTTGATGTCAATAGACGGAAGATAAAGGGCTCTAGTGCTCAATCTATGGAGATGATTTGTATAGGTTGGATAATGGACGGAGGGAAAGGTGTCACCTTTGTTATTCTGGCTCTTCACTTAACCTGGTTGCCTGTTGCATGCTTTTGCTCTGGTGATTGGGAAAGTTCAAAAAATCTAGATCCAGCCATATATGATATAGGACACTTTTAGTCTGATTCTGCTCCTTCCAAACAGTTTAAATGCAACTAGGAAGCGATTCATGCTGCAACAGTGGCCAGTGCAAAATTGTCTGCCTATCGTATAAAAGTCCCTTCAGGATATGTGAGAGGGAGGTCTGATTTCTGTAGGTTTATCCACGTGTTTCAAGGAGATGCTTTTTCTGCACCTTGAAGCTGTAGCTTCTGGGTTCCCCTATTGGGGGGGAGTGGTTCGCCTTCTACTGAGCCATTAGATGTAATTATCGAATAAGTTAGGGCTGTTGATCTGGTGATATCTCAGCTCCTGGATCATAGTATCTGTCCTTTGGTGAGCTTGGAGGTGATTATAGGGTTGGGGACTCGTCTGGGCCTCAAAATGTGAGTGTTAGGGGACCCATCTTTTACCTTTGACCCGACCCAGCCTCACACGTAGGTTACCTGTCTTAAGTGAGGGTTGGGTTAGGATTGAGGCTCTGATCCTCTGACCAAAAAGTTGGAAAAAAGAGTCTAGTTAGTTAAAATTTGCCGTGTATTTGTTTTTTGTTAATGTTGGCAAGGAAGATTCAACCTGGGAGACCAAAATTTTGTTTCTATCGTTCACATTGATGAACAGTTGGCAGTGTTTCAAGAACCCCTATGTAGCCATTGTATAGATAGAATTTAAAACTTAAGTGTTTACCTACTTCATTCCTTCCTGATCCCCCCACCCTTAAAAAAGGTCATAGGTGAAAGAAAAACACTTGGTGGAGCTTTTTTTGGCATACACTAATACTTTTTGCATAAAAGGTGATTTTTTTGGAAAACCGAACATATGCTCTAGCTCCTGTATTTGTTTATTAATGTGTGATCATGCTGAATATTCCTGTGCACTGAACATTTGCTCCAAAGAGTTTAAGATTGACAGTCTTTCTGCTTTTGAGAGTTAAATAGTTTATTTAACTTCACATGTGTTACTTCAATGCAGGGATATGATTCGTGCTATACGTGCATGTAAGACAGCAGCAGAGGAGCGTGCAGTTGTTAGAAAAGAGTGTGCAGCTATTCGTGCTGCCATTAGTGAAAATGATCCTGAAGATAGGCATCGAAACATGGCAAAACTCATGTTTATTCACATGCTTGGTTATCCAACCCATTTTGGTCAAATGGAGTGCCTGAAGTTGATAGCATCTCCTGGATTCCCTGAGAAGAGAATAGGATATCTTGGTCTTATGTTGCTTCTCGATGAAAGACAAGAGGTTCTAATGCTGGTTACAAATTCCTTGAAACAGTATCCTGATATTCTGGCAGTTCCCATGTCATATGTCACACTAAATTTTTTGGTTATTATGTTTTACTATCTGTGGTGGGATTTTTTTATATTTGTGATTGCTTGCTTCGACCTGTAGTATCCTTAACATTTAATAGAGATTTGAACCACTCAAACCAATACATTGTGGGACTTGCTATCTGTGCTCTTGGCAACATATGCTCTGCTGAGATGGCTCGTGACCTTGCACCAGAAGTAGAGCGATTGCTTCAGTTACGTGATCCAAATGTTCGCAAGAAAGTAAGGTCTCACCCATCTAAGAGCTAGTCTGCTCCTATGAATGCACACTGCTGGTTATTAGACACTAACATGATATAGTTATCCTTTTAATTTAGCATGTGACATGAATAGATTCACCTTTTGGTATAGTTTGACTATTGATCCAGTTTCTTGGCATATTACAAGTAAAAAAAATGTTTTCATTTAGTTTCCTATCTAATATTGTTGCATTGAGCCAAGCACTCTACCCCCTCCCCCACAGCGTCCTGAAACTATCTTGATATCTAATTAGTAATTATAAAGAGTGGTTCTGACAGCTTGACATTTAAGTTCCTTCCAGTGTGATTTTGGTTCATGTTGTTGGTCGTCTCCTATATTTTCACCTTTCTCTAAATTATGGTTGAAATTCTTGCTGCATCATCTTTGGGTGGTATTCTTATTTGTTTCTATTTATTTGATTATTTATGTTCATCAGTTCATTGAGACCGAAGGTATTTTTTTTTTGAGAAGGATGGCTGGGATTTGTTCTCATGAGCCACATGCTAGAAAAGGAGATTCTGTTGTGTTTGCAGCAGATAAGATCTCTTTTACTTTCGGGAAAAGTTCATTGTTCAATTGACAAGAATTCAGTGTTTAAGTCAAAAGTTTATTTTTAATTTTTTATTTTATCACAGAGATGATTTGTTAAAATGCCAGTCATTTTTAATCGATTGTAAGCTCAATGACAATTTCTGTATGAAATAGGCCGCACTTTGCTCGGTACGGATTATAAAAAAGTTCCTGACTTGGTAGAGAATTTCATAAATCCTGCTGCTGCTTTGTTGAAAGAAAAGCACCATGGAGTCCTGATAACTGGGGTACAACTTTGCATGGAATTATGTAAACTCAGTGAGGATGCTCTTGACTACTTCAGAAAGGTATTATTCCAATTTCATTGAAAAGTGGAGCAATTTCAATGTATAAAATTTGTCCTGTTGCTGTCTCGTTACATTCTCAATCAATGACCATTTTTGATTGGAGACTCTCAACCAGCGTTTAGTTGAAGCATGGTTATGATTGCATTTTGGTAATGATTCTGAATTGAAATATTCTACACCTTGATTTGCTGACAGACACCTCTCTGTTATAGATGTTAACTTATCTATCTAATAGGGCTTGCCTTTTGCTTGTGTCAAGCGATGCATGATTCAGATTTTGCCACTTCCATTGGTAATATTTTAAGCACTTACTAAATGTTGCAGTAAGTTGGGAGCAACTTTAGATTAGAGAACTTGTTCAATTATCCAGTGTGAGTTCCCTTACCAGCTTTAAAGAAGATATTCTTGGTTGTATTTGCTGTGTTGAATCTTCTGTAATGGGCGAAATCAATGCATAATCATGCAAGTAATACGCGACTTTATCTTTATACCATGTAAATCCGTTATGCTAATGCTTCTGAGAATGATGTCACTAAGGGTAGGAAGGGGCACTAAATTTATTCTGCTTTCCCAGTGAATCAGTGATTCCATAGAGGCTACTTTCAACAGACCCTTGATCGGGCAGTCATTAACAGTTTCAATTCACAACGTACTGTTGCCTTCTTGACCCCTCCCCTCTCTTTTTTCTTTTTGATTCTTTTTGTTTTTCCCTTTTTTTGTTTGGTTTCGGGGGAGGGGTTCCAGAGCAGTAGTTCCTCTTAAGTAGCTTCCAGCTAAGGTGTTAGATAGGGGTGGATGGGCCTGGTCCAGGGAGTACAAATTGTACTCTATGCTGCAACATCATCTCGATAAACTTCCTGTTGTTGGACTGTAGTGGCTCCCTGAAACCCCTGATCTGTCAAGTTATGTTCTGGCTTCTTGGGCATCAGCCCCAAAGAGTTGGTGAAGCACCAAGTCACCTGTGTTTTTGAACCCGGGGGGAGATGGAGGAGGCAGAGAGAAGAGCATGAGGAACATTGAGAAGCATAGAGAGGCTAACACACTCATAACTGGGGGTTGGAAATTAGAGGGATATGTTGTTTATATACCTAGGCTGAGGAGAAAAAGTCTGATAGAGAATGATGCAGGTAGCAAGGACAAAGGTTGTTCCTCTTCTGTTGAAGATTACATTTCTACACATCATTGGGTTCCCCAGCTTGCAACACCTTAGACATCTCCCCTTAGGGCATCTTTTTGCTGGTTGCAGTTATTCTGCCCTGTTGCGATCTTAGGCCAAATGTGTGCAACCTCATAAAAAGTTGGGGCTATATGAAAATATAGTGGGACAATCCATTTTAGTACATTGTGATCTAAAAATTAAAAATTACTTAGTACTGAGTAAATTTCTTTTTTGTTTGCTTGCAGAAATGCACTGATGCTGTGGTAAAAGTTCTAAAGGACCTTGTAAACAGTCCATACACACCAGAGTATGACGTTGCAGGAATCACAGACCCTTTTCTCCATATCAGACTGCTGAGATTTTTGTGTGTTCTGGGCCAAGGAGATGCTGATGCCAGTGACCGCATGAATGACATTCTTGCACAGGTTGGTTCATGCACTCTCTCTGTGCTCGAGTGTGAGTTTCAAAACTTTCATGTAATGCCTGTTGAAAGAAGCTTTGCTTTTTTGAATATGATTAGTTCTCCCTGCCCCCTTGTCATCTGCATAGAATTTTCATAATCTATTGTATTTATTTTAAGGGTAAGCTACTGTATTTGTTTGTTTTATTCGAGAATTTTCTTTAAATGTTATGCTTGTCAGTTTTTGAAAATTTGGCACGAAGTGCTGAATGTTGTTATGTATGTTGGAATGTGGAGCACCCGTCAGTGCTATTTGAAGTTAAATTAAGAGTATAAATCAAGGACTCAAAATGTGGTTTCGGTCATGGTATTGCAAAGTTGCTTTAATGTGGCAATTGCTTAACATATCGCTGTTGTTGCGGGTGAAAATGAGATTGGATTAATTTCAAAACCTTTACGATAAGGCCAGTTTGTGTGGAGTGGCCACGCTTTGAATCCATGGTCTGACTAATATAAAATAGAATATTTGTGATTTTATTCATGAGCCTGGTGCCTTTGAAGTTGACTTAGTGATGGTATGTTGGCTTTAGTCTAGTCTTTTCGTGTTTTATATGCAACCTTGTACAATATTATGATGAAATTTAGTTCTCCCCCTCTTTTCTGATGAAAAATTAAAGACAGTTTTACATGCTACTTGTGTTTATCAGGTGGCAACAAAGACAGAGTCAAACAAGAACTCAGGCAATGCCATTCTTTATGAGTGTGTGGAAACCATCATGAGCGTTGAAGATAACAGTGGTTTACGAGTGTTAGCAATTAATATTCTAGGAAGATTTTTATCAAACAGGGACAATAATATCAGGTACTTCTTTGACATTTTCTGTACATTTGACCTTGCCTTTGTTTATTCCCTCTCTTTTTTGATTTGTTTCCCTCCTGTACTTCCTACTGTCCGCCCATCTGATTCATTAATCACCAGTATATATTTTTCTTATTATTAACTTTCTTCACTATATACTTGGGCATTTTCTGGAAAGTTTAGTATTAAGATTGTAATTCGATCATCATCTGGATATCTCTCTTGCTTCCCCCATTTATTTAAAAATATGAATGATTTATATTCTTCTCATTTTTATCTTTTGTCAAATTTAACTTTCGCAATTTGCGTGGCTACATTATGTCTCGTGTAATTAGATGCACATGTTGTATCAGTGGAATCAAATTAAGAGTTAGTGAAGTTATTTTTTAAATACTTTTTTTTTTGGGGGGGTGGCTCTTCAAATAAGAGATTATTGGGGACTATGAAATTATGAATGTGTTAATCACATCACATGCATCGATAACACCTGAGTTCTATGCTGTGCCTGTTCTGAATTTTTAATTAAGCTTTTCCCTTAGCTCTGTAGCTCATGGGTTTTTATCAGCCCATTATTGTGTACAAATTCATGGGAACGTTTAATCTGCTTTTTGCGGTTCTCTGGAATTTGCAAATAACCAAGAATGAGGGATGCAAGGACCTTCTGGTTGTGTTAGCAATCGCAGCACATAGGATGTGTAACAGTGTGCTTTGTGCTCACGTGCTTGGAGAAATTGGAGAAAAGGAAGAGATCTCATTGGGCACTGAGTTGATTTGCAACTGATATCTTTTAGGAGCATGGTTTGGCATCCAGTGATGACCACCGGAGGCGGGTGAAGGGAGATGGGAAAGGGATTGAGTGCCTGAAGCAGCTTGTGTCTTAAAGAGGCCGTGGGCAAGTACTACAGGAGTTTGTATGGCAATGACTCTGGTTTGATTGGTAGTTGTACTGTATATTTCCTTGAGCTGGCAGAACTTGTTTTTGGGCTGCTAAGAATGTTGTCCTCTTGTTTTCTGATGCCTGCTTCTGTTGGTTATTTAGTTAATCTTGAATTAATTTTAAATTAAGTGGCTCCTTTTCACTGATAACGTGTTAAATTAGGTTTTGAATGTAAAAAAACTCATGTCCTGAGGTTTTGATGTGGAGACAAGTGCATTCCATGAGATGCTGATGTGTGTTCCTTTAGCATATGCCATTTGTTTATTTATTTATCATCTCCCCCACCCTTTTTGGGCCTTAGGAACAAAGCAGTGGCTGTGATTTTGGGTTTAGATGCTGGTCTCTAGACTATTATGCATTCTTAATGGGCTTATTTACTTTATCAACTAATCAAAACAACATGACAATTAAAAAGTTTCTTTACCAGCTTTCCTAGTTGGTTTTATGTCACTGTTTTTAAGTGGTTTGAGCTACATCTTTTGTCAGATATGTTGCTTTAAATATGTTGACGAGGGCGATCACTGTTGACGCTCAAGCAGTGCAAAGGCATCGAACTACAATCCTGGAGTGTGTCAAGGTATGTTCTGCTGTGTTTCAAATTATCTTGTAGCTGTTTTAAGATAGTCTTTCAGGTTCAATGAAAAGGGGAATCATAAGGAATCCTGTGTGATAAAGTTTGTATCTTTCATATCTGCTCAGTTTTGTGATCTCTTGTGAATTAAGTTTGATAGTCTCCCCTCCCTCCCCTAATCAGTTACTTTCTTTCCTCCCAATGCAGCCCCCTCATGAGTTTAGTTTGTTAAAGAAGACATCTCATACTATGGAAATCAGTTCCACCAAATTACGAAAGATTCTTGCGTTTCGTTTAATGCATATGGAAATAATTTCACAATACTAAATAATGTCTAGATACTTCATATAGTATTATTATTTGAAGATAAAGGGTAATATTGATGAAAAATTTATCCAGAGAACATGTATGAAAAAATCTAAGTTTATATACATCCCACTGCAAAGTTCCCAAAAATGATGAAACCTTTAGAAAAATAATTTAAAAAACTCTCATAAGAGAAGGATGTAACTTCCATTACATTACACTTAGAAACAAGAACTTAGAACAAGATCCAAATTGGGAGTTTAATAACCATTGTGTCAAAAAACTTATTCTTGGAATCTTCCCTAAAAAGTGCAATTTGACCCTAAAGTGAGGACAAAATTGTCATGTAAGTTTTGTTTTTGTTTTCTTAAACAAAGGATATGTCTAATACTTCTAGAATCATTTATTCATGGGAGACAAAAATATTATATTTACTTTGAAAATGCTGTGCTTGTTGCACAACGTGTAGGAACTTACTGCTTCCTAGCTGATGCACGATGCTTAGGAACATACTGCTTCCTAGTTGACATCAAGTGTTATGCCTATATGTTTCTAGGTGGCTTCTAAACAGATTGCATTGTGGAGGCGCTGAAGGTGAATAGTGGTGAATTTTGTAAAATGCAATATCATTTTGATTATGATATTCAATCATTCAAGATAAGACCTAAATTTTGTTCCACTTTGTTGCTATCGAAGTATGTTACATGTTTGCTGATGTGTCCTCTGATTGCTACATGGAGATCCTCTTTTTATTTTTTATTTTTATATTCCAACGCTACATGGAGATCCCGCTGTTTCTTATCTTCTATTAACATACTGATTCCTGGCATCATTTGTATTGTCATCAATTGCAAGCATTGAATCTCTGCACCTCCAATTTAAAAATCTTTTACCCATTATTGCTTCCAGGATTCAGATGCTTCAATCAGGAAAAGGGCTCTTGAACTTGTTTATCTTCTTGTAAACGAGAGTAATGTAAAGCCTTTGACAAAAGAGCTGATTGATTATTTGGAGGTTACTGACCAGGAGTTTAAAACGGATCTTACAGCGAAAATCTGTTCCATTGTTGAGAAGTAAGTATAATGTTTTGAATCATGTTGTTTATACTTGCTAAGTTGCTAAGGACATCACTGTTAAAGTGATGGTGTTTATTTTATCTCCATCCAATTATTGTTTTGATGATGCATGTGTAAACTCAAGAGCAATCTAGCTCCATGTTTTGATGATGCATGTGTAAACTCAAGAGAAATCTAGCTCCATGAAGGGGAGCTTATGCTGGCATTTTCTCTTAAAGCCCCAGTATCTATTTATCGGATCATGATGTGGGACTCATTGCTTTAATTGGTTAATATTTTTGTTGTTGAGGGTTTTCATCTTGTTGCTATAACGGGCATTATCTCAATAATGATTCTCTATGTGTATATTATATTGTGGGAGACATTTAAAGCCATAAAAAAGAGTTTACGTTGGCGTTTTCTCTTGAAGTCATCTAGTATCTATTGGTTGGACCATGATTAGGAACTTGCTGTTTTATTTGGTTAATATTTTTGTTGTTTCAGATTTTCATCAGACAAGATCTGGTACATTGATCAGATGCTGAAGGTTCTCTGTGAGGTATGCATTAGCTTTTGCTCAATGTGTACTTGGTGTTAGGTGCATTAGGGAACTCTATGTTACATCTTAGTATCCTGCTGATATTTGCTATCTATCATGTTCGCGCAACATACTTTTCGGTGGATCTTGCTTTGTTTCAGCAGGCACATTAGAATGAGCCCATTTTCTTTTCCTATAAACTTGAACTTTGATGGCTAGCTGCTATTTCCTGTCTATATGCTACATTTCTTCCTTGCATTGATGTTTACAATTTGCTTAGTAGGCTGGAAATTATGTCAAGGATGAAGTGTGGCATGCCCTTATTGTTGTGATCAGCAATGCTCTCAGTCTCCATGGATACACTGTCAGGTCATTGTATAGAGCTATTCAAGCATCAACAGAGCAGGTTTCTTCTCCTCTTACCATAACAGCCTCTCATTTCCATCATCTGTTTTCTGTATCACGAATCAGTTTGCATGACTCTGAATATTGCTCTGATTTATTTAATTATTTATTTTCTTTGTGTAGGAAACCCTTATAAAAGTTGCAGTTTGGTGCATTGGAGAATATGGCGATATGTTGGTCAATAATGTTGGAATGCTAGACATAGAGGACCCAATAACTGTGAGTTCATTCTTCTTTCAACATTTCAGCTGACTGGAAACTGTGCTCGTGTTTTGTACATTTCTAGATTTTCAGCTTCCTTTTTGTAGTTCAGTTGCATTTGCAGGATAATTGTTTCCTTTGCGGCCAATGTATCATAGGATAATGTTCTTTGAGTGGGTTTCTGTTCTAAGATTTTACTTGAAGTGAGTTCCAAATGTTTATGATGTTACCTTTCTAGCAAATATCAAATTGCAAAATTCAGTTACTCGAGATGAGTGAAAGCATCAGATTCAAATAGTTGCTAGTATTTACTGCCTGTTTGGTCAAGTAACGTATTTGTAGAGGTAAACTAATACTGATAAATTCCAATTTGAATGTGAATATAACAGTAGCATGATTAAGGGACAAAATAGTCATGAGCTATGGCCCAGGAAAGGAAATAGTATCACTTTAAAAGACAAAAAAGACCAATCAACCTCAGTTCTGTGAGCTGCACAATCCACTGTAAATCCATTATATTGAGTCCTTCAGGAGATCCTGCTGCCTTTTTTCTATAATGCAGAGTGAATTAACCACAGGGTGTTGGTGTTGAAATAAAAACCCCCTCAAATGCTGCTGCTGCCGCCCATCACTCAACAATAGATTGTTCAGTCATTTCTTAGGTTTTTAATTTGACCTCTTTATGGGTATCAAATGATAGCAGCACGTCTAAGTCACAAAAAAGTTATAAATACTCCGTTCAAGAATGCTCTTTCTGGTGCCTAGCAGCACTACTCTTGCGCCCTTGCCTCCACTAATCTGTAAAACTAGTTCTGCTATGTTATTCTCCCTCTCTCCCTCTCTCTCTCTCTCTCTCTCTCTCTCTCTCTGTGCATGCGCATTGAGGTCTATTTATGTTACAATTGGTTAATGACATGCTGTACGAAAGCTCAGATACCCTACTCTGTGTCTCAGTAGTAAATATTCTTGGCATTCAGAGTAAACCCTTGACATGCTAGTTTGATGTCCCTTCCTCTTTCTTTCTTGTCCATTCATTTTTATATAATTAAGTAGCAGCGCCTAACCTACTTTTTGGCGTTCAAACTCGGTTTGCTGTGCCTGGAATGTTTGAACTTAACAGAATCTGCTTAATGCTTATAGTGGCATGCCATTGCTGTATGACTTAATCTGAGTATCTTAGCTTCTCAAATAATTAGTTCCATTCTTTTTTAGTGTATTTGATCTGTACTACTTTGCTATTTTTGTTAATGCTACAATTGTTTGATACTATCAGGTGACAGAGTCTGATGCTGTAGATGTGATTGAGGTTGCTATCAAGCGCCACAATTCTGATATCACCACTCGGGCTATGTGTTTGATTGCTCTTTTGAAGCTTTCCTCTCGATTTCCAGCTTGTTCACAGTGAGTGGATTCTGATATTAACTTAATTGTTGCCAAAATCTTGATTCTTAATTAGCCTTAATTTCATTTGTCATATCACCCTTGCTCAACCATTTTCCTCCCCTCGCAATCAACACAAGGTTCTTCTTCATTTTGATTGTCTTCTTTCATCCTTCGCATTTCTATATGTTTTACCCCAGAACCTATCATGCCTTTTTTCTTGGGATTTAGGGAGTATTGATTTTGTTTCATCATGTTCTTCCTGTGAATTTCTATCATGGTGTCATTCAGAAATGAAATATGTCGCTGTTTCCTTACTATTGGCCAATTGAACATAATTTTCTTGCTTGTGTTGTTCAATCACTTTCTGCTGTATGACGTGATGCATCATCTTAAGGGCGGAATTTGTTGCTAATATATCGAAATTCTGTTATCTTAATCTTGTGTTCAGGAGGATAAAAGAAATAATTGTGCAGTATAAAGGCAGCCTTCTCCTTGAATTGCAGCAGCGGGCTATTGAGTTTAATTCAATTATTGAAAAGCATCAAAGTATCAGGTATTTCACATAGTTGCTCTAGATGTTATCCATATCATCTTCATCCATTATTGCAATTCTTTTTTGACTATAACTCACTGAGCTGCTGAAATGAATTTGTAGGTCTGCATTGGTTGAAAGGATGCCAGTTTTGGACGAGGCAACATACAGTGGAAGGAGGACTGGCTCTTTGCCAGTGGCTACATCAACTTCCAATGGCCCTTCAGTTAATCTTCCAAATGGAGTTTCCAAGGCTCCTGCTGCTCCCTTAGTTGATTTACTTGATCTAAGTTCAGATGATACTCCTGCACCGAGCTCTTCTGGTGGTGATTTTCTTCATGACCTGCTTGGTGTTGACATGTTGTCACCTGCACCACCACAGTCAGGTTAGTTTTGAGAAGAGGGATAGAGAAATATTACATGGATATCTGTGTCTGTGAAGCTCTTACGGTGGGACTGTACGCTGCTATTATTATTTTTTAGGGACCTCATATAACAGTAAGCTTCCTATTTTGAAGTGAGCACTGTTTTAATGATCTTGTATTGGACGGCCAAAATGACTTAGCTATTCTACTGTGATAACTTTCACGAAATGGATGGTTGATAGATGTGCTCTGCACTTTGCTGGAAACTTGAACTGAAGTACTGGGTGGTGATGAAAGAAGACTCATTAGTATCTATCTAACTGGTAATGTTGATTGGAACTAACATAATAATGCGTGAATTTTATTAAGGAAAAAAAGATGGTTCCCCACTCCTTGAATCTATACACTTCGCTGCCTCCACTATCCTACGCACAAATTTTGGATTTAGTGTTGAAAAGTTTTTGATACTGTACACTCGCTTCAATGCTCACTGAGTTTGTTTTTCTCTTCTCCATTTCAGGTGTTAGTCAGACTAAGACATCGGGAACAGATGCCCTATTGGATCTTTTGTCAATTGGAGAACCCCCTGCTACAAACAATTCATCAGCCCCAGACGTATTGTCCTTGAGTCTTGAAGATAAAAGTTCTGCCACAAAACTAGAAGGCTTGTCACCACTTCCGTCAATTCCCCAAAAATGCCTACTCCCAGTAGATCTGGCCCTATAGTGGATTTATTGGATGGTCTATCTTCCAGTCAGCCGTCGGCAGGTATGGTATCCTTTTATGCTGAATTGTCTTGGGTTCACCATTTTATAGGATGCTGATTCTTCTTCTGATAACAGAAAACAATGGTCCGCAATTCTCATCCATAGTTGCATTTGAGAGCAGCTCTCTGAAAATGACTTTCGATTTCTCAAAGCCTCCTGAAAGCCCACAAACAACATCAATCAAGGCTACTTTTAGTAATTTAACAGCAAACATCTATACTGATTTCGTGTTCCAGGCTGCAGTTCCCAAGGTAACAAGCATGTGAATGCTTGCCATTGGCCCTGATCTAATTCTTGTTAATCCACCTTCCCTTTTTTGAATATAACTTTGGGTTCTCCTGCAAGCTGTTCAGCAAAGCTATATCTAATATTTCTGATTCTAGAAATTAGCAGAACAAATGTTTAAAACTGGTTTCTAGAGCTTGTCGATGCACAGTACTCTCATACACATTGCTGTTTTGGTTCACAGTTTCTTCAACTGCACCTAGATCCAGCTAGCGGCAATAGTCTTCCTGTCAGTGGTACTGGCTTTATCACCCAGAACTTGCGGGTAACTAATACTCAGCATGGCAAGGTAATATAGCTTTGTCATTTCTGCAGTTCTGTTATTTTTTCTTATATTCTAGACTTCTTAGCTGCTTTTGGAGCCCCTTTGTTAGGATCACCACCCTTGTTTCCTTTAACCACTGAAAAACAAACACCCCTCTCCCCTCCCCAAAAAAAAAAAAAGAAAAAGAAAAGAAAAGAAAAATAAAGACAGGTCGAATGAGAGATGGAAAGAAAAAAATGTAACAGTGAGAGGCTCGTCGATCTGTCAGCATAAAGATTGGGTGGATTACTAACAGTGTCTATATATTTATAGCTTTTAGCTTATGCTTCTACACTGTTGGCTTGTTTGTTACTCCCTTTGGCTAATCAAAAATTGTTTCACAAAGGAGAAAAACATTTAAGCGAACATATAATGCATTTGGTTGATGAGGGTTGTTAATGCTTTTTGCCACTGTCTTTCCTCAGAAACCACTAGTCATGCGGATAAGAATAGCATACAAGGTAAATGGAAAAGATGTCTTGGAGGAAGGCCAAATCAACAACTTCCCCGTAATTTGTGAGTGTCAACATTCATCGAAGATATTCTCCAGGCAGAAAACACCTGTGTCTTTGATGTTAGTGCAATCTTTTAATCTGATTCTTTGAGCGAAGGCAATATGGCTAGTAGGAATTGGAGTTAGCTGCTTGAATGGGGCCTCCGGATGTCTTCACACTTTTGGCTTATTCATTCTTCTTTTTCTTCTTCCCTTCCCCTTTATTTGGCTTCCTTTGGCTGTCCGTGTACATTATATTTTGATTCGTATAGATATGTATGAAAATGTGGAAATATGAATTTTTGAAAGGGCATGAAGATGACCTGATATCTCTTTGTTGTATTCACAAGCTATCCTATATGTTTTGGTTGTCTTTTGAACCTGAGAAAGTGAAGATTTTACAAAACCGCATTATTACTTGTATGATTCCCGCCTTTTCCTCGTCCTCTTTTTGTGATCACAAATTGAGCAACTAAGTACATTATACCTAGCTAGTTCGATGTTCTCACCTTAAAAGAAAAATTCCTCTCATTTGTGCTTAGTTTGAGCTGGACTCATATATTGATCGTTCTTAGACAAGCGTGGAGTCAAGTTTAGAAGTACACGAACTTGACTCGGCTCAATAATACTAGACCCAGCAAAAACTGGTGGTTTGGCTCGCATCATGCTGTTGTAAAGCTAAATTCTTAATCTTCATCTCCTACAATGAAAAATGTAATTTCCATACCGACTTGTCATTCCTGGGTTTACTGTCTTCCGATTTACCTTTTCTTTCGTTTGCCAAATGGCCTTCTCAAGAGTATTGTACTAGTTTGTGACGATATGTATACAGATGGTCTCTATGCTTGCAGTTGCAGGGTGCCCAAATCCCGCTTAGATGGGATCCACATTAAGTGGTGGTGGTGTTGTGACACTTTATGTAGAGACCTATCTCTTAAGGTCGTCTCCGGGAAGACGCGTTCTTTGAATTATGTCTTTCTTCACCAAAACATACTTTCGCATGTATCCATGAGAAGTCTTTGGCACTTTGCAAGTACATTCGCAAATTGTAAAATTCTTACAGAAAATTTTGGCTGTCTCTACTGCGATAATTTTCCTGTGATTAAGAACTCTTGGCCACTTTGCATGTGAGCTGCGTTTGTTAGTGATGGACTTCTTTAAGTCTTTCGATGTTTGTACCAGTAATCATTTTCTTTATCTTCATAACTCGTACGATTCCAAATGGCCCGCTCATCAGTCGGTTTTTCTCGGAGGATGCAAACCCAAATGGTCCTCCCCAATCAGCCACTAAACTCTTTGCCACTCCATCTACAGCTAGACCTCGAAAACTCATTGGTCGATGAATCGGATAGCCTCAGCGTATGTAGTGGGTTTCCCAACACATTTTGTTAGAATTAGGAAAATTCAATCAATATTGGTCCGCAGTTAGTTCAGCTTGGGTCCACTTTTTTCAAATGTGATCACGATTTAAATAAAAATTATGGCTTTGTGATACCAATAACTAAGTTGTGGGTGTGTTCTTTTGAGTGATTAAAGCTGAATGCGATTTGGAGTGAGTGTAGTCGAGTGTTGATTTTTTAAAGAGCGGTTAAGCGTGAATTTTATGTAATTTTAAGGAGTGTTGAGTGTGAGTGAAAGTGGATGCGTGTAGTTGAGTGTGGATGAAAGTGGTTGAGTGCTGATTTTTCTGATTAACTACCCAAAAAATATGCCCTGTATCATCAATAAGTTTTAGGCAATCTTTTGTTGTCTTTTACTCCCTCCATCCCCAAATAGGCTGTCAAATCTAAAAAAATGCAAAAAATAAGGAAGTATTATTCATTTGTTAAAAAGTTTTAAATTTGTTTGATTATTCGTATTTTATATGTAGTAATTAATGCGTAATTCAGATTTCTAAACAAATATTTTCAACTGTATATACACAATTTTTAGATGATTAAGTATATGATTCCAATGCTATATTAATAAGTATTACAAGATATTTAAAAAGAGATTTTGTCAGAGGGAGTGCTTTGGTATGACATTCCCTACCAAACCAAATTAATATCATATTACTTTGTCAAGGAGGATGTCTCATCACCTATGTCCTTTGTCCCTCCACAGATCCGACCCAAAACATTCTTTAAACATGAGCACTTTGGTTCATTTCCTGATACTCATATTAGTTTCTTCATCCTATAAATGGCTTATTGCTAGGCCTCAGTTGAAGCCAGTAAGTTAAATGAATTTTTCAGGACTTTCTTGGTTCATATGCAGCTCTGAGAATTGAAAAGCTTGACTTTCAAACAGATCTTTGGATCAAGGATCTTTTATGTGCAATTGGAGTGTGTAGCCTGCTGAATCTTGGGTTTTTTTTTTCTTGCTAATTTTGTAAATTGATAATAGATTCTAGTGTGGTAAATGAATTTTTGAACATTCAGCAGACTCACAATACTTGTCATGAGATGGTCTCACTTAAAAATTTGCGAGTTTCGAAACACATCAAGATGATAAGATATCTCTAAGCTATGTTATCTGTTATAACATGCGTATCTTTCCGCCCTCTCCCTTTTGTGATTACAAAATGATCAGGAAGTGATCAAGGCAGTTGGATATTTTTAATTCTCACTGAATAATTGCTTTCCGATTTGCTCAATTCGAACTCGACTCTGATAATTTTAAACAAGCTGTCCCTGGCTTATGCTGCACTTCACTTCACTAGTAGTAGTTTATGGGTAAGTTTCGGCACAATTTCCTCTCACTGTTCCTCCTCCCCCCTCTTTTTTTGAGGACTTTCATCATATGAGATTTCTTTTCCACATTGATTAAAACGTGTTCACAATTAAGGAGATTTCTTCAGTCTTTGCATATTTATAAATTCTATTAATGGAATATTTTTCTTCTGATTAGAAATCTTTGGTACTTGGTATAAGTCTTTGGATGTTTCTACTGCAATTTAATTTCTTAGCTTTCAAGACCATTACAATCCTAAATTTTCCACTAATCAGCCCTTTTTTCCATGGGGATGGTGACGACTTCAATTTCGCTTTCTGCATAGTTTCTAAACCCTTTGCCACTCAATTGCTTAGACATGGCTACCGGGTGGTTCTGGTCCGATCAATTTTTCATTCGGGCCAGACCATGTTGGTGGAACGTTCAGGTCTAATAAATTGGATCACATCGCGTGATCAAGTAATAATCAACGCTACGAAGAAGATTCAACACTTGTGGCCTGATGTGACTACTGCTATTTGATTATGTGAAGGCCTTCGCTATCAGAAACCCCTTGTCTGGGGATCACCAGTATATAAGCCGTGCTTGAGCTACAATATCTGGACATGCATCCAAGAAAAGAACCCGACCTCAAAGAATCCTCTCCTTCACAATCAACATGAACACTGTCCAGTCCCTAATACTGATCCTAGCATTATCCTCTCTCTATGATCAACTCCCTAGTTTGCTCGCGGTTGAAGCTAGGAATAAGCTCAATTCCAACGGTGGAACCTTCACTGTCGATCTCATCCACCGCGAGTCACTGCTCTCACCCAAAGAGCATAAAAGAGACTACCCTTCGGCTCAGTCTCAAGAGGGCACCGCACTAACCTGTTCCCTTCCGAATACTATGAAAAGAATGATATTGAAACTGAGTTAACCCCAAGTGGAGGGGCTACCTCATGAAGATTGCAATTGGCACCCCACCAATTGAGTTCCTGGCAGATGCAGACACTGGAAGTGACCTCATTTGGCTCCAGTGCACACCCTGTCAGGTGGCTCAATCCTGTATTCCTCAACAGTCACCCTTGTTCGACCCCACCAAATCTTCAACCTATGAACCCCTCTCTTGCAACTCCCCATCTTGCAGTAACTCTGATCTTACTACTGAATGTGCTGTGAATAACACTAATAAAACTAATGAAAAATGTGCATATCTTGTAGTCTATGGTGGTGGCTTAATTAGCATTGGTGTTTTGAGCACTGATACCATTACCTTCCCTTCAGCTGATGTTTCAGTAACTCTGCCCTCATCCGTTTTTGGATGTGGGTATGCCCAGAATGGCTCACTTGCCAAGGGGGATGGGATCATTGGGCTGGGGGCTGGGCCGTCATCTCTGGTTTCTCAGCTTGGCCCGAAGATTAACCATAAGTTCTCCTACTGCTTGGTTCCCCTGTCTTCAGGGGCAACCAGCAAGCTCAGATTCGGGGCTGATTTAACTGGCTTATCTGGGGTAGTGTCAACTCCTTTTGTTACCAAAGACCCTCCTGTCTTCTACTATCTCACACTGGATGGGATAAGCATTGGGGACAGTTTGGTGAAGGTGGGTCAGGATATCATCATCGACTCAGGTACCACTTTGACATACCTCGAAACGAACGTATATGATGGTGTCAGGGACGCGTTAAAAAATGCCATTGAACTAAGCCCGATTTCTGATCCCCAGAGCCCACTGCTTTGCTACGAGACACAGTTGTCGTCTCTGAACCCACCAGACGTGGCGTTCCATTTCGAAGGGGCTGATGTCGTGTTGAAGGCAATCAACATTTTCAGGCAAATTGAAGATATTGCTTGTTTGGCTATGTTGCCCACAAAGGGTACCCATTTCATCTTTGGGAATATTGCTCAAGTCAACTTCGAGGTTGGCTATGATCTACAAGCCAAACAGGTTTCCTTTGCCCCAACAGATTGCACCAAATATTAAATCTCCAAATTTTACTGTGTTTTAAGTCTTGCAATTTCAATATTGTCGTCATAAAGTAGACTCAGAGTTTTATGTAAGATAACTTCTGGGCCAATCACTATGCGACACCTCTATATGTGGGTTCTTGTTTCTCTTTTTTTCTTCTTTTTGTCCAAGGGGACTAGTCTATGCTTGGGATTGCCTCGTCTGGCAATGAAATTAATCGACTGTACTGTCACTGGACAATAAATTACATATTTGAAAATTTAGTTATTATGATCATCTTGTCAGCATGGTCAAAAACATGTTACTATAACTAGTCATGTACTGTCTGAAGGATTTCTCTGTATAAGATTAGGTAGTCATAATGAAAAGGATAAAAGGCTGCATAGAAAAAATGGAAATGAGTGGATACTAAATTATAACTAATCATGTTACTAGCTTAAAATATCTTATCCGGTTCGATAACATGATCGAAAATCGACTTGAAATTAGTGTAAAGAATACAAATAGAACTTATTTTAACCCAAAATCAACCCGGATTGATTGCTTATGATGAAAACATGTTATTTTCTATTCTTTGAGTAAATCTAAACTACTTTTAGAATTGACATAAAGTTGACCCGTTATTAGATGAGTTGACTTGAACTGACTCATTTTTCCGCTCTAACCAATCCTCAATCTTCATCTTCTATAATTCAAAATGTTTACCATGCCAACCTCTCATTCTTGGCTTTACTAGTTCTATCCATTTGGAGAACTCAATGTCTAATTTTTTTTCCCTTTTATTTTTGTGGTGGTAGGGACAGTCTGTGGAACTCTTTCCATTTTGGAGACTTGTTCAGTCTTCAAATATTGCTAATGCAATAATTTTCTTCTGATTAGAATTTTTGGCACTTCACAATCCAAATGGCCCACTGATAAGCTCGTTTCTCTCCGGGGAAGGAAATTCCTTTAACTTCGCTTTCTGCACAGTTTCTTTGATTCTTCTAATTTTTGAATACATTGCTACTCCTCTAGCTTATACCTAGCAATCTGGTGGTTCTGATTGGACAATTTTTCATTTGAGATAAAACAAGTTGGTTGAATGTTCATATCTGATAAACTAGATCAAATCGGGTATGTTGATAGTTTCCGTGCTATATATTGTTAGGATTAAATGGGCATGTCAATTAGTACAATTTATGAAGTCTTTCGTAGTTGTTGGCAAACATCTGAGTCCTGAATCTCACTTACCCTTCGACTTTGCACTTCCCTGTGGATCCAAAGGATTAGGAAAATTCAATAAATATTGCTGAGCCAAAATAAATGATGTTTGAAGGAATAACCACTATATAAACCATGCTTGAGCTATGCCTATCAGGAGACACATCCCAAAGAATCCTCCATCCATAATCACCATGAACCCTTTTCTCCATTCCCTAATACTGATCCTATCACTATGCTTACCCTATCATCAACTCCCTAGCTTGCGCTCAGTTGAAGCTAGGAAAAAGCTCAATTCCGGTGGCGGAATCTTCACGGTTGATCTCATCCACCGTGACTCATTGCTGTTGCCCCAGGAGCGTCAGAAAAGACTGCCCTTTGGCTCAGTCTCAAGAGGGCACTGCACTAACCTGTCCTCTGCATACTACGAAAACAAAGATATCGAAACTGAGATAACTCCAGATGAAGGGGGCTACCTCACAAAGATTGCGATTGGCACCCCACCATTTGAGTTCCTAGCACTTGTAGACACTGGAAGCGATCTCATTTGGTTCCAGTGTTCACCTTGTCAGAAAACTCGGACCTGCATCCCACAACTATCACCCTTGTTCAACCCCACCAAATCTTCAACCTACAAACCCATCTCTTGTAACTCCCCATCTTGCCATAGCCCTGACTTTGTTACTCATTGTGCTTCAAATAGCGCTAATAACAGTAACGGGGAATGTATGTATCTTGCAGCCTATGGGGGTGGAGGCTCAAAGAGCTCCGGTATTCTGAGCACCGACACCATTACCTTCCCTTCATCAGCAACTATGCCCTCATCTGTTTTCGGATGTGGGTATGCCCAGAGTTGCTTTGGCAAGATTGACGGGATCATTGGGCTGGGGTTTGGGCCATTGTCTCTAGTATCACAGCTTGGCCCAAGGATCAACCACAGATTCTCCTACTGTTTGGTTCCACAGTCTTCGGCGGCGGCTAGCAAGCTGAGATTCGGGGGTGATGTAACAAGCCCTGGAGTAGTCTCAACCCCCTTCATAACCAAGTCCTCTCATTATCTCCTCACATTGGAGGGGATCGCCGTTGGGGTTAGTTCGATCCAGGTGGGGCAGAACGTGATAATCGACTCTGGTACCGCTTTTACGTTCCTAGAAACGAATGTCTATAACAGTGTCAAGGATGCATTAAAAAGTGCCATCGGACTGAACCCAATTTCGAACCCCCACGGCCCAGGGCTTTGCTAAGAGACACAATTGTCGTCTCTGAACCCACCAGATGTCGTATTCCATTTTAAAGGGGCTGACGTTGTGTTAAAGGCAGCCAACGTTTTCAGGCAACAAGAAAATATTGCTTGTTTGGCAATGTTGCCTACAAAGGGTAACACTTTTGTCTATGGGAATGTTGCTCAGGTCAACTTTGAGGTTGGCTATGATCTACAAGCCAAACAGGTTTCCTTTGCCCCAGCAGATTGCACCAAATACTAAAGCATTATGTAAGATTACTTCTTGTTTCTTTATTTTCTTCTCTCGAAGGGGATTAATGTACGCTTGGGTTTGTCTCATGTGCTAGTGAAGGAGGAACTTGCTGGATCTTATGTGATATTTAGTTTAGTATAATCTAATATAATTAACTATATAATGCAATCATGATTGCATAGTTTAAGATTATCACAATAGTGAGTTAGTTATTTATTATTAGTGACGGCAATGTGACTTGTTTGAGCATGTTGGCCTTTGCCTGTGCATCAAGATATTTTGAGGCGGGTTATGATTTAAACTCCTAAATTATTTCTTTTGCTCCAACATATTGTACCTAGGGATGGCAATGGGTCGGATGCAGGTTGGATCCGATTGGACCCAAACCCATTTAACTTTTTAGAATTGGACCCGGACCCGACCCGGACCCGACGGGTCTATAAAATTTGGACCCGGACCCGGACCCGGTGGGTCCACGAGTCCATGAGTCTTAAACGGGTCTACTATATTTTGATCATAAATGAGTTTAAAAATCAATATTTTGTGCCCTATTTTAATATTATTGTAAATTTACAAGCAATTTTGCTACATATAACCTCTTTAGCATTATACTAATCTATCTATCAACCAATCTATTATACAAACAAAAACTTAGTTCATACAAATCGAATACACCAATATATTAAACACAAAGTTCATCAAAGTTTGACAACACAAAGTTCAAAGTCCATCAAAGTTTAACAACAAATTGTAGGAAGGGTTTCCAAATTGCACCGAGTCCAAATTTGCATGAATACTACTTGTTAGAATTTTTCAAAAAATAAAATTAGTGTTCGGGTCTTAAGCGGGTCTCGGGTCGGGTCCGGGTCTTATTTTTGAGATCCGGACCCGACCCGGACCCGAGACGATTAGACCCGGACCGACCCGGACCCATCGGGTCCAAAATTTTGGACCCGGACCCGATTAAATGGGTCGGGTCTGGTGGGTCTGGGTCGGGTCCAGGACCCACTGCCATCCCTAATTGTACCCACTTTTATAGATAAGTCCCATAACGTCATATATTATGTTATTTTTATTTTATTTTCTCTTTTATAAGGATAATTTACTAGACCTCTATCTTAGAGCAGTTCAGTGGACCACAATAAACCCAAGAGGGGGGCAAATGTCAAACTACCCAGATCAAATCTGACTCATCAACCCCTACAATTTTTTCATAAGAAAAATATGTCGGCTTCCCCTAAAATTTCAACTTCAATAGAAAGCATAAAAAATAAGGGTGGAGCCAACTAGGCTACCCCTCTTTTTCTTTTTTTTTTAAATCAAAGCAAAGTTAGCTTTATTAATCAAAGATTAATGAGGCATCAATTACTGACCAACTTTAGGACCGACTCCCGGCCATTCTCGATCCACACTCTAGAAGAAAACTCAAAGGGTTGATGGTGAGCTAAAGCATAAGCCACCTTACTACCCCTACGAGATATGAAAAAACAAACAAGACTCAAACAACTTGATGTTAAATTGTATAAACATCAAATTTGCAAAACATAGTAACTCTATAACAAAACTAATATTAATCTTGATGTCATGATTTTGAATAAAAAAATCTTGATGTCATGATCATTAGATTTTGAATTAAAACATTGTTTTATGTATACATTCCTAATACGTGGATTACAACGGTATGCATAACAGTTAACGTGTCACTTGGGTTTATGACATTTATGAATCTTAATCAAATAATTAGCTTCATGATTTGATCGGAATAAAATTTATCCCAACGCGTTTGCTTTCTCAAATTGTATACTTCTTCAGGGTTTGAATAATTTCACTCCTTAAATCATTGCCCTATACACATTTTTTGACCAATTACATTTTGAAGTTTCTGATATTTCATCTGAGGTATCTCTTCTAGCCACTTTCCTATGCAAAGATTTGACAATTAGCTGGTCGGTGGAGATGGATACGCTTGATCTATTATTGGTTTGTAAAAATGACATCAAATTTTGATTGTGATCGGGATATAAGCCAAGTTCAGATTAGTTGGTCGATTAATCATGTTTAAGTCAATTTGGGTTGAAATAGAATAACCTTGTTTTGAAGATAAATTGAATCTTGTTACAAGCTAAATCGATGTTGTCAAATATGTGTCTACTAGAAAAACGGTTGAAAAGTTGATAGAAAATTAAAAAAGAGAGGTTGGATTTGGGTAATTACCCCGAACTAGGATTAATTTGATGACTTAATGACCAGCTGTCTTTAATTTGTCTAAGGAATCAATTATACTATATATATATCATCAGCTACGCATAGATGCTACGTACTTTGGCCATCCACAAATCCAATTCACCCCCAAATCACTCTCTTGATTAAGAGGACTCCTACTATCTCTCTGTAATATCATGAATGCCATTCTGGTTCATGTCCTGATACTAACACTAGTATATACCTCCTATGATGGATTACCTTGCTTGGTGTCAGTTGAAGCTAGGAAGTTAAACTCCAACGCAGTATTCGAGATCGATCTCATCCACCGGGACTCATTGCTCTCCCCTTATTACAACCCCTCCATGACGCATATGGAGCGTCGAAAGAGGCTTGTCTTGCGAGGACGCCACATTCAGCAACTGCATCATGATGAAATGGAGACAGATGTAATCCCGAATCATGGGGAGTACCTCATGAAGCTTTCCATTGGCACCCCACCTGTTGAGTTCACTGCGATTGCAGATACCGGAAGTGACCTCATCTGGCTCCAATGCTCGCCCTGTAACAACTGCGTCCCTCAACCCACACCTCTGTTTGATCCCACCAAATCGTCCACCTACAAAGCCATCCCCTGCACCTCTCAGTCTTGCAACAACCCAAGTCTTCTAACCGGTTGTAGCATAAATGACACGAACCAAACCGGACCATGTATGTATACCGAAGGCTATGGAGACGGTACAAACACCACCGGCATTCTAAGTACTGACACCATAAAATTTCCCTCAGTAGCGCTTCGCCAGTCTGTTTTTGGATGTGGGTATGATCAGCATGCCTCGAGCTTAATCAATGGGGAAGGATTGGGAGTAGTCGGGCTAGGGGGTGGTCCGTTTTCTCTGGTTTCACAGCTTGGGAAGAAGATCGACTACAAGTTCTCCTACTGCCTAGCTCCCTGAATTCTTCAGGGTTAGGGGCTACCAGCAAGATGAGATTCGGGGCTGATGTAGTAGGCTCTGAGGTGGTATCAACTCCCCTTATAATCAGAGATGATGACCCTACTTTCTACTTTCTCAAGCTGGACAGGATCAGCCTAGGGGACAATGCTTCGGCGGTGATCCCGGTGGGGCAGAATATGCTCCTCGACTCTGGTAACACTCTTACGACCCTAGAAAGAAGCGTCTACAACAGGGTCAGGGATGGCGTGATGAGGGCCATAGGGCTCAGCCCGGTCCCTGACCCTGACGGGATGTTAGACCTTTGCTTTGAGACGCGGAATAGTTCTGTGAAGATGAACCCACCAGCTGTGGTGTTCCATTTCGATGGCGCAAATGTGGTGTTGAAAGGACACAACACGTTCTTGGACCTTGGCAATGTGACTTGTTTGACCATCATCCCTAAAGAGGGTGGTGGGATTGTGACATTTGGGAATTTAGCTCAAGTCAATTTTGAGGTGGGTTATGATTTGCAAGCCAAAAAGGCGTCTTTTGCTCCAAGAGACTGCACCAACTATTGAATCATCTCTTGATTTATATGATATAAATATAGATATTTAAAATTCTTTGGAAAAATCATATCCACAACTTTAATATGTTAGGGTTTTACCCGCCATTGATCCTAAATTTAATTAATATATATTTTTTGGAAAAAATATTAGATTTAATCCAAAAGTATGAACATGGAAAATTTTGGTTTTATAGCGAATGACCAAATTGTTGTAGGCTTACATTATACTCTTCTTTTATAGGCTTTTTGGTCCTTTGTTAGTGGTTGCTTAGAATTGTGGGATTCAACAATAGAAGGAGATTAGTACTCATGGTTTGTGCAAAATTCATGCGAGCAAGAAATTTTTTTTTGGGTTTGTGCTAGATGCATAACCTTTATTCGTTGTAAAATTATGTCTTGTAGTAAAACACATGCATTTTGACTCACAAGATATATAATTATGTATCAAACCGGTGTTGGGCTGATAGCCTAGTATCCACCTGCTTACCTTCCCCCTCCCCCAAGTTCAACTCTGGGGGAACAATTTCTCTCTTTATTGAGGGGATTGTGTGTGGAAGTGGGCTGTTGTTGGGTTTCGACACCCCCTTTCCCTGACCCATATTAGCCTTCTAGGCTTCCCTAATATAGAGGCTTAGAAAGTGGGTCTCTTTACCAAAAAAAAACAAAAAACTCTATAATCAAACATTAATTTGAGAAAAATGAATAATTGAATAGTAGTGTTGCTCATAATGTGTAAAATGACTTTCTTATCCACATTTTTTAATAATCGAAACATTACATGTAGGACCCGTCTCTGTTAATAGGTTTGATATGTTTAAGAATTTTATTTTTCACTCTTAATATAGCCGACGAATATTAAAACTTCATATTTAAAAATTAATTAATTAAAACTATCAAAAATTTTGTAATTGAAATGTGACGTATAATTTAGGATAAGACATCTACTAATCCCTTGTCATATATAAAACTAAGGATGTTTAGGTATCAAAAAAAATTCAAAAAAGGATGAAATTAGCGACTAACCTTTAATTTGAATACTGAAGGGCTATATGAAGGACGAACAAGGGGAATAGTAGGAAATTGTGGGTAATTTTAATAACAGTTGATCTTTCTGGTCTTCCTCATCACCTCATCACCTTCATCTGATGAGTACGTCTCTCTCTTTCCTCATTTGAATGGAAAACGCGTTCACAAGTACGTGGAAGACCAGTTGAGTCTTTGTATGATTCTACAGCAATGGTATTCGTCTACTTAGAATCTTTGGCACTTAATTTGCATTTAGGCCGTGTTCGCAACTAACTTGATTTAATCTTCGAGTCTTTTAGATGTTTCAACTGCATTAATGAGCCATACAATCCCAAATGTCCCTTTCTTCTCGGAGGATCGAATGAAATTTCCTTCAATGTCAGACTTTTCTGCATGTATAGTAGTTTCAGTCACTGCCTTGCCTTTATTTCTAGACGCTACCTTTTCCCTTCATTTGCTACCCAGGAAGAAGAATCAACAGTTGCTAATAGACTTGACTTGCTGGTAATAATGGATTATATGACTCAATTAATGATCTTGTCGATCTAAGGAATCGACAATATATAAACCATGCATGAGTGAGCCTATACCAACCCCAAATCAACAACCCTTTCCGGAACAATCACCATGAATACTCTCCTCTGTTCCCTAATACTGTTGTATATGCTAGCAGTATCCTCACCCCATGATAAGCTCCCTAGTTTGGTATCAGTTGAAGCTAGGAAGCTCAACTCCAATGGCAGAAGCATGATGTTCACTGTTGATCTCATCCACCGTGACTCATTGCTCTCGCCCAAGGAGCATCAGGGAGACTGAACTATGGCTCGGTCTCAAGAGGGCACCGAAGTAACTGGTCCTCCTCTGCATACTATGAAAACAAGGACTTCCAAATTAGTACAGCCCCGAGAGAGGGTGAATACCTGATGAAGATTGCCATTGGCACTCCACCTGTGGAGTTCATGGCAATTGCAGACACTGGGAGTGACCTCATTTGGCTCCAGTGCTCACCCTGCCAGCCCTGCATCCAGGAACAGACAGTATTAGAGTTGTTCGACCCATCGAGATCTTCATCCTACCAATCCATCGCTTGCGACAACCCAATTTGCCATAATGCTGAAGTTACTACTGCATGTGGTGCAAATTCAAATGATGCCAATATTAATGGGGTGTGTACCTATAATGCAGATTATGGCGATGGCACACAAAGCGATGGTTCTCTGAGCACTGATAAAATCACCTTCAGTGATTCATCAGTAACTTTGTCCTCTGCTGTTTTTGGATGTGGGTATGCCCAACAGGGCACGCTCTCCAAAGGGGCCGGGATCATTGGTCTAGGTGCTGGCCCGTTGTCCCTGGTGTCCCAGCTTGGCCCAAAAATCAACTACAAGTTCTCCTACTGCTTGGTCCCCCTGTCTTCAGGGGCAAACAGCAAGCTCATATTCGGGGCTGATTTAACCAGCTTACCAGGGGTAGTATCGACTCCATTTGTGACCACATCAGACATTCCAGATTATTACTGGCTTACACTGGAAAGTATAAGCATTGGGGACAGTCAGGTCTCACTTGGCCAATATAAATCCATGATCATTGACTCAGGTACCACTTTGACATACCTAACACCGAGTGTCTACAACACTGTCAAAGACGCTTTCAGCACTGCCATTGGGCTAAGCCCAAGTCCTATACCAGGTAGCCCAGAGCTTTGTTATGACCCTCAGGAGTCTGTAAACCCACCAGATGTGGTGTTCCATTTCAGTGGGGCTGATGTGCTGTTGAATGCAATCAACATTTTGCGGAAACACAAGGGTAAGAATTGTTTGGCAATTAAACCTACAGATGGTGTCCCTACATTTGGGAATATTGCTCAAATCAATTTTGAGGTGGGTTATGATTTACATGCCAAACAAGTTTCTTTTGCCCCAGCAGATTGCACCACCTACTAGGGTCTGGTCTCGTCTCTTCTCATGAATGCAATTATTTGAGACTGTCTTACATTCTACACAGTTAAAATCATAGTAAAAACATACATATCACCCTTCAACTAGTTATAAAACATAAATTCCTGCATCGATCATTTGCAACTACTAATGCGAGTTTTTACTTTCAGCTTACCACCTACAATTTTGTGACCAACTCAGAATGGCTTTTTTATGACCTTTTGGTCTTTGGTGTGCTTCAATATGACTACGTTGTTCTCCCTCGCCCTTAAATTTTGGCACTGCTATTTGCTCTAACCTTCAAATGGGTCATACGATTTAATTTCGCTATTGATTTGATTTATGAACAAAAAAATGTCTTTTTTAAAAAATTTTGTTTTGGCGAACGTCTGGCTTTTATTGTTGATATAGTGTTTCAAAGTTGCTAGGGGATGTGCAATTAACTCTACTGAAACAATGCATGAAATTTCTTCTAGTTTGTGTTTCATTATTGTTCAAGACATTAGATTTTGTTAATTTCAAGCATCAATTATTGAGCCTAAGTTTTCTCTCTTTAATCATTGCCTTCAGTTACTCGAGTTTCTGCAACTTATTCTTCTTCTGGCCTCATCCACCCTTCATTTCATCTTCTAGTCATCATCATCATCATCATCATCAAAAATTCTATCAAATCCATGGCAAAGAACACCTTAAAAGTGAGAAAATTAATGAAGACAAATACATGGAAAAAAAGGAGGTCAAAAGACTCGATCATTAACTAAATCCGCAGCAAGGAAACACATGAACAAAAGGAGGCAAAAAGACTCAATCCTTAACTAATATCAAACGTACTTATAAATGTGCATTCAACCATCCGCCGACCTCATGTTAAATTTGAAACGTATATTGAGGTCAATGTGGTAAATGCTACTAGCTAACGCCGGCAAAATTTCTGTCTTCATCATCACCCGAATTTGTTCTGTCAGAAAAAAGCGTCCGGTCATGAATTTTGCATCTGAATTTTAAATTTAAACATAAGATTTTTTCTATTTTTCTTATCTGAACCCTATTTTGACCTGACCTATCCGAATTATCCAACCAAAAAAAAAAAAAAACCATTAACAAAATTTTTTATCAGAATTTTAGATATTGACCAATTTGTCCGACTTAATTTTGACTTGAACCGGAAATTTTGCCAGCTTTACTACTAGCGAAGATCGTGTATGATCCAAAAAAATAAATTTTAAAAAAGCAAATAGGAATCAAACCAAAATTTAAGCAGAATATTTGGTTGCAACTTGTTTATACCATTTTCTTATAGGATTTTATTACTTTTGTTTATATATTCTGCATCATTTTAAACCAATATTTTTTGAAAAAAACTATTTGATCAACAATGCACTCAAAAAGTCAAAATTCTCTAACACGAGAGTGCCCCCACGATTCGATTTTTTAAAATATTTTCTTTAGTTATTTTTTTAGAATAATTTTGTTTAATAATCAATCACTCTGCAGTTATTTAAAGATTACATTGAAATCATAAGCTGATTGGTGATATAACAAAAAAAGAAATAAAAGAAGCATAAAAAACCAATCTAATTAAAAAAAATTAGTAGATGATTTTCATATCTAACAAATACGGTTATATGTCTATAATAAGGAATTAAAGAGGAATTAGTAGTTAAGCTTAGGCTGTCCGCCGGCCGGTATGCTCATCCATTACCAGCTTCCAGCAAACTAATTCACTCCGCCATTAACAATTAAAATTCTTCCTCTCTTTCTCTCTCCATCTGTCTCTTGCGACACTATATATACTTGAGCGCTAAAAACACAGTAAACAAGTCGATATCGGTTGAGCTCATTTGGTTATAATCTGCCCTGCCCAGCTAGAAATTTATATTCAGAATAACGATGGCTGCTTTGAATCAACTATGATTCAATAAATGATTGCACCAGAAGCTAAGAGAGAGAATTACAAGTGTCGCTCATTTTATTATATATTCTCGTTGTTATTTTCATGTATGTTGTTCATCTTTAATTAATTCCCTGCTTTGTATTATGTATTTCATTACTTTTATTTATATATTCTGTATTATTTTAAACCAATATTTAAAATAAAAAAGAAGAAGACATTTGATCAACGATGCACTCAAAAATCAAAATTCTCTTAATAGGAGCGTGCCCGCACGAAATCTTTCAATAATTTGCGTATAGTAATATTTGTTGGGAAAAGGCGGACAGGTACACTTAAAGCATACCATTTTCCCTCTTTTTATAATTTAAGATGGACGATAAAATTATGAAAAATATAATTGATTGAGACACCCGAATCTTACTTGAAAAATCCTCCAAGAGACGGGAAAACCAACGAGACCAATTAATTGTAGGGTATGTTAAGTTATTTTATTGTATTCTCGTTGTTTTTTATTTGTTGGGTAAGTAGAGTCACCCATTGGACTCCCTATCTCACGGAGATCCTGTAACGCCCCAAAAAAATATTAAGAAAAAATATTTGATTAATATATATGATTTATTCTCTAAGCAACTTAATTTAATAGTTGGTTACGATAAAATTCATAATGCGCTAATTAGCTTATATATATGTGTGTTTATTGACAAATTTGCTAGTTAACGGTTAACTTAGTTCGAAATAATATTAGGAGTAAGCTTAGAAAATATTTATTTGGCTTGCTAATTGCTTAGATGGAATAGTACCATAGCTTGATTAGCATCCTAAGTTTTAAACATGCAAAACATGCTCATATCTTCCCAAAAGTCTGAGCATTTAGGCAAAAAAGAAAAAAAATGATAGCTTGTAACCTTTTCTTGGCCTATTACTGCAAGCATCATCCCTAGCCTACTAGCTCCTAGTCCCCCATGCTTCACCATTATTGCACCCACTCCAAATCTGGTGAATAGATCAAAAGGTGAGGCACAAACCAAAAGGGGGGCTCATTTTCTCTGTTAAAGAAAATCCAGCAACTCCAAATAGAGGGAGGAGACAAGAGAGAGAGAAGGGAAGGGAAATCAAAGGAGATATTTTGCTTCAACCTCCCTTGGTCCAAGCTTCAACTCCTTCATGTTTAATCACTTTCACTGAGGATAGAGGTAAGAATAAAGGTAGAAAAATTGAAGGAAGGGTCAAGAATACAACCATCAAGGACTTAACACCAATCATAATTAAGGTGAGTTTCCTTCTTCTTCCTAATCTATATTACTTTCCAACCAAAATGAATTTCGTAAGTGTGCTTGTAGACCAACCTTGAATGCTCAAAATTTCAAGAAATTATTGCATGCATGTGTTTTGGAGTGGTTCATTAATATAAATATGGTAGGAGGATGTTAGAGAGGGAAAAGGAGTAGAAACAAGATAATCATCATGTACTTGGTTATGCTTCTATTTTGTTGGTATAATTTCATGCATGAAGATAAAAGTGTATCAAATATATTTAAATCTTTGTGAAATTGTGGTTTTATTGAGGTTGTGTTTGACATTTGTTAGAGAATATACTTGTTATAATGCTCTTGGGGATCGATGATCGAAAATGTGTGTTTGCCCAAAACTTGGTATGAAAAGTATGTCTCTTGCATGTGCATGTTAATGGGTTTTATTGAGCTAATATGTTACCTAGAATGTTGAAATGAGCCTTTCATAGACATCCCACAAGGACAAGATAGGTAGAAGATAAGAAAATAGAGTTTGGGAGCCATTGCTACTCACTACGGGTATCCCCACATGCTGTGGGGTAGGCCGTGATGTCCAGCAGCGATTTATTTAACCCAAAACACCTACCACGGGTGCCTCTGCAGGCTGTAAGGTAGGCCGCGGTGGCCAGCAGCGATTTATTTAACCTAAAATAGCCACCGCGGGTGCTCCCACCGGCTGTGGGGTAGTCCGTAGTGGCCCCCAGAAGTTCCCACTGACCTGGGGAAGGCCCTTGGTGACCTTTAGAGCCAACCATAGATCTCCACGGGCTGTGGGAAGGTCTGTGGAGACCTCCAACGAAATTTTGGACCCCCACAACCTCTGGGCTTTGTCCCGTGATGCTTGTAAACCTTGTATGTTGTGTCGAGAACCGAGTCTAAGACTTGAAGTATGACTTTGGGCCTCATGAAATAATTTACTAAATACATACGTGAAGAAATGATAGAGATAACAACCATAACGTTAAATGGAAAGTTGATTTCTTGGGTTTGAGCACTTTGCCGGTACGAAATCTAGGAAGGTGACACGAGATGATATTCCGATCTACGGGTAGCGGCTTTCACTCCTAGATCATGAGTCCTTCCGGGTAATAAAATTGGGGATACGCGTGAGTGGTTCCGAGTCCCAGTACCGTGGTACGTTGGGTCGGCTCACAGGCGTCAAAATACGAAATCTAGGAAGGTGACTTATTCCGGCCTGAGGGCAGCGGCTTTCACTCCTAGATTACGACTCCTCCCAGATAGGAAGCTTGAGTATACGCGTGAGTGTTTTCGAATCCCTGTACCGTCGTACATTGGGTTGGCTCATAGGCGTCGAAATACCAAGTCTAGGAAGGTGACATATTCCGACCCACGGGTAGCTGTTTTCACTCCTAGATTACGAGTCCTTCTGGGTAGTAAACTTGGGTATACGCGTGAGTAGTTCCGAATCCCTGTACCGTGGTACGTTGGGTCGGCTCATAGGCGTCGAAATACAAAATCTAGGAAGGTGACATATTCCGGCCTGAGGGCAGCGGCTTGCACTCCTAAATTACAAGTCCTCCCGGATAGGAAACTTGTACACACGCGTGAGTGGTTCTGAATCCCGGTACCGTAGTACGTTGGGTCGGCTCACAGGCATCATTTGAGTAACAGGGCACCCGTTTTTGCCCAAAGAAATTAAAGATGATAAAAATTAAGCTAAGTTTTAGACTGGGAATTGATTGGTCACACTTATGGCTTTTCCATTCGATTAAGGGTGGAGTAAGGTAAGATTATTTTTATGATATGACTTGATTACTAATATCATGGTCATTAAGTATTGATTGCTATTATACTATATATATATATATATATATATATATATATATATATATATATATATATATATGTAAGCATGCAAAGTTATTTTGGTTTTTAGGAGGCGAAGGACTCCTATTGAGCTGTGGTTGCTCATCCCCTACTTTTTCATATTTTCAGATCCAGAGTAATAGTAGGGTCCCTGGAAAGCTTTGTCATTTTGGAGGCCATTTTGATGCTCCCTTAGTTACAAGAAACTTTAATGCATTGATTAGTTATGTTTAAGTATGATGTGTAAGATTTATTTGGTAATTAGGTATGTATGTGGCTAGAGGTTTGTTGGCATTTATAGACGCTCTGATTCGACCTCGGTGGCCCCCACCAAAACTCCATCATTATTGTACTTTGTTTTATGGTGTAAGGTATTATGAATCCAAAAGTTTAACCTGAAGCCGTGTGGGTTCAAGACTCATCGCAACTTGTCTATCGAAAAAAACAAAAGGGGTTTCTAGCTCAACTTACAATGGTTTAGCAAACAGGCTATGTTTGTCAACTTGTTCCCTAGATCAGCCTTAAGGATCCTCGAATAGGGTCCTGACGATGTGACATCTCTACCCGGGGTTGGGGCGTTATAGATCCACTGGGCCAACTGGCCCAAGGGAGAGGGAAGAGCTGCCTAAGCCTAAAGCCCAACATCCATCCCTTCATTTTTCAAGAAATGACACATGAAGATTTCCCCAATATTTGGACCTGGGTGTGGAGGATGGGCAATAACAACCATACCAATCAAGCTACAACCTAATTGGCAGGTGAAGATGATTTATTTTCAAGCCGATATCACTTATTTTATCTGCTTTTATTTTTCATTCCCAATACTTGGATAATTACCAAGTGAAGAATGATGTCTCAGTTCCTTTTCGCTGTTGTGGATGACAATGGCAACTTGCCTGTAATCTAAGGGCCACTGAACTAGATTCCTAATCAACTTGGTTGTACAGCCTTTTTGAATCTCATTGGCTACATGATTTCATTGGACTATAACTTTTTTTGCTAAAGTTCTTTGACTTCATACGTATATGCTCCTCCATGTTGCACACATACATATATTAACATATACACCACAATTTTTGGCAGAGAGAATTATCATGTAGATTGGCAAACCATTTGATACAGATTGTTTACATCATATGATCAAGAATAAAAACAGATTGTTTAACTTCAAATGGGGTCATCGGGCGTCAGGGATACTACGATAAGGGCCATCGGGCTGAGCCTAGTTCCTGAACCAGATGGGGTCTTAGACCTTTGCTTTGAGACACAGCAGCTCGTGAAAGTGAACGTGCCATAGAAATGGTGTTCCGCTTCAAAGGGGTGATGTGGTGTTGAGGGCACCCAACACTTTCTTCAACTTTGGAATATGACTTGTTTGACCATGAGACCTACAGATGAAAAAGAGATAAAACTTTAATTACATTAAATTAAAATTTTGATTTTCTTTCCTCCATTATAATTTATAGTTTTTGTACCTCATATGAATTCACTTTGTCTCGACTCTCAAGTCAACAAATATAAATGCCAAACGACTTCTTCAACAAGAGAAAAGGCCATATTTAACATGAAGGAATATTTTACAACTGCTGGGAAGGTGTTCCTATCCGCTAGCCCCAAGCTTGCTGTATAAATCTCAGCTTCATTACTTCATCTGATTATTGTTTTTGTACTCTTTCAAATCACAGTGAATTGTGTGTGCTCCTCGCCTCCGTGATTTTTCCCGCATTGGGTTTCCACATAAATTCCTTGTATCCATTGATTTATCGCTCTCTTTTGTTTCACAATACTTTTAATTATCGTAATTCATCCGAATCGCTTCCGCATTCAAGTCCCTCTAAATCCTAACAAAATTTCTTTTAGTTAAACTTAAACTGGTAATGAATTTAAACCCTAATTCTTGAACTGTAGCTAAGAGTCATTAGGTGAGCATAGGTTAGTCTGTGTTTGATTATTGTTCAAGACATTAGGTTTCGTTGATTTTAAGTATCAATTATTGAGCCTAAATTCGCTTCTCCCTTTTCTCGCCTCAATCCTTCCCTTCAGTTACTTGAGTTTCTGCAACAATATTGAGGTCTATAAATATGTGAACAAAAGGAGGCAAAAAACTCAGTCCTCAACTAAATTCAAATGTTCTATAAATATGCAATTCTGCCAACTTAAATTTGAAACGTATATTGAGGTCAATATGGTAAATGGCTACAGTTCAACACTAGAAAAATTTTATCAGACTTTAAAAGATTGGGTCCAATCATAAATTTTTGGTCGCAAATTTTAAATTCAGATATAAGATTTTTTTCTTTTATATTGTCCGAACTCCATTTTGACCCGAATTTAGGTTTGTCTAAATTGTCCAACCTGATAAAATCGGATATCAAATAAAAAAAAAATTATCTGAATTTTAGGCATTGACCGATTTATCCAACCTGAAATTAACAGAATTCGAATTTTTGCTAGCACTACTTACTAGCGAAGATCATGTATGATCCCAAAAAAATTTAAGAAAACCAAATTGGCGTAAAACCTAAATTTTATAATTTTAAACCAATATTTTAAAAGATTTTGTTACTTTTATGTAAGACCCGTAATTTTGAAGTTAGGTGGTCTTACGAGTTAGAAGCTAATTATTTAGCCTTGGTTAAATAGAGTAGGTCAAGAGACTAAGTTATACGTGGTTAGATACTCGTAAATTTATTTGAGCGAATTATTATTAGTTTGCATAACTTTTATTAGTAAAGCGTATTAATTCGAGACCACATATGTTACGCACGTAGGTTTAATTATATTGAGGATGAAAAAATAATAATAAAAGAAGGGAGAAGGGGATTAGTATGGGAGAAGCAGGTGCTGGCTGCACCTGGTGATAGCCACCGAAAGGAATAGGGGCGGGGGGACGAACAGAAGCAGCAACGGGAGAGAGAGAGAGTGAGACCGAGCGAGGGAGACGGAGAGAGCGGGAGAGGGCGAGCGAGAGCAGGGGAAGCGACCGGAGGCTGGCGGGCTCCACGACTGACGGGGTGAGACGGCCGGCGAGCGCGGGAATCGGTCAGGTGCGAAGAAGGGCGAAACCGAGGCCAGGAAAGGGACACGAACGCGAGGGCAGAGAGGGAGGCAGCCGGTGGGCGCGAGAACGGCCGGCAACGGCGTCAGGCGTGGAGGAGGGCTGCGAAACCGCGGCTGGCGAGCAAAACAACACCAGCCGGCGGGGAAGGGCGAACGACGAGCGAGGGACGGCGAGAACGGCGAACCGGCCAGGTGAGAGGCGAGAAAAGGGAACGAAAGCAAACGCGGAGAGCAGAGGAAGCAAGAAGCGAGAACCAGGGGCGCGGAGGAAGGCAGCAGAACCGGGGCCGGCAGCAGGGGAAGAGGAAGGAAAGGAGAAATCGACCCAGCTAACCTAAACCTCAGCAAACTTAAACCTCAGCAAACTGTCAATCCCTGAATCGAGGTGGGTAGTCTTATACTCTAAACTATTATTAGTTTCGAAACCCAAATGAATTTCTTGTGAATATCGAATGTCTGTTTTATTGTGAATATTGGATGTTTGCTGGGAATACAGAATGATTGTACCGTAGGAAGTAGTTAGGCTGAATTAGAACTTGAGATAATCCGATTAAGTGTGAAGGCTGAATTGGGATATTAGAGATTATGAGAAAGTTAGATTGCGGAGGTCCAAGGAATATTATTGAAGTTTCAATTAGCGATTAAAGACAAAGAAGCTACGATCTGGGTGCAAATTGCTTAGAGATTACTTGAGTTTACGATGTTAGGGGGAGATAACTGCTAACATTGGGAAATAACGAGTTGACGGAAAAGGAGAATATGAGTTTATATTGATTGGTACACAATTGAGGAACTAGAGTAGAAAGCAGTGGTTGGGTTAAATTGAATTGGAGATGTGCCTGAGTCCGTGAGGTTGAACTAGACTTGAAGGTAAGCGAAGCTAACCAGAATTGAGTGATGAGAAGTGATTAAGAGTTATACAACTAAGGATGAACGAATAAGAGTCGGTTAATAAGAAAGAAACATACAATGGGAGTTTGAGGTAGGGAAACGACGAGCGGGGAATTGTAAGGTTAAGTTGAGTTTAGAATGTATCTAAGTCTTTGAGATGAAATTAAGTTGGAAGATGAACCTAACAAGAGGAATTTAAGTGATAAAGTGAGAGTAGGAGTCATATGGCTGAGTATGAGCAAAGGAAGTTAATTTACGAAATAAAGACCTAGAATGAGGAGTTGGAGTAAAGACAGGGAGTTGTGAGAAGTCGAGACGTGAGCAAAAGAAGTGGATTCGTAAAGTAGAAATATAGAATGAGGAATTGAAGTAAAGATAGAGAATTGTGAGAAGTTGAACGTTCAATTAGGTGGTATCCGCTTGCGGTTATTGTGGCTCAGAAAATGGAAACTAATTGTACTAGAGTGGTGGATTGAAAAGGTATAGTTGGAAAGAGTTGAGAATTATTGCTTGCATTGAATTATGGCTATTCGTGTTAAGTGATTTCTTTACGTGATGCTCAAAAGTAATTTTGAAAGGAGTTTTGTATTTTACGTGAAATGATTCTTGAATGCAATTTCTTGTGAACTGCCTTTGGAACGTGAATGTGTTTTAAAGAAGCAAAGCTGATTAGAGAAAGTGAATCGGATTTGAGAAAGTGAATTTAGAAGGGTGACACGTGTGTCATGCCTTTTACGATGAGAAATTGATTGAGATCTTGGTTAGAAACCAAGTTTGATAAGTGATTGTAATCACTTCGATTGACATGAATTATGGGCTAGATTGTTTAGACTAGAGGAAGGAGGTGGTCGTGCGTATCAGGACCGTGTCCTGATATGCGTATCAGGATGCCCATCAATCGGAGAGGTTGATTCTTTCCTGATGAGGAAAGTGGAGCCTTCCAGGTATTTGACTAGAGATAGGTCCCGGGAACCTGAGTCAGGGGTAGCGCCCCGAGAACCGCCTGGTGCTAGTTCAATCGTCGAAAGCCCCGAAAGAATTTTCAGAAAGTATTCGAAAGAAAGTGCAAATGATTCCACCTTGTTTAGTGTGATTCCATTCCTAAAATGATTGCAAATCGTGCTTCCAAATGATTAAAGTGTTATGAGATTTATGATTTCAAGAGATTTCTTTAAAAAGTATATAGATTTGTATTATATTATTATGCTTTCGCTGATTTCATTATTATGAGTATTATGTGTAAAGAATTTCCATTTTAGGGGTATAGGACTCCGGTGAGCCCGTGGTTTATTGCTCACCCCCACAAATTGCCACGTTCCCTCTCAGTGTTGCAGCAGGTGCATTCTCATGTGTGTGCTGCATAGCTTATTCTGGAACCCGTTGATTGCCGTTTGCTGGTTGCTGCGCGATTTGAATCACGGATGTGCATTTCTTATGTTTCTAAGTATTGTAGTTTGTACCATATGTATAGTAAACCCTTTTAGATTGTTGTAAGTTTTATCGCATGATTGGTTGGACTCCGGCGTGTGGCCGTTGAGTTGTATACTCCGAGCGGGTGGCTCGTTGAGTTATGTTATGCTTTTTGTGCAGGATTTTAAGGTTTTAAGCCTATGGGTTAGTCCATATTATAAACAGAACTCTGCCGAAATTTTTAGGAAATCTCACATTCTTTTGGGAAACCACCTTTATCATTTTTTAAGTTGAGTTTAGACAACCAAATCGGCACCAAAAGGAGCCTTGGGAGTTCCTTTAAGGAACTCCGGCGATGTAATACTCGCGAGGGGTGATTTGGGGTGTTACATTTTATTTATATATTTTGTATTAATTTAAACCAATGGTTTTTAAAAATGATATTTTAAACCAATATTTTACAAGATTTTGTTGTTTGAAACCATTTTCTTATAAGATTTTGTTACTTTTATTTGTATATTTTGCATTATTTTAAACCAATATTTAAAAAAATGATATTCGATCAACTATGCACTCAAAAAGTCAAAATTCTCTAATAAGAGAGTGCCCACACAATTTCTTTCAATAATTTACATTGAGATCTCTAAACTGGGTTCTTTTGAGGAGCAAGTTATTCTTACCATGGTTGCTTCCAAGCTTATGATCTTTCAAATCCTCTTTGACTGTATTTTAGATTCATCTTTTTCTTCATCAATGGGGATTGCTCAATGGCCACTGAAGATAGTGGCGAAGCCTGTGGAGGAGTCCCAAACGCTTGTCCTTTGTGTAAAGTGAGAGTGGGCCAGTGTCATATCAAACACAAGAAATCATGTTAAACACGCGTCATCAAGGGAAAATGACTATTGGAACATGGCTGCTTGGCTGGTCAATTTCACGGTGGTATATCGATAGTTGTCGAAAAGTTTCTATTCTTAGTAATTTATGCTTGGTTGTTGAATCAAGTAATGATTTTCATGTAACTGTTGGACTTTTAATGATCGTTTTTATATTGTACTTTGCCATATAAAACAGTAAAAGAATCATCCATGCACGCACAATAATATATTTTCTTTCACAAAATAATAACACAATATCTTGGCATTGATTTGAAAAAACAAAATGGATTTTTAATTCAATTCCACTATATTTACAATCTAATTAAAAAATATTAGTAGATCACTTTCATACCTAACAAACACGTTTATATGTTGATAATAAGGAATTGAAGAGGAATTAGTATTAAGCTCATCACAGTTCGCTAAGTTTGAAAAGTCCAAAGAGTATAGACTAGCCACGGAGCTTGGATACGATTTCTTGATAGGAGATCCATGGATCACAAACGATATCTCCCGATGGCCTGTCCGGCCGGCATGCTAATCGATTAGCAGCTGCAGCCTGCAAGGATATATCTTCTTCATTCTCTCTCATCATTAACCTAATTCATTCCGCCATTGAAAATTAAACTTGGTACGTATAGTAACACTTGTTGGAAAAAGGTGCGCAGTATAACGGAAGTGGACCCTTTTACTACTTTGTATAATTTAAGATGAACGATAAAATTATGAAAACATAATGAATAGAGACACATGAATTTTTATGTGAAAAATTCATAAGACTAAGAGAAAATTAATTGAAATGAAGTATAGTAGCTTGATGGCTACTTGGTCCGCTATGAATGAATAATCCAATTAATTTCACGGATTTAGAGTTATATCATCAACATCAAAATTAAAGCAAGGCTGGTCCTATCAGATAATAATTTTATACGCTTAACTATATATTATGATCAATAACACTGAGTACCATAATTGTAATTGGTGATGCATTTTGCAGATAAAGATCAATGTGAAAAAGTTTGTGATGACGTGTGTCACCGACTCGCCCTTGATAGTATATGCACATTCCATTGCATCAGAGCTCCAAGATTCTGTCGCAGAGCAGCTAATTGCCTTTCCATCTCCGATGTCAGGAATTTTGTATTCTGCAAGTTGCTGGAAGCCGCCATATCTTTGGCCGATTGCGGCACATCGACATATATCTGCATTGGAGAGTCCGGAGTTTTTCGATCACCTAGCATTTTCGTCGAGACTTTTAGATCGAGTTACAGCTTTTCATCACTGATTTTATTATATTCTCGTTGTTGTTTTCATGCATGTTTAATTAATTCCCATATCCTTTATGGAATGCTTCTTTCTATCTACGCCCTGCGTTTATTTCATCTTCATGTTAATAATAATAGAATCCTCTTTTCACTTTTTATAATTATTACCTGCTACGATACAACTCACCTTTTTATTGCCATCTCTTTGTGTAATTTGCAAACAATTAAAAGAGCCATTTGCAAAAATTCTAATAAACTCAAGCGAAGATTACTTATTTTCAGCCCGATATCACTTATTTTATCTGCTCTTATTTTTACATTCCCAATACTTGGATTATTATCAAGTGGAGAATGATGTCTCAGTTCCTTTTGGCTGTGTGGATGAAAATGGCAATTTGTAATCAACTTGGTTGTACAGCCTTTTTGAATCTCATTGGTTTCATTGTACTATTAACTTTTGTTTGCATTAGTTGTGTGACTTTTTCGGTGTTTGAATGTTTCCTCTAGAACGTTGCTTACGTATGCTTCATGCGTATATGCTCCTCCATCTTGCATACATACCTATATTAACATATACACCACAGTTTCTTTAACTTACACATGAATAGATTGGCAAACCATTTGATACAGATTGTTTACATCATATGATCAGGAATAACAGATTGTTTAACTTCAAATGGGATTGTTTTAATGACTTGATGATCACCTGTCTCTGTTTTGTCAAAGGAATCACCATTATATATGCATGGATACTGCCGAGAGGTGACTGACTTGATGGCCACTCACCCTATTCCCAGGCTCTCCACCCAGGTTCAATCCTGGGTGGGCACAAATTTCTCAAGTTTGAGAATTTGTGTGTTGTGGGCATAGTTATGCTTGGCATCCCTCCCGCCAATGCTCCAATGCTCGCCCTGTAACAAGTGTGCCCTTCAAACTGTACCTTTATTTGATCCCACCAAATCTTCAACCTACAAATGATCAAGTCCAAATTCTCCTACTGCTTGACTCCCCGGAATATTTCAGAGTTAGGGCCTACCAGCAAGATGAGATTCAGGGCTGATCATTTAACAGGCCCGTAGGTAGTATCAACTCCCATTTCAACGAACAGCAACTTTCCTACTTTTTACTACCTAGGACTAGATGAGATCCAAATTGGGGACAGTTTGATCCCTGTTGGTAAGGATGTGATCATTGACTCTGGCAGCACTTTGACATGGCTAGAAACATCTATAACGTGTAAGGGATGCTACGATAAGGGCCATCGGGCTGAGCCTAGTTCCTGAACCAGATGGGATCTTAGATATATGTATCTGTTAAAAATTCTGCAAGAGTTTTGTTTAATAAGTGTGGAGTTGATGACATTGAAATATATATAAAATGTATGTGATCGTCTAGTCTACCTACTGAATTCTTATTAAGAGTAGCTCTCAACCAACTGAATCTACAACTTCAGTTAAATTAAATCAAAATTTCAATTTTCTTTCCTCCATTATAATTTATAGTTTCTGGGCCTCATATGAATTCACTTTCTCTCGACTCTCAATCAACCTATATAAATGCCAAATGACCTCTTCAACAAGAGAAAAGGCCATATTTAACATGAAGGGATATTTTACAACTGCTGAATGTGTTCCAATCTGCTAGCCCCAAGCTTGCTTTATAAATCCCAGCTTCATTACCTCATCTTATTATTGTTTTTAATTTTCTTCACCGTGTTTACGTCCTTCAATTGCATACTTCATCAGGGTTTGAATGTTTCTACTGATACGTTTACTTGAAAAAGAATAACCTGATTACAAACATGCCAGGAAGAAGTTTGAAGAGTGGTCTGACCTGAATAGTTTAATTTCTACTAGGGGTAAATGACTTGATGATGATCAGCTCCCTTTACTCTGTCAAAACTAAAAATAATAGCCAATATATAAACTATGCATGTCCTACGTACCTCATCCATCGACAAATCCAACCAAAAGCTCTGCTTAATTTCTCCAAATAATATCATGGGCACTTTTTTTCATTTCCTGATACTGATACTAGTTTTCTCCTCCTATGAATTGCTGCCTGGATTGGTCTCAGTTGAAGCTAGGAAGTTAAACTCAAACAAAGTCTTCACTGTCGATTTCATCCACCATGACTCATTGCTCTCCCCTCGCTACAATTCCTCCATGACACCTCAAGAGAGTAAGTGGCAAAGAGTCCTAAGCTCAATCTCAAGAAGGTACTGCCACATTAGAAGGTCCTTATCCAACACCCATGACAGTGAGGTTGTTGTAACCCCAAGTGAAGGGGAGTATCTCATGAAGATCGGCATTGGCACCCCACTGGTTGAGTTCACAGCTATTGCAGATACAGGAAGCGACCTCACCTGGCTCCAATGCTCACCCTGTAGAATCTGTGTACCTCAACCTACACCCCTCTTCGATCCCACCAAATCTTCAACCTACCAATCCATCGCTTGCAACTCCCAATCTTGCAAATACCCAGAACTCTTTACAGGTTGTCACATAAATGACACTACCATGAACGGCCCATGTTTGTATTTTCAAGACTATGTAGATGGCCCAAACAGCACTGGCTTTCTTAGCACTGAGACCATCACCTTCCCTTTGGCTGATACTATGGACGCATCACTGACTTTCCCCTCATTTGTCTTTGGATGTGGGTACCTCCAGTTTGGCTCCTTGTTCAATGGACAAGGAACCATTGGACTAGGCCCTGGGTCAGCATCTCTAATTTCACAGCTTGGTCAAGACATTAACCACAAGTTTTCCTACTGCTTGATCCCTGACAATTCAGAGGCAACCAGCAAGATCAAATTTGGGGCCAATGTAATAGGCCCTAATGTAGTCTCAACTCCCTTTCTAGTCAAAGACCCTCCTGGTTACTACCTCACACTGGATGGTATTAGCATTGGGGATGGCTTGATCCAAGTGGGTCAAGATGTGATCATCGACTCTGGTACAACTTTGACATGGCTAGAAATGAATGTCTACAACGTTGTCAGGGATGCTCTGAAAAGTGCCATAGCTCTGAGCCCGGTTCCTGATCCAGAAGGGATGTTAGAGCTCTGCTATGAAGCAGAGCAGGCTCTGAATATGAACCCACCAGATGTTGTGTTTCATTTTCAAGGAGCTGGTGTCGTGTTGAAGGCAGTCAATGTTTTCTGGGAGTTTGGGAACGTGACTTGTTTGGCAATGATGCCTACAGAAACAGATAATCATTCGTTTTTTGGGAATATTGCTCAAGTTAACTTTGAGGTTGGCTATGATTTACAAGCCAAACTGGTCTCTTTTGCTCCAACAGATTGTACCGCCTACTAGGTTCAAACAAAAAAAAAAAAAAAAAAAGGCCTCCATACATACTGTTGTAAAGATTTTTAATTTCTTTTTCAGAAAAGGGATTGATGTAACTCTCTCATATTGTTTTGAAATTGAACCAATAAGATCATCTCATCAGCTAGTTCTCATACACAAAGTCTGTATTCTGTTGGCTGACCTTTTGCTTACTTCCAAGTGAAAATGGTATTAAATGGATGATCATAGAACTAAGAACTATAACCTCTATATTGCCATCATCTATGTTGCTTGTTCTGTTCTACAGACTTCTAGCCTTTCTGTTAAGCAGTGCATAACAACACTTATTTCGAGCATCCACTAATTAGCCCAAAATTTTGACATATAATTGGCTATTTGGCTCTTTAACATGATAAAGATCTGGCTCAATAATCCGAGTATATAACAGCCTTGGATTATTTCAATGTAAATAACATTTGTGTAAAAGGGCATGTTGCAATCCTGATAAACCTCGTTTTTGCCGGTTTTTAAGGCATTATTTAACCCAATTCCATAATAATTTCAATTATATTTATTTAGTTTTGGGTTAGATTTTGCTCATTTTCTCTTTATCGTCACCTAATCTCGTAAATGTCTTTATTACAGGTTTTGGGTTTAAATTTGAGAGATTCGAGGTAAATTTGATAAAAAGCGATGAAGAGAAGAGTTCGGGCCCAAGAGGAGGCACGAAAGAAGCCTAAAACACATCAAGAGAAGTCGCACAGCCCCCTGTGCGAAGCTGCACAGCCATGCAGATTATCGGGCGAAGGGCCCGAAGTCAAGGAAGGCTGCACGGCCCCCTGTGTGCGTTTCGCACGGCCGTGCGAGAAGTTACAGAAATTGAAGTCGTGCACGGTACCCCGTGCAGAAGCTGTACGCCCATGCGAATCGTCCAGAGAGTTCAGAATTTTCGCACGGTACCCCGTGCGATACATGCACGGCCGTGCGTATCCGCCGCAGAAACCTGCACGATACCCCGTGCGAATTTCGCACGGCCGTGCTACTACTATTTCAGCGATTATTTAAGTTTTCTAATTGTAATTGTTGAAGGATTTTATTCCATAATTTAGAGATTTAGCTAGGGTTTTCGAGAGGAGCTCCGAGAGGAGACTCAAGAACACTCATTATTGTTATTCTACTTCAAGTTTTTATGATTGAATCGCATCAAGCTTTTTATTCAATAATCGTAATTTCTTCTCTTTGTGTTTTCTTCACAATTTCTCTTCGTTTCTCTATGACTATTTTCCCCAATCTTTGTCAATTGTTTAGTATCATGTCTAGAGGCTAAATCCTCTACTTAGGTTGGGATTGATCCCTATTATGCCCCGATAATCATGAATTGAGTACCAATTGAGTTGTTCTATGCTTGTTAGTTTAGAATTCACTTTGTTCATCACTTTTTCATTGATTACCTCAAAAGAGGACTCTTTTGCTCTTATTAGGATTTTTTGAACATCGAAAGATGCAAACTTACCTAGAATGATGTTGTGAACGATTAGAACTTCAATATGAAAATAATTAAGGTTTCAATCGGGGATTGTGAGGTGCATTCTTTGTGATTTTGCTCTTTATTAATCCCATGAAAATAGGTGATTAGATTGTGCAAGATTAGTCTTTGACCTTCGAAAGTAGGCGAAGATAGGTTTAATTTGGTGTTTCCCCTTCTAAACTGCTAGCATAGGCAAACCTCAAGCGCTATTTGATGTTGACTTCAGGCATAGTAATGTTATTAATCCCAATCTAAGGCTTGTTATTCATTGCTCTTTCTTAGTTATTTTAGTAGTTGAATCCAAAAACCAAATCATTGTCGAACTGAATTTTTACCTAGATTAGAGTTTTTAGGTGGATTTAGTATTTGAAAGCGAGTTCCTTGTGGACACGACCCGTACTTACCGGTTCCTAGCTACAGCTACACCGTGCACTTGCGGTAAATATTTCTCTCAATCAAATCCACAATAAACTCGACTGTGACAAAACAATAAAAACAACTGATTTAGCTCATCAGGGTGGTATAAAAGACTTGTTATGTTTAAGACCGTGAGAATTACATTTTCTAAACAACTCGGTAGGAGAACGTACATGAATCTTAGCTTCATGACTTCATCAGTTGGACTATAATTGTTTTTTCCAACCGCATTTGTGTTCACAATTAGCAGACTTCATCAGGGTTTGAATGTTTCTTCGTCATCACATATATTAACTATGCACACAAACTAGTTGGTGGAGTATTCACACTGGATAGATTCAGGTCATATATTCAAGTTTACTGTTGGTTTAATATGTATAATGTATCCGTGAAAGGAACACAAGATCAAAACACAATCAACGTAGCCAAATCTACATCCGCTAGCTAGGAAGAAGGTTGAAGAGCGATTTGACCTAACTAGTTTAATCCCCACTAGGACTAGCTTAGTGATTCGATCACAGCATGCAGCTGCCTTTACTTTGTCAAAGAAACCACAAATAATTCCAGATAATTTATTGTCACCCTCAGGTCAAATTTTCTTCCTAGATTAATGTAATATTCATCTATTTTTTGAATTTGAATCATTATAAGCTCTCATATACTCAGATTCTTTAATTCGTAAACCTTATGAGCTACGACCCAGTCCCAATTTCTCCTTAATAAAAAAATGTTCAATGCTTTAACTTCACCAGTAACAATAGCAACCTGAACTACAATCTAATTATCTAATGCTTGTGATTTTATATACTAAAAAATTAGTCAATAACCCCGTTGTTTTTTTTTGGGGGGAGTGGGTAGGGAAAGGAATGTAATTCATATTTTAGGTCTTTGTTCAAATGAAAAACTAAAGCTGAGGCTGTATTAGAGTCATTCACTCAGTGGAATAGTGTCATCATGCTAAAGCCTGTAGTGCACCTAAGCAACCACCAAATGAACTAAATAAGCACCTATCGACCCGTCCCCTCCCTTAGCTTTGATCCATAAATGTGGACAATAAGATTCAACTGCAAGTCAGCAAGGTGAATCGAGAAAACATTCAGACCTTTGCCCTTAACTATGCCACTGCCCGGTTTCCCCTTTAACTTACTCGTGGAAATTCATTTCATTATATTTTTTGCATGAATCAGATTTGTGAAGCCTAGATCAGCAAGGAAGTGAAGAAGGTTAATTTATGACCATATCTGACTTTGTTGTAGTATTATTTTAACTGATCACTTGATGGTGAGCTGAATGCCTTTTCCTTGTCAAAGGAGTCATCACTATATAAACCATGCATCAGCTATCATCCAAGCCACCAAATTTATTATCTGATAGTCAGCTTGCAATAATAAGGTTTAGCATGAAGATGTTGGTTCATTTCCTGATAATACTGACGCTACTTGTATTCTCACCCTATGATCAAGTCCCTAGCTTGCTCTCAGTTAAAGCTAGGAAGCTCAACCCCAATCACGGCATCTTTACCATTGATCTCATCCATCATGACTCATTGCTGTCCCCCAAAAGCGTCAGAAGAGACTACCCTTTGGTTCAATTTTGAGAGGGCACCACACTAGCACATCCTCCTCTGCACGCTTTGAAAGGAATGTTATCGAAACCGACATAACCCCGCGTGGTGGTGGTGGGGATTATCTCATGAAGATTGCAATTGGCACCCCACCATTTGAGTTCATGGCATATGCAGACACTGGAAGCAACCTCATTTGGCTCCAGTGCTTGGCCTGTCAGATGACTCAGAGCTGCGCCCCACAAGAGTCACCCTTGTTCGACCCCACCAAATCTTCAACCTACCAATCCATTCCTTGCAACTCCCCATCTTGCATTTATCCAGGTGACTGTCTTAAGAACGACACAAACAGAGATGGGCCATGTATTTATGATATAAGCTATGGAGATAACACAACCAGCAACGGCATTCTGAGCACTGAAACCATTTCCTTCCCAGCTTCCTCAGCAGCTACTCTGCCCTCTGCTGTTTTTGGATGTGGGAATGAGCAGCAGGCCTCACTACTCGGTGGGGCCGGGATTATTGGGCTGGGGCCTGGGCCATTGTCTCTGGTGTCCCAGCTTGGCCCAATCATCAACTACAAGTTCTCCTACTGCTTGGTTCCCCCGTCTCCAGGGACACCCAGCAGCAAGCTCAAATTCGGTACTGATTTAACCGGCTTATCTGGGGTCGTTTCAACTCCCTTTGCGATCAGATCAGACCCTCCAGAGTATTACTGGCTCACACTGGATGGTATAAGCATCGGAGATAGTAATATCCTCGTGGGCCAAGACATAATGATCGACTCAGGTACTGATTTGACATACCTAGAGACGAGTGTCTACAATGCCGTCAGAGATGCTTTGGAGAGTGCAATTGGGCTGAGCTCATTGCTGAGCTCAGTTCCTGGGCCCTTACACCTGGACTTTTGCTATGAAACACCATTAGAATCATTGAACCCACCAGGAGTGGTGTTCCACTTCAAAGGGGCTGATGTGGCGTTGAACGATGTCAACATTTGGTGGGACGTAGGGAATAAGACTTGTTTGACAATTATGCCAACCGACAGTTCTTCCATGTTCGGGAATCCTGCTCAAATCAATTTTGCCATTGGCTACGATTTACAAGCCAAGCAGGTTTCCTTTGCTCCGGCAAATTGCGCCACCTTTTAGGCCCCATATATACGATACCATTAATAAAAAATCCATTCTAGCTACCTTTGTTTTCATGGCTAAGTATGGGTCATCCTTATCAGGCCCCTATCTTAAGGGTACCCGACGGAACTCGGAACAGAAAGGGGAGGGCGAGGGGGATAGCCCAGCACATCTCCCTCACAAGGTGGTATACAAGAATGTACTATCTTCATTGTTTTAGCTTATGTAAGTTGCTTGTAGTTCAAGCGCGTGCGACTGCATCTTATAATCGACTTGGTTGTTGAACGTTTATGAATCTTAGCTTCATGCATAACTTCATCGTCAGACTAGTTTTATCATCAAATGGGTCGTTCGTACTGCTTTAAGTTACGTTAACTTTGGATCGGGTGTGTATAGACCAAACAACTCATTTTCGGTTCAGGTATCTTAATTTTTGGTTCAATAGACTTGTCTTGTAAAGAAAAACAAATTCAAAGAAAAATATCTGAATAAAGTTTCGATTTCTGGTGAACTTCATATTAGCTATTTTGGGTGTCGGATCAGGTACAGGTTTAAATTTTAATTCGGTATACACTGGCCTAAAAAATATTGTTAAAATACTATGACTAACACAAAGTCAAGAGTTTTGCAACAACAATAGTAAGAACTCCTAGTGTAAGTTCCGCTTTCACGAGGTTTAGCAAGATCCAAACATAGATGTAGCTTTATACCTGCCAGCGTTTCAGCCCTGCAAAGTCTAAGTTTTAGATTATCAAAAATTTTGAAGTCTCTTTCAGTTTAGATGATCTGAATTTTTAGGCTCAACTTGTACTTAGTTGCTTATCCTTGTAGACATGAACAAGCACGCAATGTTGAAGTTTAACATGATGATACTCGTTCAAAAAAACTACCTAACCTGCCAGCGTTTCAGCCCTGCAAAGTCAAAGTTTTAGATTATCAAAAATTTTGAAGTCTCTTTCAGTTTAGATGATCTGAATTTTTAGGCTCAACTTGTACTTAGTTGCTTATCCTTGTAGACATGAACAAGCACGCAATGTTGAAGTTTAACATGATGATACTCGTTCAAAAAAACTACCTAAACTTAACCCAGCTTGACTAAAGCAAACTAAATCTTTGGGCGCAAACTGATTTACTGTGGAACAAAGAGTGAATCTTGATTACTACAGTTGAGGAATAAGGTCCTACTGGCTACTGCAAGCTATGAGCTTATCCCGTAATGTGGACAATAAGGTTCAACCACGGGCTAACTGAATCAACGAAGCATTTGGGATTTTGATCTCAATCATGCCCTTGCCTGTTTAATTTCTCTCATGCTTAATCATCCTGGACCCTTCACTTGATTATTATTTTTCCACTTGGCATATATATATATATGTGACTGAGTTGACAATTTGTAGCAGCTTGTGTAGTGTTTGAATCGGCTACCGGTGAGGGATTGAAGAAGGTTAATACGTGGCCAGATCAGGCTTTCCGATACCATTATTCAACAGACTTGAGGGTAGGTGCATGCTTTTACCCTGTCAAAGAGACAAGTTTAGTACTAATTTGTTTTTGTCTAAGCTATACCACCAATGACCAACTAAGCTAAAGAAGCACCTACGTACCTCCACTTTATTATCATTTTTCCCAGTTATATATATGACTGAGATGACAATTGGTAAGTTGTTCAGCATTTGAATTGAAGAAGGTTAATTTGTGGCCAGATCTGACCTTCATATGCTGTCATTTTAAACTTACTTGGATGATGAGCTGCCTTTACCTTGTCAAAGGAATCGCCTGTATATAAAAACCCATGCATGAGCTATCATCCAAGCCACCAAAATTTTTAAGCATCCACAAATAATTTTCATTTTAACCATGTATACTTTGATCCATTCCCTGATACTAATACTGATACTAATTGTATTAGTATCCTCACCCTCTGACAAACTCCGTAGTTGTTTGGTCTCGGTTGAAGCAAGGAGGTTAACGAACTCCAATTATAATGTCTTGACAATGGATCTCATCCACCGCGACTCATTGCTGTTGCCCCAGGAGCGTCAGAAGAGACGGCCCTGGGGCTTGGTGTCACCACGTCACCGCATTCACTTATCCTCCTCTGAGTTCTCTAAGAAGACAGGTTCCAACACTGTTGACGCAGAAATAGCTCCGGATGATGTGGGGTCTGAATACCTCATAAAGCTCGCTATTGGCACCCCACCAGAGGAGTTCATGGCAGTTGCAGACACTGGGAGCGACCTTATTTGGCTCCAGTGCTCAGCCTGTCAGACCACTCAGACCTGCATCTCACAGCAATCACTCTTGTTTGACACCACCAGATCTTCGACCTACCAACCCATCTCTTGCAGCTCCCCGTCTTGCAACTACACTGGCTTTTTTATTGGCGGTTTTAGTAGTGGTTGTAGTTCCGGTGCCACTAGCACTGACCAAAACAGCCCATGTCAGTATTTCCAATCCTATGCAGACAGCACAAACACAACCGGCATTCTAAGCACTGAAACCATTACTATCCCTTCAGCTGATGCTGCACCATCAGTAAGCCTTCCCTCAACTGTATTTGGATGTGGGCTCATTCAAAATGGGAATGTTTCCAATGTAGGATCCATTGTCGGGCTGGGGACAGGCCCACTTTCTCTGGTGTCACAACTTGGCCAAAGCAAGTTCTCCTACTGCTTGGTTCCCCGGTCTTCAGGGACCACCAGCAAGCTCAAATTCGGGGCTGATGTAACAAGCCCTGGGGTAGTGTCAACTCCTTTTGCAACCAAAGACTCTGATCATTACCACATCACGCTGGATGGGATCAGCATAGGGGACAATTTGTTCTCCGTTGGCCTGGATGTGATCATCGACTCTGGTACTACTCTGACAGTGCTCGAAACAAGCGTCTACAATAGCATCAAGGATGCAATAAAAAGTACCATCGCGCTAGACCCACTTTCCGGCCCTGACATTGGCTCATTCCTATGCTACGAGACACAAGAATCTTTGAACGCACCAAATGTGGTTTTCCATTTCAAAGAGGCTGATGTGGTGTTGAACACGATCAACATTTTCTGGGACCCAACCCAGGGTGTCAAATGTTTGGCAATGGCGCCCACGAATGATACTACTTTCCTCTTTGGGAATATTGCACAAATCAACTTGGAGGTGGGTTATGATTTACAAGCCCAACAGATTTTGTTTGCTCCAGCAGATTGCACCTCCTTTTAGCTCACTCGACTCGAGGATATTATCATTAAGTCATCTCCTGTACTTGGTGTATATGCTATATATATACTTGAAGTGCCTCACTTTCAATTCTGCATGATCAACAGTGAACTTCTTCTTGTGTTTTTGTCTGTGTCTTTGCTTGCTTGCCCCCATCTCACCAGGGACTACATGTTTGGCATCGTCTTCCTTTTATTTTCTTCTTTTTTTTTTGTTTTTGCGTTGTACTCAGTTCACCCAAAAACAATAAATAAATAAAAACTGTAGTTTTCATCTACCTAAAATCAACAAGGATGAGACACCCTAGTTGGATTTATTACCATCTCTTACATGAGACAGAGATAGTCATGGCCAAAAATTTGCACAAGCAAATAAAACTTTTTTGCATTATTCATTTTAAATACACTAATAAAATTGACACCAAATATATACTAAAATATGTGACATAATTAGATGGAAAGTTATCACTATTTATGAAAATAGAGGATTTAAATAACAAAAATTTAGAATAAATCGGTCACAATGAATCAATGTATTATTTTTATTAGTGCAAATATAATTTCTGTTTTTGCATAGACAAGCCAATATATTAACCTTCTAAAGTTGGGTGTCAAAAATAGAAAATACTTGTCGTTTATTCAAGTGGTGTTCTTCAAACAGTCACGATTCTGAATCACACGAATCGTGTGCCTATGAGGAGGATCAAACTATTAATATTCAATAGACAAGCTATTCCCATTGGCATTCTTCATTTTAAGTGTGTGCACCTGCTAGGAAGAAGGCCTTTCGTCACGAACTGGGAATTAAACATACCCAGTTTCTAGCTGAATCAACATAAGCTAAGCTTTCTCCCATTGAACTCTCTTCTCAACTGCCCAACTGGGTAAACTTGGCATGCAAGGATTTAACCTTACAACAAATCAAGTTTTTCGAGACATATTTTCACTTCCCCAGTAGCCGCTATAAATAGAACCCATACATTCCCGATTCAGAACTCGTCCTCCCACCATGCTTACTCTACTCTTTTATGTCTTAACAATCACAGCTGCTGATGGCATCAAACTTGATCTTATCCACCAGCACTCTAATTCCATCTCCCCTTGGAGAAACTTCCTTAGCTCGGCCTCAAGCTACCGTAACATAAAACTTCTGCATCAGAAATCTGAGCTTCAGACAACTGTGACACCAAATGGGGGGACTACCTGGTCAAAATCTCTGTTGGGAGCCCACCATTTGAGCTCCTAGCTGCTGTATCCCTAGCCAATGACTTATCATGGTTTCAGTGCGAGCCCTGTGACCGTTGTTACCAACAAAAGACAGCCATTTATAACCCCGAGTTGTCCAAAACCTATCAAAGGCTCCCCTGTGACTCGCACCATTGTTCTGATCTTGACAGTAAGCATATAAGTTGCAACCAGAAGTACAATGAGTGTCGGTATTGGTACTCTTATGGGAATGCAACCGCCATGACAATGGGACTCATGGGCAGCGATGCATTCTCCTTTGCTTCCTTGAAGAGTAGATTGAAATCCTTCAGCTCTATTGTTTTCGGGTGTGGGTTCGAGCAATCTGGGCTTTTTGATTGGGCCTCATCAGGCTTGGTGGGCCTAGGCGGTGGGCCCCTTTCCCTAGTCTCCCAACTGGGTCCTGGAATTGGGTACAGATTCTCATACTGCTTAGCTCTACCCACCTCAAACCATACAAGCACCTTAAGATTTGGCAGCAATGTTTCAACAGGACAACAGACTGTCACCATTCCTTATTTCACAAAGAACCCTCCAAGCTTCTATAACCTCAACCTAACCAGCATTAGCATAGGCTCGAAAAGCCTGCAAGTATCTAGAGACATAATCATCGACATAGGCACCACCCTGACCTATCTAAACCCGAGCATATTCTCAAGCCTCAAGGCCATGGTGAACGAGGTCATAGGTGTGAAACCATTGCCAGAAAACCAATCTAAGTCAATGCTGTGCTATGACACCAGAACTGGGACTCTGACTCCTCCGGACATAGTCTTCCATTTCAGTGTAGGTGAACTCACACTGGAGGCAGAAAACATCTTCTTCAAATCTAATGGTGTCGTTTGCCTGTCCATTGTCCCGTCAGAGGAAGATGACGACCCCATAGTGTTGGGGAATATGGCTCAGGTCAACCTTCAGGTGGAGTACGATATGCTTAAAAAGACCGTCTCTTTTGCTCATAAAGATTGTGCCCATGATCAGGCAGTGTAAAATGACTCATAAATAAGAACTCTATAATATCGAGTTATATATGCATGGCTGAAGGACAGTTGAATATCGAGTTATATATGCATGGCTGAAGGACAGTTGAATATGACAGTAAAAACTGCAGATCACATTCTTAGTTGATTTTTCACAAATATTAAGAGTTGTAAGAGAACATTAATCATCGATTTCAACTGAGTTATATACATAATAAATAGCTCGAGACCGCGTAAACTACTAATTACTTTCGATATAAGTAAGCATGATTCTACATCACAGACTAAATGACATTATGAAATTATTGAAGCAGGGGAACACAGGATGTGAAAAACTGAAAAATCAGGAATTCAGCATCTGAATTTTGGCCAAACCACCTAAAATAGGATTTACTAATTGTTTTCCATTCTATTATTTTGTTTAATTCCACCAACAACATGATAGTGTTTTGACATAATTCCTCATATATTTTTGTCCCACCAACCAACCATCCACAGATTATGTGCTTCTAATTATAGTCACACTTTAATCATTGTAACCTTAAACATGGGATCTTATAATCTTCAGCAAAATTATGATATTATCTCATGATTTCTTTGCCTTAATTGATTAGTCATCCCACAACAACCCATACTTGATTATTTTTTTCACCTGATTTATTTATTTATTTGGTGAATGGGTGGTATGCTATATATTATATCAAGTTATCAACTATTCAGCCAATATACCCTGATTAGAAAAGGTTGCTTGCTAATAGCCAAAGGCACCACCACATGCATGTGTGAGAAAGTATACATACATCACAAGCTCAATACAGAACTTAAATTTATTTCATAATTTTCATATATCATATATAACACTTAGGAACGAATATTTTATCAGGTATATTCACTATGTCTTACACGATCACATATATTCGAAACTTCATGTTATTAGAAGAGAGAGTGAAATTTACCCAGTAATACTGAAATACAAAAGGGTTTTTTGAATTTTCAAAAATATTTTAATTTCATGGAAGTTAGACATCTATGACTCCAAATTGATGGCAAATAAATTTTATTGAAATATATGAATGTCGAGTCCAACCACCCGGAATTGATGGCAAATCAAATGAAAATCACGTTACTAATGACTTGATTGTCACGGGTAATTAAGCTTAATGCAAATAGCTGGCATTACTTTGATTGAATAACACGGCATTAATAGCACAAAAATTGGACCATAACATAATCAAGGTGCTTTTCAACCATTGCATCCATCTTCATTAATAAGTGTTTTCTCAAAAGAAAAAATTCTCAATAAACGAGAAGTAGGCCTTGGATAATTCATTTTGTTTGTCAATCAGTGCCTATCTTTTTCCGATTAGGCAGTAAAAATGTTTGAAAATCACAATGTGCACGTATGCCAATTGCCCTACCCTGAAAACTACCTGTCTGTTTTTGGTGTATTTTATCTCTTTTCTATTGCACAAGAATATATCATATGAAACATCATCTCCCCTGTCTCAAGTAGTCATTCAATTGTTTTTCGAATTGATTGTTAGTCCCAAAACCATAGTTAATTAACACAATTTGTCATCCATAGTACTCGAGAAACTAGTTGTTGCAAGCATAATTCGAATATAATTATGTATGAGCACATTATGAAAAATTTTACGAACATGGATCATACAATTGTACTGTGATCCTATCATACATTTTGTGAACCGATCGGCAGTTTATTAACCATGTTTGTAGGTAACATTCACAAAACTTTCCCTGATGATGCCACCATATATAGAAGAAACAAAAGGAAAAACATTTTGTTTCAATATAGGTGGTTGATGAGTACTACTCCCAATTACAACAAATGAAAAATTTGTCATGTATGGAACTTGGGTTGAAACTTGAAACTAAACTGCAACCTTATGCTGAAAAGAGGTGTCCTACATGCAGTAAGTTGGGTCCTTCAAGGCCATCCATCTTTCATCTCTCTCTTTTTATCCTTGATTGCAAAACAAAATCAGTTGATGTTGAACAGATGATAGGACCCACATTACTTTCCTTAAGGAGTAGCAGATGCAGAAGACTTGTGATGTATTTTGACACATTACAAGCTATTTTTTTATTATTACATAAAAAAGCATTAAAAAATTAGACCACAAACAGCTCAGTCTAACTTCTGTGAAAGGGAACTATTTTTGTTTCATTCAGCAATTGGGCATCCTTATGGCCAATGTCCTCTTAGCTCACCCTTCCAATTGATGAGGGGATGCATCAGCTGTTTTGCTCCTACATATTTTCTTTGCTATTGGCTGTGCTGAACATCCCAATCTAGACAAACGTAATTGGGGGTAGAGAGGGGTCTCCTTCAACGGCTAAATGCCTCGAGTAGGATTTGAGCCCTGTACATCCTTAACACAAGGACAAGTCAAATGTCGCTAAGCCATGCTAAACCTATCTACCCTTGACATAAGGATGACTAGAGCAAAGGTTTCTAGTTTCTATAGTGACAAAATGACAAGAAACAAGTGCGCAATAAGCCTATAATCTATGTGCCTTGTTCGCATTTAAAAATAACATGTGTGTCCAGGCTCATAACCTATTAGGCATTGCAGCAGATTACCTATGAAAAAAAATAACTCTTGGTACAACTTTACACTAAGAATTTAAATATTAACATTGTACTTCTAAGTTCAAACAAACAAGATATTGTTAAAAGTGCTTCACCTAATTGCCTGCACACTGTTATTTTAATTAATGACACTTACTCCAACAGGTGGTTTGGCTTCTTGGTCCTGGTGAATAATAGTTTAGGAGTGGTTCAACTGCAAGACTTGGTCAATGTCATACAATTTCTATTAATCCTTAAGCAACTCCCATAAAGCAGAAATTGAAATACTTTATATCAGTGTTATAGCCTGGATCAGATGCTTGTGGTACTCAGACTCTACATTAGTCATTATATCAATCCATCCTTGACACAGATAGGACATAAACCTTCAATGCTTCGGAACAGATGAAGATCAAAACCTCAGTATAAGCCAGGGCTCAGGACAAACGAGGTTCAAACCTTAAGATAGACACCCATACCCGATGAATATTCCAGAGTTAAGGGAACACTCACAGATACATAAAAGCAGACATGCCCCAAGGAAAAAGGCAAAAGTACACCAACATTTAAAGCAGTGGATAGAAAGATTGGTCAACTGAGAATTAGCAGGAGATTTGTATTGATTTTTCATCAAAAGATCAAGTACATTGCCATTAACCTCAAGGCTCGTACATAGGAGCATAATTCACATCAGATTCGAATATGCATCTAGAAAAATTAAATACACAGCAAAAGAAAACACAAGTACAAGCCTGAGTTAACTAAGAGCTTAGTGTGTAGGTGGGTCAAAACTCAAAACAAAAGGATGTCTGCAAGGGATAAAAATAAAAGCAAAGGGAGTACCTTCATCATGTAGCCTGACCTCTATTAGTCCAAGGCAAACTTATATCAACAGGGATACCACTAAAATCAGTATTTGATGAATTTGGAAATTTTCCCTTTTAGACCATAGCCATATCTTAGAGACAGATAGACTCTCATTTTTGCTCCTTGCACTAATCTTTCTAGCCTCAGCATCCCCAATTGCAACAGTGGAATTTCTATTATGCCCATCTCTCCCTGTCAAAATCCTCAACTCAGCACCACCACCTCCTCCCCATTGGAAGCCCTAGTAGGGCAAAAGGCAACTTGCAAGGTTGAATCAGCAACTACATATTGGTATGAACCCATTGAATAGCACCTCCTTGCATCCAAACTGCTACTACTGGTTTCACCCACATCTCTTTCTTTCTCCCCACCTCTTCCATGCCCTTCATTACTTGTGCTCCTAAACTTACCAAGCCTCACAGGGAAAACCCTCTTTTCAGAGGCAATTTCAATCTCAGATGTCTTTTGTCCCATTCCACCCCCTCCTCCACTGCAAGGGACACCAAATCCATCTTCTGGATCCCTCAAATCTTCAAAATCGAAAACCGGGTTTCCCATTGCGAGCCCCGGGGTGTAAAGAGCACCCCTACATAGAGGGCAAGTAGAATTGGAGAGCAACCATGTGTCTATACAATCAATATGAAAAGCATGACTACACAAGGGCAGCAATCTCAATTTATCTTGCTCAGAGAACTCACACAAGCAAACAGCACAATCAAATGGCTCCTTCAGACCCACTATTTCTTTGTATTGGAACACAGGGAGAGCATCGATGAATGCCTGATCAAGCCCAGAATCATGAAGGTGGAAAAGCTGCTGCAATTGTCTTTGGTAGGCATCAGAAGTTGAGATGTTATCTGGGTATCTGTCAGAATGAGATAAAGAAGAAGAAGATCTTTGCTTTATGAGGAATCTAACTAGCAAGTGGAGGAGACCAGATATGAAGAATATTACAGCCAAAATAATTATAATAAACAAAATGGCAGGGCTAATTTTTCCACCTGAAGAGGCAGAAGCAGATGGTGGAGATGTTGATTGTGAGGTAGTGTCTCTTTGGAAGAAATTATAGTGAGTTGAGGATGACCAAGAGGAGGAAGACGAAGAAGAAGTGAGAGAAAACAAAACATCTCTCTGCGTGATTGAAGATTGAACTGGTGACATCTTGACCAAAAATGCATACCCAAAACACAAACCTTCTGCTCAAATTAGAATACATCAAAAAGTAAGGTCATAGATGAGACTTTATCAACAACCCATCTCTAATGCTTGATTTCTGATGAAACGCACATCATCTTTTGCCAAAAATACAACCTTTTTGCTCGCAAGTACAAGAAACCCAGATGAATTCAGTAACAAAATGCGAGGAAAATCAAATATTGACCCTTGAATAAGGATGAAGACTGAGATACGAAAACGATTGCTTAAAAAAGGGAGAATTTGGAGCTGAAAATTGCTAGTTTACCCTGTGCTTGGCTTCTACCTCTTTGGCAAAGAAACAAAAACCCCAAGTCAAATTGGGGGCAAGAGATGGAAATAAATAAAGAGTGCATTCGGGGTAGATATCAAAGGTGGCAGTTCACCTACCTATCGATTTCAACTGATTAGGACCAAAATCCCCTCTTTCTTCTTCTGCTTCGTGAATGAGCTTCAATGAATTGAGATTCTCATTTCTCAGTGAGTATTGCTTGATCTTGAGCGGAGTGTGAAGGGTAGAAAACCCTAATTGGTGAATGCTGATGGGTTATTTTTCTCTGCTTTTTAAGATTCTCTCTCCTTCCCTTTTTTTAAAGTGGGACTGGGAGTGGGAGGGAGGAAATCAAAAGTTCAACTTCTCAAAGTGGGGAGGAGGATTGTGCCTTGTGCTTGTGGGAGCTTCCAAAAGGAAGGCTAATGTTGAGCCAATTGAAAGTGTCCAACTTTGTTTTTGTGCTTCAAAAGCTAAGGCTACATTTGTAATTTTGGCATGGTTTATTAAATTCTCTTCCTTGTCAAAAGTCTTTGGAAGGCAAAGGTTTAAGTCACATATGTCATGTGGCATACTACTAGGGTACTAATTAGGGTCCCGCTTTATCAAAATTTAAGAAGATTTGTATGTCGATAATGTCATTTTTATAATTATTTTTAATAATAAAAAGATTAAATTTTTGTTAATCCACGAATACAGTACTAATTTAATAATCGAAGGGTCCAAAATATCAAGGCTTCAACCCCCAACAACCAAAAGAAGAGATAGAGAGAGAAAGGAGAAGTGTATAAACCATCATAAAATCTTAATTGTCAAGATTGCTTTTCACTATTAATGAAAAAGAACGGTATGCTCTATTTATACTGCGGTTGATAGCGTGTTATTTGTATTATGTGTACTTTACATGGTTGTATTTTATAATAATTTTTTTATTCTGTTTAATTTTATATATTTCATATGTATTAATAATTTGTGATATTTACATTATCTTGGATATACAAATTTTTTTATTCTTTTCTGTTGTGGATCTATATAAAAATTTATATTCAGTTTGATATTGTATATTTCGTATTTATTAATTATGTATATTCTATATTTAATGTTTCTACTTTTGAATGTATTTGAAAATAAAAGGGAAAAAGGAGAGCATGAAGAGCAGAGAAAGAAGCAGTAGAATAGTCACGGGGCTAGAAGTAGTACTGTGTTTGAGTTGGGCCAAAATTCAGGACAAAAATATTTTGAGGTAAAATAAAAAAGTGTGTTAATGAAAAAGACAACAGCTTCTTCAGATCTCCTCATTCCTCCTTCCCACACCAAACAAAGCCTAAAGACAAAGGGCCCCACTACTTGACCTGATTCTACCCTAATGGGCTGGGCTTATTCATTTCTATCTATGGCCCTTTATTCTGAATGTGATGATTATGGGATTCAACAAAATTAAGCTTGGCCCATTCATTATGGCCCAAACCATACTATTCAGCCCTCCTCAATGGCCCACTCATTCATTGGTTATATATTGATACAATTTTTTTGTTTTTTTCTTTTTGACGAGGTTGAGGAGTCATGGAACAATGTAACATAATCAAAATACAAAATGATGAACAATAATATAACCTTAGATGTATCTGACCTACTAAGAGCTTCAACCTTTTCCTTATTTTTACATTCTGAAGATAAGCCTCTTCATAAGATCGGGGCTGACATGATATGTGATACAATATATTTAATTTTGATGACTTTTTGAGCGGAGACACGTAAAAGCGTGAAAAGAAGCTGAAAATGGAGTTGAAGTATATATGGACATGTGCACTACACATGTTACCTCACATGAGCATATGATATGACATATCGTTATGTGAAGATAAAGTTAGTTTAATTTGTAGCCAAATCTATATGATTTTACTTGCAAATCTTTGGCTGTTACTTGTAAAGAAATGTAGATAAACTTTTTCATAATAACTCGAACATTTTTTTGTATATGCGTATATACGAATATATTAATTATCATATCAACAAAAGATATTTCATTTTTGTATTTCATACATAGCAAATAATAACTAATTTTAGTGTGAATTCACGACGAAAATATTAAAATGGATGACTCCTTGTATTATTTATTAGGTTATTGTCAAGAACGAAGAATATTCCAATATTTTTGGAAAATGTAACACAAAAATTGGAGCATGCAAAATTAAATGAGCATAGAGTAGGCCATGATTTGATGCTTGCTGGAGCTCCCAACACCTAACATGACGCAAACATGCAAAGTCATGACCCCCAAATTGCACAAATACTTAATTAAGACTACCACATCAATTGTGTGCCCTGTGTGGCCATCAGGTAATCCAAACCACTGGCAGTTCCCGAAATTAAATATATTGGGTTCGGAAGTAATACATAATTTTGTAACTAATACTGGAATCAATATATACATAAGAAAATTTTATCTGAAAGGATTGCGTTTCGAACACCTGATCTCTATCTATTAGATTCACTTTTGAATTAGAAGGAAAAAAACAATGTAGCCATCAAATTTGACAATTTTAAGTGATATAGGGAACAACTAGCTTTCTTTTTTCTTGTTTATTTTGCTTTAATCATCAATTCATTAATGAATAAATAAGTTGGTAAGAATTGTAAGTATCCATTTTCAGTTGAAACTTGACCTGATGTAATTTGCTTAATTTGTCTCTATATAAATTATTATTATGCTTTTCCTAGAGGTTTTTCAACCTTATGATTCGAATTGTTGGGTTTGGTATAGGGATTGTCCAGATCGTGTCATGAATCTAACGTTTGAAGATTATGATGCGGATTGATTAATATTACTACCGCTTTTTCTCAGTGATCCCAAAAAAAGTCTTAGGTTAAGGGTTTTTTTTTTAAAACAAAAATAATCTTGTGACCATATTTGGACCATTATGTTGATATTTTGAGGTGGGTACTGTGGAATTCATCATGCTTTTAGGTCCTTTTTTTTTCCATAATGTAGTGTGTAATTTAACTTGAAATGTTTATTTTAAAAAATGGGATTTGTGTGATTATATATGATTGGCAATGATTGTATAATTATGAATTAATGATCCTCTAATCATCAGTCAAAGACAAATAATCAAATGAATAAACATCCATTTGTACAATTTACAATTTAATTTCATATATATATATATTATTGTTCAATCAATTGTCAAAAGTGTTTACATTCATGTTGCATATGTCTTGTCCAAAGACTTATAGGCTTAGCTTCCATGCCTTGTATTCAACAAGACTAGTCTACATCTTAAATTTTTTTTTTTTTAAACTCATTGCATATATATATATATATATATATATATATATATATATATATATATATATATATATATACAGAAAAGAACAATAACAGTCACACTAATTTCACATTTTATAATGATTTACTTTTCAAATTACTTGGACATATTCCTTTTGTAGCTATGACTGTGGTAGTATTTGTATTAGATTGGTCATCTTGACTAAGGGATTTTTTTAATAAAAAAGTTGACCAAGTATAACAACGCTTAGGTTTTCATTCATTCATTTATTACTATATATGTAACTTAATCGACATTATAGTATTGTCGAGACTATTAGACACTGTTAATTAATATATAATCGATACTTAATTTTACAGTTCAAATTTTTGTAAAAGATGTGTATAGTTGTATTATATTAATTGTACACTTGTTTATTAATATAACCAATTTGTCTATTTATTAACTTACAAAATTTGATAAACAAAACTCTATCAGTCGAAACATTAATATCGAAAAAGGCGTAATGTACACACTTGATAGGAATATCTAATGATGAGTTAGTTTACATCGAGATATATATATATATATATATATATATATATTGAGTTGAGCCCTGACATTCTAAATCAATCTCATGACCCATACCATGTTAGAAATTTCAACTAATTAAGATTTTTCTTACACAAAACACACATTCGTTATCTAAAAACTCTAATACCAAAAAAAAAAAAACAATGGACTTTTATGTATTACACTATTTTGAGTCTTTGTCTGCCTTAGAAAAGTAAATGTAGTCTAAATGAAAATAAGTATTAAAATTAATGAGCTTGACATTTTTTTCTTTGTTTTTTTTTTTTTGAAGGTTGGATTAAACATGTAAATAAACCAGTGGATGGATTATGTACTTTGCAACTCATCAATTATGACTTCTAATATCTAGAATCGCTAATCAAGAGACCACTAATCCGTTTAGATCCAAAAATAAAAGGAAATATTAATGTGCATTTATATTTAGATCACAAATGTTGAAAAATAATGAATTCAAAATAAAATGTTAGAAAATAAGGACAGAAATGCTCAGCTGGGAGAAAAATTCCATGAACAAATTATTTACATAAGTATTATACATATATATCTTTTTTCCGACGAATTGAATAATAAGACCAACAGTATTACAGCAAGAATTAACGTATTCCATAGACTAGAAAATCAACCAAAAAAAAAAGAAAAAGAAAATTGAACCTCCTGAAAAACCTGCCCTAGAACTTCTTTTTTAGCTCCTTTATGTTGAAATATTATATATATATATATATATATATATATATATATATATATATATATATATATATATATATATATTAGCTAAATCATCATATTTTAACAAAAAAATAAATCAGAAGTTGGAGGGGGAGGAATAGAGTTTGGAGAGAGCTTGGAGGAGGTTAAGTTGCAACCTCAGGTGCAAAATGTAGTCAGCGGTCAGGAGGAAGAGCCTGTCGGGTTGCAACCCTTCTCCGCCGGGTATTATCCTCTGGAGCTTCCTCACCTTCCTCACCACCGCCTCCCTCCGCCCTTCCTGCCACCGCCTCCTCCTGATCGCCGCTGCCCTCTTCACCATTCTCCGCGACCGGAGCCCCGCCGCCGTCGGTTTCTTATCTCTTCCCATCGAGAGAATTTTCAGAGAGAGGGAGGATTGTATGCGTGGGTTTACACGGTATAAGCTGCAGGGAGATTATTATTGCGAGGGGTGAGGGGAGGGAAGAGGGGGAGGGGGAGACTTATAAATGCCCGTGGAGAGAGGGGAGGGGAGGGAAGGGGTGGTTGCCCCCATGTGAGAGCCTATCCAAGTTGTGGTGATGGGCTTCTTTTTGGTTTGGAATAATATTATTAGAGTAGGACTACTTTGTAAGGGTTTTATTAGGATCACAAACTTTGTATGTGTTTAGTTTTCTACCTTGCTATCTCATATCTCAGATATTGACACGATAAGGATTGATTTTTCGGAACTTTAAATTACATTTGTTGTTAGTACTTGATTTTATCTTAATTTTTATTATGTGATTTTAAAATATATACGTTTGATCAAACAGGTCATCTTATGTACTAAGTCTTATATATCTTTCATGAGTACAATAATCGTAATTGAGATATCGAATCTTCTATTTCACATTCACTTTATTTTACGAGTTTTTATCTGATAATTAGATTAGAAAAACTTATGTGTGTGTGTGTGTTTTAAAACATAAGCTTTTTCTGGAATGATATCAAAGAAGCCTTCACATGATATTAGAGTTCCCCACCATACGGATTGGCATATGGCATAATTAGATGTGTATAAAATTTTTAAATTTTGTAAAAATTATTTCGATCTAAAATAAGTATTTTTATTTGATTTTTTAGCTATTTCAGCTCCGATTGGACCAGATAAACATGGAGTCATTAAAAATGATAAAATTAAACAATTGAAATGGTCCTAAATTAAAATTGGCTACTATCGGTAGTACTACATGAGCCTACATATATATTTGGAGATTTTTCTTTTAAAAAAAAAAATTGGCGTAAATGTTTTTAGTTTTGTTTTTGTCTTGTAGTGGCAATGAAGGACCAAAATATAGGTAGAGAGAAAATGGGAAAGGACCTGTGCACGTGTCTGACAGCTCTAACACAGTTACGGCAGCCACTAGTTTTTTTAATTTATTTATTTTTCTTATATGTAGTTATTTAATCCTTAATATTAAGTTTAAAAATTAAAAAAATCAACTACTAATAACTATCTCAGTCCTCGTAATCCTGGAATCCCGACAGTTGGCCTACTCACACGGTTGTCGATCTCACCTTCATGTTATGTAATCTCTCTCTTATCTTATCTACTCTCTCTAATGTCAAATTTTGCATTGAGCACCGAGTTATGGAGTTTCGAAATTATTTCCATCAATAATGTTAGAGTACAGATTTATTCATATGTCTTTGATTATTAGGTTAAATTTTTGGTTGACTTAGTTTTAAACATGGTATCGTAGTCTTTTCAAGTGAAACATCTCAAATTTGGGGTAAAAAGAAACATTTGTTGCATCCATACTTTAAGTCCAAAGTGCATATGCGTGAGTGGGAATAAGATGGGAATGTAGATGAATATTGAAATTATAAAATATAATAAATAATATACTCTAAGCCGAATGAAAATTTAATATATATAGATCAGTCTCTCTTTATTGTTAAAAAATTTATCATTTTATTTTTCTGAATTTTGAAAACTACGCGAGACATATGAGAGTGATAGACATTCAAGATGAAAGATAAATTGAATGTTGTTTTAATTAGATGAATTGTTTACATCTTTTGTACATCACATCCATATTTTATATATATATATATATATATATATATAAAAAGAAAGAGAATATAAATAGATTAATATTTAAAAGGTAATTAATATCAAAGTTAATTTATTTATTATTAGTAAGTGGGTACTTGGCATGTATTATTGAAATGCATAGAAGTGAGTGAGAATATATAGGCAGCATGGGGTCTTTGTCCTTGCGTATCCAATAATCTTAAATGTCAACGTTTTTGTGTAGAAAATATATGTTAATACAAATATTCAGTCCAAATTTTCTTTCTATACTCATGCTTTAGTGGTTGTCCCATGATGCCTCAACTTTTTGGTGCCGATCAGATTGCTTCATTATGACTGAATAATAATGCATTGACCATTCCAAATCTACAAGCTTAGACTTCATACCATAAAATATTTCTCACAACTTCAATAATCCTTTAATGTTTAAAATTAATTACAAATATTCACCTCAACCCTTTGATGAATTATTCAAAATCCGACTGTTAATGTCTTTTCAGTCGTTAAAAGAAGTCATCAAATACGTGTATTTCGACCTATTTTGATCCAAATACAATTCTACAAATTTCATCAACTGCAGATATAACTAAAGAGTTGATGCTAATACAGACATCACCGTTGACATAGAAGTAGAGAGCTGAAATTAAATAGTAGAAATTTTTGTGTGGATGTGTAGTAGCCAAGCCATAGGGAAGGAATTGAGGCATACATATCACCCAAGACCCAGAGTGGAAAGCAAAGATTGCACATGCAACAAGTTGATGTAAATGATCATCAACTATTAAGTTGCATAAAAACAGGTATGGGTGCCCCATCACATAAATGAATATAAATTATAATGCATATATATATGTATATATATTACACAAACAAAATAAAAAAAAAGAAAATAAAAAGGCTGTAAAGTCAATCAGAAACTTCCAGGGCTATTCACGAGGGGCCATTAAATTTTTTATAAACCCTAGCTAGCTATAAGCTATGTATACGTACTGTATATGCTATGAACGATCTCCCATGTGAAAAACTGAAAAAGATGATGATTCTGGGGGCCTCAGCTCTGATATATCTGATCGATACTGTAAAAATTCATTATTTTGCATGTATGTTACTATAATGTCATACTCATGCATGTAATTTTACGTACACTCGCTGAGCATTAATAATCAACATATGCCCCATGCAGTTATGTTTTTATGTGCTCTATATGTGGTAACTATATGTTGCAGCTTGGTGTTAGTTTTTGGATACATATATATGTACCCTTGTGTTAGGTTTGTGGTTGATTGTCTCGTGTCATAATAAGAGTAAAATCATTGCTTCGTACGACTTTAGTAGCTAGTGTATATGTATATGTACGTGAACTGACATGATAGTCATTTAAATGTTGGCTAGTTTAATGAAAATTGACAAATGAGTTTGATGTCTTGCATGTTTTTTTTAATTTTTAAAGAATTTTAACATTGTTAAATTGTTTTTTACTCGATGTCTTTAATTTGCGTCCATTAATTTCTTACACCCAAATTTCTGACATGGCGTTACCATGCACGTGAATGAATCAATGACAACCCTATCAGTTATTAATTATTTTAGTTACGAGTTTAAATTTATTTCGTATAAAATGAAACGAGTAAAAGAAGATTAAAAAATTGTCAAAGTTATAAAATTAATGCAGAAAATTGATGAATATTGATTAAATTTTTTAGAACTTCTACACACACACAATTGTGATGGAAGTGTTGATCTTTTTCATTTATTTTCATGGGCATGTTCGAAATGGCTGTTAAATCCAACGGTTATAACTTAAATGAGTTGAAAAATGATAGTTGAAATGATTAGTTGTTATAGAGTAAATAAACTAAAGTGATTGGTTGTTATTATAGCCAGCTGAAATGAGTTGAAACCTATTATAAATATTAGTATAAATGTTTTTTCGAGCATACCATATGTTCAAACCTAGCATAATGAAGTTAGACAAAAAGGTTTTGAACATGTGAGTTGGTGCCATCTCAAACTCTAATCACCAGCTAAGTCACTTGAGTGGCATTTTCTACACTAGAGAGTAGAGTTTCCATCCTATGTCAATATATACATATATATATATATATATATATATATATATATATATATATATATATATATATATATATATATATATATATTTACATCTTAGATTGTATAGTTATTTCGAAATCACTCAGCACTCATAATCAGTGACAGTAAATTGACCACAAACTATCCAATAATGCTTACAGAAAACAATCATAAAATAAAATTAACTGTAAATATCAATAATCCCACCTAAAAAACATATCCACATATATCATAAAGCTAGTAAAAACTACATGTACGTGTCAAGAGTTAAAAAGGAAAAAGAAAAGGTAGATTTGGGTCTGATTGCAAAATTTATGAATCCCATGTTGATGTAGGGCATAGAGTGTTGAATTACACACGTACAAGCTAGGCTAAATACTCAAGTATAATTGGTCCCAAACTCTTAGGGGAGGATTACTTTGCAAATATATATATATATATACATGCAAAAGAAAATGGATTGGACGTGAATAATAACAATAAACTTATAAGCTTTTCAGGAGTTTTGGACCACTATATATATTCGATGTGATGGTACATAACGTTGGCAATACATGATATACTAATGTATTTGCGGTACATGTGATGGAAGTCGATCGAATTCATTCACCTCACCTTATATAATGGTAATCAAGAAGCAGCAATCATAGCTAGAGCTATAAGAACTTGCTAGTAATTAGTTCATTAATTTTAGTGGAGTATTTAAACAATAATTCTTCATTCAATATACCTTGTCTAAACTTATTCTTGTCGATAAATGATAATAGAAATTTTCAAATTCTCGGAATAATATTATACATGGTTGAAAGCTAACTTCATATCGTGGACTCATTAGGAACCAGTCTATAAATGAAAGGTATTAAGATACATACATGTAACTAATTTGCACCTTATTTATGTGATGAAGGGTAGAGCAAGGGTTATGAATTTGGATAAAGAAGGATACCAAAAGGGTTGGGCGTACCGTATAGCTTATATATGTGGACTAAAAATGGGAGAAATTGAAGAAAATTAAATTAAATAAAAAAATAAATTAATAAGGAGTAGCTAGGCTAGGCTGCTAAATTGATCCATTCGTGGGGGCAAATTGAATGAAATTATGAATGAAGGGGGGTGGGGAAGACGCTCAAGAGGACACACGTGCTTTGTCTTGGAGGATTATGGCAACAGCACCCTCGCATGGTGGCGACCTTTTCAGCTCTCTTTAATTTGCCACGCCTTATTTTTGCAACTAATTAATAATCACCCCCTTAGATGGTGAAAGTGGGAACCTTACGTCCAACTCAGATATGGAAGGATCTCGTGTAATAGTCTTATCTCTAAAGTATATAGAATGGTATGTGTAGAGACCCCGTAATTTTGATCTCGGTATTCTTAACTAATCACATTTAGTGGACGTAGATAACAAAATGCACAGTAGCCATCAACGTAATTATACTGCATGATTGATATATACAGTGATATGAAATGTCTAAAAGGAATTCATTGAATCATGCATATAAAAGTATACATCATCGATCCAAAAATACAACTCAGAAACAAATTGAAGGAGGAAGCATGAACAGGATTTGAAGGCAAATCATAGCAGGCAAGCCTAGATAAGTAGCTTACTCCGTACCAATTTACTTTTCAAATCTCGATATCTTTTCACATATGTCACCACATCAAGTTTTAAAAACTCTTTTCAATTATATATTTGTCTAGTTTGTACCTCTTTATATCAATTAGATTATGTTCGAAATTACATAAAAAGAAACACACGGAAATAAAAAACAAACATAAAATAGAAGAAATAAATAGAAATAAACCGAAATGAGTAGACACGAATAAAAATGAACATAAATGAACACAAACGAATAGAAATGAATAAAAAACAAAAATAGATAATGGTTATATAACTTTAAACAAACTCATAATTGTTGCATAATTTCATCGGCATCATTTCCCATATAAAATGATTTTGTAAGTATTGAAATTCGAACTTGAGACCTCTTACCTAACAAACCAACATTATGGTATTAAAAAGTTATCTAAAAGTTTAAACTGACAATTAAAAGTCTTAAATAAGGTATTAGACTGTAACAATGAAAGCATAAATTAATGCGGAAAGCGAAGATGAAAGTTGAGTGGGGGCAAAAGTGTAGTGTATTGTATTTGCATGAGGAGGGAGGAGGGAGGAGGGAGGGAGGAGGGAGGGACGGATGGATATGGGAGGGAGGCAAACGGTTTAAAACATGAACAGAGTTGAAGACAAGGAAAGGAGAATGAAGGGGCCAATCAGTTCCAGCTCATTCTATGTGACGACCCAGCCAAAGCCAACCCCTCTTTTCTGTTGGGTCACTTCACCATCATCAATCTGTGTCAGCATATCCAGCCACCTCGAGGTTTAATTTTCTTCCATTATTATGTGAACTTTGGAGCCTCCCCTCTCCCTTTCCTTCTCCCCCAAACCCCAGCAATTCTGATTGAGCCACTTTTAGTTTTAATCCACCTTTTCACACCACCATCATTATACATGTACGCTGCTCTTTCTTTACATCTCTCAACTTGTCATGTCTTATATGCTTACACTTTTATCCATCATATCTATCCTCAATATAATAACCTAACCGATAAAATATCTGTCTCACTCAAGTACTGATAAAAATTTAGATTTCAGTTAAATATGAGTGGAACAAATTGGTTATCGAGACGAAATTTTTTGTTCGATACTTTTTTTCGGATCGGACATTCGAAATTATGTGAAGATGCATGTGATGTGTGTATGCCATTGCGAATGCCAACTACATTGATGACGACTGTTCATGTCGACACAATATATAATATACACATACACATAGCCTTTTGGAGGTCTATTTTACAACGTACCTCTTCTATATATTGCCCCCTGTTTCTAGTTTTTGCATGTAATTAGCCATTAATATCCATATTCAACTGCATTCTTACACCACATGTTCCTTGTCTACTACTCATTTAATTATATTAGCTAGCTTCCACTAATCACTCTTTAATTATTTTCAATCGCTAGGCCTTCTCCTAATTCATTTTTCTGTCCCCACCCCCTCCCTCGATTTGAAACCGCTTCTTCTAGTTCATAATTGTATATGTAACATGATCCAAAATTTTTAAATGTTTCTAAGAGCATATATTCTTAGGTGAGAAAGAGAAAAATTAAGCCCATAAAATTCCTTCTATTTCTCGTTAAACTAACTATCTCGTTAACATATAGCGATAAACGAGATATTCTCGGATGTATACAAGAAGATGTTCTGGTAATAGGATGCGTACATAGTTTTCATAATCTTATATTTATTGAATTTTATTGTTCGGATTTTTTAATTAAGCAATTTTTATATCAAGGCATCAGAGACTTGTAGATGTTTTCATGCGGTGTTATAGATATGGTTAGGAGCCCGAATCAACCAAAACACAGGACGGAGAGGCGCTGCTGTGGTGGGAACGGAATGCACATGGTTTGCACATGTCTCTCTCTCTCTCTCTCTCTCCCCATCCCGTTTCAAATTGCCTCTGTAGTTTCTTCTGTGGGTCCTCTCCTGTGCCTGTTCTCTCGACAAAACAGGTCATATACCTAAAAACGTGAGCGCGTAAATGTTAAATCACATACGTGATTCTATTAATACATACATGATTCTATTAACACAAGTCGATTCAAGTGTTAGGTTTAACACTTATTCCGGATTTTAAACTCAAATTTTCCTAATGAACCTGAAATATTGTGCGGGAGCTCTACTCTAACGAAATAGATGATCAAAGATTTAAGGAGAAAAACAAAGATAAGTGTATGGTTGAAATTTTCGGGATGACATATATGTATGAGAGTATGATATAGAAATTTTGATGTCTCTATGATGTGTTTTCGAGAACATGTGATTCCGTCCACATATTGTTTACAACGCATTCTTTCATATTTGGATGAGTCTTTTAAGAAGGTCATTCTTGAAAATTGGGCTGAACAAAAACCAGGCCCAGTTGTATCGTAGACCGGCCCAAATGAATTCCCGCCAAAATATACTTCCATTCCTCTTCATCTTCCCGCCATGCTCCTGACAGCTATCTTTTTTCCCGCTGAAATTTCCCTCTCTTCGTCTCCTCGCAGTCACTCACCATCCTCTCCCTTTGCCACCCTCTCTCTCTCTCTCTCTCTCTCTCCCTCTCTCTGCCATGGAAGCGAAACAGAGGTCGAGGAAGAGGAAGCAGCCGCCGTCAAACCCTTTTACAGGCGTCTTCACCCGTCAGAAATCCCAAATATTCTTCCACAGCAACAGATCTGGAATATCTCGACCCGACCCACTTCGGAAAACCACCTCCTTTCCTCCAAATCATCCTCTCTGCCGTCATAGTTCGCAAATGGGAAAATATCGGAAATCACCCCGCAACGAAAATGACGACGGCGATGAATCGATTTATCACATTTCGATAAAGGATCTCCGAGCTCGGCGTATTTTCTCGAAACCCATTGTTCCGAAAGAGGCCCCACCGAAGCAGTTGGGTAGTCGCAGTGAAGCTGAATCTGGTAAGAACTTAAACCCTAACTTATACTCTGAGCTTAATAATGGAAAATCGGAAAAGTATGAGTGTGAGTCTGGTGGGTTTGAGAAATCTGGGGAAGAAACGAGGTCGGATGGGGGTTTAGTAGCTGAGAGATCTGATCCGGGTACTGATTTAAGAACTACGGGTTGTTCCGATGGTGAAAACCCTAATTTGTCGATGGTGGGGAAAAGCGATTCAAAGGATTGTGTTGATGACGAGGCTTTGAACAGCCCAAGTCCCACTATGTCGATGTCGGAAAATTGCGATTCAGGTGGAAACCCTAATTCGTCGGTGATGGAGAGATGCGATGTGGGGGCTGATTATAACGGAGATGGGTCAAATGGTGAAAACCCTAGTTCCTTCGTAGCCTCCACTGGAGCTTCCGTTGCTAAAGGGGAGATTTCTGGCCGCTCCGGTGGTGGGGAGACATTAGATGGCTTGGAGTTAGATTGCGTTGGGAAGACTCCAGATCATCTTAGCCCCAATTTGTCTAATAGAGATTCTAATGGGATAAATGGGGAAAATTTTGGGGTTTTTGACGAGGAAAATGTGCAAACAACTCCTCCAGATGCAATAATACAGATTCAGCGAAGTGGAGATGAAGGTGCGTTGCAGAATGGAAATGCTTCTTCAAAATCACCCCCAAGAAAAATAGTCCCAGCAAGGAGAAGAAGAATTCATCTGATTCTAAGAGGAATATGGTAATTTCTAATGTTATTGGCATAAGTCTATTGTTATTCCTGAATGTTGTTATTCCTGAATGATGTGCTTCAAGTGCTGATATTTTATATGTGATGCTTTGATTATTATTGAATTCTATTTTGTGTTTTCTGTGAACAATGCATCAGGTTTTGAAGCCATGCTCAATGATGAAGGTATTCAGGACTCCAAATTCTTTCAGCTACAGGAGATTGCTCCCTTACCTAATGGATATAGCAAACGATGCTTCATGTAATTATTCCACCCTCTTTTACATATTTGTGTCGGCACTTGGTTTTACTATTCTAATAGAGAGATATTGGGTTATTGAATGGCCTGCAAAACTAAATTTGTGTAGGTGCACCGAAAGTAAAACCATGCCCAAAAATTGAGATTGATGCCGAAGAAAAGCCTTTTATTCCTTCATCTCAGGAAAGCATTACTGATACCCCAAAATTGGATGACAAGCCACCAGCAAGTCTACCAGGCTTAGCATCTCAGGAAGCCAGCATTAATAGGAAAGAAGAGGGAAATGTTTCTTTGGAGCATAAAGCTAGTGATGTTAAGAGTGAGCTGGCAGCTACATACACCTCTGTTAATCCTTCTCAGGACAAGAGTCAAGTGAACTGGGTATCCCCTACAAGCCAAAATGAGAACCTAATAAAAATTGATTATCGAAGAGGAGTATCACCTAATGAACAGAAAGTATTTGACAATACTGGTGCATTGCAAGAAGTTAGCCAGATTGTTGAGCCTGATCAAGTGGGTTCCTCACTTGCTTCCAAGGGAAGCCCTGAAGGTTTAGAAAAAGATGTCAATTCGGAAACCTCATGTCAATTGTCTCTATATGCTGGAGGGGAAGGCAGGACAGCTCATGAAGCATTGAAAGCGGATGAAAGTCCAATTAGTGTGTTTCTGAGTTCTGCCAAGCTTGAAGCTGTTGTCTCTTCAGGTGGTCCTGCAGCCAGTTCATCAAAAGGGATCCTCAAGAGAAATCCCCGGGGATGTAGGGGATTTGCAATTGCCTGAACTGTGCTTCATTCCGTCTCAACGCAGGGAAGTCATTTGAATTCTCAAGGAATCAGATGCTTGATGCTGAAGAACTCGTCCTTAATATGATGAAGGAACTATCGAACCTCCGTATTATGTTAGAAAAATCCGCTAATGGTGGCAACAATCATTCTGTCCTTCCAGTTGATCAGGTAACTATGGCAATCTCAGTTTTTAATTTCTTGTTATTTGTTAAGTGAGCATGCTACTTGAGTGTTAGATGGAAATGTTTACTGTTATCAGTTTCTGAGATATTGCCTGTCCACGACATGCTATACTGATGAAAAAGAAGATAGTAAATAAAAGCCTGCCTTTTGTGTTGATGATACTAAGGAAAAAGAAGATACTAGTAGTAAATAACAGCCTGCCTTATGGGTTTGATTCAAATGAAAATTATTTTTACTGCCGAACTTGGTTTTTGTTGCAGAAGATAGAAAGTCATGGCCTAGGAAATAGGGACAGTTGTCCTTTGACTCAACAATGATACTGTAAATTTTGATACACTTGGATTGTACATAAAGTTCTATCAAATAAGCTCAAGAATGCAAGAGTTCAGTCTCTTTCTTTTCTGTTAAGTGTTAACATATGGGATTCTGGCAGATCAGCCCCTTAGTGGGTTTTCCTTCATGAAAAATCTGTCAACACGTTGATGACAGAAAGCTATCATGGAGCGGCACAAAATGCATGGCTGTGGCATGAATTCTAATTAGGATAAATAACTCTCTTCTTTGCTCAATTGAGAGATCAAGGAGCTATTATTCTGTGTTATTTCCGGTTTTTGCTGAAGTTTGATGCGACTCCTCTAAAATTCCTAAAGAATCTCCTTCAATAGTTTGATGATCGACATATGTGTGCAGATGCAAGAAGCTTGCAGAAGAGCTTCCCACATGGAAGATTTAGCAAGAAATCGTTTAAGCCAAATGAATGAAGATCTTTATGTCCATTGCAGAACCAAGGTATATTTCCTTCCTAGTACTTGCTCTGTAACCTAATAATTGTTTCAATTAAACTTATCCTACTGATTTTATCTCCCAGCAGTCTCTCCAGAGGCCCAAGGTTAACTTCTCCAGTTGCGTTGAAAAAAAGCTTATCGAGAAATCAACCAAGCAAATTGGCCAAAATACAGCATCCAGGAGCTTGGCACTGTGAATTGCCAATTTTCTCGAGTGAACATCTTCCCTTGAGAAGGCTTCTCCTTTGGTGACACTCTTTTCTCGTATCATGAATGTTGCTGGTGTATGAGGACACTTGTTCATCACGTTATGGCGAGAATTGTATTTCACGGATTGGTAAACACTAAACATTATATATACTCGTATTGCTTCATTGTTGCACAGACGAGACTAGTCACCCTTATGCTTTTATGTAATGAGAGAGCCCATGCTGCACTAGATTAAAGCGGGAAGGATTGTGGTTTTCTTCATGTTTGTACGATGTTGCTGTGATTTTGACTCAGTTTGTGATGAGTTCTAATGAGAAGTGCATCTTTCAAAAATTTCTAGTTTGAGTTTGAAGTTTCATGCCTTTTTGGCTTAACTAAGTTGGCTGACCAAGCTGAGCTCGGTAGCAACTAATTCTTAGATTTCCCTAGACAATGTTTGGTCTCCATATCTTCGTGGGCAGTTGCTCTTGTTGCTCTAATGTAATTACCGAACAGTTTGTTGCTTATTCACCATGGATCTTCCGTCCAATGTCTTTCATGGTCATGAAGCATGTGTCTAATAATATACATGGGGAAGAAAATATTTTGCAGGACGACTACTATTTGAAGGGGGGCGTTTGCACCATCCGGTTTGAGCGATTACATTGATCCTTTTTTAATTATTATCAAGTCAACCGGTTAAATATCATAAAATATAATAAATCTTATAATTACAAATCACAACAAAATAATAACAAATACTCTTATAAAACTTTATAAAATGACTTATCTACAGAACTGTAATTGGGGAAAGGTTACTACATCGGAGTCCCCGTGGCATAATGATTGAAGACAGTGGGTGAGTGGGACGACATGAGTGGGTTTTGGCTTTTTCAATGAGGGATTATGTCGAATGTTGATATAAATATGTCGCATGTGAAAAACGATTAGTTTGTTGTGTAGTTAGTTTTGTCAAAGAGAAGCTATACGTGAAGTGAAAAATAAATCTATAATAATAATAATAATAATAAGTATTTTTCAGAGTTGCATGATGTTTTCAACAGCTGAGCCCTACAAATGGATGTGACTCCCCTGCCTTTCCTTCCTCCTACTAATCTGTGTACTCCTACTGTTTGTGCAACTGCCTGGTATTTCTACAGTCTTAGTTCAGATTTATTTCACTGCTTCCCCCTCCCCTCCAAACCCCTCCCCGGTTCGATATAAAATAACTTTTAATGTGAATCTTTCTTTAAATTTTTGAACTCATAGCAGTTTAGGCATTTATATATTGTATATTGCAGAATTGGAGTAGCATAGGGCTGGTAGCTGCTAGCTGCTAGCTGCTAGCTGGATAGATGCCATGGGTTTATCCAAATCCACCTTGCATTCTCCTCATCCACCATTGTCATATTAATTAAAGTTATTGCCTTTTAGTTACAAACTCCTGTGATGTGATTAAAATTTGCAACTGTGTTCAATCAAAAATTAATAATATTGGTGTTAATGAAAATAATCTTGAATTATTTATAGTCTATTGTTTTTACAAACAATTCTTGTAAAATTTTATCTCAGGTTGTGTGTTCTTAGATAAAATGTTATGTTTAAAAGCTTCTTCCGTCTTTCTACCTCACAAAAAAAAAAAAAAAAAATTATAGTAAATGTTGAAATATTTTATCAATTAAATAGTTACGTGCTTTTAATTAATTTTTATTGCATAATTTGTAAAAAAAAATCCCATAAAACTTCTATCTTAAGAAAAAAAGGGACCAAAAGTTGGAGGAGAATTTGAGGGGCAACAAAGGAGGAATAAATTTATAATTGAGAGTAGTCACAGGATTTCTGTGAAATGGGCCCAACTACTCATGGAATAGGCGTGAGGCCCACAGTATAGGCCCTAAATAAGCCTCTTTTTTTATTTATTATTTATTATTATAAAGACTCCTATTAAACTTTTTCGAGGTCAAATCTCATATTAATTAATACAAGTAATTGGGCCGAACGAGAGGGAGTTGGTGGTGTCCTATTCCCCTCCCTCCCCTCCCCTCCCTATGTTAACTCCTCTCAATAATTATAACGCAAATTTAAATTTATTAATTTGAGAATATAACATAATTTAAAATATAAAAAAATTAATAAGAATGACTATGAAATAAGAGATAAATTTTAAAAAATTAAAATAAAAAATATTATATATAATAATTGAAATTTATAAATTTAAATTTATGATATAATTTGTACATCTTTTCTATGTAGTGCCTATTATATCTACATTATGAATTTAATTAAAATTTTCGATCAAATGGCAGGAAAAATATATATAGTAGGAGATTGAGATAAGAATTGAAATGAATGATAATTGATAATCAATTCCCTCTTTTCATTTGGTTTTATATCGATTCCTATTATTGTCCTTGTCTCCATATTAAGTTCCAACGCGGTCATGCTTTGTCAATTGTTTGAATTTTATGTACTTATTCTTAGACTACGATACTTATTTATGGACATTTAACTATTACCTTTATTTTTTAATAAAAAATATTATTAAAATATTTACGTGTAAAAGGTTTTAAGCTCAAATCTTAACAATTTTATATTAACTATTTTGCGCAATAAGACGCAGACTTTACAAAATATATTAAACCAAAATAATGTGAATCTTAGCAGCGCTATATTAGTGCTAGAAATTATGAGTATTTGATTACTAAATATCCTTTTTTATTGTTTTTTTTTTGAAAAAGAACCAAATTAAGATGATCACAAAATATATTTGTCTCAAAACCTTCAACTAATATCATTTGTATTTTAACGACAAATTAGTTACCAACAAACTTTATCTTTTTATTTTATTTTAACGAGAACTTTATAGTAAATTAATCGACAACAAATCTAAAGTAGACTCGACTTGAATAAAACTTGATTTTTAGTGTTATATTAATATAAATATGATATAACAATAATAATAACAACAACAACAACTTTTATTGTGAATCTCGTTTACGAAGGATTTGGGAAGTTCGACACTGAACAATCTTATTTCTGCATGTATCTCTCGCTAATAAAAGGACTGATTTTATAGTAGATCCGTTCAATTTTCTGTTCGTTTCTGCTCTTTTTTATTCCTCTTTATTTTATATTTATTTTTATTTTTATTTTTTATTATATATTTTTTATATAACTTCGAGCAAAACCCTCAATATAATTCATTGATGATACTCCTATATAAAAGTGATTAATGGTAGGTGAAGTATACATTAGAAGATAGTGGAAATGGAGGGGCCAGAAGGGCCAATAGAATGAGAATGTTATGGAAGAAATAATAATTGAGGAGGCACCTCCTTCTCCTTCTCCTGGCATCCAGCCATCCACTGCCACTACTACTCCTTTCTTTGCTCAGAAATCCTATCTAAAACAATATACAATAATAAAATTGAAATGATTGTACTGTCCTCCCTCCTCCTTTGTCTTTGGTTTTCTCATTTCTGGGTTTTGGGGTTAGGGTTTTGGGACCCCCTGCCCTTAATATCATATGTGAATAGGGACAAAACTCCCCCATTGTATGTATTATTAGGATTAGGTTCTCAACTTTAAATGCCTTTTACCAAAACTTCAAAAATAATGAATATATAACTTAAGCTCTGTTTGGATGGAGGACAATGATTTCCTCCTCCTGGGGAATGAAAAGTTCTCATTTTTTATAATTTTCCATCATTTTTCTTTTGTACTAATTTATAGTGGCTGGATGAAAAGAGCCGACTTCATCAGTATTTGTATTTTATGAATTTAGGACAATTAAGAATTATTTTCACATAGAAAAAAAGCTTTCAGAATATTGTTTTTGCCCCTTTTTTGTTGCCCAAATCTTTGAATGGGAGGTATTTTTGTAACAAAAGAAAATCAAATTCCTTCTTTTTTTATGCTAAATTTTTCTTTCTGTTCTAGGGGAGAATTTTTTGATTAATTTTTACATACACCACAATTGTATCACTAACAATATCAAATATTAAATTATTTATAAATTTAGTAACTTAAAAGTTCTGACTTTAAATTTATAACTTAGTAGATCCTCAAGATAATGTATGCGTTAAATATAACAACCTTGCGCCTTAATTTAGAAAAGTTTGTTGTATTATAAATTAAATGACGCATTTTCTCTTTTAATGGAATTTTACAACGGAAGTTACCATTAAAGTTTTGATTGAGATGACAACCATCTTACCATCGTAAGGAGGAGAACACAAGTAAACGTAGTTATTGGAAGAATTTTTATCCTAAGTACTCGTAATATGAAAAAAAAAAAATACCGTTCTTCAAATTTTAAAAAATAATTGATTTTGAAAAAAATATTCATCTTTAGCAAGAAATTAAAAAAATCAAAAGAAAATAATATTCCTCAGCCAAACAGGGCCTACTTTCACATAACTTATTCCCTTTTCACTTCTCCATGCCAAAACTCCCAAAAAGGGGGAAATTATATGCTATATTTTTATCACAGCTGGCATCACAATTCTTCCAGCTGGTGCTTGAGAGCTTCCCACTTCACACACACCATACCTTATTATTACCCACACTCTTTCATGGATTCCTCCCCCTTTCTCTCTCCTTTATATACCCCCATAGCTCCCCCACACCACTTCATCACTACAACATTAGAAACCAATTTCACCAAAAACAAAAAAACAAAGAAAATGGGTGTTTGTTCTAATGGGTTTCTGGCTACTACTGTAATCATTGTGCTGGTGGGTCTGGCATTGATCACCTCTGCCAATGGTGGCAATTTTGATCAAGACTTTGATGTCACATTTGGTGATGGGAGGGTGAAGAAGTTTGGGAGAGGCCAGCTCCTCTCTCTTTCCCTTGACCAAGTTTCCGGGTCCGGGTTTCGTTCTAAGAAGGAGTATTTGTTCGGAAGGATCGATATGCAGCTTAAACTTGTCGCTGGTAACTCTGCTGGTACTGTCACTGCATACTATGTAAGCATCTTTTATGCCATCAACTGGACTCTTTACTAGTAATGTGACATGATTTATTATACTCATTACTTGAAATTTAATGGGGTTGATGATAATTTGTTGCAATCATTGTTGTTCAAGTAGTATGAGACCACCTTGGCAATTGGGTTGGGACATGTGAATGTCCTTTGTCAGGATTCTTTGACAGAAAAAGTTGGTGGTTGGCATAACTCTTGTATGAGACAGAGGAATATGGCATTTACTGGCTTTTTGGTCATACTAGTAGAGAATTATGCAAACCCCACAACATATAATTTGATGCCCTGTTTTGGGTACCAATTAAAATGTCACATCATGGATTTTATTAATCAGAAATTATTTGACGTTTGTTGGTGAATATTGTTTGATGATAAGCGTAACGTATGTGTCTGACATTGATTTGTACTGTGTAGTTATCTTCCGAAGGACCAACCCACGATGAGATCGACTTCGAGTTCCTAGGAAATGTGAGTGGCCAACCTTATACGCTACACACCAATGTCTATACTCAAGGGAAAGGTGGCCGGGAGCAACAATTCCACCTTTGGTTCGATCCCACCAAGAACTTCCATACTTACTCTGTCCTCTGGAATCCCCGACTCATCATGTAAGCTACTATTTGTCGATTTAAAAACATCGGGTTTAGTTTAACTGATAGATTATATCGACCTTTGTGTCTCCCTATTGACGGAAGTTCTGTTGATGCAGCTTCTTGGTGGACAACACGCCAATAAGGGTATTCAAGAACCATGAAGCCCTTGGGGTCCCCTTCCCAAAGAGCCAACCCATGAAGATATACTCGAGCTTGTGGAACGCGGACCAATGGGCGACACAAGGTGGGCTAGTCAAGACGGACTGGTCGAAGGCTCCGTTCACGGCCTACTACCGGAACTTCAACGCCAACCCGAACCACGCGGCTGCAGCCGCGGTGTTCACGGGAGGTGCGTGGCAAAACCAGGAGCTGAATGCTTGGAGTAGGAGGAGATTGAGATGGGTTCAGAAGTATTTCATGATATACAATTATTGCACCGATTTTAAGCGATTTCCTCAGGGTGTTCCCGTTGAATGCAAGCGCTGAAATTATTCGTATTATGATTATGATGAGGGATAAGTAGGGGATTACTCTGCTCTATTTGCTTTCCTGCTTTAAGATCATCTCTTAGATTTTGTACACTTCGTTCTTTGTCCAATAGTAAATATATAATGTATTTATTTCTCATCTTTTGCCTTCGAGTCTTTACATTTAAACAAATTATATCGTATTTTTAAGACTTTATATATGTCTGATAGTCTATATTTATCTTTAATTAAAAAATATATTTAAAAAAATTATTTTATAATTTTTTATTAAATTTAAAAAATATAAAAATAAAAATAGACTATTAAGCGGACATAGAATACAGAATAAATCTTTGGGCATGAATTATGCAATTGGGACCATCAATATTCTCCTAAGAATAAATGCATACTCAAATAAATATGTGACTGTCACCCCTAAAACTAAAAGTAGGCTGCTCTTTTTTTTTTTTTTTTTTTTTGTTTCTTCAAAACAATATAGGGATATTGTCACATTAATTTTTCACATATGACTTCAATTTTATCTAGGAAAATGCTCTTACTGGAGCGGCCACAGGCGAATTTATGCTAGCAGTATCAGTGTTTACAGTTGCGGACACTGTTAACAAAAAAATTGTTCAATATGGTCGCTTATGAAAATTAATTAGTATCATTAAATTTTACGAAACTCAAAAGGTGAATACGGTACGTAAAATTTCTGGATCCGTTAATGAATTGGGCAAGATGGAATATGATTTGACCAGAGTAGCACAGATCCAATGTTTCTGACAAGAGGTAATGGAGTAATAGTGGATTGGGGTATGGAGATTTGCTTTTATCCAAAACCCAGTTTCTGGTGTCGATCATCGAGCAGAGCAGAAACAGACACCTTATCTCTCTCCATTTTCTGTAGTTCTGGGAAAACAACAGTAATTGGTTCAGTTCCATACAACAGCTGGAATCTGGATTGCCAGAAGGGCCATAACTCCACACCATCCTCCTCGTCCAATCCTTGAAAAAAATTACAAGAACCAACTCAATAAATGTAAACTATTACTTATACATGAGATGTATTGGAACGAAGCTCTAGAATGGTGTGGAATAATTGTGGATGTAGGAAATTATGTCCTTGTTTCGTCTTTAAAAGAAATGACTTGATGACCTTACTGATTTAGGTTGTCTCGACAGAAAAATGTCATATTATATTGTTATGTCCTCCAAATTAAACTTATGATACATTTGTCTAGTAATACTTATTTTTGTAAGATAACTCAAACCATCCGGAAAAAAAAAACTAAATGAGAGACTAAAAAATAATATATGAACTCATATGAGAATAGTAATCACGCGAGCCTATGAGGATAATTAGTATTGAATATCTATCAATGATAAATGCCAATAATAAATTTTTTATAAAAAAAATTGAACAAAAATATAAAAAATCCTTAATGGGGTTTAGCTCCAATAATCCAATGATCCATTGCATCATTAACCAAATCTAATCTGATATGAAATTGACCCAGAATTTCGATGTCGGTTTTTCCCCTCTCATTGTGAGTGCACAGTTGCCAATGTAGTCATTATTGTCACCTGTCAGTAACAACTAATAAGTAGGCACGCCATTAGCTTCACCTAAAAGCAAAACTGCTACTTTGCTTCGTTGGGGAAGCTGGTTGTTTTGTAGGGCTTATATCCCACACTAGTTACCAGTACCGCTTTCCGGGTCGCTTAGTCTGAATGCGGATCACCGCTTTATTCACAAATTTACTCTATTTTTGGCTCTTGATTGCTTGTTTCCGGAGGGCGGATCTCAGGGTAGAGCGATCCTGGTAACTATGGTTCCAATTCCAACTAGAAGTAAAATAAAATTGAAATGCTTGACAAATTCAATGGGGAAAAAAATGTTCAGAGATGAAGGAAAAATGCTGAAATTTAAACTCATCACCAGAGACAGAGAGATGACAAGAGTTCACTGCAATTGAACCGTCAAACCTGACCTTTCATTTCACCAATGCAACACAAATATTTTTTTTACCCAGAGATACAAAATGTAGCAGCATTATTTGCTCCTTGAAGTTTCATCTCTATTTGTTTATTTGATGAAGCTGGTTTTTAGACCTGTCTCTACATGTATGTCGGAAAATTTTTGTAATTTTCAAGGGCGAGCATATCGCACAGGGATACGTCGTACGATTGGGCTCCGACACGAGGGGCAATCATTCATGCCTTGCTTCTCATGGAGCTCATTGCACATTTTGCAAACCACCTGATGAGCACAGGGAAGGAATACCACTGACATCTCTTCTGACAGGCACATCACACATTCTCTCTCCCTTTTCACCCCTCCTGAACTTGAAAAGTGACACCCGTTACTCTTAAACTGATCCCGAGATTCCTTTGAAGCAGGACTACTACGGGAATCTGTAACCATGCCGCCATTAATGCCTCTCTTTAGAGCAGCAATCTTTGATGAGTCGGTCTTCAATCTCAATTGAGCGATTTGCTTCTCGAGCTTTTGAATATCTTCTTTATATTTCCCAAGGTTTGTTTCTGCTTTCAGTCTTACTGCTTCCTCCTTCCTCTTTACAGATGCCTCAAGCTGTTCCCTCTCTTTTCTTATTGAGTTTGCCTCAGTTTTATACTCTTCCTTTGCTTTCTCCTCCTGCTTCCAACGAGTCTGCAAAGTTTTTTTCCACCTTGGCCATCAGAAAGCCACATATACAGTAAACCAATGCAAGTAAACGACTGACATAAAAATGGCAAGCAATTATGAAGAGTTACATATGCATAGGCTTTTTATACACATTACATATGATTCCTTTTATTCTTTGTCCATGTAACTAAAGCACGTACCAAGTGAATTTCTAGCATAAATTATGTAAAATATAGCATGACATGGAACAAACTTATTATCAAAGTACTGTGGTTGCAGTTTGCAAACATTTTCCATGCCAAGGAGCAGAGATCTCTCAAATATGAGCTCACAGAATGGAGGATATATCATCTGACAATTATGTTTATTTGGAACACATATATACTTCCACAATGTGAGAGTGTAAGCCGCTTCCAAGTTCAAACGACAATGCAGCAGCACCTACGAACAATGTAAAGCAAAGAAGCGAGTACAGAAATCTGCATATTGGTTATGGTTCTCTAAAGATACAAGTTCACTGAAAAAGGACAAGGGGGAAAAATCTCTCTAGAAGTGCAAGCATGCTAATGGCAAAAAGATAGCACATGCTAAACCAAAACGGTCTCCACTGCTTAGTACAGCAAGTGATGCCAATGTACACATTAATAATTTTCTCTCACCCATAAATTCATACAGGGAACAGCTTCTTGTGAACAAGAACGGCTGGAGATAAAAGTGTCATACTTCACACTTCACCAAGTACTCACACCTTGTATTCTCAGTTCGCCAGCAATGCAAATAGCAATATGATGAAAAAAACTACTGCCATGGCAAATACAGATGCAAGAAAATCAGGTATTTTGAGCATCGCCATTATTGCAGCAAGGCATGCTCACCTTCAATAGTACTGAGGAGCTCTCATCGTTAGGTCACATTCAAAGTGGGATATCCTTCACAGCATAGCCGGTTAATGAAGAATGACATGCCAGCTGTTTCCCATTTAACCAATTACCATAGAATAGTATAATGACAAAAAAAAACCCTAAAATCCAACCGAAATAATGCCCCAACTTATTTATCTGATAAGCACAAACTAATCTTTTGAGGAAAAAAAACAACAAAAATAAGGTTGCCTATACATATAGTCTATTCCTCCTCTTAAGGGTCCCTATCTGGTTCCAGCCTCTCACTAAATTGATGCCAGTCAGAGCCAAAGAAGAAAGGCACAAACTTATGGAATTCACAAACAAATGAAAGGACTAGAGTTTCAATAAAATAAGTCTGATAGCTTGGCTTGAAAGATTCCCTGGTCGCCATGGTTGATGAATGTATAGACAAACATGACACCAACACCACCAGCAAGAATCTAGCAGAGGACAAATTATGGATAAACCAGGATACATACTGCCTTATTGCTTCGCTGCATAGCCAACCCTAAGATAGGTATGGATAGCAATGTTCCAGACCTATATTGGAAATCTTGCATGAATAATTGCACTGATGCTAGGTTACTTGACAAGAAACAGAGCCTAACTTATATTTCTGTATTTTTTAATTTAGAAGCCAAGAGAAGAAGAGATGTACCAGAATTAACATATTTCACGAGACCACCTTGTTCTTCCACAAGACAAAGAACATAAAGCTCAAAGGGAAGAATATGTGCTTTACATGATGAGCACAATAAAACAAAAATAAATAAAAAATAAAATTGATGAACCAGGATCCAGTCACAGTGAGGCACCTGATTCTGGATCAGGATATATAATATCCTCTTTCCTAGTAAATCATCAGAAAAGTCATCACTGCTTCTGGCATATCAACCATATACTAATGCCTGGAGGCAGATGAGAGTATGATTGAGCCATAAGACTGAGTACTAAAATAATTTTTTTAAAGGTAGACAAAGCCTTGAGGATGAAGACAGGAACTATACTTGGCCAACCACAAATATGAGAGTTTTCCTCTGTTGTTAATGTAATATGATGGGAAATACAGAACTAGAAGACAACTAATAGTTCTAGAGACAATGGACCCTTAGAGGCATATTAGTGAAAGAAAGGAACCTCAGACTTTGGAAAATACTGGATACAAAACACAAGTAATAAATATCCTCAAGCAGCTCTAATGGAAATAGGACAAGATCACAATTTTCAGACAACAAGAGACAGCAACTAGCAAGCTCAGAGTCAGACTGATGATGGATCAACTGTTGATTTGAGTTTTTAGAACATATGAATGGAAAACTAAGGTAAACAATGGAAGAAGGGGCCATGGGGCTATAACTGAAGTGGGCCAGCATTTTTGAGCAATCCAGGAGCCCAATAAGACTACCAGGTCTTAAACGATTTAGCCAAGGCTATAAGTTTCAATAAGGGAAACCACTCTAATGGATATTGGACACAAAAACCAATATCAACAGCATAAGGTACAAATAAACAGTGGAATCAGTTCCTACTTTTTCCTTTTCTAGTGAATGGACATAAAGTTATTAATGAAAAAAGATTTTTGACTGATTAGGCACGAACAAGCATTCTATAAATTATTTTTTATTATGCTTTGGATTTGGAATAGCTATCTATAATTGCCGCTTGAAAAGGCTGTGCACTTCTGTTAGTGAAGATACCATGTCGAACACTCACAACTGTAAAAAGAGTAAGAAGATTAGGCACTTTATTGAAGGCCAGAAACAAGCAAGAAATTCAGAAAATGGCCAGGCTTGACATCTCGATATCAGTGCAGATCAAATACTTCTAGTCAAATCTAACTACTCCTTTGTTTCTTCAGGTAGTCCATTATTATGTTCATATGATAGCTGACACCATATAGTAGGGAATCAGAATATACACGGATGTAAAGGATCTAAGTTATACATGAACTCGATTAGTGCAGATTTGAAAACTACACCAAGCACTCTCGTTCAGAGTCTCAGACAGCTACACTAACATTGAGCTAGCAAGGGCTAAAGATGTGAGCCAATCATTTTACTTCATTACTCATAATCTAAAGCTTCAGCCCCTTTAGAAGAAACAGGGGCAAAAGGATACAAATACAATACAACCTCTGCATGTTAGCCCTCCGGAGGAGTGAGGACAAGGAAACAAATAAGCAAAGCACAATATCTGGATGAGCATACCTCAAGTTGGTTCTCAAGATCTTTAGCTGGTTCGAGTTCCTGTTGCAGCTGAGATAGTTGTCGTCTCTCAGCTGCAAGCTCCTCCTGAAACGTGCTTTTCTGTTTCTCCCATGACTGAAACTTCGTCAGCATCTTCTTCTCACGCTTTGAGACCTCCTGACAACTTGCAGCTGACTCTGCCGCCCGTAATTTAGCTACTTCCATTTCCCGTCTAAGTGCAGCATTCTCCACCTCAAGCCTTCTAACAGCTGCATTGGCCCGGCCTACTTGTCCACTAGCCTTGCCCAGAGCTTTCTCCATTTCAGAAAGCTTCTTCATAGTATTGTCCTCGAAAGATTGCTTCTCCTTTCTGAGTCGTTCCGCTTCCTCCTTCTCTTGCTGTAAAGTCTTCAGCTCAGCTTTGTCCTTGCTCAGCCTCCGGGCAGCCTGCATAACTTTTTGGTTTGCCCATTCTGTCCATTCCTGAAGCTGGTTTTGCAGTTCCTTTATCTTTGGAATCAGTTTTATAATCATTTCATCCTTTTCATCTTGTGGTACCCACTGTGCCAAGGATCTATCATATGGTAACCCGCCGGAGCTACGGTTAGAAGCCTCGACATCACAGCCCATATTCACCTGAGGGACATTATTCTTTGAGGGCAGTGACAGAGAAAGTTCAGTATCAGCAACAGGCACCGGATGTATGGGTTCGACTGACGGTGCAGTAGGTGCATGATCTGTTGTTGGCAATGCACATATGTTACTCTGCATATCTAAATTAGATAAAGGTGAGGAGGAGGAAAACGCAGAACTGGTGGATAAATTGAGAGCTCCATGTTGCTGGGCCAGCTGGACTCCCATTGCCATTGCTTTGCTTATCTTCACAGAAGCACTCTTCAAATTAAGACCAGCTGAATCGGACATGGATTTATATCTTTTATCCAAGATGTAACCACTGAACTTTGCTGCTCTTAAAGTCCCTTTTGTCCCACCGGCCCTGTAACTTTTCTCTAGATGAAGAGATTTCTGTCGGAGGATCTTTGAGCTCGTTGAATGCACCTTCCTGCTAGAGACAATTTTTTCTTCCACACCAGGGGTTTGTTTTATTCCTACTGCACAGAAAGGTTTCTCTATGGTATCAGAAGACGACGGCACTAAGCCCTCTTTCTCTGATGTAAGGCCACTCGAGGGAAGGGAATTATTTGGTTCAGTGAAGTTTGGAAGCCCTGGAACTGTGTCTACGTCTGACTGAGGTGCGTGACCACAATGGGTTGCTGTAGTTGTTTTACATGGATCTGAAAGGCTTGTTTCAACACTTTTATGCTCAACTTTAGGCTGGTGCTGAAGAGCACCAGATGAGCTGCCATTTAAAGAACTATCAATAATCAAACTACTTAATGGATCCCCATCCATAGCACAAGCATGTGACACGTTCATATCACATATTAGCAGGCACCACATTGCATCACCTGTGCTGAAAAAGGCCTGACCTCTCGGAGAACACAAACCAATTCTGCCAACACATACTTCGCCAACTGCTGTAGGTCCTCAAAACAATGTTCCTTAGAAGGATCCATATCTTGCCCATCTCTAAGAAAAGCTAAAGCATTGTCCACAATATTAGAAACAGTGTCCTTAGACCCATAACAAAGACCAGACCTCAAAACAGCCTTGGTAGCAACTTCTTCAGTATAACCACAAGCAACGATCTTCTTGATTGCACCCTTGAAAATAGTGTCCAGATTACTTAACACAAGATCTTCTAGCTGACCTTCAGTAAGATCGCTCCAATCAGCATCATGTAAATCATCGGCTTCTCCTTCCTCTCGAGGACCGCTATGATCCACTTCAAAAGAACCCTCCATGGCACCAGTAGATAAACCTAGGTCAAGTTTCAAAGAGTCTGAAGGGTCCTGACAAACACCACAAACATCACAGGGGCTCGGCAATTGTTCATGACTCGCAGGTATCTCAAATTTCTCAGCCGAGAACTCATAACTCAGGCCATCATTCAGCACCGACGGTAATACCTTACTAGGATCACATAGAGGTGGATCAGCACGGAATTTCCGCTTATTCCTACTTCCTTTCTCTTGCACGGATAAAGGTGACAATTGACTACCACAACTACTACTCATTTTAGCTACCATAGACGCCATCATTCAGCTGATCACATCATAAGCAATAAATACCACATTTATCAGCTAACTCATATCATCAAAAAACAAAGTTTTATCAATCAGCCATGCACTTATACAGCAATCTCACACAGCAAAACAAAAATAACTAAATGATTAAACACACAACAATTCCACTGATCGATTATTGGAAATGAATTCGAATAATACATCCACAATCACAAACAACAAAACGATTATTGAAAGAAAACACGAAAAATGACGAATTTCAGAGAATTTGCTAATTTATGAGTTTCAACTATCATGCTTCACGCCTTTAACTCACTGATAGAGCACTGATACTTCGAACAAACAAAGAATTAACAAGAAAACAGAAAATCTTACCGATTGATGATAGTAAAAAGGGCGAAGAAAATCGAATATTGAAGAACCCTAAGTAGAGAGACGAAGCGGAGGAGCGCCGGGAAGAGAGAGAGAGAGAGAGAGAGAGGGAGATCAAGACGGAAGCGATGGAGGCGAGAGCCGTGGCGGAGATGAGCAAAGCTTCGAGAGTGAGGAGAAGAAGAAGCCGAAGAGCTGGTGGCGAATCACAAGTTTAGCTCAGCAAATTGCCAATGCTTCCATTACGCTCCCTCTCAACCTTTTTTTCCTCCTCTCTGTTCTATTGTCTTTTTTCTTTTTCTTTTTTTATTTTTGAAAAAAAACACTAATTAAATAAATACACTTTTTTTTTATCCAGAATAAATACACTTTTGTTTTCAATTCTACGTAAATCTTAAATCCTAAAAATAAAACATCTAACTGAATTTAAACCAATCAGTTTACTTTGCGTTTCGATCGAGTTTGAGTTCATTTTGGAGTCAATAACATTTTCCAAATGTCTATATTGTAAAGAAGAATAATTTTGGTTTAAAAAAAAATATTTCAATCGAGTTAAGTTTGAATTAGATCAATTTCGTTTATTTTGTAATTTAGGTTGACTATTGTATATATCGGATCAGATATAAATTTTAATTAGTCAGTTTAAATTTCAATTTACTATTATCAACTCTAATGTAATTATGAAAATTGAATGATGAAAAATAAAACTTTTAAAATTAAAATTTTTACCTAATCACTTCTAAAATTTTAATTCCTCAACATTAATTTTAAAAAATAAAATATTTAAAAATATAGAATCTTGAATGATCTCACTGGCTTAAAATTTAAAAATATCTTAAATTATTCGGCGTCGGAAAAATGTAGGTTCATATGATATCAATATCATATCATAGAATCGTATCATATTATACCGGCCACTATAATTATGAGGCCCAAATTCACAACAAAAACACTACCAATAGCCCAAGCCCAAAGCGTATAGACATAAAAAAGAACAACCACTAGATGAATTAGATAAAAATTATTGGGACAATGCTTCTTTTCTGACCCAACCTTCGGGTTGACCCAATTTCACTACATCCAACCATACAATATTCTGTATCCAGTTAGTTCAATATTTACTTTATAAACCCTAATAATTTCAGCAGAACTTTATAAATATTTTTTAAATTGATGTGAGAGGAGGAACAAATACTTATCTAAATAAGTATGACTAAAGGTAAGTTTTTTTAATGTAGACAAACAAACCCTTACTAATCATACCCTTATATATATTTAAAAATTATAAATATATATATTAGCTGACACATTATTATTGAACATATATCATACAAATTCTTAAATGCTCATGTGAACATATATTCTTAGGTGACACGTTATTATTTTAGATCCATAAAACCCTCTATTTTCCCGTTCGTCCAAACATTTATTGATATATGACGAAAACTAAATACTCTCGAGTGCATATAAGACATTCCGCATATATCGTCATTTTCGGTCCGATAATTAAATTAATTAGCCATACTATATAATTTGTTTTTTTAAAAAAAAAAAAAGAAAGAAAGCAAAGCAAATGTTGAAGAGAAGGGGGTAGTATAGATAGGGATGAATTTGGTCCAAAGAAAGGTCAAAAGAAAGAGAGGGAAAGCTCAAAGCTAGGTTGAAGCATCCTTTTCTTAGGTTGTATATTTCTGTAAACAACTGTGAATGAAGCGGTCCACCTCCGTATATCTCCAGGATTCACTCCACAACAACAACAACAACAACGTACTCTTCCTTTCCTCCCCCATCAAACCTCTCTCTCTCTCTCTTCGTCTCTCTCTCTGAAAGTGAAAAGCCGATTTAAAAACACTGAGAGTCACAGTACAGTACTCACACTCTGAAACCCTCCAGCCTCTTTCCTTATCACCCTCTTGTTGCACGTTGATGGTGGGGGGAGAGAGAGAGAGAGAGAGAGAGAGAGAGAGGGATGATTAGCTTAGCTTCCCCTCTCGACCGTGGTTTGGATCTTAGCGTCTAAAAAGTCAGTCTCTAAGTACGAACGATGATCCAAGTCTATATTTGAATGACGGACAATCTCTTTCTATCTATATCTTTATCCCTGTCAAAAGAACAACGCCTGTAAACTCATACAATTATATTACTAGATGTCGATTTTGAGACAGGATGCACTCTAAAACTACTTCATCCGTTTCATAAGTATTTGTCATGTTTAGACTGTCAAAAATATTAAGAAAATATAAAATTTATATTAAACTATCGAGTTACTCCCAAAATTTTATTAAACATAAAGAAAGTCGTAAATATTTTATTGAGATCATAAAGTGATAAAGCCTATGTTCCATTTAGCAAGGAACTATAAGGAATTGTAAGTAACTATAACGAATTATAAGAAGTTGTAAAATAGTTGTAAAATTAGTTATAAAAAGTTGCAAGAAACTATAAGCATCCGTAGCAGTACTGCAACTAGCTATAAAAAGCGATTAGAGATGTAGGGAGTTGTAAAATTGTAAACTATAGCTAAATGAAACAGGACAAAATATTGTAAAATAAAAAAAAGTAGTTAAAATGACAATTATTAATAAATGGATATATATATATAATTGTGCTAGAATTAATCATGGTGACAAATTAAATGAGGGGAAATTGGTGGGAAGGAGGGGGTTGAATGATGAAGATTTCATTCAAGGAACTTGGACTAGGAAATAGGAATACTAGTGACTTCAAGTTTTCCATTCAGGGAATTTAGATTGTCTTTTAGGTTAGGGATACTTTTTCAATGCTTTATTACTTGGCATTGACATGCTAGGTCACCTAATGCCGTCCCAATTACCAATTTCGTGGTGGGATATTTCTAATCCATCACATTATTTACTCCTGTCTTTTCCTAATCTCATCACCTTTCCTTCAAATAAATCAAAAACCATTGACACATCGATCCATGATATGTAGAAATTTAATATGAAATTACTTGAGCGAGATTCGAACTTGAAATCATTACATGTTTATGTGGCCCTTCTCATCTTACATAATTAAGTAACATCAGAACTGATATAAAATTATACTGTAATGTGATTATCAACTATACTTATTTATGGACATGTTAGAGGGACATTAGCATGTAAATATAAGTATAGTCTTGAAAATAAATTAGGTGTTGTCGGTTAAAGGAGTGGATGAGCACAAAATAAAGGTGCACATTTATTAGGGATATATAGATGTGCCAAGTGTTATGGAACAAAAAGAACATTATTGCATTAATCACACAAAAAGCAAGAGAAAATATCATAATCAAAGATGCAAGTATGGCAACTGTCGAGATTTTCTTGCAAAATAATTCCATTATGAGTGGTTACCAAATGGTCATTATCAAATCATAATCTATTGACCCTTATGTTGATTTGGAGTTTTTAAATGGAATTAATTAACCTTTTCTACTTTAAATATTTTGAGAGACAAAATTCTTTGAAATGGAATTATTCAAGTTAGGCTAAGGTTAGCTCCTAATTCCCTGTTCATCCATTTATTTCATTTTTTTAATGTTAATGAGGCATAAGAACATATATATATATATATATATATATAAAATAAAATTTTGATCATAAATTAATTATAACAATTTTCATATCATTTTCGATTAAACTACCTAGTCCCTACATGCATTACAATTAATCCATTTATTTTCCTCCTTTTTTATCCTCCCCATCCTAATGGGGTAGGATTTTTAAAAAAATAAATTACAATGCAAGAAGAGTACATACCTCATCAATAAGAAGCACTATTATGCTTCTCATTCTAAAAAATCTTACCATAAAAAGAAATAACGGTAATAATTACTGTTATGAGGTCTTTCTTACTAGACATATATTTTGTAATACTATAAACAGTATATAAATTTCAACCAAATCAATATTAAAACTTTAAGGGCTCAAGCTCGATTAATTTTAAAAAGCCCAAAATCATAACGGAAGTGATTGCATTCACATATGTTTGAACAACATTATCAACATATGAATGGCGATATATAGGGGTTCAATTCTCTAGCTCATGAGAGAAAGTTATGCATATATATATATATATATATAGGAATATCCCAACATTACAGTAGCTACTAGAACTAAACATTAAACCCTAGCTAGCTACCTAACTATTACAAGGTTAATAATGATAATAACAATAATTAAATTCTTAATCTCACTCCCTCCTGAATCCTACTTATATATTGCAGTAAAATTTTATACTGGCTGGCTAAAATATTGCTGATCGATGATGATGATTAAATTTAAAATCCAGTGCTGGGTCTATTAGCAGCAAGATTAAGATCCTGATGATGATGATAATTACCAAAACTCTGCTGATGATGATGATGATGTTGATGATAAGATGACATTGAGCTGCTACAGCACTCCCCGCCTTCTCTCTCTTGATTATGATCGTGATCATGATGATCGTGATTCATCTCTTCCTTTGCCACCCTGATCTGGCCCACAGAGGACCCCATGAGCTCGAGGTGGCCCGGGCCATGGTGGGCAGGTCCGGGCACGACGGAGGGGAGCTTCGACAGCAGGGCTTCCAGGCTGCTCATGGAGGGTGTGATCATCCTCACCATATTGGGCTGCTGATGTTGGGCCGGGTTTAAGTCATACCCGTACTGCTGGTGGTGGTCCAGCAGCTGGGCCGCCGGGCCTAACGGCACAGGTCCGCCCGGGTACCCGGCCCACATTTCTGGCGGCATGCCTCCGTAGCCGCCACAGTCGAGCGGCCTGCAGGTGGGGAACGCGGAGGAGGAGGGGTGGGGAAGTAGCACCCCTGGGATGCTCTCAATGTAGGCGAACTTCTTACGGAGTAAAACGACGTAGCTTAAGTCCTCCACCACCTTGTGCACTGCCCCAAGTTGGACCACCCCTTCTCTCACTGCTACCAAGGCTATGGTCTACAAAAAAATTAACTTTCATCACACATACTTAATTTAAAATAAAATAAAATACTCAAGCCTTCAAATTAACTTATCCTTTTGATTTTTAAAAATTTTTCAATCGAATAATTGATCCAATAGATATGATATATACGTTACTATTTGAAACAGATAACAGAGATTTGGGTTTTGGAATCTTATCGCATCAGTTTTAAGCTATGGAGAAATATATTAGGCAAAAGATATGTGATTGATCTTAGGGTTTACATTCAAGGTTTATGTGAAATTGGAGTAGAAAAATGAAGAGAAAGGAAATATGAAAAGAGTAGATATCTGAATTTAGAAAGATAAACAAGACATTTATTCTTTTGACAGAGACAAGATGAATCTGATAGTAGCATTACTTTTGATGACTTAAAATGACAATACCTTAATGCCTGACTGGAACTGGGCTTCCCATGTCCTAGGTTGCTGCCAAAACCAAAAATAAATGCAAATTAAATCACCCCAAGATCACTGAAATATCTATATATGTCTTAATTAATTTGAGTTGTTTAATCAATTATAATTGAAAAAATTAATTTCAAAAAAAAAATCAAATTACCGCATCGGCAGAGTTATGCCATGCTGATAAAAAGTTGATTTCTTGGTTTTCATTTGGTTCCTTGTAAATCCATTTGTGACTGTGATCTGCTGCCACTTTTCCAATCAAACTGACCCCAACAAATAAGGCAAAATTTGATAATAGGAGTGTAAATTTCAGACAGAAAGAGAGAGAGAGAGAGAGAGAGAGAGAGAGAGAGGGTAGTACCCTTCACCATAGTTGTAGATTTCATGGGACATCTTGAAGAAGAGTTCAGGCTGGAGACCCTGCTGAAATGGCTGGAATTCACTGCAGTTGTTATAGCTAGCTGATGGTGAGGCCGACGAGCTCGGATACTCCCCGGAGTTCATCTCAGCCGTTGATGATGAGGCTGCAAAGTTGCAGAACCCATCTTCCCATACTAATATCCTGCATATATCATCCTAACCATACTTAATCATTTAATTATGAAATTAAATTAATTAACTTAAAAGGCTGTATATATATATGTACCAGTTTCTTCTGTTGCCTCTAGACCTATCATAAGCTCCTCCATGGGTATCCCATCTGTTACATAAAGAAAATTAATTAGAATTTATTTGGAAATAATTGTGTGAATTTAGGTGTGAAAGAGAGGGAGGAAAAAAACAGACTTGGGAGGAGGGTAGTTTCTGGGAAGGATCCTCCAAAAGACAGCATAAACCCATTGAGAGTTGTCTTGACAGCAAAGGCTTCTCAAGGTGTATTGCAGAAGATGAGTCACTGCCAATGGATTCAGCTGTTCTTCCATATTCTCTCTCTCTCTCTCTCTCTCTCTCTCTCTCTCTCTCTCTCTCTCTCTCTCTCTCTGTGTGAGATTTAAGGGTGTTTTAAAGATGATCAAGATAGAAGAGTAGGGGCAATACTTGGCATCAACAATATCATATATCCATCATTATATATAAGAGGTACCCAACAGCAGCACCTCACATTTATACTCCTCTCTCTCTCTCTCTCTCTCTTTTCAGAAGCAAAGAAGAGGGAGAAAAGCTTTATAATAATGATGAGTGAGGGAAGGACTGTTGATGTTTTGTGACTGTGCCCACACCTTACCACAAATAAATGTTAGTTTTATACCGAATTACAAGCGCATATATATATATATATATATATATATATATATATATATATATATATATATATATATACTCCAAATTATATCATAAATCTGAATTTATAAATTTAAATTATTATATCTAATATTTTGTTTAAATTTTTTAAACTGAACTTCTACTTCCCTAATTTCCTTTCCAAAAAAAATAGTCTCTTTCCCAAATTATAATATGTCATCGGATCTATGATATAATTTATAAATATGGTATATATATGCCTTTAATTGGTCATGCATTCCATATAATTCCATGCCATGAATAAAACGTACGCCAAAATGTTCTATAGCTTCTCTATCACATTATTCATATATTAGGCCTTTAATTTTAATTATTAATGAGTTCTAAGTAGTGCAATGTTTGACTAGGTTTAAGAATGCCTATCTTTCTTCATTGGACCATGCATACACTGAGTTCTACTACTGCAGAACAGTAATGACCTTTTTTTCGACTGGTTGCAAATCATCATATGTAGAGTTAACACTACAAAAGTACGAGAAGGTTGAATCAAATATAATACCTAATATACTCTAATCTTCGATTTTATTCTCGAGTTGGATTGGGTTGTATGAGGTAGTATGGCAATTGTTCCGGATTCCCAAAGGCAAAGCAAAGGAAGAAATAAAAGGTGTGGTAAATTAGGGGCGAAGAACGTAACCCTGCTGGATTCAAAGGTTTACTCGATTGAATTGGGCAGAGTAGCTTTATTTATTTTCCTTATCCCAATCATGAAGAAGCATCAGATCATGTATAGGTCGAGTCTTAGAGAGAGAGAGTTTTTGAAAGACCCAACTTCAAAAATCTTACATAACATCATCATGATGAGGAACGAGAGATCCACATCTTTTCACTCTCTCTCTCCCCCTCTCTCCATCTCTCTCTCTCTCTCCATACCTCGAGCAAATGGCTCCTCCCTATATTTTTCATTTCTCTGACACATGCACTAGTAACGTTGAATCATTTCTTCACCCTCTCATTCAACCATTTTTAGACTTCCTAGAACAACGTTTACTCCTATCCTTCTCCCTCTAGCTAATTCACTTCTATTATATGTATGTATACAACTCACAACTATAATTGTGTCTACGTAAAATCATCGCTGGTATAGTTAATAACACTGTTGCAAGTTGTTATGAAAAACCCGACGTTAAATTATATTTACATTGGCTTTGCGTCTACCAAATAGATAGCTAAGTTCCTTTTGAGTGAAAAAGAATAAAGTTCATTCTTTTAATTGTTTAGGAAGAAAAGGGTATGTAGTTAGCTAGAACGTATCTTATTTTTTCAATAATTATTTTCCAACAAAAACAAAAACGATACAAATCCAACAGGTGTAAAGCTTAAAAACATCATTAGATAGGTCCATTATATGTCGTCTTTACATGGACTAGGTCCATTCAACTTGAACATGCTAATGCAACCATTACGTAATAACTTGTTGATAAGAATACCCTCCTCAGGTATACACAAGCCCATTCAAATATTTGCACAAACAAGAATAACGGGAATCTTGACCCGAGTTAGTTCTTTTTAGATTCCAGTACTTGTCTCCCTAATCAATTAAAACTGTACCACTAATACATTTCTCTATTATCTGTCTCCCATTTCTCGTGTTACCATGTACCAATAGGTTGATATATCAAAGCATGAGAATAAGATTGAGGGAATAAAGCAATAATGATTGAAGCTTTGGTACAAACATTAGTTTATGTCTCTTTGTCATGGCACCTTCTTGTGCATCTTTAAAGCCTACCAAACACCACAACTTTTCTTCTCTCTCCTTCAAGCTTGAGGGAGAAGACTATATCGATCAGATTGGAGTACACCAGCTTGATAGCACAGTGGACAAAACTGTCTAAACAAGAGCATATGCTGTTGAACTTAAAGTTCAAATATACTAATATCATATACTTGGCATAAGCCCTATTAACAAAAATAATAGTAATACATAATTATTTATCAACCTAAGGAAGGAATTGAGAGTAAAGGGTAGGATCCCAATACTTGTAGGACAAATGCCCTTTAAAATTCTTCCCTCTTTATCACAAGTGCCTGGCACAGATGGGCCATTTGGGTTTAGCAAGGACTGCCTTACAACTAATGGGGCCATCATCCATGACTACCCTCCTCCAAAAAGTTGTTACAATGATATTCATTGTTAAAATGACATATTATTCTACAAATGTGATCCCAATCACTTAAAAGAAATCTATCAAGGGCTTTTTTTTTTTTTTATTTACGTTTAGGCATTTTTATCTTATAATTAGTTCGTTTTATAAGATAAAATTTAAAATAAATTTTACACGTATGTGACATATTATATATCAATACAGTATATATGTTATTGAAGAAAGATATAACATTTGACATACTTTATTTGTGTATGTATCTGTCATATAATCACAATCTGATTTCTTTTATTATAACATTTTCTTTTTTTCGTACAACTCATATGATTGTTGATTTTTTTACTAACTTGTAGAAATTTTAATTTTGAGAAATTTTTTAAGTTTTATTTGAAATTAATTATTATAAATTTATAATATATGTGTTGTTTTTTTCTTCCAGAATTTAATACAACTCATATGTGTTGTTTTTCTTTTGGTTTTTTTCTTTTTTGTTTTTGACGGAATCCTTCTGTAATCTTGCACATACATACCAGAACAGCTTTTAGATCGTAAGCATTACATATATTTTTTTCTGTGAGTTTATTTCCAGGGGACACAATCAGTCATAAAATCCGTACAAAAGTGAGAGTATAATGAGGAAATGGCAGATTCATTATAACCGTACTTTTTCTTGTAAACCTACTTGAGTCGGTAGGAGAATAATTTCAAGGAATTAACCCAGAAAAACCCTTTCTCTCTTTTTTTCTTTTTTAAAATTTCTGCTGAGGCAATATATGAATATGAAGCATGTTATGCATATAAACTATATCAATCAATGAAAGGCAATATAATGGTGTGTTTCTCTCTCTCCTGTACATTTTCCTCTGATCTCTGTCCAAGCACTGTGGGTTGCATGATGACTAGAAGGCTTTCATTGCATTCATTTATTTAATTTTTTTAAAATTTAATTTCCTGCTGCTTCTGCTTCTGCTTCTGTTTGCTGCAGCAGCAGCAGCGAGAGAGAGAGAGAGAGAAAGAGAGTGTGTTTTGGCAGGCAGCATCCAACATACATTTATACACAAGTATGAAATTTTACTCATTAAACTCGATCAGACTTTGACCAAACACGCCCTTATATCTCTAGTCCTCGCAAAATTTCCCCCTTGAAAGTGACACACATTGCTTTCGTCATTATTTCCCCTTTGGCTCCTTCTCCCTCAGATAGCAACCCCTTAGTCCCTTTGAGGAAAGAGAAACACAGACACAGACACAGACACAGATACACAGAGAGAAAGAAGCTAATAGGTAATAAAGGGGGAAGGAACAGGTGAAATCTTATACTGTTATTATTACTCGAGTGTTTTTTTCCTGGTAGTAAATTTTTGTGATGGTCCATCTAGGGCAGAGTAGTAATATAACAGTACGGTTCAGAATGAAGCACCAAGATGATGTGGGCTGATGCCAGTGCCATAAACATTTCCTTTCTTTTCCTTTTGAGGTTATTATAATGCAGCACAGAGAGAATGCAATAACTTACTTTGGTGCAAAAACAGACCAAAAGACTTTATCAATTGAGTTAGTCAGCTCCCGCTTATAATAGAGAGAGTTTATTATGTGGTATATAAATGCTCGAATTTCGATAGATTGAGTTCAGATGAAAATCTACTTATAATAAAATCGACAGTCGTGATCTTAACCTTTCAGACATGAATTTTTCAGATACAATTACAGATAATGAAAAATACTGAGATGATTTAATGTAGATTAGTTTGAGCAGCTTTTTGTTGATTAAAAATACTTTAACAAGTATGACATGTGTGAGCTATAAGCATGAAATAAGCTTTAATTTGAGTCTTTAAAAGCTCCCAAGTATGATGGTATTGGTGCCTCATTGTTGGGGTTTGAGAAAAATATGATTCTTCTTCTTATTATTTTATATATTTTTTATTTATATTTTATTATTTTATTATTCAAAAAGGGGGCTAATAGTATAATAAAAACATATCATGTGCCAAGGGATTGCAGAAGTTTGGTATATATCAAAATAAATACTAAAAAATATCAGCAACGGGAAACAAAGGATGGCAGGGGAGTCTTGGTCAAGATCACAGGAGTGGGATAAAATGCCTCCCCTCCCCCCATCCCTTTCTTCCCATCAATGGGCTGGTGGGATCTTTATTTATTTATTTATTTATTTATTAATTATTATTATTATTATTATTATTATTATTATTATTATTATTATTATTATTCCCTTTTTTTTCCTGATCCTTCCCAATATATCCCCCAACTTTTGATAGTTTTCAATATTGTCCTTAATCTATAAATGTGCAAAATATTTCTAGTATAAAATGGTAAATTGAATCCATTCCCTAGTGCATGTTGTGTATCTTTTAGTCTCCCTGGCCTCTCTCTCAAGGCATAAAAATTAAAGAGGCCAATATTGGCCACACCTCCATCTTTTTGACAAACTTTAGATATGTAAATACCTTTTATATAATAAAAATGACCTATTATTACGGTTCAATGAAACAAGTAATGTAACACCCTTCATGCAACCATATGTAACTTTAGATCTCTATTATACTTCTTCCTATCTTGTCTTTTATAAGAAAATATTAGATAGGCAGGATATATATATATATATATATATATATATATATATATATATATATATATATATATATATATATATATATATATATATATATATACCGAACTAAAGTCATATTTATTTGAGTTTTATATGAAAAATCATAAATACGTACATCCTAATTTTATGAATATATATGATGAAAATATAAAATTTTATTTCCAATTTAGACCTCATAAATTTATAAAGAACATTAGCTTTTCGTTACGTAGATATATTTTGTAATACAATAAAATAATAAGCATAAGAAATTTGATAAGTTGAAAGTTTCATATAAACTATTCGGTTTAATAATACAGGTGAGGATATCGCGATACATATATATATTTATTTATTATGTATCTATTTATTTAAATAAACACAATTAAAAAAAGTGAATAATGAATGAAAAGCAACAATTGATTACGCCAAAAGACTGAGAGACAGAGATCAAATCTTTCTAAGATTAGAAATCTTAAATCCCAACACTAAAATCTAATGGGAATGGGTCCAAAAGTATATTAGTTTATCCTGTCGAATGTCTCTCTAGCTATTTCATAAACATAAAATAGAATAAATAAAAGTTCATTATTTTTTTATTTTGGATTTAATTAAGCAATTAATTAACATTATGCATACCAGAGGGTCAGAAAACGGACCATAAGCAGAAGCAGCCCTTCTTTTTTTCTTTTTTTTTTTGGGTTCTGTACAGAAAAATAAAAGGTGGGCGATTTATTTCGTTGAAGTAAAGTTGCAGAGAGAGAGAGAGAGAGAGAGGGTTTATTAAATATTATTGAAAGCAGGAATTCTAAATTTCAGTGTATTTTCTTGGAGTGATAAAACTGTCTTATCTCCTAAACCCAGAGAGAAAAAGAAAATATAATGTGAATTTAATTCAATTTGATGAAAAGAGGAAGGAAGGCGAAAACAGAGTCTCTCTTTCTTTACCGACATGGGTACTTGTGATTCTTAATTTGGACCTCATCGACTCTCTCTCTCTCTCTCTTCTTCTGCTTTCTTCTGGGCTTCATGCAACTGGCTGTCGTTGCATGAGAACAAACTCTCTCTCTCTCTCCTCCTCCATATTCTTCATCCTATGCTCTTCTTCACCAAATCCATGGACGCACATACAGAAAAATATAATAACCCTGGTTCTCCTTTTACTGGACATTCTTTTTCTTCCTTCTTTTCAACACAAAAATATCATGTATACAGAGTCATACATAGGAAATCACTGAAGTTGATGACATGAGTTTTAATTTGTTATTCTATTCATGTTCTTTCCTGCGATTACTAAGGGGCAAAAACCCTAGGTTGACCTACTATTTGTGGGCTAGGCTTTTGTATCAATGTTCATAGAATAGGAAAAATTTTCAATTATATGCTCATTGTAATGCATCAATAATATATACTTATACGGTCTCATTAACGATTCTCAGTTATTAGAAGATATAAACGTTTTTTATGTATATATTGCAACAACATGTATGGACCGAAGAGAGAATTAAATTCAGACGATTATATATCGATAACCTCTACTTATACGGTCTCATCAACTATCCTAAAAGAAATATCATCTATATTGGTTGTGATTAGATTTTGTAAGGAAGGAAGAAAGGTGGGGGTCCCTTTGTTTGCCAATTACAATGAAGAAAAGGCAAAGGGAAAATCAAAAAGCTTTAGCCCTAGCCAAGCTAAGCTAAGCTAAGCCATAGTGGAATCCATTTTAGAAAGGCTGGTTTCCACAATATAATTCCACTCCCATCCCATGCTTATATGTATGTCAAAATGTGAATTCTCAAATGTGAAATCTTAGCTAGCTGTCACTACTTTCCTGGTCCACACTTTCATTTTCTGTCACATTTATTTTTGTACCAACACCCCTTATTCTAAATATAAATTTACTTTTTCTAAATTTTACCACTCCCTTCATATATATTGCTTCAATAATATGTATATTGAGCTTAATAAGGTTAAGTTGTTTATATTAATACAAATTGTCCGATTAAACTCTTATAAAGAGAATACGTGCATTCAATAGCTCGATTTCATTTAACATATGATTAAAGAGCAAAAATAGAAAAAAATTTTGTTTATTTTGAATGAAAATTTTTCAAATAAGTAATTCGACGTCCTAAAATTTTTAGTAACTTTAAAATAAAATAATTTGACTAACTTACCATCTCGTATCTACGGTTTATAATTTAATTGTTTATATTGATTAATCAATATATATACTACATATGAATGAAATTGAAAAATAGAAAGAAAGGGATATCATATGTCATATGAGGATACTCATCCTAGTCCTTCTAGTGTGAACGTACACTTCCATTTGATGGTCAAATTGCCTCAAAAATGAAAGTGGTACTTGCACCAATTAATTTTCACACCAAAAAAACCTCCAAAATATCACCGTAAGCTAGTTGTTTTCTCCTCACTATCAAGCCACAAAAAAAATACGAAACAAAATCCTTTTTTTTTTTCTCAACTTAGCTTCTCAAGTATCGTAATATTAATTACAAATTACATAGTATGATACGAGATAAAAATAAAGTACCAGTTACTATTCAATATGCGTCACAATTTCCTTTCGCATACATTCACGTGTGTAAATTAATACCTAATTTGTGATAGAATAGTGTATCTATTATACACTTAGGAGTTTATACTTTAAGGATAAATGTTAGAAAGTAGTCGGGTAAAAGAAAAATTATGAAAATTTTGTATGTCAAATGCAATGATACGACACTTATAAATATAAGTTTCCAAGTATACGTAAAAATTTGCATAAAAAAGCAGGAGAGATAGAGAAGACATAAGAAGAGACAAGATATAAATAGTTTTAATTGTATAGGAGTTTCTACAAATATTCTCCCTCATAGCCTACACTTTGTGATTCACAAATCACAATCTATACCATTGCATGATAATCCCACATCATACACAAAAGGTCTTCTTCCTCTTCATTTTTTTTTTTTTTGTTGTCATTTCAACTATTTTCTTTTTTTTTGGGGGTGGGGGAGGGGAGAAGAAAGAATAGCACAAAATGCAATATGTCAAAGTTTAGATGAGATCAAAATTATTAATGGAATTGACTGTTTAATTAAATGGAGAGTCAGAGAAAAAAAAAGGCATCCAATTATTTATCCCACTTATTATGATGATGGTCAAAATAAGAAAGCGACTCATCGAGCTTTCTATATCACCCACTTTGAGCAATCTATCTATGAGAAATCAAACTCCCATTTTAGGGTCCACCTATATCATATATTTTTTTTCAAAACTAAAATTGTTTTAGTACTATAAAATTTTAACAAAAATATTCCGTGTCAAATAGTATAATTGATAATATCTTTAAAAATTATATTTAAATTCTATCTATTTTTAAAATACTAATTAAATAGATAAATAATTTTTACTAACACGACTTGACCCAATCGATCGGATGAAAAATATTATCATGAAAATAAAGGATTTAAATTAAAACTTTTAATTGGTCAACTAAAATAAGCCGATATACTTTTAGTAAATTTTTGTTTGTAAGAATAGATTTTTAAAAATTAAAATATGAGAGATTTATTTTATTAAATTAAAAAATATTAGTAATACGATTTGACACAATTAGATCGATGAAAATACCACCATGAAAATGGAAAAGTTTAATTAAAAATTTTAAATCAATCAGTCAAAATAAGTTGATATATTTTTAGTATATTTTTGTTAGTAAGAATAGAGTTTTTAAAAAATAAAATAAAATAAAATGTGAGAGATTTATTTATTAAATTGAAAAATGAAGAATGGCAACTTTAAATAAAGTTTTAAAACAAGTTACTAGTTATAGTGAATGTTAAGAGTGTCAAATCAGAAGTGGAACTTTTTGGGGGAATAGCTGAGGCATTTTCCAGATCATTGATTCCTGATCGTATATATAATTTATAATTTTTTTAATAGGATATATATAATTTATAATTAGCATTGCTATCACATCCTTTCCCTTTCTGATTTTATTTGCATGTTCATTTGTGGGTGGGCTCCTCTTTTGGAAGAGAACCAGGAGGCCCATTAATATCAAATATTCAAAAACAAAAAGGAAATTCAAAAAACAAAAAAAATGGGTTACATTCATTCATATAGCTAGAAATTGAACCATGTTCAATTTTTTCATTTTTGTTATTCTTTTTTTTTCAAATGAGGATTGGAAAATTTTCATTAATCAATAGTTATATTCAATTTTTATTGAAAATAAATTTTCGAAAGTATTTGAATAAATCCTTTTCACGAAAAAGTTAGATAGTAAATATAAATTAAATATAATATCTAAATTAGTAATACGTGTTTTTTTTAATAGAGAGATAAAGTGTATAATCTCATTAGACTTGTATAACACATATAGTACATAGAGCTAGCACTGGTCTAAAGGAGGGGATAACAACTTTTTAAAGGGTCTTTACAGGGTTCGTTAAGGTTAATTTAACCTTTGAAGTTCGATCCTAGGATCCAAAGCTTGTTGGTCCTATAAACTTGCTTAAACCGACCTGCGTTGGTGCATATATACAAAAATGCTCTAATATGTAATGCATTCACAAGTAATTAATGCCTCTATATATGAAGGAGTAGGTTAGATTTCAGTTTTCCAATGATAATAGATTAGACTAATCATGGGATTATAATCAATTGATTTTGAATTTTCCCTTTTTTTGAAATATATATATATATATGTAGAGATAGATAGAGAGAGAGTGGCTAGCTATAATTATATATTGTACCAGTAGGTGGGGAACTTGGTTGATGATGCTAGCTTGTTTAGCTAACAGAATACTGGAAAGGGACATTCAATTGCAATCATGGACAGATTGAAATGGCATCTATAAGCCTATGTGGCTACCTTGCCCTTTCTAAGGACAACTTCTCTCAAACTATATGTAAGTTGTGGGGTTCTTCTTCTTCTATATATGACCAGGACATTTGACCAATCACAACCTTCAAGGGTGCTCACTCTTTCCCACTTTCTTTCTTTACATATGCTTTTGTTTCAAGCTACCAACTAAGATATACGTTAACCGAGCAAGTCTTAGTGCTAGTGGCGAAGCATTCCGCACTTCTATCATCTCCATTAGGGTTCGATTGTTGGGAAGACAATTTTTGCTTACAAGTTGTGCGAAGAAGTTGGAATGAATTGTGAGTTTGAGCTGATATTCCTATCATCCTTGGGCCTTCAAACCAAACTAGGGTTACTTTTGAGATAAAGGCTCGGTTAGGTCACCCTCACTGACCTTTGAAAAAAAGAAAGAAAAAAACTAAGATAGATGTTATGTTATTTCATGTACATATAGACCCCTTACATCTCTATCTATTATTTTCTCGATTTTTCAAATAGTTATGACTTGTCAAAGATCGGGAGTTTTTGAATATTTTTTACCCTTCCGAGTTTTGTTGATATAGTAGTATCCGTGATACTATAGGTTGAATTATTATCGCTACATTGTTAATAATTTGTTAAATTTTTGTTCTAAATGTTTATATTATTGTAGTTAATCACTATCATCCACATCTACATTACCAATTAACCAAAGCATGAATGTCTTAATCCCCATAATTTTTCACCCTGAAATGTCCCCAACAATGTCATTTCAAGCCCCAACAAATTGAATAGTACATTGGGTTCATCTTACTCTCTTTACAGAAGGATATCACATGGGAGGCATGGAAATTTTGACTTTCATCCTCCTCCTTGCTCCCTCTTCTTATCACAAATCAAATTTGAACATGGTTACTCAACCTTTAAATTGATTTTCCTCTTTTTAAAATATATATATATATATATATATATATATATATATATATATATATATATATATATATTGCATTAGAGGTTTTTTTTTACCAAAATATCTATCGAGTATAAATCTCAACAGTTATGTTTTTATTATTAATAATTACGAAAAATAGGTTGGATGAAACCTATGCTACATCCATAATTTAAATTGAAGTTGAACATTATTATGAGTGTCTTTAAAATATGTTTTTATTTGTGTGTTATTTCGATAAGAACTATTCATTTTTTCTAAGCTTCTCGAATGATGATATTTTTTTAAATAAACTATTATTATAATAATAAAAAATTCCTACACCTTCAATTATCCGTTGCCATATATTATCACATGGAGTCCATCATTATAAATTTTGCAAGTGAAGTCATTTCAGGAGCGGGACTTTTAATTTTTTTGTTTTTGCTTTACACCATCAGCTGATTTTCATATAGACTAACTTGTCTTTTGTTTGTGTGTGTGTGTGTATGTATTATTTTTATTTTTTTAGTAAGAAGCATTCTTGTTCTTTTAGGTTCTTGAATGACATATTTCATTTTTTTAAGGATTTTTTGATTTAATATTTATATTTTTTAAATAATATCACTCATTTCTTAAGAATACGTTCTACCAAATTATCTGTAACTAAGGATATAAACATAAAATCTGAAGTAAATGCCACTGAAACGGAATACCCAAATTTTGACAACTAGTCAAGCACCCCTGTATTTCCCTTTCGAAATTCATATTTGTGAATATTTTTTATCTGTAATCAATTTGAAGATTTATATATTATTACTAATGTAAAAAATGTATTGGTATATGCAAATTCTTATATGCACGTGGGAGTTTATACACCTGCAGTGCTACATCATTATTTTTTCGTTCGTCCAACCATTTGTTAACATATGTGCGAAGAGTAAGTACTTCCATATATATTATATAATTTACGTTCTGATTGGTACAAGGCTTGAGCAAGATGTTAGGGATAGGGTTGAATGATAGAAATTGAAAGTGATAATCCAGTTAGGCTGACTTGTGAGTGGGCCCGATAAATAGTATCTGATCAGGTTCTGAGCGAGATTATAATGATATAATGGGCCTTTTTCTATCTTTTTGGGCTGCCACAAGTACATTTGATATATATGGGTTGTTAGGTAACAGTCTTGTTAATTACACTTTTTAGTTCAATCTCCTCCATATATGAATATTCAACAGCCATTAGCCCCCCAAAAAAGGATCACCATAAATCTCATGTTTCTAAAATGGCTATTGTATTATTCTCATTTCTAAAATTTGGGTGGATTGACCCCCAATGAAGTTTGGCTTAAAAGAAGACTTAAATCTTATAACACTCAAATCTTTCCCGCATTAGAGCATCTGTTTACTGAGTTTTATGTCGTTCACTTAATATCTTTTTCATGTGAAAGAGTCGTAAAAAGAGTAAAAAGTGATCGAAAATACTAGCAGAGTTGATTTTAGGATCTATTATAATGATGTCCACAAAACACTCGTGATTATTGTAGATTAGTATACACATATAGCATCCTCGTTAATTCTTTTGGATTTTTCAGATATAAACTATTGTGATTAAAAGTATTAGATGTTACTTTTAAACACTTGCAAAACGTTGCATGATTTTTTTTATGTTATTTTTTATGGATATATATATATATGATCATGATAAAGAATACTGTGGCTTTGTGTTGAAATTTGGTTTGGCTAACAATTGAAGGGATGGTTGTGGGAATTTTTGTACTTTGTGATGGCATTGGGCGACCGATTTTAAGGTAAAAGATAGGGACCTTTCAATGTATATGTGCCCTACAAATTCCTCCACTCCAAAAAAGAGGGACTAAATTTGGATTCTAAATTATATACTTCCATGGCATTGGCATCTCTAGTTTGTCTTCCTACAACTAAACGCCATGCCCTCCCTCACGCACACTTTACCAAATTACCATTATTCATTATACCCTACAAATATTATTCCAAAATATATATATATAGAGAGAGAGAATGAAATATATAAGGACTTTTTAAAATTTTAGACTGATATAAAAAATTTTTAAAAATAAACAAATTTGTAATCTTGTCTCTTTTTCTTAACGGTGTGGGATTACGTTGATGTAATAATTCGTTATGATTATATTTAAATTTCACCTTCAATATAATACCAAATATACCAACGAATAGCATGATATCTAATCAAGCTATTTTAATAAATTTGTGTGTATAATCCATTTCAATTAAAAATTTAAATTGATAATTAAAGGTATGTGATAGGTATACTCTAACATGACTTCCGAAACGAATTTCATTCGAGTGAAATGTCTTTGTTGTAAAAGTCAGTCCTCGGTTTATAAAATAAGTCAATATATAGGATGGTTGTTGATATTTGAATTGATAATTAAAAGTTCTTGATAAATTATATAATCATGTATAAGGTTAACTTTGTTAAGTTTTCCCATTAATTGTAGTCGGAGAGGACTTTAAGTTACCCATGCATGGTTTCCCTATTTCGCGGCAAAAATTGAAAATTTGAGAGGTGCTGAGGAAAAGAGAGTCTGGAAGAGAAGGCTTCTTTTGGGTCTAGTGGTCTCAATCTCTCCTCGTGCTTTTTAGAAAGGCAACGTTTATTCGTCGCACGTGCCCCAACGTGCTTAACTGCTACCCTTCTTTTTATTCATTATATATATATATATATATATATATATATATATAACTTTGAGGCATACTTTTGGGCTTTTTGTCTACCCAAAGTGATGGGCTCTTACACATCGGCCTGATTAAGAATTTAGTCCATTATTGGTTAAGTATACCCTGTTTGGATGTTGGGCCATGTATTCGGTTCATTTTACACATTTGAAAGCAATATAATCTACTTTTGCTATATAACATTTTGAAGTTGGAATTAACTAGGGATCGGCCTTGTAATTAAAATTGAGACTCTGGGTATATTAAGTTTAATGTTCGATTTTTGGTTCTGAGTTTAATGCAATTGTATCGTACGACTTTTTACAACTTCATTGAACCAAAAGAAGAAAAAAAAGACTTTTTGGCTTAAAAACGACTTATTCAATGAAAGAAAGATTTTGTGTGAAGTTGAAGTAGAAATTTGCACTCTATCCATGTTGGTTGGAGGGTATGAAGTGAAAATGTCAAATATAGTAAACAAGGCAGGTAAACCAAAACAATGTTCAAAGTTTCATATTTAGTTTAAACTTTGACTTTTTTTATTAAACCGAACGCGCGGTTTATTATTAATTTTCGTTTTTTGTTTATCTCGTCTTTTGATAATTAATTATCACAAAATAAGTTTGATACTTCAATTTTGAAATCAAATAAAACTGATGAGAAAGTCTTATAATTTTTCTTTCACGAAAAAATTCCACATATAAGCATAGGCATAAACAAGGTTTCAAGTAACCATTTTATACCAATGAGCGTCATGACGCTAGTGGTTAAAATTGAGATCTAAATATATTAGATTTTAGTTTCGATTTCATTTTTTCATGGGTTGGGTACAATTGCTAAGGTCAGCCCAGTATGAACGAGCCTATAAAGTGAGATCTGGTCCATGGGCCCTAACCCAAGCTCTTTTGCAATGGTTTGATATGATATGAATCATATGATGACCCTCGTGTATGGGCAATGTGGTCCGATTAATCTCATGATCTTTTTAATTATTTTTTATTTTTTTATATGATAACTTATCTCACAAATTTGTGATACGATACGACATTAAAAATCTACGTAGGTGGTGGACTTTGGTCCAATAAGAAGTTTCTTCACCTACTCATAAGAATAAGATAGAGACAATGGGGGCCTACCCAAATGTCTTTGTGGATAAGATCTAAGTTATATTATATCATTTTTGTTTAGTCCAAATAATAATAAAAAGACTAAATTTCAAAATCTAGGATTTTTCAATTTGGGAAAAAATATCTAAAGCATGATTTTTCTTTTTTGGTGAGTTAGAAGAATGACATCATAAACCCCCCAAAAAAATGACTTTTTAAATAAAAATTAAACTAGTTCAATTATTTTAAATACACTAATAAATTGGACACTGAAAATATATTTAATATGATGTAGTATAATATCCCTTAAAATAAGAGAGTTTTAAAGAAAAAAATAAATAAAAGAAATCAGTCACTTAGCCGGTTTACTTTTCAATGTTGTAAATATAGTTTATCTATAAATATTGGTATTCTAAGAACCAATGAAATAAGTAAATATTCAATGTTGCAAATATAGTTTATCTATAAATATTGGTACTCTAAGAACCAATGAAATAAGCAAATGGAATATTTACGCAATAGCTAAAAGAGTATGTTTAGATCCTTCCACCTAAGCTTTTTTTTTTTTTTTTTTTTATGGAGTCACCTATCATGCATGAAAAATATAACACTTATACTTGATCGAAAAAACTATAGACTCGGACCATATATTAATAAATGGATGAATGAAAGTGAAAAATAGGTTGAAGGTTTAGAGACTATCATACAACTAATTCTTCGGTTTATTATATAATTTATATAAAAAAATAAAATTGAAAGATTTAAGTATAAGCTATCATAAAGAAACACACAATACAAACATAATACTCGCAAAGCTTTTAACGATTATCTCTCAAGATTACTCGAAGTCATAATCTTTTTAATAAATTCGTATTTTATACTTTAAAAAAGTCTCTCAACTTTACTTTACCGTAAATTAAAATATCATATTGTATAGAGACAATTAATAAAAAAATATATAAATTGAGTTAAAGTTGTTATATAGAGCTATCAAAAAATTAGAGGATTTATTAATTAACATAAGAAACAAAAATCTTGGGTTGTGCTAAGTGTCAAAACAAGAACTCAAAAACGCAAAAGAAAGCAATGCCTTAACATAAGACAATGTCTTGAGAGTTGCGGCAACAAAACAAAAGATATTGGCAAGATTAAAGAATCATAAGCCACAAAACTAGTAGCTTCTATTAAATCAGTATCGTGTGAGACCATTTTTTATAAGATATTAATACGATACAAATATTTTTAATTGAGATAGTAATACTAATTTATCTGAAAGTAATTATAATAAAACAACGTTAACTTATAAATCACTAGTCACTTCTAATATGAAATTCACTCTATAATATAATATTAATAGTCACTTCAAAACCTTAAAAAGTCATTGTAGAAGGATTATGTTTTACAATAATTTTTATATATTTAAAACTATCTCACTTTAAAATTATGAATCATAACGAGACTTATCTATTTACTTACATTTATTTTTATATATTTTTTCAAAAAAAAAAAAAGAAATTTTTATATATTTAAAACTATCTCATTTTAAAATTGTAAATCATAACCAGACTCATCTATTTACTTACATTTATTTATATATATATATATATATATATATATATATATATATATATATATATATATATATTTAGAAAAAAAGATATTTTTTAAGTAAGGTGAAGGTGTCAAATATTTATGATTATACAAATCTCAAATATCTATCATCATAGTGTCCCGTTGTGGCCATGGAATCACCCCCAAAAAGTAGGCTGGGTGAAGATAAAGACCAAAGGTACATAGAAAGAGACATGTATGATATATACATGTGACAAAATGTACTTAAATTATTAATATCAATATTTGCTTAATTATTGGAGATAATTTGGAATTTGAGTTGCGCTCATTAGTTGTTTTTTTTTCAATTTTAGATAAATTTAAAACTTATAAAATGAATTTAATTATTTCGGAAAGTTTTTGATCTATGGTATTTATTTTTTTATAGTTCTAAAGGATATATATAAACACTACTAATTGCTAAAATGATATTGCACTATAATAAATATCGTTCAAAAAAATTATTAACTGCTAAATTATCGTCTTTTTTCATGTAGTTTTTTAATGTATCTTTTAAAAAAGAAATCCATGGTTATAATATAATCAATCAGGAATGATTCAGCTCATATCTCACACACAAAAAATTAGATTTTACTGAAACAATTTTTTCAAAAAGAAAAAAAAAAAAAGAGATAGCAGCATCTGACATCCACACTTAAAGTTAAATGTTCAAAATTTTCAATGATATGAGTATAAAATAGACAAACAATGCATAAGAGTTAAATAAATTTACAGTTCAAACTGAATTGGCTACTAGTTTATTAGTATGAAATAATCTTATTTCATACTTCATCTGTTTTATAATATTTGTTATTTTTGAGATGTATGGAAATATTAAGAAAATATAAAATTTACGAGAAAATTTGTGTTAAAAGATCAAGTTGTACGAAAATTTTATTAGAAATAAAGAAAGTAAATGAAAAAAGGAGACGAAAAAATAATTAATAATGACAAAATCAATAAACTAGTAATGAAAACGACAAATATTGTAAAACAAAAAAAAAAATAGTTGACACATATTATAAAATTCAATGATTTCTTAAGTTATGAATTGTACTAATATTACTCAGTATATACTACTGCAGGTGCGAGTAGTATATAGTAATGTTAATAAGAGTTTATTTGAATTAACATATATACCGACACGTATTTATGTTTTTGTTTATTTATATTTATTTCTCATAATTTAAGATCAAGTTGTCCGAATAACGTTGTTAATTAGAGCTTTTAGACGTGGGGCACAAACACAAAATTTGAAAATGGAGGGCTCAGCCGATGAGCTTCTATTAATTAATACTTTTAATATAAAGAAAGACCCATTTTCTGTTGTACTGTATACACTTGTTAAATAAGGAGCAGCTCAGCAGAGCTCTCTTGGCACCCGAGCTCTCAGCTGCTGCACTGGAGAGAGAGAGAGAGAGAGAGAGAGAGAGAGAGAGAAGATGTGGGTGGTGATACTGCTGCTGATGTCAATGGAGGTCATGGATGTGGGCTGCAACACACTGAGTAAAGCAGCCATGGCCCAAGGCATGAACAATTACATTTTCACTGCTTACACTCACGGCTTCGCCTTCTTCTTCCTCGTTCCTCTCGCTCTTCTTTACCACAGGCACCTCTCTCTCTCTCTCTCTCTCTCTCTCTCTCTCTCTCTCCCCTCTTTCAGAGATATTGACTGGTGTAATACATCTGAGTTGATTATGTTCAATATTGGATTATCTGGGCAGGAAAACTCCAGCTCCACCAATTGGCCTTTCTATCATCCTGCGCCTCTGCCTCCTTGGAGTTCTCTGGTATCCCTCCGTCTCTCTCTCTCGTATGCATTTGTAAGAGTCTTTAATGTTGGGATTTCATTTCTTGCCATTTTCATCTTCAATTTAAACTTCATCAGAAAACGTTTTCTTCAAAATGAAAGCCTTATCTCTCGTTCAGATTTCAGAGAAAACTATTGCTTTTTAATTGAGAAGACTTTTCAAAATTAACACCTCCACGGACCAACTGGAAGAGAGCTAGATTAGAACAAGTAATGACGCCCTTAATAATGGTTTTTATTTTGTTTATTTATTTTTTATTGGAATCACATGAAACATAATATTCTTCATTGTTTTAAAATAACTCAGAGAGACAAAAACTCAGAGAGATTGGCATAGATTAGATCAACCAATTCACTTATTTTTCTTGATCAGGTATCGGTTTTGAGTCTTGTGAATCGAGAGATAATCGATATTAAGAGCCGTTTCTTATATGGGCAATAGTTAACTTGACTTTAATTAACATATGAACGATGGCCGAATAATTACCCATAATTTTAACTCTAATTCTAACAATATCCAGGAGAGGAATCAACCAATGGTGTCATTTTCCTTACTTATTAGGGTTGCTTAATTTTTTAATTTAGCTTTCAGGACGTTTTTCCCACTAATTTCTAGCCCAAAGAAAGTGGCTTTTCTTTTCCCACCAAAGTCACTAACTTATAGTTTGTTTTTTTCATGTTTATTTTTCGTATTATTTATTTACAAAAAGTCAGTACCTCATAAATGGCTACATGGTATACACTATGACTTGATTGAGGGCACTATGTTGATAAAGACACCTTACAAACAACCTTCTAATTGTGTTGATAAAGACACATTTTAAACAGCTATAGTTTGAAATATCATCCCAAATTGAGTAATTCAAAATAATTTTTTCTTCTTCGATTTAAACGAGTCATTCAAATAAAAACGAACGTTTATATATAAATGGGGCATATATAGAACCTAAGATGCTGACTAGTTAGGTATCTCGATTTTAACTAATAATTCAATGCATCTAATGTGTTTTTAACGATAATTCACAAAAAGTACGTAAATAACTCTACTAAAATAACCACAACAAGAATACCAACATCCTATGCGAATCGCTTGAGCTCTGGGATAAAAAGAGAGACTGATTCATGGTAGACACTTTTTATAGAACTCATAATTCATGTTAAACAATATTGTGGTCGATATAAATAAAATATTTATCTATTTGAGATCCCATCGATGATGATCGCTAGATATGACAGGACGGAATTTAATAAAATATCATTCTATTTTATATGTGCCCTTGATAAAAATATAGATTTGATTGAATGTGAAAGCTCAGTTTAGTTTGGTTACAATGTGGGGGTGTATGATGCAGCTGCTGTTGCTCGATCTTCTTGTTCATCGGAATACGCTATAGCTCACCAACTCTTGCGTCAGCCATGAATAATCTCTCCCCTGCTATCACCTTCATTATTGCCATCATTTTCAGGTAATTACTTCATTATTTTCACTTACAGTTGCTTCATCAACTTTCTTTGTTTACTTTTTCAAAGTACTTTTGTATTCGACAATTTTTGAGCAAATATTGTTTAACTTGTGAGATTACATTGTATCAGCGGCGGATTCAGAAATTTTGGAACATGGGCGACCCGTTTTGACTTTCAATAAATTTACTAGGATCGATTAATTCGTTACAGTTTCTGACTGCCTGGAACACCTGTCGAAAAATGTGTATCAGCCACTGCTTATGTGTCTGTCATATAAGGATCTACTGAACTTTTCATGATTGAAAACTTCAAAGCAGTTGAAATGAACAAAACCATCATACTTTTATCTCAGAATTTCTATTCTAATTGAGTTATCACGATAAGTACAGAAGTATATACAAAATGTGCCATACAATCTGAATTCGAGATTGATTTAACTGTGTCTGAAATGCTTGATGTAGGATGGAGATATTGAACCTAAGAGCGCAGAGTAGCCTGCTGAAATTGGTAGGAACATTGGTGTCAATAACTGGAGCATTCATAGTGACATTCTATCAAGGATTGCCAATCATACAATTCCCTTCATCGCCTACCGAGTCCTCTCTTAAGTCTCTTCTCCTTCTTCTCCGATCCGATGAGCCAAATTGGGCCCTGGGAGGTTTCTTCCTTGCTACTAGTAGCATATTTCTCTCCCTCTCCTTTGTCGTCAAGGTAAACTTCTCTGATGAATGATTATACATCCTTCACATATGCACATCACCACGGCAGTGTATCTTACTGGCCAGCATAATGTTTTATGGTTAGACCGAATCTTCATTGGGACAAAGTGACATTTTGTTGTTGTCATGTTAAACAGACTTGGGTAGCGAGGGATTTTCGCTCCGAGATCCTGATAACAACAATCAGCTTCTTCTTCGAGACCATAGCAGCAGCACTGATTACCTTGGTCGCTGAATGGGATAATCCAAGTGTGTGGTTTCCCACCGGTACTATTGCGTTGATTGCCATTACGTTCGGGGTAATTATTCACTCAAAACTAGATAATTACTTTCTTACAGCCATAATTACATGTTAATTAGTTAATTTCTGATGCATGCCATTGTAAAAAATGAGCAGACGCTGGAAGTTGCAGTGGTAAATACAGTTCAAACATGGGCTTGTGGGAAGAAAGGACCATTGTTTGTGGCAATGTTTAAGCCACTTCAGATGATACTTGCAGTCATTATGGGGGTCTCTTTCCTTCATGACATTCTTCACCTCGGAAGGTATTTTTCCTTTTTTACAACGTCGATTTCCTCTTATTTTTTCGGCTTTGGCACTTCAGTGGAACGAAGGACAATAACGATGTGTTGTCTGATATATGCAGTATTATTGGAGGATCGATAATAGCACTCGGATTTTACACGGTGATGAGGGGAAGGCTGAAGAGGAGAGGCGTAAAGAGGGAGTTGAAGAAAATACATCGATATACAGCTCCGGCTCCGACTCCGATTCCAGTCTGGATCATAAAGTCCCTCTTTTGAAGGATAAAAGCATGGATGTATAAAATTCAAGAGTTCTCGTAATTAAGAAAGGACATGTAATTTTTGCAAAATACAGTGTATATTTTGTAATATTGAGCATAAGAAACTCCTCTGTGTATCTCTGGAGGGAAAATTTGTGATCAAAGTTAGTGGCATGGGTATTTTCAAGCTGAAGTTGCCATCTCTAGCGATATCATGTCCCATGTCCCACATCGTTATTTCACTTCAATAATAGAGTTAATGACAACCATTAGTTCACATCATTATATCTTAGTTAACAACAACAAATCTAATATGAAAAATATTGTTGTGATTTATTTAGAACTTGATTAGATTTTTGTTTTGTGTAAATGCCTCATAACTTTCAATAATAACTTTTGATGTTGATCAATTGGATAGATTATTTTTTTGTCGTTTATTTTAAATGTTACATACTATAACATACGTGTGTGTGTGTATATATATATATATATATATATATATATATATATATATATTATCATACAAATTATGAAGTAGCCTAAATTGCAAATTCTATATTGAACTGTCTTTTTTAACATGTAAAAAGAAAAAAAGCACATTATGTTATTGTACATTGAGAGTTACTTTTTTTTTTTCCTTCTTCTTTAAATGTAAATGAGTTATAAAAGCAATATAAACCATTACATAAATACTCAATGGTTACAATTTCAAACATTAAATTGAAATTAACTTTGTGGACAAATATTACCAAAAATACTTTAGCTAAGTATGCTACAAGAATTGAAATGAAACGATGACATAGTACAGGATGAGTATCATCATCCACACAAAAGAAGGTGAAATTTTGATCTTATTAAAATATTAGGGAATTTACTTTATCCTCTCCTTACAATTTTAATCGTTACCCTCTTCACAATTTCTCCATTAAAGTGATCATCATACATAAAATACGCTCTTATTAATAAACTTTTTTGAAATTATTCTCGTTAGGAAACTATTAATATAAATACTGTATGACTTTTTATTATATTAAAAAAGAATTAATAGTTAAAAGTTTTTTTTTTGAGGTAAAAAGGGAATATAGCTAAAGGCCCAAAAAATGATGGGCTATCTTTGAGGATAGTATAGATCCATTATGAATGAGAAGAACACAAACTAACGTAAAAGTAGTTGCCCATCTTTTCTGGATTTCGGATAGGCCCAGAGAGAGAGAGAAGAGAGAGAGAGAGAGTGAGAGGAATCTTTCAAAAAAGTTTGGCCGCTTGTTGGTGGGGTGGTGATGGCGGATTCCGTAGCGCCAATCAAATGCTCCGGCGTCGTGGAGTTGCGACGACTTTCAAGTCTCCAGCATACCCACACTCCACTCGTTCATAGTCGTTGAGACGAGAGAGAGAGAGAGAGAGAGAGAGAGAGAGAGGGAGATGGAGAGCGAAGCAGCGCCCTTCGTAGGGATGCTAATGGCGGAATGTGCTCAAGTGGGTCTGATTATAATCAGTAAACAAGCACTTGCCACTGGTATGCCCAACTTCGTCTTTGTTTGCTACTCCAATGCCCTTGCCTCCTTCATCCTCCTTTGCTTATGTCTCTTTCTCTACAGGTCCCCATCTCTCTCTCTCTCTCTCCCTTCCAATTTCAGATTCATGAATCTCTCCACGCCCCAAAGAAAGAAAAGGGTTTAACCTTTGCTTATTGTTATGGGTTGAATTGCAGATCAGGGCGGCCTCCTCTCAATTTCTCTCTGCTCTGCTGGTTCTTCTTGCTTGGTCTTACTGGGTTAGTAATGCTGTTTTCTGATACCCTTTTGGATCCTCTGTGATGGTCTTTATTCAGTCTTGTATCTGATGATTGCATGTGCGCTTGATTGGTGATTGATATCTTTTTGGATTCCGGGATTGTTTGAATTATGTGTTATGTATTATGAGTTCTGATCAAATTTGTCCATGTATTTTCTCTTCACTGCCATAGGTGTTTTTCTCAGTTATTTGGGTATGCTGGCATCGATTACAGCTCCCCTACTCTTGCAACAGCTATGCTCAACCTTGTACCTGGATTAACTTTTTTACTTGCGGTCATCTTGAGGTTCGATTTCATCTTTCCAGTTCCTTACTAGCTTACTTGAATTCTGTATATTTTGGCGTTGTGTTGTATATTAATTAAGGTATCAATCTATTTCCCCCTTTTTTCCCCATTGGTTAGTTTTGTTTGGATGATGTGCCAAGTCTTATATGAAGCTGTTAGAGAAATTGTTGAATAGATTTGAAGCTTGCATAAACTCACTTTCCTTTGGGTTAGTTCATCCGCACCATTATTTACAAGTAATACTATTAAATCCTCTTCTGGTACTTGTGTTCTACTTATGTTGGCGACAATTGGCCATACCCATTTATATAGCTGTCGAGCATGGAGAATCCTATTGCCCTCTCCTTACCATGGTTCTCTTCCCTATGCTACATTTTCCTTTCTCCTCCAAAATGGTGTTTTGAGGAGGTTATATATATAGACCTCTTCGCGCCTTTCTATGAAAGGGTTTGTGTTTTTCGTAATGCTGCTCTCTTCCAAAACATGTGTCTATTAGATGTTTCGATTACTAAAAGATACCTCCTTAACCATAAACATTTCAAAGTATCAATCTAAGGCAAGATTTCCACCATTTCTAGAATCTTTACAAATTCTAGAATCTTTACAAATAATCTTGTAACCATACATGTAAAAGGCATCATGATTGAAACTACACTTAGTGAAATGCCTTGCATTTTAATCAAAATGATATGGTAGACAAGCTTTGAATCAACCTTTTATTGTACCGTCACACATTAATTTTCTTCAATATGTTCTTAAGGTTGACTAACGCATCTTCGGCTTCAGGGATACAAATAAGGCTTCTTTGACATCATATTGTTGTAGTAACATGAAAGAATACTATTACCCTCACGATATCATGTTCTACCTTAAGGTATATTTTCCTAAAAGATGGCCTAGGGGTTTATGTATTTTCTAAATATTTAGAAGTAGTCCAACAGCAGTTGTGTTTTGATGATGTACATGTTTCTATTTTGAGCAATTATCTGAGGATGATAGTTGTGTTCTTGGGGCAGCTGGCATTGGCCTGAATACTTTACAATACACTTTGCCTTATTTGGAGGGTATACTCATTGACCCCCTTCTAATTTTCAAACTTGGTACTTGTCTTTACTCTATTATTCTTATGGAAAAGGTCAAATGGAAGTTTAAATTGGGTAAGTACCAATAAATCAAGCAGCTCTATAGACTGACCCACAACCATTTGTCGGCTTTATTGGCAGATAGTGAACCTATGGGCTAAAACAGGTCGGTTTCATGTTGCTAGCCTATGGCAAGCGTCGAGCGTTGATCCCATCTCTGACCACCACGATACCTACTATCAAGCAGGGGATGCCATAGGGCTTGTCCGCGGATGTCACTTTTTGATCTTTCTGATTATCTTTTTGATTAAGTTTTTGTTTATTTTGTTTCAATAAGAGTAATAATGTCTTTTTAGGCAGAAAAAGGAACCTAAGAATAGACAAGACAGAGAGTGCCTCATAATACATTCTCAAAAAATAGAGCCTTGACAATAGTTTCTATAAAGTAGAAGGTACCTCATGGTAATTTATTGTGAATTGTCGAGGCCCTGATTATGAGCTGTTGTTTGCTTAGGTCAATATCAATTTAGGCAGTGGTAAATGGTAATAGTGAAGGATCTTAAGCAATTTTTTATTTGTCTTGGTGCATGCTAGTTTACCAGTCTCCTGTCTGCATTATTCTGAAAGAATAGCCAGATAAATTTAGCGTAGAGCACGGAGTATTTCTTATCCAGTTCCTTTTCTGTTTGTCTTAATTTTATTCTTTCTTATTGGAAAACTCGAGATTTGACCTCAGCTCAAGCATGCAAAGAATAGAGCTCGGCCACTTTTATGCTTCATGTGTGTCTCAAACTATTTAGCTATTGGCACTGTTAAACTAAAGGTTTTATTCTAATTTTAGGATGGAGAAGCTAGATTGGAGAAATTTAACTTGTCTGGCGAAATTGGCGGGAACCATAGTGTCAATTGGTGGTGCATTTGTTGCGACTCTCTATCAAGGTCCACCACTTCTTGCTTTGTCCATGCCAGCGGATACACATCGGCTTAGTCTTCTTGGAGAACAATCAAAATGGGTTCTTGGAGGGTTTTTCCTTGCTGTTGATTGTGTACTCACATCAAGCTGGGTTATTATACAAGTACATTTCCAGAAACCTTTTTACTTGTTATCCGAAATTTCTGTGGTGATATGAAGTCTTATCCTATTGTTTACATGTAGGCAGTAATCCTTAAGAAATACCCAGCAGAGCTGATAGTTGTCTTCTTTTACTGCTTCTTTGTGGCCATTCTATCTGGAGTAATCACGTTGGTCATGGAAAGAGATCCAAGTGCTTGGAGCTTGGAGCCCAAATTGAGACTGTTTGCTATTCTGTACTCAGTAAGCCTTAATCGCCCTTATTTTTATGACCGGTTGTATATTTCAATAAACTTGTCGAGTTAGTTACTCTCTAGTCTTATTTATTTAGTTTTTATAGTTCATCTACCAGTTATGTGTTTGTGATTCCTGTAGTTAACATAACACAGTCCGGTAACTTGACAATGCAGCTAATATGTACTAACTGTAAGTTGATGACATTGTAATGAAACTCATATATGCTCAGGGTAAAAGTTCCTAAAATTTTCGTCTTACCATACTGCAATGTTACCTGGGATCATGCATAAACGAGATGCCTATGAGTTGGTAATAAGAAGCTGTTAGTGATATCTAATAAGACAGTGCAATAAATCACACTTTTTAAAAAGAATTTCAAAGGATGACTATGTTTATGAAACCGAGGTACTAAAAATGTTTACATAAGTAGTGATACCTCAAGGTCACAATTAATCCCTGAACTCAAGATAATTTTGTAGGCACCTTTTGGGTCTGTACTCCAAGTTGGTCTTATTTCATGGTGTCTGCGGAGGAAGGGACCTGTTTTTGTTTGCATGTTCAAGCCGCTGGGTATTGCTATTGCTGTTATTGCAGGGGTTCTCTTCTTTGGGGATACTTTGTATCTTGGCAGGTATTCTTTCCCTGCTATTTGTGAATGGTCATTTATTTAATATTATTTGTAAACATAGCCAGAGGTTGACTTTAATTTTGGCATTCAGTGAGAATGTTCATTCTGTAGGGCTTTATGATATAGGGGAATATTTATACATAAGTTGAGGAGGTTTGCTTGTAAGATCATGTGATTTTGATTCATATGAATATAAACTGGATCTATTCCCGTAGTTTTCATTGGAGGAGGTGGGAATAAATAAATAGTAATTGAATTTTTATTCTTTGTTGGGGAGTGGGCATTGCTGAAGGGATGTGCTAGCTTGGATACCTAAGAGAAGCATTTCTATGCAAACACATATATGGTTCCCACTGCTCTTGTTTAATATCTAAACCCCGGTGAGCCATTAAACCCTTGCCTAACACTTGAACTGATTTGTAAAATAACTCATTGCTAGTTGCTTGTGTGTGATACATGTGCAGTTTGCTTGGAGTAGCAGTAATAGTTCTTGGATTCTATTCAGTAATGTGGGGAAAGGCTAAAGAAGAGCAGATGAGCCATGCTAATCAGCCGAGTAGTTTTCAGTCTACTACCCAAAAGGTACCTCTGCTAGGAAGCAAAGTCGAAGAGACAGAGAATCCTGTAGCATAAGTAAGGTAAGTTTCTTTGTGAACAGGTTCTTGTATGCTTTGGTGCAGTTGTCCTCCTCTCCGTCCCCCCAAAAAAAAAAAAATCTTTATTCTGATGTCAGAGATTGAGCTTCCCTGTACCAGATTTTAGTGGTGCAATGGGTTTGGAGATTCAAAGGTTTTGGTTGGCACTGGTTGCCTTCTGCTTGGAGTCTTCACTTATTGTGCTATACCTTTATGCCATAATCCAATGTTCCCTTTGGAGGTGCTATACCTTTATGACTTAGCATATTATTTTCTTAGGCATTTTCCAGAAAACTGTGAAATTATGTAACAATCGTCATTCTTGGGGCTTGGAGAGGCTTTGGCATCTCTACCTCTGAAAGCACCTTGGACTTTCTAAAATCTAAATGTCCTCGAAAAAATTCATTCAGTATAATGGCTTCACTGGCTCTATGCTGTATATGTTGAAGTCTGGAAAAAGAGCGACATAATAGTGGCTTAGAATACCTTCTAAACCATGCAGGATGGACATAAAATGCTGTAGAATATTGAGGGGATAAGAGGAGGAGAATTTCAGTATTTGACAACTTTTTGACATTTAAAAAAATTTGAAAATGGGGTATCATAGCTATCATTTTGGAGGTGCTAAGAGGTTTTGCCACTCTATACTACAATCGCTTGGGACATTCTACTTATCCCTCAAACCGATTTGGTGGTTATTGGCACTATCTTGTTGATTTTAAAACAGATTTCGAAGTGCCTGAAAATAGTTATTTCTAGTGGTATACAATTTGAAACTATCTAGAATTACCTTAAGACACCCTAAAAAACTTTGAAAGTTAAGGAGCACATAGTAATTATGTAACAACCCTGGCAAATTTCACAAATATCGCATAACCGATGTGTCACGCCTTTATTTTGCGGTTCCTAACACTGAGTTGCTATCATGTTACTGCCTTGCTAACATCATGTTCTGAATATTCCTTTCAAAATTTTATGAGTTTCATGACTTCACTTCATGTTACCGTCTTGCAATTTTGAAGCATGATGAAGATGTGAAAAAATTTGCATTATTTTAATAAAATATACTCTATTTTTCAGAATGGTCATAAAACACCCTTCGATATTTTGGAAGCTTAGTATGAGCACATAGTTGTCATTTATTCGAGTATTTATTGGAAAACCCAAAAACATGTGTATGAATAGGCTTTGTTTTCGTAGTCCCAGGAGGACTTACCATTCATCTCCAAGATATTAGAAAGTTTTAAATTATCTCCTTGAACAGTTTCGATGTTGGATGATGAAAAAATTAGAAAAGATTGACAGTCCTTATTTTTACCCAACGTAGGCAATAGCTTCATCGGCACTGTGTGCTTAGTTTAAAAAGTGCGCCCAGGGCGCGCCTAGGCTCACAAAAGCCCAAAGCCCACCCCTTGCACCACCCCTCCCTCTAAAAAGCCCTCTGAGACGTGCCTCGCAGTTGTGCTTCGTCCGCCTTGCGTGCCACAATGGGCTTTTTTCTGTTTTTTGCTATTTTCCTGTCTCCCCCTTCTCTTTCTTTTGTCTCTGTCTTTGTTAAATTGTGAGTAAGTGAGTTAGTTGCACCTTTTTCAATTGGTGCTATTTTTTTCATTTTTTTGCTTGCTTTTTCAGTGAAAATCGTAGTGAATTCATTGTGTTATAATCGTAGTGAATTGATTGTGTTATCATAATCTAAGACTCTTTGTGGTATTTTCGTAGTTACAATGATATCTAAAATGTCATCATCTATTATATTCGACAAACAATATTGCTTGGTAATGGTTTTCAAGCAATTTTTAGTAAGTGCGCCTCGTTCCACCTTAGGACCCTTTACGCTTTCGTGCGCCTGAAGTTTTTTAAACTAATAGTAGTAATCGTGACGATCATCTAAATTCATAAACAGGATAGTGTTAACATCCCAAGGGGTTTTAGAGACATAGTGGTCTAAGTAGTAATCATCAAGATCATATAAATTCATAAAGAGATTACCTTTAATGTCCCAAGGGGTTTCGGAGGCGTAGTGGCCAACTCCTTCCAAGACCCAAAAATGAAGGCTATTATCCATGATTTTTGCAATTTTTGGGAAATTTTTCGAAAGTTGTACAATAATATCTTAATAAACCTATTGATAATTCAAAAGGTTCTAGGCTATTTTAGGCAGTTTTAAATCATTTCAACAGCATTATACACCAGGAAAACACTAAAATCTTCCTCATTCTTGGTTGCATTGGGATCATTTTTTAAGATCAAAAAACAATGGCAACGTCATAAGTAGTAATCATCAAGATTATCTAAAATAATGAAGAGAATACCGTTAACTCCCCAAGGTGTTTCGGAGGCACAATGGTCAACTCCTTCCAAGACCCAAAAATGAAGGCTATTATACATAGTTTTTTGCAATTTTCGGGAAATTTTCGGAAAGTTGTTAAATAATATCGTAACAAACTTAGTGATAATTCAGTAGGTTCTTGGCTATTTTAGGCTCATTCTAAATCATTTTAATAGCATTGCACACCACCAAAACACTAAAATCTTTGCTCATTCTTTATTACTTTCGGATGACCTTAGATCCAAAAGACAATGGTAACGTCATAAGTAATAATCATCAAGGTCATATAAATTTATAAAGAGAACATTGTTAACGTCCCAAGGGGTTTCGGAGGCATAGTGGGCAACTCCTTCGAATGCCCAAAAATGAAGGCTATTATCCATGGTTTTTTGCAATTTTTGGAAAATTTTGGTAAAGTTGTTAGATAATATCTTAACAATCCTAGTGACACTAAAATCTTGCTCATTTTGTACTTGCTCTCGGATCACCTTCTAAGATCCAAAGACAATGTAAACGTCATTAGTAGTAATCATTAAGATCATCTAAATTTATAATGAGGATATTGTTAACGTCCGAAGGGGTTTCGGAGGCGTCGTGGTCAAATCCCTCCAAGACCAAAAAATAAAGGCTATATTATCCATGATTTTTTGCAATTTTTGCGAAATTTTTGAAAAGTTAGTCAAATAATATCCTAACAAACCCAGTGATAATTCAAAAGGTTCTTGGCTATTTTAGCCCCATTCTAAATTATTTCAACATCATTGCACACCACTAAAACACTAAAATCTTGCTCATTCTTAACTGGGTTCGGTTCACCTTCTAATATCTAAAAGACAATGGCAGCGTTATAAGTTATAATCATCAAGATCATCTAAATTTATAAAGCGAACATTGTTAACGTCCCAAGGGGTTTCGGAGGTATAGTGCGCAACTCCTTCGAAGGTCCAAAAATGAAGGCTATTATCCATAATTTTTGCAATTTTTGGGAAATTTTGGTAAAGTCGTTAAATAATATCTTAACAAACCTAGTGGTAATTCATAAGGTTCCTGGCTATCAACACTAAAATTTTGCTCATTCTTGGCTGTTTTCGAATCACCGTCTAAGAACCAAAAGACAATGTAAACGTCAGTACTAGTAATCATCAAGATCATCTAAATTTATAATGAGGATACTGTTAACCAAAGAGGTTTCGGAGGCGTAATGCTCACCTCCTTCCAAGACCCAAAAATGAAGGCTATTATCCTTGGTGTTTTTGTAATTTTTGGGAAATTTTTGAAAAGTTGTCAAATAATATCCTAACAAACCCAATGATAATTCGAAAGGTTCTTGGCTATTGTAGGCTCATTCTGAATCATTTCAACATCATTGCACACTAGTAAAACACTAAAATCTTGCTCATTCTTAAGCTGCGTTCGGATCACCTTCTAAGATTCAAAAGCAATAGCAAAGTCATAAATAATAATCATCAAGATCATCTAAATTCATAAAGAGAATACTTTTAACGTCCCAAGGGGTTTCGGAGGCAAAGTAGTCAACTCTTACAAGACCTAAAAATAAAGGTTATTATCCATGGGTTTTTGTCACTTTTGGAAAATTTTCGGAAAGTTGTCAAATAATATCTTAAAAAACCTAGTGATAATTCAAAAGGTTCTTGGCTATTGTAGACCCATTCTAAATCATTTCAACAAAATTGTACACCGGCATAACACTAAAATCATTTTGTTCACTACTGATCGCATTCGAATCACCTTCTAAGATCGAAAAGACGATGACAACATCATAAGTAGTAATCATCAAGATCATCTAAATTCATAAAGAGAATACTCTTAACGTCCCAAGGTGTTTTAGAGGCATAGTGGTCAACTCCTTCCAAGACCTAAAAATGAGGGCTATTATTCATGGTTTTTTGCAATTTTTGGGAACTTTTCGGGAAGTTGTCAAATAATATCTTAACAAATCTAGTGATAATTCAAAAGGTTCTTGGCTATTTTAAGCCCATTGTAAATCGTTTTAACGAGCATTTCACACCACAAAACCCCTAAAATCTTGCCCATTCTTCACTACTTTCGGATCAACTTCTAAGATTCAAAAGACAATGACAACGTCGTAAGTAGTAATTATCAAGATCTTCTAAATTCATAAAGGGGATACTGTGAACGTCCTAATGGGTTTCGGAGGCGTAGGGTCAACTCCTTCTCGGGCCCAAAAATGAAGGCTATTTATTATCCATAGTTTTTTGCAATTTTTTGAAAAAATTTTGGAAAGTTGTAAAATAACATCTTAGTAAACCCGGTGATAATTCAAAAGGTTATTGGCTATTTTAGGACCATTTAAAATCATTTTAACACCATTGTACATCATCAAAGCACTAAAATCTTGTTCATTTTTAACTAATTTCAATCACCTTCTATGATTCAAGAGAGAATGGCGAAGTCATAAGTAGTAACTTAGTTTAGAAAAGCACGCTCTGGGCTCACAAAAGACCAAAGCCCATCCCCTTGCGCCTTGCAAGGGGTGAAGCCTAACTCCTCCTCCAAAAAGCCCTCCGACCTCGGTCTGCGCCTCGCATGCCTCAATGGGCTTTTTTTTTTTTTTTTGCTATTTTCCTTCCCCCCTTCTCTTTCTTTTGTCTCTATCTTTGTTTTAGATTTTGAGTAAGTGGGTTAGTTCAATTGGTGCTATTTTTTTCTTTTTATTGCATGCTTTTTGAGTGAAAATCGTAGTGAATCCATTGTTCTATCACAATCTAATTACTTATTTGATGTCATCGTCTAGCATATTCGACAAAAAATATTGGTTGGTAATGATTTTCAAGCATTTTTTAGTAAATGTGCCTCGTTCCGAAAGCCCGCGCCTTCGCCTTGAAACCCGTGCCCCAAGCCTCGGGACCCTTTGCGCTTTTGTATGCCTTGAACTTTTTAAACTAAGACTGCGTGGCATACCCTGGGTATTGTTGTGTGGAGTACTTTCTAAATTGCCAACAATAATATGAAAACATCGTAAAATATCTTGAGGGGCCAAACAGAGCACATAGTCATCATTAGTCATTGGGCCATTTTCCTATGATTCTCAATAGGTGTGTGTGATAGCCTTCATTTTGGGGGTTCCTAGAGAGGCTAACCTCTCTACCCGTTAAATGTCCTAAGACATTCTAAATATCTCCCTAAATAATTTCGATCAGCATGATGGTTGCTTTGTTTTACCATTGAAGATTTTAAAGTGCAATCCTGATGCTAACAAAATTCATCGCCCTAAACTGTTTTGAATGTTCCTAAATACCGAAAATGTTTTTGAGGGTTAGTAGGAGCATATATTTGATTTGACGACTTTTTTCATTTTTTCGAAGGATGAAAAATGGTGTATAATAAACTTTATTCTGGGAGGTCTCGAGAGGGGTCCAATCACTCGATATCTGAGAACTTTTATGATCTCCAGATATCCCTCTAGATAATTATAATAATCACAATGATTTCGTTGCCAATGTCTTATGGATTTTGTACAATGATTTCAGAACAAAAAGATGGGCATTCTTGTGGTACAAAACTCGTTTGAACTATCTAGAGTAGCTCTATGATGCTGTAGAATATTTGAGAAGTTATTGGGAGTACTTCATTATCATTTTATGATTTTCAAACATCTTTCCTAAAGTGCAGGAAGCCATATATATCAGCTTTCAGTTTGGGGGTCTGAGGAGGATCCGTCAGTATATCTTCAGATCTCTTCAAAACCCCTGATGACTTTTAAATGTTCTGAATAATTTTCAGTGACTGTAATGGCTTTGTTGCACCATCTTTTAGATACCTCTGAAAAGCCAAAAGACAAGATACATAGCATGCTTTAAGTAGTCTGGAGTGGCCCTAAAGCATCTTGAAACTTTTCCAATGGCCAAGAGGAGCATTTAGTCATCATTTGACAACTAGTTGGGTATTTTTTTTTCATGTTTTTGGAAACCGTGTATAATAGTGTTCAATTTTGGAGTCTGAACTCTCAAATGGTTCTGAATGCTGTACACACTGGAAAGCTGGTGGAGTGCACAATTATCCATCTTTGAACTGCTGACAGTTTTTAGTTGGAACAGCAACAGAGGGGTAAGCTTTTTTAGGTATCAGGGAGGATTTGGTTGGTATGAGTTGTCTTTCGAAAACATTTGGTTATTTGATCCTGGAAAATTAAGGAGCTCTCATAAATTATGTGAGAGGGAGAACTTGTATCACTTTTTGTGCTGAATTTCATGACTGGTCAGTTGCTAATCCTTTGACCTACACACATGGGGAAAGAGGTCTCTTTTGCCTCTGGGAAGAAGAGAATTTGCAGAATGGAGATGAAGATTTGACAGCCTTGTATTGATTTGAAAGTATGAAAATAGGCCATAGATATTAGGAACACTTCCCGGATCGCTGCTTTTTGTACGATTTTAGTCTATTTTTTATTGGGATCGCTTGTCCCAGAACGTGGGTCGCGGGGGTGGAGCTATCCAGCAACTATGAGAATCCCTCATGACAGTCACGTTGTCCAATAAATCTGTTTTAGGGATGAGGGTTTACTGCAATCTAATCACTAAAACCCATAGTAATTTTTAAATTTGACAGCACCTTAGCACATTTGCTCAGTACCATGATCCACGTAACTATGAATGGACCCTAAAGGAGATGAGTTATAGAGATGATGGATTACTATGCTGGCTGCTGTATTGCCCACTCCACTCATATGGAGAGGACACTAAAATTTGCACCTTATCTATCTGATAGAGGACAGGAGGGGAAAAGGAGAAGAGGAAGTTTAAAGAAGGAGAAGGAAGTGAAAGGGGAAGAGGGAAATTTAGAGGGAGAGAGGGAGAAATCAGCATCTCAATCCTTAATTCAATATTCAATTGTCATTCGATTCTCCAAATGCGGCTCTGCAGCCCCTTGTTTATAGCGAGATAACCCTAGTGACTAACAGGAAAAAGACAAAATAAGCAAATTCCTTCCCCAAGTAAATAGATAACTACATAATATTCCTAATAAATAAATGTCTGATTATTCTTTCTGAACTTCTTGCTAAAATATGTTTTTGTGATTCCATCAGTTACCTTCACATTATGTGCATTTTTTAACATCTCTTGTAGGAAATTTTGGAGTTCAGAATATGACAAGAGTAGATAGCGTTCAAGTGTAAATTACTTTTTTTTTTTTTTTGGTATTGACCCACTCACCTATATGTTATCCTCTTCACATGAAGCTGAAATGCCGTGATTGGCACCCTATGGATCATCCAAACCAAATTGCTTATTTGTAAACGATAAAAGATCTGTTAAACAATAAAAGCCAAAATATCCTGTAGAAATAACCTTTTGTCATCTCCCCCGTTCTCTCTCTCTCTCTCTCTGAACCCTTTTGTCATTTCAAGGCTAAAGCTGTGCAGATTCGAACCCTCCCTGTTGCTCTAGCTGCAATTGTTGTGAGAGGCCTTGAGACAATGTAACAGTGTGGTGTACGTTCACTAATGTATTTTTGACTATATATTAATACTGCAATTTAAGTGGCTGGTTTTAGATCCTGGGGACATCAAAAGGGATATCTCTCATCACAATAATAAGTATTAAATACATAATAAGATAATAAAAATGAAAGTGAAAGGTTGTTGACCTTGTGGTTGAATCATTTTCTTCAGACTTCAAGAGAAAATGAGTTTATTTGAAGTTCTTGTTTTATATGATATGCTAGAGCTGCAACTGCTTAGGGTCATGGTATCTTTGCCAAAGGCTGATTATGAAATCTTGTCTCACCTGGAATCCTAAAGATCGATTTCCTCATGTCCGCTGAAAGTATATGTTGAAATTCTTCCTGTTTCCTTTATTATGTGGATGAATTGTTCAATGTTTTTTACTTCTGAATTATGCATATCCCTGTTTGCCATAGCCATGACTATGTAAGATGATATTCCTGCGTTATTCTTTGGTCAATGCATTTTTATTCGATATGCAATGTCATTCTCATTTCTATAAAGTCAAATCTGAAGATATGCAATTCGCTAAAATACTCTTTGATATGATATAGAAATATATTTCTATAGAAGTAAAATGTAAGCTGAAAATGCCTGCATTTAGGAGTACATATCTCTTTGAAGAAGTCTAATCGGAATATTCATTATTCTCATTTGCTAAATGTAACGAGGCAGTTGAATCAAAATGCCCCTCTTACAATGTGCCGCCTCTGCGCTGGAGAAGGCACCCCCTGTTGACATTGTCCTATTCTTTTTAAGACCTCCAAATATGTATGATATGTCATTTTTCTTGTTATCTTCCTTTTGTCATTTAGAATTATTGTTCTCATTTCTTTAAAAAGGAGTTGTGGGGTCATATTTTCCAAAAAAAAAAATTAATGCATGGAGAATTTGGTTTTTGTATTTCCAGGGAATCTTCTGCTAAAAAAATAGTTGTGATTTGTTTTTTCTGTATTATGATTAGAATGTCAAAGGGTGGAAGAAGTCCAAGATGCAAACATATGTGATGGCCATGAATGCTTCAGGTATATGGTATTGTGGAGGAGCATGGAAGTCAGCATGGTCTTATATACAGCATATCTTAATGAAACCCTTTTTCATCAGCAGAGAAACGTGAGTCTTCTACCTGGCAGATTAATTGGAGAATCAGGATGTCTTCTGAGATCAGATCGTTTTTGGTGTATATGGATTATTAATAGTTAGTTCTTACATTATTGACAGAAATGTGATATCATATGTCTTTATTATCTTATCTATTCATTCAATCCACAATTGTTTTTAGGTGATATGACATGGAACCAGCAGAAGCATGACATATTCGATCTGTTTTTGCTGTATTCATATGGAATTGTCTATTTGTAATTGTGTATGTTTAAATGTATACACGAGCAGCAAAAAGTGATGCTGCATTTGGTTATTCGAGTTTGTTGTGTTGGTTTCGGTCATAACTGTGATTCAACCTTGAGTTTACATGTCCTTTTGTAGCACAGAGCTGGGACAAGATGGTTCTTTCCCCTTGATACCAAACTTGCAGAACCACTCGTTGATCGAGAACCCTTTCTTGAAGGAAGTAGCTCTTGTTTTTGTGCTTCATGGATGACTGGATGAGGAGGACCTTAAAACTGTGGGAAACATGCCTTCTTGAGTCCAGGAAAAAAAAGGGCTAAAAAACCCTTGGAAAAGGACATTGCCAAAAAACAAAAAGGCCCGTATTAAGTCTAAGGTCCTTATAATGAAATTGAATAAACATATGTGGCTGAAGTTAGTAAACAATTGATAGTCTTGAAATATAGAAGATCAACTTTGAATCCCATCAACATGGCCTTTGCGCCACTCCTTTTTGTTCTCTTTTTTTGTGGGGGAGGGAGAAAGGTTGGAGCTAATGAGCACGTTCTCTCTGATTCATGATGCAGACAATAATTATATGGAAAATTACAAGTTTTTCTTTCTTTGATGTGGAGTGAAACTAACACGCCATACATTTGATGACTTAAATTCTGGAAATATTCTTCTAACCTTTTTATCTCATTCTAGTTTCTGAAACTCCTCTCATTCCAACCTCTTCCTTTTATCTAGAAAAAATAACGTTGGAAGAAATTAAAATGCGTTTTTTAAAATGTTGCAAGAATTATAAAATAAAATAAAATAAATAAATAAAAGTTAAAAGCAGTTTGAAAGAAGTTAAAATGAGTTGGAACAAGTTGGATCGAATTAGGATTAATTAAAATGTTTAATTTCCTGTCAAAAAAATAGACCCTAAAAATAAAATGAATATCATAATTCAAACCCACACTCCCATTTTTTGTTGAAAGTAATTTCTCATAGATATCCACTGGAATCCCTACCCTAGCTAGGGTAAGAGTGCAATACAGCATAAATGAAGCCCCTCTTTTTATCTTTATTATATAGGTCGGTTTGGTTATAGTGCAATGACTTAACCTCATTATCCTCCATTTTTGTCTCCTCACAATAATACTTGGGCATTGCTTCTTTCTTCTCCATAGAAATCATATCCTAAGTACAAAAAGCATAAGTCCCTTCCCTTCCCTTCCCTTCCCTTCCCTTCATAGACCTTCGAATTTGTATTGCATTTGAATCATTTCACCTTTTGAACACTTTATTCCTTTCCTTTTCTCATTCATATAATGTATTCCAACATTACATGTATCAATCTATGCTCCCCACTTATCATCGATGTGTCACACTTCATTCACTCTTGCTTCTCAAAATGAGGGATTATATGTAGTCGGGGTCCTATTTAAGATGTCGAGGTCTATAAGAAATAAGTCTAATAAAATTTTTCGGTGTATAAACAAGTCCTCTTTAAATTTAAATGTTGTATAGAATATCAATCTCAAGATTAATTAGAAACAGAAAATCACGATTACTTTGATCAAAGGAGAAATTGTGTTGACTTGAAATTGAACCCAAATGATTTACTTTTCGAAAAATTTTATCAAACGTATTAATGTCGTATGAATTAGTAAGGGACCGAAGTTAACAAGTATAGGAAGACAAACTTGCTAACATTAATGCTCGTCATTGACAATAAATGTAAACCTTATAAAATTTCGGAATCTCTTATCCTTTGCATTTTAGAGTATTAGGCTCTTTCTTTCAAAAATTATAGCATTAAAAAATATTATATTGAGAGTTACATGTCTCCTCATCTTTTGAAAAGTTGATAAGTACTCTCTATTCCCATAACTTTTGAAACCTGGCCATAAATTAAGAATTTAAATTATGGGAGTCCCCTACATGTATATACATTCCTTGCACCTTATAATGTCTTTTTTATGAGCGTCTCAATGATAATAGGCGTAACGATATCTCGAGATACTGTAAATATATTACTAAAGAATATCATTTTTGATATTAATGTAAGGAAATTAATTTCCCCCAAAACATAAAAAAAGAAAACTACGATAAGAAGAGAGATAATTCCTCAGCAATATCGTAGCTCCCAGCTAGTATAGTTACACCCCAAAGAGAGGCAAAGAGCCATATTATCATCAACATTTTTTAATTTTCATCCTTATTTTTTTATTTTTTGATCAAACATATCGTCAGGAAAACCAACGTTTTTTTCCTTTCTTTTTGTTTTTTTAAGAAAAAAATTAGATGGACAGTGGTGCAAGTGTACCCATAATTATAAAACATTCCACAGAAAAAATTGAAGCTGCTGACATTGCATATATTACAAACTTCAAACTAATATCATATATATAATGAAGAAGTCTCCAAAATGTGGAAAAAAATATATAATCCATATTGTTTTCGTTTTGTTATTAATAAATAGGAAAAAGTCGTTCTAACCAGCTAGATGCCCCAAAACATATATATTTATATTTTATTATGAAAATCACTCTTTATATGATCAAAGATGAGGATATGTCTTGAGACTCAAATAATTAGTTTTGTATCATTCATTGGGGTGATGTATGCTAATTTAACGGATAAAATTTTAAAAATTACTTCATGTGTCCTATTTTTATCTTCCTCATTTATAATTTTTTCACAAAATGATCATTAAATGGACTATCAATCAATAGATTTGCATCGTTTATGTCAAACAAGCCATATTTTATTTAACTTTAATTAACAGCTTGTTATAACTTTTTATAGTTCTTTACATCTGATTACAATTATTTACAACTTTTTATAACTATCTTACAACTCCTTACAACTGCTTACAATTCCTTACCGTTAAATGAATCAAGACTTAACATTCTATTGGCTTATAATTATCCTCCTTAAATAGTGTATTTTTGAGATTTAGGAATATAAAAATATGACGGAGGGAGTAACATTTTAAGTTATAAATTTACTTTGTCGACATATATTTGTTCTTCTTCACATCCACTGCGAGCGCGCGCACACACATTAAAAAAAAAAAAAGAAAGAAAGAAAGAAGTTGTTACATTATATTGTTCTTTGGTGATGCAATGGATTAATATACATACCAACCCCATATTATTTGAGAAAACCTGATTAGTTGATAACTTGTATTAAATGGCTAAACTCTATTAGTTTATATTTTATACTAATTAAGGAGCTTAATCACTCTTAAGTACAAGAGATTGTAGCTCTAAGTGGAGCCGAAAAGATCCCTAACTTTATTCAAAACTAATATCCTATTAGGTTGGCTCAGTATTAGCCATTCTCAGCCACAAAGACGAAATATACTTGGGACCCCCTAAACATTTTTAATCACAAAATTCCAAATCAAATTTTTATTTCTCATTTGTTATAATTTAATATACAAATAAATGTTTTATTATAGAATAGAAGGATGACATGTACCATAAAAAAAATTAGGAGGAGCAAAGCTCAGCAAAGGTCAAAGAAAAAATTAGCTGAGTCAGCTTACTGTTTTTGGAGACCAACTCCCCGAGCTGCTACTTCCCACCTTCCAAGTAGCTTCATAGGATCACCAAGGGGCACCCAAGAGCCTCAGCCATCCTTCTTTGCTCTCTCTCCTCATCTTCTGTCTTATATATACCTTCATCGGAGACATGTCCTCCCCACAACACCGGCAGATCGAAGGAGGTCCTGGTGGAGAGGAGGAGGACTTGATCATCTGTCTATCTGTGTGCTCGTGCGCGTGTGTATCTGTATCAGCAGGAACGGAGAGACAGAGGGAGAGGGTAGTAGCGAGTGAATGGAGTTGAGGCCAGGGAAGATGTGGGTAGCGGTGCCATTTGTGGTGATGTTCTTAGTGGAAGGGTGCACCATAGCCTTGACCATAACGGCGAAATCGGCCATGGGCAAAGGAATGAACCAGTTTGTGTTTGTGGCCTACACCAATGCACTCTCTTCCATCCTCCTCCTCATTTACTCCCTCATCTTTCATAGGGATAGGTAAGATCGATGTATCATCCAACCCACATCCTAATTAATTAACCTATCATTAATTAATTACATGATAAATCTGATATTCGTTTTCCCTGTATTTTGCTCGGGTCGGAATCGGAGCAGCATGAAGAGGATATTCACGAAGAAGCTGATGGCTCGATTCTTCCTGCTAGGACTTACGGGGTACGTGTTACTACTTCGTCATCGTCTTCGTCTTCTGATGATGTGTATTCTTTCGTGCATGCACGTATACACACGTACAAAAACACCATTTCCATATACGTATCAAGTATATGATATGATATGCACGACATATATATTGATATTTACAGCTTTGAAGAAAATGAATCTTGATATTCTCTGGCAGTAATGTTGTTCGGATATTTAGCTGCAATTGCATATTCTTGGCCAGCATTAAAGATCCACTTCCCATTCACTGTTACAGACAGCTACTAATCACCTAATCCGGGTCCAAGATTAATTAGTTTGTCCCCCAAAAATAAAAAATCGGGTAAATTATCCGAAACTTCTAGATTTAGAAGTTAAAAGGGAGGGATGCCCAATTAGGTCACTGTTAAACCGGTTATTACATACACGATCATTTTAAATATACTAATAAAATTATGGACATCGGATTTTTGCTATATGATATGACTTACGTAACTAAATGGAAAACATAATATATCAGCGTATTTTTTGAGGGTGTTAATATATTTTCTAACACCCTCAAAAAATACACCAATATATTATTTTTCCACAAATATATTATTTTTCCAATATATAATATATTGGTGAAACATGTCTAGAAAATAATAAGGGAGCATATTTTTCCACTACCCATTCTATGAATTAGAGTATGACTAATAGAATTGAACCAAGTCTTTGTATTAATTTTCATTTATTTTATATAATTAATATAGGTTTTTAACCTTACAAAAGGGCTTCATAAAACTTTAGTATTTTTATCAATTAATTTTATCGACACCCGATGAAAAGTAATTAATTAGTATAATTTATGTGATTCTCCTTATTCCACTCCTTTATTCATATTCTTTTAAAACGACGGGTGTGTTGTATTTTTTAATTTTTAATAATTATTTATTCCGTGGTTAAGTTTGGAAGGTTTTAGTGATGTCGATATATGTATATGTGTTGCAGAATAACAATAGCGCAGAACCTTGCATTCACGGGACTACGAGACAGCTCACCAATTGTTGTATGTGCCATGGGACTTTTGCTTCCCTCCTATCAATTCTTCCTCAGCCTTATTCTCAGGTACATTTTCAGATTAATCTCAATATAACCCTACGATTAACGTACTCATACATTTGATCATGAGCAGTCAATTTGATGATCATGGGTCCCCTGAATATCTATCTAATCTACCGATTAATCAGGACCACTTGATTTTTGTGGGAAATTAGTGTAGTTCATTTGCCACAATCTCAATCTCTCTCTTCATTGGCTTCTTTTATTTTTTTTTTTCTTTGGGGTTCGATGGGATGGAATAATACAAAGTTGCCCATGATATATTTTCTATTTTTTAAATTTTGATGAACAAAAAATCAAAATTTAATGTCGGATGTCTCCATCACCTAAATATATATTCCTTACGTCATGGTCTTGAATCCCTTTTGACACTGACCCCTTGGCCTGAGGGGAAAGAATCAGCAATATTTTAATTATTATTTTAATTAATTCAGAATGGATTAGTATGATTACCACATCTTGGTGTGCAACTGGTTAATTTGCCTTTAATTTTTCCTCTAATTTGTGCTAATTACGAATGGATTAGTGTCCCCTCTTGCACTAGTCTAACATGCTTAAGTGCCATGACTTTTTGTTTGAGGTGACATTTTGTTTTATAAACATTCATGATTTCGAAGGCTGATGTGGTATCTTGTTGACTCTTTGTCGATGATATCATCACTTATGTTTCGAGATAAATTAAAAAATTTTAAGAATAGATATCCATCGATCTCTTATATACATGCTATTTTTCTTTAAAAAAATTTATAGTTATGTTTTTTAATGACAGTAACTTAAAATTTATTTACATAATTAAAAAAAGTTATTCAGAATTAATAAAATACTTTATTTCGTAATACATTTTATATGAAAAAAATTGTTTGCGTATATGTGGGGTCATCATTCGATTCATTAAACAGCAATTTCCTTTGAAAAAAGTCAATAATTAGACACCTTCACTGTTATTTCAACATCTCAAACATTATCCAATAATGCATGATTAATTATTTGAGCCATTAGATGTATGATGACATCATAAAGTATACAATTGATTAAATTAGCAGATATATTAATTTATGCATATATACACATAATTACAGGAAGACGAAGTTGAACTGGAGAGTAAGCACTCGCATCAAGATAGCCGGTGTGGTAGTGTCAGTTTTGGAGCAGTTATGGTTGCCACCTACATGGGCTCCTCCATCCTCTCTGGTCCGCTCTTCCGCCCTAAACTTCTTCAGGGTCCAAACCCTCTCTTCATCTTCATCTCTGCCACCGATGAATGGATGTTCGGTACCTTTTTGCTTGCTGTTGCCACCTTTTTCATCGCCATTTGGGGCATGATTCAGGTATACACAGTAGTCTTACATCTCTTAGACTATCTGTCAAATGACATATTCAGATGCAGATCTTACCTCGATAGAGTCTCTGACATGTACTTTTTTTTTTTGGATGGTTAGGTTGCCACATTCACAAGCTTCCCAGATATGATGGTGATAGTAACCTGCTACACTATATTTGGGACCTTCCAAACAGCATTTGTGGACATTATGTTGAATGGAGACCTAAATGCTTGGAAATTAAAGATGGACTTGGAGCTCCTTATCATTATTTTGACAGTAAGTATACTACTTTCTTTTCAAGTTGTCATTATTCTGACAGCAAATTTTAATTACTGATTTTTTTTTGGTAGGCACTGTTTGGGACATTGGGTAGGAGCAGAATCCAAGCATGGGTTATGAGCTTGAAGGGCCCAATGTATGTGGCCATGTTTAAGCCTGCTGGGATTTTTGGGCCTGCACTTTCGGCCTTTCTTTATTCGGCAGTGCTCTTCATTATGGAACGTACGTATTACTAACATACTCTCTCCTTATTTATCGATACTGAGTTATGATTGATGTAATTGAAATGTGTTTTGTTTTGATGCAGTGTGATTGGTACAATAATAGTAGGAGTGGGGTACTTGACAGTACTAATGGGAGTCAAACAAGAAGTGAGAGAAGATCAAGACTCCAAATCTGTCTCTCCTGAAGACATCAAAGCACCTCTTTTGCAACAGACCGATGAACAAGTTTAAAGGCACAACTCCTGCATTCAAAAATAAAAAAGATCATTTCGTATTATTCCAGGGGTAATTATTCCTTTTTTTCCCCTTAATTAATTTTTTTCGCAAATGTACAAAAACAAAAGATTTATAGCATGATATTGATCTATGTCCCGATTTTTTTTTAAGGGTTTTCGATTATCAAAGGCTCAATTGGATGAAGATTTCTGTGAATTAATTCAACGGACGATGAAGATGAAGAGTTGTTGTAAATATATATTTCTATTTTGATTTCGATTTCGATATGTGGATTTATCTCAAGCCCCAATTTTATTAGGGACAATGAGGGTACGTATATTGTAGAATGGGAGCGTGAGTAATTCGTACTTTGATTTGAGGGTTTAGTTTCCTTCTTTCTTTGTACTATGTCCTTTGTAATTTTTCTTCAATTAATGAAAAAAATAAAGAAAAAAAATAGTCTAAGTTCCTTTTCTATGGTATTTATCCAATTAAATAGTCTCGTTAATAGCATATTTATTCATCTAATTAGTTTTCTCACGTACTTTATCAATGTTAATTACCATCCATTTATTAATTTCAGGGTTTGTGATCCTTCATTGGCGCATATGCATGCTGTAATATGCATGCATGCATGCCCAAAAACGCAGGATTTAAAAAAAAAAGATTTAAAGAGGCCATATTGACCATTTTAATTTCGAAATCAATAAAAAGGAGTATTAATTTTATCGATTTGAGACATTCTCTACTTTGTTCAGAAAAAATGGCTACGTGTCATTTGAACCTAGGCCATATATTATGCTTCTGTTTAAACTCTATATATTTAAGATTTTTAGAAAAATTAAGACAAAAGTTTATGACTCATCAACATAATAACGAATATAATATTTAGTCGAAGAAACTTTGCCGTTCGATAAATACAAAGCAATGTTTTTTAAGATCATTTTAATATTAAGAGGTAGCTTAATGTATACGCACAAATTTATATATATATATATATATATATATATATATATATATATATATATATATATATATATAACAAAAATATACTACATATAAAAAAATTTGATAGGTTAGAAACCCTCTTGAGAAGATAATTAAGTAGAGGGAAGACCTTCTTTGATTAATTTGGTCACAAAAAGATGATGTTAATTATATATTAATTAAGATAATAATGACAAAATAATCTTTGATTATATGAAGTCTCCTACATACATTAATTTAAGGAGCAGCTTCCAAAGGAAATGACCTTCCTAATTATAATATAAAGTTTATATTTCAAATTAAATGAATTATAAAGCGGCCCTTCCCAACTCGAAAGGTATGAATTGAGTTTCGACCTAAAAATGGCGAAATTGGCAGCTTCAATTCATGCAATTACATGGACAAGCCTGACTTTGTTTGGCTTGATTTCTGCAAAAGTTTATATTGTTGGGGATGAAGCTGGTTGGGCCCCAGGCAACAATTACTCCTTGTGGCTCAAAGGCAAGACGTTTTTCAAGGGAGATTATCTCGGTATTACCTCTTGTGATTTAGCTTGCAATGTGATTAGTTGTTTGATTTGTCTGTTTGGTTAGAGATTTTTTAAAAATTTGATAGACGGGTTATTTGGGTTGATTTTGTAGGTCGATCTATGTAATTAGATCGATATATCTGGTGTTTGTTTAGTTGGTCTTAAATTTGTTAAATTTTTACCTATTTAGATTTGGTTATCAATTTGGGTCAATATCGGATGATTAAATTTGGACTGTCCTGTCCTGTGACATCTAAGTCATATCTTATTATTTAGATTTGGATAAATAATTGAACAAAAATTAGTATTATCTTATTATAGTGACAATGTTATTCTAATTCTCTCTATTAAATACATTAGTAATTAATTGTTGCAAAAATTCTGATTATTTGGGTCAAATTTAATTTGAACAAATTAGATAAATGTCTTGTAGCAATATACATCTTAATTGTCTTGTTTCAACCTAAATTAATATGTTATTGGGCCTTATACAAAAAAATTTTAATAATTGCATTTAATTATGAACTATAAAGTTCTAGTATTCGTCGATTACACCAACGGGAATAACATGATATCTAATCAAATCAACCATATCCGCAAATATGTATCGTACACATGATTTTATAATTGTGAAAAATTAAATGTAAAAATATCATTTTACACAAATTATAAGTTGTAATACCATTACAATCTTCAAGCATATAATTTTTTTCAATCAATATATGATAATATAATTTTAAGGTCAAAACACTTGCCTTGTGTAAAATGCATATCATTCCGGACGAAATATTTTGTTGAATATCTGATTTTTTCACGTCAAACAAATTTAGATTTGGATCAAAATTAAGTTTGAATAATAGAATTAAAAAAATATCATGACTTTACTCTCTTTTTTTCTTTTTTTTTCCGAATGCATAATCGGACCGAAGGAAACATGGTCGTCCATATATTAAAATATGTTGTACATGCACGTTAATAATATGGTGCTGCTGATGTTCTACAAAGCGTTGGATGGATAGGAAGAAAAAAGGCTAATATTGATTGGTGGGGTTTGTTGTTGTGTCGTGTAGTATTTCATTACGCAGAGGGATACAGCGTGGAAGAAGTGACAGCAGAAAAATTCAGAAGATGCGATCCAACGCAGGCAATATTCTCAGGGACAAATGGAAACACTTCAATCCCTCTCACCAAGTCTGGACTTCACTACTTCATCGGGGCTGCCTTCGACGAGTGCCCTCGGGGCATGAATCTCTCTCTTACCGTTCACTGACACCTCTCATCGTTCTCCTTCCCCCTTTCTCTCTTCTGTCTCCTCCTGCAGAATCACAACTACTGTTGTTTTTCTTCACTTCTTCTTACATGTATTATGATAATGCATTGAAGACAGTCAAATTACTCTTGATCTTCTCCTGTGGCAATCTCATACTATGTTTATGAGATAAGTTGCAAGTTGATGTAAATTTCGAGGAATTAAATTCATGAAGTATATATGTAGACCATCATAATATGACATAACAGAAAAATAGTAAAATTTTACGGATAAAATTAAAATAAACTAATCGTAATAAGTCAATATACTTTTTATGGGTGCTGGTGCTAATATAATTTCTCTAACAGAAAATAGTTGAAATTATGAAGACTATTAGTCACCAAACAGAGTTTTGAGTTTGCTGCACCCAGTGAAGTGCCAAGTTTTTGAAAGCCCATTGTCAGTTTTGGGCAGAGGCCCAGTTTTATGGGTTTTATTATACTAGTAGTTTTCCTCCTCTTTTATCGAAATCAAAATCAAAACAAAATCATGATATAGTAAATAAATAAATGAATTCAATAAATTGAGAAAAAAGAACCATACTAAAAATATTCAAAGTAATAAGTTCATTTTTCTCTGAATTATATATATATATATATATATATATATATATATATATATATATATATATATGGATTTTCTTTAAAATTATTGTTAAACGTTGAACAAACCTTCAAATTTTACAAGTTGATAAATTCAAATTAAAAATACGGCACCAATTTTATTTTATTTTATATGGTGAGAGGTCTAGTAGTACAAGATACGTATATAATATGAGTATAAATCCCACCATTTGACCAGCTAAAGAAGGCTGATCTTCATGTAGAAATTACGGCAACAAATTAAGGAGCAAATTCTGTGACTTATCCCCCATTACAAGGCATAAGGCTGCTGCTGATCGTTAACCTCAGCCTACTGGTATTTGAGTATTTCTGTATTTATAATTTAAAACGTAATCCGATCCCCAGTGACATGGACATGTTAACCAGTGATCTAATTAACAACCTCCTCCTCCCCTACTCTACTCTTCTATGTTGGTGATGCATCAAGAACATCTTCATTTTCTGTCTCAAGATCAATGTTAGTGCATCTACATGCTCTTCTAGCTTTGTTGTTTTTTGTTTTTGGTCTATGGTTCTTCGTTTTAGTTCGAAGTATTGTTAGCCTATAAAGGGGTAGAATTTTTTTCATCACAAATTTTCCTTATGCATAAAATTTGGACATTAAACCTTGCTTAAAAACAAGTGTCCAATTACTTGATCGCACCGGTGTTGATAGCAACCCTTTTGTACTTAAATCACCGCATCTCGACGCTAAAATCTTTTACGCTTAGGAGGACTATAATTTCACTGTCTGTATTTTTATCAATGAGGATCTCGACTAATCAATAAACTTAAATGCATATTCAATTTTCATTTTGTTCCTTTTTTAAATGATACAAGATGAAGTATAAAAATCCCATCATAGTGTTGAACTATTTTATTAAATAGTCCTATAAACTATAATTTATTTTTAAAATTTTTTAAACAACTAATAAAAATTAGATCTTTTTGAGAATTCAAATACGAAAGTCATCCTTAATTATTAGGTTAGATGAGAGGACAATATATTTATAACCGTTGCTCCATGTAGAGGACCCAACCCAACCCAAGACAGAGACAAAAGCCTTGGCTCATACTCATTAGCCACGTCATCTGTGGCTGAGGCTCTTCAATATATAAATCACTGGAGATTGATTTATTTATTTTTTTGAAGGGTTAACGTCTATGAAAACAGCCGAAAGGAAAACACCAGAAAAGGCTTAGTGCTCATACAAACAATTAAGCAAGCAAATAATGAAAATTAGACCCAAAAATATTTGCATGAAAATGCCAACTCAACAACCAAAGCTAACATCTTTCTTTTCTTGCAGAGGAAAACCCCAACTTTCTCCATCAAACACCCCACTTCTCCTCCAAAGTTAAGCAAGCAGAACAAACTCTGTGCCTCCACCCTCTCTTTTCTCCCTTTTTCTTTTCCTTAAAGCTCTCTCTCTCTCTCTCTCTCTCTCTGAAAATCAAGGGTTGTTGGAAGATAATGTAGTGGAGTATTCTTCAAATTAAGCTTCCCACTTGCTCTTCACATACTCTTCTTAAGGATTCTCCCATACTGCATTACATTCTTACAGGCAAAACTCTTTCACATCTTCTTGCTTGTGCCAAAGAAACAGTTTTGGAATAGACAGCAACAACGATTAGCTGTAATGCCTTTCGGTTTGGTTTCCGCTTGGAACAAGCGGAGGAGGAGCAAATCTCAGGATCAAACTCATTCTGACCCATGTATATATCCTTTGCTCTTCATCATTTCATTCTTAAAATGCATGAGAATTCCATTCACCTGTGAAAATTTTTGAAAAAAAGTTCCAAATAATTATGATTGTTCAGTATACTGTTAAATTTACAAATGTCTTTCAGGGATTTACAAACCTGCAGAATTTTGGCAACTTGAGGAACAGAACCCACCAACCAAAAGGCACCATGGATCATCTGTCTTCACCCTCAAGGAGATGGAAGAGTCAACAAACTCATTTAGTGACGAGAATTTCATTGGGAAAGGTGGATTTGGAAAGGTTTACAAGGGCACCCTTCGATCAGGAGAGGTACGGTTTGGTAAGCATAACTTTCCACATCAGGTGAAAACAATACGCCTAAAATGATGCAAATCAGACTATGGAACTCCATTCCATCTGAATTTGGCGTGTAAATAAGTAGTTTTGTAACGACAAATTGCAGTGAAAGAAATGCTCTATTATCATTTTCTTGTCCTTAAACTCCACTACCAAAGACTGAATGCTGGTGCTGTTAATGAACCCCTCAGGTTGTAGCAATCAAGAAAATGGAGCTACCACCAGTTAAGGAAGCCGAAGGAGAGCGTGAATTCCGGGTCGAAGTTGATATCCTCAGCAGGCTAGACCACCCCAATCTAGTTTCCTTGATTGGGTATTGTGCCGATGGAAAACACCGATTCCTTGTGTATGAATACATGCAGAATGGGAACCTGCAAGATCATTTGAACAGTAAGTATACAGATGTATAATAGATATAGAAAATATTCTTCATGCAAAATTTCCCAAGTGAACCTGAGCTAAATTAACCATAAGTGGGTGCTAAATTGATAGGGATAGGTGAACCCAAGATGGACTGGCCAAAACGGCTCAAAGTGGCACTTGGAGCAGCAAGAGGGCTTGCTTATCTTCATTCAAGCTTGGCAGTTGGGATTCCTATTGTCCATAGAGATCTCAAATCGACTAACATTCTTTTAAGCACCAATTTTGATGCAAAGGTAAGAAATTCAAGCAAAAGAATTTACTGACAATACACTAAGCAATTAAGTAATTATTACGGCTGCCAAACAGATATCAGATTTTGGGCTTGCAAAGTTGATGCCAGAAGGACAGGAAATTTATGCAACTGCCATGGTGCTTGGCACGTTTGGCTACTTCGATCCGGAGTACACATCGGTAATGCTGATAATCTATTGAAAACATTAGTTTTTGCTTTACTTTCCAATGATTCAAATATGACAAGAGAGACTTGTGCATGTTCCCAAAAGAGATTTAATTGTTTGGCATCTACATGAAATAAAAAGATTTCTCACAATGAGATATTCTATTGGTGACAGACAGGGAGACTGACCCTGCAGAGTGATGTTTATGCATTTGGAGTGGTGCTTCTGGAGCTTTTAACTGGACGCAGAGCAGTGGATTTAAATCAGGGGCCAACTGATCAAAACCTTGTACTACAGGTGGCTAACATATTAAACTGGAACATGCAATACAATTTATACTTATAAATGACATTGTACCTTAAATTCAATGCTATGTTTCAGGTTAGAAGCATATTGAATGATCGAAAGAAGTTGAGAAAAGTTATAGACCCAGAGATGCCACGACACTCCTACACAATGGAGTCTATAACTATGTTTGCAAATTTAGCATCACGTTGTGTACGGATAGATAGTACTGAGAGACCAACAATGTCAGAGTGTGTCAAAGAGCTGCAACTCATTTTCCATACAAATACCAAAGGCTTGGGTATGGCTTTACATACCCTTCGAATGGTCTGAACTCTGAAATGATATCATGTCAATGTCAGCAGAATAAGCCTCAATAGCTCAATTCTCAAATAGCTCATTTCATCTAACAAGTTCATCAAGGATATATGATTTTGGCTGCACTGAGAAGCATTTTCCAATGTTGTGATATTGCTACAGGGAGAAAATGTGGTACTTTTTTGGCCACCCCTCCCCCCCAAAAAAATTGTTATTCTAATTTTATTAGTCTGCGTGGGGACAAAAGTCAGCATCTTTTTCATTTGGTAATTATGATATATATGTGTGTAAGTTCATCAATGACACCAAATAACCTCCATATACCCAATCTGGATCTAATACTGTGACTCGTTCTCATGACACCAATATCCATCAATAGCACAAAGGGGAGAGGTGCAAGGAAATCGCATGCATGAGCTTAGATACTACTAGTGTTATTGTAATGTAATATAGAACTTACTGAGAAGCTGGACGTTATTCAGTCCTCATCAAAGGATTTCTGCATGTCCTAAGGAGAAAGTAAAGTCAGTGGATGAAATAAAATTTCACGTGGTTCGTTTGATCACCACAACCATGAACTTAGATACAAATCTGTGCAAGACAATGTAGGGGAACAACAGTGGCGGAGCTAGCAAATATATTTAAGGGTGTCCCTTTTTTAATATTTATTAAATTTTATAAACACTATCATTTTTTATATGTGTCTCCTTTAACAATTTTATAATTTTTTTAGAATTTTTAAATATAATTTTTTTTTTCTATGGGTGTCCTGGGACACCCATAACTCTCACATAGCTATGCCCCTGGGGAGCAACCATCTATGCAGTTATCAATATTGAAAAGAGCAGGCCAAACTGAAAGTCATGCACAAGCAAGGACGCATGCATTCACCTGGTTTATGTCTCTCTTCCCCATCTTTTTTTATTTTGCTTTAGGTCAGGGAGGGGGTGTTACAGGGTGTGTGTAATCATAGTAACAAATGCAAAGGTGAACCACATTCAGTGGAAAGTGAATAAGAGAGGAACATCACCTCATCAGACAATAAAGATTTCGATTCACTTTCATCCATTGAAGAAAAGGAACTTTCATCACTAACACTGGCCATCTCTGAAGTCTTCCTCAAAGCAGGAAGCTCCTTACGCATCAAATGCTTCCGTCTCTGCAGAGTGAGCAGGATCAGGAAACTATCTGTCTTAACAACATCATAGCCTGCCTTCTTGTACATGCTAAATGGAGCTGAATCAATCATTCTACAGTGCAAATACACACTTCTTGAAGAACTCATCTGCGATATTACTTCCTCACTTGCCCTCAAAAGATGCCAACCAATTCCTCTTCTGAAATATTTACAATAATTTTTTAAGCATAACTCCATCAAACATAATAAGCAACTTTCAGCAAAATCAAGTGTCCTATTATGACTCGCAACTGGACACAACAGCCACCATACGGCTTAGAATATACTTATTACTTACTCAAGCACATCAGACGAAAGAAGGAAATACTTGAACATGCTCCAAAACATTATTATTTTACTCCCAAGTTCCCCACGTTAGTTAATAGCTCAACAGATTATGTGTCAGTTCGTCAATTTGAACAGGACAAGGCAATAAAATCCTGCTCATAGAAATTGAGTTTTTGTCCTGACAACTTTTATATGGACAAAAACAGTTGAGATTATTTGTCGCATAAAAAAAATGACCCAAGGCTCAACAACTTCCTTCTTTTGCTCAGGTTGTTAACTTCTTTTCTTGCTCAAAAGCTTTTAGTCCTTCACTAATATGGTTACTTTTGCCAACTTCTTTTCTGCTCAGAAACAGGTTTGTTAAGATTTTCAGTCATAAGAAACTGTCTTAGGTGGCAACTAACTGCCAGATTAAGTTCTGAAGTAGAAAGACATAGATCCAGCATACTTATTCAGCAAGCATGAATATCTTCCTCTCCATACTTCCTCTCTCTTCAGTTCTTCATTTTCCTTATCATCCCATATCAAATGTGATGGAATTGGACCAAAACAAACCCAGAAGTTTCCATTATCCAGATTTCAACACTAAGAAATCAAGCATCAATATCCCCTGAAACACAAATCTCTTCATTGACTTGCAAAGGAACTAAGCTACTTAGCTTACATATATAAGACACAAACTCGAAGCATAGAGAGATAACCAGCTCCATACGTAGCATCTTCAGCGGATGCCCAAATTGCAATCTCATAAATTGGAGCACATAAGTCACTTCAAGCATATAATGGCATCAGCAAGGAACTTCCCTTCAATACAAGTAGTAAAACTGTTGATTTCTCCTCACTCAGATATGTTGCTGCTGGTATGGATCCAGATGTGGATGCTGATCTAGAATTTGGAATATTCAAAAAACTTGGAAATATTACCTCATAATTAGACAAATAAATATATCCTACAAACTCAAGCAGGTATTATTCAATTAATTACTAGATTTATTCCAAATTGCTCATAGAATCACTTCAATACCCATACTTTCAAATGCAAACACTGGTCAAGAATACTAAGACTTGTACAAATGATAGAGCATATAAACAACATCCATTGTAAAGAAACAAAGCAAGATAAGAAGCAGGAAACTTCACCTTCGAAGGTGCTTTTTCACGGTCATGTTACAGATGTAAGGGCAATCCCTAGGTGGAGTTGGGGTGGGAGGTGAGGCATTAGCACCCCTCTTATCAAAGGACAGCTCCACTGTCCCCGCCAACTCTTCCTCCCCTTCTCTCTCCTCCTCATCTTCATCCCCTCTGTAAAACCCAATTAGTGTCACAGCATGAGGCAGTAAACCTCTTCTTTCAATCAAGTATTGCTTTATCAAGAATCCCAATACAGTCAAGTATATGGTGGGCAAGAACATAGACTCAGCAAATGATTCTGCCAGCAACTCAACAGTAGTATCCAACTCCCAATCCTTCATAACCCTAATAGTCAGATGCCCAGATGACAATTTGGAATAATAAGTGAAATCATCCAAGAATTGAAGCTTTTGGAACTCTTCATTGGTTAGGAAACGCCCACTTCTTGGCAGATTCTGGGAGTCATAAGCAATGGAGGGTGGAGATGAAGGAGAAGGAGGGTCAGGGGAGTGAGAAGCGGAGAAGGAAGGAGGTGGGAAGTTGGTGGAACGGTTGAATTTGGAGAGAGAAGAAGAGAAAGATTGGCACTTTCCTTTGGGATTGAGGGGGTTTTGACTAGGGAAACCAAGGGATGGTGAGAATCTACAGTAGGGAGGAGTGAGAGTACGATGGCCATTAGGATTGATGAGAGCAGACAGAGGGAGATTATGAGTGTAAAGTTGAGGAGCTGTCTGTGGAGTTTGGGATTGGAGCAGTGCTTCTGGATTGCAATTCAGAAGATTTGGTGCACAAATAAGTCCATTAAACGATGACCCAAATTTATATTTATTTTAGATTTTAGATGGATAATTTTAAAAAACATCTTTTTCATAGTATGAAACTTTAAAATATCCTTCACTTTGAAAAAACAACCACCCAGAAAAGATTCTTTTAGGGTCCCAAAAAATAAATTATAAAGAAAGGTAATATTTTTTTTATCACCAACAAGTTGGTAATTTACAGTTTGAAACTCAGCCATGGACATATTTGGGGTACATATATGAGCATTAAATAATCAAAAGATAATATCTTTTCATGTGAAATGTGAAAAATTAAAACCATTTTACGTCTTATAAGAACGACAGTTAAAAGTTATTTATATTCATTTAAAATAAAATTTTATCTTAATATAATTACAAATGTATTTTTTAAATGAAATTTTTTTATTATCTTATAAAATTTCATTACCTAATTCTTTCCAAATTATTTATTTTTTTAAATAAAAATCTACTAACTAAAAATTCTACCTAACTAAAAATCCCATTAACCTACTATTTTCTAATCAGAAAATTCTCAGCACCCATTTCCCTCCCTGTCACGCTTCTCCCTCAATTCCTCACCTCCTCCACTCTCCATCTCCTGCCTTCATGCCCAGCTACCACAGCCTCGCCCACCACCTCCAGCGTCGTCAACTGCCGCCAGCTTCGCCCTCCTGGTTTCAAACCCAGAAACCCAGAAAGTGGCGGCTGACCTAAAGAAAGTGGCGCCTAATTTGATAAACAATGGTAGAAATTTTAATCACGGGTCAATTAATGATTTATGATTAAAAAAAATGGTGGCATTAGTCTGATAAAAAAATAGAAATTTTTTTAATTGAATAGTAGAATTTTTAATCACAGACAGAGTTAATGAATTTTTCTTCTCTTAATGAGATAACTTTCTATTAAAAAAGGAAATAAATAATTTGAAAAGAATTAGATAATGAGATTTTATAAGATAATAAAAAAATTATTTAGAAAGTAAATATATTAGTAATTATATTAAGATAAGATTCTATTTTAAATGGATATAAATATCTCTAAATCATCGCCCTTAGGACGGTTATCAAAATCGAAATTTAAATATTTTTTAATTAAAAAGAAAAAAATTATTAAAAAGACAAATTTATGCTTATCTAAGACAATGTTCAATATTTACATTTTTCTAAGGTGTCAACTTCTAAAAAACATTAACTTTGATATACTGAAACTTTTAACTAATTTAATCTTGCATTCAACCTTTTGTTTCAGTTATCTAATAAACTCGTAACTCTTTGTGTCAATTAAAAGATCTAGGGCTATGTAAAATCATAGTCACTAATTTAATCTTGCATTCAACCTTTTGTTTCAGTTATCTAATAAACTCGTAACTCTTTGTGTCAATTAAAAGATCTAGGGCTATGTAAAATCATAGTCATATATGTACTACGAAGATAACATGAAGATTGTGTTTAATTTGCCAATATAAGAAATCACGATGCCATAATTATATAGAAAAATCATCCCTTGGACTTGAGAGAGAGAGAGAGAGAGATTAAAAATCTGTTCAAAGATTATAAAATATAAGATTAACAGGGCCGGTATATGCAATTCGTATATGCAATTCAAAAGGACATATTATAAACATAGGGAGTAAAAAAAAAAGCTTGTTTTTGGAAAGCAATAAATATACTGTTGTTATGGGCAAACAATGCCCAAAATATTCACCATACAAAATATACTACCCTTGTTCTGGTTGAAACAGAACACAGCTGACACAAGATAGAAAGCAAGATAGGCACATTACAAAGCCCATAACCACTACAGAATTTCTTGCCCATTTTGCTCTCCAAGGACATGGTGGATCTGAACTTCGTGCACTTTCACGAGCGGATGACCGATTTCTTTGATCTCAGATTATCAGCAAACTTCCAAGGTTATTGTTGCGGCTTTTGCAAATCGATAAATGACTGCATCCATAGACTCGTATGACTCTCCAGTCTATGATTTACACCAGACATTTGGGGTTGGGAAAGGGGGGCATGGCATCTTCTCTGCTTTGACAGGAACCCTGGTTGAGTATTTGGATTCACACACAGCCCAAGGAACTTACAAAAATCACCAGAGAATCAGAAATACAACCTCCACAATCTTGAGCCTCAGGTTTACCTGACGAGCATCCATCAAGTTTAAAAGTTTTAATTCCACTTGAAGACTAGGAGTTTTCCATCAGTCAGGCAAACTATTGTCCAGCTATCTCCGAGTACCGGCATTCAAATTCCAAACTCTTGATGTAAAACCTAATGTCAACTGAAGGAGGACAATGAAGCATCATCAACTTAGGAAGGAGAATGAAGCATATGGCACAGGTAGGCAGGTTAGGAATATGTGCAAGATTCTAAGAGATTTCAAGGCTGTTGGTTAAGCTGAGCTGTTGATTATGTTTTATCCACATGAGAGCACAAAATATTAGTAGCTTAGACTTGGTGGGGTGCGCCAGGCCCAAGCAATAGTGCAACGTATGGGCGACGCTCAAGGGCCCTCGTAGCAAGCTACTAAGATGGACCCTCCCCTCAAAAAATTAATTTAATATCATTGTGGGTCAATGACCCACATATCAGATATTAAACTGATAAGAACAGATACTACACTTGATCTTAGCCAAAAGGCCGAGAAAGGTATGATTTTCTTAATCTTGTATGCCTCTATATATATCCCCATTGTTCCAGCTTTATCGTCCGCCTCTGCGATGTGGGAAAGAAGCACTCTTTGACGCCACACATTTATAATCCAAATCAAGCAAATCTTTTTCTTGAAAATTAAGCTCAGCAAATAGCCGTGAGGAGCAACTAAAACCTATATATAGAAAGAAAATAGCCAAAAATGAGCAGGAAAGTATATCAACAGTATCAATGTATGAAAGCTAATCTTCTTTGTGTTTCCCTATTTTACCGATAGTCTCGAAAAAGGCAAATCAAGCCTGCCCAAAGCAGGTAGATGAACAGTTTTTAACTAACATAACTATCAATGCAAGGTGTTGTAGCACTATATTACCAAGCATATTTGCATACTGAAACCAATAAAACTATCAACGACAGCAGTAGAACTCAAATCTGTACATTTCAGTGTCATTCATGGACAATGGACACATTCGAAAAGCAATGGCTACCAAACCCAAGTGGGCGTCATCTTTCTCCATGTCATCACCCTCTCTCCCCTCTTTCTATTTAATACTCAAATACACAGTCATGCGGTCATGCCTATTATGGGAAAAAGGCTATAACTACACAAGCATCATAGTAGGCATATGATAGATGTGCACAAAAGCTGAAATGATGTGGTCGCAGGAATATATCATATTTTCAACATAACCATATACCTTATTCTGGTATCATCTTTGAGTCACACTCAAGATGATACCCCATATTCAACTTTTGCTGAAACAGTCCAACAGGCAATAACTAAAACAAAAATACCGCAAATAAGGTATCACTTGATTGGCTAGAAATGACAGTAGAGGAGCCCAGAATTCTCAGCTTATGATCCTCAAATGGTTACCAAAGGTAGTGGAGTATAGTTCGAACAGTGTTCATATAAGCAATTTGTATACATATCTTTAAAAAAAAAGAGTAAAAAAAGAGACAGATGTAACTTGTATTATAAAGTCCAAGGAGACTACAGGAGACTGCAGCAGGCCAAATAGGTACATTTGATACCAAGTTCACTACATCAATTGGGAAAGCCACAACACCGAGATGAAACATAATAGCATAGGCTTTCAAAGCCAAGAAAAACATGTCGCAAAAGGCAGTTTCCTCAAAACAGGCTTTGACCTTCCCCTTGGGGGTAACATGCTTTGCCATTGGAAAATAATCTATGTGGTGCAGATGTTGTGAGCATGAAAGTGGAAGTGTGGAACACTGAGTAATAACAGAATCACAATCTAGTTCCAAAACCACACTAATTCTTACGTGTGGAGGTACAAAAGTTGATGTTGGTGAGATTTAAACTTAGACCATGGTAACAACTGTCAGTATTTTACCAGTTGGCACTGGCTCCAAAACCAGACTAGTTCATTGAGCGGAACAACAGTTCTCAGCGTGTGATAACTTCATCTCTTATTGCTTGAACCAGTTAAGATGCTTGTCTCATTCTACCATTTCATCTACCATTTCCATATATAAAGAAAGGATAATAAATTGAAACCCACACAGTGAGGAGGAAATTGAAGTGAGGATATCAAATCGATTACAGTATGGCACACACTAGCTATCCTTGGGAATAGCGATTAAGAGTGAAGTTCAAAAAGGCATTCTTAACTACTTATAAGCATGGTTGATATCCCACATCATTAGAACAATCACAGGGAAAGAAACAGGTTAATATAAAATGAACTGCAGAAGTATGGAGAAACACACTTACCTGGACAGGATCAATGGGTGATCAAAAAGGCTCCATTGCACATGGGTGGTGTGCTTGCCTAATGTCTCCCCAAAGTGGGAGAGTGTATGTCATAATTTATGTCAGTGAAGGCCTGGGTTTGTGCAGCCCTTGTACCAAATGTCAGTGAGGGCCTGGGTTTGTGCAGCCCTTGTACCAATTCAAGTTTAAACCTTTCGAGGTTCATCTAAAAGCATTATAGGTTTATGAACTAGAATTACACACAAGCAGTATAGGTTCATGAATCAGAATTATCCCTAAGTAGTAATTATCAATTTGTTTGTAACAAGTTGTGCCAGCCCTTGCTTTTTGATCATTTATGCATTTTGAAAGCACTTGACCACTATGCGAAGTTTACAATATTATCATTTATGAAGTATTTTTCTGGTGTAAAATGCTCTTGAGATGATCCAAATTGGGTATTTAATAACTTTCCGAAAATTTTCCAAAAATTGCAAAAAAACTGTAGATAATAGCCTTCATTTTTTGACCTTGGAAGTACTTGAAAACTATGTGTCCGAAACCCCTTTGGAAGCTTATAGTATTATCTTTTTATGAATTTAGATGATCTTGATGATTTCTACTTATAGCATTATTATTATCTTTTGGATCTTAGAAAGTGATCCCAAAGAAGGCATGAATGAGGAAGATCCGGGTGTTTTATTTCGGTGTTTTTGGTGTATAATGTTCTTTAAATGATCTAGAATGGGCTTAAATAGCCAAGAACCTCTTCAATTGTAAGTAAGTTTGTCAAGATACTATTTAACAACTTTTCGAAAATTTTCTAAAAATTTCAAAAAATTGTAGATAGTAGCCTTCATTTTTGGGTGTTTGAAACACTTGACCATCTGTACCTCCGAAATCCCTTGGAAAGTTCAAGGTATTATCTTTATGAATTTAGATGATCTTAATAATTATTACTTTTTTTTTAAAGGAATAATTATTACTTATGACTTTGCCATTGTCTTTTTAATTTTAGAAGGTGATCACAAAGTAGCCAAGAATGAACAAGATTTGAGTATCTTTACGGTGTACAATACTCTTGAAATGATCTAAAATGCGCCTTATATCAAAGAACCTCTTTAATTGTTAGTAGGTTTGTTAAGATATTATTAGACAATGTTTTGAAAATTTCCGAAAATTACAAAGAACTTTGGATAATAGTTTTCATTTTTAGGTTTTGGAAGCACTTGACCACTTGTGCCTCTAAAATCCCTTGGGAAGTTTACGATATTGTCTTTATGAATTTTGATGATGTTGATAATTATTATTCATGACATTGCCATTGTCTTCTTTATCTTAGAAGGTGATCCCAAAGCAGACCAGGAATAAGCAAGATTTGAGTGTTTTATTTGAGTATTTTACTCGGTGTATACTTTTGAGATGATTTAAAATGGGCCTTAAATATCAAAGAACCTCTTTAATTGTCGAGTAGGTTTGTTAAGATATTATTTGACAAATTTTCGAAAATTTCCGAAAATTACAAAGAACTACGGATAATAGCTTTCATTTTTGAGTTTTGGAAACACTTGTCAACTATACCTCCGAAACCCTTTTGGAAGGTCTTGATATTCTCTATGAATTTAGATGATCTTGATAATTTCTACCTATGGCATTACTATTATCTTTTAGATCTTAGAAGGTGATCCCGAGCGACCATGAATGAGGAAGATTTGAGTGTTTTATTTAAGTGTCTTTTTGTTGTACAACACGCTTTAAATGATCTAAAATAGGCCTTAAATAGCCAAGAACCTTTTTAATTATGAGTAGGTTTCATAAGATACTATTTGACAACTTTTCGAAAATTACCTAAAAGTTGCAAAAAAAATCGTGAATAATAGCTTTCATTTTTGGGTGTTGGAAGCACTTCACTACTATGCCTCCGAAACCCCTCGAGAAGTTCACAATATTATCTTTATGAATTTAAATGATCTTGATAATTAGTACTTATGACATTGTCATTGTTGTTTTGATCTTAAAAGGTGATCCGAAAGCGACTAACAATGAGCAAGATTTTGGTGTTTTATTTGAGTATTTTTCTGGTATATAATGCTCTTGAGATGATCTAGAATGGGTCTTAAATATCAAAGAACCTCTTTAATTGTCAGTAGATTTGTTAAGATATTATTTGACAATTTTTCGAAAATTTTCCAAAAATTGCAAAAAAATTGTGGATAATAGCCTTCATTTTTAGTCTCGGAATTACTTGACAACTACGCCTCTGAAACCCCTTGGAAAGTTTACAATATTCTATTTATGAATTTAGATGATCTTGATGATTTCTACTTATGACATTACTATTGTCTTTTGGATCTTAAAAAGTGATCCTAAACTAGCCATGAATGAGGAAGTTTTGAGTGTTTTTTGGTGGACAATGTCATTTAAATGATCTATAATGGACTTAAATAGCCAAAAACCTCTTTAGTTGTGAGTAGGTTTGTTAAGATATTATTTGACAATTTTTCAAAAATTTTCTAAAAGTTACAAAAAATCATGGATAATAGCCTTCATTTTTTGGTGTTGGAAGCACTTGACTACTATGCATCTAAAACCCCTCGAGAAGTTCACATATCTTTATGAATTTATATGAAGTTGATAATTACTATGTATGACATTGTCATTGTCTTTTTATCTTAAAAAGTGATCTCAAAGCAGCCAAGAATAAGCAAGACTTGAGTGTTTTATTTGATTATTTTTTGGTATATCTCTTGAGATGATTTAGAATGGGCTTTAAATATCAAAGAACCTTTTTAATTGTCGAGTAAGTTTGTTAAGATATTATTTAACAACTTTCCAAAAATTTTCCAAAAATTGTAAAAAATTGTGGATAATAATAGCCTTCATATTTGGTTTTTGGAAGCACTTGTGAACTATACCTTTGAAACCCCTTGGGAAGGTCATAATATTATCTTTATAAATTTAGGGCGTGTTCGGCAACGAGTGTTTTAGGTAGCGTTTAGTGTTTTGAATGAGCTAAAACACTACTTTCTTAATTTTATAGTGTTCGGTTAATTAGCTTTTTTAGTAGCTTTTAGCGTTTATACTAGCTTTTTAAAACGTTACTAACATTAACGTTTGAAAATTGACAACAGAGTTTCAATATTTTAATTCCACAATTACCCTTAATTTATCATAGATATTACAATCCATGCCATTATTATAAAAACCCTAAACCGTGAAACACCGGCTTCTCTCTCCTCAGCTGTCGTCCCTCACCTCGCCCTCTAGCTCTCTGCCCTCTCTCTGCCGTCCCTCTCCCTCGTCCTCAAGCTCTCTGCTCTCTCTCTCCGCCATTCCTCTCCTCTCGCTCTCTCTCTGCCGTCCCTCTCCGCTTTCCTCTGCTCTGCCGTCTCTCTCCTCTCTCCTCAAACTCTCTGCTCTTGCCCTTGCCAAAATCTCAAGTCCAGAATTCTGCTTCCTCCTCTCTCGCTTTGCCGGCTCTCTCTCGATTGGCTCTCATCCGAAGAACTTTGCTCTGCTTCCCCCTCTCTCTCCATCCGAAGAAGGAAAGAAGAAATTTTGGAGCAATACTTGTGAGTAGCAAATCTCTTTCATCTGTTTTTAATTTGTAATGTATATCGTAGTTGCTTGCTTACACGGGTATGTTGCTCTGCTTACACGGGTATGTTGCTTGCTTTTGATTTAGCTTAATTTGGCGTTGATGCTCGGACTTTTAGATGCGTTTGAGATTTGAAGGTGTATTGAGTGCCAATGTGTTTGCATTTCCGGAACAAGGGTTTTTATCTGTTCGTGGTTTTGGTGACTTGTTTCTGGCTGGTTTCTTATGAAGTTTTTAATTTGAGACTTTTATTACGGCTTGCAGGTTAAGTTTCAATGAAATTTGGGTTTTGCTATGTGATAGAAGAACGATGGATTGTAATTCCCGTGTTTATTAACTCTATGATGATTATGATTGGTGAGATGAAATTTTGTTCCTGTTGAAAAAGGGATTATTGTGTTTTTTTGAAAATTAGTTAAGAGTGCCCATTCATACTCAATCATTTACTTACATGCTAACTTTGGGCATACCAAAAGAGAACCCTTCTATGTTGCCACTTTACAATCTATCAAAAGGGATTATTGTTGATGAGATAGAATATCTTACGTTCAATGATAGTTGTGTTTGTATTGAGTTTCACTTTTGCATACCTTTTAGTTGGATTGGAGTAATGCGCTACTCTTGGAAGTTTTTTCTGAATGGAAGCAGATTGAGAATGAAGGGTTCTCCATCTAGTAGTTTTTGGCTAGAGAAAACTTGAGCTTAGGATGCATGCTTGATCTTGGAGACTTCCTAAATACTTGTAAGTATCATTTGGAGTTTTAAAGTAGAGGTGGAAGATACTAAATAGAATGCCTCAATTTAGTGTTGATACACAAATAAGGACTATACTGGCTACATTTGCACTACACAATTACATTCGTATTTATTCACCAAACGATCGAGTGTTTCGGTACTTGAGCAACATCCAAATTACATACCCATTGATGAGCTCTCAAACGTTAGTTCCACAAATGAAGAAAATATCGAGGCAAAGATCCGAAATGAAGGACGTTCGTGATCGAATTGCTGAGGAATTATGGCTTGCTAAACGACAAAATTAATTCAACCGAGTAACAAGATCAATGTAGTTTTCTTTTTCATTATGAAATATTAGCTTGTGTTTATTTCGACTTATTTCGAGTACTTTGGGCTTTATTTTACTTATTCATCCTCTATTGTCAAATAAATTTTTTAAATTTGAATTTAAGGAATTTTTTTATGTTGATGAAAACTAATTACAAACTTAGTAGTAGTAGTAGTAGTAGTTGTAGTAGTAGTAGTAGTAGTAGTAGTAGTAGTAGTAGTAGTAGTAGTAGTAGTAGTAATAATAATAATAATAATAATAATAATAATAATAATAATAATAATAATAATAATATCATGTCCTTTTTCGTCATTTTATGTTTATCGGTTAATTTCAACTGACTAATTGAACCGAACACATTGTTTATAAACAGCTAGTTAAACCACTATTAGCTAACAGCTACAATAAAACAGACTATCCGCTACCCAAACAGACTCATTTTGCCGAACAGAGCCTTAGATGATCTTGAAGATTTCTACTTATGACATTAATATTGTCTTTTGGATCTTAGAAGGTGTTCTCAAAATAGCTAAGAATGAGGAAGATTTGAGTGTTTTTCTGGTATACAATGTTTTTTAAATGATCTAAAATGAACCTTAAATAGCCAAAAACCTCTTTAGTTTAGAGTAGGTTTGTTAAGATATTATTTGACAACTTTTCGAAAATTTCCTGAAAATTACAAAAAATCGTGGATAATAGCCTTCATTTTTGGTATTGAAAGTACTTGACCACTATGCCTCTGAAAACCCTTGAGAAGTTCAAGGCATTATATTTATGAATTTAGATGATCTTGATAATTAATACTTATGACATTGTCATCGTCTTTTTTATCTTAGAAGGTGATCCTAATGCCATTATAAGTTATATAATCAATTGTTAATTCAATAAGCAAAATTAATCCATCAACAGAAATATTGATAGATAGGCAAGGATGGTACATAAATAAATCACATACAGGTCAGATAACTGATGGTCACACCATCAGATGCTACAAGTTCACATGAGCTCCAAAATGTTGGAGGACTATTTCTAATTTGTGCGAATGATACCTCCATAGGAGCTATGAAGAGACAAAACATGCTTGCATGAACCCTAAATTTAGTGAAACAATGAGCTAAATAATAGAATCACAATTCACAATATAGTTCCAAATTTGCATTAGTTATTATTATTTTGTTAAAGTATATAACCTATCATGTGCCTTCAACTATTAGTTTAAAAATTTTGGTTGAATTGATTTTGGTATATGATATCATGACTTTCTGAGTAAAAGGTCTCAGGTTTCAATCTTTACAACTCTCATATTGAATTATTGTGTAAGATAAAAGGAAGAACCTTCGCAGTATCCTCACTTCAAACCCAAATGACATTCGTGTGATGGGATTTGTTAGAGTATATACCTTATCATAGCCTCCAAGCTTCAAGTTAAATTAACACAAGCTAATTTTTTATTGAATTGATTCTTGTATAGTCGTTTGGTGTAAAGGGAGGCACAAGAGCTAATAAAGTGGGATTCATACTAAGATCTTTAGGTAAGAACTCTTAGAGACGAATGGAATATGCCCCCCCAAAAAAAAAACAAAAACTGCATTGCACTACTTCATTAAGCTAAAAAATATTTCCTAGGATACGAATGGAATATGCTAAAAGTTGTCTCATAATACTCAGTTTGTGATCACTTCGGCTCCTGGCTTCCAAATCTTTACACCTCAAACTAGTTACAATGCTAGTCTTGCTCCATCATTTCACCCATTGTTCCATGTCCATGGAAAGGAAAGGATAAAATATCGAAATCCACCAAGTGGGAAGGAAATAGGTGTGACCATACCAAATCATTTACAAATATGGAACCCACTAGCTAGCCTAGGATTTGGAGCGAAGTCCCTGGACACATTTTTATGACTTAAAAGCATGGTTCATATTCCACATCATTAAAATGATAAAAGGGAAGGAAACAAATTATTATAAAATGAAGACGTCAACGATAGAAAACTTACTTACCTGGATGGGGTCAATGGGCGATCAAGACGGCTCATAGCCTAGGTTGGTGGCCTCCATTGCACTTTGGAGGAGTGCTTGCCTAATGTCTCCCCAAGATGGGAGAGCGTACATCATGATTTGTGGTAGTGGGGGACTGCGTTTGCGCGGCCCTTGACCTAATCACAGTTCTAGTCTTTTTGAGGTAATCTGAAAGCAACCCACATATAACAGTCAATCCAACATAGGTAAACTAATTCCAGTTCTAGTCATTTCAAGTTAACTTGGAAGCAATCAGTTGCCAACTCCCACATGATGCAATCAATGCCGACCCCTTTAAGAAAAATAGAATTTGCTTACTCTCCCAGCAGAGCACTATCTTAATTGGTTCACTAGTTTTCATAGCAATCTTAAGGATCAAGCCTTGATGGTTACATTTGCTTACTCTCCCAGCAGAGCACTCTCTTAATTGGTTCACTAGTTTTCATAGCAATCTTAAGGATCAAGCCTTGATGGCTACATTTGCTTACTCTCCCAGCAGAGCACTCTCTTAATTGGTTCACTAGTTTTCATAGCAATCTTAAGGACCAAGCCTTGATGGCTACAGAGTAATGCAAAGATGAAGATATTCTTCTCTATCATTGTATCTACCATTCCATATCAAGCGATTGATTTGAAAAGAGCATGCCTAGATGAATGAGTTCACCTTGGGAGTGGGACTTGGAGTGAAGTCCCCATAGCATTCTTCTGAGGTTGGTTCATGTCCCATATCGATGGAAACATGATAAAGAAAGAAAGAGAATCATATAAAAGTAAAATATGAAAGGCAGAAAAACATACTTACCTGGACGGGGTCTATGTGAGATCAAGAAGGCTCATGGCCTAGATAGGTGGCCTCCATTGCACTTGGGAGGTGCGCTTGTCTAATGTCTCCCCATAGTGGGAGAGCATACGTCATAATTTATGGCAGTGGGGGCCTGCGTTCGCGCGGCCCTTGACCAAATTCTAATTCTAACATTTCTCAGCTTTGACGCAGGAAAAGGAAAACACAAATCCCTTGCGGATTGAACAAATCGGAGCAGAACACCTAAACAAAGATTGATAACTGGGCTAGCATCTTAGTTTAAAAAACACGTGCCTAGGTGCTGGTGCATGATATTCCAGGCGCAGAGACCCCCAAAAGCTGCCTGAGGCATTTCTTGAGTAGCCAAGGTATGGGAGGGAGATTAGAGAGCTCATGACTGTAAAAATGCCAAGATTCCTTTAGATTAACACTTACCTGAGTATGTTAAGGAGTCCATATTGCATATAACAGGCTTTACTCCAGGAGAACTCCCAATTAGATACTTGGGTGTTCCACTTTCTCCTAGGAGATGGACTAAGGCAGATTGCTGTGTTGTGGCAAGAATTAGATGCTGGACATCAAGACATTTATATTATGCAGGAAGAGTTCAATTGATCAATTCAGTTCTATTTTCCTTGCATACATACTGGACATCATTATTTGTGTTGCCAAAGGGTGTTATCAAGATCATTGAGGAGATTTGTAGGAATTTTCTTTGGGTATACCAAAGTACCACCTGTGGCATGGGAATTCATATGCAAACCAAAGCAAAATGGTGGGCCAGGTATTAAAAACTGTTCGAAATGGAACATAGGTAGCTAAACATTTATGGTACTTGGTTGATGATAAGCAATGCCTTTGGGTAAAGTGGATTCATGAACTCTATATAAAGGGGCAGAATTTGTGGACTATGAATGCTACTGTGGATTCTACGTGGAATTGGAAGAAGATTATAAAAGAGATACAATGGCTTCAGGTTATCATGGTCGAGCTTGGATCCAAGTCACCTAAGGCAGTATACACTATTTCCAGCGGATACACTTGGTTAGGTGGCCAACAAACCAGATCCCCCCAGCGAATCTCATATGCAACAAAATTAACATCCCAAAACACTCCTGGTTTTGGCGAATGTCCTTGAGCAGATTAGCCATTGGATAGGCTGGAAAAATTCCATATTCATGTGCCTAATGTGAGTTGTCACAACAACACAGAGTATCATGCTCACTTGTTTTTTGACTGCCCATATAGTCAGAATGTTCTACAATCCGTGATATCCTCATTTAACTTTGGACAGAAAGTGCTCAATGTATCAGACTTGCAAAAGCTTGCAAAGAAGGTGTCTAAACAGAGAATGACTGTTGGGAGTTTAGATGTTGTGTGCTACTACAGTGGGCTACTACCTATGGACAGAGAGAAATGCTAGATTGTACAAGCAGACAGCAAGGGGTGAAGATCAAATCAGCACAGATTGCAAAAATCTAGTTCAAGCTAGATTAAAATTTCTTGTTAAGAAAAGTTGTAAATCATCATTTATTGAGAAACTAAAACAGTTTCTCCTCATTCTCCCTCCCTGTAGTTTGTAATTGTGTTTGACAATTTCCTCTGGTGGTAATAGAATCCTCATTCTTACCAAAAACACTTACCTTAGACATATAAAGGCTTTTTGTGTAGAACCTCTCAATTAATTGCACTGAATTGCCCCTAAATTGAGAAACTCTCGAATCAAAACCCCAAAATGTTTTGTTTGAAGCATTTTTCAGTAAAGAGTGCCTCGCATCTGTGAAGCCCCTTGCTCCCTTAGACCTTTTGCGCCACACGGTTTATTAATCTCAGGTTAGCATTCATAGGAGGCTTAAGACTGCACCACATGTACCAGTGCAGATTCTCTGCAACTATTTAAGTGTGAGGTTGGCTTTCAGAAAGACACTGAAAGAGAGAATGCAGAGCTGAGGGTGGTAACCTACAGGAGAGTAGGCATTAAGTGTGATCAGCACAGACAATCACAGTGTACATTACCCTGATTATATCAAACATGAAACTACTAGCAGCCCTTTTGAGTAACAGTGAAATGGGAAATCAGAGTAAAAATATACAATCAATAAATAGCCTGGAGTCCCAGCCAGATTAGGGTCAATTTAAGATCAATAATCTATAATTTCACTGGTAGGAAGATCAATTCTTTTTATCAAAGGTAAGATCACTTCTCATCCTAACTACAGACTGACCATCAACTATTGAAAATTTACACAAATAAAAAAATTCATAATGTGTTAGGTGGGGTGCGCCAGGCCCATGCAATAGTGCAACACATGATCGACACTCAAGGGTCCTAGTAGCAAGCTACTGCAGTGAACCCTCCCCTCAAAAAATTAATTTAATATCATTGTGGACCAATGGCCCACGTATCAAATATTAAACTGATAAGAACAGATACTACACTTGATCTTAGCCAAAAGGCCGAGAAAGGTATGCTTTGTTTTGTTTACCGTACCTCTATTTATTTTCTCACGATTCCAGCATTGCCACCTGCCTTTGGATGTGGGTCAGAAGTTATCTTCACCGGCTCTCCGCCATACGATGATGATCAAAAGTCAAAATCTTTCCATAGTACTCCTGAAGAATATCAAAGTCTGGAAATAGTGATTAACAGATAGAAAATTCCGAGGAAAGGGATAGAAATAAAAAAGAAACTTAGGAAAACATCAGGTATAGTATAATAACCAATCAGAATTTATACATCAGCAGAAAACACGATACAAATTTTGGACCTTGAAGACAGCTGCAGCATATCCATCAGCCAGTGACACTTATATTAGTATACTAAGGATACCAGATGGAAGAAACCAAAAACACTAACATTGGTGGCTGGGCAAAATAAAAGGTCGATTGCTAATCACACAATACTACCAAGATAAACAAGCATCATTGATAACAAATCCAAAAGCACATTTATCTTACACTCATTAGACAAGTACAAAACAAAAGAGATATACACCAGCAAGAAAAACTAAATTAGTGAAGCTGATTAGTACATCTCAAGCTGGTATATTCCATGGATTCTTTAGCATAGCATTAAGCTGCAGTGTGACAATTGAAATCTCCACAAACACAACTTCCTACCCTGACAACAACTATAACAAAACAGCCCAAAACAGATCCTACCAAGGAGGGAAGTTCATATGTTCTTATATCCAAAAAAAAATGCCAAACTGGTTAAGTTGATTGTGAAACCAATTTTATTGGTTTTCATTTTTCAGTCCACCATACTGCATCCACCCCGAGGAGAGGTAAAGCTCACTGGTTGAAAGCCGCTGTTACCTCATCAGCTCATTTTGCCATCAGCCACAGCCTTAATCGTTCAAAGCAAGCCCTTCATTATACCTTCTAACATGCCAACTTTCCAAAACTGCTTATTACTCTTTGATCAAAAGCTTTTAATGGCCTTTGTCAGTTTTTTTTTTCCGGTGTTATCTGATTTAGCAGTGAGGTAGGTACAGCAAGGGCAACGGTTATAATCACATAAATCTTTATGAAAATTACCAGGTATAACTATCTCAATTGACACATCAGCACAAAGCTACATTCTCCATTATTAGTTGCTGCACATCTAATTACGCTTCCCATATTTCATTTGAAGTCCAAAGAAACACATACACAGGATGAAGTTTTCAATCTGAGACGAGTTTAGTGGAAGCAGAGCAAAATGCAAAACAGAGTGCACTAAACGGAAAGGCAAAATGCAGCACCCTGACAACTACTACCATAGTTGGAAACATCTTATGGCAAATGCTACCCTTTAGCATAGGCAAATTGATCATGTTACTAAGCAAATGCAGGGAAACTGAAACCTGTTAATTAGAACCTACTTAACCTCCGTCAAAGTACGTAAATTGCCTTTTTGCCTTGAGTTCTCAAAGGCAGGCACAAGTCCAAAGGTAGTGGACACTTTAACATTCTTCCCAAGAACAAGTATCTCAATTTCTACTGTCAACAAAATATACAATGTTTAACAGTTAGGAGTCACACCAACAACCTAATGGAAATGTGACCCAATAAAAATATAAGCGTCAAGACTGCACAATTCAAACATCTCGCACAACCATGTCTTGTACTTCTTTTTGTTAATTAGTAGGCAATCAAAAAACTCTTCTATCTACAGTTCCAAAAACACCTCTTCATATTTTGGGGGTAAAGGCTACTACATTTGACCCCCTGCCTTACACTCCGCTTAAACGAGACCGGAGGCATGGATTTGGATTAAGATACGGATTTGAACCAATGTCAATTACATGGTAAAGGAATGACTTTCTGCTAGTGAATATCAGGGCCTGATGCCAAGATCCTCAGAACAACTTAACTGCCTCAAGTCCAAAAAATAAGCTATCCTTGTCCATGAGTCCAAAACACTAAATAGTAATAATATATAACCACCAAGAGCCTCAAATTAGCGGCTCATATCATTCAAGGTTTTGAATAGAATACAAGATGCTCCATTTCAAAACCAAACCAAAATACAACTGCCTCAAGTCTAGTAATGCTTTTTATTTACTGATCAAACAATGGCATACACTAACGGAAGACAAAGAAACCCACCAACATTGCAATGAGGAGCTGGCCAAAGTATAATATGGGGAGATCCATATGTAAACAGTCACGCGACAAGCAAGAGGAGGTTCTCCAAAAAAAGGAAAAAGAAAAAGAAATCATAAATAAGATTAGCAGAGATGAAGAGAATGAATCAATGAGGCGGGTCTGTCTATACGTCAGGAACAAAGGCAAAAATACAAGCACAAACAAAACAATGTAGTTCAATAGGTCAAGGTCTTCTTTCTAGGTTTTACTTTCTACACATTTGACAATCAAAATCCACATTTCCAATATTGTAAGCCCACAAACACCCAGAAATACACAAGAGAGAGTAAGAGGACCAAAATAATTAATTCAGGGAGAGAAAGGAGATCGGCCTTACCTCAATTCAATGAACCAAGACCCTAATATCATACCTAAGATGGATGCCTGGATCTTGAACATAAAAATTAAAAAATAAGTTAGTGACCAGAATAAGACAGTTGCCCATTTCCCAGTTGAGAAAAAAAAATTCATGCCCACTACTCTCAGTTCTGACATACATCTGAATCGGAAACGAAAACAGCTCAAACAAATCAAAATTACCAGATATGAACCCTTCTATCAGTCTCTCTCTCTCTCCTCTCTCTCTCCAATTGCAACCCAAAATTCACTGAACGAAATCAGCAATTGAGTACTCAGATAATTTCAAGAACCAAGTATAAATAAACTGATCAAAATTATGAACTGTATGTACATAGCCGTTAAAAATTTAGGCTTTATTCATCATCTCTCAATGGAATTTTCTTCACCAGGAGGAAATTCAGTGGATTTGAGCATTTGTGTCTTTTCCTTTGCTCTGTGTATAGGAATACTCGGACACCAATTGTCCCTTTTCCTTTTAACACCTAAAAAATAACTCTTTTTTCTTTTCCCTTTCCTTTTTCCTTTTGGTTTTATCGTTTTCTCTTTCTTTTTCCGATTTATTATATGATAAAATCCAAAATAAAAGCTGGAAGCGAGATATGAGGAATTTGTACAGCGGGCAAGTAGTAAATAAATACAAATGTGCATACAGATTAAATTTATATTTGGATAAAATTTCTTAATTATTATTCTTTTTTAACCTCGTCTCACTATAATAAGTCTTTTGTGAATACAAGAATTTAAGTTTACTTTCATAATATTAGAATATTTTATATTTGTGTCCATTAGCTCAATTGTTAAAGTATTTAGAAATTGTTAATAAATACAACATTATCTACGTTGACCTTTACGACTTATTTATAAAAGAAATATTTAAATTATATAATGTTTGTATTTATTATTTGAAAAGTCTTTTTTTTCAAATAGGCAATAGTCATTTTTAGTTAGAAGTCATTAACGTTTGATTCATTACACAACTAATATGAGTTGGATGTATTTAGCACTCTCGCTTGCTCGTTTAGGACTTTGCCCGACTAATGATGAAAAAAATAATAAAAGACATTATTCCACGATAGAAAACATCAGACACTTCACAATGCCAAGGAGTGGCAACTGGTAAGGATTCGAGTCACTCGCCCACAGCCCATGCCCAAAGACATTTCTTAAAGAAATATAATCACCTAGGAGAAAATGCATGAGTCCAATTGGTAGCAAATATTTGAAAAAAAATAGCAAAATTTGAATCCAAGATTTGGGAATTCCATATTCTATTTGAATCAGTAGTACCGATATTAATCAAACGTCATTCATAAAGAAATACAAGATCTGAAGTCAAATCTCCAGCAACTCAGACCAGTCCAAGTAGCAGAATTTGGAAATGTATAAGAAAAAAAGTCAAAATTTTTGACAGCTATAATCTACAACACAGTCTGTGCATATATTGCAACAAACTTGCATTGCAAAGAGCATGTCTGAATGCAGAATAAGGGCCTGAAAGCGTTACCGGCACCGCCCATCTCCAGGCCTCCCTATTTGGTCCTGCACACTACAAGATCAGATGACAGCTGCACCCTTTAACATTCTTACATTTCATCAATTTTTTCGGTGCCATTTCAACATCAGGTTTGTTTTGTACATTATAATGAGAACAAGTAGTCTTGATCCACATCTTCTGGCTATCAAGGGGTTGAGTCATTGTCGTCCCCTTGCAATCACAATTTATAATAGCATATCTCCGTTGGTGCGAGCCTAGAAAAGAGAATCCTCAAAATGAGGTGAAATGACACCAAAGAAAGATGAATTTCGGCTCATTTCATTGATGATATTTGCCATCTCTTCATCATATCTAACACAATCTCATTCCATGTATCAATCGGTCCTGGCAAGCACCAATGCACACAATCATTCTGAACACGTTCCTTGATACCATTTTTAAACGGGAAAGGATGCATATAAGGACCTGGGTGACCATCTGGTCTCAACAATGCCAATTTGGTCACATCTAATGCTGCTACCCTAACCTTCACAGAACCAGCATCAGCATCTAACAAATCCTTGGCCCTCTCCACTTCTTCCACCTCTACTTGCCTCATATGCGCATCCATTCCTTCAAGAGCCTTCTCCTCTTCCTTGAATGGCTTTGTCCTAGGGCAAGCCCCGAATTTGTCCCATTCTCCTTCAAAATGGTGGGGAGAGAAAGTGGTCACAATGACATCAATGCCACTGCCCTTTGAGGCTCTCCTTTGAATTATGGCCTTAAGAGTAGTGTTAAAGGCCTTGCCAAACACATCAAAGAACTCAATCTCAGTGCAGTTTACATCCTCAACAGCATGACAACCGAGCACCAAATTCCCATCGTAGTAAACAGCTGGATGTAAATACCAATGCCCAATCGACAAAACAACCATATCAATTGAATCCAAATCAGAAGCCCACCTCTCATCCACAGAATCAAAGAACAATTTGTTATAATTCTGTTTGCCATCATTCGTTTTCTCGATACCCTTGACAAGGAAAGGTGACCAGTAAACAGAAACGCTGACATTGTGAGTAGGGAAGTGCCATCTCCTAAATTTATTGTCATCCCCATTTGTGTAGACAAGATCAGGAGGGGAAAGAGAGGATAGCATGCACAGTAAGGACTCTAATTGGTTCCTAGCCATGGAGTCTCCAACAAAAGCCAAGTGTTTGCCCTGAAGATTCTGGAGAAATGATTGAGGTTCAAACCTGGGAAGATTGCATTGCCTTGGCTTCCACCTCCAATGAAGGTAACCCTTATCGGGCCTCCCATGCCTCATGCAATTCTGCCCATCCTTAATTGTCCCACAACTCTTGCCATTGTACAAAGGACCCTTCTTGTCTCGGACCCATTCCCCATTTGTGTAGTCACAGATTGATGGGGCTTCATTTTCTTTCTTTTCTGGCAAAACCCCATTTTTACTTTCCTTTTCTGCTCAAAGTAAAACCCATTTCTAAACATGAGAATTTTGACATAAAAATCACACAATCTTGGGCACATCATTATCCAAGGCCAAAACATCCAAAACAAATATATCAGCTGAAGATATATAACCTTTGGGTGGCAGTGGCAATGAAGATGGTGGTAAAACCCCATTTCCGCTTTCTTTTTCTGCTCAAAACAGAAATCATTCAACAAGTGCCCATGTTAGTTTTAGCACCAAATACGCAAACTTCAAGAAGGATAAAACTTAAAGCTCATGAACTCAAATAGGTTATTTATTATCTCTTAAACACAGAAAATCAACAAAAGCTATGACCTTCAGTTGCTACTGTTGCTGATTGTAAACTCCTGTTTTCACTTTCCTTCTCTGCACAAAAAAAAAGGGGGGAACCATTCAATAAATGCTCATGTCTGTTTTAGCACCAAATACACAAAACCCAGAAATGAAAATTTTTCACAGAAGAAAGAGAGTATCAGCAGAAAGATTCCACCTTCAAGAGGTTTTGATCTTGGATCTAAAACTCCATTTTCACTTTCCTTTTCTGAAGAGAACAGAACCCATTCAGTAAGGACTTTTAGCATCAAACAAACAACCCAAATGTAAAAGAAACAAAACCCAGAAGCTTAAATTGTATATTTTCCCCAAAATAAGCAGAAAATAAGCAAAATATGATACCTATAGGAGGCGATGAGACTGAAGAAGAGAGAGAAGTACTGATGGAAATAGGAGAGAAATTATAAAACTGATCATTATGGGGGGATTGAGGGAGAGAAGAAGGGTAAAAGTATAACCGGAGGAGGATAATAGGGACAATGACATAAAGAACATAAGGCAAGAACTTCTTGGTGAAAAATTGAGGCTGTTGGGGTTTCCATGGGTTTGTAATACCCATCTCTCTCTCTCTCTCTCCAGCAGAGACTATGCGCATACAACAACAGTAAAGAGCAATTCTTTCTTCTTTCTTTACTCTCTCCCTGCCCACTCCCCTTTCTCCTTTTTTTTTCTTTTTTTTTTTTTTTTGGAGTTGGTAAGATTGAGATTGAGAGGTGGGTATGTGGATTTGATTTGAATAAGTCAAGGTAATGATACCATGAGCTTTATATGCCCAACTATAATTATAATCGTGGGAGAGAGAAAAAAGAGTCAGTCTGAATTATAGTACAATCTGGTTCCCTGTTAAGAACTTCGAAAACTCATTCATAAATGTCCATCATTTTAATGATTTTTGAAGGACAATACGAGGCACTGCTTTAATGGTGTACCCATACGCAGGCAGTGGAAAGTCGGTTTTGCCCTTGATTCTCCATTATGATAGTTTATTAAACTGTAGCTTTTTTTTTTTTGAAAAAACTGTAGCTCTCACACATAGGGCAAAACTGTATTTCTGCCAGTACAAAAGCGATGGGTATATATATATATATATATTTATAGAATTTTATAATTGTTAATGATGCTCATAATTGAAGTATTATGATTGTTCTGTTCTATGAGTTGTTTTTGTTTACCGGTATGATCACGACAGAATCGTCCCCATTGAGATGCAATTTTCGATTTAATAGATATGATTTATAAGTATAACTGCTTTTTCCTTCCATAAAAAAAAAGGCTTTTTCCATATTTATTTTTTCATATAAAAAATCTTTTTATGCTTTGTTTAAATGAAATTAAACGTAAATACTTAAGTCAAAAATCTCAACAATTTTTTAAAAATATAAAATATCTAAATCTTAACTGCTGAGATAAAATATCAAGATTATTACCTTATTATTGACTTAAGTCATGTTTATATCATCATATAATTCTTCTCATAAGTTGTGTATTTCATACAAGGATATTTTTGTTTACTCCTTTAAAAAGTTAACCATGTACCCTTTGAAAAAATTTCCGGACGCACATTGATCTTTCTAAAATAAACCGACATTATTCGTAAAATTATTTATTTACTTTATAAACAATATAGTAAAATTAAAACATTTCTTTTCATAAAGGTATAATTAAAAGGGATCTAATTTTATCAATTATATATAATTTTACAAAAAAATTAACATTTTTTCAAACTTCCCAAAATTCTACATATTTCTACATAGTCATGAAAAGGAGCTTTTTTGTTATTCAACAATTAATTATAAATATAGAATTGAAACTATTTATGTTTGAGAGAATCCAAAGACCATTCTATCACTTAAAAATGGGAGGCACGTTGCACCAATAATTAAAGGCAGGGAGTCCAATGCATAATTATGGTTTTAAAATTAAGATTTATAGTAAAATAAATATAGTGGCTTATGTTATGACTCAGAATTTTGAGTACTAAAATAAATATTTAAAATTACAATCAGGAGATTCAGGATACTGAGCGAGCATCATGTGAAAGAGTTCACAAGAAAATAGAGGATGTCAAAATAAAAAACATCAAAGGGGTAAAAAAACAAAAAAACAAGGGTCTTGTGGTTTTTATTTTCTTATTATTATTTTCCATGTGCATGAGAGAATCCACCGACAAAGAATTAGGCCCAAACCATCGATAATTTGTGTCATAAAAAAATCATATTAATTTAACATTTATTTTTCCAAGTAAAGTATTTTTAGTGCATAAATTCAAATTAGTTAAATAAAAAGAAAAAAATATTTCTTCAGAAATAAAATTTGTGATTGATGTGAATAAGAAACATTTACTTATGTTCTCAAACAATTTTCTCAAAATGTTAGCTAATTTACATATATAAAGTATATTAGTATATAAAGTTTCACACTTTTTTAATTATTTGAAATAGATTATATCAAAAAAATAATATTTGAAATAGATTTATCAAATATAATGATGAAATGTCAAATTAATTCCTTATATAATTTTATTATAAAAATTCAACATATAATATATTTTTTCAAATGCTAGTGTAATTTAAATGTAAAATTTAAATAAGGTGAAATTTAAATGTAAAATTTTTACATTCATAACTAGCGCTAGTAAATATTCAGAGTTAAAATCGGATCGGATAATAAAAATATAAAAATTTTATGTTCGAATTTAAAATTCGGACAAAAAAACATACCCGTACCTCTTTTTTTAGGTCAGACAAATTCAGATAATCGGATCAAACGAAATTTTGCCAGCTATTCATAACATATATTTTACCACTACTAATAGGAATTTCTTTTAGGCTATCTTGTAGGGGAATAAGTTCGTGTCTTCCCACTAGGCATAAACTTAAAAAGAAAAAAAAAGTGAATGGTAGTTGTTGGGCTCATATAGGCTTCTAATCCATGTAAAAATTGGGCCTATCTTCTAACCTTAAGTGAGACCAACTTACCTTGGACCAGAGTGTCCTTGGATCGGAAAAACCTTCATCGGATGGGCTTGAATCTTGACGTTCACCCAAAAGGCCTTTTTCACGTTGGTGACAATTTTTTATTTTTTATTCAATTGGGTGACAATGTTGTGATTTACTATAGCATAACAATTTTGAGATTCATCATAAGGCCTATTGATATTTTGCAGATAATGTAGGAGTTGGGTTTCCATCCTTTTCATGTTTCCCAGAGGGATTAATAGTTTGCTTTTTGCAGATAATGTAGGAATATTTTGACCCAAATTTGTTAATAATTAATATTATTTTTTTGGGGCTTAGCCCCTCTTCTGCACCAAAAGAAAAACACAATTTTGAGATTATCATAAGGCCTATTGATATTTTTTTTATCCCTATATACTTTCAAACGATAAAATAGGTAAAATCTTTTTAAAAAAAGACTATATAATGTGTATTGCATACCTTTTAAAAAATGATCATTCACTTTTGCTTCTAATCCAAATGGTGCGATGGTACATGCCTAAGATACCCAGTGACATAAAAAACAAAAATATATATCCTTCTTAGTTTAGGCAGAATTAAAGCAAAGCATGCTAATTCCTATTTAATTTGAGATAATTAGTCAATTGAAAGGTTAGACTTTAAGAGTTAAAGTAGACATTAACCGGCGCAAACTCTTGAATTTGACTATAGTTAACTAATGTTTCAAAATTTTAATGGATGTCAAGAAAAAATAATTGATCATATATATATTTAGTGAAATTTAGGTTGATATCTAAAGAGGGAAATCCTAATGACTATGTAAGCCCTATGGGAGAGAGTAAAGGAAACTAAACCTATATATCGATACGTAAAAGTGGTTGTTGATGACATTATATTTCCGATAAATTAAAATTATTAGTTCTAATTTCTAAAGATAGAATATTGAAAACGAAGTAAAAGTTCTACACTTCTATAATTTATATAATTGTTTCAGTAGAAGCATGGTATGACGATGTAGGTGATAGTCATGTCAATGACGAAATGGGATAAAAATCTTACCCCAAAAATAATAATTCATAGGGCATTTTCCACCTGTCAACTTCATGACATTGTGATTAATTGAAGAAAAACTGGGCATTATTTAATTTTCTCCAGGTAACTAGGGAGAGAGAGAAAGAGAGAGACTCCGAGAGGGGTACACACAGTACAAAGTGTACAAAATGTACAAATTTCCTTGCGGAAGCAGAGAGGTATTTTGTCTGCTTTCTTGGCTTTTGGTGCTCCCCATTCCTCTCTCTCTTCACACTTTTCTTTATGTACCCATTGGCTCCTATAAGTTGTAGGGTCGTCTTCTTCCATTGCAAGTTTTCTTTACGTGGGGTCGCATTCTGATCATTTTAGCGGCCTTGAAACACGCCATTTATGCAACCCCAAAGCACTTCTCCGTCTTCTTTTCCTCTCACTCTCCTTGTTTTGGGAGATTTTGTCTTGAGCTAGCTAGCAAAACAGTGAGACTCTTTTCAACTAAAGCTGAGCCATTTTTCTTCTGGGTTTTTGTGGCTTCAGCTTGGATTTCTGGGGATTTTACCACCTGGGTTTCAGCAAATACATCTGGGTTTTTGTCAAAATTCTCTTCGGATTACTGCGTTCATTTTTTGGGGGTAGAGCAAAAACGTCTGGGTTTTGGTCAAAATTTGTAGGTGATTGTTGTTTTAGTAGAGGGTTTAAACGTGGTTTTAGAGAGAGACAGTACATGGCAGGAGGTGGAGGAGGAGCGGCACCACAGCCAAAGCAGGACGAGCTCCAGCCACACCCAGTTAAAGATCAACTTCCTGGGGTTTCCTACTGCATAACCAGCCCACCCCCTTGGCGTAAATCTCTTTCTATTTTTTCATATTTGTATTGCATTTTTAGCAATAAATAGTGAAAATAGCAAATCCCCTGAGTTTTGATTCCGTAATTTCAATGTGGGGCTTAAAATTCATTTGATTGTGAGTGTGACACAGAAGTCATATATTTCTAAATTTTCCATTTGCTAATAGCTACTTGTGGTAGGACCCTTCTCTCTCATTTTCTGCCCTAGGATAGGATTCTTGGATATGGAATCTACAGTAATTTTGATTAAAACCCATTTTATTCATTACAATTTTTCCTTGTAGTTATTCTTTTATTTTTTCCTTCTTTTTGTGCCCATAATATATGACATTATATTGCTCCAATGGTATGTATGCTTATGAGCTCAAAAAGTCCATATAGTAATATTTTTCTTGTTGCAGCTGAGGCTATCCTACTTGGATTTCAGCAGTACTTGGTAATGCTTGGGACAACAGTTCTCATTCCAACTTACCTAGTACCCCAGATGGGAGGAGGGAATGTAATAACCTTAAAATAACTAGTTACTGTTTACTTGATTTCCTCCCTACTCTGATACTGTTGGTAACTTGAGCTCCCTTGTTGATTCTGTGGTAAATATCCATAGGAGGAAAAGGCTAAGATGATTCAAACCCTGCTATTTGTTGCTGGTATAAATACATGGTTGCAGTCTTGGTTTGGTACGCGATTGCCTGTGGTGATGGGAGGTTCTTATACTTATGTTCCTACTACAATCTCAATTCTTTTGGCTGGTCGTTATAGTGGCATTGTTGATCCTCATGAGGTTGCTCGACTGAAACTCTACCTTATTAATTGGACATAAGTTTGCTTTGTCATGTTAATGCGAAGGATATTTAACTATATAAATACCACTTTTGCAGAAATTTAGAAGGATAATGCGAGGAATTCAGGGTTCTCTCATTGTTGCTTCTGCACTACAAATCATTGTTGGATTTAGCGGTCTTTGGCGCAATGTGACTAGGTAACTTCTTGATTGACCAAAGTTACCTGAAAACTTTCTAGTTCAGTTCATGATCTTTTCTCCAGCATAACCACATCAAATATTCTTCAACTTTGGGTAGGTTTCTGAGTCCACTGGCTGCTGTTCCTTTGGTCTCGCTGACTGGATTTGGTTTGTATGAGTTGGGATTTCCTGGGGTAAGTGCCATTATGTTGGAATCACAGTTATGAAATTCATGATAATGGCACCAGAGCATGCCCTGATGCTTGGTAATGTTGTCATTGATGAACAGGTCGCAAAATGTGTTGAAATAGGACTACCCCATCTTATTCTTCTGGTCATCTTTTCACAGGTAACTTATTTAATGATAAAACCCTTTCTTATGTTACATAACACTGCATCTGTTAACTACTGTTTTTGTGTTGGTTTGCAGTACATTCCACTTCTAATGCACAGGGAAAGACATATAGTTGACCGATTCGCTGTTCTGTTCTCTGTGGTCATCGTGTGGATTTACGCTCACATACTCACAGTTGGAGGTGCTTACAAGAACAGCCCAAAAACAACTCAAACAAGTTGCAGAACTGATCGAGCAGGAATTATTGGTGGTGCTGATTGGTAAGCATTCTCTCTCCTATCTTTTATACCTAATAATAAGGCATCGAGGAGTTTTGCTTACTGTCATAGAATCAAGAGTGAAGCAGTTTGATCCTGATTTCTATTTCACAATTGGAGAGAGCTTGTACTCGACAGCAAATAGCCATAATTGGATTAGATAATGGTCAGTTTAAGTGCTTATGAATTAATATTAAATTTTGCAATTTCAACTTTTTCCTAAGGATAAGTATTCCATACCCACTACAATGGGGAGCTCCAAGTTTTGATGCTGGTGAAGCTTTCGCAATGATGATGGCCTCATTTGTTGCTCTTGTGGAGGTTTGTACTTCTCTTCTAAGTTTCGGAAGTAATCCTTGCAAATTTGGATAGCTTCTTGTCTGCTGTCCTGAGCTTGTCATCTTTTCTTTCACTAATGGGCAGTCTACTGGTTCCTTTATTGCGGTATCAAGATACGCAAGTGCAAGTCCTGTACCGCCATCAGTTCTTAGCCGTGGAATTGGTTGGCAGGTAACCAACTAAACTTTATGGCACAAAAAATGGACAGAATAGCTATAGAAAACATGTTACTTGGACTCCATTTTACCTCAATCCACATTGAACATTTTGAAACTCTGACGTGAATTTTTATACTAGAGTAGAAACACCAAAAATTTCTATAAATTCCATAGCCCGACGACGTCCATATAGGATCCTGGCATTTCAATAGGAGTACGGCTTATTGTGTGCAACACCAAGTAATTGTGCTTTCAAATTTTCCACAGTGGTTGATTTTTCTGCTGAACTTGTGATTGATTTATCCCTCCTATCATCTTGTCTTGGCCTCAGGGAGTGGGCATTCTATTGTCTGGTATTTTCGGAACTGGCAATGGATCATCAGTATCTGTGTAAGAATATAAAAACATTTCTCTAATGTTAATACATGCGGGCTAGTGGTATCTTGTTTTTACACAGCCATACTTACAATCAACACTTGTTCTTATTTGCTTCCAGTGAGAATGCTGGTTTGCTAGCACTCACACGTGTTGGCAGCCGAAGGGTGGTACAGATTGCAGCTGCATTCATGGTCTTCTTTTCCATACTCGGTAAGTTTGAACTCCGAAGTTTAACAGGACACTGCATATCAGTATGGCGCATATTCCATATGATTTCTCTCCATTTTTTCCATGAAAATTGTATTAGTAATTCAGACCTTCTTTGTCATCTTAGGTAAATTTGGAGCTGTATTTGCTTCAATTCCGGCGTCCATAGTAGCAGCCTTTTATTGCCTATTCTTTGCTTATATTGGTATGACTGACGTACTTCACTCACGCTTTCTCATCACATAGAGAGAAATTCAAACCCCTCCCCCTTCTCTCTCTACATATCTGCTTATTTGATCTTCGATCCGAGCAGGGTCAGCGGGTCTTGGCTTCCTTCAGTTTTGCAACTTGAACAGCTTCAGAACAAAATTCATACTGGGCTTCTCTGTATTCATGGGGTTATCTATACCACAGTACTTCAATGAATACACAGCTGTGAATGGATATGGGCCAATCCACACTCATGCAAGATGGGTAAGCAAGCCACTGTCTCCACCTACCACCCCTTCTTTCTTTCTGTTTCCTACTTATGAGCTCCATCAATTTTTTTCGTTCTTCTAATAAGCTTGGCTGAATATCTTCTTGATTAATTTGATTGGAGACGCAGTTCAACGATATGATCAACGTACCATTTTCCTCGGAACCCTTTGTTGCTGGTCTCTTGGCCTACATCCTGGATCTCACACTGCATAAAAAGACACTGCAACGAGGAAGGACCGGGGAATGCATTGGTGGGATCGGTTTAGGTCATTCAAGTCAGACACTAGAAGTGAGGAGTTTTACTCTTTGCCTTGCAATCTTAACAAGTTCTTCCCATCACTATGATTTTCTTTGACAGAGACACAGAAATAGTATAGACAGCAAAAAAATGATGTTCATACTTGCATCGTGTACGGCTGATTATGTCAAAAAAAAAAGGAGAAAGAAATGAGATTCACACAGGCTTTTGGGTTCAAAAACTTAATTGAAATCCCCTGTGTGATGTGGTAGTCTATCTTGCTTTTCAGTTTCTTCACTTCTGCTCATTATGCGGTCTACTAGTTTCAATTCTCCTTGGTCTCTACATCAACCTTTCTGTTTTTTTTTTTTCCCTTTTCTTGGGTGACGAGGTGTATTCAAACTCAAATATTTAATAACAAATCCCACAATTTTTACTAGTTAAGACAATTAATACTCTCTTAATATTACTAAGTGTCAATCGACTGTAGGTATAACTCGATTTGAATTTTTTGATATTTATGGTTGAAAGAAACATATGCATCTCTACAAACCAAACTCTTTTTGTAACAAATAGGGGTCATTGCATTAAAGTAAAATATTATCGTTAAAAAAAAACAAAAAAGAAAAGATGGGACGTAGGTCAATTTGATTTCTAGTTATTCGATATGATGTTGTAGTTCAATTTGAATTAGACAATCTCATACAAATTTATTATAAGACGTTAAAATTACATCAACCTTCATATTAATGGAGTGAGAAAGGTCTTATTCAAAGATTTACATTATAATAGACGTGCAATTGTCTTCATATTTGTCAAGGTCTACTTCCTTGATGCCCTAATGGACTGGAGAGTATAATGATAATGGACAATCAAATTTGGGCTCCTTTGATTTTGGTATAGTCCATCCATACTAGGGCTTTTAAGTATATTATTAGTTGCCCCCATAAGCTAATCGCCCTACAATTGACCAGCATAATGACTTTGAAAGTTAGGAAGACAACTGTAATTCTTTACAAATTCTTGATTATCATCATTAATCAATGATGACTAATCAAAGAAATATTTAATTAAGACTTTGAATTGCTTTACCAAAAGTTAGTACTACTTATTTTGTGTTTAAGGCTCACTCAATTATTATTATTATTATTATTATTATTATTATTATTATTATTATTATTATTATTATTATTATTATTATTATTATTACTGGGGATAAAGAAAGTTAGGTACCATCGATTAAAAAAAAATGAAAGAAAGAAAAAAAGAAAGTTTGCTAACTTGGGTTCATCTGAAGTAATATACTTTGGTGAACGTATTTCTATTTTTTTATTTTTTTGCCCGAAATGCTCAAAGTATTGCTTGAATGAATAATGAAGTGGTCTTAATCATCATGTTAAAGATAGATTCTCTCTGTTTAATTAGCTTCCTATGTATTATCATTTTAACTTCCCAATATTTAAATTAATACTAATTTAATTTAACGAAAAAATTACAATTATACTGATTAAAACTATTATCCTTCTTGCTTAATGTTTTAAATTTCTTTCACTAGACCAAAAGTTAAAGTTCTCGTGTCAAAATATCCTTAAGCTTTGTAAAATATTTACTTTCATTACTTGAACTAATTTTTTGTTCAAACATACTATTAGTCATCTAAAAACATTCAATTCTATCCTCGAGGCCTACCAATTACCGGTTGTAGTTGATTTCTACCTCCAAATATGCATTTTCTTCTCGAAAACAATAACCGACAAATGTGTATTTTTCTCCTCAATACTAATAAAAATTATATTTTGGGAGATTCATGCATCCTATGGATCCAACCCCGGGAAGGTGACATCATATACAAATACAAGTACTGGTTCTCATTTTTAGTGGTTTTTTTTGTTGGTGGCAAATGTTGAGACTTTTTGAGTTGGATTGAGTTGTATTTCCTTCTTTAATAGGTCTTCATGAATGCTTTTATCCTTTTCTTACCAATAAACTATTAAATCCAGCTTTTCTGTATAGTAGAGACTTTGTCTTAGTATGTGAAAAAGAATAGAAAAAGGACAAATTTGATTATATTATACTGATTGTTGTAATCATGTTAATCAATTAATTATAGTATATTAATATATCAAGGGAAAAAGTGAAAAAAATATATATAAATCTCCTAATTTAATTAAGTAATTTTTTAGATTTCTTTTTGCTAAATGATGGGTGTACTTCGCCAACCATGGCATTAATTATCTTGTAGGATTTCCTTTTTGTGTAGAAGGTAGAGTGTCTCTTTTCCTATCAAGGCGCATCACCTACCTTAACTACAATCAAATTAGTAGACTTTGTCATAAAATAGGAAGGTTGTACCAGATACTAGCGCTATTAAAATAGACCGGAAAAAGAAACTAATACAAAATAAAAACAATCTCCCGAAAAAAATTTAAAATTGTTCTGTTGTGGATCAGAATCAAATTAAACTTGTCAAGGTTGAATGAAAACGGAGAATATATGTAATATTTTCACTCCCATCACATTTGAAAGGGATTCAAAATTGTAATAATGGTGTAATATGAATATATAATAAATGAATTTTGACAAGTATTCTCAAAGGAAGAGAATATTGGTGTATCATTAATTCTAACAAGTCACCATCTAAGTCATGTTGATCTTTTAAATTGTAGACCCAAATAAGACAACAAATTAATAAGTGTAATAGGAGATGACAAATAAAGACAGCCAATCCTTTGCCCTCAATTCATTGCTTTATAGAACTCAAGGTTCACAATGCCACATTGTACACCCCAAAGGAGGAGGGCCTTAGACCTTGGAAATGGTAGATAGGGTGTTACAATCTCTATACCAATAATAGAGAAATTCAATGGTGATGATCTAAATATCACTATGTCACTACATACCCCTTTTGCAATTACAAGGACATTTAATTTAGTGTAATAATTATATCATCTTATGTCCTTTTTTTGTAGATTTAGTTTACGATATTACAATTGTTTATAACTTTTTATAACTAATCTTACAACTACTTTTTATAGTTCGCTACGATTTCTTGTAACTTATTACAACTTCTTACAACAATGAACGCCAACTAGTATAACTGACCAAATTTTTTAGAAAATTATTACTAAAGGTTTGCGCATATCAACTTTGAACATCCATAAGAAATAAATTATAATAGCCCTTTCCGTCAATGATCTTAGATGTAGGAACATTAAGGGAGAAAATCGTTTTTGTTTTTATTTTCCTTGAAACTTCTAAATGGATTAATATATTCCATAAGAAACACTTTTTCACTAGTATTTTATAATAAACTCCTATTTTCTTAGTTTTTAAAATTAAAACCTTAAATTTTATATCAGTCTTGTCTAATACAAAATGAATTTACATTAACTAAATAAAATAAGAAAAATCCATTAAAAAAGTTGCTCTTCATCTTTAAATTATAGACTTCTTAAAAATAAGACCCAATTTTTATTTATTTTTTAATAAAATATACTCTTATAATAATTTTACAGAAAAATGCTCAAAAAAAAATTAACAGAAAAAAATATAATTTTAGGACGAAGGGAGTATCACTACTGATATACTCGAGACAACTTAATTGACAGTGCCAATATGGCCTATCCAAAACCCCACACTGGAATGACATCACATCACGTGGTCCTTCAACAATGGCAACATTTAAGGCACCTTGTTGGGTGCTCAATTGACCAACAATGATTACTATATTATTACAGTTCTTATTAAAACAAATCATCATCACCAAACTCTTAATCTACCATAAATAGTTTAATTAACAATATCATAATCTTAGAATTAGACCCTCCAAGCTATGACTATGAGACTTCTCCTCCTCCTCAGTTTAAATAAGGCATATGGTGCATTACTTAAGAGGTCAGTTCAGTTGGATAGAAATACAAGCACAGCTACAAAAATATAGAGACCTGCCCTTGTTTCACAACCCTTGGATTTCTCTTATTATCTCTCCCCCTTGGCTTTCTCCTCCTCCTCCTAGCTTCCATTTTTTCCTAGAGAGAGAAAGGGTTAGAGAGAGATGGGGAACTGTCAAGCAGTAGATGCAGCAGCATTGGTGATACAACACCCAAGTGGAAAAGTAGAGAGGATGTATTGGCCTATCAAGGCCAATGAGGTGATGAAGATGAACCCTGGTCACTATGTCTTCCTCATCATCCCCCTACCCATGTCGGATTCTGAACGGGTGGCCGCCACCGCCGCCTCTGCCCCCTCCGATCAGAAGAAGGCGGTCCGCTACACCCGAGTCAAGCTCCTCCGCCCCACCGACACACTTATTCTTGGTCACGCGTACCGGCTTGTTACATCCCAAGGTTGGTGATTGAGTACAATATTGATAACCAAAGCTTCTCTGAGGATATATAAGCTTTTTATATTGTTCTTAGAATATTGGTCTTGAACTGAAACTATTCCTCTTCTTTTGTTGATGGGCAGAGGTTAAGAAGGTGCTGAAGGCAAAGAAACTGGGCAAGACAAAACTGAATGAGATAGGATTGGGTACTGATAAGCTACAAATGAATCAAGAAGGAGAAAAGCTAGAATCTGAGAGAAATGATGAGGTGAATTCTAATTCCAAATTTGAAGTTGGTTTTAAGGAAATCTATCATATTATACCCTGCTAAATCTGATTTCTCCAAGAATTTGTCATTTTTTCTATTCAAAAGAAACTAATTTCTAACAAGAATCATTTGGGGTGTACTTATTCAGGAATCAAAACGGGAAAGACAGAGATTAAGGACAGGATCCATGAACTCGAGATCAAAGACATGGCGGCCATCGTTAAACAGCATCTCTGAGGCTGCGAGCTGATGTGGTAATAATCCAACTTCAAACCTCTGTAGAAGGGAAGAAGATGGTATGAAATATTGACAATGCTAATGTGCTGAAAGATGAGCTTGAACAGAGAGACTTCCCAAAAGGGACGGAAATAACAGGAAAATGAAGAGGATTGAAAAGGGGAGAACATGAAATAGAAAGATATGACTCCCATCCACTTCCCAAGTCCACTTCTGAAGCATCCAAACTGCTAAATACCTCTGTAGACTGTATAGATTAGAGGAGATAAGAAAAGAAAAAAAAACAGGGAGTTGAGTGTATATCTGGAGAACTTGTCCAAGAGTAAGCTTGTAATCAGCCATGGAATTAGTTTTCCCTTCCCAGTAATGACAAATTTTGCAGTTCTGTTCAAGTTTCATTCTTGACTATTTTTTTCTTCTGCCAACATTCAACTGTAGAAACTAAAAGTTTTTTTCTTTAAAAAATTATAGAATTCAGGGACAACACCCAAAAAGAGGGGGAGGATAAGAAAGATGATTTACTTAGCTTGGGTGGGAGTTCCAAATTTCCCAATTATGATCAATGCGATTCTAAGCCCAGAAGAAGGATGCTTGAGAAGCCAAAGCAGCACCAGGCAAATTGTTGTCCTTGAGGGCAATTATCATCTATGTGAAAGGCTCCATGAACAAATGTCCCTTTGCTCAAAAATCCATGCAGTACCTGCCTCCCCCCAAAAAAAGTAAAAATACATCACAAACACCTCTATCGGTGGGGTTTTCCCCCAAATTACAAGAGAAGACTCTTTGAGTACTGCGACAAGAATTGACAAGTTGATTAGTTGATAGCATGCAGAAAAAGGTTTGAAACATAATTCTGAAGTCCCCATAATCTCTCACATACTGTGCTCTAGTTTGCAGCTACAGTAAGCACGTACTGCTATTAGCCCGTTCCTATGAAACACCATAGATTAGGTGCCATTTCATGTCCTCATTAGATCATTTTAAGGGAACAAATTTTCTTTGGGTTCATGCATATGAATGCATAGTCCAGAACAGAAAAAGGATCCCCGATCCAAAAGGAATTGCCTTTTACGTGCTTCTGTCTTCATTAACTGATGAAAACAAAGAGCAAAAAAGTTCAGCCCGTACTTGTTCCAACCCTAATGTTCCACTCTTTAGTGTGTTCTCTCTGCTCCTTCCCACTTGCCTTCCCAAACTTCGAAACAAGAAAAAGGAAAAAATTGATCCCTATTAGAAGCTTGGTTCAAATTAATAGCTCATTTGGATTGGAGTCAGGGAATCAAAGAGAAGAAAAACGAGAAATTATTAGAAAACAAATGAAAGCATCTTCGTTTTCTTCTCTTGCATTTAGATTGCTAGGTGGAAATTGGGATATGAAGAAAAAAATTATTTCATTCCTACAAGTGTTTGACAAATGAGAGGAAAGGGGTAAAATCAGAAGAATATACTCTAAAATCCTATGCAACTGAGAGCAACCAAATGTGGGGATTGGTGGATGAGTTTTCCTTCAATTTCCTTTCCCTTCCGACTCCATTCTGTATCCAAACACAGGAAAGTGGCCACCCTTATACAAATTCCTTTCCTTTCTCATTATTTCCTCCAATCCAAACACATTGAAAGCAGCCATCCCCACTGGGGATAGAGCTTTTTCTACCTCTATTTGTATGACATTGACAGACAAGAAATTCCTCAATAATGGCGATCTTAGTCATCCTTAATGCTATTCAAGTGTCAAACCCAGTAATTATGGCTTGAAGTTCAATATGAAGCTTGATGGAAGCATACTATGAAAACCAATCGCCTATTCAACAACATGGGCGGTGGACCTAACACGCTATAATATGAACTTTGACAAGACAAAACCCGATTCCAGTCCTTTCTCCTCTTAAAGTCGCAGTCTAATTAAATAGTCCCACTAAGGGGAAGAATTAGATAAAAGACTAGACAACCAGAATAGGTTCTAAAAAAGGATTCTAGTTTAATTGCATCGACTCAGTCTTGCTCATTTTCTCAAAACAGCAAGGAGGAACCTTCGTAGCTCGCCTGAAAATCTGCAGAAATTGATAATCGTACTTCAGTCAGTACTCAGTACGGGACCACAGAAATCCTTTTGACAAAAGAAAAATCAACAAGTAATGGTTCTCATTCTTCCCATCAAATGTGGTACCTAATAATCAGAAAATGCCTCAACATCAAAGTTCATGCGTCAGTTTTTTTTCTGAAGCCCTATATTGTCATCGAGATCCTTGACATCTAAGTTTATAATATGTTTATAACTTCTCTACAGACATTCTGTATAATATTGAACCCTACATGTGATAATAGGCGAGTTAAGCATCGGACTAACAAAGATTGATACCCTAAAATAAGAGCAGAGAATTTCTTTTTAAATCCCATTTGGATTAGCTTCCACAAAACTCTGTGAACCAATCCGGTTCGTGTAGTACTGTTAAGCAGTCATAATATTTGGATGCCAAGAAAACAGATACACAAAGTTGCAGAAACTTGTTACCAATTAACCCCACACAACTGCCAAATACAGCCAAATTTGAGTCTCTGAACCAACCATCTTCACTATTTGTAACATCTCTAGACAGGGGAAACAATAAAAAAAGGGTTGCCAAATAAACAAAAAGAAAAGAGAGGTCAAGTAGATAGGAGTATCTCTATTTAAAAACTGATGGTTGCTTCCTCATGTTGGCATAAGAGGTTGAGATCTTAACATTTAATATTTAAAGGTTAGTCAGGTTTGAAAAATAAAACAGTCCCTTCTCCCATTCAACATTTAAATATGTTAGCCCAAAGATCATTAACACCTCACATGGAATACATAGACTGACAATTTACCAAAAATGTTTAAACATGTGAATCAGAGGATCGAGGAAGAAAAAGCCTTCAAATTAAGCAATTTTAAATACCTTGATCATAGGGTGTTGCATTTTGATGGTCAAACATTACTCACTGCCTACCGCTATAGTTAGGTCAGATTTTGTGTTGTGAAGTATGTGAATCAAGGGTTTAAAAATATATCTGCTGATTATGAGACATATAAACATACTGTTTTCTAGGTGCTAGATTTCCTGTTTCCCCGGTCTTAACAATAAATCAATAACCTAATCACACGTAGGATATAATTTAGGGAGTATCATATGAGGATAGCTCCCTTCCATGATCAAATAGAAGTCTTCATATATGACAAAAGCGACGTATAAGATATTATTTACATGTCCCAGTATCGTGCAAGAAGGAATGCTCTACTGTATATCACTAAGTTGAGAATAATGACCAGAGAGCTTAGAGCTGTATCACCCTTGCCCATCTTACAGTATTTGGTTACCAAATGACAAATCAGTTACAAATATGGTAACTTCTACCGTCTCTTCCAATTTCCGAGAAACTGGCAATTATTTGTTTTTTTCTTCTTTCTTTCTCCATTTGGAAGGAGGAAGGGGCGCAAAAAGAGAGGGGGTTAAGGTGTTTGGTTTCAGGTTGTGGCTGTTCGACTATATAAAGAATGTATCACTATTTTTACAACGAACATGCAGGACCAGAGGTAGCTGGCTAGCTACAATTTATGTTTGTGTTGTGTTAAATGAAATAAAATTCTAAAGCCCTAAGAAAGATATTCTGTAAGGAGATGAAAATATATATCTCCATTCTTTCACCTTGAAAGAGTATCAGCTGCTAAAATTCCCCAGTTAGAACTTAGAACATTAACTGAAAAACAAAATTGGCTAAATTCAGATGAGGATTGATAAATGGGGTCATTATTAAAGGAAAGAACTAAAGGCAGCAGTTCATCCTGCCATGAAAAAACAATATTGTGCTGCTAAGTGATATAATGTATGCACTAAATATATAAGCATACCATATTAAATTTTGTAAGTTTTAAATGTCTTGTTGTTTCATCTCCCTAAATTTCTGACTGCTGCATCTAAATGTACTACTATGCAAGACAATGGTAATGTTCATTTCGCCTGTTAGAAATTTTTCGGTTCATTCTGAGAAAATAACATGATCAACTGATGCTGTACAATATAATGACTGCAAACAAAGGTTGGTCATACATGCTGTGATCACTTTGTGCTGCAAACATGTGCCTCCAGCTTCATAAGAAAAATCCTATAACCATGAAGTTTTTTTTCCTTCTTTTATTAGAAAAAGGAGGGGTCCTCTTCAGCTAGATATACATCAAGCATAAATGAGTTAAAAATCAAGAGTTATTGTCCGGTTGACATAGACAGATCGAAGAAATGGTTTCTTTAGATTTTGCAATTATTGCATCCCCTAGAGGTCAATAGGTACTAGAGAATACCATGTGAAGATTACATGTTTAGATGCACCCTATTTTTGTCTGGATCATTTCATGTCGATGAAGAAAAAGAAATTGTTGACTATGCTCTCTTCCATGGATCATTCTTTATAAGCATGAGTAAGCTAGATGACTGCAGAGAAACATGCTGTCAAAAGATATATTGGATTCTTAATGGCAGCCTAGACAGAAAGGTGGGCATATACTCATTTATTCTTTGATATTAGGATTTGCAAACTATAATGAATTTTTTACAAGTTGGAATAGAAGGATGCAAATGGATATGCTAACAACCTAGATTAGACTAGGACAGGACACAGAACACAACAAACGCGATACAACACAGACACGGGAAAATGCCCAATGGACGTTTAAAAATATGCATGATCTGTCCATTTACATGAGTGCTTCTGTGTCCATGTCCATGTCCATGTACCGTGTCCTTATTTCGTGTGTACGAAAACAGCTTCAATTGCTCCATGCCTGCTATTTATTTGACCTCTTTTTTGTCAAAACTATTAAATCTTTTACTCTAGTTTTCTTTTTTAGAAAAAATATGACTATTGTAGAAACGTTGAGAAGTTGCAAGTTGAAACCAAACACATTCATCCTAAAGTTTTTAGATAGCTTTTCCATATTCGATTTTCTTGGACAATTCTGAGAAAATAAAATACAATTTTTGGGGGTGGGGGCAGGGGGAGGGGAGTCCACAAAAGGGAAGACAATCTAAATGCATGAGAAATACATGCAATAAAAACCAAAGATTTTTGCAAGTTAGAAAAACCTCACAGAATGCAAATATAGATGAACTATATTCCAGGAAAAACCCAGCCCACAAAGAGATTTGCCAGCTGGCCTTACTGGTCTCCTTTATCATTTTGGATTCAGAAAGCCTACTATAATTCGCTCTACACAGGTCAAACATAACAATGAGGATTTCCTAAAACTAAAGTTTTCCCGCAAGAAATGAGTCATATTTCCATCCTGACTTGATGGCGCATCATGGTGCAGAGTGCAGCCTCACATAAAGCCTATACCACAGTTTTTACTTTCAAGGGCTTCATCTAATAGACTAATACATGCCATCCTTGACTCAAAGCAGGTAACTGACATTTGCAACTGGTGCTTTGATCACTATCAATTTATGGAGCTTGTATAATCGAACTCAATATATCCGGTTTAGTTTGAAGGGTACCTCCATCTTTCACCAGAAGTAGTCTGAAATTGAAGGTTTTCTCCGAATATATTCTCTCAGTTCATTAGAACATTCATTCTAATGTAAGGTGAGGCCATCATCTAGTTAACCTACGAAAGGAAAGAGCATGATGGACCATAAGGTGGTTGTGGATTTTCCCCGGGGGCGGGGTGTACATATAAGAGGATGGAGCTGTCCATGAATGAATTCTAAAGAAGGTCAAGATGGTCCTTATGAATTCAAACTAAGATAAGAACTTAATATACGAGGATTATGTCCAGAAATTTCTTGCAGAGGAGGGAGGGAAAGAAGATATTAAACGAATAGATTCAGTCCCACACCTTTCCCTGTTCCCACAATTGACTAAATCATACCAGAATTTCCCGCCAAATCACCGGGTTGACAAACTTTTAAACCATGTATTCCAACTTACCCAATCGCTAAACCAGAGCTCATATATGCTACTCATGAAACAGCTACATGAAACAGCATTACTCATCAAAAGGTATGCTCGGTCAAGTATTTCGTCGAACACCTTGTGAGCCTGTATATAAAAACAATATCACAGAGACTCCAGGGACGTTTACCTTGGCGCAAACGTAAACTAACTCATGAAGCTCATCCCCAACTCTTGAATTTCCTGAGCGCAATCTTGAACTTCCAGGTTTCCTGCATTGACAAAATTCATCAAATTCTGCAAAACACATGAAGAAACAAAACCATCAAAAACAGAAAACAGAAGAAATTTCAGCCTTGGTTGGTTATCCTCACAGATTCTGCGAATTCCGGAATTGGGTCAGGGAAACGTACTTCTGATTTCGAGCAGCTTTAGACAGAGATTTGAGGAGGAGAGAGACCGCGTTGGGCGACTAGGCCGCTGGAGAGGAAAAGGGTTGCACAGGGTATGAGATTGAACTTCGGTGTTTCGGCGCGAGAGATTGAGGAGATGAGAGAGAAACTGTAGAGGGCCATCAATGGCGCTTTGCCTTGGCCAGTTGAATAATGACGAGTTGACGCCACCATTAGCGGTTCATTCTACTAATACAGAAATTACGCGCCACACTGCAAATTCCAATTTCCAACTGCCTGCCAATTGGGCGTTTCTACTACACAAGAGATACCATATTCTTCTTCTATGGTTTGATTTTTAAGAACATTTAAGAAATCATGAATAAAAAACAAATCATAAAACATCCATAAAAATATCGACAAATTCAACTTAAAACACAACGTGGGCATGATACATATTGACTTATACCGACTTGACAAAAAGATGACACATATTGACTTTAAAAAAAAAAACATAATGTGGCTCTTCATGATAAAAATAAGGATTTCAAAGATAAAAGTTGAATAAACCAATTGAAAATGATTCATATAATAATTTGGGCACATTTTTGTCGTAAAATATATAATTTCTCAATTGCTAGCTTAAAAATGTAATGCCTTGAGATATTTCCAACAGAATTTTGGAAGGAATAATCTCCACAAAAAGAAACAAGAATTCCTTTTGCATGAATACTCAGACCCATATTTCTACCTAACTAATAAATAAATAAATATCAGCACAACTTTTCGGTGAATCCTTCCGGGAATATTTAGTACAAAATTGGATGCCTAACGTAAGTACATAATCTAATTCTACTGGAAAGAAGATCCGATGATATGGTTTTTCATGTTCTCTTACTATCCTTCCGTTTGTTGCCCGAGCTTTTATTCTTTCCCTTCCGCCTTCGTCCACCCTGCTTCTGCTCCTCTCCTCTTTCATGCGGATCCACTTCTTGAAATTTGATTGGATCGATTATCACGCCAGCCTTCTTCACAACCTGAATAAACATGCTCAATACGTGAGAAACGGGTCTTGCCTTTCACAACCAGATCACAAGGCACACAGAAATTAACCTACCTCTGGCCGGGTAAGAGCCCGGGCAGCTGTCGCTGGGTTAGATTCAGGCCCAATAGGCATCCGAATGCTCTGTTCATAAACTTCTCGAGATGTGAAAGGATATGGCAAAGTCTTAACATGCAGTTTTTCAGCCTGCCAATCCCATGTAAAACATACAATGTCTCAATTAGCACAACAGAATAAGCTATATAAATAAACCATCACATTTCACCAACACCGACAATTCAATCATCAACCACATCTCAAACGTGAACAAGTTATCCCACATGTTGCTTAAAGTAGGTGACAATGAAATGATGCATAAAACCCACTCTATTTCAGAATTTTTGGTACTTCAAACTCACATGCACCGACTTCCCCACAAGACACGACTGGCATATTTTTCAGGAAGCAGCACATATGTAAATGCCAAAAGGATAAAAACTCACCTTCTTATCAACTTTCTCAGAGATGATTACATGCTTAAGGCGAGCATCTTTCCTCCTCTTTAAAGCCTCATCTCTTTTTCGCTTGCCATTTTCATAATCTTCCAACATCCAAGATGGCATCCCTCTCTTTTTCTGGACATGGGTCCATTCACCCCATCCAGGAAGCACAAGGGGCTTCTCTGGCTCAGGAATCTCCTCATTCAAGACTTCCTCTTTATCCTTTTCAAATTCTATTTCCACATCATCCCCGCAAATGCACGTTTTATTAGCTCTTCGTTAGTTGGTAATTCATAGGTTTGTTTTGTTCCTGAAGACAAAACCCCATCAATCATCTGTCCACCACTATCTGTATCACTGTGTTCATCCACTTCCTAATATGTATCACAAAAACAATGTGAGAGGGTGAGCTCATAGGTGTCATCAAATCTTGTGACAAACATTCTGCAGTAAAATGTAATGATTTCTCAGTTTTCACACCTCTCCAACATGATTGCGCATTGAAGGTTCTACAGCCTCTGGTTTATTTTTAGTTCTGGCATCAAGCGTGGGATCTGCTTTATCCTTGCTCTTCATCTGCACATACAAATCATCAACTTTACTCGGGATGAAGAACAGCATTCATGAGCTCAATTGGGGCAATTTTTTTTTCATTAAAGAATTAACAAATAGGCTCAGTGATATGTTCAGACCTTACAAGAGAGCTAAATATATACTTAGCACAGAAAGTAAACAGTGCACGCATTGCATGAAAAGTAATTATAACCAGAAATATTTTTTATATTAAAATTTGTAAAGTTATAAGGCACCCTTTCTAAAGGAGGTACGTGAATAAAATTATAAGGCAGCAGAGAGCAAAGTAAAAGGTGCATTAAGCATTTAAACGAATGAACCAGCGAACAGATGACTCATTTAAGGGAGGAGAAGTCATATATGTAATTTTTGGGCTAGGAAAAGCCAGAAGAAAAAAAAAGGATGAAATTAGTTACAAGAGACGCAATTGGAAGCAACTGTAAGTTTATATGAAGTAAAATAAAAGAATCTGAAAACATAGGTGTGCACAAGTAGATGCAGATGTTCCAATCCAATGGATGAGAATAATGACATATAAAGCAGATCTAACCTTCTTCCAAGAGCCAGATGCAAAAACAGAAACCTCATAAGTTGTCCTTGGCCCAGGGTTCTCAGCAACATCTTCAATACTCTGCAAAGCATGACAATATGTATCAAGCTGAAGAACAAAGTATATGCAACTAATAAAATTCAAAGGAAATGAAAGACAATCAGATTACTTTAAACACTGAATCATGCCCAGTCTCCAGGCCTTCACGAAGCACGTCGAGATCAATGTTGACATCCTTCTGCAAGTCATTATGATTCACATGTCTTGTGGCATCATTATCATTTTCTTCAATGATATCCTCACTATCACTGCCAAAATTATCAACTTCTGGTCTTTGCTTGACCTTTGCCTCATCAGCCTGCTTTTTGGGGGCACCAAAAACCCGTCTCCCACTAGAAGCCTCATCTTTTTGTCCCTTTGCTGCATCTTTACCCTGTTGCTTCAAAGATAACTCATACTCTTCAAGAGCACGCTTAGCTTCTTCATCTGCAGCCTCCTTTCTCTTTTTCAACCCACGAACCTATTCTCAGATCAAATCAAGTAAGGCAGACTAATTCATTATCACTTTAAGATGTAATATATGACAAAATCAACAAAGAAATCAAAGCAACCATAATTGTCATTTCAAGATAAGGTTTTACTTTATGCAAACAAGTCAATTACCAAACCTCTCACGTAGAATTGCAACTTCTTTTTGAAACTCTACATGGTTAGGACTCACGAAGTGATACTGAATACCTATGCTACATTTACAACCAGGAGAAATTAAATAATTGCACAAACCCAACAGTTGGTGAAGCACAATAAGACTACTCATGTTTCTACCTCTCTCCTCCCTCAGTGTACCAGATTCACAATACCCACTAAACTTCAGTCACAGAAAAATCTGCTATGAGCCTCAATTACACAGAAAGCTTGTGAATAAACTCCTACCACTTCAACTGATCTTACTACAAATCCATAAGTGGAAAGGCTTGTAGGTAATGACAACTGTCAACTTTTAATGTGCTCAGCCATCTGATGTTCATCTATGGCTATACAAAGTAGATTTAACACGCTCATGGCCCAGACTGAAGTCAATAGAGCACAAAGTGGGGTAAGGTAGGGCAATGAACAAGAAGAAAGAAGCATTTTGGAAACAAGTCTACTATTGGAAGTTATTGGACAGGAATGAGAACCGTATAATAACGAGAAATAGATTAGATCCCTAAAGAAAAACAGGCAGAAATTTGAAATTGAGCATAGCTTTCAGATACTCGCCCCCGCCCGGGGGTGTTACTGCAGAAGCATAACATGTTTCATCTCATTTTACGTTAATTCATATATTATTCTGAAGCTTCCTTATTTGCTTTATTAAAAACCAATTCCATGCAAAACTAGATTACCAACAGAATACATGCATGAATTTTTTAATTAAACACTGTAGGTGTCCTGCACATACCATAAACGGCATTGACAGCACACCCGAATCAGGCACTTCATCCTCTTGCTCCATAAGTTTGATTGTTTTCTCCTTTGCCTTAGCTAACAACTTTGATCCAACATCCTCATCTGAACTATTTAAGTCATCATCATCATCATCATAAGTACTATCATCACTGCTGCTACTATCCTTCATAGAATTCATTTTTCTGGTCAGCTGATTATGTAGATGCAGCTGTTCAGATATAGCAGCTCGAGTGCCTTCATCTTGCTTACTCAAACCACGCTCAAGAACACGCTTTGCCCATTTGCCTTGATTTTTGTGTCTCAGTGTCATACGTGCCTGCAAATTTTCAGGTAACACCACATCGCAGTCATTCAGTGAACTTAAATATATAATTGTAAATGCACATTTGAAAATAGCATATCATTGTTCAGAACCTCGGCCCGTTGACGCTCTTGTTTCTCAGCAAGCTCTTTGAAGGCTTCAGGGTCAGTCTGCAGATCTAAGGAAGCAGCCTTCATTCTTTCTTTCTTTTTCAAACGGTGATAAGTCTTTGACTTGATCTTCTTGATGTGCTTTGCCTTCATTTCATGACGAAAAAGAAGACTTCGCATCTTTGCAAGTCTATTCTGGCGATCCTTTACTTCTTCAACAGATAACTGTCATTGATTGAGAACAGAAGGATAATTGTCGCAACTGAACTGACGAACTCCAAGTACAAAAGAGTAGTAGATCAAATAATACTTAATTTTCTGGACTCTTTCTTAAGGGCCCAACTGCCCGCATCCTAGGCGAAGAACAAACTCTTGGAAAATGAATCCCACTCTCCTCTCCCACCCCCCACCCCCCAACAAAAAAAAAAATTGCATTAGTTTTTTTTAGGTGGGACTTTCACGTGTGGATTTGGAGTTGAAGGTAAACCTCCCTTTAGCTCAACCTTGTACTTACTAGTCAGAACAATAAAGAGCAGCAAACACCGTGTTTTAGCAACTTTTTAAAGATTCTTCATTCTTAAAAGCATAAAATTAAAAGAGATAAGTATAAAGCCAACATAAAACCTAGAAAGAAATATCTCATACCTTGTTTAGCTCAAGAAGCTTAGCACCGTCACTTTTGTAAGCTTCAACCACCTCATCATCATGTACTAAGGATGCAATTGTCTTCTCAAACTCCGTTCGTGGTTTGAACTCAGAAGCTATTGCACCCACGGTTGAAAATCCTGTATCAATGCTTTTGTCAAAGTAGATGGTTGGAGCTTCTCTATTTCTCTTAACTAGTGGCTCCCATTTAGTGATATCCTTTTTCGTGTAGTCATACGCAACCCCCTCTCAACCCTCTCACGTTCTGGTTTGGAAAGTGGAGCTAGAACAGGTACTTCTTTCTTCTCCACATGTTGAATCCGTTTCCTAAGCTTGCTATAATCAGAAGTCCCACGAAGTGGATCCAAAAGGTCTTCAATGCTGATCTGACCATTACCACTAAGCACATCACAGCTGGGATTAAACTCAGACTCCGGATATGCCTCAGAGACAACAGCATTTCGCCTCTTCTTTTTCCCTGACAATTATAACTGAGTTAATTAATTGTTATCAAGTAATTAATAAGTAAATCAAAAAAATATTTCAGCAAAATTTTCCATTTTTATAATTTATTTTGAGGGGGCTGATGAATGCTATGCCAAAGCTGCAGCCAGCTCTAAAGCAGATTTGTTTCGATTTTGACCAGAAGTGTGCCTAAGCCCTGGAAGTTTCTTCTCTTTTGAATTATAATAGAGTCACTTCTTAGAATAATATAAGAAGGTGTAAAATTTTTCCCATAATTTGTTCTTGTACCAGTTGAATTTATGGTCCCGTACTTCAAGTAGGTGATGGCATTGCTTTTATTCACAATCTTGCTGAAATTATGGAATGTGAATTAGTCAAATTTGAAGTGGAGATAATAAGCATTAAAACAAAGTTAACAAGCCACTCTTGACGTTGAGACTTAGGCTCAGTCATCAAAATAATCGAAGAAAAATAAAGTGTCACTAGCAAAACTCCATGAAAGAGAACACAGAATCAACAGGCTATATTTACCTTCAAAGGCCTCAGCAGGCATTCCTGTAATTTCTTGTAGCATTCTTGCATGCCTTCCATCATCATCCTCTCCCTCACTAGAACCTTCACCATCTTCTCCATCATCCTCATTATCATCATCAGAGACTATATCTTCATCCTACATGAGAATAATTGCAACAGTTAAAAGGCTGTAAAATAATCAGCACAGCAACAAGAACACTAGGTGCTACTTCAAAGTTAAGCACAAGAAACAAAATAAGACCATCAGACCTGGAACCACACTTGGACGCTAAACAAGGCCTGAAGACAGAGTCACCATGTATGACAGTATGATCCAATCATCCAACAACATGATTATAGGGTTGGCTACTTCTTATCTTTCGAATCATATGCTGCCTCGTTGCCCCAAAGAATCTCAATATATATTTCCAAATTTTCTACGATAAAAGCTAGTTTCTTAACACAACATTATAGCAACAATAAGTGCTACTTATTCATGCTACCCTAATTCAATATTGCCCTCACTTCCCCAGCAATATCTATTCACAAGCACGAGAAGGATGGAATTAGCATTGGAAAGGCAACTCAACAAGTTAAAGGTTGAAATTTTAATTCCCTTGACAGTAGAACTAGATCAGGAATTCATCAATACAGACTTTCAACTAATCACAACGCAGAAAAATCAAGTCCAAGGAGATAAGCCATGACAAGCCATAATAATACACACAGAATCATATTATAATTAACCATATCCATTCAAATAGAACAAAGCAAATTGAGAGAGGGAGAGGGAGAGGGAGAGAGAGGACCTTGAATGTCTCAGGGAGCTCATACTCGTAGTTATCTACATGATCATATCGGCGATTCTTCTTAGACTCCTCCTCGGCAACCTCTTCTTCGTACTCATACACATCGTTGCCTAAATTAAACTCGTCCTCATCAGAATCAATGACCTCATAATCTTCGTCGTCGCTGTTACGAGAGAAATTAGGGTTTACGAAGTTATCCAGTTGCTTCCTGAACGCTGACGGCAAACGAGGGCCGCTACTCTTGGTCCTCATCCTCCCTCCGCCGGATTTACCGGACCGGTGCTTAGTGTGTCTCTTACCCATTCTCTCTCCCTCTGCAGCTGCTTGGCTTCGCCGTCCCTCGATTTCCTCTTCTTGTCCGCCATTGATGACGGCTGTGTGAGAAATTCAGAGGAAGAAAGGGAGAGAGACGGGCTTGGCGCTTGCGGCGAAACAGAGAGAGAGGGGAGAGACAGAAGAGGGTTTGGTTTAGGTTTGGACCTGAACGAGCTTGGCGAGGAGAGAGAGTCAGGTGAGGGATGGAGACCCGAAGACGGCAAGACCAAAGACACGCACGTGCCGTCATGTGGAGATTGGGCTGGGCCTTAAAGCGGGCTTCGAGAAGCCCATATATTTGGGCCGAAACCCATTCTACTTCCGAAGATTCAATACGTTCTAGTGAAGCCCTTTATATTGTATCCCTTTATATGGGCTTTGACCTAATGAATGAGTGGACTACACCTTCTTTTGAATTCTCATTTTCATTTGAAGACCCAATATAAGATTCACAAATGCGAGGTTTTTACAATTATGAATTTGTTGTAGTAGTTTTATACTTTCTATTTTGAATGCCATTTTATGTTTAAATCTTGTGATAGAAAAGCAAAAAAAAATGAAAAATTTGGTCTGTCTTTCTCTTTCTTTGGGGTCCTTCAGCATCAAGGGATAGTCAGTAGATTTGATAAATGGGTCATTTAATTCAGGTAACGATCTAGATAAGTTTAAGTTGGATTATGTTTCAGGTCAATGAAATTTTGATTTGGATCAAGCTAGTGATTTACGGTTCATCTTGAGTTCAAGTCATTTAATGTTTGGTTTAATAAATTTGTCATATAAAGTTGGGCAACTTTGTGTGGAATTTCAAATTCGGTGTTATTCAATTTAGGTCAAATTCAAATTTTGGATTCTCTTTCGAATGAGTCATTTCATTATCATATTAGATGTGCACATTTTGTTCGGTTTGAATTTCAATTCCCAGATCAATTTTACCGGTTGTCAAGATTGTCATTATTAGTGATTGAGTCTTTAAATGACCTATTTTGTTAAGTAACTGTCGTTAAATTCTCAATCATATATCTAAATATACTTGCTTAAATTCCATTTAAAAAAAAAAAAAAAACCTTGCTTAAAGGCCTTATAAGTTCTTAAATTTTTCAATAGTTTTTTTTAAAAAATCTAAAATTGACTTTTTTACGGAACTCCTATAAATCGAATTTTTAAACTAAGAATGACGAGAAACTGAGTACTGAAATCTAAATGTAACATATGATCTCAGATCAACAATTAATTAGAAATTTATGCTCTTGCAAAATCCATTTTTGATTTATAATATTAGTCATCTTTTTTATGATATTTATTACTCAAAGTTAATAGTAATTGAATGTTTACTTTCACTACCAAAATATACATGATACACTAAGTTAATAAGAACACAGTTTTTGCAAGTACATAATTATGACAAAATATATTATTATTATTATTATTATTATTATTATTATTATTATTATTATTATTATTATTATTATTATTATTATTATTATTATTATTTTTTATCCTATAATAACTAACAATAAAAGCAAAAACTAATATTCCCTCCGTCCCATATTATTTAGTTGTTAATCCTTTTTGGATGTCCTAAATTATTTGCTTGGTTTTTATTTATATACGTAAAATTAGGACTTTTTTTCTTTATTAACTAACTTCCTTAAAATTCGTATTTTAACAAATCATTCAATTAAATTGGAACAGAAGGAGTTATTTAAATTATTATATACAAAGTATACATTGAAGACATGCACGCTAATGGATTTGCAATGCATGCAAAACATAATACTATAGAAGGTAGATTTTATCGTCCAATTGCAAGGCATAGGATTCGAATCACATATCAATATTATGGGACTGATGTGAGGTTTATATAGGGTTTATGTTACCGAATTATTTAGTTAACTTTTGGGGCAGATTCTTCCAAAGTCGTATCTCATTAAAGGATAGGATTAGTAGAGAGGGGTTCTTGGGAAAGACACACTAACAATAATTATATGGTAATTAGTATATGAAATGATGATGAAATTGATGATTCTTTTTGTCACCATTATCGTTTATTCTTTTTGAGATTGATCGATAAAGAATGGCACGCAAGGAGTTAGAGGGGGTAACACTAACACAATATTGACACTGCCCGAAAGCAATAAAGAACTACACAACATCCGCTCCGCCCTCTTCCCCACTCCCCAATATGTGTGTCTTTCTCTTTGTCAACTTTCTTCTCCTTTTTATCTCCACTCCACGCCCCACTTGTTTACTTTTCTCTAATTATATTATTGTCATCTAATAGATTTTTTCAATAGTTTTTTTTTAAGGAGTTTTGATTTTTTTGGAACAATTTTTTACTCCGAAAAACCATTTCCAAAAAGTTAGTTTTAGTAGCTTTTTTAAATGAGTTTTCTATCTTATATTTTTTTGAAAAACAGTTAATTTTACTAAACAAATTTATTAAAAACAGCTAAATATAAACATCTAACACAAACAAATCCAATCAACTAACAACAAATAACTAATTCAATCGGACAACAACAAACATTTAATAACCGATTGCCAAATAGGACCATATTCTTTTTCTTCGTTTCATCTCCTTTATATCTATAATTAAAAAGGTATACAAATTTATAAGTCAAAACGTGAAGTTATAGTTTTTGAAAACAAAGTTTTACATGATTAGTTAACTAACTTATACTCCCTCCATTTCACAATACATGTCACTTTAACTAATTTTTTTCGTTTCACAATATTTGTCACTTTACAATTTCAATGACATTAACTACTAGTTTACCAAATTTATTCTTATTAATTTTCTTGTTTCTCTTTTTTTATTATTAATTTTCTTCATTTCCGATGAAATATAAGGACAACTTGTTCTTTTAATACAAAATTTGTCATAAATTTTGTGTTTCATCGGTATTCCCTCATAACCTTAAAACGACTTGTACTTTAAAACGAAGGGAGGGAGTATTACGTATGTTAAATACATTCTAATACATACATATCCAATATTACCACAACTTACAAATGACTTGAACCTCATTAATTCAATGTTCCATCAACTTGGCCTATATGTTACCTTCTTTTCCCACTATATACATATGCCTTCGGTTATACTCGTACTAGCTTTTTTACCAAATGCCTCGATTCCTAGATGCTTTAAAGTAAAGTTATATTGTGTATCTTTTATAGTAAATATTGACCTAATCTATATTTCCTTATCAGAATATATACCTAGTCAATCATTTTAGTTTTTTTATTTTATTTATTGATATGTATATATGATACTCTCGTGAATTTATCAACAGCCACGACATATATTGGTCTACTAAAATAACATATTCTACAAACTTTCAAAGGCAGACAAGATAATCATAGGTATGCTCTACTCCTGCCTAACATAATCAATCATAAATAAATAACCCATTTTATATTTTTATTTTTTAGGTGACATTAATTTAGAACCATACAATTCGTTATATTATGCACATAAATTTTTTACCAGAGGGCAATATATGTATCATGAGACGGGGACACGAAGGTGCCCTTAAAGGCACTGAATTGTGGAGCTGTCTTGCACAGACACGCACGTATATAATCAACAAAACCATAATATCCAAAGATTTTTCTTCCCTTTTTTCTTTAAATTTTACAAATTTAAAAAGAATAATTCCAACCTTTGAAACTGATCTTTATTACGAAAGGGACCAATAACCTTTTCCCCAGAACCCCACGAGCATGTTTTTTAACAACCAAAATCTCTAATGGCTTTAAAAGTTGTATTTTTTAGGTGCTATCACATCTTTTGTCATGTCCAACTTATAAAAGCTAGAAATATATTCCTCATTTACAAAAGGGTTGTAGGTGTAGCTAGCTAAGGTAAAGAACTGGATTCTATGCCCTCTTTGTAAGACCCTTTTATGTGTTGATTGAACAGAAAAGATATATATAGAATTTTGGCATCTTGGCCAACATTATTCATAGGATTCCTCCCCTTTTCCTTATCAACAAACATACATATATGTACATATATGGAGAGATTTTTCGAGACAATTGGGTTGACCTGTTAGTCGGGTACATAACTGTGAAACAAGTGACAAATTTAACGCTCGGTGTTGTCATGTGGTGACAAATTAAACAACTCTCTTGTCATTTTTGATTTGTGAGGGAATATCAACGAAATAAAATTTGTTAAAAGACTAAATTGTCCTTAGATTTTATTGGAAATAAAGTTAATGAAAGAAAATAATTAATAAAGACAAAATTGGTAAACCAATCATTAATATATCACTAGAATTATAAAGTTACAAATATTGTGAAACGAAAAAGTTAGTTGAAGTGAAATGTATTGTGAAACGGAAGGAGTATAATAATATTGAGTGTTTCACCAACTTCCGAACAACCACACACTTGTGTCAAAAGAGAGAATCTCGATAAACTAAATTCCATAACAGTGAAAAATGAACAGTGAACCTTCATTCTAAAATCAGTATAAGCAACGTTTATAATTCTAAACGAACATTTGTTCTAAAATAAGTTAAATAACAACTACAACAACTCGATCATGATTAAGCTTATACATATGTTTCCTCGCTCCAACACGGGATATACTCTTACTAGCTACACCCTGAATTCTCCATATATTGGAGTGGTCCTTAAACAGACATATATCCCTGGGAAATCTACAGGAAGGAATAAAGAGGTGTTGTTGTATGACATTAATTCAGATTTCAGAGACTCACAATTTGACAAATTACCCCATAAATGAATCCGGACGTGAGAAAAATCAAATGGACAACAAGTATTATGTTTTTGTCTAAGTGTCCTGATTCTCGTATTAAATGTGAAGTATTATGTTTTTGTCTAAGTATTATCGTCCTCTTCGATGAGTGCCTTCATGTTATAATGGTCCTCCCTTGTACATGAAATGGAGGATCCTATGTGCCATTTTTTTTTTTAGTCTAAGTATTAGTTTTTTAAGGCCATTTTTGGACGCCCCCAGATTTTTTAGGATAAGTTTTCATTTTACTGATTTTTGTATCTCAATATATATGCTCGAGTAGAATCCGAGGCACACGATATGAATTATGATAGGAGTGAACAAATATAGATTATGAATATGGACCTTATAAATTATAGAACTTGAATAACAGGAGATGATATTTTATGGAAAAACAAATTCCGACAACACAAGTAAATAAACAAAAAATATGAAAAAAGTGGAAATGCAATGATGAAAGTATTTGTACCATACCTAATAAATGGGTCATTCGATTTGGTTTTTAATTGGGTTATTAATTTTGTGTCGGGTTGTGTTGAGGTCAACAAATTTTAGTTTCTAGTTAGGTCATAAAGTTCAGGGGTCACTAGATTTTTCCTTCAATAAGGGCTTTTTTGTAAAGAAAAATAAATTTGGAGGAATTGTTTGGGTTTTGGTTTGATTCGGTCCAGATCGATTTTGATTTCAAGTCAACTTCGAGTTAGATATTCCGGGTGTCGATTAGGCACGACTTAAGGTCATTTGGTCCCGATTTTAGGTAAATTTCGTTGATGTAATTTTAACTGGTATACATAGTGTCATACACTATAATCAAATAGAGAGCATAATCGATATATTTTTATTAAAAAAGTGCGTAAAAGGAATGTAATTACTCCACGATATACTAGCATAATGGTATAAGGAATAAATTGATGACGATTTTAAGGAGAATAAAATTGGCTTTGCATATAAAGTGATTCCTATACCAACAAAGTGAAATGCAGCAGCTTTATTCCAAGTAAAGAAGAAAAACAAGTTTGACTGAAGTGCATATGTTAGGAGCGTTTTTATCCTAAACACTCCCGTTCACATCGGGATTACACCATATGTTAAACAAAATTAAAAGTGATACCATGTCAAATACTAGTTAGTCAACGCATATACATCCTCTTTGAGCTGTATGATGAACTCATTTACTTTTAACCATTTACATACTACATAAACATTTCTTGTTTTCTCTTAGTGTCCATTTTGAATTTATGTTGAGTATATCACGTGTTAACTTAGTTCGAAAACCTTAAAATACAAGAATACATACATATATGCTGTCTCCAAAATTGACAAATAGAAAGACATAAATTGTGGACTATAGCTTTCTAGCTGTATTGATTAATAACGGATCTTGCCAAAACTCACCCTTTGTTTCTACACGATGTAGATGTTGCACGGGGTTTTCAACGATTATTTGTTCGTATTAGCATGTTCAAAACGAGCTCCGTCCATTGCTGTGTTGAGGGCCCGTGTTCAGAGTTGTTATATAATAGTTCCCGATCTACTTTATATGATAGATTTGAAGAGATAAAAGATTGAAGAAATTCAACAAAAATAAAAGAGAGATCTTGTATCTCTATGGGACTAAATTCTTCCCTCTTTTTGCTAGCAATGGTAGAGAAAGATAGATTAATTGCGGTTTTGGTTTTTGCTACGTCAGAATTCACTAATTCAGTCCACCTTCTCTTCTCAATCATATGGATGTCCTTCAAAGTTGAACGGTAATCTTATCATCGAAATGTAGGGAGAGAAAAAGTACGTACACAAAATTACAAGTTTTTAAAGTACACATGTGACTAACTTGATTTCAATTTAAATATAGGAAGAGGTTCGGTAAAGATCTCAAGATCTAATATAATTTGTACGATAATAACAATATAATTAAGAACCTCGTTTTATTCTCTAGAGTAAAGACGTTAATTTTAAAAAGTTTACGAGAATTTTTGCAGAACACTAAAGGAATATTGGACAAAAACTAAAAGAATACGTTGACACGTATATATTGTAAGTCTCATTTTATAGGATTTGGAAATTCAGATGTAGACACAAAATTGGAAGTGGTATACAATTCATTACATCAAACAATATAGAAAATTTTGTGTCAATTAATAAAGATAGGTCGGTATGAAATTAATAAATATTTTACTATTCTACTTTCAACTACATAACAAACCGTTTTATATTTTAGCACTCATTACAACAAAAAAAAAAATCATAACAAAAACCTACCATATAGTAGAACTCATAAATATATATTGTACTCTAATCAAGAAATCAAATATATATTTAATATTAATATTAATTATTTAAAATGTATACATAACTTAACAAATTTATACCTTTATTTTTTTAATCTAAACACAATTGGACCCTAATTATACAAAACAAAAACAATTCATTATCGTTTAACAATTGTCAATAATTATGAGTAAGTTTTAACGATAAATACTAGTTAAACACTTTTGACATATTGTAAAGAAAAGGCCTTAGCTAAAGTCAAAGTCAACTAAGAATAAAGGAGTAGTATAACTCTTAAAAAGAATATTGCGGTAATATTCGGTCGAATTATTTCAAACTTTATTCATAAATTTGCCTCTTTTGATTAAATTTATCAACATTATTGACTCATATATAGGGTGGCAATAGAACCTGAATTTATATATTAAAATTTACAAAACTTACCTCATTTATAAAACACTTTAGCGTTAATAAATGAATTTTAATTTTATTAAATGAATATGGACATGTATAAAAAATATGCATCTCCTCTCTTATGATCATAATTTAAAATTTTTGAGTATTAATTAGTAAAATTAGTAAGCTTTTTGAAAGTTATTAACAGAAATCTAAGTTCGAATTCTTTTTCTTTTCTCTCCATTTTAATGGAGGACAATTTAAGTAGAACCCTTACGAGAAAGGTTATTTATTAGTTGTTGTATTTACCCATTCCAATATATATATATATATATGAAGTGGATATGCTTATTAATGGCTAGAATGAGAGGGTCACATAGTGACATACATGCATGTATAAAAAGCAAAGGAGTTTAGTCGGCATTGAGGAAGCAAATTAAAGCTGTCTTTAGTTTCTGAGGGGAAGAAAGTGGACAACACTCCATAATACCATTGCATGGGTCATTCATGAGATATCTTTCAACTTACAACCCATTCCCCACTTCAATTAATCTCCCCAGTTTTTCGTCTCCTGCCTTTCTTCTTTTTCTTTCTCTCTCATTTTTTCAGGTGAGGTTCGGGTATGAGTTGAGTTATAAATACGAAGGAGAGTGATTTTGCAGGGCAGTTGAAGAACAAATAAATAAGAGAATATATCGAATAGGATTGATTTTTGATTTGAAGCTAACATGAGTTAACTATTTTATGTGTAAACATGTTACTTTTAATTTTTTGAGTAAATCTCAACTATTTTAATAATTGACACGAAATTAAATTAATGTAAAATAGGCTAATTTGAACGGACCCACTTGACAATTTTAAATATAAAATTATGACTATTTTATAGGGAAAAAAATAATATATACCTAGTTCTTATAGTTTATTTATTGTGGAGGGACCCGAGGAAGGTGCAATCAACATTAACGCCCCTCTTTTTTAGCTTGCACAAAAATATCAAACTGTTTCTCTGTGGAAAAAAGGGGGTCTTGGGGTGTCATAAAAGCAATAGAGAACAATGGGCAAAGCTACAAAAGTCATACCCCATTGCCAATTCACATGCCTTACAGGCTCCTTCAGAATAGATAGATAGATATAGATCGAGATCGAGATCGAGATCGAGAGAGAAATGATAAAAACAGAACACATATATACGATATATCGAATAAATCCAAATACAAACAGGTTCTCATATATAACATTGATACAAAAAGGGGAAAAAAAGATAGAAAGGAAAAAGAAAGGTCCCCTCCTAAGGACCTTAGATTTATATAGTTTTTTCTTGGCCACATTTTGTTTTGGGCCATTACAAAAGTAAATTCCTCTCTCTAGCCAAAATCAAATCGTTAAAATAAAACATCTTAAAAATTAAATGAATGCACGACATGTGACCGACACACGCGTGATGAATACAAAAGCTCAAAAAAAAAGAGAGGAATACATTGTTATCGTTAACAAAGTTATGCTTACAGTAACATATCTTTTTTCCCATCAAAAGAAACACAACAAACACATACGGGTATGATAAACACCATCAAGTCGTCTTACAACACGTACTTATTACTCCCGACGTCGATAGTGTAATTTTGATTTATGAGTGTGCTAAGTAGGACTAATGTAGCGCATCTTATTTCTTTCTACTTTGCTTTGGTCAATCTCTCTTTTCCTTCCTCCTTGATTGAATGAGAGGCAAAGATGGCAAAGTAGATATGGATCATAGCTAGACATATGGTAGAGAGAGAAAGAGAGACTTGACTTATTTTTCTCATAAAAAGAAAAGAAGGAAACCCAAACTTCAACACAATCTTCAACTTTGCCAAACACACCATTTGATTTTTATACACTAGGAATGGAGTATGGACCCCTCTCCCCTTCAAAACCCCAACCTTCCCCCTCTCCATTCAACCAATAATAATCTTCTCTCTTTCTGTCTCTCTCTCTCCCTCTCTCTCATCCACCACATATTGTCACACAAAATCAAGGTATACACAGAGTATCTACTGAACAAACTCCCAATGCTTTTGGGAATCTGCAAAAGCCATCTTCCTTCATCAATGGCTATGCAGAGATAAGGTGGAAAAAGAAAAGGGAAAGAAATTGACCCTATAAGATACTGTAATCATCTGAAAACCCTCCTAGAAAAAAAAACATAGAGGATTCTGGACAGAAAAACATCATAATTTACCTAGAGCTTCCATAGTTATTATGATCATCATCACCCCAGGAAAATTGGTTATTTAATTTCCTCCGTTTATTATTATGATCATAAGGTGAAGTAATGGAGGTGGAAGATGAACATGATGATAAGTCACAACTGGACCTGGTTCTGGTGATCTGTGATGTAATTCTGAATTGTGGTATGACCTTAATGGACTTCCTTCTCCTATGATCCACCACAACCTTCTGCATTATTTTGTAGCAATTGCTAACTTTATCCTGCAAAAATAAAAATACACACTGTTTTATGACTTGTAATTTTACAAGTTATCCAAAAAAAAAAAAAAAAAAAGGTGAGGTAACACAGCTCCTCTCATAGTGTATGCCAGCTAGCTAGGTAGTCAACTATGATCACGATGTAAAATTTGTTAGAAACTCGATGAAATTGTAAAAAGTTGAAAGTAATTGTAAATAAAGTCTGTAGAAGATTCGGAGAAATTGTGAAAATTGGGAAGAAAGTGAATCTAGCTAAAAGGAGTTGGAACATGATGAAAAGAGCGGAAAGGAAAGAATTCTAGTTGAAAAGAACAAACCTTTAATATAGAGCTCGCATGACGTAAAAACGGCTGACAAAGGAAAAGGATATTATATAGTATATTTTACCCCATAAATTATCTCAATTTAGATTGTTTTTTTCTTTCCTGAAGCATGGAAATAGAAAATTATGGAAAGGGAAAAGGAAAAGTATGCACGGAACTGCAATTATTTCTTAAGAAGAAGTATATGAGTACTTACTTTACTAAGCCCATCACACCATGACTCAGCATGCTCAGGGGTGAGAAAGGCCAGACTGGGAATTTCACTTGCTGCACAAAGTATGGTTGCTGCAGCTATGCTTGATGGCCAATACTCCATAAGGCTGGACTCTGTCATTGACATTAACTAACTGTTTAGTACTACAAATTAACCACAAACACAAATACAATTGATTTGGGGTTAATAAAAATTTGCAACCTTGTTACCTTGGATATTAGAAAGAACAATATCCACGGACCGAGCAACAAGGAGTCCTGTACATGTTCCCATGGGATCGATCTTGTACGCGAAGAAACTAATGAAGGTGAAGGGCGTAACTAGTCTTAATCTCCAATCCAGAACGTCGAGCACAAGGAGCTCCATTCGTTGGATCGTCTTTGGCTCGAATACAAACTTAGTACCCTCTATCTATTAATTAATTAAAATTAAACAATAATTATGATGACGAGGGAGCTCGATTAGCTATTAGGAAATAATGGAATTGATCATCAACAGGAGAATTGAGGGAATTCATTGGAGGAGATTGGGGGAAAATGTAATGTGATATGATGGTGACCTGAAGATCCAATAGAGAAGGAACAAGAGGTTCCTCCATCTTGGCAGCTAGTGACAAACACGCCACTGATAAAAGTTGCAATGGCCATCCACCCGTTTGCTGCAAAAGCAAAAGCATCATCTGCATCAAAATCTTTCAATTTCATAGGTCAATCAATACACATTGAAAAGGAAAATGACTATTGGAAGCCATACATTCAGTAAAAGCAGATGGATTATTCCTTAAAATACTACTGGTTTATTATATTAAACGTTTTGAAATATGATGTATTATATTTTTGGATTATATGTTAATTGATAGGTGAACGAAAACAAAAAATAGGATGAGTATTTAAAGCATAAAAATATAAAAAAATATAAAACACATCCACCGTTACATCATTAATATACTAAGAAATTGAGAACTTCACTTTCTCTCTACTTGATCATCTTCGAATTAAAAGCTTTTTATTTTTGGATATTTTCTTTGTCGATAGAAGTTGTGGACCCTGGACTCCCATATGGAGGCCCAATGGGCTGCCATCGAGGTGTTTATTATTGAATATACCATCTCAAAATGAGATTCGAACTTAAATCTTCACCTAAAAAAAGACTACAAATGTGATCTACACTCCATTAATTAGTGGAATTTTCAAGTATAGAAAATAGTCCTTAAGCGCCATTATTTCAAGGACAGGTAGGCCAAATTAAATAGCCCTGACAATATAGAAGGGGGTCGGTGGGTGGGGAGTTTTTCTTTTTGGTTGAATGCTCTCTGTGATCATCCATTATATTCGATCCCACTCCCACTCCAACTCCAACTCCAACTCCATCCGCAAAGAAAGAGCCAAAGATCAGAGGCATCAGTGAGACAGATCATCGAGCTGGGAAATTCAATTCAATTCAAGAATTAAGAGAGAGAGAGAATAAGTACATCAATTATTATCACTCATGAGCTAGGCTTGCTAGCTAGCAAGGTCCCATTTTTAGTTATTTTTTCTGATAATTGTATGTCAAATTATTACTATTCAGTTAGGATTCGAATAATTCAACATGATTGTGTGTTTAGTATCAGAACTTCAATCATGCACCTGAGAAAACGTCAATCGAAAAATAGGGATTTTTTAACCTAAAATAATAACGTAACACCTGAAAGTATAAGCGTCCAAATACATATAAAAATTTACATGTTTATTACGTATAAACTCACAGGTAGAGGATGGCAACTCAGAAAGCGATCCAAGTAGTTGACAGCCAGATATGCCGTCATTGCCTCAAAACCACACAATGTCCGCACCTGTGACCCCAAAAAAATACATTCAGAAGATTAAGGTTAAATAAAACCAATAACATCACAGTAATTTTTTTCGATAATTAATTGATAAAAAAAGAAAAAAACTAATGACAGTGTCTAAATAACATCATATAATCATACTAATTTTGTTATTCACAGAATAAAAGTAAATACATTAAAATTTGGTATTTAATTTGAAGTCACTATATTTATGTAACTTACTAAATACTCAAAGGAAATTGAGATGCATGCACCTATACTATCACTAGCATGCATCACAGACTAGTCAGTCTTAAAAGATCCGTTAAGAGCAGCGCCGGAGCTTTGTTGTTACTAATTAATGGTGGCTCGGAATACTATTAGTTAAAAAAATTGTTAAAATTTATATTTAAATTTTTTTAATAATTATTATATTATTAAAAATATCCTCCATTAAAAATAATAATATTTATAAAATTTAAAAATATTTTTAAAAATCATTTTAAAGGCCAAATTCTTCATGTTTTTACACTCAAAGGCCTCCAAGTCAACCCATCACAGCGTTGCGTTCTCTTGAGTCTTGGCCTCTAAGAAAAATCCACGTTGTCTCATTCCGAATTATACATTATTAATTACTACCATACTTCATGTGTTTTAAATGTGGAGAGAAGGATGGCAATATATATATAAATATAAAGATAAGACGTGCTAAATTTCAACTCAAATTAAGTTTACAAAAAATCGTGGCTAGTTTCTTCTCTAAACTATTCTATGACATGACATACATTAATATCTCAAATGTTGTACATTTGCATATTTCTAGATACAGATTTATATTACAATATAAGAAAGATTTGATCAAATTTTTTATAATTCAACAATAAAGTAATATTTATTTTTATATTATATAATAACCTATATATAGTACTTGTCTATACGACTTTAAGTGTATAATTGGTTATTAAAAAATCGAAGTAAAAAATAATTATTTCAATAGATAAAATTAATTATTAATTATTGTTATATAGAGATATAGTTTACCTTTATACTTTAAAAAAAAAAAAAAAAAGTTAGTAAAAGTGCACTAGGCGCGCCGCCCCGTGGTCACAATTTTTTTCTTTCGTGCGGCGCGTGGGGTTCCATTTAGCAGATTCTGAATTCTCACACTATAATGCGCCGGTACACTAGCAATACCAAAGATGACGTGTCCATTAGAACAGTAACCCTATCCCCAAACCTCTCTCTCAATCGCCCCGCTGCCGCCGCGGCGGAGCACGTAAGCTGGCCACAGCGGTGGCATTTCGATCGATCAGAAAAGGATCGGAAAAGCAGCGCAAGTTAGCGAAACGATGCGTTTTAAAGCTCGACGGCTTACCTTTAGAATCCATGCAACGGATTGAGCACGAGAGGAAGATTCTAGAATCGAGAGAGAGTGAGAGCGAGAGCTTCCAGCGAGAGAAGAGCTCCGCTCATCCTCGATGAATCCGGCGATTGATTCCTCTTCCACAACGGTGGCCGGCGATTCAAACTCCGAAGAGAACTCTGGCGATTCTCCGGCGGATAAGGCGTCGCCGGAGTCCTCAGAACAGAGAAGGTCGGGCAAGCAGTCGGCGTATGAGAGAGACATAATCGGCGATTTTTCATTGCTTGTCGCCTTCCATGGTTGACACAGAGGGAGAGAGTGAGAGATTTTTCTTTGGTGGTTGGGGAGCGGGGGGAGTAACTGTGATTGAGGGTGAAGTTTTTGTGCGATTCTCATAGGGTTTATATATCAGAACTTTGGTCTCCTTTCTATATTTTTGTTTTTTAAATTTGAAATCTTTTTTTTTTTGTTTTTTGTTTTTTTGTTGAGGGCACTGCTGGATATAAGATATTGATCCCCTCCTGGCTTCTTTCTCGTTTGCCTACTTATCTAGGAATAACTTCAGACTGCATTATTTCTATTTTTGGTGGTAAAATACATGAAAATGGACAAATACAATACATGCATGTACATACGAAAAACATTTATACTAACAATAATAACTAAATTACTCAAAAATTTGTTAACAATATTTTAGCTAATGATTTTTTTATTATGATAAAAAATATTTTTAAAAACCGCAAAAAGTCAACTAGAATTATAGCTATGGGAGGGACAGAGACCTGTTTTTTCTAATATAAGGTTGTAAGGAGTTGTAAGATAATTATAAAATAAGTTATAAAAATTATCAAGCAAGAGTTACACTCTTTAAAACTTAGCATTTTGTAATTAAGATAGTAAAGATTTAAAATTGATATCCTAAATAAATTTTGTAATATTTATAGTACGATGAGTTCCCTTCCTTTCTATTATGTCTATCGATTAGGCTGTATTATTTTATCTTCCCCAAAAATTTGTCCGTCTCTTACCTCTTTCTATCAGTGAGATTTATTTAAATTGAAACAAAATAAATCACTTATTTATATGTCTACTAACCCCCTCCTCCAAATTTACCATTTATATATGGATAGTATTAATTATTTTAATTAATAAAAATTTTACTCATTATCATTAAAAATATGTTTAAATTTTACTTAAGATTTTTATAGTCATTATATTGACGGATTAAAAATTGTCAAATCATAATCTTTTTTCATTTTATTTTTTTTTTGAGATTGGAAGACAATAGAGTACTAATTAAAAAACTTTATGTCACACAAATGACAAATGCAGACAAAAATCACAACTCATATTTCCTACGTAAACAAATGTACGATAAGTGGCCATATTAGAATAACCTATGGAAAAAAATAGCAATAATAAAGCAGTATTGTATTATAAAGCCAAATAAATTATTTAAATTTTCATCCTTTGTTTTTTCAAAGGGAGACATATTATTTTAGACTTGGAATAATTTAGACTTGGGATTTTGTTTAATTTATTGTGTTTAAATAATAATTTCGAGGTGTAAAGTGATTGAAGAAAAAGTAGCTCAAAATCTCTCTTACCTCAAACTTACAAATGTCTAATTAATACGAAAACCAATACAAGAATTTAGGGATATATATGCCAAATAAACCCACTACATCCAACAATTTTATCCTAAACCTTAGATTAATTGACTCCTTATGTCATGAAAATAACAAATTATATATTTTCTTTATTTTGGGGGAGACAAAAATTATATATAAGGTAAGAGAGAACAAGATAATATGGTTTAAATATTACTAAAATAATTTAATGGAAGGAACGGTATCTTTTTCATACGAGAAAGGTGGGCTCGAATTTCACTAGATGTAGGCATGCAAAAGCCTCTTCCTTTTCTTTACTCCTTCTCGACCCCCCTTTGATTTCGTCTCTTCCCTATTAGAGTGATAGCATACTTATGAAATATGAGCATTTTTCAAGTTTTCGGTCCCGTTGTAGAGTTATGTGTTTTACTTAACAAAAAAAATTAATTGATTAGTTTATTTAATTATGTAATTTTTAAGTTTCTCTTTTGTATTTTTTTTTTTCAAATTTGACTCAAATGATATGTCATAGGTGTGTATTAATATGTATTTCTTTTCTCTCATGATAATCTTTCTATTTTGTTCAAAATGGAGTATAGAAATTTAGATTTAAGTTTGGAAATACATAGATTCAAATAAGAAAAATATGTTAAAATGATATGATCGTATAAACACTTGTAGCCATTCCAACCACATAAAATTAGCTCCATGCCTCCATCACATAAATAAGTAAAATATAGAAAAGACATACACTCACCATCAAGCTTTTTATAACATCATGACAACTTATGATAAACTTTACTATATCGATGATTTTCATACAGAAAAATACAGTAGCTAATTGAAATGTCAAAAATTTATTAAGAGAAAAATTGTCTAAAATTCTTTTAAATGTACTTAGAGTCCTTATAAAAAAAATAAAAAGGAAAGAAGCCAAAGCAATTCATGAGCTGGTTTTTCTCATTAGACATGACAAATACTAGAAGTCACCAATGATAAATGCAAGAGGACATATATGCATCATTTCATGTCACATGATCTTCAATATTATTTTGTCAATGTGATTTAAAAAATTACTTTTTTTTATCATTTTACGATATTCAATGTTATTAAGTAATATTTAGAGGAATATATTCTTGCTTAAAAAGCTCATCACAAAATATAAATTAATCCATAAAAAATATTTGATAAATATTTTATTACCTATACAAGTAAATAAAATGGTCCTTACTTTTTGAAATGAGAAATTCTTTGGCATTTTGTGGTGTCAACTATCATCTTTTGTTTCACACACAAAAGACTTAAAGTTACCCAACATACCTTTTTTTTTTTTTTTCCTTCTTCCTTTTTTTTTTTGGGTTTTTTTTCCCGCTAAATTTAATTGGTTGCAATTTTGTTTAAAAATATTTGGCGCAAGAGCCAAATGCAGGACGCTCCTCTGCCTCCTTTTTGCTTGTCAAAAGATTTAATTAGCAATAAATATTAGAATCATAATAATACTATTATAGAGTGCTACAAAGTCTACAAAACATTATTAGTTTTAAGCAATTAGCAGTAATCATTATTATCTTACCATTTCAATTCAGTCCACGGTGTCACGCTAATTTATTATGATATTATTATATATATGTGTATAAACTGTATGGATTGAAATAACTAATTTTTCGAATACTGATTAAAAAACGTATATATAGTTCTCGCTCATCAGTAAAGTTATTACATTATAAACTTTATAACAAAAAAAAAAAAGTTACAACGAATTATATAATTAAACATGAGTATATATATATTAATTATTTAATAGTAAGACTATATGTTAGACATATACTTACCAAAATGTGAACATGAACATGTGTGCATATGATTAATTTAATGAATAATTATCATTATTAATTAAGGTGGTTGTTTTATAATATTATACAAGCATACCAATATGTAATACTTTATTAGAAGGTTCATTGTATTTATTAGATTACATGCATTGGATGCTCACCCTATGGAAATGAAAAAAATAAAAATAAAAGAAATGAGATGACACATGATTTACACTTCCATTGTGGCTTTTGCTATCTTGGCTTGCCTACATATCTATCCATAATAAAGCAAAGGAAAAGATGAAATAACTTGAGTTCTTTTTCTTTTATATATGCTCTAGGAGGAAAGAGGGAAGGTGAAGGTAAAGGCATGTCTTTTGGCCATCAATTCTTTATCAAGATTCTTATACCCTAAAATGTTACCATACAAAAACCTAAAAATAATTTTTTTTTTTCGTTTAGATCGAGTATATAATATCAGTATGATTTATTTGAAGGAAATTAAATTAAATAATATGATACTGATATTTTAATCAATCAATTATTAAGAGCATGTTTGACCTAATTTTTAAAAATTTATTTTTGTTTTTAAAAAGTGTTTTTTTGAAAAATATTTTTAAGAAAAATTTGAAGTGTTTGGCCTAAATTTTATATAAGTGTTTTTCAAATAATTAATTTTTTTGGCCAAGATTTCTATAAAGATAGAGATAAGATAAAATAAGAGATAGAGAGAAGAGAGATAAAGATAGAGAAGAGAGAAAATTAAAATTACTAAAAAGATAAGAGAGACATAGAGAGAATAGGATTACGGGTGGTTGTTACGGAGTTTTTCCAAAATTAGAAACGAAACAACTATTTGTCTGTTTCGTTTCTGGGAGTTTTTTTCCAAAATCATTTTTGAAAAATAGTTTTAATTTTTAAAAAACTAGTGTTTGGCCTAACTTCAATTTTTAGAATTTAAAAACAGTTTTAAAATCTAGACCAAACACCCACTAAATAAAAAATTTGATGTTTCATGTATTAAACTTTGTTAAGGTTATAGCCGCAATTGATAGAAAAAAAAATACTAACATATATATCCATTTACATAATTGCTAAAATTAACGCGTATTTTATAAATATTTCTATATTTTTAAATCTAATTAAGTGGATGCTATTGTTTCTAGGTGGAGTCATATAAGGAGATTTATTAAAGTAGTGCCCCCATATTCCCTTGGTTTTGGGCAAAATATGATTTTAACTTTTGACCTTCACAAAAAGAGAGTCGTAAATACATTACACAGTCTATGACATTAACCAAAGTTGATCTCTTTTTCACATTATCCTTTAGAAAATCATATTACCTTTTTCACCTTGTTTATTACTACTCCCTCCGTTTCAAAATACATGTCGTTTTAAGGTTATGGGGGAATACCAACGAAATAAAAAATTCATGATAAATTTTATATTAAAAGACTAAATTATCCCTATATTTTATTGGAAATGAAAAAAATTAATGAAAAAGAAAAAAAACAAAATAATTAATAAGGATAAAGTTGGTAAACTAGTAATTAATATGTCATCTAAAATATAAAATGACAAATATTATGAAACGAGAAAAATTAGTTAAAATGACATGTGGTTTAAAACGGATGGAGTATTAATTAGTACTTTAATTTAAGAATTATTGGATTTGAAATCACCTTTTTGGCATCATTATTAATTTAGATTTAGTTGTCTTATCCGATTAAGCCAACTATTTTTAACTCTTGTACACGAGCTACTCCCCAAAAAGCTATAGCTTAGTACAAATGCTTTATTCTTAATTTGAAGCTTTATTTAGTAATTTGTACTATCATTTACTCTATTTAATATCCAATTTATCACACATTTAATATTTTCAATCAAGATTATCCTACAAACTATTATATAAAAAAATTTTTTTTTTTGGAACACGATAAATGGGGTACATAAGGTGTACTTAGACAATATTTTTTCACAAGGTATCTACCTAAATTATTATCTGCCGAAATGGTCAAGAGGGAGGGAGGGATAAGAGCAACATGGAAAAACCGACCCAACCCGAACGACTCGAAACTCAAACCGGATCGACATTCGAAACAGTTGAACCGATTTGACTCGAAAATCAAAATGAACCGACCCGAACCGAACCGAGCCAAAATTTAATGAATCCGATTCCGACCCGAACCGTAACCGGACCGACCCGAAATATGATTGACCCGATTACGAACCGAATCCAAAATGACCCGAACCAAATCGGACTCGAATCGATTGAACTCGAATAAAAGTGATCCAACCCACATTTTTTTTGTTGGGTCTCTCATGATGGACTTTTATGCCTATAGTGGTACAATTTTTTTGGTGGGTACAATTTTGAATCGATTTTGACCCAAAAAGTGACCCGGTCCGAAATTAACCCGAACCCTACCCCGAACGAGATTGACACGAAGTTGAACCGAACCGAAGTTGACTCAATCCGAAACCGAATGAACTCGAACGAGATCGACCCGAAGTTGACCCGAACCGGACCCGAACAAGATCGACCCGAAGTTAACCCGAACCGAATGACTTGATTGTCGGATATACATGTCATATACTTGGGGGTAGAAATAGAATGACCAAAACACACTATTCCATAATAATTTACTTATTAGAAGAGTGATATCATTAAAAATGTCGAGCTATAAATGTTAGAATAGTAGATGTTTTCATACTGATATTCACACAGTTTGAAAAAGAAAGAGCTCCGCCCCAAAAAAAAAAAAAAAAAAATCGTAAAATGAACTTTGAGAGAATATATATATAGCCGAAGTCTTAGTTATTAGGTAGTAGGTAAGCAATTTATTTGGGTGATATTGATCTTTGTGACGGGTACATATACATATACATAGATGACAGTCCAAGCTTTCTGATGATTTGTATTTAGTAGTGTCTTTGACTTTAAATTTTTCCACTCAAATTAAAAGTTTGATCTTCGTTTGAGTCCAGCTAGACTCACTGACAGGTATACATTGATATTATTCATAAGTGCTTTTCCGATTCACCTCGTTAAATTCCACACTTTGAATAATTATCAGACACCAAATTATTAATTACGCTCATGTTGTGGACAAACGTGAATCTCATTAAATAAAAATTATAAACGCGTTCTAAAATATCCCATTCATTGGTTGATATATAAAATCTTGATTTTATTATAAGAAATTTTCTTTGTTATTACTTGATGTTTTTTAAAATAAACTACATATTAACATAGACACGATTAAAATTCATATTTTTATTATATTTTTAACCCGCACCAATTTTAAAATTATAATTAGCATCTCAAACTAAAGTGGTAAAATTTTATTATATTTCATCTGTTTCAAAATACATGTCATTTTAACTAATTTTTTTCATTTTATAATATTATCACTCTATAATTCTAATGACATATGACTAGTTTATCAATTTTGTCTTCATTAATTGTTTCTTTTTTTCTCTCTCTCTTTTTTTTTTTATTAATTTTCTTCATTTCCAACGAAAACTTGGGGCAACTTAATCTTTTAACACAAATTTTACGTTTTCTTGATATTCTCTCATAACTTTAAAACGACAAATATTTTGAAATGGATGGAATAATATATATCAGTCCTCACAAGTTGTCCTAAGATTAAAAAAAAAAAAAAAAACTTGTCCTAAAATTGAAATATGTACCTATATGATATATCCTGATCTAGCTAATGAATGCAAATCCAAAACAGTTAAAGATTGATTGAAATTAGCAAGTTTCTCGAGAATACAGGGTGTTATCATGTCAACAATAAATTCCCGGTAATAGAATTATTATTATTATTTGGGTTTGACTAAAGGTGCAATCCATTTTAGATCGCGAGTATTTAAAACAAAAATTTTATCCACAAGTGTGTTTCTAAATATTTCAAATTTGTACTCTCATCCTTATCGAAGGGAGGACACTACCACCTCAACCAACACATTATATTTACAAAATAGGTTAGACACCGGGAGACGGGTGCATGTTGCCAGTAAGCTATGCACTTCATTGGCAGTTACGTACGCAATACATATGCCATTCATCACGAAGTTGAATTCGTAACTCGCAAATCACATATCACATCATAATTAAGTATAAGCTCCATTGCATATTGATATTGACTTTATATGCTCCCAATACTTGGACATTAATTATATACCACATAATATACACATTTTGTCCCGTCTTTGCAAGCATTCTACCATATATATATACAGGAGTCGGCAATAAATCGGGTATACTTATTGGATCAAGCGAATCCATCTTTTGAATAGGAAGGATTAAGATAGTAATAGCTATATCAGTTAATAATAAGTTAAGTTAAGCCTATCTATTAATGGTTTTTTTCAATATTTGGTATTTCTATCGAGAAATGAGCAAAAGTTATGTCGTACATTTCAAGCATTATAGGTGTATTCGGCGCTAATTTTTTATGTACTAGTTAGTGTTTTAAAGGAGTTAAAATAATACTTTTTTAAAAATATTAATAATCGACAAAGTAGTGTTTGACAAAGTATTGTTTGGACAAGTGATTAGAGGTTTATATAGTGTTTTCGAAAAGTTATTTAAAGTAACATTTTCAAAAGCATTGCATAGTGTTTGCGCATATATTTCTAAAATTCGCTTTCTTATTTCTTTAAAACCTTTATTCATCGTGTTCTTTTAAGTCATTTTATATAAATCGCTACTTAAACAACTATTATTACCAAATACACTTATTTTAAATTACTAGTTTAACATCTAACCACTAACTAGTCAATGACAGCTATCAGCTACTAAAACATTTAATTTTAACAAACATGCATCATATAGTAAATGTATCTAATTTATTTATTTCGTTAAAATAAAATATGCAAACAATTGACACATAAGTACTACTCGTATAATTTTACACATGCAGATGGGATGTTTCTGGGGGTCCCTTTTTATTTTTCGAAATGTGATATTCCTGATTTTTAAAACTTTAAAAGTAAAGTTTTAACAAATTTCCTAATTATTGCCAAAGTGCAGCACAACTATGAAAGCATATACAAGTACGTAGGATGATGAATGATTATAAGACTTGAACTCGACTAACTTAACTAGTTGATTTTCTGGTTTATTCGATATGGTCAAAATGTATATTCTGTTGAATTTGACAAATTCAACTTAAATATTTACCAAATATCAAATAAAAAAACTTAGACAAGATTTAATTTTAGCTAAAAAACAACCCTATATACATGCAGTAAAATAACTAGAAAGGATTTCAATATTAATCCACATACACGGTGGTGACATGGTAGCTAGCTAGGGTGGGGTTGGTCTCACAGAGAATTTCTCTTTCTTGAGATCAATTCACCAAACAGTGGACAACACATACACACATATAACACACTCCAATGGTTCACAGACAAACAGCTCTGAAATAATTCCCTATATATCGTCACAATTATGCAATGCTGATCTCAAAATTTGAAAAACCCAAGAAAACAATTTATATATTTAGATTATTACTCTCAATTGCACAACTTACGATCAGTGTTAGGTTTTCCATTCTAGAAGAAGATCGAGGAGTGTTTGTTAATTGGTCATTCACAATTCTCCTGCCCATGCCCTGAGGATCAGGAATGGGGTTTTTGTATTGTATAGGGGGTATTTTATTCTATGTTTAATTCTTTTATTTTTTTAATAAGATAAAGTATTTTATTATCAACAAACCACCATGTAAATTAGAAAAAGCTATTGATCAGCTATATATATATAAAATGAAGGTGGATCATCATTTCCCTATATATAGCTTGGCAACAAGCACTTGCTTTAGTGGCATGGCAAGGATGATGAAGGATCATCCTCCCTGTCTGAATACGAATTTTAGGAGGTCCAAAACTCCTACATGATGTAGGCTATATAATATAACTATCTTCCTTTTCTATCATAAACTTCACTCGATAAATCTTGTCAAAAATTTAGTTTGAAATAGCGTATTATGATAATTAGAGTGAAGCAAGAGACCGAATTTTTCATAACCTTTGTACTTGTTGACAATTTATTAGTTGTCTTCTTGCTATTGACCGAGGGGGATATGATGCTCAATCCATAAGATCTCGTTATATGAATAAGACACAAGGATCGATATTTAGTTGTTGAACTAATTGACATTCATATATAGATATAATTTATTACGTCAAAGTTATCCGGTCGATGGAATTAAAACACATAATTAATGTAGATGATAGAAGCAAAACTATTATTTATCTTGGACAATGGAAAAAGTAAAAAAGGCAAGACCCCCACCCCAGAGAAAATGCACAAGTAGAGGCATAGACGCTCCGATGTTGAAATAAGATAGGTAGCGTTGTTTTTTATACAAACTTGTGACAAATAATATAAGTTCACCAGGATTGAAGGAGACCCGAAAGACCCCATTTGTGCCTTTCTAAAGTTGGTCGGCGGTGGACTTGAGGAAATCATCAAATATATATACACTAAAACATCACACTAATCTTTCTCGTATCTTCAATGCCTAACCCCTTTGAATTACACATCCCATTCTCCCAATAATTTCTTCCATTCCGTTCTTTTCTTTTCATTTAATTAACCACTAATAATTGTATTAGTGAATTAATGTTAAGTGCTTATCTACAACTCACTTAACCAACCTGCTTTTCATCTTTTCTCGCTTTTATTAAAAAAACTGTATTTTTTTTATTTACATAATTGTAGTTGATCTGAAAAATATCTTTAAACTATTGTATAATTAAGAAGGTCCAAACACTGTGTTTTTATGATTGGACTAATCCTCGTTTTTTGTTATACATAAGGGTTTGTTCCTTGAACTGGTATGATGAACTAATAGTAAGGCCATGTTCTATAATTTTAACTTAAAACCTTATAATTACTTAAAATTCCTTACAATTTTTTATAACTAATTTTTACAACTATTTTATAACTCCTTACAACTTTGTTTACAATTTCTTACAGTCTTACAGCTTAAATGAAACATGACCTAAGTGATATTTTATCAGTAGTTTCAAAACAATAGAAATAAAGTTTGTTTTAAACCAAATTGAATTTGTGATGAGAGCTTTTTAAACATTTTTATCAACTAAGTTAACTAGTGCTAATACTTATCAAAATAGTTAGCCTTTTTAATATTTTTTTTTACCAGAAAAGGGGAAAAGAAAGGAGACTGTTTCATTAAATTGTTGGGCCCAAAAAAAAAAAAAAAAAAACAGGTGAGTTGTGGTGGTAAAGTCACCTCGGCCTTGATGTCATTGACAAGAATGACCCAACATACTCTCCCGATATAGACACAGTTTCTTTTTAATCTGGGTCCAAATTATTGGTGGGAAAGACTTTAATTCTGACGACTTTTGACTGATTCTAAATGTCTTTCTACGGCGTAGCCTATGTTGCTAATTTGGCCATTATTCTTGGAAAAATTGCATCAAATGTTGCAAACAACTTTAATACTCAAGCAAAGGATTTCAAGTTGTTTTAATTATTGATAATTGTAAAGTATTTAAGAGTTATTATAAAAAAATTGAGCTTTGCTGTTTATTTTGCAATACTAACTACTTTCCATGTGAGTATCTGTTATACGAGATTCGGGAAATAGAAAAACAGGAAATCCGATCACTGCAATCATTTTTGTTCATGACGAGATCAATTCGAAGAACTTTTAAGTGCTTACATTGTATTCATTTTGTGAAATTAGAATACGGTACATTGATCTTGGGTTGTAAATTTATATAAAAATTTGATGGTTAGGGGGCGAAGTAATGAGAGTTATCATGAGGATTCGAAGGTTAGGCAAATTACATTATCATTGATCAACCACATCTCCATATATATTATTGTTATATGGATGTAGTTGTCCTACAATAGTCGCTATTAAATTGACTTTGAGTTTCTCCAAACCAAAAGGTTTTTGCCATTATAACATCGTAAATTCAATATTCAAACTTTTGTCCAACAAATTAAAATGGCTCACTTCCCTCACTAGCTGGTGTTTGGTAAACTACCTATGTACTTCTATTAGCTACTTTATTCCGAATATATTAATTTATATTTGAGTGTGTTTTTCATAAAACTATACATATTTGAAAATAATTCATTTTAGCTAACATCAGTTCTATCACACTATGATCACTTTCCGATAAAAAAGTCGAAAATAATGTCCGCTTATATCTAATGAACTAAAATTTTAATGTTGTCATTAAACTAATCACAATATACACTATGTAACCCCTTCCTTCAAAGTTAAACTTGCCCTATGTCTCAAAAAAATTTAATGTGTGTGGAGAGGGAAGGGGGCTTAGGGTTTAGGGATGTCCTCTCTGTACTAAAAGTACAAAATGGAAGTGTCCTTCCAAGATAAAATTAGGCAATAATTAGCCGTGCTTATGATTTGCCCCAACCTTTTTACAGGTTGGATGAGGGAGGGAGGCTAAGCATTTTCATAAAGTCCAGATGGGTAGCAGCACATAAACTAGTCTTCATCCCCTTGGAATTTTTCTACATATAATATGTTTATTTATTTATGGTGCAATGCAATAAATACTGGCCAAGGAAATTGCTTATATTATGTACCTTGCACTTTTGTAGTTGGACTTTCCTTCTTGGTGCAACATAGTAATAATTCCGAGGCACTTTCGCCTTCTTAGGCTCCGTTTTGTTTAGTTGTAAGGAGATGTAAGGAATTGTAAGCAACTGTAGAAGTTGTAAAATAATTGTATAAAAAGCTACAAGAAGTTGTAAGAACTTATAAAAATCAGTAAGGCTATAAGGCCGTAAGCTAAACCTAAATGAAACAGGGCCTTAGCTAGCCTTGCTCTATATCAAGGTCATCTATATGTGTAGTGTAGGTCAATTATGTGGTGAGTTGGATTTCATAGTTTACATCTCGAGAATAAGTTTGAGATGAAAAATCTTCCTCGAACCTCATATGTTGATATTGTCTCTGTCTTTAAAATATGTTGAAATACGAAAAACCAACAACAATGATGATGAAGAATCATATTAATATAAAATAGAAGCAAACCCTGAAATTAATTTATGTAAATTAAAATAGAAATCAAACTGGTCTGGATCTAAGATTGACTTGAGAGAACTCAGAAAGTATGTATATTATGATATAAAATGAAAGATTTTGACAGAAAGTTATGCTCCACCTAAAACCAGCATCAAGGTTGAAGAATGAGCAGTTGAAATTCTGTTGAACTTGAAGCTAAAGCTGGGAAGGGATGATTATCCATGTCAAATGAAGAGAAATTTGGGCTTTATGTCAAAATATAATGCCTGTCATTACCTCATAATTTCCCCAAAATGTGAGCCAATTAAGTGTGGAAGCCAAAGTCTAATCTTCTTGTCTTTTCATCTTTTTGGCTAATGAAAATTAAGAGCGAATAGGTCAAAAAGAGGTGCTGTTCAACAAAAACTCTATTCAACTAACATACTAAAACCATACCGACTCGAGATGTGATTGGTCGATTTAATTTTTTTAATCAAAATTTTTATTTTTATATCGATATTTTCTATCTATTTATGTTACGTCGTGTTAGTAAAATTCTGTATCCATTAAATTAGTACATATAAAGTTTTTTTTTTTTTTTATAGGTGGTAAAGTAGCTTATACATATACATATATAAACCAAAAAACACTCCTAAAGTAAAAGCTTTATTAGATCATTCTCTTCATAAAGTAGGAAAATAAAATGCTAGTTTTTCTACCCACAAGTACAATATGTGAATAATAAATTTTAAGCATGAAACAAATAGAAAAAGCTGTATTATAATAATAGTGTAATGGATAATGGGAGCGAACAAAAAATTAAAAATTAATAATAAACTTTATTAGTGGGCAAAAGGATTATATTAGAAGATAAATTAGAATGTTTTTATTTTCTAATGGGCACACACACTTGTTCTGGTCCAAACTCTTTGTCTCAATTACCCCTTCTTTGATGGGCCTTTATGTATAGCTTTAGAGAGCTTTGCTCATTTCATACCTAATCTACAACTCATTGTCAAGATTGGCTTTAGTTTGCAAGCTTTATTTGATTGATTTCAAAGGGTGTGATCATCATGGATTCTATAAAGAAAAATATATTGCATCCCTTAGAATGTTAACTTTTCAAGCTGTTGTTTTCCAGAACGGTAATCAATGTCGTGTTGATCGAATTATATGACAGTCAAATATTGCCTAATACTGAATGAAATCGTACCAAAAAAAAAAAAAAATTTCGGAAATTAAATTGATGAATCTTCACCCAACTAAAACTTGAGCAATCTCTAAAAATTTGACTTTTGACCATTTTAATATTATTTTATTTTATTTATTTGAAAAATATTAAACTTTTACCTCTCCTATTGGTTTGAACTATTTAGAATTTGAGATTTAATTTTTGAAAGAAGCCCAATAAGCCCAACCAAATGGATGGCCATTTCTATTTCAATGAGCCTACTAACCCCATGAAATACGGTTCAGCCCATATTACAGTTTTCTTTTTTTTCTTTTTTTTTTTCCCATATATGTTAGATACTTTGATTTTTAGATAATTTGTAGATAGTAAGAGGGGGAAGCTTTGAATACAGTAAGCGACTAAAATCCTCTCCTCTCCGACGATGCTGGGCGTAGGAGGGGCTGCACCGCCGTCAACGCCGCCGGTGGTTCTGAAGAGAGCTTCTGGAACAAGCAAACCCATTATCTCCTCTCTCTTATTACAAAACCAAATCCTCAAAGCCAATCTCTTTCTCCTCGCAGTTCCTAATTACATCCAATTGTTCCCGGTTTGTAATTTTTGCTGCTTAAATGCTATAAGTTTCAAATTTTGAGGATGCCATGTCATTTTTTTGCATTTGTCTCTCAGGGGCGAAATGGGCTTCGCTTATTTGCGCAGAAGAAGCAGCAAGGTTCAAGTCTAGGTAGCGTTGAGCTGGCAAAGGAAGCAAATTTTGTAGAGGATGAGGGGTTTGAATTGGATGAATTTGATGATGTTTTCGACGAGGAAGATGGAGAGTTTGATGATGAAGAAGTTGATGACAATGAGGACGATGATTTGCCGCTTCCGTTCGAGCAAATGGGTGCCTGGCTGAAGAACAAGCCAAAAGGATTTGGTGAGGGGAAGGTTTATGATACTTCAATTGAGGATAAACTGATGGAAGAGATTGAGAAGAGCAGGAAAGCTCAGGTTGCTAATATTAATAAGCTTAAGAATGATTCCAAAGAAGCCAACCCCAAAAAAGAGCTAAAGAAGGAACTCAAAGGTCTGTTTTCGTGTGTTTTCTTGTTTGTTCCCGTGCTTTTAAAACATTGGATATGATTTTCATGGCTTATTATCTAACTTGTACATGGATTCATGGAGGAGAGATTTGTTTCTACCAAAATTTGCTAATGTAGGGAAGATAGGAAGTGGTGACTGCCTTTTTGCTTTGATTGCTTTTGTCATTTGCCTCGCTGGAGCTTGTGTTGTTCACTAACCGCCTCGTGGATGGAGTTTATCCATCATTATGAAGTATAATAACTAGATAGAAATAGTAGAAGTATGAGGAAAGCAGTGGCATTTGATAGTGTCCCAATGAGACTAGTTGTAGGAAAATGAACATGCTACTGCTCCTGGAATAGGAGAATCGGATGGAATTAGGGGTGAGAGAAGGTAGTGTTTGAGTAAAAGCTTGCATTGAATAAGCTCATGGAGAGGTAGCAAAATTTTCCTGACAAAACTTTTTTAAGCTTGCCTCTGCTGAATCTAATATTGCTATGAACTGCATACTGTGCCTTTCCTTTTTCATGTGCATCCCATGATACTTTAGTGAGTTTATGCAAAAAGTGCCCCTGTTTATCAACCTCAATGTAAATAGTGCGGCACTAAATTGGCTTTCCCCAAAGAAAAGGACGAATGTGGTGGTGTAGTTTCAGCTAACTGGCTTTCCTTGCATTTGAATCTCGAGTCTTTTACACCTGATGAAGTATCTGCAAATGAATTCCTGATGTTAGCCTGTCAAGTGTAATAATGCAAAGCAGTTAGTCATCCTTTCTTTTGCTGGATGTTTTACAAATTGCGATTTAGTTGAGCTCTTGTTGGTTGTCTCTCAGGAAGTATACCTTCAACACTTAAATTAAGGGAGAAAGGGTAGTTGGATAGTAACAGTCTGAATTAAGTTAATCAATTTAGGATCCATGAAAACAGTCTCTCTACAGTCTACAGTTCAGGATAAGGCTACTACATGTTTATCCTTCCAACATCCTGCTTATGTGGGGTTTGGGGTATTGAGGTCAGTTTATCAGTTGGGTAAGAGGGAAAGTAGAAAACCAAGAAACTTCACACTTCCTCACTAACCCTTGGGTTTGATGGATATTCCATAGTCCAAAGTCCATGTCAAACACTTGACGTATCCATGATATGGAATTTTGTGCTCTTTTTGCATTTCCAAGCAGTGCTACATCGTGATTTAGATTGATTTAAATGAGTTCTTTATCCATTATTTCCCAAGGCTAGCTTATCATACCTTACCTCTGAATATTCTGATTTACTTGTGGATACGTGCAGCTTCTGAAGTTGTTTCTAGTGAGATTCGTGTTCGTATCAACAACCTTCCAAAGAAAATGAATGTTCACAGAGATCTGAAGTCAGCCTTTCACGGAGTCCGTGGAATAGTCAACATATCACCAGTAATTGCGGGAAATAAGAAGACAAGAGATCCTGTCTGTAAAGGCTTTGGTTTTGTAGATTTCAAGTCCTTGGAAGATGCAAATAGGTATGTGCTTTATTCTTACCGATAGAAAAACTATATAGAATATCCAATGTGGATCTTCTAGAAGCAGGTTTTTGCGAGGTCGTGATGTACATAGCCTTTCACCTACAAGTACAGAAATTTCTGAATTACCGACAAAACAAAAGGGACTTTTAGACATACTTGAAGACAAATTGAAGTGAGAAAAGTGTGATAGAAAGAAGATAATAGAAGGCTGATGTGCTGAAACACATGCGGATTTATTAGTTATACATGTTCGAAAAACATTAACACTGGTGTTCAACAAAACTAACCAATATGTCTTGTCCTTGCCTTCAACCAAGCCATACTGCGATAAAAGGTCATACATGATAACCTTTGCCATTTCATGTCTGATTACCTCTATCTGCAGTATCCTTACATTGAAAAAATTTGATTGTTCTGCAACAACAGGTTTGTTCAGATGTTCTCAGGCCAAAGTATTACATTTGGCAAGATTCAGAAGCAGATAAAATGTGAAGTTCTCAAACCACACACTGTTGGTTATAAAGAGTTGGTGCAGCATGGAAACAGCAGCACTTCTGAACCAAGATTTGCTGTGTCAGGAGACAAAATAGATCAAGATCCTGACATGGAAGAAAGTGAACCTGTGTTGCAATTTTGGGAAGACGATGAATTTGATGAATTTGATGAAGACCTTGATGAAGATGATGATATGGGTGATTTTGAATTATCAATGACATTAGAGCAAGGCGATAATGATGGTGTGGAATCTGAATTTGAGCAGGAATCTGATTCATCACCATTGAGACAGAAAAAGAAGGCCAAAGGAGAAAAAAAGAAATCAGTTATTGGCAGAAAGCTAAACAACATTCCACAACTAAGTATTCCAGGATCCGCGATGAAGTATGATTGTATTTTCTATGATTACATTCCATTTCTGTGGTTCCATCCTACCACCATCCCCATTTTTTACTTCTTTCTTAATGATAATACAGGTTGAAAGTTCGAGAGAAATCCGAGCTATCTGATGTCTTTTCTAGACATGAAGTAAAAGAAGCCTTGGCTTCAAAAGAAAAGTAAGCGCTGTGATATGATCTTAAGATGATGCTGAATGCCAATTGGTTATGTTAGGCTTTCATTCTAATCAACATTCTTTTTACTTGGGAATCAAGATCCTTGGAATCAGGGGATGAAGGGGATCAAGATATTGAAGAAAATGACTCTTCATTGCAATTTTGGGAGGATGGTGAATATTATGAGGTTGATGAAGATCTGGATGATGAAGACGATGCAGAAGATATTGAACTAGTGAGGGCATCAGAGCAGGAAGGTGGCACTGCAAACATCATGCAAGCACTTGCTTCAGCATTTTCTATGCACAATGATAATACAAAGGTGGATGCTAAGAAATCAGTGGTTAAAGAAAAGGCACAAAAGATCCCAGCAATAAGCATTCAAGAATTAGGAAAGATGTAAGCTTACAATTTCTTGGATGAGCATTACCATGTGGGAAATTTCTTTTGAAAGGGTCTTTGTTGGGGGCGGGGAGTGTTGCAATCTTTAAGTTATTTCGGTCATCTGATCATTCCCATTGTTAACAAGTTTTCTTATGATAATGCAGTTTGAGAATTCGCGATCCAGCCAAACTAGAAGAATTTGTCTCCAGGTATGGAGGGAAAGAAGCCTTGGCTTCAAAAGATGACATTGAATTAGCAATTGCTGTGTTGGACTCTCATTCTAATCTAATCTATTTCTGGCTTCTGAATCAAGATTGAGGGCAGTACAGGACAAAGGAGATGAAGATCCCAACATTGAAGACCTTCTACAGTTTCTGCAGGAAGAGGCTTCTGATGAATTTGACGAAGATCTAGCTGATCTAGAATTCGTAAGGGCATTAAAGCAAGGTGATGATGTTGGCATCAAATCAAAAAAGAAGGTGACATCTGATTCACCTTCACCTTCACCTTCACCTTCACCTTCACCTTCACCTTCACCGCCAAAGCCAAAGGAGAAGAAGGCTAAGGCTGCTAAAAAGAAATCTGTGGTTAAAGAAAAGACGAGCAAAATCCCGAAAGTAAAGGTTCCTGGATCTGCAAAGAGGTAAGCTCATGCTTTCTAGGATGAATTACAATGGGGAAGATTTCAGCATTGTTCTTCCTGGTTTCTGTCTTCATTTTTGACGTGTTCTTCATCATGATTTTATTGCAGGTTGAAAGGCCGAGATAAGGCCAAACTTACAGACGTCTTCACAAAATATGGAGCGAAAGAAGCCTTGGCTTCAAAGGAAATGTAATTCCTGATAACGTAAATTGTAAAGTAAATGTTTTGCCAAATTTATAAAGAAAAAAAATGCAAAGCGCATGTTAAATGCCAATTTGATGATCCTCATTCAAATATCGAGACTTAGCCATTCCTTTGATGAAATTTGACTGAGTGGAAACAAATTTGTAAATAGGCTAGGCAAATTGACAATGTCATGGCTTAGTCGTTGAGGATGAATTTAGGTGTCTGAATGAAATTGCTATCAATTGTCCCTCCCAAAACAAACGAGAAACCTCGTCAAATTAAAATGTAAAACGAAGGCGGGCAAATTTATATTGGATCCAATTATTCAAATAAAATAAATTTGAATAAAGTTGATCTGGTGATTAAATTTTGTTTAAATTTTAAATTAAAATATAATATTTCTTTTAAAAAAATTATTGTCTGAATTATTTTGAAAAAATGGGAGAGGAGAGGCAATGTATCCATGATCCATCAATGTAATAAAAATAAGGCAATAAGTGGTGTTGTGGCACTCATTACTAGTTCTTGGAGCTCAAGCAAGCCGAAAGCTGAACCAGTCAGGAAGGGAGAAAATTCTGCTCTTGGAAAAGGGGCGAGGGGAGACAGAGAGAGAGAGAGAGAGAGAGAGAGAGATGAGGTTGAGCTTTCAGATAGGTAATGTTGTGCGGGCATCTTTGAATTCATCATTGCCGGCGGCGTTGTTCTCTTCGGGGCCATCGTCGCTGTCAGCCAGCGCCGGAGCTGTGGCTGACATCGCCGGAGACGACGACGATGATCTGATCGGAACGCCGCCTGTGACCGTTTCCAAGCCCTTCGTCTCTCCCAGTGTCCTCCAGCCTCGTGTCCTCGTCTACGATGGCGTCTGTCATCTCTGTCACAGCGGTACTCTCTCTCTCTCTCCCTCCCTCTCCCACCCCCACCCCCACCCCCCCAATCTCCAATACCCCAAACCGCCATCCCTTGCAAGTTGTGACTTCTCTCTGTGCATTTGCTGTAAAATGCAAAATGCTGGTATTTCGCTAAGTTTAGCACGTTCATTTTTCGGCTCTGGATTTAGGATCATCTGCAGTTGAAGCGGGACTGTAATTTTACTTGTTAAACGGCTGAGATTTGTACCTTTTACGGAATTTACCATGATGGCATAAATTTTGTGTTCTTATCAAAACACGTGTCAATCTTAGATCGCCCTTAGATAGAACCCTTAAGAAAAAGACGGTTTACAATGCGTTACTTAGATCAGAGGAAAGACACAACTTCAACTCGAGGGCCCAGGAAAACACAACTATTAAGCCTTGAAATGCAATTTTGTGAATCCTCTTCTTAAGCTTGTTTTTCATTGATAGTGTTTTCGAAGTTTTGTTCATGTCATATGATCAATTTTAGGAACGGACCTATACGATTTGAATAAAGTCATTGTATTATAAATCAGACACAACATATTTTTTGTTTGGTCCTTTTCTGTTAAAATTTAGCTTGCAGGTGTGAAGTGGATTATCAGGGCTGACAAGTACAGGAAGATTAAGTTTTGTTGTCTTCAGTCTAAGACTGTTGAACCATATTTGAAGCTTTGTGGTGTTGAGAGAGAAGATGTGCTTTACCGGTTTATATTCATTGAAGGGCTAGGCGAGTACCATCGAGGTTCTACAGGTTAGAACCTTAATCTTCTCTGCTAAATAGCCATTAGATTGACCTTTTGTCAAGTGATCTTATCTTTACTGGCCTACTGTTGTTAGAAGTTCTATTGCCCGATGCTGTTACACACTTCCAAGAGCACCATTGTCATCATGCTTTCTCGCCAACCATGTGATTGAATAGTAAGGGAAGAAAATTGTGTGGTAGGCTTGAGAGCTCAATGGCGTGCCTCTTCTGGGAGTACATAATATTTTCTTTTGCGTTTGGTTCCAACTGGGCCTCGGCCTTCAGATCTTTTTATTTGCATACTTATTGTGATATTTTTCCCTCAGTTTGGGAACGTTTGTGATTCTGAGAATAGAGTGATGTCAAACATGGTGTTTACATTAGGTTTGGAATTATATATTTTGCAGCTGCACTGAAAGTTCTGTCATACTTGCCATTCCCCTATTCGGTGTTGAGTTCTCTCTTACTACTTCCAACTCCTTTGAGGGATGTTGTTTATGACTATGCTGCTAAGAGACGCTATGACTGGCTTGGAAAGGGGGAGATTGCCTTATTCTGCAGGAACCTGATTTGCTCGAGCGGTTTATCGACAGGGAAGAAATTCTGGAAAAACTTCGGTCAGATTCCTAATTGATTCCTTACTGTCAAGTTGGTGCATTTATGACTAGGAGCAGGATTAAAAACATTGGGCCGAGGGCTCCATAAACTTAAATTTGTAATTAGTTATTTTGCTAATCTTTATAGGCTGTTTTTGAGCAATGTTTTAGGGTTAGAATGACATTAATAGCTAGAAAATGTGTTGATAGAAGTAATTGTTGAATGTTGATCTCAACTTCTGAGGAAAATGGCGATTTCAAGTGATCCCAAATTAAACAAAAGTTTGAAGCTTTGTCTTCTATTTTGCTCTTTTGATGGTGTGTGGAATGACACAAAGATGGTGCTCTTTTGATGGAGAATTTTTGGTTGCAAAACTAAAAATGGCACAGATAGATCAATTTTTTCCCTGCTGTATTTAAATTCAACATATAGTTCCTACAAATGGATCCTACTTCTAATCTCTTGCAGAAACTTCTTTCTACAGCTACATTTGACGAGCAATGGAAAAGAAATGCATTCAGCATTCTAAAGGAAAATCTCCTCACCTACAACAATTACCTAAAAAATTTGCCTCAATTCTGATCTCAAAATTGTAGCGGGCCCGGTCTACCTGCTGCTGCTGCCGCCTTCACTGGTCCATTCCTTCCAATCCTTGTCGACGTTGTCTTGAGCCCACTTGACCGCTGCCCGTGCAGCCTGGGGTCCTCCAGGCAGCCCACGTTCATTTAAAGTATCAGCCATATCAATAAATGGTATTACTAGCAAAGTGCCAGGTCCTCCATATTCCGTATGCAAGAAGTTACTGAAGATCTGTTGACATTGTAATAGCCAGCTTATTTATAAGAACTAGAAAAAGATGCTTGACTAGTGAACAGACGTCAAAAGCATTGAACTTTACAAACTATCCATAAAACAAGGATGCAAAGAACTCAGAAATATATTTGTCAGAAAATGGCGATCTGTGTCAGGTAGGTGCCAAATGTGCACACGTGAAAGCCAGAACTTAAGGATCGCCATTTTATTTATAAGAACCTATATGAGGCTAACGACACACTGCGTTTTCTGAAATTATCCAAGTCTGTCACCGGGACACATATCTGTATCACAAACTCGAACCTAGGAACACAGCATAGTTGCTTTTACAGGTAGATAAATGCTTTTGTTCAAAAAGCACACATCTTCGCCAAGATTGCTGATCTACGTTTGGCAATTCCTCACTTTTTCAGAATATGAAACTTATATACCTCATACACAACACATAACCATAAAAATCCCTCGGACATGACATGACTGCCACACTGGTTTCCCTATTCTATCCTCTTGAAAGAATCGGTCTATATGTCCATTTCTGTGGTTCCAATATGCACATGCTTATTTTATTGATTCCACGCAAACTAGCGAGGGTAGAAATAGGTTCAGAACCAAGATAGGGGGAAGGAGAGGGGACTTGGGATGTGACAACTCCAACCCAATAACCACCACATATTCCTCCACTGAGGAGGAATGGTGTCTCGAGTTAAATTTGGAACTTTTTGGTTGCATGCCATCAAGCCACGAGAACATCCGATATATACATGGCAATGCAAGTGCAATAGAATCTACTAATCTAGTCCGTAAAGTGTAAACTGTTCAAGCAAATTCAACAGGTGCACGAACCAGTTAAAGATGAAGTACTTGACTTATACTTGTCAATCTGCCCCAAAAATGCGACTTAGAATTTACTGAAGACCAGCATTTTTCAACAAAAAGGACCCAAAAGCCACACTGTTATATCGTTGCTTCATTGAAGTGTAGGATGGGGTCTATCGATCATATAACACCACCAAATTTGATGTTATCAACAAAGGGTTCCTAGAATCAAGGAGCCCATTGCAACTTTCGGGACCAAGTGATTCATTTCCTTAAAAATGATAAAGATAGCGACATAGCTAAGGAAGTAGTAAACCATCCATTCAAATAAGATGCCCAGAAAACAGAAAGACATACATCAATCTTATCCATATAGCTGAATCATACACAAAATCAGCGGAATTTGATGGTCATTTGCCAAAAAAGAAAACCTTTTAAATCATCACTAGAACACCAAATTACTCATAACACTAAACTAGACAAAATCCACAGGGTTTGTACAATTACCTCGGTGCAGATATTGACAACCTCTTCCAGAGAATCTCCACAGATATCTTTCTTTAATAGCTTTTTCATAAGATGCGCCCTCAACTTCTCTGTCTCCTGCAAATCCCCATATTCAGTTATGGAGATAGTTAAAAATTCCGCTTTAAACTGTGAGAGAGAAATTGCCACCGACACAAACTTAGAGAGAGAGAGGGGGGACTTACAGCATCGGCAAATTCAGGAATTGGGTCGGGGAATTTGTACTCAGCTGCCCTACAAACTAATTGACTAGTGGAGGAGAGAGGGGCTTTACAAATGGGCACAACCCATGGTTGTTTTGAACCAGTTTTGAAACTCAGACTTGTAACGGTAGGCTGAGAAGAAGAAGAATAGGATGAGTTTGACAGGGATAACGAAGGTAATGATGAACAGGAGGAAGCGATGAAGGGTGAGGAAGCCTCTAATGCAACTGCTGAAGGAGCTGTAGCTATACTCCAAGCCATTTCTCTCCCTCTCTCCCTCTCTCCCTTCTCTGCTCTGTGCTTCTCTCACCTTATCTGTTCTTCTGCCTCCCTGGAGAGCGGAAAGGAGGGGTTCTAGAGGGGTTTTAATTTTCACTTTACATTCTGTTTACAGAATAATAAACCACCTAGAGGAGATAAACTTCTTTTATAAAATTAAAAAAAATTAAAAAGGCAGGGCAAAGTTTCTTCTTCCTTTTTTTGTCATTTTTCTTTTTCTTTTAAGCATTCTTTGAAGTTTCTCATTCCTCTTTGTTTTCTTTTCCTTAGGATCGGAACAGTCTTTTGCCTCTATAATTTAATGTGAGGTTCCACAATAATTTATAAATTGGCAAATGGAAAATACTGTCCGCACAATATTTACATACAGAAAGTAGGCTGAATTAGTGGATCTAATAAGAATACTCCGCTAGCTTCGCTAGAAGAAGAATTGAAGATTTTGCCGTCTCATTGCTCCAGAAAAGAAATGTAGAGAAACTGACAGGTTAAAGGTTTCTCTCATGGGGTTCTAGCCAGGGAAACCCGAGGAAATCAAACACCTCCTTCTCGGAATTGAAGTGTAAGCTCGCAGTTGCTCTTGCACCCTGGAATAAGATTCGATAAACGAACCACATCACTTGCTTAATCAGTTTGCACGGTAGATTCGACAAACAAACACCTCCTTCTCGGAATTGAAGTGTAAGCGCGCAGTTGAGCACTTACTCTATTGCTGGCTGAACCTGGAGCAGCAGGGAACAATCCCGTGTCATCAAGTCTGTACCCTTTAGAATCCGCCAGTATCCTCAACCTACACACGAAAATGTAAATAAATAATGATAACAATAATAAACTGTGTGAATGTGAACTTAAAACTGTGAACTAACCTTCTATTCAATGTATCATTGCCCGTCCAATGAATCAGTGCAAATGGGTAGATATCTCTCGGATACACCTGCACAACAAAAAATCAGAACTGCTAGCATTACTGACAATATCATTTGCCCAAGCACCCAGTTCTTTCAGATTTCAATGTCATGCATATTAGAGCAATGCGACTCAAGTGCTTAGTATGGATCTTAGCGCAGTCAGATTCAGGGAAGTGAAGGAGCTCCAGCAATCTTCAACCCCCCAAAAAAAAAAAAAAGAAAAAAAGAGAGGAGGTGCTTGAGAATCGAAGGACTAAACAACATATGAGATCACGATATTGACAAGCTTAATCATAGCCAAGAAAAACAGAAAAGTATATTCTTTTACATTGGAACCACCTAGGCAAAGAGTGAGGACTAGTTAAAACTTTCCCTGATCTTGGTGTCACCAATGGCAGGCTGCTTGTTTTTAGTAATGTACATATTTTTGAATCCCCCTTTTCCCGCCCACTAAATCCTATAAAGGAAGAAGAGATTGTAAAGAAAAGATGGAAACTGGGGAGGACGGGAATATGAAAGTATAGTTATGAGGAAATACCTTGATATCTATACGGTGACGCAGCTCTCGGCCAGGATATGTGCATAAACAGAAATATGTGTCCACTACAGAATCAGTTCCCTGCAAATAATAGGAAACACAATACAGCACACAATTAACAAGGTTTGTCAGGATGCAGTTCAAAGAAATCTCTCAACCTGAGGCACTAGGGTCACACTGAATCAAAATTTTCAAGCCTATCCATAGAAAAAGGGACATAATTGCATAGCAGATTCACCAGGACTAAAAGAAGACAACCCCTACCCCCCCCAAAAAAAAAAAAAAAAAAGAAAAAGAACAAACAGAGAAGGGATTCAGGGAATGATCTGCAGAAAGATTTACCTCCTCACTGTGAGTATTGACAATCAAATCCTCCCTCAGAAAATTCATCTCCTTCAAAAGCCTAACAAACTTTGCTAAAAATCCTTTGTGACTGAAAATTAGTGCAGATCAAGTCAATAGAGAATATGTCTTTAAAATGTTCAGAAAAGTAAACAACAAATGCAGATTACCGATTACCTCTGCCCATCAGGGTGAGTGATGATGATGTCTATATCTCCGCATGAAGATTTTCCACGTCTATATGATCCCCCACAAACAATCACCACCTTCCAAAGAGTAGCCACAAGGTGAGGGAATTTGCAAAATATATTCAAATCCATGCCCAGAAAGCCACATAGTTGTAACCAGTAAAAGGGATGAACATGCTCACTTCAGGTAAAAGTTCTTGTCCGATCTTCCGAATCAATTTCTCCATTTCCTCAACCTGTAAATTTGAATGGACCATTAAATCATCTTGGAAATATTAGCGGACAACACATGAGCACGTAAAAAGGCATAAGAAGGAACCTCATGCCGTGGAATTCTTCTCTTGATATCATCGAAGTATTGTAAACCTAACTTTTGAGCCTTGGTCAAACATGCCTCATTCTTCAAATCTTCAAGAGTGCGGTATCCTTTATCGTATAATTTCAGAGCAGTGGCAGGACCAACACCCCAAACTTCCCCAAACAAGGCAATTGTCCTTACCTGCTAAGGTTCAATCAAGTATATATGGCTCAACACAAGAGATGCCGCTTTCAAAAATAACCCAAGTTATTGAGAATGTAAACACTTGCAAAACAACAGACAGGAAAACATGTATTTCACAAAAAAAAAAAAAAAAGACATGAAAAAGAATCATCAGAACTGATGTGGCCAGCTTTCCCCAACTCAGGCCAATCAAATGCCCCGAACAGGAGCTGCCCCCTCCTCAGGGGGAGGGGGGATGTTATTAAAAAGAACTGAAAGCAGCTGTTGAACATGACCAACTGACTTAAATCCAAACATTAAATTTTGAAAATGGCTAGATTAAAAATATTTTTATGTACATAATAGTCAAGAAAGAGAGATAAAAAAAAGCATGTACAAGAGGCACATTAATACTAGAGCATTATGTAAAGTGCATGTAAAGCACACAGAACTGAGATACCTTCCAGCATCACACAAACAGAAAACATTGAGATCCAAAAGCATGACTGACCTTTTCATCATTCTCAAAGTGTTCCAACTTGGACAATTTCCCTGTTGTCAGTATTTCTTGAATCTGAAATCAGGATAACAATACACTATCACTTCTAATAAAAGTATAGAACCACCAAAGATACAATCACCATCAAATTAATTCAAAATTTCATATCATGCATCAAATTGATAATAGGTATCGATCAATAATCCTCAAGCCAGTATATGATTATGTACAACTGCTAAAGTGCCCATACATCCTGAAAGGTGGATATTGCAGAAATTGGATGCAGAAGAAAGCCAAAACATCTTAAGTTTAGCTCTCAAAAGCTGATGCAAGATATAAGATATAAAGTGCCAGTATGTTCTCCTGAAGGGACATAATTAAAGAAAACAAACTTAGAAGTCAAACTACAAGGTCTTTTTTTTTTTTCAATCTTCATTCTTTACAAACAGAATTCAAGGACAGGAAACACATCCATTAGAAGTAAAATTAAGATGGTGATTGTCGGAACGATACGGGACTGACAAGTAAATTATGGAAAGTTCTGGTTAAATGCACATTGAAAAACCATTAGTAAAATTAAATGCACATAGAAAGTTCTGGTAAAACATCCATTAGTACAATGTCGATTAGTTAGCGTTACTGAAATGAAATAGGACATTGTTAAGTCAGCTTACATGATCTTGCAATGACTTCCCAATAGCAGGTAAGTGTTTGACCTGATCAGAACTCTCAATTTTAAAAGGCAACTTCTCGATCACATGGATGGCCTTGTGATAACTAAATGATCTTCGATCATCACCCAGTGCTGTACATACAACCACAAATGCAGCAATTAGTAGTAACTAGTAAGAATACAGTACTAGCAAATGCTTTTGTAGGAAGATAATTAATTAGTTAACCTTACCTCTGTATATGTCTATGAGCTTCTTGAATATATCGGCGATATTTTTGTTTAAATCAGGTGGGCTATATGATGGCAATGTGCTAACCTGAATGGAAAAGGTGAAAAACCATGTAACACAAGTCCCAGAAGGTTTAGCTAAAAGATGCAACAATACTAATTCTCATGCCTATACGCTATAAGGCTCTAGACTCTGTTCTTCTATGGTCCAACCACGTGTTTACAATCGTTGCCATTCTTGTGGAAGACCTGAGTTCAAGTCCTAGAGTCAAGTTTTTCTAGCGATAGGGAAGTATTGAGTGCCCAACAGGCTGGACAACCCCCCAGCCTGGCCCTTGGCCCTTGGCCCAGACCCTTTTCTTACCCTTGTTTGTATCCTGAGGAAAGAGCAAAGAAAAACACTCTCAGAGGCACACCCACTAGCACCAAACCATCACCACCAACAAGAGGTAGATGAAGAAGAGGGGGCAAAAGGGGGAAGGGGGAGTAGGAATTACAAATAATTGTCAACATAAAAATACCAATCAAGTTTGTCACCCAGGCACCTGTCCCATCAAACAGATATTACAACATTGATCTGCATACAAGAAATACATAGATAGATGGAACTTCCATTTCTTTCTACAGAAATCCATTTTCCTGCACTAGCAAACAGTCCAAATAATTTTTTATAACAAGGAGGCATTAAGATGCTTACATTCTTATCCAGACCATCATCAATTTTGAAATTAGCAATGGGCAAATTCAAGGTCTTAGACAACCCATGATAAGCCCCAGATGTGTTAGATACTTCGTGTAGTTCATCATTTATTCCAGTACCCATGTTATCCTCAGCACTTGAAGCCTTGGAGCCTTCATGAGTAGCTCTAATTGAATCTCTGGAATTTTGGGGAGAAGATGGTCTAAGCTTCTTTGTAACTGAAGGCTCTACATTGTCAGGACATTTTCCATTTTCATTTTCAGAGACCTCTTTTGGAGAATCATGCCGAACTTTTGCATCAACAGACTCCTCTTTAAGAAGGTAAAAATCCTCAGATACCTTTTCTCCCAATCTCAAACTATCTTCTAACCATTGGTACACTAATATAGTCTGCAGAAAAGAAACAAAACCAAAGGCAAGAGACTCTATTAACACCTTATCAACTAGCAGAAAATGTAGCTTCTTGCAAATTGCAATCCTGCATAATGAGAAATGTGACACAGAAATACCTAGTGACAAAACACTTCTAGTCAACAATTCTCAATTAGATTTTGAAATCAATAGCAAGTGGGTTATGGAAGCTAATGTCAGCACATTCCCTAGATGGAAAAATCAATTTTTGCATGTCGAATCCAATAAAAATTTAAGCAAGCAACAAGGAAGTTCTTGATCAAAGTATTATACAAAATTTTTTGATTAACAGGATTCTCCACCACAAGATAATGACAACTTCTCCTAGATTTCAGCTGCTGCAACAGCACTCTTGCCTAAACAATTATACACTTTGTTGTTAATTTTCGACTTTTTCATGCCATTCTCTTTGAAGGCTCTTTCCAAAAATGAAAAATTTTGAAAATCTGCCCAAGATAGTCCATTACAAATTCTTGAACAAGCTTAATGTTCTGTTTTCCAAAGACATTGCTGTAGGCACTAAAAATAAATTTTGGTTACAATTGCCACATGCAGGATCAAATGATAACCTACACGCCCTCCCCTTCGAATGCACCTGGAAAAACTGAACAGTTGATAAACAATTTGAATATGACACTCATAGGCCCTGTTCTAAGCAAAGCTAGTTGTAAGTCTGTAAGATAGTTGTAAAGTTAAGGAGATGTAAGGAGCTACAAGGAACTCTAAGGAGCTGGAAGAAGCTGGAAGGATGTAAGCTAAAGTGAAATGGAACAGGGCCATCAAATTCAATCTTGACATGAATCCTCCTAAAACAACTGTTAAGCTAGAAGACCTTTTTTTTGTTAGGGGGTGGGGGAGGCAAGAGAACTCACTCCTTTGAAGCCTGCCAACCGTTCAGGATCAATTCTTTGTTTAAGGACATCCCAACTCATCGCGAAAATGTGGGTCAATCTCTTCGACAAATGTTCTTCAATTTTAGCCCCCATTTGCTCCAGCCTCTGCTTCCAAATCTAAATCCCATGACCAAAACAGCAAAAACAAATTAAAACCCAGAAATCCACTTTTAAAAAATCAACTCAATATATCCTCCCTCCAATAGCACATGTCACATTATTCTCTCCAAATTAAGAATTGGGTCTTTTTTCGTATTAATGACGGATGGAATTACTGAAATACCTGTAATCGGCGGGATTGAACCCCAGAATCAATGAAGAACACAATCATCCCAGAAAACATCCCATTCGAATCAGACTTTAGGGTTTGGTTTCCCTTCTTGTTCTTCTTCGAAGGTGCTTTTGACATTGGCGCCAATTTCCCCTTCAATCAATGGAGAAAAGGATCCTCGGCCAAAAAGTTTCAATGTAGAAAAGTATCATGAGAAGAGGAGAGTGAATTAAGGTAGCGAGGGCTTGTGCATAGTCACTGGAGTTTGGAGACTAGTGGGTTGCTCGGGAATTTGTTCTGGACTTCTGGCAATGGAGTTCAGGTAGTCATGAACTATACTACTGCCATCGCCGTCGGTCACCGGAACTGCGGCACCCCATTCCCGCACTTTCTTTTGCTTCCCTCGGACGCTTTTGGTTGACCGAAAGACTGTTGTACTCTTATGTGCCTAATATCTTCCAAAAGTGACCTGAAATCATATTCAAACTAGCCTTTCAAATAGCTAATTGTAAATAGACCTGAAATTTAAAATGATCCGAATCAAATTAAAAAAATTTTTTAAAAGATAAACTTATTTGATAAAATTTCAACCTATTTGAAGTCAATCTAAATAAAAAAGGGTGGCCCAAAATTGAAATTGAACCAAACCTTTTTATCTTAACATGGTCAAAGTTAACCCGACTCGAAACTAATCCAAACGGCTCATTTGTCAACTGATGTTCTGTCCTATTTTCTTTAAAAGTTCATAATAATATCCAAATGAACTTGCCAAACTAACTGAAGGACTTGAATTTGCACTTAACCTAAATCCAACCCAGTTAACCTAAATTGGACCCAAAATTAGAATTGATCAAAGCCGAACTCAATATTAATACTTTATTTCAAACTTTTTTTTTTTTTTGTAAGTATTGAGATAAGTTTATTGGATCAAAAAGGTGAGCAACTAGAAGTCCAGTTGAATTGAAAGTTGCCCAATTCAATACCAAACAAACTTTATGGACCTGAATATAATTCCATTTGACACTAAAATGGTCTGAAATTAAATCAAATGACCTATTTACCAGGTGAATAGCCCATAAATTTGTTGCTCTATATGGGGCTTGAACGACTACATTGGTGGCAGTGGACGAACAATCGGGCTTAGGGCCATTGCACTCAAAATTATTTGGGCTAATTTATGCGGACTTGTTCTTTTTAGCCCAAAAGAAATTGGAAGAAAATTAAGTATATGAAGAAAATGAAATGAGTATGAAGAAGTTGGAAAAGGAGGAAGAAGCTGAAAGGATCATAAATAGTTAATTACTAAAGCTGTAGAAATTGGATGGAGTTTGAAGTAGCTAAAAGGATAGGAAGCTGTTGGAAGGGTAATCTTAGATTGGAAATAATATGTATAGATCTGACAAACGAGGTTAGTTGGTTCGGTTTTTAAATCGGATCATATTCACGTCAATAAGATTTGGTTTAATTTTGGGTCAAGGTAACTGTGATTCACTCTCCTGTTTGTCCATTGAGATCATCTTACAAAGAAAAATACATTTGGAAAAATGTTCGGCTAATCTCTCATTTGGATTAATTGTTTTGGGCGTCACCGTATTGAATTGGTTATGAATTCGAGTCATTCGGATTGAATTTTAGGTTAATTTTAATAGGTCTAAACAAGCATATGTTAGTACTATTCATGTTCTCATATACTGAATAATGAATGAAACATTACTAGTAGTATTAATTAGCTGCTAGTTGTAACAATACGGAATTTTGGTAAAGGATGAACGTTTAGTAACAGCAAAAAATACGCAAAGCATCTGCCGTCTTAGCTCAGTGGTAGAGCGCATGGCTTTTTGACCATGTGGTCGTGGGTTCGATCCCCACAGACGGCGAATTTTTTCCTCCTTTTTCACTTATAATTCTTTTGTTTTTTAATTACGTTCATATAAATTTATCAATATGAAAATCACATAATTTCATCCATCACTTTCCAAATTTTCATCCTTATATTACTGAATTCATTAGAATCTTATTATTACTGAATTCACTTTCCAAATTTTTTTAATTACGTTCGTATAAATTTATCAATATTCCAAATTTTCATCCTTATATCACTTTCCTAACTACTTGTGCAAAATACGTACTTATTATTACTGAATTCATATTATATCACTGGTCACTAAACTCCAGATCTGAATTAGATGACTCTACTATCCAAAAATCCTCAATCGATTTAAATCTCAGTAGAATCTTAAATATATTAAAATCTTACGATCCTAATTTAGTTCAAAAAATTATGGTAGAATTGTGATACGATTCTAATTTCATACTATCCGATCAATGATTCTAAATAAATTTCATGAATTGATGACACATTTTTTTATTTGATAATTCATTATAATAGTATACCTTTGAACCAAAATCTTTTACAAAGTATAGTTGCATTGAGTTTCTATAAATCTTTATAAATATTTGCTAAGATGTTTATTTGTATAAAGAAATTTCACTATTACAAATAAATATTAAAATCTTACAATTTTTAAATTAATTTTACGATTTTAATTCCAATCACCCCGATCAATTCTAACTAGGATCTCAATTTTATCGTTAAATATCGCTTGATTTGGACATTATCATGAAATCTGACCATTCATCTCTATTATTTATATTTCATTACAGTAGAAACCCATATATACACACATAAACTACACATAAGAAAATATCTCATTAAGCCATATTCATGTGATGGTGTACAATATTTTCAGGCATATATATATATATATATATATATATATATATATATATATATTGTGGTGCAAAAGTATGAATTATAACCAAAATTATGTTAGAACATATAAACAAATTTATTAAGAAAAATTTCATATGAATATAAAGATGAATCACTTTTAAGAAATATTTTTAATTTTTAAAAAATTAATATTTGACCTAATTTTAATTTTTAGAGTCCAAAAGTACTTTTAAAATATGGATCAAACATGCACCCACTTAATTTTTAATTATCTACATTATTTCTTTTCCCTCCCCCGAAGTCAAACCCCTTGATTCGTACAACATACAACTTGTACAATTTGTCAGTACAATTACACAAATTGCGATTTAATTAATCACTTGGTGTTGCATAATTATACGAAGCCCATGGCTGGGTCGTCAAATAACAGACAGGCTAATACCCCTTAATTAAGATTATCAAACTAATACACATTATTACTACTTCATTGCTTCTATAAACTCTGATTAATTAAGTCCAACTTTAGAATAAACAAAGCTAAACAATGTAAAATACCACAGTTTCGACTTATCAAAAGTAAAATACGACACTTAATTCTATTGTAGGGAAGTCTTACTTTTCATGCAAATTTTGGCGTTTAATATCATTTTTGACATCACCAAAATCTTGAACATGCTATTATATAGCGATTCCGAGAAAGAAGTCTCAAGTTTAAATGTTACCAATTTCGGAGGAACATTTGTTGCATCCACGTTTTAGGTTAAAAGGATATTCGTGTGAGGAAATGTGTTAGAGTATAAACATATTTTTGCACATTCAACCTTTAGATTAAGCACTTGATTGGTTCTTGAACAATATTGAATTAAAATTATAAAAAAATTTGCATAATTGATATTATAAAATATACAAATAATAAATAAAATAAGAATTTTTTTCTATTTTAGCTTATGGACTGGGTCAATGAACAAAGCAGGTGTGCCAGACATGTAAAATAAGTTTATGAGAAGTGGGAACGCATAACGTAGCTCATCAAGTACATTTTTAGCTTAAAAGAAAATCAAGTCAATATAATTTTTTTAAAAGTTAAAGTCAATATAAATATATGTACAAGAGAAGATGTCAATAACTTACCTTATGACTTGATCAAAATAAAGCATGTTTAGCCGCCCCATGGCTTCTATATAAACCCAATATATCAAACATTAGCATATCAAATATTGCAAATTAAGTTCCCCCCAAAAAAAACCCAGCAATAATTAAATTGGTCATTCTTTGAAAACACATTGATCCATTAGAATGGCCTACACCAGAGTTTTGATCCTTGCAGCTTGTTTGGTCGTCATGGCTATGGCAGTTTCGGCTCACGAGGGGCACCACCACGGAGCCCCAACTCCTGCTCCGGCAAAGGGCGGCTCTTGCTCATTGGCTTCTCCTTTCCCTGCTGCTTTGATTGTGGGTATTGCTGGGTTCGTTTTCTCCATGGCAAGGATTTGAAGACCTTTCATCTACAATCTATATGTGTTATTGATTTGTACGTGTGCTTGTGTTTATGGGTTGGTTTAATTGCAACCCAATTAAGAGTATGTATGTTTGAATGTGTTTTTTAAATTATATAATTAATTGAGTTTATTTGTTGATTATATGACATATCTAATCGTATTTCTTATGTTTAGTCACTACAAAAAAAAAAATGAAAATATCGACGGATTTTATTTGACAGAAATTTTCCATACATTCCGACTGGAATTTTAATGGGAATCCCTTTGGATTTGTTTTTTAACCTCCGATGAGGGGAATTCCGACGGGTTTTTCTGTCAGAATTTGGGAAATTTCGTCGGAAAATCTGTCGAATTCCCGTCGCTATTTTACTTTTTTTTTAATAGTGAGTTAGTAATTTTGAGGATTTTTACATGTAGAACGATTTTATTTTTTTAATAATTAGTATGCAAAACAATGAACAAACATTAATAATCATCATATGATCACTTCGACAATGCATTCCGATCACTTGATGATAATAATCAAATAAATTGATAACTCCCTACCTTTCAAATTATACGCTATTTCAGTGGGGTGGGAAAAGATTAAGATTAATTAAAAATTAAAATAATTAAAAGGTGATTAATCTAATATGCCTCCACTTTTTCTCTTTATTATTTTTAAATAATTATTAACGATATAATTAATAAATTAATAATTAATATATTATGAAGATTATGAAATAACAAGTATTATGAGACTATAAATATTAATTAAAGTAACATATATTGTAAAATAGAAGGAGTATCTTAAATTAAAAAACCAACAAGTTCTACTTGAATAAAAACACGAGGCAATGCATCCAAAAACCTAGGGCCACGAGGAGGCGGTGAGACGAGAGATCCAAGAAACCCAAAGGTTTGAGGTGTGTTTTTAGAATCCTTCCTAAAGCTAATTTTAATCTTTCTACAAACAGGCACACTCACATGCTTGGGTTTAGGCTTTTTTTTTATTTTATTTTTAAGTAAGAATCTAAGGTGGCTTGGGTTACCTATGACAGAGAGTTTAATTTTTGTTACTTTAGTGTTTGGTTTTGTTTCGGTTTTTCAATCGCTAGCTTTATTTGTATAGTATCCACAATTTCTATTTTAATTATATGGTATTACTCACGACTTTTGTCATTATTTATGAAAAAAACCCTAAGATTTTGTAATTTCTTTTGAAGTACTTATACAACATCTCTCCATTGCTAATAACAAATCATGCCTTTTTTTTTTTATCGAACTAATCATTTTTTTTTTGTGGTGGTTAAAGAAACATTAATCATGATTTACATGAAATGGGCCGTAGCACAGTAAGTCCAATTTGTTGGCTAATTATGCGATAGCCGAAATCTCAAAGAACATCAATCCAATATAAACCTGGTATATATAGATGGCTCGTAAGTATTAGGCGACCTATTATGGTATTTATTTGCTCGAAAAAAATTGAGTGGTAATAAATTTTCTGTCTGAAATTTAAATATAAATTTTTTGTTTAATTGTTTATTTGAATTCAAAATTTTACCCGAATTTAAATCTTTATAATTTATTCAACTTAAAAAAATTATCTAAAATTTGAATTTTTACAAACCTAAATATATACATATTATTTAGGACTTGTTTGCTTTATCATTTATAATTATTAATTAAATATTAACAATTATTAATAATTATAATTTATAATTATAGTTAATAAATATTTATATTTATCTATGGGTAAATATCGCAAACTCTAAGATTTTCGGCATTAACTTTTGAGGTAGTGGTTAGTGTTTTGGATGAGGTAAAACACTACTAATCTAAAAATATAAGTGTTTGACATAATGATTAAAGTTTTAGATAGTGTTTTAAAAAACCTACTTAAAATAACGTTTTCAAAAACACTACCTGGTGCTTGGCACATATATTTTCAAAATTCTCATTTTTATTTTTTAAAAACTTTTGTTAATTATGTCCTCATTTCATACAAATATGTTACTTAAACAAACACTATTACTAAACACACTTATCTTAAATTACTATTTAAATATCTAACCACTAACCATTAGTCAATAACAACGATCCTGTTCGGCAAAATTAACTGTTTGTGTAACGGATAAGCTGTTCGACTAGTAGATAACTCGTTTAAGTAGCTGATAATCGTTGTACTTTAACCGTTAGCATATAATCGTTTAACTACCTGTTTAAAGAATATATGATTACATTAGTTGATGAATATTAAATGACAAAAAATGACACACTTTTTTTACGATCATTGTTGCTATTATTCTTAATATTAATAGTAATAGCATCACCACTTATTATTGTTATTATTATTATTATTAGTTTCTTTCAAATATATATATATATATATATATATATATATATATATATAACACTCAAAACTTCTCAATTCTCTCCCACCCTTTACAACAAAACAATGAAGTGGATTTGCCATACATTTAATGCAATCAATGATTAAAAAAATTATCTTAATCCTGGTATAAGAAATAAGAGAACAAGAGTACAAGGGTATGTTTGGAAGCTAAAATTGAAAGCTAGTAATGTAACACCCCTAGACCCACCCTAGGAGTATTACATGCGGGGTTTCCGGGAGGAACCCCCAAGGCTGCTCAAGATCTCAACTTGGGGTTAATAACCCTTTCTTGGATTGGCGGAAGCGTAATTCTAGGTTTTGGAAGGTTTTTCTGAAATTTCGGCAGAGTTTCCTCCGTAAGCTGGCTAAACCCATAGGCTTAAAGCCCTAACCCCGCACGAAACACAATCTTAAACTCAACGAGCCACACGCTCGAAGAAACACAACACAACTCAACGAGCCACTCGCTCGGAGTATTCACATAGGGATTTACATTCATAATCAAACTTAAGCTCACATACAATAGTCTTTACAACATCTTTCTAAATAAAAGACAGAAAAACAAGTAGTAAGTCCAGGCATCTCCTATTCATCTCGCTATTTCCAAAAGCCAAAGGCAACTCCTGCCGGTCTTAACTTCTGTACTCGAAATGTTGGTGATGTCATGAGCTCACTAGCCCGATGAATAACCCAAACCCAACCCCGGGTTTCACTTTGCACATTAATTCATTAACAAACACACGTAAGTTCACAATTCATTCATAACATGCGATTCGGATCATACATGCTTAAGACATGCGAGATTCTAACTTACCAACTTACCGAGAAGTACAATGACATCATTTATTCATGAATTCAATCAAACATACTTCATTCGTCTTTCTACGCAAGTAAGTCATAGAATCACTCATCATGCAAATCATTCATCACGTAAATCATATCTTAGTTCTTATCGCACACATTTCTTACGAAAACAGGATTCGATCTTCTTCTTATTCTTCTTCTTGAGTTCAATCATGCATTTCATAAATCATTGATTCGTTCTTTCTTGTTCATCATGCATGATCATTCGTTTCTTCATATCATAATTCTTTTAAGTCTTCTTAGTTTCGAATGGAAAGAAGATTTATGCACTCGCTCTAAAGACCCAGTTCTTGGAGCCAAAATAATTCGTGGGCTCGGTTCACGGAGGCGAATAATTCGTGGCCTCGAGGCAAATTAATTCGTGGCCTCGAGGCAGCCTCCCTTCCCCGAAGGACGTGTACCGTCAATAATTCGTAGAAGCAAAATAATTCGTGGTTTCGGGTTGACAGACACTTCTATGGCCATAACTTCGAGAGGGTTCTTTAATTCGTGGGGTCCTAGATCAATAACACAATCCTTTCTCCCTTCTTTAGTTCTTTAAGTTTCTTATCTTCTTATTATCTTCTTATACATGCGACACACTTAATTCATATGATTCATGCTCGACACGTTCATGCATAACTTCTTCAAAACAAGCAATTCATATAAGCAAGTTTCAACTCAAGCACAATCAATTCATTTCACATACGCATGCTTATGTCATTTATCATTGATGTAATTCAGGATAAACACACAATCACATAAACATGCTAACTAGGATTTCTAATCAACGAACTTATCGTTTTCATGCTCGCATAATATCGCTTATAAGTGGTTAATGGTTCTATAACTTTTCTTAATCAATGAATATCTCTTAATCTAGCCATAAAGCTTCTTAAATCTCAGCTCTTAATTCAGTTACTCACTTATATGCAATTTAGCCCAAAACGGAACATTTTCACTTAATATTGCATATCTCCCAATCTACTCATCCAATGCATATGAAATTTTACAAAAATTCTCATAAATCATCGGGAAGCTGCAGTAAAAGTTTCAGGAGTTTCGGGCTACACATGAATTCACATAAATTTGGACAGCATGCTTATTCACCGAAAAATCTGCACACGAATCATGAAGTTAACTTCCGATTTCTCTTCCTAATTCTCGCTCAAGCTAATCTCGTCCAATTCTCACTAATCATGCTCAATCGTATTTAAACATCACAGATTCGAACTAGATAAACATCACACAACATGCTCTTTGATTCATGAGTTGCTAGTTTAGTGAATTTAGGCCTCTAGCTTCTTCAATTAACTTAGGGTTTCCCATTTCATGCATCAATTTCGAGTTCAAGCCACCTAATTCATTTTATTTCGGAGGATGAATTCAGACTACTCACCTTAAATTCTTAGAGGTTCTAAGAATTCGGTTTTGGAAGGTTTCGAATTGGGTTTAGCTTCTTGTTCCGCCTTTCGATTCCTAGTCTAGCTCTTGCTCCCTCAACCCTTCTTCTTCCCCGACCCTCTGCTTCTTCCTCTCGCTGCCTCGGTCCCGGTCTCCAACTTCCCCTGTTTCGGTCCGATTCTGGTCCTCTTCGTCCCCCTCCTCGCGCTCACCGGCCGTCGGCCGCTGTTCCACACTCACCGACCGCCTTCCTTGCCCTCGTGTTCGCCGGCCGCGGAACCCCCTTCGGTCCCCTCTTTCGCTCAGCCTCTCTACTCTTCCCTTTCTTCGTTCGCTCGGCCTCCCGAGCTCTCGCTTCCCTTGCCCACCGGCAGCGGCGCTGTCAGCTGTTCGAGCGCTTACCGGCCACCAGCCCTCGCGCTCTCCCGCTCTCGCTTTGTTCCGGTTCTACTTCGTCTCTGCTCTCGCTTCTTCTTTCTTTCGTTCCCTTTTCTTTTCTTCTTCGTCCGGCGCTGTCCTCGGGCTCGCCGTGCCCGCCGGCTGCCGGTTTCCGGCGTTGCCCTCACTCCCGCTCGCTCTTCTTCTCTCTCTGTACGTTCTCCCTCTCTCGCCCTCCTCTCGTCTCTCGCTTCTCCTTTTCCTCGTTCTTTTCTTTGTTCTCAGTCCTAATCCCAACCTCACTCTCTCTCCTCATCTCCTAATCACACCTAATGGGCTTGCTTGCCTATTTCCCATTGGACCCCCTTTACCCTTTGCTCTCATGATTGCCAACTCATCCCAAAAATGCCAACCATCCCCATTCTCATTTCCTTTCTTTTTGTATTCTAATTGGGCCCAACTTCAATCTCAACAAGCCCAATAAGCTAACCCATGCTCGGTTTCGGTTCTCGACTCCTAATTCCGACTCGGAAAAATTCTAATAATTCACTACTGGGCAAGCACCTGAAATCTCGGGTCTTACAAGTAACGTTCTCAAATGTTAATGTTTTTAACATTTGTAAAAAGTTAGTTCGAACGCTACTTATTGATATTAAACACTTGTTTAACAAACAATTAAAATTATAACAAATAGTATTTTGAATAGTCAAAATATTAAACATTACCTAAAACGCTTTTGCCGAACAAAAATCACTAATAATTATTAAAACCGTTAACCAATACTAAACTATTTAATTTTGCATAATTCTTTCAATGTAATGGGCAATGGTTCAAATGACAAGGTTAAAACGACATGTCCTGCGCTATAGCGCCTTCTTCAATTTAAAACCACGTCAGTTTTATTCGTTTAACCATAGTTATCCAAATTTGGCGGCTTTTATTTAAAATAGAAATTTTAATTTCCTCTTTCAGACTCTCTCCCTCAAAATTTCAATTTCTTTCGGAAACCACCCTAATGTTTTAACGCAATAATCACGCAAGCTTCGTCAGTTCTACACTACTTCTACTGTTCGGAAGCTCCAACTTCGACGAAAATGGCGATTTCTCTCTCCTTCTTCTTCCCCCTCCCGTCTCGAGTCTCACCCCTCTCTCTCCCTTCGAAAGCATGCTTTCGAGGCTATCTTATGACTCTTCGTTGCTACTTTGCTGCAATTTGCGCAGAAGAAGGTGAAGACAGTGGAAATCATGGATAGATCTCGATGTTTTTCTGGTAATTTGAACTCGACTTTTGCTTTTTCCGCCCATTAAGCTTCTTACTGCGCTGGATATCTCTCTTCGGTTCGTGATTGTCATATTCTGCTTTCTGTCGAACGATTGTTTGTCTGTCATGCTTAAATTTGCGATTACCTAGAATATTTACCAATCTTCAAGAGCTTAATCGGATTTTCAGACACAGACGAGTAGAAATTCGCGATTGCATGATTCTTGATCAGCTATCGTTGAACTTGAGGCGTGTGATTATGATTGTTGCCTCAGAAGTTGGATATATACGACCGTAGTATTGATATTCAGGCCTGCATGACGGATATTAAGTATAATTCACGATGAATAATTAATCAAGGAGTTCGAGTTCTTTTCGATTTTGGAAACTAGGTATATTGTTTTTTAACTGGATTATAGATTACGTGGATTTTAAACTGGTTAAAATGATTATTGAATATGGTGTATGGCCTTTTTGGGCAAGAGGTTTTGCATTCAAATCTCGGACATGTTAAAGACTTAGGCCCTATTCTTTTTAGCGGTAAGGAGGGTAAGTTGTAAGATTATAAGATTATAAGAATATGTAAGGAGCTATAAGATAATCCTAAGTTAAAAAGTTGGAGGGAGCTTTAAGGCTGTAAGCTAAAATTAAAAAGAACACGGCCTTATAGTGTAATACATTTCTAGGCCTTTGAGCCATGATCAGCTGTGGATTGTGAGTTGGGACATTTGATATGAGTTACATCATATGGCTACTACCAGAGAAATGTTCCAATGATAAATTAATTCCTACTTGAAATGTCTCCTGTCAATTTCTGTTGGCCTTGTTCTTTATTTGGCATGTTCTGGAAATTTTTGTGTAATCAACAGAAATGATGATGTCAGAAGCTCATTAATCTTAAGCCATAAACTCAAAAATCACGTCAGATAGAGTGGTGGATTAGAATAAAAAAAAAAAAAGCGACATGCAAATGATTTTAACAGTTTTCCCTTAGTTGTGCTGGAAGTTGCATTTAGGCGTAGATGATGTACCGTAGAAAGACCATATGATAGCACTAATGCACACATGTGACAGAATGGATGCTATGATGATTGCAGAAGAGTATACTGTTTAATAACATTCATTGCCTATTTTGCTGTCCCTTTGCACATCCTTTGTTACGTTGTTTTTAAAGTCAATCATGTGGTGCTATTTTTATTCAATAAGATCATGGCTATCATTCAGTAAAGTATCCTCTGATACAATTGCTCCAGCACCCACGCCCCCTGTTATTCAGGTTTGTCCCAATGAAGTTCATCTGTATTAGAAACAAGAAGCATGAAAGGGTTTCCAAACCCAACTTCAATTCACCAGTGAAGGCCACCCTGTTCTGATCAAGTAATTTACTTAAAAAACACCACTTATGTAAGTAATCTTAGTAATGTGTCGAATGTGGTTCAAGTTTCGATCAAGTTACTTGGAATGTTTTCTGCTATCTACCTAACTTAGGACTACTTTCTAAAGTTCTGCTTGCAGAATTATTGGTGCTTCTTTCCCAGAATAATGAATCATAAATTCAATCTAAATATAGTTGCCTATGATATTACCATACGGTTCTGGTTCACATAAAACCGAATTATTTTTTGCCCAGTTCCAAGTCAGCCTGTGGACACGCTCAATAAGATTTCCAAACAGCTGAGTTATCCTTTTCCCTGTTGACATATTTCTTTTGTGCTGAATGTGCTGCTTTGCATTTTGGCGCTGTATATGGATCAAGTTGCCTAGCTTCATTTGCTACCGAGTAGAAGGTAGTTAACCGTTTCCATTGTAGGATGTATATTAGGTCATTATTCCTTCTATATTCACCCACCTTTTTTGCATGTTTTGAATACTTTTGAAGCTATGCAATGAACCACTAATGTTAAGGAAACTTGTTCTGCTCGTCTGTGATGTGTATCATATCTCTATGCGCCTTATGTAACATATGTTACCATAATTATTACTATGCTTCAATGACCTGGATCATGAGTTATTAATAGATTCTGCAAGTTTATCACCGTCAGGTTTGGTGCAGGTGTTGTCTTTTTGTAGTCCGAGATGTTGACCTAGACATCTTCTGTGGTTGTGGTTCTTATTTTTGGAGGCATATTGTGGTAAACACATCGAGTACTTGTGTATAACATTAAGGAATATACTATATATGTGCTACATGTCTATATTTCTTATTTGTATCATAGTAAGGAATATGCTATAGATGTGCTACATGCCTGTATATTTCTTAGTTGCTTCGGAGACATACTTTTGCCATGTTGCCTTTGCTATCGGCTACACTCTTGTAGTGGAAGAACATAGTGTTGCCCTTTATTGTTGTACTATATTTAACGTATTATCCATATGTGCCTCAAAAACAGGCCAACCAAGCCTATCCTTCAAGAATGAAGCGCCTGGATCTCGAACTATGCAGGAGGAAGAGAAGGGGAAGGATATGTGGCAACAAGAAAGGTGAACCCTTTTACTGTAGTTGCAATTCATCTGTGACGGGCATAATATTGTGGCATTAGCATATTGGTTACTTGTGTTAGCTGTGTGTAATCATGTTCCTGAACCCTTTTAATTGTGTTAGTTGTGTGCAATTCATCTGTGATGGCGTTAACATATTGGGTATTGGTGTAGTGGTGTTACTGGTCTATCATTTTGGGTGATATCACTGATATGTTACTGTTTGTAAGTCCCACATCGGAGTTTTGTTAAGTTTAGGATTGCTTTATAATCTCCTGAATTGGCCTCTATGGTTGTCTCTTCGGAGACATCCGATAAAATTGGAACGATACAGAGAAGATTAGCATGGCCCCTGCGCAAGGATGACACGCACAAATCGAGAAATGGTCCAAATTTTTTTGTGTAATTTTATTTGACTACCCCCTCCAAACTTTTCTGATGGTACAAATGATTTATTGCTGCCGATTGTTTTGTTTTGGAGTACTATGTGCTGGTAGAAAAATTAGTTTGCTGGAGTGACCCAACTTTTCTGATGCATGATTGATGAAATGAATGCACTGGAATCAGAATTGGTCAAAAAGCCGCCAGCCTATGGGTATCCAACATGTGAAGCCCTTTGTTGGAGTTACCATTGACTTTAATGGAGAAGAGTGTCCATTACATCCGTTGCTGCTTGTATCAGGTTGCTAGTTCGCTGGTGATCTACATAGTCTCGAAACTTTAAATTTTCGGTTATGAAGACTTGCACTCAATCTTTGTCGCTGATGATTGATAAGTGATGAGTGGCAAATCAAGGAAGACGCAAGTGGCATGTTGGTCTAATCAGTTCTAGTAGGCTTTTAGTAGCATGAGATCTGTTGGGTACTATTTTTTTTTTTCAGTTTATGGAAGATCTGTAGTGGTGTAAACATATTTACTGTATGTGTATCAGAGTAAGCATCACACCATGATTTGCTAGTCTCATCTTAGATTTAGCATCTGGGAGCAATTGTAAGTCCCAAGCCTGATTTAGAGTATTGTTTCTAGGGAATTGGAAGACAGATAAATTTGGAATGATGCAGAGAAGATTAGCATAGCTCTACAAGTATGACACTCACAAATCAATATATAGTTGGGTTTTTCTCCCCCGATTCTGCTCTGAAATCTCCACATCTAAAAATGGCCGCATCTTTTCTCTTGGTCAACGCCAACTGATACCACACCAATTTGTTTGTTTTAATTCAAACTCTTCTGAGTTGACGAATTGTTTGGACAACTTGAGTGAGTTGCAGCCTACGACATCTCTAGAGAATCCATTAACTACAACTTTTACTGCAACAGTGCCCACCTTACTACAAATTGAGGCAACTCCCTGAATCTCAGAAAAGCTGTCAAAGCCTCTCATCCAATAGAAAAATACAAGTGGCCTCAGACACAATCCTATTCATAATTTTTTTATCTGCAAAGTGCAAATTAGGGACTGAGAAACTGTTGTAATAATACTTATTTTTACAAGTTGGTGACACAGCTTTCAGAATGATGGGATCACACGATTGAGTCTCAGTAAATGACCTTTACTTAAGCTGGTGGATAGATGCAATAGGGTCAATTACTAATGATAACAGCAAGTCAGCCAGAGTCTGACCTCATTAGATATATTTTGTGGTATGGATATGATCGTTTAGGGTTATAGGGTGGAATGGTGGTTTACTTTCCGATATGCAAGCCATTTACTGCTGTGCACTTCTCTGCTTCAGAGAAAGATGCACTTGCACCCTAGTGGGCTTTGTTAATGGGTAAACTCTTCTAGTTGAAGAATGGACATGCAAGCCATTTATTGCTTGAAAACTTTTTACTTCATGTTGCATGATATCTAACCTGTTATATTTCGTGCATCATGAACAGGTGGAATGACTCAGTTCTTCCAGAATTGAACTGCCAGCATTTCAAGTTATACAGGAAAGGAGGGGGTCTATGGAGGTACGAGGAAGATGAAGCCTTGTACTGGAATTGCAATTCATTTATGGAGTGTACTTGTTCTTTTGGAGAACACTTATTAATTGGTGATTCACACAGTAAGTCAGTAATACCTCCAGGCATGAAGAGTCACAAAAACTTTATTCGTGCTGGTGACCAACAGATTGGAGTAGGGAGCGAGGGTAACTTTGAGCCATTGAGTTTTCTTTTGGTCCTTTGGTTGTCCAAGATTCCGACCTCGACATCTTCAGTGGTTATGGTTATTATTGGAGGCATATTGTGGTAAACACATTGAGTACACGTGTATCATATTCCGGAATATACTATTGCGTACTCCATCTGTATACTTCTTATTTGCATCAGTGTGGAATATTCTATAGATGTGCTACATGCATATATTTCTTATTTGCTTCCCGTTGCCTTTGTTATTGGCTAAACTGTTGTAGTGGAAGAACATAATGTTGCCATTTATTGTTGTATAGTAATAACCTATTATCCCTGTGTGCCTCCGAAACAGGTCGAATGAGTCAATCCTTCAAGACTGAATCGCCTGTACCGCAAACTATGCAGAGGAGGAGGGGTGGGGGAGCTGCATGGGATCTATGGGTACAAGAAAGGTGAACCCTTTTAGGCCCTGTTTGGTTGGGTAAAGCTGGAATGGAACTTGATTCCTCCGGTTTCAAGTTCCTTTTCAGTTGTTTGGTTGGTTATTTTGAAGGTGGAACTTGAAATTTACAGGTTTCAAGTTCCCTTTAAAACAAGGGAATTTGAATCCCCCAAATAGGAGGGGAATCAATTCTCAATCCCTCATGTATCGGTTTATAATTATTAAAAAAAAAAAAGAAAAATTAGCCTGTTTGCTCTATTATTATTATTATTATTATTATTATTATTGTTGTTGTTGTTGTTATTATTTTGGTTATTGTTATTATTTTGGTTATTAGGTTGGGGTATTTTTTTTAAATTTTTTTATTATTTATTTATTTATTTATTATATATAATTTTTTTTCATATTGTTTGATAGAACATTACAGTTTGAAAATAGGTTTACTAAAAATTATAAATAAAATTTGTTAATTTTTGAAAAAATTTACAAGATAGTTAATTAAAAAAATTAAATAATTATAAGACTCAATATCAAGCAAATATGCTAACGAGCTTCAACTTTTATTGAATCAAATGATGATAATAATAATAATAATAATAATAATAATAATAATAATAATAATAATAATAATAATAATAATAATAATAATAATTTAAAAAATAAAATAATTTTAATTTTATCTCATGATTATTAACCAAACAGTAGAGAACTGGAACTTGATTCCATTCTTATTCTCTACCAAACACTTGAAGAGAATATTCAAGTTCCATACCTAACCCCTCGGTATCATTCCTGATTTCATTCCATTCCAATTTTGCATACCAAACGGTAATATTGTGGCGTAAAAATATTGGTTACTTGTGTGTCATCATGTTCTCGAACCCTTTTACTTGAGTTGCAATTAATCTGTAATGATGTGGTGTTAACATATTGGGCACTGGTGTATCATCTTGATTCTTGTGGGATATGTCACTATTTGCAAGTCCCACATCGAAGGTTTTTATAAATAAAGAATAGCTTTATAAGTTCCAGGCTTTGTAGTGCAGTTCTCTTCGGAGACATCTGATAAAATTGAAACGATACAGAAAATATTAGCATGGACCCTGCGCAAGGATAACATGCACAAATCGAGAAATGGTCCAAATTTGTTTTTTCTGAAGCTCTGAATTATAAAACGCCAATTTCTCCTGTTTTTCTTTTCCCTTTTTGGTGAACTATTGAATCTAAATATCTCCATTTCTGATCAGTTTTCAGACTTATGTACTGATTCCATCGTTGGCCTTTTTAGGGGCTAAACTTTTCTGATGGATAAATATAATTACACAAATAATTTATTGCTGCTAATCGAGAAATGGTCCAAATTTTTTTCTGAAGGTCTGAATGATTAAACGCCAATTTCTCCTGTTTTTTTTCCCTTTTTGGTGAACTATTGAATCTAAATGTCTCCATTTCTGATCAGTTTTCAGACTTATGTACTGATTCCATCGTTGGCCTTTTTAGGGGCTAAGCTTTTCTGATGGATAAATATAATTACACAAATAATTTATTGCTGCTGATTATTTTTGACCTTTATATCTTTGTGCATCACAAAAACAGGTGAAACCAGCCAATCCTTCAGGAAATTAAAGCACTGCAATCTGAATTGGTTAACAGAGCAGCAGCCTACAGGTACAATTTACAAGATAGGTTTGTTGCTTGAGTCATAAAGATGCCAATACCTTCATCTTTTTAACCTAATGCCGCTGGCACTAAGCCAATATTCTTGTTCTGACCTTTCCAATTTAACAAATAACAAATTGCTTGGACAACTATTTACAACTTCGAGTCACCACATCTTCCCAGAGCTTTCATCAATTATCACTGCAGCAGTATCAACCTCGTTGCAAAGTGAGGCAACTCGATGAGGGCTCCGAAAAGGCTACCAAAGCCTTCGATCCAACAGACCCAAATCACTCCAGGTATATTCCTTTTCTTATCTTTATTCAGTGCAAAGCATAATTAATGAACTGATAAATTGTTGTAATTCTACTTGCTTTACACCTTACTATAGTAGTCAGAATGATGGGATCACATAGTTGCAACTCTCAAATCTCAAATCTCAAATCTCAATGAGCAACTTTTACATAAGCTAATTATGCCACGTGGCCTGTTGATAAATGAAAACCAGTAAACAGTTTGTTTGGTAATAAGTTGTTTCACAATCTCATTGGAAAATTTCCTGGTTGGACTATGGATATGATTTTGAGGGTTATCGAATGGAGCTATGGAATTTGTGCTTTTGAGATCTGTGCCATTTCCGAGTGAGGATTTAATTTCTTTTATGCCAAAGAAGCCATGATGATAATCAGTATGAGTGCTTATCAGCCATGCCTGTTTCGATTTATTTTCACACACACACACACACACACACACCCCTACCTTGTGCTCCCTCCCCTCCCCTTTCTTTTGGGGTTGCGATCATGCTTCTTTAAATTTTTGTTGTGATGATTCTTTTAGTAGTTATTTGATCCATGCCGAGTTATTGTCTCTACTATTTGTTTCTTCTATTTGGTATTTTTTTCTCTCTGAATTTTCCTGGGACCATCTATGTAGTTGTAGTCAGAAATACATTCCACAAAGTCAGTGAAACATGCACACAGAAGATAAACATGATCGATCGACCTCGAAGTCGAAGATGGCACACTTGCAGCTCTGCGTTTATTTGTACTTGCAGAGCCTGATTGGTCATCATACTATACGATTGCTTATCGTCCCACATCAAAAGACGTAAAGGAAATGCTAGAGTAGGATCATATAAAAGAAGGTATGCAAGATAGGGAAGGCATACCTTTCTCGGCCTTTTGGCTAAGATCAAGTGTAGTATCTGTTCTTATCAGTTTAATATCTGATACGTGGGTCATTGATCCACAATGATATTAAATTAATTTTTTGAGGGGAGTGTCTGCTATAGTAGCTTGCTGCTAAGGCCCTTGAGTGTCGCCCATGTGTTGCACTACTGCTTGGGCCTGGCGCACCCCACCAAGTCATCGCCAGAAGATTATTTGTGTTGTTTTTGTGTAATTCAACTTAATAAATGAATAAAAAATTCATTAACTAGTCGTACTGATAGGACTCGTAATTTTAGGAATAAAAAGTCAGTAATGTTGGTCATAATTCATGTACTAAGAGAAGTTTTTCAAGAAATGAAGCATCAGCAACTCAAACTATTTATGAAGTTCAGTCTTTATATAGGTGAACCTTTTTAGTGTGGAATTTTTTGATGGATTACCGCCTTGACAATGCTTGTGTTGGGAACATACTTGCTCTTTGGTGCTTTAGGTTGTCTTGCACCTTGACGAGTCTCCTAGTATTAAGAGTTGCCCAATAGATTTATTCTTGCTGATAATTGGCTGATCAAAACAAGGAGTCTGTTTTTTGCTGTTTATGATCAAAACAAGGAGCAAGGTCTATTCTGGCGGACGCATGTTAAGTACAAGGGTATGCTGTATTCTATCCCACCCCAGAACTTTATATATTCTGCGACATTGTTATGATTCTTGACTTGATGATTGTGTTGTATTTTCGGAGACATCCGGTAAAATTGGAACGATACAAAGAAGATTTGCATGGCCCCTGCTCAAGGATAACACACAAATCGAGAAATGGTCCAAAATTTTTTGGTGAAATTTTGATATTTTTATTTATATGTCAATTAAGTGTTGAGGTTCTTTTTGCTTTATTCTGTAATTAAATGAAATGTTACAATGTGAGAGCAGTCCATTCTTTTTTGGTTTGAATGTGTTGGCGATTTTGATTTACTCTGCTTTTTTTTTTTTTGGGGGCCCGGTGTTCTGCAACACTTTTTAAAATTTTACCTTCTTGAACTAAGAAACAGGTCAAATGAGTCAATCCTGCAAAGATCAAATTTTTGGTAACTCAATTTCTTCAGGGAGCAGGAGCCTACAAGTATACGATGAAGCTTTTTAGCTGGAATGATCATTCAATTGTAAGGGAATTCATCCGTCCAATTATTTATTGAGGCCGGTTTTATAAGATTACCGGTTTGTCATTACTTAAAACTCACAGGCATTTTAGTGAAGAATCTTTTACAGACACATCTCACTGTTTGCTGATGAGCAGCGGATTAGAGTTAGGAGCAACTGTGATGTACTTTTGGCAGGCCAAAGCCTGAGGTGTGGAATTTATTTAATATGCACCTCTCTGCAAAGAAGGCAACTCAAGGAAAGGCTATCAAAGTCTTCAGTCCTAGAGGAACAATTGACATCAGGTACAATCCTTTTCGTATCTTTGTTGAGCGTGAATATCAAAGAGACTGATGATTTTCACTTGCGGTCTTCTTTTGTATTGGCAGGCTGTAAATTTTATTCAAGAATACCGGGAAACTTTCCAAGTCATGTTTTATCATCCTATGAGATTTAAGATTGGTTTTCTATCCCACATTATAGGCCGAATTGAGAATCTGGAACTGTGGGAGTATAAATAGAGGTACGCGAGATTGAAAGAGGCATATCTTTCTCGGCCTTTTGGCTAATATCAAGTGTAGTATCTGTTCTTATCAGTTTAATATTTAATATGTGTGTCATTGACCCACAATGATATTGAATTAATTTTTTGAGTGGGGAGTGTCCACCATAGTAGCTAGCTGCTAGGGCCTTCAGGTGTCGCCCATTCGTTGCACTTCTGCTTGGGCCTGGCGCACCCGACTAATTCATTATTGAAGATTTTTGTTGTATGGTTTTTTTTCTTGGTCGGTATTTAAACTTCTTTTTAATAGGGTCTGTATTTAAACTAAGTTTCTGGTGGTACAATAGGTTTTTGTTACCTCAACTGCTCTTTCTAGGTGTTCTTCCCAGTTGCCATAAAAAATTACTTTGATCATTATTTTTTTACAAATTATATGAAAAATTGTCTTTAAGAATATTTTAGAACCTTCAGAATAAATGCTTTTAGTCACAATTCATCAAATAGTTAAATTAATTATATTTTTATTTACTTTATAATCAAATTTTACCAAAAGTGATAAAGAGAGAAGCTATTTTGAGCAATCATGGACAGAGTAAGTAGACAGCAGGAAAAAAGCACAGGCTAATAAGTAAGATGAGCAACAAAGTGAAGGATGATCGTAAAGCAATGAATGATGGTGGGGCAATGATTGTAAAGAAACTAGGGTTTGTTACATATAAACCGAAATGAATATAAAAGAGTAGAAAAGAATATAAAAAAGCAAAACAAATATAAACGAACGGAAATAAATTGTTAAAAAATAAAACGAACAAACATAAACGAATATAAAAGAAAATAAACAAATATAAAAAGAATATAAACAAACATAAAATATAAATATATTTTATTTTTTATATAAAGTCGAACAAATTCGAGAACAGTTGAGGTGCAGTATCATTCATTGATTAGATTTGCCCCAATATTGATGCCATAGTTCATGGGCCACTCTCGATTATCTGCCTTAATGGGACAAACTGACCTTTCATGAGGCTGATTTTGGGCGGGCTAAACCCTCAATAAATGGAATATTGAGATTGATGGACGTAACTCACTCCTAATTACAAGGGTTTCGTGGATTGTTATTGAAAAAAATTTACGCAATCGAGCAATATTGTTTAGTGTATAAATATATTTTGGAATTTTCAATTATCAAGTTAAACTTTTAATTAATTTAGTTTTTGAACATATATTTGAGTTTTTTGAGTTAGAAGTTTCGAGTTAGAATCTCAACAACATACCGACGAATGGACGAAATAGATTGAAGAATCCGGCCTTGCCGCAAGGGTATAGTGGCAATGTTATTTTCTTCGGAGCTTGCATTGCCAAATCAAGAGATGTCATAGAAAACCCACTTTGTTATGCAGCTACCAAGATTCATGAGACGTTGGAAAGAATGAAAGAGGAGGATTTACTTAAGATCGGCTATTGATTACTTGGAGACTTACCCTAATTTCGACGCTCTAGTACGTGGACAACACACGGCTAATTGCCCTGATATGAGCATAAATTCATGGGCCAAATTCGACTGCTATGAGGCGGACTTTGGGTGGGGCATCCCCTCGTTTGTAGGGCATGCTGGGATCGGCTATGAGGGTCAGGTGTACCTCGGGCGGACCCCAAATGAAGACGGTGGCTTCTCAGTGTTCATTAGTCTCCTCAATCATCACATGCCACTCTTTGAGAAATACTTTTACGACTTTGAAAATGAAAAGAGGTGTCAAGCTTTTATCCACTTTGGTAAGTTTGTATCTAAGTTTTAGCTAATCCTAGAGTTGTCTCAATAAATGTGTGCACTTATATTCTAACATGAATTTGTCACAATAATTAATCGTGGATTTTGTATGTGGCGCTCTCATTAATAAGAGCATGCTATGTTGTGAAATTATATAATAACACTTGCATGTATATTATTTTATTGTTTAAATTTTTTCGTGTTTTGGCTATAAGTGGCTAGTTGGATGTGTTTGTTGGTTGGTGAAATCACTTCAAATTGAAAGAAGATTGTGAGACAAAAAAGTAATTAATTTTTCAATATTAATTCTAAAAAATTCATTATTTGATTTTTATAGAATTAATTTTTTGTTGCATCAAGTTATATCAAGCATCTATAAATGAGTTTTTTTTTTTTAAAAAAATTGCTTTAGTACTGATCTTAACTAGCCATCTCTCATCTCTTTCTCTCTAGAAACCCTAATTCTTCTTTGTTTTTTAGGGGGCTGTGACCTTTTGTCAATGGTAAATCTCCAATTTCTCTTTTATTAATTATTTGTAAGAGTCTCTTCATATCCTCATGGTATTGTCTCTTACTCTTTAAGCGATTCTACTATTTCTTCATATCCTTATGGTATTGTCTCTTGCTCTTTGAGCGATTCTACTATTTCTTTCCATGGCGCTTTATTTGTGTGAGTTGGTCATTAATTGATTGTCAAATCAACCTACAACGAGTATCAATTTTTTAAATTTGGACTACTATATTAGATAATTTTTTTATCGAGAAGGCTATATATGATTCATGGACCTCCTTGTTAGAAATTGTATCATAAAATAGTGATTGTGAAGAAGAGGTGTATTTAGAAGAGTTCAATTTGTTTTTTCGATCAAATAATTTATTTTGTTAAGGCCCATTAACAACTCACATCAATTGATTTGTTTTTTTTTAAAGTTCTTGAATGTATGGAGAGCCTCATAGAGAGATCCCTAATTGAGTAAAATTTAATTCAAATTACTTATATAGATAGGTTATATCCCACGCTTCCTTTGTGTAGGGACGTTGTGGAAAAAAGATGATAATAGTGTAGTATTAAGGATACTAAGGATGTAATGTAATTTTATCCCAGTCGAGTTATCCGAGTCATAATGAGAATGGCAGAGCGAAAAGATAGTGTCAATATTAATACCTCTTTTAACAAGAATATTACGTATAGATAAAGTATCCTAGTCTCACACCAGAAATTTGTATAATATGTGATAGTGTTATAACTTTTAGACTTGATGATAGTATTGTTTTGTAGGAGACATTCCATAAAATTGGAACAATACAGGAAATATTAGCATAGCCCCTGCACAAGGACGACACGTAGAAATCGGAAAATGGTCCAATTTTTTTGGGTGAAATTTCAGATCTTTTTATATGTCAATATGTCAATTGAGGTTTGTTTGCTTGAAATGCGTTATAATTACATGTTACGACAATGTGATGCCATTTTTTTTTTTTTTTGGGTTTAAGGCCTTGTTCTATTTAGTTTTAGCCTACATCCTTACAATTTCTAATAACTCTTTGCAAAATCGAATACTAATAATAGTAGGGTAATGCTTAGTAGCGAGAGGAAAGAGGGGTATGGATGGTTCAAGTCTTGGAGAATCAGGCTTGGGAAATTTTCCAAGACTTTCCACTTGATTTTCTTAGGATAATCTTATAACTTAGATTAAGTTTACTTTTCACCAAATTTTCTCTTCGACGTTTTTTTCTTTGTAATTTTCCTTGAATAAAATGTTAGAAAAAAATGACTTTTTAATTGTTTTTTTCTTTTTACCTTATTTTCAACCTAAGTGATATCCTTTGCAGGTAATATTAAAAGGTGCTTGAGGAGTCTCGACAATAATTTCACATATGCAAGTTGGTCTATACGTGGCCCATTTTCAATATCTCTTACATTATTTCTTATTTTTAGCCAGATATGAGATGACATATATGAATGCGCTCCTATAAGAAAATTTTATTTTAACTTAAAAATTACATTGGTATGTATTAAAGTGATGAAAATTAGTCTAATTGAATCCTCAATACAGTGCTGGTTTTGTTTGCAATTATAAAATTACGTACATAATATATTTTTATATGTAGAGTTAATCTAATTAAAACTACTATTGGTGCATTTAAGGGAGCGCCGACAAAATTTCATCCAAATTGATTATCCGAATTCTTCCAATATAAAAAATCGGGTTTGGGGATATTTTTTTGTCTAAATTTTAAATTCAAACATACAATTTTTCTACTTCGTTGTCCGAACCCGATTTGGACTCGAATTTACACTTGTTGTATTGTCCAAAACAAAAAAAAATTAAATATCAGATAAAAACTTTCGTTCAATGACCGATTTTAACCCGAACCTGAATTTTTGCCAAACACTAATTTAAACCATAAGGGGCAAAACTGAAAATTTTCCATTATACATTACTCCATTCATAAGATTCAAGCTTGAATATAGAATAAATTTACATTTTAATTTTAAAGAAAAATTTTCATCTTAACTTTTACATCAACCACAATATATCAGTGTATTTTTATTAAGACAAAATATCTATTTTTTATAAAAATTTAAATCTATTTTTATAAAAATTTTAGAAGATTCTATCAATTTAACACTTGATATCTTCGGTTGTCATACTGAAAGGTACATAAGGACCCTCGACAATAATTGCACATTTACCATACGTGGCCCATTTTCAATCATAATATTTTATATGCTTTCGTGAGTACTTATTTTTCATCGTATGTTATGAAATGGTTGAATGAACGGCGAAATAAGGGATGTGTCTTGTGGGTCTAATCTTGTTTTCTCTCTTGGTAATATATATGCTCACGAAAGTATTTCAAAATTTATAATTTTCAATCTCTTACGTTATTTATTTATTTTTTGGACAAAGGAGGCAGACATATCTTATGTTATTTCTTATTCTCAGATAGTCATGACATATATGAAGCAAAATCATATATACAGCATCAGGAAATATATAACCAGTGATCCATATATACTTGAAAAGTACGAGTTAATGGAATAGTAGAAGTGATCAGTGCGTATGTATCATCTATTGCTTAATATGTCATTATCTCGAGGATAAGCCAATCACCAATTTAGTTTGATTATATCAAATATCAACGTTAAAGATTAATTTTTTACAAGGGGTTTGAATCCTTGTAGGCTCAAAATTCTCTCATTGAAATTTAAAGTTTGAAGAAAAAATACACGCAATTAAAAGAAAGAATAGACCACTTAACCAAAAAATAAAAAATAAAAAAAGGCATATATTTACCATCCCAATTGGCCTATTGTTCCTTACCTCTACTATGCTTTCTTGTCAACCTCCTTTTACAGTCTCCTCTCCATCCCATGTCTATATTTTTTTATGAATTGTGCCAAATCTTCAGATGGATTCATTAAAATTGATTTAAGTCAACTCTTTTTCAACAATAGGAAACTTTTATATATTACTATATATATTTCTACCAACTAACTATTTACTATACATATTACTACCAACAAAAATCAATGGTGTGAAAAATTCTTACATATTAGGATTATATGATATTAATTAATTTTATTTTTATAGTTAGTTTTTTTTTTAATTTTATTATTTCTCATTATTTTATAATGATAAAAATCAATAATAAGTTAAAAAATATAAGTGGATACATTTTTCTTTAAATAATTAAAATAAATTATTCTTTTAAATTTTTCATAACTTATTTAGGTAACTTTATGTTTTATTATTTATATACTTAACACATTATTTGCCTTTTTTCCTTTTTTTTTTTTTACAATTTTAAATTTTAAAATCCTAATTTTTTAAAAATAAATATTGTCCATAGATTGAAGGCAATATTTTATCTATATTTACAATATTACTCAATATTATTCACCAAATTAAAACAAAATCAATGTTATAAAAGCATCCTACATATCAATTATCATACAAAGATTATATATATATATTGTGAAATTATATAATAATACATGCATGTAGTATGCACCTCATTACAAAGAAGGCAACTAGTCCAGGAAAGTTTATTAAAGTCACAATCCTCCATATCTTTATAATGAGCGCAAAAGGCAAATAAACTGAGGAATGCTTTAAATCTATAGCAACTTCACAAAACTGTGTCTATCAACTGGCCGCTTCATTTTGGCCAATGCTGAATATTGTCATTGTTGTGTAACTGCTATTTCTTTTCTCTCTCTGACATCCTCATTCTATGAATTGGCCTGTTACTCTTGAAGTGTAATTGTTTCTTTTATTTGGTATCATCCATCTCTTAAGTAGCCTGTTACTGGATGTATTTTAGTCATCCAAGATACATTCAATAAAGTTGTTAGAATACACAGGTATAAGCATGATACCTCCTCCAGAATTTGCTTTATATTAGTATTACTGACTTTTTGTTTTCTTTAATATTCCCTTGCTGCCATCTTCTTTTGTATGTGCAGAATGTAAATTTTATCCAAGAATATTGGGGAAACTTTCCTAGTCATGTTTTTATCATCCTACGAGATTGAAGATTAGTTTTCTATCCCATATCATCTGGCAAACTGAGAAGTTGGAACTGTAGGAATATAAATTTTATCCAAGAATATATGTTTTATCATCCTACTAGATTGAAGATTAGTTTGAGAATTATTTATCTTGCATGTATGTATTAAGGGGTTTTTTTTGAGCTAAATATGATAATTGGAAGATTAGAAATTTTTAAAAAGAAACCTCTCATAAGTATCTCATTAAAAAAGGAGTTTGAGAGTCATTGCACCATGGGTGCCTTGCGGGCTGTGAGGCAGGCTGTGGTAGCCCGCGATGGTCACCAGAAGTCCCCACTGGCTATGGGTAGACCCGTTATGAACTCTAGAGCCAACCATTGACCCCCACTGGCCACGAGAGGTCTATGGTGGCCTCCAAAGTAATCTTCGAACCCCACAGCCCATGGGCTTTGTCCCGGATACTCGTGAGACTTGTATTTTTGTATCGTGAAACGAGTTTAAGCATTTGAAGTATGGTCCCGAGTCTCAACGAGGAATTTAATAAACATATATGTAAATAAATGAGAGAGATTGCAACCCAAATGCAAAATGAGAAGTTAATTCCTTGGGCTTGGGCATGAGGGTAGCGGCTTTCACTCGTAGATTACGAGTCTTCCCGGATAGTAAACTTTTGTATACGCGTGAATGGTTCCGAATTCATGTACCGTAGTACGTTGGGTCGGCTCACATGCATCACAATACAAAATCTAGAAAGGTGACTTATTCCGGTCTACGGGGCAACGACTTTCACTCTTAGATTATGAGTCCTTCCGGGTAACAAATTTGTGTATACATGTGAGTGGTTCCGAATCCGTGTACCGTGATATGTTGGGTCGGCTAACATACGTCAAAATACAAAATTTAGGAAGGTGAGTTATTCCGGCTTGAGGGTAGTGACTTTCACTCCTACATCACGAATCCTTCCGGATAGGAAACTTATGCACACGCATGAGTGATTCCGAAAATATATACCGTGGTATGTTGGGTCGGCTCACATGTGTCGGTTGAGTACCCTTGACCCAAACAAATTTAAGATAATTAAATTAAGCTAAGTTCCGAGCTGAGAAGTGATTTGGTCATATTGGTGAAGGAAACGTAAAGCACTTTAGTTTTAATACATTATGATTTTCTCATTTGATTAAGAATGGAGTATAGTAAGATTACCTTCTTGATGCCACTCATTACTCATATCATTATTATTAACTTAATTATAATTGCTATATGATGATGATGATGGTGATGGTGATTAAAGATGATAAAAACTCATATTAAAAAAGATGAAAGTCTAATAAAGCCATTCACAAAGAGTTAAAAGGGATAAATATCATTTCATTTTATGTTTTATCATTTATAAGATTTTTACGAAACAGAAAAAAATACAATAGCCCAAAACATGAAAAAGATTGATGTTAAAACCTCCTTAGATGGACTAAATATCTTTAATAAATTTTGGTGTCAATAAATGCAAAAGGCAGGATTTACCAGTCTAAACCAAAAGATAAATTATGAAATAGAAAAAAATTTATAAAATAATATTATTATAAAGTTATTTGGTTTTATCATTCATCATATATGTCCCACATTTACCTAAAGTTAGCTGGTGGATGGAGAATTAAATTAAGAGAATGGACATCTTAGTACTACTCTCTCTCTCATTCTTGCATGTTGCAAATATTATTAATAGATTGCCCAACCCAAGTTAATATTCGTAACAGATTGACCAACCCAAGTTGAGATTTATTCATGTCCAAAACCAGTTGATAATCAAAGAGACTCTTAGCTCATCTCTCTCATCAAAGCAAATCCAAAACAGATCAGAAAAAATTAATCAAAATGAGCGAGAAAGTGGTGATAAAGCAATCGACCATGGTGAAGCCGGCGGAGGAGACCCCAAAGCGGCGTCTTTGGCTGTCCAGGCTAGACATGTACATACGCACGCCTTTCGCCCATACTCCCACTATATATGTTTATCATCCAACTAGTGATAATAACGGTAGCGATATTCCGTTTTTCGATGCGACGATGTTGAAGAAGAATCTTAGCAAAGTATTGGTGCCCTTCTACCCTATGGCTGGTAGGCTTAGGGAGGATGAAAATGGGCGACACGAGATCGATTGCAATGGTGAGGGGGCCTTGTTTGTTGAGGCAGAGACCACGCAATATTCTCTATCTGATCTTGGGGATTTTAAGCCCACCTTAGAGTTAAAGAAGTTGGTCACTCCTTCCTGTGACTACTCAAAGGGGTTAAGCTCCTTTCCTTTGCTCATGGTCCAACTAACTCGGTTCAAATGCGGTGGTGTAACACTAGGGTTCGCTAACCATCACCATGTAGCCGATGGTTGGGGTCACATCCACTTAATTAACTCGTGGGCTAAGCTAACCAGAGGGCTCGAGCTCGATCCGGACCTCATGCCCGTCCATGAGAGGCGACCGTACCTTGCTCCGCATGACCCACCCCAAGTCAAGTTTCAACATGTCGAGTTTCATCCGTCCCGAGGTTTACTGTCAGGTCCGTTCCGTGCGTACTTAACTTAGCTTCAAATTGAGTTTATTAAGTAATTTTGATCGACATTGAACCTGCCAAGCCTATGTATTAATTGATTTATACTGTAATTGTCCTATAATAAACTTGATGGTTTCTCGAATAATATACTTCTAGCTAGTTATTCATGTTAGTGCTTAATTTATATATTCTAACTAATGTACATACAGATGCTTCTCAAATAAGTTCAAACCTTGATAAGAAATCTATAACAGTATCGATCTTCAAGTTGACGAAAGACCAAGTTAACTCTTTAAAGGAACATGCGAACTCAACCTCCTCGGGAGGGACCTATAAACTAACCACGTACGAGGTGGTGGCCGGTCACATATGGCGGAGTGTGTGCAAGGCACGCGGATTGGCCGATGATCAAGAAGTTAGAGTCTACATACCGACGAATGGACGAAACAGATTGAAGAATCCGGCCTTGCCGCAAGGGTATACTGGCAATGTTATTTTCTTCGCAGTTTGCATTGCCAAATCAAGAGATGTCACAGAAAACCCACTTTGTTATGCAGCTACCAAGATTCACGAGATGTTGGAAAGAATGAAAGATGAGGAATACTTGAGATCGGCTATTGATTACTTGGAGAGTTACCCCAATTTCGACGCTCTAGTACGCGGACAACACACGGCTAATTGCCCTGATATGAGCATAAATTCATGGGCCAAATTCGACTTCTACGAGGCGGACTTTGGGTGGGGCAAACCCTCGTTTGTAGGGCATGCTGGGATCCTCTATGAGGGTCAGATGTTCCTCGGGGGACGCCAAATGAAGAGGGTGGCTTCTCGTTGTTCATTAGTCTCCTCAATCATCACATGCCACTCTTTGAGAAATACTTTTACGAATTTGGAAATTAAAAGAGGTGTCAAGCTTTTATTCACTTTTGGTAAGTTTGTCTCTAAATTTAGCTAATAACGTTATCTCAATAAATGTGTGCACTTATATTCCAACATGAATTTGTCACAATAATTAATCGTGGATTTTGTATGTGCTGCTCTCATTAATAAGAGCATGCTATGTTGTGAAATTATATAATAACACTTGCATGTATACTATTTTATTGTTTAAATTTTTTCGTGTTTTGGCTGTAAGTGACTACTTGAATGTGTTTGTTGATTGTATTAAATGTTAGTTGTTGGTTGGTGAAATTACTTCAAATTGAAAGAAGATTGTGAGACAAAAAAGTAATTAATTTCACAATATTAATTCTAAAAATTCATTATTTGAATTTTTATAAAATTAACTTTTTGTTGGATCATGTTATACCAAGCATCTATAAATGAGCTTTTTCAAAAAAAAAATAAAATTGCTGTAGTACTAATCTTAACTACCCTTCTCTCATCTCTTTCTCTCTAGAAACCCTAATTCTTCTTTGTTTTTTAGGGGGCTGTGTGACCATTGTAAATCCCCAATTTCTCCTTTATTAATTATTCTAGTTTTTTTTTTTTTTGTAAATAAATGTTCTCTCTATTTGTAAGAGTCTCTTCATATCCTCATGGTATTGTCTCTTGCTCTTTGAGCGATTCTACTGTTTCTTTCCATGGCGCTTTACTTGTGTCGGTTGGTCGTTAATTGATTGTCAAATCAACCTCGCAACGAGTATCAATTTTTTTAAATTTGGATTACTATATCAGATAATTTTTTTATCAAGAAGGCTATATATGATTCATGGACCTCCTTGTTAGAGATTGTATTATAAAATAGTGATTGTGAAGAAGAGGTGTATTTAGAAGAGTTCGATTTGTTTTTTCGATCAAATAATTTATTTTGTTAAGGCCCATTAACAACTCACATCAATTGATTTGTTTTTTTTTTTTTTAAAGTTCTTGAATGTATGGAGAGCCTCATAGAGAGATCCCTAATTGAGTAAAATTTAATTCAAGTTACTTGTATAGATAGGTTATATCCCACGCTTCCTTTGTGTAGGGACGTTGTGGAAAAAAGATGATAATAGTGTAGTATTAAGGATACTAAGGATGTAATGTAATTTTTATCCCAGTCGAGTTATCGAGTCATAATGAGAATGACAGAGCGGAAAGATAGTGTCAATATTAATACCTCTTTTAGCAAGAATATTACGTATAAATAAAGTATCCTAGTCTCACACCAGAAATTTGTATAATATGTGATAGTGTTATAACTTTTAGACTTGATGATAGTATTGTTTTGTAGGAGACATTCCATAAAATTGGAACAATACAGAAAATATTAGCATAGCCCCTGCACAAGGACGAAACGTAGAAATCGGAAAATGGTCCAATTTTTTTGGGTGAAATTTCGGATCTTTTTATATGTCAATATGTCAATTGCTTATTGAGGTTTGTTCGCTTGAAATGCGTTACAATTACATGTTACGACAATGTGATGCCATTTTTTTTTTGTTTTGTTTTAAGGCTTTGTTCTATTTAGTTTTAGCTTACATCCTTACAATTTCTAATAACTCCTTGCAAAATCGAATACTAATAATAGTAGGGTAATGCTTAGTAGCAAGAGGAAAGAGGGGTATGGATGGTTCAAGTCTTGGAGAATCAGGCTTGGGAAATTTTCCAAGACTTTCCACTTGATTTTCTTAGGAAAATCTTATAACTTAGATTAAGTTTACTTTTCACCAAATTTTCTCTTCGACGTTTTTTTCTTTGTAATTTTCCTTGAATAAAATGTTAGAAAAAAATGACTTTTTAATTGTTTTTTTCTTTTTATTACCTTATTTTCAACCTAAGTGATATCCTTTGCAGGTAATATTAAAAGGTGCATGAGGAGTCTCGACAATAATTTCACATATGCAAGTTGGTCTATACGTGGCCCATTTTCAATCTCGTACATTATTTCTTATTTTTAGCCAGTCATGAGATGACATATATGAATGCGCTCCTATAAGAAAATTTTATTTTAACTTAAAAATTACATTGGTATGTATTAAAGTGATGAAAATTAGTATAATTGAATCCTCAATACAGTGATGGTTTTGTTTGTAATTATAAAATTACGTACATAATATATTTTTATATGTAGAGTTAATGTAATTAGGATGCCATTTATACTCATCAGTGTAAAAGCCAAATACATCGACTGCACAATTGATTATTAATATAATAACTATTAAAAACATGGTGATTTTAAAGCATGTAATAAATGAATTTAAACTAAGATAAGATGCCATAAAAAAAATACTTGAAAAGTACGAGTTCATAAAAAAGTAAAAATGAATTCCACTACTACAAATTTCATACCTATCAGCAGTCCTAGACTTTCTACATTATTGTTTAGTTTTATTGCAAATAAAGCTTTGAAGAGTGCGACTTTAGACAGAACATTTGTTATACACCTGAAAATATATACTCTTAGAACATATGTCAATAAATAATTGGACGAAAGGCTAAATAATAGAAGTTTTATGGATCAAATATAATAATGTATCACTTGAAAGTATATGCTCCCATATAAATATAGGAGTTTATAAATTTTAAGTGAGGAAAAAACCCTTGTTCACCAGACATGGTCGGATTGGTCAATAGAGGGCAATCTTTCCTTAGGCCAAACACAATTGGAGATAGAAGCTTCTCCTTGTCCATTAGTCTCTTAGCTCATCATATTATTATTCAAAACTATTTAATACTTTCTCTGTCCACTATAATAATCCTAATTTAATTTTTTATGGTAAATAAAAACAAAATATATAAAAAATTACGTTACTGAAAAGTATTTAAAAAACTTTAGAAACAATATTTTTAGTGATAAATCATCAAAATGTCAAATGAACTATATTTTTTATTTAATTTATAATCAAAGTTCATGTTTTCAGACAATCAAGGTGGGACTGAGTGAATAGACAACACAAAAGAAAAAAAACAAAAAACACAGGCTAGTAAGTAATGTGAGCAGCAAAGTGACAGTAGTGACTGTAAAGCAGTGGACGGTGGTGAGGCCGCTGGCGAAATGCCGACACGGAGAGAGGCTATGGCTGTCGAGGCGCAATATCATCCATTGATTAGAGTTGCCCCAATTTTGATGCCATAGTTCGAGGGCCACACTCTATTAAGCGTTAATATGTCAATAAATTCACCTTTCACGAGGCTCACTTTGGGTTTTCAGGATTCTTATTGAAAAAATGTTGTAATCTAGCAATATGACTTTATGCATTTTCTATGAAAAACATCACGTTTAACTAAGATCCTATTTCATTTATTTTTTATCTTACAGTCTTATAGCTGTTTATATCTATTTACAGTTTGTTACAATTCCTTACAGTTTGTTACAATTCCTTACAACTACATATTTTCATTTCAAAATTTGTTTGAGTTTTTTTTTCTATCGTTAATGAAAATTTTTTTGATGGTAAATATTTATGTATGTAAGTTTATCTACTAAGGATGACCGTGGAATATTTACATGGCGAATATAACTATACACATACCTTATTTTCTCCATTCCTAGTCCCATAGTTCCTTCGGGTATTTCAGATATATAGGTTTATTTAGATAAGTATGTAAGAATTTTAATAATTAATACCCATTGATTAGACTTACCCCTTGGATAAGTATGTAAAGATTTCAATTTGTTCCATGAATTTATTGACATATTAAGGCAACTAATCCAGTGTGGCCCTCGAATTATGGCATCAAAATTGGGGTAAGTCTAATCAAATTTCGACCTTGAATTTTGATTTAATTTAATTGTTTAATGGCCATGAAGGAGAGGTAGAGGCTAAAGTTAAAATTTTATGGATTGCTTATCTGATTATTAAATAATTAAGCTAAATTAAAATTCAAAGCCAAAATTTTGAGTTTGTTGTAAACTTGTCAACTTCACTTGACACATCAACTTTTAGACAAGTCCCAACTCCAAAACTCGATTGTGTTCCTATATTGTTAGATAGTATTAAAATTTATTTTATTCACGACAAAAAAATTAGTCAGTATTCTTTTGGTTAATACCACCAAATTTATATTATACCATCCAAAAATTCAAACAATATTACCAACAAAAATCGATGGTGTGAAAAATATTACATATGTGAATTAAGGATGATAAAAACTAATATTAAAAAGTGAATCTAATAAATCAATTGACAAAGAGTAAAGGGACAAATATCATTTTTGTATTGATAAGGTTTTTTTTTTTTTTTTCCTATGAATAATGTGTTTACCAAGCTAGGGAAAATATACAATAGTTAGCCCAACAAATATAAAAGACTAAAGATAAAACCTCATTGGAGTAAAATAAATTAGTCCGGCTACAAATGTCTTTATCTCTGATAAATTATAGGAGTCAATCAATAATACTAGTGGTGCGTAAAATCGGTTAATTGAAAATCGGTTAACCACTTTCAAATAGTTAAAAATCTCATCTATAACCAATCTATTTTTTCAGTTAACCGAATTTACGGATCGGCAAAATCTCGATCCGTAACCGAATCGAAAGATTCGGTTAATCAATTTTTGGGTTCGATTTTGCGGTTAATCGTTACTTGAAACATAATTGAAATAAAACATAAGTAAAATACACCAAAGCACAAGTTTCTAACCAATAAAAGTAAAATACAGCAAAAGAGAAGTTTTTGGCTAGCAAAACATAACTTTTTCAATCCCATTAAACAACTTTTGGCTTATATATCTATGATTTTTTTTTAAAAAAATTGGTTTGGTTAATCAAACCGATTTTCTTAAAAATTTATTCAGTTAACCGATGTTTTGGATCGACTTTTAGGTTTCCATTTTTTTCACACCCCTAATCAATACTAAGCATGATTTACCACCGGTAAACCAAACGAAAAATATTGTAATAGATTTTTAGAATTATATAATAAACAAATTATTAAAACAATATTATTATAAAATTATTTGAGTTTTCACCGTTGATCATATATATTTATATATACAATAATGTTGATTTAGTAGCAAACATTTCATAATATCACCATTTTTATTAGGGTTTGAACATTGAAAGAGAAAATTTCTTATAAGTTATGCAATGAAATTAAGATATGTTATAGGCTTGGGATTTAAATTACTGATGAGATAGAGAACTTCGAAAGTAACCCACATTTACCTATAAATATCATATGTGGTTGAGATGCCAACCACGTTGGGTTTTTATCTACAACGATTCAAGATTGTAACTGTAAATGTCCCATACCTAACGTTAGCTGGTAGATGCACAATTACGAGGCAGTACATTCCCTACCATGTTGCCAATATTATTAATAGATTGACCAACCCTAGTTGAATTTTTTCTATACCCCATAACCCAAACTAGTTGATAATCAAAGAGACTCTTAGCTCATCTCCCTCATCAAATCAAATCAAAAACTTATCAGCAAAAACTAAGCAAAATGAGTGAGAAAGTGATGATAAAGCAATCGACCATGGTGAGGCCGGCGGAGGAGACACCGAAACGGCGGCTTTGGCTGTCGAGGCTAGACATGTACTTAAGCACACCTTTCTCCCATACACGCACTATGTATGTTTATCATCCAACTGGTGATAATAACGGTAGCGATAGTCTATTTTTCGACACTATGATAATGAAGAAGAATCTTAGCAAAGCCTTGGTGCCCTTCTACCCTATGGCCCGTAGGCTTAGGGAGGATCAAAATGGGCGACGAGAGATCGATTGCAATGGTGAGGGGGCCTTGTTTGTTGAGGCAGAGACAATGCATTATTCGCTATCCGAGCTTGGGAATTTTAAGCCTAACTTAGAGTTAAAGAAGTCGCTCACTCCTTCCTGTGACTACTCGAAGGGGTTAAGCTCCATCCCTGTGCTTATGGTCCAACTAACTCGGTTCAAATGCGGTGGTGTAACCCTAGGATTTGCTGTCAGTCACCATGCAGCTGATGGTTGGGGTTACGTACTTATATGGTGAATATGGCTATACTCACATCTTATTTTTTCAATTTTGGATTTCAAATTGTTCCATGAATTTATTGACATATTAATTAAGGCAGCTAATTGAGTCTGGACCACGAATTAATTCTGACAAAAAAATTTCTTATTAATTGATTGAAAAATTTAACTAATCTGACAATGTCTCATATTATTGTCTATTAATCTTGTTTTACTAGTGCGTACGATATGTTGTTTTATCTGCCATTATCTCGAGGATCAGACAATCACCAATTTAATTTAATTGAATAAAATATTAATGTTTGAATAAAATAGTCACAAATCTTTTTTACTGATAAAATATTAACGTTTGCATAAAATGTAAATCTTTATTTACTGAATGTATGTTAAGGCCCATTAACAACTCTTGATTTGGTTTTTTTAAGTTACTTATATAGATAGGTTATATCCCATATTTCCTTTACGTAGGGACATTATGGAAAAAGATGATAATAGTGTAGTATTAGGGATATTGAGGATGTAATATAATTTTATCTCAATACTATACTATTAGACGAATTATCGAGCCATAATCAAAATGATAGAGTAGACAGATAGGGTCAATATTAATACCCCTTTTAGCAAGAATATCACGTGTAGATAAGACATGCTAGTCTCACACCTAAAATTTATCTAGTATGTGACAGTGCTATAACTTTTAGACTTGATGACAGTATTGTTTTTTAGAAAACATTCCATGAATTTGGAATAATACAGAAAATATTAACATGGCCCCTGCACCAGGACGACACGTACAAATCAGGAAATGATCCATTTTTCTTTTTGGGTGAAATTTCGGATGTTTTTATATGTCAATATGTCAATTGCTTATTGAGGTTCGTTTTGCTTGAAATGCATTACAAATATATGTTACAACAATGTGATGCCATTTTTTAAATTTAAGACTTTATTCCATTTAGTTTTAGTTTATAAGTTTACAACTTATAACAACTCTTTACAAAATTCAATATTAATAATAGCAAGATAGTGCTTAGTACCAAGAGGAAAGAGGGGTATGGACGGTTCAAGTCTTCTAGAATCAGGCTTGGGAAATTTTCCAAGACTTTCCACTTGATTTTCTAAGGGAAATCCTATAACTTAGATGAAGTTTATTTTTCATCAAATTTTCTCTTCGACTTTGTTTTCTTGGTAATTTTTCTTGAATCAAAATGTTAGAAAAAAATGATTTTTAATTGTTTTTTTTTTTCTTTTAGGATATCCTTTGCAGATAATATTGAAAGTTACATGAGGAGGACTAGTCTCGACAATAATTTCACATGTGCAGATAATATACGTGGCCCATTTTCAATCTCGTACATTATTTCTTATTTTTGGGCAGTCATGAGATGACATATATGAAGCAAAACAATAAATGCGCTCCTATAAGAAAATTTTATTTTAACTTAAAAATTACATTGGTATGTATTAAAGTGATGAAAATTAGTATAATTGAATCTCGATAGAGTGGCAAGTTTTGTTACAATTATAAAATTTCGTATATAATACATTTTTATATGTATAGTTAATTTAATTAGAGTGTTATTTGTACTCGTCAGTGTGAACTACGAATACTTTAACTTTATAATTGATTGTTAATATGGTAACCATTTAAAACATGGTGTTTTTAAAGCATGTAATAAATGAATTTAAACTAAGATGAGATGCCATAAAAAAGAGATACTTGAAAAGTACGAGTTCATGGAAAAGTGAAAATGAATTCCACTGTCATAAATTTCATACCTCTCAGCAGTCCTGGACTTCCTACATTATTGTTTAATTTTATTGCAAATAAAGCTTTGAAGTGTGTGACTTTGGACAGAACATTTATTATACACTTGAAAATATATGTTCTCAAACATATGTTAACAAATGATTGGACAAAAGGTAAAATAGGAGAAATTTTATGTATCAAATATAATAACGTGTCACCTGAGAGTATATCCTCTCAGACAAATATAAGAGTTTTTAGACTTTGAGCGAGGAAAAACCCTTGTTTACCGGACATGGTCGGATTAGTTATTAGAGGGCAATCCTTCCTTCCGCCAAACACAAGTGGAGATGGAAGCTTCTCCTTGTCCATTAGTCTCTTAACTCATCATATTATTGTTCGAAAATCTTAATTCATAAGACAATGTCTTGTATTATTTTCTATTAATCTTGTTTTAGTACTCTGTATTATTGTATCATAAAAAATGCATACTAGTTGTTGTCTGAATTATGAGTCCAGAAAGCCGAGTCTCTCAACCAGCAAGTTCACTAAGCTAATTTGAGGGGTGTTGTATCTATGGCTCTTGATAAGTGATAACTAGTAAAAAGCATCTTGTGAATCAGTTGTGGTTGTGCCTGCGGCAGACCTCATTCGACTAAATTTTGCTAGTACAGATATAACTGAGGGATACTGGTGGGAAGTCGAGCTTCTGAATATCGAGCCATGTTTTGTCTCTGTAATTCTCATGTGGCTATCAACTGGCCCTTCATTTTGGCCAATGCTGATGAATATTGTCATTGCTTAACTATTATTTGTTTCCTCATTCTGTGAATTCGTCTGATATTCTGTTACTCTGAAGTGTAATAGTTGCCTATTATTGGATGTGTTAGTGGTTATCCAGGATACACGGATGACCTTTAGTCTCCGATAATTATTTTTGGAGCCTTTATCGATACAATAGGTTTTGGTACCACAATTCTTAATAATATCTTTCCAATTATCACTATTGTTCAAAATTATTTAATACTCTTTCTGTCCACTATAATATTCCTAATTTAACTTATTTATAATATTCCTAATTTAGCTTTTTACGGTGAATAGGAACAAACTATATAAAAAATTATGTTCCTGAAAAGTATTTTAAAAACTTGAGAAACAATAACTTTAGTCATAAATTATCAAAATGCTAAATTAAGTATTTTTTTCATTTAGTTTTTATAATCAAAGTTCATCAAACGTGACATAAAAAATTTTTAGACAATCAAAGTGGGACTCAGTGAATAGACAACACAAAAAAAAGGAACACAGGCTAGTAAGTAAGGTGAGCAGCAAAGTGACGGTAGTGATTGTAAAGCAATGGACGATGGAGAAATGCCGACACGGAGAGGCGCAATATCATCCATTCATTAGAGTCCTTGTTGGACAATTATTAATCGAAAAAACAAAAAATATCCATTGATTAGACTTTGGATGTGTTTGGCAGTGGCTTCTGAAGTAGTAATTAGTGTTTTGGATGAGATAATATACTATTTATTTAAAAATGTAAATGTTTGGTAAAGTAATGTTTGATATATTGATTAGAATTTTAGATAATGTTTTCAAAAACTATTCAAAGTAACGTTTTCAAAAACACTACATATTGTTTGTACATAATTTCCGAAAAATTCTCCCTTTTATTTTCTAAAAACTTTTATCAATTATATCATTTTTAATCATTTTATACAAATATGCTACTTAAACAACTATTATTACCAAATACGCTTATCTTAAATCATTAGTTGAACATCTAACCAAGTAACCACTAGTCGAGAATGACTAATCGCTAATAAAAAAGTTAACAATTACTAAAACAACTAATCACTATTAAAACAACTAATTTTACCGAACACGTCCTAAAAAGAGTTAATATGTCAATAAATTCATGAGACAAATTCATCATTCATGAGGCTGACTTTGGGTTTTGAGGATTGTTATTGAAAAAATATGTTGTAATCGAGCAATATGACTTTATTTTTTTACTTCAAAGTATGTATTTTCTATGAAAAATATCATGTTTAACTAAGATCCTATTTCATTTACCTTTATCTTACAGTTTTATAGTTACTTATAGTTATTTACAACTTCTTATAACTTATTACACCTTCTTACAGTTTGTTACATCTCATTACAGCTTACATATTATTTTTTATTTCGAAATTTGTTGTGAGTTTTTTTTTTCTACCATTAATGAAATTTTTTTGTTGGTAAATATTTATGTATGTAAGGTTCATCTACTAAGAATGACCGTGGAACATTTACATAACGGATATAATTATATCCATACCCTATTTTTTTCTTTCCTATATCCATAGTTTCATCTAATATTTCAAATATATGGAATTTATTTTGATAAGTATGTAAGGATTTAAATAATTAATACCCATTGATTAGACTTACCCCTTGGATAATTATGTAAAGATTTCAATTTGTTCCATGAATTTATTGACATATTACGGTAACCAAGCGAGTGTGGCCCTATTATGGCATCAAAATTGGGGTAAATCTAATCTAATTTCGACCCTAGATTTTAATTTAATTAAATTATTTAATGGCCATAAAGGAAAGATAGAGAAATTTTATGGGTTGTGTAAATGGCTACTAAACAATTAAGTTAAATCAAAATTCAAGGTCAAAATTTTAACTGTCATATATTTGTCGACTTCACTTGATACGTCAACTTTTAGATGAGTCATAACCGTCAAAACTTGATTATATTCCAATATCATTAAATAATGATAAAGTTCGTTTTGTTCACGGTCAAGAAAAAAATCAGTATTATTTTTGGTTAATATACCCCCAAATTTACATTATTCGCATCTAAAAATTCAAAAATATTACCAATGTAAAAAATAATTACATATGTTGATTAAGGATGATAAAAACTAATATAAAAAAGTTAGTCTAATAAATCAATTCACAAAGAGTCAAAAGGGAGAAATATCATTTTTGTATTATTATTGATAAGGTTTTTCTTTTTTATCGATGAATTAGGGAAAATATACAAATACAATAGTTAGCCCAACAAATATAAAAGATTAAAGATAAAACCTCATTGGAGTAAAATAAATTAGTCCAGCTATAAATGTCTTTATCTCTGATAAATTGTAGGAGTCAATCAATCAATACTAAGCATGATTTACCACCTGTAAACCAAACTAAAAATATTGTAATAGATTTTTAGAATTATATAATAGAAAAATTACAAAAACAATTACCTTATGTTAGCTGGTGGACGCACGATTATGAGGCAGGACATCCTAGTCCTATACTCTCTGTCTCTCTTCCCGTCCCTGCCATGTAACCTTTATTATTAATAGATGGACTAACCCAAGTTGAATTTTATTTATGTCCCATAACCTAAACTAGTTGATAATCAAAGAGACTCTTACTTCATCTCCCTCATAGAATCAAATCAAACACATATCAGAAAAAACTAAGCAAAATGAGCGAGAAAGTCATGATAAAGCAGTCGACCATGGTGAGGCCGGCGGAGGAGACACCGAAACAGCGGCTTTGGCTGTCGAGGCTAGACATGTACTTGAGCACACCTTTCTCCCATACACGCACTATCTGTGTTAATCATCAAACTGGTGATAATAGTGGTAGCGATATTCTGTTTTTCGACACGATGATATTGAAGACGAATCACAGCAAAGTCTTGGTGCCCTTCTGCCCTATGGCCGGTAGGCTAAGGGAGGATCAAAATGGACGACGAGAGATCGATTGCAATGGTGAGGGGGCCTTGTTTGTCGAGGCAGAGACAACATATTATTCGCTATCTGATATTGGGGATTTTAAGCCTAACTTAGAGTTAAAGCAGTCGCTCACTTCTTCTATGACTACTCGAAGGGATTAAGCTCCATCCCTTTGCTCATGGTCCAACTAACTCGGTTCAAATGCGGTGGTGTAACACTAGGGTTCGCTAACCATCATCATGTAGGCGATGGTTGGGGCTTCAACAACTTAATTAACTCGTGGGCTAAGCTAGCCAGAGGGCTCAAGCTCGATCCCGACCTCATGCCCTTCCATGAGAGAAGACCTCATCTTGCTCTGCGTGACCCACCCCAAGTCAAGTTTCAACATGTCGAGTTTCATCCGCCCCAAGGTACGCACTTTAAGATCAGGTTTAAGCAATTTTAATTGATGTCAAATATGCCTAGTCTATGTATTAATACCTGCTGTAGTTCTCGTATAAACTTGATTATTTGTCGTATGCCAAATAATATACTTCTACAAATGCACATTGCAGCTAAATACTACTCCCTATATTTGACAATATTTGCGGTTAGGGATCAGCACGGTTCATGGGTACTCTGGAATCGAATCGGAACTTTTCAAACGGTTGCGGGTAAGGTTTTAAAATTTAGGAACCTGTCAAACAGGTTCTAGTTCCACTTCTAAAAATCAAACCCCGAAACCAAAACTTGGAATCGTTAAGACAAATAATTTTTCCACAATTTTCAATTTTCGGTTTGTGAATATGAGGCCTGTGTAATTTCAGTTTCAATTAATTTGTGGTTTGTGATATTTACTCCTTAAATGTAAAGAAAAACACAAATTGATGTTTTGTTTCTCATTTCCTTTTACTTAGGATTTTACAGTTCTATTTATTAATTTACTATTTATTAATGCTTGAAATGTAATTAATTTATAAATATATAATTTTTAAGACTTTAATTTTTTTCTTTCATTAGAATAATGGTATGGACAGGGTATCCTGGAACCGAAACCGGAACCAGACCTTGAGGTTCAAGTTCAAGTTCCTAAAATTCCGGAACCGGACCCCGAAATTCCGGTTCGAGTTTCTAAAATTCGAAACCGGTTAAAAAGGGTCGATTCAGATTTCTAATTTTGGGACATGTTACCCAGAACTGCTCACCCCTACTTATCGTTTTTGCGCTCTAAAAAATTCAAAGGAAACACAATATTCATGACAAGATTTATTTTAAAAGACCAACTTGCCATAAAGTTTCATTAGAAATTAAGAAAGTCAAAGAAAAAGCAGAGGAAAAAAATAATATATAAGAAAAAATTGGTAAACTAATCATTATATATTATTAAAATTGTAAAGTAACATATATTGTGATACGAAAAAGTTAGTTAAAATAATATGTATTGTGAAACAGATAAAGTATCTAATATTACTACTTTATCTTGATTAATATATGTTCATGTAGATGCTTCTCGAATAAGTTTAAACCTTGATAAGAAAGTCACAACAACATCGATTTTCAAATTGACGAAAGACCAAGTTAATTTTTTAAAACAAAAGGTAACGTCAACCTCCTCGGGAGTGAAGAATAAGCTAAGCACGTACGAGGTGTTAGCCGGTCACATATGGCGAACAGGGTGCAAGGCCTGTGGCCTGGCTGATGATCAAGAAGTGAAGGTCAACATACCCATCAATGGACGACGTAGAATGAAGAATCCGGCCTTGCCGCAAGGGTATTGTGGTAATGTGATTTTCTTCGGAGCTTGCATTGCAAAATCAGGAGATTTCACACAAAAGCCACTTTGTTATGCTGCTACTAAGATTCATGAAATGTTGGAAAGAGTGAATGATGAGGAATACTTCAGATCGGCGATTGATTATTTGGAAACTCACCCCAATTTCGACACTATAGTACGTGGGGAACACAGGTATGCGTGCCCTAACATGACCATAAATTCATGGGCCAAATTTGATTTCTTTGAGGCAGACTTTGGGTGGGGCAGCCCCTCGTTTGCGGGGCTTGCTGGGACTGCTTCTGAGGGTCAAGCTTTTCTCAACCAGACCCCAAGCGAAGATGGTTGCTTTACATTGCTCATTTGTCTCTTTAATCATCACATGCTACTCTTTGAGAAATACTTGTACGACTTCGAAAATTAAAAGAGTCGGAAAGCTGATTACTGTTACTTTGGTATGTTTGTCTCTTGGTATGGTTGACGTAGAGTTATCTTAATAAATGTGCGCAATTATATTCTAATATGAATTTGTCACCATCAATTACGAGCTTTGTATGTGGCGAGCTCATTATAAGAGTAGGAGTGAGTAGGTGTGTTGTATGGCTCTTGATAAGGGATAATTAGGTCCTGTTTCATTTTGTTTTATCTAACGAGTCTTACAGTTTCTTATATCTCCTTACAACTTCTTACAATAATATATTATTTTTTATTTTGAAATTTTTTATAATTTTTTTTTATTAATGAATTTTTTTCATTGACGAATATTTATGTACGTAAAATTTATCTACTCAGGATGACAAGTGGGACATTTTGTGACGGATATAGATATAGTCATATTTTATTTTCTCAATTCTTATACTCATACTCCCGTTAGATATTTTAAATTTATCAGATTTATTTGGATAAGTATGTAAGTATTTTAATAGCTAATGCTATTAGACTAATCCATGGATAAGTATGTAAGGATTTCAAATTGTTCCATGAATTTATTGACATATTAATTAAGGCAGCTAATTGAGTCTGGACCACGAATTAATTTTGACAAAAGAATTTCTTATTAATTGATTGAAAAATTTAACTAATCTGACAATGTCTCATATTATTGTCTATTAGGATCCATCAAAGTTAATTTTGATAAATCTAAATCTTTTTAATAATACGAAACTTCATCAACAGAATTTTGGATGATACCATTTCTGCAAAATTACGTGCAGCAATCTAAGTAGGATATTATTTATTAGTTTTTAAAGATGAGGATCAGTTGCTCATTAATGCGGAAGAAGTTTCAATTTATTGGATAATTCAAACTATAACTATATATATAATTACTACCAACAAAAATCAAAGGTGTGAAAAATTATTACATACTAGGGTTATTCTTTCTATGCAAGGATATTAATTAAATTTTTAATAATTTAATTATTTTTAATTAATTTATAACAATAAAAATTAATTATAAATTAAAAAAATAGTTATTTTTTAAAAAATAATAATAAATTGATATATTAGATTATACAATTTATTATAAACAGTAAATGGATATATCTCTTTATTTGTTTTCTATTTTGATTTAATATACTTTTTATTCATAATATCCATTATATTTAATTTTAATGTGAATAGTACTAATATTAAATTGAATTAAAATTGCATTAATCTAACTATATAGCATCCTACGTGCCATCTTACGTGTCGCTCATACATTACTTCAACTCAACTTTTAATATATACTAGGGTTATACCCCTTGCTATACAAGGGTATTAATTAATTTTATTTTTATAATTATTTATTTTTAATTAATTTATACCAATAAAAATTAATAATAAATTAAAAAGAATATAAGTAGATATACATATCTTTAAATAGTTAATATAAAAATATTTCTTTTAATTTTTTATAATTTTCTTTATTGTGTTGGAATAGGGATAACCATTGCTATTGGGAAGTAAATTAGTTATGGTGCATTAGTGATATTCTAAATAAGTATTACTATTAATAAATTACACAATAAATTGAATATAAAAATATTTAACTCATTAAAAACATGTAGCTTATACACCCATTGAAGGTATGGAAATTCAAGAGTTCAAGAGAGCAAATATTAATAATCATTTTAAAAGTAATAATTTATATTAGTCATGCCAATAATATTTATATTAATCATATTTGAGTATAATATTGATGTATAAGTATTAATGTAATGTAATTTATTTTTATCAAATTTCATCACTAAATTAGTATATCGCAATTGAAACATTTTAATATTTTTGCATTATGTAGGTGGTTAGATAAATTTCAGACCAAAATAAATTTGAAAAAATTACATTATAGACTCTAATTTTATTATTAAATTATATTATTTTTAAATTTATTCTTTTAAATTTTTTTGATTATGTAGTCGGTTACATAACTTACATATTGAAATGAATTTGAAAAATTACATTTTATACTCCACTTTAATTTTTGAAAATTAGTACATTATTATAATATTATTGTAATTTTTATCATCAAATTTCATTACTAAGTTAGTTAAATTATTTTAAAATAATTTAATTTTTCAAAATTACATTATAGACTCTAATTTTATTATTAAATTATATTATTTTTAAAGTTATTCTTTTAAATTTTTTTATTGTGTAGTCGGTTACATAACTTACATATTGAAATGAATTTGAAAAATTACATTTTATACTCTACTTTAATTGTTTTGAATTAGTACATTATTATAATATTATTGTAATTTTTATCATCAAATTTCATTACTAAGTTAGTTAAATTATTTTAAAATAATTTAATTTTTCAAATATTGAAGTATAATATCAATGTATTTTTTACCATCAAATTTCATGTCTAAATTAGCATATCATAATTAAAAATCTATAACATTTTTTTTATTATGTAATCGGTTACATAAATTATATATTAAAATATAAAAAAATTATATTATTAAAATAGTATAATATTGAAGTATAATATTAATGTAATTTTTATCATAAAATTTCATTACTAAATTAGTATATCATTATTGAAAAAGTATAATATTAATGTTATTTTTACCAAATTAGTAAAGTTATTTAAAGATAATCTAATTTTGCAATTAATGGTATCGCCAAATAAGCATCTTACGTGTCGCTCCTACATCGCTCGGATCCAACTTTTAATATTATATATATATATATATATATATATATATATATATATATATATAAAATGTTGATTAAGGATGATAAAAATTAATATTCAAAAGTGAGTCTAATACATCAATTCACAAAGAGACAAAGGGATCATTTTTGTATTATCATTGATAAGGTTTTTTTTTTTATGAAAAAGGTTTTTACAAAGCTAGGAAAATGTACAATATAGCTAGCCCAACACATTGTAAACCAAACCAAAAATTATTTGCTAGATATTTATAATTATATAATAGAAAAATTACAAAACAATGTTATTATGAAATTATTTGCGTTTTTATCATTGATGCACAATTATGAGACTGGACATCCTAGTCCTGTCCTATACTCTCTGTCTCTCTTCCCGTCCCTGCCATGTTGCCTTTATTATTAATAGATTGACTAGCCCAAGTTGTATTTTATTTATATCTCATAACCAAAACTGGCTGGTAATCAAAGACTCTTAGCTCATCTCCCTCATCAAATCAAATAAGCAAAATGAGCGAGAAAGTGATTATAAAGCAATCGACCATGGTGAGGCCGGCGGAGGAGACCCCGAAACGGCGCCTTTGGTTGTCAAGGCTGGACATGTACTTAAGCGGGCCTTTCAATCATGCACGCACTATATATGTTTATCATCCAACCGGTGATAATAACGTTAACGGTATTCCGTTTTTTGATACGACGATATTGAAGAAGAATCTTAGCAAAGTCTTGGTGCCCTTCTACCCCATGGCCGGTAGGCTTAGGGAGGACCAAAATAAGCGATTCGAGATAGATTGCAATAGTGAGGGGGCCTTATTTGTCGAGGCAGAGACAACGTATTATTCGCTATCCGATCTTGGGGATTTCAAGCATGCCTTAGAGTTAAAGAAGTTGCTCACTCCTTCCTGTGACTACTCAAAGGGGTTAAGCTCCATCCCTTTGGTCATGGTCCAACTAACTCGGTTCAAATGCGGTGGTGTAACACTAGGGTTCTCTAACCATCACCATGTAGGCGATGGTTGGGGCTACGACCACTTAATTAACTCGTGGGCAAAGCTAGCCAGAGGGCTCGAGCTCGATCCCGACCTCATGCCCTTCCATGAGAGGAAACCATACCTTGCTCCGCGTGACCCACCCCAAGTCAAGTTTCAACATGTCGAATTTCGTCCGCCCCGAGGTACGCACTTTAACTAGCTTGTGGTCGTCTTTAAGCAATTTTAATCCATGTCAAGTATGCCAAGTCTATGTATCGATACATGGTGTAATGATCCTAAAAATTTGATTATTCGTCATATGCCGAATAATATACGTTTATTCACAAATGAGCAATGAAATTAAGTTTTACTACCTCTGTTCCACCATACTTGTCGCTTGTGAGCGAATTTGAAAAAACACAAAAATTGATGGCAAGATTTATGTTAAAAGATCAATTTACCCTACAGTTCCATTAGAAATGAATAAAGCCAAAAAAAAAAAGAGGAAAAAACAATATATAAAGATAAAATTGGTAAAATAGTCATTATATATCATTGGAATTGTAAAGTGACGTATATTGTGAAATCGAAAAAGTTAGGCTCTATTTGATTCTAAGAAAATTAGAAGGAAAGAAAAAAATGTGGAAAATGATTTTCTTTTCCTTGTGTGAATTGAAGAAAAAAGGTGAGAAAAAAGTTTGATGGAAAAATTTATGAAAAATTTTGTCAATTTGGTCAATGATATTTTTCTTCCAAAATTGAGAGGAAAATGTAAGAAAAAATTCACAAAGAGAGAGAAATGGAGAAAAGAGAGAATTTTATTAAAAAATGTCATTAAAAATTTTCTCTTTTCTCTCAATTAATCAATACTATTGAGTATTTTCTCTCTCTTCTCCATGACAATGTAGTGGATGGGTAAGAGGTTGGAAAATAATTATAATTTTTTTCCCTATATTTTTCCTTTAACCAAACACAAGAAAAAATTGACAAAGAGAGAGAAATGTAGTGGATGGGTAAGAGGTTGGAAAATATGCAATACCAAAGTTCGATTAAAAAAATCAACTTTAAAAATATAAAATTAATTTCTAATTTTCATCCAAACTATTAAAAAAATAGATTTTTCTTTTCATAAAAAATAACATACATATAATATTCAACTCTTAATTGAACATCCAAAAATTCTACAAAATAAAACAACCATTACAAATTCATTTTTACTATAAAAAACAGTTAATGTATCAGAAAACAAATGAATGTGAGCAGACCCCATTTAAGATCTACTCTAATCCATTTTTTCTCTCCTCGGATCTCCCGCTGGAAGGAGGAGGGGAGGACCTCAAGCTCCACTTTTGAAGCCGAGATCCTCGATTGTGAATACTAGTCTGGGACTGATTGGGAGGATTCTCTTGAAAGATATTGGATAAAACTTGAACAACGTAGAGCAGATTACAGCGGTCGATGCACAAAAAAGTTCTAGTTCTCACACAAGTCAGATTCTCCTGCCAATACTCTTGACTACAACGATGATAATATTTGTTTTATCGCCTATGCCACAGATACCAAAAATTAAAAAAATTGTCAGACTTTTTCTGACAACTCGTTACATTTGTGAGCCAGCTCTTCTCAGAGACTCTACCCATTACAGCTGTTGTTGCAGTAGTATGCAACTCACTGCAAAGAAGGCAACTCTAGGAAAGGCTGTCAAAGTCTTCAGTCCGAGAGGACAACTGACATCAGGTACAAGCCTTTTCATATCTTTGTTCAGTGCAATAAAAGGCAAATAGACTGAGGAATGTTTTAAATCTAGTAGCCAAAGTTGTTGTCTGAATTACGAGTCCACAAAACCAAGTCTCTCAACCAGCAACTTCACTAACTTGACTTGAGGGGTGTCGTATGGCTCTTGATAACATAAGTGATAACTAGTTAAAAGCATTTTGTGAATCAACTGTGGGCTGTGCCTGCGCAGACCTCATTCGGCCAAATTCTGCTGTACAGATATAACTGGGGGCTATTGGTGGGAAGTCGAGCGTCTGAATATCGGACCATGTTTTGTGTCCATAGTTCTCATATGTTGCACTACTGCTCGAGCTGGCGCACCTTACTAGTTCGTTATTGAAGATTTTATTGCGAGTTGGGCGATGGACAGGGCTTTAATGGACCGACCATACGAGCTGAGTTGACTTCAGTAATGCTGAAGGCGATTTAGTTTGTCAGGCTGGGCCGAGGCGGGCCACTATCTGGTGGTTCGTGGGTCAACTAAAACGCTCTCTCATTATGTAAAAGCAAGACTTCTTCTTCATGCCTACGTCTAAAAACTTTACGCTTAAGAATTGATTTCTTTATTAATCTTTGCTCATGATTTTCCATGTAATTTTCAGCCTATCTTTCTTTTTGTTGATTTCTTTATTAATCTATTGAAACTTTCAATTAAAAACCTTTAATTCAATTAATTTGAATCTTAAAGTGCTAAGTCTAATCTTAATTTTGAGTCACTTTTAAGTAGTGTACATGTTAATTATTTATTTTAGATAAAAGAGTTTAAAAAACAGAAAATAACTGATTGTTAAATGTTATTATTGATGAATGCCTTACTAACCTTCAACGTAAATGGGCAGGTCATGTACGAGTTAGGGTTAGTTGACCCATGACTCGATCTAAACCACTAAAGAGCACTCTAAACTCTGCCTGAGTCATTTACTTAATGAATCGACCCTAATCCAATCCAACTCGATTGCAAGGTTTGTTTTAGTTGATCAATGTAGATGGCCTTTAAACTTGAGTATGTAGTAATCATTTTTTGGAGGCTTTATCAATACAATAGGTTTTGGTACCACAACTCTAGGTAATATCTTCCCAATTCCCATTATTATTCATTATTATTTATTACTCCCTATATCCATTATGATTGTCCTAATTTAAATTTTTATGGTGAGTATTTTGATCATTACTCTCTCACAAACTACATACATAATTATGTCATTAAAAGGTATTTTAGAAATTTTAAAAGTAATATTTTCGGTCATAATTCATTAAAATGAAAAATAATTATATTTTTCTTTTAATTTAAAGTCAAAGTCCATCAAAAGTGACTGAAAAATAATTTTGGACAATCACAATGGAACTGAGTGAGTAGACACCACCAAAAACCAAAGGCTAGTAAGTAAGATGAGCGAGCAGCAAAGTAATGACCGTAAAGCAATGGACGACAGAGAAGCCGCCGGGAAAACTCCGAAACGGAGAGAGGCTATGGCTGTCGAGGCGCAATATCATCCATTCATAAAACTTACCCCAATTTGATGCCATAGTTGGTGGTCCACACTCTATTAGCTGCCTTAATATGTCAACAAATTCATAGGACAAACTAAACTTTCATCAATAAATTTGTCGGGAAAAAGACCTTAAATGAGGCTGAAGATCGAGATTGAAGAACGTGTAACATCCACGGGTCACAAGGGTTTCGTGGTTCACTATTGAAAAGAATTTATGCATTGCTTTTAACCAATAATACATATCAAGTTAATTAATTTTTTTATTAATTAAGGCCAGCGGTATGAATGAATGGTTCAAGTATCTAAGAATCAGGCTTTGAGAAAATTTCCAAGACTTTCCACTTGATTTTCGAAGGAAAATCTTTTAACTTAGATTAAGTTTATTTCTTTTCCACTTCTTTTTCTTTGTAATTTTCTTTGAAGCAAATGTTAGAAAAAAGTGGCTTTTTAAATTTTTTTCTTCTGTATACCTTATTTTTCTCAAATTAAATAGAGCCTTTAAGCGATATTTGGTAGATAATACTCGAAAGGTATTTCCTGTATTTTAAAATAAATGTTACTTTAACTAACTTTTATTGTTCAACAATACTTATTGCTTTATAATGCCAATGACATATTAATGATTAATTTATCAATTTTATCCTTATTAATTGTGTTATTTCTCCTATTTTTTCATTGATTTTCTTCATTTCCAATAAAATCTTGGGACAAATGAGTCTTTTGACAGAAATTATATCATGAATTTAGTGTTTTCTTGGTAATCCCTCATAACCTTCAAACAACAAGTATTTTAAAACGGAGGAAGTATTGTTTTCAATCTCGTACATTAACTTTTATTTTTAGATAGCCATTAGATGACATATATGAAGCAAAATAATAAATGTGCTGCTATAAGAAAATTTTATTTTAATGTAAAAATTACATTAATAATTATTAAAGTGATCAAAAATTAGTATAATTGAATCTCAATAAAGTAGAAAGTTTTATTTATAATTATAAAATTACGTGCACAATATATTTTTATATGTAGAGTCGAACTAATTAGAGTGTCATTTGTACTTATCGGTGTGATCGACGAATACTTCAACTTCATAATTAATTGTTAATATACTAACTATTAAAAACATGGTGACTTTAAAGCATGTAACAAATGAATTTAAACTAAGATAAGACGCAATCAAAAGAAAATATACTTGAAAAGTACGAGTTTATGAAAAAGTAAAAATGAATTCAACTGCTACAAATTTCATACATATTAATAATCCTAGACTTCCTAGCTTCCTAGATTGTCATATATTATTATTCTCCTTGAAATAAATGCTTATTGACCTATATTATTGTCCGTGGTGGAGCCACTTGAAGGCCACCTAGATTGTCATATATTATTATTCTCCTTGAAATAAATGCTTCTTGACCTATATTATTGTAAGTCACAGTCACGCGAAGGTCAAGATGTCTTGGCCAAAAAAATAAATAAAATATTTTATTTTTAGAGTTAAAATTTTAAATTATAAGTAATTGGACACCTTTAAATTTGATCCAAAAGCGTTGGACACCCTTATTTCGAATTTATAACTTCATCACTATCGATTATTATTTAGTTTTTTTTTATATAAAGCTTTAGACGAGTGCTACTTTGGGTGAGGAAAAACCCTTGTTTATCGGGCATGGTCCGATTAGTTATGAGGTGGCAATCCTTCCTTAAACCAAACACAAATGGAGATGGAAGCTCGTCATATTATTTTTCAAAAATTTTAATTAATATGACAATGTCTCTTATTATTGTTTATTAATCTTGTTTTAGTACTCGTATTATTGTATTTAGGCTTATTCGAACTTATATATAAAGCCGATATAAACAAAAACATAAAAAGAAACGAACATAACCGAACAAAAATGAATATAAACGATACAGAAACGAATATAAACTAACAGAAATGAGTTGTTAAATAAGAAACAAACATAAACGAATGAACATAAACAAACATAAAAGAACATAAATAAACATAAAAAAACATAAATGAACATAAAATATTATATATATTATGCTTTTTATGTAAAGTAGAACAGCACCCTAAATGTCACTTATTAATATATGGATGAGATGCGAACAACGTGGAATTTTATGCGAGTTTTTGTGTAAAATGATTCAAAATTGTACCTATAAATGTCACTGCTTGTGTTAGCTGGTGAGTACACAATTAAAAGGCAGGATATTCCCAAGTTGAATTTTTCTATGTCCCACAACCTAAACTAGTTGATAATCACAGAGAATCTTAGCTCATCTCCCTCATCAAATCAAATAAGCAAAATGAGCAAGAAAGTGATTATAAAGCAATCGACCATGGTGAGGCCGGCGGAGGAGACCTCGAAACGGCGGCTTTGGCTGTCAAGGGTAGACATGTACCTATGCCCCCTTTTATACCATCTTCGCACTGTATATGTTTATCATCCAACTGGTGATAATAACGGTAGCGATATTCCGTTTTTCGATACGACGATATTGAAGAAGAGTCTTAGCAAAGTCTTGGTGCCCTTCTACCCTATGGCCGGTAGACTTAGGGAGGATGAAAATGGGCGACTCGAGATCGATTGCAATGGCGAGGGGGCCTTATTTATCGAGGCAGAGACAACGCATTATTCGCTATCCGATCTTGGGGATTTTAAACCCACCTTGGAGTTAAAGAAGTTGGTCAGTCCTTCCTGTGACTACGCAAAGGAGTTAAGCTCCATCCCTGTGCTCATGATCCAACTAACTCGGTTCAAATGCGGTGGTGTAACCCTAGGGTTCGCTAACCATCACCATGTAGGCGATGGTTGGGGCTTCATCCACTTAATTAACATGTGGGCTATGCTAGCCAGAGGGCTCGAGCTCGATCCGGACCTGATGCCCGTCCATGAGAGGAGACCATACCTTGCTCCGCGTGACCCCCAGGTCAAATTTCAACATGTCGAGTTACATCCGATCCAAGGTACGTTCTTCAATTAGCTTGAGATTGAGTTTAAGCAATTTTAATCCATGTCAAATATGCCACGTCTATGCATTAATACATGCCGTAATTGTCCTATAAACTTGATTATTTATAAATGCACAATGAAGCTAAGTATTACTCGTCGTTTTTCAGTTATGAGGAAATTTAAAATAAAAACAAAAGAAGACAAAATTTATGTTAAAAGATCAAAATATTTCAAAATTTCATTAGAAATGAAAAAATGTCAAAAAAAAAGAGGAGAAAAAAATACAGATAAAATAGGTAAATTAGTTATTAATATGAACGTAAAATTTATTGTGAAAAGAAAAAAGATACTTAAATTGACATGTATTGTGTGACAGAAGGAGTATCTAAGATCAATGTTTTATCATGATAAATATATGTACATGTAGATGCTTCTCGAATAAGTTCAAACCCTGATAAAGAAACCAAAATATCATCGAGCTTCAAGTTGACGAAAGACCAAGTTAATACTTTAAAGCAAAAGGTAACCTCAACCGCCTTGGGAGTGAAGAGTAAACTAAGCACGTACGAGGTGGTAGCCGGTCACATATGGCGAACAGGGTGCAAGGCCCGTGAACTGGCCGAAGATCAAGAAGTGAAGCTCTACATACCGATCAATGGACGATACAGATTGAAGAATCCGGCATTGCCGCAATGGTATTCTGGTAACGCAATTTTCTTCGGAGCTTGCATTGCTAAATCAAGAGATGTCACAGAAAACCCACTTGGTTATGCTGCCACCAAGATTCATGAAGCGTTGGAAAGAGTGAATGATGAGGAATACTTAAGATCGGCTATTGATCACTTGGAGAGTCACCCCAATTTCGACACTCTAATACGTGGGGAACACACGTCTACATGTCCTAACATGACCATAAATTCATGGGCAAAATTTGATTTCTATGAGGGGGACTTTGGGTGGGGCAACCCCTCGTATGTAGGCCATGCTATGATTGCTTCTGAGGGTCAAGTGTTCCTCAGCCAGAACCCAAACGAAGATGGTGGCTTTACATTGTTCATTCGTCTGTTCAGTCATCACATGGGACTCTTTGAAAAATACTTGTACGACTTCGAAAATTAATTGATTTGGAAAGCTTGGTTTAGTTGATCGTAGAGTTATCTTAAGAAATGTTTGCATTTACATTCTATAATATGAATTTGTCACCATTAATTCTGGGTTTTGTGTGTGGCGCGATCTCATTAATAAGAGTAGGAGGTGAGTAGGGGTTTTGTACGGCTCTTGATAAGTAATAAATTTTGTGAATCAGTTGTGGCTGTGCCTGCCGCAGACCTCATTCCACCGTTAGTCTCTGGAAATCATTTTTGGATGCTTCAATACAATTCTTGGTAATATCATTCCAATTATCATTCGTGTTCTTTACTATTTTATACTCTTTTTGTCCACTATAATTGTTCTAATTTAATTTTTTATGGTGAAAAAAACTAAATTAAAAATTATATCACTGAAAAGTATTTTAAAAACTTTAAAAGCAATATTTTTAGACATAAATCATCAAAATATCAAATTAATTATATTTTCTATTAAATTTATTGTGAAAGTTCATCAAAAGTGAAAAGAAAAAGTTTTTTAGAGAATTATAGTGGGACTGAGTGAATAGACACCACAAAAAAATAAAAATTACAGGGCTAGTAAGTATAAGTAAGATGAACAGCAACAGCTAAGTGGATTATCGTAAAGCATTGAATGATGGTGTGGGCAGCTGGAGAAAACTCCGTAACGGAGAGAGGCGATCGCTGTGGAGGCGCATATTGTCTATTGATTAGGTTTAATATGTCACTTGAATTGTAAAGTGATAACACCGATAATGAAAAAGAATTAATAAAAAGAGAAAAGAAATAAAGTAATTACTAAGGATAAAATTGGTAAGTTAGTAATTAATATATCATTAAAATTGTAAAATAACAACTATTATGAAATATAAAAAAATTAATTAAAGTGATATAAATTTTCAAACGGAGGGAGTAGTTTTTAAGTTAATAATCAGTTGCTTATTAATGCCTTACAGGAAGAAGTTTCAATTAATTAATTATTGGATAATTCAAACTATAACTATATATATATAATTACTACCAATAAAAATCAATGGTGCAAAAAATTATTTCATATGTTGATTAAGGATGATAAAAACTAATACTAAAAAGTGAGTCTAATCAATCATTTCCCAAACAGACAAAGGACAAATATCATTTTTGTATTATCGTTGATAAGGTTTTTTTTTTTTTTTTATGAATAAGGTTTTTACCAAGCTAGGAAAAATGTATAATATATAGCTAGCCCAACACATTGTAAACCAAACCAAAAATTATGTACTAGATTTTTAGAATTATATAATAGAAAAATTATAAAATAATATTATTATGAAATTATTTGAGTTTTCACCATTGATCATACATAGTCATATACATAATGAGTGTTGGTCTAATGACAAACACTTCACATTTTCGTCATCTTCATCGAGGTTTGAACCTTTAATAAGACAATTTTCTTACAAGTTGTATAATAAATTCGGATATATTGTGAACTTAAAATTTAAATTTGTTATCCCTATTCTCCATACTTTTAAGTCAAACTGACATTACCCTTAAAATAGGGCCCTAATTCAGTAGCTCATATTTAGGTACAAATGTCATACGTTGGTGAGAAGCAAACCACGTTAAGCTTTGATGTATCATTGAAGATTGTACCTATAGCTTATAAATGTCCCACATTTACCTTATGTTAGCTGGTGGATGCACAATTATGATACTGGACATCCTACTGCTGTACTCTCTGTCTCTCTTTCCGTCCCTCCCATATTAGCCTTTATTATTAATAGATTGGCCAACCCAAGTTGAATTTTATTTATGTCCCATAACCTAAACTAGTTGATAATCAAAGAGACTCTTAGTTCATCTCCCTCATAGAATCAAATCAAACACATATCAGAGAAAATTAATCAAAATGATAAAGCAATCAGCCACGGTTGTAATTTTCAAAGGATCCGATATATTATAGAGGACTTAATAGAGTTTTAAAAATTTTAGAGTTATCTGACTATTTTATGTTCTGAAATGAGGTCAGCTGTGAAAATAAACAAAGAAACAGAAAATTAAAGTGGACATTTATCACATGTACTCTTTCAAAAATATTTGTATGACTTTGAAAATTAAAAGAGTTGAAAAGCTAATTACTATAGCACTACTATTTTTGGTAAGTTTGTATCATGGTTTAGTTAATCATAGAGTTATCTTAATAAATGTGTGTATTTATATTCTAATATGAATTTATCGGTATCAATTTTGGGTTTTGTATATGGCGAGCTTATAAATAAGAGTTGGGGTGAGCAGGAAAATTAAATATTTGGTACAAGTTTAAATTCATCAAATTTAGATCCGGATCCAATTGAATTAAGTTTAAGACTAGTTCCAATTTTTAAGATCAGGTTGGAATTGGGTTCAAAATGGGGTATTGGAAAATTGGACTCTTATCCCGACCCATTACCTGATATATATATATATATTCTTCCATGGTGCTCTTCTTGTGCGAGGTTGATCGTTAATTGATTGTCAAATCAATCTGCAATTAGTATCAATTTTTCAAATTTGGGCTCCTATATAAGACAAAAAAATTTCAAAAATGGTGTACATGATTTGTGAATTTTCTCGTTAGAAGTTGTATTATGAAACAATGATTGAGAAGAATAGGTGTGTTCAGACGAGTTCAATTACTTTTTTCCAATCAAAGGGTTGATTTTATTATTTTAGTTATAAATTTATTTGAATGTGATATTCATTGTAAAAAAAAGAGCTAATTTCAAAAAATACTAAGGAAATAGGTCCAGTCTAAAAAGATGAGCTAATTTTAAAAATTAATTTTTGACCTATAAAAAAAAACTAACAGTCAAAAAGAAAGAGAAAATGATATCAATAAAGTCTTGGTGTAGGGGTTAAGATTAAAGATATGTGTATATTAGGCTTCGAGTTTGACTTCCCGACATCCCAATCGTATTGTGTTGTCCTTTAAAGTTTATTTGAACCCAAAAAAAAAAGCAAGAGAAAATGATGTCAAGGTTCCGATCCTCGATATGACCATCGGAGGAGTATTTTTGGGCCATTAATTCCTTGTTAAAATGAAGGTAAGGCCCATTAACAACTCAGTGCCCCATCTAAACGAAATAGGGTGTGGACCCAGTGATTTGGGTTTATTTACTAGGTCCAGCCACAAAGCATTCCCCGATTGGGGGGTGTGTTTGATTTTCCATCTAGTAATTAGGCATGGAAAGAGGTCACCTAGTTCAGATGACTCAAATTGAATGATCTGATTTCGTATTCACCTTGCGACCACCATCCGAAGCAGTTGATTCGAACAGGAACTGAATTCAGACCAATCTAAATCGAATCATATTTCACGTGGACATTTTTCGCTAACATTGTTTTTTTGTATAAGACCAACTTAGCAGATTACCAAACGTTAACTCGAAATGAAAATTACCTGACTTAGAACAGAAATTAAACTAACTTGAATACAATACCTGAAATTATCCTAACACAAAATCAAATTGAATCACCAGTTATGAAAAAACATCAAATTAAAATTTTCCAACACATTAACAATAGAGCATACTTTCTTTCTTTTTCTGTGTAAAAGATTAGTATATATGTATTTCATACTCATGGAAAAATATATACAAGAATGATCACCAAACTTTCTTTCTTTTTGTTTTTTTGATCTAGTTGCTATCCCACACCTCTGACCCTGTTCTTGATTGTCTTTCCATACTCTATGCTTAATGTGAGAGCGTCTCTACTATGTTCTGTGAATATCCTCCTATTCCTTCCTAGCCAACGTAAGTATATTATCATTGCGGCGCCATATACACTGTATTTGCGTGCCTTTTAGTGACCTTATACTGTAGTGAGATCCTTTGCCATTCTTCCCATGAGGTGTCTTGAGTTTGTATTTGCAGGAGATGCAATAAATGGATGTGTGATTCAACATCACTAGAGCAAAGAACACAGTTTTATTCACATTATATGCCAAATCTTTGCAATTTGTCCCTGACAAGAAATCTCTGATGCATAACCAGTCAGGATATAAAGGCGCAATTGGGGATCTATTCCTGCAGTCTTCCTTACATTATGTGAACCCCAGAGAAATGTCTACAAGTCCGCTCAACCCTTTGAATCACAACGAAAGTTAGAATGAATGTTCGAGACCAGTAGATGCTACTGCTCAGTAGGACAATATAGATATTAACTGAATTTTCCCTGCACAAGTAAGCTTCTTGAGACCAAGCTCTAATTTTTGTTGTCATGCTGTCCACCAGGATTTTACAGTCCATTTTCCTAATTATGCAAAAGATCATATAACTAAATATATTAGTTTAATAGTCAATACTAAAATCCTAAGTACGATCCTTCGTGATTCCTCTGAACCAATAAAATAAAATAAAATAAAATATACTAAAGAAGATAATAATAAAAATTTAAAATTTTATTATACTTTGAGATTCATGAGCTATGATTTCTTTAATTCAGTAAGTCATCCTTTTTTTTTTTTCGATCGTTCAACTATTTATTAACAGGTAACCAAATTGTACTCCAAGGCAACGACATGACAACTAACAATTAACAATGAATATAATTAATGATCTCATAAGAGGTAATCCGAAGTTGTACAAAATAATCAAATTAAGAGGTTTTGACATTAGATTCTAGGCTTAGCCCTAACTGAAGATCTAAATTAGATTTACAACTTTTATTCGTAATTGTAGTATTCCCAACTACTGCCCTCTCTGTCCTGCTTTCCGAACTACACCTTCCACTTCCCTGCGTCACTGTGAACCGCTGAAACGGCGTCCTTTGACTCTTGCCACCCGAGAACACGCCATACCAGCCGTTGGACGAGCCATGCTCTTCATCCAACGACGGCCCAAAACTGATCTGTGCATGGGCCTGGGCCTCCTCGTGGAGCCCAAAGTGACGATCAAAGCACCAAACATTTGGGTCAAGTTCCGGTTCCGGTTCCAGGTTCGGGTAAAGGTAGAAACAGCTAAGGTTACCGGGTTTCCGGGTTTGTAGCTGGAGCCTCCTCTTCTTCATCCTCTCCTTTTTATGGGCGTTTTGATGTCCTCCCAGAGCTTGGGAGTTGGGGAACTCCTTGAAACAATATTGGCACTCAAATTTACTGTTTGTTTTCCCAGAATCGCCGTCTACTTCTTCGATATTTACGGATGAAACTGTGTTTGATGAATTTGTGCTCTCTTCTCTCTCGTTATTGCTTGATGATGATGACCCTTTTTGATGATATGGAGCATCCAGCTCGAACCCGAATAGCTTCAGCCTCTTCTCCATTTTTATCCTTCTCAAGTAATACCACAGAGAGAGAGAGAGAGAGAGAAGAAATGAATTGAATTTAGTTTGATTTGACTTGATTAGGTTTTTTTGTAGTGATGAATTGCTTGATTGTTTGGGTTCTCTCTTCCCCCTTATATAAAGGGGCAAGAGTTAATTTAAAAACAAGAGGGAGGGAATGGGAGAAAAAATAATAATAAAGTCAGATATTGAAAGTTAATAGTAGTAGTATTTTTTTAAAAAATATTAAAAAATGTAACACGTCACTTAGAAAAACTAGATTTTATAAATTATTATCTAAATATGGAAGTTCACATAAAAAATGTTTCCAAGCCAATTAAAATGCGCCATATGGTAATGTAGACTGAGATTTTTAGTTGTTATAATGGTATTGTATTTGAATTAATATTCCAATGTGAAATGATGTAAAATATAATTATATTTTTGTCAAGTAAAGTATCTCCATATACACTTTTTATGACATTATTATATATGTCATCGTTATAGCTAGGGACCCATAGCCATAGGTAGAGGTGGAATATTTTGATTAGTTTGGGAGACACCCTAGCATGAAACTCATGGATCTACGTATATAATAGCTACTCTATGTTCCTTTTCTATTTAGATTTAACTTATATTTTTACAATTTTTTACGTTTTTTATAACTTTTTATAACTAACTTTACGACTATCTTACACCTCCTTACAATTGTTTATAAATCCTTACATTTACTTAAAGCTTCTTCCAATTTTCCTTACAATTTTTTACAACTTCTTACATATAAATGGAACAGAAAATATCACCAATAAATTGTTAACTGAAGCAGAATGAGTCTCATCCCAATAATAAAAAAGTAAAAGTTTAAATTCGCAAAAATGCACTTATTACCTTAAACTCATCGTACTAAAGGGGTTATACTCTTAAATTTTTATTTTAAAAAAAAAAACTCTACATCCAAATACTAATTTCCTTATTTTAAGAACATATCAAAAATATCAATACTCCACCTCAAAATATTGAGGTGGATATAAAAAATTTCTTTTTATAATGTAACGTATACAAGAAAAATGGCTTTAAAATAGTAATTTCTTAAATAAGATGGGTTTATAAATTATTTTTGTGATAAGGTATTTTTCTTTTTCTTTTTGTTTTGTTTGGCTTGTAAGATTTTTTAAATAATTTTTTTATCTCATATTTTTTTCTAAGATAAGCTGAATCCGAAATTTAAAAGATTTACACGTATTGATATCATTTTTAATAATTTAAATTATAACTATCATGTATAAATGGGATTATTTTTTGGATCATAGTATATAATTTGGATTAATTAATGAAAACACCATTTTATTTCTTTTTCTTTTGACTAGGCTTTTGCATATAATATTAGATACACCTCTAAGCTTCGCTATCAAAGAGGATTCAGTGGCTGAAATAAACGACAAGATTTATGGGTTGATTAGCATAATTAATAGATTAAAAACAATGTGGGGATATTTTAAAACTAATATTTGTATGTTTAAATATGCAAGAATGCTATTAAATTAATCCCATAATGACACAAGTCAAAAAGGAAGATGAGGGTGTAATCACTCTGGAATCTAACCCCTACACTTAGCATAATTAAATATTCATTTTGTGCTTGACCACCAAGATTATCATATGATTAAATATGAAATTATTTAATTAATACAAGTAATTAACATCACTTTTAAGCAAAGTCCCATGGACTACAGAAACTCACAATGATTCAATTAACTTAATCTCTCATTCCTGTAGAAAATGTGATTATTCAGCTGCCACTTGACGAACCTTCTTTCCAATAAATCATCTACTAATTTAATAATTAATTAATCAAAAACCAGTAATCCAATATTATTATTATTTTTTCTTTTCCAAATAAGGCATTTGATAGAATATTGAGAGTAAATTTAATAATATATATAAAGAAATGAACAATTTTATTATTCCAATCTTATCAATTTCTATATTGTAATGGGTATCACCGTTAAATTTTAGATGAATTAGACCTTTAATAAAACAATAATATATATGAGCCAAGTGAAGTTATAATTCAAAAATAATTACAAGGTTATTTATTTTACCGATATGAGACTTTTTTCACTATTATATTCTTTACATTCATGTTTAAATGAATTTTTGCGTAAAAATGTCTCGTAAAAATTACTATGAGACCATTGCTAATTAATTAAGTAGAACGTAAATCATGAGATCATCACATCTAAGATCAACTATTAATTTTTTAAAAAATGGAAATAATTTGAATTTATTTACCTTGACCTTGAAGGTTAAAAGGGGGAAAAGATTAGAGAGGGGTGGGGGTGGAAAAAGACTTGGAAAAATAGAGTAGTTGATAACCCATTAAATATCAAAATTAAAAGTGGGTAATGAGGCAAGCATATATATCCTAATCCTAATTAAAATATTTTAATAAGATGTTGATTAAGATTTGGGCATATCTTCTTCGAGGAGGAAAAGCCCATATTAAAATACAAAAGAAGCATATGTTTAGAACTTAATCAAGTCATTAATTACTAGCTTTTTTTAATCACAAATTAAATTATTATTATCATTGAATTAAATCAAAGCAGCTGTTATGGACAGTTGTTATATAAATTGGACCCCAGCTTTTGTTGAGAAAACATAAAACTTATCATCTTTTTTATTCCTCTTGGTCTTATCTTTTAATTGGTGGAAGAAGGAGTCCACCAATACGTTCATTTATTCTCATTAGTCATCAAAATATTCCCCTTTGAAATTAAAATTAAGGATTTTATTTTGATTAAAAAAAATTCAATTTGTTTTTTTTTTTTGAGGTTTTTTAAAGGTAATAAAAGGGCGGGGTGTTTTCATTCATATGAATTAAATGATTCGTGAGTATATAAAGATCTCTCTCTAAGGTAATTCCGCTCTAACTAAGTAGTATAATCGCGAGCAACTTATGAAATCGAGGGGTATGCCTATGATACCCTAGCCTCGTGCCCATTTTATCTCTCTGCTAGGAGTTGTTGTTTCATAATAATTGACTTATGGCGATGTTATATAGTCTCACAATAATTGACTTGAGCATTGAAGGATCAATTTGCAAAGTAACCATCTAGACTCCATGTGTACGAGTTTTGTACTGAGGCTAAGAGTTGTTTCATTTAACTCAAGAGTACAAGCATGTCCATATAATAGGAGTAACAGATACGATAAATAGTGAAAGCGTCGTGGTCTCTTATTCTCTCATCCATCTCATTCTAACATGTAATCTTTTCAATAATATATATATATATATATTAATTTGAAAATTTTCAAGTAAGGTGGTTGTCATTAACAAGTGTATTAGGATGACAAGTGGAATAATATTGGGGATTTTTCTAGTGAGAATAGGATTATTATGGTGTCTATCTATAGAAGTGGGTGGGTTGGTTGATTAATCAATCTAATCTCATGTCATTTAGTTTCAAATTAATTAAATTAACAAAATCTTAAGATGACCCCACCATTGCTTTGGCCACTCCTCTATTTTCCATTCCCATTCATCCCAATTCCTTTTCTCTGGACGATTCTTGTCGGAAAATTTGTACCAAATTGACCAGAAAGTGCATTAATAATTTTAATTTTATAAGCAACATACATAAACAATAATTATATAAATAATATTTTAATAATTATTTTTGTTTTCATATTTATTTAGCATGGCACTTAATTTAGTAAGCTACAAGGAAAGTCTCATATCTTGATTACGTACGTGGCTGATTTCCTGTGGTTTGGTCGCTGGGCAGAATGTCCACTTTTCCATGGATAAACAAAAATATTTTTGCCAATTATTCCAACTTGAAAGATTGCACTGGATTTAGCAAACTTTGTTTTTAAATTCTCATCTATTTTTTTTTTTTTTATTGCGATGGAGTAATGTAGACTTTTTACTTTCTCCACAAAGGGAACACAGTGACCAACCCCTCCTTTTTTAAAAAAAAAATTTTATCCTTCATGTAATTGTGGAGTTATTGTGAATCAATAAGAGGTACAATACTTGTAAGTTGTATGATTTTTTATTTATTTATTTATAAGATTTAAATATGAGACGATTTTAGTTAACGGAAATAAATATCAGATCATTTAAATTAACTTGTATTTATGAGTCCAATGCTTAAGCTAAACCATCCTAGATTAAATGAGACTTTAGAGTATCGAGTTAATTTGTTGCTAATTAGAACTAATGAACCAAATAATGTTGGGTTTTCTCCCAATTCTATTATGGAGAATATTATTATTTTTTTGAAAGATTTCATCATTGACTTCAAGTAATTAATTACGACTAAAAGACCTTATGAGATTTCTTAGAGGTAATCTACATATATTAGTTTGTTTTACCTAGTTAGATGTAGTACATAGCATACCCAATTTGTGCTTTTTGACCCAAGGTTATTCTCCCTATTCCACATAGTTGAGAGTTTTTAGAATTTTCTCTTTACTTTGATCTTACAAAACACGTCGCTCAAAAAATCGTATCGTATACTCACTTATCATATTATTATAGTGGATTGTATTGTCTCCACTCATAGTTTTTCCAATTTAGATTTTCCACGTATAACTTTGTATCTATTACCGTACTTATCATATATTTGTTAATTTATCAACTTTTTTACATCCCAAATCATATTTATTTTTTCGCTTTCATTACATATCGAATTCAACCTAACAAATAAATAATGACTAATAAATACTTGGCTACTTATCTCATAAGATAACTAATAAAATATTTTATAATATATATTCATATTATATCATTGCCATTCTTCGCTGTATGACTGTTTTTATTAAGTAGATGAGGAGAGAGAGAGAGAGAGAGAGAGAGAGAGAGAGAGAGAGAGAGAGAGAGAGAGAGAGACTTCTTTTGACATATGACATGCCGAATTTGTCTTGATTGTGGAAATGTAGGATACTTGGCTTGGCCAAGAAATATCAATTCTTATAAAAAATATATATCAGGAAACACCAGAGTGTGAGTACATATAGCAGGAGCAGGACAATTTTGACTTGATCATCAGGTGGGATTTCTTGTTCACCGACTAATTAATAATCGGAATTAAACACCAAAGAAACCGATAAATGTCTTGTCCTTCATAAAGTTACTCATTTCCAACTTTCCATACACAAACTACTACTTCTAATATATGTCTTACACGTATAACATCCCTATATAATATAATATCAAATTTTTGAATGTAAATTGTCTTATATCGGTGTAAATAAAAAGATAGATTATTTCAAGATATATCGATAATATTTTCTTACTAAAAGTTTGTAACTCAATTAGTATGGGAGTGGAGTCTCCGCGCTCTTTACTAAGGTTTGAATTATGGTGTCATAATTTTTTTGGTGGAAGTTGTGAACTTCTAACAGGTTTCTAATAACGGGTCTGAAGACAAGGCCCCTATCCCTGCCCACGAGCCTACTACACTAACAGCCTGTTTATTTTCTTGCAGGTATTTAGCTGCAAAGTTTTACTGACATGTAAGAGGAAGACCATTTGCATTACTTCAAATAGAAGAAAAGAGGGGAAAAAAACTAACAGATGAAAGAGACACCACAAAGAAAATCCGACAAAGGGAGGAGCAACTTGGTTCAAAGGTTGAACAAATTAAATTTTGCATATAAAAATTGTATTGTTTCACCAACCTGTGGAAATAAATTTAAAAATACAACAGCTGGTAGGTTAAAATTTAAATAAAACAAAATAGTTAGTTGAGTTGAGCTTAATAATATTATGCCCACCTCACCTCTCACCATTTAAAAAATTAAACTACAATACTACTTCTCACATGCATGAAATTGGAATCCATGGATAAGATCTTCTTGGTTAGGTCCATGGATGTCATTCTAGGAAAACATTCTATATCTAGTTTAAGTGTTTAGGTAGCCCTAGCTTATGTACTTGTAGCTTATAATTAAGAAGTAGTAAAAATAAGTAAATTGAAGTATATATATCAAGAGTATATAATGGCTGTAACGAGACCGAATTAGCTCGACAAGCGAGTCCTTCGCTTTTTCTCAATGCAAGCCGAGCTCGAGCTAAGGACAAGTCTCGCTTGAAAACATATCAAGTCGAGTCCAGTTTAGCTTGATTTAGTTAAATCAGTTCCTTTTATAGTATGTGATTGTGTAGAGAGTATAAAATTAGTATTAGGATAAGCAAATCTTATTCGGATGCTTGTTTCCTGAATCTCAAGCAAAATTTTATTCGAATTTATAAATTCTTGAATCCAATGCAAAAAAATTTTTGAACACTTAATGTAAATCTAGAATTCAACTTTGATTATAATCTTGAATTAGAAATTTTTAAGCAAAAACAAACAAAAAAGAATACCGAGCTGAACTCAAAGTGAAACTGGATTATGTCCATTCAACCTTAAGTCCGGTAGTTACGTCCCTAGTTGAGAAATTGATGTAAAATTTTAAAAAATTATATGAATTAGGATCAATAAAACAACGACACATACAAGTTAAGTAAAATTTCATCTCGAAACCAATTAACGATGAGCGAAGAGCTCCTTTGATTATAACTCCATCATAATCTTGACTGAGATTGATAGAATAATGTAAAACCTTGACTGAGAGGGTCAAAGCCCTATGGTTAACCCGCCACTATCTTCGCTTCAATAGAATTTTATATACCAAACCACATTTTTTATTAGAGATTCAATGTACATTGGTTTTTTTTTTTACTAATTACATACACTTTGAATTCAAAAACCAAAAGGTTTTTAAGAATGTTTTATTTTATTAATTAACCATATTTTTGAGATAAGCGTGTTTTTGGTCTAAAATTGTATATTATATAATATCACATAATTATGAGTATCTCATCATAGAAACCCAAAAGTATAATGTAATTAATTAATTAATAATAATGCAATAAAAAGGTAAGATGGACGATTTGCTTTGTATATAAAATTACAAGTAGATGAAAAAGAACCAAATTTTACATTGACAAGGTAAATTTCTTTCTATATTATACTTTGCATTTGAGTCCTCTTGCAAAGAGACGGAAAAAAAAAAAAGAAGAAAAAAGTGACATTGCCTTCCATTTCTAAGACCATCATATATTCCAAGCATGCGCACTAGATCTTATGCCTAGCATTTACACAAAAGAATTATTCTCAAGAAAAACGTGTTTGCCTTTTTTTGGGGTTTTCTTTTCTATGTATTGAGGTAAATAGAATAATTAAAATAAATTGCTATATATGATAATATGAGTGTATAGATCCGAAATTATGATATAATTTGTTTCTGTCACTAAAATTATAATTTCTGTCAAGCAATTTCTGGTAGCTAAAATAGAATTCTGATTACTACGTCTAGATAGAAAGACTTATTTCTCATCTGAAAATGTCTTATCTTTGGAAGTATGAGCTCATGCGAAACCAGATGGGGATATTATTTTAACACTTACGATGATTTTGATCCATTATCCCTCTCTCTCTCTCTCTCTCTCTCTTTCTCTTTCTCTCTCTAACTGAGCCCAACCCAGAACTTAAGAGACCCAAGGGGAGGGGGTAACTGTTAGAAACCCAAGCCCAATAAAGCTTGTTGCACTTGTACCCAAATTCTTAAGCAAGAAATTTGTGTAGCCCCGGGACTAGAACTTAGGTCTCTTCACAATGAAAAGTGCATGACATGCCAGCCACGCTACGAAGCCATTGGCCTCCTCATTATCATACGTTGAGTCGGAGTTTTATATGCTTATAAAAGTTAAAAAATTTCAGTATAGGGATTCTTCATTTATAAGATTTAAATTGGAGATTATTAATTATGGGGAATATATGACAAACTATTTGAAGCTTGCAATGGGTTGCTGACCTAGTACGAGAGAAATATTAATTCACTAGAAACTATTTATAGAAGAGAAATATTGATTAATTAATATTCATAGTCGTAGACTATCATACAAGAAGGTGATGAAGAAAAATAAAATTATTGTAAAAAACAACAGATGAACGTGAAGACAAAGTATTGATGTATTGATGTGTGATGTATTTAAGCCGAACAAAAGTTTCAACGGCTTCATCCCTAAAGAAAGATTGTTTGAAAAATAACAAAAGAACACAAGAATAGCACTTTACATCATTTGCAGAGCTCAGCTTCAAAACAATGGATTAAGATTGATCCTAATTAGCAGAAATCCACTTCTCTCCTTTGCCCCCAAAAAAACACTTGGAACCATAGACTGCAAGATTTTCAAGAAACTCCATGAATGGCGCTTGAAATGATGATCAAAATTCAAGAAACCATCAAAATCAGCCGAAACCCATCTCAATTGGCGCCAAACCAAGAACACTCATCAATGGCAAAACCCTTGGAAACCCCAGAATCTTGGGGAAAATACCCATCAACAAAGAACCCGACCCGGATGCAGGGCCTACGAAATCCCCAGTAGAAGGACGAGCACCCGGCCGCCGCGGCTGAGGCTGGGGAGCCGCGGAAGTGATGGTGGGGTTGGCGGCAGTGGCATTGCCGTAAACAACGCGGAAATCGAAATTCCCGTAAAGGGTATAGTCAAAAGGGGCGGTGACGCCATGGGCGGAGAGCGCAGCGTTCTGGTAGAGGTCAGGGTGAGTAATTGGGACGCCGTCAATGCAGAAATTGAAGCGAGAGTTGTTGGTAACGAGGAGAGAGAATCCGGGGAGGAGGGTGGGGAGGCGGGTGTTGATTGGGAAATTTCGGAGGTCGGAGAAGGAGAAGCGCTGAGGGAGAATGTGGTAGGGGAAGAGGAGAAAGGGGCTGAGGTGGGCAGAGGAGACGGCGGAGTAATCGGCGTCGGAGGGGATAAAGAGGGTGGCGGTGACGGGGAGGATGGAAGGGTCGGCAGAGGAGAGGATGCTCGCCCAGTTCCCGAAGTCTCCGGCGCCAATTAATGCGTCGAGTATGTTGTCCATTTGTTTTCTTGATTGGTCTTGATAGGCGGATACGGTGGCCGAAGAGGCGGTGGATGTGGCGGAGGAGGAGGAGGAGGTAATGAGGGTGATGGTGGTGAGCAGAGAGAGGAGGACGGGGAGGTTGGAGTAGGAATCCATGGGAGAGGGAGTGATGGTGTTGAGAGTGTATGAGAAAAGGAAGGCTGATTCGTTGGTTTATTTAAATGGCTTTTCCCGCTCTACCATTTGCCCATGCCAGTGGAGAGGTGAACAAAATTCGCGGGCTAAAACATTGAGTTATATGATTATGATTTATTACCACAACCCAATTGCTCCATTGAGAAAGACTTTTTCCCCTTCTTTTCATTTTTAAATTCTATACGTTGCCTGTTCAATATATCTATATCACACAAAAAAAAAAAAAATCATCCATCAGTACAAATTTCGAAGAAATAAAGTTGATATAAAATGTTAATGTGATTGATGAACAATTAATTTATTTCGATAAATATTAAATTCACAATAAAGTTCTTGGGAGATATCTCATCCAAGACAAACTAACTAGTTAACATATGATTGAAAGCCATTAAATAGAAGGCTCTTTCTCACAATTTTAAAATGGTCTTCTAAACCCATGACCCAAATTCATGACCTAGAATTTATCATTTGAAGACCTACTAAAAATCTCACTCTACACTCTATATTCAAGTTGACACAAAATTATATAGAGGTGATTTGTACGGTCAAATATAAATTTGTTCTCAATTTCTTTAGCTGAAACTGTCAGCGCTAACGATCGTCTCCATAAAACGCTAGAAAACAAAACTCTCTCCAATGATATATCGCCAACTTTGAAATTATGTTCCATCCCCAGGTCATATGGCATCAATGGCTGAAAAATTGCACAAAACTAAAATGAGAAAACTCCCTCCAATGATATATAGCCAGCCGAGCTTCATAGGTTTAACCCCTATTCATAACCGGAAATGACAAGAGTTCCAAATCCTGAACTTGAGTTGCCTAGCAAGCGTAGAGAGCAGACTAAGATAACAAATATGCAACGGCCAGCAACACTAATTCCTCGAAAGTTATGACAAACCAATTCACGATCACGATTCACAACCAATGACTGCATACCACTTGCTGTGACAATCAGGGTTCCACCACATTCAAGCATTCAACGTAGAATTTCACCGCAATTCCTGTGCATTCAGTCATTCACAGAACTGATGGATCTCATAAACTTTGTTTCAATACTCCGGCAACTTGCCCTTAGTGTCACTTTGGTCTAGCCTCAAAAGCGTATGAATTCAAATACAAATTTTTAACCGCTCGCTTGACATGGAAATCAAAGGTTTCAGGCGCAATTGCGAAATCATGGCAAAATTTTACAGTTACCATACTTAAATCCACATCCCAGCACTGAATTTGTCGATGGTTGTAGAATTTGACAACACGAGCCATCATCAACCCCTCTTGAGATGACAAAAGATTATCAAGTATGGGTACTTGACAAACACCCGCTAAGTCAAAAGGACCTTACCTTCCTTATATATCTTTTCCCTAGAAGACTTCTTCTCATGGTTGCCGTCTTGGGCGAGGCATGACGGCCTGGAGTATCTTCTTTCTAGGCCCCTGCAGGAAAATAGTTATTATCAACTATCAATAACATGAATGGGTTCCTGAAATGGGAAAGAGTGAAAATAGACACCCTGATGTACATCTGATCAGCAACATAAGAAGAAAAAATCTCGAAAATGAGAGGTAAGAAAACAAATATTCATGAGAAGGAGAATGACTGTGGAGCTTTGATAATTGGTGCATTGGAAAAGAAAAGGACAAAAGGAATGCTAAAAAGAAAGCTAAGAATTGGGCAGTTTCCATAAGTACCATTGGGATTCCCAACTCTTTCAAGTCATTGTCACCCATCTGCCTCAGTGCGTTCATGTCTACCTGCTCAAACCACAAAAACAACATATACACAATCAAGACAAGTCAAAGCTTAATTTCTATGAAAAGGAAAGGAGATACAAGGAGTTTAACATTACACAACATTGAGATCTTTTGTCATCTTCAGATCACAGTCAAGCACAACGGTTTCAAGTTGTAATGCTATACAGAATATTTAATTTTTTATGGGCGGGGGGTTTATTGGAATATAATCTCTCTCTTTCCTACATTTACACCCCACAATGTTCATATTCCCCCAGGAAGATAGGAAGTGATCAAATTTTATAACCAACACCCTAGGAAGATAGGAACTGGGAATAGTTGACTATACAATTGGATAATTTCCGATTTTATGTCACATTACTTCCTCTATGATGTCCTACACCCTGGTAAAGATTTATCTTGAATTTGCATTTAAATGTAACCTTTCATTTTAAGCTCCAATCAAGGTCAGTTCCTCTAAATCACCTTGTTCTGGGTAATACATTTATTCTGAGGCAGAAAAAGGAGGAACAATATCTTAATGCACTTTATACCTACAGGCAGCACTTCTCTAAAGCTCTTTACATCTGCCCCTTCTTCAAAGTTCTTGTTCTCCCCACACTTTTTTTTTTTAAGGGGGAACAACTGGAAGCAAAGCACTATTGTACAGTCTATAAAAAGCTGCCCAATTGACACTGGAGTAACCCAAGTTAAATTAAAATTTTGCCATCAGAATGAGGAACCACCCTATATCCATTCAGTTTGATGTACTGTTCCCAGTGATGTATGTGCATTACGTACGTGTCCTAAAGTGTAAAAGGCTACAAATGAATCAGACATCTATTCCTACAAATTGTCACAACAGAAATATAAAATGTATATACGAATAACACTACTGAATCATGTAAAAGATTATAATGTATAACTACTAAGGCAGTAACTTTAAACTGCACAGTTAACCAAAAAGGCATCCTAGACACTTAAGTATGTGATACGACTTCATATTAGACGTGCATTTCCTTCAGAATGATACATAATAAGTCATTGGTTCCACCTTTTTGCAATTAATGATTGAAAACTGGTTAAAGCATGCAACAAATTACAGAAATCCATAAGTATGTGCTCTTCTGCATGAAGTCTAGGAGAAGAGAATAGGACTTCCATTCCTAAAATTTGACCTAGAGGACTTGATTCCCACTGGGTACAAATTAGTTAACTACGAATGTGATTCATGATGCTCCTGTATCCCATAAAACGTCAGATTTTCCCTTTCATAGAAAGAACACACACCAGCAAGTGGCAAGTTAGGAACCACTATACACAAACTACCAAATTGGTGTCAATTTGCTCTACCAATAGAAAAAAAGAAACAAAAAGAAGGAAATGAAAGGATATCCACAATGTAGTAAACGTGTTGTTTCTAAGACTTCAGCCTTCCATATAATGGCAAAATTGATGTGGCTGAATCAACAATTTTGCATCACTCAGAAGCTATAATTATTCATATTACAAGTAGCTCCATTGTCTAAGTTAAGCAACAAAACTCTCAAACATGAGTCAAACAGCATTCCAAGTTTAGCATATGTACCTCCTCAGCTTTGAAATAAATAGCATATTTTTCCAAGCCCAAAGAATGCAGCAAACTTTCAACACTAGAAGGTTCATCACCCTGCAGCCACAAATAACAAACAGCAAGTAAGAAACAACACATGGTTTAAAACAAATATTTGACATCCACAGCAGCAAAGCCATGAGCTAGAGCCAGACATATCTATTTGAAAGAGCATCAACTTGAAAATCCTGTACTAAGTAGAACAACAATACTTGATGAGATAGCTACTGTAGCCCCCCTGGCGATGAGATAGCTAATGTAGTCACTTTTGATATCATATAATGCCAACCTAGGGGCCACCAATTCAGTTCCACAACAAGGCAGTATCACCCAGAATTGTATGAAGTCTATGTGCAAGCAGAAAAACTACCAGAAAACCTAATTACCAGAAAACTACCAGAATTGTATGAAGTCTATGTGCAGGCTTGTATAGCCATACTATAGAATAATCCACTTTCATCCACGAAACAAGCCGACACAATGTCTAATGACAACTTGGACTTGTTAAAACGGTTCTCTTCGTCAGCATCGATGGGAAAAATTACAAATATTCATGGGTGTATTCTAAACCAAAATAAATAAATAAATGTCACAACAATTAAGTAATAGCTCAGACTGCTTGTCTAGCCATACTATAGAATAATCCACTTTCATCCACGAAACAAACCAACAAATGTCTAATGACAACTTGGACTAGTTAAATGGGTTTTCTTCGACAGCATCAATGGGCAAAATTACAAATATTCATGGGTGTATTCTGATTTGTTGAACCAAGAAAATTTATGTAAATACTAATTACAGGCGTAGAAAGCAGCAGTTAATGAACAGCCCCTCCCATGGGGCGGCAAAAAAGTTTGGGCATTCACTCATGGGGTAACCAGAAAGGTAGTGGTTAAAGCTCTTGACTAAAGTCATTATACACCTCTAGTCTATGGAGCACAATAAATGGCTTTTTTTATAAAAAAAAAAAAGACAGGGGGAAAGGGAATTTGACTCATACCATGGATGGTATCTTCGGTATAATTCCACTTGCTTGAGGATAACGAGCAGGGATAGGAGCTATAGACTTCACCGGAGGAGCAGGTAGAGCAGATCTTGTCAGATAGGAAGAAGAAGTGACATGTCTTGGTGGACTCATTCTTATTGATGAACTTGGCCTCCCATCACCATATGCCCTGATTAAAGACCTGCTCTCTAACTCCCCTCTACTTCTTTCAGGAGAGATTCCCTAGAAGCAGAAGGGCGCAAAGACCTTTCTGGAGATCTTCGTCTTAAATTGTCCAAAGTCCATGAAGAATAACTTCGACCGGGGTCCATCACTGACAAGTCATGAGTAGTTCTTGAGGAGGGAGTTCGCCCCAGTATAACAGGATCTCTAGGGTCGAGCACACGGTTGCGAGATATACCAGCATCCATGGGTTCACGCATAGGATATCTAGCACTAACAGATGCTTCTGGGGGCCGCATGGTCTTACTGTCTATTGAAGACCGAGAAGTCCGACTTGACAACTTATCCCGAAGGTCAACATTACCTCGTGAATCATTGCTACGTGACTGCCTAACCATGCTCTTCTCCATAAGTTTGAATCGGAGATCATTTTTACCAAGATGGCCATCTTCAGCATTTCATTGACATCATGATTAGTAAAACAAAAATAAGTCCAGGGACAGAAAGACAAATAAATCCCATACCATTTAAGCTACTTGTCCCAAAACTCTCCCCACGCTGCCTGAGGATCATAAATAGAGGAACATTAAGTGCCTCATTCCATATAGCAAACCCATAATCACCAAAGAACAACTTTCCCATTAAGTTCATTGCATGTATATATTCCTTTGAGATAGTATGATAACAACAATATGAAGCAAAATATTGGTTATGCAGGACACATTTCACCAACCTAAGCTTTCATTTATTGTAGCATCACACATTTAAGAAACCAAACAACTAAAAGGTTGGAACTCATATGCACTTCATGCATATTACAAACACTATAGTGAAGAAGAAAGGAATTCATACCAGTTGGTTTGGTCGGAACAAAATTAACTGTGAGGCCAACTCACTGAATTCAGAGTAGCATAAAGGACCAAAAATTTATTTGAAACAAACGATTTCATTTACGTTCAGCAAGCAGACCCACTAATACAGTAATACCAATACGTATATAAAGCACAAGTTAACAGAGTAGAACGACAGCATATACCCCAAATGGTCATACCAACACGGGGAAAGATGTACTCACCTCTTGTCATAGTGATGATTTCTATCATCCAAATCACCCCCAATCTATCTCTGATGGAACGTTTGCTTCCAGCCATGGAAACGCCATTGGAAAACCCATCTTCTAACACGCCTCGTGCTCTCTTCACCACCTACATTTGATCAAGCTGGTCAAAACTAAAGCAACTCCCTCAACCAACCTTCCACGACTAAGGTATCACTTCTGGGACATATTATCTGTGCCAAGCATGCAACCAAACCCCATATCTCATGAATCACAGATTCTTATTTTAGTTATCGTGAACCAACTAGATGAATATCAACATTTTCACTTAGAAAAAGATGAATTATGTTCACAATCAAGCATTAAAACTGCTACAAATTAATCCTCCCTTTTTCCTTCCGCTTTCTTCTAAATCTTTCACATCCAAGAAAGTCCATATGCGCCCAAACCCATCAAAAACAGTGACAAGCATGAAAAGTGATAAGCATGCGCAAACTAATAAGCTCAGAAATTTCAAGAACAACGAAACGAGTAGAACCCTAATTGGTGGGGGGAAGAAAAGTGAAGCGAAATGACGAAAATGTACCCGACCACTACGCCCGAGAGTGACGGTGACGCGAGACCTCGAATTATCCGACATTAGAGGATTTGAAACAAGCTCCCAGACTCCAAAATCGAGCACTGCGAATTACAAACCAGCTGATTGATCGAAAATCCCTCTCCACAAAAACAAGCTTTATCAATCTATAAATACTTCAAATTTGAGAATATTCGAATAGGTGATGCAGGAGAGAGAAAGCTGGAAACGAAGGAGACAGAAGAAGAGTACAAGGAGTTGCTGCAATGGAGGATTTGGGATTAGGGCTTTTCCTTCGCCGTGGCCGAAGGTGTTGAGAGAGAGAAAGGAGAGAGGAGAGAGGAAGAGTGTGTGTAGGTTTAATGGGCCTAGACCGAATTTAAAAGTAGGCCCATCGAAGAAAAATAACCGCGAGAGTATGAGACTCGACTCACGTGAGACAGAGCCCTTGTCCAATGTATATCCCGCTAGGCCCAAGTTCAGGTTTTCTTTTTATTTTTGCTTTTGTTTTAGGACTAATAAAATGTTCATAATTTAGTTTAGCTTTTTTTTTTGGGGGGAGAATTTAGGATTCCAGGGACAATTCACAGGGATGTTGTTGCTTGGAAGGCTCTTGTTGGACTTGTTTATCGTTTCCAAAAAATAAAAAAATAGAGTCGTTGCTTTGAAGTTTAAAAATGAATAATATTGATTGAAGTTACAAGTTTTTATCAGTGATACACTCAGAGAAGCGGATAGGGTGTTGATTGGGTGGCTAATTATGTTCTTTGTATTTTTTCTTCTTTACTTTGGATGTTTATTTCTTCTTCTTCTTCTTTTCTCTTCATTCTAATGGATAATAATTCGGGTATAACTTTTACGAGAAGGACTATCGGTTAGTCTGTTTTACTTATCCTTTCCAAAAAAGAGGAAAATTGTTGGCAACTTAAATTATCCGTTATGAATCAACCACACACGACATATCTGATTTTAGTCTTGTCTATATTGAATTTCTTGGTATTTAAGAATGTCAAATTTATGTAATGTGAACCTAATATAATCCAAATAAAATTTCAATCTAAAATCAATTGATAATAGGCGGATATCTTCCCTATATTATAATTATAATTATAATTATAATTATATATACAAAAAGAAACTCGTATTTTTATCAATATAGCAAAAATATATAATCCAACAAACAATCTATATAATCCAACAAACAATAACTAGGTCTAAGGCCTATGAATCTTACTTGTACACCTCCCTTGAGCTTATCTTGATTAGGGGCCTAAAGATACACCAAATTATGGATCCCAAAAAAATATAAATACAAAGTTTTCCATTTTTACTTGTATAAAAGCATATGAAAATGAATTAGCCATATTGCCCCCTCCCCCGAAAAAATATTTAATTATCGTGTTTGTAGAGTCAAATCTAAAATTATGGAGACCACGAAAAGAAAGAAAAATATTTAATTACAGTGAATTCATGAAACCCTAGCTAACTTCCTTTTTTTTTTTTTTTTGAGTCGAAACCCTAGCTAACTTAAATTCCCACATGAAGAAAAGCTTTGGCGCACACACAAGCCATTCTTTCCAAGACTGGGACTAATGATTAATTAAATTAGGCGGTTATCATTATTTACACTGAAGTGTAGTACATAGAATTTTGTGCAATTAGTGATAAGATTAAATTAAGGGATGTATATTTATTTGTTACATATGGTCATAGTTATATAACAAAGATATAAAGTTTAAATTTTTCAGATAATTTTCAATACAATATTCATCGCCGAATTTAAAATTTTCAATGAGATTAACACTAATAGACCAACAATTACTTATTATTGATCTTAAAGAAATTATCGAAATTTGTCGAGAATGAGATGTAAATGTAATGTAACCCTAGCATACAGACAACCTTCATTTCAAGCAATTAAGCTTCATTTATAAAAGAAAATATATGACTAGCAATAACTTAAATCTGATGAAATTAAATAAAAATATGGGCACAAAAATGACAAGAAATCAAACATGGATACCTAGCTTAGCTGAACAAGGGTTGGCTTGGCTTATCCCAATTTTTCAGAGGGGATACAAATTTTTATTTATTTATTTTTTGTGTCATAAGCATTTAAGGTAAATAAAAGCGATAATTTGACAGATTAATAATTACTAGTAAAATGGAAACTATTCTTACTGTCCTTTTTCACATTTCGCAAAAATAGAAACACCCTTCACATAAAAGAGACTTTCACTAGTTGGGACTAACACATTTTTATTGCCCTCGTCAAATTTTGCATAAATATGGAAACCCAAATTCATTTTGCATGCTTCCCATAAACTCGCACCAAATGGAGTAAATATATAGATCAACAATTTAACAATCAAATTAAATCAAAACACCAGTGAGAATATCACAAGGAGAGAAAATAAATAAAAACTCACATCATATTCTTCATACATACCTTATGCTCGATAAAATTCAAGATAAAAAAGCAAAACCCATATGAAAATAATCAAACTATATCAGATCTAAGGCAAAGAAAACTGATTCTGTAATTCGGACCGTGATGCTTCAATTCCCCAAGCAAGATGTTGATCGATCTCAACAAAGGAGAAGGGTTAAACTCGCGGGTTTTTTTTTTCCAGAAAATTCTTCTGAAAAATACAGCGAGCTAGGGTTTCTTCTACTTCGATCTTGAGAGAAAAGCTAGCTAGTAGGGAAGATAATATATATTCTTCTTCAAGAGATGATATTATCTTCGATCGTAAAATTCAAACTGATGGGTTCAGTTCTTCTTCCTCTTCCTCTTCCTCTTCCTCTTTCTTTTTCTTGTCCCTGTTGAGGCGGTTTTGAAGGGGGAGGAGGATAGAGGAGAGAGAGAGAAAGAGAGAGAAATCTGACAAAGGTGGTGAGGAGGAAGAGGAGTCAATGATGGTGAGATGAGGGAGAAGGAAGAGGCCATGATGATTAGCTGTTGGGTGCAGGAGAAGAAGCTGATGGTGGTGGTAGTGGTTGTGGTCTCTGGTTATGATGGTGATGATGAGCTTCAGTCTAGAGAGAGAAAGTAGAGAGAGAGAGAGAGGGAGAGGAGAGAGAAAGTGATGGAAGAGAAAGAGGGGCAGCTGCGGTTGAAAATTCTCATTACATGGGGCAACAAAATGGCATAATTATCGTCTTGGGAGGAGACACTTTACCAACTTTTTTTTTTTTTGGGGGGTTTGAATTTTTTTTTTTTTAATTTGACTCCCTTTATTTTAGAGAGAGTGAGAAAAGAAGAGAAATAAAAAGCGGCTTTGGCTTCGCCTTCGAAGGGCGTTAAAAACGAAAAAATGCATACTACACTACGTGCATTTCTTGGGTGACGACCCCATAATTAAGCATCTTGTGAAAATAATAATTCAAAGAAAAATATAGTCCCAAAAAATGCATGGCTCGTGGATATTTAAGTGTTTAATGTGTAAAGGAAAACTCTTGTAATACTCCTATCATTTTGATAATGTTTGACTTGGTAAAATCAAAGCTTTTATGGTCTCAAAAATTAAAAATTGATAATGTTTCTACGTTAGTAAAATTATTTATTTAACAAAGTTTTTTTTTTAAAGTTAAGATTTAAAGATTAGTATTTTTTCTATTAATTATAATTTCTTTCAAATTGTGAAGGTTAAAATCTTTCTAATAAATGCATTTTTATTAATTCGAACCTGTATTTTTTCATTATTATGAGATAATGCAATTTGCATGTATATAAGGAATATTCAATTTATAATATATATGTTAACAGAAGTACAACATGAATTTAAAAGATCAAAAAATAAATAAATAATTACGCATCAAAGTATCACGCAATATTTTGGTTGATAATGATATACTTGAAGATTGCCCTAATATTGTATACACTGGCAAGCAAGTATCGGTATACATTGTCATTTTTCATCCCCATTCATGCTATTTTTTGGATGATGCGATACCTTGTTTCGTATTGTAATAGAACGGTGTTTGTTTCTGCTTGGAACAACTTTAAAGCTATTATTTCTTCATTTCTCCTAAATTTAGATGTTTAACAATAACACACACAAAACTATCCAATTCATATAGGTTGAGTTAGTGACTAGTTGGGTATGGTATTATACATCCTCTGTATCAAGAAAGATAAAGGAACCTCGTCTTTTTGGTAAGTACGAGCCATCTACCGGAACCCCTAATTTAAGAGTACTTTAATTATATTTGGAGGCCTAAGAAGGAAGGGAGATGTCAAGCTCATATTATAAGGACATGACCCACTATCCATCACAACTTCTCTTTACACAAGGAAGAAATTGTTTCCCCAAGAAAAGGTGAAAATTTAAGTGGGGAGTTTTGTCAATCAAGCAACACTCACTTGGTAAAAAAGTTAAAGGAACATGTTTACATATGATCCATCCATTTGCGAAATCTCTAATGACCCCTACCCCGACCATTTTTTTTTAGAGAGGAATAGAGCCATGTTAAGGCTATGAATGATAAAGATTCATGACAGGAGAGACAAGGGGACTTCTCATACAGTGAGTTAGTGACGGATCCAAAAATCTTATTTAATAATGTCTAATTTACGGATGTCTATGTCAAAATATTTGAATTTTTTTATAGAAATTTCAATAATTTTCTGGAGAATGGTTGTCAGGGACATCGGCACCAGATACCTACGTCCACCCCTGCTCTCTTATGGTAAGAATTTATCCATACACAGCCGTTAAAAAACGCTCTATAAAATTTGCCATAGCGAAGGCTTGCAAATTCACAAACACCTACAAGAAAAACGCATATCTTCATCAAACTACTCTTACAGTACATCTGACCAGAAATTCTTTACCACAGTATCCATCTTTTAGTGTCAAAAAATTATAATAATACCAACAATAATTTTTTAGTTATCACATATAAAAATTTTAAAAGACTTTTAAAGGACTTTTACATAAGCTTAAAAATGTTTCTTCAGCTAACGCGGATGCTGTATAAATCTGCCCTTGCCTATGGGTCAAATGTATTAGCTTTACCCTTAAATTGCGAATAACAAGTTCCGGTTACCCTAGCCCCCTCCACCAACAAAAAAAAGGAAAAAAATTAGAAGAAATATATAACCATAAGTTAGAAGTACTCCCAAAATATGTGTAAAAAAATAATTCAACAAAAAAGAAATTTTAAACGTTTTGTGAGCAAATACAATAACGTGATACGTAAAAGGATAAACTCCCATATACATAAAAGAATTTGCATGAAAACTGTAGCAAACTCCAGATAGATTGGATTAGGTATTGAGAAATAGGCAGACTTTTTAGGGGTTACGTTAAATGAGGTTGAGCATGTGTTAAAGTGTATCAACATGGAAAGAGAAGAATCTGCCATTGAAGAACAAAAATACAATGATTAAGACCATATATAGATCGTGATTTTTGACCAAAGCAAAGTAGAAAAGAAAGAGATCAGTAAACCAAAATTAAAAGCATAAATCTATTGGGAATACCAATTAAAGATCCTCGTTGGGAATATATATATTCATTTAAAAGGCCAGGGATCTCATCTCATGCATGAGTCAAATTAACTCTTTATGGCTTTTGTGCGAGTTACAACATGCAACTGTAATTATTTCAATAGTAAAATTACCACATTGAGTTATAAAAAAATTAAAAAAACCCTCCTATAGGAGGAGGGTGACTTAGATTTTCTTAGTATTGTCGATTTTTTATAGCATGGTTTCAGCTCGAAGAAAAATAGTAAACCTAATTAATATAATCTGTAATATTTAAATTATGATGTGAAATAAGTTGATAAAGCATAAATTTGGTTTCTAAAACACTAAATGGTTATCTCCAAATATTCAACTCTTATAGATTAGGATCTTATTATGTGTATATATATATTCAAATAATTAAAAGAAAAGGTAAGGAGCTAATGATATACGTGTCCTATACATCAACAAGACAAGGAGATAATGACATACGCGTCCAATATATCAACAATGCTACTTTTACTAATAATCCATGAAAACGATATAACATATAACGATAAAATTTAAATATAAATCTTACTAATAATTTTTAGCTTTAAAACTATGTCAATTTAGCCATACTAATTTTCGATGACTTTATATCTTTACTGTTAATGTATAACTTTACAGTCAATAGTTATTGAAAAAAATAATTATATAGATAAAGAAAGAAATTCCACTGCTGCCATTACCACTTTCATGAAGAAAACATTCTATCTGTGGAGTACTAATTTTATAAGTAGTACGTACCACATTTTCACCTCATTTCTTTTACATTGAGTTAAACTCCTATGACCTTTAACTTTTGCATTTGACCTTGATTTGATTGACAAAAGATCAGCAGCCAGGAAAAGCTTTCTTTCTCTCTCTTTTGGTTAAAAATGAGGTGCTAGCTAGTATATAGTCATCATCATTACACCTTAAAAGGATACAAGAATTAAGGTATTGCAATAACCCTAACCTTTCTTTTAAAGGAATCCAAAAATCCTGTTGGAATACTTTTATGAATGGAAAAAAAGTGTTTTCAAGGGCAAAAAATTATAAGAAAAAGTATTCAAATTAACAACTATAAAGAAAAAAATATATATATACTGAAAAGACCCAATGTGACCAAAAAAAAAAAAAAAACTTTAGCCGTCCTCAAAAGAACGTTCACCATTTTTTATTGTCATATCTCAAAATAATTAGTCATTTTCTAAAAATGGTAATTTTAAATATATAATAGTCCTAAATACCCATCCTTTAAATTTAAAAAATAATTATAAATAGAATGAAAATTTAAATAACCAATTTAAATTCAAATCCCAAGGTTATTAATAGTATTTTATTTATTAAAGATATTAATTTATTACCTTTTTAAATACATGCAATATCAAAGGTGACATTTTTTTAGACGGAGACAGCAAGTCGTACTAGTATATCATCCAAAATCAACACAACACAATAGACAATTCGAACTCAATTCAAAATGGTGGACATGCATGAGATATTTTCACAAAGTAATTTTTTAATAAAATAAGCTTATTAAATTAAATATCAACTATCTCAAGCTTATCTTAAACAAAAAATAATATAATTTAAAATTAAATTAAAACCAAAATAAAAACTAATCCAAATTTGATTGATCCTAATATGAACCTATCTGATATTAAGCCCAACTACCCATTATGTTGTTACTCGAAGCGAGCATAAGGGCACTACGGAAAAAACAAGGGAGGGGGGATTTGGGTAGAAATTTTAAGCCCACTCCTAGAAGGTTGTCGGCACAAGCCCGTCAATTCTTGATTACTAAACATATCAACAGCCCAGTCCAGCCAAGCCCAGCGCTGATCATCCTCGGAGCCCTACTTTCCCGCCATTGGCGACGATTGTTCCCCAGCTAACGCTCTCTCCCTCTACCGGGGCCGATTTCACCTGGGAACTCTACGAACTGTTTCATACTCCATGTTCCCAAGGTCAGTTTATACTACGATCTCTCTATCTCTCTCCGATCAGTGGAAATTCGATCGAGATCATTTGATGTAGCTGATAATTGATCTCTCCTTTGCCTGTTCGTCTTCGCTGAATTTGGAAGATCCGTTCGTTGTTTACGGTCATCCGATTATGCTTGAGTAGTTGAATTAGCGCAATTTATGTAATTTTTCTGATTTGGCAAAGTCGGTACTGCGTAATATTCGAGAAAATCAGCCTTTCTAATCAATAATTTATATGCAGCTCGCTGCTTCCTATTAGATTTGAATTGGCTTCTGGTATGCATTATCGATTTCATATGTGTGATTACTTAGATTCAATAAAAAAGTTCAGGAATATCCTTATTAGGAATTGTTATTGCTACAGATAAATCGGCATAAGCGAATGGGGTAATGGCCTAACGGTTAAAATTGACACTTTAGGTAAATTAGGTTCCAGGTGTGATTTTATTTTATTTTATTGTAATAGCATTATATTAGCATTTTTGACTCGGAACAGCTCTAAGTGGTTACAGAATATCGTCCTCAGAGATGGATTTTAGGATATTGCATTCGGCATTGCGTATTTTCTTCAGCACGTCTTCTTGTTTTTTTTGTTTTGGCAGTTGAAAGATTCCGTATTCTTCTCGATCTCAGTATTGCATTATGTTAAAGTAGCACAGAATGCCTCATTAGGCTGTCTTTTACTTCTTTTGCTGCAAAGTAATGGTAGTTTACCTCGTCCGAGTACATAGTTTTAACGGACGCAACATCTCTAAGATTTAGCTGGTAGGGCCAGGTAAGGATGTGTACATCTGATTTTGTCTTCCTTATCAATGTAAGTTACATGGTCTGACTTAATTTATATTCTTCACCATTTGCTTCATATCCTTTTTCAAGGAAATGGTTTGGACTTCGATGTATATATCTCCTATCTACCCATCAGTGAGGGTTACAAATAAAAAGAAATTATCATGTGTTCACTTGCTTGATTTTACGCTGATTTTTTATTTTTGTTCATCATCTCATTCACGCTCATTTCTTAGCCTATACTTGGTTATGGTACCGAGAAGCATATTTTGCTCATATAAGTTTAATTGTGTAGGTGCTCCTTCAGTGAATTGGGAGTAAGACCACACATTTTGATCTGCTAAAGAATCCACGTTGAGTTATTCTTGTGTTTATCAAGTGAGATGTTTGAAGGATAACAGAAATTTTGATCCATGTCTTCCCCATTTTTGGTATGTTTTCTTTTCAGAACATTATAAATGCATATTGCTGAAGAGCCATAGATATAATGGTCATTGTCTCTGCATTTGTTTTTGTGTTGGTTTTTCAATTGATTATTGATAATGAAATCTTATTTCAGTAATTGTGTCTTTATCGGATTATATGTGTTTTTGTGTAGGTATAATACATGAATGAGGTTTAGAATTTCTTCTCCTGATGTGAATTTAGCATCACCTATTTACAGATTTGGTTAATATTTAGCTGTAAGATTATCATAAGTAAAAGTCAAACAGGTTTGTTCTTGGTGTGAGAGCCCATAAAAAACTGGCATTTTTGGTGCTATCTCTTCCAAAGTTTTCATTTTCTTATTTGCACAATTGTCCCTAGACATGTGGAAAAAATGTGCAAAATTTGCCTGTAACATCTTTGTGGCTTCTGAACTTGTATAATGTAATACCTTTCTCTAATATAGGCTATAAAATGTAAATAATTTTCCTAAAATGTGAGCTTTTCTATTGTTCTATAAGAATTGTGTTATTTCCATCATAAATTTATTAGTGAGACCAAGAGTGTCGGTTAGAAAGGACTAGTTACCTTTCCACCTTTGTTGAGTATTGCCCTGTGGTATAAGTACAAACCATTTTTGTATTGATTAGTTAACACAATCGGACTTGCAGGCATCATTTGTATGGCTACATGTTAAAGGGACATTTTCTTTTGGGGGTCGGGGGTGTTCAAAGTTCACGTAGGACATAAAGTGCAAGTGTTTCGGTTGTGAAAGGAACAAGGAAAAATAGCAGGTGTTGTGCTGTCTGTGGAACCTGTTAATGTCATTGACTCGCTGTAAAAACTAAGATAGTGCTTCAGGTTCATATGGATAGCATTCACTAGCTGTGGTAGCAAGTCTGATATCATACCTCACGAGTTGTATTCATTATATAAGCAATAGTGGTCTAAGCTATCTTATTCTTGCAAGTGGTAATGGTATGACGTCCTTGAGAACCTTCCTGTGCATGTGTCATGCTGAGTGCAACAGTTGGCTTCTCTTTCTAAACAAATAATGAACTCTCAGCATGGGAAATTTGGGCTGCAGCTTATGTAGCTGATGGTTATGGCAAATAATTGGAAAGAATAATTTAAAGTATTGCCAATAATTTAGCAGCTTCAAGTTGCACATTGTTTTTAGCTCTGGGAAGATCAAATCGAAGTCAATCTGTGCTTACATATATAAAAATTTTCTGGTGTTGGCAAGGTGCTGATTTCATAGAACACGACCTATCCTTTCTCATATACATATGCTAGATTGAGCTAGTAGCGAGGTGCTATGTACGATAAATTATAAGTTGGATCTAAATTTTCCATGTTGGTATTTCATCTTGTATTTTTCTTTGGGATCTGACAAACCTTGTGACTATGGTACATACATTCAGCTAGGTAAAATTTGTTGCTGGAGGTTGGGATTTTGCTGAATTTTCATTATGTAAAATTCTTCTTTCAAAAATGCTTAGCCTCTAGATGTTTCCTGTGACATGACCTTCAATTTCATTGTGGTTCTATAAGTAGGCTGTTGCTTGGCTGCAGTGTCTAACATATATTTACAAATCACAGCAACAACCGCCAACTAGGATGAACCCCACCGGAATAAAGGTTTCAGGAAATCTAGATTTAAGCAATTGTTTGGACAGGGCAATTGCCCGACTGGCAGAAGCTTCTCACCCAAGGGAAGCCCTAGGCTCTAGTTTTATGGATTAGAAAAATTCTTTTGCTGGAAATCGCAGTGGAGAAGCTACTGCGCATTCTGTGGCCTGGGTAATCATCAGTACACCTCCTGCCCTTATGGGCCATAGAGCCGCATTAGCTATCCTGGACATGGCCCCAGTTTCGCCACATGTCTTACCTCAAAAAAATAAAATAAAAAAGAAATGTTAGCAAGGTTACCTTTCAAAGAAAAGATTCAAATACTTTTGAAGATATCTTTGAAAGAGCTCGAGCATTGGAAATGCATTGTAAGACAGCTAGAAAAGAACAGAAATAAAAACTAAGTGAAAGACATGCATAAATATCAAAATGGTAATGTTAAAAAGCATTATAGGTGTAACTACCTTTTTCTGTAGATTAGAATACAGTCGTCTAGATTGGCAAAGACTTGGATGAAAGTTATGGGGTCAAACAATATTACTGAAGCACCTTCTTCTGTCTTCCCTTTTGATGCTTTGCTTTTCGACGTGGCAGAAGTTTTTATACTGCAAACTTCAGTTTTACATTATGGTAGGTAGGTAATCTTGAGCGTCAAATCCACGAGGATTATGCTATATTTCCTTACTCGCTCTTGAGGGCATTATAAGATTTCCTTGGGCCTTTGTCTCCTTAATTCACGTCTCTGTGCCCTTTCCCATCAGATAAATTAGGAATTATGGTCTTAAATAAATTGAGAGGAATCAGATCATCAACCAACTCTTGTCTCCTAAGTCCATGTAAAATGATTTTTCCAATGGTACAAGACAATAACTCAGAAAAGTGAGGAGGAATTAATTAAATGATGGGCTGTAGGGCTAGGAACTGACTTTTAACCTAACCTCCATGCCCACTTGTGATTAATCTAGTGTCTAAGTGTATTTATTTAAGCTCTGCTCTTATGCTAGATATTTAAGAGAATCATAATTGTTTTTCTTTTCATTTTTGCTTATGACATGCTACTGTGTTTTTATTTTCTAATGGTATAATGTGGACCATAGAGATGAAATAAGAAATCATTGGACTAGCTGCCATTTATAAAATTACATGATCAATGTGATTTTTCTTCTTAAAATAGCTCTGGCCGGGAGACTTGTATTGTCGATCTGAGCAACTACCTTTGCTTTCCAATGGTGGAAATATTGCCATTTGTAGAGACAATTTAGATCCTTTGCTTATGTGACTTGGATCATTCATGCCCAGTCATCGATACTTGGTACATCCAATCCTCATGAGTCATGAGTCTGTCTGCCATTCTGTCCTATGAAAATCAGCAAGATGTGGGGTCTTAAGGCTCATTAGAGGGTACACTTGGATATTAGGAGACATAATGTTCAAGGCTAGTGACTTAGTGAGGGGTGACTAGACTCAAAGTTTTCAACATAGCTATGAATTGTCATGGGAGCTGCAAAATTTTTGCTGGATTACTGCAATCAGAAGCAGGCCTTTGAAACTAGCCACAGTCCTTTTATAAGGAGGGATTGGATAATTAACCTAAGAATACCCAAAAGGTTACTTCGGACATTTTTGGCAAGTTTTTTTCAATTAATAATACTAAACAAGTTGAATTATACAGATAGTTTGTATCTCCACCGTTCTTTGGAGAATTATTATATAGCTAGATATCTCGTATATTGATGGTGGAGGAGTTTAGTACCTAGAACTAGGCGAGTTCGGTTCCAGCTGTCGTGACTACTTTTGATCATTGGATATACGTGGCCATATCTCTACTATAATTCTGAAAAAAATGAAGAGGAGAAAGAGAGATCCCAAGGTCTGTTGAGATCATATTGTAAAATAATAAATAGAATATAGTTTTGTTGTCCCCTGTTTTGGTTGTTTCTATTGCTTTTCTTGTTGTAGCCGTGCCAAATACAAGTGTTGACTGCTAAAGTGCTGTTTGGTTCTGATTTCTTTTAAAAATACGGTCTGTCTTTTAGGATTCTTTTGAGGGCATGTCCTAACTAGTAGTACCTTACACTTGGCCTTGTATTCATTGCATCACAATTAAACATATTCAGTAGATCTAAGATTTGAATGGCCTTCACAATTTACAACTCCATAATTAAGAAATAGAAATTTCTTAGCTGTCAAATAGTGAAATAGGAACCTCTTAGGTGCTTGGGAAATGGACTTGCACAAAGAGGGGGAAACCCATAATTTAGGTAACTCCATTATTTGTAATGAAAGAAGCATATAAGTAGGTTCTTTTTTAAAAATTTGCAGTTAAGCAGTCTTATCAGATCTTATTCCTTTGTTGACATGAGAGCTGAAAAATTTGCGGAAGTTATTTGAGGAAACTGATGTTCCTCTCGTGAAAATTGTGTTTGAATCTCATATTAGATGGCTGATTCCTCAACTTATGGTTTTTGCAGTCATCAGATTTATGGCTTGGCAGGGGAAAAATAAGGAAATTTGCTTCATACGAGGAAACCTCTTCTGTTGGGTAACTTCTGATAAAATCTTGTTTAAATGCTTTTTTAATCATTTTGAAAACCTGAATGAGTCCTAAAAGATGAAAAAAGGAAAATAAAAAAAAAGTGACATGCCTCCATCAAACCCAAAAAAGAGGAAACAGAAACTAATTATTCTCAAAATTGCTGTTCTGCAAATGTTAACTGCAAAGAATGGGATACAAAACAAAAGAAATTAATCTCCAAAGAACAAATGAACCATGCATGATATAATTAACTATATCTCAGTCACTCTTATATTTACAATTCACAACCCGCAAACAAAACATCACAAACTAAATGAAACGATCTAAAGCCGAGGAACCCAAACTCGCCACACCTTAATGTCACAATCCAGACTACCACTGTATACTAAATAAGAAGTACCAGAAGCAGAGGAATTATTTGTATCCACAGCTGCAGTTAGACATTTAACTGGTTTCATATGTCCTTGTAAAACTGCCAAACAGGCATGACTCTTATCCATCCCTGATGATCTTCTCCATATTCTGATAGTCTTGTCAGCTGAGCCGCTGCACAGCAGATCGGAGACAACAGTCAAGCACAAAATGGCCTTGCTGTGCCCTCTAAGTGCTCCCACAACCACCATGTTCCCACCATTGTTATATTCTTTCTCCCACACCAAAATTGATCGATCACATGCCCCAGAATAGAGCGTGGACTCATCACTGCTAAGAACCAATGCATTTACTGCTGACTTGTGCTTCTGTAGGGTTGCCACCAAGGAGTGTTTTCTTTGTGCTATGTGTTTTTTCCAAACCTTGATTGTCGTGTCAGCTGATCCGGTATAAACATGCCCATCTTTAGATAATATGAGGGCATTGATGGCATCATCGTGAGCCTTGGCCACTGATTCTAGGCACCGAAAATCAGAAGTCCGCCATACCTTGAAAGTCCGGTCCCATGAAGCTGAGTATAGGAGGGAGCCATCCCTTGACAAGGCAAGTGCTGACACAGTGTCAACATGGTGAACCCAGGTACATGACTTGTGCCTCCGCACTTGGACATAGTTTTTGGTTGAGAATAGCCTCAAGAAACGATCATTCATTGTTGGAAGAGTGGCTATACATTGGTATTTCTTTTGGTGACCGTCATTACTATTATCAATCTTCCAGACCCGAATTTTGTGATCCTGATGGGCACTGAACAGCTTGTCTTCTAAGACAACCAGAGACTTGACCGCCCCGTTTGCAGTGGCCACAAGATTGCTGTTGTTAAAGCCTTGATTCTGATGGTAAGTAGTAAAGTCTCGGGACCAAATTCGGATTTCATCATTGTAGGACCCACTATAGAGGTGTTTTCCGGCGAGGATGACGGAGAAAACATTGGAGGTATGGCCTGTGAGGGTGGAAAGACATTGGTGGTGGACGTTGGTAGATTGTTGGTCAAGTTGTTGGGATGATAATGAGAGAGAAGGGAGGGATTGAAGACTTCGTTGCGAAGAGAGGGATGATGATGAAGAACATGAAGAGTACCCAGACCGAAAGTTATAGGAGTAAGATTGGTTATCTTCTCCTGAACGGGCATGGCATGGTAGAGGACATGGAAGAAGCCCCATTTTTTTTTTTTTTTGGTTGATGTTCAAACTTGAGAGGGGAAGAGTCAGAAAATGGATTGGGGTGGGTAAGTAAGGAATACACCAAACGTGTATTTAAAGGTGAGGCAATGAAAGGAAAAAGGGGTCATGGTTATGGCCAATTCAAATGCATTTGGGTAAAGAGTAAAGAAGAGGAAATTGGAAAAATAATTCTGGGGTCCACAAAGATACTGTTGAGAATGTAAGCAAATACGATACTGTACTAGAAGTGAGGCCAACTTAGCTGGGCTCATTTAGCACTTTAGTCCATTCTTATGGGTCCATCCTTCAGTCACCTTTTATTATGCCTTCCACTGCCTGCTAAGGAATTACCTGATGATGTTTTCATCTGTTTGCCATAAGTAACTAGCGCATTTTTCTTTGTAATTTATAGTTGCAATAATTTTAGAGAAATGGTCTTGCGTTCAAAAAAATTAAGTCTGGGATTCTCTCCTGTCCAGAGGAACTGCTGCATAAACTGGCATTTTTTCGACAGGTACATTTGGTTACCGTTTTTTATTGGCTCCGTTTAGATTTGATCTATGTGATCTCTGCATTATAATTCTCGTTGCAGATAATTTCTTTCATAAAATGGCTTGTTTGTTGGAAAAATGAGCTGTATTTGATTATCTACCTCCTACCTGTCATGATACTTTTGTGACAAATACACAATCCTGAGAACCAATGGTCATCAGTATTTTTGCAGTTACATAATAAAGTGTGGTATTCGTGACGAGTCGCGGACAGTTGCTTGTTCAAAGGAAAAAATGTGTTTTTAATTTTTAGGCTAGATATCAATCCAATAAAATAAAACCGTACAGAATTGATGTTTTTAGGTTTGATTTGGTTTGGTTTCATTTTCTTTTTACCTTTTCAACAAAGCTAGTCAATTTTGAAGCATGCACAGCCCTGTCATCTAATTGCACAAGATCTTTTCCCCTACAATCTTACAAATCCTTTTTCTTATGTGCAAAACCACATCAGCAAAGTCATGAAAGAGGCAAGGTGTGGGTGGATTGAAGCACATATAGTTTTATCAACTTGAGATTTTGGATATGAAATTTCAAGTCTCAAATATTAACCCAACTTGTCAGCGACTCTTATTGTCGGATGATGTTAGAACTCGATGGAAAAACTGTTTCAATCATTCCAGAAGCGATGAAGATCAGCTGAAAGATTTACCCTAATGAGGCCAAACTAGACCTAGTCGTCACGTGCTGAGGCTCCATCTAAGCCACTTGTCTCTATGTTTGCTTATTTAAAGGGACGTTTAAAAATTAGTAAAAGAACGTATTTAAAACATTAACGTTATCAAAGAAGAAATATTTTAACATAACAAGTAGGGTGACGAGATGAAGTAGGGTGGGGAGGAAAGTGAAAGGAGGGGCTGATATAATGGATAAGGAAGCAGTGTAGTGAAATACCTGAGACTAGTGGATGCTGCTAGCTAGGCAGCAATGAAAGGAACTCTTTTGAACTTGACCTTTTGAATGCAGAATGGGTTATCTTAAAACTATTTTTCCTTTCAGTTGTTTCATGTTGTTTTCTGTTTATCATTTACTAGACTTAGAAAAGACCAGCTCCAGAAAATAACGGATTACCGAATCCCCACTTCCCCTCCCCAAAAAAAATTGTCGAAAAGGATAACCTTATTGAATTATTCTTGTACAATATATATATTGCTGGGTAATGGATAAGAGTGATGAATGTTTCTATTCTACAGCTATTGCTGTATAAATGTCTTGTTATGGTGTTTCAACTATCTCTTATTTTGAGTCTTTATGTGTATCCTCTTTGTAGAATAGATTGCTACTGGCTGTGATAAACATAAAATTCTAAGGTGGGAAATTATTATTATTTAATTGATAACATGAACCTCTCTAATCTGTTACAATTAACAAAATTCATTCTCAACTGCATTAAGGTGATTTTTTTTTTTTTCTCTACTACTATCCAGTTTGACTGCCTCATCGGCTCTTCCAAATACCAAAGAGCTAAATCCTGAAGGTGATATCTCCTTTTCCCTTTTAGATAAGGCCAAGGTTTCTTTAAGTGGAAGTTGGTTATTTTTCCGTAAGTACGGAACTTTATTAGCCCCAAGTTCCTCAACTACTTTTGGATGGAATGGTGGCCTCAATAGTACTAAAGCATGCATCATTGGACTTTCATAAACATATACTGCAGATATTTGATGGTATAAGTGGTGAGCATAGATCAGCTCTTTTTATTGTAAGTTGTTGTAGTACTTCTCTGCTGGTGGGATGAGGTATGCTAGAGATGAGTTGATCTTCATGCCCTGGCTATGATCGAGCCACTTGTTATCTCACAATTGGACCTACATGTGTACGTGGGCTCGCTTCATTCTGAAGCATTTACATACAACCGGCACAGAACACAAGTAAAATACTGAAAGTTTCTCTTAAGCCTTGATAAGCTACATAATCGATACAGAATTGGAGTATAGGAAGCCGTATTTTGTAGTTTACTGAAATTTTTGCCAGGTCTTATTTTTGTAGTCCTGATAAAAAGTGAACATTTGCAAATAAACTGTTTGCTCGAAGGGGCAAGAGTGTCTGCATTCCAAAGTTCCTTAAACTCTGTTTTAGCAAGATCCATATCAGCATTTTTTTTTTTTTTGGGGGTGGGGGTAGGGACAAGCATAGCAGTGTTACTGTCTCACAATGGAATTAAAAAAATTCTAAATTTAATTATCTTCAACCTGTAATGATCTCATTCTATGATGGCAACCAACACTCCTAATGCAGGAGGATTACAGTAGCTAAAATCATAGGGGGCGGAATGTATGGCTGCTACTATGTTAGTGTGAAATTAATTTGAACATGCAATCTTCTTGATGTCCTTTATGAAAACAAGTCCTAAGAGGAGTCCTACTCACAGCCCAATATAGAGCCCTTTTCTATCTAGTAAAGCAAAGGTTCCTTTCTTTTGCTGGTCCTCATTGCCTTGAGATCTTGATTGACTGCAATTAGAGCGAGGAATGGTGGTCCAGGTAATTGAAAACTCTCAACTTGGCTTCATAATGTCCATGGACTGACGTCCATATCCTGCTTGAACTCTTCTCGGCTTTCAAAGAAAAGGGAAAAAGGGAGAAAAGGAAAAGGAAAAGCCGAAAAAGAAATAAAGGCATCCATCAAGAGGGTTATTGATATTTGAAATATGTTGAATGTTTTAAACTTGGGATCTTTTTCTTGAGGGGAAAAAATATCTGATTGAAGCTTGAAGGAGTAGTGGGCTTCTTATGTTCTGAGTGTTGGCGTTTATTGCTTCTTGCAAGTTTCGTAAGGCATGGTTCATCATAGGCCTCTTGTTGCTTGACTTTTAGACTTATATGTTGCTGTATTCTTGCTGTTATTTGTGCTGGTAAGGTAATAGACTAGACTCCAAGTTAGCCAATACCAATATTTTATCCTGGTTTTACCAGGAGTCAAGTATTAGGTGATTGGAATTTTCGGTACTCAACTTTTGATGATATTGTTTTAGACCCTTATGTGTTGATATTCTTCAGTATGAATCTGATTGTTTTCTGTTTTTTGTTTTATTTTGTTCTTCTTTTTTTTTATTTGATGGGGGACACTGACTGATGAGAACCATGTATTTTGGTAAACAGACACAAAATTAGAATGATTTTTGGTAAATAGAATCAAAATTAGAATGATTTTTGGTCTAAATTGGATTGTCTTGTACCCTTGTCCTATTATCCTCTCATGTGGTGGTATTTCAAAGTAAAACAAAGAGTCTATATGAGAATATGTGTTTCTCTCAAGCTATCGGAAGTGGATGCCAGTAGGCAAGAATCCAAGTGGCTATCTTGTTAATTCAATAGGTGTGTTTTTATTTCCTTCCCTAATCCTAGACAATCAAATTTGTACCCACCCTCAACCCCCCTTCCCCCACCCTTTCAATCTACAAACCAAGAAAAAAAGGAGTCTGTGGACCACTTGCATTTGCACGAATATAACAAATGAAGTTCAAGGATTACTGGAGGGTCAAAAGTTGGATGGATTTTCTTTTTATTATAAATGAAAATCCAAATGGAAAAGGCAAGAGAGGTGTTTTTTTGTTTTTTTTTTTGGGGGGAGGAGGAGGGGAGGGGAAGGGGTTACAAAAGTTGGTTTTAATACTGTAACAGCTTTGGATGTTTCAGATCTTGCCATTATTTCCCTACATTAAGCATCTTCTAACTTTTGCACTTTGATTTAAGAAAGAAAACAAAAATATCTCTGTTGAGTTTACGTTCTCACTGTCTGTCCTCTTCAAAGTGGAAGCTTCTTGCAAGAAATATCTTCATAATTTAGTTGATCTGTATAATGTGTAATGTTGACAATAAATCACATCTTAGAAGATGCCAATATCAGATGATGGGATCTACTCTTGATTTCCCATTGCATATAATACGTTTTTTCATCGAGGTCCCATAAACAATGGTTGATGTTAGCTCTTCGTCTAATGCTACAGGATGATGATAGGCCCTTTTCGTTTTCAGGAAAGCGCTTATTATTTCTGGTGGTATGCACAATTGGCACAGTGAGGAGCTCTTCAGAAAGTGACCTTATACAGTTGATTTTTAACCTAAGCATCAGGTGAAATGCCCACCAAGTTTCATGTGAGGCGATCACTTTGACACTAACCTTCTCGTTGGACCATATTTTTTAATCTTTTGTACTGGGAACTGTGTGAAATTTGAAATGTTCACCTCCTCATAAAAGCTTGGTCAAATGCTTCAAATCCATGGGATACTACATCCATCAGTTGTCCTGTTTCGTTTATTGGTACGTTTACCAGAGAATTATATGAGGTACTTCAATGATTGTACATCAAATTGCATAAGAGTGTGAGACTTGTAGCCAATCAGACCGATGCCCCATCATCACGCTAGGTGCCTTCCATCCAAGACTCCCAAGTTTAAACCAGAGCGAACACATTGCTATTGAGGAGGGTGGGGTGCAGCAAAGGACTGGCATAAGACTATGGCCTTGCCTTGGTGCCTGCATACGGCCTTTGTCTACATAACATTTTCAAGAGAAAAGAAAATGATTATGAGAGTGATGATTTATTAACCAATTTGCATTATCTTATTTAGTCTACTTTAATCTCCTGAAGAGAAGTTAAAACATATTGGCTGATGGTAGGTAATATAAGTCATAAGCTAATGAGATCTAAATTAGCCGTCAACTCTCAAGTTAAGCTAATGAGACTGAAAAGTAATTTCCTATATCTGTACCTATGTGTACTTCATGTCCTTGTGTTGCTTTTTAGGTATATTTCCACTTTTCCATGCTTATGTTTTTTCCTGTACTTAGCTTTTCGAGAGCTTAGTATGTCTAATTGCAAATGGTTAGTCCTTTTAGCTTTTGATGTCCTCTTGCACCTGACTAAGTGATGGTCATAATTAGCTTAAAAGGGGCCCCTGATTATGGCAATTATCCGTTGCTTTTTTTTCTTCCACATGCAATTAATGCATTGTTTTTCTGTCTCTCACCAATTTTTCAAGACGGGAGTATGAGACCATCTTATTTTGAGACATGCTTAGGTGTTTGTCTTTCCATGCCTCCTCCGATTGATCATGCCATGTATATATCATTCCTTTTTCATGGTGTATTTAGTTTGCTTAGGTAGAAGGTCACTGAAACAATAAATATATTGCGTATTTAGTTTATTTAGGGGATGCCCAAAGTACCTTTTTTTAAAAAAAAAAAAAAAGATAAACGTGTCTCTTATTCTTACTTGCCTAAAATTCCAAATAGAACCTCTCTGTTTAAGATGATAAGGTTCTAGACTACATAACAAGGCTACTTTTATCCTTATTAGCTATCGGTAAGTACATGGGCGAGAAGAAAGTTGAGTCTCATGCTCTTATCTTTTGCCATCTGAACAAAAATGTTAAGAAAAACCATGCTAAATTTGACTGATTGGAAGGGCTCATTTTGCTATCTGTATTATGCCCCCTGCACATTAAATTCAGGTTATGTTTGATCCATATCAAATATTGTCAAGTCCTTTTCTATTGGACCCCTTTCTCTTGTGAGGCACCTAGCCATTTTGCTCTCAGTGTCGTAGGAACAGTTGGTTTTGTCGTCTTGCTCTAAACATGACCAATAATTAGCCTTTCCCTTGCCCGTCATTATATTTGCTAACATCCGCTCTTCCGTCTCTCTCATGTTTTTTACTCTGCAGAGCAGAAAATCTGCATAAATAACATGTGATTGCTGTTTATTCCCTACTTCATGGATTCATTCACAGTTGTAACGTATCCAATAGGGCAGATCTGGCCAGGATATTTACTGAAGTTTATCTGTTAAAAAAAGAAAGAAAGAAAGAAAGAAAGAAAGCAGATTATCAATAAACATCCCTTGAACATCAATCCAGTTATTTTTTTGGATGTTATTCAAGCATGAAGTATATTTTTAGGCATTTGCAGTCGAAATTGTAGTCCAATGCACCCCTCCATCTATGATCCTGTCTAAGTAGCATACCACGATCTCAAACTTGTTCGATGTTATGCAGCGTTTCTCAGCCTAGGTTATCTAAGTCTGATATCTCACATCAACATGGCCAGCATTGTTATCAGCCAGGCATTACCCAAAGTGACTTCTCAGACGAATAGTGTCGGAAGTTACTAGTTGACATAAATGAAGATTTATATCTAGATTCATACCAATTCTGACCCCGTCAGCTAATTTCCTACCACAATTTGCAGAGAGGTCTGGTTCCTATCATCACCAAAAATCCTTCACAAGAAAATTAATTGGATATCAATTATCCAACCAATTAGCATCTTCTCTGTCTCTCTCTGTCTATCTCGTTTGTTCTCGATCTTCATGATCTCCATCTGTTGCCATCTAATTGGGAGCTCAAAAGATTTGGGAAAATCATGATTGGGGGGTGTTGAAAATCTCCAGTTTTGCATTCCTTGAACCCAATTTGTGCATTGGCCGGTTCAATTAATTGGACTTTTCTTTGATGCAAAAATCATGGGGCCCCTTAATTTGAAGGGCACCTCTATGATGAGATAGATAATAGTTACTACATCTAGTTACTTCCTAATTGCATGCTTTTATAAGTCTTTTTATACATCAATTCATTCATGTCGCTGTTGAAATGGACGTCTATTACATGGAGTATGCACTTTTCTCTATTCTTTTTCCCTGTTTTTGTGAGCATCTTTCATTAATAATAGTAATGATTTGTTAAAAAGCATTATCTTATCCAAAATTTTATCACAATAGCTGTTCTCAAGCACAATTTGATACCTTTTTTCTTTTGGGAATTTCAGGAGGGTTTCAGAGCAGGGCAATGTTAAGGAACCAAGGTTAGTGCACCCTCTCGAGAACCTAAAACATCCCGAACCCATGTAGTTTCTTGTCCGTCTCCCCACATGGATATAAGAATCAGGCAATTATTACAGCTTGCATTTCTAGGAAGACGGCCCTTCGTTGAATTTAAGATTCAAATCCCATATATAGTCCCTTGTCACGATCTCTAAACTTCTTCCATTACCATATTTCATAAATGGCTGCTGATCAGGAATAGCCTTTCCTCACTATGCTTTCCAAACAATTTATCTTTGACAGTTGCATTGCACAAAAAATTGTCACCTTATGATCGAGTCTTCTTGGCACTCGCTGAGGAAAGAGAATATATGAAAAACAGTTGTACAGTGTTGTCCTTTGTTAACTGCAAACTCAAACTTTCAGAAATATAACAACAAGCCTCGTTGACTGTCCACAAATTTTTCCACCACATAAATCATGTCCTGGTCCGCCACTCTCACCTTAACCTAGCTAAGCATTGCTTGGTAGAAATTTCTGAGTCATTTATCCAGTATCCACATGTGGGATAGCTCTAAAAGTCAATTCTTTTGGCAAATTTTTTCCCAGCTTGAATTATAATAGACTAAAATAAAATGTATGTTGAATTGTCTTATGCTTCTAAAGTATGGGTAGTACGCATTTAAAGCTTTTGTAAATATGGTATAATACTCTAATGAAATCGACCATCCTTTAATGCTAAAATTGATTATATGCTACTAGGCGATAAGTATTTTTGTCAAGACTGAGAATTCATGTATGTCAATTATTCTAGGACATTTTTAGAAAAAGGGAAATTTTTACCTGAAAAGAAACTATCCTTTTCTTTAACAGGAATAGAAATTTCCATGGTTAAAACGTAAGTAGTAGCTTCCCAGGCCTAACGGGCTCTACAGAATCTCCTCCAAAATGGTCTGCTTGGTTTTGGGTTGGACATTTTTATTTGTAAGGCTCGGGCTAACTCATCATCCAGAGCCAAGACCGCTAGACAAACCAGCTTCGCCCATGACTATGAAGTATTTCGAGTAGAATCAGCTAGGCCTCAGCCAAGCTCCATCGATCCAATTGCCAAGTCTAAGTAGGTAGTCAAATTTGGTGACGGTAAGAAAGATAAGAAATATGAACCGGGAAGAATAGGGAAAGCAAAAATGCGAGTTACTCCAAAATTATAGATAATAATTTAAGTAGAACATTTTTGAAACTATTGCTTTAAAAACAAAAAAGTTACATCTCACACAATGCCTAGGACAATGACAATATCTAGAGCCCAAGCCTGATGGAGTTACTTATGAGTTGTTTCAACAAGCCTATTTGTCCTCCTTAGTCCACAATTTCATAATTTTAGCAAATTTTTACTCAATATGATATATGGCATTTACTAACATTTAGTAAATCTAATTAATCATACTTAGTTTGAGCATCAAATTGATTAAAAAGTACTTAGTTTGAGCCATACAAGGATTGAATGCCTTGAATGTCATCCCCTTGTAGTTCCCTCTTTTGCGCTCCAGGGGCAATAGAGGGATACATCACAGCGCTCGGGTCATTTGTATGGGCCAGCCCAAGGAGATGCCCAATTTCATGAAGCACAACCGAGGGTAAATCCGTCTCATCAGGCCCAGGATTCTCACTCCACTTCTCATCGCCATCAAAGTGGGACCTCCCATCTCTTGGGCTAAACGAGTGGCCCAATGTTCCTCCTGGCCCATCAAATGGGTTGCCATCCCCATGGTCACCCTCATAGAAGGCAAACACCAAGTCGGACTCACTATCCTCTGACACGGCCTCGAATGAAAATGGGCTCACTTGGGCCCATTTTCCTAAGGCCTCCTCCAACACTGACGCCATGTTCTCCGTTCCTTGCACTGCCGTCTCCGAGAGGTACCTATAGGTGAGGTGGTACTGTGATGGCGGCCATTGCCCCCAGTGAAGGCATATAAGGATGCTCCGTAGATTGACTTCCGACTCTTGTAGGGTACATGGGGACGATGCATTGTGTTTGAGCCGTTTATGATGTCCGGAAAACCACACCTAGTAAAACAACATATGAGACATCAACATTAATAAGTAAAGGAGTTGGCTAACGAAGACTCAAGCAATGTAATATGCGGCTAAAATGTCTAAAAATTAGCAATGCAATATAGGTAAAATATATGAGAATTAGCATATTTTCCAAAATATTAAGTTACAAGATATAACATGTACCTTGGTTTCACCATCTGTTTCACTTGTCTCGGTATCAAGATATCCGGTTATCGGTAACCGATGGTTAAGTTGATAGGTTTTGATAGCCGACTCAAGGTTCTCGTCAAATAATTCATCATCTTGACTTGTAAAGAGGTTTGCCTCATCTTTAGACAAAGCATAACCTTGTAGGTAGCCAAATGTGGCAAGGTAGCTCTTAAGGTGGGGAAGGCCATAAACCTTTTGGCCTTTCATGGATCCCTCCAAGTTCCTTATGAACCCAAAAGGGTTGGCATTAGCATGTGTATGTGAATGGATTGTGTGGGAAAACAATGCTAGGAACAAAAGCGAAAGTGGAACAATAAGAAAAGTATTTGTGGCCATTTTGCCAAAGGCTACTTACAAGTGGAAGCTCTCTTTTACTTGGTTTAGGCCTTTGGGTGAGCCAATGGGATATGGTGTTGGCCCTTTATATAGTTTCTTAAAGGTTGAAAGAGAATTGAAAGCAGCACGGGAACATACTTAATGCAACTACTAACTAGAGTCCTTCCGTTGCCACTACTTTTACATAGCTTGGGTCAATGGATTCTTTGGTCCAAATTACTTAACAGCTAGGACAATGTGGAAGTCACATATCAGGTTTTTAAAAAATAATATTCTAAAAGAAAAAAAAAGAGGAGAAAATACGTATATTACGAGTCTGTTTAACCATAGATTATATATGTATACGTTTACTAGCTAAAAGTTAGAGAGAGATCTTACTTATATCCAATACAAGATGGAAAAAAATATATATTATTTATGAGTAATTTTCATGAACAATAAGGTTCTTCTCATCATAATAGAACGAGTAATTTTCTTGAACAATAAATAGTGCAAACTCCATTAGGTGGTCGTTTCTTAGGATTATAAGATTCCGGCCAATTTGGTACACTCTTAGTTGACTTGTTAAAGTTAAAATTATTTAGGTAGTCCACCCTTTATTTTTTTATTTAAAATGATAGAAATAGCTCTAGAAAAAATTTTACTTCCCACTGTCGTTTTGGATGCGGGACAACTTTTTCTCCCCTCATTTTACAAAGTTTAAAATGTAAGGTTTTTATTATATTCGTCTTAAAAGTTTTTCGAGATCTTCTTAAAAATTTTGACGTAATAAATAAATTAATCTATGTTTTGTGATTCCATGATACCAACAATGCAACTCTATGTGTGATGAATAATGAGTAGCCATTTATAAAATTTTAAAATCAACATCGTGGACTGATAATTACGTTTATGCATTTTTTTACACGGACACAATCATTTTAAAGAAAATAAAAGGAAAAAAATGTAGTAGAGTCACGGCTTAACTAAGGCCATCTGATGCGGAAATGAGGTCATATATAAATAATAAATTAACTCCATCGTTGTATTGAATTTCTGCAAATTTATCACGTCAATCTCAAACAGTTTCGGTGGATCTTTTTGACATCCAAATAAGCCCATGTCTAGAAGTCGGTTCCTTGTAAAACAAAAAATTAAGGGTTTTGGATTGAAATAAATTATACTCCGGAGTTATTGGACGTTTATTTATTAAATTATAAAGTTGACTAATTACATATAGTATTTTAGGAATGATTTTTTTCTAAATCGCCACCAATTTAGGGGTGATAATTCGATTGTTTTATGACCTGTCAAACTGAAAAAAAAAGTAAATTAGAAAATGATAACTGATTTAGAGGAGGGTAGCACAGTAATTTTCCTTTTATCATAAATTAAGTGAGAAGTAATTGTCTTTTTAATCATTTATCAAGTATTTAGTTATGACTTTGAGAAGTGTTTTTATTTGTTTTAGCTAGATGTATTTGTTTCTAGTGGCCAATTTCTTGTATTTTGCTTCTTGGCAATATTTTTAGGTTTTATCCATTTAATTATTGAAAAAAGAAGCCCAAGTCTAAATTAGTTAAGAACACTTGGTATTGCTAATTACCTATGAAGAAAATAATAGTGGATGTTATCTGACATCGATAAGAAACCTCGAGTATGTATATAAGCTTGTTAGTAAGCCCCCTCCCTAACTGCTAATTAATTTAGTGTTGACTTTCTTCGTCCTATTTCTACCCAATTAATGTGATTTAAATTTGTTTTAGTTGAACTAAACTTGTCTATGCCTGGTATTTTCCTCATGGATTATCTATACTTATTTGGAAAAACTTAAATAAATTTATTTGTGTGGATCTAAACTTTTTTTTATTAGTAACTTATCTCGATTTGAAAGAAAATATAAGTTAAAAAGAATAGAACTTTAATTGACCCAGCATTTTGAGTCAATTGGATCCATTTATATATTTTTTTTTTATAAAGACATCCACACTACAAGGTTTTCTTATAATAAAGACATTATTTTATTTTATTTTTGTATTTTTTGAAATTGCAAATATATTGAAGAAATACACAATGAAAAATACTATAATGTATGAATAAGTATAATAAATCCACATGAGAAGCTGTGACTAAATTTACATCTAGACTTGGAAATCAAAGTCATTTAAGCGCAATAATGGGATTTTTCATGAGTCTAAATAGACTTTTCTAGTAGTTGTGAGTTGTGACTATAGTTCATGCGTTCATACTAATGAAATCATAGTCCTTTTAGCTTAATTAATAATGGGATTTGTGGACCTTTACCCAGTTGCTTTTTAGTGTCTCCCTTTGATTTTGCCATTCCCTTCACGTTAATTAGAATTCTTATTTTGAAGTAGACCGATTTAGAGAGTAGAAACACAAGTTTATCTCTTATTTCTTAACATGGTACGATGTTAGTAGCAGCATTCATGGCAGTCTTTAAGAAGATTTATCTTATTTTTTATAATTTAGCTGAACGGGTGATATTGTTAGTAGTAGTACCCTATTAATGATAAAGAGAAAAAAAAGTAGACCGATTCGTAGTGTAGGGCCAATATGTTTTTGTCTAAGAAAGTACGAAGCTTTCACATTCACAATCGTCGATGGTATTTAGTAGGCAGTAGAATCTCTAAATGTGAGTTAAATTTTTTATTAATTTTACATCGTTTTTACAATTTAATATCTTATTAGTGGCTAACATTTAATCTTAAAAGACGGTGATACATGTATTTTTGAAAATAAGAAAGGGAGAGGGTGATTGAAAATCTTCAATGATTAATCCTCTGTTTTAAAATACATGTCGTTTTAAGGTTACGGGAAATACTAAGGAAATACAAAATTGGTGATAAATTTTATGTTAAAAACCAAGCTATCCCCTATATTTTATTAAAAATGAAGAAAATTAATGAAAAAAACAATTAATAAGGATAAAATTGGTAACTAGTAATTAATATGTTATTGGAATTGTAAAGTGACAAGTATTGTGAAACGAGAAAAAATTAGTTAAAATGACATGTATTTTGAAACGGAGAAAGTACTCATTAAGTCCATTAAATTAGGACATGCTCTAATATTGCAAGGAAGGAATTACCTACCCAATATTTATTTCGTCAAAAAATTAATACTAATCCAGTATTTAAAGTAATTAATTGGCTGATGCATTTTCTAAGGAGACTGAATTATGCTTTTTTCATTTTTCATTGTTGATGATTTAGCCTTTATATTTTTTCTAGCATTCATATTTCTTATTCAAAAAATTTTTACTTCATTATATTAGTAACTATGTCTATTTTTAAAAGACGCATTCTTATTTTTAGGTATATTCGTAAAAATTTATATTATCTCATGGGCTGTATTATTAGTATGTAAAAAATGTTTTTCTGCTAGCCATCTTGATTTTCTTTATGAGTCAACTTATATCTCAGAAATTTTGATTAAAAAAATTATATCTCATAAATAAATCACAATATAACATTTGGTCATGAAAGTCATTTTAAGCAAATAGGCCGCTGTCAATGCATAAATTGTGGAGCTACATTACATGCAATTTATTATCACCTCATAAATAAATTCGTAAATGCAACTTCATTGCCAAAATTTCTTATATTCATATCACTTTACAATATATTGCAAAATAATTCAAGATGTCCATGAATGAAGTAGGACCAGACCATAGTATGCCCGTCCATAATTTACTAGAGGACTTCACAAGACTCAACCGCGTAGTTGTGGGCCTCTGGTTGTGGTCATGAAGTTTTTTAAGGTATAATTGGTGTGTAAAAGCTTATATAAAGAAGTTCGAATATACGTCTCAGTTATTGTCATTTTTCGAGAAATTTTACTAAATGAGATAACCGACGCTTACATTTTCCCCTATATTAACGTATCTAATATTATAATATAACAATAATAATAACTTTTGGTGAGGGATTTAGTGTCATGGTGTACGAAGATATCAAAATGTAAACAATCTTACTCCTTACATTGTAAAATATTAGTCACTCTTCTTGTAGGGAGTAAGACTATCTACATTTTGATATCTTCAGACAGACATGAAACTAGGTCCGTCACCAAAAGTTATTATTGCTGTTATATCATAATATTAGATACATTAATATAGGAGCAAAATGTGAGTATCAGTTATCTCATTTAGTAAAACCTCTCGAAAAATTATACTAACTAAGACTGATATTCGAATTTTGTTTATATCAGCTTTTACACATTAATTATACCTTTAAAAAAAACATCCTGACCACAACCAGACGCCCACAACTACGCGAGTAAATTATGGACCGGCATCCTATGGTCCAACTTCATTATTTAGGGGTGTGGGGTTGTTTCCTTGTCATTTGGTTTATGTGATAGAAAATATCATAAGAAACTAGGGAGAAATTGCGACCTAAGTTTTCAGAATTTCAGATTAGTAATATTTCTGTCATTTTGGAGTATTTAATGTATTGATTAGGCAGGTGTATGATACAAATTTTAATATTTCATCTGGACCGTAGTAACACCTTTCATCATAAAGGATGTCATTTTGTTATTTTTGAGAAGAAAATATGATCTTATTTTATTAACTAGATAACTGATTCATCAATACATAATGGTAAATAGTTGGGGGACATAAACCTACCCAAATTTGTTCTCCTTTTGGGGTTAATTTCGGCTAAAATGTTGAACTATCTAATTACCTTTCTATTTTATATTAGAGTACTCGATAGCAATAAATAAGTTACAAATTTTCAAAAGATTTTGTAAAATGGTATCAAATTTGACTATCTCACTCTTGACACTTACTATCATAGATAGATAGTTATATTTAAATTTTTCGTCACATTAGAGTCCCTGACATCATGTTTTGAGACATCTATATTTTGATTCTACTTACTACTGCAACTTACAAGGATGCCATTCACATAGTACCTAGTTTTTATTTTTTTCATCAGTAAATTTTGATGACGCAATCCTTCCCAATCAATCCCACATCCCAGCCTAATTTTTCAACGAAAAGAACTTGCATGTACTATTTTTGAAAAGGACCTTATAACAAGTGTAGGCACCTTTACCCCCAAAAAAAAATTAAATAGCAAGAAAGAATGGAACCCCTCCCCCCGCAAAGAAAAAACAATGAAAGGGGCTCATCACCATTGTCGTCCAGTCCAAGATGGTGCCCAATTCCCTTAAGCAACAACAAGAGCCCAATTCTCTTTTGGGCCAAATGAAAGGCCCAAACTCTGCCAAGGTCCATCAAACGGTGTACGAGCTCCACGGGCCTTGTAGACAGCCCAAACTGCGTAAATGAGTTTTGAGAAAAATAAATGAAAACAAAATTCACTATATTATGCCCTGTTTAATCTTTCTTCAAGTCATGTAACAAATCTGAATAATCTCTACTCCTCTCTATTCCACAAAACAACACAAATTCCTCATTATATAAGTCTTTTGGATGCTTTTTTAATCAATGGGTAGTACTCCTTAGGCAACATTAACTATAATATTCATGAGATCCCCAACACTTGTTTTTTTAATGCGTAAATTTACGTACGTATATAAGGTAGGGAGAATTGAACTCTGAGCTCATTTTCTAAAATCAGTCATTCTATTACTATATTACCCTCAAAGGGATGAGTCAAACTACTAATAACCATAAAAAATAAAGCTATCCATTCAATGGCGGAGCAAGGATTTTAGATTAAGGGTGTCAATCTATAAATACTCATTATTATATATATTTAATAAAAATTCTGCTCACTTCAAAGTAACTTTTTTGAATTTTTTTAGAATAAGGATGTCCATACACACCTTTAAACTCTTCGAGGTTCCGCCACTGTCTCTATCCCGTTATATATTTTCCTCATTTACAAAAACTCAAATTTAAATAATAAAAATACTAATGAAGTTGAGACACGTTATTATTTTGTTTTAAGATGTATGACTTGATCAATCTCTTATGAAAATGAAACCTCAAAAATACAGCCTCCCACGTCGAGACACAGAAATGAACCGGCTTCTTCACCTTTCTTCCTTCCTACTCATGCACTCCATTCATTTTCTCTCTCCTCAATCTGCACATTTCTCTCTTCTCAACCTCAAATCTCAGTTCATTCACTCATAGGAATTTCCCAGAAGCAAAAACAAAAAAATGGGTGGTCATGATTCGTTCGGAAATTCATGGGCAGGTCAATGGGATTACAGCAACGAAGATGATCAATCCTCTCCACTGAACAGCAAGAAGAAATCAGGGGGAAGAAAAGCTTGACGAAGAAATACTCGAAGAAATTCAGCGAAAGCTTTAACAAAACCAGAGAAGCTGCTTCGAATGGAATGGATAAGTCGAAGGAATCCGTCTCTGCTGGAGTCAAGAAGGTCAAGAATGGCGCCTCCTGGTTTAAGCAGCTTTTTCGCACTAATTCATCTCTCTCTAAGGGGTGTCTAACTAATTTTACTTTCGTTCTTTTTTATTTTTTTCAAAAAAAAGGTCGTAAAAAAATAATAAAATGAAATTGTCACAGCCTTATTTGTGTTACACCTTAAGATTTGATCTTGAGTTGTGAAAGTGAACCTTTTTTTTGGTATTATCGGTAAATTCGTATGGTTAAATCTTATATAATGTGACGGGGACTGCAATATTACAATTTTCGGTTTGATGGTTAAATCATTTTTCCAAATTTTTTTATATCGGTTATGTTATGTTAAAACTATCATGAGTAGATATGAGGATATAGTAATATTGCAACCCCTCTTTTATTGAAAAGGATCTAGGTAATACGAGGATGAAGGTGTTGTTGTGAGGTCGGTTGTTGATTGTTGAGAGTTTGGACGTAGTTATTTTTTTATGTATAATAGGGTTCAATTTATTTATTTAGTGTTGTGAGGTTGGTTGTTAATTCTTGGAAGTTTGGACGTGTTTATGTTTTTTATGTACAGAGAGTTCGATTTATTCATTTGTGTAGTGCACAAAGTTCTTTTTGTGTTTGAGCTTGGAAGTTGCACGATTGGTTATTTTGTCTCGTTTTATTTAGTTTTTGAATTTAAAATTGGGTATTGCTTATTGTTTCTTTAACAAAGTCATTAAGGGGCAAAAAACAGGGTCGCAACAAGCATGCTTTTAATAGTTGAAAGGGAATAATATTTCCAAATCTATTATTATTCATAGAATCGTATTTTTACAAAGACAAAAAATGCAAGCTTTGCTCTGACTATTTTATAAGGGATTTGAGGTCTTGTGTTTGATCGAAAAAATTTTCCTTTTTCAAAAGGAGGAAAAAATGAACAAATTTACATGCTCTTGTAAGCAAATTCGGAAGAATTGCAGACTTAAGACGCATGTGGAGCACAACTTCACAAACATAGAAGGGGGCCTTCATGGACCTCGTGTTAGATCACATGTATACTACGCGTGGGAAAAGGGTCTTATTTAAGCGTATGTTTTGTATAAAACTGTAAAAAGTTGAAAGATAATAAAGAGTTATGAATAAAACTGTACGAGTTACAAAAGCTGTAAAATAAAATAGCTGTAAAGTTATAAAAAATTATAAAAAAATATAAAAATTTATAAAACTGTAACATTGAGTTAAATGAAACATAACTTCAGTGACTTTATTGAAATTATTTAGTATATGCTTCTCAAGATAACACAAAAAAACACCGAAAAAAGGAAGGGACCCACCAATAGATAAAAGCATGAATCAGTACAAAATGCACAAACGACAATGAAATCAAAACGCTATATGTGTCATGTGTGTACTTATTACTCTCAAAACGTTAGCGACGAGTCTCCCATCGCAATCCACCACGTACAAGTCACAGTCATTTGGTCATTCCCACATGAACGTGCCACAAATGCCCAAATGCTTTCGATCATAATTCATCAAACAAAACAGGCCTCCTCTACTTTATATCTCTTAAAAGAAAGGAAAATTAGCAACCCATCTCACTCACTCACTACCTCCCTCCAAAATGCTACAAACACCCGAGAATTGAACCTAGGGAAAACACAGAAAGAAAGAGAAACATGGGAGATGTGGCGATTTCACCGCAAGTTCCAACCGTTCAGCTGAGCCACGGTGGTGTCTCAATGCCAGTCTTGGGCCTTGGGATGGCCCCGAACCCCCGGTCCCAGACGAGGTGACAAAAACTGCCACGATGGAGGCTGCAGAGGTTGGGTACCGACACTTTGACACAGCTACTATATACTTTACTGAGGAAGCTCTTGGGGAGGGGATCAAGGAAGTGCTCGATCTTGGGATAGTCAAGTCAAGAGAGGAGCTCTTCATCACTTCTAAACTCTGGTGTGCGGATGCTCATCCTCACCTCATTCTCCCTGCACTCAAAACCAGCCTTCAGTAAGTTACTTGTCAATTTTAGAATTGTTTAGACAGAAGGATATCTACTTTGAAAATGTTATTTTCTCAGAACGATAAAACATAGAAGCTCAGAGTAGGCATTTTACAAGATCAGATTAAGTTCTTACTACTATTATCCTATGTTACATGGGCTCGGGTATGGATCTGAGTTGTGCAACTCCTCGAAGCTCTAAATTCAGAACAGGGGGACAAAATTGGGACACGGATATGAGGACGCAGTCACTTTACATGTGCAAATAGCAATTTCAAAATTGATCTTTCTAGGGTATTTCATTAATTAAAATGTTGTCCACTAGTAAAACAGTTGAACCACTAAAGATTAAAGAACCATTTAAAAATAATAAACAAAGAAGGAAAAAAACCATATATTCCTCTTTTTCACCTCTGCGACTTTAGAGTTTGGATATGTATCTGACACATGTCATGTGTGACACGGGTAGAGTAGAACAGAACAGAAAGGCCGAGTCTCATAGCCATTATCTTGGTTCTTATTTAAAATAGGAAAGTAAAGTCATCTGATTTTGTTGAGGACACAGGAATATGAAGCTGGAATACCTGGATCTATACCTGATACATTGGCCTGTAAGTGCAAAGCCAGGGCCACCTGCCTATCCAATTAAGAAGGAAGACTTCCTTCCTTTTGACCTCAGGGGTGTGTGGGCTGCCATGGAAGAATGCCAAAGACTTGGCCTGGCAAAGGCAATTGGCGTCAGCAATTTCACCCGAAAAAGCTTGACGAGCTGTTGGCCTTTGCCACCATCCCACCTGCTGTCAATCAGGTAAGTTGTCAACATTTGTTAAATAAAGGCTTAAGTTATGAGACATATCAGCTAGGTCATTTTTGTACCCCACGTGAGTTTGGTCATCTTAAATTCACATCAGGAACCATTGATGCAAAATTTTGATCATATTCTGGCTTGTTCTCGGATTAAAATATGTAATCAATGTCGGTCAAAAAATATTAGGCTACCTGGGTTACAGTAGTGTAACTTTGTGCTTAGATTAAAAAAGTTAAGAGCTGGCTTATTTCAGGTCTGGCTTTAAATCAGGTAACTGAATACAGTACAGCCTAGAGGTGAGTTTCGTGGCATCTGAATGTTGACAGAATTTTGTTGAAAATTTTTCAAAGGTAGAGGTAAATCCAACATGGCAACAAAAGGAACTAATAGAATTCTGCAAGACAAAGGGAATCCTGGTGACAGGATACTCACCACTAGGCGGCCCCCTTGGTGGGCACAACGGAGTGATGGAATCCAATGTCCTCAAGGAAATAGCCAAAGCCAAAGGAAAGACTGTTGCTCAGGTGCTTCATCTTTAGTGTTGCTTCCCGCTAGTTCATTGTGGTGTCAAATTGATATCATAGTTGGTTTAATAAAAATCAATGGGTGTTTACTGTTTAGGTTGCACTGAGGTGGGCATATGAGCAGGGTATTGCAGTGGTGGCAAAGAGTTTCAACAAGGAAAGGATGAAACAAAACCTGGAGATTTTCAGCTGGGAATTAAGCCCCGAGGACCATGAGAAAATTCGTACAATCCCACAAGGCAGGACATGCACAGGATTGGATTACACTTCGCCCTTGGGGCCTATTCCCACAGTTGAGGAGCTTTGGGATGGAGACATTTAAGAACAATTTCTAATAAGAGGATACTTCATCATGTGGTGTCTTGATCTCTACTCTAATAAGAGGATACTTCATCATGTGGTGAAATCTTAATCTCTACCGCTTTGTCACCGCCCCCAAAAAAAAAAAAAATAAAGAAAATAAAAAGAAGACTTGGAACTTTTCTGGATAACACAATATCCTGGTGATTAGATGGCATGTATCTCTTGATGAATAAACAGATATTGCATAGTGGCTCTGGTTCTTTTCACTTGATCTCATTGGATATATAGTTACAAACTTTTGAAGATTATTTGAAAACTAGAGTAGAGATGGACTCAATTTTTACAAGGAAAAAGATCAGAATCCGAAATGCAACTCCTGAAATGATAAGATTTAATCCAGGAATTGCGAGATAAAAAGAGAAGAGCTAATCGTGTCTTTTTGAAATCAGCAAGTGACCTTTGCCACTGTACTCAGAGTGATAATTAGTACAAAGGACAAAATCACAGTTATAACATACTTCCTAGCCTGACTGACTAGTTATATAATCAGCGGCTAACATTCATTGTGTGAATCAGGAAATTTTCCCGGCTGAACTTCAAGAGAGTTCAGCAGATTGAGAATTGTCACTGGCACCAAAGCCAGCTGATAACCATCACTGAGATGTCTTTTCCCTTTTCTTTCTTTTCTACCCTTTTTTTGGATCGGGGAGGGGTGCAGAGCAAGCAACATAAGCTACGTTATGGATAACAAAAATCAGGGAATGCAGACACATACCAGTCATAGGACAAACACTTTAAGATACCCTAAGCTCCTCCAACTTTGAGATCTTTCAATCAAGTATTGAAGCCCTCCATACTTTTGGAGATGATACCCTCTGGGCACACAAGAGCATCTACTGGAATGTCAAGAGAAGTGACAGCTATGGTTCCCTCCTCGACAATCTGTATAAAATATGACAATGCAATTGCAGCCAATGCAACGTGTGCCATCCAGTAAGTCCATGAGGACATGAAAGTCCACATAAAAAAGGAGTGAAGTAAAATGAGGCGAGTCATCCATGATTTATTTACCAAGGAGAGGAAGTTTCCGTTTCCTCTCTTTAGCCACTTTAAGGTACTTCTTAAGGTACATATCATAGTAACTGCAACACCCAGGAAGCATTATCAGCACTTTCAAAGAGGATATATAGTTTTGAAGTGATTACTAAAGAAGGAGCAAGATGCTCTAGTGGTTATTGATCCCCTTATGGAGTAGAATGAAAAGTTAGCGTGTCACTCGACCCTTTATAGTACAGTGGCTGGACATCATATATCAAACAGTAACAAGGCTAGCCTAAGCGTCAAATGTGCGATGAAGAACATTCACATCATCCATGGTACTTGTGACTGTTAAATTAAGCTAGTAGCAGAACATGCTGCCTGACAGCCACAAATGCAATTTTTTATCAATTTAAGTCATCAACTGCTAATTATTGCACAATCATCCTCGCACTTATAGATCATCAACATGAAAAATGATCTAAAGTAGAACATATGCAAGCAAATAATAACATACAGTGACAAAAAGAGAGAAGACTGTTGCAGGTAAAACTGATCATGGAATTTGGTACTCAAGAGTGTCAAATTTCAAGTTAATTGGCTTTACAGACAGTGATTGGGCTGGAGATATTGATGATAGAAAGAGCACATCAGGTTAAGTGTTCAACCTTGGGTCTGGTATAATTTCATGGTGTTAAAAAAACAGGAAGTGGTTGCTTTATCAATGTCTGAGGCAGAGTATATTGCTGAAGCAACTTGTGAGGCTGTTTGGCTAAGAAGGATCCTCTCTGATTTAATGCAGAAGCAAAGCAGTGCTACTGAAATTTTTGTGACAACAAATCAACTATTGCTATGACAAAGAATCCCACTTTTCATAGCAGAACCAAAACACATCAATATTTGTTATACTTCATTCGGAGTCGTGTTTCTGGTGGAGAGATTGTTTTGAAGGCATGTGACGGAACAAGTTGCAGACATTAACAAAGTCACTCCCGCAAACTCAACATGAATTCTGAAAACGCAGCTTGGAGTATGCAGTTTTGAATCAAGGGGAGTGTTGAGAAATGATTCAAAACTTTTACTGGATCTTCTCAAACTGATTTCGTTAGTCTGTTTCCTAGATTACAGGTCATGTTTGTGGTCGCTGCTTTTCTTTAGGTACAAAATCAGCTTAGTGGAGTAGTGGATTAATTAATCCAGATTTTTCTGATTTGTTAGTTTCATCATAGTCTATAAATATAGGTGTTTGTAGCTGTTTAATTTGTCTGTTTCTGAAGTTAAGTATTCTGAAATTAATACAGCATCAGCAACTTTTCATTTCTCATCTCTCTGTTTTTTTTTTTTTTTACTTAGTTTTCCCTTTTGTTGAGAAAAGTGGACTTGCACGTGCCCTTCAAACCCTTTGTTTTCTACAGGCTCTGATACCAATTTGCTGTAAAGATGGGAAAGGGAAAACTAAGGACAAAAAAAGAGAGAAGAGAAATGAAAAGTTGCTGATGCTTCATTAATTTCAGAATGATTAACTTTAAAACGGATAAATTAAATAGCTACAAACACCTATATTTATAGGCTACTATGAAACTAACAAATCAGAAAAATTTGGATTAATTAACCCACTACTCCACTAAGCTGATTTTGTGCCTAAAGAAAAGCAATGACCAATAACATGACCTGTAATCTAGGAAACAGACCAACGAAATCAGTTAGAGAAGATCCAGTCAAAGATTTTGAATCATTTCTCAACAAAGACATCTGATACAGGATTCAAACAGGACAGCAAAGCAGTCAGTTATCCATACTGATAGTCAAAGATATTAAAGGATGTCAGGTAAGAGTTAGAGCAAGCACACACCCTCCACTCCGTCCTAGACGTCTTCCAGATCTGTCAAATGCAAGTCCTGGCAGCAAATACTATAAGTATAAGCCCGAGAAAGATGTCACTGCAAGCTACTTTCTTGCTGGTAGGTCAGACATAAGGAGAAAAAATTCACCTGGTAGGAAGAACAAGTCTACAGGTTCATTTGCCTGCATAACTGCCACACAAATATATCAGAACATCGACAGACTAGACCAACCATATATATTCAAGCAATAATTCAACCAAATAACAGAATCTCAACACTCAAGAACTTTATTTATGTGTAAGGGAAAACTAGAAAGCACCAACAACTGAGAAAACTAAACCAAATCAATGATCCAAATTCCAATCACATGTAAATAGACTTATACAGTTTTGGAAATCAATAATCAGAATTTTAAGATCAAAACCCCACATATCCAAATTCCAAGCACACAACATGCCCAGTTTTATTTTTTTCCTGAAAATGCAGCTAAGAATAGTTCTCTAGGTAGCACTTGGATCACTAAAATAATGACAAATCAACAGTAACAATAATAAGAAGTCAACAATGACAACAACGACAATAACATTATTTCTGGATATGAGTGCAGTGACTAACATTAGCTATGAGATATGACCACCATGTCCTAGAAGAAGAAATCACTACTTTAGTTTCTTAAAACAAAAACTCCAGCTCCGATATGCTATCCAACAGATATATAAGAAGCCAAACATTAATATAAAAACATGTTTTCCACTGGAATGAGACTCAGCAAGTCAAATGAGATCTACGGATACAACTTACGATCTTCGTACTGGTCTCTATTAATATCTTCCAGTGATGGCTCCAGAATGTTCATCGAGTTCAAGATAAGATCACTGTATCTTGAATTTCATAGCATTCTCATGTTGCTATTCCTGTCCTCAATGCACGGTAGATATAGCTTTTTCTTGTTCTTAGCACAATGATCTTAAAAAAAAATGCATTGTAAGAATCTTCAACAATTCTATGAGAGTTAAAATGTTAGCAGTTATTGCAGGACCAGACTCCAGGCACATGAAGGATAGGCAGGAACTATTAGTGAACGTTAAAGAATGTCTACACACTGCTAGCAGGATATCACTTAACCCTTGTGTCTAAGTACAATGATAGCAAAAGGCTCTTCCCAAGACTTAGATATGCATTTTAGAAGCTTATCGGCCCAATATTATCAATTTGTAGCAATTAGAATGAAAAAACTTCACAGCTACAAATAAGCAACTATAATAGAAAAGATGACACTGGAATGGACTTCATCAATAATTGGCACTTATGAACTAGGATTAATAGCTCTTCCAAGTGTGCGCCTCAGCAAAGCTGAATACCAATGTTCTGATGACAGTTACATAATTAACAAATAACATAACAGATACACATCAAAGAACAGGCAAAAACTATTGTCTGACAATTCAAGCTCACATAATTAGAACACAAATTTCAGGAGTCAGGACATAAAATATCCAAGTAACCGTGTGAATGACAAATAAAATGGTGACAAGGAATATAGAACACACCTTTGACATTGTTGCCCAAAACTTTTGACAAAATTCTTGATGTGTCCACTTCTTGCAAGGCCTCGCAGCTTACATAAGCACATAAACTATTGGCAGCCTTAAATCAAGGAGCTTCTAGGACGATGTCCTGGATTGCACTATCTGCAAATAGAGGTTTTCACAGTGTGAATCCATCGAATGTTCTGCATAGTTGGGGTACTTTACCGTCAAACCAAAAAAATCTTCTAGTTATAAAGCTCCTAGTTATACACGTTACATAACATTATCAGCATTGTAATTTCTAAGTAATCAAAAGCTTATAATAACAAGCAAACTTCAAAGAGACCATGACAAAAGCCAGACTAATAACAACACATGTTATTGTTATCCCAAAGGGTGAATGGCCGTCATAAATACGACTCAACTCTCAAAGAAGGCTGAGTTGACAGAAAAAGGCCCTCAGCAGGGAAAACACCTTGTGAGTTTGCATACGATCAAAAAACATGCAGTTTATATAAAGCGTTCAATGTGGTTCTGTGAAAGATGATCCATGTTAAGGAGATGTCAGTAGCAAAGGTCATATCTTCTGAAGTTCTTTTCAGTGCTTGAATTACACAAAGATATCATCTTAAGCCTTCAGAATCAACAAAAGTCTCAAAGATGATTTACCTTCCTTCTTCTAACCCATTTCAAAGTACTCGGTATGTAGGTATTTGCAGCAAAGGTTGGCACACAAATAAAGCTATACCCATTAATCAAAACCAACAACAACTAATACCCAATTACTAAAAACTCATATAGTTTGACATTGACATTGAAAGATACCCTTCACATATTTTTCATTGGGGAATTTAATCATACACATGGCAGATAATAGAGAGAGAGAGAGAGTAAAAACCTTCTTCTGCTCTCAGAGCTGGGTCCATATTCCTGAGCTGTTTGCGAATCCGGGACCGAAGAGCTCGCTTCTTGGCGAAGATTTCTTCGACGTCACCGTTCATCATAGTGACAAATGATCTTTGAGGGTAGTTTGTTGATGATGATCCCAACAAAAAACCCAAATGGGTAGGAAAGGAGAAAAAGCTCCAAGGTAATGAAATGGATCATGGGGTAGATGCTATTGTGGGCACCCGATGAAGCAGTATCAGCTTGGCCATGGCTACCACACCTCCGGAAACGCCTCTCCTCATTGGTCCGGAGAAAAGGCCGAAGGAGAAGATGGGAAATGGAAGGATAAATGGGCCGATAATTGAGATTGGAATTCCTAAAACAAACGGACGAATAAAGGATCTTCACCTTCAATTGGATTAGCAGTGGATGTATATTAAAACAGCTCATTTTATCAAGCACACTTACAATAAGGATGTATGTAAGAGTTGATGAACATAATTTGAAGGCTAATTCATTTCAATGTTTATAAAAAATCTTACAAACCGTTAATCACCCCCAATTATTGATAAATAATGGTGGTTGTTAACCGATTTTCTTAATCACTAGTAGATACTGGTAATTGCCACCGGCTATATCTAACCAGTTAATCCTAACATTTGTTAAACATTATTGACCACTAACAGTTATGTTCAATTGTAGGTGAACGTTCAACTGTTATTTTTTCGAATTTACATGATGAAATGTAAAGATAACTCTCTAACAACGTTTGTGAATTGCTTTATTGTATTATCACTAATGAAATATTAGTATTCATCCAAAAATTTGTATTATCACTAAGCCACAAATGGAATAATCCCACTTTGCTTGGTCATATTTCTAACTAAAAAATATCAATTTTGTATATTTGTTATTAATAAATTTTTGAAAAACCGTTTCATATAAAAGTATATAAGACAAACTCCTTTTAAAAATTTTCAAAGGGACTAATAATACATTTTAGAGTGACCTTTTAATATGAGGGTGGAAAATAATTTCTACACGTTTTTATCACATCGTTCTCCGATCCGTTTTGAACTCTGTCGAAATTTCTTTTATCCTTTCTAACCCTCTTGTACCACATATATTACATATACGGGGTGTGATATAGATTTCATATGTATATAAGCCGATACCTAAAAGAAAACATAGTCTCTTATAAGTTGGAGACTATGAAATTATATTGATTCTAGAAGCAAGTATATGTCAATTAACTTTAATTTCAATCACCCATTTTCTTGTGTGCCCTCCTCCCTAAAAGCGTGATTCAATTTTTTATTTTTTTTTGTTGAGTAAAAAAGCACAAGCATAAACTACAGGAAAATAAAGCAAGAAAATTTAATTTGGGAAAATCATATGGAGCAAATTAAACCCCTTTGAACTGAACACCATTATTTTTTATTTATTTTTTGCCTTTTTACTAAAGATTTTATTGGTGTTTGGGGAATATATCGTGATTTGGAGGGTTCCCTTTGCCCACAACATTAGAATCCTAAGCATGATTTATTCTTTCCCTTTGTAATTAATTAAAAACATTACCTGTTACATCATACAAATTCCTTCGCAACATTATACAAAGTGGATGAGTTTATCAATCATTAATCAAATAAAATGAATATTTACCGAGAACCATCACATTTTACTCTTTGATTCCCCACAAAAAAAAAAAGAAGTATTATCTTTAAAAAAAAAGAAAAAGAAAATGCATATAGCCTCCTTGAAGGATCCTATGTTGATATGGGCCAATTTTGGATTTTTAGAAATTATGATTAGTTATGTTGATATGGCAAAAATCTTGAATCAATTTCTAGAAATGTCATTGATTATCTTGGCACATTTATAAGACTACATACTCTATTTTTCCTAAATTTATTTATTAGCTTTTTTAATATATAATTACAACACTCACAACTGACAAGTTTTAGCTTAAGACAAGTCTTTCTAATACATCTGAAAATAGGAGCATTAAGAATTTTATAAAAAAAAAAACAGAAAACATATCTATTTAGATTTTTATATAATTAATTTCTAAAGAAAAAAGTATAACAACTAATAAAACTGAATACTAATTGACTAAAATACACATCTAAATATAACGTTAAGTAAAGTGATATATACATATGACATATGATCTAACAAAATCGAATTGTCACGCCTACATCTATCACGCAATCAGGACAGTTTTGTCAGTAAAGACAAAATTCAAACTCAAGTCTCTGATAACATACGTAGCATATAAATTATAGATTGGTCAATGGGTTGCCATATAAAAAAATAGATATTGAAAACTCATATATATCTTATTATTTATGCCAGAAGATTTCCACTCTCAAATTGAAGAACCCAAAAAAGCAACCAGGAATCTCAATTGTGCAAAATACTATATATAATTATAAAACTATTACTAATCCAGCATTGTTCATGCACCTATTCGATATGCCTGGGAATAATTACATTCAAGGCTATATACTGACTCCACTTTGAACGCAGCCATTAGCACCTTTTTTTTTTTTTTTCAAATAGATGTCATGTTTTAAAATTTTAACCTTTTTTATTATTATTATCGAATAAAGATTATACCCAAGTTAGAGCTAATAACTATGTGTATATATATATATATCGATCTATTAACTCAACAAAAAAAAATTGTCTATCATTCTACATTAAACAATATCAATGCTTAGTAGACTTGAAATCAAACTTTATAGCGTATCGTCGATTTTCACAATAAAATGCCTTCATTGGGGAAAAATAAGGAGAGATTAAAAGCGATATATTTCTTGTGTTTTTTGAACTAATTTAGTTATTAGTTATAAAAAAATCCTTTATATTTGAAATTTTACCACTAAAAAACTGCTGCAAAGAATGCTTAAATTCCTAATAATATTAAAATAACTAGTAGTGTTGATAAAGACTTGACGAAGAGAAAGTGAAACAGAGAGAGAAGAAGCATTCGATTCTTCCTTAATTAAAAAAACCTTCACAAAAACTGAAGTGAATCTAGAGAGAGAGAGAGAGAGCATAAAACAGGCAAAAGAATTGAAGTACCACAAAGCTTTAGCCAAAGAGAGAAGAGGTGTGTGTTATATAAATATTCCCCTTTCACTCCCTTTGAAGTTTGTTTAAATTTTCAATCTCTCATATGTATATATATTCTCAGTGGTTACCCCCACGTTTATTATTTAGCTATTAAGGTCAGCTACGTGGGAACTACCATTTCCAACTTCTAGTGGTCCAAATACGTAGTTAGAGCATATATGTGGACCTCATTGCATGCCCTATATATATATATATATATATATATATATATATATATATATCTTTATAATTTTAACTTCCTTATCAAATCTATTTTTTCCCAAGTCTATAAATATATATTTAGATTGTGCAACTATTTTTGTCATATTTAGTCAATTGAAGTGTTGACCTAGTAGTCAAAATTAAAACTCTGGATGCATTATGTTTTCCATTCTTACTTCTTATGTACAATTATTGTATTGTTTGCAGTGATTGAAATAAAAGCAAAAATAGAAGGAAACTCGATATAGTTATGATCACGTAAGAATTGGTATCATAGGCATGGATATAATTTTACTACTAAATTTAGTGAACTAATATTATATATTCTTATCCAAAATTTGTAAGAATAATTTATGTGATAGCCCTTGAGGCACATATATATCGTAGATGCATGAAAATACGCAATTAAAAGCAAAAGTAATATTCCAGTGTCGTATTGGGAACTCAGCAGTATAAAGCAAGGCCCCTTGTTTCCATTTCACGTTCCAAACCCAACTCTTCCCATCTCTCTCTCTCCCTCTCTCCCTCTCTCTAGGTTCGAGAAAGAGCAGCAGAATCCCTCGGTCCTATAAAGAAAACCCTTCTTCCTAAATCATCTTCTCCCCCAACAAAAACTTCCTGCAACTTTCTTCTGTTTCCTCTCCTGCATATTTTTCATCCGATGATTATTACTGCATGGGGAATGTCAATGAAGCCCGTAAGAGCGTCGCTGACAGTCACTGTGCTGGTTGGTTTCTTGTGGCTTTTTTTCCTGACTGGAGTTGTGGCGAGTAGAGGAGTAACGCCAATATTATCTCGTGAAAGTAGTGTCAGGAGTCATGTTGATGCGGTCGTGGTTGGAAAAGGGAAACTGATAGGGAAGCCGGTAATGGATATAGACTACATGAGCAAAAGAAGAGTCCCCAACGGTCCTGATCCTATACATAACAGGTGTGCCGTCGTATGCTAGAGCTTTTATCTGCAAATTTTTATATCCATTTGAGAGCATATACTAACAAGCATACATCATTATGTTTCACTCATAAAATCCTCTTATGTTCCCTTTCGTCCAATCATTTGACAAGACATATATCCGACCAGGTGTATAAGTGACTTTTATCTTATGTTTTTTTTTGGGGTAAGATGGAAAAATATATGGTTATTAAGTTATGAAACTCTTTTTAGATAATTTCTTGATATGTTTATTTCACGAAGAGAATCTTTTCTTATTATTTTTAAATTAAGATCTCGAAATTTTCTTCTATTAAAACAATTTGTTAGACGCTTAATTATTCCTAGTAGGAGAAAACCTATATATATACGCTTAATTATTCCTAGTAGGAGAAAATCTATATATATAGTCTCACCTTTTCAATTAAACCCTACTATATCATCAATTCTATATCAGTTACTGTTATTATAAGTTAACTAAAGATTTTAATTCAATATTAATATGTATAATATACATTTTATTTAATTTTTTTGATTATTAGATGGATAAAATTCAAAATAGGTAGCAACAGACACAATATAAAAATATATGCATGGCATTCCTCGGCTTTTCCATACAATCAAATCATGAAAAGTAAATGTCGACTCCTCCACATGCTTTATTCCATATCTTAACTATATATGTTTGCTTAAAGTTAATAACTATCATTCAAAATAAGTAATTCAATCCCTTTAACCTTTTGCAGAAACTGTTTTTTTTTATTTTTTATGTATGCGTATTTTTAAAAAATATTTAATTTTTATAATAGTATACGGGTACTTCTAAGCTAAGTAATGTTTATTTAATAAATATATATATTTTAAAATATATTATTTTTTGAACAGGCATCTCCTTTAAAGTGCTAGAGAAGAGCAAAAACAGTTGAGCATTTTGCTGAAGCTGATAACTTTTGATGAGATCAGATAGCCTCATGTCTTTTTTCAGTCTCTGTAAGTATAAATTTTATAAAAAAAATATATAAAAAATCACTTTGTATAATGATTTTCGAATTTCGCCAATTTAATTTGTACTTTGGTTTAAAATAAGAATACATATTGATCATGAATTGAACTAACTCATAAGTATATTGACATATATTAACTCGTTTCTCTAACTAGTGTTTCCTACTCGATGCAAAACTTTTTATTAAAATTCGACTATTAAGTTAACTGATAAATCCTTTTGGAGATGGTATCGATAATTCTAGTTTCACTTTTTATTATTATGTTATATCTACTAACGATCATATTAACTGGGTCCTTAACAAACCAGATAATATAAATACACCGAATAAGATCTAAAATTAAAATTAATTAATAATACGTGAAGTAACTCGTTAACTTATATACATATTTAGCGTTCTAATTTTATTGCTATGGAATAAAACCCACTTTTACATCTGAAGGATACTGCCTATACAGTGCCTTTATATTTAGTAGGGGAAGGTGAAGATGGCTTTTTTAGGGCTATGGTTATGATATTACTATATTTATCTTTACATATATAGATACTCAAGTGACTTTTTAGGTCTTTACCCGTCCAGTTTTCTTTTATATTACTCAGTTTTATCTAGTACAACTTTCTGTTACATTTTTTTTTGCATTTACAAAACTTGAGCACGATATATATATAATTTAGGAAATTAGGTGCAAAATCACTTTTAATTTACGAATGATTAAGTTTTTGGGTGGATTTACCCCTCTTTTTCTAATCTTCTCCAATTCTCCCCCACAGGAGAGCAGGGAATTCTAGGCGACCCCCAGGACAAGCTTGAAGCTTAGGATACAGGAGCATATGGAAAGTGCTTTTACCTGATATATTTATTCATAATGCAAGTTGTTGAAAATCAAGTATATATTAGCTTTATGTTCATTTTGTGATATCTGATATAATATTTGAAATTATAATTACATACACAAATTTTCAACATATTTAAGATTAAAATATATATTGTGAAATTACCAGACTTGAAATATGATGAGAGAATGAACAAATTGAGATGTTACTGAGTGTTTTTAATTTTTAGTGATTTTGATTTGATTGTTAGATGATTTCTCTTTCATTAGACATAATAATTTTCTATTGTTAATAAATATGAGAATTTTGTTGCTCACCATTTGGTCAGAGTTTTTCCATGAATTTATCATAACCAAATTACCTCCTGTGTATTGTTGTGTCATTCATCAATGAAATAATTCCTATGCTCCCTTAAAAATTTAATGGGAAAAACTTATCTCTCACACAAAATATATTACACTCATGTCTCATGTAATACTTATACTGTGAACCCGGGACTTATACTCCGAGCCACATGTCAAGAGGAGTTTTTGAAGTAAAACATATTTTTTTCTTTTATTGAACCCGGGATCATATAAAATTTTTTATGCCTCATGAGTCTTGAATATATATATATATATATATATAACCTAGCTACCTAATTAATTTGAAGATACTTTTTAAGACAAGTTCGATTTATAAACTTCTTAGTGAAGTGATTGAATGGGCAGGGAATAATAAATTATATGCAATAAAACCAAAGATATATATGTTTTTGAGTCTATTTAGGAAATCTGAAATTTTCTTCGGGCGATAAAGTTTATAATGCTATTGACCTTTATATGTCGTATCTGTTATTATGTAATTGATGTTATTTTTTTGATAAATTGTCCGAAAAAGTAAAAAAAATTTAATTATCTTAAATCTCGCAATAAGAAAAAATATTTTTGGACAATAATTTAAGTAATTCTTAACATGTTTCATAAATCGAGTAAAGTGTGCAAAGTATGGAAGTTACCGCAATCTAACCTAAGATAAGGAGAAACTCTCATAGTCTCATAAAAAATTAGTTTTTTTTTTTTTTTTTTGCCAATCATAAAATTTTCAACTCTTTTCTAGCCATGAACTTTTTTCCATTCTTTTCTGGCCATTAACTTAAATAAAATTTTCAATTTTTCCCATGGTATTTTAGCCTTGGAGAACTAGATTTTGAATGAATAAGGCATCCCCTTTGACTCTCGAGAAAAAAAAACTTAAATAAGAAGATTTAGAGTAAATTTTTTTAGGGATTGAGCAGGTTAGACAAGAGGTGTGTCCAAGCCCTTTTTTTTTTTTTTTTTTTTGCGGAGGAGTCACAAACGACGAGTACAATACAATTGGAGAGGAGGGAATCGAACTTGAGACCTAATATACTCACGATCTTAATCTTGGCCACTAAACTATAACATCATTGGTACCGATACCTAATTATGTACATATGATATTCTATTTATAAATGAATTCCTACTTTTTTGGGAAAAAAATATATTTTATAATATACTTTACTATTGCTACGAAATTTATTAATATCGCAATATTTGACGAATAAAGGAAGGGGGAGGGGAGTGCTCAAAGTAAAAGCAAAGCCCACTGTTCAAAGTAACTAAAAATAAAAAAGAAAATAGTAAAGGTGGGTTTTTGCATAGCATGTTTTTTCCTTTTTCATTTGATTCTTTGGTGGGCTTTGAGAGTGCTTTTTAATGTTTTTGGACCATTCAAACTCTTTTTTTTTTTCCCCTTTTTGATCGTCTGCTGCCTAGCTCGGCATTTGCATGTGATTCGAGATTCCTTAAAGAAAAAATAATTGTTTGTAGTTCCTGCCCCCAATACCATATATTCGATATTTGAATCACATTTATGATGTTTCATATTTATTTATTATACTTGTCTAATTATTGAGATACATATATATTTTATTATAATATAATAGAAAAAATGAGAATCAAATTTAAGATATAATGTATCCAGAATCTCAAGTTAATTATAACATTAATATCTTATTCGTAAAGTTATGTGATATATGTAATATATTTAGTATACATATTTTTTAAAAAAGTTAAAACTAATACATTCAAAAATTTCAATTGACTAAGATTTTCTATTTAATATGATATTTTTTTATCACAAGATGATATTTTAAAATAGAAGGAAAAAGAACAAGAAAAACCACGACAGGGAAGGCATTTTCTTCAAAGTAAAAACGGAAAGGATTCATCAAAAAAACGGAAAGGAAAAAGAATAATTCCGTTCATGTGTTCGCTTTCCTTTAAATCTTTATTTTTGATAAAAAATATTTTTTAATTTTCTTTGTTATTCAGATGAGACGCCAAAACAAATTACAATGTAAAGGGGAGAGAGAATCCAGTATTGGGATAATATATTAATGTCTTGTTTCATTTAGTTGTAAAGAGGTGTAAGATTGTAAAAAGCTGACGTAAAAGCTGTAAGAAGTTGTAAGTAACTATAATGAACTGTAAGAAGTTGTAACTTGAAAACAACTATAAGAAATTGTTAGGTAGTTGTAAAGTTAGTTATAAAAAATTGTAAGAATTTGTGAATAGCTATAAGATTTTATAAGGTAAAGGTAAATGCTACTGGGCCTAAGGGCATCGGATTTAGCCATAAGGCTAAAAATCAATAATTGTATTAATGTGTTTTTATTTATTGAAATAAAGCCTCTGTTGGATTTTACAATTTTTTTCTTTTTAATAACCATATTTTATAAGTTATTGGTCTAAGGGTTTTGGTAGGATTCAAAATTTTGGGCTGCTTATCTAATAAAAATCGGGAAAGCATAAAAAGAGATGCAAGATAATTTGGAATTGGAAATTGGAGCCCCTCACAACCTTATTCGCCACAAATGTAAAATCAAGTCAAATAAAATGAGTTTTTTTAAAGACCAAAAACTCTTTTCCAAACCTCTTTATGATTGGTCCAAAAGTTTAAATGTCGATATTAACTATATTATTCATTAATAAATCATGAAATAGTTTCATATTATATAACTCATCCCACATATGTTATTTAAATTGTGTTATACAAGTATATTTCAACTAATATTTAATATTTTGACCAAATCAAAATATTAATGAGCCATAAGTGTTCGGTAAATAAATTTTTAGACTTATACTCCTTTATGTCAATGCATGCATTTAGCAACTAGCCCAATAGCTAAATTACTGAACATATTTTCTCCAATGTTTAGCTAAACAAGTTTTTACTAACAGTTAAACCGAAAATTATCATATTTTGTGTTGGTACGAGTTTCATAAACGAATATTTGTTACTTAAACAACTAGCTTTACAAATAGGGAACAAAGCATAATATATGTATGCTATTTAGTTTAATTCCGTTACTTTGGATTATTATTCAATATGAAAATTATTGAGATTCGAAAATAATAGTTTTTTTAAATATAAAAAAGCCATGTTTCGCACTAATAAAGCATGCACTAAATTAAAATTGAGATTAATGATCAAAGACCTAAAATACTTTTCACATAAAAAGTTATAAGTACTCCTTTGTGTGTGTGTCTATAAAATTGTTATTGTTATATTGCTAGTATTGTAAAAGATTATGAATGAACCCCACAAAAATGATTAAATTTAGAGGGTCAAAAAAGTAGGGCAAGGGCAGACAATTAAAAAGTTGAGGCTGCATTATTTAAAATAAATTTCAATTTCAAAAAGAATACGCCCTGGGCCATGCCTCTTAAGCCGTCTACATTTTTGTAAAAGTAAGAATAGACCAAAGTTCAAATAAAATACAGGGGAAGTGCATATTTATTAATTATTATTATCATTCAAAAGTCAAGGTAATGGTCCATGAATCAAAGTCTGAGTACATTATATTTTTAAATTAATTTTTTTGTATATTATAATTTATATTATGTTAAATTATATGCAACATTTTAATTTTAAAAAATAAAAAGATGATATGTATTGTTATTTTGTAAAAATATTACAGGGAGATAAATATAATAGTGATATTATCAATGAGGTTATAACCTTTTGATCAAGATTGAGATTATGTATATATTATGTCTCGATTCGACTCCCTTCCCTATTATATTGGACTGTTATTCGTGAAATTAGAAAACTCATAAAAATTAAGTTTGAAATTATTGACTAAAACTCTTACATAGAGTAGAAAATGAAGAATAAACTTTGGAAATTGATAATCTATCAATCACAAAATATTGTTGTAATTCAAATTTTAAATTTATTTATTATTTTTTTGGACATTGAAGAATGTAAAATGCCAAGATTTTTGTCCATTTGCTCTTGGTTTGTAGTTTGGTGATTTTCTATTTTTTATCACTTTTGTTGAAACGGTAAATATTGAAGGATGCAACAATTTTTTCACCTAAGATCTGCGACGAAGTAGGCAGGCAGCCAGGTAAAAAGTTTTTAACAGTTTCCTGACGTATAGACACGTGTCCATACGACCAGCAATTTTTGACCCGGTTCAGCCGTCGGATCGGAGCGAGAAAATACAGCTCTCTTTCTCTGTTCTATTTGTCTCATTTCATTTGAATTTGAATTTCATTTCAGCCCCTATTCATCAGTATAAATACAATTTCCCTTATCTTTTTCCAAATTTTGCTCTTCTAGAGAGAGAAAGTGGAGAGAGAAAAAAACCAGAGCCCCCCCACCAAAATTTTCTTCCATTCTCTCTCTTCAATGGAGGATTAATCAAGGGGACGATTTCTTTCTCTCCCAGTGATGTTACAAAATCCATCCTCTCAATTTCTTCCTATATATTCCTATATTCTTTTTCCACGGTTCAAAATCCTAACCCTAGCTCTTCCGAAACTGATTGAAATCCGTTGAAAGGGGAAGAAATTGGGAGCAGTTGTCGATTGATCGAAGGGGATTTCTGAATTTCGAGTTGCGGAATTTTCAGATAGGAACGAAGTGGAGAGAGGAGATAGAGAGAGAGAGAGAGGTGAAAGTGTGAAGCGATGCCGTCGCATGCGGATCTGGATCGGCAGATCGATCAGTTGATGGAATGCAAACCCTTGTCGGAGGGAGAGGTGAAGACTCTTTGCGATCAGGCAAGGGCGATTTTGGTCGAGGAATGGAATGTGCAAGCGGTCAAGTGTCCGGTGACCGTTTGCGGTGACATCCATGGCCAGTTTTACGATCTCATCGAGCTCTTTCGAATTGGCGGGAAGGCACCCGATACTAATTATCTTTTCATGGGCGATTATGTAGGTAAGTTTTTCTTGATTTAGCATCCCCAGTAATCTTTGTGTACCGCCCCCTCCCTTTCTTTTCTGATGAAAAAGTATTTAATGGGAAGCAAGATGGTACTTTGATTTCATGGCTATTGATATTGGATTAAATAGTAGTAATTAGGTACAAGAAGTGACGTTACTTGAATTATTCGTGAGTTTCGCCTAGTGTATTTTGCTGTTTGTGTTAATTTTTGAATTGTATGAAGAAACGTATTAAATGTGTAATAGTAATGATGGTATATTGGTATTTTACTTTTCTGGTTGTTGAGTACTTCAAACCTCTGTTCCAATACGATAGTCCATCTTAGAACTAAAGTCTTTTTTATGTCTTACGAAAATTGGGTTCTTAGCTGTAAGATGGACTTTTTTTTTTTTTTTTTTTTTGAGACAGAGGGAGTAAGTGAATAGGAAATATGTCTGCAATTTTGACCTGTTTCTTTCGAGATAGACGCGCTTGAACTTGAAAGTGAGAATCTTGAACGTCCTTTGTCAATCCAATGTTGTATGGACTTGTTTTGCAATGCAATCTAGCTGAGCTTTTTGAGATAGTGAAAATTAAGTCTAGGGAGAGAAAAAAAGAAAAGGAGTATTAGGCCCTGTTCTATTTAGCTTTAGCTTACGGCCTTAAAGCTCCTTACGGCTGACGACTCCTAGAATTCTTTACAATTTTTTATAACTGACTTTACAATTATCTTACAACTCCTTACAATTTTGCTTATAGCTTCTTACAGCTTCACAACTTCTTAGACCTTACAGCTTCGTACAATTATATGGAATAGGGTCTTGTACTGTGTTTAGGGATTTGGGAGTTGAGTGTATTAAAGGGTGACAAAAGAGGGGAGGAAGAGTAGAGCGAGGGAAGGAGAAGATGATTTCTTACCTTTTCCTAGGGTGAGATTCTTAAAACTTGGGAGATTGATTGAGGGTAGTGGGGGCACATATGTTTTGTGTATGTGGACGTAGAAAATCCGAAACTAGCCATTTTGAAATAAGTGGGGTAGATAATTCGAAGCTATATTCTAGAAGGTTGATAAGAGAGAGAGAGAGAAGCTTATACTCTCCCTTTCTCCTGGGCCATCCCTCTCCCAAGAGGATTTTTCATGGGTGGGGAGTGGTAAACAAAAGCAGTTAAATTACCAAACAGGGAACGCTATCTTGTTCACCATCTTTATTCCCCCTTACCTTGACCTTCCACTCGCACTATTTTGATAATTCCGTAGTTTGCAAGAAAATAATAGTTGGTTTGATGCAACTTTGTAGGAGATACTCCATCCATGTTGATTGTATTGGAAAAAACCTTCATTCTTTGGTCTATTATGTTGTCGAAGTTCAATATAACTAAATAGTGTTTGTAGCGGATCTCGCAACCACCTGGGTTGGGAGGAACTCTTGATGTGTGGACTTTTAGGGTAACTAAGAGACTGTAGAATCATATTATGCCCAGGATCCTTGGTTGAAAGTTTCAAAACTGACTGGAATACGACCCCATAGCTAAAATGTCAAGCTTTACTATTGCTTTCCCTGAATTAATGTGTTGGACAGATTGTTGGAAGAGCTAAGGTTTCTTGAGCAGTTGAGCTATTAGTAAAGGTGGTTCTCAGAGGACAAATAATCTACTAATTGAATAAAATCAATATTGTCATCCTTACAAATTACAATTGATTACATTTGATTGCTTTGTAATCAATCTCAGAATCAGCCTATTTGCACCAGTTTATCCATGGGTAATATGTATATGTTCCACCTTTGATTTTCATGGTGGGATAATGTTCCAATGCTGTATTAAAAATAGCTTGCCTTTTGCTTCTAGCCGCAGTTTGATAGTGCATGGATCTACTCGTTAGTCATTATGCGGTCTTATGACTATCATCATGCTAGATTGTGGTTGACGGTTTTGTGATGTCCATGGATATGATTTTCTCTTTATCCTAAGAATAAGGGGAGATGATTTCATTCCTCCATTTTTCAATTAATTTTTCATGTGCTCTCTGATTCTGACCTGTTTTTTTCTTGTCCTTATTTGTGTTCTTGGCAGACCGTGGATACTATTCAGTAGAGACTGTCAGTCTTCTGGTTGCTCTAAAAGTTCGTTACAGAGAGCGAATTACAATCCTCCGAGGAAATCATGAAAGCCGCCAAATTACGCAAGTGTAAGGCTCTGTTACTGCTCATTTACCCAATTCTTCACAATCCACTGTCTAATTTTCACCCAAAATTTACGTGTACCAAAATTTTCAGCAAGGATCATGTACTTTTTAACTTAGTTAAACATCTTTTTACCTTGCCTATGTAACTAGTTCCTTCGCTACTGTAAAAAGATAGTTGATTTTGTTTATTGGCTTCCATCCTGGGGTGAGATCCAATGGTATTGCCCTTTTGGTGTATATGTAATTTTATTATTTTGCCATTAAGATTATAACAGAAGCTTAATTGTGCATTATGCTTGGGTTTGGGACAAAAGCAGATGTCAAATTACCTACCAGACCCCTGTAGTGATAGGTTCCATTCAGGTCTTTTGGTTTAAGGTTAATGTCCACTGATTCCACTGAGATTTGTAGATGAGGGTTGAAATTTGTGTCTAGATTCTGGGAAATTAATAGAAAATAAATATTTCTATAAATGCCTTCTATAAGTTATAGTACTTGCTTTGAATCCCAGGTCATGAGGTTTTTGTGCCCAATAATCATTATTGTAGTCACGGTTTCCTTGTTGTCTGCAGCTAGATCATTTTGAAAATTTACATTATGTCCATGAGCAGTACAAATATAATGAATGTGCTCTGTTATTCTTAGTGTTTCTCTGCCCATAGTTCCTCCTTGTCGATTATAGGATACTCATCTTTGTCCCTGTCTTAACTTCCCTTTGTCCTTTTTCTGGTGCGTTGTTCTTGATATCGAGGCAATTTTAACGTGGGTTGGAGTGGCATTGTGTATCATGTGGAATATGTTATCAGAATATGGACTTTATATTCCCTTGGAACTATTTTGAAAACGAAATGTTGTTTTGAAATGTAAGAATGTATCTTTCTCTTTAACCCTTGTTGTCAATCGCTGTAATTATTGGATCGGGTTACTGCCATTGGATGATCAACATTCTGCCCATGGGCATTCTATTTGCTGCATTTTATGGTCCTTGGTCGCCTTCTTTTATAGGTAACTGCTTGGAGTAACATGTATTCTCTTTGAATTTGCCTGTTGGTAGGAGTCAATAATCTAATGGCTGCCCAAAAATCATTTGTTGTCTAATTTTATTATGATTTGACTCTTCAGGTATGGTTTTTATGACGAATGCCTAAGAAAGTATGGAAATGCAAATGTTTGGAAGCATTTTACTGATCTATTTGATTACCTACCTCTCACAGCTCTTATTGAGAGCCAGGTCTGAATAACTTACTGATAGTTTCTGGTAGCTTGGAATTATTGGTTTGTAAAGGATGAAAATGTATATTTCTGCATGATAGGTTTTCTGCTTGCATGGTGGCCTCTCACCATCTTTGGATACATTGGACAATATCCGAGCCTTGGACCGTATACAAGAGGTATGGTGGAATTGAGTTGCTTTTACATGAGTTAATTTTTGAGGGAAAGTTTCAGTACAGGGTTAGTTATGCTGGGATTATGAGTGTCTGTATCCTTTAGCAATCATATTGAAATGTTCATCGTAGATAGCATGGAAAGTGTTTTCTCTTTGTTGCAAGTTTGGGTCACGGAGAATAAATGGACCCTGCCACAGCTTGTGTCAAATAACAAATTTGTTTTGATATAATTTCTTTATGTTGAGCAGGTTCCTCATGAAGGACCCATGTGTGATCTCTTATGGTCTGATCCTGATGATCGATGTGGCTGGGGAATTTCTCCTCGTGGAGCTGGCTATACTTTTGGACAGGATATAGCAGCTCAGTTCAACCATACGAATGGACTTACCCTTATTTCTAGAGCCCACCAGCTTGTGATGGAAGGTTTTAATTGGTGTCAGGTTTGTGGCTAACCCTAAGTGTTGGAACATTACCCCTCTTGTGGTTGCATTATATTACGTTTCATTGGGGAATATTGGTTGGAAAATTTTCAGGACAAAAATGTCGTGACAGTTTTTAGTGCTCCTAATTACTGTTATCGATGTGGGAATATGGCTGCCATACTCGAGATTGGGGAGAATATGGATCAGAACTTCCTCCAATTCGACCCTGCACCTCGGCAGATTGAACCCGACACCACCCGCAAGACTCCCGACTATTTTTTGTGATTCGAGTAGCTGTTTGTAAAACTCATTTATCCTCGTATCACTGTAGATTTGTTTTTGAGAAAGAGGATTTTTTGTTGTTTGAGGATCAATGTCAACATCATTCTTTGCTTTGGAGTGTTGTTCTGCTGCTGCTCAAGATTACCCACAGAATTATTGGAGTGGTCCAATCCAGTAGTTTTTATTTGTATATTTTTCCAGCAAGGAGATCAAAGGGCAGCTGTAACTTGGTAATATTTTGTTTATGTAATTTTACAAAGTTAAGTTAGAAGGCAGAGTTCCAGAGTATTTAGTCCCTTTTTGCCTATTCTTCAAGGCCTACTGGAACTTATGTGCTTGATGATATAATAAGTTATATAGAGCTTCCGGTATCTCAGTCAGTGGCACTGCCTCCCAAGATTTCCAGAATTTGAGCATGAAGATTGTGGTGCTGATGATTAGTTCTTCAGCAATAGCAATGTTCATTTGAATTTTGTCATTCTTGGAGTACACCATAAAGTAATTTCATTTAAAAGTCATCTTGAGTGAGTAATTGCTGACTCCCTGTTTAGGGTATATACAGGGATATTTATTTTAACATTAGCATTAGCATTAGCATATTGCATATTGCATGTTGCATATTGCATATTGCATATTGCTTGCTTCTTTTTACTACTTATATAGATAGCCAACTTTTACAACTATTTATTGCTTCGATATGCTTCTTTACATAAACATTATAACCGTGTACCACTTGCTGCTCCTTACAACTGTTGGGTTTTATCCGTTAGTTTTTACTGTCGAAGTGGGCGTATCCCCTGATGTGTAATTAAGAAAAGGTGGGTTTGAATCTAATTACTTCATTCTGATGAAAACTAGTTAACTATATACCCTACAAGAAAAGCTAATGTTGTTAGGCTTAAAGTGTTAACAAACTAGATTAAATTTAAAATCTTTTCCTTTTGGATTACTTACCTATACTTTCGTTGCATGTATTAAAAATAAAAATCCTCCTGACAAATGTATTACCGACTTTTCAAATATTTGAACTTATATTCTCCTTGACAAGGTGAAACCGTTATTACATCAACCAATACTTAATTTATAGGTGACACCACACCTGTTGATCTAAAGATGAGAGATCTTTACATCTTTCCTTCAATTCTTTGAAGTACTTAATAACCTGTAAATTGTAAACCAACTTTCAATGTTCCCCAAATTGGGATGTACCTCTAAATGGTATTAACACATAAAGCGCACGGAATGTACCTCTAAATGGTATTAACACATAAAGCGCACAGAAATAAGACACCCCAAAGACCGATTGTCAAGGCAAGAGCCATACAGTTGAACAGATTGTGGAACAAATCAGGTGGACTTTGAGGAACCAGTTGATCAACTGGAAACAAATCTAGAGTTCAGGTGGAGAGGCTGTAGTTAACAGATAGTATTTTCTTTGGGTATGCTCAAAGTTCTTTCTGCATATACTGTGTCTTTTTGCCCAAAAAGGAAAAAAGAAATAGGACCGATTGTCTAACTTATGCATTAAGTCCTCGAAAGCACACTTCCATTGAAAATTTGTAGACAAAGCATCTCAAAATGGAGGTGAAAAGACCATCTTCTCTATGTAATTAACATCCAAATATGATTACAGACTTACAGGCTTTCCCAATCCCTTTTTCCAAAAAGAAAAGAAAAAAAAGAAAAAGGAAGAAAAAGAAGAGAGGAAGACCTCTAAATATGTGAGAGTTTGTAGTTCCCAAACTACTGATAGCTCATCTAAAACCGAGCACTGGTCGGCACTCTTCCACCCGCAACACCTGCCATTGCCAAAGTCCGTTTTCTCCTGAAGAAAACAAATGATCCACTGACTAGCAACAGACCCAACATAAGAACCTGTTGTATCATTCAATAAAAACACCTATTAGGATCCCAACATTAAGCCAAGAGAGCACACCTCAGAAGTAAGAACTGTAGCACAACCACTTCTACAGTTCTAGAATCCCAGCCTAATCACCACAGAAGATAATTACAGTAATTCTAAGGGGGCAGAAAGGTTTGAAAAATAATAGGTTCACATTATACCTTCTTTTTGGTTGGGTTGGGGGTGGGGGATGGGGTGATAAAAGCTATTATATGTGGAATTCGAGCCCAAAGCCCTAATACAACCAACGGGGATTTTTACCTGCTATACCAGTTTATCATACATTAAAAATTGCCTACAGTGATCCGAAACGACCTGAAATAGTTGACAAGGGCAAGAGGAAACATAGTCACCATCTGAATACCACAGAAGATTTTCCCAAAATGTCAAAAAAGTGTCTTCTAGCCTTTTTATTATTGTTTTGGGAAAGGAGGGGGCTGTCCTCAGAGGCTCAACCAATTTCCTCCAAGAACCTAAGGACTTAATTAGCTCCATCTTGTAGATTTAGAAGTGTGATTCTGAAAAGACCTTATATGATAGACTTAACTTTGGGGTTCTAAGAAGCTCTAAGCATTCTAATTATGAAAATTTAACATTCTAAATATTTCCCAAAAGGGACCTGAAATACAAGACAGTATTTCAAACTTTCCATTATGATTTGAGAATGCTACTATAAACTTTCCAAAATGGACCCGAGATACAAGACAATATTTTAAGTGGTAAGCAGGAGCACAAAGTTACTATTTGACAAGCCCCCCCAAAAAAAAGGGGGAGGGAGGGGCAAAAGGTCACAGAACTAAGCATTATATTGGATTACAATACCTATCTCAACATTTTGCAAAAATCTCCACGATTTGTATAATAGCCTTTATTTTATTTCATTTTTTATTTTTGTTGGGTTGGGGGGTTAATAAGTGGTCCTGGCCACTTTACCTCCAACAACCCCCAAGATATTCTAAATATCCCCCTCAATAAGTTGGCAGCATGTTTTAGATTTTGAAATGTGATTACAGAACATCCAACAATGAGTTTTATGGTGGTATAGACTACAGAACACATTTTGGTCTCAGAAGCCCTGGAACCTTTCGAGGGTTGAGAAGGAGCAAGTGATCTCCATTTAACAACTTCCGAACATCTTTCAGAAAATCTCAAAAGAACTGTACGCTCTCCATTTTGTGAGACCCAAGATTGACCCCTTAGTCAGACCACCTTGGAAATTTCTTTGGATATTCAAAAACCCCTCCAAACAATATTAATGAGTATAATTGCTTTATTTTCAATTTTGAATCATGATTTCAAGAATTTAGCAAATGGAAACTATGGTGGTATACAATGTGCTACGAACCTTCTGTAAGTCAATTACTAGTTTCTAGAACAAGATTAATAATAAGCGAATTCCATTTGATGCCCTTGTATTGTATTTCGTGACTTTCCATTAGGTCCAATTTTTAAATTCACTTTTAATCCGAAACTGTTCAATCATCATCTTTGTGCCAACGAGGAGCAATGGGCGTTAATTTTTGTGAAATGCTCATTATGCCCTTCATCAAAAGCCTTATCATCCTTCAACCACTTCATCCCTCCACTTCACTTCTCTACTATTTGTTTCCCTCTTTACTCGAAAACATTTTCCATAATCACATCGTGCAAACCCTAGAATCTATCCCTCTCAAACAGTAACAAATCTCCAGTTGAAATCCTTTTTTTTTTTGGGGAATTCTAGAACCCTAACAATTCTTGGAAAGAACTGTGTACATTTGAAGAGTCCAGGAGAGAGATCAAAGAAATCATAGCAGATTTGCTGGAAGAAGGGCATCAAAGCTTCAAAGTTGAAGCACATCAGGTAATGAAAAAACTTTTGGCCTTTTATTTCATGAAACTTTTGAGAAGTTACGTGAGACTCTTGTATTTTCAACTTAGCTTTTCTTAGAGGTCCACAGTTGCAATAATGATTTTGCAAACGTATTCCACATCCAGAAATCGAGCAAGATCCTTGAGAAGCCAAGGAAGTGCAGCCTATATTTGCAATAACTAGAGCCTAAAATTGCGAAAATAAAAACAAGGAGAGAGATAGAGTAAGAGAGATATATAGAGAGAGAAACAGAGATAGAAAGTGAGAGACAAACAGAGACAGGGTTGGAAAGAGGAGAGAGAGAGAGAGAGAGCTCAGAGGCTCTTCAATTCTGCGAATTGAAAAATGAAGTTGGGAATGGTTGAGGTTTTTAAAGTGTAAATAGGAATGCCTTAGGTCTTGGGAGGGAAAATATAAGGGTAACATTGTAACCACAGTTCTTATTTAATTAAAAAACCCATCTAAAGTAAGATATTAACAGCGACAATACTATGTTGCTCACGTTAGCACAAAGAAGATAAGTTGCACAGTATCCAGTGGAAACTGAATTTAAAAATTGGACCTAATGGAAAGTCACAAAGCACAAGGGCATCCAATGGAATTTCCCTTTATCGAAACCAACCTACATAGACTAAACATATTTATGACACTGCCTACTAACACCTAAGAATGCAAGGATCTAAAATTATAGATAATCCCTGTGGCAATCAACATAAAAGGAAAAATTCAGCAGCAGATAACCTGATTCTCATTTTAAAAAAGAACTGAAGACGGCATCACATACCTCAAAACCAAGAACCGATAGCTTCTCTTCATTTACAGTCTGTATACAACTTCGATAAGTCACATAAGATTGGAGCTCATCCTCTTGACTAGAGGCATTATCTGCTAAAGCCCTGTGCTTAACCATATAATTGTCTATGTTAGCTGAAGATCCTTCCAATGTTGAACGGCTGTTTTGAGGTTTTTTAGCACTAGCTTCCTTTGATACATCTCCAATATTCACACATTTAAAAGGGATGCGATATCCAGTTTCACTGCAGCGATATTTATCGTCATTCTGTCAGATACACAGAAAAATAGATTAGCTGCAAGCCCGTAACAGAACTTTTTGGTCCATGGACTACAATAAAGAGCAAATGTTTTCCAATAGAAGGTTAATGAATTGACAGATTAACAGCATTTCTCCAAGGTACACTATTTATAGATCTCAAGGTGCATAGCATGCTATTGAGATTGATGGTTTTACAAAAGTCTTATTTGCAAAATTTAATAAATTTCAGCAATCTAGTATAATTTGCTCTTTCCATCTCCAACCAAAGATCAAAGAGTCATTATTGGAAATCCGTAATTGTGGTCTGTAATGAACAAGACCATAATGGCTGTTAGAACAACTGTGCACTTTATATCTGATGTTTAGAAAGATAGGTCAATAAATTTCTCATCAAGGATGCAATGTAAATAGTCTTCTCACACTAACCAAGAATAAGGTTCAGTACATTTAATTTAACTGGCAATCAACTTAAGGTGAGAACCTCAAAAAATTCCTGGAGGATGGTATCACGGCACGGAATGCAGCCATTTGATAGTTTCTTATTGTTGAATGGTTTAGTTTGAGCTCCATAGATTTTTGACCCTATGGTTAACCAGGAAAGAAAAAATGCACTTAAAACATCATAAACACAATATATTTCTAAAGAGCTATATTATGGGTGACCAACAGTTACTAACCAATGCCTTTTTTGACATTGCATTAGAAGAATTTTACAGAAACTAATAGACTTCTAACCAGGATTTGGTGATCAAATTATCCTTGTCGGCTTTCACATATAAGGGGATGTAGTTGGAAGTTCACATATGTCAAATATTCAATCTTTGACCACTTTCAACAGAATTGAGACTTGGAAGAGCCGTTACTGCTATGTTTCAACTAGGATTACAATCGATAAAATCAAACGCCTAGTACAACAATCCTTTAGTTAATTGTTATGAAGTTCTAGACCATCCTTTACTTTCTAATCAAAGATCTTCCAAAAACAATCTCTTTCTTTCTAGGAGTGAGGTTACATATATCTGAGCTCCCCCCCATACGAGTGCATAATGGTAATGGTATGGACTATGGTATAGCATGGAATAGTAGACGACATACACAATCCATGTAGACCCTCCACAAACTTCTATAAGAGAATATTCATAACTGCACATCAACTATCCAGGAGTGTGGCATAATGGAAAATATATCTATGCTTGGCGAATTGCTTTTTTTTCCCTCGAATTGGACCCAACTTCAACTGGGATCTCCTAGCAAGTAACTTCAGCTTGCAATAACCAACAGACACCAGATCATGGAATATACAACAATGGAGAAAATCATATGCCAATAACTTGCCATAACCAGATAATCCAGCAAGATCAGGCTTTACATTTTAAAAAATAGCTTAATCATTCGAATTCATTAGAACTCCAGTTCATGAGTAGAGTCAACCAATTGAGCTATCTATATCCAACAACAAGAAATGAGCCAAAAGGAATCGAGAAAATACCTTCTCAGAATACTGGCAGGGAACACAAGGACCAGATGGCGAACATTCAAAAGTCGAATTAGCACCAGCCGGCGTTTCCTTAAACCCTAATAATCTCCGACGCCCTAAATCCCCTCCTCCATCTGTTCGTCTTCACAAATTATAGTCAAATGAGTGAATTCAGAAGGAAAGAGAGAGAGAAAGATGGAAAAAAAGCGGCGATTGGTCGTAGTAACTTACATTTCGTGCCCTAGGGAGAGATGCTGAAGCGAAGAAACGAGTATTAGAGCCATAAGCATGAATCGAAGCGGAAGAGTGTATAGAGGAGATGTAGAAATCGTCAAGGAAACCATTGTTGTTGATGATGATGATGATCTTCTCGAAGACTGTATGCTTTCTCGATGTGCTCCAGCCATAGCAGATCTATTTGCTATACATTCATTCACCAGTTGGAGTATTTCTTTTCATTTGTAAATTCCTCGCAAATATTCTTTCCGGGCGGGTTTTTTTTTTTTTCCTGCTTACAATCCCTTCCTTGTTAGCTTTTTTTTTTAAAAGTACTCTTCATTTCACGATGCTTATCATTATTGGATGTGAGAAAATATTAATAAAATATAAAAATTTTTAACAAAATTTATATTAAAAAATTAGATTATTTTAATATTTTATTAAAAATTTTAAAAAATTTTAAAAAAAATAATAAAGAAAAAATTTATAAGTAAGTCATTAATATGCTATTAAACAACAAATATTATGAAACAAAAAGAGTTATTAAAATAAAAATTATTGTAAAACAATGGGAGTAAATTAATAAAATTACGAGTTTTTTTTTTAAAAATATATTATATGATGAAATTACCTGAAAATGTAAGTTTTTTTGCTTTATTCTTTCTTTATTTTGTCACTTTATAACAATAACGGAAGAACCTCAATTGTCCATAATTCTTTCGATATGTAAAGTATTTCCTTTGAAGATATGGTATTTATAATTCGATGTAGACTTAATCATTCCGCCATTGCAATTACTACTTCTTGAATTTATCTAAAAGTCAAGCTTTGATTATATAATTAAATCCATGTGGAACTGAAATAGTTAAGTACTTCCTATGATGAGGTAATTTTATATGACATAAAAACTTCAGTCTATTGTCAATCTTCACTTATTAATCTCATAAAAAAATATCTATCAAAATTTTTAATCATGTTGCAGTATAATTAATTAGACATTTTTACTCAATATTTGAATTTGCAAAACCCAAAAATAAGATGTTATAATGATTGCAACTTGAAAATATGATCATACATGGTGTAAGGTAGAGTAAATCTAATTTTAGATCCTATTTTTCTTCAAAATAGCATAATTAGTAGGCTATTGTTGTACTCCTTGAGCAATAAAAAAAAAAAAGTACATAACTAAAAAGTGAAGTCCCTCAACTTTGAAAATTGGGTTTATTTATATGTAAAATTGGCCCAGTGATTCCTCCATCGCCAATTTATTGTGGGCACAGGCATGAGTGATGAGGTTCCTAATAATCCACAAATGATTTAGCCGACATATTATGCCTAAATCATCTTTCGGAGGCCCACTTGAGACCAAATATCATGTGTTGAGTTTATTCAAATGCACATTCAAGAGATAGAGAGCGAGAGAGGATTGTGTTATGGTGGTGAAGAGACTTTTACGAGTGTAGTCATGGGAGGTAGGGACACGGGGCCATATGCTCTGTCATCTTGGACGACAAATACCAAAAGACTCCCTGTCTCTCTTTCTCTCGTCTCAATTCTACAAAGCCACACACATAACATCGATTAAGGCCACCTTCATGAGTCTTGGCTGATCTATCTTTCATCTTTCTTTCAAAGAAGTTACCAGGATTGAATCATAATAAAAAACATTCTGTTTTGTGAAAGAAAAATGCATACAACATAATAAGTCCCCAACTTTTTAATAGAGCTTGGATATAAGATGTATATGCTCGCCCGATCCTAACCCGGACCCCATTGGATTATCTCTGGGTAAGACTTTAGTAAATGCCCGATCTAGCAATTTTAAAAAGAAACTCTGCGGGGCCGTGCTTAGAGTCTAGAAACGACAATAAAAGAGTCCAAATACAAGAAAAGCTCAAGCTCAGCCCCCTTCATTTCACGTGCCTAGTTGGTATGGTCCCCCAAATCCAACACTTTCCGGGCCCCCTTCCTTGGAGACTAGAGAGAGAATAGATCATCAGATAAGTAAAAGAAGGGAAAAAACAAAGGCATATTAAAAACACAACAGTGGAGAAAGTGAGATTTAACAAAATCAGTTAATGGTAGTCACAAGAAACTTGCCTCCTTCCCTCCGTGATCATCTCTCTCATTTACTCTGCTGTTTCACAAGCTGCAATGATTCTCACTTGGACCACCCCAGAGGCTCAAGCTGGTTAAAAGCGATGAACCCCAACACAAAATCTTACACAAACAAAACAACCATCCAGTATGGATTCAGCTACGGCTAGCTCGAATCTGGTCAGATTTATGAAGCCTACACGAGATATAAGGTTTTCCCGAGATGAATACACAAACCTGAATACAGAATAGTAACCATGAATCAACAACACATTGTGTATGGATCTGACTAGCCAGATCAAATGTACGGAACTAAGGAATAATAAAGCAGAGCAGAATTCTCTATGGAATATGACAACATCAAATAAAATGCACAAGAAAAGAGTCCGCATTAATATTTTTTCTATTATACATGAAATTCCAACAATGGAGACAAGGAAACATACAAAGCTACAGAATCAGATGCCCAGCATGTACTTGAAAAGCTCCAAGGACATAGCAAAGAATACAAACATGTCCGGTTTGATTCCAAACCATTAGTGCCAACGTGTTAAATTAAATTCTGGTGCCCTTAGCAAGGGCGCATCTTAATCGGGATCTTGCTGGTCGAGGATCAGAGGGAACTCGTCATGGTGTTCTGTGAAACCATAACTCTCAGCCAAGTTCACCAAGGACTCATAAATGCGGAACATGGATGGCCTGTCTTTAGGTCTCGAAGCCACACACGAACAAGCTACTCTAAGCATCTGCATAATCTCATCGTCATTGCCCTTTCCACAAAGGGACTTATCAATGGCATCCTTGACTCTCCCCGAGCTAGACAAATAAGTCACCCAATCAACCAAACTCCCTTAAACCCCTCCCCTCCATTGTTCACTTCTAAAGGTTTCTGGCCTGTGACCAACTCCAAGAGCACAACCCCAAACCCATAAACATCGCCCTTCAATGAAGCAACCATTGTGCTGGAGTATTCAGGAGCCACATAGCCAAACTCCCGAAATCCCCATTCACACAAGAGCTACCATTTGAATCCCCCATTCGCATAAGCTTCACTAACCCAACATCGGTGATTCTAGCATCGTAATCATCATCTAGCAGCATCACATTCGAGCTAATGTTTTGATGCATAATCGGGGGCTGGCACCCATGGTGAAGCCAAGCGAGACCCCTAGCTGCCCCGACACCAATCTTAAGCCTAGTTCTCCAATCCAAGACACCATTCTGATCACCACCGCGCAACTGGGAATGTAGACTTCCGTTAGTCATATGCTTATACACCAACAACTTCTCATCCTCAACCACACAAAACCCCAACAATGGCACCAAATTGGGGTGTCTTAGCTGCCCCAATCGATTGATTTCAGATCGGAATTGCTTCTCACTCAATTTACACCCTCTTAACCTCTTAATAGCCAATGCCGAACCATCAGGCAAGATAGCCTGGTAAGACACCCCGGTTTTCGTTGAATTCACAATCTTCCCGTCGCTAAAACTACCCGTAGCAACCAACAAATCGGCCACACGAATCTTGACAATGGGCTTCTGAAACAGCACAACCTGAACATCCCTCTTAGCAGCCAATTTCCCAACCCATCCAGTAAAATTCTCGCTCTTCTCTCCATCAGTGGCGGCTTTTCGCTTCTTGGGATGGTCCCAAAACCACCACCAAATCGCAAACCCTATGAAAAGCGACGCGCCGGCGCCAACAACTCCGGCGACAACCACAACCTTAAGATTCCGACCCGCAAGACCCCCACATCTCGAACCCACCGGTTCCCCACAAAGCCGGTCGTTCCCACTAAACCCATCCGAACCGAAACGGGCCAATCCATCCGGGATCGAACCAGATAGGCGGTTTCCGGCGAGGGAGAGCCGCTTGAGCCGGTCCAACATGGAAAGCTCAAATGGGATCGAACCGGAGAGCTTGTTATCGCTAAGAATAAGGTTGTTCAAGAACTTACAGTTGCCGATCTGGGATGGGATCGAACCGGAAAGCTCGTTGCCGGAGAGATCGAGAGTGGTGAGGTAAGGGAGCCATTGGCAGATCTCCGGGGGATGTTGCCGGAGATGCGGTTTCCGGCGAGGACGAGGTTCTGGAGGCTCCGGCAGAACTGGAGAGAGGAGGGTAGGGTTCCGGCGAGGGACATGTTGGAGAGCTGGAGGCTTAGGAGACGGTCCTCCTTCTCGTTCCAACACCCTACGCCGGTGAGCTTGCAAATGGCGTTCCCAGAGGTGTCGCTGAATGTCCACCCTGACAAACTTCCCTCCGGGTCGGAGAGAGATGATTTGACGCCCTGCAAGCACCGTATATCGTCGTCAATGGCGACAGAGAGAAAGGGGAGCGAGAGTAAGGCGAGGAGGAAAAAGAAATGGGGCGCCATTTTGTGGGGAGTGAGAGTGTCGTATGGTTACAGAAGGTAAAATCTAGAGCTTGAAAGGAGACATGGGGAGGGAAGAGGAGGAGAGAGAAGGAGAAGCCATGGGAGTTTTGTGAGTGAGGGGGAGAGAGAGGGCAGCTTTTGGGGGATTTGACTGAATTTGAGTAGCAGCAGAGTGAAGCTGAAGAAGGACTTAGAAAACGACGCCGTATACCCGCCGCAGAAAGGAGGAAACGACGTAATGCTGATGGTAGGGACCATGTGTATTATAATGATTGATGGAGATTGTCGAGGAGGGACTTGGGTTCGGTTCGGGTCATTTCTCTTGCTGCGATTATTATAGAGAGGTGGTTGGGTCTCGGGAATTGGGTTTTTATTTTTACTTTTTTATATTTTCCTTTTTGGGTCGTGTGTTTTGGGCTTTTGGGCGGGTAAAAGGCTACTGCTGCTCTCTCACACACTGAATCTCTGGCTTCAAAAGTGAAATTCATAATTTCATTCCCTCCTTGATTCACTTGCTTTTCAAATTTTTCATAGGAAATTTGTGTTTTTTTTTTGGGGGAGACTCTGGGCTCCGAGTCGTCCAGGCCCAATTTTCATGGATGAATTCTCATCTACCCATTCATCATTGCCATTTTGATCTGCTTTGCACCTGGTTGAGATGGTTTAATGGTCTTCGGCTGATATGAGCTTTGAATAGGGTATCACAGTATTTCTAATATGGGAAATTTCAAATTTAAATGTCAATATTCCCGATATTAATTGTAAAAGATAGAAAGGACTTTATAAAAAAGTAATTTGTTTTCCTTGCTATTTGGTGGTACGATATTGATCAGTTATCGCCTTTATTAAAAGTTTGTGATGTGGTTGAACCTTAAATTTTTTGTATTAGAAGTGAAAAAATATATATATTTAGTGGTATTTTAAAAATAATTTAAAAAATAACTGTACTACATTGGATTAAAAAGTTTGTAAATCTACCAATAAGGTTTTGATTCAATAACATACTACATATTTGTACCATAGCTTGCCTAGTGTGGATTGAATGAAATCCACTCCAAAATTACATGATAATCTCAAAAATTTTGAATGCTTGTACAATTTTTCACCAAAGAGAAAGTAATCTAGGGTGACAATGTGCCTATTTTCAATTGTGAAAAATTCGTGTATTTTTTTTTAAAAAAGTATCCCTAAATGAGTTTCCATCTTTGAATTGACCCAATTCAAATACGAACTTTTCTCGAGACAAATTAAAATAAAGAAAAATTAAAATACCATGGATATAGTCGAAAATATATTTGTACAAGCTCATAATATTAGTTCGAAATTTGAGTAATTATTTACTACTAGCTAATTGGGAATCGAGGCCACACATAGAAAGACATAAAAGAGGGAAGAGATGAGAATCTGATGCTGATTTGACATGACGATGAGAAATATATCCCCACAAAAATATACTTAGATGTACACACATAATAAAGTTAATTAGCAAATACGTAACCAAAACACAACACAGTGAAAACGACGTCACTTCAACTTGTGTCCACATGTATTTTGTTCCTCTTAGACATCTTACCCTGTACACCCACAAGGAATTACCTAATCAACTAAAGAATACTTCCCAAATCTTATCTAAGATCATCACAATCACTTAACTAATCACATAATTTTCTACATAATTATCTAAAAACCTTTATTATATCTTATCTTAGATTGATCATCACCTCTTTAATTTACAATCCCATTAAAAATTTGATCATCATCACCACCACCACCAGTACAACAATGGGTTACTTTTTCTTCATCTTGCTAGTTCCTTCAGTTCTCAGGCAACGCTGATTATGCTATCCCCACTGCTGCTGAATTCTCCGAAAGCCGGAGCTCGAGAAACTGACCCCTCATCGGAGGGTGTTGATGATGAGAGTTTTAGAGAGAGAATTGGGTCTCTAGAGGTGTTGGTTGATGTTGGAGGAGAGGAGGAAGGTGATTGGTTTAGGTTGAGATTTGCCATCTTTGCAGAGGGTGGAACTGGAATTAGTGGAACTGGGCTGGTTTGATTTTGGTGTAGAGGTTTAGGCAATAATGTGGGGATTGTCAAGTTTGGATTTGGATTTGCTGTTGCTAGTGGTGGCAATGACTCAGAGGATTCATGGTTGAGTGGCTCCTCCTCAATTGGGGAATTGATCACCTGCCCAAGGCCAGTGGAAAAAGCATGATTTAATTAAAATAATTAAAATAGATTAACTAGTCTCAAATGCTCTTAATTTGGCTAAAAATTTTATTCATTTATGTTTTGAAAACACTCAGGAACCCTGATGATGGCAACTTTGTAGTCACTTCTAAACTAATAAAGTCGTGAATTTAGTTCAAAGCAACATATTTTCTTATTGGAGAAGACACACACACACACACACACACACACACACACACATATATATATATATATATATATATATATATACACACTAAGAATTTAGGTTTTGACCCTATTATGACCCAAGTTAATGGGGCTAAATACCTACCTATACTTCACAGTCCATTCAGGGCACAACTAATAATTAGCAAGTGAAAATTTACAAAAATGATAGCTTATTTTAAATTTTTTTAGATTTATTGTATATGTAAATTGTATTTCTCAAATTTTGTTAACTTTCAAAGATTATAACATGGTTAAAATTCGATCTTAAAAACCAATAAAGTCAAATTTTATTACCTCATGGAAGAAAGTAACTTTTTTTTAGAGGGGGATTGGAAAGTCAATTTTACTTGCATATTAAGAAGTGGTAAAAATAGCCTTCCAATGAATATGCACCTAAGTCATCACTATAGATAATACAAAATAGTGTCACTAGATTAGTTAGAAAACTTAGGATTATTAATCAGCAAGTTAAGCTGTCAATGCATCATCAACATATTCATATCCCCAAATCCTCTATTTTCCTTAATAGTTTTTTGTTTCTTAATGATATCCTCAAATTTGTCTTTGTATGCATACATAACTTAAGTTCTACCATGGAATAAAATGGTAAAGAAGATATATACCGCATCTGTAGTGATGTCAAACAAACTAGAGCGGCGTCGGCGACGGTTGACGTTGGTCCGACGGAGGAAGTACTTCTGAGCATGACTAGCAACTTGAGTAGGCGTTCGCGTCTTCACGAAATTTCTAGAAATCCCTCTCCAGTCTCCTTTTCCCACCTTCTTTAATCCCATCAGAAATAGCCTGTGTTCTTCTTCTGTCCATGGAATTCCTATAATTTTCAATACCAAATTGGTAAAATGTTTGTCACCATATATGCAATCTAACATTAATCAAACTAAAAATAAAAATGATAAAAATCGTAAAAAAATGTAATAAAAGATAACATACAATAGGCTCTCAACCTTATTTTATTTCATTTAAGCTATTATGGGCTATTAAAAATCGATTGTTTGTGCCTTGATTTAGCTAAAAATTTAACTAAACCACTAAAAATTGTAAAACCTTGACTAAATTTATTCTTATGCGACCAATAATCATTCAAAAAGTGTCAAAAATTCATTTTGCAGGCAGTTTTTCAGTTAGGATTAAATGTATTTTAATATAACTGTCTTCAAATTCTTCAATTCAAAATATAAGGCCCAAATTTCTGGGCAAAATGTAAAACGATCGAAATGAGCATTTAATTCAAAGTTCGGTACCTCTCTTGCGTTCACTTCTCTGGCTACCGGATGCGTGAAGGGCGTCATCGGAGGCATAACCGTCGCCGGCGGCATTGCCGGAGGAATCTTGAGGCTGCTGCTCATACTGCGATAGGTTATTCATACTCACACTCTTCCTGAAAGTAGACGACGGAGAGGACGGCGAGGTGGAGGCCTCCGCCGCGGTGAGCCTCACTCCGAAAAGCATGAATCCGGCGGTGGCGCCCCCAGAATCGGCGCAGGTCCTAGAGTTGTGGCCGTTGTTCCCGCACTGAGAGCACGTCCTCGGCGTTTTCAATGGCGGCGCCGCCATGGTTGGCGGTGGTGGTGGTTGCTTGGAGATCGACTTCAGGTTGGGAGAGAATTTGCAGAAAGGGTGTCCAGAGTGGTTGGTGTATATATATAGAGGAGGAGGCGAGGGAGGGGAGTGCTACGGTGTTTCGCAGGTGCAGCGGAATTATGCACGTCTTTCGAGGGCTTTGGGTCAGGGTCAGGGTCACAGAGCCCGAGGACCAATCATAATTTTTGGGCTGTGAAAAAAATTCGGGTTTGGATTGGTTGGAGGAAATGACAAGTGGACCAGTTGGAGGTGGTGACCGGTGAGTGAATGAACACAAAAACACACAAACACTATTCCCAATATGAATATGCAACCGGATTGGATGGGATTAAATTGGATTAAATTATAATTTTTAAGGACCTAAAATGAAAAAAAATAAGATTTTTGTACGCAAGTCATCAATTTATTAGATGTTTCAAAAATTAAATACATAAAAATAATTATTAGTAACAATAAATAGTTAAATTTTATGTCAGAAAATTGATTATTTATACTAACAAATATATACAATAGTGTAAGAAATCACAGTTAGTAGTGATTAAATTAAATTGACATATCATTCATAATTTGAACGAAACTATAACAACACAATAGTTCTGTTTATTTATTATCATAATCATTAATTTTATTATAATTAAGCTATTGTTACCTAAGTCGAAACCACCATACTAAAGAAAAACAAATATAAATCACTCGAAACAACGTGTATTAATAACACACTGGTTTCATAAGATTAAACATTTTTACACTCTTACTTTACAGGAATCCTTCGCACCACTCTTACTTCGTTAATATATGCATGTACGATATAATAATTGGGTATAAACAAAAACAATATGAGATGTCTTTATTAAGGTATAAACTTTACAAAGAAAGCATTTTCCCACACTAACTATTTTCTTAATTTATAATGAACCCCATTTCAATGGAAAAGGTGAGAGCATAAGTGGGAAATGTTTGGTTGTAAGTAGAGGCCACATGGAGGAGGAATTGAAGGAGAAAGGGAAGGAATAATATATGTAGTCTAATCTAGTCCGAGTCTAATTTTCAATGAAGCAAAAAAGGGAAAGTGAAAAAAGAAAATGAATGGTGGGAGGAGGAGAGAGTTTCTCCACCGTCCCCCCAAACATGGCATAATTCTATGTTGCATATACTTTTCTTTTTTTTTTTTTTAAGATTTTGTGTGAAAGATACATCTTTGGTTCTCTCCAAGTGCACCATCAAATTAATTGCATATTTAATTATCACACCACTATCTTCTCTGGTGATGGGTGCCTCCTCTCCTGGGCCTATCTATCAGGATCCCATCTTGCAATAAATAAATGAATAATCCTATTTCTTCTTTTTATTTTAAAAAATTATAAAATTGAAGGAATCTAAATCTTATCGTGAATCACATTTTAGTTATCTCCATCTCGTAAAAATTTTATCAATTAAATTCAATTTTAAACAATTATTCTGATATTTATACATCCTTTTCAAGTTAGCTAATTCAAATAGTCTCGTCTAAACAAAGCAACATCTATAAAATATAATTATGTATTATTTATCGGACATTATTTTTCGAACGTAAAATTTTACTAATATAAATATCATATTAAATTAAAAAATAAATAAATAAATAAATATTTTTCTGGTAGTATGTTAAAAATTACATATACTTCTTTTGTTTTAAAATACTTGTCCTTTTAAGGTTATGAGGAAATATTAAAGAAACATCAAATTTATGACAAAATTTATGTTAAAAGGTCAAGTTGCCCAAAAATTCATTGAAAATGAAGAAAATCGATGAAAAAGGAGAGACAAAAAATAATTAATAAAGATAAAATTGATAAATAAATCATTAATATGTCATTATAATTATCACGTTACGTGATATTACGAAACTAAAAAATTAGTTAAAATTTAGAATGATATGTATTTTGAAATGAAAGGGGTATACTCGACGAGGTGAGATAAATATGTCAAAATTTCTATAATTTTTAATTAACTCTATAATTTATTGTACTATAATATGGTGATCGATAGCGTTAGCAAAATTTCGTCCGACCCGAAAAAATGGAATCCGGATATGATCTTTTTGTCCGAATTTTAATTTCGGACATAAAATTTTCCTATTTTTATTGTCCGAACGCGATTTTAACTCGAATTTATAATTATATGAATTGTCCGACCCAAAAAGAATCGGGTATCGGATAAAAATTTTCGTCCGATGATCGATTTTTCTAACCCAATTTTAACTCGAACCTAAAATTTTAGCAACACTAACTAATATTTAATAAATCTAAACACTTTTTACAAAAAAAAAAAAAAAAAAAAAGAAGATGAATCAAGAGTGGTATTTGAAGAGTTTGATAATCTAGTTTTTTGACCAATTATTTGAGTGATACTTTGTGCATAAAAAAATAAAAATCGAGTGATAGAAGTAATGCATGGTTGTCCTTTGTGGGTTTGGGTTTGATTTTAGTTGTCTTTAATTTGTTGTTATATTAGGGTACTTTTGAGTGATATTGATCCACCTATATCTTTATCTAGTGGTCTTAATTCTTCCACCTTTTGCATATACTTTTTAATAGCCAGATTAAAGCGGGGTGGACTTTGAATGTTCAAGGGTCCAGTTGTACTAGCCCACATACCAACAAATTCGATATACCTTTCTCTGTGTACATAATATAAATATAATTAATACTCTATATTAGCCTCGTTTGTACCAAAAAATTTTTTTAAATATTGTCAGTTTGGTTTGTGGAGTTTATCATTCATTGACTAATACAACATATGTGATCCTATTAATGTGGACATCAGTTAATTTAACTGATAAAGTTTCTAAAAATTAATGTAAGTCTTTAAAATTTAATATTTAATAAGATTACACAATTAAATTCAATTTCACTCCAACAAACTTTTCCCATTTAATTTGCATAAAATATCAAAACGCACAAATATATACCATGTTGCTTTTTTTATTAGCCCAAATTGACGAGCTCAGTATGTTTGTCCTCATGTATGTTTAAATTGGGACTAATGGTGGATATTCTTGGAGATTCCACAAATATTACTACCTGTTGCGCTTCAAATTTATGTTTATAGTGATGGAGATTTCACAAATTTTAGTTGGTTGCTATATGACCGACTAATTTCCATTTTATAGGTAATAATGCAATACACTAAGTGAGTGTTAATTTAGTGACAAATATTTCACAGTTTCATCATTTTCATTAGGATTTGAATTTTAGTAAAGACAATTCATTATAGTTGTGTAAAGAAGTTGGGATAAGTTGTGGGCTTTAGCTTCCCAATTGGGTTACCCCGAGAGGTGATAATGCAATGTAAACAAAGTTTTTTCGAATGAAGTTTAAGATAAATTTTTTTTTCGGATGATATCAAATACAATGTAACCAATGCCCTATTCCATTTAATTGTAGGAAGATGTAAGGTTATAAAGAATTGTAAGTGGGTGTTTGGTTTAGATTTTAAAAGTGTTTTTGGATTCTAAAAATTAAAATTAGGCCAAACACTAGTTTTTTCAAAAAATTAAAACTGTTTTTCAAAAATGATTTTAGAGAAAAACTCTCAAAAAACAAAAACATCAAATAACTGTTTCTCTTTCTAATTTCTAAAAAACTTATTAACAACCACCCACAATCTCATTCTTTCTCTCTCTCCTCCCTTTCCACGTTATTTACTCTTCCCTCTCTCCTCTATCTCTATCTCTCTCCTCTCTCTCTTTTTTTATCTTATCTCTATTTTTTCTCTCCCTTTCTAAAAATTTTTGCTAAACAAATTAATTATTTAAAAAATAGTTATATAAAATTTATGTCAAACATTTCAATTTTTCTCCAAAAACAATTTTCAAAAAAATATTTTTAAAAAACAAAAACTATTTTTTTAAAACTAGGCCAAACATGCTATAAAATAGTTATAAAATTAGTTATAAAAAATTATAAAGAGTTATAAAAATTTGTAAAACTCTAAACTAAAGGTAAATAAAATATGATCCAAATATGAAAATAGATACTACTAGCTACTACACTGGAGTTTACAGTGAAGAATCAGAGTTTGACAAGGACCAAACAAGACCAAATTTTTTGCATTTTATCTTCTTACTCTACCAAGAAGATAAGAAACACTTGTCATCTTTAAATTTTATCAGTACTGTGCGTTTCCACATGCGGCTCTTTTGAGTACCCAAATCTCAAAGCATATAAATTTATTGATTTTATTTGACATGGTTTTTGCCGATGTCTTAATGTGATATCACTATTTTTATTTATTTATTTTATTTAGTTGGCCATGTGACTCAGGATATATGTGCAGAATTGTCTGATTTGTATGTATAAATCTGTTAACCTAAGACACAGCTGAAAGTTTTTCAAAAGCATTTATATTTGACACTCAAGCCAATACCGTTAGGATTTAAAATACAAATTTTAAACATAATTTATTTTTGTGTTGGATAATAATTTAATATAGGAACTGTTAAAATTTTATATTTGATACTTCTCGTTCAGAAAACTTTAATTTTAAGTTGTTATTTGATGGTTTAAACGCTTTATATTTTAACAAAATCTAGTGAAAATATAGTTGGTGGTATGTAAAATGAATAAATAACATAAATTACTATTTAAGGACATTCATGAGAGAAAGACTAAGTAGGATTTAAACATTTGACTATTTTATATATTTTAAAACCAGTCGAATTTCATTCAAATAACATTACAAACGTGATGATTTTATATGATTTTCATTTTTAGTATCTCCACCTCTGCATCACGGTGCACTAATAATTGACTAGAAGAAAATATCAAAAGTCAAACTAGATTCAATGGAGACATTGTTTAAAGGGCTTGCTAGTGAAGGACGCCCTGCCCAAAGAGGTGTTTTTCAAGAACCTTAATGAAAGTGGGAGAAAGCAAATCTCCGAAGTTTTGGGATGACAATTGGTTAAGTGACTCCCCGTTAAAAGAGTTATCCCACACTTTTTCAACTGTCAGCACAGTAAAAAGCAACAATATTAAATATTGGATGGTTCAAATGGCAGGAGTTGAAAATGGACCTTTTCTTGGAAAACAAAAGGGGCCAAATGAGGTTGAACAATTGGAGATATCAAGACTGGACAGTCAACTCATAAATTGACACCCTCGAAGAAATGAGCAAGATAAGGCTCTTCGGTTTGAAAAAGAGAATTTTTCAGTCAAATAACTCACATCTTAGTCAAATCACAATGCAATGAGTATTGATTGACAACTTAGTCTGCTCAATCTGGATGAACATAGCACCACCTAAGATGGTGCTGCTGGTGTGGCTTGCATTTTTGGACAGGCTAAATACAAGAGATATGTTATATAAAAAAGGGATTTTATATGAGTAAGAGAAGATATGCATTTTCTACCTTATGTGACTTTGAAGACATTGAATATTTACGGGTTACTTGTCATTTTTCTTGGAGCATTTGGTTCACTGTTGCACTTGATATGGGAACTCCCATATTAAGGAATCATAACTTGAGACAATTGTATGAGACTTCGGTCAATATTCGATGTTCTAACAGAGTTCGGAAAAAACTCCGATTAGTTAGTTTTTGGCTATCACTCGGACTTTGTAGATGCATAGGAATGGTGTCATGTTTGAGAATAAAAAGTTGACATGTGGTCTAAAGTCTAGAAAAAGTCCCCCAAGTACAATGCAGACATGCTTGCTAGGAACGTCAACTCAATCTCCGATCTTTTTCATTGATTGCACGTGAGAAAACTGTAGAATTGCTATATTTGTGTTGCACATATGGGTCAATTATCTACGCTTGTTGTCCGTATCACATTATATTATTTTTTATTGTAATTACCTCTGGACTGCCTTTTGACAATATTTATAAAAAATCATAATAAATTTCTTTCCATGTTTTAAAAGCTTAGGCTAGTAAATCGAACTTCTCTGCTAAACGTTATCGTTTGGCGATATTCTCCATTTCGTAAAATTTTACCGTAGTCTCTATCCTGCTGAACAAGGTATTAATATTGGACCGTTAGGCCCAAAGGAGTTAGTGGCCTTGCTTAGCTAACTCAAAAAAGACGCTTTCTCCGCTAGCAGTTTATCTCAAAGGCAAAGGAATTTCCTCACAATTTAACAATGGAAGCGGGAATTCTCCTCCGCCCAATTTGTAGCATCCCCAAACGCCCCCACCGATTTTCCCGGCGTCCTCTCCCTACTTTCCCGCGCTTCGTTAAGGCTTCCGCCAACTCGCTTCAGGTATCTCTCTCTCTCTCTCTCTCCCCTCTGTCTCTCTCTCTCCGGAGTCTGAGCTCAAGGGTTTTCAATGGCGTCCTCAAAACATAGACGGAGGAGTACAGAGGGCCGAAGCCCAGGAAGAACTGGGTTGCTGATTGGGTGTCTAACAACGACGATGTCACGCGGAGCTTGCCGATTTACGTTGGTGGGGTCTCTCTCCTCGCCGTCCTCTTCAATCGAGCTATTTTCGGCATCGCTCCTGTCGCCGATGCCAGTAGGTCAGTTGCCTCTAAATTTGTCCGTTGATTTTTAGTTGTTCATCTCTTTGATTTTTCTGCGGTTTCTTCTATTTTGTTCCAATTTTGTTCAGTGCTTAGATGGTGAAGAACTGGGATGATCATTTTTAGCTGGATATTTGTCTGTAGAGAATTAAACATTAATTTTCAGCTGAGATGAGAAAGCGGAGGGGGTAGGAAATTAGTTTCGAAGCTTCTAATCAATTGAGCTGCTGATGCTTATTGAAATTGCTTTATCCTAAATTAATGCAGACATTGTTAGTATCATGCCGTTTTAATGGATAAATTTGTTCGGAAGTATAACTAGTAAATTATTGGCGAATTTGGACGGTGTGTGAAGGAAAGGACATATTGGATGTATTGATTATTGTAATCGTACTGTTCCTTCGATAGTTTCGTGTACTTTGTAGCTTGAAGTTTATTAGATAGTGTGACAAAGACTTTTCTATTAAAATGAGACATGGATAACCTTTTTCGGTACGTTTTAGTGAGAATGGAAGGGAGAAAGATGATTTGGGAGGGAAACGATCTCACGTAGCATAGATAAGATTGATCTTTTTTATTTTTTAGCCGTTGGTTTTGTAACCAAATGATGGAGGAAGTGTAGTAGTTCTTTTGGGTCTTATAATGGTAGCAAGTCATGGTTGTCATCCTTTAAGAACTTTGAATGCTGAACTATGACTGTAAAATTGTCGTTCTATACATATCAGCTAATGTAAGAAAATATCAGCTCAGCTGCATTGTTCAACCCAAAAAGCAACTTGTGGGTGGGAGAGAGTTGGATTGATGGACATCAAATAGCATACTGATGATGCTGTTAAGCTTTTGAAAATAAGTCTATTGAGCATGTTAATAGCTGCATGTCACTTTAGACATTGCACCTTCTTAGTTAGGTGCCTCCTGTTGAAATGCCTTCTTCCTTCCATGCTGAAATTTTCATTAGAACTTTTCTTCTCTATCTTGACTCTATTTGTTAACATTGCATCCCTTCATGAGTGAGACTTCTAAAGTGGGATGGACAAGTGCTTTTGGAGCAATTATATTGTGATATCCGATTATGTGAAGTGGGATTCATTTGGAATGAAGAGCGGCAGAATAATTTAGATCATAAAATCTACCAAGTTCTTGACCTTGTTATATGCTTACCTCTCATTCATATGGCACATGTTTCTCTTTGCAGTTCACAATCAAGGGCAGATCTGTTAGCTCTTGGTTTGGCTGTTACCAATGTCTTAGCTGGTCTTGTATGGCTGTCTATTCGACCCAAGTCTATCACCAAGGTTGGAGTTTTCAGTTTCATTATTTAAGTACTTCTAAACCCTTCATTATGTACTTTCCTTGGTAATTTCTCATAAATTCAAAAATCCTATTTGACTATGTCTGTCTGGGTCTATGAGAAACAGCATCTTACTAGTCCCAACTTGATAGTAATACAAACATGTTGATTGCTCTAGATCTTTGTTAGACACAGGGTCATGCAAGGTAATTTGCTTGTTCATATTGTATCTTTCCTGCCTCAATCACCAAACAAGGCACATTCATCGGTCTTCTCATTTCAGGTGGACCCTGAGGGCGTGGAATATCACTGGATCTCTCCTGAACTCCCTGAGACTGTCATCTCTGAGTTAGAATGGTACAGAATTTACCAAATCTACGGCATCTCCCCGTCTCTTTCTGGTTGTTTTCATATTTTTTGATTACTTTCTTTTGTGTATGTGTGTGCGCGTGTGTTTAATTGAAAATTTTGTGAGGGTAAATCCCTGCTGTTGAAAAGCACATGAAGAGATAACATCCCGCCTCAATGATAGTAATTTGATATTTTTGAATAAGATTGAGATGAAATTGTTTCCTTTGTTTTTTACTTTTTGGGTTGAAATACATGGATGTTTTCTCATGTTGAATTTATTGCTGTACAGAAACAAAAATTTCTGAGTGGAGATTTTCTTGGTTAGGTACTCAGTCATAATATCCTTACAGGTTCTGGCAATCTCTCTCTTCTGTCACATGCTGCAGATCGTTGGTCATTGTCTATGATGGCATTTGTATCTTTCAAGTTGGTGTGGTAGCTGAATCATCTACCGGTGATGGAGCAGAGACTGTGGATGCCACTAAATTGATTCAGGGGACACTTTATGGAGGAATTATGAGATCTGGAGCTCGTAAGATAGTTAAACTAATTATTAATTCAGTTAAACTAATTATTAATTCTTCTACTAGTCCTAAACAAGTCCGAAAATAAGACTGGGAGGAAGCATATATCATGAATGCGACTATTCTTAACCTATGCCTGCAGAGAGCTACTTGGCTAATCTCTCTCTGTATCCAAGCAAATCTGAGCTGCCATTTTTACCCTCAAATACACAGGTAATCCAGCACCAACTTATTGTCTATTAAATTATTATTTGACTATCATAAGTGCAATGAATTGTTGTATGCAAAATATGATCATGACTGCTTAAGCTATCATTTTCCTAGATATCTTGATTAGTCCTCCTACGAGAGGAGTTCAGATAGTTTGCAGAAAGCACAGGTCTGTGGATGGGCTAATCAATTTGGTTGATAAAAAGCTGCATTGCCCTTTGGCAGATACGGCAGTTGGATCAAAACATCTCAAATGGATAGCAGAAACTCAGTTTCAATATACCTGACAGGGTAATTGAGCCCATTCTACTGTAGTGTGGCAATCAAATGGACCTTGAGAATATCATGTCAGCCAACCCTCGCTTATCACTGTTTGCTGGGGAAGCTTATGTGCCATCACTAAATGTAAGAGGAGAAGTGGGTGGTTCTTGTATTCCTCGACTTTTGGCTAAAGAGCCTATAAACAGCCAAGAGCCCTTCGCAGTTTTCCAGAAAGTGAAAATTTCAAGTACTCTTGGTGAGAGCCCAGGGGATTTTTGTCCTGTAGTGGGATTTTGGGTGAGGCCACCGACATGGGATGGAGGGGGAGGGGACGGGATCAAAAGCAATAGGAAATATTGTCTCTCTTTTAGACCTCAATCAGAATTTTATGGTTTATGGACTAGCTTGCTACGAGACGGTTTATAAGTAGAGGATAATCTTGTTGAGTTATTTGCTTTAAACTGTCATAACTCACAGTCTGAGAAATTTCCCACTAGCAACTCTTTTAGCTTCTGTTAAGATGGATGCTTAATCCTAATTTTCACTTGCTATAGAATAAGGGAGAATTTCAAAATACGTGAACCTCAGGTTCAACAAAAGACCTAGGCACTACTGTGCTGTTTCTGTCTCAAGTGTTGTCTCTTTATTTGTTCATTTGGTTGGGGCTGGGCTAGACTTGGGAGATGCTGAAGTTGTTGGAGCTTCACGATTACACCATCGGCTTTTTTCATCATTGTTTCTGCCTTTCTGCTTTTTATGGGATAACTGTGTTTGAAACTGAAACTTATTCGAAGAATAGGAATAGTCTGTATGCCTATCATGAGCTTATTAGAAAGAGGAAGCTACGTCCGTGCGTCAAACTTGGTGCCCCTCAAGAATGCAGTATAGGCAACAGAAAAATGATAGATGCTGTGTTGACGGCATGGTATGAGCATATCATCTTAAGGAAAATTGAAGTAATCAAGTATCATGAGTGATACTAAAGTCGTTATATAGTATGTGCTGCACCTTGTATTACTCTTCACTTGTTACATTGTTTGCAATTATAACCTTATCTGCTTTCTGCAGAATGATTGCTGTCTTGGAGCATCCGCTTCTGAAATAATGAATTCCTGTTAACTGTTTGAATTGAACAGGCCGTTGTTCTGCAACCACTAGGTGAAAAAGGGATAGCAATAATAGGTGGTGACACAATAAGGGGGTTCACCACTGCTGATCAGGTGTGCTTTCTTATCCTAAAATGTTCTCAATTTCAATGTTCAATGTTGAAGTTCATTTACAGTTCGAATTTTACATATGATCAACCATAAATAGAAACAAAACATCGCATTAATAGATCAAAATGTTTAACCTATTAAATTTTTGTTTAGTTCTCTCGAATAATAACTTGTGGGACAAAAAATGAGCATATTTATCCCCAAAGAAAGAGAGTAACAACAGAGAAACTGGAAATACGGCATAAGAAATATTGTAGAGGGTGTTGGGATGAACTCCTAATTCAGTTCATATACTCATGCTCGGTTACTTCCCCCTCTTGTTCCTTTTTTTCCTTGAGATAAAAGTCAGCTCGTATTGCTTGGTTTCTTTCTTGTTTTATAATCTGAATTAGCATTGTGTGGTTTGGAGGGTTTTTTCATACCCCCAATTAACATATACTTTGATTAAGACACATTCACATGTACAGAAGGGATGTTTGTTATTAAATATTGGTGGCGTCCTTATCTGCAATCATTGACATTGATTTTCAATATTAAATCTTCCTTCCAGCTATATTTCAATCATCTTATGAATGTCTATAGTCAATATTCTGTTGTTCTGATTGTAGGCATGGATATCACTAATTGGAGACAAGCTGGATGCTACATTGACGACGTCACTGACTAGGACTGAATTGTTGGCTCAAGATAGCTGAAGCTACTCTGAATCCGGGATGATTCTGGTAATCTGGTGGGATGTTACTCAAAAAGCTTATGGCCAAGGTATCTCATTTGAATTATCAAACTTTAGCTAGGAAGCATGCGAGTCTGCAAGGGTCCAAGGATCCATGGGACAAATGTGTTTCTGGTCTTTGTGAACTTGAGAGGAAATTTTTTGGAGGAATATATATCAGACATGTAGATTATAACTTAGCAGTTGACATCTATATACATAGCTCCAAAGATGAATAGTTATTATATTCAGCATTGTGTTCAGTTTTCTCATTTGGAAGTGCCTTCCTGAAATTGCTGTAATCACCTTCAAACCCTCGAGCTTCGACTCTCTGCATCTAGAGGGGGAATGTAGTTATATCTAACAGAAGGCAATAATCAATATCGTGCAGGAACAAACCAAAAGAAAAACACCATGATGTGGTGGTCATTTAACAATAAATCTCCAGCTTCACCCACATTTTTGGCACTGATTACTCCCATCTAACAACATACTTAATCAAAGCCGTTTTAATTCCATTTAACTTAATTGATGGTTGCTAAAACAGAAAATCTACTACGGTAGTCTTCCATAGAAGCACCCCCCAAAAAATAATAAAAAATAAAACCCCACACACACCTTTTACCATCGTTTATCTTGTAATCAATGCATGTGGCCTCGGACAAGAGACAACAGTGACACCTCAATGCTTCATAGGTGATGAAGGATGTGAATCAAACCACCTGACCTTACTCTTTGCATAGCCGCCTTTTTGTGTAAGTTTCTCATACCTCGTCTATAGTTTTTGCATATTTTATCTTATGAATGGTTGGAGCGATCTGCCAGGACACTCTTGAGGACTATATGTTTGAAATGACGCAGTACATATAGACCTTCTGACATGTTAAATGGTGTATCCCTTTTGTGTAGCAACTCATACATTCATCTTACGCATTGGTATTAAAGTCAAGCCAGTACCTATAGGTTTCCCGCATTTGGCATACACACTTACAACCAAACTACTAGTGAAGACAGACACCACTCCAGGAAGCAATTTGTTGTCACTTTGTGCTAGTGAATCTTAGGATGTAAACATTAAGTTTTAACACATGCACCCCCTGAAAAAAAACGCACACACACAAACACGCCTTTGCAAAAGTAGCAAAATTGACCCCTAGACTTTTCACAGCCTGCACAATAGCATATGAATCAGCAAAATCAATTCTCAGGAAGTTTAAATACCATGATCAAAAGGAAAAGGAGATAGAAAAGAGAGGTATTCTCTGTCTTGTTTATGTCACTTGCGTAACGCAAAAATTATAGCTGATCTCTCACTGCCTTTGTACAAATGTTTTTCAAAGAGTGATTGATCAGCAGGGGAAAAACCAGAGGAAGGGGGAAAAAAGAATCCATGTATGTTTTTATGCTTTACATGACACGATGAGCAGCTTTAGGTGCCTTAACCTTGATCATTGAACTGACCTCTCCCATGGAAGCAGCCCTGTTGTAGGATTAGTCAAGTTTGCCAGTATAAAATCCCTTAATTTAGTATCCCAAACCTCGCAAAACCTTCGGTGCCAATCTGGGGGTTCAATAGCTTCTGTCCCCAACCCAGGTGCTCTGTCTCTTGAGTTTTCATTCTGTTTCTCCTGCCAATCGGCAACATATGTAGAAACCCTTCTTTGGAACTTGGATTTGAAAACATCCCAAACTTGGTACTTATAGTGGTTTATAATAGCTATACTCGGTAACAAGTTCTTTTTCTTGAACTCTTTTTCAATCTGAAATGATGAACTTGATTCAGGAGACTATCACTCACAGCATCAGGACGCACTATCGATTTATGTCTCTCAGGGCTTCGAATCCTGCAAGTATACCCTACTGTTACTCCCTTTGGCGGTCTCTGTTTCAATCCTGACGGTCCATAACTATAACAGTCTGTCCTGACTTCACCAACTGAAGGTGAAGATGATGAAACATTCTTCAACACGGCTTGGAGGGAGTTTGGGCCTGGATAGCCTAGGTTTAAGCCGACATTCCTTCCCCTTGGAGTTTGGAAATAATAGAATTCATCCACATCGAAGAAGGCAACCCAGGTGCATTCATTTCTTGCCCTGAGCACACAATGTGAGAACCCAGCCTCTTGAGTCTTGACCCACGGCCATACGTGCCTAGTCACATTATAGTTCTGTGAATTAAGCTCATTGATCTCCTCCTTCAATCCGTCATTACTGTTGTTATCGTAGAGGAACCATCGTTGAACCCCGAGCCAAGCATGGTAGGTTATCCATTCCCTGATGAAGGCTGCTTGGTTCCAAACCATTGTGCAAGCACAAAGCTCATATTTGTAACTGCCCTTGTTGATACTATTGTTGGTTATTGGATCTAGTTTTACTATTGATGGTATTTCTTCACCTCGCCTTTCAACGCTGACTTGAATGCTCTCTTTGTTCCTCAGATTTGTTTTCAGATCCTGGGGCAAAGGGCATCGTATTATCTCTTGTGAAGCAGTGATTGCCTTTGTGGTACGTGCCAATCCCTCACTCCTGTTCTCTACCTCGAAACGACAGGTAAATGGGTTCGGGAAGGATTCCTTATCGGATCTGAGATTGAATCCCTTGACAAAAACCACAGCTGTGTCCTCCCCATCCCAGGTGGCTTCGTAGGCCACCATATCCCATGATTGGACTGTCTGGTTCTCCCTCGCGCTCAACTCCCAACCAGAGCCCGCGACATCATCCAGGTGGGCCTTCAACCCGACCCCAGCCGAGTAATTTGAGGGCGGGTATGGGCACCGGACTATCCACCGGGTCCCAGTCTCACCATATTCATCCGCAGACAACATGGGTCGGGTAAAAGTTTCCTCTTTTTCTCTCTCCTCTCTCCTTCCCGATCACCTCTGCTTTCATCCAACCTCTGGTAAATACATTCAATCTTCCCACCTAGTTGGAGCAGATTACGTGGGGTTTGCCCATTGGCTGATAGGACTACCAGGACATGATCAGTAAAGAGCACCCTATTCTCTATTCTAAAATCGGACGTTATATCGTTGCTACCCGTATTAGTTGCAGTAGTAACGGTAGTTCTATTAACACTGCTATCATATTGAAGGGGAGCGAGATTTTCCTGAATCGAGTTGTTTATTGAGGAGGAGGAGAAAACAGAGAGATTAGCCATGATGACCCGGGCGGGGCGGAAGGGTGATCCGGATCCACCCCCGAAGTCCCGGGATAGTAGGAGAAGAAAGAGGACAAAAGAGCAGCATATTACCAAAGATTTCAAAGAGAAATGCTGCTGAGCGAAAGAGAGTGAAGGCCTTAACACCCGTTTCTTCTTCCGGATATCCATGGATTCAATTTGATTGTGTTTGGATGTAATAAGAAGAAGGAAGCTTAAGGAGAGAGAAAATAACGGTGCAGGTGGTGGTGGTGGTGGGGAGTTAGAAGTTGGTGGGGCTTTTATGTAGAGATCTGGGGTGAACCGACAACGTTGCCGATTGCTTTCGATGTGTTTCTCATGGGACTACGACTGTGTCGGAGAAGAAGGCAGGGAGAGAGAGAGAGAGAGAGAGAGAGAGAGACACGCGTTGAAGGGTGCAGTCAGTTTGAGTTTAAGTTCGCTTCGGCTAGTATAGTGCAGTTATAGGCCTGGTTTATTCGCTTCAGGTTTCGGTCATGGAATGAAAGAGCTAGAGAGGGGGGCGCTCTTGGCATGGAAGTTGGGAGAACTTGCCATTTATTTAGTCCACGCTCCTAGCAAGAGCGTGGAACAGAGGGGCAGGGGAGTAGAGTAGGGGACCGTTGTTTTTACTGTAGAAGAAGCAAGCCTTGAGTTGGAGCCGTAGTGGAGAATATAATAATGCAAGTTAATAGAGTAACTGACAAATAAAGAAGAAATAATACGCATCTTTTTTTGATAAAAAAATAATATACGATAATGTTTTTTCTTATCTTAAAATTATAATATTATACATTAAATTTATAACGGTTGTAATACCATCTTTATATATATAATTTTTCATAATTATAAAATTGCATGTATGATATCTCTTCGAGCCGTTTAATATATCATTTTACTTCCGTTGATGTAATTGACGAATATTAAAATTTTATAATTGATAACTATAAGTAATTTTTGAAATTTTCATATTTTAAAATCATATAATATATTAGCTTTAAGTTAAAACAAAAGTATAATGTGTGTGTCTTACTATAAGAAAGAAAAAAAAATTAAAGCTTTACCCTTGTTTGTTTTGGCGATTGAGAATGGGGATATGTTTGAAACAAAAAAGGGAAAAGAAAAGGATTAGGCACATGTTGATACAATGATTGATTTGAGACGTTGGCAAGTAAAATCTGCATATTCTTGTTCGTGGACTTTCTACTCCACAAACGTACAAGTAGTAGGCTGCTCTGCTCTGCTCTTTCTTCTTTGCTCGATAATTGATGATTAAGGACCATTATTTGTGTTATTGTGCAGCCATCATAATTATATTCATGAATATTTGTTTTATGGTTTGGTGCCCTCAAGTTTAGTTTGTTTATTTGCATAATTCAGTGGCCTATATCGGATTAATTAACAGTAAGTGTGAAAAAAGGGAAGAAAAATAAAAAAATTCTCATCAATCGTGTATTATCGCGGCACCTTTTGATGATTGTGGCCGGTGTGTAGTTAGTTACCTATGGTTAGTTAGTTATTTAGCAGAATAGTTAACTGACTAGTCTCTAAGTATATCCTTAAGCATACTTTGCCTTTTTAAGGTTAATTCCAAGAAAAGAAGACATATTTTTGATGACATGAGAATAAATACATCAAGTATCCTTTGATCAGAGTTATTGTATGCTCCTGAATGTTAAACTTGAATGTAGGACATTTTCATTTGGCTTATACTATACTTAGATCTTGTTTGAGAGGGGTTTTGCACTGAATAGGTCATTACATGCTGAAACAATCACCGTCATAGGGACGAGAGAAATGTATGAATTTTCTTTTGTGGCCATGGGACAATAGCCTCACTCGACCTTCCAATGATCTGAATTTGAACATGTTGCGTTAAACTTGGACCCTCAAATCAAAAACGTGCAATTATGTTATGATATAATTCTTTATCTTTTGAATTTTAGAATGAAAGTGATATGAGTTTATCAAACATCCTTAATTTTATAAGGAGAAAATTTTAACCGGATATTAAGAGTGTTAGATCTCAATAATTATAAGTAAAAAATTGAGATACAATTAACTATATTTTTGTTAAAAATAGCCCTTTTTTAGTGTACATTGCCATTGACCTTTTATAAGAGTACCAGCTTATTAGTTGGCTTTGCAACTTGTAAATCTTAGTTTATCAACTTAAATTTCCCATTGGCTTAGTTTATGGGTTCAAATTCAATGCTCAATTATTCTCAAAATTTTTTTAAAAAAAAACAATGCTTAAATTTGATAATTACAAAAAAAAAAAAAACCCAAAAAAGGACCACTAGGTATTTAAATTTGATAATTATATCCACTGTTCCAAACATAAGCTGAATTATTATCCTTTTTCAGTGCTTGTATTTCACGTAAATGAGCTAGACATTCTTATTGATATTTTTATTTTTATTTTTTTCATAGAAACATTCTTATTGAGTGGAGTAAATTATGAAAAATTCTTATTTATTCTGAAAGCAACTTGATTGTAATTCTCCCTCTCTCTCCGCCTTCCTCGAAGCTCTGGAAGCTAATATGTCGCTGTTTTTCATTATTATTTAATTCCCCATACTTGTTGACCAGTTTGCCCCAATATTTTTGCATGTTAATTTAGCTGACCTTGAGCGCGTCATTGCACGCACCGGCTGTAGACCTGGATCATGCTAGATATGTATTTTTATTATAATAATAAAATTAAATTAAATTAATAAAATAGGGCCCGTTCCTACTTTAATTTCATTTTTTTAATTCACTCCTAACTGGAAAGATGGAATAAGGTTAAGTTATAGGTAGTGAAGATGGAATAATGTAAGTTAGGGGGTCCTTTCCATGTGATTATTATTATTGATGCCTAATATAATACTATTCATTAAGATGCTGTCTTGGTTAAAATACAAATATACAAGTCCCAGAAAAATGTATATTATATTATATAAAATATTAAGTAAAATTTTTTAAGATGTTCCGTATAGTAGTTTTAACCATTAAATTTTTCATAAACAGTATTAAGATTCAAATCTACATTTTATTTTTATCAGCTCTCTATGTATGAAGTATATTGCTATAAAGGTCACTAACGAGTAATAAATGTGAATTGTATTAAAACTATTTTATGACTATTTGCTTGAATCGTAACTTTTTTGTCTTTTAAACTTTTAACAGTTATCCAGGGGATCGGAGGGATTCTTATAATATATTTGAAATGACATTTTTGAAAATGATCTATCAATTTGCTTATATAAGATTTTAAAAAGAAAAAAAAAGATGTTATTGTTTAAGATTCATGTGCGTGCATGTATGTATACCAACCATAATCCATGCATCAATGAAAAGACCATGTTTTTAATACTACAACAGTGACCATGCAACTTGTGGTTTTTAAATGATAGGATTAATTTCATCCAATTAGGGTTAGGAGGGTGAGCTATTTTTTCGTTTCCCTTTTTTCTTTTGGTCAACAGAGAGAGAAGTTGTTGTTAACATCTCATAATCATAAATTCATAAGTTGCCAACCTCAAAACCAGGGGGAAATTATTAATAATTAATGGGCAATTATGATAATTGTTTTCTGAGGCCAAATTAAATTAGAGGATGATTTGGGGGTGCCATCCAAATTAATGGAAAGGATAAGTGAACATCACTAACAAATTGCAAAAAATAAAATAAAATAAAATAATGATAACAAGAGAAAAGTCAAGCAATAAAAGATTTTTTGTACTTTGCTGAAAATGAGTGAAATTTAATCTCTATTTGTCGGATCCTCTCAAATATCCCAACTCCAATTTGTGATCATTAATGGCCTAATTTTTGGATTGGTTAAAAAGTTAGCCTAATTAAACCGGGGGAAATGCAGTTGCTCACTTGATTGCGAGATTGTTCCCGAGTGTGGGTGCTGAACATGTACTATGTTCAAATTTCCCGTTTTATCGAAATTGAATTTGGTTGAATGAAGAAGCTCTGTTTTTCATTTTTTAAAAAAAAAAAATTGGAATAAAAGAGAAGAAAAAGGAATGAATTTATTTTAGTTGATCAATTTGAAAAAAAGGAGGGAAATGAAAAGGAGCTAAAAAATTTAAAAACATGGAAGAAATATAATAGAATGAATAAGGCCAATTAAGGGTATATCGATGACAATGTTTCGTACAGTGTTTAATGTTATGACTAACACAATATTATTTTTTCTAATTTTATTTGTTTAGCAAAATAGTGGATAGTATCAGCGATTAGTGTTCCCTTCGCATTTATCAAATGATAACTAAGTTAAATAGAATAGGTCATGAATAAAATTATATTCAATAACCATCTTGAGTCCAATATTTTAAATATCATGGAGGTGTTTTCTAAATGTAGACGTCACAATAAGATCAGTTTCTTTGTAGAACGTGTTTATATTGACATTGACACGATTTGAAAGTATACCTCTTTTTAAAAAAATCTATATATATGTACAACAAATAAGCAATCTAACTACAAGCTTCTGTTGCATAGGACCATCAAATTTATTTTTTCCAAAAAATTTGAAACATAAGAAAAAGTGGTTATGTGATAAAGAAAATCTAACAAAAAATTGGCTCTAGGGGTAAAAACAATATGTGATATTGCTTATACAAGGATTCATGTTTAAATTAGAAGTTAAGATCAAAAGATTGATAAGGCACGAAAATTCTTTTAAAAAAGAGGGGTAAAGTCTCTAAAATTTATTACTAGAAATTTGAATTTAAATCTTACTTATACTGATCTTAATTTACCCTTGTTTACACGGAAAAAGAGATGAAATATAATAATTATAGGTATATCTTCAAAAAATATTAATTTTACTACACCTTAAACTAATTATAATATTTTCTACACTGGGATAATTGGTTAGGCCATATTGGTCTCATATATTTATGACGTGACACAATTTAATTTCCCACCTTGAAATCATGATGTCATGTGAGACAAAAAGAAAGGAATACAGGGGAAGGAGTGTATAGTTTAGCTTTCCTTGGGACATAATCTTTTTGTGTGATTAGGGTAAGACTAACGTAATCATCACGCATTAACAAATTATTAAGTGATTATTAGTACTATTATAATGTGGTTTAAGACCATTTATAATTCAGATTTATTGTGAAATCTCATTAAAAACAAAGAAGATAGAAGAAAGCAGGTTGCTAATTGCGAAATAAACTTGTCTTTTTCTCACCAAACAAATTTTTAAAAAATTGTCTCATTGGAGTATTTTTTCCCCTTTAAAAAATAGTAAAAATATGCTTTGTAACCTAACCCTTCAGATCACCACCTTTTGGCCATTTTTACCATTGAGAATCCCTACTTTATTGTATTGGCAACGGTATAATATTGGTTAGAAATAAGATTATATGAGTAGAGTTATAAAGAACGTTACAATATAATGGGAGCAGGAAATCGAACCCAAGACTTAATGTATCCATAACGTCGGTTTTAATAAATTAATTTATATACTCCATTACATTAGCATTTGTGTTTGTTTGAATTTGATTTTTTTTTTTTGGCAATAAGATGACACTCGACTATTTTACAAGTCTTAACCCGGACTAAATGATTTACAAAATAGTGTAGTCTATACATATAGTAACATTATTTCTTGAAATCCTTAATATTTACGGCTCTTTTTCTTTCCCCTGTTTTTGTTTTTTTTTTCAAGATAGAATATAAAAATATTGACAGTACTGAAATTAAATTTAAAAGCTCGTAAAATTGAGAGCTATTGTTTTAAAATTTGGATTAGTGTCTTTCAATGCCACTAAAATTTAAAATAATGTTTATAATTTTTTTTATTAATTTATTTAGAAATTGAGAGAAACAATGTATTTTTAGTGCACCTAATTGTATATATTTTTTCTTATAGTAAATTTGTCGACAATTATCATGTCATAATTTCCCTTTTTACATAAAATTTTAAATATCGTTGGTTCTCTTATTGTGTGTATTTTTATGCGAGTCTGGGTTTAATGGTGAGAAACAAGAGTAAGATTGGTGAGAAAATGAGATGAGCAAATGGCGTGGTCATGGCATGTATTTATAAACGAGGCACGTCCAGAGGTGGCCGCCTCAAATCTGAAAAGTAGGGGGTGGCATTTTGGACAATACAGCCTTAGCCAGCTATGTTTAGGTTCTTCTTGTGGGGGACTCTTATTATTATTCCTTCTTCTTTTGCCACTATTTTCTCTAGTCAAAACTGCTTAGCTCATCAATCCTTATATAGCTAACTCATTCTTCCAAAAGTATTTTTTTTTTTTTAATTCATATAGCCACGAAGGGAAGTAAAATATAATACGGGAGTGAATAATTGAACTTAAAACCTAATATATTCAGGACTTTAGTTTTTACCAATATCTCATTAGTATTGTTTCAAAAGTTGATAGTTATGACATATTAGTAAAATACTGCATAATTGGCCAAATTGAAAATTCATAAAGGGTATTCTTATTTAAATAAATTTTGAAAAAAAGATGCAAACGACGAAAGATAATCAATCGATGAAAGAACAAGGAACCATTATATTCCAATAAAGGTACGAGAAACGATTGACCTTTTATAAAATGTTAAAAACTTTGAGACAAGAATTTAGAATTACTATACAAAGTTACTATTTGGTACCACAAATTTTTTATAAAACGTTAGGTATATATATATATATATATATATATATATATATATATATATATGTCGTAGATGACTACTCAAATGAAGTCTAAATGATAATGGACTTCTAAAGAGAAAACTATTTGATAATTAACTCGTTAAATGTTTGACGAAGTACTAATACTGTTAAGCATGCATTTAATAGGGAGCTAATTAGGGATATTACGTGTAGGTTTTTAACGTTTAATTTAATTATATTACATACCGTTTTTTATTTTTTGCGCATAACATATTTAATATTATATTAAAATTGTCATTTACTTTTTTTTACGTCAAATTATTTGATATTTGAAAAAGAAATAGTGTAATATTCATTCTGTTTTAAAATATTTGTCACTTTAAGGTTATGAGATAATACCAAAAAATACAAAATTTATATTAAAATATTAAATTAACCCAATATCTCATTTAAAATGAAAATGAATAAAGGATAGGAAGAAAAAAATCTACTGCTTCGTCTTTATTTTGAAATTAAAAAACTTCTCTTCTCTAATGTAATAGCAAAAAGATAATCTTTAAAGCTTTTCGAACTTTGTCGGGTGATCAACAGCTTATAGACTATTATTTTACTATTAATTAATAATAACAAAACCGATAAATTAGTCATTAATACATCATTGAAATTGTAAAGTTACTTATACTATGAAATTAAAAAAAAAGTTAATTAAAGTGACATGTATTTTAAATTGAAAAAGTAAGTCGAATATTTTTGTAATATTCTAGGGCCAAAAAAAGACACCACAGAAAAAAATTCTGAGCTGGGAAAAAAAAAAAAGGAAAAGGACGAATACTTGGTAAAGAATAAGTGTAGAGAAGAAAGAGATGGAGATTGGTTGGGGTTGGCGAATGTAAAAGGCACACGTTTAATTTGAATGGGATTATTACGTCATAAATTCCATATTTGATATTGATAGAAAGAAACCCTCCTTATCAAATCTCTCACGCCATCATTTCATGCCATTCATAATATATATTGCGACAAAAATTATATTATTGCCTTAATTTCATTATTGATTTTCGATAAAGACATTATTTGGATGGTTCCCCTACAATTAATCTCATTTTATATGGCATTCATTTCGTATGGGATTAGTTGATAAATTCAAAATTCTCATTAGATACCAGTAATTAATGAATTTTAAAAAATAAGATTATAAATTAAAATTATATTTTTCAGCTTTTCACATAATTCGTTTTTCTTTAGTAATGATATGATCATGGCCCAAGACTATGACATTCCTCCAAAATTTATAAAGTGCGTGGACTCAACATCCATTCCCTTAAGAATTAAGTATAAATATTGGGGAGGGGTTCACAACTATAAGAATGTGAAAAATCATATTCCATAAAGTTTTATTATTAATATTATTACTCGCCAATATTTGGAAAAATATTAGACGATGTTGATGAATATGGTTTGTGACTAAAAAATATTACGAATTTAATTATAGTAAGTCGATAAACAACGAGTATATTCATCGTAAATGACTGGTATATGATTTTGTTGTATGGTATGTTTCTCATAAATCAATATCCATTTTTCTATTAAAAAGAAAGAGAAAATGCTGAGAATTTGAATCTATAGTCATATGAATTGAGAGCTTATCGTTAAATAAATAATTAAAAAAAGAAATAGTAATAATTTTAAAAGATTATAAAATTTGTTTGTACGTTTGCATTCCTCAAGTAATGCTGCTTGCTCAGAAAATTAATAATTTTGAAGCTTAATTATACCGTTGTCCAAAGAATAATACAACAAATTTGGCAGACTAATTAAGCATTTAAAACTAATTAAGGAGGTTTAGAACAGAACTGCTTCTAAGGCAAGGGAACAATGCCCCATTTTCTCTGCTAATTGCTTCATCTCATGCCCTTCTTCCAACATTTTTTATACTCTCAAACTATGAGTTTTTCAAGTACCAAAGAATGAGTGTGTTTTAGTTCATTGGTTTATTCTTAATCCTCTGCTAATCGAAATCGGATAACCATCAATCCATAACAAAGACCTCTTATTAGGAAATAATAATGTTGTATATTATTTTCTTGCATATATCCGAGTTTGCCCACTAGGGCTTTTTTGCCTTTGTCCACTTACTCCATTCCTGTTTTGGGTATTTCTCCCATCGCCTCTCGTGCACTCCTTGTAGGTTTTTTTATTTTTAAAACTCGAACTTGATACCTTGTTTGAGGACAAGAAGCGGCAAAATACCTTAATCTACCTGTGTTGGTGCGTCCTAGGTGATGGTATTATGAATGTTCTTAAGATAAAATCGTATTCTTTTAATCTAACTTAATAATATGTTTAGATCGTTGTGTAATAATTATGATACAAAATCTAAAATCTGACTGAAAGTGGAAAATTCTAAAATATAGATAGATTAACCTAACACGAAAAGCAAGGTCTAATATCTCCAATATTGATTTCTTATGACAAGTTGGATTTGAATCATACTTATACCTTCCTTTGTCCTCCTCCTACTTTGGGGGTGGGGGATTTGGCATGAACAAGCTTATAAAAAAGCACAAAAGGGGAGGGGAGGAGGAATATTATTATACAAAGTTTCTATGTATTTCTGTTATTTATGATCACCATTTGTGTTAGTGGTATTATTTCGAGTCTGTTCGAACTTAAATACAAAAATATATAAATAGAAACAAACATAAATGAACATAAAAGAGTATAAACGAATATAAACAAATATAAAAAAAAATATAACATAAATAGATTTTATTTTTCATGTAAAATTGGACAGACTTTCACTTTACATTATCTAAATTCCCAAAACTTTATATTTTCTAAAATCCACAAAAAAAAGGAATAAGGGAAAAGAAGGGTGATTTCTTACCCCTTTTTCACCAACTTTTACTTTCTTTTCTTTCCACCAAATTTTACTTTCTTTCTTTTTCACTTTACATTATCTAAATTCCAAAAACCAAAAAAAAAAAATAGAAATTGGCAGAGAAAAGGCCAATACCTAAACAGGCATATATCCAACACAACACAATGTATTGACAGAAAAAGTTTTGATGAATTGTCTCTCAAGCAATCATATGTAGTGTTATAGATCCCAATTTGATTACTCAAATCCCATCTTTTTAATTTCTTTTTAAAAAACTATTCTGCAAAAGATAATGATAATTCAGTATCTAATTGCCTCTCAAGAAAACTTGGTAGGAAAGTTATGCTAATAAGGTAGTAATCATCAGCCTAATCGTTTTCATTTCTTAGCTAATTTTCTATTTTATTTGTCCACTAACTCTTTTGTTTAATCATCTTCTTTAAGTTGTCGATAAAATAGAGATTATAAATTATAATAAGATTTTAACTCTGTAAATTCTCAAATCTATCAGGTTCTTATGTCATCATGTAAACGGATATAAATACATTTTTCGTTCAATCCAATAACATACTGGTTAAAAAATAGCTTAAAGTGACATTTTCGATCGTCAAAGAACCGGACACAATTACAATAGGAACTTGGTGAATTTTTTTCCCTTTGTTTTTCTTTTTGGGCAATTTTTTGTTGGACTATCATCTAAATAATAACATAACACCGATCTTATAAAAAGAATAATCTATACAACACCCATAAGGGATAAGAGAGAGGAGAAGAAAAAATAAACTCGAGATAAGAAATCACAGAGCAAGTATACGTGGGTCCATAACTGGGCCACTTTCATGTTTAATGACCTTGTTGTTAAGCCCATTTGATGGGCAAAGTAGCCCAATTTAACATTTTTAATTTAAAAATTGAAGCCCGGTTATTATTAATTTGGTATGGTTAATTAGGCTTTAAAACACATGGACCCAGCCCAAGATTAGCACAAGAGGCTAATCCATACCTTCCACCAAGAACATGCCCAACTTTTAAAATAAAAAAAATATTTTGGTTCTGTTTGTAAAATTTAATATTAACATACTTAATCACGTGTTATATCAATATTGGAAAATGCTAATATTATCTGCAAAAATAGGAATAATATTTCTATCTCTTTTCATTTTTCATTAGAAGGAGAAGAAAAAATTATATGTTAAAAAAATTAAGTCAACAACAGACACAAAGAGAAGAGATATACAGTATAATGCATTTTAAATGCATTTTGTGAACATTAATTTTATTATAATATGGAGTATGATTTGACAATAAATAAAAGTATTACCTTCAAAATTTTTATTATTATTATTTTTTGTACAAATATGATTTATCTTATGAAGTTCTTATTCTTTAAAAAATTCGATCTTATTGATTTTTTGTCCAACAATTAATTTTCAATTATAAATGATTACCATCATGTGAATTAATATATATAAGGTTGATGGAAAGTCACTTACAAAGGGCATACACCAATTATTGAGAACCAACGTTTTGAATTATGTGTGTATAAGATGATTCGTAGAATTTATAGTAAAAAATTTCAATAATACATGCATAAAAATAAATTTTAATATTTTAAAGGTTTTATAAATAAGAGCGCCAAAAATATTTTATAAATAAAATAACATGCTATTACACTAGCTGGTTAGGTTGAGCAACTCCATATATATTTATTCATGAATATAACTTTTCCTTATTAAAGGAGAAAAGAATCATGAATAATGCATTTCATATCTAATACAAAATGAAGAGCTTTGTACTTTTTAATCAATATAAAAAGTGTATTTTTCCCTAATATTAATTTATTTGCGTTTTTTTTCTATCTTGATTCCTCATTGACTTGTATAATTAAGTTACTATTAACTCCTAAGAAAGAACCTTTTTCATATTGCATTCATATGTTTTATTGTTCAAAAGAAAGGTATGTTCATTTTAACTGTTAGTTGTTACAAATCTGCTACGAGTTATTATGAGTGGTTATGATTTAATTGTTATAAGATGTTATGAGTTATTATGAACGACTACGAGCTATTATGGTTAACGTTTACTGTTACAAACTCGTTATCGATTATAACTGTTATAAACACTATCATAAACGCTAAAATAAAAATACCCTTAATTTCAAATTTGAGATATTATTTAATGGAATTAAGCATACAAGACACCTCTCCTATGCAGGAAGAACTCAAACTATTAACTCAATTTTGTTCTCATTGCACACTTATTGGACCTCATTGTTTATCCTGCCTAAGGGTGTGATAAAAGAGATTGAAAATATCTGCAGAAATTTCTTATGTGGCCAGAATCCTACTTACAGCAAAGCCCTACTAGTAGCCCGGGACACAGTGTGCAAACCAAAGAGTCATGGAGGTCTAGGGATCAAAAATTGCCAACTTTGGAATCAAGTTGTTGTTGCCAAACACCTCTGGTATATTGCATCGGGTAAAGAATGTTTGTGGGTTAAATGGATCAATGCAATATACATCAAAGATAGCTCTATATGGTCCGTACAGCCACCCTCGCAAGCTGCATGGTTTTGGAAAAAGATGCTCAAAATCAGAGACATCTTTGCAAAAGGTTATATTGGTTTAAGATGGGTGAAACATGCCTCAGGCCAATACACCATCTCCTCGGGATATAAATGGCTACTGAATGCTAAAAGGGACCCAACTGCACCCCTTATCTGGAATAAATTTAGCATCCCCGAACACCAGTTTTGCTTCTGGCTGATGATGTTGAAGAGACTTAGCACAAAGGACAGGCTTTTAGCTAGGAATATTCCTGTAAACCCTATATGCACTTTATGCCTAAATGCTCCTGAAGTCACAACCATTTGTTCTTCCAGTGTGTTGCAAGTCAGACCATAATGCAAAACATCCTAGCCAGACTGAAGTTCAAAACAAACCTCATATCTCCCGAAAGTTTACTTTCATTGTTAAAGAGAAGAACTAGGAAGAATCATAAAATGATGCTTATGCTGTGCATTTCTGCAGTTACATACTGCCTATGGAGAGTAAGGAATAATAGCACTTTTAAGGGGATGAAAATGACCGAGGAAGAGATTTCAAGATTGTGCCTCCAAACAATCCTGTGTAGAGCTGTGTTCTTAGCTAAACAATGTAAGAATGTCAGAACCAAAAATACATTTGGTCTTTGCTAATCTAAAGGCTTGGGAAAATCTGTCTCCCTTTAGAATTTTGTACTGAGTACTAATCTTCCAAATTTTGGTAATGAAAATGACTCCTTTCTACCAAAAAAAATAAAAATATTACATTATTTAAACTCGAATGTTATACTAAGCAGTGATTTGCAAATTGTCCTTTTGCTTTATAGTATGCCTTAGGCATCTAGTCCTTTTCAAGTATATTTGGTGTAATAATTAAGTTCTTTGATAAATGGTCAATGAGGTTTTTTTTTGCAATAGTTGTATGAGATTGCTTTAGTTTTGATCCTCACATTTTTAATCACATAAAATAATATGGTAATCAGCATATTTGGCCATATATTTCTTTAATATATTTAACCTATCATCTTTAAGCTTTAATGGGATTAATTTGTTTGTTTAGTCAGAAGAACCCTTCTATTTGTGGTAGGTGGTTTAGCTTCAACCTGCCTTTTTTTTAAAAATAAAATAAATAAAAAAGGAAGATTTTGTGTGGTTGGTACCCAAAGGCCCAAGCCACCCAACACTTTTATAATTAATCAAATCAAAATGAGCTAATAATCGTTATGAAATTTGGACTCATTCTGATATTTCTGAAAGCATTTGAGAGTCTTGACAAATTACCACACCAATTAGGGTTTCTCATTCAAGGTTATAATGAAGATTTATGTTAGCTTTAATAATGGTCGGGTTACAATTAGGTTGCTATATTTTAAACCTTGAGTTACTTAGTCGTGTTAAGTTTTTCAAGTTTAAGTACTACTGTCACTCATTAAGGCAGAGTAAAAATGTGATTTTTAACATGTATTAGTTGATTGATTACATTTTGCTGGTATAATTATAGTTTTTCTATCTCGTATTGGTTTCAAAATCTGGCCAAAATTGAGCTACTCCATTTCAAATTTCAAATATTAAGGGCATGTTCGAACTTACACACAAAACGCACATAAACGAAACATAAACAAATACGAACATAAACAAATATAAAAGAGTAGAAACGAACGTAAAAGAACATAAACAAACATAAAACATAAATAAATTTTGTTTTTCATATAAAGTCGAACATGTCCTATAAGTAATGTTTAATTTCATACTTCTTAAAGTGCAAAAATAAAGTTTTAGGTTGGTTTTTGAGACGTTATAGTTGATTGATTACAGTAGAAAAAAAAATTCAGAGAGAGAGAGAGAGGATACAGGAAGTTGAAGGCAATATTTTCCACTTTTTTTTTCATTTTTTCTTTTTTCCCTCATTGTTTGGTGCTGTACATACATCACATTTCTCCCCCAATAAGAGGTAAATGAAATCCAGAGTGAATTCACAAGTACAAAGTAAGCTCTCAAGAGCACATCGAACATCACTGCACATACGCAACTACCATCTTCTAAATGCCAGCCAAATCAATCAAACCACAAAATAAATCCTGCTAACAGAAATTTCCAACAATGATATTCGAATCGATGATGGCACAATTCATACTCATACGATACACCCCCTCCTTTTCATAAATTATCGACCCTACGAGTACTATACAATCCATCACTCTATCACCCATGATCAAATGCAGTAGCTTGCAGCTAAACCCTTGGGAAAAATATTGACAACAGCTAGCTGTTTACCTCCAATTCCAGATGCTGCATCAAATGGTTTCATGATTAGAGACAATTTTATTGTTTGAGGGAATCTGTGAATTTATATAGTAATATGAATGTGTTGAAGAAAAGTGGATTTCGGAAAAGAGACAACTTTTTCATTGGATTCCAAATGGCTTTTCCAAACCTCTCAAACTAGGAAGTTTAAGATCAGATGGGGAAAAAAAGTGATTATAACTCAGCTTTTGATCGTATACATACCAGCAGTTTCAAGCTCCTTTAACCACAGGAGTTACAAAAGTTGCAGTAGAAGCGACATCAAAGCTTCTTGGGCTGCATGTTCTTCCCCTATGGGCACTTTGGCTGATGCTTTTCATGGACTTCATGCCACCATCATTATGCTCTTGAAACCAATGGCCATCTATCTGCAGGGCTTCGAGATTACTGCCATCTTTGTTAGGAACACCCCCGAGTAAGTGGACTTTGATGTAGATGATCTTGCTTCCGTCTTCCTCCAGAACTTAGGACTCAAGAACTCTGTGCTAGGACAACATGTACTCCCAGCTGAGTCATTCTTCGGTATTCTTCCACTTTGCAGAGCCAAATCATAGGAAATCTCATCTAATGCCCTCTCTAGGCCTGTTACCCGTGTCTCCAAAGAATCAATCCCATTTTGTGAATTGCCCATAAATCTCTGAGATTGAAATAGAAGTTAAAATCAGCTTATAAAATCTTTCCTTACATAAGTACCTCATATGGGCACATTTCAAGGTGTCCAATTGCACCATTTTATGAAAATCTGCATATTTTTGGTCTAATAATGATGTGAATCAGTAGCTTTCCAGAAGGGGTTCACTAACAACTCCACGAACAATTCTAGGGTCATGAAAACTAACACCACAAAAGTAAACAAGCAATGAGATATACCTGGAGAAGATCTAACAGGTTAGACTGCTGTCTTTCAATCTGAAGAAGCTGTTCTCTGATAAGCGACAGGTCTTCAACATCTGCATTGTTTTCACCCACTTCTTCATATGCTTCTCCTCCAAAACCAAATCTCATGGATTCATCTTCCATAGCAGTAGAAATTTCCACAGTTTTACACTCAGACTGAGCATCATCCTCTGATTCAGCCTTCGCAGAAGGAAGGGGGAGTTGCTATCTCAATCTTCCAAGAGTTCAACTTGCTGTCATTGCTTTTTGAAGTGCTCGTCTTTTTGGTAGCTCTTGCAGGGAAATCATTAGGCAAGGAAGGCCTGCTCTTGGACACTGGTTTCTTCGGTTGAAGAGTTTCGAAACCAAAATCATGGGAGCTTTTGGAGATCGAGGAAGAATCAGTGATGGTCGAGTCATCAGATAAGGAGGACCTGCTCTTGGAGATTGATTTCTTCCTTTGGGGCGTTTCAAGGCCTACAATATCTGAAGCACTCGAGGAGATGGAAGGGGAAGCACAGGAAATGAGGCCATCGGACAAAGAGGACCTCGTTTTGGTCATCGTTTTCTTTGGTTTAGGAGTCTCTATGCCAGCAAAAGATGATCTCCTGGAGACAGAAGGTGAAGCCCCACCTTCCAAAAGACACATAATTTGATAAGCATTCACATCACTTCTTTTCACCTCTTTTATTTCAGAATGCAAATTCAATCAACAAAGAAATCAAAGTGACAACCAAGTAAACTATTAGCTTCAATCTCAAAGCTCAAGTATGAATCAAATAATTCGACACAAACACAAACATTGATCATGATGCATGCACCTTAGTGTATGATTGGCTCAAAAATGACAAAAAATAATGCCAAACTAAACCAAATTATTATCACAAAGTCTATCCCAGGGTTGTGTGGGATCAAGTGTACACCATACCCCAGATGTGACGGAGTGAAAGCAACATATTTTTCATAATTGGATGGAAACATGAGGTCTTTTACAGGGGAAAAAACAACCATTCCTATTAAACATTATGATCATGTATAAATGAGTTCCAAGATTGAATTTAGAGACCTGATGAAAAAGTCATACCCGGATTCGATTTTTCATACCTGGATTCGATTTTTCAGCTTAGACAAATTCGGAAAATCGGATACATGAATAGTGAAATTGGAAACTCATTCTGCACCGAGTTGGCAAAGGTAAATGAAATTGAAGTCAAAATTTAAAAGAATACCTTTTGAGCCGGATGAGTTGGAGCGAGAAAAAAGCAAATCCTCATCTGGACCACCGGGTACTTCTCGCCAAGCTTCCAATGCCCGGTTCATAGTCTCACGAGTTATCTTAACCTGTCACATCATAATCCCAACACCCAAATCCAAATTCATTAAAAACCCTAATCAAAATTTCACCATCAAATCCAAATTCACCCAAACCCAAATGCAGAATATAAGCCCATATCAATGTTTAATTTAAGGTGGATTTTTCTAAGTTTATGGCGGGTTTTCCTCCTTCCCATCTTACCATTAATAGGTTTGTTGTTGGTGGTAATAAACTCGGATTTTACTTTATTGTTTTTATTCTTAATCTACTTTATTTTTAAGATAATAGTGATTTCTTTTTTAAAAAAGCGGAATATAAACCCCAGATCAACTAATCATAACAATAAAATATTATAACTACACCCGGATTATAAAGTGTGAACGATCTTGCCGACAGAATTTAAGGGGCTTAATATAAAAAATAAGCTTTCTTAATCATTTCTTAAGAAATTACAGTTTATTAACCCGACTTTATTAATCATTTTTCATTAAATTACTACCCAAAAAACTAGTCTTTAATATTCAAATTGGGCAGGAAAAAGCCAAATGAAGAGAGCGGTAATTATTTGTATTTACCTTATCAAATCTCCGGGACTCCAAAGAAGTAACACAAAGCCGCTTAAGATCCGTGGCAGACTCTCTCTCCGCCGCGAGCGCCACCGTCTCGAGCACCTCGGCAGCCGCTTTCCTGGCGGCCCAATCCTCACAGCTCAACATTTCCACCGCGCAACCCACCACATTGCCCACCAAACCACCTCTCCCGTTGACGACCCCTCCATCATTCACCGCCACAACACTCCCTATCAATCCCAACAACGCTGCCTTCGCCTTGAACCCCTCTGTCCTCACCATCTTCAACATCTTCGGCAGCACTCGCCGGAGCTCGGCCTCGTCGGCGGCGTCCACCACGGCGGCGGAATCGACGGCGGCCTTGAGACACAAGCACGATCCGATCTGGGCATTGCCGTCCTGCTCAGTTAGGACTGCACCGACAAGGGGGAGAACAGGGAGGAGAAGCCCAAGGGAGAGAGCGCGGAGGCGACAGCGACGCAGGCGGCACGCACTGCGGAGTCGGATTCGCGGAGGCGGCGGAGGAGGGAAGGAACGATTTTAGCGAGATGGGGGAGAGAGAAGAGTGATGGGTACGAGCCAGGAGAGAGAGCAGATTGAGGCAGTGAACACGAACGGCAGATTTAGAAGAAGCGTCGACGGAGAGGATGCAAGAGAGGAAAGAGGAGAGAGAGTCCGGTGGGAGATTCCGGGCAATGAAATCAAGGTCCGAAGATGCTTGAGAGAGAGTGGCTCTGTCGGAGAGCTTGTCTATGCAGGTGTACACCCTCTGCCGGAGATCCGGCGAGGTCGCCGGTTTCTTGTACTGAGCCATTTCTGTGATGTGATGCGTTTAATTTGGACGTTTTTTCTATTCAAATTGATCTGTGGGCTAATGGGGAAATCGAAATGGCATTGGCAGATTGAGAAGAGGAGAGAGGAGAGAGACAATGGAGGGTGGGAAAGCGCAGTAGCTCCGGGGTCGTGCCCAGTTGCGGTAGAGTTTGCTTATAAACGTTTCAGAGCAGAGAGAGAGGGGGAAATCATTTTCTATTTCTTTTTATTTTTCTGGCCCCTTTTTCTGGCCTACACGTAAAAAATATTAACCAGTGGGGTAAAAAAAAAAGTCGGTGAAATTTCGTAAATGAAGTGAATTGTGAAGCCATTAATTTAGGACATGAACATAGGTGAAAAATTATTCCATGTACGTTGGATATCTTACTTTTTATAGTGCTTTTTACCAAAATGAGTGCAACTTTGCGAAATAATTAGCCTTTCTATCTAATTATGGTAGTGATTAGGGATCTAATCCGACTTTAGTTTAAGTATTTACTTGGATTAAGTCACTCGATTGTTTTATTATGAAAATTATTATCAAACGCGTTTAGCTCGTTAGTTTATTTTATTGAATTAAATTGTACCTGTTTACTCGTTAAATTATACAGACTTATTCTTTACTATTGGTAATTTATGACATATGGACAACCTTATCACAATTCAAGAATAATGTAAGTACATAAATATTAGATTTTTCTTCTTTACAATATATTTCTTAAACAAAAATGCGAAACTCCTATGTAAACTATACTTTGCATAAGATATTTACAGGTAAAATTAGTTGTACTTTTGCCATTATAAAATATAAATGTTGAATATTAACGAACACTTTTAAAAATTAATTAATACTACTATATCGGTTTAAGTAAATTTGATTGTAGTATGTTATAATTTAAAAGAAAAAAATAATTTAGTGTTTTTAGAGGTTTACATGAGATAAATTTCAATTAGTAATCAACTGGTAAAAAAGATTATGTAATCTGGAGATCACATTATGGACAAACCAACTTGTAATTCAAATTGATTTTCGAAGAATCAAGTGAGTGATAGCTTAGTAATAAACATTTAACATTTTTATTCTCTCTACCGGAGTTTGAAGTTTGAAGGAGATAATTTCCTTACAAATTATGCAAAAGAGTTGAGATGAACTATAAGTTTGTGCTTTAATATCTATGTCTTCTTTTAATCTTCAAACCCAACTGAATTACCTTTGAAACAAGGACTCAAAGGTTGGAGTGAAAAAAAAAGGGTTGATTTCGAAAGAGATTTGATGATGAGTTTGAAGAAAACAAAAAAGAAAAAAGTGGGTAAATGAAAATGAATAAATGGGAAGAAGAGGTAGGGGGAATGTGAGCATGTGAGGAGGAGATGGGAAGATGAGATTGTTAAAGTCTCCCAAGGGAGCAGGAAATCACGTGACCCTCTCTCTCTCTCTCTCTCTCTCTCTCTCTTACCCTGAACGCTGGGATGGTCTTGATGGAGCATCTCATTGAATGAATTTGAAGGGTAAATAATAGCGTTGAGTGAAACTTGCACATTAGACTTCCCCTGCCCCCTGCCCTCAGAATCGCAAGTTCTTGCACAGCATCAGCATGCATTCAGATTAGCACTGGTAAAAAATCAGGTTCGGGTCAATTCGGGTTCGGACAATTCGGACATTCGGATAAAAACACCATACCTGGATTCCGTCCGAATTACAGATTCGGACGTACGACTGCGACCCGAATCCGAACCCGAATGTCCGATGTCCGAACCCGAATGTACGAATGTCCAAATTTTTGATATGATTGAACCGAAATTGTGTATGTGACCGAACCCGAACCCGAATTTTCGATGTCCGAACCCGAATGTCCGAATATTTTATTGAAAATTTTGTAGATTTTGGACTAAATTATACCTAAACCCGAATGACCGAATGTCCAAACCCGGTTATCCGATTGTCCGATTTTGACCGAACCCGAAAAAGTCATAAAATTCGGACAACCCGAATCTGAATTGTCAAACCCGAACCCGACCCGAATTTTAATTCGGACATGACCGATTGTCCGAATTTAAAATTCGGACAAAAAATTTGTGATTGGACCCGATTTTTTCGAGTCGAACGGATTTTGCTAGCGCTAATTCAGATACGTACAGGTAGAGAGAGTACCCACCCTACCCTCCTAGCTATTATTTATTATTCTCACCCTCCTCTCCAAAAAAGTTTGATGGAATGGCTATGTTTTCTGGGTAACTTAGCTTTCCCTACAGCTTCAACATCCTTCATCGTCAAACCCACGCGTTTTCCCTCCTTGATTTTGACCTTTTTAAAAGTACAACAACATTCATAAATCTCCCCCTCCTTCATTGTATATATGTTTAAGATAAAGTTCAGTTAGGAATTGTATGTATAGCCGTTAGTGATAAAAGAATTATAATCAACTATAAACAATTGCAAATATATGTGTAAAGAAATAATACATCTCAATCAGATATCGAAAATTTGTATGTGCGTCTCATATGAATTGTTATTAGAGGCCGAGAACTAGCCCCTACTTTACAAAACATTCAACATCTCCTAATTGGTTGACATTGTTTTAGGTTAACATAGCTTCATAATGTATGTATGTTTCGAGCTGGAGGTATTGATAAATATGGTACTCTTATCAGTTTTTGTTCTATATAAAAGAATATTTTATACTATTATTTTGATTTGTAACATACCCTATGAATGTTTAAGTGAGATTTTAATGGATAAAATAACTTAATCATCAAAACTTTTAGTTTAAAATTTAATCTTTCACAATGACAAATGCATTATGACCGATGGACTATGAATGAATGATAACATTTTTTATTTTTTTAAAAAAACGAGTAGCTAGGAGTGAAAAACGGATGGATGATGATGATGAAGAAGAAGATGATGATGACGATGATGATGAGAGTGAATTATTAGTTGATCTGTTAGCTGAAGTTAGTATGGGAGGAATCTCTGACTCTGAAGTTAGCAGGATGAATGATCCAGGAAAGGAGACATCGAAGCTGGAAGTGTGAAAACATTGCTGAAATTTCCTTCATTAAAGAACCCTCAGGGCCCTACTTTGGATTTAATGGGATCTCAATACCCTATACTCACACTATCCTACCTACCTACTCAACTTATTCATTTCGCCATCCCATTCAACTCTCAACGTTCTCTTCTATTATAATTATGAGTCCAGAATTATAAGATCGGATTCATTTTGGCGTTTATAATAGCTCACATACAATAGTAATTGTAACAGCTCTATAACATATTATAACAGCTAATAATTAAAACAATCAGACTCTCAAAGATATTTATGTGCTTCTATTTGTTGACATAAAGTAAAATGAGATGAAACAACAAATAGGTACGTATTTAAGAATTTACGACCGATCTTAAAATGTAGATATATAGGGATTAAGTATAGGATTTAGAATTGTTGCGCTATGTATAAAAACCTCCATGCAGGGTCGCTAAGTATTATGAGTTTCTGTTAAAGGTGTATGGTGTTAGGATCCAGTCATAACTATTTGACTTGATACCAACTTTAATATTTTAAGCATCCTTATCCTCCTCACCCCTTTTCTAACTAAACAATGATGGTAGCCTTTTGCTCTTCCGCGGTTTAGAATATATATATATATATATATATATATATATATATATATATATATATATATAATATCATGTATCATGTATAGCCTATAATAATATTTACGAGAATAATGTATTAATAAAGTGTTGGTTGATATGATAGCGAGTCTCACTCTATTAAAAAAATTACAAATCTGAATTCTCAAAAATACACTTGTTGGGAGAATTTTTACCTTAAATGCTCGCAACTTAAAATAGATTACAACCTTGCTTAAATTTTTTTAAAATATTCATATAATATGTCATTTCTAGTATTTTTTTCTTAAAAAAACAAATATAAATAACTAATGCAACTAGTTTTTCATTTTTTGGTGGATGGATAAATTTAAATAATGTACACAACTTAGGAGAATCGAATACTAATCTCTTTTTGAAAATCAGTCATTCTATCACTAGATTATTCTGAAAGGGACAACTACTATAAGTAGTTAATAGCTAGCAGTTGATTGTTAGATATAACTAAAATTTTTATACGTAAATACATCATAACGCAACATGATATTATAGATAAACCTTTTAAATTATAAAACTACTAAAATTATCACTTTACCTATCCATAGAGGGTTTTGATTAAGACCGTATCATAAAATGTGCTTATTTATGATAATATTTGTTTTTTTTTTTTTTTTTGGGAAAATCAGGGTACTTAGGTGAATGCTTTATATGGGAGGAAGACTAGGTTGGCTTACAATGGCAAAAACAAGGGTCCAAAAAGAAGATCAAATGGGGGGACACAACCCATGATAGATCCATGTGATATTAGGATTAGAAGAGAAACCGTTTGGCATTGTAGTCATGTGTTGTTATTTTCAATTAGGAGATAAGGGTCATCTAACACACACAATATACGCACATCCAAACAAGCCATAGCCCGCATTTCCTCGGGCCACCCTATTTTTCGGAACCTACTCTTGCAATATTTTCTTTAAGGGGAGAAATTTTCGGGTCGTTCTTTAATTAATTTATTTATAGGGTAAAGTTTACTATTTATATTCACGCAAAGGTCACGGGTCTGGCTTAGTGGAATCGGGTCAAGCAGAATGAATTGTCTCAATCAAAGGGATCAACCAGATTCTGTACAGCTCAAACTTGGACCCCCCATCAATCGGGTCGGATTGAGGCAAGTCGTTGATACTAGGATACAAGTTTTCACGTATAAGAGGATTTTGATCGTTCATAGTTTGAGAAAAACAGAGTGCCCATGCAATTTGTTCCTACGTAGGTGCCCTGGCCAACTGGGTATGAAAAGAAAAATTGGGCTTCATATTGTGTGGTTCTAGTGCTCATACCAAATCAAGACATATACAAGACAGTTATGATTCCGGTAGTCGAATAGACCCATCAAATTTAATTAAGTGTACGTTCAGTATGTTGGCGACTGATACTTGAAGAACTAACTAAATGTTAGACAAAAATTTAAATTAAATAAGTCGAGTTTCGATGGATCAGCATTGATAGATCATCTAGCAATTTGAAAGAATTTGATTAATTAACCTATGTAGCAATTCAATATAGCTATTTTTTTTTTCTAAACTGAGTAGAACATAACCTACCTTGGCATTGATGAATTACCATTATTATTCAATCACCACATTATCATCATACGTTTTTATATCTTAACTTAGAGAGACTTGAAGAGACTGACAAATCATATATCATACATGAGTATAATGTTCTTATTTGATATACTAACTTGTTAGTATACGACGTACATGCACTAAGATACATAGTATGAAGTATAAAAGCTTATATAAGTAACCGTAAACACATCTTTCTTTTTGATAAGAAGTACAAAGACCGATACTTTATATATGCTTATGCAACATATATATGTTAGAGACGAGATAAAACATCAAACTTAAAATCAACAATCGTAATCTTAAAAAATGATGACTAATAGTATCCCTTAAAAAAAGTTATGTTGGGATAATTTATGAAGAAGTTTCATTGCGCTACACATAGGGTAAATTTTTAAATGTTTTTGGGAGCATATATTTTTAGGAGAAAGAAAGAGATATTAGACTCACAAAATTCTCATTTTTTTTTCGTGCGTCTAATTATCTATTGAAATATAATGAGAAGCAGATATTTTCACGAACATTAAGAAGTTATAGTGCCACCAATGAAGTACCATAATTTGTGTTCATTTTGAAATTTACGAGGTAGTAGATATTCATTTATTAAGAAAGGGATGGATGGATGGATTTCATTTGCGGTAACTTACAATATAGTAAAATATCTCCTGTACTTGGACGAATCTCGAATCATTTAAAATTACACTAATTTATTTGGGGATTATTGTAAATTAATATTTGGATTTTATATTTGTAAACAGATATTTCAGGAGAATAAAATTTGATACTGACAGTGACAGGATAAGGAACACATCTTTGCAAAAAAACCCTTCAAAAATAAAAATTTTAAAAAAGGTGTTTTGGGAGCTACTTGAACAATTGATGAATATTCTAACACTACCATCTCCAAAATCTACAGTAGATGTATTGATATATGCCACACCTCTTTATCGTTAGTACATAATTATTTTTGTTCAGTCGTCTAATTGATAAAAAAAAAAAGGAACGATTCATGAGTTGTGTAGTCGTCTTAGTGAAGAAATTGTGAGTAGATGGATGATACTTTTCGTCAAATTAATTATTGAATGTGAAATTATATAATGAATATAAGAAGCAAGTAAAGTGAGATAAGGTTGTTTTTAGTCAAAACGAGTCTTTATAATTAAGATAAATTAAGAGCCCCAAGAGTGATAACTCCCGGAGGAAATTATTCACAAATAGTTGTGACTTATACGTTGCTACCCTGATTTTCGATCAATAAATTGTTAACATATGAAAAAGTGTGTTGAAAATCATTGTGATCATTCTAGGTGACTAATAGCAATAATAAGAGATCGTATGTATATACACAAGATATTTTCTATTAGAGTTTAATTTTAACCCTAGAAGAGCTTGGACCCTCCACGGTGTATTGCAAATAAGCCAAGAAGAGAGTGGGGAGATTTGGAGATGAAGGAAGCAAAGAATCTTATATGATATGATTTGATCATTGAATATTATGCATACGATTGAAAGATTGCGTCTAAGAAACCGCGGATAAAGACTCTTTAAGAAGTAGGCATGCACGTACTAGTGCTAGCTGGCTAGCTAGTACACCCTATTTGAATTGAAGTATCACTATAAAGTTAAGAGATCATTGTAGATTGTGCTTCTTATGAACCCTCAAAACTATTTATGTTTTTGGCTAAGCCTCCCCATTGAGAACATAAATTCTTGTGGTTGTTTTTTCTTCCTCAAATGTGACATGTTCCTAAACTTTACCGAGATGTCGTAATTTGAATGTCGATAATACTAATAAATTATATGTTTAAACTTAGTTCCTGTGTTTTTGTGTATAGGGGAAGATGTAGAGTTGGTCATGTTTCATTTACTTTTAACTTATAATCTTACAACTCTTTACAACTAGTTACAACTTCTTATAACTAACTTTATAACTATCTTACAATTACTTACACTTGTTTACGATTCCTCACAACTTTTTTTACAGATCCTTACAACTAAATATATTGAAGAAATTTCATTAAAAGCTCCAAAATTGCATCATATTGGGGTATATATATACTTAGGAGATCCACAATGTGCATGCCCCAACAACTAATTATGAATTTAAATCTAAAATTTTAGAAATGCGAATAATGATGTAGTATATACACATGAAAAAGTCATGCTTGAAACCAATAAACCATGTCAAATCATATAGAATTATGACACAAAAATTAAAGGTGATAGAGATGGAAGAGAGACCAAGAGAATGCATGGCATGAGAGATGTTTAGGTCATGTCCTTGGATATATATGTAGATTAATATAATGTTATAGGTAATGGCAAGACCAATGTTGGTTGACTCAAAGACAAAATTATCCCCATCCCACAAACTCACTCCAAAATCTAAGGCCCTCACTCACATGGCAAGAAAGGCCACAATGCAACAAAACAAAAGGCCTTAGACTATATATTATACATTTTTCATGGAATATTATTCTTTTTATTAATCACTTACTCCATGTGTACTCCCCTCCAATGGTCACCCTCTCACATGTATGGCATGGTGTCCTATAAATTCAATGCAAAGGAGTCATTAGCTTTGACATTATGAGCCTCTATATTAAATTCACATAACAATAAGGACCAATTTTGTCCTCCTTTTTCCTTTTTTTTTTTTTGGCAAGGACATTCTTTGTGTTGTCCATTGCTTGTCCGCCACTTGGCATCGTTATCCAATGAAAATGAACCATCCCACATACCCCATTTTGATTTAGAACTTGCCATAATTTTAGTATGACTACTATTATGGGTATTTATGTGAAATGAAGACTAACACTTAAAAGGGGATGATTGTATGTGGTGCATTGTGTTTCATTAATATAAGTATGTGGAGTATTACTAATTGCCAACAAAATGTGTCCCTCAAATGCTCAAGTTGGCACAAGTACCTAACATGCTATTTGCTTATTAAATTTCTAGAATTCTGTCTCTTTTAACTAATTCTCGTTACTTACGAGAAAATAATTTCTTTAAAAAACCTCTTTCATGTGATATTTATTAGTAAATGTTTGTAATTTAGAAATATATAAAAACTCATAAACGTATTTCTAAAACTATTTTCTTTCATTTTTACTTATGACAGTTAATTATTGAAAAGAAAATAGATCAGTTGATACTTTTTTTAGTAATTTAGTAATATATTTGTTTTGTTTCAACATGCATATATAGCACATTAGCCTTTTGAATGTAAATATAGTAAAAGCATGGTTTATCAAAATACTATAGTTAGATGAAATAAAGGTGATTTTTTACTAATCATCTATTCATCTTTGAATTAAAAAAAGAAAAGAAAAAGATAACAATAATATTATCCAATACATAATAAAAAGTACTCCATTTGTTACACAATACATATTATTTTAACTATTTTTTTTACTTCATAACACCTGTCACTTTATAATCCCAACAACATGTTAATAACTAGTTTAATGATTTTATCCTTATTAAATGTTTTTTTTCTTTTCTTTTTTATTTATATTGAAATCTTGCAACAACTTGATCTTTTAATATAAATTTTATCTTCAATTTTGCATTTTTGTTTTAATTCCTCACAACAACAAAGGTACTGATTGAAGGTACTGACTAATTAACAATAATAAAACCACTTAACTTCACCGAATCTCAAGACGTTGGAATCTAAATCTAATTTACTATATGATGAATATTATTATTGAAGAAAAGTTGAAGCAAATAATAGTTGATCATATTGAAGTAGGTGGCCATATATAATCTTGAATGATTGAAAAAGTGTTAATAGTTCCCCCTCCCCTTGAGCTAAAGAACTACCATCCAAATTATTCCTAAAACAATGCCGTCAACAAATAAAGTTGTCAAACAACTACTACAACACTCTCAAAATTAATTATACAATCATAATTTAATGGATAATAATAGTAATTAATTAACTAATGACAACTATCTAACAACAAAAGCATTCCTTTTTCCTTGGGCTTTATGGATTCTCAATGGATCTCTATGTGCATCGTATAGACAACATTTATCCTCTCATAAAGCACCTCATCGACAATTACTATATGTGTCCATTATCTCATTTGAAAAAATAAAAATGTATGATGATGGGTCATTATTTGTATAATTTTATAATCTTCGTGTAACATTACAAATGTTATGTTATCCAACCATCCAGATTATCTTCAAAGTTAGATCATTGAACAAAAACTTTAAACCCGACCCAAATTAAATTCGAATTAAAATGATCTTTTATCGATTCAATAAAAAATTAATCGAATCGAATAATTCATTTGTCGGATCCGAGATACTCGGACAGAATCCGGGTGAACAAATCAAGGGCATCGGGTGAACCTGGCATATATACCAGAAGAAGAGCAGTGAATACCAGAGAGAGACGGGTGATGTGGTGGGCATGTGTTAAAGAGACAGTAAGCAAAAGTGGAGCCTCATGGTTTCTGGGTTTAAGATATTGTTGGTCTTTGTCTTCATCTTATTTTCTATATGAATATAAATATAAACTTCTGCCCTTTTATTTTATCTACTCCTCCTATCATATCATTTTACATTTATTTTATTGCCTTTTCATAATTTTATTATCCATAGTATTTATTTATACTCTTTTATAAATTCCACATGCAACTGGCATTACAATCATGGGCTGGGCTGGGCTTTTTGGCTGCTTCTCAATGTGGGGAATATTTCTTTTTTCCATTCTCTCACCATTCAAAATAAACAAATATATTTTCTATTTTTTTTTCATCAAAAAAGTAATTTATTTTTTTCATTATTGAGTTATATATTTGACTCACTTATTAAGTTTGCGATAATTATTGTCATAAATTCGAATTTACATTTCTCATAATTATAGAGGGAAAATATGACCTAAAAACCAACCTTAATTATTTTTTTCCTCTTTTGTACCAACAAAAATTAAACTTATTGCTATTATATATTGCATTTACAGTTGAATTTAACTCAATATTTTCAAATTTATATACCTCCTTCCTATTTTTGAGGGGAATATTGTCCCTATCCTTTTAATAAAATCTAAAACAGATAATTGACTTAGTTTCTTAATGACATAATAGGGTCCAAGGTACATGTTTTTAGCTCTGACAATCCTAATCTACTCAGCTTTAATTAATAATTAAGGTTATTATTAATACATTATTTATGGTAGATCTAACAAAGCTAACATGCGCCAATGTCTAACGAAAGATGATTCATAGTAATTAAAAAATAATAATAATTGCTTCTTCATATAATAATAATAATAATAATAATAATAATAATAATAATAATAATAATAATAATAATAATAATACAGGAATAGAATTGACCAGCTTATATATTTGAATGTGATTGATAATTACTCTCTTCGTCCCATATTTATCTTTTTAAATGCTAAAATACAAACTTTTTAGTAATGTTAAATATTGTAACATTTTGAAACGTATGTGTTTTTATAAAAATATATTTCACGTTCAACTCTTACATACTATTTTAAATAGTGAATATTTTATATTACTTTTAAATATTAACACAAAAGAAAGATGAGTATATCGATGGACAAATCCATCAAGATTGTCAAAAAAAGTGAATTACGGACAATATTAATACATCCAGTCTTCAAAATATATGTATATCTGGATTTTATAGATCATATAGTAACGGATCCATCGATATGTATTGTCCGTAAAACTAATTATTTTCTTATATTTTGGTATGGGATCCCGACAGCTAAGGTTATGATGAGAGTCAATTTAATGGAGTCCTGATTAAAAATAAAAGCTATAATTAAAGGAAGAGAGTACATTATAAGGTAGTTACTACAAGGAGGAGCCAGCTAAAGCATTATTCCCAACTGGCAACCGCTGGATTATTCATACTAATCATGATCAAACTAGGGAGAGATGTATGTGTATGATTAAGTGAGTAGCAACATAAAACATCATTTTGTATTTTGATTTATTTTTTAAAAAATGATTAACAAGCACATATCTCTTGGTCAGGAAAATACTCTATCCGTTTTAAAATATTTGTCGCTTTTAAGTTTTGATGGAATGTCGAAAAAAAACAAACTTCATGACCAAATTTGTCTTAAAAGATCAAGTTGCCTCTAAAGTTTCATCGGGAATGAACAAAGCCAATGAAAGAAAATGAGAAAAAATCAATTCATAAGGGAAAATTCCGTAAACTAGTAATTAAAATGTTATTAAAATTATACAGTGACAGATATTATAAAACGAGAAATGTTATTTAAAGAACATATATATGTGAAAGGAATATAATTTAATTATCATTAGGAGTACGACGTATAACAATTTAGTGCACGAACCTATTGGGTCTTATCAACTATAATAAAGCTCATTTTGAAAAGTCCAAGAACTTATTGGGTCTTATCAACTCAAAACCAAATATGGGCTGATGTTCTTTTTCTCTCTCGGCCCAGCCAAAGCATCTCCACGTTTTTCCTTTTTTGGGCTGGGCCTGAATTTCTTGTCGCAAAGTCTCAACTCTCTCCTGCTAATTATCATGATTTTTTATATATTTTTTTACTTTGATATCGGCACAGGCAGATTACAGGATGATAATCAAATTATAATTTTTTGAATCAGATAATTTAATTGCAGTTAAGTCAACGATCACCTTCATTTGTGCTCGTCGATCACATTTCATTGCTTTCCAGTTAGTTTTAGTTTTTGTGTTTTTTCCTTTGTTAAAAGAGATGGGAATAGTACGGTTCATTACTTAACCCACTTTCAATTCTATGATCCGAACTCTCGGATTTGGTTAGATGGAGGGCCGAATTGCATTTCGATCGGGCCTTTAACAACCTTTGTATGGCTATGAGTTATCATTAATAAAACTCCCCTCTTTTCATAAAAAAAAAAAAACAATCACCTCACATATATAATATTATTATAGGAGAAAAAATAAATTTTTGGGTGAAAGTGTGAGACTTTCTCCATAAAATTTTGTTACTAGTTATGAAACGTCAACACCCAAGTTATATTATCGCAAGAAAATATTCTATAAGATCTTATGATACAATTATTATTTATCCAAAATTCATATGAAAAAAATTACTAAAATAAAAAATAAATAAGATATAAACCGATTTTATTATTATTTTTTTAACAAAAAGCTCAGTCAAATTTCTATTATGTCTCATCAAAAATAAATATTTTTTTAATCAAATTTCGTGGTGGGGTGGGGGAGGGAACTTCTTTTAAGAAGGTTCCAATAAGATAAAAGAGGCAACGAAAGTCAAATAGATGACAATTCTTTTTCTTTTTTTTTTTTTGGGTGAGTGTACATTATAGACCAAATAACTTTAAAGTTTATCTCATAAAACAATCTTCAAAATTCCAAGGTACAATTATCCAAAAACAAGGTGGCAAATTTAGTCAACGTACAAAAGAGACTTGATAACAACGGTGGTTGACCAAATTGTGAACCAATGGGCCGGGGAGGAGAGAGAAAGGGTGTCCACTGGATCCAATGGGCCCAATACTCAAATAAAAGCCTCCTAAAACATATAATATAAAAATAAAATTAAAATAAAAAAGGACTCCGTGGGCTTCACCGTAAACCCTAAGAGGGCAAAATAAATAATACTAATTAATTACAATTAATTAAGTTAAATTAAAATAAGATTTGCTTGCTAATCACATAACCTAACCTACTAACCGCTTCTCATTACCCACACACCAAGTACCCACATCAAAAAGGTAATCGAGTAATTTCCCTCCTAATTACTGATTTTTTGTCTTCTACTTTTTCCTTTTTTTCAAAAAACTTATCCAATAAAATTTTATTTCTAGATTTTTGTCTAAAATATATATATATATATATATATATATATATATATTTTACAATTTTAAGCAATTTAAACTTGAATTTTATGTACATTATGATAGTGGACTGCTTATTTTTCACAAGAAAAAAATTAAAGATTTTATTCTAAATGACAACACCCAAGTTATTTTAATAAATAAATTCATGTCTATAACGACTGTAAAAAAACCCATAAAATTTACAGCCTTTTTAAAAATTCTTTTCATTTTGTCCGTTTTTTTCATATTGTACAAAATTTTCTGACCGAATTAAGTTAAACAATTAGCCTTTTAGAAAGAAAAAATCTTATCTTCTAAATCTTTTTTCTTTTAAAAAAAAAAAACTTAGTAGCTGTTTAATCTTTCATTTCCATGGGGGTAAAAGACTATTTTACCCTTGCCATTTTACGAAGCCCAAACCCAATGTCCTTGGCTCCGCGTATACCCGGTCAGCCGGTCATCTATAGGTAGTGCTTGGGAGGGATTTGTTGAAGTTCCCTACTTGTTTTTTGGCCAAACCAAAAACACTTGTCCTATTTTCTTTTTTTAATCTTAAAAAAAAAAAACCATTATATTTTATGTTTCTATCCATCCGTTCTTCTAATATAAAATGTGGCGCTCAATTAGCTATAATCCTATTTCTTGAAATAAATTTATAAAATTGATGAAAGTAATTTTTAAATCTAAATTTTTAGTACATTTATCACTTAGTTAACAAGCATTTTAAATCTTCTATTGATGTATGTGAATTATTTATTGGACTCATATTAATATTTACAAATTACAACTATCTTTTTGTTAAGTGTATATAGCAATCTAACTTTTATCTCATATTCATTTTTCAAAGAGACAACTTTAATTTTCTAAACCCCTTATTTCGCAAAGAATATATAAATTTATTAAAATAAGTTTTAATTTTTTTAACTTTCTAAAGATGAATTACTCAAAACACGCTTAAACTTATTCATTTGACCAATAGCATAACATTAATGATCATTCCTTTATTATTAATATTAATGCTCGCTTTTTATTGTTTAGTCTACACATATATTTAACAATCCTTACTATTTGTTCTTATTGCTGAAACTCAACATACCCTTAAATTAAATCAACACTGTGCGAAGGTAGTACTTGTTATTCATGTATTTTCTCCTAACTCCTAAACCGATAACGTAATAAACTCTAATTAAGTGGTTGTATTAATGAATAAAGCATACTAGTTTTACTTTGCCTTCTAAACCAACTTGCAAACCTAGAAGAGTAGTTACAGCCTTGAAAAATAATGCCGGTTGAGATTTGGTTTGGGTGACCGGCAACCGGTAAATGTAAAAAGATAAATAAAAATGGCTCCTCCCTCCACACCCTATTCCTTTGCATTTTATTTTATTTATTTATTCCTTTTATTATTTGTTATGAGTTATAATCTCTCCCTCTCTTCCCCTCTCTCATTCATAACATAACATACAAACATATTATCACCCTTCATAACAACATTCACAAAGCTCAAAATCCCCCTCTCTTTCTCTCCCGCAACCAAAAGTGTTTCAAGTTTTTCTCTTTTCTCTTTTGATTTTTTGGGTTTCTCATACCATCATCAACTATATTTTTCTTGTTCTGTTGTTTAAGCCCAAGTGATTTTCCAACCCAGATTGCTGTGAATTTTTTAGAGAGTAAGTCGTAGCGATCCTTGTTTTTCCCTTTTGTTTGTTCAAGTATGCTTGATTCTGATTTCGTTGCTCTGCCTTTTGTGTTTCGTAGCCATCGTTGCCGTTGCTTAATTTTCAAGTAATGTAGAAAATTTGATGGTTGTTCTTCTTTTGTGTGATCTGGGTAGAGGGGTCGTGTTGTTCAATTTAAGCAGTTGTTTTTGGTTTTCTGTGGTTTAGATCTGCTTTGTGTTTTAATGGGAGTTTTTCTTGGTTTTTGTTGCTGTTGCAGGATTTTTGATTACGTCGGTTTGGTGATTTAAGAGTGAAGGAGAGGCAGAGGTATGATTTGTTGAGGATAGAGAAAAATAGAGGGAGTTTTTGGTGGGGGAAAAGGAAAGAGATGAAGAGGTCTCGAGAGGATATCTACATGGGGCCTCAGCCTCAACTGAAGAGACCTCAGCCGGTTGTTCCTTATCACGGCGAGAGGTAACCATCCTCCCCCTCTTTCTCTCTCTAAATTTGCGTTTATTGTCTTCGTAATTCCTGGGATTTTTACTTACTGTTGTTTTTCTTAATTATCTTGATCAGTTTGGTGTGACTCTGAATTCTTCAATTTGGTTTTAGTTTTACCTAAGTGGGCATCAAATTTGATTAATTTGGGTGTAAATTTTGTGGCAAAACATTAATGATGAAGTGTTATGGCTAGGATGTTACTCCGATGGGTGGCTGTTTATTTTTCTCACTGGACTTGCCTGCTATTTTGATTTCTGATTAGCAGTTTCGCTTCCATACAAGTATCTCCCTTTTCTTTTTATGGAAAGATTTGATTTTTATGGTGCTTTGATAGGTTTCATTTAGGGGTAAATTTGTTCCTTTTGGGTAAAACTTTGGTAGATCAATTATTGGCTGATGTTTATCTTGTATGCCTCATGATTTTTGCATTGCATCCTTTGTGTTGGCTGCTAATTTGTGGTAAGTACTTGGTTTTGGTAATCTGGATGTGTTATACTCACCATATCTGTTAATTTTTGGAAATAAAGTTCTGAGCAGCCTCAGTCAGTTGGAGGTGGCGGCACTGGGGCGTCTAGTGTGCAGAAATTAACAACTAATGATGCCTTAGCATATCTCAAGGCAGTGAAGGACATGTTCCAGGACAAGAAAGAGAAATATGAAGAGTTTTTAGAAGTAATGAAAGATTTCAAAGCTCTAAGGTATGATCCTTGTTCAGCTCGTGTACTAGTTATGGCTACGATTTTATTGGTGTGGAACTTGTAGACTTACCACTTGCGTTTTATATGGTGATTGTAGGATTGACACAAGTGGTGTAATAACCAGGGTCAAAGAATTGTTCAAAGGGCATCGAAACCTAATCTTGGGTTTCAATACCTTTTGCCAAAGGGATATGAAATAACCCTTCCGCCTGAGGGTGAACAGCTTCCGGCGAAGAAGCCAGTTGAATTTGAAGAAGCAATCAATTTTGTCAATAAGATTAAGGTGAAGATATTTATGTAATATAATTTGGGAGTAATGTTGTTCTTTTTTAAGTTTTTCTGAGTTTGCAAGGATATTTGCTGCAGCTGCGGTTTCAAGGTGATGATCGTGTTTACAAGTCATTCCTTGACATTTTAAATATGTACAGAAAAGAAAATAAAACCATCAGTGAGGTCTACCAAGAGGTACACTTGTTGCTTATCCACCCCCAGCATTAGAGATAGAGAGCCTATCATTATACCTTATTGGTTCACAGATTGATTGACAAGAATCCCACCAATATGCAGGTTTCTGTACTCTTCCGAGACCATCATGACCTTCTTGAGGAATTCATCCATTTTCTCCCTAATGTATCAGCAGCAGTGCCGGGCCACCGTGCTTCATCTGTCAGAAATCTTATGTTCCGGGAGAGGAACTTGCCTGTGCCCACATCAAGGCCTGTGCATGTTGAGAGGGTAAGTTCTCATGATTCTCATTCTCTTTTCTTGTTCTCTGACCATACTGCTGAGTCCACTCTCCTATTTCCTCTGTTTTCAGAAGGACCGTGATTTCACCATTGACTGTTCTGATGGCGACAATGAGAAAATAATGAAAGCAGAGCGGGATCAGAGATGGCTTGATAAAGAAAGAGATAAAAGAGATGGTAGAGACAGGTATGAAACAAACTGATTACAAGGACCATGAGCTAGTTGCATGATTACTCATGTTTTAAATGACATGCATCTTACTAAAGAAGGGAATATAATGCTTTCAGGGCTGAAGACTCTGTTGTTGCCCGAAGGGGAGAAGGCACTGAAAACTGTGGAGCACGTGGTGTCTCATGTTCTTATGATGACAAGAGAGCTCTAAAAAGTGAGCTCTCAAAATTTATTTCACTTTCATGCCAAAAATATTCATTTTCTGGCACTTTGTTATGAAACTGCAAATTATTTATAGGCACATTGAATCTAATTAGAGTTCATTTCCCTTTTTGGAAGTAACTAGAGTTTATTTCTCGATGCCTGTGTTTGGTGGACACACATGGGTATTTGTTCATCAGATTTATTTCTGTTGTTTCATGGCAAATGCTAAAACTGCAGTAGTTATCACAAGGCAATGTTTCTGTTCTGTACTAATTACTAATTCAATTTTAACATCGTGTTTGGTATATGTGCTTGGAAGTTTTTCATTGGTTTTTTTTTTTTGGGTGGGGGGGAATATAAGGTCCAAATTTCAGATTCATTTACATCAAAATTGATTGAGAGCAGTCTGGTGGCCCTTAGAAACTTTCTAGACTCATGTGCATGGTGATGCCATGGAAGCTATCTGCTGCCTCCTTTCTGTCCTCATTTATGTGCTTTCTTCTTCCCATGAGTGTTATCCATACATGGCAAGGGACTTTGTATCTTTGTCAAAAAATTTAGAGAATAGGCCCGCACAGAAGAAACTTAAGTAGCTAATTAAAGTCGTCTTTTTCCAATTTTGTGAATGGAATCCTTAGATTGTTATTATTTATTGCAGGTCTGTACAGCCAAGAATTTGCTTTCTGTGAGAAAGTAAAGGAGAGATTACATAATCCAGATGAGTATCAGGAATTTTTGAAATGCCTTCACATATATAGCAGAGAGATAATAACGAGACAAGAATTGCAAGCTTTGGTATGTTTTATAGTTTCTCAGCTAATTATCCATTTTAACCAGGTTTATTCCACAGTCAATTCTGTGGAGATTGCCTCCAATTGCAAAGATGCGCTCCTGCACATGATTGCACACATTATCTAAGTTTTGACTTTGTATTTCTCTAGATTATATAACAATTTTGGAACATTATTTCTATTACGAGCTCAGTGGTTAACATGTTTGGACTTTCCTCTGTGTCTTAGGTGCGTGACATCCTTGGAAAATACCCAGATCTTATGGATGGGTTCAATGAGTTCTTTATGCATTGCGAGAAAATTGGTAATATTTGAAATCAGTTTCCTGATATAGCTTTTGTGTGTTTGAAGTTTGTGACTGATGAGATTTGTGGTGTTTTGCAGATGGATTTCTTGGTAGTGTTATGAGTAAAAGTATGTACAGCTCACCTACTTTTTCTTTGTGTGTTAGTAACTGTTATCTGCATGGGTCTATTCTGTTTAAGTTTGCTAATATTTATCCTCCTCTTCTGATGTCTCCCAAAAAGTTAGGTACTTGGGTACTGGGCAGTTATTGCTGTTGAGATGGTAGAATTAATGTTTTCATACTCAATTGGCTTCATTTTTTTGCAGAATCCTTGTGGCCGGAATCCTTGTGGAGTGATGGTTCTCCATCAAAACCTGTGAAAGCTGATGACAGAGAGAGAGATAGGGATCATGGGAGAGAAGACAGGGATAGAGAACGTGACAGCAGGGAAAGGGACCGCACTGATAGAAGTGTTGTCTATGTGAATAAAGAAGTTGCAAATCTCAGAATGTCTTCAAATTCTAACAAGGACAAGTATTTCGGAAAACCTATTCAAGAGCTTGACCTGTCCAACTGTGAGCGTTGCACGCCTAGTTATCGACTTCTCCCCAAGAATGTAGGGATCATCCTTTTTCTCTCTAGGAAAGTACCATTTGTTATTTGTAAATTGTATCCTTAATGGCTCAATGTCCATATGATGATACAGTATCCAATTCCTATGGCAAGTCAGAGGACGGAGCTTGGAGCTGAAGTGTTGAATGATCACTGGGTCTCTGTCACCTCTGGAAGCGAGGATTACTCTTTCAAACACATGCGCAAAAACCAGTATGAGGAGAGCCTCTTTCGATGTGAAGATGACAGGTTCCTAATTTTATATGTTGTTTTATAAAGTCCTTTACCTTAAGTTCACAACTTTCCCACTGTTGATGATAAATGAAAATGAGTTTGAGTATTCAAGCTGGGGATATGTGCAGATGTGCACGAACGAATAAGCGCAGGAAAGGCATATTTTTAGCTGCCTTTTCTTGTCCTGTTTGCCTAGACTTTAGCTTCCTGTCTCATCTAAGCTTGTGTATCCTGCCAAAACAGAGTCCCTACCTATTCTAGATGGGAAAGTTCTCACTTTGTTACTATCTCAATACTGGGGTTATCTAGATAGCCTACCCTGGAGAAAGCTCGGGTTCTTCTGCAGAATCATGTAGATTTACCACCCTGAATATGTTAAGACATTTTTTTGCTATGAGGGGGATTGTATCTAACTTTGTCGTGTTGTTTTCTCAGATTTGAGCTAGATATGCTGTTAGAATCTGTGAACGTGACAATCAAGCGTGTTGAAGATCTTTTGGAGAAAATAAACGCGAATGTGATAAAAACGGAATGTCCAATCCATGTAGAGGATTACTTTACAGGTTTCTTTGGTTTGAAGGGCTTTCATCGCTGGATTTAATGTTTGTTATGATATCCTATTTTGACATGCTGCTTTTTCTGTTTTTCAGCTATCAATCTAAGATGCATTGAGCGATTGTATGGTGACCATGGTCTTGATGTTATGGATGTGTTGAGGAAGAATGCAACTCTTGCTTTGCCGGTTATATTGACTCGCTTGAAACAGAAACAAGAAGAGTGGGCCAGATGCCGTGCTGATTTCAATAAGGTTTGGGGTGAGATATATGCAAAGAACTATCACAAATCACTTGATCATCGTAGCTTCTACTTCAAACAGCAGGATACAAAGAGCTTGAGCACAAAAGGTAATTTGCAGCTTAACATAACATATATAACACAAGCTACCCCAGCTTTTGACCAGGGAGTGGCTGTCATGAGTCGTTCATACTAGCTGCAGGCTTTCGTGAGTTGTATTCATAGTTCAAGCATGTATTTGATCACCAATTATAGTCACGACTCTGAAATACCATAACCCTGCGGTTGTTTGTGTTCAAGTGAATGGATATGGTTCATATGGCGGTCATTTTCCCTCTCTGCTACTAAGCAATTTGGCATTTTTTTTGGGGGAAGGAGAGGAAGCTTTGCTTTTTAATGACAGTGGCCACCTCTATAATTGGTTTAATTATTTTGCTTATTTAGTTAGGCTCTTTACCTCTCTGCTACTAAGTAATTTGGATTTTTTTTTGGGGGGGAGGAGGGTTCGGTTTTTGCTTTTGATGACCAGTGACACCTTTATAATCTGTTTAATTGTTTTGCTTATTTAGTGAATGAATGGTTCAGAATGCAAGTACCTGCAGGTGGAATCTAGAAAGAGCTAACAGATAATGAATTGCTTTTCTTCTTCTTGTGCAGCTTTGCTGGTTGAAGTTAAAGAAATCAGTGAGCAGAAGTTCAAAGAGGATGATGTGCTTCTTACTGTTGCTGCCGGAAATAGACGACCTATTGTTCCCCACATGCAATTTGAGTACCCTGATACTGATATACATGAAGATTTGTATCAGCTGATGAAGTACTCCTGTGGAGAAGTCTGTACGGCTGAACAATTGGATAAAGTGATGAAGATCTGGACAACCTTCCTTGAGCCCGTGCTTGGTGTTCCCACTCGAGTTCAAGGTGCAGATGACACCGAAGATGGTCCTAGACCCCAGAATGAGGCTGATAAAAATAATGGTTGTATTGGCGTGAATGATGGTGATCTGTGTGCTGACACTCTCAAGCAATCATATCATTCAAGAAATAGAGATGAAGATAGTCCGTTGGAACAATCCATTTCTGGCAACCATGCTAAAGAAAATGGACGTCCTGATGCCAGCAGTAATACCTTCTGTCAAGTTAGAGCTCAAAATAATGGCAATATGATTGATCATATATTTAGCAAACAAACTACAGATGATGGACGACCAGTCTGCTCAAATGTACCACTTTCCGCTGGTGTTGAGCAATCTCATGGAAGAAACCCTGAAAATGTTTCAGGTTTGTATTCTGATCCTCCATTCATTCCTAATGAGGTATCAACATCAGCTGCTTTAACAATGTCTTGGAGGTTTCTTTTTGTGAAATTCAAGCACTCTGAATAATTTAGCTACTGTCCTCATCTACCCCAAAATAATTCGTCAGGAAGAGTAAGTTAGAAGAAAGGAGTTGATTTCACGGCAATGGGAGGTTGGGCAGATATTTAGGATGTATTTGGCTTTTGGCTTTGCTGCTCTTTGTGTGATCTCCTTCTGAAATTCTTTGACAGATTTTCCAGATAATAGTACAGCACCATCGAGGACTGGGAATGCAGCAGATAACAGAGGTGTTGAGTTGAGACCAAAGGCTGGAACCTCAATGGAGGTGCATACTCAAACAACACAAGTAAGCTACTGCTGAATATTTTCTTCTCTTTCCCTTTTTTTCTTTTTTTTTTTTTGGGGGGGAAGGGGGAAGGAGTGACATGATTTAAGCTGCTTGTTCAATTTTTACAACTTCCAAGCAATATGAGAAAGGTTGGGGGAATTGGTCTTAACCTTGGGTCCTTTTCTTAAAACTGTTACAACCTTAACATTATGTCTGTACCTTTTATATGCATTGCATTGTGAACACAGTATTTCTACCATAATTATTACCCTTTAGAAATCTTTTGGAGGCACCTATGTCATCCTACCATACGGAAGTTCCACCTCTGTACGAATTGCCAATCGCATGAATTTTATTCAGACTATTGGTTTTATGCTTCTGTCATTACAGGTTGTGGATTCTACAAGATTGGCAATCTCATCAAATGGGGCCACAGGAACCAATAGAGATATAAGATACTGTGAAGATTCTAATGGACATGCCAAGGTTGAAAGAGAAGAGGGTGAACTGTCTCCAAATGGAGATTTCGAGGACAATTTTGCAGTGTATAGGGATGCGGCTGTAGAGCTTGCAAATAAAGCAAATGATACGCCTGCAAATGGCCCAACTAAAAGTAGGCAACAGGATGAGGTACATCATAGCAAAGGTGCCGGAGAAAATGGCGCTGATGCTGATGATGAAGGTGAGGAGAGTGCTCACAGGTCATCTGAGGACAGCGAGAATGCCTCGGAAAATGTGGATGTTTCTGCCAGTGAGTCTGGTGATGGTGAGGATTGCTCTCCTGAGCACGAAGATGAGAATGACAATAAAGCGGAGAGTGAGGGTGAGGCTGAAGGAATGGCTGATGTACATGAAGACGGGGACGGAATGTCATTGCCTCCTTCAGAACATTTTCTGCAGACAGTAAAACCTCTTGCCAAGCATGTCCCTGCAGCTTTAAATGAAAGAACAAAGGGTGCCCGTGTTTTCTATGGAAATGATTCCTTCTATGTACTCTTCAGACTTCATCAGGTAAGGGTTGTTTCTGATCAAATGATTTTCAGATGACTTTTGGTCTTTCCAATATGACTCTTCTCACTGCCTCCCCCTCACCAGACTTTGTATGAGAGAATTCAATCGGCAAAGATTCATTCATCATCAGCTGAAAGGAAATGGAAGTCTTCCCATGACGCAGTTCCCTCTGACCTCTATTCAAGGTTCAGCTTTGAGGTGTTGTGTACCTAATTTTCAGGCTTTTAACCTGGCCAGTGCATTAATATCTGAATAATGTTCATTTACAGGTTCATGAATGCTCTATATAGTTTGGTCGATGGTACTTCTGACAACACCAAATTCGAGGATGATTGCCGAGCTATTGTGGGCACTCAGTCATATGTGCTGTTCACTTTAGATAAGCTTATTTATAAACTCGTCAAACAGGTATAGATTAAAATTTCCTCCATTGGTCATTCTGTTGGTCTTGAGCGTCTGACGAGCCTAAAAATTCTCTCTGATTTGTTTCAGCTTCAAATATTAGCCTCGGATGAAGTGGACAGCAAGCTTATCCAGCTATATGCATATGAAAGCTCAAGGAAATATGAGAGATTCCTTGACGTTGTTTATCATGAGAATGCCCGTGTTCTTCTCCACGATGAGAACATATACCGCATCGAATGTGTATGCCAATTATATTTTCCTCTTCCCTTTATTTTTTACTTTAATGTTCAAAGATTATTGCATAATCGTTTCACTGCCTTATGTCTACATTTTGGGCTTCATCACAGTCGTCTTCACCAACTCGCCTATCCATTCAATTAATGGAGAAGGGGCATGATAATAAGCCTGAAGTGACTGCTGTCTCAATGGACCCTAACTTTTCTGCCTACCTACATAATGACTTCCTCTCTGTTGTATCAGACAGGAAAGAGAATCCCGGCATTTTCTTGGAGAGGTATGCACTTTTTTTTGGGGGTGGGGGGAGGAGGTGTTTAGAACTGGAAACAATTTCCTTGAAAGCTGAATTGGTATGTGTTGGTCAAATTTGATGTTGCAGGAGTAAACGCAAATATGGGAGTGGAGATGAAACATCCGATGCCTCACAGGCTATGGAAGGAGTTCAAGTTGTCAATGGTTTAGAGTGCAAGATAGCTTGCACTTCTTCCAAGGTACTTTGATCTTTGGAAGAGATGAATTTTTGAGAGGGGTTGAAAATCAATGCCTCTCCTTCCACCTTTTTTGATTGCACATGGTAATTTGTCATGTGGTAGGTGTCTTATGTATTAGATACCGAAGACTTATTGTACCGCAAGAGAAGAAAAAGGAGACGTTTGCATGTGAGCAGCGCATGCCATGACCAAGCAAATCCATCGAATGGCTCTTCTCGAAGGGTAGAACGATTTCACAGATTGCTTGCAAACTCATAAGAGTACCTCAAAAGTATCGCTCAGAAACATCAAGGTATGATATAGAAGATCGATCGATGCATGGTGCAGTTTTGTGGTGCCGGGGTCACTGAAGAGAGTGAGAGAGAGTATCTCAGAAGGCAAGGAAGAGGGCCCGGAGTTTGGAGGATCAGAAGTTGCATTCAGCTCAAATACATATTATTCTTGATGATTGCGGTTCGTATACCATGCATTAAGCAAGGGCTGACCATCTGAAGTGGGAAAAGGAAAGGAAAAGGGAGATTAAGTATCCCCAAATTCCTTGCTTGCTAACCAATAATGATGGAGGGAGTTTAGTGTTATAATGTAAGGTTTTATGGCAATTAAGCCACAATTGTGTAAATAGAAGTAATATCATTTCATTCATTTAAATTGCCCATCATTTTTGGTCAGGCGAATAGCCTTCTCCCCCCTTCTCTTTCTCCTTCTCTTTCTCTTTCTCTTTCTCTTTCTCTTTCTCTTTCTCCTTGGGGTTGATCCAAATTCATGTAATTCTATTTGAAGATTTGCAGCAATGCTGCCCCTTGAGTAGAAATCGATGAATTTTTTTATTGTTGCATAATGATTGTTCACTAGTAGTTTGAAGTTTAGGGCCTGGCCTTTTGGCATAAAATACTTTTAGAAGTTTATTTTTTAAAATTCTGAAAGCTTGGAAGGAACTATACAGTAAGAAAATAAAACGAGTATTGATAATTAAGGGCAGAGCAGAATCATTTCAGCTTATCATTAGCATTCACAACTGGCACTCATCATAGACATTGGTCATATTTTCTAATTATACCTTTTATGTATTTTACGCTCACGAAAATTAAATATCAATAAGTACTTATAAATCATAATATAATAAGTTGAAAAAACAAACTCAACTTATAAATCATAACATAAACAAAATTAACAAAAGACCAAAGGAGCATAAACGAAAGCTTTTATGCACGCAAGGGAATCTTGCTAGCTCAATTTGTTGTGTATCACGTAAGTAGTCCACACACGAGGAGGCATGTTGTAATATAAAAGTTAGGTCTACACAATTTATGGGCACTCTAGCCATTCAAGCACCAGTGTATCAAAGGAACAAGCACTTTTTTTATTCTCCACCTTTCTAGTTTTACACTTCTGGAATGTACGTAATGCCTAAATCTTTGAGGGCACTGCAACATATAAATTAAGAGAGGCAACCCCCCTTTTCTCCCTGGGGAAGGTTGCCTCATACATTGAACATTTACAGCCTAGCTGAGATATCCTGATTCTTACATAATAGAATAAAAATCTATATGAAACAGAGATACCTAACCCTAAGTTGAGAAATATAAGAATCAGAGTCCTCAAAAGAATGAAAACAAACAATGGCCACCAAAAAAATACTTTGCCTCCAAGATTGGGTATAGTATAGACCTCGATCACCATTCCACTTAACTAAGTTCAGCGGTCCATATGTAGCTGAGCTGCAACAGGAGAGAAGGGAAAAATAAGAATGAATCAAAATCATTAGTCGAGTTTCAAGTTTCACACCACCAGATTTCAACAGGTAACTTACATTTCTTTGCTGTTTCCTGGACTGAGCCACAACAAGCAACTGAGACTCTTCTCGAGAAGAGTAACCCAGATTTTTAGGAATGTTACGGTTAATGTCACGATGACACCAGGTAACAGCAGCAAAGAGGATAGTCTTTATGCTTGCCTACCTATATTATGCATCAAAAATACGAAAGTTAAATGATAGTAACTATTAGTATTAATATCTTTGTTATAAATATAATGGACAACAAGAACAACAATAATCACAAAGACAATGACGAAGAAGAGGAAGAGGAGGATAAAAACAAGCCAATTTTGCAATTCTATTTACCCAAAATTGTCAATGATCCTGAAATCATCGTTTTCTATTTAGTTAGCATTTTATTTATTATCATGAACTTTTGTGGAGGTATGAAGAGGACTATAGAAATGTTACTCATACTCAGCTACAAGAGTTCCACACAGATACATCTTTAGGTGTTGTTCCCATTTTTCTGAAAATTTATGAGTCAAGTATCGATATTTATGTCAGAGTATCATGAGTATTTACAGGCTCCAAGTAGCACAGTATCTTACTCCAAGCCCCCAGTCACCAAATAAGAATTGTGCCCAAGGATAGTGACAACCTTCATACTTGCAACTTCCCACTCTATGGAAGCTGGGCATCAGACCTAAACATTTAACGTATTTTCTCATGATCGTTTATGTAAGCACATAGCAATGAGATGAGAGACATAATTATCTAACCCCCCCAAGGCATACGTGGAGGAACATATACCAAGATGTGTTTCAAACTGTACTTCAGATACATCTATGACAGAGTGGAAGGCTGGAAACAATATCAATCTTAAACCCCGTTCTGAAACATGATGAAAAATTATAAGCACGGAAACCATTGTTGACGTGTCAATGTCATAACTCAAAACCCTGCATACCTCTAGAGATGCCAGTTACTTTTACTAGAAAGCCAGAACGTAAATCCAAGATAGGATTTTGGAAGCCAGGTCAAAAGACATGAAATAAACAATGAATACGTAATTTTTTTCCCATATTACTAAGATAGAGCACTTAGGACAAATCATGCACCTGTCTAGGAAATAGGTTTTTCCCATCTGCCCCCTTCATTCACAACAACAGAGAGTATCAACCTGCTAGCTCACTAATTGGTGAACGGTCCATGACACCTGATGCTGTCAATGCATTGCTCTGCAGGACTGGGTCAATATCTGGCAACTTTGGAATCTACAACAATAAGATAACTCGACAAGTGATCAAAATGTTTTCAAACAGTAATCCATTATCAGAAAAGAATGCTTTGTATAATGGCAACAAACATCTCCAAAGGCTTTAGATAGGTGAGCTTGGAATTGAATTTGAGTGCCAACATTTGTAAAGCAAACTAGAAGTGTGGACCAACTAAAGTCAATGATCCTCTACACTTAGGACGTGAGAAGATGAATTCTGAAACATATCACGCATACATACCTGAGCTAATAAATCTATAGTCCTTCGCAAAAGACGAGCTAGGTCTCCTTCATCCATTGCACAATCCATCATAACTTCCCGCCAAGTCAGACCAGAGGCCCAGGCTTCAACCATACCAGAAAATTGGCTATCTAAGCAGCAAGATATCTGCAAGGAAGGAATTCGTTAACTACATAACTATGGAATCTCCAATAGAGTACTACAGTTCTTTCTCGCAACTCATAATCACCATAACTATCACCAACTCACCGAGACACCGTGTTTTTCTTGAAGCTCCATCATATAGATTCTTTGCTCCTCCAGAAAATTTATGACATTGATTACGGTGGAGGAAGGCTCATATATAAAGCTGCAGCCAGTACAGAAAGATTTCAGGATCTTAAATTGGCAAGTGGGACAAACTTAAATCATGTAGAACAGTTCCAATTTTACACGTCACTTGGACTCATCGACAAATGTCCCCAAGTACAGGTTGAAATTTTGGACTGGAACAATTTCTGAAAAATATTTTCAATCTAGAATGGAGTGTCAAATGTCACTATTCATGTTGGAGTGTCAAGCAACATAATTCTTGAGGTAAAATGAAGAGTCCAAGCTACATAGCATTTTCTATGATGTATAAATTAAGTGCAGACCTTTTCAGTACTTCAATTGAATTTCAAAAAATGTTCAAAGCCTGGCACAAGCAAATAATCATTAAGCTTTAAGGCAATTCCCAGAAGTCCATAACAAGCTAATTTTAAAAGTAATTGCAAGTAAATTACTTATGCAACTGTGCACTGAAGTTGCCACCAACTACTAAACTGACTGTGGATTACAATGACCTGTACACAAGATAACTCAAGCTGAATAATAGAAACTTAGTCAATTTTTCCACGGAGTGCGCATACAAATTTCCGGGGAAGTTGTTGAGCAAACAAGGGAATGTGATCAACTTCGCAAAGCCAATCAACTTGGCGGAAAATTTGGCAACCAAATACATAAATACCCATAAAAGTTGGACATGGCAATTTTGGGCAGAGAGATTACACCATAAAGTTGTAGTTTAGATGTCATAATATAGCACATCATATTCAATGGTATATGTGGAGCTCTATGCTACAAGACACTACACAGTCCCCAAAGTCCCACACAGGGCAAGGTGAGGAGAAGGGGGCGTAATGCAGACACAATAATACATGCAGTCCAACTCCTATGCTTGAATTACAAAGAGGTTGTTTCTATTGAACCCTAAATTTGAAAGCATTGCTATCCCGCCACAAAAGAAGTTGAGAGTCCTCTATCAATGACTCTTTCAGCTGATTAGAAAGTGGACAGATGCAATATTATTTATAATCATCAAACATTTGTGTTTGAAAAATTAACAGACAGAAACTAACCTATTATTCTTCCATGGTCGTACTCTTATTCCTTCAGAAACTAGGCTCCCGCAGACAGCAGCTAGTTGTGCAGGTTTTAAGTCAAGCAAAACTCTGTTTCGAAGAACCATTGCAAGCCAAAGTTCATTTTCCCCTCGAATTGCTGATGCAGTTTCTCCAAGAGGAAAAATCATGTTCGTATTGATATCTAACGCCCTACTTTCATGAATCACATTGCTTATCTAACAGAACAAAAATAGTAAAACCAAGTCAAAAATAATACATACCTAGGCTGGGGGGGCAGCAATAACAAGCACACAACAGAATGGATAAGAAGAGCAATCCCAATGGAAGAGATGCCGAATAAGCAGAAGAAACAATTCAATGTTTGTTCACAAAGATATTTTTTGTGTTATGGGGGTGGCGGGGGGCAACCATCACAACTCAAAAGGCAAGCCTATCAGAGTTTGGCTAGGGTGAGTGGTAGGTATGTAACCATAAAAAATACAGAAACACGGCTGCTTCCGAATCTTGAGACATTAAATAGATGATAACTTTCAATAAGCAGCACAAACTTCTTCCCCTCATGGCATTACAAAATTATTGACATACACAATGTGTTTTTAGAAGTATTGAATAAAATCCAAGGTAGGTAAAAAGGCCATTGTATCACCCAGAAAGCATCGCAACTCAAAATCATAGTAGCAAAGGCCTGATATAAATCTTTAGGTACAAGATAAAGAAACTTTCATGTAAGTTCGCCAGCAATTGCAAGATATGCAAAGATAAGAGATTGCCACAGCATCCATCACTAACAACATGTCGGTAACAAAGACTTGTGTTTAGAGGAAGGACGCAGCCCAAACCAGCAGTAAAGCCGCAATCGCCTATGGCTGGTCAAAGTCCCATTCAAAAGTTTTGATCTCGATGATCCTTCATAAGAAGTCTTCAACAAAAGACTAAAAATACCCAAACATGTGGCAACTCAAGGACCCAATTTATTTCTGAAGTGACTAGTGTTAGTGTCAGAACAGATTGTCTTTTCAAAGTCTAGGAATACAGAATTTGGCATCACACTAACAAGAACTGCAGCTTAGATTGAGCCCAAGGAAAATATTCCGAAGGATGGCGAGCCCCATTTACGAGTGGGAACCAATGTTGAAGAAGTACCAGCGAAATCGTCAGAGCCAATGGTATTACTTGTGGAAGATTAAGACACATGAAGATATAGAGCAAACAAAAAAGGAGCCATGAGGTGGAAACAAGCAATAAACCTATAGCAAAGTAAAACATTGTAGATCTGATTGGAAGATTTGCTGAAGGCACCCCACTTGAAGTACAGATTCCCCCATTCCAAAATGGAGGGAAGAAATAGGGAGCCACAGGGAGGTTCAGTAGCAACCTCTCTCTCTCTCTTGGGGGCGGGGAGGCAGAGAAAGGGAGGTATACCTGCAAGAACTCTTTCCAGCCTGAGGGTTCAATCCGTTCAATTCGATCCAGCAAGCGTTTTTCTCTGCTTTTCAAGCGCCTAATCTTTCCCACAGTAAGCTTAGCCATATCCAGAATCTTCTTATATTCTCTAAAGCCTTCTGAACGAGTTATCTTTTTCTTCAAGTGTGAAACTTTGTTTCTTTGCTTTCTGTAGCATTCTACTGCCTCAACATATGACGGCGACATTTGCAATGCCTAGTACAGAAAACACTATCAATTGTGTTCTTTTGAGAATGAGGGTATTGATAAAAATGAGAGATTTTTGAGCATCGCAAGGAAGAAGAAGAGATCATAAACAACATGGACATGTCAGATTAACTATCTGTAGCAGAAAATAAAACATGTTATCAGCCAAAAAATGGAATATTACTTTATCATCTTCAGGCAGGCTACTCAGCATTGGCACATTTAAACTCCAAGACCATGTCTCCAATGAACCTTCCATCCGCCATAAACCTCCGAGTTCAGAATCAAAAATTCTATCCCATTGCATTCCCTCCTTATCGAGAAGCATGCTCATGATTTCCCTAGGTAAAGCGTCACCTACATTCAGCGCCACGTTTGGAAAACCTGTTTTGTACACTGCTTTGATCCACTTCTCAGTGAAAAGATACCAAGAATTATCTGAACCTAAAGCCACATGATAAGAGGGCTGAAAATACGGCAGCATTCCGGCAGCACAAGCATTTAGCTCTGTTTCCTGTATGTCCAACTTAAAACAACCATCTGCCTGGACCTATCAGCAAAATGTTTACAAAACCATCAAAAGACATGTCCATCAAGGGCATCATATCAAGGTGATAGTTATATATGCAGAGACATATTTCATGTGCTCTCTCTCAGCACACATTACTGATCTTTCATCATCTAAGACAAAGCATCATGAATTGAAAAAAGAAAGCAGCAGCAACAAGAAAAACAATCTTTTGGTAGGAAATTGGAAAACAAATGAAGCATAACATGGCAAAAACACACAGCACGTAAATTAAGACAACCAATTAGTTATTAAAGTCATCCATAAGAAGCTGAGAATGAAAGTGATATGAAACTGAACCATTCAAGTGCACAGTCATAAGAAAAATTTACAATCTATACGATTTACGGTTCAGATTTCTGAATGCTATGCCATAGAGTCATCTAAAGGACAGCAGTCAATCCATGGGTCAAATTTTCAAGGACCAACTTGGATGCTAGAAGTACAAGTGAGAGAAACGAGAGAACTTATAGCCATCTAAACTTACTTAAGATACTAAATAGAAGTGCATGGAAACTCACAATATTCTTTACTTTTGAACCATCAAGTGAATAAACTTCTGCTAGGTAAACAGCCAGAATAGAGTGCTCAATACCGTCAGTATCCTTATATTGCAAACACAAAAAGGCAAGTTCTCAGTTCCCAACTCCTTCAGTAAAGGCTTCAGGGAAGACATCCTCTCCAATTCCATCCTTCGTCGAAATTCATTTCGGAGGCGTTTTCCTCCTGAGATGAATGAGATAACTCTTTAGAGCTCAAGTCAGCAAGTGTAACACAGTAACTTCATGATGAAGTAAAAAAAGGCAAAAGAGGAAAATAGAAGGATGTTGGTACCAATTCATAAATGTTTTACCGCATTCTCAGTTTAAGGTTTACACTTTACAGTATTACGCAAAAGTTTACACAATATTCAAAATTCTATATCATATCAATACAAAGCGTTAGAAGACGCAGAGAATTTCAAAACACAAGTATAAAGATGTTTTTGCACATCCACCAAGGGCACAAGCGATACTTGAGAATGAGTGAGGGAGGTTGAACTGTAGCAGATGACCTGATAACAGTCTGAATCTCTGAGCTGCTGGGAAAATTCGAGGGGCCCTACTTCACTAAGAAATACTATAGCATCAAATTTTAATCAGACAAACTACCAGGAAAAGGGCCCTGGAAGAAAACCATACCCTCAGCTCTTCCTGCAAACTAGCAATCTCCTTGTATGCTGATTCTGACAAAAGTCTCCTGACTTTTCTATCAATGGCTTCATCACTCACTTCTGCAGATAATAACTCAATTTCTCTCTGTATTCTGTCAAGCTCCTCTTTTGAAGCAAGCATAACATTGCTCCCAAGATAGTTTCCAAAACTTTGTTCGACCAACTTCCTCGCTTCTTCCAAAGTTCGTCTCGCTTGAGAAACCCTAACACCATCTGCTTCATTTGAGTGACGAGTAATTTTTGCGCCCTAAGCAAGAATCAACAACAAAATTATCTACTAGGAGAAGAGGTTGTTGAGGTGGACACGATGAAGAAAATAAAAGCAGCATACCGCGAGAAGGTTCAAAACCATTCCATATGAAGCTGTAAACTGTGAAACAAGAGGCTCCACTCCAGAGAATAGAAGCTCACAGCCCTCTTCAGCACCTTCATAAGGACTCTGAACAAGTACAACATGACCTTGCTCATCAATACCTCGACGGCCAGCACGGCCAGCCATCTGAAGCAGCTCATTAGATCTCAACTGAACACGTCCAGCTTCGCTCCTTTTGCTGAGAGAAGCAATAACAGCTGTCCTAGCAGGCATGTTGATCCCTGCAGCAAGTGTTTCAGTCGCAAAAACAACCTTGACAAGGCCTCGCTGAAAAAGCTCCTCTATGAATGATTTCCAGAGAGGCAAACAGCCAGCATGATGCGCGGCGACACCCTGTCGAAGACCCTTGATAGCAGATTCCCTGACAGCATCAGGATATTGAATACGGAATCGTCTCAAAGCTAGTTCCACCTCACCCTTCTCACACTCATCCAGAAGCTTGGAGTCTTCAAGATACTGAACAGCAGCATCACAACCTTTTCTGCTAAAAATAAACCAAATCGCAGGCAGCATGTCCCTCTCTTTAAGATGTTCCAATGTGTCTTCAACTTGAGGAACCTAAAACATGAAGTAATCTTCCGCAATTATTTCATCAAACATCAATTGCGGTGAGATAAGGCAGACAAAGAAAATCCAGTCACAGACAATTGCTGAAGACGGCAGCTACAAGGAAAACAGTAATGACTAAATACAAGGCCATACTAGGGAGCGTCGGATCATGTTTATGTCATTTTTGAAAGAGAAGATTGCGCAGCCGAGCTACCATACTCGTCGTAAATCAATTCACTTTCATCTTTCCGCCTTCTGGAATTTCTCTTCCTAGGTCCCTCATCTTTGCGAGATTTTGGAGCTGAAGCATAAAGGCGTAAATAATTGAGCGAAAGCTTCCTGTCAACAGTAGAATACAGCTAGCAAGATCAGATGCCTAGCACAGTGGCATGACAAGATAGAGACAGTTTCAAGGACAAAACCAAAAGAATAATTTTGGGAAAACAAACTACTGAAACCAGATGTGTAGCTAATAAGGATAGAGGAAATAAGATTTGTTTACCCAGTGTAGTTTCAAAATCCCAGTTTGGTAGACATGAAATTTGTAAAATTCAGCTGGTATTTCTTTGAAGAATATCTATTCACTTATCCATTAGAAATTTAGAATTATGGTAGTTTTGTAAGGTGGATCCCATTTCCACAATAAAAGCGAAAAATAACATTCCCTGAACAAGATTTGCTTTCCACTCTATCGCATACTCTCTCCCCTTCCTAACCCATCACCTCACCCAAACATCCAAACTCTCTCTCTCCTCCACCTTCCCGTGACCTACCAGTGCAGTTTTTCACCAGTGAAGGACACCATGTGCTGAATTTGCTCGCTTTCTATTCCATCACTAATGGACTAGCAGAGTTGGGACACCAAATCCCTTCATAGTCAAATTTCATTTTCTTTCTCCTTCTTCTCTATATAACTTTGCATATTTCATATTTTTAAAATAAAACATGAGACTACAGCATTGTAATGACGAATTTCTGATCCCTGGAGCCACTCGTCCCTACTTCTCCCCATTTTTGTGATTAGCTCCAGCTGAAGGCTCAGTATCCTTTGCCACAGCTGAAAATACCTGTTGAGCCTCATCAGCTCTGGGAAAGAGAGCTTGAGCGCCGTCATTCACTCAAGTCCCATTCTCTGCCAAGTTGATCTTGTGCCTCTCTAGTCTATATCCTCACAATTGTGCCATGACTAAGGGATGAAAGATTGGGAATGGTATTAAGAGGAAAACAGAGAATTTCAAAAGATACATGCGTGTCAAATGAAATTCTTCCCTGAAGATTATCTTCACCAGCTCAAACGGGACAATCTTTAGTTTTGATCAAGAATCTTTAGTACAACAAATCATATAGCTTCTGACTAACAGCATCAATATGATTTTAATTCAGGAGTAGCTACAAAGTAAAATCGCATTCATGTGTTTGATACTCTCCCAAAGAACGCACGCACAATCCCTTTTTTTTTTTTTTTTTTTACCTGTTCATGCTTGTTCCTTTCTCATCAAGAAGAGGAAACAGATCAGCCTTTGTAGAAAAATGCCATGTCAAAGGTACAGGGCGTCTTGACGATGTAACCAAATCTGTTTTTCCATGAATCTAAGCCAAAGCAAAGGATAACATATAAGCACATGGATTAACACTCAAGTTAAAGATGGACAGCAGTTATGTTCATGAATTCAGTCCCAACAGAACCTATAAGAATTATAATCACAGAACCTACCAAATTGTTGTATTGATTTAATATTTGCACATTACACATTCATCATTCAGATTGCATGGCCAGCGTGAACACAGGAATTGTTTACCACAGTAGTTCAGTGAGAAGACAAGAACTGAATACCATACATGTAACCCATCTTTTCTATAGATACTCAAAGTAATAGAACCCACTAACCAAACCATTAAATGATTTCCAGAAGATAATTAGATCAACCATGCAGCCTAAGGATAAGAGAAACATGAGAAGCCTTTTTCATTTTGAGCTGAATGGTTGTGATCATAATTCCTGTTATAGGCAATGAAAAATATGGCACTACATGTCTCTTTACCCCCATTCTAACTTTGAATTTTTCTTTTTTAAAACATCCTTGAATTTGGTCATCATTCAATTACATAAACAATATTTTTGTTGCGAATGGTATATGTCAGATAATAACTATACATTAGAAGGCTATCAGTATTCAAAAATTTCAGAAGTCAACCTCAAGGCAACTAAGGACCAACTACATGATATCACCAACAAAAATCTTCAATCAATTCATCATGTGTCAACCATACCTGTCCAATCCAACCAGCTAGTTCATCTGGATTTGCCACGGTTGCAGAAAGGCATATAAGCTGAACTTCTTTCGGGCAATAAATGACCTAAGGAACACATAGAGATGGTAAGAAGAGTGTACTCCAACTTAAGAAGCAGATAAAAATAAAACAAGAGGGGATAAATCAGCATACTGTCTCCTCCCAAACTGTACCCCGAGACATGTCACTAAGATAATGTACTTCATCCAGAACAATCACATCAACATCAAATAGTCCACTTCCAGAAGACACCACTCCAACACTGCATGTGATTAGAAAAAGTTACAATTAGAGCCCAGCTGCAGGGAAATCACATTCAGATAGCACAACAAGGGCTATGTTACTCAGAATGTGTTTGACACAACCAATTTCCACATCATTTGCATGTTTAGGGTCTGGAATGAAATGTCAAGTATCCGTGCCCATGTGACCATGTCGGAACATCTAGTGTCTTACACTAAAACGAAGCATTTTCTGAACTTTTGCACAATTGAAGTCTGAAATGCTTGTTAAGTGTATCCTCAGCATGCACTTGCATGGAGGATGAAGAGCTTAGGTGATATAATAAGAGGCATTATAAGTTCCATGCTTTACGTCGACCTTTACCAAACACCCAGTGTACATCATGACTACTTTGACACTATATATCCTCACAAAGTTTTTAGTCCAGTATAAAATGCCTTCAGCAAACACTAACTATGCTTCACATACACGTGTGAAAATACTAGACAATGCAACTAACTGATAATTAAAAGTATATGCACAGGAAAAAGGTGCATTGCAAGTATGCATGTGTTACATCATGAGTCACCTGATAAAGAACAAATGCTCATTCATAAGCATACAAAAACAAAGAAACATGGAACATCAATATGATGCCAAAGGTTCCCGAAATAGCGCTAAAAGTATGAATGTTACTGAGTCTTTCTTATACAGGACATTTGCCACTTCCATTGACACTCACCCAACCAAAAATCAAGGATATTCATGTTTGCAAATTTACAAACTAAAGTGGCATCATTCTCTAGACGCATAAAGTACCTCCATCAACAAATTAAACCACATACATTGCATTAGCCTTTGGCTTAAATCCTGCATCTTCTATTTGGATATTAGCACCATTGCCGAGCGACGTAAACTGAATTTTATCCATGAAAAACGCATGTGTCTAAATATGACTACTCATGCCCGTGACAGGGAGACTTGCTGAGAGTATTAAGTATTGTCTATGGTTACAATATACACTGCTTAAGCAATCATGGCAATATTATTTCATCAATCAGAACCAATTTTTTAAAAAATAACATAGAACCAAATGAAGGGGGAATGTTCATAGAACCAAATGAAGGGGGAATGTACCTTTGATACAACATGTTCCGCAGAATCTCTGTCGTCATGATCAGAACTTGAGCATCTTTATTGACGGCAGAATCTCCCGTCAAAAGGCCAACATTGCTATCACCAAATGTCTCTCTATAGCATCAAAAAGGCCTACCCACATTAAACCTGACCCTGGTCTCTACTCTATCTCCATCACCACCATTTTTGACAAATTCACAATGTTATAAATGAAAAAAATACCTGAACTCGCGAAATTTTTGATTCGACAGGGCTTTGAGCGGTGTAGTGTAGAACAACCTCTTTCCTCTAGCAACAGTAGCCACCGCCGCAGCCTCTGCTATCAAAGTCTTACCACTACTCGTAGGGGCCGAAACCACCACCGAAGAACCTCTCAAGAACGCTTTTATCGCTAGTCGCTGTTCCCAGACAAAACCACCATTTTAGTTCAACCCAAAATCAAAAGCGACGCCGCCAAATTCTCAAAAATCCAATTCAAATAAACACAAACAAAAATTCTTTGTACCTGGAATTTATCAATACGAAAATCGTAAATGGACGCGAGTTCATTGGCGTCGATGATACCGGCGCCGAATTCTCTCACTTCATTACAAAACTTCTGCACTCTCTGGAACTTCGGCTCATTCGAACTCCAAAACGAGCCATCTAGCTCCCCATCCGCTTGAGGCTGAGCTCCGTCTTCGTCATCAGACTCATCGGCAACATCCGCTGCCTCGCCGGAAACTTCCACATATTCATCGGCGGCTTCGTCGTCGTCATCGTAATATTCTTCGTCGTCGTCGGCGTCGGCGTCGGAGAGCTGGTTCTCGACGGAGGGGACTGAGTTGGGGGATTTCAAGGAGGGACGGAACTGAGTGGGGTGTAATCTGAGAGAGAAAACCCTAATATGGGGAATCCGATGGGAGGGAGGGAGTGGCGGGTGTAACGAGACAGCGGTTTGGAAGGAGAAGATGAGAGAGGAAGAGGAGAGAAGGAGAAGAGAGAAACAGCTTTCATGGCGCGAGAGCTGTTGCAGAGCTCCCCACGCAACGGTGTAATCCTGCCCGCTCATTCTCAAAATTATCGTCTTCCTTGGAGGAGATTGCCGTAATTCGACGTCGTTTTTGCAGATTTTTTGCTGTTAGATATTTTTGCAAGATAGTACAGTAGAACTCTATGGTAGTAGTACTCACTCTACAAATGAAAAATTTAGTAAATAATACACTAATGGACTGTTAATCGTGAATTAGTTTTTTGGATTATAAGTTTTTGTGTGTGCTTTTTTATTTGAATATGATGACTTGAGTAGTGTTAATTACATATTACGGATGACTTATGATTGTATTTCTTAATGTAATTATCTTTTTCATTTATCAATACATAGATTATTTATTTAAGAATTATGAGTTTACGTTGCCAAAGTATACCAATGTTAGATGACCTTTTCTCTTATGTGTGTTTTCAAGGTTTAAAGAAATACTATGCTTCGAAGATAAAAAAAAAATTGTTCAATTATACTTTTATTTTTTAAGGGGAGAGAAGGATGCAACAACCAACCAATCTCAATTATTATATAATATGAACGTAAAATATGTAATCTACTCAATTTTTTATAATTTTGAAAGGCAAAATGGTAACAATGACTTATTTGCCTACCCATCATTTTTCGAGCTATTACCTTCGTTGTCAACAAGTACCTTTTAATTCTTTCTCATCCTAATTTTGTAATCTATTATTTGTTATCTAGGTTCGTCTGAACTTTTAATTTTATACCTTTTGAACTCATTGTGTTTATTTTCTCACTCGATAAAATTTTAAAAATCCTACGCAATAATAGTTATTAGTAAAGGGTAGTCGTATGCGGTGAACACAAGGGCAAGAAGAAAAGGTTTTACTGGAAAAGAAAAGAAGGTTATGGGAAGATTGAAACAGTTGACTCTTATGAAATGAAGGATATGGTGGGAGACGAAGGCGTTGAGGAGTGATCGAGGAAAGTTGAAGGGGGTAGAGGGCTAAAAAGGACTATGGTATGCGGAGGGTTGAGGAAAACGATGCATCCCTAGATTAAATTGTACATATATAATTGATAATATAAGATTAGATTCACTTTAATTACTAGTTATTATAAAAATTATACGACGATCCTTCTTTTAAAAATTTAAATTATATAAAATAGTATATCTACAATCGGATAAGTACGATAAGTTAATATCCTTTATTTTTATTTTTTTATGTAACAAAAGAAATAGATGTACACATAAAATCACAAAATTTTTGACCTTACGTATTTTTGATCCCTAAATCCGCTACTAAATATGCATACAATATTAATGCAATGCAGCAAGGTTGACCCTCCTCGTGCCATTCTAACCCTCCTCGTGCATTCTAACTATGGGGAAAAAATAGATAGGTGGCCCTGCCCCTGACCCACCCCCTATGAAAGAGAAGTTGGCCCTTCCCCCGTGCCCCGCCCATTCTGAAGCCCAAAAATTAAGATTAAAAAATATCCCAGCATCCTCAGCTGCCCCAGAAAAAAGAAAAAAAATGATAGAGTCAGAGAAGGCATAATCTTTGCTTTATTTTCTCCACCCACCATTCTCGCTCTGACTCTCACAGACGCTCACTTTATACTCTTCCTCTTTTTGCCCCCTTCGCCAACCCCAACCCCAACCCACCTTCCCTCCCTCTTGCTCTCACTCCCCCTCCCCCAAAACTCCAACCATGGCGCTCCGCCTCCGCCACCGCCTCCTCAGCCCGCAGTCTCTCTCCGGCTACGCCCGCCCCCTCAACGTAGATCCCCTCCGCCGCCTTTTCTCCGCCTCCGCCGATGACTCCAAAACCCTAACCATCGAGACCAGCGTCCCCTACAAATCCCACATAATCGACCCCCTCCTCGCACCGTCGATACCTCGCCCTCGGAACTCATGACCTTCTTCCGCGACATGGCCGTCATGCGCCGCATGGAGATCGCTGCCGACTCTCTCTACAAGGCCAAGCTCATCCGGGGATTCTGCCACCTCTACGACGGCCAAGAGGCCGTCGCCGTCGGGATGGAGGCCGCCATTACCAAGAAGGATAGCATTATCACCGCCTATCGCGACCACTGCATCTTCCTCGCCCGCGGCGGCAGTCTCCTCGAATGCTTTTCGGAGCTGATGGGCCGGAAGGATGGTTGCTCCCGGGGAAAGGTGGGTCGATGCACTTTTACAAGAAGGATTCGGGCTTTTTTGGCGGCCATGGGATCGTCGGAGCCCAAGTCCCTCTCGGTATTGGGCTGGCGTTTGCTCAGAAGTATAACAAGGAAGATACTGTGAGTTTTGCGCTTTATGGAGATGGTGCTGCCAATCAGGGGCAGCTCTTTGAGGCTTTGAACATGGCTGCCCTTTGGGATCTGCCCGCCATTTTGGTCTGTGAGAATAATCACTGTAAGTGATCTCATTGATTTATTGAATTGCCCGTCAATTCTTTCTTCGTTTGGGTTCTTACATTTTATGTGTGGTGTATTTTGATGCTGGTGATTCTACTATGTTTAACACCTGTATTCATGTGCATCAGAAGAGTCGGGGTCCGAATTTTGTTTGATGTGGTGCTTGTGGATTGTTGTGTTGCTATTTGCAGGAGAAATGGGTAGGTTTTCATTTTGCTTTTATTCATATTAGTTGGCAGTTGTTAATTGAATGGGACGTGTTTTTCCCCATGAATTTTATGTGGGTAGGAAGTCTTGTTGAATGATTCAAGTGGTTCATAACTCTTAGATTTGGTGTAAATAGCATGAAAATTGAATAAATTGGGATGGGCTTTGAAGAGTTGAAATGGTTTTTCATATGTTGTTCAAGCATTTCTGTTTTTGTCAGTGGATATGTGGATTGAAGTGATATCATGTCATTTTGGTTGTCTTGGTATGCATTGTTACTTTTGTTGGGTGGTTTTGATTGATTTCTTGTGAATTTGGTGTAGATGGTATGGGAACTGCAGAATGGAGGGCTGCAAAGAGCCCAGCCTATTACAAGCGTGGAGATTATGTACCTGGATTGAAGGTATATTGTTATTTTGTAATTCCCAATATTGACTAATTGTATTTAGATAGTTTTTATGGTCATCATTGCGGTCTTATTTCATTGTTGGATAGTAATCTATTTATGAACTGCTTGTCGGTTAGTTGGTTAGTTTGTTATTTGCAGGTTTTGGTGTCTAAGATTAACTGTGATTGGTTCTAATGCTAAATGTGGATGTTGTGTGGTGATGAACAGGATTAAACATGCAAATGGTTATTTCATTTTTTTTTTGATAATTTCAAATTATGATTTTATATCAACTATATTTTATCGTGAGCCCTTCAGAATTTTTCTACGAAAAATCTAGAGAATTTAATTTGTTTAGAAAAGATTTTCATTTGAATATCTAATAGCATGTAGTTACGCTATAAGCATTGAAAATAATATCACGCAAAAAGTTCACTTGTAAGATGGAGAATGGGAGTTACACCACTGTCCACACCGCGGAAGGGTTTGTTTGAAGTACGAGTACTCACGTGTGCATGATAATGTAGTTCCCATGTGGCGCCCTTACATAAATGAGATATCCATAGTGTCAAGTTCTGCAATTCACAGTGAAACTTTTGTAGCTATCAACTCAAGTTGTTCATTTCGCACGTTCATGATGGTAGTCCAACATGTTGTGTCTGCTTATTGATTTGTTGCATACTATAATATCTGTTGCAGGTTGATGGAATGGATGTACTGGCAGTGAAGCAGGCGTGCAGATTTGCGAAGGAGTATGCCGTGAAGAATGGTCCTATTGTAAGTACTAGCCTCTTTTGTGGTTAATTTGCATGCTATTCACCTGATCTGAAACAAGTTGCTATTTTCTTTTGTTCGAGCTATTCGAAAAAATGTTTTTCCTTTATTAGCGCTAGCATATATTCAGATTTGGGTAAGTTCGGTTATTTGGACAAAAACACTATTTGGCCTTGTCCGGATTGCAAATTGAACATCCAAACCCGAATGTCTGATGCTCGAATCTGATTGTTTGAATGTTCAAATTTCTGCTTTGAACTTTTGGAAATTTGACCGAAACTATGTATGTATTGCAATTTGCAGCCCGAACCCAAAATTTTTGGCATCTGAACCTGGTTGTTTGAACTTTTGATTTAAAATGTTGTAGATTTGAGAAATTTACAAATGATGCCTATACCCAAATGATCGAATGTTCTCGTTCTCAAAATTTATCTGAACCCAAATTGGTCATAAACTTCGGACAACTCGGACCTTAATTTCAATTCAGAGCAAGACCAATTGTCCAATTTTTAAATTCGGACAGAGATTTTGTGATCGGACCCCGGTGAGCCCCAGGGCGGATGGATTTTTTCTGCCACACTTAAACAGTCCAGTATATTACATTTTGGAGAGGTTAGGTGTGATTTTTTTTTTAATGAGCGTGGTTTATTGTTTTTGACGCGCATGAGTTTATATCAAAACTATAATGTTTTGACGTGCATCAGTTTATATCAAAACTATATTGTTTTGTACGTGCATCAGTTTATATCAAAACTAAGTTGTATTTATTATGATAAATTATATTTGCACTAATAAAAAGTACATCGAAAGTAACGTATTTATTGTGATTGGTTGATTTTGATTTTTGTTCTTAAAATCCCCTATATTTATTTGTGATCTTTTCCATTTAATTATGTTACATCATATTATTATAAATTTGGCGTCCATTTTGTTAGTGTACCTATAATAATTAATTTATTATGTGTTTGTTGCTGATGATCACATTGTTTTGTATTTAGATCCTTGAGATGGATACTTATAGGTACCATGGGCACTCCATGTCTGATCCTGGGAGCACCTATAGGACACGTGATGAGATATCTGGTGTGAGACAGGTAATTGTGCTTTTCCCTGATCTTGATAACCGTATGATGATTTTAGGCATTGTATTACATTTCAATTTCAATTATTTTTTTCTTTATCTCTCTACAGGAAAGAGACCCTATTGAGCGAGTAAGGAAGTTGCTACTAGCTCATGATATTGCAAATGAAAAAGAGTTGAAGGTAATTTTATTTCATATCACCATGTGAAGTTCTATATTTACTACTCTGTCTGACAGTTCTTTCCTTAGGTTAGCCGATGTTAGTATACCAGTCTTCTTTACATCATGTACTCATACACAAAAAGAACTCTAATTCTTTAAATAATTAATGGAAAATGAAGTTTTGGTGTAGCTCTTTCTAACTAAACCTAATGATTACGACAAAAGCTTCGTATGATTGAGTTTTCTTTGTTTATCATTACACAGGATATTGAGAAGCAGGTTAGAAAAGAGGTGGATGAAGCTATTGCTAAGGCCAAGGTAAAAAAATTTCATTCATATGATGCATTCCCTGCCGGGGAGGGGGCATTATTTCTCTAGATATTAAAATTGCAAACTTGCATTTCCAGGAGAGCCCAATGCCAGATCCTTCAGAGCTTTTTACAAATATCTACGTGAAGGGTTGCGGGGCAGAGGTAAATTCAAGTGCATTATGTCTTGAGTCAAGGTTTTTTTTTGTTGTTCACTGTTGCCTTTTGTCCTTGTACCTTTTTTATGCTACTTTCAGTTGTGGTACTGCGGTAGACAAGAGTGGCTATTTAATCTAATAAAACAATGCAAACTGAATGCTAAGCTGCACCCCTCTAGTAGCACATGAATTCTGCTCAGTGTAACTTTTGCTTGTGTGAGGAGTTTTTAGGAGTCATTTACCGGAAACAATTCGTACTTGGGCATTGGAATAGGTCATATGCAACACTCGTTTGCTTGTTTGTAGTGAAATGTGGGCCAGGATGTAGCAGAAGTAGTCTGTTTGTGGCATTCATTGGCGTGAGGTTGTGTAGTTGAATGTTTGATCTATCCTACATTGTAGATGCGATGAAGTAGTGGTATACTAACAAACATTAAACTCTGACCTCACCTCCCCTCTCTCCCCCAAAAAAAAGGGGTAGAGCATGTGTCCTGAGCTTCTTGCCTTTGGGGGTAAGGATGTAATCGGCACATAATGTTTGAACATCGGTGCTGCTGTCCATCTAGCATCTACTTCTATACGCTCGTTCTGGACATGCCAAATACAGAGTATATGAATAAAGTGTTAGAGCTATGGCATATGTTAGCTCCATGAGCTCTAGAAAAAGACTGAGGATCCTATTCCCTTCTCCCCTCCCCTTCCCCTCAAAAAAGTGGGAAGAAATTGACTATGTGCCACCAGGGGACCTTCTTTGTTTGGTTAGGATTCCATTGTCGTAGGTTCTGTTTTGTATAGAGACTAAGACTGCTTTGTGCATTAATTGTACACATGGGGTCAAACGTTGAAGAAGAACATGAAAACAGGAAATTTTTTTTTTTAAAGATAAAATCTGCATGAAACATATGCTCTTTCAATTTCTCGTTTTTCCTTGTGTCTGAAGGCAGAAAATATACAATCTTTAGAGGATAGGGTTCTTTGGTGGACTCTTTCAGGTTCAGGTTTAATAATGACGAAGACTTGAAGGAGATGGAGCATATTCTTATGAGATATTCTTTGCATAAGAGTATTCATTGTTGTTTAACGAAGATTCTGTTCAAGATCTTTGTTTAAACTGCACTGACCCCCCCGCCTTCCCTGGTTTGTGGGTGTTGGATTTTGTGGGCCTTGAGCGATGACCAGAGCCTATTTATTAGAACTGGCATTTCTATCTTCCAAGAAACTGAACTGGGTGTTGGGAAAAGAGAATTATACCTAAAAATGTTTCTTTTTCCTGTGTTATTGATATATTATTTGCTTTCTTTCTTGTGATTTCTAGTCTTATGACATTATGTCTATTTGGTGTTCTTGCAGTCATTTGGCGCTGACAGGAAAGAGATTAGAACTGTGTTGCCATGATCTTTGTCCAAATTGACATGCCATTTTCTAAGTTAGATCATTTCATGATAGCAAACGTGGAAATAAAAAAGGGTTTTGATCCAATTCTTTCGGCTTGTCTCGTAACCTCAAAATCGTTGTATAGATTTTTGTGGCTCCTACAGCTTAGGGCCACTGCGTAGTTGGAGGCGATGCTTCCTTGCAACTCTTGATTTTTGGACCTACATAAGAAGTGCTTGGTTTCAGTTTCATGTTTGCTCGAAAATGCAATTTTCATATTGAGCTGCTAATTTACATATTTTGTTGGATTCTCGTATTCTGCATGTGAGAGCCTTTGGTGATAAATTTCTAGAATGTGAATCCTGAAATCACTGTGTTCAGGGAGGGAAAAATACTAGGTATTTCACTTGGGTGAGCTTAGCTTTTGGAGGGCTAAGGTTTAGGTTAGGTGGATATAGATGGATCAAAAATGATGGGAGTACTCTGTTTTGTCTGTGATTAGCTCAATAAATAGACAATTTTGATAAATTAGGTTGCTCAATGTATCGTATTGTTTGTAATTATTTACCTTATATTTGAGGTTTACCAATATTTTTTAAAAACAAAAAGAACACTGACCAAATGAATCTTATCGAGGTTATGATTCTACTGCCTTGTACTATCAATTTAGGGGTTCAAATTTTAAACAATGTGGTGAGAACCCAACACTCAATTTGGGTTAGGCTCGAATTGATTTTAGGTTATCGTTTTGATCAAGCATGAGTTAGTTTTAGGTTGAGTAGGAACAATCAATGGGGGAATCAAAGCTCGAGTTAATTTTAGGTTGAGTTGGAAGAATCAGTACTAGATGCAATTAGGGTAGATTTTTAAGCCAATAATTCACTGACAAGATCATTAACTTATCAAATTGATTCATACACTGACTAATATTAGCCATATAGAAGTTCATAACACCATGTATAGCATCAGCCATCATCTTATGAGATAGTAAAACGCCCTAAAATGTGCATTTTTTCCCCCAAATTGTCTACATAGACATGATCAGAACAACATAAACCCTAATTCCCCTTTTCTCTGTCATCTCCTATTCCTATTCCTACTATTATTCTACCTTCTTCTCCAACCCGCTGCTCCTTTCTCGAATCAAATCAACCCACAAATTCCATATCCATAGAATACTTACCAGAATCGCCGTCGACACAACTCCAATCCAAGAACCCCAAATCCATCTGGGGATCAACCCATCTGCTCCTCCTCTCACGTAAAACGCCGCCATTCGGTAGACGAACATCGGACCCAGAAACCCTCGAACGATCGTGTACAGAACGTAGAACGGCGGCGACAAGATCGCGTACATCTTGGCGGCGAATTCGTTGTCGAATCGCCGCGCATTGGCCAGAGTCCAGAGGTTCTGGAGGAAGCTGGTGACCTCGGCCAAGACGAGGAGGACGAGTATGGCGAAGGCGCCGTGGGCGACGGCGTAGCGGCAGGTGAGGAAGACGAAGAGGGTGGCGAGGTGGTGGCCGATGAAGAGGACGTCGCTGGGGTAGAAGATGAGGTAGTGGATCAAATCCATGGTGAAATAGGCGATGCTGTACTCGAGGACGAGGTTCTGGAAGGGGGTGTTGGGGGAGGCGAAGGAGAGAGAGTGGGGATTGGAGTTGGAGAGGAGAGATAGAGCGGCGAGGATGGCTGCTGGGGTTCCATGGAATAGAGAGATGAAGCAGCTGGAAGCTTCTGGGCGGAGCTTGGGGTTCCAGTTTCTGAAGACGATGAAGTAACCGAGGAGGTAGAGTACGATGAAGAAAGTGAAGAAGAAGAAGAATGGTGGGATTGGGACTGGAATTGGTTCAACCCAGATTTCCATATTCCTCAATTTGAAAGGATTTCCCATCATCAATCAGGAATATGTTTGAATTCGAAGTGGGTCGAGTAGTATTTTCAGAGAAAGACAGAATGAGAGAGGAGCTTTTTTTAGGGTAAATGGGGAGAGTGTGGGCAGCGAGGGGTGGCGGAGAAGAAAGGTGGGAGGAGAGAGAGAGAGAAGTGTAAGCGGCAAAATGCGAAAGGGCGGAGAGAGAGAAGTGGAGTGGAGGAGGTCACCACTGGCACCGGAGAAGAGAGAATTGAATTCAGAAATTATCAAATTATTCAAGTGATTGATTGAATTCAATCTCCTGCTGGATTTCCAGATTATTTCTGCTGCTTATAAGCTTAAGCACATCAGAACCAGTAGTTTTTCTCATTCTCAACTTCATTAAAAAAATCTAAAAACGCTATATGAGGCTTTATCATGCATGTCTATGCTCTATGGTATGGTAAAATAAAAATTAAAAAAAAAGGTATGCATGGCTCTTTTTTTTTAAAAAAAAAAATTAATAGACGGATAAAATTCAAGGTAAATGACAAAAGGTATAATATAATTATCAATATTAAGCTACTAGGCAATATTTCTCTGACTGACATTTAAACGATTAAAATAAAACTCAAAACTAAAATTAAAATACGTTAAAATTCAGCCACTTTTTATTCGACTTCAAATTACTACTTGATTTTCATATTTCTTCCTCGAAATCCTAGTAATTCTGCTAATGCACATAATAAATATCATCTATTATAGGGTAAGGACCCAACAATCTACCGATATCTACACTTTCTTGAGCTATTTCCGTAGGGGTAGGTATGTCATGCTTGGCGTTTTCTTGCATTTTTTCTTTTATCATTTGATTTTGTATTGATAATCGGCTTCTTTTTAGAGCTCATGGCTCCTTTAACACGCATATTTTTATGTGTAAAATATGTTTTGTACATGATCACATCAAATTTTTTTTTAAAAGGAGATTTAAAAGTTGATACACCTAGGTAGAAATAGAAAATTTGAATCTGAAATTTAATGGAGCCAAACGTTCCTTAAATCGATTTACTTTATCGTTCATCCTATCATTAGCATATCGTTTGTAAGTTGTAGTTGCATATCTCTTCTACTACTTACTTACTACTCTTTGTCAAATCGTCCTTTTGATTTGTACTGTTGAAACGAACAAACTAAAAACATTTAGATAAAACTAGGAAAGAAATGTATACTACTTAGGCGGTGCATTATATAGTACGCATATTAGGTGAGAAATATGAGATATTTTCATCAGATATTTTGCCCTAATTACTACCAAAGGACAAAGCATCTTAAGAATATTATCTACACAATTGATTCCAATTGTCATTGTCTCAATAAATTTTATCAAGAAAAAGTGAAATTTTGAGGTTCTGTTTGTGGATTTCCTTAGGTTTTGTACATACATTGATATTATCGAATACTGGAACCAGGCCTAATTTTAGACCTCGCTCCTTTCTTTGCAACCACTTTAGAGGTGGCTTTAAAAATAATGTATCAAAATAAAGTGTTAGACATGACACGTCAAGTAACTTATTATTCATCGGAGTTAATAAATGATAATCGATACTAATAAGTTTTGATAAGTATATAATTTAAGAAAATTATAACTAAAAAATATAATTATGTTGTAATTGGAATCAGATGCTTGTGATAATTTAAAAGTATCAAGTGTTATTATCTTTTCAATTTATGTATTTTTTTATTTTTATAGATTTATATAGATTCATAAAATTTTCAGAATTTTTATAACTTCAAAAATTTCTACAAATTATCTGACACTTATTTGAAAAATAATATTGTAATCTTTGGTTGACCAAATAGCTGAGATAATAAAAGTAGGTATTGGAAAGTCTGGAATACCAACGGACAGCTTAATATATGACAAGTCAGGCCCAGTTTTTTATCGAAATATATCAGGCCCAAACAAGAGGAAGCTGACCTTTTATGTGGGCCCAAGATAAGATTTCAGAGCCCACAATTTCATTTTAACGGCCCAAAATCAATATCATTTATTTTGATGTAAATGGGCCCAAGATGAGATTACAGAACCCACAATTTGCAGTGTTACTTGTGCTCATTTCTGTTGGCTCAAGGAATTTGTATACGAGTGCTTGTGGTTGTGGAATTGGTCTATCAACGTAAAATTTTAGTCCCTTAGGGTTGGGTTGTTGTCTCGAGAGAACTTACCGAGATAAGATCAGATATATATAATCTTATAATTATATCACGACATCGAATTTGACTATCGGATAGATTCAAGTATTGGGCAAAAATAACCGGAAAGTTTGTTCCTATGTTGCGAATATGGTTGTTCATATTCAATCTCTCCACAACGTAATTCATTAAAAAGGATTAAATTATAGTGTAATATCGCCTTACATTCTCATAATATAAAATTTAGCTAATTGTAACTCAAGAGAGGAGATGAAATAAAAGGAGGGAAAATCTATAGAGTTCTATTTTGTATTGACCAATCCAATTTCAGTCAAATTAATTATCAAATAATATTTTAAAGAAAATATGGGGCGGGGATATATATTGAAGAAGGAAAATAGGCATTTTAAAAAAAAAATCATGGAAGAAATAAAAACCTACTAGGTGATCCCGGGTCCATGGACTCCGAATCATTAAAAGATAAGAAAATTTAACCCTAAAATTTATTGAGCAACACATGTTCGGGTCCAATGAACCCGGAAATAACCTGTAAGTATCCGAATTTTTATTTATTTATTTATTTATTTGTTGGAGTCATTCGTAGGCTAAACAAATAGTCGGCGGAAGGATCTCTCCTGGAAGTTTACATTGAATATTAATTTGAACTTCTTCACACAATCATGCGTTTTCATGCATGAACCCTATGAAATTAAAAAAATATATTAAAAATTGTGCTCAAAAGAGGCTGCCACAACTCTTTTCAACCTTCCAATTAATATTTTTTAAATTTAATTATACATTTTGTTATTTAGTGCTTCTTAATTATTTAATGATCTTGCAAATTAAAAAATTATGCTCAAATAATCGTATATATATTATATACCCACCAACCACGCTATGGTACCTACTACTAGCTAATAGGGCTAATCAGATTGCTTCTAAACTAATCTCTTTTTTAATTTGTTAACTTTTTCGTTATAAAGAGCTATAAATTAATCCAATCGATATTTACCAAAACCACTTATATTTTGATATTACATATTTTATTAATGTAGAGATCAAAGTGTAATTTTGAATAATCTCTCCGTTTTAAATTACATGTCGCTTTAAGGTTATTTAAGAAAATACAAAATTTATGATAAATTTTATATTAAAAGAGTAAATTATTCCTATATTTATTAGAAATGAAAAAAGGACAACATTGGTAAACTAATAATTAATATGTCATTGGAATTGTAAAGTGACAAGTATTATAAAACGAAAAATTTAGTTGAAGTAACAAAATAAATAGATTAATAATATTAATGGTGCAGTCTGACATGAAATTGTGTGATATTTGCGGATCGTGTTCAAACTACTAATTACGAAAATCAAATTAATTACTCATACTAATCACACATCACACATGTTTATTTCCGAGGACTTGGAAAGTTATGCAACCCATGTCTTTATTATAATATTTTTTCAGTAAATAATTATTTTTCTAAAAAAACAGAGTTGTTTTCAGAGGGTGGTCCAAACCCTCCATAATAAGGACCAATTGAGCCAGTGAACTTTGCAGCTGTAGCATCAATTATTTCTATGAATCTTCTTTGAAAACTATTTTATTGCCAATCAACCCAATCATATTTGCAACTGTAGTACTCAAATTAAATAAAAATATAATGTTTTTGGACGTCAATTATTTTGACTTTCGGAGGTTGTTATTTTTAGTCATAAATGTAAACTTAAATTCGACTTTTATACTTCATTTGCACACAAAAAAAAAAATACGTATCTTCAACGAGTATAAAAATAGTAAATTTATATTCAGCTAATATTCATGGCTTCATATTAATCCTTTCTACTAACAGGATAAAATATGTTAATTGGAATATTTTTCAAATTTTTGTCCTGTATAAAAACTTCATGTAAAAAAACTACAAGATGTATTTTTCTTATAAGACAAGATCTCTCCTCTGTTTTAAAATACATGTCACTTTAAATAACTTTTTTTGTTTTGTAGTACTTGTCACTTTACAATTCAAATGACATATTAATTACTAGTTTACTAACTTTGTCCTTATTAATTGTTTTGTTTCTCTTCTTTTTCATTAATTTTCTTTATTTTCAATAAAATATATAGGAGTAACTTAGTCTTTTAATATAAAATTTGTCTTGAATTTTGTGTTTCATTAGTATTCCCGCATAACCTTAAAACAACATGTATTTTGAAACGTTAGGAGTATTAAATTAATAGTATTATGTTAATGGAAAATACATCAATTTCCAATGTTGACCTTAGGGCTAAAAGTCAAGAAAGGTGAAATGGAAAATTTACATTAATTATTAGCTAAAATTAGGTTAAAAGCCCAAAATTGAAAAGGTCTAATTGGACACAATAACTTAACGTGAAATTACATAGAAAAATTGAACTTGTCAAGAACTAAATAAATTTTCAATTCAATAAAAAAATTTCAATTTAACCATTTTAACATTAAATTTTTTAAAATAATTTTTAAATAAATACAAACTATTTTCAAAATTCAACCTTGTTTATTTATCATTTGCGAGGCTGATTTTATAGTCCTATTGTGGGCGGGGAGGCCAACCATTACAGTTGGAAAAATAGGCGATAGGCGGAAAAAGGCTATTGTTTATACTTCTTTCATTTTAAAATACATGTCATTTTAAATAAATTTTTTCGTTTTATAATACTTGTCGGTTTATACTCTAATAACATATTAATTATTAGTTTATCAACTTTATTCTTATTAATTAGTTTGTTGTTTTTCTGTTTTTATTAATTTTTTTCATTTCTAATAAAATATAATAATAACTTAATCTTTTAATATAAATTTTGTTATGAATTTTATGTTTCCTTAATATTTACATATAAATGGGTGGAGTATTCCTACATTCATATTTATGAGAAAATCAGAAAACAAAGGCAGAGCGAGTGTTTGGGGTGTTCGAAGAAATGGGGGCACGTGATCACGTGGTAGCCGATTCATGTTCAATGTTAATGATGCTCTGCCAATTTCCATGTTATTTTTAGCCAACCACACCCTTCAATTTCATTGGAGTCAATTTTATATTAAATGACTCTCCCTTTAAAATAAATATCACTTTAATTAATTTTTATATTTTATAATTTTTATTACCTTAAAATTTTAATGATATATTAATTATTAATTTTATTTTTATTAATTGCTTTATTTTTCTTTTCTTTTTCATTAGTTTTCTTCATTTCCACTAAAATATAGGGGTAACTTACTTTTTAATACAAAATTTGCCATAAATTTTGTATTTTCTTAGTATTCCTCGTAACCTTAAAACGACGTGTATTTTGAAACAGATTGAATATATCTTTAGCAACATATACTTTCAATCGAAGCTAATTAAAATTTTAAACGATGATATGTCTAATTTAAAATTATTGAATTCAAACTTATACGTCTTGAGCGATAATATATCGGTAAAAAATTTATGAGATGATGAAATATATACGTAAATTTATAATACAAAGGTAAAATCAGTCTCCTTTTATAGATTCATAATAAAATTATATAATACGGAATATTTTATTTTAAAATCTTTGTTTAAAAAAAAGGTGGGAGAGAAAAGGAATGTACTTTCTAATCAAAGAAAAATAAATTTCCATTTAAAAAAGAAAAAAAAAGCAAATCAATGGAAGAAAATAATGTTTTTGAATTGTATAAGAAAAATATTAATTGTGAATTTTTATTCAGTTGTTGGGAGTATTATAGGCATTATGTTAGTGAACGGTATTAGCATTCAACAAATGCGAATCTCTTAAAAGATTGTCTTTTTTTATATATATATTAAAAGATTGTCTTTATTTAACAAACTATGTTTAAGCCTATGACCACTACATATAAAAAAAAAAAAAAACTTCTCACAATATTCTTGTGTAATTTAGCTCAAATACATATTGATATAATTTTGAGTCATGGGATTACTCCTTAAGCCGACCATTTTGATTGAATTATTTTATGGGTGTCAATTAGTACATACAGTGAATTTTTTGAGAGTTGTCGCTAAATATATAGATTTAAATTCTGTTTTTATCGATCCGTATGCTATATATATACTAAAAATATAAATATAAATATTTTAAAAATTACGAGCTTTAATAATAATTTATAGAAGGCAATAGATTGGTGTTTCAATGGTTGAATAGAATATCAAAAATTAATTAGTTACATGTAGAAAAGTAAATTATGATTCACAATAAGTTGAAGTCATATCAATCTAAATAAAACATATACATATTATTAACTATGCTTATTTTTAAAAAAAGTAAATTCAAGTTAGGTCATTTTCAAAATTGTTATCACTTAATTAATCAAAGAAGTGAATTTATTACAACTATGTTTGAGTTGTAATGTTGATCCAAATTAGTAAGTAGTACTATCATTTTAAGTCATTGCAATCACATAATTACATACATATTTTTCACGATTTATTTTTTTTAACTTATCATAAAATATTTTTAATGATAAGTGCTTGCCCGGTGTTGAATATTATAAGTTGAAAATCACAAACGTTTAATTTTTACTTTTCGAATATGTTTTTGTTCATCTTGTCATAAATGACCTATTAGTGATCAATACTGATAAATGTTGATTGATATTAATAAGTGTTGAATAGCATCGATAAGAACTAATTAGAGCTTATTAATACTAAATAACTGATAATAAATTAAAAGGAACAACTCTCAAAATCTCTTATATATGTAATTAACCCTCGAAAACATTCTCATATGAGAGTTGCATGTAGAAAAACGCGTAGACCTTTGTGAAACCCCATCATCAACACGGTCGTATAGTAAACATTTCACCTGCCGCTGTCAAACCCCCATTTTAAACAGCCGAATTTGGACTAAACAACCATCATTTAACACAAGATTACCACTAATCCTGTTCTCCTTCCTCCCCATCTCCCCCAGAAAAATAAATATTTTTTTTTTTTTGGTCTCCCTAATGATTCCTTTCCTCCTCTCTGTTCTCCGCTACCAATATAAATACACTGCGGTCGCTTGGACTCGTCTTCGCCACCCACACTTCTCCCTCTCTCCTCCCTTTCTCTCTCCTCTCATTTTTCTTCCCATTTAATCCAATCGACTTTAAAAAAATAAATAAATAAAAAGGACAAAAGAATTTTCCTCATCAATTCTTGTAAAAGTAGCAAAAACAGAAGAAAAAGGGAAAAAAACAGAGAGAGAAGAAGATAATGGCGGCCGATTTCCGGTGGAACGGCCTATTCTCTCTCCTCATATTCCTCTTCTTGTCCCCGTTTTGCGCCGGAATCCGATCTTTCTCAAGATACGGCTCGAGGGCAGGACTGGAATTACAGTACCTCCATTTCTCTGAGGCGCCGGAGTACCGAAACGGCGTTGGCTGCCCTGCCACTGTATCCGGCGGGACTTCACAGGCGCCGCCGCAATGCGACCCCTCGTTGGTCCACATATCGATGACGCTGGACAATGAGTACCTCCGTGGCTCTTTCGCCGCAGTCCATTCCGTCCTGAAGCACGCCTCGTGCCCGGAAAATGTTTTCTTCCACTTCATCGCCGCGGAGTTCGACTCGCTCTCGCCGCGAGTTCTGACTCAACTGGTCCGATCCACGTTCCCCTCGCTCAACTTCAAGGTGTATATCTTCCGAGAAGACGTCGTCATCAACCTCATCTCCTCCTCTGTTCGTCAAGCTCTGGAGAACCCCCTCAACTATGCCCGGAACTACCTCGGAGATATCCTCGACTCGTGCGTCAACCGAGTCATCTACCTCGACTCGGACCTCATCCTGGTCGACGATATATACAAGCTCTGGAACACCACCCTGACCGGAGAGAGAGTCATCGGCGCTCCGGAGTACTGCCACGCCAACTTCTCCCGGTACTTCACGGCGGCGTTCTGGGCCGACGGCGACCTCTCCGGCGTGTTCTCGGGGCGGCCCAAGAAGCCCTGTTACTTCAACACGGGAGTGATGGTGATGGATCTGGGGAGATGGAGGAGAGAGAATTACAAGGACAGAATCGAGAAGTGGATGGAAGTCCAGAAGAAGAAGAGGATCTACGAGCTGGGTTCGCTTCCGCCATTTTTGCTGGTATTCGGAGGAAATGTGGAACCCATTGACCACCGGTGGAACCAGCACGGGCTGGGAGGGGACAATGTGAGAGGGTCGTGCAGGCCGCTCCACCCGGGTCCGGTGAGTCTGCTTCATTGGTCAGGGAAGGGGAAGCCATGGGTGAGGAAGAAGCCATGTCCCTTGGACCGTCTGTGGGAGCCGTATGATCTGTACAGAGGGAGGAGGGAGAGAGAGTACCAGCTGGGATTTGGAGCTTCGGCATTGCTGATGGGTTGGTTCTAAATTCACATCACAGTGATTAATTCTTTCTTTGGATAAAGATTTCTGTTGTTCAGTGATTCTTTTTCTTGGTTTGATTAATTCTTTGGTAGAGAAAGGATTGTACAGAAATTGGGATTTGGGAAAAAGGAGATATAGAACATGAGATGAGATGCGAGAGACACATTCAATTTCATTAGTTGAATTATTTTATTTTATTTTTTTCTGTTTTTTGGGTTGAATTTTTAGGTACATTTTTTAATTTTTTTATTTATGTAGTTATTATTTGGGGTTCCTTCCTGCTCTGGGAAGCCAAATTTTGAGCGGTTCTCTCTTCTTTCTGTATGTATGAAGGAAAATAATAAAATTTATATAAATGTTGTTGCAAATTAAACCCTCTTCATTTTCCCCTGCCTGCATTCATATGAAGCTTCCTAGGGTGATTAGTTACATTACACATTTCAAGATTGAAATAGTCAAAGCCCAAATGGGAGAATTTGGAAAAAAAAACCGTATTTTTTTTTACTTTTCCTTGCTCGATATACCATGCCTAAATGATATATTCATGCGGATTATTTAGAAACCGCCCAATTTGTTTATTATGTTTCAGGCGTATATATATGAAAAGTTGGTATTTATTAATGAGATTATGATTTGAAGGAGTATGAATTGAATGGTCACAATTGAGAATAGGGTAAAGAAGTTCATAGGCAAGATGGACCAAATTTCCATCCATGGAAGGGAAGTGACAAATGCATGAGATTGGGGGTATGTATGTATGTATGTGTGTAAGTGTTGTTGTAAAAGAAGAGAGTGCCGAACACGCTAATTTTGGAGTTAAGCAAAGCATTATTTTCAATCACTTTTGGGGGACCCATCAATATGAATATCATATGCCACAAACTAGCTAATAAGCTAATGCCTTACTTGGCTTGGACACCTTTCATTACTACTTTTCAAAGTCTTCCCCCTCTAAATCTCTCTTTTCTCTCCCTTTCGGTCTTCCATCTCGCTTATAAAATTACATTCCCTTTTTTTTTTTTTGGCGCTAAGAAGAAGTGACCGATACAGATAAAACCCAAACCAAAATATCCGATAATAGCTCTAAGCGACTTTACATTCTCAAAACTCCTCCTTATATGTGAGGTTTGGCATTGATTGATAATATGCTTTTTAATAGTTATTTTTTAAATATTTTTAAAAAATAACAGTGTTACTAACAGCTACATATTTATATTTTTATCTTAATATTTGTAATATATTTTGCAACAAAAATCTTAAATACATTTCTTTTAGATTCACATAAGACATAAATGGACTCCACCATAACAAGTTATGATTTATCTTGCTGCTAGCATGATAGCTTTACAGTGAGTTCTTTTTTTTTTTTTTTTTTTTTTGCATGGTTTAGTATTTAATTATTATATTTTAGTAATTATTTTTTAATTAGTTTGATTTTAATTATATTATATATTTTAAAGTTGAAGGGTCCAAATAAAATTCCAAGTGGGATTTGGCTGGGTATGAGCTGGATTCGTACTGTCATAAGACTTTGTGCCACATGTCAGAGCACATATCCACTGTCCTGTGTTCCCTTGTTTTTATTTTTATTTTTTTTTTTTTTTTGGTATTCCTCCATGATTTTATTCCTTTTTCGGGTTTACACATTTGGGCATTTCTCTTGTCCTTTTTCCTATTTTAATTTCCAGTTTCCCTTCGTTCATTGGATATGGTAAGGATTTGGGGGATTTAAAATAAATCAAACAATTCTGGTTGGTACGTTGTCTCATCATTACTCGCGCCATATAAGAAGCATCTCCAGGTGGGTGAGCACTGTTTTAGACTTATCCAGGTGGGACCTACAGTGACACATCAACAAAGCGACTTGTTTTCTCTCTCCTAAATCCTTACTTCCACAATGCAAGACTCACCAACAAGTTCCACCTATTTAAATAATCATCATGGAACCCACTTATCAACATATTTAATTATATTCACATCTTATATTTTGTATTATTATTTATTTTTATAAATATATAAAAAAAAGTAGGGTTGGTCCACATAACTTAGAACATATGTAACCATTCATAATTTTTTAAAAATCATTCAGTGAAGTTATGTTTATGCAAAATTAATTTGATAAACAAGAAAAATATAAATACCAAATACTATATATCAACTTAAAAAATGTTCATACAGTATCCATTCGTCATTAACGCTGTTAAAAAAATTAAAATGATTAAATTAGCCTTATATTTTTGTATTAACATTGTTCCTTATTCCTAATCTTTATCTCTTTAATTGTCTTCCCCTACACCTATTCTTAAGGATATAGTTAAGTTTTTTTTTTTTTTAATATTGCGTCAAAATACTATTAAAAAATGACACATTATCAATTAATAGTCACATTTAACAGTCAATGTCCGTGATTAAATTTTACTAAAATATGAAGATTTTAAATTTTAAAATTTTTACATTTACCAAATAAAATTTACAAAAAACACAAGGATATCAAATAAAATTTTGTATTAAAAGAAATCTGAATTCCTCCCCCATATCCATATATATATATATATATATATATATATTCCTTTATTTTCCCCTATAAATCAACAACTAAACACCCTTTTTCTTCAAAAAAATAAATAATTAAGCATAGAAAATGTCAAGTATGTTGTAATGGGAGAAGCGTCTATGAGTGGATGTCTTTTACCACTTGGTGCTTTCTTTTGTTCAAAAATCAAAAGCCACATAAATTAATTGACCAAAAAGAAGTCAGAGAAATTAAAGAAAGAAATATTATTGCATTCGATTATTCCTTGCTTTGCGTATTGGCGTATGATCACATGCCACTGTTCGTTTCCAACTTGTATTTTTCCTTTGCTGAAATTTATTTATTTTTATTTTAAAGAGTTTTCCTGAAAATAACTTATGACAAATTCATATATAAATTAAGAATCCGAATCTTATATTAGCAGTACAGATTATAAGGAAAGCATCTCACAAGAGGACTCATAAATAATGTTGGCCCATCACCATCGTATAAACGTAATAATTAGCATGTTATTACATTATCTATCATGATCTGATGATAATTTGCGGTACTTTTTTTATAGTTTCATACAACAAGAAATGAAAAAGAAAAAAGAGTTCAATGTAATAAATTCATTATTCACTTGCTATATCTCTCAATAATATTAAATTTGGATCATTTTAATAACAACCAAACATTACGACTTATGTCATATTTACTTTTGTAATACAATGTGTCATAAACTTACAATAACATCATGTTCCCTTTTCACGTATAAATACGAGATTAATATATGACATCAATAAATCATTCATATTGTAAAAAATTCTCGTGGATATGACCAATTCTGTAATTTTATTGGCCGTTTTGTTTTTTACTAACTCTATCTATAAAAGCTCAGTTGAATTGCCTTATAAAAGAGCTAATAAATTAAATAATTTATCATTTTTTTAAAAAAGTGTTGTATTATCGAGTTGCAATGTTCTATACATTCAGCACAATAATAATAAACCAAACATTCATATTGTCCCATTTAATTTACACTAAGTATTGATGTTTTTATTATGTGATGATACTAGGCGTAGTGGCTGAGTGCCTATTAATCTAGCTAATAACTTGATCAAATTAGCATAATCAATTTTATTGACTCGTATGGTTTTTTCAAAAAAAAAACCTACAAAAGAGAAATACTAGAATAATAATATAATAATATGACATCATGCGTTGATTTTTTTAATTTTTTTTTTGGAGAGGGTAAGTACATCAAACAGAGGTAGCCCTTCTCACGAGGGTTCTACTCTAAGTTGTCCTCCATGAGAATGGAGAGGAAGGAAGGAGAAGATGGAAAATTAAACCAACACAATGGCGAAATAGTAGTGAGCCCAAGCCTAACTAACCAATCCGCGACTCTGTTTCCTTCCTCGTATATGTGCTAAATGACGACCCTTGCGCATTGACTAAGGAACATTCGAGTATCGTGGATCGGCGTCGAATTTCCCACGGGCATTGAATCTCTCATTTGACGGCTCTTATAACCGTGAGGTTATCACCTTCCAGATACTATATAGTTGAAGCCTGCTCGAATTGTCGCTCTAACACCATTTCTCAAAGCAACCGCCTCTGCTACCAAGCATCGAAGCTCGCCCCGGATACGATGATCCCGCTTGCAAAAATCTCCCATCTCAATTCCGGATAACAAAGCTCGCTGCAGCACTGAAGCGGATCTGGACCCATCAAAGTTGACTTTGACAAAGCCCCCTTGAGGTTTGTGCCATCGAACGAGTCAGGGGTAATTGGTGCTTGTCGACAATATGGAGTGGTCGATCTTGTGGGCAAAGATATCCACCCTTTTTCTTGCACGCCATTCAGCCCATGAAGTTTTGGCATGGATACACGTAGCTGTGATGTTGAAGGTTCCGTTCCTAAACACAACTTCGTTTCCGCTCTTCCGGATACTCCAAAGTAAGTGAGCTAGCCGGATTAGGCGATTAGGTTTCTTCAATTCTCTAATTAGTTGGAAGATTTGGTTGAGTGAGTTCACTCGGCGCCGACTAAGATCAATCTCGAGCCAATCCTGTAAAAAGCGGTTCTCCAGGTTTCTCTAACTCTGCAAAGACTGAGAGAACAAATGATCCGTGGACTCATAGTTGCTAAGGCAAAGAGGACAGTGGTGTCTGTATATTTAAGCCCCTAATCCCCAAGTTATCCCCGGTAGGCAATGCTTTGTGTCCTATTTTCCATAAGAATAATTTTAATTTCGGCATCGAGTCAAGATTCCGAGATCCAGGCAAATTCCCACCTCGGGTGATCCGAGGAATAATCATGTGCCTTCCATGTAGCGAGACTTAGTGGTGAAGTTACCACTACTAGAGAGACCCAAGCAGACCGAATCTTCGATATCGTGGGATGGAAAGGGGACAGCCAAAATCCTCGCGAGATGTCGCTCGGTAGCATGGATTGGAGAAGATCAAGGTTCCATTCCTTGTCCTGTATGATGCAATCACTAATGGTAGCTGTAAGGGGAGGCTAAAGGAGCTATCGTAAAACTCCTGCGAGCACTTATTACCACACCGGTTGTCCGACCAAAATTTAGCGAGTCTTACCATTACCAATTTTCCAACGTAGACCGGACTTAAAGAGCTTTCTTTCCTTGAGAATACACCTCCAAGCCCACGAGTTTGAAGGTTTAGCTCTTCTTGAAAAAATATCCTCCGTGCGGGGATACTTATCACGCATAACCCGGCCCCAAAAACTTCTCTCATCATACAAGTATTTCCATAGTAGTTTGCAAAGGAAGGCTCGATTAACGAGCACTTGATTTTCCGAGACCAAGCCCTCCTAGTTTCTTCGGAGCACAAATTTTGTCCCAAGCAACCATAGGCAGCCCCTTGTTAGCTCCCGAGTTCCTTCGGAAGAATTCTCTGTTGATTTTGTCCAATGAATTAGTCTGTACTTGCCGGGAGTTTAAAACTTTGCATAATATGGGACGGAAGCGCTTCGAGGTTCGATTGGATAAGGACCACCCTTCCTGCTTTGGATACCGAATTGGCTTTCCAATTCAGTAATTTAGTATATGCTCTTTTCGGTAGATCATCAAATAAGGAACTAGCAGGTCTCCCTTTAAAAATTGGGCAACCCGGTACTTGCCCGACGAGTCCGAGTGAAGTATATTGAACATAGAAGAGACTAATCGCCTAGTGGCTGCCGATGCATTTTTCGAAAAGGTCAAAGATGACTTGTGGTAGTTAATAAGCTGCCCCGATTGAAGACAGAAATCACTCAATATATTCCGAACCCTCGGGCAAGTTTCATAATTCCCTTTAAAAAACAGGAGACTATCATCGGCAAACAATAGACAAGGAATCCTGCCGGATCGTGGGCGATTTTAATGCCGACCCCTGATTTAGGTTGTTGTGCTTTGTGCAGTGAAGTTTAAATGCGAGAACGTCCATACAAAGGATGAACAGTACGACGATAGGGGTCTCCTTGCCGAAGACCTCTAGAAGGGTGAATAAAGCCACAAGTCTCGTCATTGACAATAATGGAGTAAGTGACCGTTGAGATGCACTCTCTAATCCAATTGATCCGGACATGGTGAAACCCAAGCTCCTTGAGGCAAGCTAGAACAAAGTCCCACTCAACTCGATCATAAGCTTTTTCCATGTCCAATTTAAGGCCGACATACGCTTGTTTGCCTTTGATATTGCCAAGTTTATTCACAACTTCATGGGTTAGCAATATGTTATCATGAATGTCCCTACCAGGTACAAAGGCACATTGATAGGGACTCACCATATCTTGAAGAATAGGCCTCGGTCCGTTAACAAGAACTTTAGAGATGATCTTGTAGAGACCATTGCAGAGACTAATAGGTCGAAAATGTGCAGTGGACTTAGGACTAGCCACTTTTGGTAATAATGCAATGGACGTATGATTCACTTCTTTGAGCAGTTTCCCATTGCGGAAAAAATCCATAATACAGGAAATTACATCCTTTCCAATAACATCCCAATGGTGCTTGAAAAAGCCTGCTCCAAAACCATCCGGTCCGGAGATTTAGCAGGATTCATTTCGAAACTGCCGTTCTAATCTCCTCGGGTGTGACTGGCGATATTAGTCGTGCGTTATCGGCATCGAGCAATCATGTCGAGCACATTAATTTTAAAGTGGGGATCTGTTACCTCGGGTTGGGTCGTGAACCTCCGGGAGAAATCATTCACAAATTTCCTTTGAATCTCCTTTGCATCCTCCGTCCAAACACCGGACTCGTCCCGTAACCTAAGTATCCTTCTTTTGTGTTTCTTGATGCTGCTAACATCTATGGAAGAACTTCGAGTTTCGATCCCCATGGGTAAGCCATTCTTTCCGAAAGTACTTCCCCAATATTTTTGGTTGAAAAGGAGGAGCTTCTCTCTTTGTCCGATAAGCCTATTGTGCCGGTTCAACAATCTCAAATTACGAGGATTATTCAAAAGTTTTTCCTCAACTTTTAACAAAAGTGCTTGAATTCTTGTCAACTTTCCGGGAGAAATTACCATAAGTGCTAGCAGCCCAAGTTTTAAGTTTGTCTTTGATATACTTGAGTTTTCTCACTAGTCCGAATGACGGGGACCCCACCAGGTTAGATTTCCATTGCTTGCGAGATAATCTTTGAAACCTCCTCATAATTGGACCAATTATTTTGATATCCGAATTTACGCCTACCGCTACGATGAGCAAAGGGGTTGGTGTTAAGCGAACATAGCGGTGATCCGAACAGGAGAACGGACCGTGAGATACAATGTCTGTCGGGATAGAGATTGGACCAGTCATCTCGAGCGATAGCCCTATCTAGCCTTTCATAAATGAGATGGCCTTTGATAAACTTTTTCCACGTGAAAATTCTACCGATACAGGTAGACTTACGCCCTAATTTCGGTTAAAAAGATCTCATTCTTTGAACGTTGCGAGAGAGAGACTGTTACCTCCAATTTTCTCGTTGAGGCATTCCAATTCATTGAAATCTCCGATAATGCACCAAGGCGATTCATAATACAATTAAGTTCGAAAGGTGGTTTCAAAAGGATTGTTTATCAAGTGCTTGCGCTGGCCCAAAAATTCTCGACACAATGCATTCCTTATTAATTATTTTATCAACCACATGCAGGTGAAAGCAACGCTGTTCTTTTAGAATAATCGAGGCTGTTATATTTTGATTGTTCCATAGTACCCATATACCCCCACTATGATTTTGAGGGAGAACATAATCGAAATGATCAAAGCCCAAAGATGGCGAGAATTTTCACTTGTATTCTCGGCGTTAGTTAAGGATTCAGTAATAAACATGATGTCGGGTTTAAAGTCTGCGGTTCAAAAACATAATCTCTTGTTTCACTTGGGTCTTTTTGCCCTTTGAATGTTCCATGCTAGAATTTTCATAAAAAATATCTAAGGCCACCTAACAACTCCTGTTGTGGGGTAGTCCAGTTCTCGAATAAAGTAATTTTAATTTGCAATGCAAGGTTCAAGCCCCTAGGGCGGTGTTTTGAAGGGTAGGCCTCGGGAATACTAGCGAGTGCTAGGATTCCTCTCGCCAAAAGACAGAAAACATTAAGGTTCCATATGCTTGTACATCCACGAGTTTGAATACGAGTAACAATTACAATGTGCCACAAATGCCAAAGGAATTCGAACTGCAAGTAGGACTCCTTCTCTATCAACGTTCCATACCGCTCCTCCTCTATCGGCAATATCTCGAAAAAAACAGCCAGCGACAACAAATAGTAGCCAAATAAAAAATAATGTAGTGCTGATAAGGTTGACTGAGTTGAGAAAACCATGAAGGATCCCAGCAAGGCAGCCCAAAACCCATAAACAAAAGGGAAAATTCACATATAGAGCATATAAGATTGCTAATTAGAGTCTCGGAACATTCCATGTCTGTCATTATCGACATTGTCGAGTACTAGGTGGCATAGTTCCTTCGGTTGCCGACCCTTAAGGGGGTAACACAGCAAAGCGAGCATGCCTCCGTAGTAGTGAGGGGCTCCGAACCAAGAAGCATAATATATCGAAAAGTAATTCCAAGACCCCACAAATTCGAGTAACATTGTAGCCCCTACACTAAACTCACTTGTACCGTAGATAAATCTACATTTACGAAGCGATGGCAAGTAACCCAATCAGGTTCCGTACAACATTCATCAAAACCATAAATTTGCGGAGATGTCAACGACATTCGGAGCGAAGAAAGAGCGATAAGCAATAACCACAAGGACCTGGTATATCTACGAGTGTGAGTAAATCGAAATGATTTTGAAATCATAACCATAGTCAGAATTCCACATCTCCTCGAGAGACAAGCCATATTCCACCAACATAACTGGCAGCCCAAGTAAATATTGCAAGAGCAACAAACAAACCAACAACAATTGCCTTTCATAGAAACCTAGACCATCTCCCGACTGACGGTGGCCCACCCTTCTATCACTATCAAGACGACAAACAATGAAATCGTACCAGTTGTAGTTAAACAGAGCCAAAAAGTCCAAGTATGTTAAGAGAGACCGAGGCACATAGGGGCTGTGAAGGACGATAAAGGGAAACACCAGAGAGCGAGATAGAGCCAGTAGACCAACAGTCGCCTAACCCGGAGAAAGAAAGAAAACAACCAATAAAGTAGAACATTAACAAGCTTACGGTTTGTAGAAGACATCATTACAACCCACACCAACCGAAGATAAACTAGGACATAACACAAGGAGACCACCGCCCATATAACAACCGAAACTACAAAGTCTAGCCCGGGTGACCCGCTCAAACATTTGAACCGGACACAAGAAGCCGCAAAACCCTTAAAGACAACCCGACAACCATCACCCTAGAACTAAAGAAACCAAAAAAAAAAAAAACCACCAAAATTACAGTAGAGGATCATTCGGAAGGAGGTAAAGGGGAGGACGGATCATCCTCCTCTTCGGCTATTTTTCGCTTTTTGGACACATCCGAACCCACGGACATAACACCCGAATCATCAACATCCGAGATAGTCATCATTTGCAGCATCATTCCCTTCTCCTTCAAGGAAGTCCACATCCATCTCCGAATCTCCGGAGGAGGGTCGGGAATAGGAGTTAGCGAGCAACCAAGTCAACATGGGGGAGTGTAGTGTCGAACTTGGTCTACCGTGCTCCCTGTTCGGAGGGAAGGTCTCCACCGGGGAGGATTGTCCGGGTCAGCTGTGCAGCCCTCTCTTGACTCTTTAGGAGGAGTCATCAAGACAGTAGGGCTGAGCAAATCAGCCTTCTTAGTCGGATCGGCTTGTTGCGTGCCACTACCCAGGTTTGTTGCCCCCAAGAGGAGTACTTGGGACCGGCATGTAAAGGGGCAGAGGATGAAGGGTTTTTAGAGTGCGAGGAGTTCGAAGGTTTGCTTCTTTTCTCGGGGTAACTTTGATCCATTTGTCGGCTGACTTAGGGGAGTGTGAAGATCACTCCCCGAAGAGGAAATGTTTTTGCCCTTACCGGACAAAGATAACCCACCACTCCCAAATTTTTCAACCACAACTTCTATATTATCATTCATGTGTGCGTTAGGACACACTTTAAGGACATGAGATTCGCACCCGCACAGGTCACAAACCTCATGTAATCCTTCATAAGAAAGAGGCGAGTAGAAGAGTTGGTCATTATCTTTCACCACAATAAACCCCCTTAGGGGCAGGTGTGACATCAATATTCACACAAACCCTAGCGAACTTCCCCTTCGTCTAAGAAGAGTGAATTGGTCAAGACGAACAACATCTCCAACGTGCCTAAGCGAGATAGGCCAAGGCACTTAGATTCCAGAATTCAATAGGCAATCTAGGAATGCGGATCCATTGATCCACCTTGTGAATAGCGAGCAGTAAAGGGGTCGAAGAAAGGGATCCGGGGCTTCAACACCGAGTTCGGACCCTAGACAAACCAAGGTGCTGTTGATCTAGACATAATTTTTATCATCAATATTAGCAAATTGGAACATGACCCAACCATTGCCCAGTTCAACCAAGTCAACTCGACCCTTAACATACTTCCAGTCAAGTTTCGTTTTGTTTCTAATAAGCGCCATAGGGAGTGATTCTCCCCAAGGTTTGCCCGGAAGGCATAAAGCTCTCGAGATTCTCAATGAAAGCGTCCGTAATAGCTTTGTCGGGTTGTTCACTATCCCCCTAGACTCGCAGTTTGAAGACCTGGATTGGGCACTAACGGATTCCAGTGATCATTTCCAGCTCCTCGTAGGCGAATACCGATTCCGACTCAATTGAGGTAGATCGAACATCATGCTTACCTTCCATATTGAACTTAATCTTGTCGGCGAAAGAAGATAGGGAGGTCCGAGAAGGGTTGCTATGATATAGATGCTCGCGTTCAGCCAGCAGATTTGGAGGCGAAGGTTCGGGAGCATCACTAGGAGGGGATTCCGGTGCGGATTACATGAGAAGGCATTTTGTTTGGAGAGATTGATCGAGGAGGAATCGGACATTCGGGAGGAAGGTGACGAACAAGGAGATTCAACACAGACACACAACAATTTTCGGTATAGAGACAACATATAAATAGAACCAGGATGAGACACCGAACTAAGGGGAGGAGGACGCATCGACATTCATGGTAACCCAACACGAGCATAGTAAATAACCATGATCGGAATAGTGAAAAAACCCAAACAATTACACATAGAGAACACCACTGCGAAGTGGAAATGACCGGATCTACCATCCGAGGACGCACCAAGAAGATTCGAGAATCTAGCCCTCACCAGAGTCATTATAAACACACAATTAAGGGTTAACGGGTACTTACCGGCCGGTAACCTCGAATGGGTTTGTGCGCACCGAAGGATCTAGAATACCACTTGGATGCATCGAATCGGGTCTTTGGGAAGAGACTCAAGCAACAACTCCACCCGAACCGAACAGTAATTACCTCGAAAAGGAGCGAGCACTTAGCGGCCGTGGCTTGAACAGTGAACCGAACGTAGCAACGAGTGCCTCTTGACATCATCCACGACTTCGATCTTCACACACTTAGAGGTAAGGGACCTCTGTTCATCGATGATCGGGATCGCTATACTCACGCAAGCTTCGTCAAGATCGGCAAACAAATAATGATTAGAGTTAACGAGTCGAGAATCAAGAAGGATCGAGAACAAATAATGATTAGAGTTAACAGAGCCGAGAATCAAGAAGGATCGAGAAGGAGCCCCTTGGGACCGTAGGATTTTGCGGGAGAACCGGAGAAGAGGAAGAAAGAGACGGCGGCCGGGAGGAGGGAGATCGGGGAGTTCTTTAGGGTTGGGGAGAGGCAACATCAGAGCATCTCTCTCTAAAGGGCCAGTTTCTCTCTAGAGGTTTCTTAAAAAACTTTTGTCATGCGTTGAATTGTTGGGTCGCGTGGAAAGGTATATTTCAAAGTTACACATAAATAAAATTAAAATTACTAAACTAATATCATGACCGTTGGCACGTCAATATTCTATACGTGCACCTATTTGACCACCCAACCTTCTGTTTAAACATCACCATCATTTTTTTTTTTTATCTCCACCGCTTCTATATGTACATTCATCCTCAATTTCAGGAGTCAAATACCAATGTTTTTACTTTATTTTACATTTTAAAATATTTATTTATTTATTTTATAAGAGATGATATATATAGGACGATCTTACACATATTGAAAAAAAATGTAAATTATTATATAAGATCATCTAATTTTTTGTGTTTTATTTGGTGTAAATGAAGTATAAAGGATGATATAGTTGAACTAACCGATATTTATAAAAAAAAAAATTTTACTTTATATTACTCATTTTATACGTAGAGCACAGTTTCGATAAAAACAAAAAGAGCTTCACAATTAATTCAAATAGTAATGGTCTCATTTAAGTTGCACTTAGATTAATTTTAATATTTCATAATTTACGTTGAAACGAAGTTAAAGGACATATGAATAAAATTGTTATTATTTCGTGTAAATAATAGAAAAGGCAAACCAAGCCATTTTCATAAACAGTAAAACTATACAACAGTGAAATGACGTAATCACCCCTACCCCTCAAGGCGCTGCCTAATACGAGCAACCTCTTGGCCATCAATCTTAAAAGCGTTTTCCAAAACGACGTCGGGTAAGGGCGGTTTGGATGCGAACGTCGAAATAGAGGCAACTTGGGCCCCTGGGCTTTCACTACTAAGCCCAGAGATGGCCAAAGCTGGAATTTTCTTATCCAAATTGTGTAGAAAATGGATCAGCCCTTTTGGGAATACAAATGACTCACCGGGCCTAAGTTGCTGCGTATAGAGCTTGTTAGAAGTGTCCACAAAGCCCACCAAGATGTCACCCTTGAGGCAAGTGGCCACCTCCGAGGCCCGTGGGTGCGAGTGTGGAGGGACCAGTCCGCCGGGTCCAATGTCGATTCGGGCCATGCTTAAGCCCTGGGTCCGGTGGCCGGGTAGGTTTTGGTTTGTGGTTAGAATGACACTGAACCCGAATTGGTTTGTGCTCGTGTTGCCTGGTTTGGATAAGGCTGATGTTGCGAAGTGGTCTGGAGTGGCTAAGTTATGGTCCTTGCATGGCAGCCCGTTGAATGGGTATGGGCTTGATGGGTCTGCAATGCAGTAGTCTTGGAGGGGCTCGGGGTCCGTAGCGAGGCATGAATAGTGTAAGAAGCCCAAAACGAGAGGAAGAATGAGATTAGTAGCCCTCATCTTCAGTTTGATGAGGAAATGGGAAACTTTGGTTGGATTGAGAGAGAGCAAGGAAAGAGGATATATATATATATATATATATATATACTTGTAAGACTGAATGTGGGAAATGAGTTTGCTGAAAAATATAAGTATGAAACGGTAGATGGCGGATTAAAGAAAGGGTGAATAGAGTAGCTTGGGAGGCAATGAAGAGTGAGGGAGAGAGAAAATTGGAAGGCAAACAAATGGCTATAAGTAAGATTGCGATGAAGTCACTATCATTTCGATATGTTTAATTAATTTATTGTGTTGTTATTTACAGATACTGATAATTTGTAAGGCGTGTATTCTATTACTACATTATATTTATATTTACAAGTGATTACTAGATGGTTGTTAGTATGATAGTCAATACTTCACACTTCCACCCTCTTTTACCCTGTGGGAGATAATTTTTTCAAACTGTACAAAAAATTTAGAGTGGGTTGTAAGTTTGACATCATTATTTTCATTGGACCTTCAAGCCAAATTAAAAATATTTATAGGATAATAATATTATATAAAAAAATTTACATTCGAATCAATTGACAGAGATATGATTATATTTAAATTGTTTTTAAACATATGGTAAACCTTAAGCGTTCAAAAGGGGCATATAGTTGATCTCCATGTAGAGACAGAGAGAGAGAGAGAGAGTGAATGATTAGTAGGGTGATTAAGACCTTGGGCTGAGCTTCAAAGCAACTCCATAATCCACATACTCCAACTTGTACAAATTTCAACCCACGCCAATCCATTTTTTCCCACCAAATGCAAGTAAAAACGTCACCGTTTGGGCATTATTGGGATTCAAACGACGTCGAAGACGTGGTCGGTGATAAATTGTCAAAGCTATAATAAACACCCTAAAAAAGGCAAAATTAATTTACACAAACAGACTACAACGTCAAGGACCCCACACTCGGCCAGTGTTAGGCAAGAAATTAAATGCTTGAAAAAAAGATTAAACAAAACGGTAAAAAAGGAGACCAGTCACGTGCAATCCGCTGTGCCCCACTTCTCTCTCTCTCTCTCCAATCTTTTCTGGGCACTCACTGTCCTTCCCAAAGCGGGCCTGCCTTTGCTTGCTCGCCGCTTCAGTCTCCCTCTCTCCCCACTCCACATTGCGTTGGTTTGGTGCAAATGCTTATCGACTTATCTTCTTCAACTTCATGGGGTTTGCGCTCTCTCTCTCCCTCTTTGATTTTGCATTGCCAGCTTTGTGTTTGTGGGGCACAAAACCATCATGTCAATAAAATTTTGTGAATATGTGATTTCGTGTTATTTGTTTGATTTTTCTACTTAGGTAATGCAGTAAATATTATGCCCTTTTTGGGTTTTTTTTTTTGGGTTTTACTTGATTTGAATTACCCACTGTTTTTCTTGGTGAGATAGATGGATGTTGGTTATTCTTTGATCTTTCCAATTTGATGATTAATTTTGTGTGTGGGGTTGGGGTTTGTTTGGTTTACTGCATAGTAGCTTCTGGAAGTAGTGAAGTATCGAAATGGGTAGAACTAAGTAATTATGCAAATGTAAAAGAAATAATGAGAATAAAAACTGATAAAGATTTGGGGAAGAAAAAGGTTGAAATCATTGATAGAAAAGGAAACCAGGTTCTTGTTTTTATTATATCTTCCTTTTTGTCATCAAGTGTGATCTTAGGTGTGATCTTGGTCCCAAATTATGGTGTCTTAGTCCTACTTCCAGCTAACTGGATTGCTTGACTCTCTCTCTCTCTCTCTCTCTCTCTCTCTCTCTCTCTCTCTCTCTCTCTCTCTCTCTCTCTAGCAGGTTTATCTGATAATTGAATCCTGATCTTGCACAATCTATGGGCGAATCATTAGTGGAGGCTCCAAAAATTGAGAACAAGGTAAACCCATTTCTTGTCTCATCTTTAAAAGAGTATCCATTGTCTTTTTTTACCTTCATTTAGTCAATTCTTGCATTTCTATCTTTCTTTTTGGGTTTATCGTAGGTAATATTCCTAGTTTGTTTTTGATGTTAGCGTCAATTGCTTCTAGGATGTAGGATGCTGAATTGTGAAACTGTAGGGTTTGTTTAGAGTCTATGAGTAGTGGTTCTTTAGCTGGAGGAATTTTGTTGTCTGTGTGAAAACAGATGGGTGAATCTGTCCCCTGTCTTCAAGAATCAGTGTCATTTGGTAGATTTGAGCATGATTCCCTTTGTTGGGAGAGATGGTCTACTTTTCCAACAAACAAGTACTTGGAGGAAGTCGAGAAGTGTTCAACTCCTGGATCAGTAGCTCAAAAGAAGGCCTATTTTGAAGCCCATTACAAGAAGATTGCTGCTCGGAAAGCTGAGCTGCTGGATCAGGAAAAAAGAGAGAGACTGAGTCGATGAATTCCGAAGATCAGAGCCAGAGTTCGTGTGGTTCAGTTTGTAACACCGGTGAGGAAGATTCGGACACTGAGAAGTCAAACACTCAGAGCCTGGCTACTGGAAATGAGCTAGAGAACGAAGAGGCGGAGTTCACAGAAGAGGTGACTGATGCACATATAGTTTTGTCGAGTCATTGTGCTGAAAGTTTCGATGAAGAAAGTGAAGCTGCAAACTTCACAAGTGTGGTGAGTGGGTATATTGATGAACCAAATGACAGAGCTGGTAGCGCTTATGAAAATGAGGACTTGCAGCCTCAGGGTGTGGATGTTAGTGAAGATTCATGTCCCATAATGGAAAGTCCTGAAATGGAAAAACTAGAACCCATTTTTGTGGAAGAAGAGGGTGCTTCTACTCTGGAGTTGCAAGATATGGATGAATTGCCTCGAGATAAGGTTGAAAAAAAGAAATTGCAGACGAAGAAGCTCAAGATGTGGTAAAATTGGATAGTCTGAACAAAATGCAGGAGGAATTGGCTCAGGATATGGTGGAGGAAAGAAACATTTCCGAGGAAGAAGCTGAAGATGTGAAGAAATTAGATACTTCTAAGGAAATGCAGAAAGAATTGCCTCTAGATAAGGTTGAAGACAGAGAAGTTACTAAAAAGAAAAATGAAGATCTGATGAAATCAGAAAAACCAAGGAAAATGCCAAAGACATTAGTTCAGGATAAGTTTGAGAAAAGAGATGTTGCTAAGAAGGAAACTAAAGCTCCTGTGAAATTGGAAAATGCAAAGAAAATGCAAAAGGTATACTTCTTGCTCAAGTCTACTTTTGTTCCCTATGCTACGATGACGTGATAGGATATAGAGCTAATTTCTCGTGTTTCTGAAAACTTTTATTGTGTAGGAAATGGTGGCCAAAAAACCAGCACTACAGATGCCAAGAAAAAGCCAACATCACCAATGCCTAAAAATTCGTCACCAATGCCTAAAAATTGTCACCCATGCCAAAGTTGCCTGCGCTATCCACTCCCAAGTCATTGAAGCCTGCTGTGTCTAAAACTACTATGTCTACCATCCGTTCTTCGGTGAAGAAGGAAAACGGGTCTACTCCATTGACAAGCAAGAAAGCCACGAGACCTGAAAGTAAGAGGACGCTTCCTGGATCCCTGCACATGTCTCTCAGTCTGGGGTCAGCAAATTCTGATGCAGCTGCACTTACAACAACAAGAAAATCGTTGATTATGGAGAAGATGGGGGATAAAGACATTGTGAAGCGAGCATTTAAGGCATTCCAGAATTTCAGTCACCTTTCACCATCCAGCTTAACTAAAGTACCTGCCACTAATCAGGTAACCTTTGAATGCCTTTTCTAATGAGATTATTGTCAATTTTTATGAGAAGCTTTCATTTCCAAGCTTACTTTGTTCATTTGAATCTTTGCAGTTTGGTGACAAAAAGATGGAAAGGGTTTCCGCCTTGGACGCCTCACAAAAGAAACATGAAGGGTAATATGGCTAGCCATGTGCATTAGTTACTACTAGTTTATTCTTGTGTTATCGTTGTTTCTGTAGCGGATATTTTTCTTATATGTTAGCAGCTTCCTTGGCCAATTTTAACTCGCTCTTCTGCAATTGACAGGATAGCTAGGGCAGTGAAGTCATCAAGCCCTGCTCCTGGTCGACTAGGAACTAAAAGGACGGCAGTTTCCCTGGGTATGTTATTGCTCTGTTTCAATGCTTCATATTTCAATGACAGAACTACTGATGTACATTCTCAGTAATCAAAACTTGAAACTAATTAAGTTCAGTTCTTATGATTAAGAATGCGTGTTTGATGGAATGATAGTTAGGAAATTGAAAAGAGCTGAAGTGTGGTTGTCCATCTAATTGACTTGTGAACACTTTGTTTTTTTCTTCATTGTCACTTGTTCTTCTTAATCTTTTCTTTATTCTTTCCTTCTCGCTCCCCCCGCCGCACAAAAGAATTTTTTTTTTTAAAAAAAAGCTCTGCAAGAGAGTAGTGGTGAGAGAAGGGACTGTTACTGAGATCTGACTAGGTGCTTGGCCTTCATTTTCTATATGAGAACTTGAGATAAATATTACCGTGAATGTTTTAGTGGGGGTGCCTCTTTCAGCCATAAATTTTTTCATGTGAAATTTTCTGGATGGCATTTCGTGGAGTCTTATCTTTGGCATACTTGTTGAACAGATTATATAAGCTCGATGATGTGGATAAAAGAAACGGTAATTCTCTTCCAGCTTCTTTGGGCTTGAGAAGTCAAGATCAGGGACACAAACAGAAAGAGGTCTCTACCATGGTCATCCTATATTATCGTTTGTAAAATGCTAGAACAACTTGGAAATTAAGCATTTATTCATACTGAAATTGTTTCTTGCTCTCATAATCAAGTGCATCATGCGCTCTATGATGACTTGCCAGGTTTCCAAAAATCTTGAGCAAAAATCCAGAGCTAAAGAAGCTGGCAGGGCCTACCTTCAGTCCAAAGTAAAGGTAAGCATTTTTACTTATGTGGTGGTGGTCCTGCATTACTCTGCTGTCATTTGGACAAATAAGAAAATAAGCATGTACATTTATGTGCTATACTCCATGTGATTATCCACCCATGGCTAATTTAGAAACATAAAGACTTGTACAAATGGCCTCGTGACTGTTTTGAGATTTTGCAATGTATAAGGTGGGATGTGTACGGCCCAATCTTTTTCCTTGATGTTTTGTACTAAAGTTTAGGTGAGATGTTGAGAGAGTTTAGGTATGATGTTCTTGCACAATGCCTTCTCACTTAGAAAATGCTCAATTCTAGAAAGCTTTTTCTAATCGAAGTTATCAATAGTGCAGTGAGTCCTATACCCTGAGGAGTTCATGCTTATCTAGTCTATAATAACTCGACTAGGATTCCTTCCGGGCAGTTCATTACTTCACCGGCCACATATAGAAGGAATTTTATTTCATTCATATGGAGTCGTATATCTGAGCTAAGGTATCATGTTTGATGCAGTTGGAGAAACCAGCACCAGTCAAAACAGCAAGCCGGGAAAATCCAAAGACCAAGTTATCTTCAAGCTATAATCAGGGACATGGATTCTTCAAAGGGTTACGGAAGGTATGTCTTTCAGATCTTTTTTAATGGACACTATTGAGAACTATTGTATAGGTGCCTCATCAGTAATCCAGGAAATTATTCTCTGCATAATTATTTATTTTATCATATTGAAAAGAAACTTGTGATAGAAGTGGTTGGATTGTCGCCTCATTATATTAGTGTTGCATTAAACAACAAACAATTGGGGTAACTCTATGTCATTATTTTTTTATTTTCTTTGTAGCTAATAGATTCAATGAATAGGTTGTAAGAGAAAACCAATGAAAATGCAACTTGATTTTGAATTATATCATAGATATGATATGACTGTAGCTACACGTGTGATGTGTGTATGGGTGAGTGGTTTCAAGATTGAAAATGTAAACCACAACCAGTAGATAATCCAAATCGCTAGTTAATGTGAGTTTGTGTGGGAATGGAACTCAAGTCCTTGAGATTTGCTTTGTGGGCTCAGATCCCCTCTTCTTTTCTTTCTATATATTATTTTCTATGGTTCCCTTTTTCATCCGTGAGTATTCACGGGGCATGTGAGTATATAATGTTCGTGAACTATGTTACAGCTCCCCTTTCCCCACCTTTGATTTCGGTAAACAATTTATATGATTGATAATTTTCAAAATTTTTAGATATAATGAGTATGGTTGTGTCAAGTATATTTTAATTTATCAAGCAAGAAATCCACCAACAGCCTCTGTACTTGCTTAGGATGAGGTTGCTCACACATTGATCTCCCCATACCAGCAGAGCCTGCCTCAGTAGGATCTACACTGGGCTTGTTCTCGTTGTTGCGTGTGGAATCGAGCAATATATTTCATAATGATTGTCTTAATCAATTGAGTGATATACCATATTCGTCAGCCTAAATCATGTTCTGGCCCAAAACCAATTGGCTATGGTAGAGTAGCTTACTGACTATGTCCATGCTCAAGGCCAGTAATTTATCCGGATGGGCCAAACACCACTTGCGCATTTCTACAGATGTCGTCGTAATCTCTGTCACATTTCTTGAATTGAGGGCACCGCTTCTTATGAAGTATGGATGATTGCTTTCATTTATAACTTATAACACGGTGCTTATGCCATTGATGCAGGATACTACCAAGAGCCAAGCTTCTGGTTAATAGGCGGAGGCAGTGGTCTATATCATGAGTAAATGATTTTTGTAATTTGTACTCGGGGATAACTCTCGATCAGTCAAAAGGAGATAATAGATATTGGCATGGAGTGAATAGGTTCGGGGTCGAGGAAAGCTAGATGTATAAAAAGAGCAGTTTGCACAGCGATTCTTAGTTTATCTGCTCTATGAACAAACCAAGCCTTCCCAGGCGGGATCCATCGTGGGTCATTTGTTGTTGTTTGTTGCTCTGAAGATGAGCAGAAGTTGTACATCTGAATTTCAGTATAAAAATCTATAGAATGTCTCGTTAAAAATCTGTCTCATCTTGCCGCTTTGATTCTAGAGTTTCGTTGTATGAACCGCAAAATCCTTCCAATAGGCTATTGTCAGAGACGGAGGGGCGCACAAATTGTAGACCACTCAACAGAGGCCTAAAGTACAAGACCAAGCCCACTTATCCATTAATTCTAGTTTTCTCTGTTGAGTGGTGGCCCAAAATCTAGTGTTTATCCCAGGCTGAAACCCAAGGTGGTCCCTCCCAGGTTGAAACCCAAGGTGATTGACTGTCCAAGTTCGCGTGGTTTGGCTTTAGGAAAATATTATTTCCTTATAAATTTATTTATCTTAAATTGAATTATATTTAGATAAGAGTTTGTTTCCTATTTGTATTAGGTAATTGTTACCTGTTAAAATTAGGAGTAACAGTTTTAGTACGTTTAGAAGATTTTGTTGGGAGGTTGTTATTAGGTTCCTACTCTTATAAAAGGAGGGTTTATGTACACCTTGTGATAGTGCATGAACGAGGTGGGCAAACGGAGTGAGGTGTGAGTATCACCCGGTTGGAGCCCTTGGGGGTGTCTCATGACTATCCTAGTTAGATGATAGAGTGCTATTGTAAGGTCTTGGGGTTTGAAATCGTTTTTGTACTTTCTTATAATAGTGGATTTGTTTATACTTGTGCCGCGCGTGAATTTTTTTCGATTTGGGTTTTCTATGTTAAATCTTGTGTTATTTCTGTTTTTATCTCCATCTAAAATCTTGGTATTATTCTGTCATCCTATGATGCTACTGCATTATTTGCTTTAAATTTCATATTGGTTTAGAGTGGGGCTTAATCCCTAACAGTCTTGTTGTAATATGAACCTAACGCGTAATACTTGTTAATTTTGGGTTATGAGGGAATATTAAAAAAATATAAAATTTATGGTAAAATTTCTGTTAAAAAACTAAATTGGTAAACTAATTATGAGTATGTCATTGAAATTGTAAAACGAAAAAGTTAGTTAAAGTGATATAAATGGTGAAAACATAATATTTAAAAAAAAAAAGATATTTGATTAACTACATATTCAAAAAGTAAAATTCCATAACAAGAGGGTTCCTACACGATTTTAATAATTTGTATAAGCTGATAGGTGATATAACGAAAGCAAGAGAAGAAGCATAAAAAACCAAGGACAAAGTATTGTGGCTCGGTGTCTACTTCCTCCGCTAAATTGGGTTGAATTAGGCAATGAATGAAATAGTCCAATTAATTTTGAAGTGTTATATACCAAAGACTGATCCTACGTGGTAGCTATTGGAGGGTATGTTTACAGATTAATTTTATACGCTTAATTATCCGATCAAGCGCACACGAGTATCATGTGTATGTATAATTGTAACTGATGATGCATTTTGCAGATAGTGATACTTGTTCGGCATTTTGTGGAAGACTGTGTCGGAGGCACTCCGCCGTGCCCTTTCAACCATGCACAGTCGGCTGCCAGGGCGCTTCAGGATTCTGTGGCACCGCAATTCATTGCAATAATGGAACTATGTTGTCTGATATGGACTTTCAAGCTTGCACGCAGATCGCATTCGTTGGATCTTTCATCAGATCAACAATTACTTGCAAACTACTGGGCAATAATATAGATACCTGCATAAAGCAGGTAATGTCCTTCTCACAGGCAGCATTTGGTGTATTTAAGATAAAATTTGTGTTACAAAGTTAATAAAAAAAAAAAAAAGGAGGAAAAAGACGATTGATAAGAATGAAATTAATAAATTAGTTATTAATATATCATTAAAATTATAAAATAATATATATTATGAAATAAAAAATTTAATTTTGTAAAACAGAGCGAGTATTTATAAATATATATCGTTAACCATTCCGCCAACCTCATGTTAAATTTGAAACGTATATTGAGGTCAATTTGGTAAATGACTACTGGCTAGCGCTGACAAAGCTAAGGTAGAGTTTCTTAATGAATTTTCCAATTGTCGTTTGATATAGCTTTTTGGATTTTTGTTAGTTTTCCTTACTTAGCTTGTTGATCTTTTTTTCTGTGAAGATTGCTTCGAGACCACCATCAGACGATGCAGGCCATAAACCACTGAAAGTACTGGTGGAAGCATTGTTCCCGGAGCCGGATAATGGTATGTATAGAAATAATACTTGTCGGAAAAAAATGGGTCGATTTGGGAGAAGCAGACCTTTTTCCTCCTCTTTATATAATTTAAGATGGACGATAAAATTATGAAAAATATAATAGCTAAAAACATACAAAGTTTTAGGATGAAAACTCTCCATAACGAAGAGAAAAATCATGGGACCAATTAATTGAAATGCAAAAGAACACCAAAGTATAGTATCTCCTTGGTTGAATTAGGCTATGAATGAATAATCCAATTAATTTCACTGATTTAATGTTATATCATATATGTGTATACTATATATGAGCTGATGCATGGTCCAAAGGCTGGTCCTACGTCCTAGCTACTGGAGAGAATGTTAACAGATTAATTTTATACTATTATGATCAAACACTAGAATTGTAATTCATGATGCATTTTGCAGATAGTGATCATGATAATTGTAGGGGCATTTGTCGATATATATGTGAGGGCAATCCCTTTGTGGTCGCGCTCCACCGGTCTGAATGCATAGACTGCGCCGCAGAGCATTTCATTGCGAGGAACTGTTTCCAGAACTTATCCAATTTCAAGGCTGCTGCTTGGCGAGGGCATTGTATATATCTGTCATAAAAAATATAGTTAACTGCATGGCATTGAGCTCTAATGATCAGTGCACAAAGCAGTTACTGACTGGCTTAGCACCCCCTATGATTGCACCAGAAGCTAAGAGATTTATTTCATGTTCATGTTAATAATAATGGAACCCTCATCTTGCTTTTCATAATTGCATGCTGTAATACAACTCATCTTTTTATTGCCTTTCATTTCACCCGACCCTAAGTATACGTGTTATCTTTAATACATTAAATTATTATCAGCTCATGTATTTCAATTTTAGATTTTTCATGTCATACTATATATAATATTGTTTAGAATGCAGGACGCAGATGACAACAACTACGACATATGACTTGTATTTTGTAAATTTTAGAGCATGACTCATAAAATATTAAATATATCTTATTTTTCACATACTTATTTTGTTTGAATTAATAAAATATTGATAAGTAAAAATTATATTCGGAAATGTGTAGGTTTTATTGGAATTAGTATTTGAAATGTCAATATTTTTCTTGATTTAATTTATTTTGGTCGCGGAAATTTTACAAGTAAGAGAATAACATAATTTTACTCCATAAATCTAATAATGTTTAAAATAAAAATATTATAGACTAACATAATAAAAATATTAGTAGAAGAGAGAGTAATAAATTTTAACGTAAAAATAAGAAGAGAAAAAGATTTATTAGAAATTGGGATCAGAATGATTATATCTGTGAGATAAAGCTTTGGGCCTTAGAAAAGAAATCTGCAGGCCATTTAGACAGAGAGAATACTAATATAAATACTAGCCCATGCCTATGTTTCTTCACAATCCCAAAACCTCAACAACACTTCCCTCTCTCACCACTTTGCTGCTGCCCCGCCCTGCCGCCGGCCAGCCATCCTGCTGCTGCTATCCACCACCACCAGCCGCTATCCAAACCACCACTACTCCTTTTGCTAGCTTCCTTTGCTTCCTCTCCTAGGTAAATTTATGAATTAATCCCTTCATAATTAAAGTATTTAGGCTATAAATCATTCATTTTTATAAACATGCAAGGAGGATTTGAACTTAAATTTGGATGACTAAAACGTTTATGATTGTGTGTTAAACAAGAGGATGAGATTAAGTAATTGGAAGGGATGCATGTATAATCTAATGGAAGCTAGGGCTAAATTGAGATTTATGAATAATATATTGATGCATATATATGTTGATTCAATGGGCATTAAGGTTAAAATGAAATAATTAGTATAAAATAAATGCATGTGTGGATTCAATGAAAATTAAGGCAAAATATTAGATAATTAACATTAATGCATGTTTGGATCCATGGAAATTGAGACATGTTTTGAGAGATAATAGTTGGATTATTATCAAGTGGAGAACGATGTCTCCGTTCCTTTTGGCTGTTGTGGATGACAATGGCAACTTGCCTGTAATCTAAGGGCCAGTAAACTACATTTCTAATCAACTTGGTTGTACAGCCTTTTTGAATCTCATTAGCTACATTATTTCGTTCGACTATAACTTGTTTTGCATTAGTTCTGTGACTTTTTTGGGGTTTGAATGTTTCCCCTGGAATATTTGCTTACCTATACTTCATACTAATGTGCTCCTCCATCTTGCACAGATACTTATATTAACATATACACCATAATTTTTGGCACAGAGAATTATCAGGATTTCTTATCGTTCATCCAATTTGTGACTTATAATTGTGCCACTTAAATATGCTTAGATTGGCAAAACATTTGCTACAGACTGTTTACATCATATGATCAGGAATATCAGATTGTTTAACGTCAAATAGGATTGTTTTAATGACTTGATGATCACCTGCCTCTCCTTTGTCAAAGTAATCATGAACATCGACACTTTGGTTCATTTCCTGATACTAATAATTGCGTCCTCATTCTACGATGGACTCCCTAGATTGGTCTCAGTTGAAGCTAGAAATTCAAATTCCAACGGACTGTTTGAAGTCGATCTCATCCACTATTACTCGTTTTTTTGCCCTTACTACAACTCTTCCATGACCCCTCTAGAGCGTCTAAAGAGGCTATTCTTGCTCTCAGTCTTGAGAGGCCGCCATATTTATCACAGACACACAATGAAAAGGATCAGAATGATGTGGAGATAGATGTGATTCCTGGCCATCTTGAGTATCTCATGAAGATTGCCATTGGCACTCCAGCAGTAGAACACGCAGCCATTGCAAACATTGGAAACCTCATTTGGCTCCAGTGCTCGCTCTGTAACGAGTGTACCCCTCAACGTGTACCTTTATTTTGCTCTAGTCAATTTTGAGGTGGGGTATGATTTACAAGCCAAAATTCTTTTGCTCCCACAGACTGCACCCAATACTAGCCTTAGGTCTCGTATATATGTTACTTTTGGTAAACTTTACCTTAACCAATGTAATCTTGTTTGTTCTCGTCTATATTAAGCAACTTTACCTACAATGTTGTATGTGCAAACAAATAGAATGATGTGCCCATTTTCCTAAAATCAAATAATATGAATCATAACAAGTCGCATAGGCAATTTGCTATATGTTTGATATATGTATCTGTTGAAATTCTGCTAGAGTTTGGTTTAATGAGTGTGGAGTCCGTCACATTGGAATATATGTAAATATATGTAAATGTATGTGATCGTCTAATCTATGTAAATATATGTAAATGTATGTGATCGTCTAATCTACCGACTGAATTGTTGTTAAGAGTAGCTCTCGATCAACTAACTGAATCTAAAACTTTAATTACAGTAAATCAAAATGTCGATTTTCTTTCCTCCATTATAATTTATAGTCTCCGTATCTCATATGAATTCACTTTGTCTCGACTCAAGTCAACCAAAATAAATGCCAAACTTTATCCCTTGATCATTTTTTCAGTGCCCATGCTCCAAACTTGCAAGTTGCAATTGCATACATTAAAAAATGATAGTTTCCACATTCTCTGCATTGGTGTGAAGTAGAACGCGTTAAATATCTGGGCAGACTTTATCGAATGATTCAATAACGCAGTGAATGACGGCGACCAAGCCTCAAATTCCAAATTCTTCAGTTTGTGGGCAGTCTTTGCCACTCTGAGGTACGACGAACCATCCCTTTTCAAGTTTGGTGGATTACCTCTGTTTTTTTGGCACTTTACAATTTAAAGAAGAGGAATTGGTAAAGGTCTAGGGTTCTTCCCCCCAGTTCTCTATTTTGTTTTGGGGGTGACTTATGCTTTAGGTTTCTTTGAATATGAAGCAAAAATGATCAAATTTGATGGTGGGAAATCACTGTTATATTTAGATTGATTTTTGGGAAGCTGACCTAATTAATTTTGGGGGTGCATTATAGTAGATTACAGCATATGCCTGATGAATTCTTGTTGGAGATTTAATTTTCCAATTATTTTTATTTTCTTATGCATTTGGATTAAGCTTCTTTCTTTGTTTGATTGAACATGACTGATCAGATGGACACTAGACAAATGCTTTGTATTCAGTTTCAGGAATCCTAAAACCTGTTTAGAAATCTATGCAAGATTTCATATAGGAAAAGTTATGATTGATCAGATGAAATGCACAGTGGCCATAAAATTAAAGGGCATGAATATCAATTGTAAGCTATGGCTTTCTATAATCTATCCAATGAATTTGGTTCCCAAATTTATGCCACAAGAGGCCATATATGTACATCCTTAATCAGATAAGGTGATTTGGAGGGGTATAAAGTTTTGACGAGGATGGAAGTGTTGTCTTCTCCTTCTTAAGTAGCTGAGGTAGATTTGACGGTTAAGAAAGCTACGCAAATGGTTAGGCTGGTCCATCTGCTATGGAGCATTTAGAAGAATAAGAATGACATTGTTTTCAATAAGAAGGTATTCAACCCAGTGGCTACAATTCTTCGTGCTAAAGCAACTTGGGCTAAATGGCGGGCCAGAGGAAGGTTGGATCTTCTTTTGTGCCTTCCCCCTCTCCACTACCTCTTCGCAGCATCAACACACAAAACTATGTTCGCTGGCACAAGCCTTCGGGGGATTCATCAAGGTCAATTTCGATGGCTCCTAATCCTCCACTTTAGCAGCAGGAGGCTTTGTCATCAAAAATTTGGATGGTAAATTTCTTCAAGGTCAATTTCGATGGCTCCTAATCCTCCACTTTAGCAGCAGGAGGCTTTATCATCAAAAATTTGGATGGTAAATTTCTTCAAGCAGGGACATCCAATTTGGGTGGCATTTCAGTGCTTGTAACTGAAGCGATCGCAATGAGAATGGCATCACAGTAGCTGTCCAGGCATACCAGTCTATTATCTTGAAAGGTGATAACCTTACGGTTATTAAAGTAATTAAGGGGAGATTCAGATACCACGGGAAATTCATACTCTCGTTCGTGACACTCAACTTTTTCTACAGAGTTGCAGTGATGTGCATATTAGGCATACCTTCGGAGAAGGTAATAGAGCTGATGATTGGGCAGCCAAGTTTGGTCTTTGTATTTCTTCTGCTATTGTGTGGTCTTGTATTCCTTTTTCCTCCTTTCTCTCTATTTTAATGGAGGATAATATCGGTGAACCCTTGTGAAATGGACTACTTATTGTTGAATTATTTACCTTTTTCCAAAAAAAAAAAAAAAAAAAAACTAGCTGAGGTTGATTATTGTTCTCTCTCCTTTTTTTCTTTTTTTTTTTTTTTGGTTGGGAGAGGGGGATGGTGTTAACGATGCTCAAATCCTTCAAAATTGAGTGACTAGACTTAAGAGCTTTATTGTCCAAGTATCCATTTTCTGAATATTTTGCATATTGTCAAGAATTGTGTACATTAGGCGGTACTGGAGCCTTGTGTCGCTTCCCTTTTTCCCTGTAGTTTTTCTCTTCTAAAATTTTTCCACTATACCTTCATGGCTTCATCTCGTCTTTTCAAGTTAGCTGCTCCTCTAATCGGTTAAAATGAAGAGCTGGAAGCTAGAACTGAAAGTGAACAGTATATCAACAATCCTTCTAACCACATACAAGCAAACATATTTGCCGTACCCGTAGAAGAAACTCTTGAAGCAGAAGCCAACTTTAATCATGGAAATAATAAAGATCAGTACGATCAGTTTTATTGTGTATTTGAAATAGATAGAAAGTATGTCTCAAACAAAATGGAAATGATAAAGTTCCTAGCTAACTTACATTCCATAAGAACATGTATATTCTTCGCAACTGCAATCTCCCTACCCAGTATAATTGTCAGTCCTTTCCCATTCAAAACAATAAGGAAATGAAAAGAATGACTCAACATGCATGTGCCGTTCCTTTCAAATTGAAAGAAGAAAAATAGCTTTATGTACTTCCTCGCTGTCTATGTACATCAATCAAATTTTCCACATTCTAGAGACTTGACCCTGTGCTCGTCAGCTATCATCATCTGAATCACTTGCATTAGATTTGTCTGACAGGAAATTATCGGGCAGCCTTGGAAATGTCACTCGGGTTCTTAATGCATCAGGGGACGTGGGTGATGATGGAGATGCCGAGGAAGCTGAGGGGCCTGCAGTACTAGGGGCAATTGGTCTTTTCTGTTGTAAACTCCTGGCAATATCAATGCAAGCTTTGTCAACCATACCTAGGAAATCCTTCACTATGACAAACATCTGAAGGGGTTGTTTGCCTCTGAAAGCTCCTGCTTGGTAATACTTTGTTGTCTTCTTTACCAATTCCATCACCCTCGTTTGCTCTTCTTTAACTCCCTGTATTTCTCCTTCTGCTGATCCTAGGAAATCTTTCATCTCTATGACAAACTCCCTGAATCATCAGCTCCACATTGTAAAACAAGTTGTCTTGTTTCTACAACACGGGCAGTCAGTGATGTAGTGGCGCTTGAGATACTGTCATAATCAGTGGTGGCAGCTTTCTTGACATTGGAGAACTCAGCACTTAACCCACCTACAATTGGAAGTCCTAGTTTCAGGAACTCCCTTTCTTGCTCCTCCTTTGATTTTGGATCATCTGGGTTGGGGTCTGAACCCGTACCTGAGCTCTTCTGAATGGTAGACCGGGTAAAGCTGTTATTCGTGTTCACCACACATCGTCTTCCCTCATTCCTGACAACCTCATGGACTACAAAGTGAAGCAGAGTGGTTTTCCCATCACTGCTTTTATAATCAGAGAGCTTTAGCAATGCAGAAAGGTTGAAAGCCTTTGCATCCCCCCTAGCAGTCCCAGCATTGAGCCGATTCCCAGCTTTTAGAATTGCTTCTAGAAGCTTCAAAAGATTCTAGAACCCCTAAGTTCAGTACAAGCAATGTCAAGCGTCAGAAGCGAGTCCTTCAGCTGCTGGATTTCTGAGGCATAAGTGAATCTAAAGAGCATTGCATTCACCCGGGTGAAAGCCGAGGGAACAGCCTTAAGAAGATGGCAAAGGAAGGCCTCTGCATCAGCGAGCCTTCCAACATCCCCATCAAACCCAATGATATTAGCCTTCTCTTCTGTTGTAGGGGCCATTCGGGTCAGCTTCTCAAGGGTTTCTACACTCAGGCCTTTTCCTTCTAGGAGCCCATCAATAAGTTCCTCGCGAGAGATGCCTAGGGAGCGAATCACAATGGCTATGTTCTGGGAACGCCTGGAGTCTAGAATGAAAATCTTGGGAAGTGAGTTCGAGTTCTGAGCTTCCGAAGTGCTACTTTCTTCCTTTGATGATTTGTGGCTTGCTGCAACATAGCCAAACAGGGCTTCCATCATATCCCCATTGTATTGGAATGAGCCCCCTTCAATTCTGCTCCACACCATAGAATGATCGGTATTAATGTTGACCTTTTCCCAATGCAACGGCTTCATTTTGACCTGATCATTCTTGTCTGCTGCTTCTGATGCATCTTTCCCTATGGCTGATGCTTCTTCAATACTCCCACTTGGGGCCCTCTTTCCTGCTTGTGGTTTCGGTGGTGGTGGTGGTGGACCCTTCTTGGCCGGGATTGGTGGTGGTGGGGGTGGCGCGGGTCCTTTCTTGGCTGGGACTGGTGGCGGAGGTGGTGGCGGCGTTGGCGTTGGCGTTGGCGATGCCGGTGGCGCTGGTGGCGGTACGGAGGCCGCTTCTTGGGAATCAAGCAGCCTGGCTGTTTGATCATCCTGAGGATGTATTTGGATGGACGACGACGAAGAACTCCTCCTCCCATTGCTAGGCCTCCCAAATGCCTCCTTATGGGAAGGGCCGCTCTTCCTTTGACTCCCTTCAAGCTTTTTCCAATAGAGCACATCCAAGCCATCCTCATCAACAATCACTCCTTTGACATTCCCATCAAACTTTGCAAATTCTGTCTGAGGTAAAGGCTGCAGCCTTGCACCACTGCCTCTGCCTCTACCACCCACCGCAAAAGCACCGCCACCGCCACCGCTGCCAACACCACCACCACCCCTCAGCTTCCTCTTTTTAGAGTACTTGACAAAGAGGAAGAAAACTGCAGCTGCCACCACCAAGGTGCTGGCGGCTGTCGCCCCAACCGCTGTGATTATCGACTTGGTGGAGGTCGATGGGGGCGATGATGGTGGTGTAACCTGGGACGGGGGCCGCTGCGGTGTTTGTGGGATTATTGGAGTTGGGTATGGCGGCCTTGGTGGTGGTGATGATGGAGGAGGAGGAGGGGGAAAAGGGTAGAAAGTTTCTATGTTTTGAGGAGAATCACATAGGCAAAATGGAAGATCAATCAGAGAAACGATGAAGATGAATAAGAGTAGAAACAAAAACCCTTTCTCTGTGGGGATTGCCATTCCCTCTTGATCTGTACAAAATGCAGAGGTAGAGATAGAGAGAGAGAGAGGGATAGAGGAGAGAGAAACACAGAGGAAGCCTAAGTTTGTTGATTAATTCTTGATGATTGCTGTTGTTTTAGTTGTTTTTCCTGAGTTGGAATGTTTGAGTTGCTGCCATGTTTCTTTGGTTTTCCTACCCTTTTTCTGTTTTTTTTTTTTTAAAAAAAACAAATTCATCGTCATACATACTTGTCAAAGTAAGCAGGTTAATGACATAAAAAAAAAAAACAATTCTTCCCTTGGTGTCTTCTCCCCTTTTTTTTCCATATAAAATTACTTATTGACCCTTTTCATTAGACTAAACAGTGCCGTCCATTAAGGACTTTTTGGTAAATTTGATCCTCAGTTTGCTTAATCCATCTGAATAATTTACCTAAAACTAGTTGATAATCATCTAATTAGTTTTACTTGTTCTTTTTAATTGTATGACTAATTTTTTTAAAAAATAATAATAAAAAATGTGGGCTGGTGGAATGTTGAACTGGTATACATACACTTGCGTCGAAAAGTTATTTTTCAGAAAACATTGTCAAATGTCAATGGTTGGTTTATAGGTCAGATTATAAGATGCCATTTTCATTTTGTATAAAATCAAATAAATGAACAAATTCTTTTCCTATTATGGCCCCTTCGTTGTCCCTCTCCCACTCCCACTCCCACTCCCACACATGGTGGAATGCTATCCTAAGTCTTTTTTACATCATTTCTTCTCTCTTCTCTTCCCTCTTTTCATACCTTTCTTTCATGCCCTTTTTTCCTGCCTTGCCTTGCCGTGTGGGGTCATATAAAAAGGCTCACAAAGTTATATAAGTGGATCTAAAGCTTGAATGTTAACGACATTAAAGTTCTCTTCACAGAAATTGATGCGTGGACTTTAAACTAGATTTCAGATAATACGATTTTTCAGTCAAGAATGGAGGTCGACCCCCTTTTGGCGAGAACATATATCTCCGTCACCGACTAAATTGAATTGACTGTTACATATACTTGTTATCCATAGAGAATTCCTAACACACGTTTGATTTAATGTTGTTGGTCCATTGAATTAGAAGAAATAAAATTAAATGATTTTATGAACTGAGGTTTAGAGTCATTTGAAGTTACATGAAAAACTGAATCTATTTATGTTTATGTTATTTTATGTTCATTTATGTTCGTTTATATTCATTTATGTTCGTTTATATTCATTTATGTTTGTTCGCTTCTTATTTTAAAAACTCATTTCTATTCGTTTATGTTCATTTTTACTCTTTTATATTAATTTACATTTATGTTTATGTGTGTTTTATATATAAGTTCGAACGGGTACTTATTTTAAAAAATATTTATAAATGCATTTAGTTGAGTGTCATTGCAGGTGGTGAATTAGGTCGAAGTTTGAAACGAGGGTTTATGAGAAAGTCAAGATTGTTGCATCAATCAAACATTATTAAATACCAAGGTCGGTTGAGCCTCTTCTCATTTTCTTGTGTTGCTATTCATTTTCTCAAACTTCTTCGACTTATTTATACATATACGACTCATTGCCAAGAATTACTCCCCTTTATTTTTTTATTTTTTTTTGGGAGACGGTAGAAGGCCCAAAACTTACCTCGATTATATATGATTTAGGTTTAAAACAGTATTTATATTATCGATACGAATCTATAAATTTAATGAAATTTTTCCTTATAAAGAAAATAACGGGATAATGTTTTAAAAAATTAAAAAACTTATCCTACATAATAGTCCGATTTTGCAGACATTAGATGGAGACTGTCATACAAGTTATGGTTTTTCAATGACAATGAGGCTGGTTTTGAACATCTGATGGACTTACCCTTCCTCATATGGCAGATTTCCTTGCTGGCCGTGAATACGGCCCAGGGGCCCACTTGCTCTTTTGGGGGTATTATTGTTTGCTTGTAGGTCTACCACTACTTTATGTCTCCTTCAGACTTTTTGCCAATATGTTTGCCCCACAAGAAAGTTAACCTTTTCTTTTTAACTTCAGTTTATAATCTTATAAAATTATTTATATTTTTTATAACTTCTTATAATAAATTACAGTTTTTTACAATTAAATTTATAATTACTTTATAACTTTTTATAATTATAAAATTTACAACTATCACATACCTTCTTACAATTCGCTTATAACTCCTCACATTTAGAAAAAGTATGGTTACGGTCCACAGAGCAATTATGGGCAATGTCGTCGTCATGGATCGAACGAACTTTTCATATCTTAGTATATTTTAAAAATTAAAATAAAAAATCATATATGATAATTTGGATCTATCAACTCGAAATTCATGATATAATTTGTACCCCTAACCTAAGTAGCTAGCTCATTTACAGGATTTATATGAGGATCTAGAAGGTGCCCCGCTTATCTTAATGTTAACTCTACTACATTTCTTTGTTGCCTTATTTATCGTAAATTATCATATGAACATCATAAAGTTAAGCATGATAAGTCTCTTAGAGCATAAATTATGTCATCAAATGACAAACTAATATGTATATAAACTTTGAGGGGAGTAATTACAATTCCTTGTTCTCAACCCTCATTTTCCTTGACATAAAAGTTAAATCAAAGGGAGAAGGAAGGGTGTGGATTTTGGAGAGTTTGATATGAAATTTCCCCAAATCTCTACGATCTGGTTGGTAAGAAGTGACGACCACAATCTCAAGGTGAGAAGGAAGAGTTTTGATTTTATGAGCTTACAATTTTGACCTCTTCTTGTCTTTCAAATTAGAAGCTTGATCCCATGAGAGATAACTGGGCTCAAATAGCAATGTCAACGGCTTTTCACAGCCTAACCCAACCCAAGTGTTGTGGATGACTGCAATATTTAACAGAACATGGACTGTGGGCCTTTACGCAGGTGGGCTTGAAGCAAATTACACTAGTCATACCCCTATTAAACCCTCTTGTTGGTTAAAGAGATGTGTAGAACCCTCTCAAAAACTCCACAAAAGTTATACCATGGACTCAGGTTTACGTACTTAGTGATATGATATATTTAAGGGTAGGATTTCTATTTTTTGAAAAACAAAATTATAAAAATAACGGGTAAATTTTAAAAAATAAAACAAATTATTGTGTCAAGAAAAGGGCCTCATCATCATATGTTAAATGGCCTACCTCCCGACCATAATGTGGGCTAGCTATTCTTGTCTATCGAATTTTTATATATGAGTGATTTGCAAATTGATGTGGCCTGTGAAGAGTAGGTACGTAGTATTGGTAATCAAATATATATATATATACATATAAAATATCTTTGACGGCTTGAGTTTTTACATATTTGAAAAATAATACTCTTTACACCCTCTTTTTAAAATTGTCAACTACGTTTTTCTTTTGTAACTATCAAAATAACACATATTTCACTAAATTTGATACTCGAAAGTATAAAAAAAAAAAAAAAAAGACATCATCCATGCTACATTCTAAGGCTAAGGTGTGTTTTTCTTAAAATCTTTAAGTTGTAACCAATAATTATATGATATACTCCGTACCAAAATAGCTTTTTCAGGACTAATAATTTTCAAATTGAGAAAACACTTGCTAAAAAGGTATAATACATTCCTTCCAAAATCCTAGCTATAAGATACTCCCTCCGTTTTCAAATACTTGTCATTGTAACCAATTTTTTTTTATTTTATAATATCTTCATTTTTATAATTTTAACGACCTATTAATGACTAGTTTATCAATTTTATCCTTATTTTTGTCTCTCATTTTTTGATTAATTTTATTCATTTTCAACGAAATCTTAGGGTAACTTAACCTGTTAATATAAATTTTATCTTAAATTTTATATTTTTTAATATTATCTTAAAACTTTAAAGTGACAAATATTTTGAAACGGATGGAGTAGTAATTTATTTGAAAGTGTATTTTGTGGAGTATATTGCTACACAAGTGTTTGGAACAAAATTTGTGGTGTCCTTTTGGTTTTGGCTGTCTTTATTCAATAAATAAATTAATTTAAAAGCAAATAATAATAAAGGACAGAGTTTGGGTTCCAAAAAATGTCTCTCTCTTAGTTGGCAAACACGTTACACGTAGAGAGAGAGAGAGAGACAGAGAACTGAGACACCACCAAAGAGATTTTGGTGCCGGGAAAATGCCGATCCGCCGCGTCCCACCCCATCCCTATCCAACCCCAGCTCATCCTCTTCATTCAACACTCAACTTCAACCATTTCTTCTCTCCCGATACCATACTATTTCACTCGAGAGATATTATTTTGTCATTTTAAATAGATAATAATATAACATTTTATTCGATACGGTACCGTTAAATTATAATGAATATTCTTATATGTCAAATTTTTAAATAATACTAACTAAATTAACATGCATATACTGTCTAGTGATACACATAAAAAAAAATAAATTGAAAAAGTATAGTCATTGGAAAAGTAAAAGCAGTCAAAATTCCATCAATATTTATAGATATTTCTAAAATAAGTTAAGATATCCAATAAAAAATGGGCACTTTGCTACAAGCTTTATTACCTTTTAGTCCAATAAGCATAATGATAAATATAAAAAGAGTATAAATAAACCTAATAAAATGTATCTCTCTCTAGAAGTTGTGTAGGGGAGGGGGATGAGGAGAACATGCTTTGCATGTCTTTAATTAATCCTACAAGTTTACATGCCCATATTATTATATAGTTGGGCCCATATGCTATGAATCTTGGCATATTGTATTATTTTTTATTTATTTTTGGGAATGAAAGTAATTAATTTTATATTTTTATGACAAGGGGTAAGATGCACATATATTCTTTGTTGCTTGGCATAGGAGACAAGAGATATTAAACCCACCTTCCTAAATCCGAATCATATCATTTCATATCTTTCCAAATCGGTCCAGTATCATAACAGAAAAGCCCACCCACCCACCCAACCCCACCATTATTCTCTTTTCTTCCCCCTTCCCTTTGTTTTTGACCTACCAACCCCTTCTATTTTTTGTGTGGACTCTTATTTTTCCAATGGATGGTCATAAAGGACATCACAACCTTTTTCCTTTTCTTGTTTTGGTCTTTTCCTTGTTATTTTATCGTCACTAATTTTAAATTCACTTATTTGAGATCTAATGTAAATAAAATTTAAATAAAAAACATGAGAACTAAATTAGTTACAATATTCTAGTTTTTAAAAAGTATTAGGATACTAATCGCGCCCTATTTTCAAATATGTATACACACCTCTAAAGACAACTTTAGACTTCTTACTGATAAAGCCATATAATTGTATATATGTTAACATCTTTAGATGAAAATATAAGTGATGTAAAGTCGATAATAGGACAAAAGAAAACTAGATGCATAAGATACACATATAAGACAAGTAAAAAGCAATTTTCCACTGAGATTCACAAAATCATGGGGGCCCCTCATGAAAGATTTGAAAATTGACTTAATTTGTGGCCTTGTGGGCTATATTTATCGTTTTAACCATAATAGTGTCACTATTTATTCTCAATTAGCAATAATGGTGCACAATTTAATGGACACATTCAAAATTAAAATAATTTTCACTAAAAACGGATCCGATTAATTACAGTGGAGAACCTTAACGGATTTCATTAGCTAATTCAGTTTAACAAGTAACAACCTGTAGTTTATCAAGAAAATATTCAAAAAGAAAAAAAATTCAAGGACAAAAAAGATGGGAAAAATAAATAAATCAAAATGACGTTAGATGTACCGCGGTGTCGCAAAACGCCGGCAAAAAAAACCGTTGGATCTTTTAACGGGCAGTTACTCAACTTGCCGGCTTTTTTTCCTTTTTTTCTTTTCAAAATGACCAAGCAATATGGACCTTCCGATCAAGAAGCGAGTGCCGTCGGATCAGAGTCACACGTCTTTTGCCTTCTAGATGGAGAATCCGACGTTCCAGATGGAGATGACGGCATAGAGTAATCCAACGGCCCAAAAGGCGAAGATGGCGTGATGGGAGAATCCAACGGTCCAGAAGGAGAGGAAGGCGTTGATGGTGATGATGATGGTGTGATGGACGGTGGAGATAGGGACAAGGGTGAAGACATTGATGAATCAGACGGTGGAGATCTTATTGAAGGAGGCGATTGGGGGAATAATCAGGGCCGTCCCTTTGCTTTCTCTTGTTGATCCCGCTTTCTCTGTCCTTGGATTTGTCCTCCCTGCTCATGTAGTCTCTGAGCCGCTTTACATCGGATAGTTTTACTGGCTTCAGTATGAAATCCTCAGCACCTTCCTCCAAACATCTGATAAAATTTTTAAAAAGAGGAAAACTATGAATTTAAAATCATTCAATCCAGAGTACAAAATTCAGTGAGTTTGACTGAATTTATATTTATTTCTTCGTTGAATTGGTAAGAAGATGACATACAGAGAGGAGAGAGAAAATTACCGGTCGATTCGCGCGAGAACGTTCTCAGAAGACATGATAACTACTGGCGTTTCCTTGAAAGTGGATGATTCCTGTTCGAAAAATGGCGATTTCAGCAAAATCACTTTTGATTTTATCATTTCGCTCTGATTTTCAGACGAGATATAGAGAGAAGCGAACCTTGATGCGTTTGAGGAGCTCATAGCCAGTCATTCCAGGCATACAGTAATCCGTAATAATCAAATCGATCTTCAATCCCTGTGAAACGATTGAATTTTCAGCATTAGAAGCTCAAACCTTCAATTTCTCTCAAAATTGCGAAAGGAAACAAGATAGAAGATCTGAAAAACTACTCACATCAACAACAGAGCTACGCTGAGCTTCATCCAATCCGAGAAATTCCAGAGCTCTCATTCCGCTATCAACCGCCGTTACTGCATTAGACAGAGAGAAAATCAGAACCAATTTCCACCATTTGAAATCTCAAAAGCGCGAAAATCCGAAAGTATTATCCATTGCAATCGTATCTACAGACCTTTGCAGGAAGTGGTTCGGAGCAATCTCTCAATAACTTTCCGATCAATAATACTATCATCGACGGCCAGGACGTGAGCTTCCGTGGGAGAATCCGACGGACCTAGGTCGATTCCGGAGTCGGAGTTCCACCGCCGGCCGGGAAGACCGCCGCTCCTTGCCATATTCAGCATCTTGAGCGTCGCTTCGGCGCCTGTTGTTCGCAATCTGCGGTGAGAGAGAAAATCCAGGTACGAATATCAATGCTTTGGATTTGTTTGTTTTCCCTGGAAGATGAAGACGAGGCAGGAGGAAAGAGTGTGATTGTGTGAAAAGGTGGAAATGGGGCCAAATTTTATACGAAGAATAAGAATATGATGAGTTTCTCTCCCCTCTGAAGAGGAGTAGAGTATTTTTCTCTGGCTAAGAAATCTGCGGGTCGTGGGAGGGAAATCTTGACACTTTATTTAAGAGGCAAAGAGATTCTGGAAATCCACTTTCATAATATTTCCAAATCCCAATACTGGTAGTTCAGTAACATTAAAATTCATCCTTTGTTAGGTGAAAAAAAAATTTTATTTTAAAATTCCTCTTTTTTTAAAAAAAAAACTTTCTACGGTTATTAAATTAACTTATGTTGCTTTATAACCATTAAGAAAACCTTAATTATTAATGAAGTTCTTGTCTAGCTATCAATATTGAAGCGCTGAAAGTATATTAAATTTAAGGCTCAATTCCCCTTTATATATTATATTATACTGTTCTTTTTATTCCTTTATACAAACAACAAAAAACCGTTAACTTACTAACAAAGCGTTAAGATTAATTTTTTGTAAAATGTGATTCATTTTTTGAAAATTTTATTCAAGTAAAATATTGGTTTCAACTCAATTTTTCTTATATAATACTTTGTGTAATTCAAATTTATGATAACTTGGACAAACTTGAATTTAAATTAAAATTAATTTTCAGAAAATTTAAATATAAGAACCATATTGTGGATTTAAAGCTGAGTTGAAAAACATGTACTTCTCTTTTATTGATAATAGCTTTCAAAATGTATCAAACAAACACAAATTCTTTACTAATTGTAAAAATGACTATCTGATATTACTATTATTAAAGACGACCTTACGAAGCTAGTACTAGGCAAAAATTTTAGTATATTTCATTTATTTTAAAACATGTTATTTTTTAAATTTTAAAATAATATAAATTCAATATAATTAGTTGAGACCGGTTAATAATCCTTCCAAATGTTAAAACATATTGTAGAAGGTACAAATTGTTCATTACAGTTAGTTAGTTTACCACTCAAAACTTTAAACTCAATTCACTATTTTTCCACTCTCTATGTTTAAAGGATATTAGACTTATAAAATTGAACTAAAATTATTGTTCACTTATTACAAGTAATTGAGCGAACTAATTTTTACATTAAGTTGACCATTATTACTTTTTTTCATATAATGTGTATGGTTTATGAAGTTAAATAAAGTTTAATTAATTTTCAAATGTCAGGAAAATAATATTATTGTAAATATAAGTTTGATTATTGAGATAATTAATAAAAATATAGAGAGAGAATTAATGAGAACGTGGAGTGGGGTAATGCATGGAAAATGTCGTGAAGGATGAGATATATATTTTGTAAATGTGAAGGAAATGAAGGAAGAAGATGAGGAGGAAACGCCATTAAGAAAACTCCAATATCAATGATCGTATCGCGAGATTCTGGGCCATTGCGTGTTGACCCCGGGTCAAGAGAGAGAGAGAAGCGCCGTCGAATCTGATTGCTTTGGATAGGCGGCTTCGGTACGGAAACTAAACGCCGATCCGGTCAAGTCGTCGGCGGTACAGACGAACAGGTAATGTCTTGCTCGAGTCACCAATGACGTCACCACTCCAACATTATTAGCCTCTGTTAATGTTTGTTTGGTTCAACTTGTATGCATGGATAATTTCTAATATATACTATATAATCTTTTACATTAGAAAAAAATCGACATGATATTCTTATTGATAGTAAAATTTCGCCCCATTTTTTAAAAATTTAGATCTAGTTATTATTCTTTGATCTAAATTTTAAATTTAGATACAAAAATATAAGGTTGTTGGATAAAATATTTTGCCTGAATTTTAGATATTGATTGAGAATCGATTTCTCTGTTGGTAGTGATATGTGCAAAGGTAACAATGACGACGTCTAGATATCTCCGGATTCCACGAAAGTGGAACCTACAATGAAATTTGTTATTCTTGTTTAAATATTGATCGATGTGTTCAACCTAAATTTAACCCGAATTCGAATTTTTACCAATACTAATCACATTCCATTATTCCTTGTACTATATTGTAAATATGTAATTATAGTATTTGCTTGTTTGATGTAATATTTGATATCATAAGTTTCGGGTATACGGGGTCATCTGATCTCCGTCTTCGGTGGAGAAGGGAAGGGGGAGGAGTGTGTAAAAAAATTAAATATACACTTAATTGTCACGAAATTATATATTATTTGTAATAAATGTATGTTTGATTTCTAAATCCCTTGTTATTTTTCATCTTATCAATACAACTTTGATATTATACTTGATTATGTAAGATTTAGAAAATTTTGTGTAACATGTTTTCATCTTATCAACACAACTTTGATATTATACTTGATCAAACATGACATTAATAACAGTAAACTCCTTAATTCTTCCCTTAATTTATGACATACTCGACCCAACCGTAAATATGCTAAGGTTAAAGGAACCATTGGACTATGGCCTTATGGGCCATATATGATGTACAATGTTGAGGTAATAATACAACTTAATAGTCACACTACATAAAGTAAACGAGACACTTTTTCAATAGTAGTGTGAGTGATGTAGAGTGTTTATGCTCATCTTTTAAATTTACATTTAGATTTTTTTATAATATAAGAGGCTAATCGATGCTACTTAACGAGACATTCAAATTATTTCTAGAAAACAGAAAATTAGTTTAAAGAGAATATATATCATAGTCATGTTTGACAAATGGCTTTTTGTATTTTTAGGTTTTTGATTTGGTAAAAAAACTATTTAAGTTGTTCGTTAAGTTGACTTTTTGTAATAATTTTCTGCCTTAAAAATCATTTTTAAAAAGTTAATTTCAATATATTTTTATGATTGATTTTTTTAAATTAGCTTTTTGTCTTTTATTTTTATGAAAAATAGTTAATTTTATAAAAAATAATAAGTTAATTTCAATAATAACTGATTACTAAATAAGAAGCGTATGTTCCATCCCCATAGGGTGGAAAGAATTCGAGAGACAGGGAGGAAAAGCCAAAGGAAAACAGGGTGGAAGGACTGTAGAAAGATATTAGGTCCCTAAAAGGAAACCAGTACAGAATGACAGCTATTACCCCTTGCGGTAACTTAAAGTAGTACTGTTAAAAATCATTCTATTCTCTTCCTTTTACCTCACCCAGTGACCCATCATCACTCAAGGCTGTTCCATCTCTCTCCCTCTCCCTCTCCCTCTCCCTCTCCCTCCCATTGAAGGGAAAAAGCGGTAGTCTAGATATGGGGGCCCTGGGGATTTTGGAGTTTAGTAATGAATTCAAAAAGAAGTATCAGACAAAGAAAATCCAGATCTGGGAAAAAAGCGGGATCAAATCAGATAGATGATCATTCATTATCGACGTTTCAGCAATCAACTTTCGTCTTTGTCTGTCTATCCATTTCTTCCATATTTTTCTCGCATTCAATTCCGATTTCTCTGTTTGGCTGTAATTCCAAGGTTGCTTCTCTCCCTCCCTCTCTCTGGCAAACGTTTTGCCAAATCATGGGGTTTTTGGGGGCTTCTTCATAGCCCCATTTTCACATTTTGATTTGATTTGATTGTTTTGGCTTCCTCACCTTCATACACACTCACACTCTATTTCACAACCAGCTGCCACCTATCGAATTTCTATTTTTTACTTCCTCTCCTTTTTCTCTAATGACATTTGGATTCACTTGAGAATTTAAATAAACTAAAATATTATGTTATAAAAATATTTCAATTAACAAAAATTATCATAGCTTGTATGTTTGTTGTGGCATTTATGTTTTTGAAATAAAGATTGGCAATCATGCTCGAGGCTCAAAATAGCTAGCACAGTCCGAAAAATAAGTAACACAGGCGTTTTAGTTAAAGAAGAAAAAAAATCAAGGGGCAGCAACTAACACGGGTTGCCCGTGTCGGCTGACACAACATGTGTTGGTTACACGAGGAGCCCGTTTTAGTCGAGCACGACTTGTGTTGCTATACCGCTTTGTCTGCTGCATGTTCTCATCGGTTTTATACGTTTTCTACTTTGATTGTTTGGTATCAATGCTTATAATTGCGAGTGTAAATAAAAGGGGTTTAGTTCACCTTTATAAGATCATCCAAATATCCAATCATATTAGCATTGAGGTTTTTGGTGAGTGTCGTGGGCTTGTTCAATTGATGAGCGTGTTATTGTAAGGAGAGTGTAGTGAGATAAGGTTATCTCGGGTTGTTTGGGAAGGTTTCGGGTTGAGATAACTCTTGTTATAATAGTGGCATCGATTTGCTTGTGTCGACATAGTTCTTTTTCCGATTTGGGTTTCCATGTTAAAATCTTTGTGTATATTATTTTTATGTTATCAATTGTTGTTTAAATTTCTAATTATCTTATTCATCCAAAAATGTTTCCGCATTTAAAGCGCTCGATTTCCTAACACATACGTATCTAGAAGAGATGTTCAGAAGACGATCGTAGCAAAACAAAGGTGTCTCCTTTGCAAGCGAAGTGACGTGGATGTTTATAAATTCAAACAAAGACAAATGCAACGTAAATTAAGGTGTGATATATGTTTATATTTGATCTTATAGAATCAGAGTTAAAAGGTCAACAATTAAGTAAAATTAGGGTTAAAAAGACCATACGTTATTGACCTCATGACTCATGATCCCCACTTCTTATATTTTATTTAAGTTTGTTACTTTTCTTTTAAAAATTTAATTGAAAATATATGTTTTTTTAAAATAATCATACGACAATTAAAAATGTATAATTCTTATTATGAATGCTAATGTGGATGTCAAGGGAAAAAGTTGAATTTGAGAAGTCAGGTGGAACCTGGAACCATCCACATGTAATATTGTGCGAAGAAGATACGGTGATATCCCCTTGATGTGGAGAGGATGTCATTTTGCTTAGTATTCTATTGCTACGCGTGCCTTTCTAGCAACGACATTATATTATTACCATTTTTTTTAATATTTTGGTAATATTAAAAACATGTGAAAGTTTTTAATTTTAAAATTGTATTATCTATATCGACTTTTATGTCTTATCTGAGATTATAGATCAATTTAGCAAATATGCATGTCGTTGTTAGCTATTTTATAATTGGTCAATTTTTTTCTCATACTAAAATTAATAATTCAAATATCATATACACTAACCTTTGTATCTCTTTTTCATGCCAACAGAATAAGTGATTGACATTATATATTATTTAGAATTAGTATGACCACATAATATATCTCTTGGTATGATATAAATTATTAATGTGATGGATATTAAGCAGTATAATTGCATACCTTTAACAAAAAATTGAACTTAAGCCTACTATGAATTAATATTTTTATTTCATATGCACATAATTGAAAAAAATTATGCATTTTTGCTCTAGTATAGGCATATGTCTAGAAATGTCAACTATCCTCTTTTTTTTTTTTTTTTTTTGTGCAAAGTAGCTAATACTTTTAACAAATCATTATGTTCAAACTTGTTTACACATAAAAATATAAATTATTAGATAAACATGAAATGTGCATATCATGTATATGTACCTAATAAAAATATAAATTTCTCATTTAAATTTAAGATAAAAAAATCCTCAAAAGCTTTACAAAAAAAAAAAAAACTTACTAAACAAAAAAGAGGAAATGTAGTACGCATATGTACAAATTAAAAACTAATTACTAAACCACATTACGATCAAATTAAGTACTTAATCTTCTCATAATTAATCATGTAATCACCCAACTAACTCAAGTGATACTGTTTAACTATAGTTAGTCACTCTCATATTTGTTATCACATCAACATCACCTTAAAATAAAACTTGCAAGTCAATTAATTAATTAATTCAGCATAATTAGTCCTCATACCACAAATGTACAATACTACCCCTTCAAACTTATTGGAAGCAATATAAAGTATGTATTTTATTATGTTAGGGAAACTTTTTTTTTTTTTTGGAAAAATACAAAAAATATTTTGTTAAGAAGGTGAGACGAACTTCAGCATAATTGAGTTGTCTTCATAACAGCATAACGAGACCAAAAAAAAAAAAAAAGAAAAGAAAAACCCTATGAAAAGTTCATGAGAGTTTGGAAGAAAATTATATTTATTTGCATGAGGAAAAAAAAATAGCACCAAATTTTATATTTTTATGTAAATTTTAGTCAACTACAATCTCAAGTGAATCAAGTGACCGCCACCCAAAATTGAATATCTGCCCTTATATATAACATAGATTGTTGAACTAAACATAATTTTAAGTTAAAATTAAATATTAATTATGATGTCTAGGGATTAAAAGAGCAGGAATTATATAACAGTCTTCGTGGTTTGTTCGACTTTACACGAAAAATATAATTTATTTATATTTTATGTTCGTTTATGTTTGCTTATGTTCGTTCATTTCTTATTTTAACAACTCATTTATGTTTGTTTATACTCTTTTATATTCATTAATGTTCGTTTATGTTTGTTTCTGTTTATGTTTATCTTTATGTGCGTTTTGTAAGTAAGTTCGAACAGCCTTTCAGTCTATAAATCATGTTAATATTTTTTATTATTAAAATTTACATATTTATTTTTATGATCTCCTTAAAAAATACAGTTTTGTTTTATTAATTGGAGTTTATAATATAAATATATGGACCGACCCAAAAACTTGTTCGCTATTGGGCCACTCACTTAGTTGTGGCTAAGTTGGGCTAAAAGAGAGAAGCAAACCCAACAGAAAGAAAGTCCAACAATTCCAGAAGTGCGTAGGAGAGAGAAAGCAAAAACCCTTGGCCGGAGCTCGCCGGAAAAAATAATGGAGTGCGCGGCGAAAAGGAGGGGAAGCCGCTACGTGGGCCCGGCTGTCAGACGATGTGCTCGTTGCGGATCAGTAGCCTATTGTTCTCTCTCTCATCAGGTCTGCTTTGATCTCTCTCTCTCTCAATTTCCATTCTGAATTTGTCAAGAAATTGGGTTTCTGGGTTGTGGGTCGATTCTGTAATTTATTGTTACGATAATGTGTTGGTGGCTTGCTGCTGATGGGTGTCTCATGGTTTTGGCAATTTCTCTTGTTGTAATCAAGGTAATTGGGCTGTTGAATGACTAATAAGATATCTAATATGAGCGGTAATGATTCTTTGGAAGACTTGTCCTCTCATATGTAAACTATATAACTTGGTTACTTTGATAATGCTTCAAATTTCAATTATGAGTTTTATTTACTTCTATGTGTTTTTGTTGTTGTTTTTTGGGGAATAGATCTCAAATTTCAAGTATGGGTGATTTCTGAATTCCAAAGTGCTTTTGTTTCTGGAAGATTGATTGCAGATAATGTCCTAGTTGCTTTTGAAATTTTCCACTACCTTAAGAGGAGGAATAAGGATAAAAAGGAGTTTGTGCACTAAAGCTTGACATTTCCAAAGCCTAAGATCGAATCGAATGGAGTTCCCTAAAAGCTACAATGATCAAAATGGGTTTTGATAATCAGTGGGTTGATCTAGTAATGAGATGTCTTGCCCCGGTATCGTTCAAGATCCTCATCAATGGCAAACAAAGAGGTCTCGTTTGTCCTAGCCGCTGCCTTAGATAACGCGATCCTATCTCCCTTATCTATTCATCCTGTGTGCAGAAGCCCTTTCTTCTTTGATCACCAAAGTGGAAAATGATTGGGTGATATCAGGAATAACTATCTGTAGAAGGGCTCCGAAAGTTACCCATTTGTTTTTTACTGATGGCAGTATTCTCTTTGTCAATGCCAATTTACAGGAATGCTCACGTGTAGTTGAGATAATCAGTTTGTATGAAAGAGCTTTGGGCCACCGAGTCAACTTTGACAAATGAAGTGTAGTGGAAAACTGAATTGATCAAGATAAAATCGTTGCAGAGGAAGATGCTGACCTGATTCTAAGCCTACCCCTAAGTGGCTGCTTTCCCCAAGACACGAGGTATTGGTGGCCAAGAAAAGATGGAGTCTTTACTGGGAAATCTGCATACTGGCTGGGCAGGCTCAAACATATACTGAACTGATTCAGCAGAGCGAATGGAAATGACTGGAAGTGGTGGTGTATTTTATGGGACGTGTGCATTCTACCAAAACTGAAGCACTTCACTTGGAGATTGATCTGGGAAATTTTGGGGGTGAATAAAAAGCTGAAGCGACGCCACATCAGGGATGATGATGCATGCCCTTATGAAATCAAGTACCTGAAACTTTATTCCACGCCGTGTTTGACTGTTATCTCCTCAGGTCTGTGTGGGAAAGCAACGGATTGCTACACCCAGTGATAGAGGCCCACCGTTCAAAAATACAAGAATGTCTGCTTTGGCTAATGGAGAGAGTGGAGGGTGAGGGTTTTAGCAAAACTCTATCAATTGCTTGGGCGATGTGGAATGCGCGGAACGATGTAGTTTTGAACAACGAAACACCTAACAGGATGATAATGGCGCACATCCTCATTAAAATGGAGCAGGAGTCAAAAGGAGAGCGAAATATCCTACCCTCGCCAAAGGAAGCGATTTTACTCCCAAATGGGAACCGCCACCATCAGACATGGTTAAGATAAATATAGACGCTTTCGTTGCAAGGGATAGCCTAATTGTATTGGGGTCGTGGTAAGGAACGAGACATGCCAGATTCTACTGGTGGGGCACACGCAAATCAGACATGAAATGGAGGGTGGAGGAAGCACAAGCTGCAACTATCTTAATTGGACTCACAAGAGCCATAGAGGCGAACTTCACAAAGGTGGTAATCGAGAGTGACACATTGGGCCCAATCAGGAAGATTCAGTCAGGAAAGAGAGAAAGAACATCGATTGATCTTATCCTAGAAGATATTAGGAATTTACTTTTATCGCTTATTGGTCTTCTAGCTAGTTACGTCAAAAAGAGGAGCTAACACTTTGACACACCTTGGTCGAGGAGGCCAGTGGCATGATGGCCACTGGCTTTATCCTCCACCCATCCACCCTGAGTTCGATTTGAGGGAGCAATATTCCTCAATTGTGAGGATATTGTGTGGTGGAGGCTTTGGGTTTGACACTCCACCTATCCCGCGCCTGTCAGTCCAGTTGAGTCTTCCCCGAGATAGGCCACGTATTAAGAACTAATTGTGAGGATAAGTGTTTTAGGGGAAGCAACTATCTTTTTACTCATTACTAGTTGACGTCAAATATATTTAGATCACTTCTATTATTGTAATATTTTTTATTATTAATATCAATATAAGTCGTTGTTATATATTTAATTTCTTAATTTTTAAAACGTTATAGTATTATTTCGTTAGCACGAATCCAAATAGTAAAACATTAATTGCAACTCAATTTTTCTTATATAATATAATAATTAGTGTACTTCATATTTATCATATCTTAAACAAACTTGAATTCAAATTAAAATTAATTTTTAGAAAATTTAAATATAAGAACAATTAAAGTTACCGATTAAAATTAAAGTTTAAAAATTTGATTTTATAACTGTTGAAGTAGTGGACTAATCCTTAAAAAAAAGTAATAAAATATAATGTTGATTATGATTATAGTGTTCGGGCTTATACCGAGATATTTTTGCTACTCCTAACACTTGATTTTAGTTCTTAATAAATTGTAACTTAGAATTCTTATGCGTTTTTATTTTATTTTATTAGGTAATCAATCAAAGGAGCGAAAACTCAGATGCTACTAAAAATTTAAGGAGCAAAAGAATGCGTTGTTCGGGCCCGAAAAAGGAAAAAATAAAGCATGAAGAAAGAAGCCAAACAGCACTTGGCGTGACAATGCTAGTTCTTGGGTTATTGTATAACTTCACAATATAGTATACTCTTATGAATGAGCTCGCCACATACAAAGCTCAAGATTGATGGAAACAAATTCATGTTTGAATATAAATGCAGACATTTATTAAGATAACTTTACGATTAACAAAACCATCTCACCAAAGTTGTTGTAATTAGCTTTCCAACTCTTCTAATTTTCAAAGTCGTAGAAGTATTTCTCAAAGAGTAGCATGTGATGATTGAAGAGACAAATTATCAACGTAAAGCAACCATCTTCATTTGGGATCTGGTTGAGGAAAGCCATACCCTCAGAAGCACTTCCAGCAACCCTCGCTAACGAGGGGTTGCCCCACCCAAAGTCCGCTTCATAGAAACCAAATCTGGCCCATGAATTTATGTTCATGTTAGGGCACGCAATCGTGTTTTCCACTACTAGAAATTAGACTTCTAACGACGACACTTTAACGACGGCTCATACAATTGGTCGTTTAAAGTTACTAATAACGACGGAATTAATTTTTCGTCGTTTAATTTTATCAAATAACTATTATTCCACAACGAATAAAACAAGTGCGTCGTTATTACATTAATATGTTGGTCGTTAATACTATTAAGACTCAAAAATTTAATTATTAATGTTTTCTTTTTGAAGGTAAATTTAGGAAGAAAAATTATATTAAAATTTTCCTCTTAGCCTCTCGAGCCTCTAGCTTTTCACCAACTCTAATGAAACCTAACTCCCTCCCTCCCTCCTCTCGTCTCGCCTCTCGGTCAGGCTCTAACCGGTCACTCCTCCACCTCCACTCCCGCACTCGGTTTTCCACTCCTCTCCCCGGTCGTCGCCGTCCTAGTCTCCGTCTCCGTCACTGTCGTCTCCTCTTCTCTTTCGGTCGCCCGATCGAGTCTCGCTCGATCGACCTCTCGCTCTCGCCTGAGTCATCTCTTGCTTTCGCTCAATCGTCGAGTCATTCATCGCTCTCCCCGGCCGTCGCTGTTGCCGTCGCTCTCCCTCTTCTTCTAGCGCAGTTGCCTAGTCGGAGGCTCGCTCAGGCGACCTCTCGCTATCGCTCATTCGTCTCTCGTCCTCTCACCATTCGCTCTCTCGCTTACTCATAATCTCGCTCGAGTCACCGACTCGGGTGTCTCGCTCTCGCATCGCTCTCGCATCACTCACAACCTCGCTCACTCGTCTCTCAAGCATTACAACTTTCAATTGGACACATATCGGGTTCGTTCATCTCTCTCTATGACTGTAATTTCATTCACGAATTTCTTTAATTTGCTATGACTGGGTAATTTCATTCACGAATTTCTTAAATTTGCATTGAAATTTATCAATTGATATAGGCATGTTCTCTTCCTTAATCCCCGACGCCATTTCAATCGAATTTTTGTTGAAAAGAATTGACAATAATTGGGGCTTGACAGAGAGAAACAAAACCGACATAGAGTTTTGATGGATTCCCTTCATTGTTCTATGTTTTTTAGGTGAGTACATATTTTTATTTAGGCAATTTGACATTGATTAATTCCTTTGGAGATGTGCTTGAAACTGCTGAGTATTATGTGTAAAGGAAATGGGGTTGACATATTTGGGTATGGCACAGTGCACGAAAATCATATCTTTGATTAAAGTTATATCTTTGATTGTGTTAAGGTATAAGCCAAATGGGACTCGTTATGTATCGGACTTGTACAATTTTCTTCTGACTCGGGTAAGAGTCCGTGATCCACATTGTCTATCTCCTTGGTCTTTGAGAGGTCTTTAATCTCGTGGATTAAGAGTAATATATGGTTGATGGTTTTAATTGTTCTAATGGCGTATTTGATTTGCAGGATTAATGAATGTAACTCCAATGCTTGAGTCAAATTATAGGTCGGGCATTCTGCTTCTTTCCCTTGTTAAGGTAGAAGCAAAGGTACGCCCTTTTCCAAGTGATTTCTTGGTATTGTAACATATATGTAAGAATTCGATATTTTGGTCCTTATGTTGGATGAGGTTCTCAAAATCATGGGCAGATTATGGTCCTTATAAACTGATTATGTTGTGGCCATGTAACTTTAGCTATAGTTAAGACATTGTGTAGATAATTCATCAGAATAAATTTTTAGTATGGCTCTATTGTTTTATTTATCTCTTGGATCATAAAACTATTAATTTGGTATAGCTTCCCATGCCCTTCTCCTCAAGGCCATCCCTCCTTGTGTTGAACCTATTATCGAAGCATAATTTCCCTCATCTATCTCCCAGGTAGTGTTGAAGGGTTGAAATGGGGTGAGTCGGACATCCTTTGAGCTGTTGTTGATCTTTGTGCATTGCAACTAAACCGATGGGCCAATAGAAGGTTATGTCCTGTTTGTAATATGAGTAGTCTATTTGTCAAATTCAATACACATTTTCCTTAATTTATTGACAACATCAATTTGATTTTTGGATCCTATATTGTTGTGTCATATGTTTAACCTCAAACTAAATACTTTAGGGGATGCTAGATGCACTTTTTTGCTTAATTATTATATTGTGCTTTTATTTTGTAAACTGTTAAACTAATATATGCAGCTAAACTAACTTGATTTTGTATTTATATAGATTTTTTGTAATCACCTTATAGATAATTTTTCTAACTATGATGTATTTCTATTTTCTTTTCTACTGGTGTTTTGAAGACTATTTTGAGATTGGAAAGAAAGAATGCTTGAAATGTAGGAATCATGGATATATTTCCATTACACTTGCTCTTAACTTGATTGACTTAAAAGATTTATCCCTTTTTTAGAAAGTCTAACCTATTATGCTCCCCTTAGCTCTTCCCATCTCCTTGTCATGGTGTTGATGCCCTTGGTATAACCTTTCCATCCATGGACAAAATTTGTTGGACCATTTTCAAACATTCATGCATCTTTGATATCTCGCGATGGAGATGGAGCACTCCATGTATTGTAATGCAATGCACCGATGATGCAGTTGTAGCTCCGAACATCAAGTGGTGTTTGTTTGTTCGAGTTACATATGTTTGTTTGATAAGAAGTTAAATACTTTTGCAATTTTGTAAAAGTTCTAATAATTCTCTATTTTTGCGAGATGTGGACTTGTTTGGAGATGTAGACTGCTCATTCAAGTTTCAACACTTCCTTACCTTTTATAAGTAGTTAATGAAGATTTATACTTTCTAAATTATTTGGAGGACTTCATTTTTTTTTTTTAGTTTTTTGGTTAATATTGCTTGTACTCGAATATCAATTACTATGAGAACTTCTAGTTTCTTCGATTGTTTTTAGATTATGTGTTTTAGGATGTTTTTGGTATTAGGTTATGTTTTATATTGTGTATTCGCAGATCGGTGGTATTCAAAGGAATTAATACATATCAATTCGAGTTTGTTGTTACTATATATTAGTGATCAATAGTTTATTACATTATTTTAAAGATTATTGGTAAAATTATATATTTAGGTTATCCATAATATTATTAACGATGAAAATGTTAATCGTTAAAGAAATAACGATGAACCAAATTGGTTGTTAATGATCATGATTTAATTTTTGTATTTATGGTTCTTTTAAATCTACAACGAAAAATTTTGTCGTTAATGATATGTAGTTCATCGTTATTCAATCAACTAATTACGACGACATCTTGTTTCATCGTTATTTTAAGTGACGACGAAAATTTTAAAGTCATCGTTAAAAGTATTAACGAGGGAACCACTAACGACGACTGACGACCAAAATTGTTTTGGTCGTTAATCACTTTTAACGACGATAAAATGTACTTTTAACGACCAATTTCTCCGTCGTTAGAACCCTTTTTCTAGTAGTGTTCCCCACGCACTATAGCGTCGAAATTGGAGTGAGTCTCCAAGCAATCAATCGCCGATCTCAAGTATTCCTCATTATTTGTGATTTCCAACGTCTCATGAATCTTGGCGGCAGCATAACCAAGTGGTTTTTGTGTGATATCTCCTGATTTAGCAATGCAAGCTGCGTAGAAAGTAACATTGCCACAATACCCTCGCGGCAAGGCCGGATTCTTCAATTTGTATCGCCCATTGATCGGTATGTAGACCTTCACTTCTTGATCGCCAGCCAGTCCACGGGCCTTGCACCCTGTGCGCCATATGTGACCGGCTACCACTTCGTATGTCGTTAGTTTATTTTTCACACCCGAGGAGGTTGAGGTCGCCTTTTGCTTTAAAGAATTAACTTGGTCTTTCGTTAACTTGAAGACCGATGCTATTGTGGCTTTCTTATTAAGGTTTAAACTTATTTGAAAAGTATCTGCATGTACATATGTGAATCAAGATAAATCGGTAATATTAGATACTATATCCGATTTACAACATGTAGTAATACATACACTTGGCATATTTGACACCGATTAAAATTGCCTTTAAACTTAATCTCCAGCTACTTAAAGTACGTACCAGGGGGTGGATGAAACTCGACATGTTGAAACTTGACTTGGGGTGGGTTACGCGGAGCAAGGTATGGTCTCCTCTCATGGACGGGCATGAGCTCGGGGTCGAGCTTGAGCCCTTTGGTTAGCTTAGCCCACGAGTTAATTAAGTGGACGTAGCCCCAACCATCAGCTGCATGGTGATTGACAGCAAATCCTAGGGTTACACCACCGCATTTGAACCGAGTTAGTTGGATCATGAGCAGAGGGACGGAGCTTAACCCCTTTGAGTAGTCACAGGAAGGAGTGACCAACTTCTTTAACTCTAAGGAGGGCTTAAAATCTCCAAGATCGGATAGCGAATAATGTGTGGTCTCTGCCTCGATAAACAAGGCCCCCTCACCATTGCAATCGATCTCGAGTCGCCCGTTTTCATCCTCCCTAAGCCTACCGGCCATAGGGTAGAAGGGTACCAAGACTTTGCTAAGATTATTCTTCATTATTATCGTATCGAAAAATGGAATATCGCAGCCGTTATTATCAGCAGTTGGATGATAAACATATACAGTGGGAACATGGAAGAAAGGCGTGCTTATGTACATGTCTAGCCTTAACAGCCAAAGTGGCCGTTTCGGGGTCTCTTCTGCTGGCCTCACCATGGTGGATTGCTTTATCATCACTTTGTCGCTCATTTTGCTTGAATTTTTCTGATCTGGTTTTGATGAGGGAGATGAGCTAAGAGTCTCTTTGATTATATACTAGTTTAGGTTATGGGACATAAATAAAATTCAACTTGGGTTGGTGAAATGTTATTGGCAACGTATTGTGGCAATCAATGAGAGACCTAGAGTGATGTGCCATTGATAAGAACTGTTGGTTGGGACACAAAATTTTCATGGGAGCACGTAGAAATTATTGAATAGCAGAGATAATTATTTTTTTCTTTTTAAAAAAATTTAACATAAATTGCATATTGAATCCATGTGAGTGTTACTCATAAAATTGCATTATACTCGTTGGTATTGGTAATAAATTCCAGTGCAAAAGTCTGATTCCTCCTTTTACTAATCCTGACAAATATGCCATTATTTTTATTACGAAAGCAATAGTAGTTTACCAGAATCATTAATTTGGATTTTATTGCAGTAACAATACGAGACACTTAGATTTGAGCGTGGTATTAAGGAGGAGATAATAGAAGTAAAGAACCTCTACTATGAGATATGAGGTGGATGGAGTAAAAAAATCAACCATATATAAATTGGGTAACTGTGCGACAATGTTTTATGAAAAACCTACTTTCTCCACATCTTATACGGGTTTTACCTACAATTTCTCGACCTATTTTTAGCTATAATAACAATCTAAATTAACCCAAGAACAACTTGATGAGCCAAGAAAACTCGTCGAGTATCAGCAAAAGGCAATGGAATGTAATGCCCCCAACCCATAATCACCGATGTAATCTAAACAAACCGCTAGCTTATGATTAGCGCAGCGAAAATGAGGTTAGGGGAATATCACCGCCGCCCTTACCGGAGGAAAGGTGTTGAGATAAATATAATACCGCAAGTGCACGGTGTAGTTGTAGCTAGGAACCGGCAAGTACGGGTCGTGTCCACAAGGAGCTCGTTTTCAAATACTAAATCCACCTAAAAACTCTAATCTAGGTAAAAACTCGGTTCGACAATGATTTGGTTTTTAGATCAACTAATAACAAAATAACTAAGAGAAACCGATGAATAAAAAGCCTTAGATTGGGATTAATCACACTCATATGCCTGAAACTAGAATCGAATACCGCTTGAGATTTGCCTATGCTAGTAGTTTAGAAGAGGAGACACCAATTAAGCCTATCTTCGCCTACTTTCGAAGGTCAAAGACTAATCTTGCACAATCCAATCACCTATTTTCATGGGATTTATAAAGGGCAAAATTACAATGAATGCATCTCACAACCCCCAATTAAAACCTTAATTATTTTCATATCAAAGTTCTAATCGTTCACAACGTCATTCTAGGTAAGTTTTCATCTTTCGATGTTCCACAAAACCCTAATAAAAGCATATGAATCCTCTCTCGAGGCAATCAATGAAAGAGTGATGAACGAAGTGAATTCTAACATAAAAAGCATAGAACAACCCAATTGGTACTCAATTCATGATTATCAAGGCATAATAGGGATCAATCCCAACCTAAGTAAAGAAATTAGCCCCTAAACATGATACTAAACAATTGACAAAGATTGGAGAAAATAGCCATAGAGAAACAAAGAGAAATTGTGAAGAAAAGATAAAGAGAAGAAATTACGATTACCGAATAAAAAGTTTGATGCGATTCAATCATAAAAACTTGAATTAGATGAACAATAAAGAGTGTTCTTGAGTCTCCTCTCGAGCCCTCTCGAAACCCTAGCTAAATCTCCAAATTATGGAATAGAATCCCTCAACAAATACAATTAGGAAACTTAAATAATCGCCGAAACAGTGAGTCGCACGGCCGTGCGAAAGTCGCACGGCGTACCGTGCAAAAAATCTGCCGCGTTCGTGCTCTCTGCTCGTTTCGCACGGATCTGTCCAGATTCCGCACGGGGTACCGTGCGCGTCTTCAATCTTCCAGTAACTTGTCGCACGGCCGTGCGAGATGTGCACTGAGGGACCGTGCGGCCTTCCTTCACTTCGGGCCTTTCGCTCGATGATCTGCACGGCTAGTGCAGGCTTCGCACGAGGGCTGTGCGACTTCTCTTGATGTGTTTTAGGCTTCTTTCTTGCCTCCTCTTGGGCCCGAACTCTTCTCTTCATCGTTTTTCATGAAATTTACCTCGAATCTCTCAAATTTAAGCCCAAAAACCCGTAATAAAGAGATTTACGAACTTAGGTGACGATAAAGAGAAAATGAGCAAAATCTAACCCAAAACTAAATAAATATCATTGAAATCATTATGGAATTGGGCTAAATAATGTCTTAAAAACCGGCAAAAACGAGGTCTAACAAAAGGGTAAGGCTCTGAATATAACTATATGTATTTTTACTCGTGGTTACATTTTGCTACGCAATTACAACTTATATGATCATAAACAAAAGTGCATATTTATATTCGATAAATGAAGTCAATGACACTCGACCAATAATACCCCGTTGCCACTTGCGAACCTCTAAATCTCAAACAGAACTCTTGTATTACTTGATACCTTCAACATCTTTACGTAAAACAAAACAAGAAAAATATTTTCGAAATATGAGGCGAAACTCATTATTAAATAATTGAGTTGAATTGAGCGTCCGCATTTCAATTCATTTGTAAATAAGGGGAGAGCATAATTTAAAACAGTTGCTCATTTATTATTCGAGTGGTTACCCTTGCGATCATCAAATTTTCCGTAATTGTGCATACACCCAAACCGATCAAGAAGTCTAGTTGGTTGGGGTAACATGTACGAGTGTGACCAATGATGATAATTGATGATAATGATGGACGTGTCTACTTTTATATACAAAATACTCGTTTGCAAATGATTGTTTGTTGCAATTGAAATCAGCCATACCCGGCTTTGATTTATAATTGAAATACTGAAAGGCATGATAAATGAACATCCCCGATAAATTAAATTTGATTTCCTTCTTTGTGATCTTATACGAGATTGGAACGAGCGATGATCGATGACCTTTAATAAAATTTTACAAAAATAAATCTCGTTAAGAAAATCAAGTTCTTATTTTTTATTCGTTTAGTTATTTCTATTTTTCTCTGAACGTGTTTTATGACTACCTTATTTAATCACTTTTAAAGTTAATAAAATTTGTTTAGCTTGTTTTAGGATAACATATGACAACTTTACAACTTGATTACATATATCTTTATTTGACCAATGATAAAGCTTTAATTATCTTTAACTTCAATTCCTTCCTTAACAATTAATATGATAAGTACCACGAATATTTATTTAGGGTACTAATTTACTTAACTACTATATTATTCATTCATTCATTTATTTATTTTTCAAATTTAATTTTTAATTGACATGCATAACTTTTTATTTCTTTTTCATAATCACACTTTTCATTTCTTTTAACTAAAATTCACAAACTACAACTAAAAGCAAAACATATAAGATTATTTGCATCCTTTTAACCTATATTTCTCGAGTTCTTGTTAACTATTTTTTTCATCTAAAGTTTTGAAAAATGATTTTAAATCCCTTTAAAATATAATGTAAACTATATTAGCGACCCAAATACGGCTGATGACGTAAGAAAATGGAGTGTTTAGGCGAGATTTTTAAAAATTAGAGTTGGAAGCCTCAAATTACCCTTAATGAGGTATGATAGATGAAATTAAATTCCTAAAATCTCTCTCTCCAACAGTCATGTTTAGATATTATAAATTCTTTTAATTCTTCTTCTTTATTCTTCTTCTCCATTATTGTTATTCATTATTTTTCTTTTTCTATGCCCTCTTCTTTCTTCTACCTGGGTTTTTAATATTTTGTTGGTTTTTAGTATGATGTTTTCTATTTTCATCAAAAGGTTTGTTGCTCTGTGAAAGCTTGGAAGCTCGCTTTTCTTTTGTCTATCGTTTTGCCTCGTTGCTCTTACTTCTAACCTCGCTCTGCTCGTTAATGCTTCAAAGTTGGAAAGTTGGTATAATTATTATTTAATTTTGTACTTTTAGAATCGTGTTTTTTGCAAATGCATAGCAAGTTTATATAAAATGGAAGACATTTCTTCATCAAGGAGCAATCGGTGATGGGCACTCGTGGACATTTTCACTTGTCTGCTTCACTTTAATAAAATTGCATACCATTTTCGTCTTCATAATCGTCACTTGTTGCTTCACTTCAACTTTCTTCTTTGATTTCACTTGCTATGCTTGATCAAAAATGGCGATGATTGAGATTTGTATGGTTGAAATCGTCCGGCCGGATGAGAGAGAAAGTGAAAGATATATGAGAGAGAGGCAGAGTTACAAAATGGATGAAAGATGAGAGAACGAAGATCGAGTAAGTTAATAAAGTTAATAAGACAAATTTAGTTTTTCATTTTCACTTAAAATTTTTTATTTATTGGCACAAAACCCGACGGGCAGTGTAGACATTTCACACCTCTGTTAAACCATTTGGACCGAATTTGGGCCACTAATATAGTTTACACCATAATATAAGGGGATTTAGAATCATTTTTCGAACTTTGTATCTAAAACATAGTTAAACAATAACTCGTGGTTTTAATAGTGGCCCAGTTTATATACTCCTTTTCTTGCTTAAATTGGTTGCCAACTCTTATGTTTCTGTGGCCCAAAAATTTTCAACCTAATCTAGTCATCCTACTTTTAATTTTTAATACATCTTTTTCTTTTTTATTCTTCCTTTAAAATTTATTATTTTTTCTTTTACTAATATTTTTGTTACATTATTTTATAATATTTTTAGTTTAAATAATATTAGATTTATAAAGTAAAATTACACTAATCTGAATTTAAAATTTCAAGACCGAAAAATTAAATGAAGGAATATATTTAAGCTTGAAACAATGGCTCTAATAAAATCTATATTTTTTTAATATAATTTTATTTATTTATTGATATTTTATTTATTTAAACAAAATAAGTATAGAAGTAATAAGTTACAATTAATAGTTTGTGAGCATGCTTAAAATTTTACGTATATGTCCATGCATTGTCGTCGTTGTCATCCGGGTTGTGCATTTGAAATAACATTGATTGACATAAACATATATAATATGACACGAAAATTTTAAATTTAAAATGTAGGCGCTCATAATAATTTGGTGTATTAAAGTTAATATGTTTTATTATGGTCGGAAGAAATAATGAAACTCATCGAAAGTCTCCAATCAAAAGTTGACATAATCTTTGGTTCTAAGTAATTTTTCTTAGCATGATTTGTGTGTTAAACTAATTTGACTTGTTTTATAACTAATTCTTAACATGGTTTGTATGTAGAACTTCAAAGGGGTTTGTTTTATGAACTTATTATTTGACTTATAACTCAGCTTATGAATGTTGGTTGCTTTTATGAATAGTCGGTGGTTTGTGTATTTGTAGATGAGTGTAATTTATACGAGCGAGATGAGCAAAGTGTATGTAATGTGCGGGAAATATATGTAAAAAGTAAAATGTCAAAAACAGCAGAAATTATTGTAAAATGAGTAAAAATTTAAGGGCAAAATCAAAATTCAATGTTGTTTTAGTCAAAAATTCCGATGCAATTTTTTTTGATCCGACGCAAAAAATCAAATCAGAAAATTATCAATGAAATCTATCGTTGGATGGTGATCCGACACTAAGCCGAGGAAACGCGACGCTAATAGCGTCTTATTGTGATCCGACGCCATTTAGAGTCGGACGACATTCGACACTAAATCGACGCTAAATAATTTAGTGTTGAGGTATTTGGCGTCAAATTTTTATCCGACACCGATGCTAAACTGGATTAGCCTCGGATATTTTAGGTTCACCGTCGGATAAAATTCGAACCTCAATGCGAGTTTTACTATAGTGGGAGGAGAGCGGGCGAGTTAATTACATGGTCTTAGGCCTCACATCAACCAAATTAACTGTAAATATTAGTGTGTATTTAGTGATTTTTTTAATACAAACTCTCACAAGAAAAAGAGAAAATTTATTAGAAAAAAAAATTATAATTTTAGATATTAATTTTATTGAATAAATTAAAGTGAAAGGGTCCTTACCAAGTGACTGTAACTAGGTCAATAATAGACCCATCATCTTTTAGAAAAGAAAAAAATAGTGAATAAAAAATTAGGATAAGAAGAAAAAAATGTAGTGAATACCACTTAAGTCATGTACTTTGCCATTTGGAATTAATTGCAACATTTTAAAAAGCTTAAAAGGGAAAGCTTAATAAACAAAAAGCAGAAAAAATCTCCTAATAAGATATCGATACGAATTACGCATGTATTGAAAGTTAAAACTAATTACTAAACCACATCAAAATCAAATTAAGTACTTAATTTTCTCATAATTAATCATATAATCAACCAACTAACTCAAGTGATACAGTTTAATTGATCTTAATTAGTCACTCTCAAATTTGTTACCGCATCACCATCACCTTAAAATAAAACTTGCAAGTTAGTTAATTAATTAATTAATCACCCTAATTGGTCCTTATACCAAATATGTACATTAGTAAAGCACCACTTCAAAGTTCTGCAGTGACACTACGGCATAAACTGGGTTGATTTCATAACAGCATAACGACACCAAAACAAAAAGAAAAAAAGAAAAAGAAAAAACAAAAGTTCATGAGCCTTTGGAGGAAAATTATATATGTATTTTCATGAGAAAGAAAAAAAAAGCACATGATTTTATATTTTTTAATGTAAATTTTAGTCAACTACAATTTCAAGTGAGGGCCACACAAAATTGAATATCTGCCTTTTAATTGGCTTTATTATTAAATTGGACCTGATTTTTAGTTGAAAATTAAATCTTAATAATGATCTTAATGGGTTATAAAAGTACGAATTATATGACTGTCTTAAATGTCTAGATCATATTTATTATATATGTTATTTTTTTATTATTTAAAATTTATATACTTATTTTTATAGCCTTCTAAAAGAAAAAGATACTTTTATTTTCTAGTGATATATTAAATTAATAAATTTATAGATCCGAGTCTATAATATAAGTATCACAAAAGAGATCCTATGTGAAAGTTAAATAAGAGCCCTGTATTGGAAGAAGCAGAAAAGTCGGGCACTGGACCGACCGAAAAACTTGTTCACTATCGGCCCACTCACTGAGGTGTGGCCGAGTTGGGCTAAAGGAGACAAGCAAACGCACCATGAGAAAGAAAGTCCAACAATTCCAAGAGTGCCGTCGAAGCGTAGGGGAGAGCAGGCAGGAAACCCTTGGCCGGAGCTCGCCAGATAAAAATAATGGAGTGCGCGGCGAAAGGGAGAGGGAGTCGCTGTGTGGGCCAGCCGGTCAGACGATGCGTTCGTTGCGGAGCTGTAACCTATTGTTCTCTCTCTCACCAGGTGCGATTTGATATCCATTCTGTAATTTATTGTTACGATAATGCCTTGGTGGCTTGGTGTTGATGGGTGTCTCATGGTTTTGGCGATTTCTTGTTGTAATCAATGTAATTTGGCTGTTGAATGATTAATGAGATGGATATGAATATGAGTGGTAATTATTCTTTGGAAGACTTGTCTTCTCATATGTAGACTATATAACTTGGTACTTTGATAATGCTTCAAATTTCAAGTATGAGTTTTATTTACTTGTGTGTGGCTTTTTCCTTTTTTTTTTTGGTTGGGGGGTAAAGAGCTCTAAAATTGGCTTCTTAAGGCCATGACTGCGTCTTTAACTGTGATTCCTTTTCTTGTATGTATTTATACACAGAGGGAGGGGGGACTGTAATTCTCTTTGGGACAAAGTAGAAATATTGGAAGTCATAGACTCATAGCATAGTTTTACCTAATGAATTCTCTAGATATTGGACCAAGTCAGTTGGTGGGTTTTCCCATTCAAGAAGCCATGTTTATGACTGCAGAGCTCAACAGATTTGTAGAAACACAAAATGTGGTCATAAGCTTAGCTTATTCAATTTTTGGTTCAAATTTAGCTAATAGTGGAAATCACAATTTTTTGAAGAGGGGGGTGTTAATGTAGTTTTCACTTGTCTGGTTTTCGTCCTTCATGAATTGACACACTCTCAAATTAGCTTTGTTATCTCATAGACTTGTACTTTCCTTCCCTGCCTCTTGGGTAGTTTGGTTGGTTTGGAAGGGAGTTGATTATCATTAACAAGACGAGAAATATTCTTGACATTTTGGTAAATGCCTTTTGGAAAGAATTGGATACTTAACTCCCATTGTTATGGTCTTATGTAATAGGAAAACAGCTTATCATCTTGCAGCCAATTTGGTCATATTCTAATCTCTAGTCTTGATGCCTGCTGTAATCAATTTGTTTCTACAGTTTAGGTGCTGAGGTTGGTTACGGGTTAGCATTAGATTTTTGTGAAGGACTATCCCATGTTTTTGGCTTTAAATTTTACCTGCTGACAATCTGCTTCTAGATTGCACACTGGAGTGACCACAAGCAAGAATGTGAAAGGTTGGAGCAACAAATGAGAAATGTGGATATAGTGAATAAATTTCCTTTCACATTTTGCGGAGAAGCTACACTTCAGGTATTCTTCACATGTTCTGTCATTGGGGTAATTGATATTCTCCAGGTCACACAAGAAGCTATACCTGATGCTTTACAGTTACATATGTTTTGCCTGCATGTAGATTTCTGATAAGAAGCAAACTAGATGTTCATTTCTTGAAAGAAGGGGCCTTCATCAAGTAGGAATGTGGTCATATGAATGCTCTTGTGCGCCTCTTAATCTATCAGGGTATGTTCCTTCATAATACTCCAGCTAGCATATTCTTCACTTATTCTTGGTTGGGAGCCTTGCTGGGAATAACCTTTTATATAATTAATTTGAATCATTTTTCATAGATTGTTCGTACATTGGAACCTCTCGAGCACGTTTGCCCCGTGTACTGGTATTGCCTTTCTCCACGTGTGCCCTTTTCTGGATATTAATTTATTTTAGGAAGGGCTCCTTAACATCTAATGCAGACCCTGTATCTCCATTATCAAAACAGTTAATCTGCTGGAAGGAATATTATGAATGGAGATGTATCCCGTTAGAATCACCAGCTGCAGTGCTGCTTCAATGGGTAACTATGCTTTTTCTGGATTGCTGTTATTACTCTGTGTTATCAACTCATTATGCCTCTTCTCATTTTCTTTTGCATAGGAAAAATTATTATGGGCAAACTAATGCAAGATGTCTCATGAGTTTCTGCTGCATTGACTAGATAACAGTGTTAGTTTCTTGTAGTTTAAAATAAATAATAATACTAAGAAAGGGAAAAAAATTCATTACCGGAAGTTGGGCACATCTTTGTTTTCATATTTTTTTATTGACTGTTACTTATTAATTTATTGTATTGGTTTTGACATCTATTGTCTTGTTTGTGGCAGCCCCTAACAATTTACCATGCACTCCAGCTTAATGCTGTTAAAGGGAGAAATGATCAGGGCAAAAAGTAATCAATATTCACTATCTTGGTAAGCTCTCTGTCTTCATCTTTGTTTCGTAACGTGCCTGAGAGAATTTCATTTCCATTTATCTTCAGTATGATTAGACATCTTTGAACATAATTTATTTCTCACTGTTTTTTTCCTCTCTGGTGTGTAACAACATGAATGCACTTCTACAAGACCTACTGATAAGAATTCAGTTTAGTTGTGTATTGGATATGAACGAAAGGCAGTAATTGACCTGCAGACTTTAAAGTAAAATACAGGTTAAAAAAGGACCGAGCACGGAGAATCTTGAATCCTTTCAGCTTTTTTCCTATTGTCGATGATAAGGTGGGATAAAGATCCTCTAGGGAGTTGTCCTGCATATAATTGTTTTGCAGTTTCTTCTATAGCTGGCTTCGTTATCATCTTTCTGATCCTTTTCCTCATTTGTGTTTTATTTGATGTCTGGTCTGGGGTTGCATTATGGTGAAAATCTTTCTTGTCCTCTGGTTTTGAATAGCTAAAAATGATGATTTGCCTTAGTTCAGGAGACCTATCAAGACTCTCTCTCTCTCCGGAAGTCTGGATGTCATGTTCCCATGTTAATGAGAATGCAGGACATAAGTAAGGTTGATACAACAATGTGACTCCCACATCATCGATGTCTTTGAAGTGGCCATGAAAAGGAAATCTAGATCTAAATGTAAATTGTGGTCACATTAGTAAAGGCCATTCCGGTTATTACACTCTGAATATCAACCAATGCAGTTGATATGTGATTTATATATTTATGTATTTGTTTAATATCATGCCTGAAACATCTATACTGCAATCATTCCCATGTATCTGAGTATATTATTTTAAATATTATCATTGTTATTGTACAAGTACAACAAAAACCTGAGCAACTCTGGAAAAAAAGTCATTAAGACAACTGCAACTTGTGAAACGACATCTATAAATCTAGCAAGCTTAGACTTCGTTCATCCCTCTAATGGACTTGGCCTTTATAGGACTCCCCTTAAAAGTGGGAAGAAAAACCTTCATAATACTCCATGTACCTCCCTGAAAGATGCATTAGATTTATGAGCAAGCTCATGTTAGCATTCCCTATTTTCATCTGCTGATACTGCTTTCTGAATGTAACCAGTTATGCTGAGCTCATCAACAGATGAAAATAGGGAATGCTAACAAGATGAGAAACATTCTTGATTCAAAGCATTCTTCATTGACTGAGTACTACTCTACTAGGTACTGATTGGTTCATAAGTCTAATTAGTTACTGCACGATGAGCAGATTGTGAACATAAGTGATAAGCCATGTTGTTTTATGCTGGTTATAATTATGAAGTTATTGTTGTCTACTGCTTGTGTTGATCTATATCTGTGTTGAAGATATCATATGCTTGTATCCCTCAACTATTTGCTTCAATCAAACATATCTGTAGGTCCTGATAAGGAGCTTTTCCAACTTGCATGCTTTGGGGAATTAAATGCACTTCTTCCTCAGTACAATGTGCACATAGAGCTTATTGGACCTGCAGTTCCAGAGCATAGGTTAGTGGAGTTCTGATATTTTGAGCTTCCTTTTTTCTTGAAATATGATTCAGTGGCTTTCCTTGTGTGCCCTAGATAGACTATGGAGACTTTGTGCCTGGAAAATGGTTCTTTTTTTCTTCTTTCATTCCCCCCTTTTTTTGGGGTGGGTGGGTGGGTTGTTATGAGGCTAATCTTGCTGGCAACCGCGAGAGCACTCCTAAAAATTGTGATGTTGGTTGATGAGATGACAGGAGTTGGGAAACTGAGCTTGAGATATTTTTGTATCTAAAATGAGTTTGTTCTCTTTGCTTGCTCATCAACTCAATTTACGTGTGAGATATCTTTGTATCTAAAATGAGCTTGCTCATGAACTCAATTTAAGTGTTTATTTGGTCAAAGTTCTCGATGAACAATGGATGCCATATCTAAATGGTGAATGAGTGCAGTTTTTGTTTCTTGTGCTTCTATTAAAAGGGACATAGGAGGAGGTTCATTAGAAAGATCGTGTTTTGTTTGTGGATGCCTGCTAATCATTCATTTTGCTTTCATATTAAGCTTCATTTATCGTATGATATCCTTTCTTGAACTCCATCATCTGTAAATCATGCTGGTATGGTCTTCATTTTTCTAGACGACCACACCTACCAAAAGTCCTTTTGCACATCTAACCTTGTTTTACATCTGTATTCCCTGTTTACTCCATAGATTTGTGTATCTAAGTCTTGGCAGAAAATGCAACTATCAGTTTTTTTTTCTTTTCTGCTGGCTTGTAGTTTGCTGTAATCTTCTTATATATGAGGATTCTGTGACTAACATTTATTGCTAACTTCTTGTGTTTGCTTTAAAACTAATAGAGACAGCGAAAGGATCAATCTAGATACGTATGCATATTGTGATGATAAAGATTGCAAGTGCAAATTACCAAGCGAGAATTGCAGTTCTGCAGTGACACTACGGCTTCGTAGAGGTTGCTATCATGATTGCTTTGGAGATATCATTAAGGTCTCAAATTCTCGCTATTTCTATCTTTGAAATCTACCTTTCATGATGATGCCAGGGTCTGACAATTGAATATTCTTCAAAAATGGATACTAGTAAGATTTAATCGAAGAAGACTAAGATATGCATGATTGCTGGTATGGATAATGAAAAATGTAAGGTACTTATTCTGTCAAGGGGAAAAGCTTGATTGTACGAACAGATAATTGGATCTAATCCAGTGTGTGTTTAGATGATGAGCAATGGGATGAAAATTATTACAGATTTAGTCTAGCTTTACCTGTGGATAGTAGCCAATATACAACTAATATGGCCTCTGCCTCACCCTGAATTTGCAATATTCTGGGTAGAAAAAGTTAGTTGGTCACAATTCCACTTCAATTCTAGGTTCAACTTTAATCCCACGGCACTCTCCTCCTAGGTGATGAGAAGTATTCATGACATCCCATAGAGATGCACAGTGGAAGCTGATTAAATGAATTATTATATTAGTAGCTTATGGAATCGATTTAAATGAAAAACAAAGCTTTAGAAGCATTAATCTAGCGTTTACCAGACTTTTTTTTTTTTATATATCTGAACATATAGAAGCCATCATGAATGAAGGGAATGGTAAATTTTCTCAAAGCATTTCTTTCTCTGAATCATCTCTTTTGTCTGCAGGATTCTTTTCCTGATTTGATTGTCGCACCAAATGCTGGTATTGCTGCTTATCTGAGCTGGAAGGAGACAGTTGTATGTCTTGCACTGTTCAATATCTCTCTGCTTTTTTATATACAATTTATTCGACACTATAGTTATAGGAACTCTCAAAACCCTTTCCCATTCAGGATACCGCCTACAATAACTATGTCCAATGTAGGCCCCACTTTTAAGAGTATGAGAAATCCATATGTAGGCAACCTTACTTACTCTTGCGAGTATTTCTGCAACTGGAGGATCCGGATCATGATCCCTATACAAACTACAAAGCATAAACTAGATTAAACTACTGTTAATAGATGGTAGACTCCACAGTTGCTTACATGGGCAATCCTTAATCTCTGTAGCTATGCTTGAGAGAAGATGCAGATTTATGCTGCTACTGCTGACAATTTTTATATGTTGTTTATTTAGGAGTTGATTTATGATCTGAAGGTCCCAGCAGTATTTACTGACTTCTGTGAAGAAGCAGCTTATCTGGCATCTCGTTGCCTGAGCAGCACAACTGGCTCTCAGCTTGCACTTCCTGTATGTTCTTATTCAAGCATTTGTCATTCCATCATCAACGCCAATCTCTCTCTCTCTCACGTACACTCCCTCTTATGTATTTGCAGATACAGGCAAATCCATTCAGGCAACCATTGGCAATTGAAGACCCTGCGTTGTCTCTCCCTTGCTATTCTAATTGCTTTCTTTTTGGGATATGAACCGCCACTGGCAACCACAGTGAAAAGTTTCTGAGGTCGGTGGGTTCCAAATCACCAGCACGCCTTTGGCCACGAGCTTTATGGTGGTCTTCCAGTCAATCTCGATGAGAATGGGCTTTCTGTAATGTAATACAGATGACAGAGCTTCCAGAGTGCCTTTTCTTCTCTGAATTGCAATTTATCATGTACGAATGACTGAGTTATGATCTTTATTTAAAATTCCATTGACTTCAAAAATAAATAATCCCAATAATTATGAAATCTATGTCAAGGCATATCATGAAATTTAAAAAATCCCAATAATTATGACATCTATTGTTAAGACATATCATAATATCATCATCAACAAGGTAATTGTTTTTTCTGTTTTGAGCGAAAAGTTCCTTTGATTTAAAAAAACTCAAATTTATTTAGTTTTTTAAATATTCTTTTAACTTTATAAATATCCAGTGATTTAGAGAAACAAGTTAGATTTTATTCATAGAGATAATTGTAGTGTTGACAATTCATACCAAACTCTACGGTTGAGCCTTACATCAACTACAAATTATTATTTTAATTTTTTGATAAACTACGAATTGTTCTTTAATTTTTTTCTTGTTTTATAAAAAAACTATGAATTTTTCTTTATAAAATAAAAATTAAAAAAGGAAAATATTTGATCATTGATGTTTCGGCCCATCATGACATCATCAAGTCCCCAACTAACAAAAATAAATGAAAAGTATTTTTTTTTTTTTGGGAATGTTGTTCGTTAAGCCGTGTGTGTGTGTCTACCTCCTCAATCATTCGTTAACGGCCAACGCACGTCGTCTTTCTCTTGTCTCTCTTCCAGATGGATCGCAGTCAGCCTCCGTTTTGACACCCAAATTCTCTCTCCTCCTTCCCGTTTGAGCTTGCCGATAAGGCGTCCTCTTCTCTGCAAGCTCAGATTCGAATCTCTCTCGCTCTCTGGCTTAAGCGCCCGAAAAAGCATATATTCTGATTACTATATAATAAGATGAGAAGAACTGGAAGACCCCAGTTCACTCTGCTTTTCCTGTGCTTTCTAGGGTTCGGGTTAGGGTTTGGTTCGGATTTGGGCTTTGCATTCAAGGTACCCTTTAGAGTCAATGATGTTCTCCCTGTCTTGCCCCGCCAAATTTCATGGCCTGTTCTTAATAATCTCCATAGCGCCGTTGATTTGCTTCCGTCGTTTGTTGGATCGGTGACCCCCAATAATGGTTCAATTCAGTGGAAAGGTGCCTGCTTTTTTGAGAATAGTGCTCGCCTTGAGTTCACTGATGGTGGCGATAAGGGCTTAGGTGGTGGCGTTCTTCGATTAAGTGTATGATTCTTGCTCTATTTATGTTTTTCTTGTTGAAACTGAATTGGAGTGATGATCTTTGCTCTGATTGTTGCTTGCCCAATTAATTTCTATCCTTGATGAGTCTGATTTTGCATTTTGATTAGGTGATTGGGAATGATTTTAGTTTTTGTGCTGTGTAAATTGCGCACTTTATGGCAAATATTTCGTCTTGGATAAAAATGTTGTGCTGTTTTGGGTGTTTGATACAGATCAATGGACATTCACTTATTCAAGCATAATTTGTGGGTCGTTACTGGGATGTAGCTTGTTAGGGGACAAAAGAGTTTAGCATGGTAGTGCTTGATTGTCTTGTGATTTGCTGGCATTTCCAAAACATCAGTAAATGCTAGCCTCGGTAGGTAGCTAGGAGGTCATTTTGCTGGTAAAGCTCATTTAGCATATCATACTGAATGCTTGAATCTTGCTACATTATGAAGTGGAGTGAATATCTTAGGTGTTTGTCTCGTGGAAAGATGACAATAGACTTCTATGCTGATCCATTATGAATTGCATGGTGACGCTATTATCCTTTATTATTCTACATTAGAAAATTAGGTTGTTTGAAATTTGATTAAATTTTATACATGTTCTCCAAATATTTCTTCTCGGGTTTAAATGTTGCGCTCCTTTGGGGCTTTTTTCATAGGTTATTTTGCATTCACTTATACATGCATAGTTTATTGATAAATTGGTATGGATAATTTGTTGATCTTCTTGTGGTTTGTTGATACTTCAGAAACATTAAAAGTGAGTGTGGTATTTAATACACAGCTGGTCATTTTGCTGGTAAAGGTGATTTTTGCTGCAGTTTATGATATTGACATAGTTTATTCAATATAACATGAAGATGAAGTGGCCCAATTTGTCTTTCTGGGGCACCCAAGCTGTCGATTCATTATGAGTTGGACATTTTATTCCATTATGAGTGGCCTGGCACTAACTCTTTGTATGTTATTATGGTAATCCAAGGAGTTGGAAGTTTGATTCAAAAGAGGGATATTACGATTATGTATCCTGAGCTCCTACTGTTCCTGCTTCTGTTGCAGACTTCTTCATCTCACAGCTGGACCTGCATGGATCTTTATGTTTTTGCAACTCCGTACAGGGTCACTTGGGATTATTACTTTGCTGCTAGTGACCATATACTGAAAATTGAATCCTGGGAGGAAGCTGCTGAGCTTGAATATGTATGTTTCTAATCCACTGGTTCTTGTGTCTAGGTCCTGACAAAAGTCAGCTAGGTAGTTGACTTTCTAGCTGGTTATGAAACAGGTAAAGCAACATGGGATATCTGTATTTCTTATGCCATCAGGGATGCTGGGGACACTCCTATCTTTGGTGGATGTGCTGCCTCTGTTTTCTAACTCTGCTTGGGGTCAGCATGCTAACATAGCATTTCTCGAGAAGCACATGGGTGCAACATTTGAGAAGCGTCCTCAGCCTTGGACAGCAACTATTAATCCAGAGGATGTTCATTCTGGTGACTTTCTGGCTGTTTCTAAGATCCGTGGTCGTTGGGGTGGATTTGAGACGCTGGAGAAATGGGTGACTGGTGCATTTGCTGGTCACACAGCAGTCTGCCTGAAAGATGAGGAGGGGAGTCTTTGGGTTGGTGAATCAGGACATGAGAATGAAAAGGTACGAGATGAATTAAGCTTTTTATAGCGAGAATTGGATTAATGCTAGGGGAGTCAAATCTGTGTTTTCCCCTCTCCCAGGTCTTAATAAACCTTCCTATTTTATGCTTTGTCTTATATGAAATCAATGCATTTGATCTACTTATCCGCGATTGCAGGGTGAAGAGGTTATTGCTATCATTCCGTGGGACGAATGGTGGGAACTTACACTGAAGGACGAATCTAACCCACAGATAGCATTACTTCCATTGCATCCTGATGTGCGTGAAAGATTTAACTCAACAGCTGCTTGGGAATTTGCTCGAAGCATGTCAGGGAAACCATATGGTTATCACAACATGATATTTAGTTGGATTGATACCATTGGCGAAAACTTTCCGCCTCCTTTAGATGCTCACTTGGTAATGTAATTTGCTGATGTCTATCATGTTTTTCATCTCAACCCTCCCCCCCAAGTGACTACATTGTAATTTTGTAAGATGGTGTTTGACCTTTTGTTTTTAAATATATTGGCAAACTTTTGTCAATATCGCCTCAAATTTGTAGAATCTTGTTCTATTTTTGAAAGCATATTAATGGACCATTCATTGACTTGTGAAAATGATGGCACGACAGGTCCTTTCTGTCATGTCTATGTGGACTAGAGTACAGCCAGCATATGCGGCAAATATGTGGAATGAAGCTCTAAATAAGAGGCTTGGAACTGAGGTATGCATTCTTACCACACAATTATGCATTGTGCTGCTACTAAATATGAGCCAGTACTAAGAAGGAAAAGGAGTGCAAAATTCTGAGTGCAAAGAATAAGAAAGAAGATCAGTTTTATGTTGTGAAGTTGCTATATTGACAGGGTTAAAGAGCTTTTCTTTTCCCATTATGGGGTTGGGCTGTTTACCACTTCATTTGAGTACTTGGACATTTTTCCCAGAATGGTACAAACCATGTGCATTAGCCTTCATTTTTTTGATGTCACAAGAAGCTTTAACCGTTCTACCACCTAAACATGCAGAAATATACCTCAACTTATTGCAATGAGTGTAAAGAGATTTTTTCCTCCTTATGGGGTTGGGCTTTTTACCCTTCATTTGAGTACTTCTTGGACATTTTTCCCAGAATGGTACAAACCATGTGTATTAGCGTTCATTTTTTGATGTAACAAGAAGCTTTAACTGTTCTGCCACCTAAACATCCTGAAATATACCTCTTCAACTTATTGCAATGAGTGTAAGAGTTCATGGGCATTATCTTGCAAAATTCCAATCATATTTCAAAAATGTGGGAAAATGGACATTGCAGTGGTGTACAACACATTTGGAATTGGAGAATGGTCCTAAATCCCCATAAACATGTTAAGTGGTTACAAGGATCACATAATCAGTATTTGACTCTGGCATTTTGCAGAAGATCCAAGAAAAATAATATACATTAGTCTTTGTATAGGGGGATCCAAATAGGCCATACTGACTCTATTTCCAGAATCTCTTAGGACATTATATCTTTGAACAATTTCAATGATTACATTGGCTTTGTTATCACCATATTATACAGAGCTTGAAGCATGTTTCCAAAACTCCCATAAATGGCCACTATGGTTGTATTTATTGCACTTGTAAACTATTTAGGATGGTCTTAAAGTACTTAAAAGTAGTTTGAGGGGTAAATGGAAACTTACAGTCACTGTTTGAGAAGTACTTGAACATTTTTTCGGAAAGTCCACAAACTTTTATGTCATTTTGGTGGTCCGTATATTGCTCTTGGCACTTTTCAAATGATACCTTGTAGGGTTTTCTGAATATTCCCTTGAAGAATTTCACGATGTAATAACTTCATTGGAACTATTTTGTAGATTTTCAATAGGGATCCTAGAGCACCAAGAAATGGTTATTGTGGAAGTATACAATATTATAATGTTTGTATTGTTAATAATGGCCTTAAAGCACCTTAAAACATCTTGTTGGGATCGAAGAATCATATGTTCACCATTTGGATTCATCTCAATAAATTTTCAAAAAATTTTGAAAATTGTGTGTAATAGGCTTGATATTTTTTTTGGGGGGGAGGGGACTTCAGAGGCATTTACTTTTCAACAATCAAAATACCCTAGAATGTGTTAAATAGATACATAAGCAATTTAATGAACATGATGGCTTTAGTGGTGCCATCTTGAAGATTTGAATCAAGATTCCCATTCAAAATGCCACAAAAGCCTACCTTATAGTTGTATAGACTATAGGCTACATGTTTACTATTACAATAGTCCTAAAGCAAAAAGATTTTGAGGGTTAGAAGGATCCAATAGTCTGGAAGTGACAACAACTTGAGGAGTTACCAAAAATACAAGCATTGAGCATAATAGCCTTCACATTTGAGAGTACCATGATACTCTGTCTACTCCACCTCTGGAACCTTTGAGGATGTTTTTGTTGTCCTTTTATGCTATTTGAATGAGAATAATGCATCATTGGCATTGTGTTGGAGAATTTGAAGCTTAATTCCAGATTGCAGTAAAATTTAGCATTATGGTGACCTTCAATACCTCTAAACTATTCAGAATGAACTTAAATACCATATAGTATTTTAAGAGGTAAATGGAAGCACATAGTCACCATTTTACTACTTCCAATCATCTTCCCAAAAATCCCGAAAATCTTGTATAATAAGCTTCATTGTGGGAATTCAGAATTAAGGTTACCTTACCTTCAAAAATGCTGACAACGTTATTTGTATTCATCAAAACAAGTTCAACAAGCATAACATTTTATGCTATTGATTTTTAAGAGTGATTCAAAAATGCCTCCAAAAGGGACATTTTGGCATAGAATACTATATATATATTGTTCAGAGAATGTACTATATTTCAAAGTGTTAGTAGATGTATGTAGTCTCTATTTGAAGCCTTTTGGATATTTTTTCTAAAATCCAAATGTGTATATAGTAGTCTTCATCTTAGGGTTTGGAATGCTTTGGCCCATTTTTATCGTTGAAACCTATGAGGATGTTCCAAAATATAACTTTGATCCTTTGCTGATACTCTAGTCTGCAAGTGATAACTAGTCCTAAAGCAATTTATTCTAGTCCTAAAGCAATTTAAAAGATTTTGAGGGTTAGAAGGATCCCATAATCTGACAGTGATAACTACTTGAGGAGTTACCCAAAAATACAAGCATTGTGCATAATAGCCTTCACTTTGGGAGTACCATGATACTATGTCTACGCCACCTCTATGACCTTTGAGGATGTTTTTATGTCCTTTTATGCTATTTCAATGAGCATAGTGCATAATTGGCATTACGTTGGAGAATTTGAAGCTTAATTCCAGATTGCCGTAAAAGTTTTAATTATGGTCGCCCTTAATACCTCTAAACTATTCAGAATGAACATAAATACCATATAGTATTTTAAGTGATAAATGGAAGCACATAGTCATCATTTTACAACTTGCAATACATCTTCCCAAAAATACCGAATTCGTGTATAATAAGCTTCATTGCGGGAATTCTGAAGTCTAGTTACTTTTCCTTCGAAAATGCTTACAACCTTTTTTGTATTCATCTAAACAAGTTGAACGAGCATAAGATTTTATGCTATTGATTTTTAAGCGGGATTCAAAAATTCCACAAAAAAGTGGCATTTTGGCATACAGTACTATCTATATATTGTTAAGAGAATGTACTATATTTGAAAGGTTTAGTAGAAGAATGTAATCTCTATTTGGAGCCTTCTGGATATTTTCTCTAAAATCCAAATCTGCATAGAAGCCTTAATCTTAGGGCTTGGAATGGTTTGGCCCAATTTATCATCGAAATCTATGATGATGTTCCAAAATATCACTTCGATCCTTTGAAGCAAGTATGATACCGATACTCTAGTGTGCAACTTATTAACTAGTCCTAAAGCAACACAAAAGATTTTGAAGGTTAGAAAGATCTCGTAATCTATAAGTGATAATTACTTGCGGAGTTACCCAAAAATACAAGCATTGTGCATAATAGCCTTCACTTTGGGAGTACCATGATACTATGCCTACTCCATCTCTGTAACCTTTGAGGATGTTTTTAGTGTTCTTTTATGCTATTTGAATGAGAATAATGCATCATTGGCACTACGTTGGAGAATTTGAAGCATAATTCCAGATTCCAATAAAAGTTGGCATTATGGTAAACTATTTAGAATTAACAGAAATGCCATATAAATGGTACCACATGGTCACCATTTTACAACTTCAATACATCTTACAAAATATCCCAAAAAATGTGTATAATAAGCTTCATTGTGGGCATTTTGGCATACAATACTATGTATATATTGTTGAGAGAATGTTCTATATATGAAAGGCTTAGTAGAAGTATGTAGTCTCTATTTGAAGCCTTTCGGATATTTTTCTAAAATCCAAATGTGTATAGTAGCCTTCATCTTAGGGCTTTGAATCGTTTGGCCCATTTTATCGCTGAAACCTATGAGGATGTTCCAAAATATCATTTCAATCCTTTGCAGCAAGGCTGATACTGATACTCTAGTCTACAAGTTATAACTAGTCCTAAAGCAATTGAGAAGATTTTGAGAGTTAGAAGGATCCCATAGTCCTCAAGTGATAACTACTTGAGGAGTTACCCAAAAATACAAGCGTTGTGCGTAATAGCCTTCACTTTGGGGGTACCATTATACTTTGAGCCGTTTTCAAGTAGTGTTCAATTGATTAAGTGTTTGTTCCACCTCTGTAATCTTTGACGCTGTTTTTAATGTCCTTTTATGCTATTTGAATGAGAATAATGCATCATTGGCATTCCATTGGAGAATTTTAAGCTTATTTGCAATTTTAGGCACATTCTAAATAATTTCAACACCATTCTACACCAATAAAATACTAAAATCATACTCATGGTTGGGTGCTTTCGGATCACTTTAAAGATCCAAAAGACGATGGTAACGTTACAAGTGGTAATCATCAAGATCATCTAAATATAAAGACAATGCTATTAATGTCCCAAGGGGTTTCGGAGGCATAATGGTAAACTCCTTCCAAAACCAAAAAATGAAGGCAATTATCAATGGTTTTCTCCAAGTTTTGGGAAATTTTTAGAATGTTGTCAAAAAATAGCTTAACAAACTTAGTGACAATTCAAAAGGTTCTTGACTATTTTAGACCCAATCTAAATCATTTCCACACCATTGTACACTAGCAAAACACTAAAATGTTCCTCATTCTTGTCCGATATCGAATCAACTTTTAAGATCCAAAAGAAAATGGCAACGTCATAAGTAGTAATCATCAAGATCTTCTAAATTCATAAAGACAATACTATTAACGTTCCAAGGGGTTTCGGAGGCATAGTGGTCAACTCCTTCCAAAACCAAAAAATGAAGGCTATTATCCATGGTTTTTTGCAATTTGTGGGAAATTTTGAGAATGTTTTCAAATAATAGATCAACAAACCTAGTGATAATTCAAAAGGTTCTTGGTTTTTTAGGCCCATTCTAAATCATTTTCACACCATTGTACACGAGCAAAACACTAAAATCACACTAAAATCATACTCATGTTTGGGTGCTTTCGGATCACCTTCTAAGACCTAAAAGACAATGACAACGTCATAAGTAGTAATCATCAAGATCATCTAAATTTATGAAGACAATACTATTAACGTCCCAAGCGGTTTGAGAGGCATAATGGTCAACTCCTTCAAAAACCCAAGATTGAAGACTATTATCCATGGTTTTTTGCCATTTGTGGGAAATTTTCATAATGTTGTCAAATAATAGATTAACAAACCTAGTGATAATTCAAAAGGTTCTTGGCTATTTTAGGCCCATTCTAAATCATTTTCACACCATGTACTCAAGCAAAGCACTAAAATCATACTCATGTTTTCAGGTTACTTTATAAGATCCAAAAGATGATGACAAGGTCATAAGTAGTAATCATCAAGATCGTCTAAGTTCTTAAAGACAATATTGTTAAAGACAATGGCAATGTCATAAGTAATAATCATCAAGATCATCTAAATTTATAAGGACAATATTATTAACGTCCCAAGTGGTTTCAGAAGCTTAGTGAGCAACTCCCACCCAAAAATGAAAGCTATTATCCATGGTTTTTTGCAACTTGTGGGAAATTTTCAGAATGTTGTCAAATAATAGCTTAACAAATCTAATGATAATTCAAAAGGTTCTTGACTATTTTAGGCCTATTCTAAATCATTTCTTTACCATTGTACTCCAGCAAAACACTAAAATCATACTCATGCTTCGGTGCTTTTGGATCACTTTATAAGATCCAAAAGACGATGATAATGTCATAAGTAGTAATCATCAAGATCATCTAAATTCATAAAGATAATATCGTTAACGTACCAAGGGGTTTCGGAGGCATAGTGGTTAACTCCTTTCAAAATCAAAAATGAAGGCAATTGTCCACAGTTTTTTGCAATTTGTGGGAAATTTTCAGAATTTTGTCAAATAATAGCTTAACAAACCTAGTGATAATTCAAAATGTTCTTGGTTATTTTAAGCCCATTCTAAATCATTTTCACACCATTGTACACGAGCAAATCACTAAAATATTGCTTATTCTTGGCTGATTTAAGAGTACCTTCTAAGACCCAAAAGACAATGGCAACTTTATAAGTAGTAATTATCAAGATTATCTAAATTCATAAAGACAATATTATTAACGTCCCAAGGCGTTTCAAAGGTCTAGTGGTCAACTCCTTCTAAAACCAAAGATTGAAGGCAATTATCAATGGTTTCGCAATTTTGAGAAATTTTTAACAATGTTGTCAAACAATAGCTTAATAAACCTAGTGATAATTCAAAAGGTCCTCGACTATTTTAGGCCCATTCTAAATCATTTCCACACACAATTGTACACGAGCAAAACATTAATATGTTGCTCATTCTTGGCTGATTTCGGATCGGCTTCTAAGATCCAAAAGACAATGGTAATGTCATAAGTATTAATCATGAAGATCATATTCATAAGGGCAATACTATTAACGTTCCGAAGGGTTTCGGAGGTATACTTGGTAAACTCCTTCCAAAACCAAAAAATGATGCCTATTATTAATGGTTTTTGCGATTTTTGAAAAATTTTAAGAATATTGTCAAATAATAGCTTAACAAACCTATTGATAATTCAAAAGGTTATTTACTTGTTTTAGGCCCATTCTAAACCATTTCCACACCATTGTACACGAGCAAAACACTAAAATGTTGCTCATTCTTGGCTGATTTCGAATCACTTCTAAGATCCAAAAGATAATGACAACGTCATAAGTAGTAATCATCAAGATCATCGAAATTCATAAGGACAATACTATAAACGTCCCAAGGGTTTCAAAGGTATAGTGCTCAACTCCTTCCAAAACTAAAAAATGAAGGCTATTATTAATGGTTTTTTGCAATTTTTTAGAATTTCCGAATGTTGTCAAATAATAGCTTAACAAACCTAGTGATAATTCAAAAGGTTATTTGTTGTTTTAGGCCCGTTCTAAATCATTTCTAACACCACTCTACACCAACCAAACGCTAAAATTATACTCATGCTTGGGTGCTTTCGGATCACTTTATAAGATCCAACAGACGATGGCAACGTCATAAGTAGGAGTCATCAAGATCATTTAAATTCATAAAGACAATATTATTAACGTCCCAAGGGGTTTCGAGGCATAGTGGTCAACTCCTTCCAAAATCCAAAAAAGAAGGCTATATAATATTTTCCATGGTTTTTTGCAATTTGTGGTAAATTTTGAGAATGTTGTCAAGTATTTTTGGCTATTTTAGGCCCATTCTAAAGCATTTCCACACTATTGACTATTGTACACGAGCAAAACACATTGCTCATTTCTTGGCCGATTTCGGATAACCTTTTAAGATCCAAAAGACAATGACAATGTCATAAATAGTAATCATCTAGATCATCTAAATTCATAAAGACAATACAATTAACGTCACTAGGGGTTTCAAAGACATTGTGGTCAACTCCTTCCAAAACCCAAAAATGAAGGCTATTATAATGGTTTTTTGCAATTTGTGGGAAATTTTCAGAATGTTATCAAATAATAGCTTAACAAACCTAGTGATAATTCAAAAGGTTATTGGCTATTTTAGGCCCATTCTAAATCATTTCCACACCATTGTACACCAAGCAAGGCAAACTGCTCATTCTTGACTCGATTTCGGATCACCTTCTAAGTTCAAAAGACAATGGCAACGTCATAAGTAGTAATTATCAAGATCATCTAAATTCATAAAGACAATACTATTACTGTCCAAAGGGGTTTGAGAAACATAGTGGTCAACTCCTTCCAAAACCCAAAAATGAAGGCTATTATCCATGGTTTTTTGCAATTTGTTTGAAATTTTTCGAATGCTGTCAAATAATAGCTTAACAAACCTAATGATAAATCAAAAGGTTTTTGGCTATTTTAGGCCTATTCTAAATCATTTCCACACCATTGTACACGAGCAAAACATTTTAGTGTTGCTCATTTCTTGGTTGATTTTGGATCACTTTCTAAGATACAAAAGACAATGGCATTTAATACTTCTAAACTATTCATAATGAACATAAATACCATATTGTAGTTTAAGTGGTAAATGGAAGTACATAGTCACCATTTTACAACTTCCAATACATCTTCCCATAAATCCCGAAAATCCTGTATAATAAAGCTTCATGGTGGGAATTCTGAAGTCTAGTGACCTTACCTTCGGAAATCCTTACAATGTTATTTGTATTCATCTAAACAAGTTCAATGAGCATAACATTTTATGCTATTGATTTTGAAGAGTGATGAAAAAATTCCACTAAAAGGAGGCATTTTGGCATAAAATACTATCTATTTATTTTTCAGAGAATGTACTATCTTTGAAAGGGTTTAACAATAAATTCTGGCTTGATTCCCAGCCAAGCTAATTCATCAAGCCACGTTTTAGCAATAAATGACTTGTGATTAATTTAGAAATAAGATGCTGCCTGCTTGAACTACAGATATTTTGGTTTACTTGGTGATAATGATTTTAAATTAAATAATTCTACCTCTGCCTCATGAAGACAGTTTTCTGAATGGTTGCAATTTTTTTGGTGGTTCATTTAAAAACTTAGGTTTCGTCTGGTATAATCTTCATCTCAACGTGTTTGTATCTATTAAATTCAGGGTTTGGACTTGCATGAAGTCCTTGTAGAGATCGAAAATCGAGGCTTAGCATTTGATCAATTGCTAACCGTACCAGAGCGAGATGAATGGGTGTACAGTGATGGGAAGTCTACAACATGTGTTGCCTTTATTCTTGCAATGTATAAAGAGGCAGGGATCTTTGGTCCTTTGTCTAGCTCCATTCAAGTAACAGAATTCACTGTAAGCGACCATACCTCCTTGTACCATCATATATTTTCTTCACCTTCTTTCCCTTTGTTCACCTAGTGACATTGGATTTATCGATAAATTTGTAGATCCGGGACGCATATATGCTGAAAATCTTCGAGGATAATGTGACACGCCTTCCAAACTGGTGCAACACTGAGAATGGACGGGTCCCATTTTGTCAGATTCTCGGAGAATATCGCATGGAGCTGCCTGAATACAATACCGTTGAGCCCTATGCGCACATGAATGAGTATTGCCCCTCTCTTCCGCCACATTATCAGAGGCCTGTAAAATGTTAATTTGTATGTACCACGCACACCTTGTAATATATAGTGGGGAAAATTTATTTATATATTCCTACTATATAAGTTGTTACCACACCTTGACATCGATTATATGCGTGACGTGAAGTACGTGTGGCCAGTATATACCCCTGAAAATAGGGGTATGAATAATAGTGAAAAAAGACACTAATGGCCCGGCCCTATTGTAATGGGGTGGGATCGATCACTCTTAAGAGTATGCTGTAATTTGTGGAGTATTGTATGAGTGTTGCATCTTTGACCTTCTTGACTTGTAAATATTCATTAGATGAAGTAGATCTCTATGGCATTGCAATGAGACGTATATTGTATGTATGCTTTTAGGCTTCGGCAGCTGTTAAGAGTTGAAACTTTCTTTGTTTACCTCTTTATCTAGAAATTTCGGTCCTTTTGAGGCCGCATTTAGGGCTTGGAGAAAAGTGACGCCCCTCCCCCGCCAGAAAAAGGTCAAGCATTTGTGAGCTTTTTTCACGAGGGATCGACACCATGCGTCATTGCACGAACCCAAATTCTTGACCAAAAACTTCCATTCTTAAAAAGGCGGTTGGACTAGCTTCATGTTTGACCCATGCATGAGCCGTCTTTTATATTGGCTTCTCGTGAAAATGTTTCACCCAAGACATACTCTTGACACGTAAAACAATAATATGACTTCAAAGACCTTAGACGTGTAACAGTATAAGAATGGCTCATTTAGGAGTTTCAACCAAGACTGAATCCGGATTATATACGCCATTTGGCATGGTCGTAACTCGTAGGACGTGATCTTTGAGTCCGGTGCTCTTCTGGGGCGACTAAAGAGACCCAATCAAACGATGGGCAAAGCGGGCGTTAAAAAACAATACAATAATGTATAGTGGCAATTGAATCAACACTGTAAATCTGTAAACAATACTTGTAAAAATTATATATTCAATTTCACTATTAATTCATTACAAAAACAAATAGACTGTCTAGTGGAATTCTGGTCCTATCCATGTAATTTTACATCAATTTTACAATCTCATAACCCACTGTTGTCCCTAACCCTAATGAGCTCCGACAAAAATGGAGGCGGGAAAGACTAGAAGATGTGGTACAACAAATTCTACACAGTAACCCAAGATGCTTCAAAAGAGACCCAAGATGCTTCAAAAAGGTATAATTTTCTTTTGTACAGAAAAAGAAGAAAAATTAAAAAGAAGTGCCTAACTCCTCGGTGTTTGCGCACGTTTTACCATACTTGCTCTTCGAACCACATCCCAAGGCTTTTGAGGGGCATAAACACCAGCCTGGGCAGCAAAGAATGACTCGTATCCAGGTGAATCAAAGGCAAAACCAGTATGTTTTGATCTCTGGCCGGGGAGTTGAGACAGAGCATAAGTCCTCGCTTCTTCAGGGGTTAGATGAGTTTCTACCTCAAGGTACTGCGCTCGAATGTTATCGTCAGGTTCATGATGGTGCATTTCTTGTACTATCTGATAATCATATGGAAAAAACCATCTCTGCACCCTGAAACAAACACAAATAGATTCTAACCCAAGTGAACACTATCATTCCAGAATTTCGAGATCAAGGAGCAAAAAATGTGAGCTAATAACATCTGAGCAAAGGAAATCCAAAGAAAAGCTACCACATTTGACCACACAAAAAGCAACTGAAAGGCACTATTACTTTATTTTTGGGCACTTTTTCATTGAGAAGGATTAGTAGTACTAAAATAAATGGTTCAAATCCCAAAATGAGTGAGGAGAGGAAGAATCTAAAATCTGCTTGGGGAAAGGGCGCGGCGCTCTTGGGAAATTTGGACAGGATTCTGGTCTGGAATTTTGGGATACTTGCTTTTCTCTTAGAAGCAGATAATGACTTTTTAAAAGTAGGCAGGGTGGTTATATATTCAAACATGCAAAACGGCAGGCATCAGTTATACACTATCTACAAAAATAGTACAGAAAACGACAGACATGAAAATTGTGGTATAATCATGAAGCTCCAAACAATTTTGGCGATCATACCCTTGGTAAAGGAAGTCTCCAACAAGTGCAGCAACAGGAACAAGGACCAGCATGAGATAGAAGAACGGAGTGCTCATCAATATAAATATGACAAAGTAGATATTCTCCTGTAAGAAAAAAGGGAAACAAATTCGTGCAGAAAAAAACCCGTCAGAGCATAAACCAAACCAGATCAAACCAATGGAGTAAAAACCAAAAGCCATTTACATACTCAACCCCCTCAAGATTCAGAAAATAAAAAACTAGGACATTGTCCTCAAATAACATTCCTCCGTTGATCCCAGATATTAGATTGAAAATAATCAACACGTAACAAACCTGATGATCCAGAAAGGCAGCCTAACAGGTCATAAGAATTTCGTACATTTGATGCCATGTCACAGATCTAGAGAAATTAATAATTTGTCGCCCTAGAGAAATTAATAATTTGTTGCCCTAGAGAAATTAATAATTTGTTGCCATGTTACAGATCAAAAGAAGTTAGTAATTTGATGCTGCATAACAGATTGAAAGAAATAGGTAATTTGATGGGGTGCCACAGATCACAAGAAATTGGTCATTTGATGCAATGTCGGCGCTTTTCCTAATGGAAACCAAGACAAAGCTTTAGCTGATATGCATGTTTCTATCTGAGGGTTAAAGCTTTAGCTGATATGCATGTTTCTATCTAAAGGTTAAAGCTTTAGCTGATATGCATGTTTCTATCTGAGGGTTAAAGCTTTAGCTGATATGCATGTTTCTATCTAAAGGTTAAAGCTTTAGCTGATATGCATGTTTCTATATGAGGGTTACTATTTTTGCATATATGATAGAACAATGTTTTCACAGTCACATAAATAAACCTCAGGGGAATTGGGGTGCCATATAAGAAAAGAAAATGACGCACCTGCTGATCACTGTTAGTCATGATACCGGAGTAACCAAAAATAAAAAGGAACCACGCAACGATGCTCCCCAAACGCTAATATGATGCCACTTTGTAATGTTATTGCAACACAAGAGAAGACGCAAATTAACAGTAACGACAACACATGTGAACGCCATGGTGCTGACATCCCACAAACCAAACATCTTTCCGGAAGAAGTTTGAGGACTAGTGCCACATGTTGTCACAAAATAGAAGAAGATCAGTGACTGGTATACAGAAAAGAAGGCCCAAACAGCAACAACTCTCCTTTCAAAGAAAGTATTTCTCAATCCTTCCTTGTACAGTTGGGGGTATTTCTTTGAAAGAGATGCACTAACATCCTGGCAATAAACAAAAAATTTAGCACCAAGCACCCATCTTTGCTTGCATGAACTATATAGAGTACTAAGGTAGAAGCTGAAACCTTGTCAAACAGCCCAAGCATAACCACAGGGAGTGACGTAAAAAAACATTGTAGCATGCTTGAAACCAATCATCATAATATCGTTGACCAGAAAACCCAGCTTGAAGGGTGAACCAAAATTGAGTCAATGTGAAGGTAAGATTCTTGTAAAAGAAGTATGTCACAACCTGCAAGAAATGAATCCTATGTAAGCATCCCCTCAGTAAGACTTAATCAGGCTTATAACGCAGAAACTACAGAGAAAATGTGCAGACCTTGCATATTCTTATATATGACCACCTCCCATGCACAAGAAGCAAATCTGTGAGAAAGCGGAACTGCGCAATGGCAAAATCACTAGCCATGACTGCTTGCATGCCTTCCAACCCACTAATCCCAACACCAACATGAGCTGCTTGAATCATGCTAACATCATTGGCTCCATCACCAATACTAAGAGTAATTTTCTTTGCACCCTTCTTCACCATACTAGTTACCTGCAAGAGTATATGACTGAACTCCATGGTTGTCTATAATGGATAAAGATTACACAGAGAGCCAAATATTAGCATGTGAAAACAAGGATTGATTGTGATATAATTTTAAAAGTCACCTGAACCTGCCATTTTTGCCAGTCGGATCCATGTTGACATGACACATACAGGACAATTGGGTCCAAGTGTCGAACATTTGGTGAGGGTAGCAAGGATGGCACTACATGGATGGCGTGTGATGGTCTGTTGTTTTCATCTCTATAATGAAGCTTCTAAGGTTCAGTGATCAGCAAGTGAATTAACTTCCTAATAGTTCTTTTCCATTTTTAAATAATCCAAACATTAAGTCTTTGACACCTTTCGCGTTTTGGCAGTAATAAAGTTTTGAGGCCTGAAATTGATCTCTACAGAGTGAGAATTGTGTTGATGCCAATTCATTTGGATTTTACTTATACTAAAACATAAAATTGTGGACGATTACCTAATGGCTAATGTGACAAGGTAAAAAGCTTATAATGTCTAAATTATATGTATACTTTCAAAAGAAATGATTCTGAGCTGCAGCATTAAAAAAGAACAGATTTACTATTTAAATTTGTATATAGTCCAACCTGTGCTTTCTGTAGAGGAGAAACTCGACAGCACACCACAGAACTACAATTTAAGCTCAGATTCAAAAGCATTCCTCGCAAACTTGGATCCAATGCATACATCAGACACTTCCCATCTATTAGAAGTGCCAGTTTTGGTCCAGTGATGGTACTGAGGATCTGCTGGGCTTCTTCAACACAATTTTTCAGCTGTGTTTTGACAGCTTCTTTGGTAACACGAGCAATTTCCAAGGGATCACCCTAAGATAATGTAGCATTTGACATTAGGTTGAGGAGACTCGTATCAAGAAAGGCAATGGACAAAGGAGAATATGCATTCCCATGGTTTCATAAATATTCAGATGAAAAATAGGAGTAAAAAACAAGAATAAATAGAAGCCCATGAATGCCACATACCCTTTCTTCGACTTCCCTAATATCATCTGTTTCTGAGCTGATGACGAATTGCTTCATCTCATTGTTTATCAAGTTACATGCTGCAACAGATAAAGAAAGCAAACTTAAATGTAAAACATGTCATAACCCCATTCAGCAAGAAAACCCAGAAAAGAAGCCACTACTGACCATATGCTATGTTTATGGCTGTTTCCATTTTATCCCCTGTAAGCACCCATATCTTGATTCCTGCCTTAGATAAAGTCTCTATACAAGCAGGTACTCCCTCTTGAAGCTTATCTTCAATAGCAGTGCAGCCAATCAAAACAAGATCCTTTTCTATAAGTTCAGCCACCTGTACAAGTCAAATCACCAACCATCTTCACATAATCTATATAATATGTGCCAAACCATGAGGCTGTCAAATCAAATTCAACAACAACAACATCCAATGTGGGTCCCACCTTTGCAGGTCTGGGTAGATCCACATATAGGCGGCCTTAACCCTGAAAAAGCTGCCAATCACATAGAAATGCGTTGCAGGGGCATAGGTCAAATAACCTTTGGATGTTAATGGTTAACCTTTCTATTTCCAATAACAAAAATAAATATTGATGAACTAGATTATTTGGTTTACCAAAAAATTAAGCATTTCTTCTTTGATTCTTTTTATATTCTAATAATATACTTATCACTCTTAATATTCAACTCATATTGAAATTCTTTTTTTTTTTTGCATTTAAATAATTTCTTAGCTAAATTTTTATATTTTAAATTTAAAGACTAAATTCTATTACTAATATATTATATACTCCCGCGTCACTAAAAAGTTGTCAAACTTTGGAAATATAAAAATTTAAGGGAACATCATTTATCACTCAGATTTCAAATGAAGAGTCACTTTTTTACTATATATAGAATTTTTGACAATGTTTTTGGGACGTCCAAAATAGAAACTTTTGACAACTTTTATGAAACGGAGAGAGTATATAATTAGGCTGCATACGGCCATGACTAACCAAAAAAGAAGTGTAACAGATGCAAAAACTAAACCTTGATGATAACTCTAAACTATTACCATGTAAGCCACTTCAGGCATGCAATGATGTAACTAAAACAGTCCTCACCCAGACTGCACAGCATGAGTAATAGAATCCACAAGATACACCACAAAAATTTAACATAGAGCACAATAGGACCATAACAACTAACAAGGCAACCAGAGATGATCGAGAAAAAGCATTAACAAAACAAAATAGGCATGCAGGACTGCTCAGAACTTTAGCAAAAACTTGTTGACTGCAGCATAATAAGTCAATAAAGGAATCAGCATCAGCTAAGAGCATAATAATTATAAAACAAAACAATAGCAAGTGCACACATTCCAGATTGATTATTTGTTAAAATGACAGCTCAGAATAAAGTAAGCAATTAAAGGATTAGAGTGGAATATTTGAATTGTTAGTACAAATGGAGCACAAACGTAAATCAACACAATCTGAATAGGGTATGGGGAAAGTCATATGAAGCCCAAAAACCACCAGATAAAAGATCCATGACCAGAAGAATACCTCATCTAACTTTTTTTCACGGTCTCGTAAGGAAGATTTTGCCTGAAGAAATTTTTCATTCCAGGATTCATACATATCCGGGTTCAAATTTCTATATGCCAGGCACAATGTGCGTAACCCAGCAGCTCCAAACTGTTCCAAGTGTTCTCTAGTTGTTTTCTTCAGATCACCATTTCCTTCTCCCAATCTCTCATATATGACAGTATCAGCCCCCTGCGAGACCAATTAGTTTGAATTGTCAATCCATTCTGACAGCATTATACATTTACATCTATAGGAATACTGAACTTGTACCTTGCAGTACAAAACGAGCCTACCATCTGGAAATCGGCATACAACAGACTGACGCTTTCGTGTACTAAATAACAAGCACATAAAGTGAGCTCAACATTGCTATATGAGTTGCGTACCAGAAAGAAAATGGAAGGGAAAAAACCAAGAGAACATATCCCCCACCTATTGAATTCAAGGACATTCAGAATTTCGTAACAGACATTGTCAATTTTACCCATCTTCTCCACATTTGACTCACGCACATATATTGTGGTTGGTGTACGCCTGAGGAAGTAGTTTTCAAACAAACAAAAATCATGTCAGAATTACCAGCAAAAGTTGTTCATCGGCGACTTTCTAGGCAATGAACAGCTTCAGAAGTTCATAGAAGAATTTCCCAAAGTATCCAACTCATTTGATCACTGAAGTTTCAGGTGCTATGATTAAATCAATTATGGCCCACACACTAAACTATGTCAACTATAAGATAACATAACTGCTATCCCTCCGGCATAAGCTGTATTATGGACTTGAAAAGACACTAGGCTTCACTAAATCTCCTCATAGGAGTAAAGATCGCAGACCTGTAAAAGAAGAAGCCGAAATTCTTTGCAGCACTGACCAAAGCTTCTTCATCAGGAGAGGCTGCTTGATAAATTATTTTGTCCGCGGAGTCATCACCTTCAGGTAGCACTGTATGACATATAGCAAGGCACCTGAAGAACTCCTAATCCAAAGAAAAAGAACACAAAAGAAGACAAATGAAGACCAGCAGGTAGTATGTCGGAGTAGGGTATTTACAGATAATATCACTATGGCTGAAGAAGTGCCAAGTAACACAAGTTGGAATTCACTCCTATCCAATTACCTAACACTTCTTACCTCCTTTCCTCACCAAAGAAACACCACCCCTGCCCACCCTGCTTTTTCAGCCTTCGTATAGTATTGTAAAAAATGCCAGTACGCTTCTCCTTACGACACCTTATCCTTACGACACCTTATAGAGCTTACAACTTTTTATAACTAACTTTACGGCTATCTTACAACTACTTACAGCTCCTTACAGTTTTCCTAAAATAGAACAGGGCCATAGTAGATTTTACAAATACAAGAGCAAGAAACCCAATTCAAGAATGCTATGAATTAATTAGATCTTTATCCCAAGCTAACATGCTAATCCAGCAGGGGACAAAAAGAACCTACCTTACATCCACTTTCTTAGACACCTGTAGAAGTCACCTTGGTGCAATTTTTCACAGCTTGGATAATAGAGGCTTAAAGCAAAAGCCTTTTGAACTGTTCAGTGCTTCCTTTCTATGGAGTAGTCATCTAGGGTTTGTGGAACTAGGTTGTTTGTGATTCAGGGCAAGATTACTACACCGAACCTCCCCTCAACATACCTAGGCGGGAGTGCGAGACCCTTGGGGTTTAGAGAGGACTAAAAGAACCTACCCAATCAGAAATGATGCTTCACTAGATGCTATTCAAAAGTATCAAACTCATTTGTGTAGAGCCTTGCAAATAATAATCCTCATATCCTGGTCCTCGGACCACTTGGCAAAGCGGACCAAGCACCCACTTCTAGTGCTGATGGGCCATTTTTAACAGGTGAAGCTAACTTATCTTTTTGTTTTCCGATAACTTGGCACCCTTGGACCGCTGTGCTTAGTGGTTTAGGGACCACCATATAATTTGTAAAATAGTCAAATTACCTTGCACATATCAGGATTAGGCTCATTCTTCCATGCACCATGCATAAGCCTAACATCATAGAAATTGAAGCCCTTTTCGTGGACAGGTTTAGCTGACTTCCGGTCCTACACAGCAACCTTCACACAGTCAGCCATGTTAAACATGAAGACAATATGACACGCTACAAACTGCATTGGATGTACCTCATGGAGTTTCAGACCAGTGCGCTCAGCCACATCCCTCTCTATCTCAGTAATACCAGTTCCATAGGATACTCCCCAATTGAACATTTGAAGAACTCCATCAAGTTGCGTGTTAAGGTCCCCGTTTTGTCACTAAATATATATTCCACCTAGATAAGCATGATGAAAGTTAGCTGCTCAGCTACCCCATCACGCAATATGTAGTGCTACAAAAGAAGAAGTGCAAGAGCTGAATCCTGAACGACCAATACAACTGGAGAAACAAACCAACAAGATATATAGTATGTCCAAAATTATGACTTATTTGTGTCATTTAAGACCATAATACCTGTCCAAGCTCCTCATTTAGATTTGATGTCCTAGCCGATGCAGGTGTGTTTGTTTCAGCATGATACATATTCAAATCATTGTTGATAAACTTAATGGATTGTAAGAATTTAATGCCCTGAAACACCACAAGAGAAGTTCATTTAGCTACCAGCAAAAGCACAGAATGTGCAAGAAAAACTGCATTAAAGGTACCTCAATGGAAACATAAAGTGAAATAGGGATGACAGTTGAGAACAGCGTGATCAGCGTAAACATCGTCAAGATAAGCACCTGCAGTAGATACAAGCGAGAAAGGAAGGGGTAAATAGCAATTCAACAAACAAAATGTGCAGCCACACACAGCGGCACACACAAACGCAGGGGGAGAGTATTTCATCTTCAATTCAGACAAACCGTACCACAAATCGATTACTCGGATCAAATTGGCTATCATTCACTTTTCCTTCGAGGCCCAAGTAAAAGTACTTGCGGTTAATGAAAAAACCACTGAGCAACAGGAAAAGATAAAGGTTTAGCTGCTATACAAACTTAGAACATCCAAAAAATGAGTTCGAATTGAAAAACAGCACAAAAACCAGCTCTTTATCACACCTTCCTATGGATCCAATGAGACACATAATAAATAAAACAGCAAACAGAGTGAGAATCAATTTGTCAAGCTTCCTTTCTAGAGTACTTCGTTTTGAAGGAACATTCATTGCATTCATCATAACCTGTGGATCGAACAGGCACAACGAAAAATAATAAGCAGAAACCAAAAGAAAAAATAGACTAAAAAGAAAAGGCAAAAACATGCAGCTGCAATAGCTTTGATTTTCCAAAAACCTTGTAGCATAACGCAGTAATTTTCCATGAATCTCAAAATGTAACATGAACAGATCTACCCAGGTTTTCAACTCACTAGGCCTATATCCCTTGCTTCGCAAGGATTTGAGGTTCACTTTTTTTCTAATTTTATTAATATTTTGATACAAAATTTTTAAAAAATATAATAATATTTTTAAAGTTTCTATTATTTTAAATTCAATTGTCACTATATAAACCTCTTTTATGAGCAATTATGGAAGAGCTATAACTGAGTACAATTTTCTTCACATCAAGGAGGATTGTCAAGGACGTAAAATATTGAGATTCTTTTTCATTCTTGCTAAATAGAAATATGAATTATATTCTATGTACTAAAAGATCTTAAATCCATTGGTCTCGTTACAATTATAAATGCTTATTTTTCATTAATTTCTATACTTCCTTTTTCAATAACAATTTGCTTAATTACTTATTTAAGACATTATAAATAATTATTACAGTATTGTAGAGTTTTTGGTAGTTGGATAGTCTTTTTTAATATAATTTAATAATTTATCACATTAATCTTTTTTATTTTTCATAGACAACTATATTTGTTTTGTTATTTATACAATCATTAATTATCTATGGCATGACATCCTTCATGGCAATCATATGTGTCATTCATACATGAACTATACCCAACTTTTAATATATATATATATATATATATATATATATATATATATATGATTCAATGCAAGTAAAAGGTAGAAAATCTAAAAAGATAAATAAGACAAAATGCAAATTTAAGCACCTTAGATTCATGTCCAGTGTATATCACAGCTCCAACAATGAACTCTGTATTTCTAAGACTGCAGCCCTTCCACAAATTAAACATAGTGTTAATGTGGATTCCGTTGTATGAAGAGAGGCAATTAAAAGCTGATAGCAATACAGAAAGCATCAACAATAACTAAAGAATGAAGATATCCTTTCTTCTTTCCTTTACAGTATGGAGAACATAGGAATCTTGTACAATAAAGAAGAGCATGAGACTGAGCCATACTCTCAGTAAAATCTGATTTGGGGAGAGAGGTAATGTCTGCTTTTGAATAATGAGGTTGCCAGTGAAAGTATACAATGAATTATTGGGCTGTTCACATTGTACTTCACCTGCATGGTACGCATAAATAGCAAGATAAGTATGCTTCAAGAATACAAAAAGTTTAAATGTCCAGCCAAAATCAACATACTTCGCCGAAATTAACTCAGCCAAAAACATTTACATATACACCAGAATGATGTTAAAATGCACACTCAAGCACCAGATGATTGGTTTCTTCATTGGTTCCGTAGAGAGATTGTTCTTACAATTAAGCTAATTGCCTTGCTACTACTATAGGTGTGCAGATGTGTGGAAGAAAGTGTGTTTATTTTCTGTAAGATAGAGTGCAGGAGTGACGAAGAAAAAAGAACAAAAGGCTGAATGTGCCCTTGAAATGAGCAGGAGTACGAAGAAAAAAAAAAGGAAGTGACTTAAGTGCTCCACCAAAAAAATTGTGGAGGTTTTTCTTTTTTTTGGGGGAGGGGGTTGAACCCTAAAAGGAATTCGTTCTATAGTTCTTTTTGGTTGGGTATAATAAATGGTAGATAGTACTATAAGTTTTCACATATTTCATAGGTAGTCTCCCCCCCAAAAAAAATAATTTCCCAAAAAAACACTTATTGGTTAATTAGCTTTTGAGCTAAAAAGCTCTTTGAAAAAACCAAGTCACCTTACAAGTGAAAATGTTAAGTCATGAATAAGAAAAGAAAGAAACAGCTAATTATCCACAAAAAGCACATGAAACGGCTCTCTGACAATAACAACTAAGCTCTCACCCCCTCGCCCCCACCAAATAAAAAAGATCTCATGAAAATCAGAAGCCAAAACGAACCCCAATAGAACTAGGATTATTTTTAACTCCTTCCCCCAAAAGGAACAATCTCTCCTCCAACACATAAACTCGTTTTCTCTCCCTTGCAAAAATACCAATTTGACCAGATTCATGGAAGACTGAATCACCCAAGCAGCTGATTAAGCATACATTTGCTCAGATATGCACCAGGTGAGCAGGTCAAGGACCCCAAATCTCCTTACACAAAAAAATTTATGCCCTGGACCTGGAGATAAAGTAGAAAATCCACTAAAAACCAGGCAAACAATTTGTACGTGACATCTAACAAAGGACCAAGAAGCAAACACTAACTCAAACATATACCAACATCTGGCGCAATTAATTTAGTTAGCAAACATGGCATCAGAACCATGTGCTAATTTAAGATAAATGAGGGCAAAAGCTTGATCAACAGGTAAAGATTAATATCCGGGTTTTCAGTATGAAGTCTTAAAGAAGCATACTGAAGAGCATGAATGCATGATAAGGAGAAATAGTTCAAATAGCAACATCAGTAACATTCAAAAGGCCCAACAGCTGTATGATGTACAAAGATTATTTCTTTTTTTTTTTCCAACCTTTTCACTATCAAGTTGAAAGATTTCATATTAGGTTATTGAAAGGCTCTCAAAAAGAAAAGCCAATAACAACAACAAACCTTTGAATTCTGAGGCCTTTCCAGGGGTCACATAATCCCATGTCTTCTCTAATGCTTTCCGGATCTTCAAGTTTGTTTCACCATCCAAATTTGATGTCTGCAACCCAAGTACCAGTAATTTACTAAGAAAAGGAAAATTTGAAGACTTTAACACTTAGAAAGGCTACAAGATTTGACTATTAAACAGCTCCTTATGAATACAACAAAGTAAAACACCAAAACTGAAGATCAAAGATTTTTATGGACCTCAATGTAGCACACGCCGTCAGGATTTGTGCTAGCAAGAAAAAGAACATCTGCTGGGAAAAATCCATTTTGCTTCACCTGAAAAAGAACAAATTCAGACAAAGTAAAATCAGTCTAAAAGGACATTATTTTAAACATGTTTTCTTTTTTCTTCATTGATAAGAAAAATAACCGCGTTAAGAAGAACAAATGAATTGGATGCCAGCAAAGTGCCCTACACTGTACTCCATCAATGGAAAACTAAAAAAATAAATCAATTACATCTTAAGCAACAACTCCTCTCGGTTTGGGTCCCACTTGGCAAGATCAGAGGAGATTTAGATGTAAGCAGTCTTATTTATGCTAACATTTCTACCTGCAATTACATCTTAAGCACACAGATTGAAACTTGAAGGTAGCTCTCTTTGATGCCAGTACTGGATGGAGCAAAAGCTAGCTCTTAAACAAGGGACCACACTAAGAAGCTGAAGGCCTCCCTCATGCTACTTACTTGGTGTCTCTTAGATAATAGGGAAAGGAGGTTCGTAGAATCAGTTTGAATGATAGGTTAAGGGTATCAGCTATAGAAAAAGAAGGTGATACCGCCTAACTGCTGCTTTTATCAACTTCCTAAGGAAGAAAACAAATGTCCTCCTTGTCCCCCGCCCTGCTAATAAGTAAAATAAAAACCTTCCTAATCCACTTTCTCAAGAGTGCTTTAAGCCGTTAAAAACTCGTGGAATCCTCTCCACCCACATCAGAAAAAGATAGGATGAGGAATCCTCTTTGTCCACATAAACAAAAGATGGTCATCAAAAACTCTTGGAATCCTCTCCATCCATTTTAACTGTGAACTTCTCTCTAGAATTGAGATCCACCAGACCATGTTTGGGGACTAACCTTGCAGAAATCCCCCAAGCTTGCAACAGAACTAGTAAGGCAATCACTGTCCAAAAAGGCATCACACACAAGAACACGAGACCAACCGATAGTCAGAAGCCTGCTCATTCATAATCAGATATGCATTCTTGTCTTCTGCAAGTACATAGAGAGAAGGGAAAAGGTTTTCCGAACAAAATAGCCATCTATTGATCTATCACTTGAAAAACAACAAAGACATCTCTCTTCTTTCCAACCTTTTTTATTTTTTTCCCCTACAGTGGGGAAAGTTCCTTTCTATTTGCCATTGTTGTTCCTATCATTACTGCAACCCACCCTATTTTAACTATCGACTTCAAATGTTTTCAAAATTTGCAATCAACAAAATACATGCAACATATGCAGAGTCTGCAGACAAAGAATACACAAAACCAATGGACATTAAAGCAAAGGACCAGGAGCTAACAAAGAGAGACAGAAAGAAGTTTATCTCTAGAAATCAATGATAACAGAATAAGGAGGATTAACTTTCTTTGACTCCAATAGAAAGTTAACAAAGATTCAATTTCAGCTAAAGCACACAGTTTATATTTAACACTGAGGATGGCTTTGATTAAGTTAAAATTAGAAGAATACCATGCAATTGATTCAGGATGGGATCGTATTTGCTGGTAAAGATTAAACACTCAAGTCGGAGAAATCCTCTGCTGAATTTTTGTGGGTATTTGTTAGTTCACTCGACTCCAGCCATTGTAACCTAAGAGGCATGGACACTCTCCACGGCCTTGCTTATCCATATCCGACATGTGTTGGACACCGACATTCTCAAACGTATGCCGAACATATAGGCTCTGTTCCAAAACAACACTTCGAGTAGCATTTAGCGTTTTGACCAAGTCAAAACTTTAATTAGCTAAATATTAATGTTCGATAAGATAGTATTTCAACTAGTATTTCCAGTAGTTTATAGTGTTTCAAGTAGCAATTTTGAAACGTTGAGAATATTAGTTTTTCACATTTAGAAGTAGCATTTCATTTTTTTGGCCAAAAATATCCTTTACATAATTTTAAATTTTGCAAATTATCCATACCCTTTACCGTCAATTTGCAATAATCAATCAACTCAACCACTAAATTATCCGAACATGTTTCCTTCGACCGCTAAATTCTACCAACTACTAACTACTCAATTAGTTGTCCGATCTGCCGCTCAAAAAGCTAGTTTTGTTGAACAGGGCCATAGACGGCACAAAGAAGTTTATGTTTTTGTCATGGCTAGTTGGGAAATGCACACTTTATGAACAATTTGTTAGTATTCTCCTCTATTCACAACCTTTTCAAGGCTTTAAAACATAAAGGCAACTGTAAACTCAAAGGTTATAGAATATATATTCTCTAATCACTACATGTCCACTATACATGCCATATCCCATTCTTCCGAAAGATCATGAGCACACTTGTAGGTGACTATCGTGCCCGTATCTTAGTTAGTAACCAATCAAAATTGCCCAGCAACATGTCTTTCAGTGCCTTGACTTGTCTCATCAAAGTCGCACATGACTAGGTGTTCAAAACAAAATGTCCCTAGGACTGTCAGAGTCGGGGCAGAGATCAGCACCTAGCCCTGATTTTTAAAGTTGATTCTAGGCATGCCCTTCTCCACAATATAAGATAGGTTGCAGCTATAGTCAGAACTTCTCCACCCTTTTGTATCTTCTTGTGTGGATCACACCGCCATTTGAAGCCATCACCTATGCAATTTCAAAGTTCATGAGAAAATCCTATTCGCCTTTGAGCCAAATACACCATCTCCTTTATGATAGGACCTGTGTTACTTCGGCCCTTCATTATCTCCCATGTACCCTTGTCGGACACTGAACAATCAAACATGGGCATGGACACTCGACCGTCCATTTCAAACCAAAAATGTACAAAATATCTCAAAAATTACCAGGTGTCAGACACTCGACATTTTAATATGGGACTGGCTAAGTCCGAGCAGCATAGGATAGGACTAGAACTATGAGAAGACATAACTAAATTGCCATATATTCTTGGGACACAGATGAAATTGCAACCAAAGATATAGAGGCCAATATGTTGAATGGAATAGAAGAAATGAACTAGTTTTGCAAAAGTCCAAAAACAACAAATATATATTGAATCATTTCCAGCTGAAGTATATAAGATGCACACTCACCCGGACAATGTCGCCAACCTGCAATTTTTTCCAAGGAATGCTTTCCCAATTCTGTCCTTGAAGAACGTCTACGGGCGAATTGTTTATAGCCAAGTCGTTCTGAAATCGTTTCTGTTGGACACGAACCAACAAATAGAGGGAAATTGTACTATTCAGCACCAGTAGCTAACTCACATATTTATACAAACAAAATAGACCTAATGACATCTCAGAACTCACCCAGTCCTCAAATGCCTCTTTCACAAGAGAAACAATAAGCACCATAGTAAGTGGGGCCACATTCGTTAATGGACTCACTGGACTGCAAAAAGAAAAAGACCATCATAAATGACATAACATGACAAAAAAATGAGCTACATCCACTTCAACTGATGTAGTCTCTGTTGAAGGCACGGTCCTGAAGTAAAAGATGCAAATAAGTTAAGCGCATAACTCATACCAATCAATGGACAACACAAGTTCTTTAAAGGTGAATACCTTAAATCATGGTTTGGGAGCAATAATAATATATTGCAATGCACTCAAAGTTTAGATACAAGTAACCAACAAGAAATTGTTTTAGAAGAAAAAGTTACCCAGGCAATTATAAGAAAGCTTATTTGATTAGAGACAAGGACAGGGGCAGGTTGTTAGTAAAAGTATGACAAATTATAATTTCCATTCAGAGAACACATCATTAAGAACAGCCAAAATTGGCAATGGAACACAGAATAGTACAACAACAACAACAACAACACACACATACACACACACACACATATTTATATATATATATATATATAGAGAGAGAGAGAGAGACAGAATATTTCATAGCATGTTTTAAAAGGGTGTGCTTCTTACAAGACTTGATACCAAGAGATCATACCTTATAGGGGTACAAGACAAAATGGAGATCGTAAGGAAGTACAGATTTGCTACTCGTCTGAACTGTCAATACATACAGAATATACATCAGACATGGCAGAAGACAGGGGAACTAAACAAGCACATCTAATATATCCCAACCACAAAAAGGTCAATTAGGTGTACCTGTTCAAATAATCCTTTAGGTAAAAACGTAAAGAAGTTGTACTTGGTAGTTGATACAGAATTTCCCTGTAATTACCAAAATAAGTGTAGTTAACTTATCCTGCCTTCTAGGACTAAAACATAAATAAAAGGTCCTAGAAGTACAATTTAGAATCACAGACAAAATCTTGAGTCATGTTTGAAGCACGTAGGACTGCTTGGCTCCCGAAAACTGGAATAAGTTGGAATCAAAAGTGAAACCAGGGAGTTCGTGAATTGTTTTGATATCTGATCCCGAGTGTATAATCCCATTTAGGAATGCGCTGCAGTTGTCCTTGATTCCCATAGTCATACCTACTGTTTGGTTTACTAATAGAATCAATTCAAACCCAGAAATCTTTGAAATACTATTTGTTTTTTTATTAGTATGTTTTAACTTTATTTAATTATAGGGCATAATATTGAAAAGAGAAAAACAAAAAAAAATTAATGAAAGAAATAAAACACATGCATTATTTTTTGGTTATTAGACAACATTTTCTTCAATAAAATAATTCCCTATTTAAACCCCAAACTTGTAACTACTGAAACTTCACCATTTGAAGATTTTCCATGTCTGCAACACCCTCCCCGCCCCCTCCCACCCAAATACATGCCGAAAAACATCTACCAAACTTCTTGACATATATCATTGCAAATTCCCCAATTCACATTTATTCGGTGAATTAGCTGGATCTTGCTACCATGAATGACCACATGAGAAAAGATATATATATAGCATGTTCTTGGGGTAATGAAGCTTGAAGCTCCAAAGTAATGATGCCTAAGGGTGTAGCCATGCAGGACAGGCTAGTGAGATACCAATCATCACAACGTCAGATTTTTAAAATAGGAAGAAAAGATCTTGGACACATGTTGGCAGTTAAGAGCGGGGGTAGCATTATGCCAAAGCTATGGATTATTGAGTTGAGTAAACAGGTGGAGGAGGTGAGTTCACCTAGTATGTTGGTAATACCCTTTATGGCGGTAAATTGTGGGTACAAAAATGGCCATAGAAAAACAAAGTGTAGGCACAGCTTATTAATAACACTATTTTAGCCAAATTTCAGCAAGCAAATAGAACCAGATCACTTATTATGGTCCTATTCCATTTAGCTCTAAGGAGGTGTAAGGAAAGCTGTAAAAATTGTGTGGAAAGCTATAAAAAATTGTATGGAGGAGTTGTAAGAAGTTGTAAGCACTGTAAGAAACTCTAAGGAGATGTAAGGAATATAAAATGTTGATATATGACTTTGATAAAAAAGTTTAATGTATTCTTATATCTATGTACGACATTTCTATTTTATTTTATGAACTTTACATAAATTATAAATTTATATATTTGTAATGGCAAATATATACATGTAAATTTGATAATTTTTTTCTTCTCTTTTTCATTTTTAGAAAAAAGAAATTATGTTTGATATTTATAAAAAGAGTCTTAATATATGGATAAATGATTTTCATGTAATAGGTATTTGAAAATGACCTTAATTGTACAAGTTGAAATAAATGTCCTCAATTAATAAATGTCCATTTATTTCAAACTCGTAAAATTAAAGTCATTTTCAACTACCTATTACATGAAAATAATTTATGTATCTATAAAAACTTTTTTCATAAATATCAAACATAATTCTTTTTTCTTAAAAAACAAATCATTAAACATGACATGTATGCATTTGGAATCACTTATAAATTTCGTTAAATTCATAAACAAAAATACAAATATATTGCACATAACTATAAAAATATTTCTATAAAAAAAAACCTATAAAAATACACATATAAGTACATTAAACATTTTTATCGAATCATATACAACATTTTATATTCCTTATAACTCTTTAAAGTTTCTTACATCTCTTTACATCTTTTTCACCTCCTTACAACTTATGCTAAATAAAATATGGCCGAAATAGCACAAATGATTTTGTCATATTCAACTTGACTATTCGCCTATAGACTCAAACTTCATCAAAAATGTTTGTAATATTATTCATGATAATTAGCTCAAATGGACATAATATTTTTTGCAATTAATTATTTGGTGGAATTTGTTTGTGAATTTCTTAAGACATAAAATTAAATTGTACCCAATGGATATTAAATATTAAAATCCTTACATATTTATCTAAATAAACCTAATATACCCGAAATACTTGATTTGAGTATGAGTATAGAAATGGGGAAAATTGGGTGTTAGTATAGCTATATCCGTGGGGCCATCCTTAGTAGACATCCTTTACGTACATAAATATTCACCAACAAAAAAAAATCATTAATGATGAAAAAATAAATTCACAACAAATTTTGAAGTGAAAAATAATATGGAGTTGTAAGGAGTCATAAAAAGTTGTCGACAAAGTTGTAAGGAGCTGTAATGTTGGAAGTTAATGCTAAATGGAACAGGGTCTATTAAGTAGGACGAAGCATTATGCCACGGACTCTACACTCACACATGAAATCACACTTGACACTTCAAATTGAGCCCATTTTATAACAAAATCTCAACTGAAAAAACTTAGCTATGGACATGTACTCATGTCCAAATCTCATGCCTAAGTCTCCTGTTCTTTACGTTACCGCTATTTAGTTTATGTTTAATTCTTTCATAGCATGACGGATAATGATAAGCCATCGCCAACAACTTACAGAGGCCTTCACTCAGGCGTTATGTATGAGGCATAATGATATAATCCAAAGGTTTCACACATGTTCGGAGGCTAAAAAACAAAGTACTGAACAAAAGAGAGGGGAGAAATTCCTATCAAGTGAATCCTTGAAAGCATCCCAACCTACTTACCCTCCTTTTTCCCCCTCTCCCTATCTCGGTAGCTTATCGAGTCTAAGTATACATTCACAAGCCATGAATAAATTCCCTAGAAACAGACAACCTGAGGAACACAGGACGCAAATCGTGGGATGTTACACATTCTTCATCATTTTAGCTCCTACTGCCTCCTCCACCAACAAAAGCAACTCGGGTTTCACAAACCGGATTACCCTTCGCTCCATAACATAACATCAAACAGAAATTCAATGCATAAAATTCCTAAAGACTCAAAAACGTAATCCCGATCTATCCTCATCCACCATAATTGACCCCGCACTGATCATACTGAGACTTCCATCCAAGACCCATCATTCAAGTAGCAACCGGCAAATGGAAAATAGCAAACCACCATATCTTAACTCCTGGCAAATGCTTAATGCCCCCGCAAACAAACAGGATGCAAATAGTGGGATCTTCTTAACTAATTAGACAGATGAAGTTACACATTATTCATCATTTTAGCTTCTCACTGCCCCCTCCACCAACAAAAGCAACTCTTAACTTTCACAAACCGGATTACCCTTCACTCCATAACATAACATCAAACAGAAATTCGATGCAGAAGATTCCAAAACACTCAAAAACTTAATCCCCATCTATCCTCGCCGACCAGAATTAAACCCGCACTGATCATACTGAGACTTCATCCAAGGACCCATCATTCAAGTAGCAACCGGCAAATGGCAAATGGCGAACCACCATATCTTAACTCCTGACAAATGCTTAATGCCCCCTTCCGGGGAGGAAAAAGAAAGATTCTCGGCCATTAATGATCATTAAAGATTCTTGGTCATTCATGATCAATTAGGCACAAAAACATGGGAAAATGAAATGGATTTGAAATGGGTACCTATCCCTTTTTTGGGGGAATTCAACAAATTATGGAGAGAGAGAGAGAGCGAGCGAGAGAGAGAGTACTGTGAATCTGACGAGGGCATTGGCGTCGCGATCATTGCAATGGATGGTGCGAGTAGAAGGGGCCTGAGGCTGAACGCGGCCGAGAGTAACGGTGCGAGGCATGGAGGAACGATCATTGAGGGCGGAGTTACTGCTCAATCTCGACCTGGACCTGTCCATGTCCCATCCCGCCATCTCGATCGGCTAACCCTACATACACCGCAAACAAACAAGGACACAAATTCCCAGCAAATTTTCTTCTGGTAGTTGTGATGATGGATGGGAAAGAAGAAGAAGAAGATGAATCAGAGTCCTCCCTCCCTCTCTTTCTCTCTCCCCCTTTCTCCTTTCTCTCGCTTGGTTCTTCGATCTCCTGCGTCCCGGGATGTCGGGCTGGTTTCGATTTCGGGCCTGCCTTGATTTTTTTTCTTTTTCTTTTTCAACGGTGCAGTCAAGATCTCCCTGACTCCCCTATACTTCTTTGACGCGCTGTCAGTGTCACGCACACGCATTGATCCTCTTTTTGAAAAAAAAAAAAACAAAATCTAATGCAATTTCATCATTTGTCTGGCAGAAATGAGGGTTGCGGTCCATTTGAGTTTGGACAATTTAAATATCCGGACAAAAACATTACACCAGGTTGCCCAAATTTCATAATCGGCTGCTTGATCAGACACGAATCTGAATTACCGATATTTAAATCTAATTGTCCAAATGTCTAAATTTATAATATGAACTTTTTATGGGAATTTTATGTGTGTGACCAAATCTGAACCTAAATTTTTTTATTGTTGAATATAAGTGTTCTAATTTTTTATTTAAAATTTGTAGATTTTGGACCAAGTTATACTTAAACCCGAATGATCAAATGTGCAAACCTCGATTGTCTTATTGTCCAATTTGTTCGAACCCAAATTAGTCACAAAATTTTGACAATCGGGACCCGAATTTCAATTTGGACATGACTGGTTGTCCAAAAAAATTTGGACAAAAAATTTATGATCGAACCTAATTTTTTTAAGGTCGGACAAATTTAAAGACTTAAATTAGACGAATTTTTACCAGCGCTATATTTATCTAAGAGAAGAGAGACCAGTGCTTGGTTAGTCCTAACATACAAAAAGTTCAAAATTAATGCTTAATACGTTACACCAAGTGAGCTAGCTCAATTGGTTGTGCGGATATGACATATAGGTCACTCGTTTGATGATGCTTGTAACTTGCCAATTTTGTAGTGTAAAAATGAGTAGGGTATCCAACTATTTTTTTGGACTGGGGTTTTAAGGTTTTCGACTTTTTATTAAGTCTAATTTGATAATTATATATTCAAAAGTTCAGTGAACTTATACCTTATAAAACGAGGTGGACGAGTAAAGTCAATAAGAAATAATAATAATTCTATGGTGCAATAATTTTGAACCTTACATGGGAACATATTATTCGGATATGTAACTCTAGTTGATAATCCTATTGCACTCGTTATTCATGCATATTGTACACATTTATTTTGGGGGTTCTAAACAGTGCACGTATTTTTATATAAATCATAAGATTTTATTAAATTTTAGATCCATTTATAAACCTTTTTTTAATCATTAGATAACCTCAAAAGTCGGGTTTATACGATAAAAATGATAAAATAATAAGCTCAACTCGTCAATACAATACAAACACCTAAATAAATAGTTGAAATAACATAAATTTTATGCGAAAATTCAATCAATCCCTCATTCTAAAATGAATCCCCCAATTATATTAATCAGTGATATAAAAAACCGATTTGTATCTTATCAACCACAACACCTCATGATTTCCTCCTATTAAACTCGTTCTTTAGCATCATCATATATTAATGGCTCAAAGTTGGGAATAAAAATCATGTAAAGATACTGATTATGGCTATAAATTATTAAATTTGATCACTTTCCTATTACAGGAATTGAAAAGGGGCCAGCAGTAGTATATATATCGACATACACTTGAGGTTTTCTCAACAAATTGAGAAGAAATAATTTTTCAACAAGGCCAAAAAGAATTCTCGATCAGAATCATGGCCCAAAATCTTAAGCAATTTTTTATCGGCTTCTTGTTTGTTGCTCTGATCATGGCTTCCGGTAAGTCGTCCATCTGTCAAAAACAATTCGATTGTTTGTGTTTGTAATGTAAATGATTAATACGGAAATGTTATGTGTATGAAGGGTTGCCATCATCAACAGAAGCACTTGGACCATCACCGGTGGTTTGCCAGCCAGGGCCGTGTCACCCGGACTGTAATAACGCATGCGCTAGCCAAGGGTTCAAAGGTGGTAACTGTATGGGCTTCGGCTCTCAACCTCTCTCCTGTTGCTGCAACAAGTGAAACTCGTCATTATCGACAACTATAGTTCTTGATTCACACATCAAACTTCTTATGATTACATTTTACCGTGACAAATCATAATAAATAATTTGGTCTCTTTGCCTATTCAAAGGGGGATTATCTATGTAATTCTTCAAAAATACGAAACGGTGATAAGTTTTAATTCCCGTTGTTGTTGTGATGGTTAATTTAGCTATATATTTTATATATACGCATTTTTAGTGTACTTTACCCTTGAAACAATCATAATGGAAGATTTTTGCTCGACACCGATGTTTTGTTTGTTCATCGAATCAGGAACCTGACGGATATTAGTAACCTCAAATTGGATACCTCGTCTATTCGAATTAATCGAAGATAAGGATTTTAATACACAAAGCAAGTGCCTACTGCAACTTGTACCCCAAGCAATATGTGCCGAGTCTTTTTGACCAGGATTGATACTTTTTCTTTCTTTGTGGGGGGGAGAGAGGAGGAAAGCAAGACGCCAAAGAGATCTAAGATGTGAATGTGTTAATTCAAGTATGTTCTTACAAACAGAGAGAGAGAGAGAGAGAGAGGATTTCATGATTGATACAGCAAAGGATGTAGAAGTCTCTCTTCAGTAGGATACCATGGTACAGGTTGTGGTATAATATGACAGTTACATAAGAAGTGCATTAATGCTAGTTTCTAAATGACCTTATTTCCAGTTGGAATTTGGAAAGGTGAAACCACGAGTTCTGATCGTCATGTCTGTCTTTCGAAGCCGCCACCAATCTGCATGTGCAGCCATTCCGGTGATGAACCCCTACCATATTCCCTAGGAGCCTGCGAGCCGTATACTACTCCTGAAGCATCAAACGCTTGTTGACCGAACTGAAAAGCAGTCGAAGATAGATAAGATAGAGAACATGTGGAGCATCTGGTTGGTCAAAAATAATCTTCTAGTTGCACTAGAATTTTGAGAATGGAACTGGAACAGTTATATTGTTCATGGATTATTCGACTATATCAATAGCAACATGATTTGCGGAACATATATAAGCAAGAGAATACTGTCTAATCATGTTAATAATAAGAGAATGAAAACGACAGAAGATGCTATATATATTGACAATTCCTTTTCACGAGAAAAAAGTAATCTTCAGCACAAAATTGTGATGTGGGCTCCTCTTTGTGATTATGATAGGTTAGTATCCACCAAGAAACAGTCAGTGCAATGAGGCTGCAGTCTGAATAATAGAATGCAGCTGAAAAAAGTGGTCCAGTAAGCATCGCAATTGAGCAGTCTCCTGCAGGAAACTAGAGCTAGTTTACACCTAAATCTTGGATTTTCATGGAATACATACATGGAAAATTGCATTTAGATAAGGCATATCCTACCACGATCGTGTGATACAGAAGAAGTTACAATGAATTTCCAAGGAAATGGCATGGGAACACAACCACAAATAACAGCTAAAGATCATGCCTCTCCCAAGCTTGCAGGATTAAAATGCTTTTTCAGTTATGAATCTTGCAATGAATGATCAAGAAAATGGCAGGGAATAGAACTATGAACTAATGATACTTTCTCTCTTCTCAATTTTCTCTCAAGAAGATTGTAATTTATCATTACCTCTTTTGAAGGAAATCCTTCAATACCAGGAATGATTCTTGAATTAACTGCTTCTAATTTCATTGATAGAAACTGCAACAAGCAGTTCAAATATTTCAGGCTAAAGTTCAATATATGGGAAAACAACAAGAACAAAACAAGGTGTGGGTCCCGTGTTCGTGGGTTTAGGTTGACATAGATGTAGGCAGTTTTAAACCTGCAAGCAACTCTGCCTGTAGAGTAAACCTCAATATGTGGACAACAGAAAAAGCATGGGAGATGCACACCTCAACTTGGCGCTGTAAAGATTGGATATAATTTATAATCTCGTCGAGTACCAATGCCTTGCCAATTACCTGAACACCACAAGTTGGCTAATTAGCAAAGAGAAAAAAGGAATGCAGACTGCTTAATCTACTAATAGGGTACATAGAATTGGGAGAATTTCAAAACAACATGGTTATACAAAAGGATCTTGTTCAAACAATAAAATCTACTAAGCATCTGTGTCAGTCAGGAGAAGAAATCATCATGAAAGCTCAAGATATGTGACTTCCAATAGTAAATACACTACTCATATTATAGTAACAAGAAAAAAGTTCAAACCTTATTGCAACCAGGGACAAGGTCCTGGAGAATTCGCATTCTCTCACTTATCTTTTCTCTTCTTGCCTGCCCACCAAAATCTTATGTTAAACATCAGTAATTGTCTCAGAAGATTATCCTATACCCGTCTAGCTCAACAAAGTTTCTATTTAATTGCAAACAATGACAAAGCTCAATCCAGTCAATGAAGCAAAAACAGTATATATTATCGCATCATAAGAGGATTACCCTTTCCGCAAGGCTGTGGCTGTCAGTTGCTTGTCCTCGTCTTGCACGAACGTGAATATAATCCTTCGGTGGCTCAGGTGGTTTAGTCTTTTGTTCTGCTCCCTTTGCGGAACTTGCTTCACCATCAGCTTTCTGATTCTGACCATCTTCCCCTGACGCTGATGTTTTCAGTCTTTTGCCATCGGAATCATTCTGTTCATTCAGAAAACCAATCGCAAGTCTTGTCCATTAAATTTCAATAAGGTTATATAGGGGAATTCATATAGATTAAATTTCCTCTAACTTTTATGACACACAATCATATGCAATTTTCATTGTCGAAGTGCCTCTCTTTTGATAAACTACTAAGCAGTATGTCCCATTTCCGAAAATTTCATAGAGTAACTAAATAACCAAGAACATCCATATTATTCGAGCTGCAAATAGCAATTCGACCATAGAAAAACCTTGCATTAGACAGTCTTATGAAATTTCCGCGAGACTATGTATAAGTTGCACTATGTGTGATTAGGCCAGTACACAGTCTCACCCAAGATCTTCTCCTAAGTATATATATACACACCCACCTATGCATATATTCACAAATTTATACATATCCTCGCAATAATAGTTAAAGTTGGCTGAGCAATATATACTGATGTAGTATCCAAATTAAAACCTCACCCCTATAAAGTCATTTTCAGATGGTTTTACCTAATTTAAAATTTTAATACAAGTTTCTGATCAGCTACTACAATTGTCAAATTATCCAAAGGATACTCAGTTGATCAAATTGATTTCATCATCAAGCATAACATCATCGCTGTGTACTTTGGTCACTATCAGTATCATTATGCTAGAAGCAATAAATCATCACCAAAAACCAAAATTATCAAGCAAACTAATTTCGAAATTCAAAATTTAACTCAAGAAGAAACTTTTTTTGGGGGCAGGGGAGGGGTGTGGATTCAATAGTACGTACCATGCCATTGCACAGACCCTTGGCCGAATCATCTTCGGCAACAATCTCTCTCCTCTTCCTCGACGCTGCACCCCCGCCACCAGCAGGAGCTTCCCCGCTCTGCTCCGGCACTACGGCATCGTTCGCTGAAACCACTCGATGAGCGCTGGGCTCCATAAACCGGCCCAAATCAGGGCCAAAGGAGCCCCGCCGGAGGTCCAAGCCAGCTCCGGTGAGGTCTGCGGTGGCTCCATTTATCGGAATCGGCCAGATCTCCGACATATTAAACGGCGGCGTATTCAACGCGGTGGTCCCATTCATCAGCGTCGTCCTCGGATCCATATCATAAATGAAACCCCGGCCCTAAATCCAAATACGGATCCACTTGGATAATCCCCAAGAAGGAAACACCATTAATTAGAGCAGGTTGCTATAAATTACTGGTACAATGATCGATGTTATATGATAATGATTTGATTCAAAGCTGAGGGAGAGCAATCCGTGTAACTTGTAGTTGAATATTTGATTGATATTTTTGAGCTTCCTTCAATGGAGGAGGAGAGAGAAAATTCACAGCAGCACTCCAGTTAGTGAGAGAGAGTGGGTAGGGAGGGGTAGGGGCCTCGGGAGTTGAGAAGAAGTGACTTTTGAGTGAGGTATTCTCGGAGGATCCAGCGCTATTATAAAAACGAAAAAAAAATGAGTTTTTAAAAAAGAAGGAGAAAACAGAATTAATCAGCTGCTCTAAGAATACGATTATAGTCTCCACCCCACTTTATAGCCGTTGGATTGGCATCTTCACAGGACTGATAAAGGCGGGCCCACTTTATCTACGGCGATCAGGGGTTCCGACACGTATAGATTTGATGCGTTGGCAAGCATTTATTACATTTTTGAAAAGAAAGATGAGACCTTTTTTTTTTTTTTTTTGTGTTTTCAAAGTACAAAAATAAGGTACAACTATGTTTGGCAAAAGTGGCTTTACATTGCCATTTTTGCCCTTGCTTTTTTTCAATGATTTAGAATAATATACTTGATTAAGAAAGATTAGGGAATGATTAGTATATTTGATTAAGACTAACTGAGGATGATTTTGCTTTTGATGGTGCTTTAATAATAAATGTATTACAAAAGGGAAGGTGGGGGTTCGGAAATTTGAGGGAGGGATAAGCTTATCTGAAATGGATTGATTATCAAATAAACCTTTTTAATTAGATTTGCCTAATGATAGTGAATTGTACTTGATGGGCCTAATTTCATCACTTTGCATTAAGGAGAGCTCCCTCTTTGACTCTTTTCCCCATTTCTTTTACCTTCCTTTTCCTCCTCCATCACTCCCTAAAATTAGGTCCCTTTAATTACTCATATCTTGTTTGTATAATAAGAGATATTTTCGTGGATGTGAAAATTTGTTTAAAGATTGATATTAATCAACTTAGAGAATAATTTTATTTGTTTATTTGTAATTATCGTGCTTCATTTAGGCCTTAAAATTAAATATCATTTTCGACAACAATTAAAAATAATTAAGGTCATGTTTTATGCTCCTTATAACTCTTTATAACTCACTACAAGTTATACCCTTAAAGTTTACGACATACGAGTTTGATAAGTCCTTGCAACTAAATAAAACATGCCTAAAATATATTTAAAAAATGAGTTGTATTAGATAATCTTTAATCAAATATTTTTATGAAACCTCTTCTTTTTTTGTAATTGATAAATATGACTCTCTTGACTTGAAACCGACTAATTAACTATCTACATATTGTTGGAGTAAAGAATTGACAGATCAAAAACTAAGTCGATATTTGATTAATACATAATCAAATCCCTTACTATCCATTAATTCCTTCAAAATAAACAAGAATTTATATACATAGAGTTTGAACACGTAATATAAGAACTAATTGTACCACATAAATCAATACATCATAATATCAATGTTTTTTATTTTAAAAAGGGGGCAAAAAGGGTGGTCTAGTCTTTTGGGCAATCCCCATACATGTAAAAGAGATAGAGGGTTGTGTGAGCTCTCGTCAACTTTGCCCCCAATCAATAGCACAGAGTAGACAAGCCAACCTATCATATTCTCCATTTTGATAGCATTTGACACCACCACCCCCTCTCCCCTTATCATTTGAAACGTTTCTCCATCAACTTCTGTAGCTCCAAAATATATCCTACGGGATCGAATTCGAGTGGTTAAATCAATTTTCCTTCTTCAAATTTCCCACGTGTTCAACAAGCAAGCTAATTAAGCTACGCATTTCTAAAATAGAAACTTGATTTAAACGTAGGAAAAAGTGCTCAAACACTTCGCACTCCTTGGTTTGGCTACATCATGAATTTGCAAAAAGTAATTTATAGCCTTTTCATATCAAAACTTAGGTGCTCTTCTTTTTTTTTTTTTTTTTTTTTGGTCCGGTTCGCTTTAATTGTTAAAATCAGCAGTTAGCGGTTAACAACTGTAAGGAGTTGTAATGTTTAACCGTAAGATTCGAACATTATTTGGTCTGTTCTATTATTATAATAAGTAGAATTCGTTAATAGTATATATACGAGTATGTAAAATTGAACAAAACACATGTTAAAAAACAAAAAAGACGGTAATATTAAATTCGAATATCTTCATTGACTTTTAAATTTATGATGCACCTATAGAAATGAGAAACATGGATAGTCCTTTTAGGATGAAGGAGAATTGAAGTCTAAACATATTAATTTAATTAATTAGCAACAACTACTGATAAAAAGTTAGGCCAAATAGACAAAATTGGAGGGTTTCTACAGCTGGAGTAGCCCCAATAACCATACCCATACCATAGTGAGAGACTTGTAGCTTTGTACCTGCCTTGGAAGTGCATTGATCAAACCAAAAGTATAGGGAACATTGATATTAAAGAGTACAGCTTTGCTGTATGCCCTGCCCCTTTAAAGGGTCCATATTGTCCAGTCTCCATATACTCAAACTAGTTATGTTCCTTGTACCTAGTAGCCACTTTTTCTTCTCTTCATTATGTTTTTTAATCAATAAATAAATAAATATAATATTCGATTCCACAAGGACTTTATTGTTACTCACTCCTTGGCTCATCCCCGATCTTTGTCATGGCGGAGAGGTCATGGATCGAGGCTCAAAGTTTGTTTTATATCTTGTTGTTGAGAATTATTATTAATCTTAAAATTAATAATTTAGTGAACAATTTTTAGAGAAAGAGAGAGTATACCGGATCCATAAACATATCAAACAATCAAGATGCCATCTTAGCACGTCATATCCACATAACCCAACCTCAACAATTTCGAATGAAGCCTAAGTTTGCCTAACATTAACAATGATCGATGAAAGCATGGCAACTTTTGAGGCTCAAACGAATTAAGATTGACACCAAACGTACCACATACATTAATATGATTCCTTGATATAGTATATAGTTAGGCATACATAACCACCAAGAAAAGCTCCATAATTTTTTACCATTCTCAAATGAAAAATCTATATGTTAAGACCAAGCTAATCAAATAACTAATTAACACACTAAATATTAATTAAGGTGACTCCCGAGACTAACATGATGGAGAATATACATCACATAACTTGAGCGAATGTATTTAGGGACAGATCTACCTTAATATAACGATATCTCTAAACACAGTCAGTTAAAAAATTATTTAAAATTTTAAAATGAACTATCTAAACACAGATCAATTAAAAATTTATTTAAAATTTTAAAATGAACGAATTTTATTATAAAATGTAAAAGTTATAAAAATGTTCATTTATGAACAAGTGATCCGTCAATTATTTATGCCTAATTAAGAGGGGGATTGAGTGTGCTCTGAGATTACTTCAAGTGTCATTATCGAGGTGGTCTTATACTTTATTTATAAACAAACATGTGATGAAATGTGACCAAAAATTATGCCAATTTTATCAAACGTTAACATCAAAGAGATCATCAAAGGAATTGGTAAAGTGGCATGTGATCAATTACTAAAAAGGTAATGTGTCCAAAGGCTAATGAAATTCCACGTTTAGTTGCAAACCTCCTAAACGTATTAATCACGTTTTATTAGTTTATAATTAGTGCTTATCCTTCCCACTTTACTTCATTAAAACAACTTTTAAAACGACAATACAATACAACAAGGAAGACGAGAATTAAACCTGTGATCCAATGTAATAAAAGCCTAATATATTCAAAATCTCGGTTCATAAGTTAATTTAGAAGATATTGGACACGAGTTTTTATCCATTTTGTCCTAACTTTCCAAAACTTTTAAAAATTAAGTATGTAATTATGAAATCTAAACCCAAATAATAAATCCAAAAAATAATAAAATTTTAAAATTAAAATAGAGGAAATTGGAAATGACACCTGTTTGAAATTACATTAAAAAAAGCGTACGGAAATAGCTTATATAACATAAATAAACAGAAATTACTAACAAAAAATAGTAGAAACGATAGAAATAAACAAAAAAAAAAGAGAAATATACTATAATTTTTACATGTATACTATTTGATGTCTTGAAATCTTGGTGATCCCCCTCCCCCAAATACTCTGTCATTATTTTTAGATAAAATGTGGTTAGATAGTAGAGATTCTATTGCACTATGTATTGTGGCCTACAAAACGAGTATATGATGTGAAATCTGGCTTCTTCCTCTAGACAAGGTTAGTTTGAAATTCGTATTCCAAAGTGTAACTACAAACGAATGGCTAGAGTTATTTGTTGAGGACTCCAAGGCAAGGCATATATGTATTGTTCTTATTCTTTTGCTGTACTTGTGGCAAGTTCTTCGATTGCTTTGATTGTGAAAGCATATATTATTTCCGATGATGTGCACTTTTGCAAAAGGAGCTTTTTACAAATTACAAGTGACTATTTTTATAAGTTATATAATTTGTCTCAACTACTAAAAGCTGCTGAAGGTTCGTGTATCGTAATATAAATTTAAATTCTATATATCGATATTTACTTCTTATTGTTTTCACCCACATATCAAAAAATTAAATATATATATAATAAGCCTAACATATAAGCTTTATCCACTAATCAAACCCTTTTTAAACTTGTGCCTTAAACTTTTACCTGTAAGATCCTCGCTTGTTTACTCGGGCTTATGTAAAAGCTTATATGCATATGGAGTCATAGTAAATGAATTGAAATCTTCAACAAATAACCAATATAACAACTTTCATTTTTAAAGATTTAGAAAAATTTAAATATATATAGTTTTAACCTTACAAAAGAGACTGATTTTTAAAAAACAAAAACTTAGCTGATATATATATATATATATATATATATATATATATATATATATATATATATATATATATATATATATATATATATATATTGGATTTGTAGATTAAAGAAGAGGGAATGAAAAAATAAATGTGATTTGGAATAGTATATAGGGATGATGAGATTTAGGTAGGTCCCAAAAATGAAATGAATTGAATGGAAGCTTGAATAGACAGGGAACAGATGGCGAAGCATGGGATGGGATGGCATGGTGCTGGTCCATATTCTCTAGTGTTTGGGCGGATTCGAAGCCATTAATTAAATGGACCCTCCAATAACCCAATTATTTTCCGAGAACTTGACCCCCTTCAATTCTTAGCCTTTTCTGTTTTCTCTACTTGGTGCATCATGAATAATAGTCTAGGTTTTGCATAGTTTGGTGGACGAAACAGCTGTTTCCCTACAATACTTGGGGATTCAAGCTACCACTACATACTACTATTAGCCATAGGGTTGGCAAAATCTTATCGTATTTCATTCTTTCGATTAAAAATTGATGTATAACGTACATTTATTTGTTGAAAATTTTTAGGTGATCTCACTATTTACAATTGTATGGCAAAAGGAACCCACATCTTCATATTTCATTGTGGTATTGTATTATGTTGAACTTGAATAAAGAACTAAACCAACAGGAAGGAGAAAACAGAGAAATTGTAGTAATTAATAAGGACAAAATTGATAAATAAATAATACTTCATTGAAGTTATAAAGTAATATATATTATGAAATATTATGAAATGAGAAGAGTACTTCTATTTATAGGAGTGCAATTAGCGGGACTTTTGTACTCGTTTGTGTTTGAAAAAACAAATCCCTAAATGGTTGGATTGGCCAAGTGGGGATATTTTCTAATTAGTGGGCCTTTTGTGCTCTTGTTTTTGTTTTCCTTTTAATAATTTTCAAAAAGATAACCAACCAACTTCAATAAAAAAACAAAAAAAAAAACAACCAACCAATTTTTGGCGGGAGTTTGAGGATTGAATCAGAAAAGCCGAGGTGAGCGTGACTGATTTGAGAGAGAGAGAGAGAGAGAGAGAGAGAGAGAGAGATGTCAAGGGAGGAAAGAACATTTGGAGGGAAAATGGAGCTGCTTAAGCTCTCCAGATTCAAACTCCAGCTCCGCGCCCTAATCTCCGAGGTCAGAGATCTCCGAGTACGCTCTCTCTCTCTCTCTCTCTCTCTCTCTCTCTCACTCACACACACACACACACACACATTCGGATCTCCCAATCAACAATCTGTATTGTCGAATCAGGAAAGAGAACGATCAGCCACCGAACAACTCCATCTCTCAATCCAGGTTTCTTCCTCGATCAAAATCAACTCATCGAAACCTAACTTGTCTATTCCTTCTCTGATTTCGTTTTAAGTTCTAACTTGTCGAGATTATTATTGGGAGATCAGAAGCAGAAGCTATCCGAGGAGGAATTCGGAAGAAAGTTGACGGAATTGGAATCCGAGCTTGCTTTGTCGATTGAATTGCGCCAAAAACTGGAAAGGAAGGTGAGGCTCTAAAATTTCGCATTTCAATTGTGTGATAAAATTCCTGTGAGTGATGAGTGACTGTTACTGTGTTCGGTTGCTGATGACCGTTATGGCAGGTAAATTACCTCCAGAACGATAATGTTTTGCTTGAGAACAAGCAAAAGGAGTTGAATGCCACCATACAGGGCGTTCTTCAATCAAGGGAGCAGTTTGTGAATGCCTATCAGGTTCGGGTTGGTCTTACCCTTCTCGTTTTATGCTTTGTCTTCACGGTCTTGGTTAGCTACTCCATGCGTTCTGAGGGGATCACTGGAAATTGAAAAAGCATTCCATGGAACATAAATAGGTAATTCATCTTAGATTTGCAAATATAATATATGGAATGCTGCTTGTTTTATTTGCGGTGGGAACTCCTCCATCTACAGTGTGAAGAGTGTAACTCTCAAGTGTGTTAAGTTAGCCAATCATCCTATCAGGAGAAGCCACATTCTATACGGGTGGCCTAAAATGATTGGCCATGTATACTGAGAGAGATACTTGTGTTGGGAATTGGGATTACTTGTCTTCCTTTTGTTTCCTTTATGTTAGGATTGCATGATTGTTCTCTTTTAGCTAATTTGAAATTTTTTAAAAATTTTCATTATGAACAATTGGCTGCTCGAGCATTCAGACAAAAGAATGAACTGGGAAACTTCTCAAGGAAAGCAGAAAGTAATCTTATGGTCAGGGATTTCTGTAGATTTTACTATAGTTTTTTCTTTTTATGAAGTTAAGCATTTAAAAAAACTTATGATAACTTTTCACCTCATTTCTCTTGCAGTTGGAGATAGAAAGGATTTTCTAAGTTGGCATGTAGACTTGATTCTAATTTTTTGTTTTCTAAGCTAGCATGTAGCATAGGGGAAAAAGTTCACCGCACAAAATCTAGAAGTGAATCAAAAGTTGGATAACTTCTCGAACCAAGAAATAACGACTGCTGTTATCAATTATTGTGGTGGTTGATTCTACTGTACCAGAATTTCATCTCGGCCCCAAGCTAACGGCAGGAGGTGAAGTAAGACTTAAGAGCTTAAAGGAAACATTTTTATCTGAATGAAATAGCCCACTTTTCCTGAAAATCTTGTGCTACCACATGGTTCTATCTTGGGATTTTCTGGTGATACTTGGCTTCAAACCTCAGAAAATTTTTACTTATAATACTCCAATTTCATCCAATGCATAAGTTTGATACTTTATTGTTCTCAAGATAATATTCAGAACTTACACTGCTATTTTATTATCAAAGGGTGCAGATGTTGAAATTTTGTACAAGGATGTTCCATTTTAAGCTTCTTAGATTCTCATAAGCTTCAATTAATTTTTTTTTTATCACTGTCCATTTCAAAAGTTTAAAGAAATTACAGATTTCATTTCCATCAATAGCTGATGCCTATGGTATAGATCCACCTATGGACTTATGCTATTGGATCACTGAGGTCTTATTACACTGCACTGAGATAATGTTTGTTGTTTCATGTTCAGGACTCAACATGTGACTTGAAGCGTTCAATTGAAATAAGAGATCGGAAACTCAAAGTCTTTTCTGAAAAGCTGAGTTCTCACATACTATTGTTTGATTCCATAGAGAAGGAGGCATTATCTGTAAAGCAAGTTGTCGACAATGTGCGACACCTAATTTGCGATAAAGAGGAAATAGGCATGTATCTATTTCAAATGCAAGCTCTAAATTAATCCTTAATCAATCACAATGATGCTTTGCTTTATTTCTTCTGAATAATGTGGCCATTCTTCTATATCTATGATGCCCTTGTTTCTTATGTGCAGTTACTGGCCTAAAAGAAAACTGGACAGAGTTTCTGAGGTCGAGAAAATATTTATTGGTGACAGAAATTCTCTGATTTGCATATTGGCTATTATTCTTCTGGTTGGTTCAGACCAAAACCCAATTCAGTGCTATGTTTCCTGCAGGAAAGATAAATGAGATGGAAACTCAGCTTGGTAGATACAAGGATGATGACAGAATGAAAGACAGAATTATTTCAGAGTTAGAAGCAAAGCTTGAAGCAGAAAATATTGTTAACGAGAATAAATCACAGATGGAAGAGATATCCTTTCCTTCAATCAGTACATTTCTCAGTGTATACCAAGTATTTCTTGTGTTGTGGCCTATTATTTGTGTCCTCAGTGTTGTGCTTTGACCAACTTCACCTTCAGAGAGATCTGTCAGTGAAGGAAGCTGTCATACAGAATCTGATATCACAGAAGCAGGTCCAGAGATTACATTGTCTTTCCCTTTTTCTTCTGAAATTTTGGCCCAATTATCTTCTTCTGTGAGTTCTACATCTTTGTCTTTTAAAATTCAACAGGCTCTGGATTCTGAGGTGAAGAGTTTAGGAGCCATCTTGGAGAAGATCCAGCATGCTTTTAGAGATATGAGTGAGGTCTATAAATGAGCTTTCTGTTGGTTTAGTCAGTAGTATTACGACATATAATCCTTTCTAGATACATTCTTTCATTAAACATGATTTCTTCATCAATCATCTGTAAATTGCATGCATTATGCATTATGAGTTTTGAGGCATAACCATCTAAGTCTATAACTAATATCAGATGCAAACTTTTGCTGTTCTGATGGGGGTTGTCAGATTGGATTCCTTCCAGTGTTACATTGGTAAATGTTGTGAAGAATGAAGACAGTGTTTTTTACTCACTGTTGAACAACATCTTCATGTGCATTATGTCAACTAACTGGCTTGTGATGACTGCCATTGCAAAGTTTTCAAAACAGTATTTTGAGCATCCATTATCGTCAAATTTATTCAGTGCTGCAAGTCTACTAATAAAATGCTCTGATCTTTTGACAGGGACAGGATGATAAAGGAACCCAATCCCTAGTTGAAAGCAAGGAAAGATCTTGTATGATTCTTGAAGAAGTTTCTGATAGGTTGACTACACACTTTCAATGTTTTTATTAATCTGAGTCGTACAACTTGCAGATTTTGTATCAGCACATATTTAACTAATCTTGTTTTGAGAACAAAAGAAGAAAAGGATGAAGAAAAAAGGGGATGTTAAAATTGAATTTTGGAACTTTTACTATGATAAGTATTATTGGCTGACCTTATCTTGTTCCTTCATGCATTCTTGCCCCACCTCTCTCTTCGATTCTTCCTATCTTTGTGCACTTGTCTGCCTGCCAATGGCACATGAACTTTGAATCCTCCTAACTAGTGATTCATAACACTCATATTGAGCTTCTCAGGATTAAAGATTATAAGGATACTCCTGGAAGGTGTTCTGAGTCTCAGCCGGATTTGGGTGATTATCCTGAGTGCACAGGTACTACGTTCTTATTGCTTAATATCCTGCCATTGATATTGTCCGTGCTCCTATCCTTGTTAAGACCTATATTACAATTCATAATGTCTATGTAGCTTAATACCTGATAGTTTGCATGTTTACACGATTGCTAGCTCATTATGACATTATCTGTCGAAATATTATGCGCATTAGTTTAATAACTTTTGAATACTGTTTCCTTTTGAATTCCATGTTTGTCGGCTGATCAGCCATTTCCCTCCATTTAATAAAATTTAAAACATCCATAAGATTTATGTTATTTCCCTCCATTTCGAACTAAAAAGAAGAAAGGAAGTTTATAATAATATTTATGGTGCATTCACAAGTTAGAACATAATCTGGGTTATGCAGACCCTTTAGCAGAGATGCCAGAGAAAAACGATAAGGAGTCAAGCACTGAAGAGGCAAGTAGATTTTTTCATTTAGGGCAGATATATGGTAAAGCCTCACAAAGTTGTTTCATTTGTGGTCCAAAAAAGTAATTTGACATATTTGATGGCACAATGTTAGCCTGCTTGCTCCACGACTCAGTTGGCTTGCTCAGGACCTCAATCAGTGACAAATGCTCAAACAATGCCAGCCTACGGTGTAAAGGTATAGGATATTGACCTGGCCGCTAGGGCATACTTGTATTAAGCAGCTTGAAGCTTGAGGGCATCGGATTGATGATCGACAATCCTTTCTACAGTATTCAGATCACTGTAAAACAGTTTTTCATGAGCTGAACTAATTGTTTCTAATGCTAGCTTACAAACTTTCTACATCTTATTTCTTCTGGACAGAGTAACTGCACAATCATTGTAAACCAGCTGGAATCCGAGAGCTCGACAAATCAAGCAAAAAATGGCGAACATCCTGATTGAATTTCAGTAAGATGTATTGTAATTTGTCTCTTTGTTGGCGCGTCTAGTCATAATTGGTACTGAGAACATTCCTGTCCTGACTTAGAAGCTCAGTTAAGTACCATTAGGCCATCGCTTTCATGATTTTCATTTCTCAATTTGGACACACCTATTCTTCAATTCACTGCAACAAACTCCTCATACACAAATCTTAATTCAGGCCTCAATTAAAAGGAGGCAGCCCTAGGTGACTTGTGGGGACCAAATTGGATTGGGCATTTGGACTGACGGAAGTCCAGCCAAATTGGACCTCTGATACCATTTTTCTTGAGTTCATATATGTGATAAAAGGAGTCTTAGCCCATTTAGTCGATCACTATTTTTCTCCCTCCTTGCCTTTTGACGCCCCCCAAATTTCTGAAAGAGCTCTTAGTGATTAGTCCATGCAATTCACAAGGTCACGCGGATGTTCAAGGAATCTTTCCGGTCAAGAGTTAAATCATTTTTGTTGCCAAAAGTGGGGTTGGACTTGGCCCATGACATTTTTCTCGGAGAATTATCAACTATTTTTCATGTCTTATATTGAACAATCATCTTAAGTAGTATGTACAAGAGTATCATTCATAGTAGAACGACCAAAAACAACAAATCTTGCATTGATTCTAAAACAGGCCGAATCTAGCTTGAAAGTTTAAAAATATACGCAGCCTTATCCCTTATTATTGGAGACTCTCACCGTAATTATCCTTGAGTAAGCATATGTCACCTAGTAATCCCTCTGTACCAGCATTGAACTTCTGCAGTGATTGATTAACCATGTTTTTCCCCTCTGTCAAAACAGGGATAGCTTAATTGAGGAGTATGACAGAAGGGCTATCAATTTCAGCCACCATTCTTTCATCATAACCTATGATGAAAATGTGGTACCTTCCTCTGATATATTGCAAGCAGCTCATCTCTCTCTCTCCCTTTATTTTATGGGTGCACCCCTGGGGTGGGGGAGAGCGGGTGAGGTCTGTAAATTCATCCTGGAAATTGATTAAGAGGTGGACCTTGCTATTGCAACTACTGCTCTGGTCAAAATTGATTGCCTCATAATACCAAGTAATGTCATTTGTCAGATGTTTTTCCCCCTCTTCAAAGAACCCAAAAAAGGTATGTGCAATCTTCAAGATTGGATCTGTATGTGAACTTACCTAAGTAATGTGAAAATGGAAAATGTAGCTGAGTTGAGTTATAATGCTAGTAGTTTGTGTTCACTGGTTGGATTTTACGAAAGTTTCATGAATTAAAGAGTCAGAAGGTTTTTTTTTTTTTTTTTTTTTTGGTGTGGAAAGAGTCAGAAGTTTGAACACTAGCAAGTAGCTTTCTTTCTCATCATCATCGCCTTTGACTAGTGTGAAAAATATCATGATGGATATCATATTTTATGGTACCTTTCTTCGCTTTTACTATTAACCAAATCTTCTACCCCTTTTCTTACTCCCTATATACCCCAAAGATTTTGAAAACATATACATATAATTCATATGTCCTTTTATACCACCCAAATTCCTCCTTCGAAGATAAAAACGCGGTATATGAAGAGTTATGTACATAAATTTTGGTCCATTTTGTATTTTTATATTATCACGTGTAACAATTGTTAATTCTCTTTAAAAGTATATGCATATTTGGTATTGTATTTTAGGTGGGGGAGGGAGGCATTGCCAGTAGAGCATTTATATTTTGAATACTTTCATAACATAAGTCTGTGCACCAAATTTGACTATGGGGCATATATGCAGGAGGGAGGGGAAAAAAAGTTTTATAGAAAAGTCAATGCATGCAATTTTTCGCTATGTAGTACCATTGTTTATTTATTATGACTATGTTTCTCATTGAGCTTAACCTTCCAGTAAGAATTAAAAGAGGGGATGTACAATGGAGCTCATTCATTGCTCTGAAAATAAGACAATTTTAAAGTCTAAAAATTAATACACCCTAAACCCATGCCATAGACAATAAGACATACAGTAGCTGTGGCAAAAATCTTATCACAGTGGTAATGCCAAAACAATGAAAAAATATGAATTAATTCCACAGTTGTCAGTAAATGCAATTCAATAACCCAAGATGAGAAGTGGGCCTACTCCATATTCTTGCTCCTTCATTTGGTTTAGACATTAGAGCTCCAAATTTTTATTAGTACTCTACATCATGTTGATGTTTCCAATGCTTTGACCCTTGACCTCGCAAATTTTTTTCCTCTTTGAACTTCAATTTGGGTGGTTTTAAGAAATTATGTGTATATTCGTTTTAACGTTTATAACAGCTAACAACTCGTAACGAGATAAGCGTTAATCGTAACAATTTGTAATAACTCTTAATAGTTTATAACAACTCGTAATAAATAATTTTAACTAATTGTAATTACTCGTAATAGTTCATAACAACTAACAACTAATTTTTAACAGTTAAAACGAACAAACTTCAAAAGCATAAATGTCTAAATGAATGCAAAATTAATGACAAAACTAACATGTAAAAAAGGATGAGTAATCGTTTTAAAAAATTGTTTTAAAGACTTTTTTTTATAAGCATCACAATTTATTTATCTAGCTACCACGAACAAGAGTTATATTACTACTATAATTATTAGCTAAAAATTGTTTCCAAAATAATGTGGATAATTTTTCGAATTTTTAAAAAATGAAAAAATATTTTTAGCATTAAAATGTATTTTATTTTGGTGGAAAAAAAAAAGAAAGGAAATAGCCAACAATTGTGTATAGTCATAGTCACAATCACAACTCAGAAGCCACACCCACAACAACCAAAGAGAAGATGGGGATATATAGATAATTATGTTTGTACCATAAACATATATTTTCTTTAAATTAATTGGGTTGGACAATTATTTTGATTGGACTGGGCCTCACTGTTCTTGATCGTACACTAAACATTTCTTGAGGAGCCTCGGCTAATCGTATTAGGACACGTCTTACAATAGGGTGTCTTAGTGGATCCCACTCGTCTGCTTAGATCTATCTGATGCGCTCATGCCCTCGTGTGCCTTCTCTCTCTCTGATAACAGGGCGTGTGACTGTTCAATTTTGATGGGGTAGTTGTTGGTGTTCAGTGCCATTTTAATTTGCAGCTAACGAAACACAAAAATACTCCTGGCTCAAGGCTGGCAATCCTACTACTCTTGTCTTTATTATATAGCATATAGTAATCTTGTACGGCTTCATTTTCTCCTACTAAAGAATCCTTAATTACAGTGTCTCGGGATATATAAATAATCAACTTTAAAATTATTATTTACTAGTAAATTCCGATATATATATGTCAAGTACTGTTACCTATATATATGATATTAGTATAGTTCTGTATTAATGAAGCTAATTAAAGATTATGTTGAGTTATTTTTATTATTTTAAAATACAGCTAAATCTTAAAAATTCAAATTCAAATAAATAAATTACAATATAAATAAATATATATATATATATATATAAGAAGCACATAATTTCAAGTACGTCTATTATATTATATTGGTGTACAATACAAATTAGGTTAAGTTATTTTTGGAAAGCGGTTGAGTTTGATTAATTGCTTGCAGCTATTACAAGCAATGCACATCTCCTCTTTCTCTCGGACACACTCAGTGATTGTATCTTTTTCCTTCCCCAACATTATTCTCATCCTTTTCTCTCATTTTTGGGTTGTTGGTGTTATTTGGTTTTAGAGAGAGAGCACCTACAATCTTATTTATGACTTTTGAAGAGAGGTTGTGGTAGGCTAGGGCCAAGGGGTCCATAGAAACTAGGTTTAAAAGCTTATCGTAATTGTTGTTGACAATCACCTCCGTTTATAAAGAAGTGTCTCATATGACTTAAATGTTTCAATTCACATGTCAATTAAGATAGAAATTATTGTCCGGTAAGAAACTTCAGTATCTCCATCGAGTAATATAGTAGACAAGTAATATAATTACATATAATAGGAGAGATCAAAAAATTAAACTTATACATGGTAGCATTTCATCTTTTTTCATTAAAATTTTTTTTTCTTCATATCAGGTTATATGTTGATCAAGTTCGATTATGAATCAATAGTAATTTTTAAATTCAATGATAAATTTACAGACAATAGTAAATTGATAACAATAATTAAACAAATGTTCATGTAATCTTTTCTCGAAAATCCTTTTGATTTCAGCTTATCCATTGATGTATTTTAATTCTGATTGTTTGCTTTAGTATACCAATTATGCAATAAAAGAAAAATAATGGAGTAAAAAATTAATTATTCTTGCAAAATCCAACAAAAAAATAGTAGTGAATGAAGGCAAGAGATGGGTCCAACCCATTACTTAGCAAGCAATGTGGTCCATAATATGTAAAATCCACTTTGAATTGTGCATGGGGAACAATAACCCAATATTTTTTTAACTCATCAATTATTATTATTTAATTTTTCTTTTTTAAATCCAAATTATTAATTAATTTTTCAATTCATCTTTTTTTTTTTTGGGGGGGTTGCTTACCTCATCATATGAGTCATTTTTCTCTGTAACCTAGATAATGTTTGTACTGTCCAACCCAACCTAGGGTATGCAAAAGCTACATCCTTCTGTGAATTGTTTTAACCTTGGTTCCTACCACATTAGGAATTCTTTGTTTGGGGGACCATGTCAATAGTGTTGGTTATTTTTCACTCTAAAACAATATTTTTGACATGGTATGATAGTTTATATTTGAATATTCTTCAAAATTCACACTGATTCGTTATCATTTAATTTTTACCTAATACATACGTTTATCTTCTCGGATTTAAGGTTAAATTATTACTATCTATCTCTAGAAAACTTTACTTTTTAAAAAAATTTTATTAATGCATTTGAATTTTAAATGGATCAAAGATACTAACTTGTCTGGTAATAATACGACCAAGTATAATGAAACAATCTCCATCGAGCATAATCAAATACGTTAAAAAATAAAATATTTTATTATTTATTTGTTGACTTGAAACTTTACTCGCAAACAACAAGTCAAGGGATCGATGTAGACCTATCATTAGCATTTGTGGAACCTAAATTATTGCATTGAGAAACTTCTCCAAAATTTCATCGAATAATGACTTATTTTCTAAACAAATTTACACATACATGCTTTTCCACCTAGTTGGAAATAAATTTTTAGAAAGCAACCCTCAAAATAATAATTTTTACTACATATTCGGGTCCATAAATGTGAATTATTTCACTCAATTTGAAAAAAAAAAAACTTGTTTCATAAAAATCGGGTAAACATTATTAAAAGAATATTACTTATAATAATTCAAGTCTACATATTATAGAGTAGTTTATAATTTGTGGGAAATTTCCACTTATGATCAAATTGGATAATGACTTAGCCGCTAATGCATTCTTTAATCTTGCTTTTGTTGACATAATTGCAACTTGAGATGGCGTATATTAATTAAAAATGTCTATACATGTCCAATAATTCCCTTATTAATTAATCAAATAAATTCTCTTAATTATATTCATGAAGATTTTGTTGAGATGTGTGTGATAGATCGATGATGGACCCGTCATTTAATTAATTATTACTATCATACTATTTTTTTTTTATTAATTATAGATTTTTCTACACTTGACAATTGATATATTGCCGCAATATTCAAGTTGACAAGATGTAGGGACAATGTATAATTAAATTAACTTTTCATAAGATACTTTAGTAAGATAACAATCAACTCATAAATTTATGTGGGATGTCAATTATCATCTTCTCAATAGTTAATATTTTTTTAAAAATGTATACGATATGTTTTTCTTTTAAATTGACTAAGGGTGTAATTTGTTTTGAGCTGCGAACATTTATGATAAGCACCCTTCCAATAAATACGCTCTCGAGGATTCAAATTTATGTTATCTTTTTATCGGATGAAACTCCTACCACCTCGACTAACACTATTTTTAGTATATTTTATACATCTTCCTTTACACTGAGAAATAAGGACAAATATTGTAATATTTACTTGGTATACCTAAGATATAGTTGTACTTAAATAGCAAATTCTAGCTATATTCATCTTCATATTTTATTTTTAATGTAACACAAATTTATCAATCCACTTAATTTTGATTGTATTCCTTTCAAATAATTTTTTTAAGATTCAAATAAATTATAAAAATAGTACAATAACAAAGGGAAAATCGAGTATGAAACCTAATATACACATAATTTCAATAATAACCACATGCTAATAAAACTTCATTGCTTCACAATACAATTCTTAATTTTCCTTGAATTTGATTGGTGGTTGTTGACTATCCTCATTCCTCAACAAATTAAATAAAACCCAAGTGTGTATAGCAACCAACTCACATCAGTGATTAAATACACAGTCGGTCCAGGGTAAGATATCATGTCATGAAAAATATATGTTCACAAATCATGTGTGGAGACACCATGCACACAACCACCCCATGATAGAGAAGCACACAAAGCATTCAAAGTGAGGCAAAAAAAAAAAAAAAAAAAAAAGGGAAAAGGGGCCAACTTTTAAAACTCATCTTATCATCTAAATCCTCCTTTTTGACGCTCATCAATCAAAACGTCTTATATGTACTTGGAATAATTTGCTCATTTTCATATGTCAACGGACGGTTAGACGAACGAGAAAATAGGGAGATTTTATAAACCTAATATTTCTATCTCTCTCCTGACAAGTACATAATTCTAGGAGCATTCAAGAATTTGGGCTCATCAAATATTGATATTTATATAATGTAACAATTTTTTAAGATCATGCATCAAGGTTAAAATTTGTGTATATTTAGTTTTTACTATAGGTAAAAAATTTAACAATAAATTAAGTTTTACGAGGTATTCATAATTATTTTCTTTAGTTAAACGGTGCATTTTAATTTGTTTAAAAATTCTTTAATTTTAGAAGATTCAGGTATCTTAATCTCACAAGATATGGAGAGATTCATATTTATGACAATATTTTTATAAATAGACGTATTAATTTTTTTAACAAATTAGTACTCTAATAAGCTAAATATCAATATCAGACTAAAGTTTCAATATAAATAATAGTTGACGAATGCCAATTCTTATTAAGACTATTTCCTATTTTGACCTCTTATTAATATAAAATTATATATATTTTATTATGAAGCGATTGAAAATAACTTTGATTTATTAACAGTCAAAAAATTCAAATCAATCCAAATTTAGAACATATTCGTATTCATATTATATAATAGTCATACTTGATTTTAGTAATTATTTATTTTCACTATCAAAAATTTTATTTATTTATTTTCATGTTTGAAATATTTTTTAAAAAATTATCTCAAAAGTTTTTTTTTTTTTTTTTTGGGAAAAAAGAGGGTTTGGGCAGGACAAAACACTACCCTGTAATTGAGTACCACCCACCATCAAATTCAACAGAAACAACAAAGATTGATTTTTATTACTCGAAATCTGCCAGAAAAATACCATGTAATGTAAAAAAGGCTGCCAACCAATTTACAGTAAAAATCTCATCAGAAAGAAAAAAAAAGAAAAACAGAAAAAAAACACCCCAAACCACACGCTTTCGTCCAGAATCCTGCCACGTGGCATTCAAATACATTTTCCGGTATTTTTTATTTATATTTATTTGTTTATTTATGCGCGGCTTTAATGGCCGTCACTGAATCTGAAGCTAATTTATTTTCAGACTTGTCATCAATTACACACAATTTAGGCTCTGAAAATCAAATCAAATCAAACCTGCAATCATTCCCAGAAAGAAAATAAAGAAAAAGATCAAAACTTTACGAAAAATTGGTTCAAAAATCCAACCCAACATTGATGGAGAAACAGAGAGAGAGAGAGATGGGTAGTTCATGTTTGTTGTTGTTGTAGTTGAATTGACCCCCTTCTTCCTTCTTCCTTCTTCCTTCCCCCTCTTTCTCTCTCTACCTTCAAATTTTATATAATTATTATTCATCGTCTTTTTTCTCCCTTCCAATTCACGTCTTGGGCTTTTTTAATTTTCTGTTCTCTCTCTCTCTCTCTCTCTCTCTCTCTCATCCATTACATTGCAATTGGCATCTGATAACATTACAATACATACCCAGATTTTCATTTTCCTTTCTTTCTTCTGCTTTGTCTCTCCTCTGCAGAGGGGGAAAATAAGCAGCTATCTTGGTTTCTGGAGAGAGCGAGAGAGAGGGGCGATAAAAATGGGAGCTTGCGTTTCGACGAAAAAGGGTGTGTCGGGAGCCGACCGAAGAAGGCGAAGAAGAAGGCCCAACACAGTACAGGCAATCGGAAGAGGAGGAAAGCGATTCGGAAACGCGTTTCTTCCCGTTTGTCTGATCGTTCTGGAGATGGGTGTAACAGCAATAACAAGCTCGATAATAGGTCTGGTTCCTTCCCGGATCGATCCTTCGCCAATCCCACTTTTCAAGGTCTCTCTCTCTCTCTCTCTCTCTTTAAATTTGTCTGTGATTTGATAGTGAAGAGATGGGTTTTGTGATTGGGTATGTAATTTGATGAAGGAGCTGAATATCACGAGGAAGGATGTGATCTCTGTGTGTTTTTTATGAGGATGAGAGGGAATGTGCATAGATTTTTCTGGGGATTTCTAGTTTCAGCTGACTTATGTTGACTTGCTTGTTGAAAAGTAATTAACATTAAATGCATAGATGAGTGTTTGATCAGTATTGCCATTAGTGGTTAAAATGGTAGTGGAATTTGCCTTTTGGTGCCACATCTAGCTGATATACGTCTAAATGTGGGTGCTTGATGAAGAATTCTCATCTCGAATGTCTTTGGAAAATACTGTATACTAATGTTGGTATCTTTTAGAAAAAATGGAACTGCCGATAATATTTTCTAATTATGGTGGTATTCTAGTACCTAAAGTTTCTAGGATCAGCAATCCCACAGAAAGGGAAAACAGAACAGGAAAAAGAAGAACGGAAAAAGTGGGAAGAGAAATTGGGAGGAAAGTAAGTAGTTGAATCAAGTGAGCTTGTAGTACTTCCATCACCAAACCACATTTAGTTTTCTTGTTAATTGCAGAAAAGCATGTGAGCTTTTGAGTTGATTACTTGATTTGAATCACCTAATCTCTCAAGGGACTATGAAACAGATTCAATAAAATTTACCCAGATCATGGTTTTGGACCTAAATAATTTGAGAATAGGCAGATTGATTAATTCAGAATCTGTGGAGCTCAAGGTCCTTCAGCATTAGTCACATATTGTATCATAAAAAAAGGATTGCTAAGAAGGCAATTTGAGCCCTAATTCATAATTAGCTCGAGTTCTCCTTCCCCGTCCATTTTTGGTTGGTTTGTTCTGCTTGATGGTTCATGATTGTCATCATTATGGCTTTGTTGATATATGATCCATTTTTCAAATGAAAGCCCATACTTGCGTGGTGTTTTCTTACCTACAATATGATCTGATTTAAGTTAATTTGGCTCCTATGTTAATGATTTGCATTGTTTTCTAGATCTTTTGTCTCATTTTTGGTATTTTTGGTCTCAACAGGCAGTGTTGAGGAGTCATGGTATGATTCTATCACAATATTTGAGTCTGATGGTGAAGAAGAGTTCCAGAGTGTCCAAGATGGTATGCTTTTTTTTTCTATGCTAATAAGTCTAGTCGTAGCAAAGTAATCCCTTTTTTTTTTGGGGGGTAACCCATCTTAGCAGAGGATGACATTCGTGAACTGTGATCCAGATGTTGCGTCCCAAGGTGGTAGAAACTCACATGAAGTCAACTCTGCTCGGAATTCAGTTAGTGAACTGGGTAGAAATTCAATAGAAGCGAAACACCCGGTGTTCCTTGATGAAATATCATCGTCTGTGGATGGAAGTGCTGGAAAAGAGGAAAGGATGTTGGATAATTGCGGAATCCTTCCTAATAATTGTTTGCCTTGTCTTAATACTAACACTGCACCATCAATTGAGAAGAGGAGATCACTCAGCTCTAGCCCACCAAGTGCAAGGAAGAAGACAGCCTTAAGGCTGTCCTTCAAATGGAGGGATGGCCCCCCAATTCCAGACGTAAGTCTATTAATTTCGTCTCTATCAAATATTTTGTAAATTGGGATCTCTATAATCCGAATTAACTGCAATCCCAACTAGGCTTTTTTTTTTTTTTTTTTGAGGGGGAGGGGTTGTTGAGATGTAGTAGCTCACCGTTGAATTGTAGAGAGGATTGTTTTTGTAAACCTTGGATTAAAAATCAGAGTGCCTACTAGTATACAAAACAGAAGAAGACGTAGTTTGGTAATACATTTTGCTTTAGCTCACTAAAGTTCAAGCTGATAAAAATTACTATCTTAAATGATTTTTCAGCTGTCTGAATAGTTTACAAATATTGACCTTTTCTCTTGATGTGTAATTTTACTAATCTTTTTTTTGGGCCCTTTCCAGTTTCCTCAAAGACGCTCCTGCAAAGACCAATAGCAGGCTCTCAAGTACCTTTCTGTCCGTTAGAAAAGAAAATTATGGATAGTTGGTCTCATCTTGAACCAAATACCTTCAAAGTTCGTGGGAAGAACTATTTTAGGTAAGAGCGAAACCCTATTAGTTTTTGGAAGACAAGGAGAAATATCTGCTGAAACTCACTTTGGGAAGTGCAAAACTTAAAAATCAAATTTGAGAGTATCAATGTTTTTCTGCTGCTGAACATTTTCTGTTCCATGTCAGGGATAAGAAGAAGGATCTTGCTTCAAATCACGCTGCATACTATCCTTTTGGAGTGGATGTATTCTTGTCGCCACGTAAAATTGAGCATATTGCTCGGTTTGTGGAGCTTCCTGCAGCAAATTCTTCAAATGGTTTCCCAGCCATTCTCATTGTAAATGCTCAGGTAATCTACCGTTTCTGTTCCAGTGATTGTTTTAGAAAAGGGAAACAAAACACTGTTTAAGTTGAATGTCCTGTAATCATGGTTGTTACCTGGGTATAACTGTAGTTACTGAATTAAGGACATGTACAAGTGAAAGCACTTCTAAGACCCAGAGTCACTTTCAATCTGTTTTACATTCAGGACACGGTGACTTTCCAACACATGGTTGACTTCTTGCAAACTTGCTTTCCTACGGTTAAAACTATAAATTGTAGTTTATTTCTTTGTTAAAAGGGAAAGCTCTTGCATTGCTAAGTTGGTGTGTTACAACGTGTCACTGTTATTTCTCCTCCATTGATGCCCAACCTTGATCTGATTCTATTAACAGTTTTCAACTTATAGCAGAGGACTCTATTCGTATCTGTGCATCAACAGAGGTTCCCTCATGAAAGTTTTTGACACTGTTTTCTTTGGGTGCAGATACCATTATATCCTGCCGCATTGTTTCAGAGTGAAGCTGACGGGGAAGGAATTAATATAGTGATGTATTATAAGATTAATGAAAGTTTTTGCAAGGAACTTCCATCCAGTTTTCAAGAAGGCATCAGGGTAAGATATGATGCCTCTTGCTTTCATTCTGACTGCCCTTCCACGCCCTTTATGTTGGCTCTATTCTTGCCAAAATGATGTAATATCATCATCTTACATGCCATTGGAACTATCTGAGATGCGTGTATTGCGTATTTTCTGACTAGATCAGTACTTTTGCGTCTCAGAAATTGATGCATGATGAAGTTGAAAAGGTAAAAGGATTTCCTATGGACACGATTGTACCTTTCCGGGAGAGGTTGAAGATCATGGGACGTCTGGTCAATGTGGATGACATGCATTTAAGTGCAGCAGAAAAGAAGCTTATCAATGCTTACAATGAGAAGCCTGTTCTGTCTCGTCCTCAACATGAGTTCTATTCAGTAAGTCTATTTTCAGTAAATTTATCAGTGGGTGCATTTGATAGTATTACATTTCTTGTTCAGTGTTCAAGCTAAGACTTCATAGTGATATCTGAGCAAACCTTGCGATATGTTAATGGTGAAACTTAAGTGTTCTTTTAATCAAATTATATGAAGTTTCTGGTGTGCTCTGTGAAATGCTGAATCTTGGGCGAAATATAGGCTTCAGTGTAGTATCATCATGTCTTTGAGAGGGGAAGGAAGTTCATATCATGTCAAAATCTTTTTGTTAATTCTTTTCAAGGTATTACATTCGTTAAGCTCTTTGGCAGTGAAGAATTTCATAAGGAGTATTTGCACTCTGTGTTAGTTGTACTCTTCTGACCTTGAGCACATATGTTCAGCCCTTGTCTCTCTAATATGGGCACTTGTCATTTTATTTAAGACCAAAAACATGCAGAACTTTGTGAAATGGGCAAGTTTATCTCAGATTATGTAGAATTGCAATTTTATTGCTACTCGAAAACTCTTTACACCATTCCTTGCAGTTGTAGACCATTACATGCAGTGCAAAGAGAAATATTATTACTTACGTTTTTGGACTCTGATACTCTGATGCTAATTTCTGCAGGGAGAAAACTACTTTGAGATAGACCTGGATATGCACAGATTTAGTTACATTTCAAGAAAAGGATTCGAGGCATTCCTGGACCGATTAAAGATAAGCGTCCTGGATTTTGGCCTCACCATACAGGCAAGTTTCTTGAGTAACTCCCTTTGTTGAAATTTTATGTCGAAATTGTTTATAAGCTATATTCCTCTTTTCCTTTTATTTTGTAACTATCATCTCACTGATATATCCTATTTCCATGTTGTGAAAACAGGGGAATAAAGCAGAGGAATTGCCTGAGCAAGTGTTATGTTGTGTAAGGTTGAATGGAATTGATTACGCAAATTACTCGCAATTGGGGATGGGTCAAGATCCCATATGGAATTGATAAAAGTGCTGGAATGCTGTAAGAATTATTTATATATGAAATAAAAAAAAGGAAAAAAGTGCTAGTTTTGCAGAAAGCATATATTTGTGTCTCTGCATTCAGATTCTTTCAAGTTTTGAAAATCTTCTGGGTTGGTGGTGTCATGAAGATGAAGAATAAGGAGTGAATGTCTCAATCTGATGCACATGCAATGCACATGCATTTGATCTAAAACTGCAGGATTCTTTAGACAAAGAGTGGATAATTGAGCCCTACTTGCAATTATACTTCTCCCATGCTCTAATCATGAATTTATTGACCCCCATGCTCTTTATCAAACTCATATGGGCCAACTTTTATTTCTATCAATATTAAGTGTCATTCAATCACTCTTATATGAATCCCTACCGCATTTCAAAGAAATAAGGCAGTGGATTGGCTATCACATCTTAGATATTTTATTTCAAATCATTGGATGGGCTTCATCAAACACGTATAATTTGATCATATTTGGAAATGAAGACATGGGTTGATGTGACATGGCATCTCACTATCAACTTTTCCGAGACAGTCTCACGCTAGACAAACTATTTTAGCCATCTTGGCTGGAGATATGTGTATGTTTTACAATGGTTAGTGTTGTTATTAGGAACCTATCTAGCTTGAATGTTTGTTTATTTGTTGACATAGTGTGTACACAATAATGTCTCTTTCTATTGTGGTTTTATTAGGTTTGACAAAGAAAGCTTAAGGTATTGTATGTCTTTAAACACCATTCTTAAAAAATTGTGGGAAAATCCGAAATTCACCTATGTCTTAACATAATTTTGTCCTGCCTTCCTGACACAATGATAGTTGAATGGCCCATGCACCCGAGTTGACCATTAATTGTTCATATCTGCCTGTTTTTTTGTTTATGTTTAGTTAGTTTGTTTTTATTTTTTTGGGGGGTTGGGCGTTGCGGAGATAGTCGTATATAGTTGATTATGTTCGGCAAACTTTCAATAGATTTACGATGTCTAGTGTCTGTAAACTTGGAGAAAATGAAATAAGCAAAGCTGATCTGTATTTAAATTATTACTAGAATAATTTACTAAGTAAATAAAATTTAAAAAATATAGTTCTGTGATTATAGTCTAGTTCTGTCATTGAATCGATAAATATGTTTCAATTCCTACAAGGGGGAAGAGGTTTTCCACACAAGCCTTTGTTCCCTGAGTAGGAGCTCCTAGGAAAAGCACTAAGAGGTTTACCAGTTGGAATTTGTCCCTCCAGAAGATTATCTGATAAATCCAATTGTTTGAGCTTCCTCAGCTTCAACAAATCACTTGGTATTTTCCCACTCAATTGGTTTCTCTGTAACTTCAAAATCTCCAGTGAACTTGCATTTCCTAATGTCTCTGGCAAACTCGAAACTATCTGATTGCTGCTAATATCCAAGGCCTTCAGTGATCCCAAGTTCCCTATGGAAGTTGGCAATCCACCTTTCAGAAAATTGTGAGACAAATTCAGAACTTGAATCCTGAACTGAGACCCGATTCCAATGCTCTCATGCCCAGTTGAGAACCCGTTTTCAGAAAGATCGACATATGTCAGAGACCCATCAGAAAACCGGGCCTGCATCTGAAAGACCTTCTGTATCGACCCTGTTAGGTTGTTTGAGTGCAGATCAATGATATCCAGATCCTGCAGATTTGTGATTGTTTCTGGGATATCGGAAATGAGTGAATTTCTGGATAAATTCAGGGAGTAGAGTGCTGTTAACCTCCCTATCCAAGCTGGTATGCTTCCTGTCAGACTATTGACTGATAAATCCAGTTCCTGCAGTGGGCTCGGAGTTGTTCGTAGGGCTTCTGGGATCTCACCTTCAATTCCGCACCCTGCCAAGAGTATCCGGGAAAGGGATGGCAACCTAGCAACCCACTTGGGCATCTCTTGGAGGTCTAGAGCATTGAAGGAAAGATCGAGGGTCTGTAAGTTCTCTAGAGATGACATCTCCTGGGGAAGAGGACCCTGAATCGTGTTGTGCGAGGCTGTTAAGATTATAAGCTGAGAAAGCTTGCCAATTGATTCTGGAATGGTACCAGATAATAGATTTTGATCGAGATATAGCTCTGATAAATGTGACAAATTTCCAAAACTAGAAGGGATTGAACCCTCAAGACTGTTATTTGCTAGTGATAATCTCTGCAGAGAGGAGAGATACCCGAAAGTAGTGGGTATTTTCCCTGCTAACTGATTATCCTGCAGCCTCAGGAAACCAAGCGAGGGCATATCTCCAGGACTAACTGGAAATGGGATTTCTCCTTCGAGGAAGTTGGTGTCGAGATAAATAGTTGAAATGGCGGTTAAGTCAGTTATAGAAACGGGAATCTTCCCGCTCAGGTGATTATTTGAAAGATCGAGCTCTTTCAAAGACTTCAACGCTCCAATCTTCTGGGGCACAGAGCCATTCAAAGTATTGTCATGGAGGTCTAGAGCCACAAGATTTCTCAATCTAGAAATAGAATTAGGGATCAACCCATAAAGCCGGTTGGAATAAAGATACAATCTTTGCAACCTCTTAAGAGATCCAATGCTAGGAGGGAGTGACCCAGAGAACTTATTCTCTTGAAGTTGGATTTCTTCGAGGTTTAACATCCTACCTATACTTCCTGGGATTGGCCCATTTAAGTTGTTCCCATACAGATGAAGCTTTCTGAGTCTTGGGAGGCGAAAGCCAATAGATTTCGGGATGTTTCCGGAAAGACCAATGAGCCCACCAAGGTTGAGTACTTCGAGGGAGGAAAGGAGCGTGATCGAGGGGAAAGGAAGCCTTCCATCTTCGTTTGAGCGATGAAATCATCAGTTGAGATTAGACCAAGGAGGTTTATCTCGGTCACTCTACCGGTTACATTTTCACAGGTTATTCCCTTCCATTCGCAACAGCTTTCACCTGCCCATTTTTCGAGCCTGCCTGAAGTGTCAAGGTGAACTGCAGACTTAAACTCCAGCAGGGCTGTTAGGTCATTAGGATTGCATGTAAATGCAGAATATAGTAGGAGAGAGAATGTTAGGAGCGAGAATACAAATTTGTAGGCCATAGTTTTGACTAAAAAGAGGGTGATAAGAAGAATGGCTTAATGAGGCTAGATTAGGATATTTCCACCTATATAAAGATAACAAAAATAGGACAGATAAGAAAAGCACCTCCAGCAAGAAATGTATAAACAGGTGGTGGTCCTTAAACATAATTTAATGGCAATTATGATGTCTTTTGTTATAATTAAGGGAGGTCAAAGGGAATCAAAGATCTGTTTAGGTGTGTTTATTATGGGATTTCATTATAATTAGAGCATGTTTTGGAACTTCATTAATTCTGCAGTCCACTCACAGAATAAAGAAAGCTGTTCCAGAGCCAATTTTGGATTTTCAGAATGATTTGGGTTGTCTTTTGCTTTTGTGGTGTTCAAAAAGCCAAAAACATGTTTTTTAAAGAGCTTTTTCAGTGTAAGATCTCTGGAATTAAGCCCTTTATGAGACATGATATCAAGCCTGAAATGCAGGGCACATGCTGAGAAAAGAGTTGGGCAAAGCCCTTGCAGTAGTTTTCTTCATTTGGTAACAACTGACAATGGTGGAAGTTGCATAATAAAAACCTTACATAACCCATGAAATCTAAGCCATTGGATTGGTGTTTATGCTAGTATGAGTGCAGATCTCGAGGTCAGATCTGACGGCTAAGATGGTCCCATGTGAGGTCTAGGCTACTTTTTGTCACATTAGTAGTATGCAAGGTGATATTAGAGTGGATGTATGGCTTATTGCACAAGTCAACGCTATGCATGAGGCCCCCACCACTACACTGAGGTTTGGTTGTCTTAACACACCTTCCTAGTAAATGGTAAGGCTTTTGTTCTTAAACAGGACACAGGTCACCGATATTGATGGTTAAATGAGTAGGTTGGTTTGACATTACTAGTTAAGGTTAAATCTTAGAAGTGACTCATTGATAAACCTAACCCACCAAATCAAACTGCGCTAGGTAGGTCTAACAAATTCAGTAGTCTGTAACTCAATTTAATTTTGTCTCATCAAACAAAACTCTAGCCTTTGGACAATATATTCATTCAATACTTCAAAAAGAATTACTTTGATCAGCCTGGTTTGAGTTCAGTGACCGACCCAAGGTAGTAGAGTATGAACCAAATCTACCTGACTCGGCCCTATAAGCCAAGCTTACCACAGCCTCATTTGGCTAGGAGCCGAGTATTTCTAAGTTCCAACCATTGACAAGTATGGTAACAAAAGTCAAAAGTAGAGGATAACTAGATGTGGAAGAATGACTAAGTATGTAGTGACTATTTCCAACCATCCTTCAACTCCTAATTTAACAGTCGTGGTCTGGCGAGGTGCTTTGGAACATGGAATAGGCTTTATTTTCTGACATAGGATGTTCCCCATAGCTTTGTAGGCTTCATAAATGAAAATGGATGCTTCGTCCTTCATCTTGGTTTTGGAATTCCAAAAGTGGGACACTTCTCATCGCAACTTTATTCAAACTTCAACAGCAAGTTTAGATCTCTGCTGCTTCGTTTCCTGGGGAGTTCCAAACCCACTTGCAATTTTCTATCCAAACTGAACCCAGTCTGATCTGTTCTTTTGAGGGAGAATCCTATACAATATCCATAACAGAATCTATCGTTTTTTTCCTTTTTTGTTTTTTTTTTGGGGGGGATCATCTCTCCTTTCTTTTGCTCTCAATGAAGGGAAAATGTCTATGTTATAGTTTCGAGTGCTTGACAAGGATACGGAAATTCGAATGAAGAGTCAAAGTAACATAAATCGTGACTATTAATGCTTGCACTGTGTTTATTGCAGAATGGAGTCAAGTCATATGTATGATGAATTCCAAACTAAAAATATAAAATTAACATGACAAAATTACTCCGTAATATCCTAGTAAACCTCACAAAATTAATGGCTGTGTATACAAACCCCCTCCAAAAAAAAGCTGCAGATGGTATTTGGCATTTATGCTCACAAAAAGGCATTAACAGGGGCTGAATTTTCTTCTGAAATCCTGATGGATGAACAGCTCGTCCATTTCAAGTTGCATCAAGAATTTTTATATACCGGTGTCCATTGTTTAAACTCTGCTGAATTTTATACATATTAAATGATTTTAATGGGTGTCCCCTTTTAAAAAGATTCATAAATATTTATATAAATTTCAAATTTCTTCTGTGGCTCCCGAGTGCCTGGGACACAAGTCGTCAAAGGGTGGATCCGCCTCTGGTCAATGCCATGAGAAAAAAGCTTACTGCATTGGTCTTTAGTATGCAATTGCAGTAGGGCTACCATCAGGTTCAGGCTCCATATTTCCAAAGTTGGCCTTTCCTGTTAACATCTTCACCGCTATCTGAGCTACCTCTACAAACCATTCATCCTCTGGCAATGAGCTGCAGGTAGGTTCGGGGAGTAAAAGGCGAAAAAAAAAGAAGAAAAAGAACATTTAGGTCTATTAGTCAAGAATACTCATCTGAAATAGATCAAACTGACTAGTTTGTACTTAGTTATTTGATCCAATTATTTGAAACCAGACTTAAAATAAGATGATTTTGTCTTGAACCATCAACATTCTGCCTGACCAGTATTCATGCTGTTTTCTTGACAAGTTTATTTGACAAACATACATACCTACCCAAAAATGGCCAAAATCGAACATAGCAAGTTTAGTGACATGAAGGTGTTCTAACTTAGTTGGAAATTAGCGCAACTAGAATGACTGTTTAGGGTCTAGTTTTGAAGGAGAAAGTCAGGACATACTTGTAAGGATCAATGCCGGCAGCAGAAACTGCATCGATAGCTCTAGCAATTATGTTTTTTGCTACTTGTTGGAGATTTCGGGACAAGTAACGTCCTTGGGATGAGAAGAGTATCACAAACTCCATATCCAAATAGAACTGAAAAGAAAACCAAATTACTATAAATTAAAACACAGAGTAGATGCATGTGTATTTCTATGTCATCAAATGTGTGTGTGTGTTAACCTGTTGAAGGCCGAAAGGACCCAATGGCTTTGCCCCCTGTTCAATTTCTTCCCAGAAGTTCTGATCATCAGAAAGCCACAAAACCACGGTCTCAGTTAGCCTCATTAACAGCATTGTTGCAAACCTTTCCCTTCCTGCAAACATATCTGATGCAAGTATAGCTATCTGTGTCAACTTTATGAAAAGCTCCTGCGAAAACAAAGAAGAATATTTTTGCTTTGCATCATTTCATATGAAATAATCTGGAAAAACTACGATATGGAATCTGAAATCTGAATAAACCTGGAAAATAGGAGAAGGGAACCACTCAGGCTCTTCAATGAAGCTATCCAAGTTAGTGTACATTTGTGCATTAAGGCGAATTTCACCCTCCTCGGTGAAGATCAACTCAAGAGCATGCTGCCTGCAGAAGGTGTCTCTGAGCCTGTCAACCGACCTTTGTAGCCTCTTCTTCCACTCCCTTTGCTCTGCTGCTCGGTTTAGCCTGTCTAGGTCCCTCCTAGAAGGTTCTTCATTCATGCTAGTGGGTAGGAGCTTCGAGGCAGCTCGAGGGAGGAACTCATCAGCTAGTAAAAGTGCATTGGCCAGCAAAGCTAGCTGCTGAGCTTCTGTCTCTGCCACCTTGACAATTGATGCTCCAATGCCTTCTTGGTTTGCCTCGTTCATCGATCCTGGGAGCGCATTTATCAGTGTAGTCACATATGTATTGAATGACTGAACCAGGCCTTCGAGCAATGGACCCACCAATTGAAGAATCTCTAGGGGCTCCACAGCTTCAAAGAGGTCCTAAGAGGGCATCTTGTTAGACTGTAAGAAGGCATCTAGTACAAGAGAATATGACTAGGAATGGCAAAATGTAACGCGTCTAGACCAAGAAAAAGTGAAGTAGACATTATTAGCTGGCTTGAATACCCCTGGCCAGACTAAAACTAGACCAGAAGTAAGCCAAGCCGTTATGATGCAACCTCAAGTTGGCCTAACCCAAACTGAATGGCTTATTGACAAAAATGATGAAATCTGCACCCTACTAGAGCCAAGTATCCCATCAAATTGAAATATGCCCCAACAAAGGAACCCGTTGCTAATGCTTGGTCCTGTGATGACCCAGAGTGATGTACCTTGTTCTTTATTTTCCTCAAGTACCCACACCAAACACTTGTCACAACACAGAAATTTACACTAGAGAGCTCATTTAGACCAAAAATGCGCAATATTTTCCGAAAATGTGAATCTGACACTTGAACTCATACCAGATCCAAGTAAAAGACCCTGCAAAAAAATCCTTTGCAAGAATTTAAAAGGAACAAGGTCAACTATTGAAAAGTTTTGACACACATAAAGCACCTGAACCATGGAATTAAACCTATGGGCACTGCTACTGAGCCTGGACTGTGAACCAGATACCCCCCACCCCCACCGGGAGGGAGAGTAAGAGACCAATCATCAGAAACAGCCAGAGCAGCGGTGCTCTGCTCAATCCTCCTGAGATTAGCGAGAAGTGCCTGCTCAACCAATGGCTTGAAATTCTTCAAAAGAACAGGAGACAAAGCCAGACCCCGTGACTCCAACAACGAGCATGGACCCAAACACACGTGAACACACTCTGCAGCCACTTTCAGGTTCCCCGAAGTGGCTGCAGAAGCCAGAGTCTGCCTTTTCACCAGCAAAGCAAACTGCTCCGTCTCTTTCACTGCCCACGTCACCAACTCTGAAGTGTATGATGTGTCCTCCCCAAACACAGCCAGTGAATCATTGGCTGCTTGGGCAACAGTTGAGAACACCAGCTGAGAGAGGGTTGAGCAGTATGCTCCCTTGGAGGGGGACTCAAATTCAGAATGTTTATGTTGAGCTTCTGATGCAAGGCATTCAGAAGCAATGTATGGGCCCTAGGACCATCCCCTAGTCTCTTAAGGGCTAAAACTGCTGATCTTAGCTCTGCCCCTTTGGTGGAAGGTTGTTTGGCTCTCTCTACCAGTTGATCTGCCAATTTTTGTCGGCTTTTGGTGATGGCGCTTTGAAGGGAGATGACAGTTGTGGCAGTTAGGTTTCCTCCACCAGAAGCCCTCTCGATCACTTTCTCCCCCTCATTAAGGGTTGATAAGGCTTCCTCGACTCTTCTCTCAGCCAGGAGGACCTCGATGGTCTGGAGGAACTCCCTAGCCATGTCTCCATCTTGTGGAGCTCGATGTTTCTGTCGTCTGATACGCTCTCATCTAAGAGACCTTGTGGGCCCGGGGCCAGGGAGTTGACATGGACCCCATCTGCCAAGCCGTGGATCACTGTTGCTTGAGCTGACAGCAGGTTTCTTAGTGACAGTAGTTGGCATTCTAATGCTGATATCTCCTTTGCTGTTCTGCAAGGCAGATAGGTATAATTTTATATCACGTTTTTATCAATTCAATGACATTTAGAAAATACAAAAACTGGGGATTTTACTTTAGAAATGATCTTATGAACATAATTTATTAGAGGGAGTATTTGTGCTGACCGAATAAAGGCAGAGTAATTAGCATATACACTCTTACGCATCTCTTCAGCTGATGCCTTCTTTAGGTCCTTGAGAAATAGTGTAAACTGTCTCACTTCCTGTTCAACCGATATGCACCAAAAAAGAAAAGTAACAAAACATATAAATATCACAAAAGTAGTAAAAAAAAAAAAACCCCAGTACTTGAGTAAGTAGACTACCAATTCATTCTACCATCTCTTATTTAACGTGTGTCATCAGAAACCAACTAACCCGATGAACTCTAAACAGGTAATTTTTGATAAACATGTACACTAACATATAGCTCATCTGTTAATGTCAATATCAAAAAAAGAAAAAGAAAAAGGAACGGAAGGAAGGAAGGAAATGATAAAAAGTTTACCTTTTCGGTAAGATTAGGACATTTGGACTTCAGAAAGGCGTCAGAGTTGAACTGGGAGGACTTGAAGAGTTTAAGGCGGTCGCTAAGAGATTGAGTCGCTTCCTTGTCGAATTCGTTCGAGTCTCCTAAGCTTAATTGCTTACTCCCCATCACCATATGATCCATCTTCCTCTGCTTCTTCTTCTCCTCCTTCCTCTATTTCTTCAATTCTTGGTCGAATTATTGATTTTTGTTCTAATGAATATTAATTCAGAGGGGGATGTTTAGATTTCAATGGAGATCATTGATGTCACAAAAAAATTGGAGAACATTGATGATCCGTAATGTCGAGGGAAGGAGGAAAAAGAAACAGAAATTCCAATTTCTTTGTTGAGTTTTCTGGGATTTTGCTGCGTGGACAGTTGGCCTACATACGGTTATGAATATGAGAGAGATGTTTCGATTTTAATGGAGAACATTGATGTGATAAAATTTGTTGAGTTTTCTTGGGATTTTGCAATTTCTTTGTTAAGTTTTCTGGGATTTTGTCGCTTCGATACTTGAACCTACATACGATTATAAATATGTAGAGAGAGATGTTTAGATTTCAATGGAGAGCATTGACGTGAAAAAAAATGCAGAACATTGATGATCCATAATGCCGAGGGAGGGAGGAAAAGAAACAGAAATTCCAATTTCTTTGTTGAGTTTTCTGGGAATTTGCCACGTGGATAGTTGGGCTACTAAGGATTATGAATATGATTCAAGCTTTTACCTAACTTAACTAACTCTCTTCCCTTGGGTCAATATAACTATAAGACCTGATGTGATTATATATATATATATATATATTGACGCATAAAGAAGTATAGTTTTTCTAATACAAATTTTCTTTATTTATAAAATTTAAACCTGAGCTTAAAAGAAATAAGTTACCACTTATAGCTCTATGTTAATATAAAATTTTACTCACCAATAAATATAATGTAGGGTTACTTGATTCAAGAAATCGATGAATTGACCCTCGTCTTTGGACCATAAAATTTTTATTAGACTTTCTGAAAATAGGATATAATGAGATTACCCTTGTTATCCTCAAAAAAGGTTCCTTCCTTGTGCCCAATGAGGCCTGAAAATTTATACTCTGTAATTATTTAGGCTCAGGGGCTTGAATTATGAATGTTGGGAAACACTGTGATGAAAATGAGCATATGATTGAGTAATTAATTATGCATGGGCCAATGAAATGAAAGTCTCCAAGTAATGATTTAGCAGTTTAAGAATGGAATCATTAGGGTGGAAAAAGCTCTCCTTTATCACTATCTATGGGCTATCCTTTGAGGTGGAGATTAAAGCTCCTTTTGTCACCCAAAGTTATTCCTTCTATTCTTCTGTAGTGGCTTAAAAGAAGGGATCATATTCCATATGATAAGTCACCTAAAAACCCACCATATCTCAACTTGTACCTTTCCAACCTGTGCGCTTCACTCACCTAGTTCATTTTCTTGTGCTCAACTTCCTTTTTGGGGGTTTGTTTCATGTAATTTCCGTTCATTTTTTTGTTTATATGTTTATTTATGTGCGTGCATATATACATATATCACGACGAGTGCCAAATAGTTGCTTTTATTGTGCTATCTAGCAACATGAGGACTTTGAGGTCCAGCCCAAGATAGGTACAATGACTTTACATTTGTGAGCTCATAATCAATGCAAAAATATCATTGATTAAGATGACGATATCATACTAGAATGTAAATTTTCATAACATAAAAAAGCAAAAAAAAAAAAAACCTGATATCTAATGAACTTCCAACTTAATTTAAAAGTAAAATAAATTATCCATCGATGATAATTTCAGCTATTTCAGAGCTTATTAGTTTGTTGTATAACATAGACATCATGTTTATTTTGAAGTATGACAAATTTAAGCATTGTTGTTTTTCTTGCCATTCTCGTATCCCTTATTTTGCATTTTATATTATTGTTATTTTTTATAAAAAATAGAACTTCATTATGGAAAAAACATAATGACACGAATAAGAATAAATTACTCAAATGAGAATAATCTACTTTATATTTATTTGCATCATCATATGTTACAATTAGCCTTCTCTCTCTACCCAATCTGCAACAGCAATTTTCTCTGGAAAGGGAGAAAATTTTCTTACATGCTGAAAATGCCAAAAAGGAAAAAAAAAAAACTGAAAATAAAGGAGGGGAAAAAATAGGGAAAAAATCTCCACAGCGTGATGTGATTCTCACTTGTGAAAGATCCAGAGAAGAAGCCCTACAAAACAGAGTAACCAACTTCCTGGACAAAAATCAAATATAAATTAGACCTAGTTAGTAAAATTGATCGATCCCTAATTACTTGATCCGAATTCATACTTTATGTAAATCATAATATATACTAAAACAATTACGATATGAGAATAGACTAGAATATGATACGAGGACGAACTTGACAACCCAATATGAATTAGATCAAATCCTAATATCCCATCATTTGGTCACGATATGATTGAAAATTGTTATGAACTGAATAATCCATTTATCATTAGGTCTACACAATATGGAAGTGTTGATATAATTAAAAGTCAAATCCAAATATGAGGGAGGGGGAAAAAAGGATTTGTGCTTACTTGCATAAGAAGAGAGATAATATGTTTTAACAAAGGTACCTTTTGAGGACCGAGAAAGCCTTGATCCATGGCTCCAAGCAGCCTGGAAGTAGCAATCAGTGGTGGTATTGACTCCACTTGGGCAATTACACACAAAATTGTTGTAAGTCCCACCGTAAGCACAAGCTCCATTGCTCTTCTCACAATTCCCACAATACTCAGGATAGTCATTGTTCACATTGAACTTGTACTTCAATGCCACCCCATATTTCCATGCCGCAGGGTTCCCTTCTTGCCCCTCGAAGCTGTACACTGCGGTGTAGGCCTTGCATTGGACCTTCTGGAGGTCCATCTGGAAGGCGGGGCCCAGATCCACGGGTGCATACACGCAACACGTGGAGATTGGCACGTTGAGCTGGCTGATGGGCTGGCAAGTGTAAAGGGAGCTGCACAGGGCAGTCCCACTGTTGTCACATTGGGGAACGTTGCTGGTGTTTCCTCCAATTGCGTTTTTATATATAGGGGATGTATCCACTGAGCAATCCAACAGTGCAAAGACACTGCTGTCATGGAAGGAGAAGGGGGCATCCCAGTCAAGACTGAATCCCTTGCTAGGCTGGGTGCAGAAACAGGTGGACATGGAGGGGTCCGAGATGTAGACGACCGCGTTAGGGTAGTCAATGTTGGTGACCGGGTAGGACCCCGTGTGGGTGGTGAAAGTGAGTTGCCTTTGGTTGCAAGAAATGTACTTTGTGAAGCGGGGGTCACCGCACCCAGGCCCGCCCCCAAAGGGGTACCGGAGGGGGATGTCACCGCAGAAGCGTTGGCATACTTGGGAGAGGGATGGTGGGAGGAGGGCTAAGAGGAAGAGGAGAGGAATGGAGATGTTGTGTGGGTTCATGTTTTTCTTGATTCTGTGGGAAGACTTGTGTGAGAAGTGTTACAGTGACTTGGGTATGGATGGGTATTTTAAGTAGGCAAATGAGTGGGGAAGTGTTGTTAGAAAAGAGAATGAAGGAAATGGGGAGGTAAGGACCATTGTGGCCTTTCTTTAATGGGAATTTCATCTATCTTTGATTCCTTCTGTTTTTCTCTCGTTTTCCCCCTTCCATCTCTCCATGAAATTTTTCTAGAAAAGCTGACAAGGGTATGGTAAATTTATGATGCTTATTATAGTGTCTCCCCAATTCAAAACCCACCTAAAATTTTTTACCAAGTGGTTTTACATTCAATAATGGTCAAATGGTAATCCTGAAACCTAGTTTCATCAGTCAAGTACACTAATTTTCACTTGTCACAAAGCAAACCACAAGATGCAGTGATACAAGATCAACAGTATTCCCTCTCCTTGGATCCTTGTCTGACACATATTTAATTTATAGTCATTCATTCAATAACAGTATTCTCAAACACTATTTTAATAGTTAAACATTATTTAAGATCGTCTCGTATATACATTTATACTTTTATTTGCGCTTATTGATATAAAAGTAGACTCTAAATGGAAGCCTTTTAGAATATTATTAATTTAAGTTTGTAAAAGAACAATTGGAGAAATTGTGAGGAGAATAAATAGTTATGTGAAACTGGAAAGCATGTGAAGCCACTTGGTGGTGTTATGTTACTAACAATGATCATCAATTATTAGCAAGTTTTTCTCTCTCTGTCTTCATTTCACTGCATACCATTCACGGATTCTCTGATCTGCCAGCCTTTTGATTGCAGCAAATTAAACTATTTTTCTACTAAATATATAATATTTTTCTTTAAATAAGATCAACTTAAAAATAATTTTTAAAAAAGAGATTTCTTTTTCTTTTTTTTTTTTTTTGGGGGGAACTTTGGAGGATGAGGGTGAGGCTTCTAAAGAACAAAAAGAAGGGGGTGCAATTGGAAGTGGCCAAAGCACCGACAGGGAAATCTCCATGACATTAAGGAAGCGAAAAGCATAAGAAAAATAAATAACAATAATAATATTATAATTATTTGTCTCCCCATTTTTGTCCGCTCATGACATATTTATATTATAGCATTTCATTGAAGATTTAAGTGGAGAATGGAGTAGATTATTGGATTTCATATTAGATGAAATGTGATTTGTGATCATATCTCTATTGTTAAAAAACCAAAAAAAGAACATTAAAATTGAGGATGGACTATTATAAATCATATCGAATTTTTTAATTATTATTTTTTTAATGTATAGTATTTAAGTATCTATTTTTTAGATGATTTTTGATTGAATATATTTTTTATCCGATAATCTAATAGAATTATTTGACCTCTCAAAGTTCTTACCGTTACTACGCTGGCCACTGGCTACCTTATGTTGTTACTTTTTCTTTTAATACAATCACTCAACATTTTATTCGATAGTGCTTTATAAAATGCATTATAAGGTCGATTATATTCAACCGAACGTAAATATATGCATGCCCCATAAAAGCATATGGGTATCCATTGTGATATTCTTCCTTTTCTAAACCTTGATTCACAATCAATACTATAAAAAGTGGATAGCATGTAGTGACTTTATACTTCATCTACATTTCTTATTTTCATTTTTGAAGAGAAGATTCATAAAATTGAAAATCAAAAACAAAGATGGAGAGATTGAGCTTGGTTTCTTCTTCTCTTCTGTTGCTCCTCTTATTCACAACAGGTTGGTTTTCTTTTTTTTTTTTTTTGGTTAATTTTCATTATGTTTTAGTTTCTTTCTGTAAATTGTGTTTTAGCTTACACTGTAAATTGTGAAAAAATGCAATTTAGTGAGGACAAGCATGGGAATAGGTTGTGAATGGGTCCAAACAAGGTACGGAGGGTGCCCAGGGGACGTGAACAGATGTAGAGAGAAATGCCGACGTTGTTTCAAAGGCGTAGGGCATATCATCTATGGTTGTTTTTCAAAGGGGAGTGGCCAGCCCAACGATGAATGCCGTTGCTACTTCATTGATGGTGCTGTTTGTGACCCTGATTGCCTCCGCGGAGACACCATCTCCGCCGCCAACCCTGGTGGCTCCGCCCTTGGCTTTGCCTACTACAATGGCACCCATCATATCATTGCTTCGAAACCCAACTTCACTGCCTAAGATAATATATATACTCACATTTTACGTGTTGTTCATGTTTAGTGGTAATGCTTCTTGTACTTGGCAATTTATAGAGGAAAAATAAAATCAGTTCTTGAATTTTGAGTTTAATTCTGGTCTGTTTTGGGCTATACTTGATTGTTTACCTGCGTATGAAGCTTTAATTAGTTTTGCTTTCTCCTTTCTCTATTGACAATATAGTAGTAGTTAGGGTTCTAACTGATTGAACCCATTTATGGCCTGGCCAACCTCCAGTGCAAATTCTTTTCAATTGAATCCAGCTATCCAATAATATATAAAATAGACTTTTCACTTGTGTTTAAAGTGGTTTGACTTTTTTTAAAAAAGTTTGAGATATTTGTTAAAATGTGTAGCCATCTGTACACTACTAACAATGCTCGGTAGCAATTTCCTTCGGCTCCAAAAAATTGTCTCATTTGACATATTACAGTTTCCAATGTATCACTTTATTTTGATTTTCAAAATTATACACTAAAAAAAATTACAAAATTATATTACAATGAAAGTAATTTTTAAAATATTTTATAACATAAATCAATCTATATTTCGATAATTATTGGTCAAAGTCTGCAAAATTTCACCTCCAAAGTAAAAAAACAAGCAACTTTCTTTTAGATGGATCATTTTAATTAAATTACGTTTCCAAATTTTGTGTTCCTTAAGAACGAAGTCGTAGACAAATAATTACAATTAAAGTATTGAAGACAGTAATTTTTTGATCAATTCTCCAACTTTTATTATTTTTAATTTATGCTTTGTTTAAAATTAACGCTTCATCGGCAACTACACAGGTCAACAATTTATGCAAAAGAGCATCACAAAGGAAAGATAACTAATTACCTCCCATCATTACAAATATGAAATATTTTTGTTCGAGTTTTTGAGCTTATGCATTTAATCGTCATTTTTATAACAAACCAAAATGTCACACATTAAGATCTGTATTGTACCCGCAACGGGTGGCCATTTCTAGCAGATGGTTTTTTTCCTTCTCCCTTCTTTTTGGTCTTACCTGTATTAGTGTATGTAAATGTACATTTGCAAACAAACTGACACAGAAATAGGAATAAATAATGCATCAAAGTATAATTCACTAGAAGAAAATTCAGATTTTTAAATTGTACCTCGTCCAATCATGTTTAAAGATTTTTCAAAAAAATGTTCACACGAAGCAAAGACCATACACGTAACCCTCAACTAGACACAGCCTCCTCAGAAACGCCCAGTCCTCCATGCCGACAAATGTATGGTGAAATAATTGGCCTCTGCAAAAGCTATGCGGCATTCGAAAGGGAATGCACTATAGTAACAACACAAATTCGTACGACACCTAACAAGTTTCCGCTCAAATGGATTTGTCGATGCCTACATAACTAGCTCAATTGCATTCTTCGATGCCAAAGATCCAAATAGAGTCGCAAGCTGCTAAGGATTCCTCACCTTTGCCAGATACATTATAGAAATGATCCTTGCAGCAGCTTCTCAGCGCATCTGAACAGCAAATACATTCTTATATCAGTGGGATATTAACACCAGGAAGGGGGGCAGTTCAAGGAAATGGAAAGAGCATGAAACGGCACGCTACCAACCACAAAAGGCAGATTTGGATTTTTTTTTTTTTTTTTTGGTTGGGAGAGGGGCAGTTTTCACAAAATACTTGTACAGTTGCACTGAGTCATCAAGTACTATAGGGTAATTATGGGGCAAGAGCTCAATTGCATTAAGATCAGGTATTCTTTTTCCCCACTACAGTCCAAACCTTGCGAGCCCCATATTCCCTATTGGACTTTGAGAAGGCTTAACCAGGCGTTTGGGCCTAAGTTCCATAAGGCTGTGGCCTGTCCCCTACCTCAACCCACTTGCCCCTCTGGGTTCCCGTGTCCAGGAGGCCCAGTGGGAGGGGTTCTTGCCCACCCCCAGACAAAAAAAAATTTCAAGATATACAGAATATGCGCTATTGATTTACCTTCCATACAAATCCGAACCAAAAAAAAAAAATAAACCATGTAATAACTTGTAACCCAGATGTGATCAACCTCTAAAACTAGACTCGTGCAGTCTTGTCACATGGACAACAGAAGTACTAAATGGTTGACAAAACTACATAGACGGCTAAGACTGTCAAATGACAACTCCAAGCAACCAACACAGGTGACCTCAATAAGAGAACCACAGCTAAGGCAATAGTTGCAAGGTCATATAGCTTATTAAAAAATGCACAAAATTCCTAATGAACAAAAGTCGGAACTACTGACCCACCTGATTAGTGTCGCAAAATTGTTTATGCGTTACCAGCAACTGACGGAAGATCAGTGACTTTCCCCACAGCTATAGTTTTCCCTGAAAATCATACAAAAGACATTAGGGTGTGTAACATAATCATCAAATCACAGTTCATCAACTCAGAAGCAAAAATCATTACCTTCAGTGCGAAGAGTAAACCTCCCAAGCTGTGGAAAGTCAGAAAACTTCTCTATACATATCAAGTTGTTCACCTAGAAAGTAGAAAGCACAATTAATTGGATGAGCCAAGAGCAACTCCATGGCTTACTGGGGTATGGTAAACAAATTATGGTCTCATACTCGTCGAATAGAACAGAATGCCAGAATAGACATTCAGGTATTACACAGCAACTGCAATCAGGTATAACATTCAAAGAAAGAAAATATAAAAGCATGTCTGTACTTGCTATACATTCAGAGTAGCATCAGACCTTGGCAAGAATATTCGGACCATGCTTGTGCCACAAAAACAGGGTAGCACCAAAAAAAAAAAGCTCCGACATAATCAAAAATGAAAACTAGATGACACTGAGACCCTCCTCCCACACCTATTTTTGGGAGAAAGAATGCATAATATATCAACTTTAGTTATGCATCATCAATAATGAAAATTCAGTCACACGTCTGAATTCTAGAATGTCAGACTTGCAATGCTTCATCACCCTTTCAGACCAGCAGATTTAGCAGTAATAATAGTAGCCAGGGTAGAAAGATTGAAAACCTCCCAACTTATATCAAAGGTTAACAGAAAGCAACCAACTTATGCTATAGGAAAATAGCTCCTAACAAAACAACGAATGAAGAAAACAAACCTGAATACGGCATAGAACAACAGCACCATTCTTCACAAACAGAACTTTCTTTTTCATTGGTTTCTTTGTCTTTGGATCAATCTGATGCAACAGCTCGACAATTTCACATTCCTCGACGACTGAATGAATATGCAACACTGCCTTATAGCCGGCTGTAAAAATTGCCTAAACAAGCAACCAACAATACTATTACTTTTCCAATCCAATAGAAAGAAAAGCTAAGAATCAATAAGCATCCTCTACATTACTTTGACTCCTAATTTTCCGCAAGAACCTTAGAGATGGATATACACATTTGACCCTTTATTTTTGCACAAATGGTATACCAATATTGCCCAAGTCGAACATGACCCCGCTTCACGACACTAGACCTTAGTTTTAAAAATCTCAAGGTGCTCAAAAGCACAAAGGGTCCTGGGGCCCGGGGCACAGGCTTCGAGGCAAAGGTGCAGGCTTTTTGAAACGAGGCGCACTTTACAACAAAATGCTTAAAAATCATTACCAAGCAATATTTTTGGTCAAATATGTTAGATGATGATATCAAATAAGTGATTAGATATCATTATAACTACAAAAAATATCACAGTATTAGATTGTGATAACACAATAAATTCGCTACAATTTTCACCAAAAAAAGCAAGGAGAAGAACGAAAAAACAGCACAAATTGAAAAAAAGGGCCAATACCTACTTACTCGCAGTCTAACAAAAACAGAAAAGAGAAAGAGACAGGGGGTGATGGAGGGAGGGAGAGAGAGAGAGAGAAGAGAGAGAGAGAATTAGGAAAAAACAGAAAAAAGCCTATTGTGGTCAGTGAGGCAGAACTGCATGCAGACTGAGGTCAGAGGGCTTTTTGAAGGGGTTGGACTTGACCCCTTGCAAGGTGAAAGGGGTGGGCTTCATGCTTTTGTGGGCCTAGGGGCACTTTAACATGGGTATGGTTGAGTCTGAGTAACACAGTGTTGCCTCCTTCATTCATCAAAACATCAAGAGGCTTAACCTCAAATAAAAGATAAAAGAACTCTCATACATACATTTTCCAGCAACTCGAGTATTTGCAATTGGGCAACAAACTCCTGAACTGCAGCAATCGGCTTGGCTGTGCAGAGATAAACAAGCATTAAGAGCCAGGAAAAACAACTCATCAATTTGAATAACATAGCAAAAGACAGTACAATTTTTTCTAAATGTTGTCTGCAGTTACATTAGAAAGCATCCCTCCACCATTACATTAGTACGAGACAAACAATGACAGAGCAAAATGTGGACCTATGCTACTTCAACTCTTCATTATGTTTAAAGTAATTTATGTAGGACACTTGACACTTTAACACGGGTATGGACAATTGAGCTTTCATTTTGTAGCAAAAATGAACAAAATTCTTTTGAGAATTGTCGAGTCCAACCCAACACCAATGTTGTCGTGGGTATGGCTGAGTGTGAGTAACATAGATGTGGACTTTGTCATCAATGGAATCTACAGAGGTCAAGAATAGACGAACTTGCCCTAATTAGTTGCCGACACAAAAGGGTTATTCAATTAAACAATGTTTGGCACAATGGCACGCACAGACACATACATATATATTAGAGTGAGTTAACTCTTTTAACTTCTTGCTTCCAAAAAGCCCTCCCTACCATCAAGCCATCATGTCCCATTTGAGAGACCAAAGAGCCCTCCCAACTATCAAGGCACCTCCAAATAAGTTTCCAATACCTAAAATAGGAAGGTGCCAGGATGAGAGACCAAAGAATGATTTGATTGTGAACTTCCTGGGGAGGTTCATTCCATCAAGCTGACAAGGCATATACTAACTGCAATGCCTGTACTGCGTCCTCTTCATTTATTACTTATTCACACAAATATGAACTATTTTTGCCTAACAAATAAGAAACACCCTTTTGCAAGTGTCTCAACTGAAATCAAATATAGGAGCATTTCAAGGTATTAACTCAGTTTCACACTGGTGATAATCAACTTACGGATGCTTGACAAAACAAAACCCGACAATATATCTTCATCTTCAATCCCAGACAACCTAACTCGTAAATTTTCCCCAGGTTCTGCAACTTTCACTTTAGTTTCATCTATGTATACAGCAACAACTTTCACTTGAACCTGCAAGTCATGTCTTTGTTATTCATGAAATACTGAACACATCAATGAAAACATCAGATTAATAAAAAATGTCAAACTCAGAGACAAACCTTGTTTGGCATGACTAACAATGAATCACCCTCGCGTATAGTACCAGATTCCACTTTACCCATAACTACAGTACCCATGTCCTTGAATTTATCAATAATAGGCATCCTACAATTTGAGCTCAATCAAATTGCATATCAAAATAAGCCGCAAAAAAATTCAGACTCGTAAAAGCCAAGCAAAAGTAGCCATAGTAAAGTCATATGGCTTCCAATCTTCTCAATTTTTCAATAGGTAAATAGTATTGATATCCTGGAATTAAAAGGGTTTAGAAGAAAAGAAAACAAAAGGGTCAAATCTTAATGAGCCAAAACACATCCTGGAACTTTCCATCACACAATCAAATGGAATCATTTCAGAGAAACAGTTGATTTAGTTAAAAAATGGCTAGTATTGGACACAAATCCCAAAATCCAAAGCAATTGAAGTTATACCATGCATGCCTCTAGGAGGCCACAATTTTAGCCGCACTCCAAATCTCACCCTTAACATATAGGTAATTTAAACAAAATTCCACATGGAGATAAACAAAGGTTACTGGAGCTAACTGGTTTCATTAGCCCACTCACATCCAGACAAAACAAGAGACTAAGGTCCCATGGATGTCAGATGTTAGTTCAATTCCAAAAGCATCTCACAATAAACAACAGAATCAACCTTAATGAAACACAAATGAAAAATGATGGTGAAACTTAGAAAATCATAAATCCAATCGTCAGATTATAAGAATAAAACCCTAAGCGCCTGAACCTGACCTCTAAGGGGCAGCTGAAAATAATTGATATACCTAAAGGGGCCTTCAGGGTCTCGCAAGGGTACTTCAACTGCATCCAGGACTTCAAAGAGGCACGGACCACTCCACCAAGGGCAAACACTTTTATCCATTCTCGTTTTCATGTTTGCGCCAACCAAGCCAGATATGGGAAGAAACTGGACGTCTGCAAATGCTCAGCCATAGAACACCAAGGAACTAAATATCAATAAGTAAAATACAGCTCAGAGGCCATAAATAACCAACTTGTACAATTCACCATAGGCACAAAGACTAAGGGCAATAACCTTTCTTAACATTATAGCCTGAGGATTTCAAGAACGGAATCATCTTTGACTCTATTTCATCATATCTGGGAATGTAAACAAAACTTGTCAAGAAACAGCAAAGTATATTCATAGATGGCTTTAATTATATAGCCCATAGAAAATTTGTGACAGTAAATGAAGAAAATATAGGTTTCTTCAAGATGATGGCTTATTAATTTCAATGCAATCCAATCACTACAGATAAGAGAGACTGAAATGAACAGCGAGGGCTGATGCTATATAGCATAACTACAGTGATGGCTGATGCAATAGCATAATTTTCCATTACACATATTTAGGCTTACCAACTATCTAAATCTCTAACATTATATATAAACCATTGAATATTGAGCAACTGCCTTTGATGTTTATACTCCTATACAATGTGTAGCCTAAGAAGCACCTAGTTGATTTGCCCAATCATAATATTTTCTAATATGAAGAAAATAGAATATATTAATTTATTGTAATCAAAAGGTTGGATGCAAAGTAGGCATTCAACAACAGGACATTATAAATCCAAAATACAACCTACCCACAAAATCTACGACATCAAAACCACTGCCACTATCTCAAACATAATAAGTTTTCATCAGATTATCATTGACACGCTGACAAGATGACTCCACTCCTTCAAAGACTCTTTACGTTTCTTTCACATCAAATACTCCAAAAATTGCATGCAGGATTAACATGGCATTATTCTCTTCAGTATTCGAAATAAAGAAACTCTCTCAGGCCACAATACGGTTCCTTACAAACTTAGAATCCCAAGAAACTCCAAATAACTAAAGGTTAGCTCCCAACGAGACCTTGAAAATCATCGAAGTTCAATTGGTAAGAAACTCCAACTGCCTTTCTTGTTAGAAAGCAATTTTCAGCCATCAACCATTAAGCAACAGTGTTTAATGCAAATTTTCATTTATTCTAAGACTTCACAATTCATACAGGAAGGTGAGAGTAACAGACTAAAGAAGGTGTTTCACCTGTCAATGTGACCTAATTGCATCTGCTAATTTTATTTCTAAATTCAGAGCCAATCATTGCCTCCCAATCACAGGTCTAAGAATAATGTCTTTTTTTCTGCATCAGGTTGACCCCCCTCCAATCCCCGGGAGGCAGGGCCAAAAATGAAAAACCATGCCATACACAAGTGCCTTGTGCTAGCCTGAATAATACATAACAAAATTGACAGCATGGGATTGAATACAAATAGGTGCAGATTAATACATGACGAAATTTGGTGTAACCACAAACTATAAGAGATGATTTGCAGAAAAAGGTCAAAGAAGAGTTGGGTCCTAGGAGTTTGGAATTTCATGCCATAGGCTATTTGATGGGCTACTTGGAAGGAGAGGAATTGCCGGATCTTTTAGGGCAAGGCTAGATCCATTCAAGATTTCGAACTTTATTTCATCAAAACTTGTATAGTTGGAGTCACATTCTCGATCATCGTACAAAATTGACTATTTAGATTTTAGTTGAAAGAATTATTGTCGAGTGCGTGAGGGCATGATGCCATTTTGTGACTACCTCCTTTTGTACATGAGTGACATTTCCTTGGTTTCTCATTAGTATAAATTTTTTGATTACTCATCAAAGATAAAGAAATCAGTTAGTCATATTATGTAGGCTGAGAGACAGAAAAACTACATAGGAAAGGAAGTCTCCAGCTGGTGTGTGGTTAGAGTCTAGAGATGAGGCTGTAGTGCATTCCAAGATGTCAATACTTTTGTGATAGCATCAATGTGTTGGGAGGGAAGAAATTTTTAGATCTTCTGGGAAATTGACATATGCAATTTATAGTCCTTTTTCCCTTTTATAAGGAAAACATAATATATTCATAAAGAATCGGTGATGCAACAGGAGTGGACACCAATTCAACATCCTACAATGAAGCTAATTCAACCAAAAAAGATGCTATCAAGAAAATCAAACATCAACTAAAAGAGTAAAATAATTCCTCTACCCAACAGTATAATGTCCTACAGCCACTTGTCTTTGATGCGCTCAAGGGAGTTTCAAATTGATTCAACATTTCCTTCTTCTCTCCATCTAAATCATCCAAAAAATAGTGCAAGTGATGGCTCCAATGACTTTATGTTTGACGTTTCTTCCAAAGGGACTGGCATATCAATTGATGCTTAATAATATTAGCCACAACCCAGGTATTGTCTATACAAAAACTACATTATAGGCACCAGTAAACAGTCCAACACAAGTCGGGAACACTCGTAGACTAAATCTTTTCAGTAAATTAAGAAATTTCCATACTTTAATATTCTTAAATGCACTGTCTTACTAATGTTAGATTTGAAGGCAAACCCCCCGCGCAAAAAAACAAAAGGGAAAAAAAGTGAAACAAATAATACAACCAAAAGGCCGATGCGCTTATAGGACAAAGATGCATTAAATCCAGCTCTTCAGGCAAACCCATCAAAGTAGAGATACTATATGGAAGAAATGACTTAGCAGGCAAGAAAGATCAGAAAGAAACAATTCGACACCTTTCCTTTGACCAGTTGACGGTGGGCTCATCCATCTTGTTTACAACCACTATAAGCTTGGTAACACCCAAGGTCTTTGCAAGCATGACATGTTCTCGAGTCTGACCACCTTTCTCAAACCCAGTTTCAAACTCCCTTTTCGAGCAGATAAAACCTACATACAGGTTCGTGCAAATAAGCAAACAAGCACAGGGACCTCAGAACCAAAGCTGTAAACTAAAGGAACAGAAAACAGCCTTAACGCTTACCACAATGCCTATATCTGCCTGTGACGCCCCACTGATCATATTTGGAACATAACTTTTATGACCCTATAAATTGAGAAAGCACAACAACATCAGCAAGAAAAACAAAGAAACACAAAGGTAAGGGCATGTCAGAAAAACTTCTTAAAAAGAATACTTCACATCAAGAAACTCCTATTATGGGACCAGTCATCCACTTGTCTGAATTAAACCAGCAACAACTTCACAATTTCCCTAAAGAGTAGCTTGTTACTAATATGCTTTAAACCCAGAAAAACAAAAGACTGAGAATTTAATTCCCATCAGGATCAGTTACCTAAAAACAACCCAATTGGATCCAACTTGTGGAGGCTTACAAAGCTCAAGATTTATACAGCCTTATCCCACAAAAGGAAAATGCTGTGAGTGAAAAAGTAGCAGTGTAGCACAGAAGCTTAGCAATTTATTAATAGTAATAAAAGCAGTACCATAACCATCACCACCATACCCACCACTAAAGGCGACACCTAGTGCAAGTCCCAGAGTTCAGAACCTGCGCAGCCTTAATCTGACTCATAAGGTTACTGAAATAAAATTTGATGCTAACGCTGACAACAAGTTTCAGAAGGACAAAAGAAGCAGCTTAACTGCAATTACAGAATGACAACTCAAGATCGTCTGTTCTTTGTTTTCAATTAAATGAAAAACGATAGACACACATACATATTAATAGGACAAGTAAATGAGCTCAAATTTCAACAGCACCAAAAGAAGCAGCTGTTTAACTGCAATTGTGGAATCACAACTCAATATGCTCCGTTTTTTGTTTCACTAATGGGCCCAGGACAAAATAGAAGCCCAGTCAAAGATGATTGTCAGACTATTAGGTGCTAACCAATAAAAATTTAGGAAATTCAAACTTACCGGTGCATCCAAAATAGTAAACCTAGTTGTCTCAGTCTCAAAATGTGCTCTTCCGACTTCGACTGTAATACCCTGATATCAGAATAAAAAATTTCACAAATTTAATGCAACTAATCTGTCACAGCTGATTACCAGGCAGCAGGAACCAAATGAGTAAAAGGTCCTGATAAGACCTCAATTCATTTATTACATTAAGGACCGAACTTATAAATTACTTTTGCATGAAATCTAACTTCTCAGAATATTCTAACAGTATACAATAAAAATGTTGAGACTTCATGCATAGTTTCATACAAATTGGAAGTCAAATTCTGTTGAGATACATTTCATACTGAAACCGACTATTAAAAATTTATGACCAATTTAAAACAAGGAAAAATTGACAAACATTGCACAATAATTTGAATTACATGGAAGCCTACTCAAATATGATGTAAAAGGGAGAAGATATGGCTCATCACAATCAAGGAGCTCATGAAAAATACCTTTGCACGCTCTTCTTCATTGGTATCCATAATATAAGCCATGTACCTAGCATATAAGTAATTGAAATTTGTCAAAAGACTTACAGGCAAATAATACAAGTCCGTCACAAGTCACCACTCAAGAGGGAGATAACAAACGTTGCATCATCCGCCAAGCTCGACTCCCAAACAACAAGGACGTGTTTAAATGCTACTGATAAGCATGAGATGTAGTTTAAAGTTGCAATCATTCCACAATTTGATACATATCCCGCAGATTGAAATATATCCCACAAACTTCATATTCATACCACAAACTGGGAATTGAAAGCATTAAACTCCATGCATCTCTCTCTCCAGCACCCTCTGATTTTTCTTTTTGTACTTGCCATTTTCTCCTTTGCTCTAGATTTTCTGAATGCACAAAATCCACTCCTCTCCTCCATCAGGTTTTTTGGCTCAACCCTCCATTCTTCAGCCTTATTTTAAGAATTTTACTTGAATTTGTTTTTCAAAATTTCTTTTAATTTAATCATATCACCTTGTGTTGATTGTGTTTGCTTTGTTTTTGCTGAGAGACCCATTTTAAACCTTTTGCTCTGGGTTCTCCGAATGCACTCTTACGCTCCTCTCTTCTGTAGGTTTTGTTCCCTCTCTAGAACCCTCCTTTAAAAAAAACAAATTTCATTTTCATCATGTACATTCACAATTCAAAAGAAGGTACCTAGCTTTCACAAAATACTGCTTCAAAACCCTTTTTTATTTTATTTTTTGTAAGTTTAATATTCCCTAGTATGTTCAACTCATAAATGTTAAGGATTTGCACATATGTGAGTCATTATTTTTCATTCGAGACCTGATAGTTAAAATACCACATTCAACATGCTTCATGTCAGACAAAGTTAAAGAAGACATCCACTGTCACAGGCGTTTCTTTCTGACAACAGGAACCAAATTACAAAATTGATGAATGTATTTAGTCAGATCCTCAAGGAAAAAGCTTACCAGCTATCTCTAGCTTTATCCTTGGCTTCTTTCTCATACTTTTGGATTGTGCGTTCATCAACCTGCCCACTGAGATAAAGTATTCGCCCAGCTATGGTTGACTTACCAGCATCTGGAATCCAAGTGAAAAGAAACATCATTAAAAAAGAACGCTCATGGATGAAACAATTAGAAGATGCACATCAGTTGAAACATCTCAGCCTACTCCTTGAAAAATCCATGAATCAGCTTTTTGATGCCATTAGTAGCCACTTAGCCACCTAATAGACTTAAAACTATAAGTACCAAGATAAGCTGAGGACACAACTAGATGCATGGACTTGTACACGAAGACAACATGGACACCATCTAGTAGCATTTAGAAGATGGTAAAAGCCTTGATGATGTATCATTTCCACAAATAAAGCACAAATGGCTGGATGTTGTACAGATGCATGTGTGGCTACCATCTTAGCACAACCACAACCTAGGGATATCCAAATATCGATAGCGTGAGCTACTTTACACATACAAAGAGATCGACTCTAAGAAACCCCCAAAAGATCACTACGAGCACATCGACTCACTAACATTGCCACACCACACTTATCTCATGTATCACTAGACCTACGTTGTAAATTGCGTACCTAAGCAAACATGAAAAAGTGATGCTCACCAACTTCTCCAAGTAAAAGATACCAAAACCTAGTGGCTAAGAAAGTTTAGAAAGTTATTCATCAAGGCCATCTACCTTAATCCAAAACCTTTATAAACTCCTAGCCAAGGTCCTGTAATCTCCCTCTCCTACACTTCAAAATGTTAACCTCACTCGGAGCATGTAGCGCGCTCTCCACGTCTGGTATTTATGTACCCAAATATTAGGGTACGAAAAGGACCAAAACACTAAAAGGCCTGACCCCAAAATACGTTGATTAATCACGCCTGTTAACGTATTAGGTGCCTAATCCAATATATGATATATCCAATAAAAAAAAATTTAAGAGTCGTCCAAAATTTCGGATAGATTCGTAACGTTTTACATCATTTTTGAAGTTTGGTTTTTCTACACACGCTAATTGCAGTATTATACACCATCATTTACTGATTATAGGAGTTGTAGAAGTACTCCTTAAAATTTACAAGATGGTGCCAACGAAGCCATTGTACTCAATTACTCATTCGGTTGTTAGTTAGTCCTAAGAGGTTTTGGAAGTAGAGTGGTAAGAGGCTCTTAATTGCACTACCCCCCGAACACACACGCCGCACCCCTTGGAAAAAAAGGATAAAAGATGTAAAATAGAAAACAACATTTGACTGTTGGCATTAGCACATAAAAAGAGAAAACCTAAATTTTCCTTCCCATAGCCAATACAACCAACCTTGTATTTCTAAATTATAAAGTTTCTTACTTCGTACACAATCAAACATGCAAAATTCTTGCTAAGTTAACCAATCATTAAAAGGTTCTAGGTCTACTAAGCTTCCTAAAATGCAATATTACCTAAAATTCCTACAGGAAAACACATAAATAAACGATAATTAAGCCATGTGGGCCCACGATATTCTACAGCACAAATGAAAAAGAGCTAAATATAAGCAAATAAAATTCACATTCAAATGGTCCAACATTCTAATTGAACCACGTCTCATAGATCAACATTCATACGCACTGAGCATAAAACTTAATAACCCATCAGTGCAAACATATATGAAATGTCACAAAGAATAGGTGTCCGCAAGCAAAAGAGAGATAAATTAACTCACCAACATGGCCGATGAATACAACATTGAGGTGGCGTTTCTTATATGCATCTTCTTTAGCCTCCTCTGATGCTTCATTTTCTTCTTGAACAGGCGTTTCCATTTTCATTTCTGAAAGTTATTCAGTGAATCAACACACGACAGATGAACCAATTTCTTAAGTCAAATAAAATTCAGAGCATACAAGGAAACAAAGTTCGTATGCACTTGAAAGAACATGCAGAAAAAAAAAGCACATTATACTTGTCCATGGAGACAAGAACAATATATAGATGCCAATAAGCTGTACACAAATAAAACAAGGTAGGATACAACACCATCATAATACAGAGTGTGCATGCCGAATTAAAAAAGAAAACCAATAAAGGCTATATGCAAATGCACAAGGAAAATAATGCAATCCAAATCATGACAAAAACAATATTTTCATCAAGTACAGTGAGGGATACCTTTTGGATCTGCTTGAACCGCCTCAACTTCAACCTCCTTTTTGTCTGTAAATGGAAAAAACAGGTCAAATTCTTTGAACAATACCTTCACCAAAAAAAATACCTAAGCTCTACAACCCCAATCCTAGACCTCCAAACACTTCTATTCGTAGCCTATGTTCTCTTATTCGAAAAAATAAAACACATTATCTTATACACCAAACATTATTCAGATAACCTAACAAAACCAAAACAATAACTAACCTATATAGGAGTAAACATATGAATTTGGAGGAAAAGGAATCGTCAAAAAAATTGCTCAAGAAGGCTTCAACCAACTCATCAAGGCACATAGCTATCTAATGCACCCATCCACCTAAAGGTTTGGAAGAGGCCCAAGTGAAGAAAAATTCTGCAGATGAACTATTTAGCTACTAGCTCAAAAAAGCAGATGATGAGGCAGAGAGGCTAACCTAAAATTGACGAACCATAACATCAAACCCTAATTGCTGAACTGCCTGTCGCGTTCCTAGCTTCCTATTCAGGGTGGTAATGTAACCTAATTGAGACAGAAGAAGGCAACTACCCATACTCATATATCATAATGTTGTGGCAGTTGATCTCCGCCCGCTGTCATCCAGTGGCCCCGGCAAGTCACAAAAAAAAGACATTACTCTTCGACAAAGATGGGGCTTTCTTTAACTTGAAGAGGGATTGCATCACCTTACGCGACAAGGGAGGAGACTTAATTTTGACTATAGGCATTTTCAGCTCCTAGTTTTAGCACATTCTTTCCTTTCTCTCTTATCTTCAATTCAAGAATTATCAACTACGTTTTCCTTTTGCTCTCGTTTATCTAGGAAGAAATCAGTTGCAGTACTGTTAGGAATATTCTATACTATTTCTTCTGATCCTGATGCATGCTAATAAACATTAATTTCTTAATTTTAAAAAAAAAATTGAACTGATCAAATAAACCTAAACAGGCATGTTTACACTAGACATTCTTTCAGCCACTCAATTTTAGATAAATGGGAGTGGTATTGAGATAATCTACCTTCGTCCATTTCAATATTCGTATCTTCTTGTGGATTTGTCTTCTCCACATCCATTGAAGTGTTATCCTCTGCTTCACATCGGACATAACAAGTTTGAGTCAATAACGAGGCCAAACTACTTGCCAGACCACAAACGCAAGGCACACGTGAGCTACAAATCTCCAAGACGATTGATTACCTGATGAATCAAGCTGCAAAGCGCGAATGTCTTCCGCGATATCTGCCACAAACAGAAGGCTTCAACTCAAAGACGGATATCGGGACTCCATCTAATAATCAGTGGAATTAAACAATGAACTACATCATAATTACAATACCGATCATGACAATAAGTCCATTTTCAGGTAGAATTTGCTTCTTCCCAAGCACAAGAACAAAAAGAAACGAGAAATTTTATTACAAGTTCACATAATATATAGATGAGTTCTATCTCTCCACCGATGAATCAAAACTTCCGGAAAATGAGAGGTTTAAGTACACAGCTCTACTCGAACTCTCGAATAGCACACATCAATCCGAACCGACACGGATATGGGTCTGGAATCCATCTTGAAATTGGAATTGTTTTTCAAGTTGTTCAGGATGCGAATCGAACGGGGCAGATTAATCAGATCATGAAGCAGAAATTGAATCTACAGTAAGATGAATAAGGCGAGACACTTACCTCCGGGGCTGGCCATGGTGGAGGAGACGGTGCTGAACGCGGAAGAGACGATAAAGAGAGAATTTCTTGGGGAGAGAGAGAAAGAGAGCGTCGGAGGCTGAGACTGGATACGAGGTCAGGGGATTTAGGGCATCAGTTGCTTACTTGCTTCTTTCTCTATTTCTTTTCGTTTTTTTCTTTTTTGTGAAGTAGGGCAAGAGAGAGAGAGAGAGAGAGAGAGAGAGAGAGAGGACAGGGAGGGAGAGCGAGAGAGCGGCGGGTGGGGAGGGGGAGCTTATCTGGGGTTAGGTGTTCGAAGCTCGGCAAAGCTAATTTTTATTGTTTTTGTCAGCCACCTCCACTTTTGTGCGCTTTGCTTCCGCTCCCGTACTTATTTCAGAACATCTATTATACACCTACAAGTGTATGCTTCTAACAACATGTGTCAACAAATATTTAAACGAAAGAAAAATAGCGAAAGTTTTGTAGATCAAACATAATAACGTGTCACCTAAGAAGTATATACATCTAAATAAATATAAGAATTTACATACTTATTTGGGGGATTATTCTCCAATATGGAAGCTCTAAGGGTTTTCGGTCAATATTCTTGTTCAAAATTCAAATATTTTACACATATTTGAATAGGTCAAATATTATCAAATCTATACATAATAAGAGGTAAAATATAATAATTTTAACGTGAAAAACTTCATTCATATAATACCTCGATAAAAATTTAGTGAGTCGTTTGTTTTAAGAGTACTTCATGTCAATCATAATTAATTATTAAGATTTCGAACGAACTTTCTAAAAAGAAAAATACACATTTCTTATATTTGCGTTCATTTCAAATCCTTTCAAGTTTATTTCTAACTATACTTGTGGTATTATAGGAAGTTAGGGAATTAAAATGTGTACATATAGATTAGGATATCATGTTTATTTTAATTATCCTTTTCGAGGACACTTTCATTTTCAAAGATCTTTATAAGCTTAAATATCTTTTGTGATTTGGGGGAATTTGCTCGGATAAACTTTTCTAATACGGTAATTAGTTTCAAATACACCGATTCATTTTTTTTTTTAAAGAACAAGAGCAAGGTTAATTCATAGATGGTAAATCCGCAAGTACAGCTTGTTGCTATCTCGGCTGCGGTAAACCCCCAACAAGACCTATTCTGACTCAACTGGACTCAATTTAGCAAGAGAATGTGCAACTACATTTCCCTCTCGCCTCACTTGAGCCCACCGACAATCCTCAAACTAGCTAAACAAGTCCAATAAATCACCTACAAACAAATTGTTTCAGGAGAAATCCGAGTTGATGATGTGGATGATGATTCGGAGAGAGGAAGGATTTATTGCTTTCGGTTCCGAGGACGTGGCATGATCGATCCGAGTCCGAGTGATGACCGCCCGAACTCGCAAAGGCGAAGCCCGGGTGGTGGATCCCGGGAACGCCCTCCGACGCTCAAGTTAGTAATGAACTGAGTTGGAATGGATCGAGGAGATCTTCCTCGATCTGCGTGGGGATTCCTTGGGAGTCGAGAAGTTTTCCAAAGATGGAAGTTCTCGGGGATGAATGTGTGTCGATGAACGTTGATGAACGTTATGAATGTAGATGAGAGTTGAGAGCTTAGGAGCTTGAATGATTATCTTCAAATGAGATGTCTTGTCAAATGAACATAACATGCCTTGGGATTGGGAAATGGTGAGTATTTATAGGAGATTTTAAAGGGGCAAAATGGTATTTTACCATGGTTTAGGGAAACCCTAGCCCTAGTGGGCTTTGGGCTTTTACCCGGCCCGTTAAGGGTTATCTTGGGTCGATTCCTCTCTTATCCAATTTGATTAGGCCCGGTTGGCCGGTGACGTGGCGGGTGAGCTGGTATTGAGCCGGGAAATACCCGAATGACAAATCAAACTCGCAAAGTCAAGAAATAGAAGAGTGAATTCTCTTAATCGGAACCGCACAATCGGACTATATTATTATTCTTCCGTAGCCAAAGCGTCGTGCAAGGTTGATCCCAAACAATGGCGTCTTTCCTTGCACCACTTTAGTCGTCCATCTAGCACGTACACGCTTAGCTGCAATAGTGAACATGTCCCCATGGTGATCTCTCGATCATCGCCCGAGTCCAACCCATCCGTCGGAGCTAATAGATGTATCAATATTAACTTTCACCCATTTAAGCCGAGGGGTGACCACCTTGCTCTCTCGGTTTCTCCAGCTTTCCTTTGTTGTACACCTTCCTGCTCCCATGACGAATTGTAGAGCTTAACTAGATTTGCACATCTATCCCACATGATCCGAATCGGTGTCTCCTTGCACTCGAAATACTATCTCATTTCATTCAGCCTCAAGACACCCGAGAGAAAGAAGAGTGTTTGCTGCAGCTCTTCACCATGAAATTTATCCCACCAGCCTTGTAGCACCGCTTTGCCATATGTTTCACCTTCCATCGCCTGTGTGGCTTTTGGTAGTCTTGACCGCCATATGTGTGAAACCTTAGGGCATTTTATAATGGCATGAACCACATCCTCCTTTTTTAGATTGCATCTCGGGCACCACGCGGAATTTGCTATGTGTCTCATGTGTAAAAGGTCTCTAGTTGGTAAGGTTCTCGTGTACATACGCCAAATCATATGGTTAGCTTTAGGGTGATATCCGCTGACCACGGCTTGGGTAAAAAGTTGTCGAACATGTCTTTGTCTAGTGACAAGTCCCAAATGATAAGCGGACTTCACCGTAAAGTCTCCATCGTTAGAGCAACACCAAACTCTGTCTATCTTGGGGTCTCATTTGGCTTATAAGAATGGCAAGAATGAGATATCGGTCTCTTTAATTAAAAAGTGATTGGACCTTCATTTCATCCCAGCTTGCATCCACATCGTCCATTAAATCACACACCCAATTTAGCTCATTGTTTGTCTGGCTTGGTTAAACTCGCTTTTTCCCCTCTCCATCCACCAGCCAATCATCTTCCCAAATTTTGATGCTTCGGTCATCTCCCACCCTCCAAACTAGGCCTTTTTCGTAAGATTTCTTGTTCCCCAAATACTTCTCCAAGAGAAAGTTGGGGCGAACCCCAGCTGTGCTTCCGTGAATTTCCGTACAGGGAAATACTTTGCCTTAAGAACTCTACTAATAAGGGAGTTAGGGTTATTAAACATTCTCCAAGCCTCGTTTTGCTAACAATGCATCATTAAAAAGATCTAACTTGCGAAAACCTAGACCGCCAAAGCACTTAGGGTAGCACAATATGTTCCAACTCTTCCGATGAATCTTTATTTCCTTCCTGTTACTACCCCACAAAACCGGGCAAAGCAGCTATGCAAATCATCAATCAATGTAAAGGGAAGCTTAAAAATACACGTCAAGTACATGGGAATTGATTGAGCAACGGCCTTAATGACCACCTCTTTGTCGGCCCTTGAAAGGAATTTCTCCTTCCACCCCTGGAGTTTATTCCACACTCTATCCTTAATCTTCGTGAAGACTTCTTTCTTGGTCTTTCCCACCACCGTAGGTGCTCGCAAATACTTGGTGTGCTTTTCAACCATTTTCATACCCAAAAGGTTTGTCAATTCTTTTCTTTTCTCTCGGTTGACTCCTCCGCTAAGTGAGATTTCCAATTTCTCATAATTAATTTTTCGCCCGAGGCGCCTTCATAACGGTTGAGAATATCAACTAATTTAAGGCACTTGTTTCGGTTAGTTCTCGTAAAACGGAGACTATTATCCATGAAAAATAAGTGGGTGACTCGCAGGTCCACTACGGCTTGTTTTTTCTCTATGAACACATCCTTATACGCCTGCTTTCTCGAGCATTCCCGAAAGAGCTTCGCCACAATAATAAAAGGTAAGGTGATATTGGGTCCCCTTGTCGAAGTCCCCTAGAAGGAGTAACCTCACCCCATATTCTCCCATTAATTGAGAAAGCAAAAGACGCATTGGAAATGCAGCGCATGGTAGAGTTTCACCCAGCCTACCACCTTAAAGCCCATTCTTAATAAAAACTTCTCTAGGAAAGACACTTGACCTCGTCATACGCTTCACTCATATCTAACTTCGAGCCATGTACTCCTTTCTTTATTTCATATGTTTTTCATATTATGAAACAGCTCTCGAGCCACAAGGACATTGTCCATTATGAGATGGGAAGGTACAAAAGCACTTTGGTTTTCCGATATGATTTGTGGTACGAAATTTTTGACTCTATTAGCAAGGGTCTTGGAAGTAATTTTGTAAATGACATTGCACAGGCTGATGGGTCGATATTCCGACATAGATTTAGGAGATCTAGTCTTAGGGATAAGAGCGATCATGGTTTTATTCACAACCGAGGGGTCAAATCTTCCCTTCGAACCCCACGGACAAAGGACACAACATTCGGCCCAATAATATGCCAAAAATTTTGATAGAAAAGAGCATACATACCATCGGGACCAGGTGCTTTGTGAGGGTGCATTTGAAATAAAGTTGTTTGGATCTCCTCTCGCTGTGTAGGGTCGTCTAAGACTTTCATTCATATCTTCGTAAACTACCTTTTCAATCCCCACGTTAGTTGTGTCCATGTTTGAACAATCATATGTATGGAAACGTTTATGATAATAATCAGTAACAATCGCCTCAATATCTCTTTGTCCTGTTCTCTACAACCATGCCTCATCGGTTAAGCCTTTTATAAAATTCCTTCTTCGGCGAAAGTTTGCTTTGTGGTGGAAGTACGCCGAGTTGTGGTCTCCATCTTTGAGCTCACTCGACTCTTGCTCTCATAAACTAAAAAGATGAATATTTTTTATTGAGCTCAAGCATAATCCATTTGCTATAAACCGATCTAGCCGTTCCCTCAAACATGTCTCAATGTTCTTGCCCCTTTCCCAAGTAAACCACCCTTCATCACAGCCCGGATCTCTAAGATCCAACTGTTCCATTGTACTTCTAAACGCCTCCATTAACGAATGGCTTCTATTTTCTCCTCCGTTTTTTTTCCATTGAAAAATCTCATTAAATCCCCTCCTAAAAGGGTTGGGATACTCGGTGTCCCCAGCCAATTCCCTCAGCATTGCCCATGTTCTCTACTTATTTTGCGTCTCGGGCCAACCGTACACTCCAATAAATCTCATAGTTCTTTCACCCTCCTCCAATACATCCCCACAAATGTAATGTTGATCATAGGAAATCAACCGAAAGTCCATTTTTCTTTCCAAAGCAATGCCAATCTGCCCCGATCTCCCAACACAAACACCATTATCAAACTGCACTCATCTTTTGATGTTCTCCATTGCTAAATCCGACAACATCGTTTCGGACAATCAACGATATCGGGGCCATTACTTTTGCTCCATTGTTGGAGCGTTTGAACCGCCCGAGGACTACCCCTCCTCGGCAATTCCAACAAATAAGTTTCATGGTGTCGCACGGCCTCGGACCACCCCAGCAGCTCGTGCTTTCTTGTGAGGCAGGATCATCAATGTCCATCCTACTCCATTTTGATTTGTGTCCATCACCTTCCTCATTTCTATCGGTCTTGTTTTTCCTTTTGTCCGCCTTAGCTCGCTTCGTTTGCTCCTCTCTTTCTGTACCCTCATTCCCGAGTCATTTCCAGGTCCCACCAGATTTCTTTGTCTCACTCACACCCACCACAAACCGTGGCATCACCGTCACTCGATTCATCTTGATTAGCTATCAATTTTTCCATCTCGTGCTTGTCGCATTCGCATCTCGTTGAACAATTTTTGTCCATCTCGTTGTAATCCTTTGTTTCCTCGACAGTCAGTAAAGGTGGGATCTTTGGGTTATACTACGCTTAGCTATCTTGGAGGAGGGGACAAAGAGATTCCCTGCACTGGGATTATCTTAAGTATATCCGGCCCCGCAATGAGGAGTCTGTCTCTTTCTCGGGTGTAGTTCGTTTTATTCACTTGCTCTTTTTTGTTTTTCCGTAGGGACTACGAGTATTAGTACTGTGATCTTCAACGGACCCATGTTGACACGAGTCTATGGTGACGTCCCTCCCTTCTCCCATCAAAACCAATTTTCTCGCTATGCTCGGGAGAGCCCATCTTTCGAGCTTCCTTATCTTTAGCCCCTAACATCATCCCCTTTGCTTTTTCATCGCTTTGAGTCGATTTTGTCTTTCTCACGATCATCCATCATTGACTTCGTAACTCTTTTCCGCGGATCGGCCCTCGGCCACTTCCCATACTAAAAGATTACATCTTTCTCCATAACTTCCTCCCACAATATGCAATCTTTGTCGACATGTCCAATTTTTCCGCAGAAATAGCGAGAATGAAGGCGATCGTTCATATTTAATGTCCACCCACTTAGCTTTCCCTTTCCCTACAACAATGTTCAACCCCGTTGTAAAGGTTTACTCACCAAAATAGACGCAAGAAACCTCATTGATCGATCAAGTCCTAGAGGGTCGAAACATCAAATTCCAAAAGCTGTCTATACTATCACCAATCACATGAGCTACAACCTCCTTCCTTCTATTTAAAGGAACATCGTACACCTGTATCAAGAAAGGCGAATAAGTGAATGCAATTTCCAAGGGTTGAGTGTCCCTTGGGACTTCTTGCGAAGAAGTAAATTATTGTCAAAGCTCCATGGTCTCTCTTCCGAATTCTTTCCTTATCGCCTATACGTAACAATTGGAAAAAGAACAGATTTGGTTCCAAGGCTCGATAGATACCCCCGGTTCTTGACTCTCCAAATTAGGGCAAGAGTCATTTTCATTGCCTCAAAAAGAAGGGTCTCTCCGTGCACGGTTTTCCGCCCATGATGAGCCGAGATATGTCAATCCCGTCCTCCTCTTCCCTTCCGATATCTACCCCCACAACCTTTTCCTCATCCTCTATTAGTTTGAGGTTCTTCCATTCATCCGTTAAGTTTTCCATAAACCCTATTTTTTAAGAAAAACACCCCCTCTCACTTCTATGATCGCAGGGAGTAATAAAACAAGCAAGCAATATCAGTACTATTCCCGAATTGAGACTCTAAAACCAACCTTAGAAAAATAGGGATCGACTAACTTACTTTAGTAGTCTCCGATGAGACTCCTAACGCCCTACAGCGAAAACCCTAGAGGGCGTACGACAAAGGGACTCTCTTTTATTTCCTCCAATTTAGCCAAGCCTCCCCTTGCCTTTGGCTTCAATATTAATCAGCTCATGTACCAACAAAAACAAAAAGGAAAAAAAGTTTTGATTCTAAGGATTTAATAGTTAACTAATCAAAATAAAAGTCAATACACTTTCGATCCAAATATGATTTTGCCCCTTTAACTTTAACACTATATATTATCAAAGGAATTACATCATTGCATTTTTAATTTGTTTCTTGAAAATATGGTTATTAATTTCGAGCTATTCTAGTAAAGTTATGTATCATATTTTATTGATAAAATTTTAAAAAACTAAAGTATTTTTTTGTGTTGCAAATATTAAAAGTGAAATTCAATATATGTATATGTATCATAATAGTATTGTATCGGTATAAAATCATTACTGATTTTATTCCTTTCTATCCTTTATTCTCCAAGCAACATAAAAAGTCGATGACATCTCATAACTCTATACTCCATTCGTATCTTTTATTTTCAGTCAAATCCACGTAAAATTTGTAAAATTGAAAATAAAAAACAAATATGGATCGATGCTTGATTTTGTGTTCTCTTTTACTACTCCTCCCATTTACAACAGGTTTGTTTATGTTTTCGTAATTCTTCTTAAACCTCTCCCCTTAAAAAAGAAAAAATTAAATCTGGTACTACCCTCCTCTTCCATACCACCTTAGTATGGTAATCCATAAGATATGGACCCCTAATTGGGGCATCTTACCCAGGACAGGAAAATGGTGGCAACAAAGTAGTTTTTTGTTCGAGGAGTAGGAGTGGTAGACAATAAATCGTATACGTTTTTCGGGGAATTATCACTCGTATCTACCATTCCGATCAACCTAAATCAGTACAATATTCAGTTTATATCAGCCCGTCATCCCACACATATTTTATATATTGGGTTTATAGTGATATTTAATTTGATGGCAGTGGGGACAAGCACGGAAACAAATTGTGAATTTGTCCAAACAAATCACGGAGGGTGCCCAGACTTGGACGCTTGTGCGCGGACATGTCTACCTTGTTTCACAGGCCCAGGCAAAATCATAGGAGGTTGTTTCTCCGAGGGCAGTAACCAGCCTAACAACGAATGTCGTTGCTATTTTGTCGACGGTGCCGTTTGCAATCCCGACTGCCTCAATGGAGCCACCGCTGCCACCTCAAACCATGTTGGCCCCGTGGTCACTTACAACAATGGCACCCATGTTACTATCGTTTCATCATCTTGAATGAATTCACAATATGTGTTTGCTAAAATATGTTATCGTAGTAACAAACAGTGTTATTCTACTTGATAATTTATAGAGAACTAATAATAATCATGTCTTTTAAATTTTTACTCTATTTCTGTTCTGAATTTCTTCTCAATTTTTCTTTATCTTCTTCTTTATTGATTTATATTAGTAGCTAGATTAACAAGTAATCAACTCGTTTGATACTCGACCTAATTCAAATACTAATCATCTCAACTCATTCAGTTATACAACGTAAGGGATTTAGGGCATTAGCTGCCTACTTGCTTCTCTCTCCTTTCTTTTCCTATTTTTCTTTTTTATGAAGTAGTGAGAGAAACGGGGAGAGAGATAGAGAGAGAGGAGGGGGAGCTTGGAGTCTATCCATATACTTAGGTGTTTGAAGCTCGCCTAAAAGCATTTACAGTGGGTAAATTTGTTTTATATTCACCTAGTAAGGCCTACAGTGACACATCATCAAATGACATATTTTTTCTCTTTTCTAAATCTTTACTTTTACAATGCAAAACTCACCCATTTAAATAATTTATATGAAGTCCACTCATCAATATAGTTAATTATTTTATCTCTTTTATTTCACATCATTATTTATTTTCATAATATACAAAAAATTATTCAATGCATTATGAAGATTGAAATTAATTATTTTAAATTTTAAATTTTAAAAATAATAAATGATACAATAATATTATAAATATTATTAAATAAAAATACAATAATAATAACAATGTTATTTCCATAAAAAAACAATGTTATTATAAATAATACAACACATATGTTTAAAAAAAAATTTAATTAAAACCCAGCGTAATTAAATACGAAATTTAATTAATAATGTTATTACAACAAGTATTTTATTATTACAATACAACATTTTATACATATATTTGGATATGTTATTATCAAGTCTATACATAATAAGAGAAAAAATCCAATAAATTTAACGTAAAAAAATTAAATTTACAAAATACCTAAAAAGTTTTAGTGAGTGATTCGTCTCAGGAATAGTTCATGCCAATCACAATTAATTATGAAGATCTAGAACAAATTTTTTAAAAAGAAAAATCCACGTTTACTTATAATTGTATACATTTCAAATCCTTAAAAGTTTACTTCTAAATGTACCTGTGTTATTATAGAAAATTAGGTAATTAAAAGAAGACTTTCATTTTCAAATATCTTTATAAGCTTAAAAATCTTTTGTGATTTGGGGCGATTTGTTTAGATAATTTTTCCTAATACAGTAATTAGTTTAATCAACTCATGGTACCAACAAAATTAAAAAGAAAAAAGAAGAAAAAGTTTTGGTTTTAAGGATTTATTTATTATATTAAACTAATCAAAATAAAAGTCAGGGGAAAAATCATATATTATCAAAGGAAGCTATTGAATACATCATAGTCTTTTTAATGTATGAGGAACTATAATTTTTTTCTTGAAAATATGGTTATTAATTTCCAATTATTCTGATAATTATTGATAAAATTTTAAAAAATTAAAGTGTTTTTTGGTGTGCAAATATCAATATATGTACATGCCTCATAATAATATTGTATCAGTAATGATTTTATTCCTTTCTATCCTTTATTCTCTAGTATAAAAAGTTCATGACATTTCACACGTCTATCCTCCATTCTATCTTTTATTTTCAGTCAAATCCAGATAAAATTTGTAAAATTAACAGTAGAAAAACAAATGGATCGACGCTAGGTTTTTTCTTTTCTGTTGCTACTACTCGTATTCACAACAGGTTTGTTTTCATTTTCATCTTTTTCTTAACACCTTCCCCTTGCCCTCTTCCATAAGTTCCCCCACTAGTATGGTAATTCATAAGGACTCCTAGTTGGGGCATCTTACTCAACACACAAAAATGGTGGCAACCAAGTAGTTTATTGTTCGAGAAGTAGGGATGGTAGATAATAAATCGTGTACGTTTATCGAGTGAATTATCACTTACGTCTACTACTCGCTTTCACCTGTTCCATTCTAATCAACCTATCATCGGTATAATATTTAATTTAGTAAAATAATATGTGCGGACATGCTTTAAATGTCTTCTCTTAAATGTAAAATTATTCTATCATGCAATTAATTGAAAAAAATGTTATGATTGAATAGTAGAATTGTATTACAACTTACAAATTATGTAAAATCACCATTTTATCTATAACTTTTATATTTATAAAATCACTTATATTACACATCTTTTGAATAAGTTGATCCTATTAGAGTGTCATTTAATACTTATTAACGTAACTGATCATTATGAAAGTTTTATATTCATAATTAATTATATTTATTAAAGAAATAAGAATTAGATTATAAAATATATTAATATAGGCGTATATGTAGGGTTATAATGATATTTAATTTGATGGCAGTGGGAACAAGCACGAAATTAAAATGTAAATTTGTTGTCCACATAAGTCACGGAGGGTGCCCCGACTTGGAAGCTTGCGCGCGGAAATGTCAACCTTGTTTCAAAGGCGTAGGCAGAATCATATCAGGTTGTTTCTCTTACGGCAGTGGCCCTAGCGACGAATGCCGTTGCTACTTTGTCGGTGGTCCCGTTTGCAATCCCTTCTGCCCCAACGGAACCATGGCTGCCGCCTCGGACCGTGCTGCCTCCGTCGTCACTTGCAACAATGGCACTCATGTTATTATCGCTTCACCCGCTTGAATGATACATGTTGCCAAAATATGTTATCGTAGAGACAAGCAGTATTGTTGTACTTGACAATTTATAGAGAATTAATAATAATTATATCTTAAAATTTTAGTCTATTTATGTTTTGAATTTCCTTTTGATATTTTTCTTATCCTCTTGTTTATTGATTTGTAGTATTAACTAGGTTAATAACTAATCAACTCGTTTGGGGCTAGGCCAAATTCAAGTGCTAACCACCTCAACGTTACTCATTCAATTATACTTTTCCGATGGACTTATGTTTGGTGTGGTTCTGAGTTTTTGGTTAGTTTGAGATATTTGTTAAAGTGCATATTGAATCCTTTCATCTATGCCGGTGATCCGAAGATTAAGATCCGGATTTGAATCCTGTCTGTTGACGGCGTCTCTAACAAAACATTATTTTCCTTTTTTTCCAAATAATATAAGTTGGAAAGAAGCTCACTCCTGGTAACTATCTGCTCACTAACTTAAGACCAAATGGATTGCTGCTAAATATTAGCATGCTGAATTACTTCTACCAGTTAAGCAGGCACTCCAGAATTAACAAGGAAAGGAGAAAGATCATCCACTCTCTACGAGGCTTAACAGATTGAACTCCGCTTGGAGGTGAAGATGGACTCGGAGAAGGACCTCCAGCAGGCCTTACACTCTCCTTCGAACAAGCATAGTTGCAACGGCTTGGGCGGACAACCCTGTAAACTCCACTGCTAGCCAGGATGTAGATGTCCTTCCTGTTGTCCTGTCCAAATGAGAATATGTAACCCAAAGCCGGCATGGTTGTTCCTGGGACTGCATCACAATCTACCGGTGAGTCATGAGCACAGCTGAAAGGCAGGGCTGTAGTGGTGAAATTCCCACTGTTTTCAGGGCTCTCGGTGGCTGCCCATATATTTTTGCATATAGATCCCCATATAAGTATCTGCAAGATCGATTTTTACAGGCATTAAACCTTTTGTGATGTGCTTAGTGATCAGTTTTATCTAATTCTTCAATTAAGGATGTTGTTACCTGTTAGACATGCATGGATCAGTGTCAGATCGATAGAAGAACCCGCCTGATATTGCTGCGGAACCAATCTTCTTGTTGATTTGTTCGTGAGTGTATCCTGCAACTGGGAAGATCAGGCTCTGGTTTCCTGAAGAATCGTTTGTTGCAGAAAGCTTTCTGGGATTGGAGGGAATGGGACCCTCGTATGTGCCCCATCCATAGTTTCCTCCTTTGGTGACTACATCGACTTCTTCATATTGATCCTGCAATTTGAGTATCAGTGTCTTGCAAGCACAATGCATCTAAAACAAGTCAAGATTTCGGTATGGAGCAATTTCAACCTGGCCAACATCTGCACAAACAAAGTAGGAAGGCCTTGCTGCGTCAAAGCTACAACGCCAAGGATTTCTGAATCCCAACGCCCAGATTTCATGTGCTAATTCCTTGTCCTCCGAGTAAGGATTGTCTCGAGGTATGGAGTAGTTCCCCCATAAACCAAGGTCCTTTATTTCTTTTTCACCTGGACATACAGATGACAATTGTGTGAATATATTCTAGTTACATGCAGAGCCTATACGCTGTCAGAGTATGAGACCCTTTGACGGGGCAAAAATCTTACTTGGAACGTTATCTACGTCAAGTCTCAGGATCTTTCCTAGTATCGATTTTTTGTTCTGGGCGAAGTTATAGGGATCATTTCTACCTCCACCATCACCCATCATGACATACAGGTGCCCATCTTCAGGTCCGAACAAAATCTGGCCTCCATGATTGTTTGTGAATGGTAGACCCATTGTGAAGATCCGCCTTACCTCTGCTGGTTTTGCAGTTTTTGCCTGGGAAAAGCAGAACAGGTTAGCTAAAAATTCTCTTGGTTAATCGTACTTAGGCCTATTTTAGAGAAGATGATTTACCAGTGATGGGTTTGATGCAGTTCCATTTGCACTGAACTCTGCAATAACACTTTGATATTGGCAAGGTGGGTGCTGACCTGTAGTGTTGAATGTGGAGGGGTCGCAATTAACATCAGAATTGCAGGCACACCTTGCAGCAAAGGCAGATGATTTTTGCCCGTCATAATTGTAGGAGGCAAAGAAACGTCCATTTCTGGCAAAATCTGGGTGGAATGCAATTCCTAGCATACCAAACACAGTATCAAAGTGGACTTGATCGGTTAAATCCACAAATGGGTCTGATTCATCCAAGTCAAGTTTTTCCCCAGAGTCTTGCTCAGGGATGGTGGCCAACCAGATTTTACCGGGCAGGTTGGAAAAGAAGGCTCGGTTAGATCCATCTGGGTGGGGAGCCATATTGATGTACCCATCACTGCCTAACTTCTCTAAACACAGCCCTTTTGGAGGGACATCAGAGTCTGAACTGTTGTGCAGTTTAACTGGTTCACCATCGAAGCAAACAGAGCCATTGTCAGAAGAAGTTCCGAATACATTGCAGAAAGTGTCTTCTGACTGCCAAAGATCAGTCAGAGTGGAGGAGTTGGAAGTGGTAGGTGCTGCTCCTCCAACTCCACCCTGCAATGAAGGCGCAAAGGGTGACTTGAGTATCGATGTGGTTTTGCACGTGTTCCATACAGTTGAACAGAAGCTCGTCGCTGATTCTTTCGAAGAATGTGAGCCTCCTGAGTTAGTGGAGTTGCAGAGAACGGGTACAGGTGGTCGCTGCTGCTGCTGCTGCACCTGCCCTGTTTTGGCCCCAAAAAGATCTGCTGCAAAGGGATCACAAGTCTGCCAAGAACACAAAATTACCGTCACTTTTTGAATCTTGACAACTACACTTATCTAGACTTCTTGTATTTGGTTTTGCAATTCGCGATGAAGTGGGCAAGCTTTTAACGATGGGTATACGTAGGTACGAAATGAAATGGGGCGTCAAAGAGGAGGAAGCAGCAGCAGCCCTTTTGGGGTGTCCCAGGCAGCGGCAAGAGGATACCGACAGGTGATAATCGAGAGTGACTCGCTTGGATTAATCACCAAACTTCACTCTGGTAAAATAGGCACAGGTCCTCTTGATCTTTTTCTAGATGATATTCGCAAGTTTGTTAGTAGTTTTGATTCTTTTCTAACTTCTCATGTTAGAAGAGGGGGCAACACTGTAGCCCATTTGATTGTTAGGATTCATCCAGAGAATGGGGTTGAACAGTTGTATGATGGGCTTTTCTCCAGGGATTCTAACCTTAGGGAGCTTCATTTAATATAATCTCAGTGCCCCCTTTCAAAAAACAAAAAAAGTGTCAATTAGTCACTAATGGTTTGGTTTTTGAATTTCTTGTTGGTACATTCCACTCTCCTATATAACGAAATGAGTACAAAACCAAGTATATGATAGCCACAATCTGGTAAAAATTGTCTCATAATATAGTACAGAACAATATCAAACTGTCCTAATCCAAACAAATAATTCTAAATTTAAATGGTGCGAATTCTGTTTTTTTTATTTAATGAAAGTGAATTCTTGTTCACTCATATACATAACCCACATATTTTCAATAACTTGTTAAAACTGTAAAACTCTGTTATATGCATTAGTAACCACCTGCTTATATCTAACAAACATAGACGGTATCCTCTAAGACAAACTCTAGCTACTTTTTTTTTTTTTCTGGGTATTTGAAAAATTTTGCTGTTAATTGCCAATTAGGGGAAGGGATCTTACAGAACAGAGAATGGATTTGAGAAGGGGAGCACAGGTAGGATCAGATATGCTCATAGCCTCAAATTGCTTCTGCAATTGAAGGTCTTTGCTGGAGTCACAGCATGTGCTTCCCTTATAGTCCGAACAAAATTCCAGAGGTCTCTGTGTTTTCATGGGTGCCCCTGTTTCAGTAAATTCACAGCACTCATCAACATCAGAATTGTGCGTGCGTGCGTGTGTGTGTGTGTGTGTGTGTGTGTGTGTGTGTGAGAGAGAGAGAGAGAGAGAGAGACTCACTCAAGTCTGTGCACAAGGGAAGTGAAGAGGAAAGTTGGAAGAGAAGAAGCCAGTTGCAGGCAAGAAAAATGGCAGCAAAACCAGACATTTTCCAACCTGATAGTTGCTCAATTTTGAGGAGTTTCAATCAGCTGAAAACTGTGTTTTTCATGGAATCTGTCAAATTTTGCGGAGGTGAACTCAAACCATAGGCTCAAAGTGCCAATTATAAGGGTCCTAGAATCACAGGCTTCAAAGCTTTATTGACATACTATTTTAATTATTACCTTCTCCATCTGTGCTTTGACCCTCAGGGTTTTGGATAGGGGTCCAGTATTAAAAGTGTTATCTATATTTAATGAACCCTTGTTTCTAGCCTACTTGGTAGGTTGGTGCCCCAGTTCAAAAGTCTAAACCCCAAATCCTGAAATTTGCACATAAGAACAAGCAAATTATCCAAGTGGAGTTGTGATGCATCCACCTCGAAATAAATCTTCGACAATATGATAAGGATAGCAACAATAATTCAGCATGGACCCAGGTTATGAGAAAAGGTTAAAATTTTAAATATATAAGAACGATATTTAGTATGAGTCTAGTTTTTACAGGTGTTTGGGAGACTTAGATATAGTAATCTTACATCAACAAACATATCTGCCCACATAGATTACAAGCAGTCTGATATTAATTATAAAGTATATATTTTGAAATTGTGACAATATATTGTAATTGTGAAATTAATTATAAAGTATATATTTTGACTTAGGATAATATTTGGTTATGGTTTCAAACCATGCAGGTGATAGTAGTTGATTGGTCTATATGGGCAGTTATGGACCAAAATAATGTTCCTTCACTTTTTGTCAATTGGCTTTTGTTAATGCTATGAAGAGTTTGAAATAAACTGATGATAGGTTCAAATGTCTAAACTATTAGTTAGGAATTAGGGTATTTAGCTTTAGGCAACATGAAATTGAAATAACATGACCATTTTAAGATTTAGTTTACAGCTTTACAATTTCTTACAGCTTTACGGTTTTTACACCCGTTTACAACTCTTTACGCTTTACTACAGTGCTAATAACTCTTCACAACTGCTTACATCTCCGTACATCTTCTTACAGCTTTCCTTATAACTTTTTACAACCTTACAATTCCTTACATACTCATAATATTTTTGTGACTCTCATCTATAACAGTGGTTTTTGTGCATCCAAAAGCTTGATAAAGAGGTGATAGTGGGTTAGGATAGGATGGTTAAGAAAATGCAATGAATGCAAAGGAAAGTAAGAGAAGATGGAGAAAGTTGAGAAATGGTGGTGGTGAAGTGTAGTGTTGTACACCCAATTGGTATGTTATCTTTTACTCCTCACTCGGCATCGATTGGTTAATTTAAAAATTAAGATAAAAATCTTTTTGTCTGGTTCCTTTCATTCATGCTCTATTTTTTTTTAATAATTTTTTGTGGGTTTTTTTGACTGCTGCCCACCTTAAATAGTGCAGTATGAGGTCAACCACCCAATGGAATTTAATTTGAGAGGAAAATTCACACTCAACTACTTGTTCTTTAATTTCCACCAACACCAATTAAATATCCCAAAAGGAAATTTTAGGTGAATATGACCAATAAATATTATAAATTTTCTGGCATGAAAAAAGGGCACTTAGATGTGATTTTTTTTTTTTTTTTGTGCAAAGGAGTTGTGATCTTTATGTGATCATAAGTCATGTTCCCATGTGCATGACTAACTAATGAGATTAATTAATGACCACCTTATTCTTTGTCTATAGCTTTTAGAAAAGGACTCCATTTCTGTTCGAACTTTTACTTATTTGGAGAATAAAACACATCTATAAATTGTCCATTTATCAAAGGAAAAATAAAAATGTCATTTAATAGTATTATTATATAAATAGTGTTTTTATCCTTTATGTAAGATTTAATTGTCATTACTTATAAAAGGTCCTTATTTATGATCATTTCGTCTTTTTTTCACTCGAACAATTCAAATTTTTAATCTGTCACATGCACATCGATTATATATACAATAAAAAAAGACGTGAGTACATGTTAACATATTTAAGAGTCGACATAAATTATTATTATAATGGTGCTAGTTTTGAAACTAAATTAAATTACTCCACCAGTTTTAATTTGCAATTCTCAAAGGCTGAAATAGTGTAAACTTAGTTTCTATTTTAATTTGATCAATAATAACTTCTTATCAACAAGCACCAGTGGTCTAGTGGTAGAATAGTACCCTGCCACGGTACAGACCCGGGTTCGATTCCCGGCTGGTGCAATTTCTTGATTTTTTAAAAAATTTTTTGGGTCACTCTTTTCCCACTAAAATTAGGATTTTAAAACTCAAAATAGAGACATTTTATGTACTTAAACTTATTTTAAGTAATATAGCAAATTTTTTCGATAATTTATCCAAAGTTAGGTACAACACATATATATGACCAACGATAATAAGTATTAGTAGTACCACTAGTGATTAACTCATTGATTTTATGGTGTTGTTCATCCTTTTACATTTATAGGATGTCATTCTCATACCACTGTTTCCCTATACTTTTACCATATAGATACATGCATATCCACAATTATTAACATCAACGCGTTATAAAATTTAAAAATAAGTACATGTTGGTTGGCGTATATGTTAGTCATATTAGAACTTTCAATCATACAACATGTACTGTGTTCGATTTTTGTATTATTTTTGTATACCAAACAATTATGCAAGAAAAAAAACAAAAGAAATCGAAAGAAAAATTAGTATTTTTATCGGTAAAAAATTAAATGATAAGCTAATATGTATGTTTTAAAGACAAGCCAAATCTCTAACTAAAAAAAAAAAAGACTGCTATTACCACTATTCACTAATTCAACCGGATCTTTTTTTATTACTTTAAACTAGTTAAGTTTATAATTCCTTACAACTACTTATCATTAAAAAAAAAAAAAAAAAAAGATGCAAAGCCTTCGAAGAATTTTTTACAAAAATGATATGGGCCGTGGCGTCTCATCGAGTATTTTTATTGGTCTCGTGGAAACCTAAAAAAGGGCCGTGTATCGTTTTTTTTTTTGGGTTCAAATGGGGCTTTCAATTGTTTGGAGAGGCAGAAGCCGAAGCCCTGAAGACTGAGTCCAACTAGATATTTTGGATCCAACTGTCTATTCTAGAGTGATCTCGAATGCTGTGGATTAAACTCTCCAACAATGGACGTCAGCACCTTTTTTCCTTTTTTTTTTTTTTACTATCTATCATCCATTCATCCAAAGGAAGTACATTTATGACGTCATCTTATTGACTAATGACATGAGTAATGACATACCTACCTCACTTCACCTCACCTGTTTACATTTATCATTTTCAAAAAAATAAATATATTTTATTTTAATTTATCTTTCACTTTATTTATTTTTTTAAATTTCACAATATCTCTTACTTCACAGTATTAACATATTAATTATTAATTTATTATTTTTATTTTTATTAATCATTTTTTCTCTTCTGTTTTCATTCTAATAAAATTTAAAAAATTTTAATTTTCAGTTATTAATATATTTTAAATTTATTTGAACATTTTCTCAATCATTCAAAGTGATAAATATATTAAAATGCACACCTCACGTGCCGCAATATGTATTATATATCTGATAAACTTCTGCGAAGGGGTCCGTGGCCACAGCTCACGTGCCCCGCGCGCAAGAGTTAGACACGGCGGCCTTGATGCTCCAGGCTCTCCCATTCAATTCAATACACACCACACCCCATACCAAACCTCTTAAAATATCTTCAACGCCATATACAAAACTTTGACCCGCAACCTTACTTTCTTGTTCTTAATCCATGTGGGAACGCACCTATCTAGAATTTTTCCATTTTGTTTGACTCTGTTTTGTCTTAATTTTCCAAAGAAATAAGTGCTATATTATTCTATAAATTAGATTATTATCTTAATTTAACGATATACGATATTAGAGATTGAAAGCGATTAATTCTGGTCGAGATTACTTAACTTGTATTGACAACTTTGATTATAGATTTAAATACATAGACTATAAATAAATACTAATAACCACAAACGCTAGTACAATGTATCACATTATATAATTATAGTTTACAAACCAAACTGTTAATATCTTGATACGAAGAAAGAGTTATGCACAATTTATTATCATAGTTTCTTTTACGAACTTAACCTTTGTATTATTAATGTATAAAAAAATAGGAAATCTCACATGAAGGCTTACTAAAAAAGATAAAATCACAATTTAATCTGACTCCTAACACTGAACAAAATATCCGCTACACCATTTGCCTCTCGTTAAGAATGTGACACCAAAACAACGCCTCTCAGTCATTTAAGGCAATTAAAACCAAACCATTGACAACGAGAAGAATTTTGGGAACAAAAAAAAAAAAAAAAAAGGGGCCAAAAAGCTTTGCGTAACTAACTGCATTCGTGCTTGCCATCTATTTATACCCAGAAGCCATCCCTGTATCCCACAGAATTCAGTGATCTCGTCGCAGTTGAGAAGAGAAGAGAAGAGAAGAGAAGAGAAGAGAGAAAATGGCGGAGAAGGGGAAGTGAAGTTGCTGGGAGCATGGCCAAGCCCATTCGTGATGAGGCCAAGGATTGCCCTCAACATTAAATCAGTCGACTACGATTTCGTCGAAGAAACAATGCAACCCAAGAGCGAACTTCTGCTCAAATCCAACCCTGTTTACAAGAAAATCCCAGTTCTTCTTCACCATGATAAGCCCATCTGTGAATCCCTAATCATCGTTCAGTACATTGATGAGTTCTGGTCATCGGCTCCTTCTCTTCTTCCCTCTGACCCCTATGAACGCGCCATCGAACGTTTCTGGGCTGCCTACATTGATGATAAGGTACAGACTCTCTCTCTCCTCCCTCTCCTCTCTCTCTCTCTCTCTCTCTCTCTCTCTCTCTATGCATCTGGGTATTCCTGAAATTTGTGATTCGTGTTATGCCTGGCTCTTAAAACACCAATTTCACAATTTCTTGGATTGATATGAGTATGAATTCCTTTGAAATTCCTGATTAATGTTATTCTTGAGATGGGTGATTTGGGAGATTAGGTTCAAATCATGCCTAAATCATCAAGTTTCATTTCATGCCTTTTTGAAGAACATAAAAATGGCGAATACCCCCAGCTATACATGGACAAGATCAGTTCTTTATGGAATAATGATGTGAATTTTTATGTATTATTGCCTGCTTTTAAAGAAATTGAACCCCAATTGACTAATTTTCTAATTCATATATAGTAATATAGTATTTGGAATTTTGACTTTTGAGTATAATACTGGTTGATGCAGTCCAGGAATTACTTGTTTGTATATGGATCCAGATATCAAACCTCGGCATTTGCTTTTCTAGTGCATATTATATCGAATTGGGAGATTCTTTGTCGATGAAAACCCCAACAAGGCATCCTTGTTTGAGATAAACACGCGATTTGAGGAAAAATCACCATACATTACTGCATTTGGCTATGACATGAGATTAGAAACTGAGACTAATGACTAGCTTTTTGAGCACCCTGTATTTATGCACATCTGATAACTGATGTTATTATAATTGTCAAAAAACACAGTGGTTCCCAAGCTTGAGCGGAATAGCGAGGGCCCAAGGGGAGGAGGCCAAGGCAGCGGCAATAGAGCAAGTGAAGGAAGGGCTGGCACTGCTGGAGGATGCCTTTGGAAAGTCCAGCAAAGGGAAGGACTTCTTTGGTGGGGACAAAATCGGGTACCTGGACATTGCTCTAGGCTGCTACTTGGGGTGGCTGAGGGTGAGCGAGAAGATGAACAATCTGAAGCTGCTGGACGAGGCTACCACCCCTGGTCTCGCTGCCTGGGCCGACAAGTTCTGCGCTCATGATGCTGTCAAGGAGTCATGCCCGAAACCGACAAGCTCATGGAGTTTGCCAAGATGATCATGGCCAGGTATCAAGCTGCTGCCGCTGCTGCTCCTGCCAAGTGAGTCCAATTTGGTCATAATCTGTGTTGATCAAGAAATGCACACTGATATTGTTTTGGTTTTCAAGGTAGATACAGTCAAGTGTTTGGGCAATTGTTGGGTAGTAAGTCATAGCTCCTCTTAGTGGTTTTCTGTTGAGTTAATAATAATGAAGTTGCTCCTTGTTTTAGTTCTATCAGTATGTCAGCAATGGTTTCTTGTCTCATATAATATCATCTACGTATATAAAAGAGGGTTCTACCTGAAATTTTGATTTAAACAATTTTGTTTGATTCGGTTCCGAACCTCAGATTTGTGTCTGAACTGAAGGCTCAGGATATATGGGCTCTCTATGATATGACAGGGGTGAAGAATGGTTAGATATGGAAGTAGTGGATGGATGCTGCTCATTGGCTCGATGGAGCAGCAGGAATATTTTTATTAGTAAATTAATGTTGGATTTTTCATTTTCTTGTTGAACATGTTCACCGGTCTTTAGTAACGGCCACAACAAATTAGTAGGTTTGATTTCGGGAATCATTATAAGAGAGGTGATATACGAAATAAATTACATTAAATTAGTAACTTAATTATGGATTGATTCTTCTTAGCTTAAGTAGAGATGTTAGAGCTTTCTGCTAATGTATCTCACAATCAGGTGTAATACTCCTGCATACACATACTACTCTCTCTATTCTCTCTCGCTCTAGCCATCCTAGGGTATCTGGTAAGGAACATGAATAGAACCGCCGGATTTCTGCATTTGGATACCTGATGACTCGGTCGTGACTTGAGGGACACACACAGGGACTTAAATTAGTGGACTAAAAGCTGCAGAAATCGCTTCCACAAAAGATTTGTATATCTCTCCGAGAAAGAGAGAGGGAGCAAGAGAGTGAGAGAGGAGCTTTGCGTTCCCATTACCATCACCCCATCTATTTATTCCCAATGGCCATTCCAGTTTTGTTGCAGTAGACAAGAGACAAGAAGAGAAGAGGACAGAGAAGGGGAAGTAGAGTTTCTGGGATGAGGACAAGGGTTGCCCTCAAAATCAAAACAGCGGGATAAGATAATGTACACATTGAAATCCAACCCTGTCTACAAGAAAATCCTTGGTGTTTTTTTCCCCCACCCATGACAAGGCCCTCTGTGAATTCCTCATAATTGTTGAGTACATTGATGAAGTCTGGTCATCAGGTCCTTCAATTCTCCCCTCCGATCTCCATGAACGCTCCATCCAACGTCTCTGGGCCGCCTACATTGATGACAAGGCATATTTTCCTACCTCATATTTTATGATTTCTCTCTTTGTATTATTGTGAAGTACTACTTAGTAGTGGCTAGTGAGCTGAACTGAGTGAACTTAAGACTATCGAAAAATGCAGACAATAAGAGGCCAAGGGGAGGAGGCTAGGGCAGTAGCAACAGAGGAAGTGACAGAAGGGCTGGCCCTGCCCGGGGATGCCTTTGCAAAGTGTAGCGAAGGGGAAGACTTTCTACAGTAGAAATAAACATAAATATAAATATAAATACAAACGAATGTAAAAGAGTTGAAATAAACATAAACGAACAACAACAAACATAAACGAACATAAATGATATAGAAATGAACATAAATGAATAGAAATGAGTTTTAAAACATAAACGAACGAATATAAACGAACATAAACGAACGAATATAAACGAACATAAATCATAAATATATTTTGTTTTTCATGTGAAGTCGAACAACCCTGTAAGAGAGGAATGAGAAAATTAGGAAGAGGTGGATGTGTTTTTAGAAAAAACTTTGGATAATATATTTTAATATTAAATAGTTTTTTTAAAAATTTAAAATTTATTAAATAATAATAATAAAACAGTAGTATTTTTAAAATTTACAATTAAATAAATTTAGTTATAACTTATAAATCTATTAAATAAAATTTTATTTTTCTAATATAATGTACACATTGAATTAAATGATATTTTGGTTATATTTTTCATTTGTTCATATATTAATAGTTTAATAGACCAAAAATTCATTTCCATAATTATAAATCTTAACAATTTATGCATTATAATTGGATTGGTCCAAAATTAAATAATTCACTATTGTTTCTATAAATTGTTTACATTAATTGTTTCAATTTATTTGTTATTTTAGCAAATTTTTTTATTTGACAATATTTATTGTTCTGTAATCCTAAGATATATTAGTAACTTGTTTATCAATTTTATATTTATTGATGATTTTTCTTCTCCTACTTTTCTCTTTTCCCAATGAAATCCTAGGTACATTTTGATAATTTATTCACCAACTTGTCTTAAAATTAAGTCCACGTTAATATTCCCGCAATAATCTAACACGATAAATAAATTGAAAAGGAGGGAGCATATTAATTATTTACTATTCTTTTCAATATAAATTCAATCGTTGTGATTCATAAAATTCTATTTAGCCCTATTTTGTTAGTTATTTATATTTAGGTTATGTTTGACGAATGAATTGTTTAAATAATGGATAATTGTTTGTGTGGAGGATAAGCTGTTTAGGTACTCGATAATTGTTCAACTGAATAGTTGAATAAATGTGTTTGATAAATTTAATGATTGAGCGAGTTAATTATTGTATATTGACATAAAAGAATATAAATAATTCGACAAATATAAATTAACAAAATGGATGTTTTTATCAAAAAAAAAAATTACTTTTAAAGGTAAAATGATAACATTTAGTTAGTTAGAGTTTCGACTTAATCAAAACACTAAACGCTACTTTAATAATATCGTCAAACATAGCCTTGTTTACTTCTTGAGTCTTCTGTTCAATATTTTAAAACGTGTTAATTATTTTTGTTATATTAAGATTGGACAGTTGAGTACACATTAAGTTATATCCATCTAAGTGTCAAGCTAGAGTCTAGCTTATTATAGCTATGCATGTCCATCTATTTATACCCCCAAAACTTCAGTCTCACATATAACCTAACTAAACAAGCTAAAACTAACTAGGCTAGCTCTTTGATAATTCCTTAAGATTTTGATTAAGGTAAGGGGAGAGAGAGAAACATGGGGAAGGAGGAGGAGGTGAAATTGCTGGGGGACTGGCCAAGCCCATATGTGATGAGGGCAAGGATTGCCCTCAACCTACAGTCAGTGGACTACCATTACATTGAAGAAACAGTACCAGTTAAGAGCGAGCACAAGAGCGAGCTTCTGCTCAAATCCAACCCTGTCTACAAGAAAATCCCAGTTCTTCTGCACCGCGATAAGCCCATCTGTGAATCCCTCATCATCGTTCAGTACATTGATGAGGCCTTATCTTCTTCGCCCTCGATTCTCCCCTCTGATCCTTATGACCTCGCTGTCCAACGTTTCTGGGCTGCCTATGTCGATGATAAGGTATCTATATTATCTCTCCCTCTATGATTACTTGTTTTGCATCCCTATATACACGTATCAATTTGAACGTACATGAAAAGTATGGAATAAAATGAAAAACGCAGTGGTTCAGAAGCTTGTGTAGCATAGCGAAAGCCCAAGATAAGGAGGCAAAGGCAGGCGCAATAGAGCAAGTGAAAGGAGGGCTGGCATTGCTTGAAGAGGCCTTTGGAAAGTGCAGTAAAGGGAAGGCCTTCTTTGGAGGGGACGAAATAGGGTACCTGGACATCGCCTTAGGCTGCTACTTGGGGTGGCTTAGGGTGAGTGAGAAGATGAACAATCTGAAGCTCCTGGACGAGGCCAACACCCCTGCGCTCGTTGCCTGGGCTCAGAGGTTCTGTGCTCATAATGCCGTCAAGAGAGTCATGCCTGAAATCGACAAGCTCATTCAATTTGCTCAGATGAGGTACGGGTACCAAACTGTGAGGTCAATTTAGACCCGACAAACAGGTGGTTCATTAGGATGAACTCTGATCGTCCTTGGTCTCGTTGATTTTAGGTTCATTGATATTTGAATTTATGTGCAATAAAATAATGCATGAAAATTCAAGTCGGATTTAGTTGGATGGCGATCAACTTGGGTTGGCCCTATCGTGTATTTTAGGATTGAAGTCATAATCTATGTTATGTAATAGATATTATAAGTTTATCTAGTCCTATTTATTGTTATCTTTTTAGTCATTGACAATACTCCTTATATATGTTAAAATCAAGCATGAATTATTAAGTTTTTAGATATGTAAATCACTTAAGCTTTAAAAAGTAACAGTAATAAAATTTATAAAGGTCTTTAATATAACACATATATGCAATAAAATAAGCTCCCTATAAAACTCAATGTCGGTCCAAATTCTTTTTTTTTTTTTGACAAAAGAGACGGAGACGGTTTAAATTTATAAATTCGAAAAGTGACTATATAATTAAATGAAGAGACTTACAAAGGATTTTTCCCGACAAAGTTAATGAATTTGACATGACTCCAATCTCAAAAAGACAAAAATAAAATAAAAAGAAAAAAATAGTATAGCAGTAGTAGACCCAAAGGCATAGACAAGGGCAACAACAGTAGTCTTCGTACGACCCAACAGTGATCTTATGGGCCTCAGCAAGTACATAGTTTAGCTATTTTTGCCAAACCCGCCTGGTTGAGTGGCTCCTCTAACTCCAGATTGGGTAGTTATTGCAATTGCACTGGATCGGACCACATTACATGAACTGGTTGTGAAGCATATCAATCTTTGGTCGTATGGGTGTCACATAATGGCTCTAAATAATGGAAGATCAATTCATATTGGGTGGCGGTGGTGGTGTAGACATGTAGGATACATATCGGGTGGTGGTGGTGGCCGTGTTGACATGTAGGTCGAATCATAAAGCAAAATTCTACTGCTGTGGGTAAAGTGCCCTATCAATACTGCATTTGTTTGGCATTATTTCACATCAAGAAAGTTGTTGGGGTTTTATGGAACAATTGTGCTAAAGTTGGTAATAAAATCCCGTTATGAGAATGTAGTATTAGTATAAAAGGGTAGATAATCCTTCTTTTTCTTCTATTAATACACTTGAACTAATCATGATTAGTGACGATGATTATATATATGAATATGATACAACATTTCCATCTTCCTCCATAAGTGGACATTACCCAAAACGTTTGGTACAAAAATACTAGCATTACAAAAACATCACTTGAAACAAAAACCCCTCAAGACTCGCCGGCCGCCGGGACAACCACCACATTGGCGTTAGAGCCTCTAACCCCACGGGTGCGGTTCCATATCCGTCTCAGCTCCGCCACCACCTCCTGGGCATCTGGCCGGTCATCCTTATCCTCGGCTACGCATCGGAATGCCAGTTCCGCAACTGCCGCGACGCTCTCGGTCACTGCGGCCCCCTCGGCCACCAGTACCGGGTCCACAACCTGGTCCAGCAACCCCAGTTGGATCTTTGCCACCACCATATCCACCAATGCAACCTCCCTCTTTTCTCTCCTCTGATCCACCGCCTTCAACCCGGATATCAGCTCCAGCAACACCACCCCAAAGCTATACACATCACTCTTCTCAGTCAACCTGAACGACTTATGGTAATCCGGGTCCAAGTAACCCGGCGTCCCTTGCGGGCCGGTCCACACGCAGCCCGAGGACGACCCGGATAACTCCCTGATAATTTCGGGTCTGGGTAGACCAAAAGCCTCGACAACCCGAAGTCCCCGACCCGGACCCGCATGTTCTGATCGACAAAGATATTTGAAGTGGTAATATCCCGGTGAACCACCGGAGGCTGAACCGCGAAGTGAAGGTACTCCATGGCTATGGCGATTTGCAGCGCAATGTCGACTCGGGTGGGCCAATTTAGCAGACCCTTTTTCCGTGTCGGGCCGTGGAGGTGGTCCGCCAAGGTCCCGTTCGGGATGTAATCGTAAACGAGTAAAAGCCCTCTCGGGTCGCTGCAATATCCATGGAGCTTTACCAGATTCGGGTGGTCGATTGACGAAAGAATCAAAATTTCATTGCAGAATGACTTGGAGGAAACCGCCCTTCCCACGGCGGCGGTCTGGTGGTTCTGGTGGCGGTGAAGATACTTGACGGCGACGATTCTGCCGTCGAACAAATGACCCAGAAATACCGATCCGAACCCGCCGTCCCCGATCTTCTTATTCGGGTCGAACCGGTTGGTGGAAGCTTCGAGCTCTTCGTAGGTGAAGACGGGTGGGAGGAGAGAGACTGAGCGGTTCTGCTGCAAGAACAGAGTGGTCGGATCTTCCAAGTTCGGATTTTCTCCCAATCTCCGGTTTCTGTACACCAGAAAAGCGATGCCCAGAAAGCCAATCAAACATAGAAGGACGAAAATGGCGGAGAGAGATGTTATTCTCCGGCGGTGTAAGAACGACCCATCAACGAAGCACAAAAAGGGCTTATTCGGGTCGGATGATTTGAACCCGCAGACACCTTTCTTGTTGATTTGGCAGTCTCTGCAACGAGCGAAGTAATCGTCACTGGCTTCATCCCACTCAATCTGGATCCCAAACTTGAGAAACTTATCAAGGAACCCAAGAACGTCGTTTTGGCAGCCTTGTTCTGAGATGGATCCGCGAGTGGATCCGCAATCGGCAAGTAACCGGGTTGGGTTCTTGATTAGAGAGCAATGCCATGGGCAGAGGCTGCAGTTAGGGAGGGAGAGAGAAGGGCAGGGTTTCACAAGAGAGAGTCGGGAGCAGGAGGAGTCTGAGATTCTGAAGGGGAGCCTGCGAGGTTCACAGAGCGGGGAGGAATGGAAGTGAAGTGAGAGGAAGCTGAGCAGCTTGAGTTTGAGGAGAGAGAATGCGGGTGAGGAGAGAGTGTGATGGAGGAGGAGGAAGGATCAAAGTGACGGAGAGCGAAAGAGATGTTGTTGATGGTGAGGAGAGAGAAAGAGGGTGAGCATTGGAGCTGGAAAGAAGGGTGCCCACAACCTGGGGAAGAAGAGAAGGGAAATGGTAGAGAGGAGTTGAAAGGTGGGCATGGCAGAGATCTGGGCAAACAGACGTGGTGGTGCCCTGCTGAAAACAGAGGAAGTGGAAGTGTTGCTAGGAGGAAGAAGAAGAGGAGGGGAGAGAAAGGCACGAAATTTGGAGGTGATGGAAGCATGGAGGAGGATGAGGAAGAGAGAGAAAGCACTCAAGAACTCATCAATGGAGATCTGATCCAAGACCAAGAGAAGGAGCAGAATGAATGAGAGAGAATGAGTGAGTGAAGGGGGCTCACGTGAAGGTACGGTGAGAGATGACAAAAGCCAAAAGGTGGGGAACACAAGTGTGGAAATCTTTCCCTTTTTTAAATTCTGCTTTTTCTTTTTCTTTTTCTTTTTTTCCCCATTTTTTAAAATAATTTTTAAATCTTTTTCTCCCCTCTCTCTAATCTCAAGGCCTGTAAAAAGGGGGAGTTTGGAACTTGGGAATTGGGAACAGTGGGTTTGATTGTTGGCTTGGCTTATACCACGAGCTCAAAAGAGCTTTGGAGGGTTGGGTTTGTCAAAATAAGTTAGGTAAGTTAGGTTAGGTTAATCCGTATAAATCTAAATTATTATAAATAGTATTTTATTTTTATAATTTTTTTCTAAAAATTTAGATTTGTTTTTTCAAACTATGTCATATAATCGGATTTATAAATATGATTTAATAGTATAAGGGATGGATCAAAAGTATCAAAAACTCTTCCTTTTCTATCGTTTTTTTTTTGGGAAGTTGTCGAGAAATTTGATTCATGTTGATGCATTCCCACTTAAGCCTATGCCTTTTGGTTTATGTTATTTATTCAACTAAAGTCTCATTTTAAAAGCTTGGGATGATGTCAATGCTTAAGCATTTTAACCCCCTTCTCTTTCCATGTATATACATGTGTAACATGTGTATAAATGCATCTTTTAAGTTTTAATTTTTTTTTAATTGTGTAAAGTAAAATGTGGGTTCTTTTATTTAGGAAAATTGAGAGGAGTCCAATGTCTTTCACATTTCCAATTATGATGGAGATTGAGTTAAACTCATAGCATTATTATGTCCACTTTGTAAATGAAGAAAACACTTATTTGAGACTTTTTTTAAAAAAAAAAATTGAATTATTGTTATAAATGTAAAATATATTTTTGTTTACTATCATCTACTCCTTCTCCAAGGATTAATGAGTAGTAAATAATTTTTATATTTAAAATACGAAAAAAGTAACAACTCGATCAATTCTATAATTTAAGGGTAAGGTTAATATATTAAACAGTTGATATTTTTCTTGCATAAAAATTTAAAGGTATAAATTTTTACATTAAACAGTTGTACTATTAGTGGTATAGTATACCGTATATTTAACTCTTTTTCACTCATTTATATTATTCCCCATAAAAAAACCCTAAAAAGTGACTAATTGATTGACAATGAAATGAAAGTATAGAGAAGTTGGAAAATTTGGAATGAGAATAAGAAAAATGCAATAAACAAAAATGACACATGGAGAGAAGAGGGGGGTGCGAGCGCAATAAAAGGCAAAGGTATTGTGTGTGTACATTAATATTTTTTGAGGGAATTTTCATATAATATTTAATTAAATTTAATGTTTAGAGCCCCACACCCACAGCCACAGCCACAGCCACAGCCACAGCCCCATGCCGTGGGCGACCAGCTACAACACAGTAACTCTTGACCTAAGTGCAATGTGAGAAGTGGAGTCACTCACTCACTATGATATGATTTCATGACCCCCACCACCATTTTTTAATTTTAGACTTGGATTGGATCCACAACGTGTGCTTGTCCTTTAATTTTGCCATTATACCAACTACCGTTTTCCCTCTTTCTCTTTCATTTTGTGTACTTGTAACTAATGCTCGAATGTCCTGTTTTTTATTTGACTTAGACTTATTTAAATTATATTCATACATTGTAATTAAGCTTTTTATAACTCTTTATAACTAAATAAAATATATTCAAACCTTCAAAAGTAGGTCATTATAATATACACGAATTTAAGTTTTAAAATGAGCTCGCTGTGGCTAGTTCATCTTCCGCGAACTAACATTTTCTTTTACATCATTTCATATTTTTAAAACAATAAAATACATTAAAAAAAAAGCGATATATATGATGGCTACAAAAAACTCTCAGTTATGTACTAAAAATTATTATAATAATCAATTGTTGTTGTTGACAAAATTGATATTCTCATCATTATTAAATTTAACTGCCAAGCACTTTAAAAATTGAGAAAAACACCAGAAAATTATTTCAAGTTAAACTTGCTAACAAACTCATTATCTTATGCTCTCACCCAAGAAAAAAAAAAATCATCCTGTGATAATGGCTTATCTAATGAAGACTCGTAATAATATGTATATAATGTATCTTATTGGATAAAAAAAATATAAAAAATAAAAATGTATGTATCTCATCATCATGGGCCTTCTAATGAAGAGCAATGAAACTGTGTTGGGCATCCTCCTCCAACTATCAATTTTGGGCCAATTGAACTATTAAGTCATGGGCCAGTTGTTTATATTTTATGGTCCAAAAACGAACAGAGGTTAATGGAGAAAAAAAGGGGAGAAGCGAAATAATACAATAACCCTTCACCTTGTTTGAATTTATAATGGATAGAAACGGATTCATTTTAAAATAATCTTTCATTTACCCCTATTCTCGCTCAATTTGAGGGGGATTGTGACATTGGGAGTGAAATATAATGAAATGAAATATCTCGTACCCTTTTAAATTTTTTCAAGTAATGTTAATAGAAGTAAACTAGTTTTTCTCCTTCTCTCCTCCTCTCTTCCCTAAATCTTAATAGAGGGTGAGAATATCAAATGTGAAAGTGCCTAATTTTTAATAGTAAGGTCTATCATCACGATTCATCTATGATGAGTTTTTACAGAAGATTGACTTCTTTGTAATTTTAAAACTAATTTATTTTACTTTAATTCGATATTAGGTGTTCTATATTTATATTGAATTTTAAACCAATCTATTCAATATATAGAATTAGTTTTTATTGACAAACAGATATATTGGCGGTTCATTTTGTCTATTCAAAAAGTTTCCTTCAATAAATAAACATAATAAAATATAAGACGGACAACTATTTGATGGTTTAGTAATTTTAGGATTTGATATAATTTTGTGCTATATATATAAAACGAGCTAGGATTTTTTTTTTGTAGGAATATATTGTAATGTCAATTAGTCACCGATTAATTGCATTAACTATATATTAATGCTTCATACGTTCATAATCCGACTGTTAGTGACACGATCATGAAAATTAATATTAAGGAAAAATTTAGATGCTGCAAAATAATACGCACTTATTGATTAAAAAAAAAAAAAAAGAGAAGCAACAACTCCTCTCTTTTCCCAAAATTTCTCAACCATTTTGCAATTTCAATCGAAAAATATTGTTTTCTGCTGATGATTATAATCGGAACCCATTTTCTGAAATTGCGTTTTCCGATCTGGGCAATCGGGTATGGATATTTTGCGCAACGCTAAGAAGGTGAGGCTGCGGAGCCACCACAAGAAGTACCTGATCGCAAACGAAGACCAAGAAACAGTGGTCCAGAAAAAACGGGTCGACCCAGAACGCAAGGTGGACGGTGGAGATTGTGGATTCCGGGTCGGGAATGAGGCTCAAGAGTTGCTATGGGAAATACTTGACGGCCTCGAACCACCCATTTTTGCTCGGAATGACGGGTCGGAAGGTGCTCCAAACCCGGCCCGGGAGGCTCGATTCGTCCCTCGAATGGGAGCCAATCAAAGAAGGTTCCCATTTCCGGATCCTAACCCGGTACGGTCATTTTCTCCGGGCTAATGGTAAGCTTCCACCATGGAGGAATTCGGTTACCCATGACGTGCCGCACCGCACTCGTACCAAGGATTGGGTCCTCTGGGAGGTCGACGTTGTTGAGCTTGTGCGTCATTCGGATCATGAAAGGATAACCCCGGATTCAGGTCCCGATCATGGTCACAGTCACAGCCATGATCACATTGGCCATGCTCATGAAAGGCAGCAGGTTCCGACTACCATGAACGCTAGGCGTTCAGCTTCCGTTGATATGGACAGGATTGAAAGGCCTGAGGTGGTGTATATTTGTCCATTTTTCCTTTCGTGTTTTTAACAGTATATTATGATTGTAGATAAAATCTTTATCGATTTCTGTCAAGGGTAAGACTGCTTACATTTGGAAATATACATACTTGTGAGATTTAGGGGGTGGGGGCGTTAATGATGTTCTGGAGTTCTAGTGCAGAGTTGCTGATTGTCCATTGGCTTTGGAATTTTCAGTCAAATGAGTTTGTGGTTCACTCGCCACCTAAGCCTGATGCTAGGGTAATTCACTACCGTATTGCTGATGAAAATGGTGAAGTTGATGAAAGCGTGGAGGCTAAAACGTTTTTGTTCAAGGGCCACAATGTGGTGGGATTGACTGAGAAGCTGGAGGAAGAGACAGAGCTCGAAGATATCTTCATTTGCAATCGCAACCCTCTCAATGGGAAGCTGTATCCCCTGCGCTTGCAGCTGCCTCCGAACAATGTAGAGATGCATATTGTTGTCGTTCCATCTACATCGACATGTATGTCTAGTTCACCCCTTTCACTATGCGGTTGTCTTCATCTGCCTGTTATCTATCAAATGCATATTGATCCATCACATTTTCAAGTATTGCTTTTCTAGTTCTTATACGAATTACATAATTTTCAAGTGGGTAAATTCTGTTTTCCATCAACTGTGACCATATATAGCTATGGATGGTTCTTGGTTTAATGTCTGTAAATCATGAAAAAAAAATCTGACCGCTTTTAGAAATGGCAGTAGGGAAACTCTGCAGAACTTTAAACTGTTGAAGCTTCTTGATTTCTTACTTGATGTCTTATCTTTGTTTATGTGCTGTTGGTCCAGTGGGTCAAGAATTTGCTGAAGCAATCTAATACTGAAAACGATCCTGGAGAATGGTTGAAATACTGCTTTCTCAGCTACCGCAACACAAAAATCGCACGTTCTGTACAGTCTCCAACTGGTTTGACATGCACAAATATACATGTCAGCAATTACTTGGAAGTCTTCCCAAGGGGCCGCCTTGCAACATTGTCGCGACCAGGGTAGCAAGCTGGTGAGCTCTGTCGTTAGTTTAATCGAGAAAAGATGCGGTCCTTGAGTGAAGTTTTTGCTTATGTTCTTTATTCGTTGGAAGGCCTTCAGCTGCTATATCTGCAGCCTGCAACATTTTTACTCCCCAACTGATTGTATTATATTATATGTGAAATAAAGAGATCAGGAATCCAGATTGCAATACAAGCCCACTACTTTTGCCCCTTTCTTGTGAGCAGTTTGAAGATGTATATTGATTTCATGATTATATAAATGATATTTAGGGTTTTCAAAAATATTTACCCCCATGACAGCTTTCGAATCTGTTAATGCCTGCATTTTGGCCAGAAATGGTGAACTTCTGCACTAAAAGCTATTTGATATTTTCAGTTTAGACTGGCTGGATTGACATATACAAACGACATTGAACTACCGCTAGTGCTACCAATAATCTGAGCATGAACAGCGTCCATCTTTAAAGTGATGGAATCGAGCTCGATCTCTCACAATGATCTCAACGTTGAAGATTCTAGAAATAAGTTTGGTGACTTCATGGCAATCGTTGCAGACTCGAAGGTTCTTGAATATGCGAATCGGCATTCCTGGCTTCGAATGTAGGAGCCCAAAAGCAATGGCAAGTCTCTCACTGTGCAGCCTTAGAGAATTTTCCTTCCCACTCCCGTCTTCATCAACCAGAGGTGCCTGTGAGAGGTCAGGCCTGTATCCAACCGAACTTAGCCTCTTGTTTATTAAACCCAAAACTTGGTATATATCCTTTGTTTGAGGGTGAGATGTGTCTCCTGCGAAGAACTCATGGGTGACACCATCAACCTCCAAGGAACTACAGCCAGGTTCTTTCATTATGCCCTTGTCAGTCATTAGCTTCCTTACCAAACCGACGTGATCCCATCGAGCAGCTGAAGCATAAACTCTGGAAAGAAGCACATAAACACCGCTGGAACAATCTCCCTCGGATTCGAGGATCATCTTTGCAACTTCTTCGCTCAGTTCTATGTCTGCATTCTTCTTGCAACAAGCATCAAGGAGACTTCTCCATATTACCACATCAGGCTTCATAGGCATCTCTGTTACGAGGTCTAAAGCTTCCTCGACCAAACCTGACCGAGCTAGAAGATCGACCAAACATCCATAGTGCTCCAGCTGAGGTTCAATCGAGTAATCCATCACCATCTTATCAAAATACTTGCGACCCATATCAACCAGTCCTCTATGGTTACATGCACTTAAAATGCCAACAAATGTGATTGAATTAGGCTTCAAACCTATCCTGTTGGTCATCTCGTCAAAATGCTCCATTGCCAACTCTGCTCTCCCATGCACAGCGAATCCTAAAATCATCGCATTCCATGAATTAACGTCGCGGTTTTTCATCCCACTGAAGACCTGCTTAGCCAAATCCAGCATCCCACATTTAGAATACATCTCCACCAGTGAGTTGTTCAGCAGAATATTATCACCCAGATTATCGTCACCAAGTCTCAAAATATAAGCATGAGCCCACATCCCGGAGGATAAAGCTCCTAGACTGGCACAGGCGGATATGATACTCTGCAGCGAATACCCATCTGGCTCAAATGACTCCTGCATCTGTCTGAACAGCTCCAAAGCCTCATGAAACTCCCAAAACTGAACCAATGCATCAATCATCACATTCCACGAAACCAAACTTCTCTCAGGCATTTCATCGAACACTTGCCGTGCACAATCCAGAAGCCCACAGGACGCATAAAAATGAATGAGACTGTTGTTGATGTAGACATCCGAAGCAAACCCAAGTTTCAGAACATGGGCATGAGCTTGCTTACCAGCAAATTCATCAAACAGGTAAGCACAAGCCTTAAGAACAAAAGGGAAAGTATGCTTATCAGGGTTGACACTCCCTTCAATCAACAAGTCACGATAAAGCACAAATGCAAGCGATTTCTGGGCAGGGTTAGAGCTGGAAGCACAAGCTCGGATAAGGGTGTTCCAAATAAACGAGTTGGGGCATTGAACTTGGGCAAAAAGTCGGAAGGAATAGTTAAGATCATTGGAGGATGCGAAATGGAGGAGCCTACTGTGAAGGAGGAGGAGGTCTTTGGGGTGGTGAGATAGGGAGGTCCGGAGTGTTTGGGCGTGGATTTGCTTGAGCTCTGCCATGGAGGAGCATTGGTTAAGGAGAGAGAGAAGATGGGCATGGTGATTGGTGGGGGAGAGAGAAAGAGAAGGCGGGGAGGGTGTGGAGGTTAGAAGCATTGCAGATAGCTGAAGCTTTGGTGGGTTTTTCAGATTCAGCTTCTCCTTTTTATCATCTTTCTCTTCTGTGGGCCTTCAATGGAGTTCTGGTTTCATATAATCACATCCACCCCCTTTAGCGTCTACTATGCTTACCATCCAACATTAATAACAATGCTAACCATGTTCAATGTCATTTCATAATTATCATTAATGCAAGAGTTACTTTCTTCATTTCAAAATCATAGTCTATCTTAGAATAAATTATCTCATATCTCATAAAATATAAATTTTAATTCTAAAATGAATTATCTTTATGAGACGGGGGAAATAATTCTATTACAAATTAATGTTGATATACTTATGATCTCACCACGTTTAGAATCTAACATAAAGACGATATCAGTTTAGAGATCCATTAAATCCAAAATGCCTATATTAAGACTATATTTTTTTAATGGATATTCTATTATTCTCCTCATAAATAGTAAAAAGGCAAACAAAATATATATATATATATATATATATATATATATATATATATATATATATATATATATATATATATATATATATATATATATTAAAACTTGGGTTTAAGTGATATAGGATAGGGGTGAGCAAAAATTTCGGTACTCGGTTCCGGACCCGGCACCGATCTCGGACCCGGCGGGTTCGAACCGGACCCGGTTGGACCGGGACCGGGACCGGGTCCAATTTGTAGGACCCGGTTATAACCGGGTCTGGGACCGGGTAGTAAATTCTGGACCCGGTCCCGGACCCGCCCAGGTTACTCGATTTTATAAAAAAAAATCAAACCCTAACTATACCCGACCTTGAGTCTTTGTTTGCTTTGCTCGCTTCCCGTGCGTCCGCCTCTCCTCTCGCTCCCTTCTCTCCCGTGTCTCCTCCGTCGCCTGCCATCCTCTCGCTCCCTTCTCTTTCTCTCTTCTCCGATCCGTCGCCGGCGTTTGCCCCGAGTTCGCCATTGCCGACGTGCTCGCTCTCTCTCACTCGGTTGCTCGCGGCTATTCTCGCTCTCTCACCGACTCGCTTGCGCTGCTACGGTACCTCAGTCCTCTCTCGCCGACGGTTCTTGCCCTGCCCTCGCCGCTGCTCTCTCTCACTCACTCGGTTTTTGCGGCTGCTCTCGCTCTCTCACTTACTCGCTTGTGCTGCTACAGTTCCTCGCGGTGGTTCTTGCCCTGCCCTCGCTCTTTTCCTCCGGCTATTTTCCGGGCACCCAGGCTGTGAGTATTAAGTTTTTGTTGATTTTATATGTTAAAAAACGAACAAGTTCCTGATTTGCTCAATTTTTGTGCGATTGTAGGTAGCCCGTGCCCCCGATTGTTCTTGTTGGTGGTCATTTCTTCCCCTTAATTCTGCTGCATCTCACCATGGTGAGTGTATATAAGGCTTACATCTAGCTGTGGTTTAGTTTTTGTTGATTTTAGATTTGTTAATGTATTCATTGACATTGAGTTTGAGTATGTTTTTTCTGATATTTTAGCCAGTAGTGGGCTTTTGGCACCTCGTTTGTGTTGCAAATGTACTCTTTGAACGCAAAATTGTCATAATGATGATAATTTATTCTGTTTTGATCTTCCTTGCAATGAGATGAAATATGAGAAGTTTCAGTAGTTTGTTGGTCATAGACTTTGCCATTATCATTGCCGGACTTGATGCTGTGCTTTAGAGGTTTTGAGCTTAATTTATAAGAAACATCCAGTCGGAGAATAGCATATGAACAACTAAGACCATGAGTGTTTTGACAGAATCTGTTGTTAACATTCGAACTGCAATTAGATACATAAGGAGTTCACCTGGGAGATCTGCATTGTTTGATTCTTGTGCTAAAGTTGTGAAAGTCCCTTGTAAAGGGTCTTTGTGTTTGGATGTGTGCACAAGGTGGAACTCTACTTTCCTTATGTTGAGCATGGCTTTGAAATTTGAAAAGGCTTTTGAAAGGTTTAAAAATGATGATTCCAACTATGAGAATGAACTTGGTGAAAATGTTCTAACGAAAAGGATTGGGAAAATGCTCGAGTTTTGGCAAAGTTTTTGCAACAATTTTATGAAGCTACTAAGAGGATGTCTGGTACTTTGTATGTTACTGCAAATTTGCATTTTCATGACTTGTTGAGCATACTTACTAATTTGTTAAAATGGGAGAAGGATTCTTGCCCTAATCTTCGTGAGATGGCCTTGGCAATGCGTAAGAAATTTGATGATTATTATGGAGATTGGGCAAAGACTAATCTTATGGTCTTAATTGCTGTTGTGTTTGATCCCCGCTACAAATTGAAGTTTGTTAGGTTCTCTTTTAGGAAACTTTTTCCTAATGACTTTGGAAAAGCGGATAAGGTGTATGATCGTCTGCATAATGTGCTTAAAAGCTTGTATGTTTCGTATTCTTCTTCAAGAATATTGAAAATGATGATGTTGATGGTTCTCCTTCCCCCATTCCTGTTGATCATTCAAAGATGTCTTTGAACAATGATACTCTTAAGGAGTTGTATTATCATTGGAACGATGGTGGGGAAGATGATGTTGAGGTAGTTGAAAGAACAGAGTTGGATGTGTATCTAGATGCCCCTCGAGAAAAGGTGGATGGCACTTTTGATATCTTAAAGTGGTGGAAGAAACATGCCGACACTTATAAGGTGCTAGCTGTGATGGCTAGGGATATTCTAGCTGTGCTTGTTTCTACCGTGTCAAGTGAGTCTGCATTTAGTACATCCGGTAGGATGCTCGATCAGTTTCGTAGTAGTTTGGGTCCCAAAACTGTAGAGACTTTAATTTGTGCTCAAGATTGGTTGAGGGCATCCAAAGTTTGTATTGATGTTGAACAACTTATGGATGATGTGGAGAAATATGAAGCAGGTAATTATATAACATATGTTACTATATGTATTCTGATTTTGATATTTATAATAATATGTTAAATCATGATTTCTAACCTTATCTTTTTATTTGATATTGAGATTTGGGCGATGGAGATATTACTGAAATTGATAACATTATGAGCGATTGATGAAGACTTCCTCTGTTATTTCATTTTCCTTTGCTTAGGTAAGCTATCATCATAATCATATTATATTTCTCTCATTTCAGTTAGTTTGTATTTTTACTCAAACCTTCTTTCTTATTTTTTTGTTTTACTTTGACAGAATCTAGAGTTGAGTAGAGACTTTTTCTGCTGGGCACCAAGTTGGGCAACAAGTTGTGGATCGGAGATTCTCTCTTTCGTTGTTGATGTTGGATTGTTTGATACTCTTTTTATGTTTTTTTTTCATGATGTTTTTAAGATTTAAACTTGTAATTTGTTTTGCATGTGGATTTTTAGTGTTAATGTTGGATTATTAGTTATAGTTACAGTGGTTCTAAAGCAAATCAAATAGTTAAAATATAGGATTATTATTGGCTAAAATTTTACCAAAAAATTGTAAAAAGTATAAAAACAAAAATGATAATTGAAAAACTAAAAAAAAAAAAAGGGACAACGAACCGGTACTCGGTCCCGAACCGGTTCCAACCGGGTCCTGATTTTTGTACCCGGTTGCAACCGGGACCGGGACCGGGTCCGGCCAAAACGACCGGGTACCCGGTCCCGCTCAGCCCTAATGTAGGAGTAACATGTAAGATGCTTATTTAGTAATATCATTAATTAGAAAGTTAGATTATCTTTAAACAACTTTACTAATTTAGTAAAAATAACATTAATATTATACTTTTTCAATAATGATACACTAATTTAGTAATGAAATTTTATGATAAAAATTACATCATATTATACTTCAATATTATACTATTATAATAATTAAAGTAGAGCATACATTGTAATTTTTTAAAAATTATTTTAATATATAATTTATGTAACCTACTACATAATAAAAAATATTATAGATTTTTTAATTATGATATAATAATTTAAACATGAAATTTGATGATAAAAAATAGATTGATATTATACTTAAATATTTAAAAAATTAAATTATTTTAAAATAATTTAACTAACTTAGTAATGAAATTTGATGATAAAAATTACAATAACATTATAATACTATACTAATTTAAAACAATTAAAGTAGAGTATAAAATATAATTTTTCAAATTCATTTCAATATGTAATTATGTAATCGACTGCATAATAAAAAAAATTAAAAGAATAATTTTAAAAATAATATAATTTAATAATAAAATTAGAGTGTATAATGTAATTTTTTTCAAATTCGTTTTGATCTGAAATTTATATAATCACCTACATAATTCAAAAATATTAAAAATTTTCAATAATGATATACTAATTCAGTGATGAAATTTGATAATAATAAATTACTTTACGTTAATACTTATACTTCAATATTATACTCAAACATGATTAATATAAATATTATTAGCATGACTAATATAAATTATTATTAATATTTCCTCCCTTGAACTCTTAAATTTCTATATCTTCAATGGATGTATATATTACATGTTTTTAATTAGTTAAATATTTTTATGTTCAATTTATTATGTAATTTATTAATACTAATACTTATTTACAATATCATTAATGCACTCGTAATCGATTTACTCCTATTCGCAATGGCTATCTATCCTTATTCTCACACAATAAAGCAATTTATAAAAAAGTTAAAAGAAATATTTTTATATTAACTATTTAAAGAAAAGTATATCCATTTATATTGTTTTTAACTTATTATTAATTTTTATTGATATAAATTAATTAAAAATAATAAAATTATAAAATAAATAATTATAAAAATAAAATTAATTAATACCCTTACATAGCAAGGGTTATAACCCTAATAAATATAAAACTTCTATCCAATTATCCTCTTCCCCGGCTTAGCTACTCCCGTGAAAAGGTTTAAGACCATACTTTAAAGGTTTAAAAATTATTTTCAGATACAAAATACAAGGTTTATGAATATCTCAAAACAAGGCCCACCAATAAGGGGGTCAAGGTTTACTTTGGAGGTCACCACAGACCTCCCCACGATTAGTGGGGGCCAATGGTTAACTTTATAGACCACTATGGACCTCCCATGGCAAGTGGGAAATTTTGGTGGCCACCACCTCTCCACGGCTAGTGGGGGTTCTGGCAGTCACCAGGGGCTTCCCCTCAGTCTGTGAGGCTGCCTGCGGTGGTGGTTTTCTCGGTTCCAGCAGCTGCTGTCTACCACGGGCTCCCCACGGCTGTAGGTGCACCTGTGGTGGGTGACAGTAGCTCCAAAACGTCTTTTTCCTTTTGGGTTTTTTTCTTTACAGATTGTCTATAAAAGATTTGTTTTAAAAAATTTCAACCTTCTAAGTATCGCAATAATATATTTTAGCTGAAGAAAACCTACTAATACCTTTGTGCAATGACAAATAATTCTCTAAAAAGAATTGGCTAATTCGAGCAAACATTTCATATGGCTCATCACCAAAACACAATACTAAGTACATATATCACTAGAAAATTTCAAAACTTTAAGAAAGTCATAATTCCACAAAGATTTAAACATATTTAGTGCTATGTTCATGCATAAAAATCACAATAATGAAGGAAGAAACTCAACTAAGTGGATGGTGATGTTCATATTTCGACTTCCCCATCATCTCTAACTTTCTCCAACCATACATATATCTATGGTCGCTCAAAAACACATAAAGGCAACAATATCATGAAATTGCGTGCATCCAAAATAGGATCACAGAAACACTTATGAACTTTATTTTTGTTGTAAAATAGTATACATTAGGGAAGGAATAAGAAACCCACCTTGATAAAAATGATCAGAGCTAATGTTTTTGTTGTATTTTTACACCTTTTTCTACTATTTTACCTTCGTTCTTGGTTTTTTCTTTAATAAAGATGCTCAACAATAAAGGCTTGAAGTTTGAAACGAAGGCGATTGAAGAAGACGAAGACTCTATACTTTTCTTTCTCTCGCTCTTCCTCTCTCTTTCTATTTGGAGTTGGATTTTTTCTTTTCTTAGAGATATAGGTTACAGTAGTAGGCAAATAAGAGTGGAGTAAGCAATTAAATTTTTGGTCAAAGTGTTGAGATTTTTGGAAGGAAAAAATAGACTTTAGATGTTTAGGTTTTAGGATAGTAATCATGCTTTGAAATTAATTTATTCAAAGAAAGATAACAAACTAAAGAACTATTTTCTAAACTCACCATTTATATTCCTAACTAAATTGATCCATCAACCAGTAAACACATATAAATATACACGTATACTAACAAACATAACATATTAATTTTTATGTCCAATTATCAGATTAAGTTACCTATTAAATAAATCACATATATTAATAAAATATTTTTACTTATTCTCTTGATCTTTTAATTCAGGCCGACATCCCTAAAATTATAAATAATTATTTTGGTCATGTTCCTCTATTTATTCATATATCAATAGTTGGACAAAAAAATTCATGCAGCATAGTTGTACAGTTAAAAAAATAAATAATTTAAAAAAGGAACATAATTAATAATAGAATTGATGATGCAAGCAATAATTAGAGTGAAAAGGGCAAGACACACTTCATATGCTACATTATGGATAGTATAATTGATAGAGTAAACAAGAACAATATTCCTTGAAGATGCATGGTGGGGGCCTAATTAACCTCATAATAACTATAACTTAACTTACCATCTCTCAAAAGATGTATGAAACCAAACAAATTAATATGTGATGTGATATGACATTTGACCTAGCCATAAATAAATACTGTATAATCCCATCATTTTTATAATATTTATATATAGAAATGGCAAACATACTTGCCAATTTGTTGGAGCCCATGAAAAATAAAATAAAATAAAGTAAAATGGGGAGTGAGTAGTTTCATCACTAAACCTACATTATTTATTGCCACTCTTATCATCAAACACCACAAATTCCTTAATTTTTATTTGAATTTTGCTATGTTTTGACTAGCAAATCATTTTAAATCGATTTTTTTTTCTAATGAAAGGCGTAAAAGTTAATATTAGATGTTAAACATAAATTTTAATATTTGGTACTAATTGTTAGATAGTTTATGAGTCGTATGTAGACTGGCATCTCTTATACTACTACACTGGTATCACTCATCAAGCATCTTACCTACCAAGATAGAAATTTCTTTCTCATTTACGCAATCATTTTATTTCAACAATCAGCAACCAAAAGGCTAAAATTTAGATAAAACGAATATAAAAAGATTACGAGAATACAAACATACACCGAGACCCATCTAACAATTTCTTTAGTTATATAAAGCATATAGATATTATATAGCCAACAAAGCATGTAATATACAAGGAGAGGGTAAATAATGAAACCTAACGCAATTATTTGATGGAGTAAATTTAAGATTAATGATAGAGTGGAAAGAATCAAACTGGAAATATTGGTTGACACATATACAGATACAGATACATATATAGATACAGTACAGCAAAGAGATCAGATTTTGACGAGATCATAAAATAAAGGTTAACTTTTTGGTCCTCCTTGATAAGCTAAGCTAGGCTAGGCTAGGCTAGGCTAGGCTAGGCTGGAACCTCTTCTTTTTAGTACTCCCCACCCAATCCTCATATCCTCCATTTCTTTTATTTCATTTTTATATTTAATTTAACTATTCAAATCTTTTTCTTTTTTTAAAAAAATTGCATGTGTCCTTGATTCTTGTATTATAAGACTCCATAAACTACCCAAATCTTTAAAAAATAAAAAATGATGCAGCCATCTTATGATTATTTTTTCAATTAGATTGTCGGCTAACCAAACTTAAACCCCAAATATAATTTAAATCCGTCAATCATGGGAATTGATAAACTTGCTAGTTCTTATCCCCCATTGCAAAGTCAACATGCTACTTCTAATATTTGATTTGCACTTCACCATTTTTTTTTAAAAAAGGAGGAATTTATTAAATATTCAGCCATTCAAGTTCTACCAAGTATATGTCAAACATAAGTAGATACAAATTGAAATTCTAAAATTACTATACAACTTAGGTATAATTTCTTACAAAATCACCTGTTGATTATTGTACTTATCATTTCAAAAATATTCTAAAATTAATATATAATTTCCATCCCAACATAAATATTTTTACATATTGATCGTTTGTTTTCTCACAATCGTTTGTTTTCCCGATATAATATGGAGAATAGATCCCCACATATGCGTCGTAACATATTTTTTGAAAGAGTTATGATATCATGAGAATATATATGATATGATTTTCTTTGCAAATTGTTATATTTATTTGTGAGCGTATATCTTTTGATTAATAAAATTCTACTTTTTATTTTTTTAATCATTTATTAACATATATCTCAAAAACATATTATCCCAAGAGCGATGAGGTGTGATACCGGTAAATTTGAGAAGGCGCGAATTTAACTGAGCCGGGCTAAAGCATATTGTGTTGAAACGCGCTATTTCGTTTCCATTTGAGCGTATGCGCATCGTATCATTTCTTTCTCTCTCCTCCCTCCACAGACACACGCACAGTACACTGAGTCCTGACTCCACTCTCTCTCTCCACCTTCAACATTCTCTCTCCACTCATTACTCCACTGCACGTTCTCCGCCCCACGACAAACTAACCCTACTCCTCTCCTCTCCTCTCCTCTCCTTCCCCCACCAAAATTATAACCACCTTTTCCAATCTCACCCTTTTCTCTCTCCTCCCCCAATCGAATCCCGCCACGTCAACTATCCCAACCAATCACCTTCTCCCCTTCGCTACACCCCAAATAACGGAACCGTCGCCCTCCCTTCTTCCTCCAATTAAAACTCCAACTTCTCTCGTTCCTCCTCCCTTATTCTCTCCCTCTGTCTCTCGTCCCAAAACCTCCATATTTTCCGACGACTATTGCAGATAATGGGTATGGGGATGAAGGACTACTACTGTGTACTGAACGTGCCGAGGAACGCCGGCGACGAGGAGCTCCGGCGAGCCTACAAGAAGCTCGCCATGAGGTGGCACCCCGACAAGCACCCCGACGAGAGCAAGCGAGTCGTGGAGGCCAAGTTTAAGCAGATCTGCGAGGCTTATGGCGTCCTCAGCGATTCCCACAAGCGCCAGATCTATGACCTCTACGGCGAGGAGGGGCTCAAATCTGGATTCTACGACGTTTCTTCTCCATCCGCTGCGCCGCCGCCGCGGCGAGGCGGAGGCGGGCCGCGGAAGGGGACCTCGTTCAGGTTTAGTCCCAGGGAGGATGATGATATATTGGCCGAGTTCTTTGGGGACGGTGGTGGTGGTAGGTCGCCGGGATCGGAGAACGCCAATTTCGGGGGTGGAAGGAGTAACCGGACTGCGGCGGAGAAGAAGGCGGCGCCGGTGGAGAATAAGTTGGCGTGTACCTTGGAGGAGCTGTATAAAGGGTCTAAGCGGAAGATGATGATTTCCCGGATTGTGCCCGATGATTCTGGGTAAGCTCATATTTTTTCCTCAACTTAATTTTGTCAATATTTGAAAATTTGGTGATGTGGGTCTGATTGCATTGAGATTTTTACTGAACATAATTCTATTGGTTGAACTCATTTGTGATATTGGGGAAAATATTGTTGGGTTAATATTATTATTTTGCAAAAATTAGAGTTCCCAGTTAACTGAAAATAATGCTTGATTCATTAATTAAAAAAAAAAAGAAAGAGATAATAAGGCTTGCTAATTAGATTACATTGTTGAACTATAACAATATATTGGTTGGTATTTTTACATATTTCTTTTATTTCAATTTGTATAGAATTTAAAAGGGTTTGCCCAAAAAAAAAAAAATAGCATTTGAAATTGTATATGATTTTGCATTAATGTTTGTTTTGTTTCACATCTCTTTTCTGTGATTTATTTAATATTTTTGGCTGCACTTTTAACAAATTTAAATTTTCTAATTTTCCAATATATAATTATTACGATCTTGTTCTTTTCTTTTGGCGTGAGACTAATTTATAGTGTGAAATTGTTGAGGTCAAGATCAAGCAATTGGAGGCCATGTGGGGATGAACTGGCTCCAAATACATAAATGGGATAGAAGCTTCAAATGTATTCACTTTTTTTTTATTGGTGCATAATTCTTCACTTTTTAATGTCACTGCCTAAAGATGAGCACAAATTGCACAACGTGCCAACCATGAAAGTTACATCAACTGAGATTAAAAAGAAAATATTCATTAAACTTTCTCGTTCTTTTTAAATGACAGTACGAATATGGATTGATATAGGTGAACTTTTAATTTATAATACTGATATTATTTCATAATACTTTATCAATTGTGATAATTGGTACTTAATTTTTCGTCTATTGTCATAACAATAAAGATTATGTGTTTTTCTACTGCATTATATTTATGTGAATACTTTGTTATTCGACTATATTCTCCTATATTTGAACTTTGTTCTTTAATTTTTAAATCATTGAAAAAGCCACTCTTTGATTTTCTAAAATTTATTTTTTACCGACAATAATATTTGTAAAAGTAATAGTGCATACATTTAAATTTCTCATGTTTATCCCACATAAAAAGTTATGTGTTTTTTAACGACTCTGTTATTGGAAGGTGATTTTAACTTTGTTTTTTACTATTTGTTATTGATAATTATTTATGTCATTAACTAATTATATTAATTATTTATATTAGTGGTTTATGTTAGTTTTTTTAATAAAGGCAACTCTATTATTTTGGTCCATTTCAAATATTTTGCCATATAAACAAAGCAGGATGATTTACAACTTAAATTAAAAGTAAAAGAGTATGATGGAGGGTGGGAAGGAACTATCCAGCCATCCGCTCAGTGCTGCCCACGTACTGCTTATTTTCTTCTACCTTGACTGGTCATGGATGTGAGATAGCTTTTAGCAGAAAAAGTATGTCTTACCTGAATCTTGCAGTTGGCCAACTACCTTTTGTTTTATGACCAATTTTGAGTTGTAAATCATATACATAAACTTGTGATTAGAATAAAAGGCTTGACTCATCTTGTTTTTCCACGAATCTATGGTGTGGAGTACAATTTGTTGACTATTATATATGCCTGTTGTTTTTCCACACGTCAGGGGAAAAGCTAGCTTGCACGCATCTCGGGCTATTTGTGTAATTTTTTTGGTGGGTTTTTAAAAGAATGGAAGTAGAACCAATTATGCATTTAAAGTTTGATCATGCACATAGAGCATAGAGCTCTCCAATGGGGGTATAGTTCTAGATACTCGCAAGTTATACCAGTTATAAAACTAATCATATAAAGCAAAATCTAATCTTGAGACTTTGTGATGATCGACAACTTGAATGCGTTCCTTAACAACGTCAAACCAAATATGCATGATTTCATCAATTTCTTGGCCTGCATTTGCGTACTCCGGACAAGTTGTCTAAGCCACTGCTGATCATTTTGCAGGAAGCCTAAGACAGTGGAGGAGGTATTGAGTATTGACATCAAGCCTGGCTGGAAGAAGGGCACAAAAATCACATTCCCTGAGGAAGGCAACCAAGAACCCGGCCTTCTCCCGGGAGATCTAATCTTTGTCATCGATGAGAAGCCCCATTCTGTTTTCAAGAGAGATGGAAACGACCTCGTGGTTAACCAGAAACTATCGCTGCTGGAGGCTCTCACCGGAAAAACACTCAATCTGACCACCCTGGATGGGAGGAGTCTCACCATCGAAGTCTCAGACATTGTGAAGCCAGGGCATGAAGTCGTGATCCCAAATGAGGGAATGCCGATTTCAAAGGAACCCAAGAAGAGAGGCAATCTCAGGATCAAGTTCAGTATTAAGTTCCCTGCAAGGCTGTCCTCTGATCAGAAAGCTGATCTTAGGAAGGTATTGGGTCGGAGCTCTTGATTATTGTTCATAGCTGAAACCCCTTTTTTTTTTTTTTTTCTATTTTGTTTTGGAGCGAGGATTTATAAGGGAGCTATAACGGCAGACAAAGACCGCGTCCGAGCATAGATACTGCTATCATCTCCATGGCCTTCATCAGAAACCACGGGTGCTGAACAATTATATCAACGCCGCCGAATGAATGTAAATAGGTCAAGTATTTTGCCATCAAAAATCATTTTCATTGTTATTTTTTGTTCTTTAAAACTGTGCATAGTAGGCAGTTTGCAGGAATAGGTTTAGAGAGAGTGGGGAGGCAATTAAGTTTGGCCTCCATCACCAAGCATGCGATGATGAGATAAAATCTATTTTCACTATCTGAGTTTGTATATCAGTACACACTAGTCCTTTCTACCATCTACTTGTGGTTTCTTGGCAATTTTTAGATGTAATGCTATTGGTTGGGATTGAATTTAATTTATCTTGAATTTGTGTACCTGTTTTTTTTGTATGATAAAATGTATAATTCCTTCTCGATTTATGAGCATTTACAGTATAAACTGTCCTAATAAATGTGTTTACGAAATTTCGAACTTGTGTGTCCTACCGAGATGAGAGGACAAGAATGCTATTGCGTTAACCAATGTCTTAATGGTTGAATTTATTGTCTATGAATATATAGCTAGCATATATCTGCATTGCAGATGCAATAATGGAGATCCATCAGAAGATGGTAATTTTGGTAGGACCATGAAATTATTATATTCACTACTATCGGTGGCAGTGGCAGGAAGAGCGGTTGGGTGTTGGCTTGTCTTGATTGACTGCTCACTCCAGAATTTATGTGATTGCAAAAAGTGGAAAGTATTTCTGGTGAAGAAAGGGAGGAAGTTGAATGAATGACATGAAAGTATAGGGGTTTAGGCTAAGGTATCTTGGGCCACATATGTATCTTGATGTGTAGATGACAAGATGATCTTGGGGGCATGAAAATGGAACAACACACATGGCTTGGATTACACTTGAGTTGATGGAAGGTGGACCGTGGATGAGTGAATCAATTCCCTAGGCACCTAGCAAGGCATATTTGTCCTAGTCTTAGATATCATGTATCACCTAATTTGAATTTTTGTTGGGAGTATTGTTATTATCTTATATTGATTTATTCGAGATTTGAATCTTGTATTACTAAAATTATACTTCTTTTTCTATGGTCCAATACCTTTTTTTATGTATAAAAAGTAGATAAAATGAAATTGTGTTTGAAAAATGTAATCTAAAGTTATGTTCTATTTAACTTTAATTTATACATGCTCATAACTTCTTACATCTTCTTATAGTTCCTTACAACTTTCCTTATACCTCCTCAACTTAAAAATTTTCTAGGGACTTGCTAGATCTGGAGGATTTAGGTTTGGCTTAAAAATCGGGATGACGGTCTTATACTAACGGATCATATCCATTGCTATCCCTGAATCAATGATTTTTTGTTTTTCGGGTGTCGTGACTCTCAACTAATTAATTAGAGAATTGGCAGGTTGACATTCACTAATATCAAATCAAACCATATTCCTCGCAACGTGATGAACCACATGTTTTGAGGTTCTCCAACACCAAAAAATGAATAGAAATCAACCAATCTTCCGGAGGAAGAGGCAAATGAGATGATATGATCAGACAGTGTTGCTTTAATTTATACCTGTATTACCTGAAAAGGTATCTCGTTAACAGTTTACAATTGGAGCAAAAAGAAGTGTCTTAAGAAAAGGCTGGATAAGAAAAGAGCATGATGACAAGGAAAAAGCGAAAGAAAATGCCCAACATGAATTCAGATGAGATGAGATTCTATGTAAAATGCCCAACAAAAGAGCATTATATGTTCTGAGAAGGAGGTAATAGAGCGGCTGGTTGGATGGTCACATACGGGCTTTTTATTTGTTCTTTTTTGTTTTGGGCTTCTTCTTCATTCTTCTTCATTCTAATGGAGGATAAATTAAGCATAATTTTTGAGAAAAGGGTTGTATCTTAGTTGTTGTCTTACCCTTTCCCTAAAAAATAAAATAAAAATACACCCAACTACTCAAAGGTTGCATTTGACATAATAAAGGAACCATCAGTTCGAAGTGGTGATAAGGAAACCAGGTAAGAAGAACTCAAAATTCAAACTAAATGATCGAATTCATATGCAACATAACACTTAAAATAGTTAAATTGAAAAAAACTCGAGATTAAAATTGATCAAAATATAACATTATTGGTCGGAACATGACCTGATTCCAAATTGATTCAATCAAAAACCAACTGACCGAGCTATTTGACAGGTATACTATCTTAACTTACAATTGTATGGTTTGAAACATTACAATGAATATGAATAAAAGGACATATGGCATCTCAATCATTGAAAGAACCAACCCATATAATGATATAAGGGCCATGAAGCATATGCTATGCTGTAGAGTCGTGGTGATATTTCATGTTGACGATCCACTAGAGAGTATATGGATGCTTCAATATGGTGATATTTCAGTATCGTGAAAGTTGGATTTCATTTGGAACTTATTACTTGTTATTATCATGCATATTTTTTTACTGTTTGTTGATTCCTATTAACACTTTCAGCGTATATTACACTATGTTTTACCTCATCTTTGTGTGATTCTTTAATTTAGGACTTTACCACACATCTCACCTTTTTCTTCGATTCTATTTATTTTCACCCTTCTTATATTCCTTACAACATTTGCGAAGTGGCGTAAATGACTAATGTTCGATGTCTAACAGGTCAGAAATTTATAATACAAATTATATCATGGACTCAGGTTTATAAATTCAAGTTATATTGTAGATGATATAACTGTTGAGTTTATAATAGATGATGTTGATAGAATTTTTCCCCCAAATAAAGCCGTAGTTTCAATGCAAATAAAAAACAATTCTCTATTGTGCACAAACTAGCTCTATCGAAAATATTGTCATTTGTTGATTTATAATTTTATCATTGATCACCCTTTATTTTTTAGGTGATATATTATCCATCTAATTATAGCACATCATGTTAGTTAAAATTAAACATTTGTTTTATCGGTGTCTTTAAAATGTTGATCGCAACTTCATATTTAAAAAAGCATTACATTAGGTCAATATTATGGGATGTAGTTATTTTATAGTACATATCAAGGTAAACATTATGGTGAGCTACCTCAACCCTCGTTTCTACATATACTACTTGACTATTGCATTACATTTGTAATTTAATTAAACTACAATTTGCATGCATATTATGGAAATAACATTATTAGTAACACATTTAGATCACATTATTATTATTATTATTATTATTATTATTATTATTATTATTAAACCCTGTGTTTCTCGATCTTCCTCAAGAGCTCTTCTTTCTTTGCCCCAACAACCTTGTCAACCTCTTTCCCTCGCTTTAGGAATAGGAATGTTGGCATTGCTTGTATTCCGTACTCGCTAGAAACAGTCTGTTTTCACGGTTCATATGCTTCAAATTAGTAACATAATAACTTAAACAAATAATTAAAGTAAAAATTTTATGTTTAATAATTGTAGCGATTTTCTTACGCATAACAAAACATATAAAAACATTAAAATTCAGAAAAAAGGTACAAAATACGTACGGTCAACTCATCCACATCGATCTTGACAAAGTCTACATCAGTAAACTTGGCAGCATATTCGTTCAGAGTTGGCTCCATGTATCGGCATGGTCCACACCAGGCCGCCGTGAAGTCAATCACGACCTTAATAGGTGGGGAAAAAAAAGTCAAATCGAAACTTTTTTTCTTTATTGAAGGAGCCAATCTAAATAGCTTTTTGTTCTTTCAATATAGCCCTCTAATGTGACCTTTTTGTGGGGAGGAAAACAACGTCACATTAGATGCATGTACGTTTTTCGCAAATTCTTATGACTCGAAAAATAAAATAAAATGTGTACCAGTTTATTGGATGCTTTGGAGGCTTCAAAGAAAGCCCTCCAACTAGCAGTAGAGTGGAAGGCGACCACCCGGTTTGTGTTGCCAAGAGTCGGAGCTGGAGCCGGAACTGGAGCTGGAACCCTAGTTTCCGGGAGGATAGCAGGAGGAGGTCCGGTTTCGGGATAGGGGCGATAGACAGGGCGGTTGTTGATAGAGGGTTTATTAAAAGAAGAGGGAAATGGAGGAGCAGTAGTAGCAGTAGCAATAGGTGCCCTGGTCTCTCTGATGGTTCTGGACCAATTAGCTCCCATGTTTTTGAAATTTAGTCAAGCTGGAATGGTATATTTTCTTATTTTTGAACGAGGAGAGGCAATGTAGATATACACGACGAGTAAATTTGTGTTGAGCTGTGAGTTGGGAAAAGTTGGTACGCGAAGATTGCGGTTTTATAGAGGAAAAAAGTGCAGCAAAATAACTACTCTAAGATGCTGTGATTCCAACGTGCTTCCTTTTTGTTCTTGGCCACTCGATTCTCTATCTCTCTTTCTTCTCCCAACAAATATATACCCTCCCTTTGTTTTAATAAATACCCTTCTTACACAAGTTGTGCGACATCAAATTTGGTCTCTCCCTTTTGGCTAATTTTACCAATTTTAATGTCTTTCTCATTGAATTCGATTTCTCTTCGTGCTGGTCTCATTTGTTTTACGATGCTTATATCATACACCCGTACTGATAACAATAGCAATAGAGGGGGCCATGTGCCTTTTTTTTTTTTAAAGGTAAGTACAAAGAATATTAGGTAACTCTTTTCTCAAGGGTTCTACCTATGCTATCATCACAAAGAATACATGAAAATTTCTGCAAATGGGAGGATGTAAAGGTAGCTCTAGACCTTGTAATACATTCTAATTTGACAATACAATCGGTTGTCATATTACCCTCTATGAAAACATGATTAATTGAGTAACACAAGAACAACGAAAACATATTTCGTAAATCATGAACTAGCGATCTGGATCCTTCATGGGATGTGAATGGTACCTCGAACAAGCATAAATAACTAACTTGTTGTCTCCCTTAATTTGTATGTGTGTGAATCCCGTATCTAATGCTACTTTAATTAATACCATCTCTCATACCCATAGTTTCGGATACAAGTATAGATGCCTTGTGAATAAATCTAGTGTCTGCCTGAATGAGACCTTCTTTCCAATTGCGTAAAACATAACATGTTGCTGCGCCTGTCAAAGAAAAAGTGTCGTCGAAATTGATTTTGATAAAGCTGCCTGTAGGAGTAAACCATCTTACTAAAGAGGTGGGCTTGGATATGGGAATTGAGTGAACATGTGGAAATGATGATAAATGGTGAGAGGAGTAAGAACGTTACTGCCACTCTCCCCAATTACATTTAGCCCGGATGAGTGTACCTATAGGTTTGGGGACCTCATTTTGAAAAACAATTCCATTACGTGACTTACATATGTTCCACAAAAGTACAACAATTATGGAAATATCGACCCCTCGGCCAACAAAAAGAAAAAGTGAAATAAGCTTAGGGTAAAGCATTGCACCAGGTTAATCTAGCGTTTCTCTAGACTATTCTTTATTATTCTCTATTGTTATATACTTATGCGTATTAGAATCTTAGATATTTGAATGAAAGTTTATAGATTAAATTTGAATCTTAATTATTTTTTTTGTTACTCTACAACAAGAAACAAGTAACAAGAATTTAACGCGATCACTATGTGTTTTTGAATAATTAAGAAAATATTTTAAGAATAATATAAAGTAGCATAGTTTTATTGCTGACACCCATAAAGGTCGATCCTAACAAACATGCTTATTGGAAACTGATTAATAAACCAAGGGCCAATTTGTCATAAACGAAATACTTTTCTATACCTTCATAAAATTTTAGATATTTAAATAAAAATTAATATACGCAGTAGGAGCAAATAGATCTCCATTGATGGTTTGTAGGGGTTCTCATGATGAAAGACTGATATTCTAAAATTAATGAAAAGATTATTAAAAATGATGGATGATGATGATATAATTTGAATTTTAAATTATAATATTTAAGCCATGGATTATCTATCTCCAATCAAATTAATAAACTTTTTATATAGAATATTTGTTAGGAATAAAATATGTGAAAATCGAGATTGTCAACAACTACGTCTCTAAAAATATTCAGATGCGTGCACTTTATTACACCGTTGACTATTCAACATATGTACAAATTTCTTCCTCTATCGATAACATCATTAAATTAGATCCTAAATTTGAAGGTTATTAATTGTTGGTTGCTCCACAACGACAAAAATAGAAGTGTAGTTTAACTGGACTAAATTTTACTATGTTATTTCAAATCATCGAAAAGGATTACCGACAGTTCTAAAGGTCGAATAGTAACTAACAAGCAAGCTCCACGGGGAAATTAAGAGTCAAAAAATGATGTGCGGTAAAGTGTATAAAGAATATTTTCCTTTTTCATGTTACCCAATATTACTAAGCAATTGTACGATACTGCCCAACTAATTAAGGCGCTTTAGTTGAAAATTAGCACGAAGTAACGTTGAGGTTGAAAACTTTGTAGGCAAAAAAATAGATAGCCATCCAAGAGCTCACAAAGTATTGATTCCTTTTCCTCCTCACCTTCACAAATCCATCCCTAGAGGTTTCTCTGCGTGCTATAGCTTTTTAGCTACTACACGCCCATGAAACTCCATTACCACACATTTTCATACGCTTTTCGCATGACAATTGCCCTCAAAACATCCGCGACATACGCATAATTTTGTAGGTATTGTTTTGCTCAATAGCGGTAGAACTACATTTTGAAACGAGTTTTTTAAATATGGATTAGTATTTTGCTTGCAAAGTGTTTTTAGAGTTCATTTTATAAGTATATTTAAAGTGATTGTATTTTAAAGTAAGTCTCTGTAATTGGTTAGATTTTCTTCAAAACTCTCCTCGCTCTGTCTTACTCGTTTCTTTTATTTTTTGATTTTTCAGTGGTGAGAATGAAAAAAAATTTCGGGATGAGGTGGAAAAGAAAAATACGTTGAAAGAAAAGTGTAGTTTTGTCTGTTGGTTAATATGCAAGAAGAATCTTATACATAAATCAAATTAAAAGCACATTTCAATTTTGTTGCATATTATTTGTTTAATTTGGGCCCAAGCTTACTTATGCGCATTTGTTATATACTCAGTCGTGAGAATATAGCACGTAGTTTTAATGCATATTTTATGTATATAACTTTTGCAAGTAACTGCATGTAAATTTGAGATCAGCATACGAATTTGTGATCTAACGATATTCACTCTTCAAAAAAAAAATAGAACTTATAAAAAACAAAAATTTAATCCGATTTCATTGTTCCATCCTCTTTTTTTCTTAAGAAATTTACTAACTTGAACATCGGATACACTATTTTTTTCTCAAAAATCTACTATTTTGAAAATCTATTTTTGGTTCGTTTGTCTACTAATTTTTTTAATGAAATTTATGAAGCTAAATGGAGGTACACATTGCTGCTCTTGACAATTGACATTCGCTGTTTCGCTTTTTCGAAAAGGCCATATTCGTATGCTCAACAGCTTAACATACGCTATAGTCAGAAAATTTGATTCATGGGCCTTTTTTTCCCCTAATATTAAAGGAAAGAATACTTTTTTTTTTTTTGGACATGAGCCGCTGGAAGTGGTGAATAAAAATGGATTTAGCATTGAAGATCTGGGATTACGGGTAGATCTTCCACTCTTAATTATACCTTGATTAATTAATCTTTTTGCTGCGAATCAATTGTAGTAAATGTTTACTCAACTATGAATCTTGCGCTCGATATATTTATTGGCATATAGTTTCTAATTGTATTACATCCAATCAAATGTTATATAAATATATAACTGACCATTGATGAATCGGGAGCATGCAAGAAACGTATAACATGAAAGAAACTAACCCTAGCATGGGCATTTTACATGTCTTGGAACCATATCCATATATGCATGAATGCTTAACTCATGCACGGATTCATTCCTTCCTTTACGCACACACACATATATATATTCTATATATAAGACGTAGCTAGAGATTTATTTTCTGACAACAAAATGCTGAGAGAATTGAAGCCTTTCTGACACTCAGAATAGAAATCTCTAGCTACGTCTTCTATATATATACTGCAAATTTCTCCTGGAAATTTCAATAGCTTTTGCGTGCATCACGCGAGTGCCTGTGTCCTTATCTGCTCGAGACCCACATGTTCCAACCTCAGCTAGATCCCTCTGCTTGGCTACCTACCCACCATTCAAAAGTATATTATTTATCATGAGTAGAATTTTTTACTCTTCGAGTAGATTAAGATAACCGATAAAATTATATTTTATGTCGTCTTGGTTATGTTAGGTAGGGATTTAATATTGTGGTTTTCTTTTTATTGGGGTGAGATGTCGTTACTACATTAACTAACACTTTATTGATAATATGCATATGATATATGTTCAATTTACATCGTTATTTATTGTTGGTACTGCATGATTTCCAAGGGGCATGTATGTTTAACTTAAACATAAAGTAATTGAGAGTGCATGGAATCATATCAGAATCGAAATCTTATAATGGTTATGTTGAAGAGCCAAAGACAAGACCACTAATTAGAGGAATTATATATTAAGAGACATTTCTTCTTTAATTTGTGCATGAATGTAAATATGCATCTGTTCTTTCCCCTTTTCCCTTTTTTTAGTATAATTTATTATTTTCTTCTTCCTAGGCCTTTATTTAAGCAACTTTAAACAAAACGTTTTTCAATTTTAATTTTTTTTAAAAACCAATCTTAAGGGATGGCGAACTAGGGAGATCAATCACGCAGCAAATTTATTAGCACATCGTGGTCATTCTATTTGTATACCAAATGCATGCGCATGCATGTTGCTCTGCCCCTCCCTCTTGACCTTCTAGTGAATGATAACTTAGGCATAATTCTTGTAAAAAAGCTATATTAATTTTCATTATGTACTTCATTTACCCTCTTGAAGAATAATTCTTTGCAAAATATGCATGATTTTACCGTATATTATTCAATAGGATGAGTTTATTAGATCCTATTTAGGTGAAGAATAGACAATATAATTAATGAAAAACAATAACTAACTCTTAAGTATGAAAATTATGTTTACAACCCTTTTTCCTGCGTAGATTCTTTTATGCCAACAAAAGAACACAATAACATATACCACAATAATTGTAATCTAAAGTGTAAACAAAGAAACATATTTTTTTGGTATGTGTATTATGTTGGTTTAAGTAAAAAAAAAAAAAAAAAAGTGTCAATATCTCAAATTGAAGTTCGTAGATCATGTTCCCTGAAATACAATAATAGCCCCTCCCTTTTTAAGATAATTTATAAAAAAAAATATATATTTTTAAAAAATTTTATGCAACAGCTTATTTAGATAGTTAGAGATCAAATAAGTATGAATTAATTGTTGTCCTATAACATGTGTTTAATTTTATTTTTTTTTAATATCATTGATAGCTTTGTAAAAGCAGTGAAATAATACAACGATACAACGACAACCCTTTATTTTTATAATCTCCTTTGAAAAAATGATAAATTTTTTCGCTTTATCTGTCACATATTAATGAATCTACAAACCCGCACCCGTATAATTGCTCAAAGAGAAGGGTTGCCAAAGTCTCTTATACTTGCCTTTTCAATAAACGAAAATTCTAAAAGGGTTCGGCCAATAATAACCTCCCAAAACAGAATCTAACTGCAGTTAAAAAAATTACAGATTAACAGTTATAATTTTATAAAGAGGTTCATGAGCAGAAGTGGGGATGTAGCTCAAATGGTAGAGCGCTCGCTTTGCATGCGAGAGGCACGGGGTTCGATCCCCCGCATCTCCAGCTTTGTTTTCCTTTATTTTTTCCCCTCTCCCCTTCCTCGGACCTCTCCCTTTGTTGTGTAGTTTAGTGATCTGCAGATTCTGTTGTCTGTTGATAGTAGCTATAGCTTCTTTTTTCGCCTACAAAGCTCCAATTTTTACTTCATTATGTGGCTTGTTGTGTTGTGTTGCTGATGGTGATGGGCACTTCCAGGTCTCTTCAAACGAGTGAAACGAGAATTTTGGGATTCCTAATTTCTCCCCTGCTCCCCCCAACCCTTTCACCTGTTATATGTGATGCAAGTTCATATCAATTTCATGGCTCCACTGTACCTTGAACTATATGCTGTAACATTTTTACCAAAGAAACTACATTTACAGCTTTCAAATTCATTTTTCAGGTCAGGGAAATAATTTACAATAGAGATTCTTATAACTATATTGTGACATTGCTCATTTCAATCGTATATTCACAATTCAAACTAAATTTTCAAGATTCCAAATACATACAATACAATACAATTATACTTCTACAATCAAAAGCATAGAAGTCATTACAATTAACAGGCTCTACAAAAGCCTACATGTTTAGTTTGCATCCAAGCACTTGGGACTCTAATACATGCAAATACAACCTTTGTCGAAGAAGTGTTGGGTTGACCCTCCCTCCCCTTAAGTTCGATTCTAGGAGGAGGAGCAACTTCCCTCTTTATTGAGGGGATTGTGTGTGGGGTGAACTGTTGCTGGCTTCGACAATCCTGCTCCCCGACGCATGCCACCATCCTGAACTTCCCCTAAGATAAGGCTCAAAAAATGGGTCTATTTATAAAAAAATATATTATATATATAAAAACAATCATTTGGACACAATCATGAAAACTTCATTTACCTATCAATACTAAATTTAAATTAGTCCCTAATTTTGTGATTATTGGTTGGTATTTAGTGATTTATTCACTTTATTATTTGGGGGGGTTTGCAATTCCTCTTGACATATATGAGGTTTGAGGATTAGGTTAATAAGACCCTATTTTATTTAGTTACAAAGAATTGTAAGAGGTTTGAGGATTAGGTTAATAAGACCCTATTTTATTTAGCTACAAACAGTTGTAAGGAGTTGTTAGATTAGGTATAAGAAGTTGTAAAGAGTTGTAAGCGTGTATGAGGAGTCTGTAATCTAAAACTAAATGGAACAAGGTCTAAAATCTTGCAAGTTCGAGCATGAGATGTACCGTGTCTTATCTCTCTAACGTTCAAACTTTAGTCATAGAAAGAACATTACATATAGTCCACACAAAAGCATGCTAATTTACACATATAGTACTTAATTAATAAACATGGGAGAGCTTAAATCGAGCTTAATTAGAAGTTCAAGTACTAAACCCTGTGTTTTAGTATCTTCTCCTTAAGTTCGGCCTTGTTAGCCCCTACAAGCCTATCAACTTCCTTCCCTTTCTTCATAAACACGAAAGTTGGCATGGCCTCCACCCCGAATTCACTCGCAACATCCTGCATCCCAAAACAAAACAAGTAAAATCGATCATCTCAACTAAAAATTTAAATTAATAGTTGAAGACTCACAATATATTATATTTATACTCCGACATATATAGCTTATATAATCTGGTGCTAATTTTGCTTTTAAATTAGAAGGAAGAGAAATTGTTATGCTAGTACCGAAAGCTCATCGACATCCATCTTGACAAACTCGACATCTCCATACTTGATAGAGAAATCTTTGAGGATGGGTTCCATGTATTGGCATGGTCCGCACCATGAAGCTGAGAAATCGATCACCATCTGTTGTTTCTCGAGAAAAATGTAAATAGAATTAGACTGTCTCGCATAAGAATTACCCGTAATTGTTATATATTAAACAATACTATGCTAAAAAATTAGTTTAAGAAAGGAAGGTGGATACAGAAAAAAAAAAAAAAAAAAAAACTTGCCAGTTTGTCTGAACTTTTGGAGGACTCAAAATGAGACTTCCACTGGTCTGCGGAGTGGAAGACAATCACAGCAGGTGATTTGGAGCGAGAATTAGAGCAGCGGTTTCCCATCGATCCCAATTAGCGACTAATTAAGCTGCAGTTGATGACAATTACTGTGTTAAGTTTGTCTTAATTTCTGGCTGAATTTTGAGCAAGAATCACTTATATAAATAGATAGATGTGATTTATGATTATAAATATGCAATGGCTGGAATCAGATGCTTGATGGTTAAAGTGAAAGTTCATCTTCATTTCTCTTTTTAAATATGAAAAAGGTGATCATGTGAAGACAACATATTAGGAGCATATATACTTTCTTTCAGTTGATGAAATGTGTTTCAGTACTGGACCCAATATTGTTAGGTTATCAACTGTTATCATATATATAAAGCTCAAAGTACCTAAAGTTACTTCGCGAAATCAAATATTTTGCTCAATAAGGTCATGGTTACGGGTGTAAATATAACTTCAGAAATAAGCAAGGTGTGCAACAGTCAATCCTAGTTAATTTTAGTCCCACAGATGTTAGATGACATCCTAGGGAAGGTACTTCATGTTGCGTACCGAAGAATATTTAAAAAAACGTCATACGCAAATTAACCTCTATAGCAGTTAATTTGACTGATAAGATATTTATACGTAAAACATCATTATCGAGTCCTCCCTTCAACAATTCATGCATCTCTTTCCACACCCAATAGAAGAAAACAAAAATGTGATGATAAGAGCAAAAGCTAGATCAAGTATCAATTTATAGAAGAAAAGAGGCACGCACAACTTTAAGAATCAGTGATTTATTAAGTGCTTGGTTCCTCTCAGGTGATGCTTTTATAGGAAGAGTTGAAGAACATATATCTTTGGCAAAGTTCAAAGGGAAGGGGGAACCCATTTTTTGACCTTGAAACCAAGCTTTTTAAAAGCTAAACATTGCTTAGCTATGTAATCGGGAACTCTAAGCAATGATTCACCATTTTAAATCAATACCAAATATTTTATAGACAAAATAAAACACACCTATTCTCACGTTTCAAATTATATATAGATTATACAGTACATGTATAGATTATATTATCTCATTCAACAGAGAATCTGATCCCAGAGAGACAGAGACACTGTTATTGTCAAGAACAGCTTAATTGATATTCATATCATGCAGAATCCACATATTTCAACCTGTCATGAGTACACAAACAAGACCATAGCTGCACTCAGCCTAAGTGCACAATAATAGCGCACAAATCAGGAATCTGCATAAAACTGGGGCTTTTTTTTTTTCCATAGACATGACAGTTACTGAGCCGTTGTTGATTCTCCGATAACATGTAAAATCTCAATGACAAGCAAAGTATTTAACTTATAAGAGATATCACTACTTGACTTAACATGAAAGATGTAACACTTGTCCGGTCTCTCAAATAATCGAGGCAAAGAGATGTGACTGCACAAAAAGATCGACAATAGTTCTGCAGGTGTGATGTTGTATTTGAAGATATTACGTCAAAAACCACCACCATCAATTCACTCGGCTACACAGATTGGGGGAGGGGGAATCCAAACTAGTGATTCATAAATCACCAGCAATTTAACGACGCCTGGTGCCCGGGAAGAACACATCAAGAATCCACCAGTAATGGCTGTTGCGCGAAAAGAACAGTTTTTTGCCTGCATTATGATGCGACCCCAACATTTGCTTGAGCGTGATTACCTTGAGCTGCTGATGAATGGCTGTAGTACGAGTTCCCACCTCCACCTCCACCGCCACCGCCGCCCCTGCCGCCTCTTCTATTGTAATAGTTCCTAGGGTAGTAACTGTCGTAATATTGACTGCGGCCATTCTGGTAGGGTCCACCTCCCCTGCCGCTACCCCTTCCTCCTCGAACATTGGGGTATCCGCCCCTACGGCCACCACGGCCTCCTCTCTGGCCTCTTCGAGGACCATACTGCTGCTCCCTAAAGTCAGTATGTCTGTGGTCCTCGCCCTCAGCCTGCAATTGCTCTTGTTCTGCTTGGGCTGAGACCATGTCAGGAGAATCCTCCCGTTCCAACTCTGAGTCCTCCTGTGAAATGGATGGATAAACTTATGAATAATAATATTAAAACACCAAATGAGAGATGCTGATAAGTCTGGTGCCAGACCTTCTGAAATTCCTCAACGGTGCCAGTTTGGTTTTCACCTGTTTCATACTCTTCATAATTGGTAGCATTTTCCTCCTGCAACGGTTCAATAAAAAGTCAGCAAACTTCCAAGGCTGCTAGTAAGATTGCTCCCACAATTTTCGATTCCACAGCAGGAACATGGACCAAACAACTGAAAAAGCAATTAAGCATCTGTGTAGCATTATAAGCCAGCCAATCACTATTGAGACCAAATCTAACTGAATCTATAGCCATACTCATCTCATCTTATTGAAAATTTTCTGAATATGATTTTCTGAAGATCAAGGAATTCCAGGAGAGAGAGACAATGATAAACAACTTGTAGGACCCAGAACAGCTACAACAATAAGAAACAAACAGATTGATTGGATGCTGATAACATGTGAACTCGTGATACAAGATCAAGTATGCAAAAGAAAATCTTAATAGCAGATCAATCACGTAATGATAACCTCAATAGTTGATACAGCCCATGTTACGCAAACAAGGCTACTAGGGTCAGACATGCATCAGAGTTGTCAGAAAATTGTGTTTTTGTTTTAATGAAAGGGCTGAAGTTTAAACATCATGTCAAGTTGCTAACTACCCCACAAGGGAACTTAAAATGAAATGAAGTGCCCCGCTTAAAATAATATTTTTAGCCCTAGCTTTGAACACTCCAGTTTATTTGGCTGGAATAGAGAAATCAGCTTTCCTTTTTTCTTCAATTGAATTTAAGGAAAATTTTCTCAACAGTTCAATAAAACATTTAGTCTGCAGCAAACCTATGTTTCAGTCAATTTCTAGCATTGATGTCACTGTACCCCGCAGGTAAAAATGAAAATAAGATTTGAACAGAAGTGCACTGTTCCTGCTAGCAGAGCATGAGACAAAAATAGGTTAACTTCACATTAATGCCCCTCTCTCAGCATTCCTTAAGATCAGGCGACACAAATTCCATAGAACCAGCAGAAAACAGCCAATAAGCAGTGGACATTGGCTGACCGCAAATAGGCAAGCTTTCACTTCCTATTACCAGCCATAACTCATTCCAAAGTATTCAATCAGCCACATCACCAAAAAGTCATCCCCAAATGCCCCGACACAAATTCCATAGAGCCAGCAGAAAACAGCCGATAAGCCGTGGACATTGGCTGACCCCAAATAGGCAAGCTTTCACTTCCTATTACCAGCCATAACTCATTCTAAAGTATTCAATCAGCCACATCACCAAAAAGCCATCCCCAAATGCCCCGCCATAGCTTTTGCAGTGGATTCAGAAAAATATATCTTCACCATTCACTATTATCCAAAGTAAGGAATATGGATACAATAAGGCAATAGCATCCCCTAATATTAATTCAATTTATTCATAATCTATTCCATTGTAATCCAAAACTATCCATAAAATTGGAACCATTTTTTTTTTTTCTAAAAAAGCGAAATGGTGGGGCTGGGACAGGAGAGTTCTGTAAGGTCCAGCAACATGCTCTTGGTTACAGAACATAATTCTGCCCATGAATGGAAGGGTTATACCGAGGGCATCCAACACCACGACAAGGAGACAGGGAAAGCTAGGGGAGCAAAGTAGGTTAGATGTTCTAAAAATGGGTTTGATTACAAAATGTAGTTTAGTTTAGCAGTTTAACTGAGATTAAAAATCAGCAGCTAGCAAAAGCAAGCTCTTCAGGAATGTTTCTGAAAGATATTGGACCAAATGAAATCCAATGGATCTTCAACTAAAAATTAGAGATAGAAACTGCCACAAATTGCTAATATTGGTAGAGTAAAATTGCAAAAACTGCCAGAATCTAAGTTCTGTCGACACTAGATTACAAGTGCTCCATTAGCTATCTCATTTAATCAAACGAGATTTGTACCACCAGTGCAATAACTAAAGTAATTTAGATGAAATGACCACACTTCATCCCCTCTATCCAAACTGACTGTCAAGGTAAAAAGATGAGAAAGTAGTCCTTCTATGAAACAAATTGAACGTGACACAGTTTAATTTTCGGCCACCTTCTCTTCGCAACACAATGGAACAGCATCACAAAAAAAAATTCATAAAATTATGATAGTAAATCACTAATCACCAATGACCAAACAGTCTCAAAATTATATGAAGAATTACTAAATAGGTAGATATCAAAAACCAAAAAAAAAAAAAAAAGGATATATCTCCTAAGTCAATCAAGTCAAGAGCAAGTGCAATGGAAATATATCATGATTCCTACACATCAACGCTTTCTCTTTCTAATCTCAAAAATATACTGTACCCTACAACAAAGGAATAACCACATAGATATTATTAGAGGATCGTGAATAAGAAAAGAGAGAATGAAGCATAGAGAATTAAAGAAAAGAGCTCATTTATTACACAAAAATCCAAAAATATGGGTCATTATGAAAGAAATGAATATTTTTGCTCATTATGTTACACACAAAACCATTGGAAGAATATAACCAGATTGACCATGTGATCACTAATAGACACTCGAAACTAGCTCTTAACGGTTAATGACAAGAAGGAACCACAAAGAAAAGCTAAGACAGATCTCAGTGGCAAGCTTGCAGCTCTTCCATAAAGCAGAGGCAAAATCAAGTCTATAACAGAGTAAGTTAAACAAGCACTTGATTGAAAAAACACCAGCATATCACTAAACCTTGAGTCTCTAAGTAGAGAGGAGACCACAAAAGCACCGTGCTTGAAAAGATGGCATTTATATTTTTTCAAGAGATGATGGAAAAGGGAAGGCATTACTCAGAGAGGAAATATTAGGATTGAAGTCATCCTATTTTCATAACCAACACCTTGGTACTGTCAATATGAGATGCTCTAAAACCTTATTTCAAAATCATGCCCTGAATTCATCTCAATTGTCTTTGTAATCTTCCTACTCAAGGATCAAAATTACAATCACAAACCCAAAAGGAAGTCCCAAAAGCTACAGTTCTTTTCCTCTTAACCATGGCAACAGTTCTTCCTGAGGTCACAATTTGAGTCCTAAAATTAAAAACAACAAAAGGGGATGGCAGGGAAATACACATCCAGGCATTGGTTATACAGTTAAAAACGAGTCCAATCAAAAGTGCTAAAACTTCAAATAAGCTTAGCTTCATTTCTCAGTGTAACCAAAAGATGCAGCACAGGCCATATGCTCATATCTCAAAAAAATGCCACGAATGAGGACTCTAATAAAAGGAAAGACTCAAATTGAGAACACCATTCATGGAAGAGACACATACTTCGTCAAATTACTTAAATGAAATGCTTCGCAACCTTGTATACATCCATTGGAAGGAAAAGAGAGGAACAAATTATTCAAACAGCATTACACTTCTGGAGGACAACACTCACATAAGCTTTCAAAAGAAAGGCACAATATCCTTTAGTTCCTTTCCATATAGTTTTTCAACGATATATCACGGCTTTTATATCCCAAGTAATAAATCATACTCTTGTCCATGAATACACCAATCCCAAGCTGAGGAAAAGCCTTTCTAAGAAGGCACGCAATTAAAGATATTTAAGCAAAACCAACATGATGTTTGGTTGAATGTAATGTAACAGCAATGTAATACAATCAACCTTGAAAGCAATCATGATTACAAATGTTTTGATAATCATGGTTACATGGGTAATTCTTTGAGTATAGTGCTATCATACAACCAAACACAATGATCGAACACAATGACAAATTCATTTGCATTACAAGGTTGATTACATCCAACCAAACATTCCATAAAGACCCACACGAGTAACCTTGTGAAGAAAAGCAAAAAGAAGGGAGCTCTCGCATTCACTTCTAAAGTTAAACCTTATCATTCTCAAGAATAGCCTTGGATATAAAAAGATAAAACCAAACCATTAGTACCTCAGGCACGAAGGCACCCCACCCTTCATTCATTATGCAGCAAGGTCACATGCAATGCATCACAACAATATTTGCACCAATAGATAAAAGAAGCTCAGGTGACAGCTAGCAAGGATTAGAATTTTGGACACAAATGATAAACAAATTGAACATAGATCAATAGATTCACATTTTTAGCCAATGTGTGCGTGGCCAAGGTTCAATCAAAAGAACAACACAGTGGAACAATTACTATCTGAAAATCTATCCATATGTCAACATACCTAGCAAATATTCACTTCAAACAATTTTGATATAATTTTTACTAGTATTAGCAACTTCTTGACAACATCCTACAGATATTTCCACACACACAAAAACATCAATGATATTTATTTGACACAATTCTACAATACCCATTGTTTCGCATTTTACAATTTACAAATAACTCAACTCACAGTTTTTTTTTTGTTCATTCAAAAACCCAAAATCATATATAGCTGTTGATAACCCATATTCTCAAAAAAAAGATTTCATCTTTCGGAGTATCAATAAGTTTTACCAGCATTGACAACTCGTTCTGTTCAAGTAATTCACAGACATTAGACAACGCATGGCTTCTAATATCTAAAACCAATCTGATTTCAAAGCCAATCTCATTATCAACAAGCTGTCACTATAACTTAACTTAAAAGCTAAAGAATCAAATTTTTACCGTTTCCTGATATTGCCCAACAGACCCCTCCACTTGAACGGGCACTTCGACTGACACCATGGACTCGTGCATCGGCACCTGAAAAGACCCAAAATTACCAACGGCCGCGGCAGCCACCACTTCTCCCGGCCTCGTCATCTGTGGTGTCGCAGTGAAGTAATCAGAAGCCATAATCTTATTCAGCTTCTCTCTCAACCCAGCATCTGCAATAAAGGATCAAATTTCAGCCCCAACCCACACATTTCCAAACTGTCATAGCAACATCCAAAAACTTAAAACAGAAATAAGAAGCAGAGATGAGCAATTACATGTGATATTGGAATCAGCATCAAAGGGCTCATCGGATTTGGCAAGCCAGCGCTCAGCGTGCTCAATACACTTCTCCAAGGCGTTTTGATGAGAGAGAGTAGAATTGACGGGGCGAGAAATCATGAGGCCTTGCAAGGCCGAGATCAAGTCTAAATCTCTCTCTCTAAGGAGATCAGTGGCATCATCCGTGACATAATCGTAGGTCAAACAGCACCCCCGCTCGTGAGTCCTAGTGAGCATCAGCGAAGTGAACTCACTCTGAGGCTTCACATCAAACAAGCTTCCGAAGTACATCAAATTGACAAGATCCTTGATGGCATCGGCGTTGTCGGAAACCGGCGGAGGAGGCGGCGGCGGATGCTGCTGCTCCTCCTCCTCCTCCTCATGCTCCGGCGGCGGAAGCTGGTCCTCCTGCGGCGGCGCAGGCGTCGTTTTGGAGGCGAGGGAGAGCTCCTCTAGAAGGGCGGTGGACAGAGGGGCGCGGAGCTTCTCGAGCTCATCGATAAGGACGACGAGGGAGGACTTGGAGCGGAGAACCTCTTGCTGCTCCTTGTTTAGGGTTTTGCCTTGGGCAAGAGACTCCTCCATCTGGAGTATACGGTTGTGCTTCTTGCGGAGGGCTCGGAGGCGCTTGGTGATTACGCTCAGGACGGGGCCATCGCCGGATGTGGCGTCTGAGGTAGATGTCGCCGCCATTACTGGTGGGGAGCGAGAGAGAGAACGGAGGGGGTTCGCCCTGAGGAAGGGCGAGCTTTTAGAGAGAAGAGAGAGAGAGAGGATGAAGAGATTCTGGAGGGATTGGAAAAGGTGCGGCGAAATGAGGCTCTGTGTGACCGAAGGAAAACTTAAACCAGTGAGGCCGAGATGGAGATGGAGATGGAGATGGAGGCTCTGGCTACTGCCCAGAACTCTGAGCTCGGTTACTTTTTTATATATATTTTAAAATTATATGGAGTCTTGGACTTATTATATTTATTTATATATACACTTAATATTATATATTCTTTTCTTAACTTTTTTTTTAAGAAAAAAATTCTCAATACTATTAATTTTAAGATTATTGGATAAAGACTAATATTCGAAAGTTTGCTAGTATAATATCAGTCACAATATTACCCACAAGTGAAGTTTGATGCTTGAGAGAAATGTGAAATTGTGTAAAGTCGAATATATATTAATGTGAATATGAATTTTTTTTAAAATTTGTGATAAAAAAAAGTTCATCAAAAAATTTAGGTAATTTATATGAGATAATTAGGAAAAAATCTTTTTGAAAGTTGTGTAATAAATCATAGGAGCTGACAAAAATGTCATTGGCTCGGGGGTGTTATTGACATGATAAACTCCCTTAATTACATAATTAATACGTAATTGAAAATACGTGGTATTCAAATAATTTGATTAGAAGATATACATTGAGCTAAAATTACGATAATGATATTCAAGGATTGTGAAGTGAGTTTGGAGTTGGTGAGGTAAAAGTCTTCAGCAAGCACAGAAATAAGGTAATTCTGTGAATATCTTTATGCGATAGTAGCAACCATAACAACTTTATCAAAATTATTCATGCCATTGCCAAAAAAAAAAAAAAAAAGACTATTCATGTCATTATAAACTTTATTCGGCCTTTTTGATTGGGTATTTTCAGAGGTTGAAATTAAAATTTTCAGATGAGGGACTTGGCTCTAATCAGAGTTTATGGGAAGTTTCGGGAACAATCAGATTTGAAAGTTCAGAACTACGGCTAGTCAAATAGAGATAAAGTTTTCGTATCACAGATATTCTCTATGCATAAAACTCAAATTTATAATTTTGTTTAAGGGAAAAAAAATACCAAACCATTTGAACCAACGTATACAAGGGACAAAATGACTGGTAGCTTGTTAGCTTAAACGCATGTTCATCGTTGAAGCTTAGAAAGACTGAAAGTAGAAAAAGGCAAAAAAATGGGGGTGAAAAAATCAAAATCAGGATGCCAAAAGTAAAGATTCAAATTCAAGGAAACCCCAAAGGAAGCAGTACTGCGAATGATAAAACTTGAACAAAAATTGATAATCCCTCTTGCAAAATTGGTAGACCTTCAACAAATTAGTGAAAGAGAAATAAAAAGCTAGGATTATTATCTCCTCTCTCTTTAGACTTCGATTTCTTCAGGAATCCTTGCTTTCCCAGAGTAAACGTACTGCATTTCCGCTTTCCATGTCTGCAAAGCGAAATAAAATGGGGATGATGAGAGCTCTGATTTGTAGAATCCAGTTTATCAGGGGTTGGTGTGTGAATTAGGACTTACTTCATGCCGGAATGCTATGCGTAGATTAGGAACGTTTGACTTGTCGATGTCGTTCCCTTGAGGGCCTCTCAAGAAATATTTCCCTCCAAGCCAACGCAACTGTATAAAGATCAGAGCTCAAATGAAATGGTGAACCCAGAATAGATCGAATTAACCCAATCATACCCAAAAAAGAAGGCAGAGAAGTGTAACAGTCTTACCTTGGCTGCATGAGGAAATCCCGACTGGTAGACAGAATTCCGAGCAATCTCACACAAGTCGCAAGCACTGAGCTTCCATACCTTTGCAGCAATGCTGTATTCTTCAACTAGTGCCTCCCTCGTCAAATGGATTTGTAGAGGATCATCAGATGAAAGCGAGACATTTAGACCCCGTTGGAAGAAGATGGGAAATGGGTTTCGATGATAGTCGAGGAAAAGGGAGTTGTTACTCAATGGAGACATAGCAAGTCCAACCTGCATAGTATGATGCAAGGTTCCAGTTAACAAAGAGAAGCTCGTGAAGAGGTAAATCAGCCGCTTGTCCATCTTTCCAGGACAAAGATGGCATCCCCAAAAAGCTGGAAACTGAGAAGATTGATAAGTATTCCAAGAAAAGCTATAAATGTCCTTTCGCCCAAAGCTGAATTACTCACTTGCATCATACAGTTTCCACTCAGAAGCAATCATTAAAAAATCTACGGACCAGCTACAACAGCTGCACTGCAATACTTCATATTGGTACAACTAAGTACATCCTTAATATCTCCCGGGAGGGGGGGAAGAGGGTATTGGTTTGGTTTTGTGAAAATGATCATTCCGTTCGTGTTACAGATGGGTTTTTTTAATGCAAACAGTTTTAAGCTGCATGGCAAAGATAAGTCATAGAGGGCTGACCTGAGCAAGATAATAGAGATATTGCAATACTGGTGATTTCCGCAAATTGATCCCATGAGATATATTATTGCACAAAAGGAACCCAGCAGCCAAATGGTCAATATCCCCTGCCTGAACAAAGACAAACGTGACGGGAATATGTCTAGCTTAACATTAATTATTAGGCCAATAGAAATGCGCAAACAGACATGAACTATGAGGATTACCTCTCCACAGTGAGGACGAAGTTTGATTGTTGGCAATCCTTTTGATTCACGAAGCTGGGGATGACGAGAGACAGCAATTTAGGTTAGTTCCCACGAAGATTAACTAAGCAGCAATGTACAGGCTCAAAGACAATTGGCACTCATTCATATCTAAACAAACACAAGCCAATCAAGTGCATGGAGCCCAGGAATTGTATTTTGAAAGAAGAATCCACGTTTCGGAAAAGTTGATGCCTAGGCTGTTTTACCACCTTCACATCATGAAGATATCAAAATCTTTTTCAATTTTCTTACAAACTCTAGTCAAAAAACAGAAGCCCTAAGTTGTCATTTTGATGGATTCAAACCAAAGAAAATTGCAATATTGGCTTCTTCGGCAATTTGGAAATCCACACAACACATTAGCAGCAATGCTGTCTTAGTATTATAAGCTTCACAATAGAAATGAGTTCTGCATATTAAGAGGAGCATCCAGGCAGGTCATCGTTAAGAACTGATAGCAACCATAATTTACTTCTCAATGGTGAAAATTAGTACATATCATCAGAAACTTCTTCTCCAAAGTAGACTCTCTCTGTTCAACTTTTGTACAGAAAAAGGAGCGAAGGTTAAACTGCCTAATCAGACATGACCCATAAGCAGATGTGAAATAGCAATTCATACTGCTAAAGATGTCCATAGTCTATCATTTGTTTAGAGGACAAACCTTATTAAGCGTATACAGATTTGCATAGCAATAATATGTGTAATATGAGTAAGCAGGATTGAATGCATTAGTCCATTCAGCAGGAGTAGGCATATGCTTAGTTGGACGTCTTTCAGGCTTACTCTCATCATCCACAAGATCAAACCCAACAACCTGCAACAAAGAACTAAATTGAGAAGAATCCCCATAAGAGAGCATATGAGACAATTTAAACACATTCAAGTAATTGGCAGTGATCTATGAGGAGACGCTCAGAACATACGAGACAGAATGTTTTTCGTATTTTTCTTTGTATGTTTGCTATCCTTTTGCCCTTGAACCACTCACAAACATGTCGTATTCATAAGCCAAGTTATGAGATTAGCACAAGAAGATCTCAGTGAGCATATATATGGTACTGCTCAAGCGAATTGTAGCACATGCAATTCTTGCTATAACAGCCTTTTCTATATAGGTTTAAATAGCAGCCACTGTCATGAAAGGTAATTTTGGAGACGGGGCAAAAAGAAAGAGCCAACGGAGATTCACTTCAAAGAAGTTTATGCTGGAAGCCTGGAACTAAAGAAATTTCTTTTAGTTTAACCTGAAGGCATAGTTGAAAATCATGAATCGTGATGATAATCTTAGTGCAGCTGCCATTAATAGTTGGTGTGTCATCTTCTAGAGGTGAAAACATGCAAGCAATATTTAACTTGGCATAACTGATGAAAGCAAAGGAGTCAAATAATGCAGCTGGCCATATTCATATTGGCAAAGTTAAATGCATGCTGAGACAGGAGAACCAACCTGCATTAAGAACACGTGTAGCTGAGGATGGGAATTCGGATCAACTGTAACTTCAAAAAGTGGGATGAATAAGTTATCTATAATGTTCTGGAAGGAGGTCACAATCCCTATACTCTTGTACACATTGTATAGCCTTGGGAGCTGGATAAAGAGTTAAACAATTAACAAATTTTAGTACATAGGACTGAAATACAAAGCATGCAGCAAGCAGAAAATGTAGATTAGAGGTCACATTAAACAGAACATATTAATGCGACAGAAAATTAGACCTTTGAGCAGCACATATGTTAAGTAACTTGTGTTAGTAAACCATACAACATTTATTTGATAAGAAATAGATTTTCGACTGTTTGGAAGACAGCTCCGCAACTTCACTTCTCAATTTGCAACGGTGCAAGTAGAAAAGAGGCATTTTTAATGAGAATAGCATGGAAACTTCTGCAAATAGTGTATACTTTGGAACTCAGAAGCACCAAAAATTGTAGCTTCTTATACATATGGGTAATAGCACCAAAAGTTCCAATTCCACTAGTTAAAGGTGCATGTATGGAACAGATTCCAGTAGAAGCAGTGAAGTGCTTACAAATTCCGTGGTTCATAGCAGATTAAAAGAGAGGCTTTAAAAAATCTGCAGCAACAGCACATAAATACCTGAATTAACCACACAGCATTTTCACTGTAGATCTCGTTGTTAATAAACCAACTTGCCAGCTGGTCCCACTCACTTTGCTTCCTCCCATAAATGGAAATTCTATACTCTGCCATCTGCAAGAATAAATGATAAGGTATCCATGGTTTCGACAACAGCACAGTAGGCAAGCAGAGATCCAAAATGATTCTATTGGACATTTAAATAGATTCAAGAAGCAGACCCAGAGGTTAGAGCACTCAGTTCATCAATAGATTCAAACGACTGTAGAAGCATTTTTTCGTTCACGGAGTATGCCCCTCTAAAATAGTCACTCAGTCATAAAATCAGTCTTTTAAGGTGAACATCAATTAATTACATGATGCTAGCTGATTGTCAACTGAAAAAGTAAAAAGCAGCCATTCAATGCCCTAACAAATGTCCCAATATGATGTCTAGAGTGCTTTAAATATCAACGTATAGTAGTCGGCATTTAATGTCCTGAATGTAAGAACCAGCAAATAGCCTCCTGATTTCTTTTGATTGCAGGGGATATAGCTGTGTACATATAAGTTCTAACACCTCACACTGGCGCCTTAGACGAGACTCTAGAGTATTGTTTCTGCATTCTTAAAATAACTAGGCACATTCACGGCTTTCTTAGAAATAATTAGGCATGCCATCAGGGATCCATCACGAAGGATTGCTGATGTTTTTTACAAGAAGAATACAAGAAGTGTGGTCAGACCTGATATTTGCTTGCTTCAAGATCTGACAGAACTTCTTTTGTTACTTCTGCCAAAAATCGTCCTACAATCATAAATCTAGCAGTGAGTAAATGACAGCAGCAGGGAACAATTTTAAGCCATTAGAGTAGCTTTTGTTTGACTAGCCAAGCAAACAAGATAGCTGACTGGACTGTGCACAGACCTTGAATGAGATTATCCTGCTTTAAGAAGATTTCTCTGAGTCTACTTTGCCCACAAGGATTATACTTGAGATTGAATTTGTCGAAGCGATGAAAAGTGGTCTTATCAGCATGTACATCTAACAAGTCAACATTCAGATCGTGCCTGAAATTTGTGTGCTAGTTAATGAGAAGCAGCAAAACAGAAAAGTCTTTGCCGCTGACAGCTAGGAAAAAACCAATTGAAAAGATACAAACTAGGCTTACCCAGTCAGGTCTAAGCTCTCAAAAACTTCTTTAAGAGTGAGGTATTTTCCATCTCGAAATATAACAACCTGAATCGGATTGAACAAGCCATAAACAAACATGTGGAATATTAAGTGCATAACCTATGTAGGCCAGGGGAAGGGACATTACAGCACTTTAATATGCTCCGCATCAGAATGACAAGCTTTTCTGGTTCCAAACAGGCAGTCAATATCAAGACGAGAAAGCATATTACCTCATCAGGTTCCTTTCTTAGCTTGGATTTTATGAATCGGAGAAGATGTTTCTGGTTCATGCAAGCAGAATGATGTATATGCGTATCAACTTTTCTGATATTGTAAAAATCACGATGGGGTGCACTCTTCTGAGCCAGAAACTCCCTATCTGCATTTACTAACAGATAAAGACGAAACTTCTGCATGGGTTTAGGATTCAGATGTATGTTATCATAAGCTAAAGGAAAAAAAATGAGCTGCACCATCAAAACTGAAAACTAAAATACTACCTCCTCAAGAAACCGAAGACGATGATAGCACGCAGAATTAACATTTCCATTGGAAATGACCTTTAAAATATGATGCATATCAGTGAAGAATTTTGTCGCACTCGCAACGGGGAAAAGTTCTACCGAGTCTACAAAATGAAGGTACAATATCAACTAGCAGGAACAGCTATCCAATTACGCTTTCTCATCAAGTAGCGTAGCTCACCATGTTTGCTTGCATAAACATGTATAACACCATCTTCCATTCTGAAATCATGCTGCATGTATCAGGAGCAACATTAGTTAAATATTAAGAGAAGACGCATCCAGGCATTCACACGAAGAAACGCTACAGCAGGTGAAAGAAATATTAATGACATTATCTGTGATATATCTAAAAGCTCTATGGCTCCTTGCAGCATATGATGCATGTCTAAAAGAGGAAAGAACTTACATCAGTCTTCTCAACAGGAGCAAAGTGAAACGGATCAGCATTCTTTATAGTTGACGTAGCGTCTGCTGGCTTGTTCCATGGAGCTAAACTTTCCTTGTAAACATAGGCCTCACGGAGTTCGAGACATTCACGCAGCATTCTACGGACCTCTTCCTCTTCCATGCTTAATGGCTCTATTTATTAGTGGAACGATATCAAGCAGGGCAGGTGGAGAAAAGAAAGCTCTCAAAGAAAAAAATAGCAAATAAAGGGAAGCAAGAGAAAAGGAATTCTATAAGGTTATTTGAAAAACAGGCATTTATTCATGAAAAAGATAAGGTGGATAGGGAAGTAATGCATGTTAAAGGAGGCCATAGTGAACTAAAAAAATTTACACAGCTGGGAAACTAGCCAAATTCACATCAAATTAAGGGTGGCTAGTTTTGACTCAAAATTAGGCTTCGTGGGATTAAAAATAAAAAATAAAAAAGCAATCTTGACAGACCTTTCACCAGCTAACCTGGCTCTATGGTTTATTTTGAAGGTGCTAATTTAAGGTTTATCATCTACGGATACAGCATAAGTTTGCATATTTTTTGTCATCCTCATTCTTGTACAGCCACCCATCCCCCCCAAAAAAAAAAAAAAAAAGAAGGCGGGAGGGGGGAATAGAAAATTAAAAATGGCCGCATAGGATATTTTATGGCACCTATATTTCCTTCTTTTCTTTTCTTGTTCGTTATATCAGTTGACACTTCTTCCCTGCAACAATTTCAATTCTCAGCACTATATCACAGTTTCTCTCTCTTTCCCTCTCTTTCTTAGGCAAAGAAAAAAAATGTTACCCATCGAATTTGAGGAGAAATATATAAGAGAGATCCCCTTGTCAAACGTACATGAAAAATAATTAAATGAATTAAAGGCAGCTAAAATTCGCGATTTTGATGGTTCACTCACCCGGTATTGCAGCATTCAGTGGCAGAATGGTATCAGCAGTAAAATCATTTGCATCATCACCTGTTGGAGACATATCTACCTCTATATTGGCTGGCAAATCTAAAATAGCTTTTCGTTCACAAGCAATCACTCTGGTCTTCTGATCCACTGCTCCATTCTCATACTGAGGTTTATTAGGTAAATCAACCGACTCTTTGTCGGTCATTTTACCATCCTGCAAATTAAGCAACAGCAAACATGACATAACATTCTTCAGTAGCTTACGGAAAAAAGGCATTGCTCTCTATGAAGGTAGGAAACTGATGCAGAAAAAACTCCAAACATGAAATTAACTTGTAAAACCATCTGCAAAGGCTTTTTGAATCCATATTACTTGGAATCAAGACATCTTACTCAGGGGGAACAAGTAATGCCATATAATGAGGGGGAACCATATTCATCAACACCAATAGTTAAGTAATAGAAAATTGGAGCAGAACAACTTTCTTTTTGGATTGCTGCTATCATATCAACTGTGTACTTTTGTTCAGTACTAAATTTGCAGATATTGCTCTCTGCAAAAACGTATACAACTTTCACCCCACCTCTAAAGCATCTGGAAGAATCTAGAAGTAGCATACACAAATGCTCACAGGATCAGCAGAATGATTTGTGTTATAATTGAAGGGACTAACCTCTCCATTGCCTTGTTCATTGGAATGCACTGAACTTTCCATCTGATTTCTGCTAATAGTTTCAGAAGAAATACTTGTAGCAGAAGCAGAGGCCTTTAAAGAACTTGAACTCCCTGTAAATATGAATTCAGCATAAAAGAATACTTGATAATACAAAGATCAGAATAACATTAAGAAGCAGGAAAAGAAGCCAAAGAACTATATCCCTCTAGAGAACAACCCCAATCTGAAAATAGACAATCAAATCTTCAATTTTAAGCACCCAAAAACTTATTTATGGGGAGCTTACATCCTCTAATGAATAATGATCAACGACAAACAACACCACCCAGTACCAATTCCCAGCTCGGGCGAGGAATAAGGGATTAACATATAAGCAAGTGATTAAAAAAACCACTAAAATTTTGCCAAAAAAAAAAATCAATAGAAATAGCAAGAAACAAGATGAGAAAGCATAAAATTACCATGTCTTCGACTGAGTTGAAGCAAAGGCAAGTTTGATTTGTCAAGGGACGAAGATAAAGCACGGGTGGTGATCCCAATAGAGTGATTAACATCAAATTTGGGAGAATCATCATCAGCCCAATCATCGGAGAGACCCAAGTTAGGCTCAGAGGAAGGAATCCCATAACAAGGAATTGAACCTTCCTCCTCCTCCTGCTCCGCGCCGCTCCACATTGTCTCCCTAATTTCTCTCTCTTCGTCTTCCAAGCCAAGACCTTTTTGCCCTGCAGCTTTAGACTCAACTTCATTCTCTTCACCGTCCATGAATCGATTACTCCCTCGAGAGGCTACGTCCCTTTGGTGTCGGATTTCGATGAGGCGTTGGAGGACTTGGTGGACACTACGCTTGTGGATGAAGAAAGCAGAGACAGCCATGAGTGAAGCCCCAAAGAAGGCGGCCATTGCTAGGTGGAGAGAGGATGCAGGCGAAGATGGGTCCATCCTGAATGTCTCGTGCTTGAACTGGAAATGGAATCACTGGGTTATGGTGGGGTGTTTCGGAGGGGTTCACGGCATTTGAGGGCGGAAAGAGAAACCCTTCTGTGTTGCAGTTGCTGGGTGGTTAGTTATAGTGCTGAAAGAGCGAAAGAAAGAGAAAGAGTTTTTTTGTGCAAATGATGTTGGCGCTGCCTTTTGTTGATGGAAGAGAGGGAGGCTCAGGCTGAGGCTCAAGCTCGAATCAATGCTTTTATACACTGCTTCTTCCTGGAGAAATCGCCCCCTTCGGATATTTTGACCCACGTCACTTCGGCTGTGGGGAGACAGCTGGGTCTTTTGGGTTCATGCCTTAGAACCCCGGGTTCTTACAATAATAAAGCAACCCATCTACTGCTGTATCTAAACCAAACCATCTTGCCGAACATTCGAGTTTGGCTCGGTCAAAGCTCAGCTCTGACTCTAGACTAATCAAACCGAGCCCAATTCGGCTCAAAAGTATACTGAGTCGAGCACTCAGAGTTGTTGATTTTTCTTTCTCAAACACTTATGTGGAAACTCAACAATGTAAAGGTGCGGTATATACTTGGACACGATGGCATCTTGTGTATTGTTATTGCTTCTTTTTATACCTTTACTTTAGGGTTAGCTAAGTCAAAAACTCAAAGGATAAGACAATCAAAATCTGAAACGTGTTGCGACACCTCAAAATCAACCCAAGATTGTATACGCAATATAAGCAATAAGCACATAACTACACATCATGTTCCACTCCTCCTGCAAACAATTCTTTTCTCCCTCCAAAAAGTAAAACACATTAAATCTCAGAATGTGGATGTACATATGTAATTACTAGTGAAAGGGAGAGGCCTTCCCTCATAAGAAGCCTACTTTTCAAACTTAACTCATGAACCTAAACATGATACAGATAATTAAAATTGCTGTAAACACCTGAAATTTTACACGGTTATAAACTCAGAGAGATTTTACAACGGGGGAAAATTGTATACATCTGAAATTTCCAAAAGCTAACATGGACGTAATTCATATTGAGTTCGTTGTTGTACACAGCAATTCAGAGTCATGCCCGCTTGCCAAACACAGCTCGTGTAGTTCATTCGGAATCCATTCACCACTGGTGTGCCCACCCAACACCAAGATTCTGGTCCCACCGACCACGCAAGTACTGTGGCCCCAAGCAAACTGAGGTGGCTGGCCGGGAACATTAAGGATCCTCCACGAGGGCTTCTCCTCCGAAGGGTCCAACAGAAAAAGCTGAGATGGGGAGTGCAGCCCAGCAATTGAACCCCCAAATACAATGATCCTCCCACAGGGCATGCTCACAGCAACATGGTCAAGCCTAGGTGGAGGAAACACACCTCCCTGGCTGCTCATCCTAGCAAGTGTGCCACAATCTAATTGCCTCCATCGTGGGTTTTCGTCCCCTATATCAATTGTATAGGCCTCCCCTGACCGAAGTTTAAGCTGCCCTGTTTTCACCAACCCCCAAACATGAATATTTTTGTCCTCTCATAGACAGAAAGTGAGTGGCCCAACCTAGTGGGAGAAGCCCATGAAGTAGGTATCTCTCTCCAAATCGGCCTCTCTGCAGTAAGATCAAGCAAGAATGTATCACCAAGGAGCACCCCAGAATCCGTGCATCCTCCTGATATGACCAACTTGGACCCATCTATGGTGCAGGAGCTATGCCAAGATCGACGGACTGGAGGGTTCCTGCCAAATATTTCTCTCCAGGTTGGTTGTTCGGCATCCAAGTCAAGGACAAAGATGTCATTTAGCAGCCCGTTCCTTCCATACCCACCAAACACCACAAGCCATGAGCCATTAATGCAGGAGAGTGTATGACCCCACCGCCCAGGAGGTGAGGATTTGACACTCACACGGCACCACTCTGGGTTCTCAGATGTGAGGTTGAGCACAAATGTGTCGTCCATAGGCTGCATGTCGGCACCCTGTCCACCAAACAGCACTAGTCGGTTTCCAAGTGCGCAGGCACTGAAATTGCATCGTGAAGGCTCAATCGCCCCTCCTACAGTGAACTTCCTCCAGCAAACAGCCTCAAGAGTGGTTAATTCTCTGGCTAGGCGAACCCACCCTAATTTTTTCATACTGGGCTCCAAATTACCTGTCACTTCTCTGCCCCACAAGTTTTGACAAACCATCTTCCTTACATGTTCGTTTTTGGTCAATTGGTTCATCCTAGAGCAAACAGACCCGATGGATGTTACATCTCTCGGAGTCAAGCGTGACAGTATGTTATGGGCCAGGACCTCATCAGATAGTTGGAGAATTCCACACAGTTCCCTGCTCTTTGTGGACAGTTCATCCCCAAGGTCAAATTGCTGATCACAAGACTCCTTGAAAACTGGGTATGATGCAAGGTTTAGGTTCAGTTTTGCCTCCGAAAATACCTGGATGCCTATGATATGAGTTACAGTGCCATCATCTGCATGTAGAGGTTGAAGCCTTAGCCTGTTCACCAGGGGAGTGCCATTCTTCTTGAAGTTAAGCAGCTCTCCCTGGAACTCCACGCCTTCCTTGAGACATCTTCTCATCTCAGAAACAACAACGGGGTCTACCAAAGGATGCCTTCTTTGTGCATGATGGTCCCTATTCTGTAAGAAACGACTGGAAACGAAGATTGCACCGAGAATTAATGCAACGTCTAGCAACAGACCATGAGACTTAACCGCGTAGCTAAATTTTAGAGCTACTGAAAGTAAACCTGTGTATACCAACCCCAGCCATATAGATAATCAGCAAAGAGTGAAGCACAGGAGGAAAAAACGAAATTTACATGATCGAAGTGCAGGAGCAAAAACAGAATTTGGAAACCAAATTCAAGGTAGGGAGCAAAGTGAATTGAATCAAGACTCGAGAAAAAGTTTCAATTCCTCCTGCTGGAATTTCAGCAAAAAAACTTTGAGAACAAGACTGTTTTAGAGAAATAGGTTATGTATCTGTGGACAACTGAATCCTTACATTTGCTCTTCAACTATTCAAAAATCTTTACCCAAACGATCAATATCCCTCTTGCTGACCTCCACTCGACATGCTGACATACATTACCAACTATCATCACTTATACCTAGGCTGGTCTCCTTCCCCTTTTTTCTTTTTTTCTTTTTTTGTTTGTTTGCCCCCTGGGGGAGGGGAGGATGATAAGGAGCCAAAAGTTATTGTATCTTGTTCCTGATCCTCCTTCTGGAAATACGGGGTTCATCCACACATTCATACTAAGGGACAAACTTTTAAAATCCACCCCTATTTCCTTAGTCCTCTTCCCAGAAAAATCATTATCTCCTCCCAAATTGTGTCATGTCACCCCCATTTCATGGTATAGCTATTGCTCTAAAGACAGGGTGGGAACCGTGGGGGTCAGAAAATTCCATGAATATTCTCTAGAAAAAACAATTTGCATAAAAAATTAAATTTCCAAGAAACACAATGATATTGATACAACATGAGAATCTAAGGACTCTCTATCAGACTAGTTGAAGCAGTGAATACCCAAAAACTCAAGACATAGTACTTGCTCAATATTCAGAGTATTTGAAATCAGTGCATCGGATGCGCAGAGATTCAGGAGAAACACTAAATTATGGAAAGTGAAAAATGACTGACCAATTCCGACCAAGGACCTCATAGGCTCGGTACCCAGTGAAGATCTCAAAGACGCTGTTGACATAAATGATGGGGAAATCTGGTTCAAGGGCGTCGCACACAACAATCGACCAAGGCGTTGGAGACGAGAAGTTACGAAAATCATACAAGTAGTTTTGCTTGGGCTTCAACATTGGGTGCTGCCCATTGTTGCTTTCTCTCTCCTCCCCTGGGTTTCCAGAGCGAACTTTCCCCTCTTTCCCACTCGATTATTCACCAATTGTCCTTCCACCGCCATAGCCAACCAACCCTTCTTCGGCCTCGCCGCTTTCTGTCTGCCTTCTGCGCAATGGGTTGGTTTGTTGTATATTTTTCGTCCTGCACTTGGCAACTTATTTATGTTGAAGTTGCATGAACAAGAACCTCAAAAGTCAAAAATGCCCCGCTCTGTCACCAGCCGAATCAGCAATCAGTTGATGGCCTGGGGCGACTCAAGGTCAGACCTTGCGATGGAGGAGTACGTCATGGTAGGATGGTAGTTTGAAGCAAATAGCAGGGGCGAAGAGGACAGGAAGAGAATCCGCCGCGAGTGAAGGCGCGTGGCAAGCAAGAAGATATTTCTCTGAGAAAATAGTAACCTAATCAGCCACCATAAAGTGTCCACGTCATTATTTGTCGGCAACATGGCTGAGATATTTATGCCTATTGCTCGGTGGGGACTTGGTCACTTGGATAACAAATTACGATACTATTTTATTTTAATTTTAAAAATTATATTTTATACTTAATAGTTTTTCTGAAAAAAATTTCTTCTAAATTGTATCATATCATTAGGTTCGATCTAAAAACATGAACCACAACAATCTTCTTTCATTAAATTTAATCTCTATCTCTATGATTTTTTTTTAAATCTCTATGTTGCTTGTGCTTGAATACGTTTGTTTCAACAATTAAAGTAGTACTAAGTTATAAGAAGTGTTAGAATGACAAAAATAATTACAAAAAGTGTCGGTAAAAGTGGTTTAAAGTACTAAAGAGTGATAAGGAACGGCAAATAGTTGTAAATATATACGTGTTCAAAAAATGGTAAGAAGTAATCGAAGTAGTAAGCAACGGTAATAGAGATGCTCGAATAGTGAATACCGATGGAGTGAAAATGCGTCTTTTATTTATATTAACTTCGTAATTATTTAATCTATACACTATATAATGACAATCTTTTCAAATTTTGAAATGTCTGCAACCAGAGTGATTTAAGGAGTTTCGTCCAATAAAAAATAAATAATTTATTATTTAAAAAATAATTTTCCACTCATCTATGGACTCTAATAATAATAATAATAATAATAATAATAATAATAATAACAATAATAATAATAATAATAACAATAATAATAATAATAATAATAATGATAATAATAATAATAATCATAATGATAATAATAATAATAATAATAATCTATGCAATAATAATAACTATAATAACTATAATAATAATAATAATAATAATAATAATAATAATAATAATAATAATAATAATAATAATAATAATAATAATAATAATAATCATCTATGCAATATATAATAGTAATATTTTTAAATTAGTCAAATATTGTAATGGGAGTGATTGTAAGAAATTAGGGTAATCTTAACCATAAAAATTATTTGTCCATTGAATATGAGTCGTTGATGTAAATAATTAAATAAATAAATAAATAAATAATATAATTTATCCAAATAAAAAAATCCTTTTATAAATGAACTATCCTCCTCCTTTTTTTGTGTGTGTGATAATACAATCTCATTAGTATTTTTTTCTAATAAATCTATACAATATATAATAGTAATCTTTTTAAATAGACTAAATACTACAACAAGAGTGATTGTAGGAGCTTGGTGTAGTCTTAACCATAAAAATTATTTGTTCATTAAAAATAATTCATTGATGTAAATAATTAAATAAACGATAAAATTCATCCAAAGGAAAAAAAAGTTTCCCTTTAAAAGTAGACTGTATCAAGGTAATATTGGATCCCCTTGCTGAAAAATAAATAAATAATATTATAAAATTATTTAATCTAAATCTAAAAATTAAACAGTAAATAATTAGCCTTATTAATTTTAAAAAATATAAAACATAAAATAAAACCAAATTGAGCAGAAAATTAATAAATAAAAATTACAGAAAATTATATAACGAACTAAAATAAAAATCTGGACAGAATTAAAAATATAAAAAAATTTAAAATTTTTCAGAAAAATTAAACACAATTAAAACAGAAAAACAAAAACATAATCTAAAATAGAAAGTTAAACAAACAATCAATTACACTACAATACATATGAAAATAAATAATTAAATAAACTAGAATATTAAAACTATTTTTTGGATCGAAACATACACTAAAAACCTAAAATTAAAATACAAAAATTTAATTTATAAATTTATTAAATTAAAAACTTACTTTAACCTAAATTAGAAAATAAATCAAAAAAATAATTAAATTAATCATAAAAACTAACAAAATTAATATTAAGATATTAATACTCTAACTAAACCCTATAATAATATAAAAAATAAAATTAACCAAAGGAAACTAATTTAATCCAACTTCTAACAATTTGACTAAAAATAACAAAAATAAATAGAAAAATAATCTGAAAATTAAAATATATTAGGACTCAAAATAAAATTAATATAAAATTACTGAGATATCTATCCTATTATCAATCAATGTAATTCATTCTCACGTCAATCATTAGTAAAAACCCGTGAAAAATTCAAAAAAATATATTGATGACAAAAAGTATATTGAATGATTTTAAAGAAGGGATGTAATTAAGAGTTATTTTATTTAAGACAAATTATAGAATAATATTTTAGTAAAATGATATTCTATTATTTTTAACGGTATTAAGGTTAATTCACCAATATTTTTAACCTAAAAAGTATAATCTATATTATTTCAAATTTTGGTTTGATTTGATTTACATTTGAGAATCACAAGTTACGTTTTTTTTTTTTCCTTAGTGACTTCAAATTGTGACTCGATCGAAATCTAATGAGATAACTATCAAAGTGAACAATATATATTTAATTATATATTTTTGGGTGGATGAATAAGATATTTCATTAGATGAGAAAAGTTGTTCTTCCTTTCTATTAAAAAATAAAATATGTATTGTAAAGATGTAACAATACACTACTACAAAAACGCTATATAGCGACTGAAATTAGCGACGGAATCGAGTCCATCGCTAACTAGCGACTGAAACAACGACGGAATCGACATGTGTCGGATAAAACTTGATTAGCGACGGAATTAGCGACGGAATTTAATTCGGAGCTATTTTAGTCATTAGCGACGGACATAACAACGGAAATGGAAAAATTAGTGACGGATTTTTGAAAAAAAAGGTTAAAATTAATTTTTTTTTTATAATTAGTGAAGGGATTCCATCGCTATATCTATTTTTTAAAATTTTTTAACTTAGCGACGGAATCAGTCCGTCGCTAAATGTAGTTTTTAATTTTTTTTTAATTAGCTACGGAATAGTTCGTCGCTAATTCAAAATTTTTAAAATCTTCAATTTGCCTCCAACTTTAATTTGAAAAATATAAAAATTTTGAAATTTGAATTAGCGACGGAAAATTCCGTCGCTAATTCAAATTTCAAATTTAAATTTGCCGCCTATTTTATTTTTCAAATTTAAAAAATTTTCAAATTTTTAGTTGGCGACGGACGGTTCCGTCGCCGATTCCGTCGCTAAATTAAAATTTGAAAAATTTTACGTTGGCGGGCTATTAAATTTTCAAATGTGTTGAAAATTTAAAATTTTTAATTAGCGACGGACTAATTCCGTCGCTAATTCCGTCGCTCATTAAATTTTTAAGTAGCGACGGATTAAATCCGTCGCTATTTTCGATATAAAATCCAAACTTCAACGAGACTCGGCAAACATAAGGACAAATAGAAGTGAGAGTGTGAGAGAGCGAGAGGAGAGGCAAATCGATCGTTCGCCACCGCCGTTCGTCGCCCGCCTCCGCCACCACCGTACACGTCACCAACTAACCACCTTTAACCTCTTGTAGGTATGCTTTCTCGATCCTCCCTCATTGTTGGTTGTATTTATAATTTACTTTGTTTACTATAAAATTTCACATTTTAGAGGATTTGATATAACTTATTTTGATAGGCATGGTTGGAATGAGGTAGAAGATGAAGATAATGAGAAAGAGGAAGAAGAAGAGGAAAAGGAAGATGAAGAACATAACTTGTGTTTGTATAATTTACTTTGTTTACTCTTGTTTTTATTTTCAATTAGTTTTTATGAATGTTTGAAGTTGGATTATTTATGATTTTTGTGTTTGTATATGATTTTTGTATTTGAATTAAAGTTGAATTTGATGTTGTTATGTTATCGGATTATTTTCGATTTGTATTTAATTGTAGATTTTTGTATTAACCACTCAAAACTATACAAAATTGCAAATTTTTTAAAAAATTCGCTAAAAATCAGCGACGGAAATTTTCCGTCTCTAATTTTGAAATTCCATCGCTAAATAATGTTTTTCCGTCGCTATTTCCGCCACTATATGACGATTTTCTAGTAGTGATAGCTTCGTCATTGTTTGGTTTATTAATTTGTTAGGAAGATGTGGTTGAGGTGACTAAAGAACATGGTATCGGTTTCAAACTAATTTTTAATTCGTGGCTTTAAGTTTTGAAAGTGATTGAATCAGGTAAGGGTCGATCAATTGGAGGAGGTCTCGTTATGATTAAGGTATGAGTTTAACTACTTATTTATGTAATTTTTTGTCTAATTTGATTTGTTTGGATCATGAGTTTCTCTATCTTTCCACTTCCTTTTTAATTTTGTGTCTATTCTATCATTTTCAAAATACGACATGCATCCACGCTTTTACCATACTTATGTTAAGTGTGGAAATGGTATGAGTGGACAAATATTCCACAAACTAAATAAGTTAGATGAGAGTCGTCTTTAACCACACACTTATATCCAAAGAAAACACCATCACTCGCCATACTTATATCTATGGACATATTACCCTTTGAGCGAGTCTTTTTTTCCTATTACCAGTTTGCGCTTGAAGCAACTTCTACCACTGATATAGACACTTAGGTTGTCACCGGTTAAAGTACAAAATTCTTTTTGAAATTAACTAGGGTTAATTAAAATATATTATTTTTTTTACTCTTTATGCCATATTTTTTCTCTCGAAAGGACGACGTAGATCCGCCTTTGGATTAAAAATACTTAGTTCTTATTCAAATTAGGGTTCTGTTCATTAAGGTGAATTTTTTTAGTTTTATTTTATTTTACTTTTCTTTAAACAACATTAAGAAAAAAAAAGATATAAAGCGGGCACATGTGAAATTTACTCGATTAAGTAGAAAATAAGAGAGAAAACGATATTAGAGTTTGAGATTTGAGGTTTGAGGTTTATTTCTTATTTTGATTTTTTCAATATATTGGGCATTATGCTATAAAAGAGAGAAATCGAAAATTTACATAAAAATATTTCCTTGATGTGTTTAATTTTTATAAAAATTCTTTTCAATTATTTTTAAAAAAATTTCTTTTTGATTGTAAATTTAGTATTTGACTTATATGATTATCATAAATTGTCCAATGCGAAAAAAAATCTTTTTATGTATTTCAATTATCTCAAAATAATCGTCACGCTTATTATCCGCCACGCTTATTATTCATGCTAAATAATCATTTTTTCAATAAATGTAAATCACCACTCTTAATATACATGGATATACCTTAATAGGTTAATACCACTCTTACAAGAGTGGTTATATTTTTCTACATTATTATGTGTGAAAATGATTTCGAGCAACTCATTTTTGCTTATTTTTCTGCCACACTCAATCATGTGTAATTAGATAAGGATGGAAGCATACCATATGTTGATTGTAGCATTTTCGATTATTAATCTCATTTATTAAATGTAGTTATTAAATATTTATTTTTTTAGTTCATAACTTATTAAGGAGTATTACATTACTCAGTGCATAGCACGAGTCCAAACTAGTTATTTTAATATTAAACCTAGATAAACAAAGTTTGACTACCACTACAAGCAACAACAACTTATATAGTGGGTCCACTTATATGGGGTCAGGAAGATTAAAATTTAAATAGTCTTATCCTTATAAGAATTTATATTTACAGAGAGATTGATTCCAAAAAGTACATATTAAAATAAAATTTAATTATTTTTTATTAGAAAAACTTTGGATTACGAATGAAGCAAAATTCATATAACTGCAAAAAAACAAGTAGCATTATATAAAAAAATTACTTATGGTCTATTGAAGTTTGGTATAAACATTTACATAACCTATAATTTTAAATAAATCATTTTAAAAACCTTTAAATCTAGGTAAATATTTTAGATGACGAAATCGGACGAGAAAGTTGTTTTTCGGGTTGAAGAATAACGAGGCCTATGTTTAAAGTAAATGAGAAACAGTGGTTATAAAGTAAAGGTGATGACAATTACCAAGATTATGATGATGTTTATATAATTATATTGGCACGCTAAACTTAATTTCTTAAGAAATAAATTTACTCAATAGGCTATAAACAAAAAATTGATTATTGTGTTTCTTCTATAGCCATCACCATTAATTAGTAAAACTTTGAAAATTCACAATAGAGCTTTGAGTTCACTCAATCCAAGAAACTACCTGCCCATTTTGGATTTCCTAAAGAGGATGAAAACAATTTTTAAAAAAATGAAAAAAGGGTGACTGAGGTTTAGGGATAAGTCGATTGTGATCTTATGACATGATTTAATTTCTTGTGAGTTTAATCTCATTTTTCAATTTTAATTTATACTTTTACACCTAATGATTTGTGGGTTTATGTAATACTGGGACATAACTGGTAGAAGTTAATGTTTTCGAATTCATATTGTTTATTTTTCTTAGTGATTAGATTGAATTATTATTTATTGTAACTTAAAATGTGCATTATAAAGTATCGTCTAACTATATTGAGAAAATATTATAACATAACGGCCCCATAAATTTGCCACTTCAATTTTGCAAGAGTTTTGTATGAAATGAAATTTTGTACTTTGTAGTATTTGAAAGATGTTTATACGTAAGGGTGTACGTGAGTCGAGCCGGCTCGTGAGGGCATAAAGGCTTGCTAAGTCGAGCTTGCGGCGAGTTCGAGTTGAGCCAAGCCTGGATAGTTATCTAAGCGAAGGTCGAGCTTGTAATTTTGAAGCTCGTAAGCTCGCCGAGCCTACACGAGCCGAACGAATGAACGAGCTCACTAGTCGAGCAAACGAGCCTGGATACTATTTTCTTAAGTGTGTATATTGTAATTGTTGAAAAAAGGAGTCTCAATAAAGTTAAAATTTATGTTTTTATATTAAGTATATAAAGCGTGACTTTGAACCTAAAAACAAGAGGTTAAAAAAACATAGTGAACTAACGAGCCAAGGACGAGTTGAGCTCAAGCTCGAGCTTTTGATGAGCCGAGCTTAGGCTCGAGCTTTTGACAAGCTCGAGCTCGAGCTTGATTTTTCCGAGTTTGGCGAGCCACAAGACTAGTTCGAAGTATAAACGAGTACTCATTAGCCGAACTTTGAGCTTAGCGGATTCGGACTCGACTCAACTCGAATACATCTCTATTTACAAGTATATGAAATAGGACATAAATATGAGTTATTCAGAAAGTATATATTTTCCAGTGCTTTCTTTACTATGTACCCAAATTTATTCCACAAAAATGTTATTAAATACGAGTTATCCATAAACATAATGGTCAATTATTGTGCTCTAAAATTACGAGTTTGAGCAAATAAAAATATGCAAGAATAATAGCAAAAACAGAGAAATAACACATCCTTCAAATATAGAAAGTCACTGTATATAATTATACACACTAACTAAACTATGAATTCGAGTTTGTAAATTTAGTGACATAATAAGACAGATATCCGACTGTATATCATAATTTCCAATTTTGATTTCTAAAAGGGTAACAAAAAGAGGGTAGGAGGACTTAAATAGCCTCAGACAATGTCGGAACCAGCACCTCATTTCTTGGTTTGCTTGAAGCGTAATGTATTCGTGATGACTTTTGGTGGACTTCGAAAAAGCTTATCATTGGATGACCTAAGGTATATATATGGGCTGTATTGACTCAAGTCCATAAAGCCCGACATGGACCTCATATCCAAATCCTTCCGTTGCCTTTAAATTAGGTGGACCTTTTATAATTTTGGTTATTTTTGGATATAAGTGAGTCCCCGAAAATCGAATTATGTTTACAATTTGGTACGGTCAATTCGAATTTTGAATTCTAATAGTTTATATTTGGATTTAGTTTGGGTTATTATAGTTAAGTTTAAGTGTTTATTTATTTCAACAATTAAACTAAATAATTAGCAGGTAGAAGTATTTAGGAGTGGTTAAGAGCAGCTAGTATTCACGTTAGCAACATTTAGGATCAGTTTGGCATTGAAAAAGTTTCATATGTATAAGTAATAGTTAGGAGCAATTAGTAACAAATTAGGAGCATTTAGGAGCAATTATGAGTAATTTAAAATAGCAGGCATCAATTATGAACGTTTAATAACGATTATGAATAATTTTACCTTAAAATTATATATACAAATAGTGGTTAAGACCAACTAGGAATAATTGTGATAGTTAAAAGCAATTTGATGTAATTATTAGTAGATGAAAGCAACTAGGAATAATTGTGATAGTAGCTGGACTTAGATGTTTGGCAATGAGTAAGTAATTATCGAGAAAATAAAGAACAATATGACAAGTACAAATTAATATTTGAACCTTCTATTTCGGTGACTTCTTCTCTATTTAGAGGTTTGGGTGGTCTCAAAGGGGTGTTTTTCTTTTCGAGTAGACAATATTATGGTGGTTCTTTATAAACTGTCTCATACAATGCTTATTATTTTATTGGGTGATTTGGTTGTCTTTGGAATGTCTAGTTAAAACTTGGAGCATTATCTTGCAGGAAGTATGACAAGTTCCTAATGCATCGTTTTTTGTTCTATTTTCACTATGTTTATTCTTGACTATTATCTTAATGATTTAAAAAATTAAAATATAATCTTGAATTATAAAATTTTCACATGAGGATGATCCTATATAATAGAATAAAAAACAGACGTGGACATAGGATCACCATGCCACAATAGCATCCACCTTCAACTTCTTTGTCTCTTCCTTTTGGCCACTACTCCACTGCCTTTATCATCGTTATCGTGATCATGATCATCATTTGATGTAATTCTCTTGTACAACTCAATTAAGCAGTGAGAAATGGAAGTAGACAGCTTTTACGAATCTAAAAAGTAGTTGATTGCCCTTTACTAAAAAAGATAGGATGATGAATGATGAATCTTTGTCTCATGTTCACATGAAAACCCACTTGTAAAAAGCTGAAGATTGTTGATCAGTGATCAGCATTGAACAAAGGGCGTCTTTAGCTAATCATCATGTTTTTGAAAATGGACTTTCGAGATCCCAAAACGTTACCCTCAACGAGCGATGACAAAATAGAATCCAAGCAACCCAAAATCTGAAGATTAGACATTCTGTCTGACCCCATCTTCTCCATTACGCGAGAGAGGGTATGTGTTGTTTCGTAGCCAATCGAAGACATTGCTTTTTTCTAAAACTGGGTTATCGACTTCTGGGCATTTTCCTCTCTCCTCCTCGGTGAATAGGAGTTCTTCGTTTCTTCGCGCTGGATATCTATCTGGGTTATCAATGTTTGGAGTAAACTGCCCTTTCACATATTGGGCGCAAAGTGTTCGACGAAATGCCTGAACGATGGTCTCGCTCATCATATCTTCTTCTTCTACATATTTCACGGTTTCTTGTCAACCCTTCTCGCATTTGAACCTGCCACCTCGCTTCTTTTCCGCCGGTTGGGTCATTAGCCTACCGAAACGGCAGCACCTGGTCCGCCTGAAGAGGAGACAAGTGAAGCAGGGCCAGCAAAATCAGTTTTTGTTTGAGTTTTATGATTATTGTGGGGTTGTGAGGATGTGTAAGAGGGAAGAGGAAGGGGAGCAGGCATTGGAGCTGGAACTGTTGGAATTTATGAAGAATTCGAAGAACCCAGAATTGTTTCCTAGCAAAAGGGAGCTGATTGAGTCTGGTAGGGCAGATTTGGCTGAGGCAATTGAGAAGAGCGGTGGGTGGATGTCAATGGGCTGGGAGGATGATGAGGATGAGAAGGTGGAAATTGAAGATGGTTCGGCCAGGAATTCGGAGTTTTACGTTGGTCAAAATGGCAAAGAAATTGAAGCAAGAATTGGGTCTGAGCTCAATGACCATGACCCTGAAGGTATTTCCTTTTCGGGCGATTCTTCACCGGCCTCTTCTTCTTCTGGTCGATCACTGTGAGAACTTTCTTCAAGTTTTGTAATTGTCTCTCTTTAGTATTGGTTCTTGTCGTGTTTTCCTCCATCGTAGAATTTGACGAAAGTTACTTTTTTAGTCATTGCTTCTTGGTCAAGATGTGGATGATTGTGGTAGTCCATTTCTTTTTTCTTTTCTTTTTTTTTTTTTACGATTGCAAAATTTGTAAAGAATTCTTAACTTTTGCTTCTTGTTCTTTGCTTTTAGTTTCGTGAATGCAGCTTGGTTCTTGGGAAGTGATAGTTATATTAACAATCTGCTGGTCTCCCTTAAAAGGAGTTTGTTTGCTTACATGGTTGTTTCTTATATAATGAAACTTCTATGAACAAGATAGTATTATGCTAATATTTTTTGACTTGAAAGTGATGGGGAGAACCAAACATATGTCCTTTATGCTCTTTGACGTGGATCCCCCTCCTTCCTCTTTTACAGAGAAATGACCACGGAAGATGATAGTGGTATTGACGGTATACTGAATCGATTGGAGAGGCAGAGAAGCCTTACTTTTGGTCTCAGTAAGGAGAAAAATGGCAGTATAAATCATGTTCCTGTAGATGTGGTGGAAGATGAGCAGAGTGTTGACATGCCGAAGGATGCGGGTGAGTTGTCTTTTTCTCCGCGCCGCCCCCTACTTGTGTTCACCTGGCTGTGTCCCATGTTGACATTTTCCTCCATATTTCAGATGTTGAATCATGTTCTTCCTAATATTGTTCTGTTTAACTTATGTGAAACATCACTAGTTTTTGTTTTTCTTTGTGTGCCAGCATCTCGAGTTAATAGGACTGTTGCTGTCTTCATGCATTCTCCCCTCCCCTCTTCATTTTTTTGGTCTGGAGGGGTGGGGGGGTGTTTGTTCCTATGCTGCTAGTAGTATTCTTGTTCTTTCCTGATTGTTTCATCTTTATTTGTATACAAGACTGATCTACCATCGTGCTGCTAACAAGTGATTTACAAGAATACTCCCCTCCTATGGATGAGACTTCTCTGTAATTGTGCCTTTTGGTTGAGGAGAACAATTGCAGCTCGAGCACATCATTTTTGTGTCTGCAGAAATAGATATTGTATAAAAGTGTGACTTAGAGTCATTTTGTTGTAGAAAACAGTTACCATGCTGAAAGAAATTCTGCTGCTTCATTTGAGCGCCAAATCAGCGATAGACTGAACAGATCTTATTCAAATAAATCAAATAGTGACACATGGAGAACATGGAGCATTCAGAGGGCTGGAGTTTCAAATGCAGAGTTTGAAGGTTTGTGATCTTCACCTAAGCTGGACAGCTTGTGATTGAGATTTTTGAGAATTATATTGTTTGACCTATCATTCAGTTTCTTAAAGTTATCTGTGGTCCTGTCATGCTCAGCTGCTGAAATTGAATTTAGTGGAAGCACAAATGGAAGAACGACTAATACATCTGCTGACGAAATAATTGTAGTCTCAACTGATATTAAGAAGCCCTTGGACAAGATCAGGGATGTAGACTCGTCTGTTACAGAAATCAGTCAAATTGATATAAAAGATCGCCTTCAGCATCTTGAACTTGAGCTTTCATCTGTACTCCGCTTATTAAGGTCGAACAGCTCTGGTGTGTCTGAGAAGGTGCGCAAACGAAACCACATCACTCTTATTTCATCTATGATATCTAAAGATTTGGAACTTTACTTGTCTAGAGAAATTTACCTGTTGGACATCTTATTGGATGGTTGCTTTATTTTAGGATAGAGCAAATTTCACCTTGAGCTTATCAGATGAATGTTAGTGCTGCCCATAGGATATCCTAGTGCATTATGTAATTATTACTGTGTTAACAGTTAGAATGAAATTTGACTCCGATTCTTTGCATGACAGCATATCTTGAATTCTTGCTTTTCGGGAGTGAAAATTTAAATATTTGGGGAAAGAATATGTGAACTCTAAAGTCAAACCTAAATGTCACTGGTTTATCGATTCATTATCATCATTTTAATTAGGTAGAGTTTGGTTTGAAATTTAACTGACTTCAGTTTATTGTGCTGCGTGTTCTAGTTCCATCCAGTTCAATTGCTTGACTTATCTTTTAGAGCCAAAATTACCATTCACTATTCACTCCTCTTACGGTAGGATTTAGAACTGTTATTGGAATTCCGAGCTCTATCCATTGAACATACCCTTGCACCTTCCTGTTCCATTTCTTGGATCCATAGCGAGCAATCCCAGCATCTTGGGCCAGTCTACTTGGTTATGGCATTGAACTGTTGGCCTTGGCATTGCTTCATTCTCTCTTTCATTCTCATGTTCTCTTTGATTGCTTGCTTTCACCTGCTCCGAGAATTCTGGCTCATCATATCATTCCAGAGATTTAAGGATCATTTTGTTGGGATTGGCGAATCTGAATATCAATCTCAGCCACTGAGTTTCTAATTCCTCAATTAGCATGAATTATGTAGATTTAGATACACTAAGGTAAGAGGGTCCATAGAGAGATTGACTCTCATTCAAGAAGCTTGAAGTACCACTTGGCTTCATTGTTAACTTATTCAGCAAACTTGGAATCTCAGAGGTTGTTATCCTGTTGGAAAATTCTTCTTCAAATAAGGTCTGAGATGTGGCAGAACCTTTACAGCATTGAGGTTGTGCTACATTCTATACCCTTTATATGCTTTTACAGCAATGAAAACTGGAGTTTGTAGTCCACAGTGGCCATTTGTGCTGCCTAATACTATTGAAAATATAGCCTGATTTCTGCTTTTCTGAGAGTTGAAGTTCGAGTTGTATTTTACCGCAATTATTAGGTTTGATTTCAATTCTTAGTAAAGTCATACTGTAGCGCTTCCTAATAAAAATAAATAATGGCGCCATAGTCAAATCATAATAGTCGAGCCCTTAGTTAAAGTTCACTTAACTTGAAAACCTTTTTTGGTCCTTTTTTCTTTTTGTTTTGTTGGGGGTAAGGGGTGGGGATGGGGTGGGGTATGTAGTAGATGATATGGAGCTCCCTAGCCAAAACCCCTCAAACACCAACCTTCACACCAAGGGAAATCAAGCCTTACCCCCGAGTTCAAGCCACAATCTGGCCTGCTGTTTTGATCACTTTTTGGGAGTTCATTCTAGCAAGATTTGATCGTTTGAGCCTCCTTGATGGCTCATTTCCACGGCTCTTGTTTGGGTTTGATGTTACAACTTTGAAATAAGGGAATTTAGGCCACAAACTTCAAAATCCAAACTGCCCCTCTTAAACCCAAAATTAGGACTATTGGGTCAATTTTTGAACTTCCTTTTTTAGTCCAAATAAGATCATTTTTGGGAAGCTTTTGGCATCAATTAGGCCCTTTTCAAGTTCCATCGAATTTGGACACCATTTGGGCCCTCAAATGTACATGTTTGGCCAAAAATGCATGATGAGGTTCCGAAAAGCATTTGCTGTATTGTCGTAGTCATGGTAAATGTTGACCAAACAAAGGAGTTTTGATCTCATTCAGTATTGAGCGTATTTGGATCTTCTCCATTGGTCAAGTTTCAATCCTATCCCTTAAAGCTAATTTTTCTCCTGATTTTGGACGGCTGCCACATTTCTCAGCGGCATCTTATTCTCCGAGAAAAACATCTTGTTCAAATATGGAATATGTTAGGAGGGCTTTGTTTTCAGAATGCACACACTTATTTGTTGTAATGTTTTCATTGGTTAGAGTTGGTGGCTTACTACTGGAATCTTATTGATCCATAGTAGCTTATAGATGCTTAAATTTCATTGGATAGCCTAACTAGCTTGAGGGAAAGGGGTGGCCGGGGGGCACGGGTTTTGTGGCTATTATTGTTGTCTTGATGTGGAATTAAATTATCTCTGGGTCATCTCTCTTTTATTCTAAAAACTTTTCTCCCTCTCAAATCAAAACACAAAACTCACAAAAGTTTTCTTTAGTTTCGAATTCTCACAAAAAACCGAAGTTTATTAATTATTTTGGATAAAAGTTTGCTACTTTATTTTGGCTTCTTTGTAGACCTTAGCTCTCATGGCGAGCTTCATCAAAATTGTACGGATTACATGAGCAGGGTGGTTGAATGGCCACATGATCATGAAAGGATACTGAAAGAATGCTTGCGTGAACTGTTATACAGCTTTATTTTGCTTAACGACTGGTGCACATAAGACCTCCCTGCTCCTATACCTTTCTGTAGGCATTGTTGGTCTGAGGCACTCAGTTTATCATGTGATATAAAATGGCAGAGTTGAAATATGGATCTTCTACTCTATTCCTGATCGTACTTGAGCCATTGTTTAGTTGCTTTAATGTATAGTTTTAACTTGTATGTGCTAATTCTCGTGATAGGCCGTGGATAGAACTGGTGGTTAGTGAATTAATTCCTCCTCAGAGAGATGCCTGCTATAACATGGAGCACATATACTAAATAGAAACTCTTTTTGCTGATATAGCAGAAATCTGACAAGGTCCTTCAGATTTACTGAAAATTTTCCAACTTCAGACTGCTTTGTCTTACATTGAATTCGATAATTTAGCTGTAATCTAAAGAGATACTGGAGGATTTTCTTAATACAAATTTTATTTTGTATGTGTTGCATGTATTTTCCGCAATTGGACTATTGGGTGTAGGTGTAGGCGTAGGCTTACTGCTGGCTTCCCTGGAAAAAGGAAAAAGAATGTTGCCAATGATTGATCGATTGATTTTTAAAATGCTAGGTTCTTTCAAGTTGGTCTAAGTAATGTATAACAAATTATTTGTTTACTCACTAGATACCATGTATGAATTTTGTGTCAGGTGATGGAGTACATTTCTGAAGACTTGAGAAAGCTTTCTGATTCTTCAGAGTTTCAGGAAAATGAAATTATGAATGCACGGGAAAAGTTGAGGTCAATACGTGCAAAGCTAGCCGTACTAGAAGGCAAAATGGCACTAGCAGTAAGGTGAGCTCTATCCTAGTTTCTACTTTCTATTTCCTCATCCCCCTCCCCTTTGTCAGATGGTGAGTGGAGAAGAATACCAGCTGTGAGCAGCGGGATTACAAGGATTTCTATACATATTTTTGGTAGCTTCTGTTTTAGTTTAGGGCTATGGCATTAGTAACAAAATAAGGTAATGGAATTATCCTATGTAAAAACAAATTCGTACAGAAGCTTGTTTGATTTGAGTATTGTAAATATCAGAATCCTACCCATCTTTTTAATCAGATCTACCCCTCCCCATACCAAGCCTCCTTTCCATGTACTTTGCTCAGCCTCCTCTTACCGTCTTCTCCCTTTCCTACATCCTCTGCACTAACCATCCTAATTCTTTTCTCTATGCACTCATCAAACCACCTCTTGTCCCCTCTCCCCTCATTTGCCAGTTGCACTGCATGGTCCCCAACCTCAACCCACAACCAATCCGACCCCCGAGTATCGACAATGGTAAGGTTGAAGACTTAAAATAGCTTAAATCTTGGAACTGCTGGATTAAGGACCTGGGATAGCAGTGCTTGGGGACGAATGGAGAAAGCTGACAGGATCTCGAAGAGGTGAAGGTTAGGTCTGGGGATGATGGATTTGCATGGGGTGTAGAAATGCCAATTGTGGGAGAACAGGATAGTGGAATTGATCTCTTTGATATAGCCTATAGTTATAATGATGATATCCATTGACACCCCCTCCCCACTTATGTGTGTAAAATCATTTGCTTGGGATTTGGTGTTGGGGCACCTTTTTTTTTTAGGGGGAGGGGGAGGGGTTGGATAAGCTGAGGTGATCCACCGGATCAAAATGACGTCTGTGGTGGCTAGGATGTAAGACAAATCATATCGAGAGGATTGCTTGATTCCATACATTTAGACCCTAGAGTGCTTGATTCCATACATGTAGACCTCTAGTGAGAGCTGGCACCATATGAAGTATAGTTAGTCGGACCCCAGTTTGACATTAGTCCTTCTGTCCTTTGGGATGCTTCTCAAATCTAATATTCTCATATGTATTGCAGTGATGCTCAGAAAGTACTCGGATGAGAAGCAAAAGAGGATTGATAATGCTCGTAAATCCCTCCAACTTCTTCGTACCACATGCATAGTTTGGCCTAATGCTGGCTCCGAGGTGCTACCGGCGGGCTCCTTTGATGGATGGGCTACTCAGGTGTGGGCTTTCTCTCAAACCATTTGATGTGTGGAATTGATTTTCTCATACAAATTGAGTTGAATGCAAGATAGATATTGTGAAACCGTGTCGAATTACATGGTCAAAAATTTGAATAATTCCTCGACGTTGTGAACTCAATTAGATTTGGAAACACTCGTGATTGGAGTGCCATGTGTCACGGAACGCTCTAGAAGAACCCGAAATCTTCTAGAGTTCTCTCCTTGATTCCGGAAGAGCCGGAATCTTCTAGAGTTCTCTCCTCGATTCCGGAAGAGTCCGGAATCTTTTAGAGTTCTCTCCTTGGTTCGGAAGAGCCCGGAACCTTCTAGAATTCTCTCCTTGGATCCACCAAGGACTCTCAAGTTCTAGAATGTTCTACACTTATGTGGATACATGGATATTTGTATAGAGAATTCTAGATACGCAATCTTAGCCGTTAGATCAAATAGATCTATACCGTCCATTGAGGAGGGAGCCATGTATATATACCCCCATGGGGTCCTCATTTGTAATGATCCATTCCAAGAGTTCAACACAAAACATTCTCCCAAACTCTCACTCTCTCTAAGTGTCTTTGCTTACTTAGCTCTCTCTAGTTTAAGTTAAGCATCGTTAAGGCTTACTAGCAAGCTTACAAAAAGGGTCTCGAGTCTAGTTTGCTAGCGCCGCACGGTCCTAAGTTTGAGTGAATTATCGTTCCGTGACGGTTGGTATCGTAGTCAAAGTTTGGGCAAGAATGTCGAGCATCACGGAAGGAGGCCAACAACCACAAGGGGGCAAGAAGGGCCGGGAGAAGTCCCGGGAGGGGAGGCTGTTGCCGCTCTCGAGGAAAGGGTTGCCTAACCGTATAGCATCCTTGACGGCTTAAGGGAAGAAGTCGACACCCCGACTCGGAGTGTCGGGGAGCTCGAGTCTAAGGAAGATGACTCGGAGATCAAGGAAGAGATGCAGTTGGCCCTCAATGCGGTAGTCTCGGACTTCACCAAGGAGGTGGCCACCCTAAAAGCCACAATGGAGGCCAAAGATAGTGAACTCAAGGCTGCTCTCGATGTTCAACGGGAGCAAAAGGAGGAATTGAAGGCACAAATGAAGTTGTGCACGGCTGCGGTGGCCAACGGTGGCTAGTCCAGGGAGCGACCGCCTCTAGGATGAGTGCATCTAAGCCTCCAGGACTACAAGGGAGCCGGGAGTGCGAAGAAGATTGACAACTTTCGTGGGGACTCGAGGCTTACTTCAAAGCCTCGTGCATCAAGGAGACGACCTTAAGGTGAGTAACGTTTCCCTCTTTCTTAAAGATACGGCTCTTGTTTGGTGGCGACGTCGATGTGACGACGTCAATAGAGGGTCCGACCTGTTACCACATGGGAGGCATTCAAGGAAGAACTCAAGAAGCGGTTCTATCCCACGGATGCCCAACGGGAAGCGCGGGTTAAGCTCCGACACCTCTAACATAAGGAGGGTCATATCCGAGAATATGTGAAGGAATTCCAAGAACTACGCTTGGAAATTCCTTCCATGGGTGACCAAGATGCCTCGTGCTTCTTCCTCGACGGCTTATGTGGATGGGTCGGGATGGAATTAGAGAGGCGAGGAGTACAAGACCTCGCCTCCGCAATTGCTGCCGTCGAGTCGCTCTACGAATTCAAGTCCTCAAAGGGACAAAGCAAGAAGGTGGATCACCCCAAAAGTGGGGGAGACCGTGACAAGTCTCCTAAGAATGGAAAGCCGTCCTCTTACAAGGACAAGGGGAAGTCCAGGAGGGACACACCAAAAGGAAATCTCTTGCTTCCTTTGCAACGGGCCTCACCGAGTCTTTGAGTGTCCAAAAAGGGGCAAGCTTGCCCCTCTAGTCATGGAAGAAGAGCGACAAGAGGAGAAGAAGCTCGCTTCTATGAGGCTTCTCAATGCCATCCAAGCCAAAGTGGAGGGACAGCCTCGTGGACGCATGTACGTGAAAACTCACATCAACGGTAAGCCACTACAAGCAATGTTGGATACAGGAGCCGATACGGTCTATATGGCCAAAGAGCTTGCCGAAGAGATTGGCCTCTCCTACACCAAGGAGAAGGGCTTTGTCAAGGGGGTCAACGCTAGGAGTCTCCCAATCGAAGGTGTTGCGCGAAACACCGAGATTCGGATCGGTCGATGGAAAGGTAAGGCCGACATCATTGTTGCTCCCTTAGATGATAAGAAATTTTATCTTAGCATAGATTTTCTTGATACGGTGAAGGTATTCTTGGTGCCTTACACCAATACCATGTGTATCATGGAGACGGGACAACCTTGTGTCGTCCCCGTGAAGAAGGAGATCGATGAAAAGAAAATTCTCTCCGCTCTTCAATTCTCCAAGGGCGTCAAGAAAAGAGAACCAACTTTCATCGCCGCCCTCATAGAGGATGATGGGGCTAAGGATATCCAAGCTCCTAGAGCCGTCCAAGAGGTGCTTCGGACGACTTTCCGGATGTGATGCCCGCCGAGCTACCGAAGAAACTTCCTCCAAGGCGGGAATGGATCACACCATTGAGTTGGAGCAGGTGGCAAAACCACCTGCATTCGCCCCTACCGCATGGCACCTCCGAGATTAAAGGAGCTACTTGGATGCTCGGGTACATCCGTCCCTCAAAATCGCCTTATGGTGCGCCGGTTCTTTTCCAAAAGAAGCATGATGGGTCCCTTCGTCCGTGCATCGACTACCGGGCACTTAACAAGATTACCATAAAGAACAAGCACCCGATACCGCGCATCGATGGTCTATTCGATCAATCGGGAGATGCAAGGTACTTCACCAAGTTGGACTTGAGAAGCGGGTACTATCAAGTCCGCATAGCTGAAGAGGACGAGGCAAAGACGGCATGTGTCACACGCTACGGTTGGTACGAGTTTCCGGTCATGCCCTTTAGCCTCACGAATGCACCGGCCACGTTTTGCACCCTTATGAACAAGGTACTTGCTCCTTACCTTGATCGCTTCGTAGTCGTCTACTTAGATGATATTGTCATCTATAGCAAAACTCCGGAGGAGCATGTGGAACACTTGCGGGAAGTGTTCTCGACGTTGAGGGACAACCAGCTCTATGTCAAGAAGGAGAAGTGCTTATTCGCCCAAATGGAGGTATCCTTCTTAGGGCATATTGTCGGCAAGGGAAGGATTCGGATGGATCCTTCCAAGGTGAAGGCCATACAGGAGTGGGAGCCACCCACTAAAGTCACCGAGCTAAGATCTTTCCTTGGCTTGGTGAACTACTACCGGCGGTCCATTCAAAGCTATTCCGCAATCGTCGCTCCTCTCACCGACTTGTTGAAGAAGGGAAGAGGATGGGCTTGGAGGCGGGAGTGCCAACAAGCGTTCGAAGCCTTGAAAAAGGCTATCACGGAGGAGCCAGTGCTAGTTCTTCCCGACCTTCACAAGCCGCTCGAGCTACACACCAATGCCTCCGGCTTTGCCATTGGAGGAGTCTTAATGCAAGAAGGTCATCCTATCGCCTTTGAGAGTCGGAAGCTTAATGATACGGAGAGGCGATACACGGTTCAAGAGAAAGAAATGACCGTGGTGGTGCATTGTCTCCGGACTTGGAGACACTACTTGCTAGGGAGCAAGTTCGTTATCAAGACGGACAACGTTGCCACAAGCTACTTTCAAACACGTAAGAAGCTTACTCCCAAGCAAGCAAGGTGGCAAGATTTCCTGGCGAGTTCGACTATGAACTGGAGTACAAACCGGCAAGGCTAATCTGGTGGCCGACGCCTTGAGCCGGAAAGGGAGCTTGCCGACATAAGCCGGCCTCAAAGCAACTTGAGGGACCGGATTCGTGAAGGGCTTAAGCACGATCGCTTGGTTAGACCATCGTCAACCTCGTACAGGAAGGCATAACCAGGAGACTCCGGGTTGATGATGGTCTCGTTCTCACAAAAGGCAAACACCTTTACGTGCCTACGACAACCTACGGAGGGAAGTCGTAAAGGAATGTCATGATAGCAAATGGGCAGGACATCCGGGGTTACACCGCACGCTCGCACTTGTGAGCGACTCTTATTATTGGCCTTACTTGAAGGATGATGTGGAGGCCTATGTGAGGACTTGTCTTGTGTGCCAGCAAGACAAGATTGAACAAAGAGCTCCTGCGAGACTCTTAGAGCCACTTCCCATTCCCGAAAGACCATGGGAAAGTGTCTCCATGGACTTCATCGTGGGCTTACCTACGAGCGATGGGTGCAACCGGGTAATTGTAGTGGTGGATCGGTACTCCAAGTACGCAACCTTCATCCCGAGCACCCAAGGAATGTTCAGCCGAGCGAGCCGCCCAACTATTCTTCAAGAACGTGGTGAAGTATTGGGGCTGCCGCGTTCAATAGTGAGTGAGCGGGACACTCGCTTTACGGATCGTTTACGGACGGAGCTATTCAAGCTCATGGGGTCCGAACTCAACTTCTCCACCAGCTTTCACCCTCGGATCGATGGACAAACGGAGCGGGTGAATGCACTTTTAGAGCTTTACTTGAGGCACTATGTGTGTGCTAACCAACGGTAGGGGTGTGCAAAACCGGTTAACCGCGTTTCGGTTAACCGAAAATCGGTTAACCGGAATTTCGGATAGTGAAAAACCCGAACCGTAACCGATCCGAATTTTCCGGTTAACCGACATTTCGGTTAACCGAATTTTCGGATCGCAAATTTCCCGATCCGTAGCCGAACCGAAAAGTCCGGTTAACCGGAAAAATCGGATCGGTTTACGGTTAACCGTTATTTGAAAAAAAATTCTCGGTTTTGCAAAATTAAATCTAAAAATCATAGATTCATAGTAGCAAAACAAATTGTTCTTGAGCTATAATACACAAAGTGAAGTCCACGACAATTTCCCGTCTACACCAAAAACACGAGTTCGCAAAAAAAAAAAAAAAAAAAGAGAGAGGGGAACCTGAGTCGAGCGTCGCCGGCCGGTAATAGTCGGTAGGTCGCCGGTAGGTAGCCGATTGCCGTAGAACGAGGACGAGAGGAGGAGGCGAGAGGGAGAGAGAGCGGAGGGGAGCGACGGACAATTGGGCGAGAGAACCACGAGCAAGAGAGTGAGAGGAGCGACGCCGGGCCGGTTATCGTCGGCGGATCGCCGATAGTTCGCCGGTTGCTGCCGCGAACGAGGACGAGAGGGGGAGGCGAGAGGGAGAGGGAGAGAGAGAGGAGGGAGCGACAGACAACTCAAGAGAACCGCAGCAAGAGAGTGAGACGAGCGACGCCGGGCCGGTTATTGTCGGCAGATCGCCGGTTGCACTGCCGCGAACGAGGACGAGAGGGGAGGCGAGAGGGAGAGAGAGAGAGGAGCAGACAAGAGAGTGAGAGGAGAAGGCGGAACGAGAATGACGACAAAGGAGGAGGCGAGGCACGAGTAGGGGTTTGCACACCCCTCCGCACGAGGGTTTCCTTTCCAATTTCAATTTCAAGCGTTTTTTTTTTTTTAAAATTCGGATCGGTTAACCGGCGGTTAACCGAAAATTTTCAAAACGCGAACCGTATCCGAACCGTTAACCCAAAAAAAATCGGTTCGGTTAACCGAACCGATTTTTCACAAAAATTAATCGGTTAACCGTTTTTTCGGTTTTTCGGATCGGTTTTCGGTTTCGGTTTTTGCACACCCCTAACCAACGGGATTGGGCGTAGCCCGGTTCTCATACAACCTACGAGAGGAGCGAGTCCACCGGCCGGAGTCCGTTCGAGATTGTTACGGGGCAACAATGACTCCGAGCACGATTGCCACAGAGTTATAAGGGTCCGAGCCCACCCGCTTTCAAGTTTGCAAAGGACTCGGAATGATCAAGCCGACATGGCGCGGGCTTACTTGGAGAAAGCCTCCAAGAAGATGAAGAAATGGGCCGACAAGAAGCGTCGCCCACGAGAGTTCCAAGTGGGGGACCTTGTCCTCGTCAAAATGTACAACCACGCGAGTTTGAGTGGTCGACATCGAGGACTTATCCGGAGATACGAAGGACCCTTCCCCGTCCTTAAGAAGGTTGGGACCCAAGCCTACAAGGTAGAGTTGCCTCCGAAAATCAAGTATCATCTTGTCTTCCTTGTAAGTCTACTCAAGCTTTACCATGGAGACCAAGTGGATCCAAATAGGGGCATCTCTCGACGAGCACCAATGGGCATAACGGTGCAACACGACAAGCAAGTGGAGGAGGTACTAGCCGATAGAGTGGTTCGTCACCAAAACAAGCCTCCAACACATGAGTTACTCGTCAAATGGAAGGGACTACCGAGATAGTGAAGCAAGTCGGGAGCTCATCCGAAACTTGTGGCGGTTCAAGGAACAAATACAAGCGTTCGAAGACGCTAAGGCTACGAGGACGTCGCCGGAATAGGTGGGGGAGGATGTCACGGAACGCTCTAGAAGAACCCGGAATCTTCTAGAGTTCTCTCCTTAATTCGGAAGAGCCCAAAATCTTCTAGAGTTCTCTCCTCGATTCCGGAAGAGCCCGGAATCTTCTAGAGTTCTCTCCTTGGTTCGGGAAGAGCCCGGAACCTTCTAGAATTCTCTCCTTGGATCCACCAAGGACTCCCAAGTTCTAGAATGTTCTACTCTTATGTGGATACATGGATATTTGTATAGAGAATTCTAGATACGCAATCTTAGCCGTTAGATCAAATAGATCTATACCGTCCATTGAGGAGGTGGCCATGTATATATACCCCCATGGGGTCCTAATTTGTAATGATCCATTCCAAGAGTTCAATACAAAGCATTCTCCCAAACTCTCACTCTCTCTAAGTGTCTTTGCTTACTTAGCTCTCTCTAGCTTAAGTTAAGTATCGTTAAGGCTTACTAGCAAGCTTACAAAAAGGTTCTCGAGTCTAGTTTGCTAGCGCCGCACGGGTCCTAAGTTTGAGTGAATTATCGTCCCGTGACACATGGTGGTCCCGGATTAGTGATTGCTCAACATGGCGTGAATCTGGGATTTAAATTGTTAATGTTGATCATACCTTTAAACAATGTTCTTCTCCATTTACTCCAAATTTAGGGCTGAACAAAAATTAGAGTAATGGGAGGGTTTTTTTGTGTGTGAGGAGGGGGGAAGGGGTTCTCCCTCCCCTCCTTTCCATTTTCCTAAGCAAGGGTAAAGTGAGTCAAATAACCTCCTTTCTTCTCCCTTCCCTCTCTTTCCTTAAATTAAACAAAGGGTAATATGGCTTGCTTGTTGACCTTGAGTAGCTATGACCAGTTAGGCTTCAACTATGAAAAGCATATATTGATCTGCAAAGGACAGACTAGTCATAAAATGAGAACTGTAGTCTGGAAACATTTTTATATTTTCATGGAGAGGAACCTCCTCTTCCGATTAGAATGACTTCAAGGAGAGTCACGGGTGCTCAAGTTGGAGCACCTCTCCATCCCTGAAGCCAGGGGTTTGATTCTCTCATAGCACATTCATTAGGCAGTGGGTGCCCTCCCCCAGCCTTAAGACATAGCTTGGGCCCAGTGTTTGGTTGGTCTAAGCCCCCCTTCCCCGGGCGTCTCTTTCCACAAGAAAAGAGAAAGGAATTGTGTTTGTCTTGGGTTGTTCAACTGTGAAGCTGACATTTTTCGGAACTGCCTTGTAGAGGAAAATGGAGAAGTCGAGTAATGGCGTTTTACTCTGTCCTTGAAGCTGTACCCAGGCCAATATGAGGTGGGTCATCTTACTTCACTGACGGTCATTCCTTTGCTTCTTCTTAGAAAATGAAGTGACAATTTCATGCTGTTTTTACATTACAGATTAAGTTCATTGTTGATGGCATATGGAAGGTTGATCCTCTTCGTCCTATAGTAAACAGCGGAGGATTTGAGAACAATCTTCTTATAGTCACCTAACGCTTGGATGCTTGTTGAACTTCGAAGTTCAAAGGCTCTGACATTGGCAAGATATTGACGACCCCTCCCTCCCTCCAAACACCCCCCACCCAAAAAAAGAAAAGAAAAACCCTTCCACGACAGGAGATTAGTTTTGGATGCTTGTATATACGGTAGAACTGAAGGTTTGGTTCTCCTTAGGCTAACGATTATATCATAGTTTTCGGCTTTCCCATTCTTTGCGCTCTGGTGTTTGGTCATTCATTTTCCCCCAATTCATCTCTCAGCTCAGATGAAAGTCCCTGTATACAGGATTTTGTAGTTCGAATTTCTGATTGAATATTTTTGTCTCATAATCGAGTTATTTATGTGATTAGCGTTCATGAGGTCACTATTCAAGGTTAAATGAAGAATTACAACTTTGACGTATCAATCTGTGGGCATTTGTATGCATAAATACATACCAATAATAATAATAATAATAATAACAACAACAACAATAAAATCAAAGATTTTTTAGTTTGGCTCGATAGATATTACAACTATTGAATGCAAAATCTAAAGACAAAAGATATGTTACAACGCAACACCATGTGTGGATTCTTAAAACAAGGACCCTTTTTTCCTTCTGGGGTTTTTTTGGAGGGGGTGGGTTCAAAAGATATCACTGTATCAGCTGTGATCAGGAACACAAATGGACATATGAGCCTTTGTAAATCTTATGTTTGTTAACCAAGGAAGATAGAATGATGAAGTTTCCAAATTCTACTCTGCTCTTATCAGCAAAAGATCAGCCAAGAACAACTCAGCCTAATTAGCATAGGTAAAAAGTCTTTGCAGCAGAGTATCACTTTGATTGTGCAGAGGTCTTCACAGCAATGGTGAAACCGCTCCCACAGTAAACTCTCGTGGTCAGGAGGTTGCTCCCTGGCTTGTGACATAGATCGACCACCTGGGGGAGAGTCTGGTCACTAGTATCTCCCATGCCTAGCTGACCATGCTCGCCCCAACCCCACGTGCATACTTGCCCATCATCTAAGGTTGCAACACAAAAACATTGTCTCTCAACTGAATATGGAGGAGTTCAGTGAAATAAGGATACGATGATAAGGAAACCTTGCCTGTTACTATAGCTGAGTGTTCAGACCCTGCTGCAACTTGCACGATTTTCTTCCCATCAAGACCCACAACCTTTGACAGAGTGGGTTCACCTGAATTTAAAAAGCCGAGGAAAGTAGTTGAAAAGCATTGGACTCTCAAATCAAGATGTTGTAGAGAGTGTCAATCAAGTTACCTGATGAATCACAAACTAGACTTGCCTTCTGAGGTTTGCTAAGCACCCCATGGTGGCTGCCTCCAAGCATGAAAACGTCCCCCTCACCTGTTAACCCCAAATCTGTAGTAAGTCAATGCCATTATCCATTACCAGAACAGAAAGTTCCATATTTTACCTGTTAGTATTAAAGCATGATTCCATCCAACAGCAGCTTGCTTGAAGCTCAAAGATGAGGGCAAAGCCTGGGGAACGCAAACATCTGAACTGCTGCTGAAGCCCCTTCCCCAGGTGAAAAGCTGGCCATCAGCTTGTAATCATCACAAAAACAGATAGGGTTTTATGCTTCTATGTACATTGCACTCATAAGATCTTAGAAACCAACCCCATATTAAAAATTTATGTTATATACAAGATCACAAAGTGTGCAGCTGCTCACCAGATAATGCAGCACTATGATCTCCATTTGCAATGATATTCACTAATTCAGCGCCTTCAATTCCAGAACACAACTGGGGAAGACTCAATGATCTTATTTTATCCTTCGAAACACCCAACTGACCACGCTTGCCTGATCCAAAACCATATACTTGATGTCCTGAATCGTCTGAATCAGAAAAATACCACCTTCAAGGATTTTGATAGATGATTGAGGACAACATCTAAAAGCAAGGTTAGGGACGCCTTAAGAACTCAGCCACAGAAAGGACGAGAAAGTTATGCTCTTCCAGCATATTGAATGAATTTAAGGTCATAAACTGCTCTTCAGCTGTTTCACATGATACTTGGCAAAGTTCATCACAAACATTAAGCTAGTCTTTGATCACAGAGGAGACCGTGTATTTTGAGTGAAAGCATGAAAATGCATCTTGAAAAATCCAATTCCAAAAGATTATTCTAGCATGGAAACAGATTAGATTAGCATTACCTTTTAACAGAACCAAGGAGTGCCGCATACCACAAGCTATCTTCTGTACAGGCTTAGATCTGAAAAAAGAAACCTCCACAGGGGAACTGTAGGATCGATGATCACCATGCCCAAGCTGACCGAACGAGCCATCCCCACATGTGAAAAGGCATCCAGAATCTGAAGGAGTTAAATTTTGGTGCCCACAGAGAGAAAAACAAAAGGGTAATAATAAAAACTAATAATGCAGCATCTCTCCTTCCATATAAATTTATGTATTTAATGCAACAACAGAGAATTGAGATTTGATAGTACAACGATTTAGCCTTATGCATATGATACTTCATCCATCTTAAAACATGAATCCATAAAAATCAGGGATAAGCAAGAAGGGACCATAATCTCAGATACACCACGTAGTTCAACACTTGCCCGACAATCTTGCCACAAAAATGTTAATTTTCAGAGATCAGGTAACACTAGTAATCTAATACTGATGCAACCTAAATCTTCGGATTCAAACGCACTGATATATATTGATGAACATGACGTTCTGTTGATATAAGAATATTTGATCAACTCTGGAGAGGAACTTGACCAATAGACTAAAAAGCTGCACCACTCCACAAAGTCACATCTTTAACAAAATTTATTTCTCATCACTTCATCTCTAAGATAATTTCCTTGTCGATGCAATCCTATGAAGGGATAAAATGGCATATTAATAGCCATCCCCAGAACCCCCTCCCCCCCAAAGACCCAATTGCCCAGATGCAATTTATCATGTGAAACAAACCAACTTAGAAAAAATAGCAGATGATAATGTTGATGATGATGAACTTAGAAAGGGGAAAAAGGTAATCAAAAACCTGAAACAAATCCAGAATGGTTCCAACCAGCAGACACGTGGGAAATACTGAAGTTTGACAAGGAATCCACTAATTTTGGATAGGTGGAATGGGGTACAATTTCACCATGCCCTAATTGCCCAGATGCTCCCCTTCCCCAACTGAGCACCTTCCCACCTGCCCACAAAATCAAACAGACAATCAACCGATGATGAACAGCCCAAAATGCCCATCAATTGAAAACCCTACTAGATAGAGAGAGGTGAAAAGGGGCGGAAAATTTTACAAGAAGTGAGCGCAATGACATGGGCACCGCCGCAGGCAAGGAGAGAGATTGATCCGAAGGAGGAGAGAGAATTGGAGAGGTCGACGAGGAGTTGTGGGGAATGCTCGTCTTGCAGCCTTCCAGTTCCCAGCTGGCCTTCCGTCCCTGCTCCCCAGCTCCATATCTCTCCTACTCCCTGCTGATTCGCTTCTCTAATTTCGTCTGGTTGTTGTCTTTCGACCAATCTCTGTCTTTCCTGCATGGCTGCGCCTGCTTATCAAGAAAGAGAATGGAGCTCCGCTTAAAATAGGACCGCCAAAAGAGTAGTGTTGTTGACGAGTTTACTGATTTGCACAACTTCAACTATTTCACCTCTGTCAATGAGTCCTCAGTTTAGCTGCAAAAGTAAGATTGGAAGAGAACTTGAACCTTTGTCATTTGTAAATATTTGATAGGGCGATTTTAAAGGAAAATTTTAAAATCTAACCGTTTTAAATTACCATTGAAAGAAAGGATCTTGAATTACTTCAATATAATTGTCAAAATATATTAGATATAATTATTGTTTATATCACTTTATCTTATTAATAAATAAAATATGCATCCCAAAAACACTTGTATATTTTAAATGAATTTATTAAAAGATGATACTTTATAACTATTAACGACAAATGGGGCTGTATTAATTTTACAATGTAAAAGTGTCACACATAAAACTTACTCATTACAACAATCTCTATCTTGCTTATACTCGTTAATTAGCCGATTATTCATCCATCCCCAAATTTTAGTTGACGTACGAAATGTCGCATATCTTCCTCCGGAAGACCTCGCATCAGTATTCTCCTCAGTCATTTCAAAACCCTCGGACTTCACCAAATTCCATGTGTCCATGTCAAACTTTCTAAAACCCTGAGTCCTTCACTTACCCCTGCTGAAAATCCGAAAGCTATGGCACTTACCATCTCAGCTACAAAACCTCTCCCCTTCTCTCTCCTTTCTAAAAGAACCCATCTTTCCTCTCCCTCCATCACCATCTCCATCGCCCCGAACAAGTTGGTCAATTTCAACAGAATCCCCACTTTCACCCTTCAAAGGGGCTCTTGTTTTACCCATCTGGGTTCCCATTTCCGCGCTTGCCATCTTCCTCTCTCTCCTCCCTCTTCTATTAGAGCTTCCTCAGATCAGCATTCAGATGCCCCAGCCACCGAATTCGAGGCCCCAATTTTTGCGAAGACGCCAGTGAAATCCGCTTTGTGGGTGTTGTTCTGGGCATCAATTTCTCTCGCCATATTTGCTTTCTCCAAAGATGCAAAGGCCGCAGCTGCTATTACTGCTGATTCTTCCATCAGAGGTTCCAGCTTCGGGCTCAAAGTCGCGCCTGCCCTGAGGGGTTCGGGCTGGCCCGATGAGGCTATTGTTTTTGCCTTGCTACTCTTCCTGTGATTGAGCTTCGTGGGGCCATTCCTGTTGGCTATTGGTTGCAACTCAAGCCCACTCTTCTCACTGTCTTGTCCATTCTTGGGTCAGTATTGTTACATCCATTCGACTCGTTTTTTTTAATGGAATAATTCAATTGTTTAGGGTTCTTGATTTTGAATTTTGTTGACTATTTTACCATTATATTGTGAATTTTCAATGCAAATTTAGTGTTCTCGAATCATTTTGACCCCATTCTGTCTGGCAAGTTCCTGGCTTTTATTTATACTTTGAATTTCCTTAGGTTTTGGTGGGAAATTGCAGTGTGCAAAATTGATAATGTACTCTGCTACTGGTTTTGGTGGATTGATAACTTGATGCAAGGCTTGTTTTGTGAGTTGGGAAATTGTGAATAACTAGATTGTTACAATGTCAAGAAAGGTCACATGCTCTTAGACAAGCACTAGCATTCAAAATACCACATTCTTCTTGAGACATAGGGCCGGTATAGACCAGGAAATAAGTGGAAAGTTAAGTCAATTAGCAACGAGCTCTCCCCTTTCCATTTCCTTGCTAAAGTTAAAAGCCAGCTTGATTTAGGTGAAAGAATAGGGATGTGGATAAATGGAAATGTGAAATAAAGAAAAATTGAAAATAATGATAGATGATTCCAATATGTAAGATCTTTGAAATGTAGGATTAGTGTTGCCATTCAAAGAGGATTGTCTCGTCTATCCCTGTTGAATGTTGGAGGAAGCGCCTTTGGTTGTGTAGTTTCGGGTGTGCTTCTCGTTCCATTCACACTCTTTCATTTGAAATTTCGCCATAAAATTATCCCAACAGATCTCTATGGTGTGACTAGTGTAGAATAGCTTAAGGGATGCTTTTGCGAAGTTTGACTATAATCTAATTTGGGAATGTGATTGTAGGAACATGGTTCCTGTACCATTCATTGTACTCTACCTTAAGAAGCTTGCAACGTTTCTTGCCGGGAAGAACAATGCAGCATCAAGATTTTTGGAAATGCTGTTTGAAAGGGCAAAGAAGCTGTCTGGCCCTATAGAAGAGTTCCAATGGCTTGGGTTGATGTTATTTGTGGCCGTTCCTTTTCCTGGAACCGGAGCATGGACTGGTGCGATCATTGCTTCAGTGCTCGATATGCCCTTCTGGTCCGCTGTCTCTGCTAACTTTGTTGGCGTAGTTTTAGCTGGACTTCTCGTCAACTTGCTAGTGAACCTCGGTCTCAAGTATGCCATCATAACTGGTGTTGTTCTTTTCATTGTCTCTACTTTTATGTGGAGTGTGCTCCGAAGTCTTAGGAGATCCTTAAGCTTAAAAACTAACCCTTGTGAATTAGGTAACTTCTATCATCGCTCTCCCTCATGTTCTATCTGTAACAAAATTATCAATGGATACATACAATGTTTCCTACTCTTAGACATCCTTGTGGATTGTTTGGTAACTCGACGTGAATAACAGATGATTGTGTCTAATGGGCTTAGCCCACCCCAGCCCAAGCTGAGTCATTTATTATTTTTTGAAGCCCATTGTATAGGGACATGATTTTGACTTCCGAATTGGATTTTGGCCCAATACCCCTTATCTTCTTGGTCCGAAAAAGAAAAAAGTTTATCTTTCTTAAGGTATCTCATGACAATAAATTCTTAGACTCGGGTTTATAATATAATACTAAAGATTTTATGTTCTAGAAGGATGCTTTTTGTTTTTTTTATTTATTTATTTTTTTGAGTGAGTAGCCGACAAAGTTGTGTGGGTAATTTAACCGAAAGGGTTTTGATTCCCCAAAAAAGAAAAGGGAAGAAAAATACAAGTGTTTGATTTTCAATTTTAATCATGGAGAATGACAGGCTAAAAGTTGGGCTCTACTTGGCGTTCTTACTTCTTAGTCGATACGACATCGTCTCCGTTCCATTCATTTCTTTCGCACATAGACTGAGACTGAGGGAGGGGGATTGGGTGATGTCGTATCGCGGTCGTGGATTCATTCTGACACGATGTCACCTTACGCACGTGGGGCGTGGGTCCCGTGGACTGAGACAGAGACTAAACACGTGTAATGGATGTCTAATTTATTTTAAGTTTTTCTTAAAATTGAATGCTTATCCAGAAGTCCTCGAGTTGATGAGCGAGCGAGTGAGTGAGAGTGACCCGTCATCACTATTCACTATTGAGTCAGTGACTAGCAGCAGTAGTAGTAGTAGTTGAGTTGTTCTCTTTCTAGACTTCCCCCAATCCCGCTTTGACTGCCACGTTGCATCTTTCGCTCTCTTCAACTCTTTATCAGATATTCCCTTACCTTATACCGACCTCATTTGCTCTTCCATTATATTCATTTATTTATATGCTACTATCTTTTTAATAAAAATAAAAAAAGTATGATTTTAAAATTCCTTTGAATTTACTTACAAAAATTACATAAATATAAATGAATATGAATAAAAATAAATAAATTATTAAATAAAAAATAAATAAACATAAACAAATATAAACGAATATAAAACATAAATAAGCTCTTAATCGAATTCACCCTAAAACTCAAAAAAACAAAAAATAAAATGGGAGGGTTAAGGTTTTAATGCTCATTTATAATATAGGCAATCCATCATAATTGTATGAGTTGTAGATGTATGTCGCATTCCATGGCATAATTCCTCTTAAGACAGTTATATAAAAGTTAATGTAAGTCCTATCAATCACTATTTTTAGACTATGCCTTATGATAAGATCAAAAGAAAATCTCGTTTTTTAAAAAAATATATTTTTTCCGTTTATTTAGTAGTCTAAAGAAAGATTAAAGATTTATAAATTTAAAGTTTGTTGTCTGACCTGTTTAGATATAAAAGTACCTCTTCAGCGAAGACGTCATTCATATAACTCATGACGATAAACTCGATCACTCAAAAAAAAATTTTTGTAATAAGTTTTATTTTTAAGCAAATCCAACCTCTTGAACCTCTTATCACAAATAAAAGTCAAAAAAGATGATTGAACCAAAAAAAAAAAAAAACAATGGTAAGCCCACTATTTTCAGCATACACAAATTTCTTACATGAAAAAATTTAAACCTTAAGATACCAAAAAGAACATATTAGGAATAGAGGGGGTGGCATAAAGAAAGGGTGAGGATAGCGGGAGGCCACTTCCCAGGTATGTGGACGGGGCGAATGACTGGGTTAACTCACTGATAGTAAAGTCGACACGTGGTAGGCTGTGATTTGCTTAGGGCCTTGCCAGCTAGGAATGAGATTAAGAGACTGACTACTTACTGTTGTTTTTATTTCATATGGTGATGTGTATTTGCCACAATTGCCACTCTCCATCAGCAGCACAGTAGTCAGACTCTCTCTCTCTCTCTCTCTGTCTCCTCCCATATGTGGGAATCCTAAGTAGAGAGGGCCGCCATCATCAGTTTCACTCCACACGTTCGATTCCTTCATGCTTTCTTGGCCGTGTAGTAACAAGGGACCCCAAAAAGAAAAAAAGAAAAAAAGAATAGATTTTTATTACATTCCTCCATATAACTTCCTCATTACGAAAAGTTATGTATTGTGTTGTGACTTCGTTAACGAGGAGGTCGGTTTTTAGTCCCCCACTCCCTCCCACTTTTCTTCCCTGCGGCTATTTTCAAGAAATGTCCAGATTTTGTGCGTTCAAAATATATCTGAATTTGTTCGTATATTCGTTATTTTTATGTTTGCAGACTTTAACTTTACGCATGGATCATTATATACTTTACAACAAATGCAAAACTTTCAATAACTAACTTCTTTATAACTTTTAGTCATCTTATGAATATTCTTTGGTGGAAAAACATGCGAGAACACCGATCACACATCTAGCTACTCATATACAGATCGATTTGTAAGGGAAGAACAAGTAAGTAAATTCTTATAAATGTGGTGTACGTGTCTAAAACTCCCACTTTCTGCTATGTATATTTCTACATTTCCAAACAATTAGTTAAGGTGTTCCTAAATTACTCCTTCTATTTTACTATACTTGTTTTAAGAAAAATGCTGAAAGAGTACGAAATTCATGTCAAAATTTGTATTAAAAAATTAAAGCCTTAACATTTTATTATAAATGAAAAAAATCAATAAAAGAATAACAGAAAAAAAAATAATTAACAAAAATAAAATTGGTAAACTAATCATTAATACATTATTAAGATTGTAAGGTTATAGAATTATAAAACAAAAAAAACTAACTAAATAATATGTATTCTAAAATAAATCGAATATATTATTCAACATAAATACCATAAACCATCATAAATTATATCATTTTTTTTTAATGGTAAGTGGAATACTACAGAGTGTAAGACCAGTTGGCTCAAGAGAAGGGGAAGGACTTCACACTCATTAAAAGCTCCAGAGTTCATGAATTCCACTAAATGTGCATATAAGAATTTGAATCATAATAAAAAGTGTGAAAACTCCACTTACATAACAATTGAGCCACAAGCTCCCGATATCATAAACTATATCATGTCTTCTCTCTAACATGGCATCTATGTGTGAAGAGATAGGAAGGATAATCATATAGCCATAAAAACCTTGAAGTAAAGCTTTAAACTCATTGCCTGGTTTATATTTTTGGTAATTTTTTTTTTTAATTTTTTAATTTTTATGTGCCCTACATATGAGTGCAGAAGTAGTACAATCTCTCACTTTTGCCATTAAAAACATCATCTCTTAGCACGTTCTGAATATATAAAGACCTAAAAACAACAAAAAAACAGTAATTAAAGTACCATATTCATATTATGTACTTGTCACAACATCACATGCATGGGCACAACAAATTCTGTCAAATTAAAACCCAGAAATAAAATTGTTTTTAAAAAGTAGGGTTTTTTTTCCCATTAAAAGACAATAATTTCACTGACTGAAGGCTAGGGCACAGCTATCTAGATCAGTGATCCAGAGAAATCAGACATCACCAATACCATCTCACTGTCTCCTGATTTCCTGCATCATCTCATCTGTCAGTGTACAATTAATTATTTCATATATGTTTCTTTAATTTATTATAATTTCTTGCATGTTTACTTTAAAATTCTAGCTAAATTAATTTTCAGAAACAATAATATTAATGCACTAGATTCATTAGTTATAATGTTTTACTGAAAAAAATAAAACTATTATTAAAGCATTGATTTATGATACGTATCAGTATCACAACATTTATACTTATATTCGGTTATTAAAATAGTTGTTATAACGGTTATAAGTTGTTATGGACTATTATTAGCTGTTATGAATTGTTACAAGTAATCGTTATAAGTGTTATGGGGTGTAACAATGGTAACAATAAAATTTTTAAATATTGTTACCATTATTATTGTTATTATTATATGAGATTATGATTAGCGGTTATAGTAGGTAATCGTTATGCGCTGGTAGTGGATATCGAGCTTTTATAAACTCTAATTATAACAAACCCTTACATAATCTTTTACATATAATCACGTCTATTATTAATGTCATTTATAAAACTCGGTGACTGATAATTATTTTTGATAAAGTTTCATCATAAAATTGAACAATGTTGAACAGCTGAGTTTTTATTAGAATGACTACAACAACCTGTGTGTTTGATTAATTTATTTTAGATTTGTAGCATGAAATATAGTAAGGAGCTTATCAAATAGTGTATGTCTAATCATTCCATTTTCTCTTTTATTTTTATAAAAGGGTTTTGTGTTGGTTTTGGCCTCTTGAAAGTATCAATTTCTACTCATTGAAAGTGATATATGATTTTAAATATTTTTTAAAAAATTTCTGGTTTTGGGGTTCATAAAATGTTAATATCTATGGGCCTGTCATTTTCGTAGCAGGAATACGCAGCTAGCAATACTATTTCTGCTAGGCTTCAAACTCCCATAGTTTTGAAATGCCCACATAAATCACAGCATAGGGAATGGCATTTCGCAAGCAAACGAACATTCGCGAAGCAAATTACCCAAATTAATTATCCTTTACTTTCCCAAGATTATACCCTAAATACCTAATTAATATGAGGGCTTAATGAGAGTTATGCCTATCGAAAGCGTTATCTTTAGTTGCAGAAATATTTATAAGTGTAATGTTGTCTACGTCTTTTTCAAATTTTACAAAAAGTGGAATCCATACTTAGAGAAGTGATTGTTGTTACCGTTCTATGAAGTTGAGAATCTTAAAAGCCGAGTATTGTGTTATTTTTTACTTTTGTGCAATGGTAAGTGTAAGTCACCTATTTCGACCCTTATTTTAATGGTGTTTCAGCTCAATTTGAAGTCCCGAGGACTAAGAAAGATACCAAATTCATATTATAAAGCTCAGAGTCCACTATATACCACAACTCCTCTTTTACCAAGGTGCGAAATATTCCCGCCCAAGGTTCAAACTTAGTAGAGAAGGTGAAAAAAGTGAGTAATTTTGTAAGACAACACTCGCTTAGTAAAAGTGAAACGTTATTAATTGAAGGAGTATCTTTTCGGTATAATAGAATAAAATGTATTCATATCCACGGAGTTTTATTAATTGAATTAATATACTTATGCATATGCAATATCACGTACAAAGCCATTTCTTGAAGCTTTATAGCCAAAGAGTTGAGTAAAAATGACATATGAAGTTTATTATTGGGAAACTAAGGATATAATTATATTATTAATCAAAGATGTGCATAATCACAGCTATGTGAATAGATTTTTGTTTTGGGAGTTTCCAAAATGATGATTAATGAAAACAAAGTAGAGAGGGTAACCAGCTAGTAAAGCCAAGACCAAACAGGTTGCTCATCAACTAGTGAAAAACTACAGGAGGTGCCATTAGGGTCATAATACTCATTATCCTCAAGCTTAAGCAAACTAGTATTGAACAATGCTGGTGGTGTGGGTGGGAATAGGAGGCTTTTGCCCATGTTTATCAAGTGCCCCTCCTCGTCCTCCGGTGAAGAATCCGATTGCAGATCCGGGTCCGGCAAGTGGGGTGAATCTGCCGGACCCTCCAATAGTGAAGAGTGGTTGCCCTCAGTGCAATGTGGGCTCTCTGAATCAAACACATCACTCTTTGCTGAACTTGCCTCTTCTATATGCAACTTGTTGCTTGATGCCATCCCTACCATTCCTATCTTAGGCATCTTTTCAATTTCTGTTTTGGGTACTTCCTCATGATCCGGATCTAATCTTAGCAAAGTATCCGGGCTATTTGGGTCCAAATTCCCCTGCCCTATGTCCCGCTGTTTCAATTTCTTCGTCAACAACTTCACCTGTTACAGATCACATAAGAGTTATTATCAACAATACCAAAATATAAAAGTGAATTACATGTAGTGTTAACATACTCACCGACTGAAACCAACAGCCAATTTAGCTAAATAGAGAATTTTTACTTGGTGAAATCATTCATAACCCTGTATAGTTTATAATTATTATCTTAAAGTTTGACGTACAAATAATTAACAGCCTCATCATAATATTTGTATAAAGTTTACCGTGCATGAAAATCCGACACAAAGTTTATTTCCTACACGAGGACATCATTTAGCAACATTCTCAACCGGGCACAAACTCCTGGTGTACACACTTGACAGTAGAGCCACCTTTCTTAGCCCCAACTGGGACTCCACAAGGTCGAGGTCTAAGACAACTATGGTGTGCCCAAAAATCAAAGGGGTTAGGTTGAAGGGTATATAGGACCACCTCCCCAGAAAAGGAACATAACCCCATTTGACAATGACATATAGCCACCCTTCAAAACAATTAACCCAAATCAGAAACAAGTCCAAAAACAAAATCTGAGTCTTAATCTTAATTAATCTTTTTTTTTTTACCTCATTTTGCAAATCATCCCTCTCCTTGATGAGGGTGTCGAAGTTAGCCTTGAGCCGATCATAGCTGGCCTTCAATGAGTCGTAGTCTTTCTCAAGCTGCTTGGTCTTGAACCGGGCTCGCCGATTTTGGAACCAAATGGCTACCTGCCTAGGCTGGAGCCCAAGCTCCTTGGCTAGTTGCACCTTCCTCTCTGGCTCAAGCTTGTTTTCCACCTTAAAATTCTTCTCCAGGAACTGGACTTGTTCCGGGGTCAACCGCCTCTTCTTCTCCGGGTGGTGAAGCGGGTTGGTTTCGAACTCTTCCCCGCCCGTTTCCTCGCCATCGCTGGCCCGGGAGAGCAGCCCGTGGGGGTCCGGGTTCGGGTTTGGGCTGGCCCTTTTCCCTTGATGGGGTTCCTGGCTGAAGTTTACCATGGTTTCTGTATTGGGTTTTCGATGAATCAATATATTAATCAGTCGTTATTTTACTTGAGAGTCAAAAGAAGAAATAAAAGGGTTGTATTGTATGTATGTTTTTGCTTTATGGTAAAGGACTAAAAAAGAGACATAATTGGGCATATTTGGGTTAAAGCAGAGAGTTAAAATTAAAGACAAATTATGTCAATTTTTGCTTTAACTATGATTCACACAAGGAGACCCTACTCATCATCATCATCATCATCATAAAATGGTTTCTCTTAAAAGATGAACCAAAAGTAGAAGAGAAGCTCATGCAAAAATCACTGTACACTGTAGATAATTAGCATACCCAGATTGGTGAAAAATGTTGGAAACACAACATGAAACTGAAAACAGAGAGAGAGAGAGAGAGAGTACCATGAAAAGATGGGCAAGAAGAAGGAACCCAGAAAGGGTTTTTAGAATTATCAAGCAAAGCTAGGAAATCTGAGCCACCATATACTCTGCCACCGTCCATGACTTTCTTTTCCCACCCTTTTTTTTTGGTTTATCTTCTCCGAAAGCTTGTGAATTTTCTGAACCCAAGTTCGAAACTGTCAAAGGGTCATAAAAACGACGAAAATTGATTCAAAACTGTGTCCTATAGTTTAGGGCGGAAGAAGCTGGTGGACAGGATTACAGTAATGTGGAAAGCCTGAGAGTACAGGGCACTCTCACCCATCACTCTGAAAAACAGAGGATTCAGAAAACTCAACAACGCAGAGCTGAAACAGTGATGGGTTTTTTGACGAGAGAGAAAATCACAAAAACCCAAAAAGAAAAAAAAGGATATTTGAAGAGAGAGATCCCAGAATTATCAGAGAGAAAGAGAGGGGAAATTGTCCTTCTGAAAGAAGAGCTCTGTTTTCTGAGGGGCTTATAAAGGGGCGGTGGTGAATAAGGAGGATTCATGGGCATGAAATTACCCTTATATCCCTGGTGGGGAAATTTAGGGGAGGAGATTTTAAAGGTGGAAAATGACTAATAGCAATCTAATGCCTTATTTGCAACAATTTGCAAATATTTTGGATGATTCTATGAATTTCTGCCATGGGATACATTGAATCCTAAGTATGTGATAGTCCCCATCTTATACTCATCCAATGATACCTAAATTGCTAATTCTCTACCAACGTGGCCTTATTAAGTCCATCTTAGTGCAATTTTTTTTAGTATAAATAACAATTCCTGATTATACGTGTGATTTATATTGTTCGTCGTATTGTACGTGTTTAAGTGTTAGGTTTAGTAATGAAATATATGCATACTTAAATGTCATTTTTTTAGTTATTGAATTTATCATTCAAGTTTTAGAGAGTTTGAAAATTTAGGAAGAAATTATAATTCTTTCTATCAAATGACATATTTGAAGTCTAAATTGACTATTAATCATCATAATTGTAATTCATAAGGAACATATACAAGAGGAAAAAAGGAATTTTATTTATTAAACAGAATGCCTTGGTATTAGAAGCATTATTTTGTTTCTTGTTAATTATAGATGTACTGAATTTTGAGTAATAATTATCTTAATTTAACACGGTTAAATATTTACAAATATTGTTGTAATGTATTTTAAAAATAATCTTATATTTGTGTTATAAATTTGAATATATAGAATTTTAATTTGGTTTAAAAAAACACCTACAAACACGTTTCTATATAACTCAAATAGAGTGCGAAAAAACATATATTTTCATGTTTACAATTGCATAATAAAAGACTCCCCATAATAATAATAATAATAATAATAATAATAATAATAATAATAATAATAATATTCCTTACCAAAGGCCCTTCCTTAAGAGATTGTACATAAACCGATTCAACTTGGTGATAAATGATATACTATTCCTTACCAAATAAAAAATAAAAAATAATAATAATAAGTTTCCCTAATTCAAATAATATACAATAAACTAATTTTCACAATTCATGCAAAAATCTCAAATAAAAGTCTCAAATTATGTCTTTTCAAGTGTGAACCAATATATATATATTGTGGAAAATGAAAAGGGACAAAAACGTAAAAGTAAGCAAAGAAGAAAGTGAAGGATGGAGGTGAGTACTGAGTAGATGACAACGAGGAGGAGGAGCAAAGAATGCAAATACAAGAGAGAGAGAGAGAGAGAGAGAGAGAGAGAGAGAGAGAGATGGGCATCTGTAGCAGCAAGCAGTCTTTTCAGCTCAGTCATTTTCACAAAAGGGGCTCCCAGTTTTGGGGGTAATTTGTAAATTCAGTGATGACTTATACCACCCTCTTCCCCTCCGCCTCCGTAGGGCAATGGTTGTTCCCTTCCCATACTTTGGACCGGAGCGGCCCGTCCCTTTCCCTCTACCACCCACTTGCTCGACATTTCGGTCCAACTTATCCGACCATTCTGTTGTTTCCGATTCACTACTTGAACCCGTGTCTTGGTCTTAGACTTTACAAAATTAACTTCAAATTAATCATCTAACTCGATCTGTTAATAATTTTTCAAATCAAACAGTAGCAAATCTTAGTGGGAACCCACGAGTATAGATTAATTATATGATTGGATTTAGAAATGAAAGTAATTAGACATTAATAAAAATGATCCCAACCCAAGTCCCCCATTTTGGAAATCTTAGAAGGGCCCATGCAATTTGGTTTGTTAGGCCAGCTTAGAAGATGTGATTGGTTCCATAGATTCGTCCACAATAAGAAAAAATAATTAAAATATAGAAAATGCGTAATAACAAAATGGAGATATCATTAAAAAATGGAAGGGAAATGAGGGGTAGCTTTTTCTTTTGTAATACGACTTTGAAATTGGGCCAATCAGACATCACCACGTTTCACCGCGTTTCCATGCAATGTTTGGCTTTTGGATGATACCAAACGAAGCTCCCAGCCGCACAAGCAACTTCTTTACCTCATACTCGTTTTATTTTTGGCTTTATCTTTCACAAAATTGGTCCATTTATATAATTAATAATAATAATAATAATAATAATGTTTTTATTTCTAAAGTCTAAAATGGTATATATCAAATGCATGTAAAGGATATGCCCTCATGACTAGAGTATCCCCTAAAAATCCACTCCTAGTAATATTATACATTCTTCATATTTTATGGATAAGTTAAACTTATTTTTCTAACTCATTAAAAATGCTTTTAATCAAAGATGTTGAATGTGTTAAGATAATATTTGTGGATGTTTTTCAATAAGTATGTAATTTTACTGTCGTATTGAAAATAACTTAAATTTGTTCCATTTAGTTTTACCTTACATCCTTACAGACTTCTCACAACTGCTATTGTAACTTTTACAATTGTTTATATTTTTTATAACTAACTTTACAACTACCTTAAATATGCTTGCAGGTAAATGGAACGGGATCTTAAGGTTGTTAGAATTTACTCGAAAATAATTAAATATTGATGGTAAATACTTATGCTAAGTTGAAAATGAGAAGAAGATTGTCTATTTGATTATCATTTGACTTCTATAGGGACAACCTAATAAAAACGAAAGGTGGATGGATAAATAATACCAAATTAACAAAGGATCTATTAGATTTTAGACTACATTAATATTAACTTAGAAGAAACAAACACATGATCAATAATATTACAATAATACTAATTATATAATAAAGTGGTTAAATAGTGGTACTTAGCATTTGAGCTTCCAATCATTAGTCCCATTATTCAAGACATATTTAGTTTTCTTTTTAAAAACAACACTATATGTAATTAATAAAACATTGTATATTACATTTATGTGAGTATTGATATATCCTTTAATATAGATATTCGTGTTTTTTTTTTAATGTAAAATTCTATCATTGTTAAAAGTTGATCTCTTTAGGGTGGCTATATGATAAAATTTAATTAGTAAAGAATTAAGAAGTGGGATTAAATAAAATGGACCAATCATAGTAAAAGCAGCCGTCAATAAACTTATAAACCCATGTGATGGAAAGAAAAAAAACATTGGAGCAAATTAACAAAACTAAAAATACTAAAACCTCGTGTGAAAGTGAAGGGCTGCTATAAGTCAATAATTAAAATAATAGCACATACTTTAACATTAATTATACAAGATATCTAATTTTTTAAACAATGTTTTATGTTTTAATATGTAATACTTTACCTACTCTTAATCGCATCTTCAAATATTTATGCTTATACTGTTTAGATAATTAATAATTAAAAAATTAAAATTTACAACTTAACAACATATATATATATATAGAAAGAGAGAGAGAGTACAGAACTACTACTCGTAAAGTTGCTTCAGGGGTGATTGCTAATAAGCTAATAAACTATATGCGTGTCTTGTATATTGAAAACTGCTTTTGTTGTCAAATACGACCACTCTTTTGTGTGTTGAGTGGTATTGTCTTTGTTTTGTTTTTGATGTGTGGTATTGACTCGTTGTACTTTAACTTTTCGAGCCTTAAACTCATAATCATCAGCTAAACAGCAATTAGAAAAAAGAAATGAATGTGAAGTTGAATTAATAGATAGACAACTTATATACAATAAGGTGCGGGTCCTTGAATTAAAATTTCTTGGTCCACTTGCGCCGCTCTAAATTTTTGCCAAGCTAGCTAGCTAGTTTGACTAATCACATGTAAAAGTCGTCGTGGATGAAGTCAGAGATTTAGGTATGGATGAAAATAAGTGTCCCTAGCTACGGCTATTATACATGCCTTCATTGTCAAATTAGCTAGCTTAGTTTCACTCGAATTCCGTGTGTTTATTTGAAAAAAATAGTTCCTTTAGTTTTTTAATCTTTTGCAAGGTAAGGAAAATCTTCCTCTAAATTTTTTTATAATGTGAGCATACCGTGGTGACTGAGTTGATTACTACATTTCAATCTTACTAATAGACGTTTAATTCTCTTGATAATTTTGTATTGTACTTTTAAGAGTAAGTACTTTTACGAGTCACGTACAATTTTATCTCGCCAAGGTATATTTGTTATACAAATAAATTTTAATTATATCTCGGTTATGTATCTTATGAAAGTATGTACTCCTATATATATAATATATGAATTGTACTGCTTTCCCCTCAAACATAGTGTAATTTATTAAATTAACACGGGTTAGAGATTAAATAAATTGTAATTGCATGCCGAAAATAGAAAATAGAATGTGAGGGCATATCTAGCTATTTTATATCCGTTTACTCCAGCTTGCAAAGCCTCGATCTGCCTTTTTTCACAGCTAAAGTCTTTGTAGTACACGCAAATTTTCTAAAAAAGCAACTCTTTTAAATTTACTATATATTATTATGAAATGTGCTCCTCGTGGAGACAATTAATATGCCTTGACGGCTCGACTGTTACTCCCAGACACTCTTTTTTATTAATACTATTTTATAAAATATTTTTTAAAGGTGATAATCATCTCAAATCTCAAATGATTAAATTTATGACAATCTGATGCGAGAGAATTTAGCTAGAATTCAACTTATATCGATATTTACATCTTAAATTTATCTTTTATAATTCAATTATGTGGATGCATAATCATCTTAAATTTCACATAATCATGCATAATCATCTTAAATTTTTCGGGGCATAGCCCCTCTTCTTCACCAAAAAAAAAATCATGGATATAAATTTCATATAACTAAGCGACTAACTTAAGATAAAAAATAATAGAATTAAGATGCTTACTACACATATAGATATTAATATGGTTTTTGAAGTTAAAAACTTCAAAGTCCTTAAAAAATGATCGAAATTAAAGAATAACTTCATTAAAAAATTTCAATTACTAAAAAAAGTAACATTTTATTTGCAATATTAATCAAAAAACATATTTTACACAATTTTATAAAATTTTAAAAATTATTATTGAATATCTTAATGATGTTTGAATTCGGCCTACACCGACCTTAGTGTCTCGTATAATTATTAAAAAAAGTCATTTCATAATATGTCAATAGTCATACTCACATCCATGGTCGGAGTTATGTGGAGGTTAACGGTGCTCTGGGATATCATTATGCTTAGGAAAATATTTATTAAAAATATTAATGAGTATTTTTACTTTGAGTATCAGGACATCCAACAAAAAAGTTACAAAAATAATCCAAAAAATATATATATTCAAATTTTTAACTCCGACGCTGCTGACATAGTCAATTTCTCACACATCAATATTTAATTGCTCAAAATTTCAAAGTTAGTGTTTAAGATATTATATAATACATAAATTCAACTACCATGCAAAATAAATACTCATATATATAACGTACACCAATCACATAAGCAATGTATGCAACGATGGATGTTGATTAATAAAAGAGGGAATTTTCAAAGTAATTATTATTATTATTATTATTATTATTATTATTATTATTATTATTATTATTATTATTATTATTATTATTATAGTATTGTGCACCACGTTACTCATGCAGAAATGGCAATATGAAGATGATATCTCTGGTCAATGGCGACATTGATGAACGACATTTTCTTCTTAATGTGAAGCGCTACAATTTGATGAATTCGTCCAAAAATGACGTGTAAGTATGCCCACTTCTTTGATTTTTTTTTTTATAGCTAATTTCATCTATCCGTATAAAAATATAGTGTGTTATAATTTTTGAATTTAGAGCGTTATAAATAAATTTTGAGGTGGATGGGAGAACATTATATTTATTAAAAGTCTTCAAGTATTTTAGTAATCAAAGGTGTATCGTTGTAAGTAACCTGAGCATATTCGGGTTTGACTCAATATTTCTTATTTAATCTATTTTTTATTTAATTATCTACTTTTTATTAAAAAGTCTGTTTTTTATAAAAATCATTATATTTTTCATTTTAAAAAAGGGCAAATTCCACCTTGGCGGTAGACTATAAATCAGAGAGACCCACATGTAATAATTAACAGCAAATTTTTAAATGCTCATGTGAACATATACTCCCATCGAAAGAGAGAGGAGATTAGGCCCACAAAACTCTCCTTATTTCCCGGTTCGTCCAATCATATGGTAATATATTGTTGATGCCGAGTAACATATACTCCCAAGTGTACATAAGAGTTTCAATTATTTCTTTCAATCGAAAGATTTATGTTGTTATTTTAGTTATAAATTTATTTGAATTTAATTTTTATTGTAGTTACTCGTATAACTTTCAATTAATGAAATTCACCTATTATTTTTTTTTAAAAAAAAAGGGTTATGACAATTGACGGTCAAAAACGAATTCTTTTATGGGTTCTTTTTTTTTTTTTTGGGTAAGCGGACTACCCGTTGGACCTCTTATATCAAGGAAAGGCCCAACAGCGCTAACAAGTCGGGGAAAGCGAAGTGTCAAACTCATTAGCCTCCACCACACAATATCCTCACAAATGAGAAATATTGCTCTCATCCACATTCAAACCCGGGTGGAGTGGGTGGAGGTTAAAGCCACTAGCCATCGTGCCACCGGCCTCCTCGACTCTTTTGTGGGTTCTTGTTGATCTCACAATGGTCACTTTTCTTTCTTTTTTTTTTTTATATAAAAAAAAAAAGAAAGAACAGGTCTAGGTCGAAGTGAAGCACATGGATCGAGGTGTTATTAGGCCCATTTCAGCCCAAGCTCAAGTGTACTTTAAAGACCACTAAATTACACCTCTTTTGCAGTGCTATTAAGATTTAGGCCCAAAAACTCGAAGATAATTACACAGTATAAAACTTCCTAATTACATTTATTCTTGTATTATTCCTATTAATTATTTGATTTTGAATTCTGCAGAAATTATCAAGTTGTAATCTGTAAGTAAATCCAAGTTATAAAGATGGAAGTTCGAATTGTAGTGATTAGTTATAGGGGCGACAACTTGACTAGTGAATTATGTGAACGGAAAACTCTACATTGCTATTACATGAATTGTAGAATTTCATGGATATTCTAATGTTCTTGTAGAATTTATAGCTCTTGTTTGGTCACGGGCTCCTATTAGGGTCTTGTTCAACAACAACGTTTGGAGTAATTTTTAGCGTTTTGACCAAGTTAAAACACCAATTAGCCAAATATTAGTGTTCGGTAAGCTAATGTTTCAACTAGCGTTTGCATTAACTTATAACGTTTTAAGTAGTATTTCTGAAAAATTAAGAATATTAGTTTTTCACATTTAAAAGTAGCGTTTCATATTTTTTGACAAACATATCCCTTCATTAATTTATATTTGGCAAATTATTTATATTCTTTTACGTCAATTTACAATAATCAACTAATTCAACATTAAATTTACCGCACACATTTATTCAACCATTAAACTGAACAGACTATCCGCTAACGGTTAAAATTTAATAGTTATCAACTACACAAACAACTCATTTTGCCGAACCTAACATACATAGTATTTTGACTGTGTTTATATACGCAATGTAGCTGGTATTTGTTGATTATCTATGAAGTTTCTATCAATAGCCACAATTAGAAGTAGAGGCACGCGGTTTTTTCAGTTATAAGATGAGTTAATTTTTTTACCATTTATTTTGTGATTTTTAATTTGTATTATGATTTTTAGCCTATTAACTGACTCAATACTAATTAGAAAAAAAAGTAATTAAACCACTAGGTTAGATTTAATGGATTGGAATGGAGGGAGGGCGAAGAAATGGATCAAACCGTACCCGACGAAAGCTGAGTTGGTGGATACCAGCCACAACGAAACTTGTTACGAACCTTCACATTTTCTTCTTTTTTTTTCCTTTCAAATGCATAAATAAATCATCTACCTACAAATAAAACAAACAAATCTTTTGAGTAATTTTATTCAATGATTCTCCATGCGTCTATTTAGGTTCTATTCCATTTAGTCTTAATAAATTTTTTAGCTTTGTTAACCTTTAATTGTATCATAAAATAAAAGACATCTTTAAAAAATACTCTTTAAAATAAATTTACGTCCGGTCGATGAAATTTTGACATAATAATCACTTTTCATCCTAAATAATTGATGTTTTGTAGAGCAAACCTCTTTAGTCAAGTTATATTATCTAAATCAATTTATTTTACCTCCTCCCCACCGAAAAAAGAATTCTTAATATAATGGATCAAATTAGAAGATGAAAATTTCTATTACAAATGAAATAATTTGCAGCTAAATGCGTTAAAAAAATATAGGAGTCTTGTTTTAGAAATATCAAATCTTGCTTTTATTATGACACCATATGAATATTAAAATATAAGTATAATTTTACGCTTTTCTATTAAAAATTATAATAAGATAAAATTCATACATTACTAGTGCGTGTATCACATCGCTAAAAACTTGCACATTCATATTTGTGAAATTTCTTTTCTTTAGACCCACCGAGTGCAATTTATTGGTGTTGAAAATCCACACATACGTCATTTTCCATCACACTTTTACCCTAATTTAATTTGAATATGTTGGGAAAAATAGATACCCTCCAACCATCCGCAAGTTGATTTTGAAGTGTACCAATCAAAGTAGTTAGGGGAAAAAAATATATGTATATTCCTGTTGACAAATGATAGATCCTAAATTGATAAGTTCACTTCACATCCTACCTATCAAATGCTCAAAGTAAAAGGGATTGGATGATCATACTCCTGCATTTATAAGAGTCTGTGTCACTTGTTATGCTTGTTAGTTAGTACGTCAACTTTACCTCGGGACGAAGCTAGAAAAGTTCTCGAACATACTCGATACGGTGTCTAGATCATGCCAAGGTCGATATAATCTGTTTGAAGTTAGATTAGTTAAAATTTGAGGAGGTTTTATGTCATGTTGAGTTTGTGATGAATAATAAAAATTGCTTACAATTTTAGGATTAATAATTTATTTAAGATGGTTGTTTATATGTTATATGTTTTTTTCCCCATCATATAGTAAAATTCTTGGGGTATCTAATTAATAATATTTACAAAAGTGAATTAAATAGAATACATGTATTATTCTCTAACATTGTTTGCAAAAGTGAAACACAAGTTGGTATAGCTATATACGTAGAGAATAAAGCAATCTCCGTTGAGTTGTTTTTAGTATATATATATATATATATATATATATTGATATAGAAAAATAGTTTTAGATTAACTTGCATCATTACCATTTTTCAAATTTGTTTAGTTTATCTTCAATTAATTATTTATAAGACTATAATATGTAAATGCCATGACAATTAAAATAATATGCTATCGGTTAAACTTGACTGATTGTTACAAGTATATGCTAATAATCGATAAAGCGGTTCAACATTGTGTTTAAAATTTAGAGAATCATAGGGTACAAATTAATAGATTATTATATAGAGAGATATCTCCAAAGATTTGGGCATACTCTACCTAAGAATATATAAAGGCATATATGTGGTCAAATATATAAATCTGAAGGGGTTTGCACTTTGTTTTTTTTTTTTCCCTTCTTTTCGGTCTTAAGGTATTGGCACTTTTTTTAAATTAAATTGTGTTAATACCCATCATCATCTGAGTCAAAGGGGTAGGCAAAAATCATAATAGAGTAAATCTTACCTGCTTATAAGTCGGCTCTTTGGTCAAATATAATACCCATTACTCGGTTTAAAAATGGCAATAAAAAAAGCAAGAAGTTTGTGGCACTAAGTATTTAACGGCTAACAATTATTAAAAAGCTAACTTTGAGTATTTGACACATATAAACACACCCTAGATATCGAGATCTACTTCAAGAACACGAAAATGAATCAATACTGGTACGATATGCTTTTATGTAAACGATATATGTAATGGTCAAAAATTTAAAATGTTATTTTACAATATTCTTTTAATTGGTATTGTCGATACAATAATAACTTTAACTCTTCTATAAAAACAGTCAACATTATAGGAGTACTCTTCCCTCTATAGTACTCCTCACTAATGAAATAACCTCATAGTGATACATAGGCCATAATAATTATACTAGATCTTCATACCTAACAAAAAACAGGGGGAAAAAGTTGGCATATTTTGAAAGAAATCTGGAATTTACTCTCCTAGACTCCCTAGTCTTCACTTTGCCCAAAAAGATGTCACTTTGGGACTCACTACCAAGCTATACTAAGCAGCTGGCCGGTGGTCAAGATGGTTCATTATTCCCCTATAAGAAACAAAATTAAAAAAAAAAAAAAAGGGTTGTGAAAGCAACTTCTATTTGATTTTTCATTAATGAATGTACTTAAGGTATAATAGGTAAACATAACTCAATAATTATAAAAATAACCGAGCAAATTGAAGTAGATAAAATAAGAAAATTAACAATAATTTTAACATACACATGCTAATGTACGATCGGGATTATCGGATAAAATACAGTTTTTTTTTTCCTCAAAATACCTATTTTAAGATTTTTTTTTATAAAATAAATTTGAGGACTTGTTGAATATATCAATGAAAAAGTTATAGCATATAACCAAAACATGGCTAGTATAATTAAAACAAAAAAAATAGGAACATAACTAAAGTCATACTATCTCAAAAATTAACGCAATCGAATATTCCGTTTCCAATTTTAAAATTTTGTAATTACATATGTAGTAAAAAAATATAATGTGGATACTGGATACATCATCTCGAAGCTTCCAATCTTTATTATATAATAAAATAGCCATGCAAACTAATGAAATAAATCCAATTGAAGTAGGGTTTAATAATGAATTGGAGGAAAAGTTATTTTCTAACTTGAGATTTTGTCATGAAATTGAAGCTACATACTCAATTGAAATCCTTTATGATTCTGTAACAATGAAGATATATAAGCCTACTACTATCATTTGGTTTTCTGTGGGTGCCAAAGCTTCTAATTTATCAAGCTGTTGTTGATTTTTAGTTTATATATATATATATATATATATATATATATATATATATATATATATATATATATATATATATATATATATATATATATATATATATAAAAGAAGTGTGGGGGTTTTTTTTTTTTCCATAAAGAGGAGAGTACATTGCACTTGATTTGCTTTGGATATGCTTAATTTGAAAAATAAAATAAAAAACTCTACATATTCATTTTACTTAAAAATGTGGAAAAATAGTGAGGATTTTTATTGAGTTTGAATTATATTTTAATAGCTTGTGTTATCCAGTATTTATTCAAATCATGACAAATTAATCTAATTCCAACAGGAATGATTGGTGATTTATAGGATTCCAGCAATGAATCCCAAACCCCATTTGTTTCAACCAATCTCTAGTAATATATGGTTGTGGTTTTTTTTTTTTTTTTTATAGCAAAATTCAAATCATAGCTGAGTCTCCTCTTGATAGGAAATAAATAATTTATTTCTTATTTTCTGTTGCCTATTGATTAATGACACCCCTTCCACTCTTTTTGCTGTACATTTTGTTAATGTAATTATATATATATATATATTTAAAAATAATATAATGTTTGTTCAAACTTTTACATACAAAACACACATAAATACGAATAAAAATGAATATAAACGAATATAAAATAATGAAACGAACATAAATGAGGTGTTAAGTAAGTTAAACGAACTTAAACGAATAAAAATATACATAAACGAACATAAAACATAAATATATTTTATTTTTTTATATAAAGTCGAATAAGACTAGAATTAAGTCACGAAAAAATAAAAACAATAAATAAAAAGTCAAATGTCAAATAGCGGGGTCCACAGTGCTTAGCTCAATTTGGACAAACCCCTTTCTCAAAATTTGGCCTATATAAGCCCCCCCATCAGCCTGCGAATCAACCTCAGCTTCAATCCCTCCTCTCTGTCTCTCTCTCTCTCTCTCTCCTTCAATCAGACCTCTCAAATCAACACCCAAAGGGAGAAAAAGAAGACAATGGTATGACGTACAAATATTCCCGTGAAAAATCCCCACACCACCCTTATCTCTGTCTGTCTGTCTCTCTCTCTCTCATGCTAAGTTGTGGGTTGCAGGAGGTGGAAAGCCGGCAAGCATGGGAAGGCTACGTCGACTGGAGAAACCGCCCCGCCCTCCGAGGCAACCATGGCGGCTTCACTGCTGCTTGTTTTGTTTTAGGTAAGACTGTATATATATGGATATCATCTAATATCTCCGTAACTCTTTATAGTCTTCTAATTCGTTCATGAAGTTTATCATTTATTTAAAATTATTCTTTTTAAAAAAATGAATGAATATATACACAGTGGTGGAGGTGATTGAGAACATGGCGTTCCTGGCAAATGCGAGCAACTTGGTGATGTATTTATTGAAGTACATGCATTTGAACCCCTCAAAATCATCAAACACCGTCACAAATTTCATGGGCACCGCTTTTCTACTCGCTTTACTCGGTGGCTTTCTCTCTGATGCTGTCTTCACCTCCTACCATGTCTACCTCACCAGTTCTGCTCTCCAGCTCCTGGTAATTCTCCCTCCTCCTTAATTACCTTCTAATTACCTTCAATTACACTAATCTTTTTCGTTAATGATTTTTCCATTGAAGATCGGATGATATGACGTAAGGGAATTTTTATTTTTATTTTATAAAAAAACGTACCATAATATATAATGTCTTATTAGTAATCTGATAACAAAATTTGAGTGGTTTTGAAAAAACCATTTGCCGAATTAATTAAGTGAATAAAGCTCAAGATATAAATAATAAATAAAGACCCTAAAGGGCCAAACAATAAGGAAAACAATATGACATGTTTCCTCTTGTTATTAATTATGTATGCTTCATTTTGTCTTTTAGGGCTGCCTGATTTTTTCTACACACATTCAGTGTCACATAGATATCAATATATATGGACACTTCATAGTTCCTAGAGTATTGAAATTATGCACCTTTAATTTATTATTAAATTTTTAAATAAAAAAATTTTAAAATAAATTGAAATTATGCAAAGATTTTTAAAGATTACGAATGTATGTATAGATACAAAAATAATCAATAATATTCATTGTTGACGAATATTTATATAATTAGAGAACGTGTTTTGAAGACTTCGACAGTATAAGACAATAAAACAATAAACTTATTAAAATGAAAAGATGAGGAAAATTGAATAATGGTGTGCGTGAATATGAAATCCGTGCCTTAGTTTTGGACTCATATTATGTTGTTGGAGTCACATTTGGCATTGATTTTTGCAAAGTCCTTTAAACTTTGCCTTTTGCAACTTGTTCTTCTTTTTTTTTCTTTCTTTTTCTTCTTCCTTTCCCTTCCAAACTTTTGCAACTTGTCTTATAATTATATCATATGCATGCATATATTTTCTTCCTTTTCCATGCATTGGGACATTAAGCTTTTTCCGGGTTTTTTTGGTAATTATATACAAGCATCTCGTATGTGGTTAGAATTTAATTTCTTTTTTAGTTGAAAAATTATTTAAAAAATATCAACACTTTTTTCAATCGATAAAAAATTACAAGCTTATTTTTATTTTTTCTAGGATGTCCCTTAGGACGTCCCAAAATTATATTATTTTTCATAAATGGAAACTTATTTTTAATAAAATTTCTCAAACTATCATTGATTTTGAATTGATGGATGGAGAATATATTATAATTGATTAAAATTTAGGAGTAGCTTCTAAGGTATATATAGGCTTCCCTCTCTATTGCTATACTTCAATTTCATATATATATTTTTCTTGAGTAACATAATTTTTATATTGGAAAAAAAAAGGAATTATTTCAGCTTATGTTAGCTAGCTAGCCAAAAGATGAAGACAAGGCCACTACCACTCTGAAGTGGGATCTACTGTGTTCAAGTCAAACCAACTTGCTATTTATGGATATTTTAGTCCTCTCCATGCTTCTTTTGGTTATGTGATGTGGAGCATAAAACTCAAATTCTCTTAATTTTTTTGCTAATTGTTTGCTTTTTTAATTATTATGAGGCATATCTTGGCTTTTATTTTTTCCCTTTGCTAAACTCCACGATCTCTTACACTTATATTAAGAAAATATTTTTAGTACGAATATATCATATTAGGGTCGTAATTTCATCGAATCTGAAACTCGGTTTCTTATGCTACAAATTCGGAGAAAATATAGACCCTATTCGGAAAAATGAGCCGTTTGAGTAATCGATAACTATTTGTGTAGTTGATAACTCGTTTAGCTAGTTGATAGGTATTAGATTTAGTCGCTAGCGCGGATAGTCTGTTCAACTTAGGGTTGAATAAATGTGTTCCGTAAATTTAGTGGTTGAATTAGCTGATTATTATAAACCGACATAAAAGGATATAGATAATTTACCAAATATAAATTAATAAAGGGATGTTTTTGTCAAAAAATATGAAACACTATTTTTAAATGTGAAAAGATAATATTCTTAATTTTTCACAAATATTACTTGAAACGTTATAAGCTACCGCAAACGCTACTTAAAACACTATCTTGGTGAATGTTAATATATTTGATTGGTTAGTGTTTTTAACTTGGTTAAAATGATAAAAATTACTTCAAACGTTGTTGCATTTTAAATGAATGAATTCATAATCGGTACATGGAGCAAAATTTAGATAGTTGGAAGAGTGGAGAGGCATTAGTATTGGGGCCCCATGCATACTCCATGCACTCGATATTGACTCTCAAGTTTCAATAATTAAAATTCCATGTTGCACAAAATTTAATTAATTAAATTTAAAGAGGGACTGATTTAAGAAAAGGGATTTTCATATGTGAACATATATATATATATATATATAATTCTTATTTTTTAAAAAATAAAAAAAGGGAAATTTGCCCATTCCCAAGTTTCTGCTGCAAGCAATATCATGTCCTTTTTGTGGTCATGAGTGAATGTTGGGAGTTATTTAAATCATGTCAACTAACCCACAAATATATATGGACATACCAATTACAAAATATTTCAAGTTGCACCGACTTTTTAATATAATTTCCATTTGGATATAAATATATAAATCATTATCTACTTTTTATTCTAAAAATTTTCTTTTTAATATAATTATCAAGCACAATGATATAGTGCCCTTGTTGGCTACAATGTTTGTGTTTGCATCATGAGTACATACCAACAAAAAATATAGACTAATAATAGTTATTTTTTAGTAATAATAGGTAGGTAATGAATTTGTTCATTTATTTAATATGTTATTTCGATATATAATTCTTTAAAAATATATGAAATTAAAATTATAGATGCTCTCGGAAAGTTGCACTGACTTTTTAATATAATTTCCTTTAAACTAGACCCTGAAATAGAAAACAAAGGGAAAAACACACACACATGCACAAAAATAGGAAATGGAAAAATAATATTTTCCCTAATTTTGGATGACCAGAAAATAGGATTTGAAGCCACATTTGATTAATATAAACTATATTTATTTTCTTGGTTCTTCCATATTAAAGACAAGAACCACATGACTGAAGTGACACAACAAAGTGTGTGATTAGGCCAAAAATTGACATTACATGGTATATTTACGAAATTATATCAGGTTCGACATTTAAGGCATAGCCACTGGGCCTTACGGCCCACATTGGCCCATTTGCATAGTTTCTCAGCTCATTTCAACCAATCATTTTGGTTTCCTAGTTTCTTATGATGAAGGGTACTTCCCTTTGATTTGGTAATAGAGATGGTCCCTAATTATGAATCTTCTGTTGTGTAATTATCAAGCTTTCAATGTCTTGGGAACCATGCTTATATGAAGCTCTAGAAATTGCAATTCTATTGGCCGTTAGGATTTAAAGCTACCTTTTTTTTAAAACAAATATAGTATTTAGTTTCAATCTCACACGAGTTCATATAAAAATATAGCTATATTTATATACCCTTATATCAAGAAACTGGTTCATAAAGTTTAAGCCGGTGGGTGGATATATGACAGTAAGTTTATTATGCACTATGTCCACTCAAATCGATACCCTTTCGTTGGATGTATGAACATAAGAATTGCCCTCCTAAATTGTCAATATTTCTTTGATTTTAATGTTTCTAAGATTTGATCTAAGACTTTTCAGTCGCAAAGATTTAAATACCATGTCAAATGAGCAAATTAATTTGTAATTTCGATTTGGATCTTTAAGTAATCGGTATCTCATGTTGTTGATACAGGGACTTGTGATCCTGACAGTCCAAGCATACCTCCCCTCACTACAGCCACCACGTTGCATCCCATCGGACCCCACGGCTCCTTGCCGGGAGCACAACTCGTCAGAGGCGGCCATGTTCTACATCGGCCTCTACCTAGTGGCTGCCGGTGTTGGGGGGATAAAAGGGTCACTGCCAACACATGGTGCGGAGCAGTTTGATGAGAGTAGTCCAGAGGGAAGGATAAAGAGATCGACATTTTTCAACTACTTTGTATTTAGTCTCTCAGCTGGTGGGCTTATTGCAACCACTCTTGTGGTGTGGGTTGAGGACAATATGGGTTGGAAATGGGGGTTTTAATCTCTACTGTGGCAATTTTCTTGTCCATCCCTGTCTTCCTCGCTGGCTCTCCATTCTATCGGAACAAGATCCCTTGTGGAAGCCCCTTGACTACCATCTCCAAGGTATGGTCACATGTACTTTGCATATTAATTTATCGAAATAGTGTTGGCTAGTGAGCCGTTTGAGGCCAAGTTCACTGCTGTGGACATTAGAAGATCATATCTTGTTCCTGCAGGATATGTCTGATACAGATATTAGAAGATCTCCTTTGATTTTTACCTCGATTTCAGGTTTTGGTGGCTGCTGTGGTAAACAGTTGCATGAGCAGAAACTCAGGCAATGCAATAGCAAACATGGCCACAAGTCCACCCCATTATCCAACTCTAAAATCAAAGCAATATCATGAGGCAAAGAGCTCTGAGATCTTAGATATTGATCCCTTGGATACCCAGACAGAGAGCTTCAAATTCCTCAACAGAGCCACTAACCCCAACCCAGTGAGCCCGGCACTTGAATGCACCATAAAGCAAGTAGACGAAGTCAAAGTAGTCCTAAAAATGTTGCCTATTTTCGCCAGCACTATCATCCTCAACTGCTGCTTAGCCCAGCTCTCTACCTTCTCGGTCCAACAAGCCGCCTCCATGGACACCAAGCTCGGTTCCCTCAAGATCCCCCTGCCTCCCTCCCTGTATTCCCCATTGTCATAATGATGGTGCTTGCCCCAATCTATGACCACATCATCCTTCCCTTTGCTCGAAAAATAACCAAAAGAGAGACAGGCATTTCCCATCTGCAGAGGATTGGGACCGGCCTAGTCCTCTCCATTGTGGCCATGGGGGTGGCCGCTTTGGTGGAGGTGAAGAGGAAGCGAATAGCCAATGATCTCAAGATGCAGGGCTCCATGGAGGGACACCCTTTGCCCATCACCTTCTTATGGATTGCATTTCAGTACGCTTTGCTAGGGTCAGCTGACCTCTTTACCCTAGCTGGGATGCTGGAATTCTTCTTTACTGAGGCCCCCTCTAGCATGAGGTCTCTGGCAACCTCGCTATCATGGGCCTCGTTGGCCGTGGGGTACTACCTGAGTTCGGTGATCATAGCGGTTGTCAACGGTGCCAGCAGGAGGGATCATGATCATAAGGCTTGGTTGTCCGGGGAAACTTGAACAAGTACTACCTAGAAAGGTTCTATCTGCTGCTGTGTGTGTTGGGGGTTTTTAACTTCTTGAACTACCTCTTTTGGGCGTGTAGGTACAAATATAGATCCACTGGATCAAGAAAGTGAATCTCTTTACAAGTGCTTGAATATCTTTTTGGTGGATCAACATTGAAATGGTTGTGAAATACAATACCTAAATCAAGTCCTATGTACCAGAATCGAGAGGAAACCAATGATATTCATATGCTGACTGTTATACATCCATTATAACCCAACCCTAAAAACTAAAGTTTACCGTGATCTATAAAATCCTACTTACAATGATCCATAAAACCAATGATATTCATAATATTGACTATTATACATCCATCAATTTCGTCGAAGCATAGGCAGAGACGCTGGACATTTAGACAACAAAAGCATTGGGTTTTGACTCATTGCAGGGGTAACTCGCTGAGATGTAAGCGGTTATATAGAGATACTGAATATTTGAATAAAGCAGTCGCATGGGGATGTAGCTCAGATGGTAGAGCGCTCGCTTAGCATGCGAGAGGTACGGGGATCGATACCCCGCATCTCCATTTCTGGTTTTCAAGCTTTTTTCTTTGCTAAAACTGATAAAATATTTCCCACTTTCAAAATACTATATTATTAATTTCTTTTTAATCAAATAAAATTAATTCAATTAATTATAAATCTCTAATTACTAAATTTATACTTTTTGTATTCTTATAAAATATTTAAATAGTACGACAAATATTTCAATGAATCTATACTCGCGTAATTAGGGTTATCCGACTCCATCCTTTCGGAGGGAAAGTTTTGTATATGGAAAAAATTCTAAAAATATGAGTACATTAGATCACAAAATTTATTTTTTGATATAATAACTATCATTGAAATTTCACCTATTGAATGGTAAAAATTTTTCTTTAATATTTGTATATATTAATATATTTCGTGCTTTAGCGCGGTCAAAAACTAATTATTTCTAATTTTCATGTATTTGACTTCTAAGTTTCATTATTATATATAAAATGAAATGCAGAATACTTTATCCTTAATTAAATATAATCAAGTTTTAATAATCTATAAGAATTACACCAAAAAAAGTAGTGGATTAGAAAATCTGACTTGCACATGACAATCAAGTAAAAAGAGACAAATAATCTCGAGAAAAAAATACCCACAACACAAATTTTGGGGGAAAAAATTCATGATCATCATCCTACGCCTACGCTCACATCACACAACTCAAAACAAGGAACGTCGCAGCTGCACCCAAACCCCATGACTAGGCACTCCAGCATGCACCACAAACAACATATAATACCCTGGCGGCGCCACCCTCTCGCTCGGCGGCGCTACTGCCCTCACCTTGTACCCGAACACCGACAACCGCTCCACCCGCGGCCCCTCCAGCACCAACAGCCTCTGATTCATCCCGAATGAGTGGGTGGCAAAAGGAGGCAGCACCATCGTCACCGCCACTGCCCCCGCCTCCTTCCCCAGCGCGTACGTCACCGAGAACATCTGCCCGTATGTTACCACCTTGCTCTCCGTCTCAACTGACAGTATCGAAGGCCTGAGCTCCGAGTAAACCGGGTCGAGATACGGTGGGTAGAACGCCTCTAGGCTCAGCTCCGTTGGGTATTTTGCTTCCCTGGTGAAGTTGTAGTTCGGGTGCGGGTTCGACCCGCCTACTATGACCCGCCCGTCGGCTACCAGCACAGCGCACGAGTGGTACATTCGGGGAATCTGGGTCGGGTTCAAGACCGCAAATCTCCGGGTCGGATCGGGCTCGGAGGTCCTGTAGAGAACCGGGTGTAAGACTGGATTGTCGGCATTTTCCCACCCGGCCGTCCCATTACCGGCGCCGTTGATGATAAGGATGTCGCCGGTGGGTAGCATCACCATATCCGGCATGACACGTGGCATCGGCATTTCCTCCATGATCCACTGCGGCTGAGGCGCAGTGATCTTCATGCGCCCGCACGTCCTCGACGCCGCCACGTAAACCCCCTTCGAGTCAGCCAAATTGTAGGAGTCCGGCGAAGCACCGCCGCATATTAAGACCTCAATATCTGGCGGGGAAGAGGACGACCCATTTAAAACCACCGGAAGGAGGACGGAGGAGCCAGTGGAGGGGTAATTCCGCCTCTCCGTCGAGGGCATTACCGGAAATTCACGAACCACTCCACCGTTGACGTAGTCAAACTCGATTGAGCGGTTGTTGGCGAAGATGAAGAGGTTTCCGTTAGGGAGGAGATGCAAGAAAGGGTAGAGATTGTTCTCTCTGTCTCGACCGTCCCACGTTTCGGCCAAGAAACGGAGTTTAAATAACGACGTTTCGTATCTTTTCTGGGTGTTCTTGGGGAAGAACTCGTAGCTGTGGGACCCACGTCCCCCAACGACGATTACCCTGCCGTCGGGGAGGATGGCATTGGACGCGTACCACCTACGCGCCGTCAGAGAGTTTCCCAGCTCGGCCCAGTCGCAGGTGTCGACGGTGGCTGGGGAGCAGGGGGTGAACGTGCGAATCACGCGCTCGCCGAAGTTGTAACCGCCGGTCTGGATGAGGTTGCCGGAGGGGTCGACTGAGCCGGAGGAGCAGAAGGTGTCCGTGACGACGGTCAGGGGGCGAAAGGTGTTGGAAGCGACGTCGTAGAGGACGGAGTGAGCGGTGCAGTCGACGAAGTCGGCGTCTTGTTGTTGCCGGCGGATGCATTGCCGGCCGGCGGGGAGAGAGAGATTGGAGTTGCCGAAGTCGGTGCGGTCGAACATGACGATCTTGTCGTTATAGAGGAGCTGCATGTGCATCGCCGATATTCCGAGACTCCGTTGAAGCAATGCCCACCACCCCAGAGGGATTCCGGGGCCGGCGCTGCCACCAAAATTTCCGGCGAGAGTAGGGAGTCCAGAGGAGTAGGAGACATCGGGAAGTCTGGGTAGTGGAGAGGAGAGCGAGTGGGTGACGATGACAATGAGGATAGAGAAAATGAAAGAACAAATCTTGATGGGTTTCTTGAACTGCAACGCCATTAGCAGAAACATGGAGCTCTGTTCTTGTTTCTGAGAAAGCTCCCCCACCTGCTCTGCTTTAAGGGGTGAAATATCTGGGTTTCTTGGATCACCTCACCTCACCTCACCTCCAAAGAAATTACTCCTCTTTAATTTTCTGCCGCTTGATTTCTGATGATGAGTACATGAAATTGATCATGGGGAGGAAGCAATATGATCAAATCAGAAGAGCACCAGCACAGAGATTATATTTGGGTGGTGGGTGGAGTAAATTGAAGAGGGTTTTAATTTCATGGGCATCATGCTAAGTTGAGGTGGAAATAAGAGAAATTAATTTGATAGAGGGTAGTCCACTGTCAATATGGAAAATGGCAAAAACTATTTTAAGTATGGGGGCATTTAAGAGGGGAATTGTAGTGGCCAAAGTGCAGATGAAGTTGGTGTCGAGATAAAATGCACATCACCACCCACCATAAATAAAGAAGCCTCCATTCAATCTTCTCCATGAGAACACATATTGTGAGACTGTCCTCTCCTCTCCTCTCCTCTCCTCTCCTCTCCTGATGGCTTCATGTCATGTCATGTCATGTCATGTGGTATCAAATGGAACCTCTTACTCTTTCCTCTATCATCACATCATCATCATCATCTTATGTTGGTTTTCAGACAAAACAATAGGTTACTTTTTTCGGTCACGGAGCCGAATATGATGAGGATTGCATTGTGTTGTACTGTACGCTTCGTTTGTTTGGAGATTTATCCATCAGAAAAATTCCGCTAGATTACTGAAACTCAGTAGCATACCTCCCTTTCACTAGGGCCCCTCCACCAATGCATATAATAGGATACGAAGCTAAGTTGAAAATATATTCTCTACAATTTCACACGAACTTATCAAATCATTAATTAAGATTTAATATCGTGAACTTTGGCGTATGTTAATGAGAAATGTTCCGAACTATTAATTAGCCTCGTAACATTATGACCTTTGATACATATGAACTCATTTTTTAAAATTAAAATATTTTTATGAAAATAATAATTATTTAAATTTTTAATTAAAATAATTATTAATTTAATTTAAAAAATTAAGAAAACAATTAATTACGATAAATACACAATTTAGAATTTTAAATAAGAAATATTCAAATAAATACAAGAATTACAAATAAAGAAACGTGATTTCATTCGTCCTCCACCTAGAATTCGAAAAAATTGATAAAGAAGAGAAGACAATGAGAGTTTGTAGGAAGTGGCGATTTCGTGATCGATTCTGAGTTTTGGTTCTGGAGAGATTGTTCGATTGGCTGAAGTTGAAGGTGAACAATGAATTTTCTGCTGCGGCCAACCCAGTCGGCCACCTCAGTTGCAGATCATCCGCCGCCGGCGCTGCCGTTCAGCAAGACCTCATCGACGGTGGCGGCGAAGACGACGACGCTTGAAGGTTTGATCGCCGAAGATAGTAGGTCTTCGTCGCTGGATTCTTCCAGTGAAGATAGTCGCGATTCGTTCAGCGGTGAGGCCTCTGCGAGTCCCGAGAATTTCACCCCGCTTGCTGATAAGCACGTCGATGTCGAGGACGATCAAGGATGGATCGCCATCCCTTTCAGTACGTTCATCGTTTTCATTGTCTGTCTCCGTTGTGGCTACTGCATTGTTTGATGAGTTACGGTAATGATCACGTAACTTTCTGTATCTGTTTTCCTGATGCTTGTCGTGTTTACAGAGGAAATTCCTGATGACTGGGATGGTGCTCCAGATATAAACTGGTTCCACTCTTTGGATCGTTCTTTTGTATTCCCCGGTATCTGTCTTCTTTATGTTTCCTGTTTGTTTATTTGTGACGGATCCTGAATCGCTCGCGAACCAAAGTACATGTCCATCCATGATTATGCAGGTGAACAGGTTCGTGTTTTGGCATGTTTGTCAGCTTCCAAACAAGACACTGAGATCATTACGCCATTTAAAGTTGCTGCTGTGATGAATAAAAATGGTCCTGGGCAAGGTGTCAAGGACCAGAATGGAAATATTTCAGGCCAAGGATCAGCTTCTGAAGCTAACCAAGTGGAACTTGCTGGCCATTCAGATGCTAATAGTGAAAATAATCATCCGGCAGATGTGTCTGCCAGTGAATTTTTCTTAGAATGGAAGATCAGAAAAACAAACTCAATCATTGCTACAAAAATTTAAGGAGTCACATTTTTTCGTTCGAATTGCTGAGTCAGGAGATCAACTTTGGTCAAAGAGAAACCCAGCCGAACCTACTGAGTCCGCAGGTGAATTGGAAAATGTGAAGAATGATAACACTGTTGGATCTGGAACATCTGTTAGTGCAGCTATTGATTATGGAAGGTTTGATGCTCGGGTATCTGGTGGACTCGCAAGAGATTCTGTTAAATGTTGTTCTCTTGCTAATGGGGACATCGTGGTATGTTTCAAGGAATCCTGTGTGTACATGAATAATTGTTTGATTTCCCATTTTTATAGGTATTCATGCAAGGGAAAGAAAGTTCTAAACCATTGAATCTAGGTACTCAAATTCGTGTTTTTTCCCCTATCATTTTGGTGACTTGCAAGTTTCCAATTTAAAGTTGTAGTCTAGTTTCTGGCAAATGTACCATATTGGTCGGGTTTTGTTGGCGTTGGAAGCTGTAGGAGAATCTAAAAAGGGTTTCCTGCGTATTCTTGGCAGCTCCATTGTGGATACTAGATAACGGATTTCTGAGTGATTTTTGGGGAGTGAGCATTTTTCACCTTAGTTTCTTCTGATTCTCATTATGTTTTAGTCGACAATTTATCCTCTTAATATAGCATCATTGGTTCACATCCTTGCAGCCTTTCACCCAAATTTGAAGGCTTTCGTAATATCAACTCACATTTAGAGTAGACTGTGCTTCTGTGTTTTTCTCGTATGCCTTAATCTTAGTGGCTCGTAATGTCAGTAAAATGCAGATTAGTCATAGGATAGGATAATACATTTTATTAAAGTGAGAAAGACTTGCAAGATATGAATTGCTTTGACTGAACTGGAAATGTTTCATTAAGAATATGTCGCAACTGGAGTACCACTAGTTGGGTGTTATTGCTTGTCTTCTAATTCTAGTTTAATTCTATGCAAGTTCCATCATGGCACCACTTTTATGAGATACAACTTCAGAAGGATCAGAAAATTGACATTTTTATTGCTGTTATTGCACTAACTTGTCTTTTTCTGTTCTTCTCTGGAAGGATGCAGGTTCTTTTACAGGTGAATGTTGGTGTTGATTCTATGAAAGATCCCATTCTAGAGATTCTTCAATTTGAGAGATATTACGACAAAACTATGGCTTTGGAAAGTGATGTATCAACCAATTTGGGGCGTAGTCCCTGTAGGGAACTTGTTAAATGGTTACATCCTTTAGACAACTCTCATCAACCGGTCAGTCGACCAATGCCCTCCCCTCTAGTTAATGCATCCCATAAATCGAGCTTTTCTGCATCAACTGGTTCTCCGCTATTTTCCTTTGGCCACTTTAGAAGTTACTCTATGTCTTCACTTCCTCAACCACAAAACACTCCACCTGCAGCTTCACCACCTGCTTCTGCCACTGCATCAAAGCCTAAGTTTGACTTAGAAAATTGGGATTGTTTTGCATCCCAAAAGTTTTTGAAGAACACAAAAACTGGGAGCCAAGATTCAATGTCCTTTCGTGGAGTTCCACTGGAGCCAGAAAGATTTTCTGTTTGTTGTGGTTTGGAAGGCATCTACATACCAGGAAGAAGATGGAGGAGAAAGCTTGAAATCATTCAACCTATTGATATACATACATTTGGTGCTGACTGCAATACAGACGACCTTCTATGTGTTCAAATCAAGGTCAGATGTAAATTTAGATTATCATCTCATCTATGTTTAACTTTCTTTTCCTTTTCTTTTTCCCTGATGGTTTTGTTTTTATCATGAAATATATTCTTGTTATTCTTGTCGCAAGTTTGATTACTTGTACTACAAAGGGTTAAAGTTCTGCTTTTTTGTTGCAGAATGTTTCTCCGGCTCATGTTCCAGACATTGTTGTTTATATAGATGCCATAACCATCATCTTGGAAGAGGCATCAAAAGTGGGACCTCCATTGTCTGTTCCAATTGCATGTACTGAAGCTGGAACCGACCATACTCTTCCAAATTTGGCTCTGAGGTCATGCTTTTCATTGAGTGCTAGTTTGATTTCCATGGTTCCTATCAATTAATCTTTATTTCTTCTCTGATTGTCGCTGTTCTTTTTTGCCCTTGAAAGACTATGTTCCAAATCTTTGATAGTAGGCCCCAAAGGTAGCAGTTAAGAAGACATTAGCAATGTGTCCTCATCATATGCTTGTAGATTCTTCCCACATGTCAATCTTCTACGACACTATTTTCTATTTCCTGCCTGAAAGAAGAGTGTACACAATCTCTTGATAAAACAATCTCTTTGTGGACTCGGCTTCTTTAGTCTCTAGGAGTTAATGTCGTTCATCCATCTTAAACTTGGTAAAACATTAAGCAAAAGACTAACTTCTACTGATAGATGTCACAGCATTAACCATTAGTGTTCATTCCGTACCTTCCAATCGGAAAGTAGCTATACTTGGAAATATGGCAATGCTGTTATGCACTTATGGTTGCATTCATGGTTATAAAACTGTATCATTACAGGAGAGGTGAAGAGCATTCTTTTATCGTCAAACCAGCCATTTCAGCCTTGAAGAAATCTACAGTTCATCGTGATAAAGCTACTCAGTCATCACTTTCTAAAGCTAGCATACCAGGAATTAGGCAGCTGCCTCCAAAGGCCATTGATGAAAAAAGGAATATATCTTCTCTTAATAAGTATGCAGTTCTAGTATCCTGTCACTGTAACTACTCGGGTAATCCTTGTGGCTCTTGCAATTTTCTTAGCAGTTCTGATTCTCTGCATTCCTTGTCTAAGCAACTTCTGTGCAAAACGTAGAATCAAGACTGTTTTTCAAGAAGCCGACAAATTGGCGACCACGCATCTCAAGGGACCTCATGATATCAGTTGCATCTGAAATGTCAAAACAAACTTTAGATCTTACTGGTAGAATCTCTCAGCTGCCAGTTCAGGTCTTCTTGCCAACTCCTTTGTAAGATACTCGTCTTTATTTCTCCAAAATGAAATTCCGTGGCTTAACTAGTGTCAAATTTCAGGTTTTGACTCTTCAGGCATCAAATCTTACATCTGAAGATCTTACCTTAACTATACTGGCTCCAGCTTCATTTACGGCTCCTCCTTCTGTGCTGTCACAAAATTCAGCACTTTCATCACCAACAGGCCCATTTGTTGGTGTTCCTCCAACGCAGAGAATAAGTTCAGTGACTCTCCTTGCAGAGAATCAAAAACAAAATGCCTCTCAACCTCTTTCTTTTGACGAGCAAGCAGTCCCTGTTGCTGATATGGTTCCAGCAACTGCATTGACCTGTACTCATTTATGGTTACACAGCAGAGTTCCATTAGGGTACGTACCCTGGCTACTCTACTTTTTCAGATTTTTCAATTCCTTTTCAATTTGCAGTATTTGGTGTGGCTTTTATTTCTTGTGTCTTCATCAGGTCTGTTCCTTCTCACTCTGCTGCTACACTCAAGCTTGGGCTGTTGCCATTGACAGATGGCATAATTACACTTGATACTCTCCAAATATATGTCAAGGAGAAAGGTATACTTCCACCCATGCTTGGAAGGCACCTTAATCTGTTGCTTGGTTCTTCAAACCCTATAACTTCTATGCATCTGGAACTTTTAAAATGTATTTTCATTTGTTTTTTCTACGTCATGTGTTGAAGTCTTGAGAGCGCAATGTTACGAGGCTGTGTAAGGGCACCAGGAAGTTCTATCCGTCTCTTTTGATTCGTTTTCTTCCCTTCGGGTGGGGTGTTCTGGAGGGGGAGGGGGATGAGCAGTGTGGGCTCACCAACATAATCATGACAAAACAAGCAGCCTTCAACAAAACATAGTATGAAAGCGAGAGGGTCAAATCCCAAAATATCTTGGCTTTCAGGGTCCAAATTCTTGAATGAGCCTGCTTATCTATAGCTAATTGCTGTATTTCTCCAACTTGATTACCGATTATTAAGTCCAATCTGTGATTAGCCTATCCTGTGCTTCATTTTATTATGGCATAGAAGACAAGTCGATGCAACATAGGCTGTGTACACTTGACCTTCAATACCTCACCATTGGTAGAAGCCTGGTGATTCCCCCACCCCCGACCAAAAAGGAAACACACACACACAGTGCAATTAATAGAGGCACTAGGATAATTGTTGGGTATTTTGTTATTTACCTGTTGAAGCAATGCCCAAACAATAGGGTAACCTGGGATCATTTCTCTTTACTCGTAACAAAGCTTCAATGTAAAATCTGTTGTGATAGGCATGCAAAGATTTTAATTAGCAGTTTCTCTGGCATCTTAAGAACTTGTGCACCCTTGATTTACCAGCACTAAGCAATGTATAACGGTGGCAGGATAACAGCCAACTATACACATTGATCCTCTTGTAGCTTAAAATATGCACTAACGATACAGATTGATGATCCTCTCATTGCATAAAACATCTGATTGGAATGACTTAAATTGTTTACACTTTATAGTGACGAATATATTCATTCTTTGTTTCCTTCATCCTGAGGCAACTATGACACATTGGGAAGTGAGACTACGAATAGCTGAATAGACTACAAGATAATAAATCCCCAGCATTTCCTTTGCTAAGAAAGTCAAGAGTTGACTGAATGCTGGAAGCTCTGTTCCATGGCCTTGTCTAGCTTGATAGGAACTTGTAATTTCAGTCACATTTTGATCTTTTTGAGAACTGAAAGTTCACAAGTAACTTCATTTTCATAGGTTTAGTTATCAACTTATCATCTGTTTCTTAAGTTGCTTCATATGATAAGGGTAAACACTGCCTCACCCTTTTCTTGTTCCCTATCTTCCATTCTGAAACCATAACATATTAACCTTTGTTCTGATTTGCACACAGGTGTAAATTATGTTCCCGAGCACGTACTGAAGATCAATGCAACTTCCAGCATTTCTGCTGGAAGGATCTGAGTATAACAAGAATTCTAATCATCTACACATTTTATTTTATATCTTTCTCTTCATTATGAGGAAACGAGGTCGGCCTGATGCCCAGTTTGTGCATCACTGGTTCTTTTACTTGCCTTTGATGCAGGAGATATGAATCTGTGTAACTATGTTGCCCAGTTTCATGCCCTCGAAGCCAGAGACAATTTTGCATTACAGTATCTCTTAGGTATGATGTATGATGCATTGTTAATGCCCTCGAATCCAATTGAGAATTTCCTATACGAATTATTTGAAAGAATGTTTTCAGATTTTACTGCTTGATGCGAATTTATTATGTGAAAACAACACAGAGTTTTGAATAAACGTGCAGCACAGCTTTGCAGTTGTAGAGTTCTCTCTCTCCCCCTGTTGGTTGTCTATCTAGGTATCAAGATCGGTATAAATTTGTCTCTTTTTTTTTTCGTTTTGATAAATTAATTGAACATTTGATCTTGGTATTATTCCTAGAACTTTCAAAAATATGCTCCAATTGTAATATAGGCACATGGCCTAATATATTATTAGAATAGCAAATGATTCTATAGTGTAATAAACTCAAGAAAAATCTCAACGGATTAACAAAGAGGTCCAGGGGCTTTGATTTTTGAATTTTGAATTAATATATTATATATAGGATACTTATATCAATATAATACCATTAAATTAACTAATTTATATATTTAAAAAAACACAATTTATAACAAAGTAATAAATTTAAAAGTTACCCGGACTATTATTAACTTTTAGTCACCACGACTATTGTTAAAAGTTGTTGTAGAAATATTCATTTCATGATATGTCTTACATGAAATTATCTTACGTAAAACTTACTACAAAGTGATAACACAATATAGAATTATATTAGAAGAGGGGGAGATTAAATATAAAAGCTAATTTCATTAATAATATTAGATAAATATTTCATTAACTTGTACCAATAGCAACAATCTTAACCACTTAAATGAGATGAAAATTTACGAATGTTAATTTATGTTTTAGATCGGTCGATTAAAGGTAAAAAAGGTTATATAAATGTAATGAACAACATGTATATGTCACTCTTTTTCTTTTTTTCTTTTTTTGAAGGGTGGAAAAAGACATATGTATGGGATTTTACATTAAATGGTCTGGCATCCTAATTAGCCCAATAGAGACAGGGCATTGGCAATTTCGAGATCATAAAATAAAATAAAATACTGTAACTATTTATTTTTCTTTTATTTAATTTCTCCAATAATATAGAAGTAGTATTTATTAATAGCAGCATTATAAAATCGTTTAGCGTGTAATTAAATTAAATTATTAATAATCAGCAGTAATAAGGAGAGGATGCGAGCATAGCGTAATGCTCACCGAAGCACAGTATGTCAGCATTATCACCATCCTCAAAATTTATTAAATTATTCAACACTCCACATTATTGATGTTTTTTAATTATTTCTTAAGCTTCTATAAAAAATATTTCTTAAGCTAATTTTATTGTTAATCAATTTAAGATAGCTCCTAACCTCACCATTTTAAGGGATAGCAATTTGTTTTTAGTAGGGAGGAGGCAATTTTTTTTTTTGGTAATTTAAGTGAGGTGTAATATGTAAATATTAATGTAATATATAACGAGTGAATAATTAAACTCGAAATTAAATGAGTGGACTTCATATTTCATTTCTCTCTTTTTATATTTGATTCTATTATGAGTCCTTTCTTAATCTAAGATTTATACAAAGTTAATATTTTTAATTGTAGTTGAATGTTAGTAACCTTATTTGCATATTAGACGTCGAAATAAGTCCATTTATAATAGTAGTTTTGTGTATATAAAATGAAAAATTTAGATCTCGTTTTCTTTAAAAAGAAAAACTCAGGAACTTTTTCATATTAATTAGTGTTATATTTTTTCATATTAATCAGTTTTTTTTTTTTTTTGAGAGATGGGGGATGTATTCTATTACTGTTTTAAGGCAGCCATTTGCCAACATGAGATTCACAGGGAATACAAGTTTGTCAAAGAAGAGGGTTGTCATTTGTCAACATGTGACCTGCACCCACAAAAATTATAGGTCAACAACAAAATTAATATTTCATTGACACAAAACTAACATTTAATCTCTACACAAACAGTTTTAAGTAACATAAGTGTTTAGTTTGTCAAGATTTTGGATAATTTAGTAATTTCTAGAGACATAAATATTTATTTCTTCAAAAGTTAGATATTTTTTTAAATATAATAACATATATTCATTTGAGACAAATTTAAAATTCTTGTGTTATTTTGCCGTCATATAACTTTTTTAAAAAAAATTAAATCTAATTAAGATAATTTTTTAGTAAAAAATGAAGCTCGAAATTTGACATAGAGCAATTGAATTAAACCTATATTTCTAATGACAAACGATGGCTTTCAAGTACTCGTATAAACTAATGACGCATTCATAAATCTAATTAAGTTTAGACACTTCTATTTATATTAAAAAATATACAATATTTATAAAAAGATACACTTATACATAAAAAGACAAATATATCAAAGAGTATTAGTTAATTCACTTGGCTAATATCTACACAACTGTAGATAAAATATATATATATATGTATGTATATTTTTTCCTCATGAAAAATGTTACATTGAAAGGGGATACACTACAATAAGATGAGTGATGAGATTTAAAAGTCAAACCTTTTATACATTTGCACTAACACAATAGCATAAGATAATTCATTTTTATATAAAAAAATGTTATTTATTTAGAAGAGGGGAAAACGAATCATGTATTTGATACATAAAGAGTAGATCAAAACTGATTTAGTGATTTATTTAGAACTATTCAAACCAAAGAAGATTTGATAATAACATATAATCTTAATCTTGAAATTTTCATCATAAAAAAAAAACTGTAATGAAATTTGAAGCCACTCTTTTCTTGTTTTTTCACATAGAAGAAAGCTTCCAATGCATTAAAATTTAAAACCACCATTGTCTTTTTTTCCCTTATGAGCCCAATGAGAAGTTCTGGAGAGTAATTGCATTTTTGGGTGTTTAGAAATGTTGAGGATAAGGCTTTATGATTAGCTTGATTCACATTAATCATGGAGCAAAAATTTGTCCTTTTTATATTCGAATTTTGTTTTTAAAAAATTAAAAGTAATTTGTCATCTGGGGAGGGGGCCTCTTCAATGCATTCTTCCTTGTGATTGTTGTGAACACTCGACGGGCACCTGGGTAGCCCAACCTTCACCTGCCCGTTTTCTTTGGGCAGCTTGATTTTGCTTTTGTAGTCTTCGATTCCATTAAAAAAGAAGTGAGAGAAAGGGATAGGTAGAGAGAGAAAGAGAGAGGGGTAGGGAGGGTGGGAGGTGGAGAGAGAGAAAGAGGAACTGATTATTCAGAGTATGTTTTTTACCTTTTTGTGGATTTTTGATTATTTTCATTTCTGGGTTTGAATTAGTCTGCCTCTCTCAATGAAGCCCCAGTTCTGAGATTTGTGTATCTTAGGACATACATTTCTGGTTGTCCTTTGAACTGAAGAAGAGGGCGTTACTGTGTGAGAAACCCCTGAAAAATTTTGAGCCTTTTGCTTCAAGGTCCTAGCTTCTGATCTAGATCATTTTACTCCCTTTTGAACCTCTTCATAACCAATTCTTGTACAGATTTATCATCTGATTCTGAGTCTTTTCATCAGATTTTTGGGTTCTTCTTGGGTAATAACTAAACGGGTATAGATTTTATAGGGATGTAAATTTTGGGTCTTGAAAGTTTTTGGTTTGTGTTCGGTGTTGGGTAGAAAGGGGTTTGGGACGGTACTTTTGGGATTTTGGGGATTCTGATGATTTCGGGTCTTTGGAATTTTTAGGGGTTTTATGATATGGGATTAGAGAGTGATTTAGCGAAGGTGGAGAAGTGGGATGTGGAGAAATCAAAAGGAAGAAGGAAGAAGAAAGAAGAAGATGATGATTCTGGTGAGGATACTGGATGCTGGATTAAGCTGCGTTTCATAGGAAGCTGCATTACTTCAAGATCCAAAGTCGACAGTTCTGTCAGCGGAACCAGTACTAATTATGGTACCTCCTTTCTCTCTGAATTTGGGTCTCTCTCTTTCCTCCTTTTGCTGATTTCACCCTATTTTGCCTGTGAACATGGCCATGGCTTGAATGGCATTCTCTCCTTGTGCAGTTAGCCCCCCTCCCCCTCCCTCTTTTTGTTTTTTTGTGCTGTTTAAGTGTGTATTTTGTTCAATTGTATTTGCTTCTCTTTCAGTCTTTTGTCAGCACAAGTTTTAAGTACTCCTGTAAGGAAGGATAATTGACTAATTTCTAGAACTTCAGAAAATTGTTACTCTGTGAACATTCTTATCTTCGCCTAGAAGAGATGGTAAGATCGTTAGTCTCTGACTTTTAAGTGGATGACATTTTGATTGCTCTATTCCCCTTTTAGCCTGAGGCAAAAGCTAGTATCAAGTGTTTGACAATTGAGTCCTGCATATGGATTTAAGTTACTAAGTGGATAAAATGCAATGCTTGGCGGCTAATAAGTCGGTATTAGTAGCCATCTCAATGGTTGTGAGGAAGAATTATTCTCCTGCTTGGATTGAACGCCCGTAGAAATCTGAAACCAAGCTTGGTTGGAAGCAAATGAGAAAGCAGGCTAGCTTTTGGATTGAATGAACTTATAGCAGAGAAATGAGAGGACACCATAAGGAAGTAGGTTTCTACATTCTTGTTATGTTACAACAGGTTATATTTATGCTCAGGAGGAGTTTGGAGTTCTGTTCAAACATGCAAATTGGAGAAAATTTTTCTAAAGTGTGTGCCCGTATATTGTTTCCTTGATTAGCAGTTTCCTCAATTGTCTGTTCGTTTGATTGGAGCAGCTGAAAAGCTTATTACTCCAACACTACGGAAGTTCTAAACTAGAGAACATAGTGGGTCTGTGCACACAATTTCAAATTGCTATCGTTTACACCCTTTGTTCCTTCTTAGATGCTGCTGCTAGCATGTTGGCAGTATCCACCCACCCCCTTTTCGCTGTATTCTGGCACGTGGCCTGAGGGGGTGTAAGGGTTGGTATTGGTTTTAATCTGTGCAACACAGTCCTGGTAATTTAGGTTGGCCATCTTTGTCAATCTTATGAGCTAATTGTCGGCCTATGAGAATTACAATTCTTTGAACTTGAGACCTTTTTAACGGAAGCAAATACCAAATCACTTGACCAACCTGTATTGGTAAAGCTATTTGATATTGCATTTCTATTTTTTCATATGCAATATGTTAGCTTTCGCAAGCTACTCTGAAAACAAGCTTCTAATATGTTTTACCACATGTGTCAGCTGAAAGCAAATCAACGAATGATGTAAGCAAAGATCAACCAGCTACTGCAGTTGTGTCTTCTACAACGACAAGTAACGCTGAAAGTAGTACATCAACATCCAAGCTGGAAGAAGAACTTAAAGTTTCCTCTCGGCTCAGTAAATTCACATTCAATGACTTGAAGTTAGCGACCAGAAATTTTAGACCCGAGAGTCTACTTGGTGAGGGTGGTTTTGGTTGTGTATTCAAGGGATGGATTGAAGAAAATGGTACAGCTCCAGTGAAACCTGGCACAGGTCTGACAGTTGCAGTCAAAACGCTCAACCATGATGGACTTCAGGGTCATAAAGAATGGCTGGTTCGTTATGTTGATTTACGATTTATTTGTCTACTCTTTCCAGTATTTATCATTTTTCTTTGTATTTAGTGGAGACTGGTACCTTGTCCCCTTATATTTGAATGTGTTATCTCATTTTGCAGGCTGAAGTGAATTATTTGGGTGAGCTTGCCCATCTAAATTTGGTCAAACTTATTGGCTACTGCATTGAAGATGATCAAAGGCTGCTAGTTTATGAATTTATGCCACGAGGAAGTTTGGAGAACCATCTATTTAGGAGTATGTATTTTCATGTCAAATATTTGCCTTTCTTTTCATTGGTTTTGTAGGTTTGGTAAGAAACTGGAGTGATATTCTAAAAACATATCATTTAGAACTAGCATTTAAGGGCATTGTGTTATGTAAATTGAGCAGTTTTTTGGGTGCATGCGCTTATTTTTTGGCTAACAAATTTTGTCTGATATCATCTATGTGAAAATTCTTGACATTTGATAGTCATGATTCACGATGAATTTCTTTTCAAGTTGTGACTTTCATGCATGTATTGCAAGTTTTCCTCGGGTACATTGCCTGGGTTTTGAGATGAGTATGCAGTACTTTACCTACACTTTTGTTGGGTGTGTGTGTGTGTGTGCTTGCGCGCCCATTTTTGTTTTTTGTTCCTCTGGGGTGGGGCGATATCACTAGTCCTCACTCCTCTAATGGCCATTACCATGATGTGGTTTACTGAACCACTAGGTTTTGGGTTAGAGGAAAAAGTGGATCGCGCTGCAGAAGACATGTCCGAGGCATTTCATCTTAAAACATTCAAGTTTCTCCTCAACCCGTCTAACCATGATCGACTTCTTCCGAAATGACTATGTGTTAACATTGACTGCACTGTGCATTAAACCTTTTCCTTCATGTCTGAGTTTTATTTGCTGTTGACTAGCCTATTTCCTGTAATCCTGTCCCTCTGCAAGGTGTCTTTACTTTCCATGTTAAACCGGTAATAAAACCGAAACAAGTAGAAATTAAATTCCCCTTAATTCTTGTCAGCTTAGAGTTCTTTATTTTCATGAATCTCATGATGTTAACATGAATCCATGGTTACAGTGGCTGATTTATGCTTCCCTGGACACCATTCTGAGCGACTATTAAGCCTGAAAATTGCTCTACATTTTGCACAGAACTCCTTCTAATTTCTTATGTGGACACTCATGAAAATTAATTGGCGCTCATCCAATCCCTAGAAACTTAGAATAGGGCGCCCTTGTACCAAAAAAGGATCTGCCATTTAAGAGAGCGTGCTTCTAGTGTATCAAGCTAGCATTTAGTTAAGATTGAGAAATGAGCATTGCGAGTTCTCTTGGTGTAGTAGAGTAAGTAACACATGTAAGGCATAATTACTGCATTAGTAAGGAGATATGATTTTAATCTTTCTGTACTCTGAATCTCCAATAGTGGTCATGTATAATTATCGGACTTATTTATTTCCTGAAATGCTGTCAATTTATCAAGTTTTTTAGTTATCTGGAGTAGGATACCCTTTTCTGTGAGAGGAAAGGAGGATAAGGCTATTTAAATTATGAAACAACCCCGCCCCCAAGCACGGCCGGGAGTGGGAGTCTTGGCTTGCCCTCTTTTGGACGGAGAGATTTTGTTTTCCTTTTCTATCTTTTTAGTATAAGGTATAATCACACAAACAAATCTAGCAAGAATTGAATTTAGGCTTCCTCATGAATGGTCAATTACTAGACTATCCACACTGGACAATAATTGTACTTCTGATATTTGAAGTACATTTAAGACTTTAAGTGTGTCTTTGTTGTCTGTTTTCCTACACATGTAGTGTTATCATTTATTGAATCTCTTGTTTAATTGCTTAGTAAGCATGGAAGCTATTGTGTTGGAAGCACTGAGATAAGTATGTGTGGTCTTCCTCAGGTTTATTCAACACTAAAATTGGTCCCCAAAGACTTGCTAAGTATCTAAAACTGTTCCGATCTCAAGTCTCTGTGTAGCAATAGTCTTGTGTTTTTCAACTAACTACTGTGAATATTTGTCTCTGGAATCTGTCCATCATCTTAACTTCAACACCACTACAACATGCGTTCCTTACTTTCCGTTTATGCAACTTATTCTTTATATCTAGTTCCCTATGTGGAAATCTTGAATGACAGTTTACATCCCACCCTATTTAAGGAGTCCTGGCCAAGATGCAAATCTGTCAAACCCTGATTTGAGGACGCATATCACACTTTTATATTCCCTTTAGGAGTATTCCTATGCATAATAAAAGCTAATAATAGTTTGTTTATCTTTATTTTCCATGACTATGTAGGGCTATCAATTCGGAAATTAATTCTTTTCTGAGCTCTGTTTTGATGTATAAATAGGGACCTCGAGTGATGCTTTCGTCAGTGGTAGTTTATGAAAGTTTAGAATATTATTTTGTTTGGGAATTGTTCAGTTTCAGTCAGTTAATCAATTCCATATGTAAATGCTTGTGACCTTTATTATAGCTTATATGAGGCAAATATATAGCCTACTACTATGAGGCAAATATAGAGCCTACTACTACTGTCTAGGTACGCTAGTGCATTCACTTGTAGTAAGTTTAATATCAAGCCAGGAACCTTGAACCTAGATTATGAGAATCTGAGTCTACTTCTGACTCCACTGTTTGGCTGATCTCTGTTGACCGATCTCTCATAGCTGCACAACTGATATGAAAATTATCAATTGATGTCCATTGCTGTGGCATTCTCCTGTTTCAGAATCTTTCCGTTTTTGTTTAATTTCAAAACATTTTATCTTTACTGGTTCGTCAATTGAATTTCAGGTTGTTAACATCCATCCAATAACAGTAAGTTATAAAATTGCAAACAGCAAAAGTTATGAAGTACCTGGATTCCCTTTGATGTAATTGTGTATCCCAGTTTCATGTCTGCCTTCAAAAGATTGTGTGGATTACACACCCCACCTCAAACCAAACAACAGAGAATTTCTTTTTTGGGGGACAAGGAAACATATTAGTAATCAATCAAAGGACTCGTCCTATTAAATAAGAGAGAAGAATTGAAGAAAATTCTTTTCCCTTCTTCTTTGCTCGACGATTGATTTAGGCTGGATTAGAACCCGAGTGTCTTGTAATAACTCCAAAGACTTCGCTCGACACCCACAAAGATACTTTTGAGTTGAGATTTGTAACTTATGTATATGTAGGGACTGACTTGTGTAAATACATGCCATCTTTGTCTCATATTACGTCTCCTTTTCTATTTTAGGATGCTTGGAGTACTTACCATGAACTTCAATGTGTTAAGAGGGTAAAGTACTTTTGTATTTTGCCGAACAAATAACAGCAAGTATGGTTAACCGACAAATCAAGTCGTTGCTCTACTATTTCTATCCCCAACTCATATTGGACACCAAAAACTCTTTTTGGATCTTTTCAAACAGTATCTCCAATTGATTATGTCCAGCATTAGTCTGGATACATCACAGCCTGTTGCTAAAAATAACTAATTATGTTATGCTTTCGAGGAATAAGGGAGCTTCTTGGTGGATTTTTTTTTCCGAGAGTATCATATTCATTCTAGAACGCATTGTTGGAGATTTGCTTTCTCATTTCTTGGGCTCCGTCAGCGGTTGATATCATATGCTTTATGATAGAATTTTTTTGCTTTTTGAGAAAGATTCATATTTCCTTTCATTCTATGTGATTCATACACGTTATACTATATATATACTCCCTCCGTTCCTAAAAAGTTGTCAAACTTTGGGGAGTAACAATTTATGGAAATATCATTTATTACTCACAACTTTCGAATAAAGGGTCACTCTTTCAACTATATAAAGAAACTTTGACAGTAATTTTGAGGTATCTAAAATAGAAATTTTTGACAGCTTTTAGGGGACGGAGAGAGTATATAGTAACTTGTCTGGAAGTGAATTCAATTAAATCAATAACTAGTCATGGTTTCCTTTTTATGCATAAAACTGATATGTAGTTATCTTAGTTGTTGATTGCATTTCCTGTACTTTACTGTTGTCCTTTCCGTTCCAGCTGGCTAATATACTATATTGTTGTCTTCATTGTTTGGAATTGTTAATTGGCAATTACATATTATTCACTGTATAATGTGCTCCTTATTTTGTAGCAAATTTTGATATGTAAAATTGAGTTTGACTGAAATGTATTGATTTGCAAAACATTTACAGGATCCTTGCCTCTTCCATGGTCCATCAGGATGAAAATTGCTCTAGGCGCTGCCAAGGGTCTAGCTTTTTGCATGAGGAAGCTGAAAAGCCGGTGATATATCGTGATTTCAAGACCTCCAATATCTTGTTAGACGCGGTATGTAATGTGATTACATATAGAGGATTTTTGCATTATCTATTATGCCAAGCTATAATATCACTCTGATGACATGCTGCATCAGGATTACAATGCCAAGCTCTCAGATTTTGGACTTGCTAAAGATGGACCAGAGGAAGGTAAAACTCATGTTTCTACCCGTGTGATGGGAACTTATGGTTATGCAGCTCCAGAATATGTCATGACAGGTAAGTCTATCTGACTACAGGCATGTTGCTTATTTTTCTTGAAGCTTCTCTATCATGCTTTCGTTTGTATTAGAACAGTTATCTACTATTTGTGTTCAGCTATGTGTCTATTTTAATAAGCTGCCTTTCCTATGGTGGTCTGGTGGACTTTTGATGTTACTGATATGTGATATTCTATCTTTATCTGCATGCTAGTAGCTGTCATGGACAGATATATTTTGTGTTTGTTCTATCCTCCTTTTGGCAGTATGCCAGCATATCACTTTGATTCTGATGTCCGCACTTGATTTAGATATTGCTATCGGCTGCCCGCTGGAGCTTCATTTGGAAAGTTGAACCTCTGTTCTCTTTATGTACTCATCATTCCAGTACATGCTCCCCAAAGTGTCTTTTTTAGAATTTGATTTTTTTTTTTTTTTTGGTGAGGAGAAGAATGGTTCTCAGATTCTGTTTTGCTGGTGAAAAAGAACATATGAGAAGGGGAGTGGGAGTTTGAGTTTCTTGAATTACAATTAGGATTCGTCTCTACTGTTCTTGGATGTATAAGTATTACTTCAGTCACTGGGCTTTACTATTAACTATTGTCTATGCTTTCCGGGGAGCTTTTGAATTGTGACGTCTACATTTAGTAAGCAGAATGCAACTGGCTCCTTCTCCTGTTTTTCCTTCTGAAATTTCATGTGGTAATCCTGTGATTTCGCATAATGTCTATATAACCACTTGCACTGAACAAGATACTCCAAAGTTTATTACTGCTTTGTATCTCCAATATCCTTAACTTCAAAGAGTCCTGCCATACATTTGTGGGTGTTAAACATTACTTCAGTTAAATTGCTAGCTGCCTATTGTTTGATGATCCTGCCGAAGTGTTTGGGGAGATCCAGATCCGGATTTTAACTGCCCTCTTCTTTTTTTTTTTTTTTATGACCATATTTAATGTTTGTGAAGCCAACGACAAATTCATCTCACTTAAATGAATTTGTTACATATGACCATATTTAATTTCAGCAACTTAAGCTGCTGTTACCTTAAATCCAGAATGTAGCGATAAACATATCCCAAATGTTCTTTGATTGTTGCATGTAGTTAGAACTCTTAGAAGTATCAAGTGGTTTTGGCTATATACTGCGCCAAATTATGAGGCCATCCAATCTTTCTCCTTTTGGCATGGGCTGTTAGGCTGGGGATGGTTGGTTATCCTGCCTGAACGTGAGGTTCTTGTTAATCCATACTTACCTGACAAATTTCTACTGGCATGCTTTATCAATGATTATGATTTGTAAAAAATAATAATAAAAAATGTTTTCTTTGCAATATATTTTTCATTTCTAGTGATTATTTTGGGCACTTTCCTTTCTGTTGGAGCTGTATAATTCACCCTCTTTCAGACGCACAAGTTTTAAGTCCATCTTGGACAATCTGTTCCTCCTTTTTTAATTTTTTTAGACTAGATCAATGTCAATTCCTTCTTTGATATGTGCAGCACTGGTCTATATGTTTGCTTGTGTAAGGATCATCTTTTTTCCTCACCAACATTGCACAATTGTTCAACTTCTTCACATGTCAGGTTGAGGATGTTCAACTGTATCCTAATCTGCCCTCTTTTGTATTTTCCCTTTTCTGCTTCAGGCCATTTGACGTCAAGAAGTGACGTGTATAGTTTTGGTGTCGTTCTGCTTGAGATGATCACGGGTAGGAGATCTATGGATAAGAACCGTCCTAATGGGGAACATAATCTTGTGGAATGGGCAAGGCCACATCTGAATGACAGAAGGAGATTTTATCGTCTGATAGATCCTCGGCTTGAAGGGCATTTCTCTATAAAAGGTGCCCAGAAGGCTGTCCAGCTTGCTGCTCATTGCCTTAGCCGGGACCCAAAAGCCCGTCCCCTGATGAGTGAAGTTGTTGAAACTTTGAAGCCTTTGCCAAACATGAAGGACATGGCTAGCTCTTCCTACTATTTCCAAACCATGCAAGCTGACCGAGTCAGGGCTAGCCCTAGTACTCGAAATGGTCAACCTGCTGGTCCCCATCAAAGGAACGGGCAGCAACCAGGGCTGAGGAGCCTCTCTATACCAAATGGTACTCATGCTTCTCCATATCACCAACATCAATATCAACCCTCACCCAAACCCAGTGGGAAGTCTTAGCCTTGGGATCAGCCCATTTCTTGTGTCCCAAGCTGCTTATCATTCTTACATCCCCACTCTACCTTCTGATCTTCTCATGCTGTCATGAGCTGATAAGTATATTTTGATGTTTAGCGCCCTTCGTCCTGCGATCAAAGAATGGAAAAGAAAATAGGGTAACAGAAGACAATGAATTAATTGTGCAAACTCTCATCTTACTGTTCAGAGCTCTGTAAAGGAGTTTATTGTAAAGAGAGGAGTGAAGCTTTTGTTGTATGTTTACATTTAGTCATCAGTTTGGAAATATGAAAAAGTTTCACCCTTTGACACCAGTGTGCTATTGATACTAATGCCTTTTGTGCTCTTATTTTGCCTGTCTTTTTTTGTTTTTATAGCCTTCGAATTGGTGTGAAAATGAAGGGATTGAGTCAGATTGTAGGTCAGATTTGCATGATATCTGAAAATCTGCAGGTTACAGGGTTTCAAATAGAGCCCTAATTGATTTATAGATTGGTGTTTATAACTCGAAGATTATTAGAATGACTTTTAGCCAAATTGATTCAAACTGAACTATTCAAGTTTCAACTGACAACATTAATAAATTTTGTAAGCTAACTTATTAGACAAACAGGAAATACAACATAATCAGGTAACCCCACATCAAAATCGAAATATTCCTAACCAATCGAAGAATACACCAGCCTGAACAACTATATACATTAGGCAGATCGGGAATCAGTTCGTTACATATAGGAACAAGTGTTGTAAGGAAAATGAAACTTAAATTGCTCACCGCCTCATACATTAAGGAGTGAGGCATTATTTCGAGTACATTTTCATCCCTGTTGCTGGCACATTTTTCTATGCAGCTCTTCGAGTTAGTTGTTCTCTAGATGTACTCTCAAAGATTTTATCAGCGTTTCCAACCTCAAACCCATCTCGCCGATGGAACTCCTTAATCTGTGAACTCATTATCCATTGAAAACGAATATAAGAGTAAGATCTTTCCCATACAACTGTGGATAAAATAAAACATTAACAAAATAGAATACATAAGTGGGTCCAAACATTACCTCCTCATAGGGTAAATTCTTGTATTGAGGGAGCACGAGCCGCTCAGCGAACTCTATGTATGAACAGGGAACTGACTCAGTGATGCCATCCAAGAAATGGAATGGCATTGAATCTGCCACTGTTGAGCTTTGCAGCAGAAATCCATCAGGACTCACTAGTCAAAGGACACAACAAAATTTTGCATTAGCCCTCGCCAGAAAATGAACTGAACCAAGCTTGTTCACTGACAATTTAAGCTCACAAAGTCTACTAGTGAAAGATGTCAGAATATGATGAACTGAGCCATCTAAACTCGCAAAGGGTGAGGACAGGGTGGATCACTGAGTTGGGCTGGGATATTTTCATGTTTTCTACAATCATTTTATGTCTTACTATTGACATACTATGATCATACTAGAGCTGCAAGTTTTATTAAGTTGATTTAAGGAGTGGAAATATATATCCAACCTGAATACCTAGTTTTGGATACACTCAAACACACCCGATCAGGACATCAATTGGAAGCAGGGTAAAGGTTCAAACTATACTTCTCATATTGTTATCAATCCAACCCAGTTTTGACCTTGATTAAGCTTTGTTAGATTTGCCAAACTTCTCTGTCAGTGTCACCTAACCCGTGTCAACCAACTAAAACTGAAACCCAAACTTTTGTGACTGCTGTTCTCAGGCATGGAACAGAAATGGACGCCCTTGCATGACTGCACTGTTTCGTATGAATTCTGGAGCAATTGAAGGTCATATCATTCTAACTCTCTAAGCATGCACAAAGAAGCCCAGGGTTAGTATCTTTATCTACTCTATTCTCCACTTGAGCTGATCAAAAAATCTTTCGCAATTGAAACTGAATTCCCCTTGAAACCATACCAAACTATCAAGTACCAGACTACCCAAAGGGGGAGTGTGGGGGCTATGGTTTACAAGTACTGTCCTAGCAAGCAGAGAGGATATAATCCAAAGATCACGAATTGGGAAAAACATAATACTCATCCTATAGCAACAAAAATAATGTTTCAGACTTTCATCAAAATTCATGGAACTGCAATAGAGATTAACATTTACATCCCCGAGTTATATGGTTGGATAACAGTTAAGTTGCAATGCAGATTAATGAGATTGAATTCGTAATGCAGACCAGTCAGAAATTGTGTTGCTAATTGTCACTGGTTAAGGAATGTCACAATCTTTAGGAATTGAAGGATTAAAATTTCAACAATTTCGACAACTATGAACTCCTACTATGATCTAGTGGATGGCTTCTTCCACAGCCATCAAAGAAGGAAAACTAACCTTTTAGAATCCCTCCTTCAGAATTCAACTTGAATCCATTTTCCTCAATGAACTGATTAAGGCTGTTGATACTTCTTAACTGAGACTTCAGCCGGTGAACAGAAATGGTGACATGATTTAAGACATATCCATTAACAAGTGTCCAGGCCGCATACTCACTCTCCCTGTATTTGAGAAGTACACAACGTGAATTTGTGAGAGAAGAAATCACATAAACTAGGGAACACAATAATTTTTTTCATTTTGTTGGAAGCTCATAAACTAAACCCTAATGTTAAACTTGTAGACACAATCTTATGTATGACACCTGTAGAGCATACCTGGCCAATCGTTGAAATTCAGAGTACAAGGGTCTCTCCCATGTTAATGACCCAAGTGCACTGGCAAGAGCTGCATATCTTTTCCCTTCACCCGACATTCCAGTGTATTTTCTGATTATGTCCTGTGTAGAGTAAGCGTAAAGAGGGTTTATTGAGCAGAAGAAAAATACAACAGCGTACTATCTATTACTCGCATGTCTCTCACAAGAATCCTGAAGGTGGGGTGTAAGCATAGAGAAAATTCAAATCAACAATTCCTAGAAGAGGGAGGTTTTCAAATTTGTGTTAAAAACTCTTCATTTGCTCTCAAGTTTCCATGTTCAAAACTTGTAACCATTACAGCTCAACTACTAAACAGTTCTACAACTGAATTAGAGCCTTCAAATAGAGATTAACGAGCGTACCTGAGCTTCAGAACTCATCTGGTCCACGAGAAGCTCGGATATAAACACCCTAGGCAAAGGCCCATTTATGCCACTACCTTCTTCCGAGGAAGAAGTGGGAGGGGAGAACCAATATGCCTTCAGTTTTTTTGCAGGAAATCTCAGCTCATCCTTCTGAGTATAACCAAAATCAAGAAAGATCTCAGCCATTGAATCAATGCCATGACCATTCACCTGCAAGGTTGTTTAACCAGTTCGTAAGCAAATAAAAGATTAAGCCTTTTCCCCAATTATACTTGATGAAATCATTGCAAGCGTTAAATATGAACATACCCCAAAAGTACGAAACGCCAAATGATCATAGCAGATTCTGTCATTTCCAGATGAATGAACAAGCTCCAACACTGCTTTCGCAGTCGGGTTCCTGTTCAAATAGACAGTCTCCATATTCCCCAACACACTTCTGAAGAATGATTCTGAACCCTATATCACAAAGAAAAAAAGAAGCAAGTGACCAGACTGTACAAAATCAAACAGAAACTGATGCTAATTATCAAACGCTGGATTGCATGACCAATAAATTCCTACTTTATGATTTTTAGCGAAGCCATTTGGTAGAAATAGAGCTGGGAAAATCTCGTTCAACCCAAATACCCAAATTTGTCTGACCCGAAGAAAAACTGGATATGGCCATCAGTTATTCGTTCGAATTTTAAATCTGGACACAAAATTTTTCCTATTTTTGTTGCCCGAACCTGATTTTAACCCAAATTTACGCTTATTCAATCTGTCCAACCCGGAAAAACCGGCTGTCAACAAAATATTTCGTCCAAATTTTGACATCGATGGAATTGTCTGACCCGAACTTGATCCGGACCCAAATTTTTGCCAGCACTAGGTATAAATTTATCTACGGAAAATTACAAAAGAAACGCCAACTAATGCTAATCATACACTGAGTGCCAAACGAAATTATAACCAAAAGTTATAGAAGAAAACAGCTTTTATGCGAATTCTCCTGTTTATTCAAAAGCATCACCATTAAAAAGTTCTAGGATTATTTTACCCAAATAAAGTACCCAGAAAAATCTGAATCTCTCTCTTTATCCAGGCTCCAAAAACATGAAGAAGAAATAACAACAAAGCAAACTAATATTCATCAATTTAAGCTAAATTCAACTGTTCCCTTAAGCCATCCTCGACCAAAAAGAATCCTAATCTAAAATCAAGGCCAACAAGCCAATGTCACAAATTATATAATCAAATATTTCTCTGTATAAATATTTAAAAATCCAGAGACTTCTAGACATCTCAATTGCTTATTAAACTACTGAAATCGAAGTAAAAAAAAATACATGAAAGAAAGAAAGAATGACCTGGAAAGAAGAAGACCCAGAAAAGCCATTTTGCGAGTCGGATGAAGCCTTGAAAGAGATGTTCCGTTTAGAAACAGAAATCGGATTGCCCAGATGACCCAATTTCCATGCGACGAAGTTTCTGGAAGTGGGTTGGGTGAGATTGCCCAGATGATTCCCTCTCAATGAACCCATGTTTCTGGGACCGGGGTGACGTCCAAAAGTGAAGGAGGAAGAGAGAGAATGGAGAGAGGATGATGACTGAGAAGGGTATCTGGAGATGGAGGAAGAGATCATGCTGGAAAAGAGTACCCTGAACCTAAGCTTGTTCATTCTGAGCAAAATTGGCTATATAGCGGTATTACACTAATATTAGAGCTGTCAAACTAATCCAATCTCTGTCCTCTCTCTCTCTCTCTCTCTCTCTCAATAAGGGTGGGTTGGAATTGGATTCAAAATGTGGAAAGATCGAAACTTTGGCTGGTTACGTTCCGTGTCTTGCATGTACGATGTTGAGTGGGACAGATAAAGAGCAGCACCAGCTTTCCTGTCTGCCTGACCATCACCCACTTGCCATGCTCATTCTATACTTTTTGTCAGTCGATTTACGTCATTATCCGATAAGGACTGGGATTAATTAAATTATCTTATAAAAATAGTTAACCACTCTCTTATTGTGTTGTGGTGCGGTATAAATTAGTACTAGTATTATTTTTATTTATTCTTGTCAGACTTTTTAAAATTTAATGACAGTGATTTAAGCCTGTTCGAATTTACGTATAAAACGCACATAAAGATAAACATAAACAAAAACGCGTAAAAGAGTAAAAACGAATATAAAAGAGTAGAAACAAACATAAATGAACATAAACGAAAAAAAATAAGTTGTTAAAATAAGAAAAGAATGAACACAAACGAACATAAAACAACATAAACGAATATAAAAATACATAAACACAAATAAATTTCGTTTTTCATATAATTACGAACTTGCCTTTATTCATGTCCTCCTATCTTTCACTTGTTATAGACGTCATTTCATCATTGACTAAATTTAGTAAGGGCTTCTTTCAATGAATAGGAATGATTCTGTAAGAGCCAATAAAAATCTCATATCGATTATATGAGAAAGAAAAAAAAGTTAACGAATAAAATCAGGGCTCAAATCATCAAGTAATAAAATTTATTATGGAGTCTTTTATGTAGTTTCTGGGGAAGGAAATGAGGGAAGAATAAACAGATGACACGGGACGGGATAAGGACGCCAGAACAGCAAAGAATTGGAAGCAACTCATACTCATTCATATCTTTCCTACGGAAAAAAAAATTATATTCGGACCAAGGCAACGTATAAATGATTTCCTGCATTTGCGCCTTTGTTGTAGCACATATGTTCATCAGAACATTTTTGAAATTCCTTTTAGGGCTCAGAGTTACATCAAAGTAGTAAAATTCCAATTCGAACTCAACAACACTGGCATATCTGATGCTTTCAAACCCAATCCAGATTCATGAAAAAACATATACGGAGGATCTATCCAGATTCAAGAATGCATAAACAACCAATCTCAGGAAAAACAGAAGGTAACTGGTCCACCACCAGGTAAAATTATTTTTTACAATTGACCACTGAACTGAAATAACTCATCAAACCCATGAATGCATTCCGAGAAGAAGAGACTCTAAATCGCGCCTACTTATTCCCCCTCCCTCCTTCGAATAGAGAAAACCAGCACAAGTCATGATGTCATCCAGTGGGTAGAAGATTCTCAAGGCTTCAAGGCCAGTGCTAGTCCAAGCTTAGCGCTCTTTTCAATGGCACGGGTGTCCACTTCACCGGAGATAGTGAAAAGTGATTTTGGGCGCCATTCATGCTGGATGAGTGCACTTGCTTTTCCATAGTTGTTGACCCGAGCCTTGACCAGAGTTAGTGGATCCAAAGCATGCTGAGTACCAATTGTTAGGGTGTTCTCGTTACTTGAGAAGCTGTGGCATAGCTCTGCACCAACAGCTGTGTTGGTCAGTGGGCTCACAGTGTGGTAATATGAAGCATTCAAGGTGTCACCCTTGTCATTCCTGTAAAATATATAAACAGGGCCTATCATATACCATAATTCATCGCCCTGAGATGACACAAAATTGCAAAGAATTAAAATGCTTTTTAACATGCAGCATTAACAATCTGTTGCACCCAGAGTTAGTGGATCCAAAGCATAGTGCAGAGTAGGCATAGGAGGTTAGTCCCTTGCATACAGTTACAGAAAGGGGCAATGTTGTATGCATCACAGAACAAGCTACTTACACATTCAAAGATGCAATGAGATCCGAATTGGTATAACTCAGTCCAGCATTGCACTTGGTGAAATTCCCAGAAGCTGTGTCAAATGAAAGGTCGGTCCCCAATGCAAGAGCATTGTTTCCAATCACACCAGAGAAGTTAACAATGGGGTTTGCTGTCAAACCAATGCTGGTGCTAATTCCAGCATACTCATGCAAGTACTGGAGTTCAACCTGATGAACAAAATCCAAACTGAAGCATTAGGACATTCTTCCAACACATCAGACTGAAAAGTCAAACTATAGGTATTGTCAACCATGTTTTAAAAAATATAAACACCGAGGCTAACCTTGCCAGACCTCTGATCAGGGACAATAAAGCTAAAAATAGCCTTCAATCCTGGAGCAGGTTCATCGACTGTAATTGTGGTGAAAAGCTGCTCAAGGAAAAAGAAAAAGAAGAGGAGAAGGATGAGAAAGAAGGAAGAGGAAAAGACAAATGTTAGATGAGCAATTCTCCCAATCAGTAATTGAGAATTTATGTTTAAGGAAAGCAATGCTATCTTCCCACAATATATTATTACAATATTAAAACCACGAAATGATGAATTATGATTAAAACTGATATTATATTCGAAATACATATCCTACTTACATTAGAGTTCGTATCAACTTTCACATCTGTGGTGATATTCTTGTTTATCAACTTTGCGCTCACATCTGCCAGAAATAATTCTCCCTTTTTGGTTCCAGTAGAAGTTATGGCCTGCAACAAAGAAAAACAGTTCAATAACAAGTTGAGGAACTGAAAGGCAAGTGAGAACTAAAAACATAAAAATGATAAGCAATATGAAAGGCCTTAATTGGTGAATTCAGCATGAAACGCATTTCAAGTTACACATGACAGTAACACTGTGCAAGGATCCAAAAATGATTTCTATGTACAATGTGTCAACCACCTTTAGTTCCCGTGTTCCAGGCATGAATTTTGTTCTCATATTCTTTTCAGAATCATTTGCTTGATAAGAACATTATTCTAAAATTACAAAGAGGGAAGCCAAAAGACAACAAGAGATCGATTCATGGAAGTAGAACAAGGAGAAACAAATGAAACTGAAGCTGATTAGTAAATATTTGTTATAAGTAGCATATCTAGCGCCCAACACTTTTTCTTTTATCCACCCAATTAAACCATCACCAGTGACTACCAAGCAAAAGAGAATATATGAAAACAAAGTCCTACAAAATGTAAGCTCCGCTCCAAAAGGGGGAAAAAAACAAAAAGGCATCTATGCAATATGCACAAAAGTGATCAGTAGAGATCCACTATCCCATGAAAAGTAAAAAGAGATAAGAATCAACCAGCAAGTCAGTTGGTTGCCCATGTATATGGACTTTGTAACTAGTAACTGAATGACTTTGTCACTAGTAACCGAAATGATGCATTACCAAGCATCAATACCATCAAGCTTGTTTTTTTTTAAAAAATGTTACTTTTTTCCCTCCCGAATTAGATTATGTAATTGTCATATACACATCCGAATTGAAGGTATCTATATGTAGTTAATGCAATTAAAATGAAGAGTCCGTATAACACCTTACTGGGGCAAAAAACACCGCAAGCAATTGCTTCTTTAAGAGACCAGATTTCATCTTCAGAGAAAGTTACCCACAAACAACAATTGAAATTTGCATTATTGCTGTTATTAACTTCTCTAGTCATTGTTCATGAATTATATTTTCAAATCTAACCTTTATACCTCCATCAAATTCAAATAAACCCAGCATTTTCCAAGTCAACAGCTACAATCTTCATTCATCATGTCAATAATTCCACATTAAAAAAAAGAAATAGAAAGACCACATAGCTCATAATAAGCTAATTTTCAAGAACTAATACCACCAATACCCACAAAAAAATCACAACCAAGAAATGCGACATTAAATTAGAACCTTAGAACGACAGAAGAGAAAAAAATGAGTTACCACTCCAGTAGATGTGAGAGTGGTGAGGGTGAATTTGTGGTCGCTCTGGTAATCCCTGTACAGAAGATCTACAAAAGCCCCCATCAAACGACAAACACAGAAGCAAAATCCCAATTAGTCGAAAATTAATCGCCATTAACGGAAATGAAAACCGAGAGAAAATTAAAACAAAGTAGAACCTCTGGCCCTCTTGCCGATGTCAGAGTAGAGTCCGGGTCCCTTCACCATCTCCTTCGTCTGCGTGATTTGACGAGAGAGAGAGAGAGAGAGAGAGAGAGATGAGGGTTTGGTCGAATAGGGGGTGGAAGTGCTGGTGGAGAGAGAAAATGCGAGAGAATCAGCACATTTTACAGGTTATACCTCTTCCCCTGGTACAGGTGGTAGTAGTGGTGTTGAATTTTTAAAAAATAAAAAATAAAAATTGATTTTGAAAAACAAAAACCCTAATATCTCTCCTGGGGCTGGGCCTGAAGTCTGAAGCCTTTTGGCCGACCAATCCTTATTACCTTCTCACGGACAAGGTAGGCCCGATTTTAAAACCGGCCCAAGTTGGATTCATTTTCAAAAATTAACTTGTCAAATTTAGTGGTGACTAATATTTTTTAAAGAATAATCTTAATAAAAAATTACTTTAAATGAATAACTAGTTACTCTGAAAATTATTACAAATTATTCTAATTTTTATTTTATAATATTTTTAATTAAAATTTTACATATCGTTTAAATTGATAGGATGAAAAATGATAATTAAGAATTAAATTTTTATCGCCTCTAACTAAGGGGAGTGGATGACCCAAAACAGCATGAGAATTACAAATAAATAAGGCAGATAAAAAGGGGAAGAAGGGGAAAAACAAATGATTAACTAACACAAATTAATTAACCACCAGATTAACTAACATTAGGTAATTAATAAGTATCCCTTCTTTCAAATTCCCCACCAAAAAAAAAACAAAAAAACTGTTCTTTCAAATCGTCCCTGTTCTCAATAGCAAAAAATAAAAAAATAAAAAATCGTCCCTGTTCTCGTCGGAATTCGTCGGATCAGACGGAAACATGTCGACGATCGCATTGCAGTCTCTCCCCGTCAAAGACTCTGGCAATTTGCCCCCGAAATTCACCCTGTTAAATGCCGGAAAGACGTGCCCTTTCCTGTTATTTTCAATTCAAGTCCGATCAAATTTGGCGGGAGCTCCTCTTCCTTCAAAATCAGACCCCAGAGATCTCTCTCTCTCCTTGCATGCTCTGCCACCAGTAACCAACACACCCAGACATCGCAACCCACCGAAACGGTTTACAGCGAGACGTTTGAGTTGAGAAGAATTGAAAAGGTATGAGTTTTGATCAATCCATCTTACCCCCATTTTGATTTTCTGTAATGGGTTCCTGTTCTTCATCTTTGATTTGGGGGGATTTTTCCCTCTCTAAAATGGAATTTTTTTCCTTCTTGTGTGTTAAATTTTTCTAATGTTTTGAACGATTTTGATTTGATTTGGGTGTGATAGGTAGAAGGGAGACTACACATAGGGTTAGATCAGAAAGAGGGTGATCATTGGCAGTTGACAGTTGGATGCTCAGTTCCAGGGAAGTGGGTTCTGCACTGGGGTGTATATTATGTGGGTGTTATTGGCAGGTTTGTGCTTTTCACCCTATTTTCGTTTTCACGTTTTTATTTTGATTTGATATGGATTTACAATGGTTGATGAACTATCTTGTGATTCGAAGCGGGCTTTTTGGGCTAATGTCCTTTTTGTATGAATTAGTTTGGATTACGTGGGTCATTGATGAATTGCAAATCCCTAATGTAATCTGTTTGGATGATTTCATGAATTTATCACTCTCCCTTTTTTTTTTGAAATCCATTGTGTTCAGTGAGTGGGATCTACCTCCAAAAGAAATGCGGCCTCCAGGTTCTATTGCTATAAAGGTGTAAATGCTTTGTTTTATGAAGCTTTTGTAGTCACATTCTTCAGTTAGCATTGCTTAGTGTAAATTCAGGTTGGAATGTACAATTTCAGGACTATGCTATAGAGACACCACTGACAAAAACATCTGGTTTGGAGAGTGGAGAATGTATGCATGAAGTGAACATTGATTTCAATTCCAACAGTAACATCGCGGCAATAAACTTTGTCTTGAAGGTTCGTCTTTCAAACATGTTGTGTGTGTCTTTTTTCTGCCATGACATTGTTGCTGACATATTTGGGATTGATACAGGATGAAGAAACTGGATCATGGTATCAGCACAGAGGGAGAAATTTTATGGTGCCTCTTGTTGATTACCTTCGTTATGGTGATGATGTCACTGGAGCAAAGAGTGGTTTTAATTTATGGTCAGGTAGAATGTCTTGCTGTGCCATTACATCTGTATGATTATTCTCTTTAGTACCTTGCAGTATATGTTATGTATTCTAGTAAGAAATAATAACGCCCAGTGATCCAATTCTACTCGGTTAGATTTCATCAATTTCATGGCAACTAATGATTAAAATAGACTTCTATTCTAAGCGAGGCCGTGTAATTTTGAATCATGTTTTGCATAATTGTTACTGTTGGTGACCTCATCTATTCAAAAGTAGCTCATAAAATGTATTTGAAGCAATTTACTAATTGAGAAACCTTACTTCTTGGTTCATCATTTTTCATAATTTTGGGAGCTTATAGATCCTCATGTTTCTGAAAACTTCTAGCTGAAGAACATATTTCTATCCTCATCAAAATTTATGTCACTGACTCTTGCCTTTTGTAGGGACATTTGGACAACTGTTTAAGGCTGGAGGACCTGAACATAGAAGCGAAGACAGCATTGAAACATCTACAGGATCTTTTCCGGAAAATGGGCTTCTTGAAGAGTTTCATGAAGAGCAGCCTATAATAAAGGAAGTTCTTGTTTGCAATTCACTTAGTATCTCTGTGACTAAATGCCCTGAGACAGCAAAAATCTCATCTGCTTTGAAACTGATCTGCCCAGGAATGTTGTAGTTCACTGGGGAGTATGCCAAGGTAGACATAAAAATGGGAAGTACCAGTTGGCTTGCATCCACCAGGTACTGAAGTGTTCAAGAATAAGGCACTGCGTACAAAACTGCAGGTATGAAGAACTGTTTAATCATCTACACATATATAGACATTTCTGCTGTGTGTTTGGGTTCTTATCTCTGGTGTCAATTCTTGAAAAACTTTCACTAAACCCGAGAGTATTAGGCACTTAATATTTCCGTGGCTAATTTTTAGCTAATACAGAGTATATGTTTTTACCCTTTTCTATTTTTGTTTATTTTGTCTCTCATTAAATTGTTCAAAGCATCGCACGAGTTTGATATTGGAGATAAGTTGTTACGTCCATATGAGAAATTTGCACACGAAAATTTATAGTTCTACTTCTCCCCTTCTCCCTTGTTAATCATAACATTTGGTACATATTTGCTCTCAAAGTGTGTTAAAGTGAATAAGTTCTTCTGAAGTTATGACTAATACATGTTTGATCTATTTCTAGGATTAAGAATCAATTATCAGTAGGTATATATCTCAATTGACTGAATTTAATGGTTACTTTCAGTTTTTGGTTATTTCCTTGCATTGATTTTCTATGTTTGCCAACGATTGTTTCTAGGTTTGTCCTTGCTTTCTGTCTTTTAATTGCTCTAGTGTATCTCATTCTGCATGAAATTTGTTTAAATAGGCCATCTCTCACCATGCTTCATGTTTCTGTTTTACAGGCAAAGGAGGATGGATGTGGTTCTAAAGCCTTGTTCACCTTAGACGAAGAAACTCCTGGATTTTGTTTTGTACTAAAGTTGAATGAAGACACTTGGTTGAACAATAGGGGGATGATTTTTACATCCCTCTATCTGGAGCTCAAACACGAGAAAGTCTATCTTCAGAGAAAGAAACACAGCTTTCTACAAAATTGCCATCTGGTTCTGTAGATACAGATGGGAAGTCTTCAAAAGAAAATCAAGAAGCTCATGACACTGCATATACAGAGGAAATTATCAAAGACATACAGGATATAGTGACTGACATCTCCTCTGATAAGGAATGGAATAAAGGAAGTAAAGAAGCCCAGGAAAGTATACTTCAACAGATCGAGAAGTTGGCTGCTGAAGCATACAGCATCTTCAGAAGCTCTAAAACAACATTCTCCGAGGAAGCTATGAAAGAAAGTGAACCAGTAAAATCTCCAGCTAAAATCAGCTCCGGGACAGGTTCTGGATTTGAAATCCTATGTCAAGGATTCAATTGGGAGTCCCATAAGTCTGGAAGATGGTACATGGAACTCCAAGAAAAAGCCGCACATCTCTCCTCAATGGGTTTTACTGTAATTTGGTTGCCACCACCTACAGAATCTGTTGCTCCTGAGGGTTACATGCCCAAAGATCTTTACAACTTAAACTCCAGGTCAGTTTAATTCTCAAGTCTCAAAATGCTCTACATGCTCCTCTTGCAGAAAATGCTGCAGTTAGAGTATGTACTCATTACACGTTTAAAATTGGAGGGTCTATTATGCATTTTAGAAAAGAAGGTGCATCAGATTATCATTCAATTTCTAGCTACACTTTGTCTATGACTACTATGTTTTTGAATCTAGATATGGTACGATTGATGAGCTCAAGACTGTTGTGAATAAGTTCCATGAAGTTGATATAAAAGTTCTTGGAGATGTTGTCTTAAATCATCGTTGTGCAGACTACCAGAATCAAAGTGGTGTTTGGAATATCTTCGGAGGTTCTCTTAATTGGGATGATCGTGCAGTCGTTTCTGATGACCCTCATTTCCATGTATGCCAATTTTTTTCTGTTATTAATCAAATATAGTGGTCTTAGTCATTACTTTACTGTCATTCTAATTGATTTAGGCTTCATTATAACTTGTAAGTGTTATATATCAGTGCAGCACTATATAGGCGTTTAGAGATTTATATTAGTCTGCATTTCCATATGGAGATCGATTGCATAACAGATTAAGAACCATAACAAATATCTTGAGTTTTGTAAGGATTAGTTGAAAAACATGAATGACGTGCTTTTTGTTGATTTTATTGCCTAATTTAGCTGAAGTGCAGGGCCTTGGAGATGATGAGGTTGTTGGTTATGTGTTATCCAGGGTAGGGGAATAAGAGCAGTGGAGATAACTTCCATGCTGCTCCAAACATTGATCATTCCCAAGATTTTGTGAGGAGGGATATTAAGGAATGGCTGTGTTGGCTGAGGTTAGCTGCTCGGATTTGTATATTATTATTTTTAAACATCACCTGAAAACTTTGTTTTCAATAATATAATTATCAGCTAATAATCTATCTTATCATGCTTTCTTACTCTCTTTCACTTGTAGAGTTATTTTCCCTTGCTATATTATTGTCCCTCTTCCTTTATATTTACTCTAGCGTCTAAACCCTATGATGTACTATAAGGGAAAGAGTCGGTATATCTACCCCCTTGTCTTCCCGCACAACTTCAAACAGAATCTGGAATATCAGTTGATTATTCATTGACATCTTCCATGTTGCAGGAAGGATATTGGGTATGATGGATGGAGGCTAGACTTTGTTCGTGGATTTTGGGGTGGTTATGTCAAGAATTACATTGATGCAAGTGAACCTTACTTTGCGGTAGGAGAGTACTGGGATTCTCTCAGTTATACCTATGGCGAGATGGACTACAACCAAGATGCTCACAGACAGAGAATAGTAGACTGGATCAACGCTACTGGCGGAACCTCAGGTGCGTTTGATGTCACCACTAAAGGAGTTCTTCATTGTGTAAGTCACTCTTTTTAAGTGTTCCTGTGTTCTATTGACAAGTTTATGACTTGATTCTATTATATTTCATTTCCAATATGTCATCTCTCTTCCTCCCCTTTCTTTTCCCCTGTGCTTATTATTAACTGATGATTATTTTCTGCCAGGTGCTCGAAAGATGTGAGTATTGGCGTTTATCGGATGAAAAGGAGAAACCACCTGGGGTAGTTGGGTGGTGGCCATCTCGCGCTGTCACCTTTATCGAGAATCATGACACTGGTTCCACTCAGGTTCGTGCTGTCCCCTCCGCCCTCTTCTGTTTGGCTTTATTTCCTTGGTTCTTTTAAGGGTCATCATGTAGTAGGAAACTTTTCAGGCTCTCTGTAATCTCATCTTTCCCATGGATATCCTGTAGGGGCATTGGAGATTTCCTAGTGGAAAGGAAATACAGGGGTATGCCTATATATTGACTCACCCCGGAACACCATCAGTTTTCTATGACCACATATTTTCACACTACCAATCAGAAATATCAGCACTTATGTCTTTCAGAACAAGGAAAAAGTTACATTGCAGAAGTGTTGTAAGTTTTTTTTTCTGATTTGGTTCTCTACACAATACAAGCCATCTCCCATATGTAATAACAATTCCCCCTCTGGACCCTGGTTTTTGCAGGTGAAAATAGCCAAGGCGAAGAGGGATGTATATGCAGCAATTATAGACGATAAGGTGGCCATGAAGATAGGCCCGGGTCAATATGAACCTCCTAGTGGGCCTCAGCAATGGTCGTTGGCTATCGAGGGTAGGGACTACAAGGTCTGGGAAGCTTTGTGAATGCTTGCTGGCTAGCTAGCTAGCTAGCTTCATTTTTAGGAAAATTTAGAGGATAGGCTTAATTCAATTTTGTCTCGGTATATCCTCAATAAGACTTGAAGAGTGCAACCAGAAATTAGCTTTGCACCGACAAGTGGAATCAAAACTGTAATATATTTAGTTCTTTATGTGAAGAACTTAAACTTTACATGTTTATCTATTCTTAATTCTCTTTAATAAAATCTATTCTTAATTCTCTTTAATAAAATGCATTTTTTTCTTCTCAATTTCTATTTCTCATCATCTTATAACTCCCCCCCAAAAAAAACCGAAAAAATGGACAAGTTAGAGTTTAGATGAATTGGAAATAGGAATAAACAAGATTGAATATAACAAAAGATTACACGGTTATAACATTTTAATGCACCATGGTGTAATTGTAGCGGTTAGTCCATAGTAGGGCCTTTTAAAAACACCCACAAAATTTAAAAACACCCACAAAATTATGTACTTAAATATCGAAAGTAGACAAATGTGTAGTAGCGTAATTTTTGTTATAAATTAAAGAGACATGTACCACAGAAAAATAAAAGGCTTTTTAATTAGTACATTTTGTTTTGATTCCTTCTAAACTATATATACATATATATATATATCACTAAAAGCTAAAATCATTGTTGTAGGAAGTGGCTGTCCATGTTTCCCGCTATTTATATGTCAACATGTGTTTTTTTTTTCCCTGAAAATGTCTGGTTTTGATTGGCGAAGGTAAAGGCTATTTTTTTGTGAAAAGTTACAAAAGTAATAGCCAAAGCCCTTAGGCATAACCTATACTTACCAAACCAAAAACGAAAAAAAGGAGGAAGAGAAAAAAATACTGATAAACACCGACACAAGCAATAACAAATGATAAGGATTAATGAAGTCGTAGTTCTCTTCTTATGTTTGTTACTCCCATTTGCAACAACCTTGAATACCAACACTAGCAAGTTTGATGGGTATTGGTCATATCGTGAAGCCGAGGCTAATAAGTTCTTCCATCGATCTTACCAACTTGATCCCTACAATGTCACGAATCACTTTAATCACCAAACTTTTATGTAAGTTTAGCGACATTTAAAGTATTTGTGACAATATATATGTACGATTTTCTAGTCATACAAAACTGAAAATAGCAATTGTGGTTGTTTCTTTTGTCCACTGATGACAGGCATCTGAAAGTAATGAATAACTCGAGGAGAGCCACGGGAAAGAACCTCAAAGGATGGTGCAAGGCGACCAACCCTATCGATGAGTGCTGGAGATGCCAACCCAATTGGGCCAACCATAGAAAAAGGTTGGCCAATTGTGTCATGGGTTTCGGTAAGGACGTCTCCGGTGGCAAACATGGGAAAATCTATGTGGTCATTGACCCGTCAGATGAGGACATGGTGAACCCGAAACCTGGAACTCTGCGCCATGCAGTGATCCAAGACGAGCCCTTATGGATCATCTTCGCCTACCCCATGAACATAAAATTGAAGCAAGAGCTGATCATGAATAGCCACAAGACAATCGATGGTAGGGGCACCAACATGCACATTGCAAACGGATGTGGCATAACCATCCAATATGTCGAGAACATCATCATCCATGGAGTCCACGTCCATGACATCGTTCCTGGATCTGGTGGGTTGATTAGGGACTCGCCTGGGCACTATGGGTTCAGGACCAGAAGCGATGGTGACGGCATCTCCATTTTTGGATCTAGCAAAATTTGGATCGACCATGTTTCCTTGGCTAGAACCGCGGATGGGCTCATTGACATAATCCAAGCATCAACCGCTATAACCATCTCCAATTGCCATATGACTCATCACAATCAAGTATGAAACTAAATCTTGAAAAACTTTCAGAATCATAAAGACAGTTTTTGACACTTAAACCGTCCACCCTTTCTTGTCTTTAGGTTATGCTCTTCGGTGCACAAAACAACTTCTTCAAGGATACCAAAATGCAAGTGACTGTGGCGTTCAACCATTTCGGAAAGGGCCTTATTCAGAGGATGCCAAGGTGCCGATTCGGTTTCTTCCATGTCGTTAACAACGATTACACTCATTGGATGATGTATGCCGTTGGCGGTAGCCAAAATCCAACCATCATCAGTCAGGGTAACAGATTTGTCGCCCCTGACGATCGCGATGCAAAGGAGGTACTAATCAAGTAGCCTTTTGTTATAGTGGGACTCGCATTGAGCGGTGGTTACTTGTAATATGTATTGGTAAATACGTGTTTGTTTATGAATACAGGTGACCAAGAGGGAGGCGCCGGAATCGGAATGGAAGTCATGGAATTGGATAACGGAAGGAGACTACTTCTTGAACGGGGCATATTTCAGGAGCTCTGGAAACAAAACTATGAAGGGTAAACTGATACCCTCTAGTCCGGGGACAATGGTGGGACTTCTTACCCGATTCACAGGACCCCGAAGATGCATACCGGGAAAACGTTGCTAGGAGTTAGTGTGATACGTAGGGGTTAGTGTGATAAATACGTCATCACATATTAATCAGCATGACGATTTTTTGGTTAGAAAATTAATAGTTAAAATATACAGGTTTGTTAAATATGTTCATAATCTGAGGATTAGTTTTTTTAAAGCTATTTTGGTGATAATATTTTTGTTATTGTGGTTTTCTTGGTGGTGTGTTGTTTATTGTAATACGAGAATTAGAACAATTACAATTACAACAAGAATTAGGAACTTTTAATCCAGATCATTCATTTTCCATCCAACGAATGAGATTGTGCCACATCATCACCTAATTGGCCAGCATCACTATTGTTCATATTCGACCAGCATCCCCAATCCCTTCAATGGCATGTCAAACGGCGGCCGTCAAAGGCCTCTCTGGTGGACAAATTCCTCCAATTGGAGTTCGTCGTTCACCAACGAGGCTTATGGCGGTGGCCATCGTTGGTCCTAAATCAAAGTCTCGCATTGTCCCTATTCCCTGTTTACAACCGCCACCCGTCAATATTGGAATAAGCATCAAATTTTCTGGTGGTAAAGCCGCCCGAATAAACGAAAAATCCTACAACAAAGCCAAGTAAAATCGGGCAAAGTCAACCCAATCTATGTTCACCAATTTTAGTTCCCAGTTTATCTCTAATTGCTGGCAAGAAAAATCGGCAAGAAAAATCGAGTAAGCAAGGAGTTTTTCGAAGAGCATTGAGGAGCAAAGAGAGGGAGAGCATGGTATTTTCGGCAAGGATTTGGGTAGGGATTTTCAACCCATTTACTTACATGCGTTGACATGTTTAATCCTTTTAGTTAATTAGCTTAAGTTCAAGTTAAGATTCTCAATATGAATAACACCCTTTTAATTAATTAGCTTAAGTTCAAGTTAAGATTCTCAACACGAATAACACGTGTAACGTGTTTATTTTTAAATTAAAATTTAAAAAAAAACATTTATATGATTTTTGAAAATTGGTGACAAAATAAAAATAAAAAATAAAGAGGGTGGGGCCATTAGAGGAAATAAAAATGTCAAAACTGAAGGTTTCTTATATATTCAAGTAATAATTTTTCTAGTTCATAATTTTCAATGTACCAATAGATATTTACATGGTCTGAACTAAAAGTAAACAGATAAATGGGTTAATTTTAGATCAATCCGTTTAAAAAATAAACGGATACTGGTCAAAATTTTCATCAATTTCATAAACAAATTAAACCCCGTGTAAGTTCGACACTAACCATAACCAAAAACCTGACCCGACTTGTTACTCAGGTTCTAATTATTAATACCCAAAAAGACTAATAAATAACGCATAAAGATTTCTTATCCGTTTAAAAGTTAATTTCACAAACAGCAAAAGTTGTTGATCCCTGTCTTTTGTTGGCTTTCTCTACCCTCCTGGAAAACATGAGCCATCTGCAGCCCTTTCATTTGGAAAGAAATACAATAATCCCTACCTGCAATACATGTCTGAACAAATACCTAGTATAGAATATAATGCCATAAACACAAGACAATCAGAACAGATTTGTCATTTTACTTTGGCCAGTGTTGACATTCTGCGATCATAACAAATGATAACAGCAGAACAAAAAACTGAAATCAGGTAGCCAAAGATGCAAATTCTACATCTTCGAGGTAGAGCAAACGTTGAATACATAACAAAAAAATTCATTCCAGCTCAGAAGCGATGGTGCTCAACAGCCAACAAAGAGAGCAACTCCAGTAGTCTCTTTCTTCTCAGTAATATATACGGCATCCAAATTTTTATTATTCACCATACAGTAACATTTCTTCCTTCCACATTCAACTAGAACCCATGAAACCACATTCATCTAGAGCTCCGAACACTTAGCAGCAGCAGTCCTGCATGGATCCATATAAAGCATGCTCAATAATTGTTCACAAATTAAAACAAAGCCGAAAAATTCAGTCCTATCACCAACTTCCACCTTGTAATGAAAGGTAGCATAGGCTCACACAATTAGCTTTATAGTTCTCTACGTTTTTTTCTTTTCTTTTTTTTTTTTTTTTTTTTGGGGGGGACTACCTATTAGTGTGTCTAGGGGGCAAGAGTAATGCAAATATATAGAAGAATACTACGGAATATTGCACACTCAAAAAATTCATGGGACGAATTCATTCAAATGTCCGTACCTTATCAAGTTTCTCGTTGGCCAGTCATTGAGATCAGAGTCACAGTCTGTAACTAATCTGGCCTCTTTTCCTGATGTGAAACCTTCTGTAAGCTCTTTAAGGCCCTGAAGATCACATGGTTCAAAAGTTATAACATGTCACTCTCATTCTCACTGAATGTTGTGACCTATGAGCTATCCTCTATTTTGGCGGGGGGGACAGGGTGGAAACTGAAAAATGAATCATGCAAAAAAATTCATTCACATTCCCAATGCACCTATATAGAGGCGGCATTTCCAAAATAGAATCAAGCTCACTAACATATAAGCTGAGGAATTGTTTTATTTCAATGACATTCTGCCTAGCAATTACTTATACATAATGCAAATGAGCAATTCCATATCAGAGGACAGCAAATGAAAGATCAAGAGATCACTGGTAGCAGCAATGAACCTGGATGCGAAGAACATCTGAAGATGGAAGCTGGCCACGGGAATTCCCAGTAACCCTAAGTTCCTGAGAGATGTTATGCAAATAGTTTGTCAATAACATTTTCATGCAACAATCCTAAAAAGACAAGATGCTAGCTCATGCAGGAGTAGCACAACAACAAAACAAATATATGTAAGCATATTTGGTAACTGAAGTCACGATAATATCACACTCCCACAATGAAGTCTGAATAGAACAACTAGCTTTTCACAGTTGCACTCCACACAACACTATGGTCATGCAACTGACTACAGAAAAATCTTACTCCCAGATGTGGTATATCACAAACATTACAGCCAAGGGACAAATCACTTGGAGAAAGGACTGAACAATTTGAAATTCCAACGTAGATACCATAATTCATCCTCCTCCTTTTATGCTTCTTTTTTTTTTGGGGGGAGAGGGGAGGGAACCCTCCAAAAAAAGATATGGTACTTGTATTTGAGGAAGAACTAATAAGGTCATTACACTGTCCAACGAGAAAATGAGAACTTTTCCGTCACAGTCAAATGCAATAACATCAACGGGAGCACATAACACATTTGACAAACATATGCATGCTAACGAGAATCTATCACAGTACGATATCAAAAACAACCACTCAACACATAATGTAAAGCTGATATGTCATTTGATGCAGAAGCTCGTGGCAGTTTCATGGTTTCACTTATGAAAACATTCATGGCATCAGCAGGAAGTAGCATGTACAAACCTGCACACTGCACACTGCATAATGCAAAGCAAACAAACAGATTCATATGTTAATCATACCTGCACAAACTGAGAAAGTCCAGGGACCTTTTGTTGAGTCTTTCCGTCAACAACTTGACACAAGTAATCTACACCACGAAGTGTAAGGGCCTGTCGAAATAGAAAAAGTTAGTACATGGCAAATCTTAGAGGAATATGTAATCAACAACATTGTCAAGATCCACGTAATTCTTTCATTACGTATTTCAGCTAAATTTCGTTTTATATTCTGAGGATTAGCATCCAAAAGGACTAGAAAATCGTAAGTACAAGCCTATTACGTGACTGCATGGCCATGTTATGCAGACTAAAATGTCAACCATCCCACATGGGTATGAACCACGGAGCGTAAATGCACCATAGTCTGAAAATTTTGCATTTTTTGGCCTGACTAGGTCCACAAGCTAGTTCCACATGAATATGCAAGCAGTAGTATCCAATGAGAATATTTAAGACAAAAAATGAAGACTCCATGTGACATAGCTGGATGGTTTGAGGGCTTGACGGTCCAGAATAAGTATCTCATCAAGAGATTTTGGGGTATGGAGAATTTTGGGATATGGAATTGGATTTAGATTTTTGCTGAATTTAAAACTACAAAGGTCTTATCACCAAAGCTTTATATCATAATCATGCACTAAATGATCAAGCAAAAGCTCTACCTGTGAATCAGCAAATGACGACATCCGGTCCCCCTGTCAAACAGTGAAACAAAATACAAATAATAAGAAAATGGTCCACTGCCAGAATCCATAGAAGCAAAAGTTAACAAGGGGACTGCATGATTCCCTGATTTTTGTTAATATTTAACATTTTTGTTAATGTCTTGAGTTGTAAGCTTGTAGCACGGGGACTGCATGATTCCCTGATTTTCATCAAATCATATCATGGTAACCGGAAACAGCTCCATTTTCAACTATGTTTTTGTCGTTTTAGCTCTAAACTTGGTTTTTTCTATTAAAAGTTTTATCCAATATGAAAATTTAAATAACATTTTCCTTGGCAAGACCACTTACGCAGTCATATCACTACGTTTGTATATATTAAGCCTTTTGATATCATGTGTATATTGTGTTCAAAGAGGTGACTACTAAACTAATGTTGGTGTGGCCACTCAGGCAGGACCGGCTCTACTCAGACGAGGTCTGGCATGAAAGTAGGTTTGAACCAAATTGGACCAGTACAGCAATTTCTTAGTTTTAAAATTATAAAAAGATAAATGCACAGGGCAAGGCCCAAATTGAGCAGTCCAGGTGGGGCTAGTTCTGGTTACAGAGTAATCCTTTGGCTCCTGACAACGTCAGCGCACTTATCTGGCCACCCAGGTATGAGGTCATACCTGGAATGGGCAGAAGAGGCGTACACAATTGGCCGCCTATAGTTACATGGCACCCAGAAGCTAGCTTAATTGACTATTATCACAGGCAAAACGACCAAAAGAGAACTGATATGGATGTGATTAGGGTTATTTATACAAGAAGCACGCAAAAGAGAAAAGAACATCAAGTGGAAGTCACTTTCACATTTTGAGCTCACCAAAGTATAGACACTATGCCTCAAGCAGTCTAACTGGGCAGCAACACTATTAAGATCACCACGAGTTTCCTTAACCTGTTTCATAGGCATAATATTAATCATTAATATGATAAAAAGACATTAGTGCAATGATATGTAAATAGTATATATCACATATTGACCCACATGTGAAAACTATAAATGCAAAGAGTAGGCAAGATCAATAGTCACACATGCAGTGATCAAGACCTGTTCAAAGGCCACTACCAAAAAATGGTTACAAAACAACTTATCACAAAAAGAAATGGGTACTATACAGTGAAAACCACCAAAACATGTCTCATTAACAGACTTGAATTACATTGGCTTCAACAAAGTTATACATGGTTGTGGATAGTGTGAAATGGGTGGAAAGTCTTGTCTTTAGGGCTTCTTGCCAACATTTTTCTACCATCCATGTTCCAACATCTAGCAAAGCATTTCAGTGCTGGAAGTTGGTTGAACCATCACATCCCATCAGAAGGTTCAATTTGTTATTTAAGTGAAGTAAAACAATTTTACAGTCGAGAGTGAGGCCAGGTCTCAAGCTGAACCACACCTCTGCAACGTTCTAGTCTGGCAAGAAAAATCATGGAAAAATCACTAGCCAACTCTAGCAAATCACAACATTGATATCCAATTACAATAGCTAATCAGAAGTATGATCAAATAGAATGGCATGCAAATAATGTCATATAGGTGACAATAAGTATAAACAAAAATTGAAAATGATGATGTAAAATACTCAGGGTAGTAGGGTACTACACATCCTTAAAAAAGACTAGCACAAATGAATTGATAGACAATGCCATCAGTGAAAAACGAAAACAGAAACTCTGCAAGCAAGCAGACATTTAATATATTGTGAAGAAAAGTAACTCCCAAGAAGACAAAGTGGAAGCTTTTCAAACAACTAGACAGATGATACACAATCTTGAATGAAGGGTGAAAAATATTATCTACAGTGCACCTCATTCATAATCAGCTTTGATATGTCCCTCTGCTCATCTATTTTCCCATCAAGGTTATCAATCCGCTGAATCAGATGTTTCTTTGCTCTCTACAAAATAAGCAATCACCATGCAGAAAATGAAAAGTTTAGTCATCAAACACATAAGAAGACACAAATAATTGATACCAAAAGGGAGGGGGAGGAAGCAATAGATAGAGCAAAAGATCTACTTGTTGATAATATTGGATGAAGGTGTAAACGTAGTATGTCAAATAGAAGACACTGAGTGTAGGCTGTGTCGCAAAGCTTGGTGCATATACAGAAATACTTAATAAGAAAAATTGCAACTTACAGCAAGACTCTCTGAGACTGTTTCCAAATGCTTAGTCAAATTTGCAACTGCAGTTGCCATATTACGCTTGGTCACATACATCAGATCAGAGAAAGAAATACCCTGTGCACATTTACCCGAAACGAAGATAAGGAGTATGAAATTAGTGCTTACAGATAACCATTTTCCATCAAAAATATAAACTGATGGAACCGGCTAGGGAACAGTATTCCTGGCTATAGTTTACCTTCCACCACATATACCCATAACCCAAAGCACCCAAGGTTGCAGCTGGAACAATAAGAGATGTAACATCTGTAGAAAAAGATCAACAAATGAAATTAACATAATGCAAAGACGGAAGCTAATAAATTCGAAATTGAGTATAAAGTGCATACCAGTTTGGCCAGAGCTCCCATTCACCACTGTAATTTGACGTGCTGAGGCCAATTGCCTAACTTCCTGAGCCAACCAACGTACCTGCATTTCTCTATGTGAGCTTTTTGGTAATATAATAGATCATTCAACATATTTTTGCTAGAAAAGCATGAGAAGATTAGTCAAACTGAAGTGGTTTCATTTCATAATATATCTTGGGGTTTATACTTCAGCAAGCTGCATCCAGAATATTTTTTTAAAAAAATTATTGCCCCAAAAGCATTTTGTGTCTACAAAACAGAGCATATTTAATTTAAGCCCAAGAGGAGTTTCCCATATTGGGAATTGTTTACTTGAGAAGCCAAATTCTATAGCCTGAAAAATAAATAATCAGTACATTCAACTAGAGTGCGCACTCCCCGCCCACCCCGGCTATGATTGGCAAGAAGTAGCAGCTTATAAAACTTGTTAATGTTACAGGATCAAGATGGGGAATTGTATTGCTCGTCGATCCAAAAATTCAAGAGAAGGAAGGAAAACAGAAGCTTAGAGAACGAAGACTGCAGGCCTCCCGCTGAGAATCTGATATCAAGAGAAAACCAACTGGTCCAGCCTTATGTCAATATTTTCCGAACTAGCTTCACAAACCAGTACAATTGTAATGCTGAAACACTTTTAAGAGCCCATCCTTCTAACAAGAAACCTAATTGCTGTATTCCAGTTTATCAAAATTTCACCATAGCCATTGTTTGTTCCCACATCAGCTGATTTAAAAAGCTTCTCAGCATTATTTCTATTAGAGTCGTCAATATCCTCCATGACCCAGAACCAAGAAAGGATTTCATGCTGCTCTGAAGGTTCTAAATTATTGCCTGTCAAAATTAAATAAACATATACAAAGATCAAACTGTTTGTAGTAGCCTACTTCAGGTGTGTGACCTCAGAGAACAAAGGAGTTCATGCTACCACAAATCCTCTCGGTTGTTGACTTCGGAACAATCAATCAGTATTTCACAACTTCAGCTGAGCTCTTAATCCACAAGAAAACCCATCTCCAACAGTCTCATCACTTAACTTTAAATCCTATACTCTTCTCTTAATCGGTGTAACCAGCTCAAACCTAACAATGGACTAATTAATACGATGAATTCCCTAAAATTTGCAAAGATAATAAAGGAAACGACAAGTTCATATTTTCTTCAAAATTCCAAATTTTCTCAAATTAACATCTTCTGCGAAAATAGGATAGCGTAGTAAAAGTTAAAGGAACGAACCTGAGCAGCAATAGGATCAGAATCAGCATTCGCAGAATCCCCTGAATTCTCTAGACCCTTCACCAACGCCTTCAAAAAAAAAAAAAAAAAAAGGGTCGGCCATTGAACGAAAAATTAAGATACAAAAAAATCATAAATTGAGGCATTAATTAGGCATAAGGTTGAAAAATTGATACCTGAAGCTCCCCAATTAAGTCGGATAACTTGCCGTTCTTGACGAGGATGGTGCCGGTATAACCTGTAGAGAGGCGGCGGCGATGAGTGGTGAGATCAGATCACAAGAAATTCAGAGGGGAGAGAGAGAGAGAGAGGTGCCTGCTCCGAGTATGAAGACGATCTTGGACAAGCCAAGTCCGGTTTGCATGGCCATTGCTCCGGTGAATTTTCCGATGGACTGGAAAACCTAGTCGAAGAGGATGGATTGGGAGGGGGAAAGGGAGAGTTGATTAATCCCACTTTGCCGGTGTGCGAGTCTCCTCTCTCTCCTTCACCCTATGTAGTTTGTGCCTGTGCACTGGACACGTCACCTTTACGGCGTCGTTTCTGTTGAGTCCTTCCTCCACCTTGCATTCTTTATGATTTGTATCCTATTTTATTTTTTTCAAGTTTAATACTAATATAATTAAGGGTTTGTTCCAAATAACTCCTAAAATTAACTATCATAAAATTTGTTTGAGAAAATTAATTTAATTTGTTTGAGAGAAAAATAAAATCAGCTATAAAATTTGATGAGGGGGTTAGGAATGTAATATTACAGTAGTAATCGGTAATGAAGCATAAGAGAATGAAAAGAATCACCGATAAAACAAGAGTAAAACAAAGCATAACCCTATGCGAGTAAGCGACACAAAAGAGATACAAAAAGACCAAAAGGCCAATATTATGAATATGGATCAACCAACATAATCGAGTTAGTTCGTAACTTTTAATTTAAACGAACAATCTATCATCGATAATTATACGAACGTAAGGAGACGCATCAACACATGCATAATTGAAGGTATTTTATATTCAATAGATCCTAAAATTTCTTAAATTACAAATAGTGTTATATAAGTCAAATATAAGTTATTTAGCCAACAAACCGAAACAAAAAAAAAAAAAAAAAAAGAAGCGAGAATATAAGTTAGGGCCAAATACTCCTGTTGGGCTTCACAAAACTCGGGGAATTCGACAAATGTGTCTGTCTTGGGCTTCCAAATGCTCCTGAATCTCAAGTGGTAGTTTGTACAAAGGGCCCAATTGAAGGTATGTTTTTGTAGTTGAAGTTAATCTATTCAAATACGAGATTCAAACTCGACTATTTCTAGAGGTTTTACTAATTGACCTAATAAATTAGCATCGAGTTGAATATAATTTAGGTTTACAAAAAAGATATCACACGAAATTATTAATTCACTTAAATTGTTTCAATTATTCCATCATCCATGGAGAAAAAATAATGCAAGGCGAAACATTTATGTATGAAGGAGAAAAAAATACTATGGTATTATGAAATTGCCTAAAATAAACCTATGTAGAAACATAAAATAAGAAACTAAATATATGATAAATATTCCTGAATATTGACTTGTAAAAATTATTACATACATAGAAATTATGCAAAAAATTACTATAGCAAGCATCCAAAAGTATACGTAAATATTAAATTTCAAATATTAGAATATATTCTAAATTTTTAACATTGAACATATTCCGTTGTTCTTGATCATCATTACAGTCCTAACTTGACTTAGTCCGACATAAAATTAGGTGGACATGTGACGATTTGACTAAGTCTTGGCTTAAGTCACTCACTATCCCGACTTGGCTACTTAAATTCTTATTAAAGAAATAGGATCCATTCAATTGGTAAAACCATTCAATCAAACTTCAAAAGCCACTATAGCACTTTTTGTATAGTTTTCATGTTTTGCATTCCAACAAAATATCAATCAATCATACAATGGTGGATACCGTAGCCTAGTTCCTTTGAATTTGGAAATTTGAAACCCCCTTCCTCCCCCAATCAAAACAAAGGAAGACCAAAAATCAAAAGGACAAGAAAAATGTTGCCTTTTATTTGTCCCATAGACTAATTGGAAGCAATTACAGGATAAGGAAAAAGAATCAAATCCCTAGACCTAAGCTTGAAGATAATATTTAGTATATTATACAACAGTTAACAAGTCAATTGTCTCAGTTTTTTGGGTAGTTATGAAGAACTAAGGAAGAATAATTTATTTAATGGAAAAATATGAGGAAAAACACAAATTAGGAAGAGACTAATAACTACTTAATAATTAATGGAGGTTTTACTAACCGGAGTGAGACAAGGAAAGGGGTTTATTATTCCAAAGATCGAAAAAGCCCGAGCATGCCACTTCGCGGTCTTGGAAGCACGAAAATTGGGTCTAACGAGTGTTCAGATCAAGGGGATTGCCTATCCCTTATCTCAAAACTAAAAATCAAGCCACTTACTTGTCGACGTTGGGCATTGTCATAAATGATATTCTTTCGGTTTGTTGTAAGTTTAATTATGTCGCTTTTTCTTTTGTTAAAAGGGAAGATAATAAAGTTGCACATCTATTAGTGCATCACCGACCCTATGATCCGTCCAAGTAGGATTTAGTTAGATGATCACTCAAATTCTATGCTATGAAGGATTACTGTTTGTTTTTAGTTAATTTTGAGTAATTAATATGGTTTACCATCGACAAAAATGTTCATAACAACCCTTTAGAACTACAAAGAAATTAAGGTAGTTTAGAGAGAAGAGGAATAGAAAGAGATAAGTCAATTATGTCATTGTGGAGTACATTTTACTAAACTTGGCTCTTTCTTGTTCCCTCAAGTTTTCTATATATAGCATGGACTCTTCATTGTACTCTAAATATATTTTCCTTTTTTAAAACAAAAATTAATTTTTATAATTTTATTATGCATCATATCAGCCTAGCTATAACCTACAAAGTTGAGACCGTCCAAAAATAAAAAATAAAAAAATACAAGTTGATATTACTTAAGACTTTAATTTAATGTGAGAGTATAGGGTCCAATGATTACCTAAGCATAATCAAATTTATTTTTATATTATGTACTTATCTAGTTAACCCAAAATTTTGTCAGTATTCCAAATTGGATACCTTTATTTTATTTTCAGCAAATCCATATATGAATATTTTTCTTTATGCTAAATCTATGAATGCATTTTTTTTTTTTTTGTCCCGAGTTTTTCCCCTAACGTTTCTTTCTAAATAATTTTAATATTTTGTTTTAGGTTAAGAAAATAGACAAGAATCATAATAGAAGAATCCCTTGTTGCAGGGTTTCCTAAATTATATTTGTAAATTATACCTTTCTTTTTAATCTCTTTATATCTTTTTTAAAAAATTTCTTACAAATAAATTTGAACTCCAGTTCGGGTTGCACACGTGTAGGGTAACAATCCTCCCAACAAGTATATTTTTTAGTATTCGAACTTATATATTCCTATCCTATTTATCGAGGTGAGACCATTACCAGCTCATTCAACACTTTGCTGGTAATAAATGATGTTAATAAGTCAAAGACGATTTATGACATTAGGTTAATTTAACTACTAATTCAAAATATTCACAAAATAAACGTCATTAGATTTACATAATCACCCTAGTGACTAGATCTAACATAAGCATAAATGGGAAATTAGTTTGGTGTACGTAATTTATGTTGTATGTAATCAGCAATTGATGTGAACAAGCCATCTATATTCCTTCCCTTAGGGTAAACAAATCTACCTTTTAAAATAAAAATGTCAATTTTAAACAGCTAGCTAATTTTTTTAAATTGAAATGGCCCTTTTAAAAATTACTGCACATTAACAACTTTTTGCCACAATTATCAAAAAAGGACAGAATGAAGGTCAATTCAAGATCTATTAGGTCAACTTTTGACCATAAAATAGTTTGGTATAGTAAAAGAATCTTAAAATAATTTTATTTGAAAAAATTTAAAAAAATACAAGGAAATAGCTGTGAAGAAAATAGGTATTTGATGAATTAATTAATTTTTAAGGAATTAATCTATTAGATATGTGAAGATATTCGTTTAATTCATAATTTAGTTTGATTAAGTTCAGGTCAACTTCGAATTATTGTTCGATTAAGTTTAGGTCAACTTCGAATTAGTTGTTTCAAATATCAAGTTTGACATTAATTTTAGTCACTTTTATTAAGTTTCATATTACATTAGTATTGTTTAAATTTTTCTTAGCCTCCAAATATCAATTTCTACATCGATCAGATATATCAATTTGCTGATCTATGAACGTACATATATGAACTATTCCGAATAGATAATATCATCCAATATTTATTGTCTTGGATAAAAAAAATAATAATATTTATTGTCAAATTTTGGAAGTACACGAAATTGAGTATTGAAATACATTTATTTATTAGTATTACATTTTTGAATAGTTTTTTAACCAATTATAAAAACAGTATAATAGGTCTTTATAAATGTAAACTTTGACAAGATTCCATGACAAAAAAATAAAAAAATAAAATTTATGAGACATAGGACGACTAATTAATTATAATGATAGACCTAATGAAACAAAACCAATATGCCGAAGGAGATAATCACTAGAGGGTATAGTATTCATTTTATTTCGAATTTTTGGTTAAATTCAATGTCCAAAAATCTTATATTCAATGGTCAAATCAATAATTTTCGAAGAAAAACGAGTGGATTACGGCTCTTTATTGTAAAAAATAAAAATAAAGAATTGATATTTTTTTAGATGGATAAATTATGATATATACATAAGTTAAGGAGAATTAAATTTCGATAAATCAGTAATTCTATCATTAAACTAGCACAAGGGGGACTAAAGAATTACCCGTTCCTATAATTGATCTGACATTTTCTTCATGAGAACATAGCATATATCCTCAATATTTGTTTTTTCTTCCTGATTATGTTAATGGGCGATTATCGTCAACTTGGCCTGAGATTTATTTAGTAGTAATTTTAATTTTTAATGTAAGGATTGCAGGTTGAAGATTTTTAAATTGTGCACATGGGGTCTTAATTAAAATCCCAAAGGTCAATAAATGACAGATAAGACCACATATTAATTAATTGAGATCTACTACATCCTTCCAGACCAAAAAAAAATAAAAAAAATAAGTATTCCCACTTCATAAAACTATTTTATGTCCCTGTTATTATTATTTTTGTTAAAAAAAAAAAAAACTCTTTTTTCTGTCGCAACCCCCCTTGCCCTAATCCTTAATTCATGAATAACCTTCATCTTCAACCACTAACTGTGATAGCCAGCTCTTATAAACTGTCCGTGGTCAAGTCATACACGTAGAAGTAATCACGATGCTTATTTCTCTTTGTAATAAATTCCTGGTTCGGTTACCTCTGATATCACTTATTATATTAATCGGAAGTACACACGTAAATAAAAAGGTCATATTGTAAGAGTTCTGCATTGATAAAATTAACGATCTTAAATGTATTTACGCGAAATCTTTTCCTATTAATTAATATACGATACATTTTTTCTTGACTCAAACTCAAAGCCCTAATTGATTGGGAAGTTTGTAAATCTATCATTACATTAGTATCCTTGATGCGAAATATTTGCGTGAAATACTACAATATAAGAAAGGAAGCAGGGGGAGAGCGTGGAATATAATTGAACAAATTTAGAAATTTATACGTGGAATTGGCAGTACAAAATGGTTTTCATCTAGAAATATTTTCTCCTCATAGTCAATATTTCTAGAAAGAGACTCTATAAATCCAATGCCCTAGTTTATACGTATGTTCAAAAGTCTCATAAACATCCATTTTTGTTGAGCTCTGTTTACCTTTCTTTTTTGTTTTTATTTTTTATTTTTTGAGTGAGGGTTTCTTTCGTGAGATGCCGATGGTTGAGGCAGCTGATTTTACTCTTATTATCTCTTTATATCATGTATGTCGATATATATATAGGAATAATAAGTTGTAGGGTCCCATGAGTATAACTTTATTATAATTTATATTATAATTTAGGGTTTATAAACTCATATTATTATATATATTCACTTATTTAAAATTTTAAAATTTACCACATAGACCTTTCACTTTTAAAAATATATATTTTGTCTCCCTCTCAAACTTCTCACTGCAAAAAAAAATTAAAAAAGTTTTTTAGTGTCCTTCATCCTCTTCGATAAAAGGGTGTGGTGAGTAGTAGCTACTGATCGTAGGCCACGGTTTTTCTTATATTGTAGTATCATATTATCTCGTTTCCAAGGAATAATTCATGGCATTTTTTAGGTTGTGTTTGGTTGGGAGGAAAATATTTTTCCGGAAAATCATTTTACATGGGAAAATAAATTTCCAAAGAAAATCATTTTCTACTCACATTTTCCTTTGTTTGGATGAGCTATTGCAATTCAACTCAGCTTTTACATCAGCCAACAGAAATGGATAGAGAAAAGAGAAGAAGCATCCCTCATAAGATGATCCAATCTACCATGTTCATTGACTCACAGTTCTTTGGCTTAGAGGAAGGCATGAAAGAAACATTTACGAGTTGAACTAATTAACACTCATAAATTGTATAAATGTATAAATTAACTACATCCGATTCAATTGAGAATCGAATAGAGGTAAAAACACAACTTGATAGGACAAGGGAATGGAATTCGAATTCATTCGAAAGAAGAGAAGAAATTGCACATCGGTTCGTGAGAGAATGTGGACAGTGGGCTCAGCGGAACAAGCACGAAGGCACCGGGATGGCCAGCACAAATAGGCAGGCCGCAGTCATTGGCTAGTGGTGAACTTCACAGTTGGTTGTCAAGGGAGGAAAGAGGGCGAGGCAGAGAGCTAAGAAGACTAAGAACAAGAGGAGAGGGTGGTATTGTCAATGGAAAGAGGGCGGCGTCGTTGATTGGAGGGCACCGGTGGCGGTGGTCTAGGGGCAGCGCCGGCGCCGGGTGATCTAGTGCGGCTCTGTTGGCGGTGGGCGACAGGGAGTGAGAGAAGGAAAGGAGTCAGGATAGAGAAGAAGATGAGCAAGAGGTTTTAGAGTTAAGCTGAGAGGGAGGGATAGTTGAGGTAGAGGTGGAACATTAACTTCTGCCCAAAATTTAAAAAAATTATTTTCTACTAATCAAGGAAAAAAATTTTCCCTAAAAATTATTTTCAGATTTTTATGATGCCAAACACTGGAAAATAGAATTTTAATTTTTAAGAAAATGTTTTCCTCCCAATCAAACACTCCCTTAGTGTGACATTTTTCTCTTACCCTATAAGTATGACTATCGTAGATAATTTAGTGTGAGTTTTTTTTCTCCCTATCTTGGTGCAAATTATCTTACATTGGTTTAAAGAGTAATAACGGACCATTACAATTTTTTCAAATGAGGTTTACTATTTTGAAAAAGGAATATATTAAATAACAAAATTTTATGTGATTCTATCATGATAATCTTATTTTAAATATAATATGTACAATCAAATAGGTATCTACTCTACCTGAAGCTCCAAGTTTAAAGGCACATTGACATTGAGGCTGTGTTAGTGACAAGAGTGATTTCATAAGTTTCGAGCTGATTGATCGACCATATAAATTTACTATCGATCGGCTTTTTAAATACGAGGATTTATTTTGATATTATAAATTTTGTTTTATTATAGAATTGTATTATAAATATTGTATAATTTTTGATTAATAATTTTTTCTTTGTTTATATATAAAATAGTCGTTAACCGAACTCAGTTAATTGACAATAATTTCTCGATAGAATTAATTGAGAACTAATTATGTATTCGTTAGTCGTTTTGTAATCATAAAACAAATATAATGGTTATGGGTGGCATCAACTAATACATTAATCCAATTAATATAGTAGTACAATTAAATTTTTCATTGAAGGGTTCCCTATAATTAATTTTGCTGGTCACCTTAATTAGATCAAGGAGTTCTTTTACATTACTTTTGAACAACTTTTTTGGTCATATAAATCCTTGCTTCCCATGTTATTAGTATCTTAATTGGTACTGCATTTATATATTAATTTGTATTTTCCGTCCAATCTAAAAAATTTAATAAAATAACTCAAGCTCGTAGATAAAATCTTCAATGTTTAATGTTGAAAAATTATAATCCGGCACACAAAAAATTAATTTGAAGATATAAGCCATAAAAAATATGTAAAGTTTGCGAAAATATTGTAATGAAACAAAAACTCTTAGAATATGATATAATTATCAGTGTGCGTACAATATGAAAAAGTCGTTCGATTTTCTTATATAAGATGCTTGTGATACACGCACACACTGATATCATCAATACTCGTTTCCGAGTATGAAATGTGAGAATTAAGGATAAGTAGTACTCATCAATTACTCTCAATAACACTGACATTCCATAAGGTGGTGAATGCATGGTTGTAGAGAGATATGGCAATGAAATCAAATAAACGAGGAAAACCCTAAAAATATTGAGGGATTCAGTCGAAGAAGGGCAAGGGAGACAAGATGTCAAAAGAGGGAGGAAGAATTTAGAAAATATAATTTGGTGCTTTTTACTTTTAATTTATTATTTTTTCATACTTCAAATCCAAGTCAAAGCATCTCGTATGGGCCTACCCTCCTTTTACACTATAACTTCCAGCCATTGTCCAATGAAAACTTGACACGCTGAAATGGGCTTATCTTATTGGACCGTAAAATGGCCCACAAGGTCTTCGACAAAGTCAACACCTATCAATAACAATTAAATTAAAGATGGCTCACACCTTTGACTGTATCTGCATGTTTTGGTTGTTGATATTGTCGTTTTAGAATTAAAATTAAAAAAGGGAGGAAAATTAATTTTTGACGTTTTTCATTGAAATTTGAAAGTAAAGGTTTTTGTTCAGTTCAACGGGGATGACTACTGACTATCTACTTGCTCTTGCGAACAGGCGGCCCATATTCTGTGATCTATCCTCTAAATTATATCATAATATTAAATAAAATAATATACATCTTGACGTAAGGTATCTTTTAATTATCTTTTTTGACTTATAAAAGTTATTATTTTATGTGTTCAATTGAAAAAAAATTTAGTTTAATTGAACAAATATGATGATATTACAAATGCTGATAGGGTTGATATGAGGAGAGTGTCATTTTGTTTTCATCGGTGTAACCGACAAATACTGAAACTTTACTGTTGATAATTATTGTAACTATTCAAAAATTGGTGAAATAAGTTAGTTGAAAGATCATATAATACATTAATTTAAGGTGAAATAAGATAGTTGAAAGATATCTCGCTACAAAACACATACTAATTTACATGCAAGCTGTATGTAATTTCCTTTCTTATATTTCAAATAAGCCGTACATAGTATGTGACATAATTATTATTCCGATAAATATATCTAGAATTAATCGTCTAAATGTTTTAGTAAGTCATAATAGAGTTTGTAGCTATATTTCAATAAATATTATTTTGATTTTTGTTGTTGACTTGCTCTCTGTGTGTGTGTGGGTATGTTCAGTTCAAAATTAGGGTTGATTACATATATTACATGTATATAAGTTTGCTGTTATATCATATAATATATGTACTCTTAGGTTAAATGCCGGCAATGTTTGTGAGTGAGTATCTTGGCTTTGCTCACTATAACTTCTTGTGTTGATTGTTAGATGATGCATGAATGCTAGCTACATTTACATGGATTTTTCCTTTTTTTTTGATTAAGGGACGAAGGGATTTGAACAACATTTCATTACAACACATTATTAACTTTTTACGGTTAAAATGGACAGGTGATAGTGAGTAAATCGATGATGTACTTTCCATTTATTCAATCGCAGGAGGGTCTTATCTATACCGTTAATGCTGATACTATACCAAAAACTCCCCTTGAGAAGAAATCGTTATATTTATAGTTGAAAATAAACTAATTTTCAGTAGACTAATATATATTTGTAGAAAACTAAATCATAAACCAGCAAAGGAATCAAACGTATAAAATAATCCATCCTACAATCATATTTAATAAATAATTTGTCTATTCTTTCTTGTCTCTCCTTGCAAGCAAAAGTTGACGTTGAAAAAATGGATGCTTTCATGAACTTTTTACTTTTTTTTTTTTTTGTTTTGTTTTGGATTGTACATTATCGTATGATACAATACAAGTGTAATAAAAAGAATAGAATATTCATGCATTAATATTTTCAAATTCAAATATATAATAAATTTAAATAACGAGACCAAATACTATTGCTTCTTAGAGTGAAATATTGATGGTTGACATTTCTTTGTTTTATTCAAAAATATCGCAAGTATGATAATAATAGGTCCAATATAAAAGTCAATAAAAATGAAAATGTCCTTTTAGACTATAAATAGGAGTATATCATCCTATATATGCAACTACTGGCACCCATTTTCTGAATATATGGAGCTTCATCTCAATCAGCAATTCACATCTCCTCAAATTATAAAGGTTAGTATATATGTATATATATTTATTACAAATTTGGGGCGTTTTTTTGAATTATTCCATGAGAAGCTCTTGACCATGGTTTAAAGATTTTGTATATTTCGAGTTCCAATTTAAATTTATTTGCTCTTTGATTTATAGTAATTTTTATATTTGTACTTGCTGGAATATGCGTTTTACCTCTCAACTAAGTATATGAAGTTGATGATTTCTTTCCTTTTTCGATTTCCCTTTTCTTTTACTATAAGTAGATATATATATATATATATATATATATTTACGATTGCGAGGTCATTCATACACCGAATTTGTTACATTAAGCATCCTTGAATTGTAGATATATAGATTCGATTCTATTGTGCCCTAGATGTAGATTAAACTTAGATTCTTTGGGGATACAAAAAATGGGATTAATTTATGATTTAATACCTAAAATACATTCAAGTAATTCATCTAAGAATGAGTCAAAGACAGGTTAATTAATATCTCCATATTAATCTTGGAATAATAATGAGACATTAAGATTAACTTTTTTGCCTACAATGGTATCAAGGCTCCCATACTTAATGCACTTGATTAAAGGATAGGGTCGTCCAAATGTAGAGCTTCCATTCCTATATATGATTCAAACTTAAGAGATACAATATAAGAAACACCAATATCGAAAAATTTAAAATTAACGTTGACCGGTAGGTATAGTTTTAAAAATGAACATTTCTTTTTCTTCTCAAATGAGGTAGTTTATTATAGAAAAATTTGGATCGACTATGCTTGAGTATAAGAGATTGTCATAAGTAGATTGCTTATCTTTTTTTTTTTTTTTTTTTTGGTTTGGTGTAAAGAGAAATATAATATAAGTTTTACAAACAACAAAATTCATATAATTCATAAAAAAATTTATTAAATTTACCAGATAAACAAACTGATCGAGATGACATACTACTAACATGTGTTTTTTCACCATGCAATGCATACATAACCCAACAAATCTCAATTCCCAATTCAAAATACCTACTGTATATATTTTTTATGTCACCTTAACTTGTTCATGTGGTTTTCAGCCATATATTCTATGTTTAGATAATTATCACGCATGATCCAGATCAGAAATCTCAATTAGCTACCAACTTGTAGTATTAACATAATTACTTAATGATTAAACCCTTAAAAATAATCCTGCTATTTCTGACCTTTCAATTAAATTAAACCATTAATCCTGAGGCCCACTAAGTCAACGGATTGTGGTCATGGGTTCTCTTCAATCTCAGACCATCTGCAAATATAAATATAAGTATAGATTAATCATAAATTAATATATTATAAATATATTTTTTTGAGAAAAAGGGGATATATTTATAAATATAAACATATGTTAATAGATTTATATCTCAAATTTTTTCTTCCTGATTATGTTAATTTCTTCTCCGTCCATTAATGTAAGCAGTTAAGAAGACTGTTGCAGAACAATTTGCAATTTTAAAACCCAGAAATTCTCTCTCTCTCTCTCTCTCTCTCTGGTTAACCACTCTTTTTCCATGACTCAGTTTATTAATATATATTTCACATGAACCAGCTGATGTTCATGCATTAATTAATCATATGCATTTGTTGGAAAACTCTAATCCATCTTAATTTATTAATCCTCTTTCTTTCTTCTGGAAAAGGGTTGTTCCATTCAGAAAGCTCAGCTCATAATTTATTTATTGCTATCATTTTGGTTGATCTAATCTTCTACTCTCTCTCTCTCTCTCTCTCACACACACACACACACACACACAATTAAGTAGGTTATCCCATCTCATAATATAATTGCGATTTGCAGTCTTCATTTAGCATGACTTCCAGCAAGAGATCGATGATGGAAGCTGATTCTGTCTGCAATCTTGATCAGGTAAGAACCGTAGCTTGTTCGTTTGCTTGGCAATTTAATTTGTTTGAAATTCACATCATCAGTAATATATTTTTGAACAATTTGTGTATTTTACAGGAGGAGCTTCTTAGATCAGCAAAAGCAAAGATGGGAGAAGTGAGGGAGGAAAATGAAAGGTTGAAGAAGTTGTTAGTGAAAATCGTTAAGGACTATGAGTCCTTGGAAAAGAAAGTCTCCTCCATGACTCGATCTCAACCATCCGTAGAATCAAATATAAGCGACAAGGCTGATGAACATGATAGCCAAGATAACCCTGAGTTGGTTTCGTTAAGCCTGGGAAGCTGGTCTTCGAATAAGAAGAAGTATGATGACATGAAGAAAGAGGTCAGCGATGCTTGGAGTAAGAGGAGGAAGGTGGATGGAGGGCTCGAGCTTGGTCTCGAGAGCTACTCTGCGGCTATTCCCAGTGCCAGTGATTCAATGAAGAATTCAACCCCTGATAGCAGGAACGAAGAGATGGAGGAAGAAGAAAACAACATACCGAAAGAGAAAACGAGTTCTAAGGAAGGGGAAGAGGAAGGCTTGCACCCACCTCAAGTCAAGAAAACTAGGGTTTGCATTCGATCAAGATGCGACACTCCTACGGTTAGTACAAAACTCACCTTATGCTGCTTGTTTTGGAATCATCAAACCCTCAATAAACTCAGTTAGGCTCGAAATTAGGTGAATTTGTTGATTTGGCCTTAAACCAGAGTTGACCAACCCCATAATTTGCCTGGCCTTTGATAATTAAGTACAATTTTATTGATGATGAGTTCTATTGGAGATGGATCCTTACAGCAGATTCATGTATACATAAGATAAATAATGGTTAGATCAACTCATTTCAAGCAACTCGATCTTTTGCGAGGTCTTCTTCTTCTTCTTCTGTTGTAAGCATATCTACATATGATGAATTAAACCATCCTAGAAGTTAACTGATGTGGATCAATGAAGTATACATGTTAATTAGTGGTTTAATCCATAGTATATATGTACAAGCAGATGAATGATGGGTGCCAGTGGAGGAAGTATGGGCAGAAAATCGCGAAAGGGAACCCGTGTCCTCGAGCTTATTATCGTTGCACAGTCTCTCCTACATGCCCTGTGAGGAAACAGGTATCTATTCACCTTTGAGGTTGATACAGTTCTACTGTTTGTTATCCATTGGGTTCTTCATATGGTTGTCTTCCTCAATTAAAACTGAATCTCTAAATAAATTGGTTCAGATTGGCTTAAATGACTCTAATATTTATTTAATTACAACTTGCAGGAATGATTATATATAATTAACGTACATATTTTCTGAAATAATATTGGTGGAATAATCTTTCAAATAAAATTTCAGGTGCAAAGATGCCCCGATGATATGTCCATCTTGATCACCACCTACGAAGGCACTCACAACCACCCGCTCCCACTCGCAGCCACCACCATGGCCTCCGCCACCAGTGCAGCTGCCGCCATGCTAAAGGCGGGCTCTCTTACCACCTCCTCCCAGCAATCATCTTTCGTGGGGCCTACCTTGGCTTCATCTTTTGGTCTCCATGGCCCAAATTTAGTCAATCCCTTCAACCCTAATCCTAGGTTAAGTATCTCTAATCCTTCCATGATCTCCGCTTCTCATAATTCTCATCCTACCATTACCCTCGACCTCACCACACCGAGCACTGGCATCTCCCCCTTCAACTGGTTATCTTCCTCATCTTCTTCTACTTCCAGGAGAAGTTCTTCAAACCTCCTCAACTTCTCTTCTTCTTCACCTTCCATTTCAACTTCTTTAGACTTCACCAACAAACCAGCAAGTGCTGCTTGGGGCAGTGGGTACTTGAACTATGGAACATTATTTCCCTACAATAACAACAGCAATACTAGCAGTAGCACTAGCGCTATAAATATTTTTCAAAACCCTAGTAATTCTCAAGCTTCTCTAAACGAGACAATAGCAGCAGTGGCTACAAAGGCAATTGCGTCAAACCCTAATTTCCAATCAGTTTTGGCCGCGGCTATCTCATCTTATGTTGGAAACAAGACGAATACTACTACTACTAGTAATAATAATAACGAGCAAAAGAAATCGGTATCCCCATCGAGTAGTTCTCAAACAGAAGGTGGCGGGAGCTTATCGCTGTTTCCTACATTTGCATCCAAGAATAGTTCTACTGAAGATCCTGATAAAAGGGATCATAGTAGCTGATCATATACATATATATGAGAGCTTATAAGCATGGGAGGCAATATTTTTTGTGAATAAAATGTTTTTGTTATATAGAAGGTTGTAAATATGCATTCTTCAATCCAGAAGAAAATAATTTGTAGCAGCAGATGGTTGTGTATGCATTAATTTTCCTTTTCTTTTTTTTTTTCCGGCTAATTTTTCACTGGGTGCATGGTTCAAACAATTAAGCTTGGTCATTGAAATAAATAAAATCCTAAGTTCCAAGAGATTATTGACTGCTGACTAATTTCTGTAATATTACGGTCACATTATTATAAATTTATACAGACATGTATACGTTTAATTTACATTACTTATTGAGAAAATTACATGGGCAAAATAATTAAGCTCTGGACATAGTTAACTATAATTAACCTAAATATTATTTTTCCGCTCTTATTCTTGAGACTTGAACGTGTTTTTTTTGCCTTTAATTTTAAGTGTATTATTAGGAGGAATTACTAAAATCATAGTTATTTATAAGGTTTGTGAAAAAATATTCTATATAGTATGCTTTAAGTTATGGACTATATTCATAAATTTAAATAACTTGCTTACTGAATTATAATTTTTTATAATTAAAAAGATTTCATATAAAAAACCCTTCATAGCTGTTAAGATTGATCATTACGATCATATTTTGTACCCACTGACACGGTCGATGTCTTCTGCAACTTAACATTTGATAATAAATTGTAGAAATTAATAATATCATGAATGTAAACAATCTGATCTATGAATTTAGACTAATTCAAAATACTTTATCTTGTAACGTTCTATCAAATTTAGGCTCATTCAACCACTACTTTACTTATTATCTTATAACAATATTTTTATCATCACCCGAAAACTCATCACTCTAGTTCACTCATTTTCTTCCTTTCTTTTTGACACATATGGCGATAGCTTATAATTTTGGATTTGGACAACGGCCCTGTTCCATCTAACTTTAACTTACAGTCTTATAATTCCTTATAATTTTTTATAACTATAATCTGTACAACTATACTATAGCTTGTTACAATTTCTTACATCTACTTACAGTCTTACAATCAATAACTTACGATCTTACAACTCCTTCTTGATAAATGAAACAGAGCTTAGGTCTCCTCCGAGAATTACTTGCTACAGTGGTGAGGCAAAAGAACCATTGATGAAAAGTAGTACATTATAAGGTTATAGTAGAATATTTCTAGAGAAAGCATTTTGAATTTTGACTGTCTGATTTGGAAGGTAGGTAGTTTAATCCTCCCAATTTATTTCTTTTTCGGCATGAACAGGTTGGAACAAAGACTATACGACACAATATATATATGGTCTTGAACATAAGGCAATGATCGATCAAAACCCCAAATATACTCCTCCATTTGTCATCTTCAGTCAATGCCATACACTCTAATGTGTCATTCTATATCTGCCTTATTCTTTACTCTTGTTTTTTAAGCTTGAGATTTGATGGTAAAATATCGTGCTTTTTCAACTGGTCAGAAGCACTTGGGAAGTCGCAAATTGAAGCTAAATTCCACCCATGGCTCCAATTACGACTTCTGACTCTCAAGTTGAAGTATATGGCTTTTATAAGTATTACCCCATAATACGGTGTTTGAGATAAGGGTTATTTAATGTTGTATTGTACTTATATTTTAAAACAATATTATTTTATGTACATAGATTCATATACCATCTTCAAGTATAGGTGTCTCCGAAACACTAGCCTCCACGTCTCTTTTCTCGAGAAAATCGTAATTTTCTTTGTTTCTTAGGTGTTACCATTGACCTTTTGCTAATGGTAAGTTTGGATCTCTCCTTTGTTCCTATTATATCTGCAATAGTTTAGCTAATAAGTATTCTTTCTTCATTTGTACAAGTCTCTATGTACTCTCTTACAGCGGGTGATGTTGAATCTTGCTATTGGAACGGTTTCATCAATTTCTTTTCATATTGTCCTAATTTTTAAATTTTTTACAATGGTAAGCAAACCTACTTAAGGTCACATATTTTATATTGTTCTAATTTTATGTAATTGAATTGTTAATTAATTGCAATATCGGTCTATATATATGCAGCAACTTTTGGAAGTTGGACTATTATAATAGATAAATATTTTCGATGAGACGATTATACAAGTGAATCTCTTTATTAGAGACTGAAATATGAAGCGATGATTGAGAAAAAATGAGTATAGAAAAATTTCAATTAATTTCACCACCGAAACATATACTTTATGCGAGTTTATGCCAAATGTTTAATTGATAATTACTCCTCATTAGTTAATTTTAAAGAGTCCCATTTGAGCATTTCGATGTAGGAAGAACCAAAATAATTTTCAATCTTATTAAAAATCTTTAATTATGAACGTTACCTAAAAAATTGCTAAAAATTTATAACCAAAAATTTAAATATCAGTCATATATATGTTGTCAATCTTAAACCCAAAAACAACCTTTATCTTAACTCAAATGCTATTATAATTAATCTTCGAAACTTAAAGTAGAATACTTTCTTCAAAGGAAACAAACAATAAAATAAAATAATTGTCCTGGCTTTATTCGGCGATATGTTCAACTTCAGAAGCCCATATAGTTAATCCATGGGCTGAAGCCCAAATCCAGTCAGTTGAGTTCTTCAGGCAACCTTACAGCACGTGCATCCTATCTTTTTTTATCCATAATTTATTAAGCAAAAAACTACACAAAGTTACCTCAATTTATTTGACACCTATTTTCTGAACCTAATATTCTTAAAAACGATTTTAAAGTACTTTAAATTCAAACTCAACAATTTTCAAAGCCTAATTCTTGACGGTGACGTTAGAAAATCAGGTGAAAAGGCAGGCAATTTGAAATTAAGGCATAAAAACCCCATTTTACCCTAAATCTTTCACTTGTTGTTAGTAGGGTATACATGGGTACGCTAGACACTTTACATCTGTATTCACCATCCGCGCCGGAGTTGAGCCTAAAAATTATTAACCCTTTAATTTAAGCTACTTTAAAATAGTTTTTGAAAACATTAGGTCCGAAAAAATAGATGCCCAGCAATTTGATATACCTTTGTATAGTTTTTGAATTTATAAAGCACATCATGCATCAACTTTGGTCAACAAAGTAGATTTTTTTATCGTCCTTGAAAATATTTGATCTTTCCTTTAATTATAGCCGAATTTTCACTGATATACATTTAACTCAAAAATCTAATTTAATAATTAATCAATTACTTGAATTTATTTATTTTATTTTAACTTCTAGTGTAGGTTATACTTTTTATAAAATACGGATTTGAGGAGAAATAAAAAATGGAGTAAATATCTGTTTGTTTTGCCGTACCTAACAAGTTGTGAGGAAATTGGTGGACTGACATAGATAAGGCCAAAATTAATAGAGTTGCGTTGCGTGGGTGTGAAGCCAAAATTATTGAGGTGTTTTTACACGGACGTGTAATCACAATGGATTTACATCTTCCTCTTAAAAAATTAAATTATTTTATTCTTCGGAGAAAAAGAAATTATGTGTTGTTTTCCACAAATCTGCAAATTGCCCGGGGCAGGGGGAGAGAGAGAGTGGGACGGGGGGCCCTCGCCTGGTTGCATCTGCTGCATGTTAGTGTATATTGATTCAATCATGTTTTTCCTTCTTCTTCCTCTGTCTCTATCGCCAGTCATTCTTCCCTTTCTCTCTCCTCCAACCCAATCTCAGCCCATCATCAGTCGCCGCCCAATCATCATAAATCTACCCTTGAAACGTGAAGCCCCTTCCCTCTTTTCCCTCTCCCCTTTCACCTCAATTCCCCCTTCTCTGAGGTCTTGCCCCTCTCAACAATATCCCACCTTCTCGCCGCGAGTTTCTCCCAGGTACACCAATTCCCCATCTCTGTGGCGAATGATTACGTTTTTGTTTGGCTTTTTATTTAACTTATACAACCCTAATTTTGATTTGTTAAAAGTATTAAGTGAAAATAAGTTGTTTGGTCACTTGCAAGTTTTCCCTTGTTTGATTGTTTATTTTGGGTTTTGAAGCGTGATTGTAGATCAGAGTGCTTTTCTTGATGTTAAAGTGAGGGTTAATCAGGTGAAAATACTGAGTGGACTTTGTGGGTTTTCTGCCAATTTTGATATATACCATGATAGGTCTAGTACTAGTTGGAATGTGATAAAATCTCAGGGGGAAGCTAGTAAAATTGGGATTTCTTGGCGTTTTCCCTGAATTGCTCCCTTGATTTTTGGCATAACTGCAAAAAGATTAGTTCTTGTGGCAGTGGAGGTGTCTTCAATCATGTTTGCTTATATGTTGGTTCTTGAGCTCGAGTCATGCTCATACTCATCCCTGTAGGGGTTGGGTTATTCTAGGCTGTAAATGTAATCCTGGGTGGATTGTGGATTTGTGGTGAATGTTTTAGGCGGTAAGGATGTCAACCCCGGCAAGAAAAAGGTTGATGAGGGATTTCAAGCGTCTCCAGCAAGACCCCCAGCGGGGATCAGCGGTGCTCCTCAAGACAATAACATAATGCTTTGGAATGCTGTCATATTTGGGTAGGTCAAAAACGTTGTCAACATTAATCTTGAATTGGGATATTAAGCATCGACGTCGGTCTCATTTTATTTTTCTTTTATGTCTATTGCAGCCCTGATGACACTCCATGGGATGGAGGTAAAGTGAAACTCTTTTGCGATACGAGTTAAATTGTATGTTTTCCAATAGCATGGTTTGCTGATGATTCTTTGTTTGTTAGAGAACTTTCATGGGTCGGTCATGAATACCTTACTATCTTTTGTTGGGTTTTTTGCTTACATACTCTATTCAATCTGTTGCAACTCTTTAACTCTTCTTTTTTTGATTTGTACTTTGATTTCTAGAAAGTGTAAGCTTCCCCCTCTTTCCTGCTTCATGCAATTGATTGACCATTGAGGCTTTGATGTTGTCTATGCTCTGTAGTAGTCTCTTATCCAGTTCATCCCTGACTGTTAATTCGTTATAGGTGTTTTGTTTTTGTATTTTGTACCTGCTAAAAGTGTTATTATTACTTTCATGCAATGCAGCAATCTGTCTGAACCATGATAATTTCACGAGCAGTGCTAAGAAATTCTCATTTACACATATATGCATGGGTAGTGCTTTTCCGTCATGAAAGATGACTCAGCTCTGATTAATTTCTGGGTGAATGGAAAATATTCTTATGAGATTATTGTTTGGAAAGTTTTTGATTGAGTTGGACTTAAGTTTATCCATATGGCAATTGGCATAGTTTAAATCAAATTCTCCCTATTGTTTAGAAGAGTTTCTGTATTTCTTTTGGCATAGCTAATTTTTCGAACATTGAATTGCATATTGGCACAGTTGTGTTGTATGATATTCCTGAACTTATTCTATGCTGTGCTTGGAGTATTCAGGGACGTTCAAGTTGACACTTCAGTTCACTGAAGATTACCCAAATAAGCCTCCAACTGTGCGTTTTGTTTCTCGGATGTTCCATCCAAACAGTAAGTCGCCTGTAATTTTGTTCTTTTTCTTACATTCCCTATGTTATGGTTCAGATGAGCCACAAAGGGCAGTACAATATAATGGAGCGGGGGGTGGGAGAATCGAACCTAAGATCTAATGTACTCAGGACCTCAGTCTTGACCACTAGGCCATGACCTCATTGATTCCCCTATGCTATGGTTAAATCGTACTTTTCATAATAGTTACATAGGTTCTCCTTGACTCTTTAATGGAAATAACAGTAATCTGTTGACTGTGTTTTCTCTAAATGCCCTGAGTTGACACGTGTGGTAGATGCTGAAAGCTTCCATCCAAGCTTCTCATGAATGACTTCAGCAATATGAAATTTTCACCTTATAAATACGGCACTACAATATTCTTGTTCTTTTCATGAAAGCAAATTGATTTATGCCCCGTGTTTTCTTGACCATTGCTTCTTGCATTTCTACCACCAGTTATAGTCGTATTATATACGTAGGAGAGCCAAGGGGTGAATATTGCAAATAAACATATAACTTTGTATGTTGTATCTGCTATTAACTTAGCTTTTAGTTTTGCACGGCTGTCTTTAATTGAAATGTATGTGCTGAAAATATATCAAATTTAAGCTGCTGTTTTCTTGTTTCGAACTGATCTTTTTATGATGCTTTATTAGTTTATGCTGATGGAAGCATCTGTCTTGATATCCTACAAAACCAGTGGAGCCCAATTTATGATGTAGCTGCTATCTTGACATCTATTCAGGTATTGGGTTTGCTATCCTTACTCCTATATCTTGAAGTTTTTTCCTTATAATCTAATGTTTTGAGGGTCTAGTAGACGTTTATCTTCATCTGCGTGAAGTACTCAACTCAAGTATATATCTCTTGTAGTCCATTCCATTCTGTGGATATGAGAGGTAGTTAATTATATTCAATCCTCTGTTAGAAATATTGCTGGAGACTTTCCTTCAAAAAAAAAATAAAATTGCTGGAGACTTATTGTCAATTTTTTGCAATATGACACATTCCATGTGTAGCTCTCAGGATATATTTGAGTTATGCTTCTTATTATAAGTATCATGTTTTTTCCCCTTTCCCCAGTATGCATTGTGCCATTCAGTTTTTCATGGTATTTGATTGCTGCCAAAGTGGCAATTTTTTTCTTTACTTGTGTTATTTTCATTTCATGTGGCGTCTTGTTTCTTTTCTTGTATAATTACCAATTCTTACTTTCGTAGTCGTTATTCCCTTGCTTCTTTGTTAACATTTCCTTTCTCTGTTGTTTGTTTACAGTCATTGCTTTGTGATCCCAACCCGAACTCTCCAGCAAATTCAGAAGCTGCTCGAATGTTCACTGAGTGCAAGCGTGAATACAATAGGAGAGTGCGTGAGATTGTTGAGCAGAGTTGGACTGCTGACTAATCATCTCCTGTCAGGATATGCAGCTACTCATGTGAGTGATACAGCGTCCCATCTGAAAATAAGATTCTGAAATCTGAGACAAGAAAATGAAGAAGCAATTTGTCTTGCAACTGCCTGAATTATCATATGAGATGTGACGCGATGTGCTCACTTGTTCAGTAGAAAGGGATGCTAGATCCTTGTGTCAGTCCTGAGGAGCGTTAAGATTGTAAGCTATGTAAGCTTTGCTTTCAGATAATTGTGAAATTTGCTCTTCTTGAGGTGAAAACATGTCCTGCTTCTAAGTATTATGTAATCTGTATTCTTAAATGTGATAATGAGTAATTCAAGAATATTTGGTCCTGAATGGTGCTTTATGTAGGATTATGGTGTACTCCTTTACGACTGGTTTTGTTATTATTATTGGACAATTGTGGAATTGCTGTAATCAGTACTATTGTACTACATTCACCTTTTATCTTTATTGCACTGGTTTCTTGGACAGTCTATTTGCCAAACAAGGTTGTTGACATCTCGATCTCTTTTATCGTATCTATAATGGGTGGTCTTCATCTTGATTTCTATCTATTCACGACTGCTCGTTTTGTATTTGGGATGAGGTGTTTTGATGTGTGTGAAGAGGGATTTTACAAAGCTGATCTGAGCAGCCTAAAACTGTATCTATCGGAATGTAATTTTGATCAGAATTTGAAATGATTTGACCTGGATTTTCACTGAGTGAAGCTGAATCTCACATCACGACATGAACTTGATCAATGATTACAACATCATTCACCATGATATAGAGCATTTTCTGTGGAACCAGATTGTTCAGATTTATTCAGTCATCTTCAATTAATATCCAGTGTACTACAACTACTATTGACTTCAAAAATAAGTTTGATGGAAACAGGGGAATTTTTTATTTTTTTTCTTATGTTACAGGGATGTTTAAATTTCATACAAATGACAGGAAGTGAAGTATAACAGCAGCCAAATTCCAGGGTCCTCACTTCTGCAAACCCAAATTCCCACTGTTGAGAGCAAGATTTCCACTGCTAGTCCAAGCTTGTTGGGCTTGAATTGAGTACTGAAGATGCCAAAGAACATCCTCCATGGGAGGCCGTCTGCTCGGGTCGCTACTGAGGCAGTTGAGGGTGATCTCAGCTGCGGTTTTCAGCGATTGGTAAGCGAAAGTGCCTCTCATTGACAAGTCTACTGCTTGTTGTAGTGCTGTTGGTGATTCTGACAAGCTCCTTTCCAGCTGCAAATGTTACATAGAAGATGCCCAACACAAAAAGAAAACAAAAGGTGGGGTTATTATGATTTGAGCTTTTGACAAAAAGTGGGGATTTAATACCAGAAAATTCTCAAACAGGGCTTGAAAAGTACCTCTTGCTTTAATTCATCTAATTGGATTTCTGATGTGACCTGTCTCCCAGTTAATAATTCGAGCAGGATCGCACCGAGGTTGTATATGTCATCCTTCTCTGGATTTCCTGAAGTTGATTTATTTTTACCATTTGGTATCTCTGCCTGTAAGTTTCAAGAAGCGTAAAACAATCAACCGACACAATTCACAACATTCATATTGAACTAATCAGGGGTAGTTTAGAGTTAAGACTCAGAAACTTGGATTTGGCAAGGGTGGGGACTGGATTGGATGCAGCTCTTTCAAGGGCATTTGCATTTCCCTTTTGGTCTAATTTGAAATGTCTCAAATATTATTCGGACAAGCCAGGCTAAGCCGTCAAACTTGTCCAAACCGATCCTTTGAGTCAAGTTGGCCCCAGTTTGTATGTTAAGTAGAGCCGAGCAACAGATTGATGAACACACCAACCTAACTCAACTCATTTGATACAGTAGGACAAACCAAGTTGTCCAATTCAAGAATCTAGTAGTCCACCTTATTTGACCAAGGGTGGGTAAGAAAAATTGCTTTAGGCACCACTACACTAGCCATAATGACATTTCACAGGGGATAATTTGGTGAGGTTATAATCATGTCCCTACTGAACTGTAACTCTTTTTACCTTGTATGGCGAGGGAATCCTATAATCTCCCACTTTAGGTGTGAGGGTTTCATCCAACAAAATGTGCTCAATCTTCAAGTCATTCCCAAACACACCCGGTGCCATTCCTGTATGCAGGAAGTGAACTCCTCTCGCGATCCCCATTGAGATGGTCATTCTTTGAGGCCATTTCAGCCTATCCTTCCTCCTCCAATCTGCCGAGAAAAAAATTCACCAAATATGTATCACATACTGTCTCTACCAAAAGTGATTAAAAGATGACTAATTTTGCGTCAATTTTACCTGTTAAATGTTCCCTTAATGACCCATTTGTGACATGTTCGAAAACAACAAAGATCGTACTGCCCTTATGGCGATCCTGATATGTAGTGACGCAGTGGCCGAGGACACTGACCAGATTTTGATGCCTTAACTGGGAGATTACTTCCATATGCTGGTTTAAGGTCTTGGACGAATGCTTCTCTTTTATTTTTATGCACTTGATTAGAACTGCTGAGCCACTTTGGAGCAGACCTTTGTAAATCTGCAAATACCCATGGGTTTTCCTCTTAATATATGATCTGTCTTTTTTCTGTTTGTGGTGAAAAAAGTCTGCAAATTTGGAAAAGAATTTACCTGTCCTTGAGATCCTTCTGCTACTAAGTTCTCTGGGTCGAAATCGTTTGTTGCTTCTTGGAGATCTTCTAGGGTAAAATCATGGTAGGATGGGAGACCCAGGGTTGGCATTCTCACTGACCTTGCTGCATACTCTGTAAACAAACCAAGTTTTGTTCAGTGCTTGGATGTCATATTTTCTATAGTACGAAGCCAAGTTTGAAATATAGTAAACCCTTTCTAAGAAAAACGTGAATTTGATGACCCAAAAACAACTGACTCAAATTTTTCTTGACTAATATTAATTAAAATCACCTCGACTCAAAATGACCTGCTCAGACCCAACCTCACTCGAAATTTAGACCAAACCTAATGACCCGTTTGTCAGCTCTGATAGCAGTTACAACTACCAACCAAGTATAAACCCACTTTAGATGGGTTGAATTGCATGGAGTTCGAGAGTCAAATTTCATGCAGGAGTTCTCACAAAGTTTTCGTAACTAAATTCTTCAAACTCATGATTGTAGGGCATCAAGAAGATAAAAGCATGACTAATTGGAAAAAGAGATTGGGGGTCTTACTTGAATCAACAATGGGAGAGGGTCGAATCGACATTTTCCCACCAATAGATTTATCGTACTTGTAATTTCGAGCATCTGTTCTTCGCTTGCAGATGATGCAGGTTAGCAACCCAATAGTTCCAGCAAGCAAAACAATCCCACCAATGACACCAAAAATGAGGCCTATTCTGAATCCAGAATTCTCATGCTTTTCACCACCCTTCTTCTTTGGGGGTGGAATCACTGCAAGAGCTTGTCTTTGGCAGAACGATAGAGGGTGCTGAAACTTTGAACCTCCCTCGAGACAATTCCACACACTCAACACCTTCCTATACTTGGAAGAACTCGACCCGATGCAGCTTGGCAAGCTCCCCACCAAGAGATTCCTAGAAATGTCCACAAACCACAGCCTTTTCCCACAGGTTGTGCTCTTCGGAAGCTGCCCTGTGAGCTGATTTTCAGCTAGGTTAATGTACCACAATGATGGGAGAGAGAAAATAAAGGGTGGGATTGGACCAACAAGATGATTCGAGGAGACATCAAAGCGTTGGAGTTGGTTGAGGTTCCTCATTTGGGCAGGGATTTGGGACCTCAGAGAATTGTTCCTCAATAAGAGGCTGACTAAACTTGTTCCTAACGAGAGAAAAGTTGGGCCTATTTGGTTGTTGCACAAGTCTATCTCTTGAAGACCCTTTATGCCACTCAAATCAGGGAAGCTCCCATTGATCAAGTTATCACCCAAAACAAGGCTTTTTAGGTTCTTCAAGGATGAAAGATTTGGTGGGATTTCACCATAGATGAAATTTGAGCTTATATTTAGTACTTCTAGGGATTGAAAGCGGCTGATTTTTGGAGGTAGAGGACCCCATATGCCTACAGAAACAAGGGAGAGTTTTTCAAGCCTTGGAGCTTCGTTAAATCAGTGAACAAAGAATCAGTGGAGAATTTCTCTGACAAAGTTTGCTGAGAAACAACAAATTTCCCTGAAGCAAATAAGGGTTTTGAGGAGAGAGAAGGAGAGGACTTGTTCCCAATGACAGTTATTTCAGTTACATGCCCATTTGAACAGACCACAGTAACAGCAGATGAGTATGGGAGATAGCAGAGATTAGTCCACCTATTCCATGATTTGAGGGCATCTGGGTATTCAAGATGCTGTTTGAGTTGAAGAAGGATTCTTTTTCTGATGAGCTTATTTGAGCTAGTGATCCAGGAAAGAACCCAAGAAGAATCAAAGCAGAAAAGCAGAAACTGAACCAAACCCAGAAATTCTTCATCTTTTTAATTTCTGGGATTTCTTTTGATCATCAAACAAAGTTCAAACCTCCATTAAAAGACTGGCAAAATTTAGAGTAGAGAAAATATGTGATAGAAAAGAGCCAAAGATGTCACCTTTTGAATTTAGCGCTCAAGAATCTGGAAATTTGTCATCTGGGTATGCTTAAAAACCCCACATATGTTCAATGAAAGCTCGTCATAAATACCCAGAACAGATACTAGTATTAATGGCGCGCGGTGCTATGGACTAACAGAGTAGAGTCACTAGCGCTCAACTTTCAAGTATACTCATTAATTGCTAATAAACATAAAGGTTGCTTTCCAGATGGAACCAAATGCAATGAAAAGATATGATTTTTCTAGAGAGAGAAAACAGAGAGAGAGAGAGAGAGGATCCAAAATTGGCCAAGTTCAAAAACAGAGCAAAGAAAAACAGGGGATGTAAATAAGTGGAGAGTGAGGAGTGAATGTGGTACAGGGGTGGGTAGGCTTCTTAAATTGTTCTTTTGCCAATCTGTCACTGCACTAAAGAATGTGGGCTGGGGAAGAGAGCAGTAGGATGGGTTTGATCCTCTGCTTCACAACCCACCATAGTGAATGTGCTTATGGGTTCTTATCACCCTTGATCTTGGGAAGATCTTGGAGATGTCCATCATGATATACCCAAGTTAAGCATTGGTTAAGAATCTATAGAAGTTTGACTATAATTTTTTTCTTTTGCTATTGGTAGATCTAAAGGGGTGCATCTAGGAGTGGAGACCCATGTGGCATAACACTAAAATAATTACAACTAACACTACACTAATAATATATTGCTAATGATGCTTACAATGATTCTTTCAAAATCCATGGAAGTAGAATATTTGCTTCCTCTACTTTTAGCTATTTATTTAAATCACCTACTTAATCTTCCGACTTCTCCTTCCATCTCACAATACTTATTATTTCTGGTTACGATGTAATATTACAAAAATACAAAATTTATGACAAGATTTTTATTAATGCTCCTAAGTTTTATTTGAAATGAGAAAAGCCGATAAAAAAAGAGAAAAAAAGCAATTAATAACAATAAATTTGATAAACTAGTCAAATGTTAAAGTGATTGGTATTATGAAACAGATGGATTGATAATGATATTTCTCTTGGTAGGCAAATAGTATTATCTTCAAATAAAAATTCATTTTTGTTTCCTCAATAATTTTTTTCGCAAGATACCTACGAGACATTCAAAAATGAAATTTTTAGAAAATATTATGAGATCGAGGATGAACTTATTTCAAGCTCTCACCTTCTTAGATGTGCCTTGATTAGTCAAGATGCATATAGAACTGAAATGAAAGCTACATAGACGATTTAACATATATGAGAAACTTATCCATTATAATTCAATATTAAACCGCTCAAATAAAAAGGAGAATCCCTTTTCAAACAAGTGGAAGCCAATAGACGCAATACAATATAACCAAAAAAAAAAAAAAAAAAGATGATAAGAGATTTAATTTGTGTGTTTACCAAAAAAAAAAAGATTTAAATTGTGTAAACTTTTGATTAGGACAAGACTCAAATAATTAAATGCTAGTATATTTCATAATAATTGGACATTGACAGGGAAAGGGGCTGGTGATTATGGGGAAAGGTGTTGTGTCGGTGGGGGTTTATTTTTTTAATTAAGGATTAAACTAACAAATTTGCTAACTTTAAGAATAAAAGGGAGACGGGTGGGTGAAAATTTTTGTCACTAACATGGGCTTAATGATTTGCAAGTTCAATTAAGTACCCACCTAATCCTATACTGCAGTAATTTTTTTACCGTTAAGTAGGTGCTTTAATTTTGGCATTTTTTGGGATTAGTAGTAGCTTTAGGGCAAAAGGACAGACATATTTAATTTTTTTATTCACCCAAAAACCTAATAAAGTTAATAATTAAGCTTAGAAGACATACCATCTTCTGACAGATATAATCCTGCTGGCCTTTCAGATTATGTTCATGATCTGAGCCAATAATAATATTCTCTTTGATTATGGGGTTTTCTAATCAAAGAGTGTCATTTTTCTGAGAGCTGAGACAAAATAAATGTCAAGTAATGCAGTTTATTTTTAGGTTTGATTCCTAAATTTTTGGCAAGGATCGAATTTTTCTAATGGTATGTAGTACTTGCAGTAAAGTATAAGTATTTCGTTCATGATAAATTAAACAATATAGTATTTTGTAAATTCTAAATATTTTATAAATTAAACAATATAGTATTTTGTAAATTCTAAATATTTTATAAATTAAACAATATAGTATTTTGTAAATTCTAAATATTTTATAAATAATTCAAGACGACTCAAAGTAAATGAAAAATTAAAACGAGCACCAACTTAACCTTTTAATATTTGTGACAATTAACACTAGTACTTACCAAATTATTATGGGCTCGTACATTTTGATGTTCCATAACTTAATAATAAGTAACTTAGATACTATTAGATCGTGTTTTAATTAAACTGATATAAGAATCAAATTGAAGACTGTGTACTTATCATCGAATTTCGCCAACATCAACCCTTACGACACCATACACAAACAAAGATAAAATTATGGAATGGTAAAGTCAAGCTTATTAACTTTGTGGTCGTGGACAGCTGGGCTTGAACTTGAAGGGTAAACTAACTAACTATTCCATTTCCATGAATTAAACATGGACTGAAGTTTTTGGCAAATAGTAGTCAGTCCTTTATACTTACTTGGTCAGAAGAAAAAACGAGCATATCACATGGTCTACCTCTACGTACACCAACTAACGAGGGAAAGAGAGAGATTATTCTATCACAACTTATTATTTAGACTGCATTTCTTTACCATTATTTGTTTTGCAATCAAATAAAACCTCCACAGCAAGCTTTTTCTCTGTGTCATATAATTATGTTATAATTGTAAAAATTTTATCGTAGTCTAGGCGAGTAAACTTTTGTCTAATAGGTTTGTATAAGAGCTCCATAAGCTCCTTTGATTTTCGAGACTTGGTCATCACAAATTTTCCACTTTTAATATTTGTCATAAGCAACACAGTCTCACAAGAATGAGTTATGTGTAGCTATGGCCTGTTTTTCCTCCCTTTCGATACTTATACTTGTCTGTGTTATTCTTATATAGGCTTTAATTTGAATTAATTTAGTCGTAATTTATGAAACTTGAAGATTATTTAATTAAGGACGTACTTTAGCTTCTTTAATTAAGGTCCAGGAAAGTACAATCAGGAAAATATGGGTCAACACTAAAACGTCCATGAAGGCAAAGAAGAAAGAGACATGGAGAAAAAAGTGGCAAATTGCATGAATATGCTCATTTGAGTAAATTCCTTAGTCCCTAGTCACCATAAATGCAAGTATTGTAATATTCTCCTTATTTTTCTCACCCAAACTACATTTTATGACTAGGTTCAAGTTCTTACAATGTAATTGGTACATTTTTACGGGTTGTTTTCCTTTCTAATTAAAAAACACATCAAAATGTATTCGTTAGCGAAGAAAGATACGATAAAAGTAAATATTTTTGTGTATAAATAGATAGTATGGAGGCAATCTAACTATCATATTATTCTGAAACAAAGTAAGTCAGATGTTTTCTAGAGTTTCCCTTTAAACACTTCAATAGTTACCCTCAAGATGCCTTGAAAAGGGCAACTTTGTTGTATATACTGAAGTGTTTGGGGAAACTCTCAATGACATTTAACACACAATCCTACTAAAATTCTCACGTGTTTGTTTTTATTAATTTCGTTGTTATTCAATATGCAGTTTGTTCGTAGGATTAGATTATTCATGTCAAACTAAGTTCGAGTTGAGCTTATTATGGGTTTTATCATGCTTGAATTTATTTAGTTTAATAAGATAACTTTGTTTAAAAGATACAATTAGACAAATCATGTTCAATTTTGAGGTTTAATTTAAGTGAATTTAAATAGATCATATTTTAGATTTGGATCAGTTTAATTTTAGTTTTTTTAATTTATTACTATTAGAATTTAGAAGCGTGGCTTAGCCGTCTATGTCTAGGACTCCATTTAGCCTCATAATTGGGTTTAGCTATTAATTTTGCATGAACAACCATCCCCTGGGTGACTCACCCAACAACTATGTTAAGAGAACCGACTCAGTCGGAAGAGTGAGTCAATAGTTCAACCGATCGAGCCGTTTAGAATGGGTTAGATTGGTTGACACGGTCTATTGGTTAGACCGAGTTGAACCGACGTGACCCGATTAATTCAAAAATTTTTTCTCCATATGTTTACAATTATTTTTTCCTTGTTTTGCCTAACATCAATTTAAGTCTTCAAATTTTAACTCTTTCAATTATAAAACACAATGATTTGTGCCATTGTAACATATGACCACGCCGAATCTGATTTTTGATGAATTGACTAAGCATTAACATTTGATGAATCCGAACTTGAAATAAATGATATAGAACTATAATCCATTTTTATCTACAAATAATTACAATTTAACTATACGTGAGCCATTAGCAATATATTCATAGCATTTATTAAGGTTCCACACATCTATTTATAATATTTACATGAGCCATTAAAAAATTTGAACATGAAATTAAATAGAGGCAGGAATTGAAATCAATATGAAGCAATTGATCTTTCTCCTTCTCTTTTTCCCCTCAACCATCAATCCCTCATCATGATGATCATGAACTGGTAAAATTAATCAATCACCGCCAACGAGCGAGAGAGAGCAAACCAGAGAGTCGAGAGGAGAGGAAGACTGAGCAAACCAGAGAGGAGAGGAAAACTGGGTCGAGAGGATAGGAAGACTGAGCAAACCAGAGAGGCCAGAGAGGTCGGCCTGCGGCCGGCGAGCACCACCGAGGCAAAGCGAGGCCGCGAGGAGGAGAGGAGAGCGGGGACCAACGCAGGAGCAGCGGAGAGCGAGCGAGAGAAGAAAGAGGAATACTGACGAGGTTTAGGGTTTTTTTTTCCCCGCAAGTTATATACCATCGGTATTATCAATTCCGGGTCACGGGTCGGTTGTTACTCCGAGTTTGAGAAGTGAAGCATAGACTCGCCTTTTGTCTCTCTGGTGTTTTCTGAATTTCAAATTAGGAAGTGCTTGACTCCCGCTCGATGCCAGATGCCCAAAAACAACCAAGCACACCAGGTGTTTGTGAAAATGCCTCTGAGAAGCTTAGTTGCTGAATCTACCAAAGCCACACCTGTGACATCTCTCAGAAGGTCTACACGGCTTCTCCAGCTCAAGAACAATCATGCCACTCCAATTCCTGCATCCAAAAACAATCAGGTACCCCCCAATTCTGACGTTTCTCCGACGTGTTCTTCTTCACCTAGGTCTAGGTCTAGGTCGAGGTCGAGTTCTAGCTTCAGGAAGAATCATCCGGAGGGATACCCAAAAACTTCTCAAAGGATTCAAATGAGTCTAAACTTGGGCCAAGGACTCGTGATAAGTCAGGATGTGGGAGAAGGGTATCCAGAGCCAGCGCCAATCTCGAGTCAAATGTGTCTGATTCTCCCCGTAGTGTTTCTCGTTACAAGGGTAGGAGTGATTGCCCTGCAAAATCTTCAAAGGTTGCCAATGAATCTAATGGTGGGTCTGTGAAATGTGGGAAATCAGCGAGTAAGTCCTCCCGAAAAACAAGATTGAATAGCAAGTTTGAACAACTGCGAAGATCTCCACGCTTTTGTAACCAGCATTGTAGTCCTAAGAAGAAGAAAAACTTAGACCGATTAATCAGGAGTGAATTGCAGAGTCCTCCCATTACTCCATTTGGGATGGGAGAGAAAAAGTCCAGATGCAGCGATTTGTTCAAGCATAGCATGAGTGGATCCAAAAATAGGATTGTGGTTCATTCACCAAAAATGAAAGGAACAGGCCGAATTAAGGGGAAGCAAAGCAGAAGCGATTCTTGTGAGATTATCGTTTGCGGATTGGCAAGCAGTTCTGTTTATCTCTCTCTTTGTGGTACTCCTGGAGGTGGACAGGTGAGACAACATAAACTCAAAGCTAATCATGAAAAGGATAGTAAGGCAGATTACTCATGTGAACTAGCTGTGACGAATTCTGAGAGGATGATTACTCGTAGTGCTTCTAAACATATGATAGAACGAGATAATTCATGTGCCCAACTTCTGGAGAGACGGAGCACTGGCTCTTCTTCAAGAAATGCAGCATCCAAGATGACAGTGAAAGAGAAACAAGAAGGAAATGGTTCAATGATGATAACACGTAGTGCAGTTGCTTCTCCCTCTGTGAGGACAGAAAAAGAGACGGCATCACAAGTCATTGATGGAAATGAAAAGGAACATTATGATTGCAACAAGCAAGTTAATTCTGAATTGGGGAAAGGTACTAAACTTACTGGCAATAAGAGGAAAAGAAAGCAAGCAGGGTTTCAAGGGATAAACCAAGGATGGACAAAGGAACAGGAAGTTGCACTGCAAAGGGCTTACTTTGCTGCTAAACCAAGCCCCCATTTTTGGAAGAAAGTAGCTAAACTGGTATTTTCCTGATTACCATGCTGTTTAAAATTCTGCATCCTTGTTGTTTATTTAAGTGAAGTGACCTGAATAAATTATTAAGAACTGGGGGAAGAGCAACATAGGTAGCCAATCTGATTGATATCTTCTGGCCTTTTGCTTGTCCTAGTGATGATCTCTCGTATTACATGTACAGAGCATAAAGGTAGCTCATAGCCGTTTGATGAAGTGAATCTTTGTGTATGTTGCACAATTCAGGTGGCCCACTGCTGATATATATAACCACCTTCAAAAATTATTTTAAAAAATTGAGGGTTGATTCCCAATTTTGTGGATTCAATGTATAATCATTCATTTCTCCAAAATTATGAAGTAAACAAAAAGAGGAAAGGAAATCAAAGTCGAAAGTAGGCACAGACTCCATAGATGATTTGAATTGGTGATGGATGTTGCTGATCTTCATCCAGTACAAAATTGATGGCCATGAATTTTTGGAGGGATGCATTCCTTGGACGATACATAACTTGAATTAGATGTTTTGAATTGGATGATCAATGTACGTGGAGAACTTGTTAAGGGCATAATTTGTATTTCTCCGTGGAAGGTTTTTAGCCTGTTAGGTGTAATTGTAGCTATCGAACCTGTGATTTCAAAAGTATTTCTTGCAGAATCATCGTAGTCTGAGTTATAACTGTTGTGATCATGCAATTTGCCATAGGTTCCTGGAAAATCTGCTCAGGAATGCTTTGATAAAGTTCATTCAGCCAATCTAACTCCTCTTTCAACTCGACCTTCGAGGGCTAAAAATGGAATTCACCATCTGGTTTGCCATTATCTGGCTGCAACCTGTTTAAATCTCCTGAAACAAAGAGCAAGAAGATGAGGAGGACTAAACAGAAGACCCATGTAGCACGTAGAACAGTAAGACATTTACTACAGAAGTATTGTCATGTGAATCAAGATAATGAAGCAGATTTATTCTCAATTCTTGAGCCTACAGTGAATCCTTCTGTTGAAGTTCATCAGCTGAATGCCACTCAATCAACCCCAAAACATTTCATAGGAAGCCCACGACCATCCTCCGAGGGTTACAAAGGGTCTTCATCAGGCCATAAGAAGTGCCTATCTAGGTTTTCTAGTGCAGACAAAAGCCCCCTCACGAGTCCTCCAGTTCTGAAGAAGGTGAAGAACATGGCTCTACACGAGAAGTATATTGACCAGTTGCATAAGAGGGAGGCTAAGAGAAAGGTGCAATCTACACGCCGTGTAAATGTAGGTTCCTGCCTAGAGGATGGAGAGAAGAACCCTGTTGTGCCAAAGGATGTCATAAGAGCCGCAAAAGATGCCTTGGTTTCTGATGCAAGAGATGCTATCAATAAATTTCGGCACTCGCAGGTGAACATCATGAACTCATTTTCCGACTCTGAAGAGGAATTCCTCACCATTGAAGATGAAGATGATGGAGTTGGACCATAGGTATCCCCCCTGTCTGACAGAGAACAATTATAGCGCTAAAAGTTGACCTTGTACTACCATTGACAGAAGGAAATGCAATTCCACAAATGTTGATTAGTTTTGATAAATGGGTCATTTGCCCTCCATTTTGTCAAAGAACAACTAGATGGCTGTCATTTTGACCCTCTGTATATAAAGGCTGTATATGGTTCTCCAGCTTCTGCATTCTAACTTCCCAATTGCATCCAGAATTTGTTGTTCATTGTTATGTTCTTAATTTGTGGCCTAATTTTTATGTTTGTTCCTGCATTGTTACCCCTTGAGTTTGCCTCTTCAAAAGTTCATGCGGATTGAACTTGGTTTGTTGGTCAGCCTATTCAATGGTACATTATAATCTCACTTTGTGGCGCATGATGTTTCTGTTTCTGCAAATAGCATACGTCATGCTTGTTTTATTTTTTGATTTTATTCGCAGAAATTATTCATAAAAAGCAGGACTACACATATACAGAGTTCAATGACCTGTGAACTAATGCTTATTTTTGCCTGTGATAATGATTATTGAAGTAGCCTTATTCTAGAGTAGTAGTTGTGCATTAAAGTCAGGCGTATATACTATCAAATAGCATGAGAGAATGCGGCTGGTGGAAAAGGGGGACAAGTGCAGATATGGTCCAAACAAACCGGTGCCTTGCAGCCACTTAGTCTGCAATCATATGCCGAGTTACAACTCCTAGAAGTTAACCCCGTCTTTCCTCCCTTAATATTCCCATTCATCATGTGTGAACGAGGCTTGATAATCGGAATTGAACCCGCTTTTTGAGGTGCATCAGCCATGGAGAGGGGTGAACCTGCTAGTAAGAGCGCCATAACTAGTAATGGAACGAATAATACCACTTTGAACCAAGCCTTGACCTTCATTATCTCCTGGTGGATTATATATCTTATTTTGGATTTTGAATTGGTAGGAAATAAGGAGGTATGATATGATGTGCTATTATTTATAAGGCTAGTTGAGTATTAAGTTGGGCATTTGTTGTTAAACCTGGTAAAACTAACTTGTTTTTATAATCTGATCGTATATTCACGTACACCCCTCGACCCCAAAGTTTTTGCATGGGGATCGATTATGTTGGAGTTTCTTGTGGGGAAGTGCAGATTGGTCATGCCTGATTCATGATATGCTCAAAAAGCTTCAAATGTGAATTGTGCCTTCAGTTTGACGCACGGCATGAATGGTTTGCTTTCTCTGTTGCAAAATGCAAAATATAGGATAATTTTTCTTGGAAAATGCTTCAAAGGATAATCTGATTGTATATTTATAGAGAGTATTATAAAGAAATTTTTGTAATAAATAGATAAGTAACTCCAAAGTCCAAACTTGGTGGCCGCTATATTGTAGCATTGGACTAAATAAAAGTATATAAAGAAAATTGTCGTGGAGTTTAAATAATTGCTCCATTAAAAAGTCATGTTAATGTTTTATGTATAATTAACGAGAAAAATATGAGAAAAGTAAATAAATAAACAACAATAATGATAAATCGTAGTCATATTCTTTTTTGTAATTTTATATTCATAAGTTAAAGCACCTGCTGATCTCACTGAATATTTTATTGATGATAAATAAATTAGATTAACTAATATAATAATACATAAATTTAATAATAATTAATTTATTAAAAGAAATATAATATTAATACTAAATGTAATTCTTTTGGGAATTAATAATTAATAATAAAATTTACGATATTTTAAATTAAAAGGTATAGGGAAAGAGTAATATAAGGATGAGAGATAGATAACAAGATAACAAAATATTTAATAATCTCATCGCTTTATATATTGTAAAATAACTTGTATCATATCTTTATCCTTCTTAATTCGTTAAATATTCAATTTCTTTTAGGATAGATATCACTAAAATTTTTCAAAATCTAATTCGTGAAATATTATTTTTAGATTAGATTTATTTTAAAGTTAGAGATCACTAAAAAAATATATTAAATATTAATTTGTGAAATTTAATTTGTTAAATTTAATTTATTAAAATATTATGTTAAATATTTTTGTAGTAATCACTATTTTTTAAAAAAATCATGGGGGACCACAGGCCGTGGCAAAGCTCAGCAGCGACAACCAACAAGTTTTGGCTACCATGGTTATCCACCATTGGCAGCCACAGGCCGTGGCAAGGCTCAGCAGCGACAGTCAACAAGTTTTGGCTACCACGGTTATCACAACAGGTAGTGGTGCAGACTGTGGCATAAAAAATGACCACCACAGTTTGCACCACAGCCCGTGGTTCTGACCGTGGCACTGGATTGCAGCCATGGGCTACAATTTGGTTTTAAACTGTTACGGTTTTGTCTTATCCAAGTGGATTAATTTGACTTCTTTGCTTTGAAATTATCCAAAGGAAGTTATTAAAGATATACTTAATTATTTTATTAATTTAATTAATTAATTAATTAAAATATATATAAGAATGTTGCTTAGTGCAAATTCATAAATCAAATCTCTCCTCTCTTCTTTTTCTCTCTGAAAATTCATGGAGTTCTTTCAAATGAAAACCTGAAGGGTATTTCTTTGAATTTGCTCTTTAAAAATACATAAGACCTATTGTATCCCAGGAATATTTTTGCCAAAATTATAAGCAATCTTTATGAGACCGAACAAATAATACCTTAAATAAAGTGATCTTTTACGTTTTAAACCTTACACTTTTTTTCTCAAATTTAAATAATTTTCAATATATATTCTTCGACAGAATCTGGGCTGGGATGGTATGGGGTTGGGTTGTTAGAAACAGGCGGTTTCGGGAACGGGGGATATCACCCACAAAACAACGTGTCCAATTGGACACTCCAGTCCACACAAATGCACTTGTAAGGCAATCCCTACGCTCCAAAGGTTAAATATGGATTTCCAACTTGAAAGGTACGGCGAATGTTGCTTGTGCTCTAACCGCTTGGCTTTATAATACTGGATATAAAATTTAAGGTAACATCTTCATATCTAAAGTAACATCTATATATATATATATATATATATATATATATATATATATATATATATATATATATTGTTGGTAGGGTTGATAATAGGTCGGGTTTAAATGGTTCAAATTTATTTAATTTTTTTGAATTTGGTCCCTAACTTGACTCATATGTATTGGGTTTGTGAAATATAGATATAAGGTTTGGTGGGTCCATAGATCTTTCATAAATCCATACTATTTTATACTAAAATGTTAAGAAAAATTATAATCTTATCATTCTTATATCCCACTTAATGTTAGTACACATTTCTAGGCCATATAATTTTTTTACACATATACTTAGGTAACTTATAAATTGACAAATTAAAACAAAATAATCAAAAATTAAGAAAATTGAACAAATTTGAAAAATAATGTGAGAATAAGTGTGAGTGTTATGTGTGATGATTGATAGGCAAAAATTGATTGCTTTGTTTAAGGGAATTAATTAGGGCAATCAAGCTCCAAGTCATTTTTAAAAAATATATATATTTAATCGGGACCATTGGTCGGATCTTGGCCTCAAATTTAAAACCTTGACCTGGACTCGTTTAATACCACATGGAGCCGGACTTGATCAAGACCCATCGGGTCCAAAATTTTCAAAGCCACATCATTTAATTTGGATCTAATTTGATGAGTTTGATCGAATTCAAAATTCACTATAATTCCTAATTGTAAAGTAATATGTTCAAAAATACTGAAATAATTATTAATTAATTAATTATTCAATTTGACAACTAGTAACCGTAAAAAGGAAAGGGCAAAAAGGAGTTTGACAGTTTGACTATTAGATAGGCAAACAAGATTTTAAAAAACAGGAATATAACAAGGGTAAATTGGGTAAAACGGCTCATTTAATCTCTCTCTACCTTATCTTTAATTTCTACTTGTAAAGAGAAAAAACCTACAAACACCCAAAAACCTGTAAATATCCTCCATTTTATCTATGTTATATATAAAGGGAAGAGGGACTAAGTGCTGTATAAATTTTGATTTACCATATTTGCCACTCTTTTACCTTAAATAGTAGGGATTAAATTGTCATTATGTTATTTACTTTTAAACAGTTATTAAATTTCATTTTATTTAATTTAATAAAATTCTCCTTCTTTCTCTGCCCCTCTCTCCCCACCCCCTTGCATCAGTTTCCATTACCAGTTTTGTATCAGTTATTAAATTTCATTTTGATTTGCCATTAACCTCTCTCAAATTACTCCATTTCCCTCACCCCTTTACCAGTTTAACTAATTTTTTTTTCATGCTTTCTCTTCAAATTACTGATTTTGGTGTTGCAACTCAGGTGGGTGACTCGTGCTGATGCTTTCGGTATGGTTGAAGTTGGTTCAGTTAGATCTCTATCTTTTTCTGAGTACAAATTGTATCCTTATTTGTGAGTATCATTCCCGCTTTCAATTTCCTCATCTCTCATTTCTCTGTCCTCCCTTTCGAATCTTATACCTCTTTTGTTATTTGTATGATTTTTGCTTGATTGATTTTGGTTTTGATGAGAGAGAGGGGGTGGAACAGGCTGCTGGGAATTATTTTTATTGTATTTTCTTTGCTGGGAAATGGAGTACCATTTTCTTTGTCTTTCCACTGATGTTTAAGATTCACAACAAAATTTAGAGAAAGTGGCAATTAGGGGCAAATATGTTAATAAAATTTAACTTTGTCTTTCCACTGATTTTCTATCTAATCTTCTCATCAGGAGAATATTCATAGTGAGTAGCATTTTCTTATATACTACAAAATGTTATTATTATTATATTTATTATCCAAAAATATGTTTTTATATAATATTTTGCAATGAGATTTTTTTAAAAACTTCACATTTGAGTTCCTTATTAAAAATTTCACATGTTATTTAATATTTAAAACGTAGTATTTCACATTTTAATTTTTCTCTTTTTATCTTTTCAGGAACCCCTTAAAAATTAACAAGATCATAAAGTATTTAAGAAAAGAGCTCGAGAAAAAGGGACAAACATGATTCTAATGATTAATATGCAAAAGATAGGAATATCACATGCTTGGAGCAGGAATGCTTGATGTATTGTCATGAATCCCCAAGTCATATTGATTTTGTTATTTTGCAACATAAATAAAAGATCATACATTAATTTTTTGTTCTTTTTCATCTTCTAAATATTATAGTCATGTAATACTAACCCTTTGAGATCTTACTTAAATGTTAATTACGTTTTATTTCAATTGACTTAAATGGTCATTGTTCTCTTTTATTTGATTTTTTAAATATTTTATCATAATATAAATTTAAATACACTAAAAGTTAGAGCGAGATGGAGCTGGAGAGCAAAAGCGGGCTGGAGAGCAAGAGCAATAATGGCAGTCGATACCCCTCCAAAACCCTTGAATCCGCCGTGCACGGCATATTCGCCGTGCAAATGTTATCTGTCACCCTAACGAACACACCACTCAACAAACTCACTTCCTCATTCCTCTCAATCTTCATGTCCACCTCTTCCACGACCCTCAAAACACTCTCCTCATCCGCACTTGGTGCTCGGCGGTACATTGTCGCGTGAGGTAGGACTCTGCAATTTCGCCGGCAGTGAGCTGGCAAGAGAGGAGGGCATGGCAGATTGAGAGGATTTTGGAGGTGGGTAGGGAAGAAAAAGTGATGGGCACGAGTAGGCGGCTGAGGGTGGTGGGCACAGTTCGGAGGATGGAGTCAAATAGCGAGAGGGAGCTCGGAGCAGAGCGGACCGAGAAAGAGGGGTGACCGAGGGAGGGCGGGACTATGAGGAGCAAGGAGGGTAACGACGTAACGAGAGATAGAGTGAATTAGGTTAGGGTTGGGCTTCACAATTACACTTATATTCTTATTTTTAATGATTAAGATTTTTTATTTTATATGTAGCTTATAAATTTTATATTATGAAAATTTTCATTATTATTTTAAGTAGTTAATGTTATTTAAACACTTATTACAATTTTTTGTAAAAATAATTATTTTAATTAAGATTTTTTATTTTACATATGATTCATAACTTTTATTTTATGAAAATTATAGTAGATTTACACGCATGCGTACAAAAATTTTAATTATAAAGATGACAAAATATAATCTTGCATAATTATGTGATAAAATATAGTAAATGTAAATAAAAATATAGTAATTTAAAATTAATTCTTTTAAAATTAGTTTTTATTTACACATAATGCATACGAATAAAAAATAATCAAATAGAATTAATGCATTATAAAATAATTAGAATGCATTATTAGTGTTTGAGATATAAATGGTTTGGAAATTAAGAAGATATAAGATATATCTCTATGTTGTGTATAAAAGGCAAGACTCTTTTATGACGGTAAAATCTTTAGATTACCAATTTCATCCCTATTTTATATTAGATTGAAGGATAAAATTATTATCATCTCTAATTAAGGTCGTCAATGCACATATGATAAAGAGAGTTTAATTGTTTGGGAGTTAATAATTTGCAGTTATTGAGTTTAATCCATCGCATGTTACTTATCCTTTTTTTTTCAAATAGCAATAGAGAACTTTGGTCTAACAAAAATATTCAATGGTTCATGGATTTTTGTGATTTCTTGAATTTTTAGAGAGAAATTTTGGAGTTGATCAAAGGCCCCATCAAAGATTCTTATTCATGTAAAATCAATAGCACCTTAGTGAGACATTCAAAAGGGAATCAATATTCTCTATATCTACTAGAATGAGGTAATACCTCATTGTTTCATTGTTTATTTAGCATTTGTTATTTTCTTCTAATAATTTCAATAATTTCATTAATTTCTAAGTTCGAATTTGAGTATTTGATCTAATTTTTTGCAGTTTGTGTCAAACAATTAAGAACACATGATAAAAGATATTCTGATAAAGGTAAGTAATGTCATTCAAATCCCACTCTCTATCCAGTTTAATTTAGTTATCATTAATTTTGTTGAGTTTTGAGAGATTTATTTTGTGGTTTAAAATACGTGAAGCTGAATTTTTCTTGATTGAAATTTAATAAATTTGGGGGTGATTCATCATGCAATAAAATTTAATATGAAATTAGGAGTGTTCTTTCGAAGCTTTTCAATTCTTTAAATTAGAATGTGGATAATTCTTTGGTGTAGTCCATCGATTTTATTTTGACAAAAAGCTTAATGATATTATTTAAATTTTCACACTCTCTTCTCACAACCTAAATTTAATATATGTATTCTTTAATTCTTACCTATAATTTTTTTTACTAACAGTTACTAACCATAATTGAATTATTATTTTTGGTGCAAACACCATAATTGAATTATATGCCTATATAATTCTAGATTAGAAAAAATGACATACACCTATAATTGGTTGTTAGTGGTAACAAATTAATTGCATTAAAACGTTGGTGGCTAACCGTCGTCTCCTATTCATAATTACCATTGTTTTTCTTTGTTTTTTTATACAAAATTTTATGAACATATATGTAGGTCAAAACTTTTAATTAGAGATAAAATCTTTCAAAATATATATCTCTTAACAAATTCTTTTTCAAATTCGAGTAATTTATTGGCATCCCATATAAGTTATAGTAAAGTCGGTATTCTTAATTTTTATATTTCCTCCTCTAAATAATAAACTCTCTAAACTTTATCATTAAATAGATAAAATCTAACATAGATGCCAAGAGACATTTTTAATATTTTACTTCAAACCTTGATATTTTTATTATATCAAATATGCTAAACACCCTACTTCAGAAAATACTTTATTTTATTTGTGCCCTTTAATTACTTTTCTTTATGAATTAGTTGATTTGATTAAAAAATACAATAACTTTAAGTAGTATAATTACATACTTTAATACGTAGTATGTCCTAATATTCAAGTTTGTGAATACATGAAAATAGAAATTTTTTAATAGTATATTTTTCCTAACTTTTTCTATTTTAGCGTCTAATTAGAGAAACCAATCTTTTGTCCCGACTACTTCATTAAATTGTTACCGATGATTTCACTTCTTATGTATTGGCAAATTAATCACAAGCATAAAATATGGAATACATATTTTGAAGATATTGTCATGAATCATATATGTCATATAATCCATCGTTACTAGATAATAAAAAATTAACTCCTAAAATTGTTTATAATAATTTTTTTAATAGTTTATAATAATTTTAAAAAAAAGTAGTGACGTCCTTGGTTTAATATCTTTATATTTCTACATAATTACCATAATATTCAAATATAATAAAAATTATTATGTTTAAACTTAATTTAATCATGCACGTATTACGTGCAATTCAAAGCTATTTTTTAAAGAGAAAAGGAAAGTCAAGGCTACGCATAATCCAAACGGTTACATCCCCAAAACGTATAAATATCCATCTCCTCCCCCTCCCCTTCCCATAACACGGCCTCTCGCTCTCCACAGCTGAATTCTCAATCTCTGTCTGAATCTCTCAATTCTCTGCAACAATTTCAGGAGATTTCTCAGTTATCTCTTCAATGGAGGCATTCCAACTCTACTACGAGGAATTCAACTGCAGGGTCTGGCCCAGTCCGCTTACCAAAAAGGAACCATCCAAATCAGAACACAAAGACTCCGCGAATCATCCGCTGCTGAGCCCCCGCAAGCGCAAGGCGGCCGTTCAGCTTCAGCACCGCCTGAAGGAGACCTACTCGGTGCTGACCGCCCCTGACGGCTCTTCTGGGGTGACGGTGGACACGAAAGAGAAGGTACTCGGCAGCCAGCTTATCCACCTCGAGTATGGCGCAGCCGCCGCCAAAGTCAACGGCGTGGCAATCGTCACCGCCCTCTCCGCCCTCGGTGTTGAAACCGACGTCTGGGAAGCTGTCGCTGATCCAATCAGGTCCCTCAAAAAGCGTCACGATCATGATGAAATGCTCATCACTGTTGATTTTCTCACCCACAAGATGTATCGTTGCTTCGAGGAGGTCACTGATAGTTGGTGATGATATAGTATATACTCGGAGAAAATTTTTGATCAATGGATCGGATTTCTTAATTTGTTCTTTTGGCATTGTTTGCCCTAGTTATTGCATTTTTTCATTGATTTGATTGTATAAAATTAGGTTAATTTCTTATCATCAATACTATTCAGGATTGAATTTGTCTACTTCTACAGTTCTACGAAATGTCTTTTTAGGAGTTTTTGTTTTATTTTCATGGAATTGTAAAATCATCTAACCTCGTAAAATTATAATATTTGTTTGTACCAGTCAATATTTTGTATGAGAATAAAAATTTTAGTAAATATCATAAAGATTTATAGGAACAAAACTATATTGTGTTGTAATGAATTGTTGAATATAATCTACGGGCACTTTATAAAATTTATTTAGGGTTGTGTATTGGATCGTAGGACCGTAAAATCCTATTATGATCCTACAATATAGTTGTGGAACTAAATTAGGATTGCAAGATTCCAATAAATTTAAGATTCTAATATAAGTTGAATTAATGAAAAATTTTAAATGATAAAATCGTATGACCGTGTAGATATGGATGTAGAGTTAATAACCATGATTGTTAAATCTCTCATGTAATGATATTACAACGTTTGGTCAGAATTGCTAGTGGTATGAAAACCACGTTTTTATTAACTAATATAATTAATCACATTGTATATCTTATTACAGTCCTTACAGATTAATTTCTTTTAAAATAAGAAAAATCATATATATAATTGTGTGTATTATGATTCATATGGAGGTGAAACAACAGCAATTCTAGTATCGACGTTGACTAATGGTTAGAAATTTTGTACATATAACATGAAACTTATCATTCCTTCTCCCTACAGAAGTAGCATTAATCAAATCAAATTAGTAGCTAATTAATCATCTAAATACGAAATTACTACCCTAATTCAAGAAAGTCTGCAACAATCATCTTCTTCTTTGTAAATTTAATATTTATAATTTATGGGTGTATTCGGTATTAACTTTTGAGGTAGTGGTTAGTGTTTTGGATGAGATAAAATACTACTTATCTAAAATGTAAGTATTTGACAAAGTAGTGTTCGACATAGTGATTAGAGTTTTATTTAATGTTTTCAAAAACTGCTCAAAAGGAACATTTTCAAAAACACTATCTAACATTTGCACATATATTTTTGAAATTCTCCTTTTTATTTTCTAAAAACTTTTATCAATTATGTCCTTTTAAATCATTTTATACAAATCATTACTTAAATCGCTATTATTACCAAGTACACTTATCTTCAACCACTAGTTGAACATATAACCACTAATTAATAATAGATAATCGCTAATAAAATAGCCAACAAATACTAAAACAGTTAACCACTACTAAAACAATTCATTTTACCGAATATGCTAAATACACAGAAGTGAAAAGACAAGGAGTAAATAACGCGAGCGAGAAAAATCTCCACCAAGCACCAGTGGTCTAGTGGTAGAATAGTACCCTGCCACGGTACAGACCCGGGTTCGATTCCCGGCTGGTGCAGATTTCCTTGACTGCGTGGCCTAATGGATAAGGCGCTCGCCTCCGGAGCGGGAGATTGTGGGTTCGAGTCCCACCGTGGTCGTTTTTTCCTCTTTCCTTTCCTTTTTGGTTTTCGCCCCACGTGCTGTTCATTGTCTTTTTACATCATTACACGAATGCAATTTCTGCTCCCATGAAACACCATTTTCACCCCCAACATATTCTCTCACTCTCAGTCTCTCACATATATACAACTTCTGTCTGTCAAGATTACCATAATAAAATCTCTAAGCAAGCTTAATCAGTTTCCGTGGTTCGCTCTGAATCAGCGAGAGGATTGAATCCGAAACATGATAATGTAGTGAACTCAGACGGGGCTATGTAAAACAAATAGAAAGTGAAACCCAGGAAGGTAAAGAACAGCTTGAGAAGTCACCTATACTTTCAAATTAGGTGCCTTCAACAACACCAAAATAACAAAATGGTAAGTATTGCTAGTTGTGATTGACGAATTTTAAGGGTTGCTATTGAAGTCTCGGTAACAACCAGGGATGGTACGTAGTGGATCCTGGATCAAATCTGGGCCTGTTAGACCTAATCCAATTATATAGATTTTTCTATCTTTTTATACATCGATCTACTATTTGGGTGATGAAGAGGTAGTTAGGGTTTAGTTTCGTACACTTACAAACTGTTTTAGAATATTGTTGAACTGAAGTGCAAAAACAATTGATTCATTTAGTGGAACAAATTTTTGGATAGAAACTAGTTTAATCAACCAAATTTATAATTTAATTATTTTTAGTCTCGATTTTTCTTTTCATCCCTAATGATGCTACCATAGTCTTTATAGTTTTAATTTAATATGTCAACTTGAAAAAAAAAAATTTCAATTCAACAAATAATACTCTTGCAATAGTAACAAACACACTATTTTGTTTTCTATATTTTCCTCCTTCAATTGGAAGAGAATGAAATACAACAAAGAAATTTCAAAAATAATTTACCTTATAAGTTTAGAAAATATGAGGAATTATTTTTAGATGGCATAAAATTAAGTAACACCTTTGTCTCTATACCTTCTACGGGTTGAACTATCTATGCCAACTAAAATAAACTATATCAAGTATTTGTATGTAATATGTACACATCCTGATTATCCTTGTAATAATACACAAAACTATAAACTTGTTAAGATGATCCGTGTGTGTATATATATATTCTCGTCATGATTGACAGAAAACTGAAATAGAAAACACTAAAAACAAGTTGGGTACCTTACAGTTGTTGAAGAAATTGAAAATTTGATATGTAGAGAGAGATGAGAAAATCAAAGGAACCCAGGAGTTCCCCCAAACACTTCAGTTAGAGCATAACCTGGATCTGCTTACCCTACGGAAGTGTTTGAGAGGAACTCTAGGGCAACATTTGATATGAAATTCTGAAACCCTAGCTCTTTCACACTGATGGATGCTGCTTTAATTTGAAAGAAGCCCATTATTTCCATGGAATTTATAGGCTGAAAAAAGAAAGCAGATTATGCTTATTCTGAGCTAGATCGTTCATATCGATATAGATCGAGTTGAACCTAGCTGCGAGGACGGGCTAGGTTAATTGGCAAGGCTGAAAGAGAATAACATATATATCCCAGCCCTGGAGAAAGAGGGGAGTGAGTGGTTCATATGCATGCAACACACTCATATCTTAAGCTTCTACCTTTTTCTTTCTCTATCCTCTCTTCTCTTGTCATTTTCAAATTTTAATCACCCCCATCAAACATGAAAGCTTAATTTGCCTTTTTTTCCGATGATTGATCAGTCTCATAAAAATTAGAGAGTACGAGTCACCAGAAATATACATGTAATAAAAAAACTGAATAACAAAATTCCATCCATAAGCTAAACTACATGTTAAGAAAAACGACTCTGCTTACAATTGTTAAGTCTCTTACAAAACACAAAAAACACCAATTTGTACTTCGTAGTGCTACTCCCTTGATTTTCTTGCGTTGCCCTAATCAAAAACAGATGTTTGCAATATTATCTAAAACTTAGATTCCAGCACAATTGTTCGGTATAATTACAATTCTAAGTGTTAGATTTTCTCATTATAGGAATCATTTCTTATGGGTTGTTTTTGGCATGTCTAAAATCTATTAAGTGTCGTAAATGTGGGAGTATCCACTAGTCTACTTATGTGTTCTACTGTAGGCTTAGATGAATGGTTCAAGTTAGAAAAGATAACTTAATTAATTTTAGTTTTGTCGTTCTCATATTTGCAATAAGGAAATCTCTTTTAGTACAACTCTATTTTATATCGAAATCGAGATATTTGTTTTAGAACCGACCCAAACAAAAGTTTCAAATACAACTGAAAGTGCAGAAAAGATTATACAATAACACACTACATCACGTGAAGACTCCTCGCACGAAATTACTCTCACTAAAAAAAGCTCTTATATAAATACCATATTTAAGGAAGATATTACTCTCAAACGATATTAATTAGGAAGTTTGAAGCAAGCATATAATAGGCTGTCTTTTTAGTCGTGGAAGGAGCAAACTTATGCTTAAGAAGCTGAAATCAAGTGAGTCTCCTCGTGAAATGAACAGACAGAGGCAGTCGAAGAACAATACCTAATTAGTTACTTGAAGTTACCAAAAATGCAATTTCGATCCCTAAATTGGCACCTGGCTGGCTGTGAAATCATGAGCAAAGCTCAACTTAATTGAACCTAAATTGACTTGGCTTCATTTGTTCTTGACTCATCTAGCTTTTGTTTGAGCTTGAGTCTTATCGATATATCTTTGCATACAAGCTTGAGTCTTATCGATATATCTTTGCATACACATCTTGATTATCCTCCTCAATCCACTCCACTAGAATGGTTGGGGTAAGATGGAGAAAGGTGGTGGCAAGCTTACCTTGATACGTACGTATATAAATTTTTTTGAGTTAGGCCGTCCCTTAGGCTTGGGAAGGCAAGGAGGAGCCCGTGGTAAGGGGATAAATCTTGCAACATAAAATAAGGTAAACCTTCCAACCTCTTTTATTCAAAAGAAAATACGTACTGTTGGTCCAAATAGTTTATTGTAAGATTAATAACCAACCTTCTTCAACTAATTAAGTTGTACAATTCAGATTGTAAGATTAACATATTTAAATCCACTCAAATGACCAAAATTATATTCAGTAAATAACCAAAATAAGATTTACTTAGTTTTAACTCTGAGCAAATGAAAATTAAGTACGACTTTGAAACATTTATTGTTGTTGCTTGTATTTATTGGAAAAAAAAACATATGTAACTAATGAACAATATAACACATTTAAAATTAACCCAGTCTAATCCAAATCCATGTAAAATGCGACTAAATTAGAATCCCATTAATGCAAGCTAACCTGAATCGAAATTAATCAAGGGTGTGAACAACTAGCCTTGAATCTGGCCAGTTTTTCAGTCACATGAACAGTGAAGTAACAGCCTTCCCCAAAGAATATACCACATAGACACAAAAGGAAAGGGAAAGGAAAAGGAAAAGGAAAAGGAAAAGAAAAAGGTCTTGATTACATTTTGCCCCAGAACAGTTGTTTACAGAGCACTTCTGATAGTAAACGGAGTTAGACAATGGAGAAACAGGCCAGAAAAGCTTGAGATGTTGGTCACAAACACATAAAATGAATCGTTTTTTTGAGTTGGAAGTGAAAATGACACAAAAATAAAAAGATAGCCAAGATCTGCTTAGCTGAAAAAATCATAAGTGATTCTCTCTTTGACATACCTTGGGCTTTAACCTAGCACAGAGTAATGGCTAGGTTCACCGTAAGTTTAAAATCCTCATCAGGAGTTATTTGTTGTAACTTGTAATCGGTTAGTTCAATTAGTAAAACTAAATGGATGCATGAATTTAGGTCATATCTCATCAATTTATTTTTGTTTCCTTAATCTTATAATTATCTTAGAGCTCTTTATAAGTTCTTACAACTTTTCACAACTCTTTAAAAATTTATAGTTTACAACTTATAACATTACAGTTCCTTAAACCTAAAAATAACATAACTTAAATTTCGAGAGTCAAAATCACTTACTCTCTATTTTTCTCGAAGAAAGAATGATTTTAATTGAGATAAAAATTACTAACCATGTGTAGGCAAATTCAATAATGTATTACTAGTAGAATCAATCGACCATTTACTTATAATGCCACTAATAATTTAAAATAATAGACAAGGTACAAGTAGTACCAAGTCAATCTGTGACTTATGGATTAGTGTTATAAGTATGAGATTCTATAAACAAAAAAAAAAAAAAGGCAAAGCTTAATTCGTGCACAACAGCACTGACTCATTGGCTACTCTGAGAGAGTTGGACATGAAACGAAAATAGTTATGATTTGCTTAAGTTTTTAGATTTTCCCCTTTACTTTGCCCCACGAGACACCTCTCAAAATGGATATTAAACACCACATTGCCCCAAACCACTCCTACACGATCCTAGAATATTCTCGTATAATGTTAATTTTCACCTGTTAAGTCACACCTAAAATATAAGAATAATAATGGATTAGATTTAGATTGGAATCGTCTCCATTCAAACTCATTTTTATGGTTAGATTATTGATTGAAAGTGCATCCATACTCTAAGTTGCCTGGTACTCAATAATAAGTGGAAGCATATGGCAATTTAAGGAAGATTTAATTTAATAATAAAAGACGAGCAAATATTACATCCAGGCAGATAGTACTATATTATATCCTTGTAACCGAGTTGGAATAACATAGCCTACGTAGGCATGCTAATGATGATGTGCAAAGGATTGTAATACAAATTATCACTCTCTGGAGTAGCTTGTGTTGTACTTTGTACCCCACTGCCTGCAGAAACACAAATGTCTGCCTTGCCAAAGAGGCATCAGTGTGTGTGACTCTAGGCACTAGCACGCTAAGAAAAGCAAAAGTGATTCAGCTAAAAAGGCAAGGATAAGAATGGCAAAGCGAAAAAGACTCACAAAGAATAGCATATTCACCACTCTCTCTCTCTCTCTCTCTCTCTCTCTCTCTCTCTCTATCTCAGCATATTGGCACATTGCATTGCCTCCAAGTCTAACCTAGCGCAGGGACACGGCTAGGTTCAATGTGGGTCAACCAGCATTATGCTGCTAAGATAATTCCTACATAACTGCTTATAAATAGCTCAAGACAGTGAAGTTGCAAGCATTGACGAGGCATCAGATGTTCCCTAGAGTTCCTCCGAGCACTTCATTAGGGACTTCTTTACGTTAATTGCCCCTACTGAAGCGTTTGGGGGAACTCCCGGGTTCATTTGGTCATATCATTTCACACGCACATATTTTTAACGACAATCTCGATAGCCAACCTGCACGGCCAGGTAATTTGATGAATGCCTCTGATGAATACTAATGCTAATGCTCATACCAATATGCTTGCTGTAGGCTAATTGAATTCTGTATCAGTCATTGTAGGCGGAGACCAGAAGCATTGGAAATTCAACAGGGGAGAGAGAGACAGAGAGAGCGGCAAATGCACAGTCATCTGATTCTATGATTTAGTTCTGAACAATGCAGAGTGTTAATGTCGAGTCATTTTCTCCTCAACAATGTACTGAATCTAACTTTGAATCATCCCAGGTAAAACCATTTCAGGAAACAATTTGGTGCAACACATCTAAAAAAATATTTGAAGAATCTCCACGAGGTATTATATAGGGCATAGAAGCTCTTCTGTATTTTTTAGGTAAAGATAACTAGTGTGTAAGTCATTTGAAGCTGTCACCCAAAATGAGAATAATGCATTATTATTTTCGCGATTAGTTTTTAATAGGCATTCTTGAATACCTTATTACTGCAACTAGAAAAAAAGAAACGGAGGGGTGGGGAGTTGACCTTAAGAAAAGAAATTCTAACAGATCAAAGCAAACCCAATCAAAAGCACCACAGAATCCAAGCTAAAAAGTCACTAACAAGGTTTATCAACGGAAACAAACAGGCAACTTAGTCAAAATATACTTAATTCAGGTGAATTAATGGTACAAAGTGAAGAAAAAACCAAAGGAATTTTGATACCTTCATAGACTAAATATAGATACAGATGGGGAAAAAATTTGACACCACACCCGAGAAATTTTCATACAAATACAAAAATTGACCACCACTAGATCAGTTATTAGTGAAAAGACCAGTGACAGCAAAATATTGCCTAAATATGAAGTCATGTGCAGACTCTTCTATGGAGAAGTATCACCAAGAAATATATTTACAGCATCAATCTAAGTAGTCCGTTGAAGACCCGCAATGGGCATTGAAGTGGAATTACTTTCTTCAACTGGTCAACGGCCTTTTCGGGGTGATTGTCCACGAGATGGCAACGGAGAAACCCAGGGTGACAGGTTCAAGGGAGGATCATGGCTTCTTTGTGGGGATTTCATGGAGCTGGGAATATTCTTCTGACCTCTGTGGTAATTTTTAGTAGAGGTTTTGAGGTCTTGTAGCTTCATTAGTTCCTCCAAGACCTCAGACATTTTAGGCCTCGATCTTGGTTCAGGGTTAAGGCACTGCAAAGCGAGGTTGGCAACTGTCAATGCCGCTTTTTGAGGGTATTGGCCTTCCAATTTGGTGTCCATAATCCGGAACAACTTTCTTTTGTCACCTAAGTATGGCTTTGCCCAATCTGCCAAGCTCTGCTCTGCAACAACTCTTGATTTGTCAAGTGCACGCCGTCCGGTTAGTAGTTCAAGTAACACAACCCCGTAACTATAGACATCGCTCTTTGCTGAAAGCCGGCCTGTCAGAAACAAAATGATAAATTAGTATTAAAAACAATTGTTACTGTCGACAAGTAGAGAGATTGCCACTAATTAGCCAACAAATCATTATTTTTTTCAAAGAACATTCTTGAAATAAGTTGAAAGCAGCAAGTGAAGACAGTAAGGTCCTAAGATTATATATGAGATTGTTGCACCTGTAGCGACATACTCAGGTGCTGCATAGCCCTGTGTGCCCATGACCTGAGTTGACACATGAGTTCGATCCCCAGTAGGCCCTGCCTTTGCCAATCCAAAATCTGATAACTTTGCGTTAAAATCCTGAAAGTTTGCAAAATATCAGAAGATGACTCGTCTAGAAAAGCAACAAACCAAGAAAACTATATCTGAACAGGAGCATACCCCATCTAGCAAAATATTCGAAGCTTTAAAATCACGATATATGACTTGTGATTCAGCATCGTGAAGGAATGCGAGTCCTCTGGCAGTACCTATTGCCACTTTAATCCTATTTGCCCAAGAAAGTGGCTGAGGCCCTCCTGTAAGAAATTATGTTCTATCAAATTTCTGAAAATTCACAGCAGCAAATGTTGGAAGCAAAGATAACATATCCTAAAGAAGCAGACTCCCCACCAAGATTTGACAGATACACGAAGAAACTCCTTTTCTTTTTCTTTTCTTTTCTTTTTGTATAAAAAGAAGCCCGTATAACTATCCTTGCTGTCTAAAAAGTGAGCTTATAAGAACACTGCCGAAGGAAATCAGCAGGGGAACTCAGTACTCTCTGAAATGGAAGTGGACAATTGGCACTTTGCTTTGGACCGAAAGATGTAATTTTCAGAAAGATGCAAAAACAGAAGTCTACCAGACCACTGATGCCAATAAGAATTTCAAACGACATGAATATATCTCTTCGGCTTAAATTATTTGAGAAAACTTCGAAGAAATTGGACTCAGCAAACCCCCCTCTCTCAGTTGACAAATAATTTCATAAATGTGGAGCGAACAAGCAGAAATATAGTCCTAAGCAATATTGAAGATGATACTGATGATAAAATTACTTACGTCTGAATAGATGATTCTCTAGGCTTCCCTTGGGCATTAATTCATAGACCAAAAGCCGATTTTCACCATCCAAGCAATATCCAATGAGTTTAACCAGATTAGGATGATGAAGTTGACCAAGGTAATTCACTTCTGTCTGCACCAAATTAACCAGCTATATATATAAGGGAACAGGTGAAGGAGTCCCAGTGGCAAAATAAACGAAGGAGAATTGAGCTTACCAACCACTCCTTGTGGCCCTGGAAACCTTCGGGTTTAAGCTTCTTGACAGCGACAACCATTCCAGACCCGGGTTTCGAAGGAGAGAGCGTTTGCTCATCAATCCATGCTTTATAAACATAACCAAAACCCCTTCTCCAATGAGGGTGTCAGAACGGAAATTTTTGGTGGCAGTTTTAAGTTCATTGAAGGTGAAGGCCTTCAACCCGGGCAAAGATAATATCTCATCTTCAGATCTTGGAGTAGGAAGACTTTGGCTACTTCTTACAGTTAACGAAGTGTTAACTGAATTAGAAAGGTTTGAAGAATTGCTGGTAGTGGTACCGTTCACACTAGGACCTTTTGAGACACCTGAAGCTAAAAATGCCAAAATAAATAAGCTTCTAAGTATAAGCTAACCAAGCCAATACCATTAAATTTCAGTTGAACATCAAAAGGAAAAGGGGTGGGGTTTCAGGGAAAAGATGAAGTGAAAAGTTCCAGAAGTAATTCTATCCGAAATCCAGAGCCAAGGGTCATTCCTAAGGACAGTTTCATAGTTATATATACAGCAAATAGTTGTGGTCCTCTATGTATATACCGTGAAAGATGATATTTTTGGGGAAGGCCGTAAAACAGAACGGGTATCAATTTTAACTCTGTTGAATCTGCTAAGCTCGAGTATCGATTCTAATCCCCAAAAAATTGAGATCAAATTATCCAAAGCTGAAAAGGAATAACCAAAACTCCACAAACATGGTATCCAATTCTTTTCTGGGTGTACCCTAATCAAAACAACTGCTATAACCTAAATACCCCAACAAAATTTCGCAAAGTCCCAACAAAACTAGGATCAAGAAAACGATGTTGCCACTGATCAAAAGCTACCCAACCCAGAATCTTTGCATGTAATAGATATCACAATTCAAGCTCAAACCCGTCAGTTATTGCATATATCACAGAGAGAGAGATACCAGAAGTGGGATGAGAGAAGGAGTCGACTTGGGCAGAAGAACGGGAACCCACACAATTGCCCATCTGGGTCTTCCTCTTGCTCTTGCCTCCTTACCCCCTCAACAACAGCAGTTAACTAAATCAGGGACTTTTGCAGTAATTTGAAGGAGTTAAATAAGCAAGCAAAGTCAGAAAATTTTCCAAGTGTGAATAGGAGAATAGGGTCAAGGGAGACTTGCTATATGTCTCTCTTTCCTCCCACCCTCCTAATCTCCCCGCAAGCAAATTCAGTGATGCTCACTTTGACCAGTTTACTGGAAAACAGAGAGAGATCAAAGGCATGAATTAGCAGCAAATGATTGTTTATATTTGCAAAACGTGGGGAATGGTAAAAAAGGAAGGTAATGGACTCAAAAGGACACCCTCTCTCTATCTCCTCTCACCCAGATGTGTATTTACACAATGAAGATGACATCAAAAGGGAGACCAAACTCTGTTACGTGAGAAGCAATCCCTCCATTTTTGAAGGGTGCTTCGTTTTTTTCTTCAACTGCCCCCTTTCGATATTTTTCTCTATACCAAAAGTCAATCCCCAAGTTTCTGTTGCTCTTCCTCAACTCTTTATAATGCAAGCAAAATGTCCATCTAAGATATGTTGAAACCGTGTCTTATGATTTTTATATCATATCCTTTACATTTTATTCGAAGATAAAATTTTGGGATGTGAATTTTGATTAAGTTTAAAAATTTAAGATTAAATTTTAATAAATTTTAAAAATTTATATTTTAAATTTGAATCATATTTTAAATAATAAGAAAATAAACACTCATAAAAAAAATTACACAATTTAATTATAAGGCATTAATAAATAAAAAAAAAAAGGAAAGTGAATGCATGACAGAAGACTGCCCCAGACAAAAAGGATGTATAACAAAATTTAGAATTATTTTCACAATGATAATTAAAAAGAAATTATATGGATCTTATATAATTCAAAAGAAATTATATTGAAAAATATCTTACTTTGTATTTTTTTTTTTTTTAATGTTAGTATAGTATCCATTCCGGCATTCCATGTGTCCATTATTTTTTTAAGTATATAAAATATCTTCCGCAAAAGTCAAATTAGAGAATTACAAAATTATTGTACTGATCAAATATTGTATAGATACAACATACTGGCATTTATGCTATACTTCAATCGATTTTAATTATTAACTACAAATTTTATTAGCCTTGCGATGACTTTTTCTTTTTTTTTTTTTAAGTAAAATGAGTTAATGTAAGCCTTTTGACAAAGCTAAATTAGTGCCTAAAAGAATAATAATTAGTTGATGAATTACTAATATAAAATTCAAAAATCTATAAATAAACGAAATATTTCATGTCAAATTATTCTCTTTCTTTTGACAAAAGGAAAGCTCCTCGAAAAATATTAGAAAATTACATGGAATATATAGTAGCAGTAGGGCATGTGCTTGAAGGACCTTTTAATTCTGAACTTTTATGTATATAAATTTTATATTAAGCCTAAATTCTAAAGAAGCATCTCATCTAAAACTTTAAAGATTGGACCCCCCTCTCTTAATTTAGCCTATCTACTTGGTTTTGTCAACAAAGGATAGCGCCAATAATTCATTACTTGTACGTAAATAATAATATTAAATTTAATAGACATTAATTAAGCACATTTTCATATTGTTTTCCCTTTGACCATGCCCACTACAAAGTTAATGCCCCTCATTTCCACTTTCATTAATTATCATAACTATAATTTGTGGCTACAGTTGGTGCCTTTGCTACATAGGTGACTCTTAAAGGCTTCGTAGTCTAGGCGCAGTTACGGATTTGAAACAAAGGTATTCAATATCCTTTGACATAAATTTAAAGATGTTTAATTTTTTTACTTCAAAAATAAGTTGTTTTAGGACCAAGGATACCCTTGGAATTAAAGAGGTCCCGCCCGTGGTCAAGGGTATGATTTTATTTTTTTTTGTTCCAACTTATTATAATTAGTAGTGATTATGTTATTAATAAAACTTGATTTTATACGAACTAATGACTGCTGAATATTAAAAAATTATAACTTATAAGTATGATCAAGTGTTAATTAACGTTACTCAAAACTAATTGATATTAAATATAGACAATAAGTATTTATGATAAATTGAAAAAATTAAACATTAAACCGACGAGTACGTTGGATATATACAAATAGTCAAAACAACACATCAACTTCAAGTTTTTGACTTTTAAAAGGCAAACAAAACGAATCGTTGAGGTTGGTACATTGAAGTACGTTGTGGATTTCGAAAGGGAAAGACATAAGAGATTACATACATAGAACAAAAGGAAATTTATGGCCGACTCGATACCACATCATTATCATAGTAATCCTGTATTTCCTCCCCGAGAAAATAAATTAATTTATATTTGTAGTTATATGATAAAGTCAAGTACTTGACAATGATACACATACACTACACTTGTATAAATCATTGATAAGATTTTTAGTTTAAATCTAATTAATGTCTTAATAAAACTTTACTTTTCTTAAATTAATAATAATTCAACTCTATAAAATGTTAAGAGAATTAATGCAACACTTATAAATATTAAAATATATTTTTTTCAAATGTGAACTTGCAATACTATATATATATATATTAATTAGTAACGCTCCTCCATATAATTGAATGTGATGACTACTTCATTACCAGGGCCCTAGCTAACAAACTAAGCTACCCTTGCCATACTTGAGTTGAGTTCAATTAGAAAAGTCTTTGCAACTCGGCTAATATGTTGTTACCGAGGAATTTACCGAAGAGGAGTTGGTCGAGTTGGCTAGCCTTTGATCTATAAAGATCTACTAGGATATATCACATAAAATCATTAAATTGAGAAAAAAAATATTTAAAATAAGATATGTCCCGAATTAAACAAATTAACTTGGAAAGATTACATACATACTCAAGCATAAGACCATGATTATATAAACCAATTGTCCTAGAGTAGGTGAAGGATATGAAGATGGATTAAATAATTGGAACAGATAACTAATTCATAGAAAATTGTAGGAAGATTATTCAGAAAATCAAATCAAATATTTGTAGCATAGGTTGGCATTTTTGACCAAATATTCGACGTGTTATGGTCGCCGCTGTTGACTTGTGGCGTCCCAAGAGTTGGAATTCCTCCCTTTGGAAAGCTCTCATTCTCTCAATTATAAGGGCAATATTTTAAAAATAAAATATCTCAAAAAGTTTCTAGCTATATCGGAGCTACGGGAGGGAGGCCCAGCCCAATGTGTTGCCTAACAGTAAACTAAGTAAAATTTTAATTTGAAATTGGGCCTAAAGAAGCCCAATTAGCAGCCCATTATCTGACCTTTCCCTCCCTAATTCTAGGTTCCATACTTAGGTTTGGGTGGGGTCATGTTCGGGTCATTAAGATTCGATTATGTTTTGGTTCGGTTTGGTTTCAGCTTTGAACAAGTTGACTTCGGGTTAATTAGTGTTTAACTCAATAAACTTGTCTTGAAGAGAAATTAGAAAAATATTGACTGAAAATATTGGGTTCAAAATAACTCGAATTAGCTTTCCAAGTTTTAAACTGGGTCACTTTTGCAGGCCCGAGTCACATACATTTGATGTAAACTAAGTTACAACTAGCTACTTGCTGAACAACTTTTACGACTAACTCAAAAGTTGATGAAAAATCTGGTGCATGAGTGATGATGAGCCGCGCGGACAAATTCGATTTTAAGATAGCATACCACTAAAACATTTCATTCATAGAAATACAATGACATCCAAATGAGATCATCTTTTAGCGAAAAGGCATGAGAGAATTGGGTGGCAATTGGATGGGCTGGAAACGTCCTTGTGAGGAGCGCTGGAATTTTGAGGAGAGCTTTCAAGATTTTGCAGCTTCTCGAGTTCCAGTAAGACCTCAGACATTGTAGGCCTCAATCTCGGTTCAGGGCTAAGGCACTGTAGGGCCACAGCGGCAACTGCCAAGGCAGCTTTCTTAGGGTACTGCCCTTCCAATTTGGCATCCATGATTCGGAACAAGCTCCTCTTGTGTCGTAAATATGGCTTTGCCCAATCTACCAGACTCTGTTCTGCAGCAACTCTTGATCTGTCAACTGTGCGGCGCCCTGTCAGTAATTCAAGTAATACGACCCCGTAACTGTAGACATCACTCTTCGCTGAAAGGTGGCCTGTAAAGGAGACTCGTAATTAGTATTATCTGCATTAGGATAAGTCCAACAGAACAAGAAACGAAAGTTAAGTTATTGTACCTGTAGCTACGTATTCAGGTGCAGCATAGCCATAAGTGCCCACGACCTCAGTAGAAAGATGAGTTTCATCTTCTTTAGGCCCGAACTTTGCCAAGGAAAAATCTGATAATTTTGCATTAAATTCCTGCAAGTATACGTACAAGACATCAGAAAATGCCCTGATAAACAACAAAAGAACAGAACAAGAGAGAGTATATACATCATCTAGCAAAATGTTTGAAGGTTTAAGATCGCGGTATATGATTTGTGATTCAGCATCGTGAAGGAATGAGAGTCCTCTGGAAATCCCCACGGCCACTTTTACCCTTGTTGCCCAAGAAAGTGGCTGAGGCCCTCCTGTGTAAGAAATTACAATATTCCATCAAATTACTGACAAACAATTCACACCGAGTTAAACAACCCTGGATGGAAGCAAATGGTATGATAGTGAGTGATGGTGAAGTTACTTACGTCTGAATAGATGATTCTCTAGGCTCCCCTTGGACATGAATTCGTGCACCAAAAACACCCTTTCACCATCCAAGCAGTACCCGATAAGCTTCACCACGTTAGAATGATGAACATGACAGAGATAATTAAGTATTTTCTGCATCAAAACCAGCTTAATTAATATACACAAATGGGTTAAGGAATCCCAACTAGAAGTTGAAGGATCGACAGAGTTGCAAGCATACCAACCACTCCTTCTGGCCCCTGAAATCTTCGGTGTTTAGCTTGTCGACACCAACAACTATTCCTGATCCGGCATTATTTGGAGAAAGTGTTTGCTCATCGATCCACCCTTTATATACACAATCAAACCCACCTCCCTCAGAGAGGCCTTCAGGACGGAAATTTTGGGTAGCAATTTTAAGCTCATTCAAGGTAAAGGCCTTCAGATTGGATGAAAATAACATCTCATCCTCAGATCTTAGAACATTCTGACCGTTGCTTTTGATAGTTGATGACATTATAATTGAACTAGACAAGGCCGAGGAATGGCTGGTCCTAGGAACCTTTGAGACCTCTGAAGCTGTGAACTACGAGAAAGCCCTAAAGCAAATGAAAACCCTCATAGTAAACTACGTCGTTTACCTGTTTTGTTTCAACCAAATTAACACAGGATGATATATGATTAAAAATGACCAAATTTTTAATGATCACATTTAATCAACTATGCAGTTTTAATATTCATCAGGTACGAAGATCGTGAATAAAATGATATCTTAGCCGAACCAACCCTATCCGAGAGAAAAAGAGATTACCAGAAGTCGATGAGGGTTTTGCGCCCTTCCTCTTCAATGGGTTCAGCTTACTTACTACAATAAGAAAGGTATGTTTTGAGTGCTGAGAAGAAACTATTGCATATATCAATACAAAAAGTCATTAATGAACTTGTAAGAAGGTTTCCACTTAATTGAAAGGTAATTAACTTAAGAGATTATTCAAACTCGTAATCACACATTTTCAGCCAATCATTATTACATGTTTTACAAAGTCCCCTTAGCGTATCAAAGGGGTTATTTGGAATTAAGGACAATATGGAGGGCTTTAGAAAGAAACTATAAATTTGTAAGGATATTTGTTTATATTTATTTGGGATATTTTTTTAAAAAAAAAAATCAAGAGTAAGGATACTAATATTACTCCGAGTCCGCTAACGTGTTGAAGTGGTCACACGCCACCATTGTTGACTACTTCCGTCTCAAGTCAGTCAACACTTGGACTTCCTCCTTTTACAAACTTTGAACTTTGGTATTTACCAATTTCTAAACATTAAATAGCACCAGCAAAATCCTACATTAAGGGCTCGGCCCACTGATCGGATTAACAGTGAGGTAAATGGGCCAAACCGGTACAAATTTCATGTACAGCTGGGCCCATTAAACCCAAAAAGTCTACATCAAGGGCCCGACCCACTGAAGATAGTATTTTAGTATAAATTCTTATATCAATCTCGGGAGCATATACTTCTCAGTGACACGTCATTATATTTTCCAGTTCGTCCAATCATTTATTGATATATATGCAACGAGTAGATACTTTCAAGTGTATGATTGACGTTTTGGTATTTTAGTATTTGCTTTGTATAATAGTGGTAAGATTTGTGTTTCTAGGGTCCAAGATGCAATGAGACAATAATTTATGCAATTAACCATTTTTTTCTGTACAATCTCCTTTACCAAAATAAATAAAATAAAATAATATACCAAGCTCCACTTATCTCCAAAAAGGCAAGCGGACAAGTTTTAATTTTAATTTTTTGAATTATATTAGTATATTACTATATTGTATGTGTGGTCTTTTTTCCCAGAATTTCTTGTATAGTGTGCTTGTGGTTGAATCCGCATTAATCGTCGGGAAGTTTTCCGGCGAAGAGATCCGCCGCAGATGGAAGCTCATGCATTAGGTTTCCGCCGTGTGCTGCTCCTCAGTTTGTGCGTCGCTGGTATTTGGGCTGCCTACATTTCTCAAGGCGTTCTTCAGGAGAATCTGTGCGTTCTTCTCTGTCTCCTCATGATCACCATCATCGTTGAAGATCCTCGCTTTGGGTTCATATTTTTCTGAAACTTAGTGGGTCGTGAATTCGTGTTTTGCTTAAGTGGAATTTGGGATCCAATGATCTGGGATGTTTTTTTTTAAACACACAGTTTGATTTCAAAATGAGAAAATTGGATTTTATGTCCCTATTTCTCTCGCTTTAGGTTCAACGTTTTGAATTCGTTTGGTAAATCACTGCAGTTCCACGAAGAGATTTGGGGAGGACAAGAAGAGATTTGAGCATTTGGCGTTTCTGAACTTGGCCCAAAATGTAGTATGTTTAATCTGGTCCTTTCTCAGTGAGTTCTCTTTCTTTTCTTTCTCTTCTCTGTTTCTATCTCTCTGCTAACGATCATCAACCCCACTCCATCCCTCCCCCTCCAAAAAAGGCAGTGTGGGTCACCCCACATTGTGGGTCCCGCTTACACGGGTCTTCGGAGATTAAATGTGGGCAGCGTTACCCTGCAAGACCAGTACCAAAAACCCACAAAAGATTTTGCAAACATTTTTTTTTTTTTTTTGAATTTGATATCGGGTTGATGCTAATGCATTTGTTTGTAGCAGTGATTAATACTTGGTCGAGGGGAAGTGAGGGTGCAGCTCCATAGTGGACTTTTTGGAGTGCGGGTATTACAAACACCATTGGTCCCGCCATGGGAATCGAAGCCTTGAAGTACATTATCCAGCCCAGGTATCACCTTGATATCCATCCATTTCTTCTGTAGTCTTTTTCAGATATGAGGTTGTTTTTCATTTTGCAAATGTAAGTTAAGGTAAAATGTCGCAGTATTCTTATTACTGGGATAATTTTCTACTCTGTCTAGCATGAAAATTTTGTTGTGTCTTTGCTTCGTGAAGAAAAGTTATGGAAGGAATACAGAGTTCTAGAGACATAGGATAGTAGATTCGTTAACGATCCTAAACATTTGATTTCTTCTATTTAATCTGAAGTTGAAAAATCAATTGAACTATGTCAAGATGGTCAGAATACTTGTTGAATTAGAATCTTGATGACTTACTTGGTTTTTATTCTGATGGAGAACGATTGAATTTGATCACGTTCTTTGCATGGAAACTATATTTTGCAGATATTAGCAAAATCATCAAAAATGATTCCAGGTTTGAACTATTACTTTATAGTAGCCTTTGATTACTTACATTCATCTAACTATGTATGGAATTGGGGACCTGAAACAGAAAGATTTTGTCAAACAGCCCGCAGTTTGTTGATAATTTATTCAATATGAAGTCTTTGGTTTTGCAAAAGGAACTTCAGTCTAGACGTCAACTCATTTTGATCATTTGACCCCCTCCCCTCCATCGAGCCTATATAACATGAGATAACACATGAATTTATAGCCTTGGAGAAAATGGCTGGATGCTTGAAAGTCAGTAGTCTACATGACTGAGTAGGGACCTTTTGATACTTGCTATCCTTTTAATATCAGCTGTGCACATTGAGTTGAAGTATGGATTTCTTTTCTGTAATGGTAAGCAACCCCGTCTTCTGCCCTGTACTGGGCTACCCAAGAGGGAGTTGCGTGGGGCCCAAAGTTCTGTCGTGGAAGAAGCACCTAACCTCGCAACAGAGATGCTTTGGCCCAGGTTTGAACCAGGGACCTCCCATATGATTCCACATGGTAATCACTCTCAAGTATGGTTATGACAACTTAGTAGAAGAAAACCAGGTTGTAGTATAGGAAGATCTAAAGAACCAGTGGTGAATAACAATTGACTGTCAGTAAACTCAAATTGGTGTGCTAATTGTCAGAGGCACCTAACATTCTGCAGCTTGGTATACTGAACTTTCGTTGCAGAATATTCTCTAATTCCATGTTTTCCTTTGCAGTCATGCTTATGGGCACACTAGTATATGGCATCAGCTACACATTTTTGGAGTACGTTTGCAGTCTTCTTGTTGCCGGAGGGGTGTCTATTTTTGCACTTTCCAAGGTGAGACATGCAGTGACCTTATGTGTTATCAACAATTGTTCTCTTGTTATCATTTATTCCGCATGGCGAGAGGGTGCATTTGCTCTCATCAATCATTATTCCGAGAGGACTTACAAGATACTGAATTCTTATACTACGCATGTTGCTCCGCAGACTAGTGCAAAGACCATAAGTAAGCTGGCACACCCCAATGCACCACTTGGATATGGGCTGTGTTTCCTAAACCTTTCTTTTGACGGTTTTACAAATGCTACACAAGATTCAATAACGGCAAGGTATTTCAGTGGCTAGTTTTTCTATCTTCACATCTTGAAGCTCAACTAGCATTTGGCGGTGAATGTTTTCATAATAGCTGAAATGTTTGTGCTTATTCTCATGTATGAAACATTTGCACAAAACTCATGTACTACATGAGAATAAGCACAAACTTTTGAGCTTTTATCACAAACATAAAGCTAATGTATTATATATTAGCTCTGCTAATTTATTTTGGTCGCCGACTTTCCAGTCTGAAGTTTGGGTAAATTCCTTATATACAACAAAGAGATTTACATAGTGCTTCTAAAATTATCTTCTGCCGAAAATTATTATACAACCACGTAATGGATTCTGCTGAAGTTCTGAAGAAGGGTTTAGGAGGAGATCTAAATGTAGGCATCAGCAGAAAGACCATTTCTTCTCAAAAGTTCTGCATTTGAAAATTCAAAATGACTGAATGAATAAAGATGGGTAAAAATTAACATTATTTTCTCCTTCTGTTGGCTAAAACGACAGAGAAACCCGGCATGATTCTTGTGCACCTATAGTTTTTGTCAAAGTGTGATATTGTGTTCTTGTTAAATAAATAGTCAAGTGATTGAAGTTTAGTCTGCTCAAGTTTAGTTCAATACATTTGTAGAAAACGTTTGCACATTGCTTGACATTCTAATATCCTGGTAGCATCTGCTCAGGTATCCAATGACAAGTGCTTGGGATATTATGCTAGGAATGAATCTGTGGAGCACCATATACAACATGATCTATATGTTTGGTTGGCCCCACGCCAGTGGAGACGAGGCCATTCGGTTCTGCCAGCAGCACCCGGAAGCAGCTTGGGACATCTTCTTCTATTGCTTATGCGGTGCAGTTGGCCAGAACTTCATCTTTCTAACCATCAGCCGGTTTGGCTCTCTCACTAACACAACTATCACCACTACTCGCAAGTTTGTTAGCATCGTTGTCTCTTCACTACTGAGCGGCAACCCACTCTCACCTATCCAGTGGGGCAGTGTTGTCATGGTCTTCTCTGGATTGTCCTATCAGATTTACCTCAAATGGAAAAAGTTGCAGAGATTGCAGAAGAAGCGGAAGACTAATTGAACGTACCAAAGATCATTAGTGAACTTGTAAGGGAACCAAACCAGTGGTGAGTTGGGGAGTTATTAGGATATATAGAAGAATGTAACTAACTGTAACATCTAGAGAACTCAGAAATGCTCAGTTGCAATTGCATTTTAAGTGTGCATCTCAACTCTAAAGCAATTTTAACTTTTGGCATCAATTTGTTTATTATGAGAAAGATGTCAGCAAAAACTATGCGGCCAAATACCACCCGATGAGCAAAAAAAAAAAGGGACATTTAAAATGTACGAACTTAGTACAATGGTACCCAAATCTACAATGTAAGATGATTGATTTGGTATTTATAACTCGTCTTCCGTTTTGAGGGAGGTGCACATGGTTACAGGTTACAACCCGTGCAAGTGGGTCTTACCCTTGTTGCAAAAGCTTGAATAGGACTAGCCTCAAAACGCCCCTTAAGAAATAGAAACATGAACAAGCAAAGATGTTGAATTACAATTTCATCCCCAGCGATGGGTAATGCTGTTGACAAAAGCAAAGGCCAAAATAAGAAATCCAACATGAAATCCTAACACCACTAACTTTTTGATTTTCAGTTGGGTTAGAAGGAGAAAAGGTTGGATGAGGTGAGTGGTGAGTACACTTTATTTTGTATAGTGTTCCCTCCATCTTTTACTACAGACTTTATTGGTTGGTTAATCATCACTTCTGTCCTCCATCTTCTTTAATCTTCCTAACTTAAATTAACACATCTCCCACCTTCTTCCCCCACATAACTTTCAAGATTCAATCAGAGAGAGAAAGAGAGAGAGAGAGAGAGAAGGTGAGGGTTGAAGCAGGAAGATCAGCTTTTCAGCCAGCCATTAACTCTGCTAAGCTCTGTAAGTACATACTTTATTTTTATCCTACAGCCTCTGGAAATTCATTGAAACTTTCATCTTTTTAGTTTCCAGCAGATCTCTCTCCATATTTCACTTGGATCTTTGACAGTACTTCCAAAATTTAGCAGTTCCTCTATATGCAAGAGTTCGAGTGTGAGAAGTAATATTTCTTTTTTTGTTTTTTTTCTTTGAGGAGGGGGAGTGGATGTCAATTAAAAAGAGGGCAATCAAGGCTAGAAATACATGGCTACACTCAATTCAGACACCTTTCCTTTTTCACTCAAATCATCTTGAGTTTACATTACAGTACAGTACAGTAGAGTACATCCAGTGAGGAAAACTGAAAACCTTGGGGACCAAAACTTATTCTATACTACTATCTGCACACCAACAGAAAACCGATAAACAGGATTACCATTCCACTGGTTAATCCTCCATGACTCTTCATCCTTTTACTTATAAAATCTATTTGGGATCGGCGAGATGCCCAAGTATAAATCATTATACACTCTAAGATAACTAAGTTATGTGTTGCAAGTTCCTGTACAAGAGACTAATTTAATGTAAAAAACTGGGTGGGAAATAGAATACCCAAATTCGAAACCCACAAAAACCAAAGAATGACACACAAACAATTAACTGTCCTGGGTTAAGCTGTAGGCACCCAGAGAGAGAAACATAAATAAAAAGAATGAAGGGAATGCAGACCGTGCATCGCTGATCTGGAGGAGGAGAATGTCGTTATGCTTTTAGGGCAGAGACGACATTCTGGGATTTGAACCTTGAGAATGCAGATCTTAAAAGCCTCTCAAAAACTTCAGGCCTATTTGGCTGCAATGCTGGAAAAACCGAGGGAAAGACAAAATCTCGATATATTATGTATGCTGCAATGCTGTTGAGGGGGTGTAAAAAGCTCAGTATGTTATCTGTGAGATGATCAGATTCAGATTTCAGAGTGGTTCAAAGGCCTTGCAGAAGAGCCTTTCTACAAGGTGGTGCTTGCAAAGGATTGATCATTGTGTTGGGCGTTGGAGAGTCAATTCCCAGTGTTCTCAGTAGAAAGTGCCTTTCCTGTTATACACAGAGATCAAAGCATTGTATTAGTTTTGAGAACAAGGCGGGGGATGGGGAGCAAGATTAAATTGTGATATGAACTAAACTTTGCATACAGCTAGTATAAGAGGCTTGAAGGGATCTGGTCACCTAGGCTGACTAAGCTTCTATATACCAGAAGATACTAGCAGCAGGTACTGTAAATGACAAATGCGTTGTAGGTTTGTATAATATGCATGATCCAAGAGGAAACACAATCAAAGAAGCCCTCATCTGACGTAGCTGCGAATTTCAGTTTTCAGGCTAACTTATATTGGCAAGATACAATCTCAAATGTAATACTATCAAAACAGGTACCTTCGTCAAATTCCTAGTTAAGGTACCTGACTTTTGAATGCTGCTTGTCATACCTCTTGTCCTCCTATGCAACAGCCCCCTGGGGAGGCAGGGAGGGAGGAAGAAGTCATATGATTACTTGTTCTCGTACGATTGTTTCATTTATTTATGGGGGAAACCAAGTGCAAGATGCCAAGACTTCCAATTTCAGTCCATGAAGTTGGTATATGTGCTTGCATATCTCCAATTAGCCATATTAGATAACAGTCAAGAAAATTCCATCAGAATCAAAGAGCTATATACAAGGAACCAAAAGCTACTCCACTTCTCAACCCTCTTTTGGGAGATTTGCAGAAAATTTGTTGGATCTTTCTTAACTTGCACTGAGTCCAACTATACACAACATGAGTAAAAGGCTTGGTTTGGTTGGCATCTCAAACATGAAAATAATCGAGATCAAAAGACTAATCTTAAACGGGTTTAGGGTCAAAAGATTAAGGTTAGTAATTAATGATGGTGATTGACTTGTAAAAGTTTATTGTGTGGGGCAAAGCTTAGATGAAACAGGCTAACAATGGGGAAGAAACCTATACGGCACTACCCACTGCGTATTGTAGTGTTTGCAGCTGATAAAAGCAGTATTGGATGATGGGGAACAAGCAGGTTATGATGTTGGGTTGCTGATTTGTGATTGGTGGAACCTAGAATATTTATGATGAAATTTTCATCAGATTCAAGTACATTTAATACAATGAAGGCAGGGAAGGGCCTGATAGTGTTATGACCAAGGGGCAAGGGACCAAGAAGAAGTTCTGCTGGCTTCTAAACAAAGCCCACCAGATACAAGAAAGCAGTTGATGCGGCAAGTGACAAAGGAACAACAGGGGTCCTTATTGTTATAGACATTGCTGGTGGTTGAAATTCAAGTTTGAAAAGGGGAGACAGAAGCCAGGATTAGTACTGGGTTTGGGCATTGGTGAGTACTGGGTAGTCATGTGCCTTGCTCATGCCTTTTCAATTCATCATTTGCTCGAGCCCTTTTAGAAACCTCAGAAATGACTAAGCAGGCCAAAGGGAAAGCAAGTGAAATAAAAGAAGGAAAGAACCCAACGACTGAATCTATTGCCGGTTGTTGGCGACGTAAGTTGGGACAGAAGGCAACAGAGGGCAGGATAAAGTGGGTAAGGCAGCAAGTCTAATTTCCCATGCTCATGATCTTACCAAAGCACTTCCCCACAGTCTTGCACTTACTGGATTAGATATGCTACCAATTAAAGTGCGAAGGATTTGAGACATTTCCTGGACCGAATAACCTAATAGGAATTCAATATATCAGAAGATGGAATTGTTACATCAATGAACTTCACTTTCGCTGGGCTGGAATGAGGGACAGAGCATAGATGAGAAATTTAACCATCATCACAACAAGGTGAACCCACCACTAAGCTCCTCTTTATCCCTCTGATATATCAGCATTAACTTAGGTATAAACTGCGTGAAAGTAGAATTTCCTCTTAGACTAGTTTGTTAACAGAGTAATTGTGGCTTAATTATGATTTATTTCACCCTGCATCTCAGAAATGGAAATGATATGGATTTCTCTGGCAAGTAACAACTAAGCATATCATGATCCTGTATATTGTAACAGGAGATCCTTCAACTGAGTTTGCAAGATCACAATGGATCAGCATGATACCATAACATGGCTATGAAGTTCTTATACGTTCGTATCAGAACGTAGAAAAACTAATCCCCTAGCAACCAGTAAGTGTTTCTGCAACCAACATACTTGATTCTAACCCAAAATGAGGAGAACTCAAAAGATATCTTACACTTTCTGAAAACTGTGGACTCGGGATTGTAGATGCCAGAGATCTGAACAGTGGAGTCACTTGAATTGGGGAACTAAACTCTGGAGATGAACACACCAAAAACAAATCAGCCTTTGTTTCTAGTTTAATAAAACAACCAGTAGGAAATCTTAAATATGACAATTCCGTTAATATCCACACAAAAAGAAAAACAGCCCTTACTTCTGATGCATGAACTTACTACCTTGATCTGTTGTGCAGGGAAGGACCTCATTTGCTGACATGTCAAGACCGCTGTCATCTCCTAATTGTATTGATTGTGATGCTGCTGCTCCGAAATCCCCATGTATAGTGCATATTTCAGCTTGAGATTGTTCTCCGTGCTCACTAGCTGTAGTGGACAAGATAGTTGATCCAGTACTATACTCAGAGCTGCATGGAGAATCATACAGTTCCGAACTCCTGCAAAGTTCAAGATTTTCATCAAATCTAGCAACATTATGTTTAAGTTCTAATTCGAGCATAGGTGATTTTGCTACCTCTGAGTCGGAAGAATCCCCTCATTGTTACTTCTCAACTCCTCCATCAATTCTTTAAGATCATCCAGCTGCAACTCCACATCAGCTATTTTATACCTCACTTCTTCACTGTCTTTGCCTCTACCGAAGAAATTTTGGAGCACCTACACAATGCTCATTCATTAATGTCATTGTGTGAAATGTATGCTTAACGGAATCACAAGGTGAAGAGTTTTGAAAGATTATGAACATAGGTCATGTTATGTTGTAACTGCCAAAAACTCTTTATGTAAAAAATATACAAGCTCACATGCTAATGAAGAAAAGAAAAGCCAAGAATCCGGGACTAGAAAAAGTTCTCACTTTCCAAGCATTCTCAAGACTTTGTTCCGTGTTCTCCATTTTTACTTTCACTGCAAGGGAGCTAAGTAACTCGGCTTGTTGCATTAAAGCAGCCAACTTGGGGTCATCCTTCCGGAGAAATGCTCCTTCAGCTTTCTTGTCATCTGGAATTCAAAATTTTGTTAATTATGTTTGCCAATTTTAAGTAAGATAATCCATACAACTACTGTATGACAAAGACAGTCACTTCGATCCAAAGTCAAGATAACATTCAAAAATTAACAGCAGATATTTGACAAAGGATTTCCCAAAATATAGCTTCAGAAAGTATTTACCATCTATCAATTCCTCCTTGGTTGTAGAAACTACTGAATTGTTGACATTGCGGATATTTTGGGCCAAAACAGCAAATGGGGGTCTTAGCTGCTGCTTTGATATTCCACTTTCTTTCTGCAACATGTTTACAGTGTTGCAATTTGCTATGGCATTTGGGATATGAGCCCTCCTAAAAAATGTTGATCACAGTTAGTTAAACCATATCAAGCCCTTACATTATCAAGGACCTCTTGGCTCGATGGCACCTAGACCACCTTCCATCTATGAACTCCAGGGTGGTTCCAAGTCAATGGATTCCACTTCGTAGTCCTTGGGCTTGGACCCTTACTCACCCTTTTATGCTCAAACTAATGGCCAAATAATTTCATAACAGAAAAGGAAGCCCTTGCATCAAATGAAATTGAAAAGCCAGCTTGAGTTATACCTCAATTTCTTAAGAGGTGATGCAACATCAACCATCCCTCGGGAATGAAACCCGCTATCAATCAAGACTCTTTTATTGTTCACATTGATGAATGTATTGCTGTTTTCCTTGGCCAAAGCTTCACGTTTTGCTCTCTTCTTGCACAAGGTGGTGAACCGGTTTTTGACCGCATTGTCCGTCCTACATAACCAGTTTTCGAACACAAATCAACAACCATTGACAGACTTCAAAGGTGAAAAATGCCAAACAGAAAGAAGAAAAAGAAGCATCCATGATCCAACTATTCCACATAAATCATAATACATACCTTCCTGAAACCACCTTTGCTATTTCAGTCCATCTGTTGCCAAATATCTTTTGGGCCTGCATATCAACTAAAATATTGTTAGACTGATTTCAATCGAGTCACAAACACTCCTCCGATGATCTTAGGATATATGCCATCCACCATTAGCCTAATTAGATAAGTTTAATCACAAAGCTAAGGCACACGATAGAAGCAGGGAATATAACTGTTAAATACAAAAAATACTATAAAAAATCAAATCCAAAATTCTGCTAAAGTTTACAGTAAAATGGGAGGAGCATAAAAATTTATCCATTACCTCACATAACAGCATGTCTTCCTCTGGTGACCAACCCCTTTTTTGAAATCTGAGTTCAAGTAAGTGTACCATCTGCAAACAATATGGTGTTTTTCTTTATACACAGAGAATATCGGAAAAAACTCCTGATCCTAGTGAAAAAGAGAGTGATTTTGGATTGGAGGGGACCAAACCAAATAACCAAAAGAAAAAACAAAAGACTTTTGCACTTATCAAAAATCTCATCTTTTTTTCACTAACCTTCTTCTACACTGCCTTGTTGTTTTATCCTTGAACTTTGATGCAATAATCGTCCAACTGCCAAAAAAAAAAAAAAAAAAAAAGAACCCAAAAAAATCCCTCATTCTGAGTCAGAAAATCAATGGATAGTAGAATGCCCGTTTCATCATCAAAAACCCAATAAAAGAAATAAATACCCTCAACCCCCCCAAAAAAAAAAAAAAAAAGTTGCTGTAAGTCATTACTTTTCAGTTCCATGGATGCTAATTTGCTCCCTCAGAATATCATCCTCCTGGAAATCCATTCCAGCACCATCGAAAAAGAAAAATAAATATCAGCACCTATCATCATCTTAACTAGGAAAACATAGACTACTTTCACAGAGAGAGAGAGAGAGAGAGAGAGAAACCTCTTGAGCCCAGGTGACAATACGGCGCTCTTTGGGTTTAGCGGCAGATACATCTCCATGGATAGGCTGCTTCTTCTGCAACACCGTGGTCATTTTTCTTTCTCTAAAGGACCCTCAACAGGCATGCCCAAGCCAAAGCTCTTAACTTTCGTAACTAATAAGTAATATCCAATATAGTCATACAAAAGCCGACCCAGTACCCACCCAGCTTCTTCTTCACACAACCAGTTACTGTTCAATTCAAATACCAACCAAACTAGGGAAAAAAAAAACCTCCAGAATCAACTCTTCATATATTTATTTACAAAACCCAGAATCCAAAACCGATAAACAAATAGAAAGAAAGATTGAGAAGAAGTGATTGATCAAAAAACAGAGAGAGAGGCCAGAAGGGGAGGAGGGGGTATGTGTGAGCGAGGAATTGATCAATTTATCGAAGCATTAACGCTCATCGATATTAGTGAAAGTGGGGTTTCTAGATGGGAGGAAAATACTTGATTGTAGAAGAAAATGGGGGAAAAATAAAAGCTGGGTAGATCTAACAAAAGTAGAGGAATTGGGGGTTTACGAGTATTATACGAATTGTGAATACCATCTGGGTGAGAAGTGACTGACTGTGAGGAAGGTGAAAAATGGAAGAAAAATGAAAATGGGGTGGCTTTAATTTTGTGGATTTTTTAAGAGGAGGCGTCTGAAAAGACTAGCTTTTTCGCTGTCCGTGTTCACAGGGATGAGAGAGAGTGGGTTGGGTATATAACGGATGCATTGGACAGTGGGCGGGCATTCAAGCCTTAGTTTGAATTGTAACGCTGAATTCCATGTGTCATTCCCCTTATCATGCTTCAGGAGCTCTTGTCCAATTCTACCTATTTACTCTTTCTAGGGGCAATCATGTAATTGTCCATTTCGTATAAGATGGCTTCATTAAAACTTCGAGGTAACTCTTACTCCTAGCATTAGCATACTGCTTACCACTCTATATTACTGCTTACCGTTCTTTGCCAGCTGCCGCTCTTTACTACTACTTGTTGCTAAAACCAATAAACTCTTTAATCCAATAATACTATGTTCTCTCGATAAAAAGACAAATCTATATCTAACATATTTACCTCTAAAAACTAGAAATAATATCTAACTCGACTCAAGAAACTAAAAATACGAAGCTATTGTTTATCAAAATGAATCTCATCATGATGATCGAAGTTGGATCACATATTCACATGATACCAATGTTCTTTTGTTATCATTAATATCCTAAATTCGAATATATATTTTAATTTTTCTTTTAACATTGATATGGTGAAAAATATTGAAATGAATTTACTTTTATCATTTGAGATAGGAGGATTTATAACTTATTGTTTTCGACCTCTTATATAAAAAGTCAATTATTGACCATCTAAATATTTCAAGATAGTAGTTCGGTTTGGCTCGTTTAGGATTCTTCAATAATATTAACCAAGTTTCTTTGTATAGAAATTTTTTACCTTTTTTACAATATATTATTATTTAGAAGTTAGAAGAGTAGATTTGCGATCTCCATAAATCTCTCTTATGAGGTGAATTATTGAAATTGATAAGAATATGATTAATATATGCAAAAATGAGATTATCTAGAAGCATTATTGAAATTTATCCATAAATCTCTCTTATGAGGTGTATTATTGAAATTTATAAGTTCCTTGACAAAGGCTACATGTGCTACCTTACACTTACATCATCTAACCCGGAAATCAGCTACAATCAAAAAACAAAATTTTCACCTAATATCTATACAACAATGTCTATCTAACACCATTTTTTTTTCAAAAAATCGATAATATTATTAAGTATACCAGATATGTATAAGATTAGAAAAATCCGAAAGGGATCAAAAACTGAAATTTGGGTAGATATATGAAATGCAATTGTATTGATTTCCTCTCTTTCTAAAGATATTGAAAATTTGAAGTGGTAGATGTAGATATAGGTGGGTTCATAAGCATGACCATGACCATGACCATGAGCATGACTAAATTTTAAACAAAGCATGATGTTATTCGTGACAAGAACCGCACCACCATGGCCTCTTCTGCTCTGTCGTTTGATCTTGTAATCTTCCAATTCAATGTCACTCGTTGCTATTTCACCTCCATTGTCTTAAGATCATCACCACCACTAGCTATCCTCACTCGCACCTTCATGCGTGTGACTCCCACGCGCCATCCTATTGGCCGTGGAGTGGTGAAAGTTGAATTTTCAAGCAATAATGGTGGGGGCATTGTCATCCACGTGATCTACATCAGGGGTGGTTGTGAAATGATTTTTTTTTAATTTTTAGTTTTGGAGAAACCCAGAAAAATAAAAGAGGGGGTCACCTTCACATAAACATTGATGGAAAATGGAAGGGTTGGGTTGCGTTCGTCTTCATGTCCATTGGCTCCTCTCAATTCAACTTCTATCTCTTTCAATTGTTCGATGGCGATAGTAAATGTATCACACCAATATGTTGATTCCTCTTTCAAATTTTAGAAAATAAAGCATGCTTTTGTATTTTTGTATTTATCGTTTTATAATGATATTCGTTTTCGAACATTTCATATCATCGTCTAATATAATCATTTATGATATCACAAATCAATTTAATGAAAATTACAACTGATTAACTGAAATTTCGGTTCTTCGAATATCATTAATTAGAGAATGAATCAAAACCTTCATCTTACTTTCAAGGAAACGAATGAATGGCAAAGAAATCCCAGCACAGGGATCACCTAGCAAGAAAACTATCCTAGTATTGGAAAAACCACTGGGTCTTACGCTTCAATATGAGAGGTTCATCTACAACGGGTACCTCTCGTGATAATATTGTCTGGTTCCTTTCCAAACTTTGACTGTTGTCCTATTATTCTTCAAAATATCTATTTAATTTCTATACTTATAAAGATTTATATTTATACGAATTCATACATTCATTGATCCGAAGGCATCTGGACAACAGGGCCTACTAACAACATATGTCATTGCTCAAATTCTCAACTTACTTTCATTATTTACGGTTTTTACTTGAGGCATCTATTTCTTACGTTGTAGTCTGTTCTATCCCTCTAACGGAGATGGAGGATAAGTTTTCATAGGGACTAATTGGGAATGGTAAATGTTCTACTAAATCTTCCATTTCGAAAACTCATGATAATCTCAAACTTAATCAACTTGTGTAGAAGTTTAATTGAATTTGGAATTTGGATGTTATGTCTAAGATTAAAATGTTCTTATGACAAGTATGTCATAATTCATTACCGACTAGAGGCAACTTATTACATCGTGGTGTACAACTAGGCCCTATTTGTCCGGCTTGTATGTCGAAATTGAAGATACAAAACATTTTTTTGTCAATTGTCCTTTTGTAGTCCAAGTACGGGACATACCTATTCAAGCATAGTTTGATTCATCAACATTCATTCTCTCGACCCTCTTATTTCGGTACAAACGTCCTTACACAACATTTATGTTGGTCGCAGGACCAATATTTCAAGAAGTGTTTTTACTTTTATGGAGTATATGGAAATCTCACAATGGCGTTGTGTTTCAAAATGATGTTCCCAATCTCTTGGGTTCACTCATTTGGGCAAAATATAATTGGGAAGAATGATAACAACACACCTTTTTCTCACTATTTCTCATATCCTCGCCATTATACTCGATTAACATTTTCAAGGCCACCTGTTTAGTAAAGTGGACTTCTCCTCTAGGTAGATTCATCAAAATTAATTTTGACGACACATTTTCTTCAAAGAAAAGCAACGAACCGGTTATGTTATACGTGATTGGAAAGGAGATTTCATACTAGCAAACACTCGTTTCATGCACAAGGCACCTATACTTGTATATGAAGTTATGGCTATACGAGATGGTATTAAAGCAATACTAGAGGGAGGATTCACACACATACAAGTAGAGGAAGATAACAAGATAGTTATTTGGGCAGTTCAAGGTACCATTCACACCCCATGGAGAATTCGAGTCATTAACTCATGATGTCCAAACTATGCTTCTTTATTCTCTTCTTGCTCAATTATCCATGTTTTCACGAGAGGGTAATATGACAACCGATTGTATTGTCAAAGTAGGATGTGTAATGAGATCTACAACTACCTTTACATCATCTCCCTTACAAGAGTTTTCATATATAATGATCGATGATAATATAGGTAAAACCTTTAAAACAAAGGCTACCTAATATTCTTTGTACTTACCATCTAAAAAATAAAAAGATATCCTGCTTGAAGAATTATCAGATTTGGGGGCTAAGCTTGTTATAGCACCAAACTTTGGATCATCTTTCCAATAGATGTTCCAAAGTTTTGACTTTTAAATGTTTCAAGATAAGAAGGATTTGTATATTATTCACTTTCAAGTATCTTCACTTCTCTAGTTGGTTCCCCTCCCCGACCTCCTCCTATCTTAATAAAACACCTTCTATTTTTAAGGAAAATGACATATATATTTTAAAATTTATCTAAAAAATAAATATAAAAAAATTTACTGTTACTCACTTACAAACCGTCTAAATTACAAAATAAACATAACAACAACGATAAGTCACATGCACACTATTCAATCTGAAGTCCTTAATGGGACTGCCTCATTCTTGTGATTATGGTCCATTCTCTAGTACATAGGTGATGCCCTAGCTAAATCCATGAAAGGAGACATTGTCCAACACAATATTACTATCATTTGTCATGTATATATGAAGGAAGTTTCTTAAAGCAACTACCTCAATAAACATACAAAACTTCCCCATTTCCCCTTCACCAAAACATTAAAAAAAAAAATATAAAGTATGAATTTGAAAGTTGAAACTTCCTTTGTGGGGCATATTTTAGCCGTATTGCAATATTTTATATACATTTTAAACTCCTAAAAAAATTTAAAAAATAAAAAGTTATCACACACTAGAGAACAAAACAGAAAGCCAAAACCCAAAACTTGAGGGCCACTGTTTCATTAATAGAGTCCCCCTGAAAACATGGTAAAATTCCCACTATTTATTTCAAAATTTGCTGGCTTATTGGTAATCATTGTAATTAGCCTAGTACACCAAACCTAGCCTCATATTTAGGAGCTTAATTGTAGATTTAATTATGGACGAATTTAGAAAATTTGTCACCCTAAACCTCTTTTTTTTTTTTTTCTTTTTTGATAAGACACCCCAAAATTTTAAAGTTCAAACAAAGGCATAAGACAAATTTGTCAAACTTCTTTAATTTGACGTAATGCTATTGCTAATCGCATTTAAAGGATCCAATGATGTCACAAAAGCATTAGTAATGACAATGACAACACAAATAGTTGTCTAAATTTTGTGATTTGCTTCAAATATTTATTTCAAATCTCTCTCTTAACATGATTATGTGTATCGATTACTATATAAATATATTTTTTTATAAATAGATAGATATCGACTATTTTTCCTTTTAAAAAAAAGACAATTTGATGTTATACTCTAATGTAAATACTATCAAAAAAATTTTCCATGGATCTCTTTATTTGTAAGAATGTTGACAAAGGTAAGATTAACTATGTTAAATCTTCCCCAACTTTGCAAAATGGAAATTATACTAAGACCTTATTTCATTTAATTTTAACTTACAATCTTTTACTCCTTACAACTTTTTATAATTAACTTTACAATAATCTTACAACTATTTACAGCTTTCGACAAGTACAAAACCCGATAAATTTGATAAACAAATTAGCAACTTTGGCATTGGTAGCATATCCAAGGTAGGTTCCTTTCATCATCCAAATCCAATCTCCAAAAGAAGTGTGGAATGATACCAAACATAAAAATATAGCAAATAGGGAGCCTCAACAGTCCTTTTCTTGATAGGGATATCTATCCCCCGCGCAAAAAGAAAAAAAAAGAAAAAAAAAAAGAGGTGTGACTACTATGGCCATAGTTGAGCATTCTGGTCATCTTATATATGATGTTGAATTGATTCTTGATCTGACAAATGATTCAGAATAATGATGAGCCCTCTCTCTCTCTCTCTCTCTCTATATATATATATATATATACCATCAACATTTTCATGCTGAGGGAATCTTAGGTTTATTTACAAAAATAACATATTAAGAAGGGATTACCATATATATACTTTAATGAATTCATTGTATTAAAATTAAAGTAAAAATGATCAGTTATATATGATGCCTTCATTTTTTATATTGGGATGGAGCGTTTGGGGGTATCATTGCTTTATATTTGAAATTGAAACACTAATAATAATACTCAAAATTTTCACCATCTTTTCCCTTTTGTTTTCTTCATTTGATTAGAAAACATAGGTCATATAGCAAAAGCCTAAAATTGTATATTTATAATATGATCAGCATTAATCTTTTGAAATCACTTGATACGATATATTTATATTATCACACATCACACCACAAACTCATTTAATAAATGAACTAATGGGTTTATATGTCCATATTTTCCTTTCATTAAATGTTAAAAATTTAGTCGATATGAAACACATATGGTTCTATCTGATAAAAAACTTACTCAAATTGAACCTACATGAAAAAATTAAGGTTTTAGATGTTTAGAAGTTGAATTCGTTTGGGTCTAACTCGTTAGGGTTATGGTTGACCTATGTGGGTTATACTGATATTTTTAGAAGGTTTTCTTACGTAAAATTTCTACTTATTCATTTATTTTTTGTGACATTTTATCTTTTAGTTTTAGAGTTTAGGTGTCTAAATATTTATGTAATTTTCTTTTCTATAAATTTGCTGTTGAAAAGAGGTAACGAGATATGCTTCGAATATGTTGGATTAACCCGCACCCGAAATTTTAGGGTTATGATTTAACACTTTTAAATCTGAACATGAAACATGATTGATACGCATTTTACCTACCCAACATATTGATAATGTTAATATGGTATGTCATAATAGTTTTTTTTTTAAAAAAAAAAGGTATTTGTGATTATATATAAGAAGAAAAGCAAAATAAAAAAACAAGAGGCTGAAAAAAAGAAAGAAATAAAAAGAGGAGTTGTTGATAATAGATTGAAGGGCCGAAGCTATGAGATGAGTTTGATTTTAGGGCGGTGGTAAAAATGACCCACAAGCAGCCATGAGAGGGCCTAAATGAGCAAAAAAGACTCAAGACTTCTGGCACATTGATAGGAACCCTATGCAAAAATAAAACTAAATTAATTACATTCACCCAAAAAAAAAAAAAAAAAGATTCCTAGTGCTAGCTAGATTGATCCCCCTCCCCTTCAACTTTAATTTCATCAATAGTTAGTCGGAAAAAAAAAAAAACACGCACACACACACAGCCCCCAGTAGCCCCATTAATTTTCTTTCTTTCTTTCTCTCTTTCTTTTTAGCCAAGGAAAAAAATATGTTCTCTCCTGTTTCCATTATGCCTAAAATTTTGTCATTTCTTTGATCTCTTGTCATTGTACACTGTACCTATATAATATTCAAGTCTTATTCATGATGTCATATCTTGTAATTACTAGTTTTAAAAACCTAATAAAAAAATTCAGGAGCATGTCATTGTGTTGTATCCATGGATTTGAAATTATGACCCCAAATAATAAGTCTGATCGCGTAATTTAACTGATAAAATTAAGACTTATGCGAAAAATATAAATTATTATTAATAAGATCCGATGAATAATTTCATACTAATTTATTCCTTTCATTATTATTTCTAATAAATTCGACATGATAAACAAATGTTTACGTTTCTATTTTTTTTAAGGAAAAGTAATCTTACAAGAATTATGAAAGAATTGCTCAAAAAATTTTCATTAAAATTTTAACACATTGTCAACCAATGCTTTTGTTTCAAAGGAAGAAAAATTCTCAATGAAAAGTTTATTTTGTAAATTCTATTAAATGGGCTGGAAAATTAAGAAGAAAAAATGTCTTCAATTTATTAAACTAGCGCATAATTAAATTTTTGACACCACCAAGATGGAAAATGATTTTTGATGATGATTAGAGAATCAAATATGAAATCTAATTGGGTCCATTTGATATTTAGCAACCATAATCCAACAAAAACTGTTAATTCTTGGACTCATGAGGCCGCTCCTTACCTAATAATTTTTGTTTTCTTTTTATGAAACAAATTACAGCTGCTCCCATTTTTTTTTTCATTTTTGTTTTTGGGGTGGGGTGGGGGTTGATGGCTATATGTTCAGGGGATTATTAATCAGATTAATGATGTAAACCTCCATTAATGTGATTATTAATATTTTAATGATCCTACAAAAATGTTCAATAGTAAAAATCTTCGATATATAATTAGTATCTTGTCCCTCAAGTAATATAATTATATACAGGAGCGGTCATGTATATGTAAAAGTAAAGAGTAAGAATGAAACATGTACAAGTCAATCAGCATGCATGCTTTCATCAAGATTGAGTACTGATGTGAAATACATATACATAGACATATATATATACATATACATGTCAACCAGTTTAATTATCCGTACAAATAATACGAGCAGTACAAAACGATCGGGTAAAGTAGGAGATTTTTTACGAGTAATGGACCAAGTGATTACGAGACCATGCAATATTGGACTAATATAATATAATGGAAATAATAAGCACGTTAATTGTCTTTTTGCAACCATGGATCATAAAACAAAAAATAAATAAAATGATTACAAGTACGAAGTATAAAAAAGGGGGGAGAGAAAAAGAAAGTGATAGTGGAGCTGGTAAGTGAGGTCCAAGTTCCAAAAGAGATTGATGCCAATTTCAGGCTATGTAAATGTGGGTCTTATATATATATACCCTCACCATCACATCTCTTTTCCCTTTTTTTTTATTTTCTTTTCAGCAAAAATTATGCACTTTCATCATACCAAGCTGCGCGGCCACTCTGCAAATCACAACACGCCACGTGTACTTCTCCGCTCCTCGTCTCTTTTTTCCTTTTTCTTTTTGTCACTGGGGAAAAATGTACACACGTGGGCCTTTCTTCTATTGCTAAACTATAGTGTGAATTAACGAAGATTGGTCGATTAATTACTAACTAATTTGAATTTTCAATGAGCTTATCCTAATAAATTTATAATTAATTAAACAATCATATATGGCAATTAAGTTTCCACGTTTAATTAGGATGGTGGGTTCTAGGCCTAAGTGCCTAACTAGCCACTAATTCTATGATTATGAAATTGTAAGTGATCATAATTTCCTATGATGAAAAATGAAAATGGTTGATAGTTATAATAAAAAGTCCAAATTTAAAATTTTTGAATTAAAATTAATAACATAAATGATTGACGATCAGCGATCCTATACTTTAAATGTGATATTATTATTATTGTGACATCTATAGTATAAAATTGATATTAAGTCAAAATATGTATAATAAGTTAATAAATTAAATAATGAATTAAGCGTCTTACTCTTTTTAAAACGAATTAACTCTTCTCTTCTTCTTTTTTTTTTCAGAGGGAAGATTTTTCTTAATTTCTTATGCATATTTGTTTCCATCATAGGGTCCATGAACACTCTTTTGAGCCATATTCTTCAAAGACAAAGGCTGAAGAAAGGGAAATTAAAGAAAAAGAAAGGGTCAAGAAAGAAATACAAAAAGCAAAGAATAAAAATTGAGAAAAAGAATTTGATGGAAAAGTTTGTCTAGAAACAGCTTATTAGCTTTGCGCTAATCCAAAAGATAGGAGCACTTCCTTTCAGATTGCAACTTAATTATACTTAGTTTTTAGGACAAATAAAATGTCCGTCTATAGTCAATAAAATCTTAATTTAATGATTTAAAACTGATATTCTAAATACATTAAATTTTTAATCCGATTTTCACGATTTTTACTGTATTACTATTATATTGTAACTTAAAAAAAAAAAAAAAATCCATCCACTAGAGATAGGCAAGAAATCCCTTCATCCCCATCATAACAATACATCCCCCTTCCTCTTTATTGTACTAGCACATACATCTTCATAAGAAAAAGATGTACAATTTCTAACAAATGATGTATCTTTCTAAAAAAGCAAATAATACATGTTGTTGGTAATGAAGTGTTCAATAACTAATTTAAATCAGATATAGAATATTTATCACGTCAGAAAGTTCTTACATTAAAAAGAAAAAAGAAACTAAGACAAAACACATCGATCAAATTATATAGGGATATACAAAGTAAAATTTTTACAAACTAAGTACTCTTTACTAAGTAGATTTGGATTATGTTTTTGGGAAAAAGAGGAACAACTTTAACTTAAACAAAAACATAGCTTTTTTTATCATATAGTACAACACATGATTTATTAACTTGATTAACCTTCTTTTTTGTTTAAGTGGTCATAGAGTAATTTCTCTAGTTGTTTGTGCACAAATGCAAAATTTTCATGTGATTGACAATTTATCAAAAATAAAATAATTTATTTATTTATTTATATATTGGGATGCTTTTTTTTTTGGAAGAAGGGACCCAATGAATGATGCAATTTGCGCTCCTAAATGCATCCTTTTGGTTAAATTTGTTGAAGTTGTAATGAAAATGTTTGACAGAGTAGTAGGGAAAAGAAAAGATGATAATATTTTGGCCTACAAAAATAAAGTTGGATGATGGCAAAAAGACTGAGGCTTAATTTATTTTATTTATTTATTTGTGGAAGAAAGACAATTCTAGCTTGTACAAACCCACTTTCTTTTATTATTGTCTACTTATCTTCATACTTGTGGCCTAATCTTTTCTCTCCCTTTTGCTTCCTCCTTCCTACCCCTCATCTTGCCCTTTTTAGGGTTTTAATGAAATGTAATGCCTATTTAGTAGAGTGGAGGAGTGTTAATCGAACATAATTAAACTTGACTTAAAATTGAATTAAATTTTTTATAATTTTTGTAGTTCGTCATATCAGCCTTCACACACTTTGTTTGATTACGGGTTTTTTAGATATGAATTTGAATTAAGATTTGGGGCAAGATTAATTCGTTGTTAATACCCTTATCGTAAAGTTTGTTGACTTATATTCTCATAGAATATCGAATTGTTTGTTTTAGCAGTATAAAAAAGCGGTTAAGAGCAATAAAAAGTGATATAATAATTTTCTATGTCTATTTAATTAAGCCAATGTGTACAAATATCAAATTTTCTATGTCCTTTTTGTGTGTGCGCATGTCTTAGTGTGTTAACTGTTGAATAAATACTTGTATATATAAATAAATAGTTAAATCAATGATATCTTAACTTAATGATTAAAACTGAAGTCGTAAGTATATTCTCCACCCTTTTTTATATTGTACTACTTTCATCATTTATCTAATCCAAATAATTATATAATCCAAAAAAAGGACTAATCTCATTAAAATTAGATAGCTCCAATATCATCTTATATAAGAGTTTTGTAATTTGTTACACGAGATCTCTTTGGTTATTTCACAATATATTATTGCCTCTTCTTATGAGGAGTATAATATATTAATGGAGGGGGAAAAATAGTGTCATGTTATTTTAAGGGGGCAAAATATGTGTGTCTATGTGGAAGGTGAATGTCAGAGTCAAAGCCTTGTAAATTGATAAAGTTGGTCCAAAAATAAGTACGAGTTTGGTATCCAATAGATGGTTCTAACAAATATAAAAATACCCAACAATTTTGTCGGTCTTTTTACACAGCTGCTTAGTGCATATGTCCATGTTTAACTAACCATTTGGCCTCTGATGTTGTCTGGGGACATTATCATCCATTTTTGGTTAGTGCACCCCCATAGGGATGAGGGAAGAAATAATACGGAAAACAAACAAGTCCTCTTGTTGGGTGATTATTTCAATTCGTTAAGCTTATTTTAACTGTAATATTTACATTAATTTATTTTAACTGTTATTTTAAACAAATTTTAAGAACGGTGTATTCCGTCAATTATTAATATATTCTAAATTAAACTTGTCATAAGCATCCTGTAATAATTATATTAATTTATTTTAACAGTTATTTTAAACAAATTTTAAGAACTCGTATATTCCGTCAATTATTAATATATTCTAAATTAAACTTGTCATAAGGCATCTTTATTCCACAAAACGAACATGCATCTTTATTCCACAAAACGAACGAAGTATTGGACTGGCTTATACTTTTAAACCATGTTCCATTTAACTTTAGTTTATATCTCCTTATAACTCCTTACACCTTTTTGTAAATAACTTTATAACTATCTTACAATTTTTCTTACAACTTTTTATACCCTTACAGACTAAATGAAACAGGGTTGTCATGAAATGAATCCTCTATAAGAACTTAATGGCCTTTGTATTCCCTCTTCTTCGCTTTGGGTTTCTTTTCCTTCTTGTTCTTTCTCCTCCATTTTTATGGAGGACAACTTACGCAGTAACCCTCGAAAAAAGGGTTACATCTTAGTTGTTGTTTTACCCCTTTTTTATTTAAAAAAAACTTAATGACGTTCTGTATGGTGATTCATTAGGTGGTATTAATATAAGATAAGACACTAGAAAAAAGAAAAAGAAAGAAAAGGAAAGGGAGGTCACGTGTGGAAGAGGAGAGTAAAAACATAAGAGATTAGGAGAAGATTACGGAGGGGGAGACTGAGAATCCAAATCCAAAGCATTGGGTAAATTTGAACGAGTAAAGTTTTGTTGGTTGAAAGTGAAGAGAATTTAGTGTGTATATATATATACATGGGATGCCTACTTTTGTTGGGGATTTCCGTGTGGGCTTGGCTTTGAATTTTGATATTTGAGCCAACAAGAGTCTCCCAATCAAAGCCTCCTTTCCAACTTCCCCTCTTTCTCTTTCTCTTTCTCTTTCCCTTTTATATAGTATTTGTTTTTCACTCTGCAAAGCACGCTCTCCTTAAAAGAGAGAGACTCAAAGCCAATACAGACTTAGGAATCCTATGCTTTTCTCTGCCTTCTCTTGGATCCTCCTTCATTCATTTTCACTCCCGCTGTAAATCTTCATTTCTTTTTTTACTTTTTACCTCCCCTTTTCTTAGTTTCATCTCTCTCTTCTCTTATACATGGTTGGTTACTAAACTTACTATTTCCTGCTATCTCTATTTGGATCGTACAATTAAGATCATCCTTCATAGCGGTTTGAAATCCCACTCGTAAACCCCGATTCAATCGTTCAATCGAAATTATAAAACTATTCTTGTATACAACTATAATCCATGGACACAAAAAGGCGATATTGTTACCTATGTAAATGTCATGTTTGTGTTAATGCAACCATTTAGGATATAATGTTATGACTAGTATTCAAACTTGCCAAACTTAAAGATACTATAAAAAGGCACAAAATACCTTTCCAAAATTGAGAGAAAGGAGACCTACTCCCAAACAATGAGAGAATGCTATAGTTTGAGTAGTGGAAGTCCTGGTTAGAACTCAACAATACATTTTGCACTGTCAAATATGCCCTCCTAAGAGCTCAAATAAACAACTATGGAGGGCCCTGGATCTGTGTTTGGCATGCCTGTGCTATGTTATGACTAGGCTAGGCACTCTAGACTCCACTAGTTCTCTGAAGAAAAATCAGTATATGTAGGGAGCAGGAGAAAGAGAAGATGGGGCAAGATAGATAACAAGAGAATTTACAGAGCAGCATGGTCAAAAGTCTCTCAGAAAAATAAAATAAAAATGAAAATCAATCTTTAAGGTTTGGTCCATGTATTTCTATCTATCCCTTTCCCCTTTCTTCTTTGGCAGTTTTCAGAGGAAGGGCAACAAATTGATGGATAGTTGAGCAGAACAGAACAGAACAGAGTGTATGGGGCTCATTAGCATTTATGTGTCAGTATACTGAGTGCCTTCCCCTGCCCCTCTCTATTCCATCTTTTGAAAGCACTGACAACATGTATCATTTTCTTAGGGATAATCATTTCATTATATTTTTATCATATATTTTGATTCTTGCAAGCTCAACAAGGTCCCATTCCCTAAAATAATTGAATAGGATACCAACTTGATTTACAAATAATTAGATATGCCAAAATATTGGGTTATACAAATCAAGATATAATTGGATCTGACAAAAACAATTTTATTTCAAATTGATACACAATTGATTCACTTGATAATGACTCGTACTTAAAAACAAAATATCAAATTATGAAGATATAATTAGAACACGACAAAATAATTTCTTTCAAAACCGACACATGATTCGTTCCCCTAATAGTGATTCATACCTAAAACGAAATAAACGATTCTAAACAAAATAACCCATTTTAAAACTAAATTCATATATCAAAATAAAGAATAATGACCTGACTCAACATGATCATGGCCTGATCTAATATTAATGTGATGAAATATTAACTCAACCCAAATCTGGACTGAGATATTATAAATCCTAATTTTACTTGAAATCTAAATGAAATCAACATGAATTGATCAAAGTCTTAGCGTAGGATAAACAGATTTTGACTTGATATGAAACCGATATGACTTAACCTAACATGAACAACCTATTTGCATTGGTTTAGACAATTGAAATGAATAATTCAATTCAATAAATATTGAGGGTATATAATGACCTACCTAGACCACATTAACAAGCTGGGAACACAGGAGTATATAATATAATGCAATCAATATCCCTTCATAATACCACATTCATGCGTTGGGGAATGGGGACAGTAATCAGGGGATGTTTGCAAGCGACAATCATACTCATAGACTTATTAAATTCCCAGCAAACAGAAGTAGCCAAGAATACCATCTTTTTTTTTTTAGTACTAGTTTATTTATTTCAAATAACCATAGTAGCTTGTATAAACTAAGTTATCCTTCAGAAGCATGCATTCTGTAATGTTTGTGGAATCACAGGACTCATGCATTCTGTAATTTACTCGGTCTACTACTCACACATAAAATAATGTCCAATACATGAAAGAAAAAGAAAACCAAATAAACCACAGCCTAGGAGGTGCCTAGGATTATTGGAGGAGCGCCCTATAAATACCAACTCTCTAGACTTCGAATTCGGATGAAATGTAATCATATCGGTGTCAAAGATCAGAGAATACGAGGAAAATTTTCAAACATTATGCTGTGGGTCACCATGATTAGTTTAAAAGCTCAAGGTTAATGATTGTAATCCGTATGGTGACTGTTGTAAGAGCAATCAAATATAGGAAGTAAAGATCTCTTAAATCATGTCATGTGTGTTTGGGGTTAATTAAGGCTATTGATGATGGTTTTTGATTGGGAGGTTTTAACTAAGCAACTTTCACATCAGGAAAAAAAAAAAATGATTCCCTTCAGAGCTCCAAGCTGTAAACACCACAGTGGATGGATGAAACTATGAAAGATTCCAGTCATGGGTATTTGATCTGTACTTTTGAAGTTCAAAAGCAGCAGGAATTGGACCTGTAGAATCATGAGGTTGGTGGTTGGAGGAGAATGGTGGAGCCCAAGGATTTCACAAGACCATCATATCATACTTACTGGCCCAAGCTGTGGAAAGAAATCCAAATCAGGTTGGCTTTGTGCTTAAGGCAGGAAATGGCCCATGGGTTTTCTCTTATATTCATATTAGGAAGCCCAATTCATGAGGTCAAAAGTGTGTTGTATGAACTAATATGTTGAACCTCCATGGACTTCAAAGCAACATAAAGCAAGCCCTTCAATTGCCAAAACTGGCCTTTTCATAGTAAGCTACTGCTGGACTTGAGACAATATAAGCGTCCAATAAGGATATATTTTGTTGTGTCAGACTATTTCATTTTCTGATTTTTGATATTGGTGTACGGTGCAGATGCAATTTTTAGTTTCTTCCTTGGATCTTTTAAAGTGAAATGAACAGTGCAAGGAGCCGAGCAACACAGTTTATCCCTAAAACTTTCGTGCTCCATTAACCCCTTCGAACTTTCTTTAAATGACTGACAGCTGTATATTTGCTTCCTGTGTATTTTTCCCCTATAAGCCCGGGTGCATAATCCTCCCAACGTCTTATGCATTTTGGTTTTGTGCATCCAGAAGGTGAAAGCATATACGACAAGGATTTTCCTAAGGTACATGGAATTCTATGTGGGATGACGTTAAAAGCAGTATCAGCATCAAAAAGAGCTGAGATATTCTTAGAGTGCATCAATCCACAGGAAATGTTCGGCCATGTGACAGAATGGCTGCAGCGTAATTTTAGTTTCATAGATCTGCACTCACGAAATTGCAGACTGCTATTATGAATATAAGAAGGTATGAATCGGACCTGAGGCTGCTGTGTAGGACACTAGGCAGTCTAGCCATATACAACCTTACCTCTGTTCTGAAAAAATGGAGGCAAATTCAAGTTTGCTGGTAGTAACATGCTTCTACACTAAGTTATTCACACAAAAGTTGATAAGCAGGAACTCAAACTTGCTCCACGTCCATTTCTAAGCAGCTCATTATCATGCCTCCCACAAGTTCATGCTCGTCATTCCTCCCTAGTTTCTTTCCTTGTTCCACCAAATTTCGTTGCTGGCTAACTACCATGTTCATTGTCATTTTCTAACTACTTAGCAAGTCTCTCAAAACTGTTCCAAATTGCCATTCTTCTGAAAGAATTGCAAACATATAGCCCGAAATCAACAAATCTCAATATACATTTTACTGCCTTCCACAAGTTCCAACAACTATGCAGCATAAGAAAGACTTCAGAGCACACGGTCACAAACAATTTTTTGGAATAATTGAATCCAAGCGAGGCTCATCTCTTTTCCCTCATTGAGAAGGAATAGGGATTTGTCAGAGAGACTCATAATAATAACATAAAACTGAAGTTCCTACTCTAATTAGTTCCCAAAGAACATCTTCTCCAATCAAACATAAATTCAATTTCATGCCTTACAGCATACAAAGAGAGAGCATGCACTAATTAAAGCCCCCAACATCATATGATACTCCAATCAATCACCATCAAATTTCTGAATTTTCTAAAATACTAAGCCAATAATGCATACTAGAACATCAAAATCACTATCACTTTCCATTTATTCCACAGCAATATGATACAGTTACAAATATACAGCTAAAGCTGGAATCCATATCCGACAGAAAAGGGGTTGGGAGGGGGTGTTAAAACAATTTACATACCTCCTTAATGAGTCCTACATATAACTCCAAGAAAGGGAAAGGCCTTCAAAAAACCCTTTTGGTCTACTCTCTTTGAGCACAAGAGGCTTCTCAGCCATGGCTACACAATACTTGGCAATCTCCCTAAATCTAGGGACACTCCTCAAATCAACCTTAGTCCCATCCTTGAGGGTGATGATAATGTCACCCCATGCCCCAAAGGCCCTGGGCACCACCTGCACATCCTTGATCACCTTGTAAGAGAAATCACTCCTGTCTTGTCCTGTCAACCCAGAAATCACAGTCACCCTCAAATTGGTGAACCTGTACCTAAGGAAGAATGCCCTTGATATAGCTGCTAGGGTTAGGGGTAGCCACAGAAGAGTGAGACCCAGAACCAAATTAGCAACTAGCTCCCTGTAATGAGTCCCCCATCGAAAAAGATCTTTTCTTGGGCGGATTTCGAGGTGGTTTTGTTGGGTTTAATGGCGGATGTGGATGTGGGTTTTTCGCGGGGAGGAGACTCGCATGCTGGTGATGGGTCGGAGTGATTTGATGGTGAAGGGTTTTGAAGGGTAAAGGAGGAGTCTTTGCTTGTGGTGGTTTGCGGAGGTGGAGGTGGTGGTCCGGTGAAGGGACAAAATTAGGCTTGTGGTGGCGGAGACGGTGGCGATGGTGGTGGATGACATGGTTTTGGGGCACTTTATGATCCGCTGGAGGAGTGGAAGGAAGTGTTATGTAGTTACAGAGGTCTCACACATTCTCTGTCCTAACAATTATTCTGATTCTGCCGAGGAGAGAGAAATCAGAAATTGGGTGGGTGGTTCACCATCTGCCAATTGCTAATCATCAAGACATTTTGGAGGGCAGAGCTTGATTTGACAAGAGTTGAGCAGTTCTTTAGACTTTGATTTAGAAATCTCTCATTTCTGGTATCTTCTTTTCTTTTGTTGATGGAGGTCACACTCATGAACTCATACTCATGCTCATACTCATACTCATACTCATACAGTCAGTCATACACTAGTCTACTGTGACATGTTTCTCTAGTCATTTTGGACATTCATGTTTCCATACACATTTCATTTCATTGAATCTTGCTGATATTTGGGTATCGCAATGGGAACTTTTCATAATTTTATTGCCAATAGTAGATAATTAAATAGTGAAGGCCAATACGATAAGGTAGAGACAGAAGTGAGTTTATACTAATTTTTTTAGGGTCTTAATTAATACTCCATTTTATTAAAATTGAGTTATCATATACATATATATGTACACTTAAAATTGAGTGATTTGTTATAAGCTAGATATTTGGCACATCGTCATTGGTTCTTTTTGTTCTATCATTTTTACTTTTTTATATTATCAAAATTTTTTTGTAACACCCACTTTATTATGAATTAAATTTTAATTATAAATAAAGTAAAATTCATTTACTACTCTTGAATGACTATAATAATCAATTACACTTTATTACCTATAAATTTTGATTATAATCATACTTAATATTATATTTTATTACATGTATTTTTTTAATGATTATCCCATTACTTCAACCGTTATAAAATTAAAATTTTTTAAAAAATTACTTAATAAAAATAATATTTATTGTATATAATTAATCTAACTGTTACAAAAAAATTATATATAATATATCTATTAATTTCAATATGAAAACTTATATAAATTAAATAAATTATAAGAATTATGATAATTATAGTATTCGAAATTCACCTAAGGTAGATTACTATTTTTTGTTTTCAATAAAAAAATATATAATTAGCAGGAAAAATTATATTGATTATCTTTAACTTTTTTGCTATTATAATGAATAATTTTGGTCAAAGGTATTACATATTTCATGTTTATTGAGTATATTTATTCAAGGTTGTATTATTTGTTTTATAAAAGGGTAAAAATTACACCATATAACATTAAAAGAAATTATGATTAATCCCTTGTTTTTTTAAATCAAAATTTGAGGTGTTGAGTATTTGGTCACCAAACACTATATGCCATTATTTTTCTTTTTCTACCAAAAATTTCCTTTACAAGAAGGCAATCAGCTACTACTCAATTGAATGATTAATCTCTAATGACGTTCTTCATCTCCATCGTCAACTTAGGGATTTTATAACAATATAATATCGAGAAGGCAAAGAATGTTGGAAAATATAGGACACTATTTTCAAAAGAAATTAATAGTTGTGTCTTTCATTATTTTGATGTTTAATTTTTGTTATTATATATATATAATCAAATGTGTTTATTTTATGTATAGTGAGTAATCATATAATTATAATATGTTCAAATTCTAGATTAATCGAGTAGGACCCTGTGAGATATTTTTACAAATAACATATCCAATAATAAACATGTATATATTTAAAGGAGTTTGGCGCTAATAAAGTGGAACCAATACGTATCAATTCTAAAATATGGTGGGAGAAAATAATGAGTTGGCAAACTATTTTTATAGGTTCGGATGATTAAGAATTTTTTTTTCATTAAGTAAATCAAAATTTATATTTTTCCTCCTAATAATTACCTTTAGATTATAAAACATACATAAGTATTCTAAGGCTAATGTCTCTAATTTATAAAAAAATATATATATTTAATATTTATAAAATATATCAACTACTTAAATAATAAGCACATATTCGTGCGAAGCACGGATTTATACTAGTATATACTTAAAATTGACTACTTTGATGTGAGCTAGACATTTGGCACATCACCATTGGTTCCTTTTGTTTTATCATTTTATTTTTTTATATTATCAAAGTATTTTTGTAACACCCACTTTATTACCTATAAGTTTTAATTATAAATAAAATAAAGTCTATTTACTACTCTTAAATGACTATAATCATCAATTACACTTTATTACCTATAAATTTTGATTATAGTCATAATCAATATTATATTTTATTAAATGTATTTTTTGAAGGATTATCCTATTACTTCAACAATTATAAAATTGAGTGCTTCAGCAATTATAAAATACTTAATAAAAATAATATCTATTGTATATAATTAATCGACTATTACAAAAAAAACTATAATATAATATATCTATTAATTTCAGTATTAAAACTTATATAAATTAAATAAATTATAATAATTATGATAATTATAGTATTCAAAATTTACTTAAGGTAGATTACTATTTTTAATTTTAGCAAAAAAAATAAATTAGCAATTAGTAGGGAAGATTATATTAATTATCTTTGACATCTTTTGCTATTATGATGAATAATTTCGGTCAAAGTTATTACCTATGTTATGTTTATTGAGTATATTTATTCAAGATTTTATTATTTGTTTTATAAAAGGGTAAAAGTTACACCTTATGGCATTAAAAGAAATTATGATTAATCCCCAACTCTTTTTTTTTCCATCAAAAATTGAGTTCTTGAGTATTTGGCGAGCAAAATACTATATGCCATTGTTTTTTTTTTTTTCCATCAAAAATTTCCTTTACAAGAAGCAATAAGCTACTACTCAATGAATGATTAATTCCTGAATGACGCTCTTCATCTCCATCGTCAACCTAGAAATTTTATAACAATATAGTATCGAGAAGGCAAATAAGGTTGGCAAATGTAGGACACTATTTTTATAAAAAAGTAATAGTTGCATCTTTCATTATTTTAAAATCTCTTTACATACCAATTACTTAAATAAGGTTCGCTAATGTATATGATTTTATAAGAAATGTATTTAATATTTATAAAATATATCAACTACTTAAATAATAGCACATATTGGTGCGAAGCACAGAATTCGCACTAGTATATAGTTAAAACTGAGTGATTTGATATGGGTTAGACATTTGGCATATCACTATTGGCTCTTTTTGTTTTATCATTTTTTTTATTATTATCAAATCCTTTTTGTAACACCCACATGATTACTTATAAATTTTAATTATAAGGGAAATTAAGTCCGTTGACTACTCTTGAATAACTATGATCATCATTACACTCGTATTACCTATAAATGTTGATTATAGTCATAATCAATATTATATTTTATTACACTTATTATTTCATTACTTCAACACTTATAAAATTAAAAAAAATTTTAAAAAATACTTAATAAAAATAATATTTATTGTATATAATTAATCTAACTGTTATAAAAAAACTATAATATAATATATCTATTAATTTCAGAATTAAAACTTATATAAATTAAATAGATTATAATAATTACGATAATTATAATATAGTTATAATTTAAATTATTTTAATTTTAAACATTCTTTTTTTATCAAAATTTTTTAAAACATTCAATTATCTTTATTTTATTTCATATATTCAGTTATATGCAACAAACTAAAATTCATTTATATATGAAATGAAAAACTATCATTGGCCATTCAAATTTTACTTTATCCTTTTCAGTTATTCAACTAATTAATAGACAACATTATTATTAATATACAATATTTTAGTTTTGACTCATAATATCATATGAGAGCAAGAATGTCAATTACAGTTAAGTTTCCAAAACCATCCTTTTTGTTGGAAAATTAGTGGGATACTAATTGATTAAGACTAGGAATTGATTATAAAATGGGTCAAAAAATATACTCCTATTAGGGTAATCCTTTTACTTCTCTTCTTTCTACCTTTTTTTTATTTAAAAAAATCATTTTGATTTTATTTGCATATTTCTATATTTTTTAAAAACAATTTATCAGTTATTGTTATTTTCATAGTTTTTAAATTTTTTTACATACTATTATGTACTTTTATTAGATTAGTGTAAGCGCGGTTCACCGGTACCACCGAAAACTCTCATTTCTTGAAGCGGAGTAGAGTATGCTTTAGGAACTATCTGAGCTGCTTTGAGTGCCGGTGCTCGCAATTGAGACATTTCCTCTCCCCTAATATATATATGTCTTGATAATGTACATGATTTTACAATTATTAATATCTCCTTTTTTAATTTTTTGCTTATTTTAATTTAGGTTTATTATTCAATGGATGATTTAATTACATTTTATTTAATAGAATTTAGTGTTGCTTAATTAGTTTATTAGTCAATTAATTTATTAGATTAGTGTAGTTTTTGGTGACTCTTTTATATCATTCTCTTTAAGATTTATTTTAAAGTTTTATTAGGCATTTAACACATATTATTACAAAAAAATTTTGTTTTATTGGTTATCCAAAATTCACCTAAGGTAGATGACTATTTTCGATTTTCAAAAAAAAAAAAAAAAAGAAGTTATCAATTAGTAGGAATAATTATATTGATTATCTTTAACCTTTTTTTTGCAATTATGATGAATAATTTCGATTAAAGCTATTACCTGTCATATCTATTGAGTATATTTATTCAAGGTTTTATTATTTGTTTTATAAAAGGGTAAAAATGACATCATATGGCATTAAAAGAAATTATGATTAATCCCTTACTTTTTTTCATCAAAAATATATAAAATATATCTAAATATAAAATATATCAACTACTTAAATAATAGTACATGTACTGTACGAATCACGGGATTCACACTAGTATATATATATATTAAAAGTTGAGTTGAAGTAATCTATTAGCGACATGTAGGATGCCACGCAGGATGTTGTATAGGATGCCTAATAGGTAAATTCAATGTAATTTTAATTCAATTTAATTTTGTGATTATTCACATTAACTTTAAATATAATGGACATTATACTAATCCAAATATAAAAAAATAACAGAGACGTATCTATGTACTATTTGTAATAAATTATAAAATCTAATATATCAATTTATTATTATTATTTGAAATTTTTTTAAAACTTATAATTAATTTTTATTGTTATAAATTAATTAAAATTAATTATATTATTAAAAATTTAATTAATGCCCTAGTATATATACTTAAAACTGAGTGATTTATTGTGGAATAGACATTTGGCACATCACCATTCACTCCTTTTGTTTTATCATTTTTCTATTTTTATATTATCAAAGTATTTTTATAGCACTCACTTTATTACATATAAATTTTAATTATAAGTGAAATGAAGTCCATTTACTACTCTTGAATGACTATAATCATCATTACACTTTATTACCTATAAATTTTGATTATAATCATAATTAATATTATATTTTATTACACGTATTTTTTGAAGGATTATTCCATTACTTCAACACTTATAAAATTAAAATTTTAAAAAAAAATACTTAATAAAAGTAATATTTAATGTATATAATTAATCTAATTGTTATAAAAAAAACTTTAATATAATATATCTATTAATTTCAGTATTAAACTTATATGAATTAAATAAATTATAATAATTATGATAATTATAATATAATTATAATTTAAATTTTTTAAAATTTTTTAAACATTCTTTTTTTTTTTTATCGCAAATTAATTAAACATTCAATTGTCTTTATTTTATTTCATATATTCAGTTACATACATGAAATGAAAAGATATCATTGGCCGTTCAAATTTTACTTTATTTTTTTCAATTATGCAACTAATTAATAGGCAACATTATTATTAATATACAACATTTCAGTTTTGACTCATAATATTATATGAGAGCAAGAATGCCAATACAGTTAAGCTTTCAAAATCGTCCTTTTTGTTGGAAAATTAATGGGATATTAATTGATTAATAGGAATTGATTATAAAATGTGACAAAAAATACTTCTATTAGGGTAATCCTTCTACTTCTCTTTTTCTACTTTTTTTTTTTGTTTCAAAAAAATTATTTTGATTTTATTTACATATTTTGTCTTGATTCAATCTATCATCTAGCGTCCTATCTTTCGATTAAAAAAATCTATCAGCTATCATTACTTTCATAGTTTTTAGATTTTTTGACATATTATTATGTACTTTTATTGGATTGGTGTAGTTTTCTATTAACTTTAATTTATCCTCTCCCCTATTATATATATGTCTTGATAATGTACATGATTTTAAAATTATGAATGTCTCCTTTTTTATTTTTTTCTTATTTTAATTTAGGTTTATTATTCAATGGATGATGCAATTAGATTTTATTTAATAGAATTTAGTGTAACAACCCGACCCTAAATCACATTATTTATCTTATTAATTATAAGATTATATAATTGAGCGCGTGCACTTCAATTCGATATTTTATATTTAAATTATTTTTATATGTGTGTTATGCATCTCAGGCGACGAAGTGGCCTCCAATAACATTTCATATTAATAATTATAAAATTTACAAATATGTATAAAAAGAAAATTTAGAAATTCGCAAAAGTATATAACGGGTATAAATTTAAAGATACATTGTTATAAAGTTATTAAAGGCTATATTTTAAGCAAAGCGTTACATTTAAAACAAATCGTGCAATCTATTTATAGCGTTATTAGAATGAAATAAAATAAAACAAAATAAATAATAAAAATAATGAAATAATAATAATAATAATAAAAATCAGAATAAAATAAAAATCAAAGATTTTTTATGAGGAAGGATCCAGATTAAACTCATCGAGCTATTTACATTTCCCTTCGCCATTCTTCCTCATCTCCAAATTCGTCCCTCTCGCTTCCTCTCCCTGTCGTGGCCCACCTAGCGGCTATCCGCTAGCCACCGAAGCCTTGCCGGTGCTTGCCCGGTGTTCGCCGGAGCCCCGGTGTACCGCCACCGCTCCACCATCTTCTTGGCTTCCAACCCTAAAATTCAAATTTGCACACTTATTTATTTACTTAGTAATTGTAATCGTAAATTGAATCATATGATTTAGAAATATGTTTGTGGCGTAAATTCAAAGATTGAATTGGGAAAAACTAAATTGGTATGAATGATTGAGGTTTGGTATTTTGGTAGATTGATTGTGTATGAATGTAAATGAATGAGATTTCTTTTGGGGAAATTGTGATCTAGTGAATTGAATTGGGGATATATTGATGTGAATTTTGGGTAATTTGATGGTTTCGTTGCATTTTAGAACTGGCTATAATTGAGCAAAAGGAAGAAAATTGTGTAGGGAGACTTCGATTGGATAATAATGTGTGTTGAAGTCATGTAGCAATTCGAGCAATTTAGTGCACCTGATTGTGAGAATGTGAACTTTGTTGAGGAAACGATGCATGTATCCCTAAACTAAAGTATGTGTATTACGGCATATGTGGAATTGAGCAAATTAAATTAATTTATGGGAAGTGAGGTGAAAAGTGAGTTAGTGGCAAAGATTCGAAGTGGTGTTAGGGTGCAAAGCTAATCGAATCAGGAATAGTTAATAATAATAATAATAATAATAATAATAATAATAATAATAATAATAATAATAATAATAATAATAATTAAAAAAAATAATAATAATAATAACAATAGTAATGAGAGCATATATTTTGTTTGCAAAACAAATTACAATAGCTAAGATATGATTAGAAGTTCAAAATAAAAGTTTTTCGATCTAAGTAAGGTAACGAGACTAAATTGTGTACAACGTCAATAATTAGCTTAACAAATTTCTTGTGCAAATTAGAGGTTGTGGATAATATTTTTAAACGGAAGTAACACAATAGAGTTGAGTATAAAAATCTTAATTCTATCGATTACGTAATAAATAAAGAAAATGAAATAAATTGTCAATGCTTATACAAATCCAATTAGTAAAACTTAAGAGATCCATTATTAACAACAAAAATCTATTTGAAACGGAACTCAGGCCACTTCCATTGCCGAATAGTCGCTGATCCGTAAAAGGGGAGAAACAAAGATTCGGTTCGAGTACGTTCATTGCTCGTATCTTTCGAAAACTTACATGTTTCATCAAATCCCAACATTTCTCATATATATAACTAATAATGAATCATTTGCAAATTAAGTTTTGCCATCTAATCAAGTGGTCCCCGCCCAATTATCAATTATCGGGGCTTATGCCCATCAATTATCAATTATTAGGGCTTATGCCCAACTCGCGCGGTTTCAACTCTGGTTCTCGGTCGGCCCCGGAGGTGTGCACCTTACTAAGATCGTATCAATTATCAAGGGGTTCCACTTTCGGATAATAACCGGCAAGCAAGTTTTACTCATATTCTCTCCCCGATTTCAAACTAAAATGAATTGAAATGCGCGCGCTCAATAAAAATGTTTTCAAAGCGGTTTTACAAGTGCAGAATGTTCGTACCGAGTTTCGACTCATTCTTCGAAACATTTTACTGTTTTTGTTTTTAGGAAAACCATCTCGTGAACTGTCCCTTACCTAAGAAGCTCGAAGGAAGCAAGACCTAGTTGAATACTCCGTTACAATTGTTCTATGATGGGTTAGATACTCACAATGATTCTCCTGCACATCTAATTTTGGGTTTGACTTAGAAGGTAATTAAATAATGTGTATTTCGTCACGGACTATTGTATTAGCTTGTTAATATCTATAAGGATGTAGCGTAACCGTATTTTGGGACTAGTTTATTTAAATTGTCAGGCTTGACTGCTCGCAACGCAACATTCAATGTTTTTCGGACTTATTTAAGCATAACCGAGCGACACGAGGTTATGATGGTATTTTATTTTGGCCTGGTCCTATTATTAGGGCGGCGGTAACGCCTTCGGTCGTTAACTTCCGCTGCGACCATACCTAACATGCTTGAATTAGAGGTTGTTAAGTAATGGTGATTGGGGCGTTACATTTAGTGTTGCTTAATTAATTTATTAGTCAATTGATTTATTAGATTAGTGTAGTTTTTGGTCACTCTTTTATATCATTCTCTTTAAGATTTATTTTTAATTTTTATTAGGCATTTAACACATATTTTTATAAATATTTATTGGCTATTTAAAATTCACCTAAGGAAGATGACTATTTTTATTTTCAACAAAAAACAAAATTTAATTTAGCAATTAGTAGGAAAAATTATATTGATTGTCTTTAACGTATTTTTCTATTATGATGAATAATTTCGATCAAAACTATTACCTATGTCATGTTTATTGAGTACATTTATTCAATGTTTTATTATTTATTTTATAAAAGTGTAAAAATTATACCATATGCCATAAAAAGAATTTATGATTAGTCCGTTACGTTTTTTCATCAAAAATATATAAAATATATCTAAATAAAAAATATATCAACTACTTAAATAATAACACATACCGGTGCCAAACACGGGACTCACATTAGTTATTGGCTTATAAATGGTTGAATCCTCAAGTCACAAATTTTCTCTACTTATAACTTAATTTGCTTGAAGAAAATAAGTATCAAACCATTTAAATATATGTATACGATTTTTTTAAGTACCACCATAATTTATTGGACTTATAATGAATGATTTTATTCCATAACGCCCTCCTTAACCCTAAAAAATCTGAAAAAAGAAACTGAAAAAAATAGATAACCAACAAGCAAATAGGCTGAACCATCTGGAAAGCTGATGTTTGAGAAGTTATTGGGTCAGCCCAGTGTGAAATTCTGTCTATGGGCGTTAGCCCAAAAAGGATATCCTTTACACTACGCGAAAACTCACATCAAATTCAGATAGACCCATAACAATTGAACCATGAATGTTTACGTCCGATCGAGGTGTCGGAATCTATAATTTAGACATAGTCCGTGTATAAGGTTTTTGTCTTAATGTTCGAATTGTCCGAACCCCAAAATTAGATAGATATATGAATGTTTTTCGTGCGAATCATGTATAAAAGCTAATTTAGATTGAATTTAAATTCAAATATTTGATAATGATTTTTATAAACTTCATCGTTAAATTAATTAACACTCATATAGACATATGCCTACCGGAGCCAAGACTACAATGCTGGCCAACGCTATCTTTCATGTTTCAATCGTCATCGACACATACATAACTATTGAAAATTGGCCGAAACCAAGCTACTATTGGTCCACAAGGATTATAATTTTCCCGCCATAATTTTTCTATATTCATAATATTCAAATTTGGAACCCTAATTAAGGAAAATAAATTCAAAATACATGAACTCGCAATATTATTTAACCCTTTTTTTTTGTTGGATCAAGGTGAAAATCTTAATAATATAAGCTAGCTTTTTCTAAAAAAGCTATACGTCTTATTTTAGTATATGAAAAATAATAGTCTGAATAATTAAATCATAGGCATAGAATTATATTAATAAAAGATTATCCAATATGTATATGTGCATGTCTCTGGGCCAACCCCAAACAGAAAGAGTTATATATGCAAATTCATGTCTTCCTGTTGCCCATGCCTAATCAATAGGAATTCTCAATATTATTAAATATTAATGATAATAATACAAAAAATTAATATTAACATGATTAACGAATTAATGAAGAAGATTAGCACATGACATTAATTATATGGGTCCTCTCATGCATGCTTTTGGATTTAGATGGGGTTTCATATCATTATATTCTATTCCATATTTCCATGCTATCTCCACCCCCACCCTATTTTTAGGGGTCGGTGTATTTTTTTATTCTCTAAAATAATATACTTGCAAATTTAATTTCTTCCACATAATATAACAAATTACACCTACATGCATACTAATTAGTTTTTAACTTATTATGAAAATATCTATAAAAAAAACTAATTATGAAATATATTTTTGGAGTAATCTTTCATGTATTTGAGTTGCGATTTCTTTCCTTCTATTGTATGTACTATAGAAAGACACCTCATAAACATCTCGACTTAGAGTGCTGTTCGAACTTATATACAAAACGCACATAAATATAAATGAACATAAAAGAGCAGAAATAAACATAAATAAGTTGTTAAATAACAAATAAACGAACATAAACAAATATAAAACATAAATTAATTTTGTTTTTCATGTAAATTCGAATAGATAATCCAACTTTTAATACTATCATTGTTTGTTAGAGTAGATTAATTGTTACACTAATAATTGTTTGGGTAGCGAATAACAATTTAAGGGGCATATTGTTGTTATAATTTAGCCAATAACTTATAAAAGTTTGATAAGAGGTTGAAGAAAATATGTCCGGTAAATTAGCTGGGGGCGCACTTGATTAATATAAAATTTAGAAGCATGAAAAAGCTTTACATGCTAAGGATATATTACGAAGTGATGAAATTGCATTGGTTGGGTTGGGTTGGGTTGGGGGATTATGAAGTTGTAGAAGGGAATAAGAAAGAAATGATTAAAAACTAGTGTTGGCTTTACTGCTTCAATTAAAGAAATAAATAATTAATTAATTGATTAATTTTCATGTAGAGAGATCAACCTGAGAGCTGATTGATTAATCATTTGGTTAAAAAGTTGCACTGATGATAATTAGCATTCATATGCACTTACTTCCATAAAAATGTTTGCCCTAATCATTATTTTTCTGTGTTAATCCATCCATATTAGAATACTAAGTTTGACTCTTATATTACTAATATTTTTCACCGCTGACCTAAACCCTACATGATCATTTGACTAATTATTACTTCACCCTTCTTCTTTTTCTTTTTCTTTTTTTTGGGTGGAGGGGTTTAGAACCTTCTAGTATTATAATATTTGGGTTTATTTAGATTAACAATTTTTCTGATCAAGATAAAGATTATTTCATAGGAGCTTATATTTTTTATTTATTTCAAATTTAACATATGATAGTGAACAAAATTTAATCTCGAAGATTAAAATTCTCAACTTTTTCATAATGTTCTTTTTTTTTTTTTTTTTTGTAATGAACGAATAATAATTTTTGCAAATTAAAGTAAATTGAATGAAAAGAAGATCTAAAGTTTCTTTTGGAGCTTCCATGTTGTTGCTAAGCCAATTGCCCACCACATGCCCCTGTTCATATTTTTATTTTTTGATACATAAAAAATGGCAATAATTTATAATCCAACATGGCAGGGACTGTTTGGTTGAATTAATTAGTGTGCAATATCTTCAAGAAAATCCACTTTAATCCCAATTTAAACCACTAATCACGTGGCCACTTGAAAGAGCATCTATACTTAATTAATAATTAACTTGATCTCCCCACTACTTGATTTAGTGATTCAAAATTATTTATTTATATTTATTTCTGTAAAAAAAAAAAGAATTAAAATATGTTGACATCTGAAACAACACTAATCAAAATGGGAAAATATATTTTCCATCCAGATTCCTCCCAAGAAGTAGTAATCTGTACTATGTTCACATGATCCCAGGTTAATTATTATAATTTTCTGTTTGATAAAAAACAATAATATATATATATATATATATATATATATATATATATATATATATATTTTGTTGATGTTGGTTATAGAGCTTGACCCGTACTATCCTATGAGTTATTTTGATATGTTGAGATTCTCATGTTGTGGAATTTTACTCTTTTGAGGATTAGCTAAAAAGGTATAATTTAATCGATCTACTTTTTTCTTTGGTGTACTAATGAAACTCGTTTACAAAGGTTTATTTAAATACAATATATTAGTTTACATAAATATTTATAGGAATAAGGTTGCATACATTTAAATATTTTATATTTTACTAAAAAAATAAATTATACTGACAACTATTATAGTTATACTACTGAACATACCATATGAAAAGTTTTTAAAATTTGAAAAGTTTTTGAATCGAGCCACTATTGACTCAGATAGGTGGGCGAGGTAAGGTTAGTCACATCTTGATTAAGATGTTTGTGTTAGTTAATGCAATGAGGAGAATTGATGTACAAAATTGCCTTCAAAGGTACATTTATGTAAAATTAATTAAGTAGTAGTACTTATAAAGATTTATACCAATCCAAGGGCATTAATTCCCGCCCTTTAAAATGCTATGTCATTTCAAATCAAAGTACATTGATGGGACTCAGAATCGATGGCAATTGTTGTGGAGTCAAGCCACTATATTCATCCCCATACTTATCACCATATATAATTTCAATTTTATTCTATTTTCTAATCATGTGATGTGATTTGAAGTATATACAAAAATATCCATTATTTCTAAAAAATTGTCATATGTTCAAATTACCCCTCCATATAACCAATATATAAAATTGAATAATTTTACATATTATTTTTCCCAGCATTTTTATTTTGGTGATTGGAATTTTAAATATTTTATGATATGTGTGTTTATTGTTTCTTCTCCTATAAAATCTACTTTTTAATATAAAATATATTTCTATATTAAAGAAAAAAAAATAAGGATTATAAATTTCTTATAAATTTTACAAAGTGATGACTTAACATGCAAATAAATTTATGAAACTATTTTTGTATTTGCATCAAGAGCTATCAAAATCAAGTCGAAACAGTTAAATGTCATAAAAATCTATAAGATAAAATAATTTATATTAGAAATTAAGGTGTGGATGATTATATGATGTAAGTTTATAGCATTGTGGCTTAATTTCCACCACATCTAAAGGTTTGAGATCCATGCATAGGAAAGACTTTTGTTGGGTGGGGGACTCATCTTCTTGGGTATAAACAGTAGGCCCACATTTTCTTTTCTTTTTTTCTTTTTGGAAAAAAAAAAGGGAATCCCTAACCATCATCAATCTCATCAAATAGGAAGGAAGAACCAACTAGTTGTAATTTATATATGAGCTAGTTTATCTTAAATTAAATAGGAGTACATATATGAAATGCATCAACAATTAGGTTACATAAATTCGATCTTGTAATTTATACCTACAAATTTCTTTAAATGTATCAATTGATTCATAGTAAATTTGATCTGTGAAAATTTTAAAATAAAATTTTGATCTTTTATTTAAGTTTTGGTTTAAATTTACTTTTCAACCTTTTTTTCAAATATAAGGAAAAAAAGTCATAATGTTTTCATTTAGTTCATCTTATAATTTTCAAACAAATTTACTCTAAAATTTCCGAGTTAAGGTTTACATTTAATATTTTATAAATTTATGAAGAGTCTACAATCTTGAGGATGGACGATAAAGTCCCTTGCTATCGCAGCCGCAGCAGCCTCTATTGCTACTGTGAACAGACAGATCTGTCTGTGTTCACTTTTGTTTAGGCTTCAAAATTTTTAATTACTTTTAAAATTTGATAACATCAACATAACTTTTTGAAATGGCAACCAAAAAGCTTATACGTAGTAAACTTACCTACTGAGGCCTTATTTAATTTATTAGAAGATTTGTTTCACATTATTAAATTAAATATTATAAAAAATAAAATTTAAATTTAAAATAGGAAAAATTTATAGAAAAAATAGTTGTAGATACTAGTGTAAAAAAGCATTAAATAAATAAGTAAATTTAAAAATTTTAAATTTGGTTTTTGAAAGATATTCATATAAACAATGAGAAAAAAAGAAAAAGATATTTGGTTGTGAAAATAAAAGGTGGAGAGCGACCAATTCCGACTCCCCTCATTCTGGCACCAATTCTTGTGCTCCACCTCGGAATGTGTGCTTTTTAAAAATACAAAATACCTGTAAAATAAAATTTCAAATTCTCAAAAAGGAATTTTATTTTTTGTTTACGAATTTCAAGTAGATTTTGTTCACAGTTCTGTTCATAGCTGTCACCATAATAATAATAATAAAAGTACTACTTCGATTAAAAAGAATATATAAAATAAATGAGGGGGTAGTAATTATGCAGTGATTGATGAAATCATCTTTTGATCATTACCTACTTTTCCTCTTTATACCACTCTGCCTCTCTCTATTACAATATTACTTTTTACCATTCCGATTCATCACCTTTCTCTCTCTCTCTTCAATTAAAAAATGTCTACATTAATTCGATAACGTATTATATGTAGTTAGGAGCATCTATTTCTCGTTATATATAAACACATAGTTTGACAAATGAAAAAATAAGGGAAAATTTCTCTCTTATGAAAGCATATGTTTCAAATAGCATTTAAAAATTTATACTTTGATCCTCCCGGTTAGATACCACAAATAATAACGGAATAATTGATAGTGAATCCAGAAGGAAGAAGGGTATAAGAAAACCAAGTGAATTGTGTAAGATTATCTTCATGAATGATTATTTTATTGATAATTGACGTTTTGTGAAAATATATTAACCATTTTGTTATTTTGATTATCTTCTTAATAATTAAGAACATATTGTTCGTTTCAGGTATTACAACTAGCAAATAAACCATTAAAAAATAATGGTATTTTGTAATAAACGATATGCTAATATTAAAATGAAAAAGCAAATTAGAATTCATGAGTGCCACTATACTTATTTTAGTTCTAGTGTTGGGTTACATATGTTATTATGACATAGTCTCTACCAGTACAATTTGATTCGACTGTAGTGAAGAAACAGTTTTAGAGCTTCAACTTCCGTGTTGATTTGATATTATAATATATCACCATATAAATCTCATAAAACGAAATTGAAAGAGAAAGAGGTTCCCTCGAAGGGGAAGGAGGATTCCCCCTTCCCCTATAATTCAAAAACACTTATCCTTTTATTGCTTCTCCATGATGATCTAAAAGGAAAACCCAAGAGGACAAGGACCCCTTAATTCAATTTTGACATATTTTACTTTATACACCCATATCAAAAATATCCATTCAGAGGGAAGAAAAGGGGAAAATGGACCTACTATGTTAAATTGGTAACTTCATTCCTTAAGAGATCATCAACAAAATATTTGCTACCCCATGAGGGAGGGAAGAAAAAAAAAAAAAACGGACTCAATTGAAATTCTGTTGCTCGAGCCAGGGGCCCCAAAACCCAGTTTGATCATCAATTCCACAAAACATGTTGGTGAAGTTCTCTTCCTTGACTGATGGTGGCTGTGGGCTTTGGAAGAGTATTTGGGCCACGGGCGGCCCATTGGACCTCATGGAGGCCGGTGGAAAGAGGGTTCGACTGGCAGCGGCAGTGGTGGCCGGGGGATGTGCAGAAAGATCTAATGAGCTTTCAGTTGTGGTCGTGGGTGTCCTTGAGATGTCCAACTTGATCTCAGAGCTGTTCTCACTCCTATTGCTGCATGATCCTTCAGTCTCCTTGTTTAGATTGATTGATTCTGTGGGTTCCCTAGTTTTTAACGCTATAATCTGCCAAAATTTTTTAAAACAACACAAGTTCAATTCGAGATCGAGCACGATTTAAATGACAAGACTAACACCATAACATACAAAATTCCCATGTAAGGTTCAGGTTAATTTTTTTGAATCAAGTCAAAATAAGGTAAGATACCCTTAGGGTCAAATGATTTCAGACCTAGGTCTACTTTCATTGGCACTACAAATTTATCAAGATAACGAAGTACAAGCTTGGATTGGCACAGGTGTATATACACAGTTATGTGAAATGAAGAGGAAACGAAAAAATAATTGATGATTGAAATCAAAAGAAAAGTAAGGAGAATGACTTTTGTGAAATGGGCACTTTTTGAAAGACACAAATGAGGAATCAATCAACATACCCTGAAAAGGTAACACTCAAAAAGCAAGGTGATGGAAGAATAATGGTGCTCTTTATCAAATCAATAAAAAGCAGATAAATGGTTTTCAAGAACAAGCAAAGTTTCCCAAAATTGTAACACCATCAATGAAGTCAAAAAAATTTAATTCTTTCTTGAAACAATCATTCAAAATTGAATCAATTATTAATATTACCTCTGCTTGGAGTTTTTGATTCTGGGCTTGCAGGGCTTCATTATCAGCCTTAAGGGCATCAAATTGTCGCTTGAGAACCTCATAATCTCTCTCCAATTGCTTAGTCTTCCACCTAGCTCTCCTGTTCTGGAACCAAATGGCAATTTGCCTCGGTTGCAGCCCAAGTGCCTTAGCAAGTTGCATTTTCCGCTCTGGCTCAAGCTTGTTCCCTAGCTCAAAATTCTTCTCAAGGGTCTTGACTTGCTCCATGTTAAGCCTCCTCTTCTTCTCTCCCACTCCTCCCAATTGCGAGCCGTCATCGGATAAATCCTCCTCCCCTCCATTGTTCACATTTGTTTCTTCACACATGTCGATACCTGAAAATGACATGGATCTCTTCCCCAGCATTGGCCCAAGCCCACCTGGTCCAACTGCATGCATAAATTTATATATAATCATCAGGGGACAGAAGAATACTCGAGAGGGAAGAATACTCAAGGGGGCAGCTATGTTACTAGCTCAAACTCTTTTGACAATATTAGGCGTATAACTCAACTACGTTACTCAATTCTGAGTCTCAGATGCCAGTATACATCTACTCTAAACTCTGCACATCCTGCCTAGTAAAGAGTCTAGCTAGCTAGGGTATTGGTTTCGCAAGATACCCACAAAGAGAGAGGGGGGAGAGAGAGAGAGAGAGAGAGAGAGAATACCCTGGAAGTCTTGGGGAGGGCAAGTGGGGAGGAAGGAGGAGAGAGAAGGTGGGGGAGGGTGGTGGTCAGTGTCAGTGGGAGCTTGAAGCATGAAATTGGCAGGGAAGAAAGCCATGCCAGTACAGGTAGGACTCATGACCCTGCTGGAATTATGGCTAATGTTAGGCAGATGCTTCTTCTACCACCACCTCCACCAATCTCAATGACTCTGCTCTTCTTGATCTGATCCCCATGTCATTATCTTCCCATAGAGAGAGAAAGTATCAGTTGCAAGAGAAGGATGTTAAAGCTCAGAGAAATAATGAGTTTTCCTTTTTATCAAAAATGTTGAGGAAACTATACAAGGTTTTCTTTTTGAATTTGATCAAAAAGCTGAGATGCACTATTTGCTAATATGGACGGTTTATATACCTTACTAGCTATAAGAAGAGTTTCGAGCCGGGGTTCTTTTTGGGGGTGGGAGAGGAGGGAGGTGGTGATCACTTTATGAGTCTTCATAGTAGTCTTTTATATTTAATAGGCTTTTTTGACACTGGAGGAATATGCTAAATTTCTCTCTCTTCCACCATAATTTTTTTTTCAAAATATGATATGTCAGATTTCAGAGCAGTATGTCCTAAATCCTGTGGTTACATGTATTATAAAATTCTGAGCCAGATTTAACTGTAACTAAGTTGTTGTGATAAGACATCTTGATGCACTAATGAACAATCTCTATGAGCTAAAGTTTTAACTCCAAGCAGTAAATAGAAAAAATGGAGCAAAGGTTTCTTAAGCCTCTGCATTTTTATCCATGCTACAAGAGTTACTTTGAACTTGTCCAATTTTAATTAATTACACTGCATAATGCATAGGTCTTGCGAGAGTATCATCCATATGTTCTGAGTCTTAAAAGCAAGAAAGGTTATGGCTTTTCAACAAGAATGCCTGTGTGTATTTGATCACTCTACTAACTAACGACTCCTTGACAAACTCCACACTAAATTAACAGCCCATAATGTACACGGCATTCATGTTTTACTTAATCCTCCTCACATCCGTCCTAGAAAGCAGTATTTCTAAATGATACATTCCCTTCGTTTCACAATAATTATCGTTTTTGGGCTATAAGTAAATACCAAGAAACACAAATTTATAACAAAATTTATGATAAAAAATCAAGTTACTTCAAGATTTAGTTGTAAATAAAGAAAACCAGTGGAAAAAAGGAGAGAAAAGAAAGTAATTAATAACGACAAAATTAATAACCTAGTTTATTGGGATTATAAAATGATAGATATTATGAAACGAAAAATGTTAATTAAAATAATAGATGTTATGAAATAGACAGTATAAAATAATTCAAAAAAGTTAAACCTTTCAAGAAGTTTAGAGTCAACAACTTGGATTCCATTTGAATTATCTTTTCAAGGTAAATTAATTGAAGACTTTAAAAAACTCTCTCTGCTATAGGTGCAAAGTCTAATTGTAATTGCTTAGAGACAGTTGTTCATGAGACATAAACAAGTAGGTTGTGTCATGCACAAAGATGGATTCCACTTGGTGTTAAAGGGCAACAAACTATTTGAAAGTTTTCCATAACTAATTGTCCTCTGTTTTATGATGGAAAATCACCTTTTTCAATAAGAAACCCCACCCTCCCCCCAAAAAAAACCCAAAGAAATGTCAATAGCCTAAACCTTTCAATGTCAAGAATCTAAACCTTTCAGATAGATAAATAGGTGCCATGAACATCTACAAGAGTGGACAGCATTGAGGGTTCACCTAGGATAGAGGCCTCCTTTGTGTATTATTCTAATGGTTTTTTACGACATAGGTATTGAGTAATTCAAATGGGTTGCTTAAGAGTTTCAAGAGAAATGAGGTGGATTATGAGGTGCTGTTTTATAGCATTATCTTCTAATGAGAGAGAGAGAGAGAGAGAGAGAGAGAGAGAGAGAGAGAGAGAGGAATCTAGGGGATGGGGGAGATGGGGCCTAAGAAGGGGCAGAGTTTGCTACCTAACCCACCAACAGGTAATGTGAACTAAGGACGAAGCTCCTTTCCCATCACCCATTTTTATCCCCCTGTCACACCTCTCCTTGCCCCTGCTCCTGCCCTGCCTCTGCCCCTGCCCTGCCTTGACGTGAGAGAGAGAAAGATAAGAGGACTCGAGAGAGGTGGGGAAAGATGAGATAAACATGTGTTTGAGAAAATGGCAAAGTGTTTGATCAGGTATCATTTCCCCTCTCTTTGGCCTTCAATTTCTAATGGGACTCTTGAAAGATATTCCAAGCAGTTTGTCTCCCCATCTAGATCGAATCAAACTAATACCCTAAAGTACGACCCATGCGTAATATTGTAGGACAGCTTAAATGGGACATAACCTCGCTCATAAATTGTTTCGAAATTGTACCCTTAGTATACTACTGTGAAGGCATTGATTTAGCCATTACTACTTTACAACAAAAGCAATAGAGGACCATCAAACGGTCACTTTGCTCTAACCTAAAATTTTAAAAAAATATTATCCAAAAATATTATCCTCAAATTCCATTTCTTAAAAAGATCAAGGAATCAAGAAACATTGTGTGGTTCAAATGCTATTCTAAACTTTGATAAGAGGTTTAATTCTGATCAATTTTTCAGACTCTTTGAAATGCAGCCTAAGGAATGCATAGTGAACATCATTATGATTTTGCTGATAGGATAAGAAGTATATTTAACCCATTATACCTAATCCAAATTAGGAACCGGAAATTTCGCTTGGTGTCCCTCTTCCAATAGTTCCTCAAGACTCAGAAGTCTCAAACCACATCTCACTTTCCAAATTTTTCTTGTCCATATCAAAACTCAGAAGTTGTAACAATCGAGACAGACATATTTTTAATAGCTTTCTCTCCGTCAGCCACCTCAATAGATATTTCTCCACATTTACTACTTCACATTGTCCCACATTTGCATATTAAGATCAATGACACCTAATACGTGGTGTCACTAATTTATTTTCATATATTTGGTTAAAAAAAAAACAATCAATGAGAATTTCATAGAAGGCAATAACACAATAAAACGAAAATTTAAGTTATATTTTCTGACCTTCTCTAATCTGACTAAGAATCTCCGCAAACCAATCCAGTTCATTTCCCAGTTCCACCATAACTAACTACCCCAAGCACCCTTTCTTTAGGAACTGAGGGAGAAACAAACACCAAAATAGGACCCAAAAATAAGAAAAGAAAAAGTGGACCAAAGTTCAGCTAAAATAGACCCAAACATTGCTTCCACCACAGGGTCTTTGCTTGAATTCTCAAGAGTTTGGTAGCTTTGATGAGTCCACTCAATCATCAAGTGAGTGGGTGCCCCGAATAGAAGCTGTGATAGAGATGTGAGTTAAAGCTACTAGCTATGGCTAGGATAGTTTAAATGGGACCATGCATATTTTATCATACCATATCAACCTTAGCTAAAAGTCTTAATGTTTTAGTTTTGAATTCGCACACTTCAATTGTTTAAATGAAACTAATCATAGTATTAACGCTGCACTTTCATGTATTTGTAGGTCTACATACCATGCATGTACCCTTTGAAACAAGAAGAGAAAAAAAAAGGAATGATTTTACTTTTATTGAGACATGCAAGATATACATCAAAACAACATACGATTAACGTAGTTGAAAACCAACCCCTCCCCAAAAACAGGATTCATAGCAGTAAGAAATTCTCTCAATTCTCTCAACTTATAAGGTAATAAACTCAGTTTTCAAATATAAAAGATTTGTGAAATGTTGCTCATAGGCTAAAAGTGGGTATGACCTATCTTACGATTCCTAAATTTCAAGATGTAGGTAGGGTGATCTTCATTATATAAGGACATCAGTGAGGTGGGCGAGGGAATTCTGCAGCCTTTTTATTTTCCCTTTTATGATTCATAGGAATTAGGACTCTATAAAATGGAGGAAAAATCAAAAGATGTGAAATTATATATACAACTAATTTAATTTAAATTGCTGGATAAAATTAAGCAAACATTGATAAGTTTATTTTCTTACTAACTTTTAACTATAAAAAATTACACATAAAAAGATCATAATAACAATACTAAAAAAACATTAAGATTATTTCTATTCCAACATAATATAAGCAACTAAAATCGGGTTAAGTAGGAGAAAACCGTATGCCACCTATCGGGCATTTGAATATGACTCCCACGAGACTTAGGAGAAATTATTCCTCTTACTCTCTCCCCTAGTCCTCCTAGTTGCCTTATAGACCTCACAAGCATTTCTAGTAATATAAAATAAAACAGAAGAAGAAAAACTATGTAGATGGAGTGGTATGATCCCCTCGAAGTCCTTAGGCTCAGAAAACATTACATGAAAGCATAAAGTTTAAGGAAGACATTAGACACATATTTGGTTTATTTGGAGTTGTGCATGGACATTGGAGGGGTATCTTGATTCATGGACACATGCAAATGCTAAATGGGTGGAAAAGGGTTTATGTTTAGTTGTCAAATTGCATAATTCTTTGCAATAAGAAGAGAATCAAACCAAAAAGAATGTAACCCCATGGAGAAAATTTTCAAAAATGGGACCCGCCAAACACCATATTCTGCTATTGGTGGAAGGTGATGGTGAGGTAGTGGGAGCCCACCAGTGAAAAAAATAGGACACCCAAAAGTTTTTTAGCCCAAACCAAAAAAGAAAATATAAGAAAGAAATTGGGGGCAAAGACAAAGCAAGTCTCAGTGCCATCACATGACTTTATTAGTTGGAAGCTGGAAGGCTACCCCATTGGAATTGGGTGGATCCATGTTCTTCAGCCCCCTTAAGAGGTCACCCTTCCCTTAGAAAAAGGGGAGAAAACCTTTTTTTTTCCCCCTGTTTTTTGAATTATATGTTTCTTTAAATAAATAACTTTAAATTTTATATTTAAGAATTTAGAAAGGGGAAGAGTTGAATCTTCCCATCCACATGGCTGGCTGCTTCTGGTGTGCTCAGCTTGCACTGATCCCCATGTGGCTGTTTCCCCTTCCGTCATCCTCTCTCTTCTGATAGCGATTCGTCAACCACTAGTTTATATATATTTATACTATCTTTTTCCTTTTTTTCCTATCTTTCTTTATTTTCCCAATCAATATATATTACAGTATGGGTTTTGCAACTTTTGTTGGCCATAGCTAGTTGAACTAATAAGCAAATTCTATCTTATTAAAAACTTTGCCAAAACTTACCTGTACACCTTGCTTTTTACACGGGTAAAAAATTATATCATAGTGTTGGTTAAATGTAAATTTGTTCACTAGTTCAATCCAAGTCTTCCAACTTCAAACATATAGGCAAGATTGGACAATGTTAACGTGTCTGGTTTTCTTACTCGTCACAAACAAAAAGAAAATGGTTCAAAAGCACAAAAAAAAATTCAAATTGCTCCAATTGGCCAAGTTCAATCTAGCAGATTTACAGGAGTGATCTAGATTCTAAGTCAACTCGATTAATACATTTGGTGAACCAAAGAGACTGGCTCAGCCTTGAGCTGAGCTGTAGACCACCTCAGATCAGAAAAATGGTTAGGGTTAGAAGGTCTGCTAGTAAAACAGAAGTGTGCTTGGAGGACGACCCTCGTACTTAAGAAACTAAGAAAGGAATGAAATTAGGACTATGATTCTTTCTACACCCTAGGACTAGGAGTTATGGAGTACAAAATACAAGTGAGAGAGGCATCTGTTTCTTTTAAATTGGCTTTTATATTCTACTAATAACTTTTACATGGGTTTTTTGGGGGGGTGTTACAAAATAATGATGTGATGTTATTTAATGCCAACCACTTGTTGTCAATTATAACGCAGCTCTGCCTCTATATATAACTCGTAAAACTGATTGATAGGGCTCTGGGAATGTTGTATTCTAATAACTGTGTTTTAGCCTTTTAGGGTCATCTATAGAACGTTTCTAAAAAGCAGTAGTTTTGATACCCACCAAACCTTTCTGAAGTGACATTTAATTTGCACACTACCCTAGGCTAATCCTCATGAACTCTTGTTGATCAATCTACCACTGTTTCCGTTTGTACATTATTTACTGTTTACATTGATTGATCATCTCTGACAATGTAGTTTACTTTCAAAAATTTTCACGTCATGATTCACAGTTCATAAATTTGATAAACCTCACACATACATACATAGAGGTACACACACAACAGTGAAAACAATTTTGGGAAGATGGATCATGTTTTAATTATTGGTACATGGGGAACATAATTGGATGGCTTTTACTCTTTTATTTTATTTTTTATTTTTTAGTCTATTCTATCAAGTTACCTTGTTTCAATTTTTTATCTGTTGTATCAATCATGTCCCAATATCTGCAAATTATTTTGGAAATGATGCCTAAGTGGGATGCTCCCACAATGTTGCATTGGTATGAAAACTGAAGTGGGTTGTTCCTACAAGGTTGCAGTGGTATTGATTGTAGTTCAATTGTATATATTGCCAGAATAGCTTAAGTGGCCACGGAAGTGAAATCAGTAGTCTCACGAGAAACAACAGCCCCTGGGTTTTGGTTCATCTATGTTGGATTAATTTTCATATCAAGCCAAATTGCATCATGATACTCAGATTTAGTCTGAGTCAGATCAATTCGAATGCAAATCGTATTCAAATTCACTGATGGTATATCCACTAATGAACTTTGAGAAGTTATATAATCTGACATATTTCACCAAATTTCAAGTCGCTGCAGTTTTGATATAGTTGTAACTGGGCTTACTTTTGGGTTTGAATCTGTTCCACTTTCAACTTATTTAGTATGAATAATCAGATAGTTGGGCAGAGTACGTGACAGCAAGGAGTTGGTGGGGAGGGGGTTACCTTGAAATCCAGTGTGCATCCTCTCACAGATGAAGTGCTCCAAGATTAGAGTCCTCAAGTCCATCGTAAAGCCCATCACTTACAATACAGTATATCTTTTCACACTATATGTAAGGGCTCCTGCAAAAAACACCAACAAAGTTTGTGAATATGCTATTTACTTATAATTATCAGAAAATATTATATAAAAAGCAAGGTTCACGTCCTCTGTAAATGCTTGAAGATTTCATAGGAAGGCAGTTCTCACCTCCTGTGTATTTACATCAACAATGGCCCTATGTATTTACTAGTTATTTCCTCCCTGCCCTCCTCTTCCCCTATTTTTTGTGATAAATTTGGTTTTGCTACAAGCCACGTTCTTTGAAAAAATGAACCAAAAGCTCATACAAGGGATAAGTTAATGAAAAGATAAGCTGCACATACGTGTACAGATGGTGATAGCAACTGAACCCCTCTAATGACACAGATTGTATGGCTGCTTTCTTGTGGTTGCTCATAATCATGTGGATTAGCAAACTGAATGCACCCTCTTTAACTACTTGATCCTAGGTGTTCACTTCGGTGGCATTCCAGGAGCATTCCCATCCAATCAGTAATGAAAACGAAAAAGAATGACCAGGATAGCTGCACGTAATAGTATCTATTAGGGGCAGGGAAAGAAATAAAAACCATAAGTTGCACTGCTATTTGGATCATTACATCATCATCTACTTCAATCAACAAGTAAACCATAAGAATGACAGAAAGCACAGTAATTTAGGATCCTTGACTGACAGTGATGTGAGTATCGGAATTTAACCAAGACTTCTAAATCTTCCATATTGTATCATGATCAATATATGTGATGCTTATATTAGCTATCAAGTAGACTAAAGGTCTCAAAAACTCTAGGCTTTTAGTATGCTAACATTGTTGTTTGGACTAGAGGAAAAAAATTGCTTATTTGATTGACGCCTTGACTGTTCATATAAAATGAAGGAAACAAAATGTGGAATAGTGGGCACCTCTTAATCTCTTGCTGTATGAATAAACACTGCACAGAAGTGATTCTGGATTTGCCATTATATTAGTTGGAGGAATGTTATTAGGTGTATGGGCTGGCCCAAGCTCCCTCATATTTTGACAACCCTTGTTTTCCTCCATAGTCAGCAGGACTGGGCTAAGCTCCCCAGATTTTGATCAAAGAATACCCTATTGACATATGAAGACCCATTCATCGTCTTTACTATTACATTGTGCACATCCAAGTAATTCCATACCACAGCTTCTACTCAGGATGCCACAGAAATCAATTCGTTTATCCCCTAGTACATTGAGCTCTTCACCAAGATGATAAAGCTAATTTAATAACCTGCATTCCTTGTATCCCATTGCTCCAAACAAGAAGAATAATCTCTAATCCCCCTCCCTCTGAAGAATCACGCCACTAAATAATTTATTGAAGGAGCCTTTTATGCACTATTTATAGTTAATTCTTCCAATGAAAATTTTTATATTTAAACGACATGAGGACCAATAAAAAAGGCTACAACCACGAATCATTGCAACAATATACAAAGTCCGACGATCAACGGCCATATTCAATCTCCTCACATCAACACCTACTTTTCGCACACATCTCGTTCTGAACATACATGCTGAAACCCCAGTCAACTTATCATCTAATCTAATGTAATCTCTTCCTGCTATCCAAGAGTAGGATTCCTGTCCTTGAATGCCGAAGGACTTACGTATCCTACGAGCACTACTTTTGGTATTTGCCTGGGAGAACTATTTCAAATTGCTAACTTAATTCCAGGAAGAAATCAGTTCTAATGTACATGTTCCAAAAACAGTTCCCATTAATATATTTTACAACCATATAACATTTTTAAACACCCTTTCGAAAGTTCATTCATAAAAAGGATAAGATAAGGCACCCATTACTTCAATTTCATCTACAAGCAGATATTCTTCGTTTGAAAAAAATTGGCGAAAAAAATAAAAAGTTAGAACCATTCGCTGAGATGGGAATGGAGTGATAACTGCTATATGTGCAACATGATTCTGCTGCACAAACTAAATAGATAAATGTAATGTAATGTTCGGCTGGATGTAATCAATTGTAATCTCTCACTCCGACTCTGACTCCGACCTTGCAAGAACTCTGGCAAACATCAGGTGAAAAATCACACAATCACATTCTGTGATTGTAACACCTAAATATTTAAGTTATATTATTCAGAAAACTGCGTTATCCATGCAGCATCTAGCTAATAGTAGCAAAACAGAACAAGAGTAAATTGAACGTTCCGTGAGAGCTCATTCACCACAAAGGCATTTGCCTCGACAAAATATATTCACCATTTCCGACCGAATTGAGCCAAAGGCACAAAAATTCAGAGAGAGAGAGAGAGAGAGAGAGAGAGAGAGAGAGGAAAGGGAAGGGACCTGATCATAAGGACCGAACTTGATCGCACTACAATGATGCAATATGGAACAATTCGCGGACGGTGGAAACCCTAGTTGGTCGTCGAAGCCGATCCTCTGAAAATTCAGATACAGGAAGTTGTTCACAAACAGAAAACTTAATCGTAATTCAGACATGGAATTTGATGATCGAAGAAAAGCGGTTGAATTTTAGGGAGCGGGGAAATTTAAGATTGTGTCAAATTTGGGCGGGTAGGGTAATAACTTGCCATTGTTGAATCTACAAGCGAGTTAAAACTCGCAAACTAGAGGATAAGGTAGAAAAGAATCACGATTGGGTAGTAAAAATACCAGTGTGTCAACAGTACTTTACAATTTTGACTTTTGATAATATAAATAAAAATACAATAAATTTAGATTTGTTAGTAGGCTTATTTGAATCTAATTTTGTAGAGATTTTTTTATAAAATTTATTTTTTTTCTTATAAATTTCAACATTAGATATACTTTTTGCACAAATTGCAAATCAATTGGATAAGAACTTAAGGCGGGTCAAAAAGGAGTTTCTTGTTTTAAATTTTTAATTATTTTAAATTGAAGATCTATGTGATACATGTCCATGAATTCACAAATGGCAGAGGCCCACGAAGCCCGCCCACATGACGAGTGGCCCGGGCTATGCAAGTCTCTTGCGCTGCTCAAGTTCTTCGTTGTTGGGCTGCTCATTTTTATTTGGAGAGACTTGTGATTAAAAAAAAGTTACTATAAATTATATGTATGTATAGATTGTTAGAACGAAATACTGAAATACATACTGTTTTAAATTTAAAATTCATATCGGTGTGAGTCCCATACCTCATTTGTAAGTAAATATAAAATAACGAAGAATCATATTGCTTAGAAAATATAACAGAATTACTATTAATTTAGTTATTTTATAAAATTTTAATAAGATTTTTAATTCAAAATTTGTTTACACGGACCTTTTTGGTTTTGTGCCTCTCTATTATTGAAAAATAAATTAACTTTTTGCGAGTGTTTAATCATAATAATTGAAATCAAATTCTTTCATTAGGTTTAGTGTTTATGCAAATTGGCATAATTTCATTGGGTGGAAGGGATTATTGTCTCATTACGATATATTCATTAGGAAAAGAGAGACAAAGGGAAATGAAAATGACATGGATTTACAATCAATTATTTAAAGTAGTTGCTCAAGGTTATAGTTTTTAATTTATATAAGAGTTTGTCATTTAACACATATTAGCTAGCATTGGTACGACAATGCTTTAAAATCCTTCATATGAGTTGGTCCCATTGGGCTGCCTCTTTGATTGAGTATATGCCCTACATGTTTTTCCATCCTATCATTTTGAAATTTGAAAGACTTTGTGGGTGTTTTGTAATTAGGGATCTTTGTTTGTTCTTGTTCTTGGATTCAAGTTTTGATCGATTCTCATGAATGACATTCTAATATATAAATTAGCTTATGTAATAAAGTACTGTAAAATAACATCAATCTTAATCATTCTCTCGATTCTTTTAGAAAAAGTTCGATACAATGTATTGATGTACTATCCAGATATCTCGCTTGATTTTTTATTTTATTTTTGTGTATTCTAAGAAACTTAGCAAACATACCATTTTAAATCTAATATTCCAATAATGTCCCCAACAATTTGAGTTTAGAAATCTATTTTGAGTTAAAAAATAAGAATAGTTTGGAAAATTAAAAGAATTAGAAGCTTTCTTTTTAAGAAAATGGACATTAATTTGGGACTTTTCAAACAAAAATAATGGACATAAGAACGAAACATTTCCCTCCTGCAATAATACTACTGAATTTTTCTGCTATATTGTAATTCATTAGGTTTAGAGCGAGTATTAGGAAGTGCATTTGGACTATGCCCCCTGCTTGTTTGATGTATGCATATAACCCACCGAAATATATATATATTTTTTTAAAAAAGAGTCAACGCATGAATAGTATTTTCATTATTGTGTCAAAATAATGCATCAAACTTTAATGTAGATATATAATTTATTTGGAAAATAAACTCTAACATATATAGGTATACACATGTATTTCAATATGAAAAGTACGTGTTGAGATAATAATTTGTATGAGAACATGCCGATACACATGTATATTTATGTAAATGGTATACATAAAAGATACATCTTTCTATGAAAAGAGTCGATTGACGGGTCTTACAGGGTCACTTCCAACCTCAACTCCAACAAAAAAAAAAATCAACATTACCTTAAGTTCTAATACTAATTAGTTAAGAAAAGAGGTCATTTCTTACCTATTTTGAAAAAAAAATATTTAGTCACCTTCATTATCATGAACAAGGGTTTTAATATATGTACTTAGGGTATGTTTGGTTGGATGTAATCAAAGTGGTAATGTAATCAAATTGGTAATGGTCATTACATTACCATGTTTGGTTATAACTTTGTAATGCAATCAAAATTGCATTGTAATTACATTTACCTCTACCTATGCAATTACAATTACTTAGACATTTATTAAACAATTATGATTACATCCATCCTTGGGATCAAATTTTAATACACTTCTAATAATTCTCTCTCTCTCTCCCTCTCCCTCTGTCTCTCTCTCTCTCTCTCTCCCCATATCATTTTCTCTCTCCTCCTTGGCAAGCAAAAAATTCATCCATTTGAAAACGAACTTGATTTTCTTTCTTCTATTATCTTAATATATGATATAATCGGTTGGTCATTAATAGAAAAATTCAACTTCAATATTTTGGATTCAAAATTTAGCTATTCAATTAAGAAGATAAATGAATCTTAAATTAAAATTTTTAGATCAAAAGTTTTTTACTTGTTAACATTTATCTTTAATTCAATAAATATTTATCATCAATAAAATAATTTCAATTGGTATTTTTTATAAATGAAAAAAATTCAAAACTTAATTATATGATAGAAGAGATTTAAAAATCTCAAATATAAATTTAAAATTTAAAATTTTTTTATTTGGATAACATTTATCTTCACTAGGACAAACATTTATCGTCACTAAAATAATCCAGTTGATCTTTTTACCCCCAAAAAATTTAAAATTAGAAAATATGATACAAAAGATTAAAAAAATCTCAAATATGATTTCGAATTTAAAATATTTTCATATGGATAACATTTATCTCTATTACGATATTTATTGCCATTAGAATAATATAATTGATATTTGCCACAAAAAAATAAAACTTAATTATTTGATAGAAAATATTTTAAAAAGCTCAAATCTAAATATGTAACTCAAATTTATATTTAGATAAAATTTATCTCTACTACAATAATTTAATTACTATTTTTGTCATTGAAATAATTCATTACCTTTGTGATTACATTACACTTTTTATATAACCAAACATATTAATGTAATTATTATCTCATTACATTGCATAACGAATTACATTATATAATTGATTACATTACACTCCTATTGCATTAAATCCAACCAAACGCCATATTAAAGCCTAATTAATCACAAAACTAACTGAGTGAGACTCATGAGCCTTTAACTTGTCACATTAACAAGTATAGACCATAATTTGTTCAAGTTCCCTTATGTCATATTCGCAAATTAAACATTATTATTGCACGACAATAACCAAATAATCATTAAGTAGCTATGGATTAGAGTCTCCTAATCATTAGACATAAATAATCCTTCAACTAATCAACCAATTAGGGCTCATTCTCTCCTAATTGTCTCTCATGCTTTCTAGATATATTAGTACCCGGAAATGTCAAAAAAATGTGCGTGAAAAACTCTCTTCCTCCTTGAGCAGTCATAATTCAGATGAGATTCCAAGCACATTTCCTATATTTTCGTACAGCTAAGGTTTGGGGTTTTCCATGTCGTAAAGGTCATATTAAAACCACAAACATATTACATCAATTGCCAATTCTGATGTCGGATTCTAGCAACTTGTACATATGTACCAGTAAGTGTCACAATCACCATTCAAGATCCTTCAAAAATATTGGCCGGTTTTCCATCTATGATACCGATTTAACGACCGTATTTGTTTTTCGTTTGATCTGACTGGATCCATACTTTCACGGTAAATTTTCAAGACTTCAATATACTCATATAAAATTCTAAGTATTTCATGTACATTTGGATTAATTATTTGATGATTTGGGAAAACTAAGAAATAATTTTGAATAAGACTGTCTTACAATGGAAATTGAGATATTTGTACGTCATATTACTACACAGTTGTATTTTAAGTATTGTGAAAGAAAGTTAAGAATAAATATATAAGTGAATCAAATAAGTAATAATGCAAAATATTTTATTATTTTATAACAAGATGCTAACATCGACTAAGTAGCTAGTTAAGGACTGAAGAGTTGGATTTCTCTCACACAGTCTGTCTTAAATTTGGTCTAGCTGGAGACCAAACCCTAGATAGAAGGGAGAGCAACATTTTAAAAATAAAAAGAAAGAAAAATAGTAGTAATAATGTTGACCAACAAGCTAGGCCAAGGCCAGGGCAGGGCATTGGAATAATTAAAAACTATCCAGCTAATATATAATTAATTTTAATGTAATTAATTAATGCTACATAAGTAAGCTTCTAATGATAGCTGCTTGAGCGCTGTCACTGTCTGTTGAAGCCAAGAGCTCAGATAACCTGTCACTTAGGTCATCCACCTCCCTGTGCAAGTTCCTAATGTAATTGCATGTCTCTTGCAAAACCCTATTTGCAGATACCTGCCCACCAAAAAATTCAACAAAACTACATATATTAGGGTTTTTCTTGCATTTTACATGTGTATTCTCTGTAACTCGTTACGAGTTTATTGTTATAGGTTTTATCGATTACAGTTTCTAAATTTCACTCGGTAAATAAATAAATAAATAAGCAAAGCATTGCATTGCACAAATGGTTTGGGGCATTTGAATTTTGTTATTATGAGGTGAATATCTAATATGCATACATATGAATGATAAAATAAAAGATGGATAAAAATAATATATCCAAGGGGAAGATAAGAAATGAAACATAAAGAGTCCCACACCACAAGGAAATTGTTTGCTAGTTGCACCACAAGATAATAAATGTAAATCCCTCTATAACATGGGCATTCATATGGCAACAAGCTAGTCGATACATGACACAATATACTTGTGACTTATCTACTCAACAAAATCAAGGCCACACAAAATTTATTCTTCTTCTCTGCCATAATACTTGCATTGCCCCAAAACACAGCCATTACTCTATATTACTATATGTATATATATATATATCAAAACCAGAATGTCTACAACTGAAATAACGATCAACAATGTGTGAGTGAATGAAGAAATGAAAGAATGAATGCATATATAGGTAGGGTAGCAGGGATATACCTTGTCAGAGCCTCTCCTGCGACGTATTTCAGGAATAAGTTGCTGCAACTTGTGAACAAGGTCAGCAATTTGATCATCACTTATCCCTGAGACACCTCCTGATTGCCTCGACCGTGATCTTCTGCTAGACATGATGATCTGATGTTGTTGATGATGATGATGGAAGCTAGCTAGCTAGAGATCCAAGGGGGCGATGAATGTGGAGAGAAAAACAAACAAGTCAGAATAAGTTTGTCAGAGATATAGAATAGTAAATGTATTATGCAGGAGATGGGCAATGGTGGTGGTTGGGGGGGTTGGATTGAAGACTCAGGAACTGGGAAGTTTGTGTATTTAAAGGGAGAGGAGGGACAAGTTATGGACAAAAGGATGAGGAAACCATGAAGAAGAGGGAATGGAGAGAGAGAGAGAGAGAGAGAGAGAGAGAGAGAGAGAGAGGATATTAAGCAAAACAGAGAGGGGTGTTGGAGGTGAAGAAGACAGGTGCATGGGAGAAGGCAGTGGGCAAAGGAATGGGATTTTAATACGAACATGTAAGAGAGAGAAAATGAATGAAGTAGCTGCTAGCAATGGAAACGGAAAAACAAGGGAAGGGAAAGGGGATTGGTGTTGTAGGGAAGTGTCCTTCTCTAAGTGTCCCCTGATTGGGGTTAGACGTCAAGTGGGTTAAGGGAAGTATGCTTGTTTATCACCAAACGACGGGGGCCTCTTTGTGTCAGCCCCAGCACGCAACCCCATGTTCCCCCCTTCATATTCATTCATTCATTTCTTTCTTTTTCATTTCATTTACTATATACTCTTTTTTTTCCATTTAATTATCTATTTATATTTCTATAAATTGTAGAATATATACGAACAAGTGACATGCCTCATTATACACAAATATTGTCTAAACCCTGTATATTGTACAAGCTCCTTGAGAATGCATACACTTCAATAGTGGGACTGCTTGAATTTGAGAAAATTTCTAACTAGTCACACAATTTATGATACTATACCAATGAGCTTATCCAACTAAATGTTCGAGAAAATGATTGATTGAAATTCGGTCGCGTAAATACATTTTAAAGACCTATATACTTTGTACTCATAAGCACTTTCACAATATTATTCAAATAGGTCTTCTGATGCGATTTGATCGTGTTAAAATAATTATTGAATCAACCATATATTTAAATAGTTCATTCACACTCTCTAATACGTATCAAGTCATAACGTAGTAAAATTGGGTGAATACTTGGAAAATAATCGCCCTATGTTAAATAAATATTCAACTTCAAAACCTAGCCAGATAATTATCAACATAAGGTTTCTTATTTTAAATGGAAAAAAACAAAGAACCCCACATAGAAGAGAAATGTGAGACAAATAAGGGGTATTAAGAAATAAATAATGATTAATTAAGTATATGAAAGTAAAGTCACATTAATAATGTTGATTTGATTTGTCTCGGGCTTAATCCTGCTCGACAATGCAAGTTCGTGTAATGTAACCATGCTTTAATGGGTTTATTTATATTCGTGATTAAGTCGGCATAATATATGACATTATTTTTGGAATTATATCATTCTTATTGTCGAGGAACTATATGTCGACAGTAAATTATCATAACATACATCCCCTTAAATTTATCAATATTAACACATATTATATAAAATTTCTTTACAAGGGATTATTCTATTTTGTAAAGTATAAAGTATAAAAGTTACATATAAACTATTCTATAAATTGAAATTTTCACCAAATAATCATTTTATCTTTGATATGATATTATTTTGGAATGAAAATATTCTATAAATTGATTCGTGAATTCCATCTAAAAAACATTTGTTTGTAAATTATAACCAATTTATATATGGATCCATATTGAGAAAGATGGGAATTTATATTTTTGGGTGCATTATTATATATTCACAATGAGATATACTAATATACCTCTATTTTAATTATTATATACCTTTTCAATTTTTGTCAAATGATTTTTATTTATTAAATCACTAATATTGCAGTCAGTTATTCATTATTCATTCATGTAATTATTTTAGGGTAATGTTCGAAATTTAAAATTAGTTGTTATAAGGGTAAAATGACCATAAGTGTACCATATCCCAACATTGTAGCAAGGCAAAATGACTACGCCCATGGTGGCTACAATACTACAACATTTCTAACACAATATAAGCATAGGACGAGTGTCTTCATCCAGAGCCAATCTTTCAAGAAAAATTCCTCGTGTTAGTTTTACATATCGAAACTTGAAGTTTCAGTACTTCATCCAAGTAATACAAGAAAGTTAAATGTTGCATAATTATTTTTTCCTTATCATATGAAAAAAAAAAACTAAAACAGGTATGCTTTTCGTAATTGACGATATTCCGTATATAACACCAAATTAAATAAGTCCTAAGTGCAATCTTTTTTCTTTAGGTGTCCAAAGATACGCTTGATGAGTATGCGATGAGAGTGTGTGAGATGAGAGAGAGAGAGAGTTTGACATGTTGACTAGTCAGGGAAGCCCTCAGAGTAATTCAGAATGAAGACAAGTAAAAAAATTCTTCTGACAGAAAAAAATTATGTTTATAGGATTTTATCAGTTTATCACATTCACAGATTTAAGCTAACTCGTGCCATCTTGGAACCATGCATATATACATCCACCCCATATATATATATATATATATATATATATATATATATATATATATATATATATATATATATATATATATATATCCATTATAACATTTCGCAGACAATTTCGTTGTTAAGTTAAGTTTGCTTATTCACCCCTCTCGGTATATCTTTTATAGTTTTATAATATTTAATATCGATAAAATTTTATTTTAAGTATTTAATTAAAAGATTGTAGTTGATCGAAAATTTATATAGTTCTTAAGTCAGTTTTATTTATAAAATTTTTATGGAGTTGAAGGGAGTGTAAAAAAATAAAAGAAATTTAATCATAAGATTTACTGGTTAAACAATATGGAAGAAAAGTTACATAAAATTATAACCATCGATATTATAAAATAAAAAAAATAAAAAAATCTTATGAAGTTTTTCTATGTATATGCATAGGGTTGACTAGTACTGTTGAGGATGCTCATTAGAAAGGAGTCAAAGTGATAACAAAAGGTTTATAATTATAAATATGGAGGAGCATGTGGGAGAGATATGATGCATATTTTCTTCGGCGAGATTCCTGCTCGGGTTTAAGGGTCAATATGATCTTATCATTTGGTGAGATTATATTTTTTATTAAGTAGTACGATTTTTAATTAATTTAGTTAAAAATGGAATAAACTAGAGTGGGCATCAGCCTTGATTTTGTATATGGCATTGTGAGTATTTCATTAAGTTTATCTGATAATAATAAATCGAGCTTTAGAAATATATGCATGTGTGGTACTTCATTCAACTACGACCGAGTGACATACTTGTTATAAAAGTACGTTAGAAACAAAGTCTTGGTTCTCAACAATTAATTTGGGTCGCGTCTATACTCTATAATATAAGTACGTGTTTGTTTGTCAGTGTGCCTTCTCTCATTATAACCGCACAACAAAGGACAGTCCTTCCAATCTTAGTAGCCTTCTGATGAGATTCTAGCTAATAACTTCACATTAAAAAGATTGAATAATATTGATAGGATATCGATTTAATGACGTATTTAATATATGATCGTGACCAAAAATATGAATGTCATCATTTGAGTTTAAGTAAAGTTATTACACATGTAGTATACTCATATAGCTTGTAAAACAATAACTGCAAGGTTACTGAAATTTGAATCAAAATGTTTAACTCTAAGATAAATACACTTTAATATCACATCATTTAAGATATCGAGTCAATCAAAATTATAATATACAGTTAATATATGTAGGTGTTAGAAAAATATTAGAGCAGATTCACGGGGCGAGATTTAGAATGTGAAGTAAACATTTGATCACGAGTAATGCCCTTGAAAAAGTCCTAACCTAACATACTGTGGAAGAATCTAAGGCATATATCTCTCATCAAGCTAGCTAGTCTATCCATAAGTGCATATGGGGACCATGATTTCTGTCTCAATTCTAAAGATATCCCAAATCCTGGGCAGCCAATTAGACCATGAACTTGTAGATTCACAAAAAACGACCTCTCTCTCTCTCTCTCGTCTTAACCTAAACATGTTGAAGTCATTACGTCTTTATTATTCGCTCGGAAAAAATACAGCTTCAGGCACAAAGAACAAGAGGGATGATACTATTCGTTACTTCCTTTCGTTTCAAAATACTTTATCATTAAAATTGTAAAGTGATAAGTATTGTGAAATAAAAAAAGTTAGTTAAAGTGACGTGTATTATAAAATGGGGTAGTATTTAGTAGGAGAAAATTAAACCTAATCTGTCTCTTCCGCCCACAATCTCTCTCTCTTTCTCACCTCCTCCCCATTTTGTCTTCTCACGATTTGACAGCCTAATAAATATATACAGAATAAAGTAAGTAAGTAGGTAGGGTTTAAGTAGGGTTTAGAGTTTAAGTTAGCTTGATATACTTGCTGTTTGTCTCTATCTTTGCAATTTGTTTTAATCCTCCAAAGCAAGTGCATTGAACTGAGCTTAATTAGTTTAGAAAACCAATGACTAATTAGCTACTAATTAAGATTAGATAGGGTAGCTTAGCTCCTGCCTAGTCTAACTTAGCCCGTGCGGTGATTTTGTTTATTTTCTTATCTTTCTTTCCTTGGATTCACTCCCCAAGTGATAAGAAATCTTAGCCTTTGGAGCTTACTTGAAGTCTGTGTTTTTTAACCCACCACTTTGATTTCTTGTCACCTTGAATTTTCCATCTTTTTTTCTAGAAGAAATGCCAGTTTCTTTTTGTCGCTTTCTTTGTTTCTGTCTAATGTTAATTAAGACTTATATTGTATTTTGCTTAAAGAGCTTATTTCAAAATAAATTATCTCATCGTTAAAAAAGTTATAAGAGCATAAACAGAGACTGATGGAAAAAAAAAATACACTAGATAATCTCATATAAGAATTAATTGAATAATATTAACTATTACTTTGAGGCATTTTTAACAATTATTAGGTTAATATTACGTCAAAAATCTAGAGTGATGAAACTTGATAAATTAAATATTGCAGATATATGGAACCAAATTAATGACAAATTGACAATATATATATATATATATATATATATATATATAGAAATTAAGTAGTAAAATAAAAATTAAAGAATGAAAAATTGACAAGTTGCAGGGATCAAATAGTAGAGGGATATATTCTCCATGCTTTGCCAACTTTCCCAATCTTGAAGATACAACTCAGAATCTCTTGATGAAGGGACTAACATTAATGTTGATTAAATTCTAACTATATTATATTTCCTTTATAGTACAGTACCCAACCCAAATATAAGGTATTAATTTACCGATTACTTAAGAATTTAGAGTTAGTTAAATTATATACTAGTAATGTACTATAATAATAAATGTTTGTACGGGGTTTTATTTTTACGAGATCTAAGGAGATTTAGTTAAAGACAACTTTATCCATGTCAACAGAGAGACCGACTTCAAAAGACCCTCCTATTAATACTTAACAAGAGTCGAAAATTAAAAGACTATCTACTTAAACAATGGGAAGGATATATTGTCCGTCCCCGCTTCCCATGCTTGGCCATAGAAACCATCCATATACATGTCGAAACATCACATGAGATGTGGGTTTCAAATATATATATTTTTTTAATAAGCAAGATATTTATTGATTGAGTTTGTCAAGATTAGGGAGAGATACTACAGAATAAGCTGCTAATTCGTTTAATTAAACCTAGCTAGAAGATTCAATATTAATTAATATAGTCCAAGTTGCAATTTTCCAAGCGATTAGGAGATTAATTAATTAGGCTTTAATTTTAATTATGTATTTCACGTGCTACCTCCAAGTCCAAGAATAATTAGGGGGAGATCGAGGTGTCTCACCTAAATAGCAACTTCACATGCTCTCTCTCTCTCCTCCTACTACCTTCTTGTCCATAAACTATGGCTTTAATTTTAATTTGGCCTAAAACCCTAGTTAGTGTACCTTAATCACTTAACTAATACTGTAATAAAACGTTATAGTTATAACCATGTACAGTGTTTATTTATTATTTTATGATAATGTCTGAATTTTAACATAGTATAGTTGTTTTATAATTTCAATATTAGTTTAAAATGAAAGTCTTTTTAACACAATAATAATAATAATAATAATAATAATAATAATAATAATAATAATCACTCAACCTTCTTATCATAATTAAAGATAATTAACTAGTTGAAAATAAATACACTTAATAATCAGTCAAAAGGGTTAATAATAACGATTAATACAAAGAGACAACCATAAAATCTTTTTAAAAAAAATTATGTCACATTAAGTCAAGAAACCAAATATTCATAAGCTTCTTTTTTCATTATTACAGTTCTTTCTTTTTATTTAAATTATTATATATTGGGAGAAACATCTTAGTTGCTAATATTGCAGAAAAGCTTTACTAGTTATATTACCTTCATTTTAAAATACATGTTATTTTAACTATTTTTTTTATATCAATTTTATCCTTTTTTTTCTCTTCATTTTTCATTAATTTTTTAAATTTTCAATGAAATCTTATGATAACTTAGTCTTTTTACACAAATTTTTTGATAAATTTTATGTTTCTTTAGTAATTTCTGATAACCTTAAAACAACAAGTATTTAAAATAGATAGGGGAACATATATTTATCTTGCATATTTTTACTCCGTTACATATTAATTAGTTCAAGTGGTAAAATTTAAAAAATTGCTGATAGAAATTTGTGTAAGACACTCGGGCAGGGTAGGGCAAGACAAGAAGAGGGCAGAAAGATATCAATAGGCAAGATAGGATGGATGGGCCTTTTCTATTTGCCAGGATATATAAACATTAAAAAATAATATATGAAAACTTACCAAGAAAAATAAAAGATTATACAGCAAATACAATAAAATGTGCTCTTGAAAGCAAATAATGTATTACAACTCGGAGAGGCGCTGTTAAGTTTTCTTTCTTTTTTTTTTTTTTTTTTTTTTGAGAGAGGGGGTGGGGTATGGCAGGCATAAGCCCAATGATTTACTTCTCGCACTTAAATGCCATTCCCTGTCCTTTCCCCTGACTGCTTCCATGGTTATGAAAACTTTGGTGGTTCTGGTGTTTGACTTGGTCAAAATATTAAAATGGCTGCTGCTCATAGTCATCATAGTCATGGATTTATGGGCTCCTCAACAACCCAAAATTTCAGTAACCAACATCAACCAACTATGTAACTGTAATACCAAATGCCAAAGGCAAGTAAACCCTCTCAAATTCAGAGAACCAACATCTGACACTGCCAAACAAATTCAGAGAACAAGACACTCACTGGACCCCTCCAAAAATGGAAAATTATCGAAATATTTTACCACTGAGCACCAATTACTCTCAAATGTTGCAGAAAATATCAAAATCATTCAACTGAAGTCATCAGACACATATCATGAATATGTTACATTTATGGCTCTTTGGCAGTACCAGTCACATGCCTCCAGACTGTTTTTTCACTCATTCATATTAACTTCCATATTCGACTCCATTAAACTTCGAAACCCCTCCCCCCGGCGGTTAAAAAACAAACTTTTTACCCTCGAGGGCAATGGTATGTGTCGCTTCTTCCACAATGTCGGCATCTTATCCTGATCCTTGAGGAGAGTAGCAAGTGATGCCTCTGAATATGGTAAATCAGATTCACAGTCCAGCAGCTTCCTTACATGCTAATTTACTACCTGTCAAGAGATAAATGCAGAATCAGTGGTCTCCTTCTACTCAATAGTTGAGGAAACAACATATGTTTGAACTGTTAACATCATCACATGTAGTCATAAAGGATCCTAGGATATGGATAAATGAGAATCACTAGGGAAAAAAAAAAAGGTATTTAGGATGGGTTGTGGCTAACTTAGCCAGTATAGTTTCTGGGGATTGGTACTGAAGTTTCGGATTCAAATCCCACTTACAATTACCTTTGTGCTCTTCAGGTCAAAGAAATAGAAAAAGGAAAAAGGAGGAAGAAGAAACATGAAAGTAAAGCCACAATTTCAGAAAAGGTGCTCCAGACAGCCAAAATGCCCAATGGATGAGTGTCCGACAAATGCAGTCATGGGAAGCGTCGCAAATTTGATCTCACCTGAACTTGGGGAAAAGGCTTTTAGCCATTTACATAGACTTCACATACCAAGAAATTCAAATCTAACTCTTAAGGGAGTACAAAATTGACCGTCTAGGAATCAAAAGGTCAAGCGGCATACCCAATATAAATAGCTTTTACTGAAACTCTTCGTTACACATCAAGTACCCATGTTAGACAGAACACTAAGCATGAATACTTGACGATTCTTTTCAGACCCAAAAAAAAAGCAAAAATATCAAAAAAAGGGTTAGTGCCGATTCTGGATACCTACAAATGGTCACACTTTAAGCTGTGTTTAACATATATTAGCCCCACCTTTGCAAAGAGGCTGTCCTGGCAATTTGCAGAACTGGGGCCTCAGGTTCATAACCGGGTTCAATCCCCATTCTAGAATGGTACCCAATGAAAGCTCCTGTCCTGTCTACACAATAATAAACCTAGCCCCCCCCACCAAAAAGTGTGTTCCTACTATATAACTGGAAACTTCCCCACATTTCAACTGATTTTAAAGCATCAATCAAGGGAAAGAGCTTCAATCACTGTCATTGTGTTTCAGAGCGGACGAAAACGATGGCTTCAGACTGTCAAAATTGCCTGGAGACTAGAAGAACAAGACAGAAACAACCAAAAAAAAAAAAAGTTGATGCTAAACAGTCATGGTTGACTTCATGCACAGGGCGGGCAAAAATAAAAGGCAGCAGTCAATTAATCTCTGATCCAAGATTGGTGGTGTTGTGCCTACTTTTGGCAACAAACTATCAACCTCCTCAGGGGAATCAATCACTCCCAGAAAGGACAGCACATGTCTTGTTTTAATCAACTAAGATTTCTCACCCACTTGCTAAGATTTCCAATAAGAATTATTACTCAATTCAGTTTTCACGCTTCATGACAATAATAACTTTATGTAAATTTCAAAAGTATTAAACAAATAATAGCAAAAGAAAAACGAAAACAACCACCACCACTACAACGGGCAGTATGGACTCATTGATGACAAGTTTGGGGAGTACCGAATGTATGCAACCTTACCCCTGACAAGCAAAGAGGGTACAAGGAAGATGACAATTCATATAAAATTATGCTTATCACCATACTTCAAATGCATATTTCGTTAAAATCCAGTGAATAGGTGATGGCTTCAAGCTTTGAAACAAGAGAATATCTTGCAATCAAGAATTCTTTGCTGGCATGTTAAATTACACTTCATAATGTACATTTCAGGAATTACAGAGAGGATTCCCTTCCTTCCATGCATGTTGTTTTCTTCCAAGTGTGCTGGGAAGTGAATTATGAAGCACAACCACCTACCCGGTGCTAAATAATAGAATATTACACACAGCAATAAATTCATGCAAAATGTGTAACAGAAATACATAACAGAGGGGCTTGCATAATTTCAACAGAAGTGTATGCGTCAGAAACTAGGATTTCTTGGGCAATGGCAGAGGAAACAGAGAAAGGAGGCTGCCCACAAGACTGCCAAATGGCACGCTGTAGCAGTAGGGCAACCTAAGTCCAGAAAAGATACACAGACTAGACCACCCATTTTGAGATTAAAGAGCTCTGCTAACCCTCTCGCAACAATCGTCACCCCCCCAAGTCCAAAAAGAAAAAGAAAGAAGAACACCCATGGAGGAGAGGGGGAAGGGGGAAAAAGGCAACGACAACAGACATGTACATGCCTCTATTGAGAAGTTGGGCATGAAGCATGATGGCAGCATTAGGAGGTGAAAATGGGCAAAGAACTGCCCTTTATCAACAGGTTCCTGCCAACTGTTCAATGCTAGTACAAAATAAGATCATTGTATCCCTAATGTCAACTTTTCAAGAAGAAAAATTTGCTCTGCAAACCGGATCAGTAAAGAGCATTAGTGAATACTAAATAAGCTAATTACATTCAAACAAATCTGAACTGAAAGCAGGATTGCAAACTACAAAAGTAGTGATTAGTACATATGGATGTTGAACATAACCAAATCCATAACAAATAAAGCTAGTGAGCAAATAAGTTTATAGGTTATATAATTCAGTTTTACTCAGACAGAGCCACATCACTAGTTAAGTCCCCCTGCGGCTGCAAATGGCAGACTTGGCCACTTTGAGAACATTTTGTGTTTTACTCTAAAATGATGGATCATGTCATCATGGATAAACTCTAAGTTCACTCGTTGAGTAACTAACAAGGGTATTTGGGATGAAATTAAGAGTCCAAGTAGTAAAACAAATTATAGTCATACAGAAAATGCACGTTACAAAGGATAGCATTTGTACCTACTTCACTTACACACATGTCACACCAATATATGCAGTATATATCCACCGAAAAAAAAAACCCTTTTTTTCTGAAAGAACAAATGTACAACTTTCACCAGAACTACAACGTCAATTTCTGGGACACTACACTATTCTATATAGTATGTTGAATTCCCTAAGAAGGCTTAGTGAACTTGCTTAAAATGCACTTCTTAACACAAGTTCAAGTACCGCCCTCTCCACTGATCTATCTACATTTCACAAATTGTCACCAGGATATTCCTAAAACCAGGAAACTTGTTTCCCCTCTATTCGCAATCAGTGATACACAATGCTATGAAAATTAGACAACGCACTGTCCCACGGTGGCTAACACAGATGAGGAAGTCGGTACACCAAATTACCTTTGCTAGCATTTCTCTTTTTTCTTTATGTCAATAGAAAGAGCAAAGCATCTAATTTCATATGTAATCTGAGATAAACCTTTTGCTGCAAAGCTTTGGTGGATACTGATGATTAACTGATCAAGTTGAATCGGAGTGGAGCCAAAGCTGCAAATCACCAGGTTCAAGTGGCAATGGTTTGGCCCTCATAACTCAAAAGTTATAAGCCTTACTGGTAACTAATGCAACTGGTTAAAGGACCAACCCAGTTCTTGCAACACAGAGAATACATGTGTATAAACCTTTTCTCTTTTTTTTTCTTTTTTACAATCTTGGGTTTATAAGAAACAGCATAACCCAAAAGTAAATATATTTACCCAAGCAATATTTCCAACTATGGACCATCAACGACTCACAAGACTGGATAATGAGAACATTTCCCTGTGCTGCATGTGCCTTAAGCAGCATGTGGCTCATGGATCAACACAGCTATCTTTAGTATAAAGGTTAGGCAAACCATGCCATTTGGATACAATACAAGTTGAGCACAAAAAGGTCTGAAACAGTAGAAAAGCAGCTCCAAAAATTTTAATCAAGTAGGAGCAACTTTAACCATTGAAGAAAAATAGAGCAACTCATTACATGCACTGCCTGATTCCTAGGAAGCATTTAGTTCACTTATATGCCATACCCAAAAACCCGGGGGGTCCTAGGTTTCTACTCTGATTATTAGAGTTGAGTATATGACAAGTATAGACCTCAGACTGGACCAATTCCTCAAACTCCGTGTTTCTAGTTTTTACTATAAATTGCAAGTGCAAGTGTTCAATACTCGTGTTTTGAGTGTGAAGTATTCCATGCAAATACTAAGGCAACATGAAGGGTCCACCTAACATAGTGGCAAATCATCACAATTCAAACATAAATGAATTCTAATTCATCTTTTCTAGGTTTTAACCTACAAGTTTCCAAAATAACATTTCTTAGACCCAGTCATCATGCAGTCGTAATTTTTAGGCCAGAATGCAATACATGAACAGTTGAAAAGTAACGACCAAATTAAACTACAGAAAAACATTTAAAGAAATCCCTATGATTCTTATTTTTAAATCAAATTAATAAGTTGGCAATAAGAACGGAAAATTTTCACTGGACAATAGTACCCAATTATGCAACATTTAGAACAACTTATACTTCATGGGAGATTGTAAGTTGGTGCTCTAAATAATTTACTACAACAATACAATAACAATACTCAAAATGATGGCAACAAAAGTGATTGTCTTATATTACGTGAATAGATCTTTCTCCTCATGGGAGATTGTAAGTTGGACTGTATAACTTATACGACAAAATTCCACATAAAGAATCATTTTTGAGTTGAAAAAGTTAAGGTCAGAAGATAGAATTTCCATCATGGTGCATGCTGAAGCTAGTCAACTAGATATGCAAAAATTGGGAGGGGTCATATATCACACATATGGTAATAAGAATTCGCCAACTGGTTGTAACATCACTAACCTCATTTTTTTCTTGAATCATGGGAAGCACTTCATTCTCTGCCAGATGGAGGGAGAGGGGATGTAAGCATTCATTCAAGAAAAGAAATTAGAATTGAATAAGATGTCCCTTCCAAATCATATTACCCATCTCTCAGTTTCAACATATGATGCAGCAAGCCGTCTTTTTAGAAGTGATCTCTCTTCTTCACATGAATCACCATTAATATCTGGCAGAAATGGAACACAATATTGTAAATATGGAGGGGTGAACAGGACACAGAATTAATCCATCTGTTTGTCATTTTTTCCATTTGTATCTAACGCCAAAAAGCTGAAAGCAGCCCATTATACAAAGAATGAAAAACTTAGACAACCAACTTCAAAGTTTAATAATAATTAACATTTAGCCTGAAGCATAAGGTTTGTATTAATAGAAGCTCTTATACTTTATTTTATTTTTTGACAAGCAAATATACTATACATAACAGACCTGTCCAGTTTTCAAAGGCGAATAAAGCTAAGAGTCAGCAAGTCAACAAGCACTCAGAATACACAAGGATAATCATTCAAAAATTGTTCTCAACGTTGTCATTTATTCGTGTATAATCCATTAAGATCTATGAAATATCAAAGGCAAAGGAGCATAGATATCACAGGTGGAACAGAGTTTGCCTTCTTGAAATGGTGCTTTCTACCTCCTTATATATCAGATCTTGTCTTGGTCCATAAACAGATAGTTGAGATTCACATTTTATATCCAGTGGCATAATGTTCACAGAGCCCACAACAGGATAACACAGGACACTCATAGCTCAGACACGCGTAAACAAGCTTCACATTCAGATAGATTTTTTTTTGGGGGTGGGGGTACTATGCAAGTCCACTATGCAGACTTTACATAATAAAGTAATTTTTCCACTCCATTTTCTTTTAACCTAATTCGACAGAATCAACTCGATATCCATCTGAGCAAGAGAATTATGTTATGCACCAACTATATACCAACTGTCATGTTTTGGAGGCTTCAGAGGTCTCTCTTCCAACCCTTTATTTTAACAACATGAGCTGTTTTATTCTGGAGGTAGACATAGATCATAGAAGCAGAAACACAGGAAATAAAAATGTGGAGAATTTGATCCTACTTACCATAGTAATACGAAGACAAAATTGTGATCCTCTCCACAGGCTGAAAATACACCAGAAAGATATTGTTATCTTAAAAATAGGGGGACAAAAGGCAAAGATTGACAATCATGGAATGGAAATTTTATGGACTGCTACAGAAATTTGGAAAAGCAACACTCTTCTAGTCAATACTCACAAACTGCAAATGCATAAGGAGCCATAAGATTGGTAATACTAATTTTACTTTCTTTGATCGTACACATAAAAAATGAGCAGAAGTTGCAGCTAGTGCAAGAAGATAAGCAGACAAAATTATGAGTCCTTGTAGATAACTGGAGAAGTATTTACAACACTAGAAAACAAAAAACAAACTCAGTACCTGTAATATTTTATCAACTATTTTGGAGATATGATTGCTGTAGTTGAGTCTAATACCAGCTTTCAGCTGTCTTAAGGGGGATGGTTTAAATTTTTTCAAGGTAAAATCCTTATCAAAAAAGATTTATGAAACAAACTTCTGGAATGACATTTGCGTTAATGATTATCAATTCCCAATGTTTATAGTAAACTGTTTTCAACTTACTCTGCGTAAAGATACATCTGTTGCTGATTATGATGGAAAATGGATTACTAATTATAAAAGCCTTAAATGATTGAACTCTGAACAAGCATAATAAACTCCTGAGGAAAGTCAGTAACATCACATTTGATCCACAAAAAGATTATGCAATTCGGATACACTGGAAGATTTACAGTGGCTTTGATGAAAGCATAAAGGATTTGAGGCCGTGGTACTCAAAGGTAATAATCATATCGCTTTGATGCTGCCAATATCAGATGAAAAAGAGAGGGCATTCCTTTTGATGCTGAGGCCAGAGAGTTGTCCATTTTTAGCAATCAGGAAGCTTTGACTATAATCAGCTACTTCTTCAGTGTTAGTTAATCAAGCATAGTGTCTGTGTATACAATGTGGCATGTGCTAGTAACCTGCTATTGCGGTATTGCCTTCTGCTGGATGATTAAAGGTCAACATTGACAAGTCATGTACAAGACAACAAGGAGCACGTAGTACTGATGGTTTCATTATAAGTCTCCAGGTTCTATTGGGGGCATCTGCTTGTCCAGCTGTCCTAGACTCTACTAGATGAACTGGAATCCTTCCTCTATGTGATCAATACGCTGTTATTTACTTTGCTCAGCTACCAAAATATTTAAGTAGCTCAATGGTGTTCAATGCCAAAAAAGATAAGAACCTAGAAAATGTCTCCGATGATTTGATTCAGTTGCACAGTTAGATTTAACTATGAACAAATCTATCACTGATAGCTTAGTGGAACGGGGGTTAGCACTAGAAAAAGACAACAGAATCTGTGCACTGTTGATTTGTTACTTTGCAAAATAAAGTTCTACTCGCTAAAGTCATATTGTAGTTCTAATATACATTATTATATCCATGGAGACACTTTAAGCACACACGCACACACACATACAAACAGAGGATAGAGGGATTGTAACTCTCCAGAAGGTCATAGAAGATACCATTACAAAAATACCCTCCCTTCTTGTGGGCAACTCCTCGAGCTTTCTCAATGTATCGTCACCCTTAGTAACCTTACCAAAAATTGCATACTGGAAGACATTTGCCAATAAACACAACATACAGTCTATAAGTTGCACAGTCATGATAATCTCGTGCAAACTATCTTATGTAAATTTCAGAAATCAACATACCTTGCCATCAAGATGAGGTGCATTGCCGAGAAGCATAGAGAACGACGATGATGCACTATCTGGGTCATCATACCTGCAAGAACGCAATTGAACCCACTATGTTGGAACTATGAGATGTAAATTGATCTGTGATCAGTCACAAGGAACTATGACTGCATAAGAATATTAAGAGACAACCGACAGTTAATGAGCTAACATAAGTAAAAAGATCATTCAGTTCGTATTTTTGAACCCTGCCACAAATCACAAGACACATAGCAATACTAACCAATAGGGAAACTCTTAGAAACCCAATAATAAATAGTCTTAACGAAAGAATTTTGCCAGGGATTTAACTTTCCTCCCAACATATATCAATGATTCAATATATATAAAAGAAAACTGGAAAAAGAGAAGCATCATTAACTATTTCAATAATATAAAGCAAATGAGCTAGACGAGATATTATACTTTACCTCCCCATCGAAAGGATACCCCTTACATGCTTGACCTTACTAAATTCACCAGGAACAGTTTTCTCAGCTTCCTTCTTCTGCTCAGCATTCATTGGAGCTGTTCTTCCCCCTACAACATCGGCAACCTGAGCTACAAAGCCCTTGTCGACCTTTTTTAAGCAAGAATATATGTTCACTGTCATTATGCACTAAAGACTAAATTCAGCTACTCAATTGAGCAAAGTATGAAGTAGCCAGAAGTCCAAATAATTACCCGGAAGAAGTGATTAGTATTATAGCATCCAAGTTGAACAAGCCTGAAAATGTGTTCAACCGTTTTGGAGGCAACACTAGGGAAGAAACCAAATTCAATATCCCCATAGTTTGTCTGCAGTACGAGCGAACATAAGTAACTGGAAAATAAAGGGTGTCGTAAACTATTTATCATGCGGAAAATATTAAAGCGCGCTCTTAGATCAGGAACATGAACGGAAGACATGAACTTAAAAATATTGTGCAGATCACAACCAGAAAAAGTCTAGTGCATGAGAACCTAAATGTGGGGCAGAGTGGTCTTGATTTTGTAGTTGTAATTGACATGGGGTTGGCACAGAAACAAAATTTTGAGGGAAGACAGGCATTAGGGATCATTCTCAAATAGCACCAACACACCCCCATTGCCCGATTTATGCATATCGAACGTCTCATTAAGCCAGCGGTAGTTGCCAGAGAGACAAGCAAATGCACATCCACAAACTGAAAAATAATTAGATGAGGATTACTAGTATATATCAGCATCATATATTTACAATGTGGATAATATACAAATGGACAGAACACTCGTAAATAACCCTCTAGTCATAAATACAAGTGGGGGAAAAATCCTCATCTGGGTATTTAAATTTGTTTGAGCAAGACTCAACAGCTAAATCCCTCAACAAACCAAGCAATAAAAATTGGGGTATCCCACGAAAAAGGATACCAGAGATAAGTTTCACCGTCGAAATCATCCTGTTGTGTCGCAAAAACACAGCAAATGCAATGCAAAACAGAAAGATCCCACTTTCCCATTTTTAGATTCATATTACTACGACTACAGATTAAGCGCACAATAAGAAAAGATGAAGACATGATACCATCATTCATACTCTCGCAGAGGGCATAGTTTTATGCAATGAAAACGAAATACAAGAAGAATTCAATGCCCAAACATGATGTAAAGTAATTATAACATTAACCCATGTAGAAACGTTATAATTTAGGGATGAAACCTGGAAGACGACACGGGCTGATCCAAGTTGGGGTTCTTCAGCAAAGGCAAAGGTCAGTGTAATGAGGAGAGAGAAACCCACAAAGCATAAGCTTGCTCTCCTCATCTCTTCGCTCTTCACTTGATCTTCAGCTTCCGAAGTTCAAGGGCAAAGATGATGATCGTGAACGGGATGAGGGCAAACACTCCGTCGTCAACCGATGTAATTAAGGAGCTTCTGACCTCTGAGGTGACTTGCAAGTTGGGAGTTGTTGATTTTTATTTTATTTTTTTATTTTTTTGTGTATAATCAACCAGTTTTAGAGCGTCATGGTCTGAAATGAATTGAAAAATAATACGAGTTCAAATTCATTGTAAATATTTTTATTGGAGACCTTTCACTTTTTTTTTTTTTTTGTGTGCAGAAGAGGGGCTATGCCCCTGAAATGTATTACTTATTAATAATTCGGGTCATGCGGCGACTTACATTATCTGCAAAAAGTAAATCTCTAATATCTCTAGTTGGAGATTGAAAGAAACGATAACCTACATTCATGGTTAAACCTAATTTGCCAACTTGTCCGCAACTTAGTTGACCTCTGCAGTAGCGATGGGTGACTTTAACTTCCCAAGTTGGGCTTTCTAATAGCCGTTTGCATTGCTTCAACAAACGAGTGAATTGTGACCCCAGTCCTTGTTGCCCTTTAGCATGTCAACCACCAGGATTGAGTCAAGTTGAAGCCAAATGTGTTTCAACCCCAAATGTTGAGCTACTCGTAATCCTCTCCAAGCGGCTTTGAGTTCAGCATACGCTGAAGTACACCACCCAAAATTCTCAGTGAATCCTCATAACCATTCTCCTTTGTCACCCTTAATGACTCATCCTCCTGCTGCTAATCCGGGATTAGCTTTAGAGGCACCATCAGTGTTTAAAATAACCCATCCGGGGAGGAGGTTCCCATTTAACTAATTCAACTCTGCTTTGCTGGAATGTCCCCACATTGAAATTAATTTCTTCATGTAGTGCACTGATAGTTTCTTCAAACTTTAACAGTAGGAATTCTCCTTTGTTTCTAGGTACAATTTCTTCTGATGCAAAGCAATGGGAATTCCTCCATTTCCAGATATACCATATAGTCATCAAATTTTTGGTTTCCCAGTGTGCATCAGAATTTCCATGATTCAGATTTGCCATAATCCAGTCAGAAAAAGGGCTATTATCGGATCCCACAAAATACCCTTTGGCTGCCAAAAATTCCAGATTGTAATTGCTTGGGGACATTACTGAATGATATCTTCAGAGTCTTCGAATTGATCTCCACACATTCTACAACTAAGGTCATTGGTTAAACCTCTCTTAAATCTGTTGGTGTTTGTCATTAGTCTATCCCGGAATAATAACCAAAGGAACATTCGGACTCTTTGCGGAGCTTGAGTTTTCCAGACCCGAGTCTAGTTCCGGTCCTGGTTTTCTCTCTCCGAGGACTCGTTCTTCAAAATTGAGATGGTTGAACCAATATTAAACTTACCTGAAGAAGAAGCTCGCCAGTAGAAATTGTCGGCGACGCCTTCCTCTGCCACTTCAACCGCCGCGACTTTCAGAATAATTTCAGGCGGAAGTAGGTCGGCGAACCTATCCCAAGCCCAGTGATTAGCCGCACTCCACATTTTACATACCTTCACGTTGATATCTGCATCAGGGATTCGCGAAATCGATTTATGAATCAATGGTTTCTCATCAATCCACGAATCTAACCAGAACCGCGTTTGCCTTCCATCTCCAATGGCGGAACTCATACCTTGTTTGAGCGTCGGGAGGTTCACAACTAAGCCTTTCCAAGCGTTGGAGGCAGGCCTCGTGGTTATTAGGTTTTGAACATCTCCCCCACTAAGGTATTTATGCTTAAGAACTTGAGCCCATAGCCTGTTGGGCTCCGTGTGGACCTTAGGCCCAGACCTCCATTGGCTTTCTCCTTTGTTACAACCTCCCACGAGACCAAATGAATTTTTCGTTCGTTTGTTGTTCCGCCCAATAGGAATCTCCGAACTTTCCTATCCAATTCATCACAGATTGAACGTGGTAATCTAGTAATCTGCATAGTGTACGCAGCAGGAATGGCACTAACTATAGACTGAATTAAAGTAACTATGCCTGCCAGAGAAAGACATTTTGATTTCCACCCCCGCAAGTTTTCTATCAACTCTATTCACCAACTCCTGGAAAGTAGCTTTGGTGACTCTACCATTGATTGTAGGGACTCCCAAATACTTTCCCAAATCAATTGTTTGCTGCATCTCTAGAGTATTACAGATTTCAGAGGCTGTAGTTGGATCGGTGTTAGGGAGAAATAAATGTTCGACTTTGTAGCACTGACCTTCTGACCGGAAGCTTCACAAAACCAAGTGAGACAATTTTTTATTAGAGAAGCTTGTTTTAAATTTGCCTCCGCGAAGAGAACAACATCATCAGCGAAAAGGAGACCTTTCACTTTAAATACTTGAGGTGGAAAAAGAGTTATATTCTTAATGAAATAAAAAAATCTATTTTTAAAACATATGAAATTTTGTTTATGAAAACCGGGCTTTTATAACATTTGTAAAACAAGTGAAATTTAGTAAGGTCGTTTTAATTATATTGCTCTTTTTTGTATCGAAAATAACTATATTATTCTTGAACTTTTATATTTTAAATTTTTATGAATTATGTGAGTGTAAATTTGTAATATCATGGGAAAAAATTAATTGTCTATCTACATAAATTATCTCAAAAAAATTATTAAATTTCAAAACCTTATCAATGTTCAGAGGTATCTTTTCCTTTTTTATTTTCCATCTCCCCCTTTAGTCCATTTACATATATATATTCTATCGAGGTATTGTAATATTAATTTTTAATTGGGTTGACCCGTTTCTTATTTATTAGCAAAATTTGTACAGGTTCAGTTTATAACTAGTAAAATTTACTCCCTGCATCCTAAAAAAGTGTTTTGTTATTAATTTTTGAGGTCAAATTTTGACCAATAATTTATGAAAACATCCATTAATTAGGATATAAAACAAACAACCATCTATAGATTTATTTTAAAAAATCGTAATGATATAATTTTATAATTTTTTCAATTATAATTTTAAAAGTTGACAGTCAAAGTTTTATACTGAAGATCATAAACTGTCAAATAAGAAAATTATTTTGGGACAAATGGACTAGCATAATAAACATATCGCTGGAAAATTTTCATTCGATCCGATTATCAGAATTTGTTTGACTAGCAAAAAATCGGGTCCAATCATATTTTTGTCCTAATTTTAACTTTGGACATAAGATTTTCCTATTTTTATTGGTTGAATCCAAATTTTGACTCAAATTTAGATTTGTTCAAATTATCTTATCCGAAAAGATAAAGAAAATTTCAGTCTAATGACCAATTTATCAAATACGATTTTGATCCGAACTTCGGCGCTAAATAAACATTTATAACCTTGGAAAAGTGAAGATTACAAGTTTGCAACCCAACAAATGGAGCCTAGGAAAGATGAAATCTACGTGTTCCCCATGGCCCAATATAGCATTCACATTTGTGATTTGACAAAGTATTTGGCCCAATGATTTCAAGGATCACATTATCAGCCCGAAATTAAATTTATGCGCCAGGGCCCATGATGATTGTTTGATATATTCCAGAGCGATGGGTGATAAGGCATGATCAAAATGATTCGGCCCAAAAATAATTTCCCTATTTTTCTCTCTCTATAGTGAGGTCCATTAGGCTTAAAATATCCCCAAAACTGTTAATATATGCCTAATAAGCTGATTAAGGTGATTTTTAGTCTTGTACACCCTAATTTATAGATTACTATCTAAAGCAAATATAAAGATTAAAATCGTCTTCCCTTTTCCTTCAAAAGATTGAAATCGTCTTACTAAATAATTTTGATAATTAAAGCACATAATCTTGTGATAAAATCCTGACCGTTGATTTTGTGAAACTGAAAACTATACAAGTTTTATGTTGCGATATGATTTATGATAGGAGTAATTCACTTTTGACCACTACCGCAAGTTATACTTATGTTGACCGTAATGATTTGATGTGAGATCGATAAGATAAGATTACACAGCAAGCATAATCACTTTTAACATCATTAATCACCCTTTCCTCCTCCAATCACATCATTAACAAACCCAGCTATCTTAGGTGGGATTCAAATAATCTTCATAATATTATTTATTTTTTTGGATGGATAAACGTGAAGTGTTGATTAGGTCTCCTATCTCGGGAAAAACTTAACGAACAAGAAGCTCGGGACGTATAAAACTGTAAATAACTTAACACGGTATCGAGCCAGCTAATGCCCTCACAATGTAATAGTATAGTTGTAAAGGGAGGGAAGTCCTAATGCATTCCCTTTGTGCCAGAATAGGTGTGAAACATGACAATAATACGAGCTGGTGCTAGGTAGCTTTGCTTTGCTTTACTTCACATATGCTTTAATACACTTTGTCATTTTCTACAAAATAATTCAACCCCTCAATATACACCATCCCCTATTAGGCTATTACCCAATTCTTACCTACATAAACTAAATACTTTTACTCTCTTTCATTATTTAGGAATTTGTTGGAGTTCTCTTACAGATAATGAAGTAGATTGGGGTTAAATTTTGTCATTGAGAAAGAAAATTGTATCATATATGCACAATTCAAAAGAAAATTTTCCTAATTAATTAATTTCATCAACAAATATATGACTATTGGTGTAGAATTTTGTGTGCTTTCAATTTCAGGATCGAAGACACAGTGTATAGTGAATATAATCTATTAGAGTATAAATTTACTTTTGAGTTTTCAACCATTAGTTTAACCTTTTTGTTGAGTTAGTTTTTAAACATGATATCGGAGCTTTTATGAGTAAGAGGTCTCATATTCGAATCTCATAAGCTTCATATTAATTATTAGAATGTATAAACTTATTCCCGAGCATGGAATAAAACTTTTTGACTTATTGAGTGGGATAAATTTCTCTCATAGGATAGGGCTGCCCACAAAATTATGCAAGGGATTTGGCAAGCAGTGATGTCATTCTCTCTTTGGTTTCCAAATTCCAAATTGCATCTCCTTTAGAAGTTGGAAGTTGGAAGGTGCAAGAAGAATATCTTTGTGTGCTGAAAAGAATAAATATAATTATACTTTTGTACTCCTTTTTCTTTTTAATTAAGAATCTGATTCTTATTTTAATGGTGGTTTTTGCTCCAAGACAATTTAATTGTTCTCTTTCCCTACATCAAACAAGGAACTCTCTTAGGCATATATATTTTTTGCTTGCATATACTTTTCATGGAAAATAAATAATACAAAATATGTTTAAATTCAACTCGACCCTTTGTTAGAGTATAAATCTAATATTAAACTTTGAACCATTAGATAAAGTTTTTGGTTGGGTTAATTAATGAACATCGTATCGTAGTCTTTTTAAGTGAGAGATTTCAAATTCAAATCTTAATAAACTCTTATATTGTATTGATTATTGGACGAGGTAAGGAGGACTCTTTGTTGCATCCACACTTTAAGTTCAAATGACATTCACGTGAGTAGGCGTATTATAACTTAATCTTTTGATTGAGTTGGTTCTTAAACACCCTCGTTTTTTCAATTTAGATCACATTCATACAAAAGCAAAAAAAAAAAACATTAAATGAATATGGGCTATAACTTTGGCATCTTCAGTGCAATCAGACTAAATAATACTTGAAAAAGTTGTAGCAAGCACCACCTCACCATCATTATTCCTCTCAAGAGAAAATAGAAATAAAGAAAAAGAATATAGAATCTTCTCAATAAAAGTTTTTTGTAATCTCGTCTAGAAAAAGTATTAAGTTCCAAAATTCTCCAAATATTATTATTTATTGTGTAGAGGAAGGAATTATGGTGAATAAACCAAATTGAGTTGCTTTTCTAATTACATTTTCTCCAAAGATAATAATGAATTAATACAAGCTCAATCAACAAAAAGCCATATTCTCCATGTCTACACCAAATTATACTTTATTGTTTGGCACAAAAAATTATCAGCTAATTAGAACTTAGATGGTTAATAATAATTTTTTAAGAAAAAAATCGCTATTCATTAATAAAAAGTCATATAACATCTAAATTAAAAATCATCTAACAAGAATTAATCTAAAACATTAAAATAAACACTCATTTTTAAAAGTTAATTAGTAAATAATATACTATCGACCGATTATAATCTCATAGTGTGTTTTCGGTCACTCGACCGTATGCTTCAATTTTCCTTAAGTCTTTCCCCAACATCGGTTAGATATAGTATAACTCTTTAGAACAAATACCTATTTGACATATAAGTGGTTAGACTTGTAAAAAAATCGTCATAATATAACCTATGTAAATCCGTAATCAATTCATCATAAAATTGAAATAAGAACTTATATAGAATAATATTAGTTACTTCAATATTCAAAATACAATTATGCCAACTTTTTGCGAGTAGTTAGATGGTGGATCAAGCTGTGAAAAATAACTGGCTATGGAATTTGTACTTGAGATTAGCGATGTCCTTTTCTCAATTGAAAGAAAATATCCTTTTTAAAATTTTCATAAGTGGAGAATATTAGAGCATTTGGCAAAGATGAACCCTAACGTAAACCATAATTAAATATTACAAAAACCCATGTATGGAGGTACCCTTACATTTGGTGTAACTATTTTAAGACCCTCGAGTATGAAAAATAACTCTTAGGTACCTTAATATTTACAAATAATTATTCGAGAGGTACCTTTAGATTTGATATAACTAGTTTTAGGCCATTCGGATATGAAAAATAACTCCTAAGCACCCCTACCTTTGCAAAAAATTATCCAAAAGTATCATAAGGTTTAGTGTAACTATTTAAAGACCCCTCAAGAATGATTTTTCTTTATTGTAATGTGACATTGACATTATATATTCGAAAGAGATTTAAAATTTTTTGTTGAGTACCGATTTTATCTCTACTTTTAATGACTGAAACTTAAAATGTTCATTTTTTACCTTCTTCCCATCTAACAAGATAAAACTTATAATTTTTTATGTTGTAATTTTATAGTTACTTGTTTATGAAACTCTGTATTGATAAAATGTACAATTTTTTTTATGTTGTGATTTTTACAAGTAGTTTTTTAGTTGTTTAAAATTAAAATTAGAAATGTTGCAATTGTCTCCTTTTTGTTATACTCATGTAAATATAAATACAATGAAATGTGGTAATCTAGGAAATATGCTTCAACTTACTTTTATTAAAAAGTGTAGTAGTACCTATAAAACTTAAGTCTACCATTTACATGGTTGGACATCCGAAATAGGTATAATCCTATTAAAATTACAAAAAACACGACATGTCTTTTAAAACCCCTAAAATATATCCCTTTTGCAAATCAATTTTGAACCCAAAAGAAAAAATTAACGATCATTCACAAGGTAACAAATAATGCACCTAGTACCAAGTAAGTTTCAATCTTTGAGAAAGAGAGATGTCATAAGAAAAAAATTGAGATGAAAAAAAAAAATAAAGGATTTATTACAACCATCCTTGTTAAGAGGCTTGGGTAGATTGTATTAGAGATTGTGTTTACTTGAGAGCTGCTTATGTTTACTTTCTTTGGTCCTACCCGCTTTTGCTTGTCCCCTTTTTTAACTTTCCTTTTTTTCTTCTCAAGTAGCCTACCATATGCATCTCTTGGTTTCCCGCATGTTTTTGATTTATCCCAATTTGTGACAATTACTACATTTGATAGAGAATTCGAAATTAATTTATTATATCAATTGTCAACAATAAATGAAGAATTATCGACACTTTAGTACCATGTACTATCGAAAAATGATTAAAAAGTCCCTACGGTATCGAAAATAATAAATTATTACTTTGAAGTATCGTATAATATTGTTTAATTATAAAAATTTACCTTTTTATAACTCTTAAAAAGATAACTTTTACAATTAAACAACATTATACGATACTTCAAACTGGTAATTTATTATTTTTGATACTCGCGAGACAAGTACATGGTACTAAAAAGTCAATTTTTCATATATAAAATATACTAAAAATATATAAATTTGAATGTTTGAAGAGTGTATAAAGCTTAAGGTACTTGATTTAGAAGAGGTATCACCCATGGTACTAAACTTATGAGTATATTTTCATTCATGATGGATCTTTAAATAGTTAGATCAAACTTTAGGGTATCTCGTGGATAATTTTTTGCAAGGTTGGGGTAACTAAGAGTTATTTTTTATACCGAGGGCGTTAAATAGTTACACCAAACATGAGGATACCTCTAAATAATTATTTGTAAAGGTCGGGGTATCTAAGAATTATTTTTCATACCCGATAAACCTTAAAATAGTTACACCAAACTTTAGGGTACTCTATGTAATTTGTTTGTCACAAATTCTTTTGTTGCCACTTATTATTATTATTATTATTATTATTATTATTATTATTATTATTATTATTATTATTATTATTATATAGTAGTATTATTTAATTAACTCTAATTAAAAATTCCACCATAATAAAGTAATACTAATAAGGAAGGAAAAAAGCATCTCATAAATAATTATAATTTTGTCAACCATGGGAAGACAGAACTGTGTTAGACACGAGCCAGATGGAAAATTTTTATTTGTAGGTTTATTTGAAAGTTCAAACACTAAGCATTAATTATTGAATTTAAGAGTGATTAATTGATCCCATAAAGCACCCACATAGTACATGATTCTTGATTAATTTAGTCAGCAGCTGATTTTTTTTTTTTTATGGGATTTGTTGGATGTAAAGATTATTATTATTATAAACATAATTATGTGTCACAGCATAACAGATATTAAATTTGAGGGGTCTTTTAATTACAAAAAGTAGAACTAACAAGGTTAGATGTATTGTTTTCTTTTATACGCGTTTCTTTCAAATCTTATTGCGTGATTAATTATTTGTTTATACGAAATATTTGCTTTGAGAGTATAAACTACTAAATAATAGCCGAAATTTTATTCCAAATCTTATTTATTGAATCTAATATAAAAATCTATAATTTAACTATAATTATAATATTAAATTTATAATTTTTTAAGTAAAAAATAATATCGAGTCGAGCTTTAAGGCATGCAAAGTTCTTCTAAACTCAAACTTGAAGATAAACTTAAGAAGTTCAATGAGTTTTGATTTGTAATTGGATTAACTTAAATCTGACACGACTAAAACAACATATACCAGACTCAACTTGACTTAACTAGACTCGGTTACACACCATAGTAATTATTAATGATGTATCATAAAAGCATCTTACAACATTTTTGCAGTTTTATATAAGAATTTCGAATTACAAGAACAAAAACTTCAAAAAAAAATATCTTCGTGAAATATTAAAATATTTCTTATGCTGACAAATGTGGATTTCAATCTTCAACCAACACGTAGGAGCATAAATCTGGTCGAGTTTTATTAATTACGATAAACAATAATATCTAAGCAGCATGAAGGTACATGAATAATTGCGATAAATAAGAATATTATTGAGCACCATCAAACAACATATCCTCACTCATTAACTGCAAATTATAATTTTTAGTTTAGTTATGCAAAATACAGTCCTCATTAAAAGATGGAGTAGTAGCTATTGATATCGAAAAAAAAATAAATTATTTTTTATTTTTGTAATTTTAAGAAACGAGCTTGAGAGTAATAGACGAGGTTAACTTTTACGTAATTATTTTTTTATCTCTGGTTGTTTCACATGGTCGAGTCAAGTTGCTATAATTGTATTAGTTAGTAAGCTTATTTTGACCTTTTTTGGTTTAGCTAATTAAATGTTGCGTTTAGTAATTGTATTTTTGTATATGTTTTTTCAGGTTTCGTCCAATTAATAATGGGAAAAAAATGCAGCCGTAGCTAATTAATTAGTGGCTGATACTCCAGTCCAGTGTTCAACTTATCTATGAATAAATAAATAAAAAAATATAATGTGACTTTTGCATCAAAATAGGGTTGATGACAACAGTACTAACCTAGGACATATATAACACCTTGCTACAGGTGTAACTAAAGTACAACATCCATGTACTTGAACCAACCCAAAACAAAGGGTAATTAAACTTAGTACACCTATTATAGCTAGGACATAAATATCAATATTTATACTATAAATTCGAGACTGTAATTTTAATGATATGGTGCATTTTGGAAGAGGTTTCTTTTTTAAAAAAGTCTATAAAAATAAAGGATAGATTTTGAAAAAATAAAACAATTAATTACTTATGATAACTTGATTTATAAACCTGAGATTATAATATAATTTGTATATTTAAATAAAAATCTACACTGCCCATCTCCTCCAGCTGCACCCTCCTTTTTCTTTTTTTCCATTCTCGTCATCAAATTTCCCTTTTCCTTTTGAGTATGGGAATAAGAAATTTTACATATACAACACAACAATATCCAATTTTATGTTCACTACAATTTAATAATGTTAATTAATTTTTAAGGGAATTTATATAAAATTTTTGAAGAAATTTACACAATTTTTTAAACTAATGATATATGTTATTAATAATATAGATCCTCCTACAGTAATTTTTAAAACCAAAATACAAACCTTAGCTTAAAGTACTGCATCATAAACCAGAGTTTATCTTATATAATAATTTATTTTAATTTTCTAAAACTTGCCTTCTATTTGTTTTAATTCTGAAATAATGATTGATGAGGATCAAATGAGAATATCACATTTCAATTTCATTAACATCATCATGCATGCAACTTCCCTCAAATGAAAAAAAAAAAGAGAAAGAAATGATAACAGTCATCATGCCAATAAAGAAAGGAAAAAGAAACAAAGGAAGGAAGGGTAGTTATGGAAAACACTGCACAGAGATTCTTCCACTTATTCTATATATATATATATATATATATATATATATATATATATATATATATATAATCAAAGCCCATGATTGAGAGATGTGGCTGATTTCAGGCTCTATGTTTGGATTCCCTTCCCCCACTTTTCCACCTCCTCTTTATAAATTATTATTCTTTTTCATACTTCTATTAATTCCCAGTAAGAAGAAATTAAAGGAAAAATCTCAACATTTTCAAACAACTAAAATATTTTTCACCCTAAAATCATGTTATGCTTATACCAAAAGAAAATGTAACAATAATTTGTTCTCTATTTTTGTTTCTTCCTTGATAGGGGTATATATAGTATCCGATAGTCGCATATAATACCAAAAGAAAATGCAGGAAATGTAATCATCCAACCGAGAAATAAACCTAGTAACTGATAAAACGAAACAAACTCCACAAAACAAACCTAAACTGTTTATCACAAATAACCCAATCCACCTTTGATTTTTGCTGGAAAGAGATAGTCAACAAAAATTTATACCTAAAAAGATCTGTCACAACAACTCAATTTATAGAGAGATTGAGTTAGGGTTTTTGAAATCTCTGCAACAATGCTGGTTTCCTCTTCTACCACCACATTCACATCAGCCAAGCCTTGGTTGATTCCCCCTCTAAAGGCCTACTCTTCGTCCACCTCCTCATTCTCACCCCCACATCCAAGTTGAATTCCACTCAAACAGCTGCTCTCTCATTATTCAATTGATAAAACACCTTTAAAATACAAAAATGATATGTTTTGATTTTTATTTTAGTCAATATTTAAAGATGCGTGATATATTTTATAACATATTCTAAAAATAAAATTTTCATAAATAGAAGTACTCTAAACGACATGGTTAGAAGGCAAATATATTTACTAATAGTGCCCTCATTAAAATATGTGCTTAAGACTTTAGTTAGATGTTTCCTAATTAAAATTTAACATGGGTGATTTGAAAGTGATTTTTCATCGAAAACACATAAATTCAAGTGATTTGAAAGTCTTTTTTTTTAAAAAAGTCATTAAGATTCAAATAATACTGAAAACATCCGTCTTTATTTTTTAAATATTGAGGCACAATAAATCCAAAACTCCATTTATATTTAAAACCAAAATGTATATGTATTCTCCCAACCTTAAGTTGTTCATACGTCCTACATAAAAGTCAAAATATGTATACTAATATATACAAGATATTTATATTTAAATCACATATGTTCACACAAGGGTTCAATATAGAGACCAAAAAATAAAATATTATATAGGATACATTCCTATCCGATGGAAGGTTTGAAAATGACATTTGCCTAATAATTTTTTAAAAAATTTTTTTTATTGATTTGTTTGTTTGAACTTAGAATAATTTTTAATGGAAAAAGAAAGGGCTCAAAGAATACGTCTCCTTTTTTGACCTTTGCACTATGCCTTTTTTTTTTCTTTGTATTTTTTGAAAGATTATTTTCATAAAAGAATTATATGTTGACTTGAATAATAAAATACAAATTCTAATCAAATTCTTATTGTAATTCAATTACCTCACGTATAAAATTGGATGGTATGTAAACGTGTGTCCACACATAAGCAATGGCGATTTCCTGCCCTGTACATATTTTTGACTACTTAATTAACCAAATATTATAAATATTTTATGCAAGTTGAAAGGATTTGAATATATTATAAAATTTAATTTACGAGTCAATTATTCAATTTACAATTAATTTTCTTATATTTGCAATTCTATGTGACTGATGTTCTATAATGAATGAATCAGCATAATTCTTCTAAGTTTATCCAAATTCTATGATCACGTTTTATGTAATATTATATATATAACTAATAATGAAAAAAACCATAATAATGATATTAGTTATTGTTTGATTAACATTTTATTACTTCGAGGGTTGGGGGACATCTTTCACTTGAGTTAAGAGGGCAATATTCATCAAAAAGAAAAAGAAGAGCCACAAATAACTGCATTATGTACATAAGTAACATAACATACTCCCTTCAGCTAGTTTAACTATTAAATTTATCGAATACATTTATTTAACAAACAGCTATCTACTCATAGCTATTTACTACCTAAATATTTATCCGTTACATAAACAGGTTATCCGCTACTCAAACAACTGATTTTGTCGAACAACGCCTAATGTTAAAATTAGAAGTAGATTGTATTAGTGAGTTTTAGGTGGCTTAGATTAGATTTCAAAGGTGGGATGAATGATGATGATAGTGCGGGTGGAATAACATTATCAAAGAGGACCACCACCTTTTTTTGTTATCAAGAATTGGAATTTTTGATTGGAAAGAAACTGAGGAATTTCCCTCTCTTTCTTTCTTCATCAATGGCCAAGTGTGCCTTGTGGTTAAAAACCCACTTTTATGCACTTGTAGATGGGCCCAAAAGTCCAGATAATAGACAACGAGGCCCACTCAACTTTGCAAGGTAGAGATAGAAAGAGAGAGAGAGAGAGAGAGATCCTTCCTCCAACTCCCCAAGTCATTCAAGTATTCAACCAACCATACATGTCACATGGTTTGAGGGGCCCATTTCCCATATTAACACTTTTCTTGCACTCCTACACAACATGTATAAAAATTAACACCACAATCAAAAGCAATAGTGGGCTACTAGAGTGTGTATTTTCCCATTTAATGCAAGCCTGATTTGTAAATTTTATTTTGAGAAAAAGATGTTACGTATTCTTACATATCACGATTGTATAACTATACTGATACTGATGACTCAATATGTAAGAGTATCACGTATATTTTGGGTAGTACAAGATAGCCGATAACTCACTTTATGTAAGGAATGCTTTTTGAAGTCTTTTAAATATTAGTTTCTACATGTTAAATTATAGCAATTAACTTTCTTCTAAATATGCTTTAGTTGTTTTCTTCTCATATTGAAAAAGATAAGGGTACCCTTTTGTAAAGTAGATTTCGAAAGCGTAGCAATAAAAAAGGCACGGTTGAAAAGAAATTGCGTGTTGATAAACTCTACGACTGTTTAGTTGTAGTAATGATCGACACAATTACTTGATCGTACGAATAACCTGGAGAGGGGAATGTACAATTCTTAATTTGATAGTACGAGTTGATGGATGATGCTTTTCATAGGTTTGTTGGGGGATTTATGATAAGTATGGAGATTAGTTTTTTATTTATTGGTAATTACAAGCACTGGTACTCTTCCTAGTAATTAAGACTTTTGCTTAAGGTGCGTGTGGGTCTTAGTGAGTTGTGATTAGTCCTTAATTAAACACCTTTCTCACCGTCCAATAATGCCTCACATGGCCACACGTCTTTACATGAGAGGCTGACACGTGGGTGGCCTAGATTGGAGGATCATTGTGCCTTGGTTTGTGGAGGGTGGGGATTATTATATGGGCACGCCAGAATCTTTTACTATTTTTTCCCTTTTTTTCTTTTTGTGGGAGTTTTTGCTTGTTTTTCAAGTTTGATTATTTACTTATTTTATTTATAATATATTATTTTTTAAGGTGTGAGAAATACAATGAAATATTACCTGATTAAAAAATTTATTAAAATTGTCACAAAGTTTCATTAAAAATAAAAAATAAGAAGAAAAAAATAATTAATAAGGATAAAATTAAGTGACGAGACACTATAAAATAAAATAAAAAATCAGTTCATAAGGAGTACACATCATCTAATGTTAAGTTTTCTTTTATGAGTTTCAAATTTTTAAATCATAATTCACATAGGTTGCAAGGAAAAAAAAAATGAAGAATTACTTAATAAATAAACACCAGAAAAAAGGTTTATGAAAATCTAGTATTCTCAAAATAGGAGCAAGTTAGGAATATAGTAAGCATATTTAGCCCATCTCGTTAATCATAAAACTCTACTTATAATCATGTTACTATTTTAAAATTAATAGTTTAAGGTGTATAAAACATTACTTTTAAATTTTTAATACATTAATAATTTAAATAAATATTAAAAATTTTAAAATTTAATATTGGAAACTATACTCCATCACATGATCGCAACATTCCCAATAAGATTGATATTTATTTTTGTTATAATTAATAGACTAAAATATAGATAGAAAAAAAAATAATTAATTAGGGTACATGTTTGGCTTTATTCTAATTTGGTTAATTAAGGTTGATGGATTAGACTGTGTAGTACTAAAGCCACTTTAATCAACGACTATCAAGTACAGACAAAAATTACCATTGCTTACTTCTAAATTAATGTGCTATCTATATGTATCATGTACTCTCTTTTCTTTTTTCTTTTTTAATTTTCATAGAAGAAATAGTACATTCTAATTGGCTGCTTTTATTCAAAAGGTTTTCATAACTAGTACAATCTTAAAATTGTAGAATTTAAGAAAAGGTGGAGGAAAGGAGTATTCATATAAATATATTTTTTTTAATTTTTTTGTTTCAAGCATGCCAAGAAATAAGGTGATTTTTTACTAAGGTTTAACTTACGGAATTACAAATTCTTATAATTTTTTTTTACAGTTACTTACAACTTTGATAAACAATTTTACAATCATCGTATAACTCCTTACGACTTTAGAGTTAATGAAATAAGGCCCAAGTCATTTAGATATTAATAACTAGGAGATCAAAATCTAGAAGATACATCTGCGGTCACAGTAGCCTTATCTCAATAATAAGGAGAATGCAAACTTAAATTCTTGAAAGTGCATTTGTTGAAATAACTTTTACCTTAGGCCATGTTCAGCAACAACGTTTGGAATAAATTTTAGCGTTTTGACCAAGTCAAAAAATAGTGACTAACCAAATATTAGCGTTCGTTAAGATAGTGTTTCGACTAACATTTGTAGTAACTTATAACATTTCAAGTAGTGTTTTTGAAAAGTTCATAATATTAGCTTTTCATATATTTAAAAGTAGCTCTTTTTTTTTTGACAAAAACATCCCTTCATTAATTTATATTTGACAAATTATCTATAACCTTTTACGTTAATTTACAATAATTAGCTAACTTAACAACTAAATTTACCAAACACATTTATTCAACCGTTCAATTGAACAACTATCCGCTAATAGCTATCGATTACTTAAACAATTATCGGCTAAATAAACAGGTATCCGCTACTCAAACAGACTATTTTGCTAAACAAAAACACAAGCCATCACATTAAAGCTATGTTTTTCAATAAATTTGTGCTGGTCAAGTTAAGCTTTATAATGTATACAATATGAAAAACTCCCTCTACTGTTTCAAGTAGTGTTTTGTTATGGGTTAGACATTTGGCATATCACCATTGGCTTTTTTATTTTATTATTTTTTTAAAATATTATGAAAGCCTTTTAACAACCACTTTATTACATATAAATTTTAATTATAAGTGAAATGAAGTCCATTCACTACTCTTGAATGAATATGATCATCATTACACTTTATTACCTATAAATTTTAATTATAATTATAATCAATGTTATATTTTATCACAAAGGATTATTCCATTACTTCAACACCTATAAAATTAAATTATTTAAAAAAATTGATAAAAATAATATTTTTGTATATAAATAATCTAATTGTTATAAAAAAACTATAATATAATATATTTATTAATATTAGCCTTAAAACTTATATAAATTAAATAGATTAAAATAATTACGATAACTATAATATAGTTATAATTTAAATTATTTTAGTTTTTTAAAAAAAAAAATTTATCACAAAATTTTTAAACATTCAATTGTCTTTATTTTATTTCATATATTTAGTTACCTACAACAAACTAAAATCCATTATATATAAAATGAAAAGTTATCATTGGCCGTTGAAATTTTACTTTATTCTTTTCAATTATATAACTAATTAATAGGCAACATTATTATTAATATACAACATTTCAATTTTGACTCATAATATTAGATGAGAGAAAGAATGTCAATTATAATTAAGCTTCCAAAACCGTATGTTTTGTTGAAAAATTCATGGGATATTAATTGATTAATACTAGGAATTGATTATAAAATGGGACAAAAAATATACTTATATTAGGGTAATCCTTCTACTTCTCTTCTTTCTGCCGTTTTTTTATTTAAAAAAATCATTTTGATTTTATTTACATATTTTGTCTTGATTTAATATATCAGCTATTGTCCCATCTTTCGATAAAAAAAATATATCGTCCATCGTTGTTTGCATATTTTTGAGATTGTTTTTGCATATTATGTACTTTTATTGAATTAATTTAGTTTTTTATTAACTTTAAATTATCCTCTCCCTTATTACATATATGTATTGATAATGCACATGATTTTACAATCATTAATGTCTCGTTTTCTATTTTTGCTTATTTTTAATGTAGGTTTATTATTCAATGGATGATGTAATTAGATTTTATTGAATAGAATTTAGTGTTGCTTAATTAGTTTATTAGTCAATTGATTTATTAGATTAGTGTAGTTTTTGGTGACTCTTTTATATCATTCTCTTTAAGATTTATTTTTTATTTTTATTAGGCATTTAACACATATTATTATAACTGTTTTTTTGTTTTATTGGCTATTCAAAATTCACCTAAGGTAGATGATTATTTTTTATTTTTAGAAAAAAATTAAGTTAGCAATCAGTAGGGGAAATTATATTGATTATTTTTAACGTTTTTGCTATTATGATGAATAATTTCAGTCAAAACTATTACTTATGTCATGTTTATTGAGTATATTTATTCAAGGTTTTATTATTTGTTTTATAAAAGGTAAAAATTACACTATATGGCATAAAAGAAATTATAATTAATTCATTGATTTTTTTCATTAAAAATATATAAAATATATTTAAATATAAAATATATGAAGTACTTAAATAATAACACATAATCGTGCCAAGTACGAAAGTTACACTTGTATAGAAAAAAATCAAAATAATTAGATATGAAATGATGACGATGAAATATTAAAATAATTAGAAAAATGAGGTAGCTAGCTGTACTTATACTTGGGCAGCTTATTTATGCATCGCACTTTCTCGTAGATATACCCGTCACAATCTTGGTCGTTGGATCTTATTTGTCATCAAGATCGGATCAGATGTGCTCATGCAACCAATCAGACTGAGGATGCCATCACCATACCATGTGTTTACATGCAATTCACTATTTTTTTATTTTTTTTTGCTTAATCTATTTTACATATTGACAAACCTACATAACAATAAATATTCCTTATAGTTATTTTATTACACTCATCGGATTAAATAAAACTACGCGGTAACTGTACAGAAGAAAATTAGCATAATTAATTGATGAATCTAATATATTAACTAACTTAAAGAGATGAATGTAAAAGCCAGTTTAGGCGGACGTAATTCACGGTTTACGTGTTCTTTTATATGCTTTCAGTGTAGATTCTTTTTTTTTTTTTTCCTTTTATATAGGGTTTTCGGAAACATTGTATTTGTGTGTGTGTGTGTTTTTTTTCCGTGTGTCCATATAATTTGATTTGATAAATTAAAGGATAATTTTTTTAGAGGTTCAAGAAATGGTTTTGATTATGGATTATTCCATTTTACGAACCTGCTTTGGAAAACTATCGCATAGGAGAGAAAAGGCAATCTGTTTTTTGGAAGAATCATTTTTTATTTCCGACCATTTGGAAGTAAAAATTTTGAAGAATGACTTGGCCCTTGAGATATCGTTGCTCACGTGCATCGACGCGTAAGCTCAGCTTCCTATGCCTATATACATTTCTTTTTTTTCCTTTTTATACTTGCGCTGCCTATTTAAGATAACAATACTACAAATTACATAAAAAAAAATACTTGTAATTATGTTTTTTGAAAAACTATGATTATTAATTTTATTTTTCCTTCACTCAAACACTAAACACTATTTGAAAATTCTTTGATTTAAAAAGAAAAAAAAGTAATTTAAAACTCACATGCATTGCACAAGACACACACATTGACCCTCAGATGAGACCGTCAAAAGTACCCTCATTAGCTTAAACAAAAATTTTTTTAAAAAAAAGGACGCCTTTGCTCCTAAAAATAATATAATTCTCGCCTAAAAAATGATTTACTCTTTCAAAATAATTTTTTGATAGATAAATTCACTCTTTAAAAAACAGAAAATAATTCACTACAGTCCAAAGTACATAGCCAATTACCATTTATTTAATCCTTATTTATGACTTATAAGACGTTTTAGTGTAGGGGTAGCATCGTCTTTCGACAAGAAGACCATGTTCCTAAAACCGTGTTTGGATTCAATATTTTGTCCAGTGACAGCAATTCTTAACTTACTATTTTTGTGAGCTCTTATCTTTTTGCTCTTTCCTATTCCATTTCTTTCTCCTTTTTTTTTTTTGGCCTAAACCAATAAAAATCAACAGTTTTATCAAATTTGTCAAATTAATCACTTTATAATAGATCTTGTACAAAACCTCATTTATTTAAAGAAATATTGTGAACCCGTTTTTTTTTACCTTTCTTTTGCACTTTTTTTTTTTAATCTCTTATAATTTGTAACTAATTTTTATGATGCCTATCACTCGTTGACTAGTAATCCGCAACCTCATTGAGGGAAATCTGCACTTATATATTTGTTACTTTTGTCTTTTTTAAATTAAGTTTATGGTTGTTGCAGAAATGTAAATAATTCGACTATATTAATATGAAGAAGGTACTGAACTCAATATATGTTAATTGTTTGTAGCTAGTTGCTACAATTTTTATATTCGATGGTTCGGGTCTGTTTTATTATTTTCAATTTATCATGAATGCCTTTGGTATTTATTGCTGAAAAAATTGGTCAAAATTAGTCAAGATTATTGAATGATGTTGAATGGTGCTTAATGCCTTAAGAAAATATGAATAAATATTTTCAATAAGTATTTAAGCGTACTGAGGAGCCTTGGACAATACTTAATGGTATATATTGAACCGTGTTAAAAGTTGATATTATTATTGAATGATATTGAACGATGTTAAATATTAATGAGAAGTTGAAAAGAGTATGCTTTTACTCAATATCACTTTCGATACGCCTTTTAGTTGTGCTTTTGAAAGCAGTTAAAAGTAGGCAATAGTTTTTTTAAATTTAAAATCTTTTTTTATATTAGATAATAATTACAACTGCTTAAAAATAACGGAAATATAAATCCAATATGTTGCCTAGTACGTAATGAAGGTCGATTTTATGAATTTGAGTTGTCTAAAATCCATATAAAAGATATATGTATCGTACTTTTACTATAGCATTTAATGCTAACCAACTCATGGTTAGTTTTTATTGAAAATTATATTATAGTTTCTTAATTACCAAGCTTAGTGGATATATAAAGTGCCACATGTATACATTTCAAGCTCAATTTATATATGATAAATTTTCACAATAAAGTATTAATTTTTTCAAAATTAATAAATTTTGTTACTTACTAATGAATTTTTGTATTTTCGATTAATTTTTCAATAATATTGATGAGTTAATGTGCATATATATACTTTTCTTTTTATCAAAAGCATTATTAATTAAAGTTTCATTATTAAATTACACCTTTTTTTTATTGCACTTGACTCCAATTATCGATGATATAATTATGAAGAATAATTGAATTAAACTTATCTATCTCCAATTTTTCTAATAGAATTATGGATATAAATATTTTATCATTTATGTAAAAAATATACAAATAAAGAATAAGTACATTAATTAATTTAGAGATGATTTTGCATTAGACTAATGAATTTTACAACAATAATGATAAATTACAACAATATTTATTAATTTTCAAAATTATATCTATGCTTGTCAACATTCATTGTATTTTTCTACGCATTTCAACATTTTTTCCTAGAATCTACGTTAATTTGTTGCTTAGGTTTTTATAGATTCATCAACGGTTGGTAGATATTCATAATAAATAATTAGTATATTCATTACTAAAAATCATATATTCATTAAAAAAATAGTTATGGACATATTTTCCTTAATAGTCATCCATAAAATTAACGAAACTAATTAAAAATCCTAGGAATTGAATATATTTCTTTTAATATAAGAGAAATTCATAAAAAGTCACTAGATACTCATCAGCAGATAATAAGCATAAATATTCATCACTACAATTCACATATTTAAAACAATATTCAATATAATCATATTTTCAAAATATTATATCTAGTTATATATGATTTAGATCATTAAAAAATACAAATTTATTAATATAGAAGACACATTTATCAAAGAAAGCATCATATTTGTAGATGTCGTATGACGTTTTTATGAGTAATTTTTTTATATCTAAAAATAAAAAATAAAAAAATTATATCAATAATATGTATTTTTAAAGATAATATTTTTTATTACAATTCATCAAAATATCAAATTCATTATACTTTTCTTTAATTTAATATCAAAGTTAATTAAAATTGACAAAAAAGGTTGGTCTTGATTCTTACAGTCAGAGTAGGACGGAGAGGTATAATATTGAATTTTGCTACTAACCCACATGCTCTTATCAAAGTGGATAAATTAATTATTTTTGTTTGGAAATATTGTAGAAAATACGCTATTGACTATAAATTAATGTAAAAACAATCTTTTGGATAATTAATTTAATTGTCATGGTGGTCAATTCCACTTTGGATAGACTACCATGATTTATGATCACCCTGATTCTTATTGTACTATGATAATTTGTCAATGGACCAACTTTCTATATATATATATAAGCATTTCGGAGTGTCAATTAATTGTATAAATTCTGAAATACTTTCGGAGCATATACTTCCAAGAGAGAGCAAATAATATTAGAGCTTATAAAATCCACCTCCTATTTCGTCATTCGTTCAAATTGCTTTGTGACATATGACTGAAAAGTATATAATTTTGAAATCATATAAGATATTTTGAATTGTAAATTTGTTTATATTTATATATATGACATATAAATTAAGTTGGTTTAATCCTACATTGAAGTGTAGTTTGATCCTTTGGGGTTAAAATGTGTGATTAATAAGAATAAGAAGGCTAAACACGGAAGCAAAAGAGAGATAATCACAAACATTCAAAGAGGTATTTGGGATTCATTGACCGTTGTTTTGGAAGTAAGTGTTGGCCCAAAAAGCTCAAAATTAAGCTCAAAAGATTATCCATCCTAACCTCTTTTGTATTTTTGTTGAAAATATTGGCTGGAAAAAAATAAATCAATTTTTTTTTATTTCTAAAAAAAAAAGCACATAAAAGGTTGGCATTAGTTGAGTGTCAAAACGTGAAAGGCCAAACTTTAGAAAGGTCGGCGGAGAAGAGGGGCGAGAGCTAATAATTATCTTCACGGTCATAGGATGAAAAAGCATGAAAGCCGACCCCTCTCCCCTAAAAAAAAAAATAACAACAAAATAAAATAAAATTAAGTAATATAATTTTACTTGCATTATAATTATTAAAAAAAAGTTACGGACAACTCATACATTTATTTATTTGATAAAAGAGTTCAAAGTTTTATCCTTATTGACCAAAGTTTCTATGAAAAAAAGGTAACAATTAGAACTTCTTATTAGAGTTGCTTTTAATGGTGGTGGTTTTAGCCAAAAACGAGTAATAATGTTGATAAAGATACATAAGACTTTAATCCACAATAATGTGATTGTCACAATCATGCTACACACGATTAAGATCGCTTATATAGAAATAAACCTATCGGATGAAAAGCTTTCGAAGACCGTAAAGATGATATCATTCCGATTGTTGGGTACAAGCCAGTAAAGTCACGAAGGCCAATTTAGAAATTACACATCATCGTTTTAACTTGTGACCGTTTGGTTTCCTATTGATAAGAATGTCGAATTCTAACGTCTTATTTCTCTTTTTGATATGCTATTACATTTTTTCGACATATCCTTTCTTATTATGGTATTTATAACCGATTTTAGAGAACTGGTGAAGGAAATAGCTCGGAGAAGAAAATTTTCATACTTTTTTACATTTTATGCCTTGATTGTCATTGGAATCTTACAAAATTTTACATAAATAAGACGTAAAAGTTAATATAGACGAAATTTAGACTCTAATCTTTGATAATGAATCTCATATATATTCTACCGATTGAAATAACTGACGCCTTGGATATAACACGCAAATGGTGAAATATGCGTTCAAACAAAGGTTAGGAAGAGAGAAGCCGAAGAGAGAGATGATTTGCAGAACAGAATCCAAAGGGAGACTTTAATTAATTAAAACAACTCCCTCTCCCTCTCCTTCTACATCCCTTCTCCTCCTCTGCGATGAGAGAGACACAGAAACTTCCCCTCAACCAGCTGTATTCCAACGCCAAGAACTCAACCTGAAGAAGGGGAAGAGAGAGAAACAGAAACTGAAACGGAAACTGAAACTGAAAGAGCACAGAGAATAAGAGAGAGAGAGAGAGACTGTGTTTGTGTGCGTGTGAGGTTTCCTTCTTCTTCTTCCTCATCTTCTTCCCCTTATTTATTCTTTCCTCCCTTTTTGTTTTTGTTCGCTTACATAATCCCTCCCCAATTTAACCCATTTTCCAATCAGATTATAAGAGAGAAAGAGAGAGAGAGAGAGAGAGAGAGTGTTTTTTTTTCTTTCTCAAGGGGTTTCTTTCTTTTTCTTCTTTGTCCAATCAAAACTGCTCCTCTGTTTCTCCTCTCTCTCTCTCTCTCTCTCTCCCTCCAATTCGTAAGTCCTGTCTCTTTCGTTCTAATTTTCGCCCTTTCTATTCGATTTTCTATTGGATTTTTCCCCCAAACTGTGCAGATCTAGCCCAATTGTTGTTAATTAGAAATAGTGAAGATTTGCGCTTTTCTGGGTGTTGTTTTAGCTTGCTAGATTGTTTTTGAATGGCTATTTTCTGATCTGAATTTCAGGGATCTGCTGGTTGTGTGTGTGTGTGTGTGTGTTTTCTTAAAAAAAGATTTCGAATTGGAATATTTGTATTGATTTTTTCCCCTTTCAAGTCTTGATTTGATTGATACCTTTACTTCTCGAGCTCAGATTTTATTTTTCTTTCTTTCGGAGGATGAAAAGGGGGAGGAAACTGAAAGATTTGATTTTTCTTTTTGGTTGAAATTGTGGGTACAGGAACAATTCAGTTTCCCGGCGAATTTGGTTAAAGAAATGAAGAGATAGGGATTTCTGATAGTCCCAGTTCGCAAATTAATCAGTTGGGATTTGGCTATTCGGCGCTATCGGGATTACTGTTCCTCCGATTCAGATCGGTAAGCTCTCCTCTTTATCATTGAAATAGCTTTTCTCTTCCTTGAAGTTTTTCTGGGTTTCATTGATTTCCTTCAATTGATGTCCAAAGTTGATTCCTTCTAGATTTCCATATCACTCATTTGGGATAAATCTGTTGATTGAATAGGTCTTCTTTGTGGGTTCTCTTGCTCTTCAATTAGTTGCCTTGTCTCATTGATTTCATTGTAAGAGGGAGAAAAAAGTGACAATTAGAGGATTTGGATTGGGTTTGATTGGTTGTTGTGAATTCTGTGCTGCCCACATTGGGGTCGAACTGGCTTAGATATGTTGGAGGGCAGGTCTTGCCTAGTTTCGAGGGCATTACCGAGTTCTTGTGAGCAAGAAACCAAGTGGGCTTACATGACTTACAATGTTGGGGTCGAAGTATCCAAGGGCAAACGTCGCTTAGACCTTGATCTCGAAGAGGAAGGGGGTTAAGGAAAACACCTAAGGTGTGTGAGTGTGAACCTGTGGAGAAACTGTCTAGACCTCCATCCGATATGTCCACATTGTCTCTTTCCCCGGCTGATCACCCTGACAGCCAACGCCAAAGAGGGGATCAATCAGATTCTGACAGCCTTATTAACGCTATTGGTCGTGAGATGACAATTGAATGCCTCATTCGTTGCTCGAGGGCCAATTATGGTTCAATTGCCTCCTTGAACCGGAGTTTCCGGTCTTTGATTAGGAGCGGTGAGATCTATAGAATTAGAAGGCATAATAAGGTGATCGAGCACTGGGTTTACTTTTCTTGTCGCCTCCTTGAATGGGTGGCATTTGACCCAGTTAGACAGCTTTGGATGGAGTTACCTAAGATGGACTCCAATGAATGCTTCATGTGCTCTGATAAAGAGTCTTTAGCTGTTGGCACCGAGCTTCTGGTATTTGGGAAGGACTTGATGTCACATGTAATATACAAATACAGTATCTTAACCAACTCCTGGTCTTCGGGTATGAGCATGAATGCTCCTAGGTGTCTGTTTGGCTCAGCAAGTCTAGGAGAGATTGCAATCTTGGCAGGTGGGTGTGATTCCCAGGGGAAAATCCTTAGCTCTGCAGAACTCTATGATTCTGAGAACCAAACTTGGGTGACTCTCCCTCCCATGAAGAAACCTCGAAAGATGTGCTCAGGGTTTTTCATGGATGAGAAGTTTTACGTGATTGGTGGAACCGGGGAAATGATGGGAAGACTCTGACTTGTGGAGAAGAGTTTGATCTGCAAACCCGGGAGTGGATGGAGATCCCCGACATGTCTCCTGGGGGTGGCGCCCCTCAAAACAACATGCCAGCTGCTCCCGAGGCTCCACCCCTCGTTGCCGTTGTAAATAACGAGTTATATGCTGCTGACTACGCTGACATGGAACTCAAAAGGTATAATAAGATTACTAGAGAGTGGGTTACCGTGGGAGGATTGCCTGAGAGGGCTGGCTCGATGAATGGGTGGGGGCTCGCTTTTAGGGCTTGTGGTGACCGGCTTATTGTGATTGGTGGACCAAGGGATCGAGGGGAAGCTTCCATAGAGGTGCACTCATGGGTGCCCAGTGAAGGCCCTCCCGTTTGGGAATCGCTCCGCACTAAGCTGTCCGGCAGCTTTGTGTATAATTGCGCGGTGATGGGTTGCTGAAGAATTGGACTCCGGTTTGCCCGTCAACTGAGAATTCTTGCTAATGGGGGTAATTTTTCTTGCCGCTTTTTTGCTTCTTCATTTCAATTTTGGTGGTTGGGGAGTTAAAGGGAGGAGATTTCTGATTCTACTCAAGATCTGATCTAAATGTTGCTGTAGATGGAAGTCTTGAGTTTCCTCCCATTGAATCTCGGGGCTTCACTGATGAGAAAATCCAACTGGGTGGGCGTTATGTAGCACAGAGACAGAAACTAAATAATTTCAACACAGTGGGGGTTAGAGTTTACCATTTTACCAAATAGCATTTTACATTTTAGCTTGCTAAGGATTCACAGAACTATATTACAAGATCTTTTTTCAATTTTCATGCCATTGTGAGGGGGAAAAACCAAAAAAAAATAAATAAGGGGGTTTCAGGGGTTTTATCTTTGAAAGATGGTTCCATGTATTGTTCATCTTTTTTCTGTTGCAATTTATGGGCTATAACAGTTTTCAGTGTTTTAATTGTTGTAACTATTGTGCTCCAGTTTCAGTCTGATGATCGAATTAGAATATTCGAATGCAAATTTGCGTTCTCATCATTTGCTTTTAAGTTTAAAAGCTTATTAATGTTCTTCTGGCTCACAATTTTGAATCGTTGTCTATACCCTCTGCAATGGTGATTGAAATTCTTGTGTTCTCTTGAAAAGAAGGAAAATAAAAAACCCAGATAGACCCTCTGAAGGCTATAGGAGAAAATTCCAGTTCTTGTACGTAACTATCAGAGCGTTTTTGCCCAGCCAAAAAAAGAAAAAACAAAACTCTATCAGTGTGTTTTTCAGAATATCACCAAAAATTGTCAGACTCTGCTGAGTATTTTGTAGCTTCACTGAAACTCGAGCATGCTAGACAGATTGAACATCGCCAGACTTTGATGATGGATCTGTGTGGGACCTTTTTCTTATCTCCCTTAGGTTGGATGGCATTTTAAACGGTATAAATTCTTGAGCAAGAGTATCTATCATAAAAGATGTAGCGGTATATAAGTCGGTTCTTTTTTATTTGAAGTTAACAGTTATTGCTACTTATTAGTTACCGTTAATTTTAATCGTCGTAATCATAAATTACAACCTAATGACATCAATTAGCTAACAACGCAAAAATGATATTAAGTCGTACTCATCCACAGAATGATGAGATGGTCAAAAGTGGATTTTAATTTTTAATTTTTTAATTTTTGGGCTTTGAAGGGAGGGCTTTTCTCACAGCCTAATCTGGTTTTTCGTTGGAGAGCGGCGGCTATCATCTCATACGCTTAACTACACCATATGTCTCACTCAATTAATTTTTTCTTAATTAAATATTACGAATTTGATCATTTTAATCGCAGAATTATATACACTGAATTTTGATTGCTTTTTAATTATGGGAGTTTTTTTTTTTTTTTTATAGTTTTGTTGATTGTTGGCTAATTATTTGACTTTGGATATAAAACAAGTAAAATAAAACGGCGACATTTTTATGTTATGAAAAAGATGGAGGGAGGCGCCTCCATTTTCCTACTTTTCTTTGTTTTAATCTTCATTAATTATTTTATTATTATGAATTATGAATTATGAATATAAATGGCTCTTGGATAAGTTTTAGGGTTGTGTTAGGTTGGAGTCAATGGGTGTCATGAGAGAGAGAGAGAGAGAGAGTATTTGTTTATTTTTTGATTTTGTAATAAAGTTGTCTAGTGGTTGAAAATCAATGCACTACATTTCTCATTAATCCGTACCAACAAATTCAACCCTAACTTTGACACAAAGTATCTCCTGTCTTCAATTATTATTATTAAATTATTATATAATTTTTATTTTTTTTTATGAAACCATCCGTTTGCCTTTTAAAATCACGTAAGTCTGTTTTTATTTGACGTACTTTTTATTTCTTGTCTCCAATCATATTAAACTCTATACATTCCACCAAATTATTTTCCTTTAAGAACAGTTCACAACTATAGATGACGGTGTAATTTTGTTATAGGATTTATTTGAAACATTCAATTATTGAGTAACATACATTCAATGAAGTAAAATAAGACTAAAAACAATCTACAAAAATTCACAATTCATTCATCAAACATCCTTAAATATCTTTCGTATGGTTCCAATCAAACAACCCCCGAAGTAATTTTTTTCCCCTTGTTTAGGAGAATTTCTTGTAGGTTATGGCATTCAAGCTAGCATATTTCGTGAGTTGCCCTCCTTCACATGCTCATAGCTTGTTGAGTTCACTATTTCAGCCTACATTAGGAAGCCTACTGAATGGATAATTAGCCTTATAAAAAGTACAAAAATGCAACAAAAACAAGAAACATTGAATCAACAAATACATTTATCCAGGATGTCAAGACTATGATTTCAACTTGGGACCGTTTACTGAGGCGGTAATATGACTGCAGATCGGATGTTTAAGGTTGACTGCTGTATTCGTTCCTTTCATTTTTCTGCTCCATCTGATAGGGAGTGTCTTTCTATTCTTGTTGACGATAATTTAGATAGAACTCTTGATGGAATACTGTTTTTCTTCTTCCCTTTCAACAAAAATATAACATATTAGCATGTGACCCAAAAAAAAAAAAAACAAGCAAAAAACTTTTTAAAAAGAAAACAAAAAAGGGACTTTACAGAAAGTTGAAAGACCAAACCTACTCTAACATATAGGACAATTGCTGGGATTCTTTTGGCATGTTACCTCTACCAGAAGTAATGGCTATGAATTTCTACTTCTATTCAATATTTTGGAATATGCCACATTCATCACCATATATCAATTACAATTTATTCATATAAATTCTAGAAATTAAAGTAAATATTTTATAGTTATAGTTTTTAATAAATTTTGTGTTATTCTTTTTAGGAGAGTTGAGGAGCTAGGTTCGGAAGATGGGTTGAGACATAAGATAAATTAATAATCAGGTATAGTATGAAAAGAGACTTTCTACTATTTATTCGATCAGCGATCACCTAATATACTTGACTTATAAACAGTCACGTATTCATTCAATATATATTTATCTTGATAATAATTTTTCACATGAATAATCCAACATTATAGAGAACGCCTATATAACTTAGAATTCAATTTATCAAGTATATGTGTATGAGAAGTCAATTGTTGCAGCTAGAAAAATTCATAGAAATTGTATCAAAAACTAGGTAGTTCTATCCAATACTATGTCATATGTCGGAAATTTGAGGTATGGATGACAGGAACAAGCATTTTTCGTACATAGATGAAATTTGAATCGATCAGCCTCCGAGGCAATTTTCATGAACAAAGATGTTTGTAAATTTTTACGAGTTATTATCGACCCCTACAAAAGGGTGGTAGGTGGAGGAAAATGCGGTAATAATAATAGAGGAAACATAAATGCAGAAAAGATCCAAGGAATTACAAAGGGGTGGTACATGTGATCTTGGTCATTCAATACATTCATGGTATGCTAAAATTTAACCACAGGCTAGCCATGTGCATAATTTCCAAGTTTGGGGCTAAGCACTTATGCCTCTAATATCCAACAATGCCATTGCTAGCTGTAAATATTTACTCACCAATGATAAGAAATATTGCTCTTTTTGTCATTTTTTATTTATTGCAATTTCCATTTTTGAGAAAAAACTTACAACTATTTGGGCCCCTTTAATTAATGCCAAATGCACATAAAATCATCTTCCATTCATTGCCAATTTTTTTTTTTTTTTTTTTATAATCACTCTCAATTATATTTTTTTGGTCGTTTAGCATGGACATATTGGAGTAACATGCATTTGTTGTTGGTTTCTTAATATGACATCTTGGTTTGATTTATACATATGCTACGTACTTTCCTTCTTATGTTTGTCCGGCTCGATAATATTGTACATTGAAATAATTATTGTTATAGTTATAATGGGAACTAAAAAAGTTTATATATGTACGTCGATGGAGTGTAAAAATCTTTTTTTTTTTAAATCTTAATTAAAGAGACTTTGCTAATTGAACCATATCTCAACTATATTTTGTTATTATAATTTTATGTTAAACTAAATTATAGGCTGGGCCTTCCCGTGTTCAAAGATACAAGATGGAGGTTGTGATGGGAATATTTTAAACATAAGAGGTCTCATTGTTTGTCGCCTTTTTTTTTATTTTAATATAACTGCTCTCGTTATTGTGTTATAGATACACTTATTTTATAAAGTCATACTAGATACAAATCATCGAGATTTTAAAAATACACATTAAAGTCGATAAGCACAGTTTGTGACTGTAACGATGGTGCGAGTACATAGCCAGTCAAAAATATATCTACCGTCAATTTTGTGAAGAAAAGGATCCATTTCGACAGTATAGATTTATCCATATCCGGAAATTATCAACGTATATATCATATGACTTTTTATTGATATATCATAGTACTCTACAAAAATATATCCAAGTCAAAACCTTAAACTCAAGGTATGCACTTTCCTTTGGGCCTTTCCATTTAGGCCTGGCCCAATATTTCCAGCAGCATTGGATCCATTAAGTGAGGGTAGGAACCTTAGCAATTGGGCTCAAAATGACTGGAGTTCTACTTTAGGATTTTTGTTATATTTGTTGAATAAGGAGTCCACAACAGCGAGCTCTAAACTTCTAATTTTGCAAGTTTCCTAATTCATATAATTTTATTTTTTTTTTTACTCACACAGATATTTGTCAAATTTATAATTATTTACCCTTATAAAAAGGTTTGTAGCTTAAATAAATTGCGACAATAATAATTTGCCACAGCGATATTTGTGTATTAACTCATCAACAAAATATTGTTTCCGAGTACAAAGATTGATACAGTCGGAATATAAACCGAAATTTTTGATGTAAATCCTAATGACTTTACTAATAGATAGATAATATGATGCTTAAAAACAATATGGAAATGGAGTGGAGAGCATCAGAAGAAGAATGACCGACCTGGATAATCATTGATATCTCAACCAAATATACTGAACCCGACTAATGGGCCAATAAATCAAACTGATCTTCTTTCATGTACCCAAAAGTTCATTGGGCTTTTATTTGGGCTTGGTCAAGTATTTTGAGAATTTTGGGGCTTCCATTGGGCACATAAGTGGATTTTTACTGTAGGATAATAATCGGTGATTAAAGTTGGTAAATTTTTATTTTAAAATCCAAATACATATAATTCATTTTCTAAACACACACTCACTTATCTTAAATCATTAGTTGAATAACTAATCACTAAACACTAGTCGAGTAATGAGTTATCGACTTATAAACAACTAACAACTAGTATTGCTAATTGTACCAAAATAATTATTTTTCTAGACAACCAAAAGTGAATAAAAGAGAAACAAAAAACCCAAAAGGATATATATTTATATATGGAAAATTATATGTGTCTTGTATAAGACACGTCTTATCAACTTAAAAATTATTATATCATGTAGAAAATTGAAAAAGAATGATATGATTGAATAGTATAACCGTATTATACTTTACAAATTATGTCAAGTCGCCATTTTATTCATCATTTTTCATATTTGTAAAATTATGTGTATGACACACCTTCTAGGTAGGGTTGATCCGATTACGATGTCATTTGATATTTTTCGGCATAACCGACAATGATTAAAGCTTTACCTTCATAAACAATCATAATTATTAAGAAAAATAATGGTTTCAAATCATAAAATTCATTAATATAAATCAAGACAAGACATTTTAAGAGTATATTTATACAAGACACATATCATCACCCTATATATATATATATATATATATATATATATATATATATATATATATATATATATATATATATATATATATATATATATATAAGAAATCATATAGTAATGAAATTTTACAATTTTAAGAATTTCGAAAATGAGTTGAAATTTTATTTATGTATTTATTTAAGGCAGCATGCATGTTTAATATTATCGCCATTCACGATTGGAGGAGCACACTTATTTATTTAATTATATTTAAATTATTAGCAAGAGAATGAGAATAATTGGCTGTTTAAGTAGTTGAAGATCATGAACTAATGAAAACTTACAATAATATTTGACTTCTTTACATGATTTCCTCTTCTCCAGCTGTTTTTCATTTTCTCTTTTTTTCATTAGTAGAATTCTACCACAGTCTTCATTGTTGGTGGCATGATCACGTATTAATACACAAACCCTTTTTTTGGGTTTTTTTTTTAATTATTGGTGTGTGGACAATTTCTCTTTTTTTTTTTGGTAAGCATAGAAAGCAAACAAATTGAAAAAGTCAGCTCTTTTTAGATAATTTCGACGTTCATAATTTAATTTAAAAAATGTACCCTGCGGTCTCCCTTCATAACTATTTATCCTCAATAATCTGTACTAAAAAAATAGTATTAAACGATAAGTCGAAACTAGTAACAAAAATACTTTTATTGTGGATTGTTGAGAATAAATGGACTCAAAGATATTAACGTGAAAATCTCAAAAAGTTAAAATTATTTGCGTCCATACATAGTTTTGAAAATGAAATCCGATGTATTTCATATAATGTAATAAATGGAGGCAAAGTCACTTCCTCTTTTTCCTCTTATAGGATGTAACAGCTGGCAAAATATATAGAGGGTTGTATATGTACATGTTTGAAAACTTCATCCATATTATTATTGCATTATGGGATGATGGCTAAGTGACGAAGATCGATCAATCAATTAAACCCAAATTCAAAACATGTGAAACAACGTAACATCCATTCTTTTGCTTTCGAATAATTATTTTTGTCAATTATGGCAGGAAAAGCAATGTCTACTATACTACGAGTTTTACACACACACACATATATATATATATAGATTTCTGATCATAGAATATATTTTAGTATAGTTATCTTTTAAGAGATAACAATGTTTGCACTTATCGCATTATATACTTTTTCAACGAATTAGCCCGTTGAAAAAATATATCAATTATATAGGGTATTAGTTATCTCTCGATATGGAGAGTAGTAATATAAATACTTTATTTAGACTTGATACTTATCAGATATGAAAATGACTAATATAAGAAGTTGATTCAAGGTAATATCAACATCATCAATACCGTATCGATTCAAATTATGTGACACTTGCTCTTATTTCATTTAGACTTTAAGAAGTTGTAAGGAGTTATAAGAAGTTATAAGGAAAGGCGTAAGAAACTGTAAAGAATTGTAAGATAGTTGTAAAGTTCATCGTTAGTTATAAAATGTTGTAAGAAATTAGAAGAAGTTGTAAGGAGATGTAAAAGGTGTAAATTATAGGTAAATGGAACGAGGATGTAAAACACAACAAGTCGATGGCAAATAAGCTCGAAGATCTTCCCTAAAATAAAAATTAAAAACCTATATATTCCTGCTCTCCTTTTGCTATGTGACCAACTTATCCACCCAAGTGCCGAACATAATTAACTAGAATCAAAGTGTGTTATCCTACAAGAATGATTGTCCAATGGAAAATTAGTTTTGTGCTTTTCTTTGTTTTTTTTGGAAGAGAGAGAGATCATATTTAAGATTCAAAACAAACATAACTTTGTTGGATTTGACCTTATTAAATCCATAGTGTTTTTTTAATTAAAAAAATCCCCCAAAAGATGTTTGAAACCTTCAATTTTGGGCCATATTACTCGGATAAAGGCGCTCAGCCAGCGGGCACTAATTTGAGGTGGGTATATTTCCTTATTTATGCCCTCATTAATGGTTTTCATGTCTAATTTTGCACCACCCTTAAAATTACCAATATCAAATTTTGGTACAACATTTTATTCTCATCTAAAATTGCTTCACCAACGTAATTTTGTGCAAGTGTCAAATATTTAAACCTAAAATATATATTCTGATCTTATCAATCAACGATAAATAATATTTTTAACGTAAATCATCTTAATCATAATTATCACATCACAATAAATGTAATAATCAAGTGACATTAATAATAATAATAATAATAATAATTTCTTCCTTATTTTTCCACATTACTTTTGACTAAGTGAAAATTGGTTACAATTTTTTTTTTTGTCCACCTTAAAGTGACGACTGAGACGATAACTTAGATTAATATTTTTTATATTTAAAAAAATAATTTATCTAAATTTGGATTCCCCACATTGGAGACCACATAATCTCTTTGTGGGGCGTATTTCTATTTTTTTTTTAATGGAGAGTAGTTAACTACTATTGGTTATGGGGAACAATTTTATATAATCACCTTTAATTTGTACGAAACTCCACTCTCTCTCTCTCTCTCTCTCTCTCTCTCTCTCATTAAGGCTGTAGAGATCTTAAAGATATGATTATGTGAAGACTTTAAGAAACTTAGTGCCATCATTAACTAACTACCTTATTGATGGGATGATAAGACAAAATGATTTTCTGTTTAATCATTGAGGATTATGCTTGATTATCAAACATCTTCTTTTTTTTTTTTTAATTAAGTTATTATTTCATTAAAAGAATTAATTCCTAGTTTAAAATGGAGTTTTTCATACCTTCATTTTTTCACTTTGTTAATTAGACTCACATAATCTTAACTAAGTTCACTTAATTAGTCTCACCAACCTAAGTTCACAGCTAATATTGCACTGTCTTATTTGAAACGATCATAAGCTCACAACTAAGAAATTTTCAAAGACATCATCTCGATCTCATCCAACTCTTATAATTTGATATAGCAAAAGCGAACAAAAATAAATATAAATAAGTAATGAGAAAAAGAAGAAATGAACGAAACGAATGTAAAACATAAATGGATGATAATTTTTATGTAACTTCGAGCAGACAACCAAATATTTTATGAATTTTTCTTCTTTTTTAAAGTCTCTTTCCTCTCCTGTCGCGCCCCTTAAAGCAAACAAATATCAAAACAAGTGAACCGACCAATATTGATACACAAAGCTAATTCTTTGACAAGACTAAATGTGATAGGATTGAATAAGTACACATATGCCAAGTGGTTAAGAAACCATGCCAAATTGCGATATCCCCACAAATTAATCAGAGTATAATTAGAAATTCATGCTTAATATAAATTGTCCTTCATAATTATTGAGACTGCTTTATTAATCAATCATAAGATGCCAACCCAAAAAATATTAAAATCAAAGATAAATTAAGAAATTGGGGGATTAAAATTAAAATGTCACGATTAAGATCATAATAAGTACTTAGATTGTACGTATAAATTGCAATTAAAATTAATTAAAGGTCCACTTGGCACGTGCGAGGGGTACTTTCCAGGTGGGATGTTGCCTTGATCTCCCCTTCACATGGATTCTCGCTCAAGCTTGTCTGTACTCCTGCCTTCTTCCTAATTATTCTATTTTGGACGTATTTGAACTTACATACAAAACATTTATAAATATAAACATAAACAAACATAAATAAGTAAAAACGAACATACATAAACGAAAATAAACGAACAGAAATGAGATATTAAAATAAAAAAACATAAATAAACATAAAACATAAATAACTTTTATTTTATATATAAAGTTGAACATGCCCTTTGTTTTCTTTCTTGGATTCGATCGGGAGAGAAAAAAAAAGTAATTTCAACCCATATTTTAGATGTTTGTCTACATAGGTTTATTAGTAATGTCAAAAATTTTCAGGTTCATGTCAAATTTAAATAAGATAAACTTAACAGTATTAATGGATACATATAGGATACAATAGACAAGTCTAAATTTGATATAAAGTCAGGTTTACATAAAAAAAAAAAAAAATTCAAACAAAAGAAAAAAAAATTTAGATAATCGAATGGGACAAAATATTGTAGTAAAAGAGAGAATTGTTTTATTGGTGCGAAATTGTTTGATCCTTGAAAATGTCTATTCTTTTTTTTTTTTTTTTGTGTGTGTATGGAAAGTGAAATGCTATTCATTATGAAGAGTTTGAGACCATTAAAATTTCTTTTTCCTGATTATTTTAGAGCATCTTTCCTTATAAGAAATCACATTTCTCCTTTTAGTCATTGGCATCCAAATAATTGTTAAAGAGTAGTGCAATTCGGGCAATGCATTATATTCCACATGCTTAGACAAAGTAATGAATTTAATAATTTCGTACAACAAAGTTTCACTTTTTATTTTTAAAATATCACAAATTTTAACCTTTTTTTTTTTTTTGGTAATTACTAAAGGATATTAAATATAAGTAGTTCATATTTATTTCATGGGGTATTCCCAAATCTCTATTATTATGTGTAGACAATGAATATATCAAAAAAATTCAAAAAAATTGAATTTGCACTTAGCCATGCAAGTTCTAACAATCAAATTGGCCGTCCTTAACATGTTAAGCTGTTTTTATTTTATTTTATTTTGTTTTGTTTAATAATTAATTGATTAAAAAATCAAAGTAATACCATTTAAAAGTACAACTCACAAAGAAATATTAAGTTCCTAGCTCTTGACCAACCCTAACCAATTTATTCTATTTATTACCGGCACAAATATTTGGTGAACCTGAGAAATAATTAAAGAAATAATATATCGAAGACTTTAGATCCTTTTGATCCCTTCAAATAATTTTTCTATATTAAAACATTATATATATATATATATATTATAAATAATAATTAATTAAGTAGGTATATCTCGAATACTATAGATCAAGAAACTTCTTAACCTCTCTTTTTTTAAAAAAAAAAACTTGATTATTTAATTTCATTAAGAAGCTTCGCGATGTATTGTTCCTCCATATAAATTATATAATGTGTTAGAAACTTTTCAATAGTGAAGACATGAAAATAAATAAATAAATAATTAGTGGCTCCTAATTAAGTTTATGCCTCGCCATGATGCAAATTGACAACCATTAGTGGTCCATTAAACTATAATTAATTACACTTACTGAGATCCGATTAGACGGAGTCTGTTTTTAGCATACTTGACTAATCTTAATTAGTGTAGGTTTTATTTACGACCAGAGAGAACAAAAATGACAGCCATTAAACAGGGAAATCTTCTTCTTGAAACAATCCTCTCCCAAAACAAAACAAAACAAAAAAATTACAAATTTATATAATAATTTTCCATCTCGACACCTGCAATGCAAGTCTTCGATTAACTACTGCATAATCAAGAAACATTGACCAAAGGTTTTTAGGATTATTAAAAAAATAGATTTGTAATTTGGGATGAAAATCGTATTAGAACACGGCTATACAAAGTTGGAGATTGAAAGTGATTATGCCTCTCTTATTTCAAAGTTAGAAAAGCATAATGGTCTAACCTCATAGGAGTGGGTCTATTTATTTATGATATTTTTGATCTTTGTAAGTCCTTTGAGTCTTGTTTGTTTTCTCATGTATGACGGGGGTAATATGGTAGCTCACTCGATAACGCATCTACAATCCTATGTTTCTTCTTCTAGAACATGAGTTGGGGACGGTCCTGATTTTGTTATTGAGTTAGCTGCCAAAGACGTGATTTTTTCTAGTCCTTTGGAGTAATAAAAGTCCCCAGTGATGGATTCAAAAAAATGAAAAAACATGTACATATCCTATTAATAGGAAAGTAAAAAACCTTATAAGAAAGAAGTAAAAATATTTAAAAAATAGCAGTCAGTTTATCTGCTTAGGTGATAAGTTATATTTTAAAAGAAAAAAAAATTGTTAGAGTTTTCCAATATAGATTTTTTAAATTTTAATCTTAGAAATTTTTAGAATTATAATTTCAACATTTGTTTTGGTTGAGCACCTTATATGTGGAAAGTGAGGTTCATAAATCTTAACTTTAGCCAACATCACCCTAAAAAAAGGGACATCTCATATTGCCATTATAACTAATAATATATTAGGTGGTCCAAAAATATCATATTATTGGTTAAATTAAAATTTTAACTTGTTATTAGCCATGTTTTAAGTGTCATGATAATCTGTATCAACGAACAAAAAATGTAATTATGTACTGTTAATGACTGTGTTATTAAGTATTTTCTTTTTTTTTTTTTTGGGTGAGAAGAGGATATTATTATAAGATTATGTACGACCCAGAACCTTCTATTTAATTTTTAATTAGTTTATTATGTTCAAATTACTTTAAGGGTACTTTTGTCCCCACCTGACACGTCTTGCACAGCATATCTTGCCATTGAATATTGGCCGACACTATGTTACTCTACATTCATCACTTTGCTTGGAGAAAATAAGTTGCCATATTAAGTTAGAGGCTTAAGGTCCATTTCAATAAACTAATCTACATAATTACAATGCTTATGCTTATTTTACGGAACAGATAACTGTTTTGGTAACCAATTATAATGGTTAAGTTTTAATTGTTAAAATGTAGTTGCTCACTTTTTTAATTTCAGAAAAATACTTAATAAATATAATCTGACATAAAAGTATATAAAATATTACTTTTGAACTATTAAATATTAATTTTATTACGTAACCAGACAAAATTACTATTATTTTTAAATTTACAGGGTCCAAAGATAAGATTATCAAACCCCTTCGTTTCTCTTAAACATGAACAAGAAAAGAGTTATGGTGAGGTTATTAAACTCTTTTCGATAATAAATTCATACAATCGTACACGATGATGAATTTTCTCTGAAAATTGTTTTCGAAAGGGAGAAAGGAAGGAGGGAAGAAGAGGAGGTTCTGGAAAGAATAATATCTGAAATGGAGAAACAACAAATATTATAGGGCTAAGGAACTCTTTTTATTATCACCAATCTGAGGTAGAGTTGTTGCCAAGTCTTTCACCCCAGAAGAAAGTTTTAAAGCTATTGAAACGACTAAAGTTTTTTATTTTTTTATTTTTTATGTGCCCCTTATTTATGAAAATGACCTTATATTTTGTATTTTTCACCCTTTGAATCAAACTCTTTTGTTTTTCTAGATTCACTGCTGGCATATCATGCAAGCCAATTATGTCCTTTGGATTAATGTTATGTGGACAAAAAATAAAATAAAATAAAATGGGTCACCTCTTATCTCAGATTATTTGAATGGGTGATTCATCATTATTCTTTTCAATTTTATCACAAAACGAACATAGTCATGATTTAATCGAGGAAAATCATCAAACTAGGCATTATATACAGTGTCACATTAGCAGTAGATTAACTTTGTCACAAAGCACTAGCATGTAGTTGTATATGTCATACGTGTAATGTTTAATGATATAATAAGCTTAAATTAAAAAATACTTTCTAGACAACAAGGATCTCATGTGTAGTTCACCCACCGGGGTGGAACGACTCTTAACGAGGTTGATGGACTTTTACTTTTTATTTAGCCTCTCGGCTTCTTCAACTAACGAGTCATAACATGTAATGTTTGTAATTTAACTGTTATGATTCAAACTAATTCACATATTTGAACTATTTTTTTCTTATGAGACACCATATAACATGGTCAATTATTTAAAAAATGGCATAATATATTTAATATTTGAAATTCAAAGTTTGAAACAAAAAAGTATGAAATATCTAAAGAATTTTGGGACTCACACATCTCCATCAAGTGTCAGTGGCTAGTTGAGTTGGGTTCGAACCACATTTACTTGCCCAATTAATTCATATCAAAATCTTCTCACTTCACCATATGGATCTCTTTCTTTAATGTTGAAAGTTACATAGGGGACCAAACCAATCCATAACTTCATCAACTCTCTCCAACATTCAATCTTAGCCGTCCATCCCCCAACCAAGTACCCATCTATGGACTATATGCCCTCTATTTTCCTTGCCAATTATATATATATATATATATATATATATATATATATATATATATATATATATATATTGAAGATTCAAGAACATGCCACTCCCAACCCTCTCATTCTCCCAACCAAAAAACTTAAAAAGACCAACTTAAGTGATATTGATTTATTGGGATTACTTGAGCATAGTGGACCTAGTGGTTCTTTTTCATATTAATTTGTACATATTTTTTAAACAAGAGTAAAAGTATATGACTATAAAAAATAATAACATAGCCGTCATATTCATGTACGGATATTAAAATTAAAAAGTGAGAAAAATATCTTTCTCATACTAATTATTCACCTCTAATTTTCTCTTAGCTTAGTGTTATACATAAATAAAAGACCACTTTAAGCCTCATTCATCGCTCTTAAATATATTTGGTACTAAAAACAGTTACTCTTAATACCTTTTGAGCATGAATTTTAGAAGTTGACTGGTCTCTTTCATGGTTCCATCTTCAATTAAGTATGAATTAGGCAGAGTAAACTAGAGACTTTACCCACTACGGTCAAAATCCTAAATATCTATTATTAAGATGTTCTATAATTGGATAAGAGACTGTATTCTTGCAGTGTATTCATAAAATTTTAAACAAATATAGTAATAATTTTTTCAACAATTTAAAATTGTAACCATTAAGTAAAGAAATAAAATTAGAATGTCCTCCTAAATGTATAGAATCTAGAGATGGTAGTGGATCCTAAATTGGAACTAGACTCGATATACCCGACCTAAATCAATGGGTTTAGGTTCAAAACATTTGGATTCGATTAAGTTTTTAAAAAAATATTATGAGTTAAACTTGACTTGCCCTAATTCACTTAAATAATTCAATTATTCTTTGCCTCGTTCGCTCATCATCAATCATCACGCATACCTCTCAAATACTTCCTCTCACATTCTTTTTCAAATTTTTTCACTTTGCTTGATTTTTTATTATTTGTTTTAATTCGTTAATTTATAGGCTACCTAAGTATATGTGTCAAAAAAATAAGAAATTTGTGTTGCCAGCAATAATTTTAAATGAAGTATAATATAAGAATGATAAGATTATAATTTTCTTAGTAACTTTAGAAGAAACACAATTTGAACTCATTTAGCACCCCTGAATTAGCCAGACTCGACGGATTTGAGTCCGAATCTATACTTCACGGATATAACGAGGTTGTAACCGAGTATGAGTCCAAACCTAAAAAATCAAACAAAAATTAGATGAACTTAAATCGAACCCAAATTGAAGTAGTGCCATCCCTAATAGAATCTTATTCCTGCCGCCCATAATCTATCAATGTTCAAACCCGGAATACAAAGGCATATGAGTTTTGACTTACGACTCTACTTACAAACCCAAAAAAAGAAAAGGCATCATTTTCTTTCTTTTGTAAATATTAGTAAAATAATTATCAATATTTATTAATTAAAAAAATGAGGAGATCCACACTCCCCCTACGGGCAGGGGCAGGGGCAGGGGCAGGTATGAATCTGTACTTGTACACTTTTCAAGCACCTCATTTGTTGGCTTTTGTCATCCCTCTCCCCCACCCCCATCAAATGAAGCCACGTGAATGACCCCCTCCATTATTCTTTTTTTATTTTCCTTTTCAATTAAAATTTAAATTTCTCCAATGTATTGATTTGATCTAATCAAACAGGGCCCACCTACTGACAAAGACACCCCCACCTTTTTTATTTATTAATTTCAAAAAAATAAATTAATTAAAAATCTAGGAACCTCTTTCTCCAAAGCACCTCTAATTTTATGCAAACTCCCATTTGACCAGACATTACTTTTCCCCACTCCTCCACCCCCTCTATATAACCCTCCTCAACCCCCCATTCTCTCTCCTCATCCATCTCTCTCTCTCTCTCTCTCCATTGCTCTGTGTTCAAAGAATCAAAGCCCTTCTTCAGTTATTGAAAATGGAGGAAAATAAGCTATTGAAGAGGCAAAGAGATGAAAACGAAGAAGAATACTACGAAGAAGAAGAAGAAGCACTTAAACGCCAAAAGTCGTTTAAGGACATAATGACCCTCTTGGATGAAGAGGAGGACGACCCAAACGAGGACCTGTCCTCCCTCATCTCTACCCTCCAAGAGGAGATCTCGTCTGGCCCTGAGTCGGGTCCCGCCCGTTCTGGCCCGGACGAGCAGGACTCGGAGAACCCCTCGTCTTCGGCGGGCTCCTCGGAGGAAGAAGAAGGGGAGAGAGTCATGAGACACCTTCTCGAGGCTTCAGACGACGAGCTGGGATTGCCCAGCACCGACGGCTCAGCTACCGTCGAGAAAGGACACGTGGACGGCGGAGATTTTCTGTTCACTTTTGGGGGGTTGGTGAAGGGATTTGGGAGTTTGAAGACCATGAGGCTGCTAACTACTACAATTTGTTGCAGTCTGAGATTTACCTGTAGCCTTGCCCCCGAATTTGCAAAGATGCCCTTTTGCTTTAATTTGGGGGCTTTAGAGGGCAGGAAAAGAAATAACCAGAAAGTGTAGGGGGTTGAAAGGAAAGAACAAGTTTTAAAAAGGACGTCCAAAGGAGGCTCATGGTCATGGATGAGTAAAGTAAATGAATGACTAGCTGTGGTTTTTTTGAGGAGGGGTTTTTATTTTAGCCCCTCTGGTTTTGTAAATTGTTACACAGCCCCTTTGTTATTTAGGAATTGGAGGGTAGGACACCAATGATTGACTACTAATTAATATTTATTTTTTAAGGTAACGAGTAAAATTTCTCTCGTTTTTGTCATAATTCTTACAAATTTGCAACTTATTTTCTTAAATAAGTGTTATAGAATATATAATATGAGGTTAAGGATTTATTACTTTAAAAAGAATTTTTCATGTCTCTGTTATGGCGGTAATGAACTTTTCATTATTCCCAGTTTCCTCTTAAATTGGTTGCTCTTCGTCTCTTCGGTTATATATGTTTCATTGGACATTTTTGCCCCTCCCCAAATTTAAATTTATAAAAGAATTTTATTTATTTGGCAGATTTATGTAAAGGTTCAAATTTTATCTAATTTCACTTTTGAGTCTAATTCGCATACCAAAAACTAAATCCTTGGAATTAGACCAAAAAGTAAATTTATGTGAACACACTTTTGTATTTTTAATAATTTTTCATATATATATATATATATATATATATATAATTAAATGATGTACATACATCAAAAAAGAAAGTGCAAAATGTTTCTCTACCCTATTGATATATTGAAAATTTATGATTTAATAATTCAAATTTAAAATCCAAAAAAAAAAAAAAAGAAAGAAAGAAAGTAGCTTTAAATCTAGATCTTAGCGAGTTTATTTTCGATGAAGCTAAACTAAAGAATTATTAATCTATCGAATTTTCCAGTTACTCATCATTACTCTGCATAAAAAGTAGAGAACAATTTATTAGTGAGTCATTTGCATTAATAACATAATTAACCATGGAAATCTTATAAGAAAATGCAACAGATAAGATAAGATGGGTGGGTGCTTTTTAATATTCCTTTCGTTTTAAAATATATTTCGTTTTAAGGTTATTTGGAAATATTAAAAAACATAAAATTCATAACAAATTTTATACTAAAAGACTAAATTACCCCTATATTTTATTGAAAATAGGAAAAAGCAATAAAAAAGAAGAGAAACAAAGAAATTAATAAGGACAAAGTTGATAAACTAGTAATTAATATGTCATTTAAATTATAAAGTGATAAGTATTATGAAATGAAAAAATTAGATAAAATAACATGTATTTTGAAACGGAGGGAGTAATATATAAAATTATAAATGGAAAATGTTGGGTTTTTTTTCTTCTTTTCCTTTTTTAAAAATTAAGTTTAAGATTTCATTTTTATGTTAATGTTGAGTCTCTAAAGCTCATGTTTATAACTAGATATTTCATTTTTAAAAATTGATCTCTCAAAATAACCGTTAAAATAAATCAATTGTTGTATATGTTCTGAGTTGAAATAATTAGCTATTATAATTATTTTAACCAATATGAACTATTGCAATCTGTTATCAAATTTTTAACGTGTTTTTTGACATTTTTATAAATTTGTAATGTGTTTTATATCTTGTAATGCTTTCATATCATTAAAAATTCTTACACTATTTTTTAAAATTTGAACTTGTTGAACGTATCACTTGTAAACCATTTTTATATCATAAATTATACTCTTTCTGTTCCAAAAAATGTATAGTTTGACATTTTATGGTGTTTAATGTATCACTTTGACTGTCGATTTTTGAAATTATATAATAAAAAAATCATATTCTAATAAAATATTTTTAAAAAATTTACCAATAATAATTTTATATTATAAATTAATATATATTTTAATCAAAGATTGATCAAAGTTATAAAATTTGACATCAAAAATTAAAAATAAATAGTATTTTTAGGATGGAGGGGGTGTATGGAACACATAAGGTGTCATTTTGAATAACCAAATACTCGACTATTTCCGTCGGTGAAATTAAACTAAACGTATATAAAAATTAATTTCGGCGTTTTGACGTGAAGGCAAAGGAGACGGAGAGGGAGGGGCCACGTGAAATTTTGGTGTCGACTTTATTTTTCACCGAAAGAATCGCCCATACGAATTTGAGTAAGCAAATAAATACTTTTTACTGTGAGGACAAGAAAGTAAAAAGTAAAAGTCAAAGGAGATGTCCATCATTACTTTTGCATTTCAAGGATTAATGAAATCAATGTGAATCGGCTTTTCTTTATCCTTTCCTTCGAAATTGACTTGTCCTTTTTTGTTTTTTGCTCCAATAAAATTTATTAAGGGACCTATTCTTACATAATGGAAAATTGAGGGACCTTATGTTTACCCTGTGTATGTATCAGGATTATTTAAGTTTTTTTTAAAAATATAATAATATATTAATATTTATAAATATTCGTTTAATTTATGAGTAGAATATTACATATTAGATCCCCCTACACCCCATGCTTTGATTGCATAATATTTGTTTTCTACTTATTATAAGCAATTTAATGTTTATAAGTATTGGTTCATACTTTCGTCATTTTATATTTATATTAATCGTCGTTTTTTTTATGTTATGAAGAAATATAAAATTTATGACAAAAATTTGTAATATAAAACCAGGTTACCTCTTAAATTTCATTGAAAATAAAAAAATTAATGAAAAAAAGAGAGAAAAAAATTAATTAAGATGAAATTAGTAAACTAATTATTAATATATCATTGGGATTGTAAAGTGATAGATATTATGAAACAAAAAATTATTTAAAATCAAATATTGTGAAGCGAGTGGACTATTAAGGATGAGTGTTGATAGGTAACGAAAAACCAATGTTGAAACGGATGGACTATTAACCAAAAGAACAATTGATTCGGTTTTTAGGTTGTATATATATGGCTCATCATGTGATGAGTGCTGATAAGTGTGGATGAGTGTTGATTGTTATTAAATATTAATAAGAATTACTTAATATATTAATTAAGTTGAAAAGAACAAATATATTATCATATGGTTTGTCATTGTTTTTGTTCAAGAACTATCTCAAACAAAAATATGAACCGGCTTATATTTGACATGCACTCTCATCTCATGTTAATGCCTTTTGAGCTTCAAGTATGGATGCTCCAAATACTTCCATAATCGTACGTAATAAATCAATACATATACGGGTTGCTTGAAATTCGAATTTAAATCATTTTATTCAAAATACTCTGATATCGTACTAAAAAATGATCTAAAATAAAAGTTGGAACTTTATAAATGAATGCTCGGAAAAAGTTTATATATTATTGCATATGTGATAAGTAATTGTTTGAAATTTAAATAAGTTAGACAAGACGATTCTAGAAAATATTTAAATTTTGTTTTGGGGACTATTTATGACATGATTAGTTGGGGATAATATACTTGATAGGCACACCGTGAACTCGATCAGCAGCCCATGAGCAAAAAGTTAAACTTAACCATTTCTGATTGCGATTGGGATTGGGAAGCCCTTGGCCACGCCAAGAGGGCAGACTATGAATGCAATTGCTCATACAATCAAGGGAGCGGGGGCATGGGTGGGTCCATCATGTTGATGTTGACATACATGCATGATTATAGTGTATGATATGATGATTGATGACCATATTTATATGGGGTTGGTTTGTCACCCATCTTGTCTTCTTATGTTGTGTCGGCATATTTATTATTTAGTCTTAATTGACAATTGGCCCCATACATATGTGATATTATATCATGCATCATATGACATCATGACAATTCCATTCATCCATACATCTTTTGTAATGTAACATGATATGACATATCATGTTCTTGCATTTGCATCCATTCATCCATACAATCATCCCTTTGTCCTGCCTGCCCGTGTTATCGCGGTAATCTCACTGTAGGTGCCCAATATTCCATCTAATACCATATGAGACATAAGGATTAATATAAATAAAAGTTAAATATTTAAGTATAATATATAAAAAATTTATTGATTAAATTAACTAACACGCTTCAAGTTTACTATTAGATGATTTGATTCTTCTAAAATTTTTATTAGGTTTATTTTTTGAGTTTTTTTTTTAAAAAGTGTTTACCTTCTAAAATTTAAATTTTCACTATTTTTAATTCTTTTCAATTGCTTTCATAATTTCAACTTCTCCTATCTACTTTTACATACTTTTAGTTTTTTCGAGCTCTTTTTGATTTTTACTATTTTTCTAACAATTTTTCTGTAATTAATTCCAATTAATTCCAATTTGTTTTGATTCCTTATAGTTTTAAAAAGAAAAAAATTCAACTTCTTCCTACTTATTTTATTTTCTTCCAACTCTTTTTTTTTTTTCCAACTCTAAAGAAAAAACTCAAAACATGGATTAGCCACAAATATGAGTTATGTTTGAAAGAAAATACTTATTATTACCTACTAATTTATCCCTTTTTTCATGAAGTTATGTAAAACTTAAATTATTATTTTTGTTTAATTAAAAGTGTAATTTATTTTGAATTGTGAGTATTTAAGATAAAAAATTTTGGTAGAAAGTGTCTTTTTAAAATTAAAACTTATATTTTTATTTTTATTAGAGTGAGGCCTCTACTAATTCAAGTAACCGTTAATTAGTATAAAATTTATATTGTAAATTAATAATTATATGCTCCATCCTGAATCTGATATGCCTGGAGTTGCACATATAAGACGTTTAATTAACCTCTTACACAAATGACCAAATTATGTAGAAATAATACGTCATTTTTTCTTTTTTCTTTTTCTTTTATTAAAAAAGATATGTGATAGCGATCAAAGATGGCTCCAAGGGAATTGATTAGATATTTTGGATCCATTCTCCCATCCAACCCAAACAAAAAAATAAAACAATAATAAATAAAGCATCCCATAAAATGACAAAAATTAACAAATTTTTTTTGTGTAAAAAATAATATTTACTGTTGTTTGTGATATAAATGAGAATCGCCAACTCGCCGAGGCAATCGATTGGAGCCTTGGACGTCCCATCCGATCCCCTGTAGAGGCGAGCCTCAAACTTTGCAAATCGCTGTCTTTTTCTATTTTTTAAAATTAGAATATAAATTACTTTTTATAGACATCTACATGAAAATTTTGAAGAATTTTTATTTAATAAAATTTCTGACTACTAAAAGGTACCAGGGACCTCGTTGAGCTCAGCATAGTTTCGCCGCTAATCCTCTACCTAAGAAGAAAATAATTTAATAGATAAGAAAAATTGGAGGTCAAGAATCGGTAAATTAATTATTTTTTTTAAAGAGAGAGCTAATATAAGAAATATATTTATATTTTATGTTTATTTTTATCCATTTATACTCTTTTATGTTAATTTATTTTCGTTTTTATTTATATTTCTAGTTATATGTTTTTTTTTTTTTTAAGTTTGAATGAGTACTCAAATATTTATGCCCTTAAAGTATTTCAAAAATCCAATTTTACTCTCTAATTGTTTTTCCGTTCAATCGTGCCATTAATGATATAAAACCATTCAAAACTTATCCTTGGAGCCCACAAAAATCGGTTATTGCCGACTTTAAATATTTTTATTTATTTTATAGGCGGTATTTGAATTTAGGCAGGTCCGGGCAAGTCTGGGTAGATTTCCCATACTCTCTCTCTCTCTGTCCTCCTCATTCACAACCACCCACCAAACCCAGTTTAGGCTAGAGTATGCGATGACCCAGTGGAACCCGAACCCGAGCCACTCAAGATCTTTTAACCCAAGTCACCCAAAACCCAAAAATGTCCCCGCACGCAAATCCGACGACGATAATGAACACAATCCCCAACCTCAATCTCGAAAACTCCATTTTCAACAATTATAATTCTCAATTGATTCCAAAGTAAGAGTAAGAAAATAGGTTGGAAAGAAAATTTAAATGGAAAAAAAGTAATGAGTAAAAAAGTTAAAGGGAAATTTTTTTTTCTTATGTTTAGTTCAAGAAAAATAAAGGAAAAAAATTATATATTTTTCAACCTCTTATTCATCCAACACATTGTTATGGAGAGGAGAGAGGGGAGAAATTTTTTAAATGACCTTTCTTAATAGAATTCATTTTCTTTTTCCATTTCTCCCTTTTTGTGAAATTTTTTTCCATTTTCCTCTCAATTTTGGAAGGAAAATATCATTGACCAAATTGATAAAATTTTCCATGAGTTTTTCCATCAAATTGTTTTTCTCTCATTTTTCTTCAATTCAAAAAAGAGAAAAAATTCATTTTCCACAATTTTTTCCTTCTAATTTTCTTAGAATCAAATAAAGGCTAATGACACAATTGAACGGAAAAACAATTGGAAAACAAAACTGCATTTTCGAAATATTTTAAGTTCATAAATATTCGAGGACTCAAGTTTGAATAGGTTTGAAATAGTTGCCTTCATGCTTAAAATTTAAATATATTTTTCTGCATGATACACATTTTTTCTTTTGCTATTATTATTAAATGATAGACCAGTTTATTCAAAGCAAGATAACAAGGTTTAACAAGCCAAACAAGATTAACGCAGTACGACCATTTTTTAAATCTTTTTTCAACAGAACAAATAGTACGGCCAACGTTTTCTCATATGCTATATATATATATATATATATATATATATATATATAACACTCATATGCTATATTGCTAATGCAATAATGCTATATATAGTGTTATGGATCCTACCAAAGTAGGGATATCATCAGGGTGGGTTTTCCCGGCCCCGCCAAAGGGAGTGTTTTACGTCTCGGGCTTCCCGTCCCCATTATCCGGCCGGGGAGAAATCCTCGATCCATCCCGGTTTTCCCGCCATGTAAATTATATATATACCCCAATTTAAATTATTCATTGTGCATATAACTCATGGGCGAGAAAGGTAATTAAAATAATTAAGATTATAAACCCCTAATTTGTGAGTTGTTTTCCCTGCATGGCTCATTTCATTCGAACAAACGCCTCTAGTTGACTAGCGCTTAGCCTCTCTTCTCTTCTCCTCACCACCACCCCCACCCATCTCCCCGGCCGGCCTCCTTTCCTCTCACCTGGCTGGCTCGTCGTCGCCCGTCGCTCCGCATCCAGTCGCCTCTCCCTCCCTCGTGATTCTCTTTCTCGCTCCTCTCGAGTGTCTCTATCCGGCGACTTATCGTTACTCTGCCGGCTGTCTATTTGTCCCCTCCACCACCGCGTGGCCACTGGTGATAGGGCCCGGCGGTGAATGGAGCCCGGCAGGGCGGGGGTGGGGGCAAGAATCATCCTCGACGGTGGGGGCAGGGGATGGTGATGGTCGGGGGCAAGGGGATATCCCCCATCCCCGACCCGCCCTGTGGCAAACCCTTTACCAAAGTAAGCTAACTTACTAAGTGGTCTTGGCTCAAATGGTCTGGGAGTGAGTTTTTACGTACACTTGTCATTAAGGTTTGAATCTTAATGAACATATAAAAATTATGGACTCTTACAATTTATTTGTGGGTCTGATTTCAGGACTTGACCTTTTCATTGAATTTAGTTTAGCGATGGTGCATTATTTGGTCCCGTCCACGAGTCCACTAAACTTGCATCTTTGCCAAAAAAAAACAAAACAGGCTGACTTACTCTATCATTCTCCCTCAACCAATATTCCGAGAGCTAACAAACCATCTTATTATGCATGATGGGCAAGCCTCATCCTCGTGAATTTTAGAACCCATTAGTGAATTGGTATCTTCTATCTATAGCCTCCCTCAAGGAGATCATATACTTCATTTTCTTATGTGGGGAATTGAAAGATGTCACACTCCACAATCCCATCACTAATGTAACACAATTTATTTTTTCAACCCCTTGAGAACCTTTTGCTCTTTGCCCACTAACCTTAGAGCCCATGACTTGCCTTTGACACATGCAAAGGAGAAATCTAATTCTTGTTGTGGTGACAAAAGGGAAAATAATAGTAATGGTAGGTCTAACTGGAATCTAGAAGAGATGATGAAGAAAAGAAGTGGGCTTTTGTGCCCATCTCATGCTTCAAAGAGTCAAGACCGTACTTGCTTCGATTTTTATGTTGCCATGATTCATGTGAAATTGGGACCATGACCATGACCAATCCTACCCTATCCTAAGACCAAAAATCACGAATGGCTTCACTTTTTTGGTGAGGTTTTTAACAATTATCACCACAATACCTTCCATTTGTGCTTGCAAATATTGAGCAATTCATCCATGGTGTGAAAACTCGTTTGTGGTGGACCATGTGTCTACTTTCATAGCCAAACACTCCGTTTTCAATCATCTTTTTGACACTTTTTATGTTGGTAACACGTTTTTAATTTTAAAGTTTTCGATTACAGAAAATCGGCACATAGTTGTACTGTGTGAAAATTATTCAATCAGCGTGTCAGACAATTCACCACAAAAATTTAAAGTTCATATTAGAAAAGTAAACATAATATCATGTGATATGATTCTAATTTAAAAACGAGTCCTGAAATATATTTATTGCTTGTTTGCTTTAATTTTGGCAAATGCTGAAATGCTTTCGAAAAGTTATTATTGAACATATTATTTATGTAAAAATTATAGTGGTTGTCACTATACTACAACAACCACGACAATTACCATAAGTTGAATGAATCACCACTGTACACATGTCATAATTCAATCCCTCTTATTCTTTCTCTCCATTTTAATGGAGGACAACTTAGGTAGAACCCTCGCGAAAGCGGCTACCTATTAGTTGTTAGTACTTAACCTTTCAAAAAAAAAAAAAATTCAATCACTATCATTTATTTTTTTATTTTGTTAAATAGGTTATAATTATTAAGTAAATTCTATAAATTTGATAGAAATTAACTAATTAATGGGCTTCATATACTCCAATTGGAATTTAAAAATTTAATTTTTAAGGTGAAATAAAATTTTATTTAAAAGCCTTGCAAGGCTCCTCCTAATGAAGTCAAAGGTTTAGAAAAAAATGAAAGGTAAAATCAGTCAAATGCCCCCACCCCCTCCATATTTTCTTACCGTGCTCCATATTTCATCCGACCACCGTCAACCTTCATATTTTCCGGAAAGAATACACGCTCCCTTTTTTCTATCTGTTAATATTTTCCAAAAATATAACTGTCATCTATTTTTTTAATTAGTAATATTTGTTTTTTAACTTTGTTAACCAATAATTTTTTTAAATTTACTACATTATTTCGTGCATAATACCGTATAGTAAACAAAAAGTCACTACCAGCAATGAAAAAAGACAAAATCTAGTGTTTAAAAGAATCGACATAGAACTATAAGGGAACAGAAGGACTTGTCCATGTTATTATTATTTGTCTCATATGATATGCCTTTTGCGTCATGCATAAATCATTGTAAGGAATCCAAACAAAATAATTTTTCACTCACTTAATAGTTCTTATATAATTTAGGAATTTATTAAAAGTAATTAAACAAAAAAATATATCATGCTTGTGAATGTTCAATCCAACGAAATTTGAGAAATTAAAAATATCAAAGAAAAAAATAATTAAACGAGAATGATGAGAAGGTGAGAGTACATAGTTGGATTTTAATTTATTTGAACGAAGAATAATTAAAGGAAAAAACAATTAAAATAGAAAAGTTAAAGGAACAAAGAAAGCCTTTCATATATTAAAGAGAAAAGAAAAATCAAAAGGTTTATGTAAAATGACAAAAGCATTGAATATGAAGAAAATCCATTTGAATAAGTAATTGAGGATTTGTTTTTTCAAAAATATAATAATTTAGGGCGTGTTCAGTATAATTAATAGTTTTAATACTCGGTTAACCTGTTTTATTAGTCGTTAGTTGTTTTATTAGTGATTAGTCGTTATTGACTTGTGGATAGTGGTTAGATGTTTAACAAGTGATTTAAGATAAGTGCGTTAAGTAATAGTAGCGGTTTAAGTAATATATTTATATAAAATGACTTAAAAGGACATAATTGATAAAAGCTTTCGAGAAAATAAAAAGGAGAATTTCGTAAATATATATATGCAAACACTAGGTAGTGTTTTTGAAAACGTTGCTTTAAGTAAATTTTCGAAAACACTATTTTGTCAAACATTTACATTTTTAGATAAGTACTTGCTTTACCTCCTCCAAAACACTAACCACTATCTCAAAAGTTAGTAACGAATACACTCTTAGTGTCATCAATTGACCACTATTTTAGTAAACTCAACGCATAGTTGAGGTGATTTTTGCACACCACTATTTTTACCTTCGAAGTTTTTGACAAAAAATAATCCAACTTTTAAAAATGTCCACCATAGCAAACTTTTAGGAAATTTATTTTTAGGATTATTTGATTTTAATATGTCGAACTTTGGATCATATTGATCATAATATTTTAAATTATCGATTGATCCTGTAGGAAACCTAACTTTAATACTAATATTTTTTAATATCTATGGGGTCAATGGATAATTCGGGATATTATGAGTAACATGACTTAAAGTTTAGAATATTAAAATCCAATAATAATTATTTTTAACATACCAACTTCTTGTCAATAAGACTTTGACTTACTAGTTTGATTACATGGACGAGAAAAATATATTAGCCATGTGTAATAGTAACAAATAAGCTACTATCTCTCAAATCGTCAAGTAAAAACATATGTGACTTACATCTAGTATAGATGGAATAAGTACCCTTAAAAGTTAGGATGTTATGAGATGATAACTTACTTATTAAACTTGAAAATAATTGGAGGGTGGTGCTAAAAACTTCAATAAAAATATAATGTTCACATATATAAAAAGATTAACATCGTTAAATCGACAAGTTAAAAATGTCAATAATTTGTTGCTGACATATTAAAAATAAATCCCATAAAGTTGATATATTGAACACCAAAGTATTATCGAAACACGAGAATATAGTGATGTGTACAACCCCGAGTTAGGATAATCATATTTTCTTATATCATCCGCATATGTATTTTTGAGTGTCATATCAGAAATTTCATAACCAAAATAAACTACATAAACTGAAATTAAACGCTGAAATCAAATGATTTGGCATAACAGTGCTCTTCAGTGGTCTAACATATAAAGCATCAAAATTGAGGGTTGTTAATTTGAAAAAAAAAAAAAGAAAAAGAAGAGCATCAAGAATAATGAAATTCGTTCACAACAATGCCCAAAGATGTTAGCTACAAATAATAATAATATTAGACTTCCAAAATGTATTATAGTTTTATAATAGAGTATATATTTTGACCCATTTAATTACTTTTTTTAAAAGCCATAAATGGCATAAATATGCTTACTAACATATATATATATTAAATTAGAATCAAGAAACTCATACATATTTTCGGATACTCTACCAATAATTACGTTCGAAACATCATCAATTCACACCCTATCCTCAAAACATAATCGGACATCATCAACCCACACCCATGCCCAACATTGATCGATTATCCTCTTCTCCTCAGTTATCCAAATCTCCTTTTAATATTTTTTTGTCCACAAAAACCCATTGTTTTAATCGTTGAATTCACCTCATTTGAACCTTAAAATATTGTGATTTCAATCTACATATATCTTTTTAAAAATTTGTGAGATAAAATCGAGATTCAATTATATTCAATTAAAGTTCAAACAACCGTACCCAAAAATACATTGGATCATGGATTAAAGTTAATAGAAGTTAAGACGTTACGATTCGATATGCAGCGGAAAAGAAAAAAGTAATTTGATTTGGGATGTGCAGGAAAATTGATAAATTAACAAATAATAAATAACGTGATAGGCACATATATTTTACGTGGAAAATCAAATCGGAAAAATCACGAGCGACAAAAATATAATCCACGATAATGTGATGAGTAAGTGCAAAGTAGGACCTTCAGGGGATGATGAGTTCTATAAGATTAATGTAAAATAAAAAAAACTCTCGAAAAACCTTTGACGGTGGCAAGAGGTATAAATTGATTATATCATGCGCCATATCCAAACTAGGGTAGTTGAAACATTAATCTCACAGGATACACATGGCACGAATACGTAGAAGAGGGACTTTGGGAGATTAGCAGTCAAGTTAAAATAGGAGTTTACTTGTAATCACATCTTACCTAACCCAACAGTACAAAAGTGAAGTATACAGCATCATAAAGCATAATTAATTAAACTAATTTTTTTACGTAATTGAGAAAAAGGTGGACTTAATTAGGTAATTAAATCCCATCTTTCTCTAACCATAAATTTTATTCGTTCACACGTCAAAGGTTAGGGTGGAACGTTCCAGAATTTACGTGTGTTAGAGAATTCCAAATTGGATTAGGTAACGATGTTTCATCACTGTTTTTTTGTTATTCTATTCTCAAAGTTAAGCAATTGAGCATGTATTCTTTTGTCAATTGATGTTGCTTTTATTAGCTAAACCTTATTTCATCACGATAATTTTCAAAGTTAGTAGTTCTATCGTCGTTCTCTCTATCCTTTTTAGATTATGTTTTGAGTCTTTTTTTAACTAACGCAAACGTAATAAGAGTTTGGCTCGGTCAATTTATTTACATATGATAACAAGAAAGGAAAAAACTATCTCCAATAAGATAAAGGAAAGAACAAACTATTTAGAAAGAGGAGACAACAATATTTAGACTCTCACGATTAGTGACAATAACATCAAACTTACTCGACCGATATAGATGGCTTATACTAATGATATACAGGATGTTTACATACGGGAATACGTACCGATGCTACTCACTAATATATTGTTTTACTATTATTTGATAAATATTCTTAATGTAATATATTCCACAATCATTTATAAATAACATTTGTAATTAAGATAACATTTATAATTACTAATTAAGACCACATCAATCCTCCCAATAGAGCTGTTCAATAATCTAATCTCAATTTGGTTTTGAATTAATTTTTCTAGCTAATGGAGAAGTTTGTCATGATATACTTTTCAAGATTCCAAAATTTTGGCTTTTATTTTGCACCAAAATTAGATTCACTACACCAAAGTCCAATTTGACAAATCCATGAAATTTTTTTAATATAAAAAGAGAACTTTCAAATGAAAAGTGATACCACATTAATAAAGATAACATTCTTAACAAAAATAAATCTAAAATATCAAAAAAATTAATGATAAATATACACTTCTATTCACCTCTATACTTGCAAGATCATCATTCCGACCATAAACCATGTTTGTTGACTTCAATTTGTTTTTCCTGAACGAGTTATTATAAAATAATTTTAAAGAATAGATTTGTGTATGATGTTATAGATTCAACTTCAAAGAAATATCACCTTAATTAAGCTATATAAAATTTCACTGTTAAATCATTCCCAATCAATTTTGATGAAACCAATTGATAAAAATATCATAAATATACTCTCTAATCCAATCGAATCAACAATTCCAATAGAGACGAGAGAAATAACTCGTACAAAGGTAAGAAACAAAACTACGACAAGAAAAAGGAAACCATAACTCTTGAAAAATAGGTAAACTCAAACTCTCGCAGACAAAGAAAATTTATAATCAAGCATCACTAAAAGTTAGGTTAGCATCGGTTTTTTAAAAATTATATCCAATCGATCAATTGGATGACAGCCTAATATAAAATTAGGATCATATTTTAAGTTGCACGTAGTGTTAATTGGTATCATAAGAATATACTAATGCTCCCAATAATGTCAGTCTTAATTATGGATCTCGATTTAATTAATTTTTTTCCTGATAATTAATAAGTCACTAAAATAAATAATTTAAAGTACAATACAAATCAAGACTAGATCTAGTCATTTCTTCTCGGTCCTCAACATATATGGTGACCAAAAATATTATATCATCTCTTAAAATTAATGTAACTTCAATAACTAATTCCTCTAGAGTGTAGACCGACTTCTTTGAAACTTGGCCTAAAATTAAAATTCTCATTTCTCCGCAATTTCTACTTGCTTTAAAAGTCTTCTTATTAATAGTTTACATATCCATCGAGATAAAATCATAACAAAATCAGGGTTACCGTGTTAGTTCCGGCAATATTAAGATATGACAAATTTATTAGTGTAATTTTCGTCTAATAGTTGAGATTAGGTTTTCGATGTATACGATTTAAGATTTTGATTTTTTTTATTTTGAGTATTGTACTACTGTTTATAGTTCATTAACAAATTTACTTTACTGCTTTATAAACCCGTGTAAATTTCGTGTTATTTTGGTTAGGATATGACATGAGGAAGCAATTTATCGATGATTACGACGACATGGGAGACAAATATTGTTAGGACAAAAGCCATTTTCATACTCAAAAAGATTTGGAGGAATGCATTAGTTGCGTGCCCGTGTTATGCTGTTGGGTACAAATCAGTTGCTTTTGTCAAAACCCTCATTTTAACTTTATTGATGGTTCAAGAAATTAATTTAATTAAGCATGCATTATTTTAATGGAAAAAGGGGTTTTAAATTATATCTACAATTATTATTTTCTTATTTTTTTGAGTGATTGGATTTATATCGATTAAAATTACAAATTTTATCTGATTTATTATTTTTAATAACTCATCTATCTTAAATTAAAGATTTTATATTTTGATAACACATTGAATCCGTATAATATTGGTTGAATGATAATTGATTTTTTAGTCGTCTGTTTATCACGACTTAGAGCATAAACACCATAAGCAAAAATACTACATTTATGCCTATGTATGTGTAGCCAAAAGTTCAAGTCATAGAGAAGTATTGGAAGTAGACGTATAATAATTTATGTATGTGTAGCCAAAAATACTATAATTACATCTATAAAAATACAATAATTTATATTACTGGACGTATTTTTAAAATACATGTCCTTTAAAACTCTCACCCTTTAGTTACGAGACTTCATCCTTTTACGACACACCCAGTAGGTACAATTACATTGAAAATGATAGCCGAGTGTTTGGCGTGGTCTCATAAAACCTAGAGCACAAACACCAAATAAATTTGAACGTATTTGGCACCCACGAAAATAAAATGTATAACGTTATTAGGCTTGGTAATATGGGCCAGAAGAAGGAACCGAAAAACAGGTGAATGGGAGGGACCATTGTATTTTTATGCGTCCACTTGGTTGGGTTGGCTTGCCTTCAAATTCCAAAAGCATAAGGCCAACCCCTACTTGCGTTTTCTTTTTAATTTGACTACGTGTTTCACTTCAATTCAACCATTTTTATTTATTTATTTTTATAGACTCCATCTGCAGATTTAAGAATGGGTCTTTTGTTTTACTTTTCTTTAATAACTCTTCTTGTCGATTGCATTAAAAAAAAACTCTTCTTGTCGACCTTAGCTTCCTAATCCTGTCGTTTTCTATCTCCTGGAAGCACAAATTGTAAAGCTGAAAATGATAAAAATGGAGGGAAGCCGGATAAATAAAGGGAATTGCCCCCATGCAGGATCGAACTACAGACCTTCAGTTTACAAGACTGACGCTCTACCACTGAGCTATAGCGGCTGATTTTTTATTATCAACTACAGACCTTCAATTTAGGTATTTGGATAATTTTTAACTTAAATGTTCACAACTCAAAAGAGATTACGCCTTAGCAAACAAAAAATGAGAGCTTCCTTTCCAAAGATAACTGTTCGATCTAGTATGATTATAAGTAGCTTGACCACTCTTTTTCATCCAAAAAAAGGTACGTGAGTGAGTTAAAAATGTCACATATTATATGTAGTATACGATAATCCCATTAATATTTACATAGAAGAGTATTTGCTTTAACTCTCAACTAGTGTCGATTGGTTGGAAATAAGCTAACTTGACTCGGAAAAGAAAACACACTTTTCACTAAGGGTCTAATTATATGCAATAAATCGGGTTTTTTCATTCTTGCTCGAGCATGCGTCATATTTTCTAGTGTAGACTCAAGGAGGTCGAAGTTGGTGTGAAATCATATATGGTATTTTTACGAGTGGGTTAAGCTTAACTTGATTTTTAAAAAATGCTCAAAATTCCTAGGCATACGGTAATATGAGGAGATGAACAAAACCTATCTACTTTTTTGGGGTTTTCTTTTTATCAGCAAAGAGGGAACAAAACATGTCTACTTCTTGGGCCGCCTTATTCATGAGTTAGAATTGTTATATTTAGCCCGTTTGGAGGCCCAAATCCAGTTTATTTACATTAAATGAGAAAAGGAGGTTGGGGGACTGGGTGCTGGGGGTGGTGGTTAGACTTTTCACTTTTTTTTTAATATAAATTATTAAATGTTCTAGGAGGAATGTACTCCTGAAAGAGAAGGTCTACAAAATTCTTATATGTTTTCGTTCGTCTAACTATCTACGAGGAACAAATACTTCGGGATCATATAAGATATTCTGCTTGTTTTCACTGAAATAGTTTTTTTTTTTTTTTTTTGTTGGGGTGTACAGTAAGAGGACAATAATCAGTATCACTCTGCAATTTTTACCTTTTATTTTGGTTCAATTTGGTGTCTAGTCTCATAATATATCTTTTCAAATCCTACTTGCACAGAGTTTACACACCCAAAATAATTGTTAATATCGATTAAAATTACTGATTACAGGATGACGTCAGTGACATTACCAGTTGCACTATAAAAATCCCAACCACATATTAACTGGAACAATTATTTGATTTGACGTCTTCTTTTTAAAATCTTAATGGTATTTTGAAATTTGAAGTGTTGGATAAACAAAAAAAAAAAAAAAATTACTTTTGGGGTGTGGTTCTCTCTCTCTGTATGAGGTGGGTTATCATCAACGGAATGGCGTGTTCAATAAAAGTATTTTATTAGCAATGAGCTATCTTCGGCATTGTCTTAAAAGTCAGTACCGAATACCCAAAAGTCTGGTTTTTGGTACTGGAAACCCGAGGCAAAATAAACATTGCAAAATTAGAGATACAGTATCCTTTAGTTAGGGTGCGTTCGAACCTGTAAATTGCATGATTGTTTGTTAAGAATAGATTGCGAAGATTTATGAGAGGTGGATGAGGACGAGTTTAGTGAGAGGTAAAAATTCAGTCAGCTATTGGGGTATAGAACTGTACCTGATTAGCGGAGATCATATTAGATGTAAAGGATTTTATTGTTGAGTGGCTGAACTTGTATTAGCAACCTTATAATTGTTTTTTTGTTAGCTCTTTTGCACTGCTTATCTAAATTAAAAAGGAAACAGCTTAATACAAAGAATTTAGTCACATACTCATGTAGATTGCAAAGAAAAGAAGCATGAACAAAATCTTCCATTCATGGACAATCTCATTGGATGAGGGTTGGAGTAAAGCATAGTAAACATCATAATTCATCTATTGAAGCAAACAAGATTCTACACCAAACACTGTCCACTTCTAATACCAAAAACTCATGGAGAGAAATACGCCAAAAACTTCTACAGGATACTGTAAGATGAACTACTAATCCAGTTGAACTGACAGATAAATCAGAACATCTCACGGAGAAACAGACCCCCACATTTGAGGTGGAGGCTCTGGGTACCGATGAGAGGTATGCCTATGAAAGATGAGATACTTCACTCCTCATCTTCGTCATCACCGTCACCACCAGCCTTCTTAGAAGCAGATCTGATGTTCTTTCTCTTAACACGTCCAGGACGGCCACCTCCGAAGGGGCTAGTCAATGAGAAATCAATGTGCTTCTGCGAGTCCACTCTCACCATGAATGAGGGGACGTTCACCACCTGTCTCCCAACCCTGTCATGAAACAAGATCAAAAGTCAGCAAACACCATTTGGACATTGAAACTTGACCCTATATGAAGGATATCAGTTGACCTTGTTCACTCTTTAGTCATTTGTATACAAAAGCCAACCAGCAACTAGCTAGGAGAGTATAACAATTCACTACACAGGAAATATGGAAAGAAAATATCGCTCATCCTTCAATGAGTGCCAATTCTGAATCACGTGACCAAGAGAGTACGAGGCTCAACAACAGACCCTTTCATCACCCGTGCATGGGCTTTCTATCGTGTTTCCTGAAGCTCACTATGGTCTTCTTATAGAATACTTCACGTGACTCAGTCCTTTTTCATTAAGTTCCTAAAGAGCTAGCAAAAAGGCACAGTTCTGTGCAATCGGGGATTAAATTTTTGCAGTCCAAATATTCCATAAAACCTTTCAGGGGCTGCAACCAGAAAATTTGCATCCCTTCACCTGCCAATCACATTCAAATTGTCCTGAAAAGTCTACAACAGGGAAAGGAGCGATGTCCTCTATTTGAAGGCGTTTTACAGGATCTAGTGACAATCACTCTATGCATTCCCCAAGACCCGCACCCCTTTTGTTAGATATACTTTTTTACAGAATCAGACATGATCAGATATTCGTAACAATGAAAACCTATTGTACGTCACCTGCCACACATTCAATTTTTCAAATGCTTTTTACAAGTAAAAAGAACCAAGCTCACACAAGCACTGATCTGGCAGCCTAAAATAACAACCTACCAATACATGGATGGCAAATGAGAATGATACACACTAATTACCAGAACATATCAACACAAAATTTCACACATTGATAATTGTAAATTAAAGTTGAATATACTACAGCTCACACCAGCACAAACAGCAAGAAAAAAGGACAAGGCCCAAAACTAAAAGGTAAGATACGAATATACCATACAGCTTTATACTAAAATTGTAAATTAAAGATGAATATACATAAACAGGAATGCAAAACGTTATACAGTACCTAATGTGCCTCTGCCTGATCAGCACCCTAGCATGGTGAATTGACTTGGCCATACCAGACTTGAAGACAAGAGTCTGAAGACGCCTCTCCAAGAAGTTCTCAACTGTCAAGGCCAGCACATAATCCAGCTTGTTCTGGCCCTCATCCAAAAGACCATACCTGTTCATCCTCCTCAAAAGAGCTTCACCCTCAAAGATACGTCGAGGGTTCTTCTCATCCAGTGTGAGAAGATGCCTTGCAGCATTACGGATACGGCTCAGAACGTACTGAACCCTCCAAAGCTCTCTCTTGTTGCGAAGCCCGTACTCTCCCACGAGCTTCAACTCAGCATCCAAACGCTCCTTCTCGTATGGGCGACGGGGCTTCTTAAATGTCTTTCCATCTAGACATCATTCAATCACAGAAGTTCCTTCAGCTAGGAAATACAGTATTTTTAAGTAGCAGCAACGACAACCACAACATAATAACAAAGTTTTCTCAAAAACTATCAATGGGTGTTGTTTGTTTACAGTTAAGTTAATCTAGAGTCATTCGATTTGATAGTATCCAATTCAATGTGATCAATACTTGAATTTCTGTGAATTTTCTTCTATTGATCTTATACCAAATTGAATTACATAGGATTTTCCCTCACACGACGAAAACCTCATGCATATTAACAACAATTTTCCCTCTCATAACCCTAAGAAAACATACGATTTCTTCAAGGTAACACATTTGAGCCCAACTTTTGAATTACTACAGTGTGCTGAAATTTGCTTCAACACAACAGATCACCAGCACGAAACTAATAAATTCAAACTTCGAATCACAAATCACAGTAAAATGATAACACAATGGACACTAATTCAAACTCGCCAAAGAACTTAAACTAAAATACAAAGTAAGTCAGGAAAACGAAGTAATAGATCATATAAAATCTCGATAGATAAAAAGAAACGGAGTGTACGGAGAACTTACAGTTGCGGTAGTATGAAACGTGGACCATGGCTGCTCACCGGCGGCGAGCTCTTTTTGTCTGTGTTCCCTCTCTCGCTTAGATGAAAATGGAGGAGAGAACGGTTCCGAATTGGAGAGGAAGAATATATACCTCTCACCGTCGCCTAAAAACCCTAATTACTGGATGGGCTGATTTAGCCTTTTGATTTGGGCTTCCATCCTTTTTTTAAAGGTTGTTTGGGCCCTAATTTGTTCTCCTTTTTGTTTTTTACCCCTTTTTTAAATGATTGAATTTAATCCTGTTTATTTTTCTTTTGAGACGGGAGACCGTCTATATTTGAAACTTTTTTCGAACCTAAAAGTGAAAGAGTTGTTGATGAATCAATGTTGAAATTACTGATTAGATAAGGACATAAGTACCATTAGTAGTTGCAGTACAAAAATTTGGCAAGTCATTAAATAAATTAGGGGATTTTGAAATAATCTCTCCATTTCTAATTATTTGTTTTTCTTAAAATTAACAGTATAATTTTTAGTGAGACATAAATAAGATTTTTTAAGAGTGAGAAGTATCTGCATGTTTATTAACTTAGCAATTAGTAGTGGGAATTATATTGATTATCTTTAACGTTATTTTGCTATTATGATAGAAGAATTTTGGTTTAAGTTATTATTTGTTTTAACGATATATGCAAAATATGTCATATTTATTTTGTATATATATTGAAAGTGTTATTGTTTGTATTATAAAAGGGTATTATAATTGGGAATTGAGCGATTAGTCTTTAATGACGTTTTTCATTTCCATTGTTAATATATGGGTTTTATATCGAGTATAGTACTAAGAAGGCAAACAAGCTTGGCAAATATAAGACACTATTTTGAGAAGAATTAATAGTTGTTTATTTCATTATTTTGATGTTTAATTTTTGTTATTAGATAAATAGTAAAATATGTTTATTTATGTATAGTGAGTTATATTGTTAGAATATGTTTAAATTTTAGATTAATCGAATAACACCATGTGATATACTTTTACAAAAAGTTTCAATAATAAACACATATATTTAAAAGAGTTTGGTGATAACAAAGCCCCATTTGTATTCTAAGGCCCATATCTATAATTTTACAAGAAGTATACATTTAATATTTATAACAATATATCAACTAATTAAATAATTGCACATACATGAATTTACACTAGTTTAGAGAACTAGATTATTGTTTTTTGAAAGAAGATGTCAATGTAAAATTTATCATTCATGCAGTAATTTTCGTCCACCAACCAGAAAAATTATTGGAAGTTTCGATATAAAAATCTTAATATATTACTTTGAAGTGATCATAAAATGAACTTAGTCACATACTCATGTAAATTGCAAACAAAAGAAACATGAACAAAATCTTTGATTCATGGACAATCACCCTTGGACGAGGGTTGAAGTTAAGCATAGTAAACATTGTAAATTCATCTATTGATGCAAAGCAAGGCTGATTCTACACCAAACACTGTCCTCTTCTAGTACCAAAAACTCATCGAGAAAAACACCAAAAACTTCTACGATACTATAAGATGAACTACTAATCCAGATAAAATCAGATCTCATGGAGAAACGGACCCCCACATTTGAGGTGGAGGCTCTGGGTACCACCGATGAGAGGTATGCCTATGAAGGACGAGATATTTCACTCCTCATCTTCGTCATCACCGTCACCACCAGCCTTCTTAGAAGCAGATCTGATGTTCTTTCTCTTAACACGTCCAGGACGGCCACCTCCGAAGGGGCTAGTCAAAGAGAAATCAATGTGCTTCTGTGAGTCCACTCTCACCATGAATGAGGGGACATTCACCACCTGTCTCCCAACCCTGTCATGATACAAGATGGTCAAACTCAGCTAACCCTTTGGACATTGAAACATGACCTTACATGAAGGATATCAGTTATTCAGTTGCAGCTCGTTTACTCGAGTCATTGTAGACCAAAGCCAACCAGCACGTAGCTAGGCGAGTATAAAAATTCATTATAGATAGGATATCTGGAAAGAAAATATAGAAGAGGAATTCGAAATTCCTCGTCCTTCAAGGAGTGCTAACTTTGAATCATGTGACCAAGAGAGTATGAGGCTCAAACAACAGACCAGTTCATCAACCATGCAACCAGAAAATCTGCATCCCTCACATGCCAATCACATTCAACCTGCCCCACAAATCTACAACAGGGAGGGGAGAAATATCCTCTATATGAAGGCCTTTTAAAAGACCATGTGCAATTACTCTATGCAGTAGCCAAAACAAGCGCCACTTTTGCTAGATAATTTTTATACAAACAAACTTGGATATATTCAGATAGTGATAAGAATGAAAAGCACTTGTCATTCGCCCGCCACACATTTAATTTTTCAAATGCTTTTTACAAATAAAAAGATCCAAGCTCAGACACGCAGTGATCTGGCGCATGAAATCACAACCCCAATACATGGATGACAAACGATAATGATACACTAATTACCAGAACATATCAAGACAATATTGCACAGTTGCACAAGCAGAAACAGCAAGAAGAAAGAATAAGGTCCAAAACTCAGGTAAGATATGAAAATACCATGCAGCTTTATACAAGTGTAAATTAAAGACAAATATACAGATACAGAAATCCAAGATGAATATATTACCTGATGTGTCTCTGCCTGATCAGCACCCTAGCATGGTGAATTGACTTGGCCATACCAGACTTGAAGACAAGGGTCTGAAGACGCCTCTCCAAGAAGTTCTCGACTGTCAAGGCCAACACATAATCCAGCTTGTTCTGACCCTCGTCCAAAAGACCATACCTGTTCATCCTTCTCAAAAGGGCTTCACCCTCAAAGATACGTCGAGGGTTTTTCTCATCCAGAGTGAGAAGATGCCTTGCAGCATTACGAATACGGCTCAGAACGTATTGAACCCTCCAAAGCTCTCTCTTGTTGCGAAGCCCATACTCTCCCACGAGCTTCAACTCAGCATCCAAACGCTCCTTCTCATATGGGCGACGGGGCTTCTTAAATGTCTTCCCATCTATACATCATTCAATCACAGATGTTTGTTCAGCTAGAACATATACGTTCATTAGGCTAGACTTCACTTTACTTAAGATTAAGATAAAGATAAAGATAGGGGACATAAAGTAACACTAAGCAGCAGCAACCACCACAACAACACGAAAGAGAATTATTCCAAAGCTCTCCATCCTTAGAACTTCAAAGTAGCACACAATATATTGTCAACATTGATAACTCTACAAGACACCAATCTACCAAGCAGACTGTTTCCTTACAGCTAAGCTTTGATTTAATAGGATCCAATTCAATGTAACACACAGGTAATCATTTGCATAATTTCTGTGAATTTTCTTCCACTGATTAGGCTGAATTGAATTACACTGCGTGCTACCCATCCTACATAGGTACAAGGGTTGAGTTCCTCACACTGATGAAACCTCAAGCATATTAACAACAATTTTCTCTCTCATAAATATATGAATTTCTCAAGGCGACACACATTCCATCCAACTTCGAAGCTACTACAATGGGCTGAAATTCACAAACGAATCAAAGTATATTTACTAAGAACACTCAAACTCCCCAAACCACAATCACAGTAAAATCACAAAACAATCAACACTCTAATTGTATTTTTTGATTTCCGCATCAGACATAGATTAGATTAACAACACAGCACATAAATCAAACTACAATTTCGAAACAAACAAGGAAAACCCAGTAGATGTAGATGCAGTCAAGAATATCAGATCAACGCTTCGATGAACGAAAAATAAAATAAAATCAGAGCCCGGAATACGGATAAAATACACTGGATAGAGCACAGGGAAAGAGCGTACAGTTGCGGTAGTATGAAACGTGGACCATGGTTGCTCACCGCCGGCGAGCTCTTCTTCTTCTCCTCTCTCTCGCTCTCGCTCTCCCTCTCCCTCTCCCTCTCCCTCTCCCTCAGACCCTCTCTGCTGCAGCCAATGCCGAAAATAGAGAGAGAACGAGAGTTTAGGAGTAGAAGACTTTATAGTCTGAAAACCCTAGTTAATGGAATGGGCCGCATTAGGTTGGACTTGGAGTGGCTGTGTGTTTTTTCTTGGGCCCAAATTTGTTAACATTTATTTTTTGTAAAATGGATAGAACTATATTTAAAAATAGACATGTAAAATAATAAAAGTTTATTTAAAAATTGACAACTTTAAAATTTTAGTTTTGAATTTTTTTCCCTTTTTTGGATAAATAAAACTTAGTTGCTGTTTGGCTTAGTTTATAAAAAATTGTTTTTGTTTTTGATAAATAATTTTTCTAAAAGTAGTTTTTAAGAAGTTATGAAATGTTTGGCCTAATTTATATGAAAATATTTTTGAATAATAAGTTGTTTGGTTTAGTTTTGTTTACACTATTTATTATAGTATAATTTGATATTATTTTTTTATTTACGTAGCAATTATTATTTAAAGTTTATTTTTTATATAAGATAATATTTATTTATTTGTTAGAGTAAGAGATAAAGATAGAGATAAAACAAAAATAAGAGAGAGAGGAGAGAGATAAAGACAGAGGAGAGAGAGAGAGATAGAGGTGATCGAAAAGATAAAATAACGTAAAAAAAAAGAGGAGAGAGAAAATGAGAGAGAGAATTGGATTATTGGTGGTTATTACGTAGTTTTTTTTTTTAGAAATTTGACCTATATTTCTGGGAGTTTTTTTGCCAAAATCACTTTTAAAAAACAGTTTTAATTTTTTAAAAATTAGTGTTTAGCCTAATTTCAATTTTTAGAATCCAATAACAGTTTTAAAATATAGATCAAACACCCTCTTAAAATAGTTGGTGTTAATTGGCAATCTATTGTCACTTAATGAAATTAGAGACACATTTGGTAATTTAACCTACGAAATGAAAATTATTTGGTAAATTGACTCCTCGAATTAGTTACAAAATTAAAATTATGCTGATTATCAAGTACCAAAAAATAAAAAAGAAAACACTATGATTATCATACTATGTCGAATATTAGAACTCTAAATATCATAAAGAAAAAAAGTTGATAGCCCTGTAAAGATACCAATTTATTAAAAAAAAAAAAAAAAAAGAAAGGTAACATTCTTAGGAAATGGGTTTTTCAATTGAATGATAAAACATAAACGGTAAAATTATAGTAATAGAATATGATCCTAATCAAAATACATATTTGTCCCTTGCCACAATAATCTAAGACCAAGTACTACTGCAGTGATTAATATACAGAGAAGTGAACTACTTCAGTCATTCATTCTACCTGATCTAAACTTAATTTCAGAAATACAGCATTGAACCTTTTGTTGTCTGATAATCAACAACACAGTCTGACAGGTTATCTGGAAAACCAACAGACAAATCATGGAAACCGGTAGTTCAGAGGGTAGCCAATACAGCAGAAAAATATCCGAAAAATTTCAGGCTTTCTTGCTTATTAGGTTGATGCAACCAGCAGTAAAAAATTGAACTACGTGATCCTCCAAGGAACAAGGTGCTGAGACTCCAAAGGTTCTCTCACTCACAGAAGATTAGAAAAGGCTATCGGCCCTTTCGGGAGGTGAAACGGGCCCTGCCAACAGGTGTTCTCTCCTCAGTGAATGGCTGGGTTGCAGGGTCGCTGAGGCTTGGTAGCCTTGAGACACTACCCTTCCCTTTCCTGGCATTAGGTCCTATAACCTCGATCATGTACTTCCATCCATCAATTGGTCTCCTCCTGCTAAATATGTGTGTCTTGATAAAACTTGCTATCTGCAAATTTGAGTGGTGAAGAGGTGTGAGTGAATGTAAAATGTCAGGGAAAAGGATTACAAAGTTTGGAAATGGCCAAATTTTATGCAAGTCATTCAATATGGAAGTTGAATTCTATTCCACTGCAAGGAAGGAAAAAGAAAAAACAAACCATTAAGAAGGAAGAAAACAAACAGAAGCCATGAGACTTCGGAGACAAGGTTGCTCCTCCTTGAAAAATGACTAAACAAATGAAGACAAGGTGAAACTGAAGTAAAACAGAAGTGGAGTATTCAATCACATGTTTCCAGTAAAAGGTCCATGAATGGCCTTAATGGACTAGGCATGTCATGAAATACACACAAATCTTTGGAAATATAACTAATAAGCAACCTTGAATTGGCCATCCTATGAGATGAAGAATGCACTCAAAGATAGGATGAATTTCATGAAAAGAAAAGCTTTTTGCCTCTTCAAACTCCCACTCCCCTGCTACTATATGGACACACAGGAAACCAGTAACAGAAAGTTAAGTAAAATTAAAGAGATACCCCAAAAGGACGGTAAAAAGCAGATCTATTTTTTAAGATATATATGGCCTACCTGAAACTTGCAAAATGCCATTCGACGCTCAAATTCTTGCAGAAGGATGTCTTCTTCTCTCTGCGACATCTCCCACACACTGACATCCTCAGATTTTGATGTTGTTTCCCAACCATCAGGCTTGTTTTTAAACTCAGAAGTGCTTGGAATTTTGGGATTATTCAGATCATCGTTGGGAGAGTCAAATATCCTGCAATAACAGCACACTCAGAAAAGTATTCTAACATTGGATGAGCACTAAGAAGGCCTCACTGAAAAGCTAGCTAAGTGCACTCTTCCAAGAAAAACAGAAATAAGTAAATAACTAATGCTAGTGAAGAGTGTCAGCAACCGAGCATCTCATCTCGATAGTAAGACCAAATATAAGGATATTTCACCTCCTCTGTGAGATGTGATTAAAGACATTCTACTTGGCAATATAGCAAAGAACCTAAAACACTTCTGACCAAAATTTATTTCAAGATCACAGAGTATGCATAGAAACAATTGCTTCTAGAACTCAGGCATCGATTTGCTTACTAAAAATGTTATCTTGCTGAACCAATCAACATACATTCAAAATCGTATAGCAAGAAACTACCACTATGACATTTCAGATTTGGCATTTCATTCTAATGTAACTATAGTTGTTCCTCAATGCTGACCATCAAATCAATGAACCAAATCTACCATAATATGAATGTAAATGAGACTTCCTGCCAGTGAATCACAGCATTAAAAAAATTGTTTAACAAATCTAATATTTCCAAAAGGTGTGCCAGATTTGGACGGGGAAATTCTCACTAATCTTGATTGATCCCATGAAATGTACTCAAATTCCTCTCATCAGTGAGAGAATAGGCTCACACGAAAGAAAAATCAAGGTCTATTACATGTTAAAACGAACAGGAAGCAAAAACATCCAATCATCCATAGTCAGTGCCCAGAAAGAAAAGAGTCTAAAATCAAACAAACATCCAATCGCCAAAGCAAAATCTTTGATTAGCTGATTAATATATGGGTGAAAAATGAAAATCTAGGGCCCCGAGACTTGGGAGTACAAGCACTAAGACATACTCTCTCGGGCATAAAAACAAACAGGTGGAGTGCAACAGCTAAAAGGATCAAACATAATACTCACATTCGCGCAGGTCATGCAAGCAAACGATTTGCATTCTCAAATAACAAGACGAAGAGAGAGAAAGAAGGAGAACTCACTCAGAGCAGCTATCGAGCAGCTTCTCAATATCATCACCCGACCCACCGCCCAACTTGGCTTCCTCAAGCTTCTCAATCTCTTTCATCCAAAGCCCAGCATGAATTCTCTGCTTCTTCAACCGATAATCCCTCTTCACATTCTCCAAACTATACAACCCACCATCTTCTCCCTTCTTATTCTCCTTCTCTCCCTCCTTACGGGTAGTCGACCCCTTGCGCCGCTCTTCCCAGTTCTCATTCATCTCCGCCACAAACGCCTTCGTTTCGGCGTCAGCGTCGGATGGCAACGGAAATTCTCCGGCGACGGAGGAGGGGATGCCGAAATTGACGTCGGCCTCCCAAGGGGCGCGGGTGTTCTTGCCGGAGAGGTCGTCGGGAAGCCACGCCATTTCCCATGCGTCGTTCCAGTCGTCTTTTTGTCGCTGGAGGAGGTGGAGAGTTGGCGGTGGAGAGAGAATCTGGTGGTGGGGTTGGAGTAGAGAAGGGATCGGAGTAGAGTAGCGGAGCTGGGTAGCCGGAGCATCTCTTCTGGTAGTGGTGGGTATGCTGGAGATTTTCACGAGGAACAATCACAATCACACCTAAAGGCTAAAGCAGTCAAGCTTAATTTTGGGACTTTTAATTTAGGCCGTGTGGCTCCCTTAATTTATTTATTTTTTGGGCTTAAATGAGCTATAAAGACAGTATAATTTAACAGGATGGAAATTGAAAATGAGCTGACTTCTATTCACGGAATCACGTTTAATTCACTAGTCATGAAACAAAAATATTTTAAAAAATAATTCTGATAAAGTTTATTTGTTTTAACAATTACGTAACGGTTAACAACGAATTAGATTAACGGTAAGTGGGTATAGTAGGAGTTTGACAATTGCTTTCTTGTTTAGCTTTCAATTTTTTTAATCATAGAAGTTCACAAAATTAATATTCCAAAGCTATCAGAAAATTATTTGAAATCATTTCTTTTAAAAAATTTAGCTCCATATATATTTCTCTTAAATTAACAGTCAAATTAAACCATCAATTAATTTCATCCCAGCCATATACGAAACTCATAATGAATTATTCTGTCATTTCAACATGATCACATACATTCACTCAGCCAAGGAGGGAAAAAAGATGAAATTCATTGAAATCAGGAACTCTGATTCGTTTGAAACAAAACTGTTATGTTTCCCGCCATACGAGTAAGCAGAAGTTTACAATCATCTGTGAATCAACAATAAACATCGACTCCTGTTAGAATCCTATACAGAAACTATAGCTACAACTTTAAAATTGAAACTCAAACCTATACAATCACAAAGCCTGACAAATGCTATTAACTGTTGGAAGAATCGAGACCTCTCTTGGACATGACTAAAGGCATCCACAAATCAAAATCTGGGAACTCGGGACAAGGGGTAACGAGTGATTCGTTGGTTACCACGCCGAAGAACTCCATGTTTGCACCTGAACCATGCAGCTTCTTCATGGAAAGGGTTGCACAAGTCCCACCTGATGTCCTTCAGACCTGAGCACCCCGAACCTTATCTCACTCTCCTGGGATTGTAAAGCCCATTAAAAGAAGGAAAAGTCACTCGAATGCCACATCCGATGAGGTGCATCGTCTAATGTATTTCTCTAGTGACACCCCTGCATGTGTTAGTGTTAACCTTCCGGCGATGGTTCAATTGAGAAATACTGGTTTTGGATCCCAAGAAGTGAAAAACAAGCAGATTTACTCATTCGCAATGCCACTCAAGGTTTTCTTCCCAAGGGATGGTCTCAACCAAAGACACATCTATTGATTCTGAATGTTGTGCCGTTCACATACTCTATTGCTGTTCTCAGACCACCACGTCTGTGCTTGCTCCTCACTAAAGCGTTTCCGGCTGAAAGGGCGAACAATGTTCAATGAGATTGAAAGTAGAATAAAAGAAAGAATACATCCAACGCAGTACAATGTAAGTGTCTACAAGACGTGAAAACACAGGAGGGAGGGGAAAAACAATGAATGAGCAATGTTTGGTGTAAGGCAGTATTTGTTTTGCCTGCTTGGTGATCAGAAAATCTATTCTTTACACGACAAAAACATCACTTTGCTTTCATGAAAGAATTGTCTTTTTGATATCACAGAAGATGCAACATCAGCTATATATGATAAACAGTTTGGATCCATATATTGAAGATGAGGAAATTTGGTTAGATATATTGCTATTTTATTCGGGAGCTGCTCAATTCAATCTTCAAATAGCATGATAGAGTGCAAAGTGAACAAAGGCAAAGAGGTCTATGGTATTCCACTATCCAACACAAGATTGACAATCATACCAAACAATTTATTATTTATTTTGAAAGAACTCTTATTGGGGAGGATAGCCTCATATATATCTTATGGAAACACCTTAGAGAAAGGAGGGGAGGCTGTAAGGGAGGTAGGAAACTTCCTCATCCCAAGCAATTATTCAAGTGCCTCTCATAAGACTCACTGCCTTTGCCCCGAGGTGGGGGGAGAAGGGGGAATGAGAATATATACGGCCTCACCTTGCTTAGGAGAGGCTATACTGACAGGATAAAGCTGAAGCTTTGACCTATCTAGTTTCAGTTAGAAACAGGCAGGAGCAGGACTCTCTTCAATAAAAAAACAAAAGAAAAAAGAGTAGGAATTAAAGCTTTTTCTTGCACACAAGCACACAGGTAAGTACAAAGAGTTAAAACCAAGCCTTTGCAAAAATATATGAACAATATAAACGCTTCGTAGCAGTACCTGAAGCGCACACGCTTAAGCTCGTTACCAACTCCTGGCAAGGAGGAAAGAGTAATGTAAACACCTGGCTCATATTGGACAACCCACTCTGTTGTCTGAGGTTGTGCAGTGGCTCCATTAGTTAATAGGGCATTGGTAGTCCTTATATTTGACTCGCTGGTGGGAGAAATAAGGCTTGTCAAATGGTTACCATGGGATAGATCTTTCTTAGAGGCAGAACCAGACGGTTGGCCAGAGTGAGAATCTAATATGCTGCCTGCGCTATTAACTTCTTGTACCTTCTCAGCCATTTGCTTCAACTGTCAGAACATTTTGCATTATTTGTCCATCAGTTTACCATTCTCAACGGCATAATTGCACAGACAAATTTCAAAAGCACCTGATCGACCATTTTGTCAATATAGAACGTGTAAACGAGCAAATGGAACTTCATTTTATTTATTTGTGGAATGCTTTATCGCTGACTGTAACAAGTGAATGAGCCCTTGAAGAAAATGGTAACAAGCAGCATATTCTGTAAAAACTCAAGGTAGAGGTCAAATTCCAAAATACAAGGCACTTGAAATTAACCACCCCAAGTGTCATAGTTAGTACAAGGGTGGAGCCTCACCCCACCTTTTTATTCACTCTAATGGAGAGCCTATGAAACATTTTGATCACATTGTTTTGATCATATAATTGAGCAAATTTGTTCTAACTAAAACCACATCTGCAATTTAAATGGATTGGTACGACTATCCACATCTAAGGATTCCAAATTTCTAACCCTCCCACACCTCATTGGGTCTGGTGTTCTTTTTTTCTCCTTTACTTTTCCTTTCCTTCCTTTTTTTTGGAGGGGGATTCCTATTGGAAAATAAGTGAGATTATGATGACTTCATAAAATTTGAAAGCAAGACTGTTGAAAAACTTCTTTTCACATAGATTACACAAATTTTGACAGTTTCAAACCATAACTCCTAATGTGTTCGTAGCTCCTTGTTCACAAATTGTTCACAAGCCCCATCAGGGAGAATAAAGATGAGAAGATTTTGGAAATATGAATTTGAGATGCTGCACTTTTTTTAAAAAATGAACTATCCACAATGTTGTGTCTGACTGTGGTTTACACTTTTAGACTTTAACCATTCCAGCACTAACACTGCAATAACTACATGGAATACGTCAGTAACACTGCTGATGTTAATGATGCACAAATCTAACCTGACCAGTCAGAGACTTGATCACTTCCTTTGCAGCTTTAGATTTCTCAGCTTCATCAGCTGCTAACATTTTAGCCTCCTCAAGTTGCTTCCTTGTATTCTCCAGTTCAGCTTCTAGGATACGCTTGTTGCAGGTGAGTTTTTCTACCTATGAAATTTGATCCAAAAATGTTATTTAATTAATTAAATGAAATATCACGATGCTACACTGCTGTAAAAAACAATATCCGATTAGATTTCCACCGCTTAAAAGGAACACCATAAAAAAGTCCTCATGTAGGCAGTACAGCATAAGCATTTTTCCTTGCGGCAGAAAATGATCAGACCTCGCAAAATTTGGAAAGGCCCAGGATAGAGACTTCTAAGGTGGAGTAATCCCAGAATCAAGGAGTCTTGAAAGCCAGAATTTTGTACACAAAGAGGACGAGGAGCCACCTTCATATTCACACCAGAGTTTAATGAAGGATCTGGAGTTGGGTCACCCATTTGTTGGAATGAGAGGTCCACTAAACTCTTCGCTCATCATCCTAGGACAGTAAGGCAATACCTATCTCTCGGTAAGATTCAGATCTTCATACATCTATGGTGTGTCAAAACCACTTTTATTGATCACCGGATTAACAAATACAGCTGGCTTGGCTATTGTAAAATGCATATGGTGGAAAACAAATCATCTCCCTAAACAAGGACAAAGGGATCCATGGAAATGAACGGCGACCCAGCTGAAGCAATAGCTTTCAAAATAGAATATGCTGACTTGCTCAAATGAAGAAATATCACTAGTTCAAACAGGACAAATAACCTGATTGAAATCCTTGTGAAGAAGTGGAACAATCTTATACTTTTCAAGATGAGAGAAAAGCAAAAGATATTGATCAGATTTGTTCAACCACAAAAACAAAATATTCTTAGTCAGACTCAAGAGGCATGCCTGTCCACTTTCTGGCCAGCTGAAAACTCAATTAGAGCAAATTTTTTTGGCTTGAACTACGTTGGAGACTAAAGCAAAATGCCTCTCTCAACTCTTTTGTACTTACCTTTCTATGGAGTAGTAGGTAATGAACAGTTTTTAAATCTAGGGTCCGTTGGAACCAGCCTCAGCCTGTCTGTAATTCTGCAAATTGAAGGTAAGACTACTACCTCAGATCTCTTGCTGGATAAATTAGAAAATCATTACTTCACCGGGTGCTTTATCAGAAAAAAGAAAAAAAACATGGTTATAAGTTTTGTTGAAAGGCCAAGCTATGTACTCCAAGACTCCTAGTGGTTCATTATACTGACTATGGCTTCCAAACAAATAGCAAGCAAAACAAGGGCTGAATGAGGATAATCTTCTCAATTAACATGTCCAAAGAGAGGAGACAGCAAGGGGGAAAAATGCTTCCAATTCAGCAACTTCATGGTTGCATCAAAAGCACCCTAGTTAAGCTAGGTAATTAAGCTCAAGTTCGGACAAGAAAGACATCTGCGGAACAGACAATGGGTTTCGATCTAAACAAAACAGAGACGTATTTGTCATTGGATTGTCAGCAGGAAAGTTCTTTTCAACTTTCTGCCCAAGCAGCACTCTATTCTTGATGCAGAAATACTTTTATGGTTCATCACTCCTTCCATTAACCCAATATTTCTTAAGTACCATAATTATGCCATCAGCTTATGAAAGAAAGTAGCAAGGTTATGAAACACATAACTGCGATAGATGATTTGCTTCCAACACAGCAATCCTTACTTTTTCGGTATGCTCCCCTAGTTCTGTGTTACTATTTTCTCATTTCAAACAGGAATAAAGAAATGTCTTGATGTATGAATACACTTCACATGTAAAATTGGTATTAAAAAAGCTATTGCTTGCTTTCTAAATGGATTTACCTCTGATTTTAATTCAATGACTTCTTGCCTCAGATTATCATTTGTATGCTTTGAGCTAGGAATTATTACTTCAGGAGATGTAGGAAGACTATGAGAAGTCATTATAGTTGACAACCGAATGGGACTGGACCTATGTAAAACAGGAGATGCTGCTCGAGAGACCATTCTGGAGCTAGGAACAGAGGCTGAAACATTTTTGTCTGCAGCCTGAAAACGAGGAGTTGGCGAACTTGATAAACGATTGCCTGCGGGATAAAAGTTCCCATTCAACACAGTATCTACAGGGCTTTCAAGTCCTTTCCCTGGTTTGCCTCCACTCTTAGAAAGTCCACTATCAGTTCTTTTCAGAGAATTGACAAAGGAGAGACCAGTAAATTTAGATCGCAGCGTTTCCTCTCCTTCATTAGACTTCTGAAAGCCATTTCTGTTACCGGGTCTAGGAATTCTTACACTTCCTAATTCCACAGCCTTCTTTAGCTTCACACAGCAATCATCACACACCCGATAAGGCTTATTCATGTCTGGAGCCAAAGAAGCTTTTAGAGATTTGCGGCTGCTGCATGTTTTGCAAAACACCTGTCCACAATTGTAGCAGTTGTGACGTCTCCTTCTGAAACCAAATGGGCTATGACAGCCACTGCAGATAGAATGATCAGCAGCAGAGACCCATTTGTGGAGGCAAATGACTGCACTATAATTGGATCCACAAGCTACAGCTTTCACATGCTTATCTTTCATAAAGTTGACAAACGTGGGTTCATTCCTGTGCTCGCTATCTCCATGACCTAATTGCCCATTAGTACCCTTTCCCCATGTAAAAAGCTCTCCCTTAGAAGTTAAAATTGCAACATGACAGGAGCCACAGGCTATATCTTCTACAAAACTGTCTACAATTTTACCATCAACACAAACTGGCGTGCTCCCATCAGCTCCAGGGCATCCAATTTGTCCATATACAGTATTACCCATTGTATAAACCCGTCCAGAGATTGTGAGAGCTACTGTCAATTCACACCCACAAGCTACCTTGCAGAAATTTACATCCATTAATGATGGTACACGCTCTGGCACAAGTCTAGCATCTTTATCACCCTGTCCAAGCTGGCCTTGATCTCCTTCACCCCAGGTAAAGAGCTTTCCAGAGTATGATTGATCAAAGGAAGCAGTGGTGGAAGCTTCACTAATCAGGACCTCAACAACAGCAGCTGTGTGCCATGCACCACAAGCCACCCTCAGAGTTCGCTGTCCTCTTAAGGTCTGAACTTCTCTTGGATAAAAGGAGCTGATGCGATCACCATGACCTAGGGCACCAAAAGTTCCATCTCCAAATGTAAACAGCTGACCAGTTGAGACAACAGCGGCAGTGTGCCAAGGTCCACAAGCCACATACGTTACCTGCATACCATCTAAAGGACCACATACTCGTTTAGGAATCCAGTGTCCAGTCTCATTTCCATGTCCAAGTGCACCAGAACTGCGAGTACCATCACCCCACGTAAAAAGATCCCCAGAAGTTGCAACAGCACAACTGTGATAGTCTCCACATGCCACTTGTTCAATGCTCATGCCACCAAAACAGTCAATGAGCTTCGGGTAGGAAACATCAACTTCAATACCATGACCAAGCCTGCCTCCAGACTCCTCCCCCAGCTGAAGATTTCCCCTTGCTTTGTGACCAACAACGCATGCCTGAGACCGCAAGCAATATGATGAACATCAAGGATCACTGTTGATTCAAGTGCCTTAGGCAGAAGAGCATCAAACTTGCCACTGAGTGAATCACCAAATCTGAAAGGACCACCGCCCAGAAAACCTTCGCCAATGCTTTCTCCCCAAATAAAAACATCACCTAAGGGATCAAAAACATCATGACAGGATCCCTGACTTGATGAGCTTACCACACTTGATAAACTAACCCGAAGATTGTCAGAACCTGAGCTTCTGCTGGTACTGGTCTCTATACTATTGGATGACGGTAAACTGGCAAGATTGTCAGACAACTCCTTGTGGCTCTCGGATGGTGTAGTGTAGAGTATTATGTCCGAAAATGACTTCCCCAATCCAATTGGTTGAGGACTTCTGGCAGGAAATTGAGAGAGAGCATCCCCAACATCCTAATGTAATGTAAATTAAAAACAAAAAGTATATCAGAACTGGGAAGTCCCTTATCAAATCCCAAAAATAAAAAAAAAATCGCAAAAGTTCTGGGACAAACTGATGATGAAAGTGAATGATGAAGTCTTCGAGTATTTAATCCATCTGTTGATGTACGTCTTTCTTTTGATTCATTTCTCCACTTGTGCCAACAACTATTTGAAAACAGGGCCTTAAGACCAACAAACCAAACTTCAGCCTCCTCCTTGTCCTTGCATATCTGTCAAAGAATCAACACAAAGAATAAGTTAATGTTACAAACAATTGAATTTGCAAAATAACAAGGTTTTGTATGTTGAGAGAATTTTGTAAATATCAAGTAGATCGAATAGCATTACTCTCTGAAATAGATATGCTGAAAATATGTCTGAAGCAATGACCACAAAAGGGACTCTCAAATTAGAAAATCAGAAAACTCATTACTGTCAAGACAGATTGACTCACCACATCCAAAGATCTATCATTGTATATAAGAGAAAATGATTGATACTCCTTCTCAGGTCGAGGATAGCGCTGAAAAATGACCTGGAAGACAGAAACTATGTACATGTCACATGAATGGGAGCGCCAAAAACAGTTGGTACCTACTTTATTAACACAAAAATAATTCAATATCCAGATTCACAGAAGCCGCCTTCTAGTTCAAATCTACCACAATGAACAAGAGGAATGAAGGATGCAAGCAATATATCTCAATTGTGCACACACAAGAATCCAAGGAACACTGGGGAGTAGTGCCTAAAAATGGGGGTCAGTGTGACCAAATGCTTGAAACAGAGGCACCCCATTACCTTGAAGGTTGAATCTCCTAGTTGTGTTAGAAAGATGAGGCATTTTTGTAACATGGGTAAGATTCCACTTGTAAGGGGAAAGGGGGTAAGCAAATCCTTGCAAATGGGTAAGACACATGTGGCATTGGTACTTGAAACTCCAGAGCATGGATTGAAAATTTGGCCATTATGTGAGGGAAAACTGCATCGGAAAGGTTTTCAAGATGAACAGACCACGTTTTCACCTTAAAATGAAACGCGATTGTCGCACCAGAACAAGTTTTCCGTATCTCAACCGAAATCGCGTTTTGAGTCCCTGCACTAGAGAAAAAATGGATGGCTACTTCTGATGATCTTTTCCAAGTCCATGCACATAAGTGTCTCAAAATTTGTCCCTTGGAGGTTGAATCTCCTAGGTGCATCAAAAACACACAACACTTTCACTTGAACCCCATGGGAAAAAAGGCTGCTCATTTTTCTTATGACCTTTTCCTGACACCCCCGGTACAAGGAAAATCCTCAACCTAGAAAGAATCTATGGGCATCATTCCAGTAATTAAAAAATCAAAAATCATACCGACTGACAACGATATCTCATTTCGAACTTGCATCAGGCAGGGTTTGGGAGGTCAATTGTAACACTTGAGATCTTGAGACGTGTTACCATCAATTATTGTGCACATTAAGGCCTGGCATTTATGTGATCATTTTTGCTTCAAGTGTTGAAGTCTTGCTAAAAACCCAATAAATATTATTTCCTTTAAAATCACGATTGGGGTATTCTTGGATTGGGGAGGGGGAGGTGGTGTGAATAGCATGAGAAGGAAACAATAAGATATGTATTACATGAATCTAGTTGTTCTATGTTATAATTGGATGCTTGGCATTTTATATCATTTTTGAATTTGTTACAGTGGGAGTTTTTTTAAAAAAAAATTCAAACTCTTCATCTCGTGAAGTTAGCTTTATTATGTTTGGGAAACAAATAGTTTACTTTAGTATACTGGGACGCTGCATTTTTTCCCATTATCCTATAATTTGTTCCTAGGTTATAAATACCTGTCTCCCTTATCGTATTTTGGAGAGTTTGTTGTGGAATAAAAATGGATGTCTTTATTGGAGAGATTTTCCGTCATAATTGATTGTCATTTTCTAAGCAATACAGCTATTAGCTCGCTAGCTCCCCCAACCAACCATTAACTCCAAGCTCATCAACGTCATTATGCTTTGAGCATGTGTGTAAGCTGTAACGGGAAGAAGTTGCACGAAGTATGTCTACTATTTAGTTTTCAATGAAATATGGCCTTGTCTTTTTTAACTTTAGCTTACAACTTCTTACAACTTTTTACAACTAACCTTACACCTAGCTTCGAGGTGCTTACACCTTTGTAATACTTTTTACAACCTTCTAGCTTTATAACTCCTTATAACTCCTTACAGCTAAGAAGAACAAGGCATATATGTACATAATATTCTAAACTTTCAAGCATGTGTTGTTTGATAATTCCAACTGCCTACACTTTGCCAGGAATTCAGCAGGTGATAACTCAAACCCATACAAGGTAAATAGGATGCCAACTCCTTTGAATTTAAAAGTGTTGGGAGAAGGTGGACAAACTTAAAAAATAAGCATTGGATCTCACACCCTAGATTGGGGAAAAAAGACATAGCTTGCCAGCTATTCCACACCAGAATAAGTAAAGGATGTTCAAGGAGGAATTTCTCTCCATTCCATTCTATAATTTAATGTCAAGATAGCAACAAAGAAACCATTCTGATGGAGATGAAGATAAAAGGAACAAAGCCTAAAATAAGGAGATTCGGAAATAATCTCAGATATGGAAAATTAGTGTATCGCAATTATATTTTTATGTTAATTTAAAAGAGTCAAAATAAAGAAATTCGCAGTATTTTATCAAGATTTAGTTTCCTAGTCCGTCAAGATAATATTAGGTTATATATTTATATCCTTTTATATTCTACATCTTATGTTTAGGTTTCCTAATATTAGCTAGTCTCTTAACTATATAAACCCCTTTATGTAATTGGAAAATTCGGATCATGAATAACAATTAATATTGAATTTTGAGTTTACGTGTGTGAGATTGATTGATTCCGTGTGAGCCACCCTTTCCTTTAGGAATTGCTCTCAAAGCATCCTACATTTATCCCTTTGTAGGAATTGCTCTCGGAGCGTCCTAGATCAAATTGGTATCAACATTTTCTAATCCAAGCCACTCGACACTTTCCTTTTTTCTTCGCATTTATTCCCAAATCTCCCCACACACAAGGCCCAATTTGTCGTTGTCCATATCTTTTATCCATATATTTTGCTTGCTCCTCATAAATCCTAATTCTACCCAATTTGCCCAATTTTAAGTTTTGACTCCTAAGCCAATTCTAATTCTGCTGCCCGCATATCTTAAAATTTTGATTTTTTCCCAAAACCAAAAAAAAAAAAAAAAAGAAAAAAAGAGGTTTTGTCCTGCCACTAGGTACAGTAAAGTTGTTTCTTTTCATTACATGTTCACTGTTCCCATATGTCTCTATGTTCTCCACCTTGCTAGTTTATTTGTTATCATGGTGATACTCAAACCAGCATGGTTACTGATGAAAGAAGTTTCCTGTCAACTTTTCAAAGTTGGCACACAACTACTTACTCCTCCGTCATCTCCTAATGATCTCTTTGGATTGTTGGATAAACTTGGAGACCTTTTGTCTCAAGTACAACAATCACCCTCAAAGGCCATAGAAGATGTACTAGTAACAATAAAAGGAGTATTAATCTCTAAAACCCTCTTAAATCATATGGTGGAACCGGTGAACTTATACGAATCATTGCACCTAATCCTCCTTTTGATGACTAGTCTATGAAGAAGGTTTTTAAACTAATATCATCTTATCAGAACATAGATGACACGGCTAGCCAATCATACAATAAAAGACTCCATATACTTGAGATTATGGCTAAGGTTAAGTCTTATCTTATGATGTTAGATTTTGAATGTGATGCCTGGGATATTTTTCATTATCTTCTTGCATCCATTAAAGATTGTCATCCACCATCCACACTTTCCCACATAAAATCTATCTTCACTAATCTTCTTGAAGAAGCTCATGACTTCCTAATGGAATTTATGATTTCAATTCTATCTCGTACACCACATGGTGCTCAAGTTGTCAATAAACATGTTTTGGAAGCATGTGCACCCCGCAAGTTGGACTATTTATTCCAACTAATGAGGTCTCTCAAGTGGAGGAGAGTCAAAGTAACAATAGGCAACATGAACCACAAGGATACTTATCCTCTCATATATATATGGTAACATGGAATCAGAAGTTGAAGCTGATATTTCTATTGATATTGACCAAGATAAAGAAGAGCACCATGAGAACTTCAACATGTGCCGATATCTATAGGAAAATTTGAGCATGTTGATTTATCCATCCCCAAAGAATTTTTAGTTGCCATGGAACTACATCCATTGCTACAATTGGTACTTTTTTTGGAGAATTTGAAAGCAAGAGAGTTTTTCATATATGAATCGGAGTATGAATCGGAGTAAAGGTGTTGTTTCTTTGTTAGGTTATCATCTTTCTATCACATTACAAAACTCGAGGACAAGTTTTTTCCAACCAGGGGAGAGTGATGGAGATGAAGATAAAAGGAACAAAGCCTAAAATAAGGAGATTCGGGAATAATTTCAGATATGGAAAATTAGTGTATCTTAATGATATTTTTATGTTAATTTCGTATAGAATAATATATGGTATTTTAGAAGAATCAAAATAAATATATTAGTAGTATTTTATCAAGATTTAGTTTCCTAGTCCATTAGGATAATATTAGGTTATATATTTATATCCTTTTATATTGTATATCTTACGCTTAGGTTTCCGAATATTAGCTAGTCTCTCAACTATATAAACCGCTTTATGTAATTAGAGAATTCAGATCATGAATAACAATTGATATTGAATTTTGAGTATATATGTGTGAGATTGATTGGTTCTGTGTGAGCCACCCCTTCCCGTAGGAATTGCTCTCATAGCGTCCTACATTTATCCCTTTGTAGGAATTGTTGTCAGAGCATCCTACATCACATGCTGCTCCCAAAAAGTGGACAAATGATTGTGGAGGAAATGGCTACATAGTCATACTTACAGTTCGTTGTCCAGGAATGATTCTCGAAACTTGACTGAGTTTGAGCTGTTTCTCCTCGGTTCCAATGTACCATATCAATGTAGATTCATCCTGATTGCACAAAGATTAAATAGAGCGTCAAGCCAAGACATTGGTTATCTGGCGACTATATAATATTAGACAACTGCCTTGTGCCAACGTATTGAAAATGATAAAGGTTGAAGAAAGGAACAAAAGAATGTAACAAAAAACAATTGTGGCCCCTAAAACAAAAGAGTACGTAGGTAGGTATCCATACCTTAGCTCATAAAAAAGATACAATGCAGCTGACATTATGTTCCGAAAAAGAGAAGACAGATTTTTTAAAAATAAAAATAAGCAGGTCTGATGCAGTGACTTCTTATGAATAGTGTCCAAAGTTGGATGGAGATTTGCTGTGGTGAGACAATGTGTAGAGCAGTATAACAGTGAGTAATGTTAACAAGAACAAAAGATTAGACTGGTGGAGTTGAAAATGAAAATCTTTTTTTTTTTTTGGGGGGAGGGGAAGGGGTTGTGCCTCTCAAATGATGCCGTAATATTGAACTATAAACAAAATCTTTACAGGTGAACCAGCTAGTGTGATATCAATGTGAAGCACTTCTGTTATTATGATAAAATCATGCTTACATCCATCTTAGAAAAACTAAAATCAATGCTTGACTACACAGTTAGTCAGAAATGCAATTCTCAAATAACTAAGATGTATCAGCTCAGAGAAGCAGAACCAAAAGAAGCTTACATTAGAAAGCCGAAATGGGCAAAACTTAGGCTTCCCTCTTCTCCCATACTTCAGCAAAGTTGCACCTTTCTTCAGCGCTGTGATAGCCTGCAAATAAGTCCAATTCAGAGTATTCTAGATGGAATTCCAGAGAAAACTGGTCCAAGAACTGCAGTTGTCAATGTCATCCAAGGGAGACCCTGTGCAATAATTGTGATTGATTTGAGGAGATAGAATGGCAGTGCAACTACTTAGATGCAAAATCAAAACTATCCTCTTCGATGTATTTTACTAATTCCGAACTTTGTTAAATGCAGTACGGGTCTATTACATCATGGCACTAGAACCTTCAAGTGTCAAGAGAAACCTAAACCACCTACCACCCCAGGGGAATTAACAATGAAATAGAATCGCTTTCCATAAAACGCAAAAAATATTCCTGACAAGAAATTCACGAACAAACTTAATACAAAGAAGTACCAACAATATCGTCTATGATTCATAAATCTAAAATACCTGAAGAGGGGAATACATATAAGTACAACATATTCCGCCAATCTCTGCTGTCCATCATTCTTTTATCATGCTAACTCATGCTATTGATTGTCATTTTAGGCATAACAACACCTTAGGCATGTATAATATCCATCTATACTTGCATTGGCTAATTCATCTCTCTGGCACCCTAATCCGGCCCACCCCGCAAACATGCAGAAGCAAATGATCTATGAAAATGGGAAGGCCAATCGTTTTTCCCCCTTTATGGGTTAGCATTCCCACCTCACAGTAACATTCATATATGTAATGCCCACGAACAACATTAAGCCACCACGACAAATTCTAGCTGGTAATCAGCAAAATCAAGGAATCAAAAGGGTCCAGACCGATAGCACCCCCCAAACAACCAAAAAGAAATCGGAATGTGAATAGAAATCACTACCTGTTCAATGTCCCTATCCGTAGGGGTGCCCCTATGTGAATCAGCCATTTAAGTTGCAAAATCCAGAGCTGTCGCCTAGACCTTGAACAATTACCCATTTGAAGAATCCCAAAGATGACTAATGCTAAAATGTAGTGACCGTACAACTAGCCCCATAAAAACCACTGCCAATCCTCCCAAAACTTCATTTTCTATCGACCTCATAAACTCCGAAGACAATTTTCATGCATCAAAATACCCAAAACCGCAGAATCATCAGCTCAAATCCCCTACTAAAACCCCTACACTTGAAATTAAAGGCAACACTAGCTCAAAATTCACCCCAATGTACTTCGCCACAATCGTAACCAAAAACGCCAGTAATCAGCAGTTGAAACAAATTACAATGAAACTTGGAACCCTAAACGTAGAAATTAATGCAACCTATAACAGAAACCTCAAAAATCCACGATCCTATAGAGAGAGAGAAAAGAGAGGTACCGAATTCAACTCTTGGAAATTCAGAACAAGCTTGAAATTATGCCAAATGAACGATACCAAATTTACCTACATTGACAGAGATATTTGACGACAAATTGAAGTAACAAGATTGGTGCGAATTTGACTTTAAAACTCGAATTAGCAGAAAGCGAACGAGTTCGTCAAGAGATCAGAAATTCTTTCACGATTGAGAGAAATTATCTTAGAAGAATCTCGCAATAGCTGAGGGGAATCGCTGGGCGAAATGAGCTTCAACATTAAACGTGCCCCTTCCTCCTCCTCCTCGTCTCTTCTCTCTCCTCCGGCTGGCGGAGTCTCTCTCCCTCTCTCTTGATTTTTCTCTCTCCTCTGTGTGTCAGCAGATGTGAAGGGTGGCCTTTTAATTTCCGCCACGCCACATAAGCAACTGACTCCACCTGAAAATCTTGAAATTTGGACCGTCTTTTGTATTTTTGTCTTTTATTATGACCAGTAGGCCCAAAAGCTCAGAAATTGGGCCCCCTAATGTTGTTTGGTGGACCTATTCAAGCTAATTCCACTTTTCTTCTCAGGACAGTCAAGTCTCACGTGACATACCACTCCTAGTACTAATTTATTTTTCTCTTAGTGGGCTTTAATGGGCCTGGTCTGGCAGTCATACGAGCCCATGAATCCTTTCAAGCCCAGAATCCTAACGAACCAAGAGATCCCTCCTGGGCCTGGTACTAGTTAATGGACCGGTATCTCCAGGAACACATTCGATGGGACGAGGCCTAATGGAAGTCTTGCTCGTTCATAGGCAGAAGTTATATTGTGGAACCGGGACTTGTAGTTAAAAAGCGTCTTAGAGATCATGTTTAAATTTAAACAAGATCGAAGTAGTAGATCTACACGGGAAACTCGTTCGATACTTTCACATTGATCAATTTGTTGAGTTTTGAGTGAAACTAATTATGTTTTCGCCAAGCTGGACATAGGAAGATCAATTACAGTTAGAGAAGTTTGCTTAAAATCAAAACAAAATTCATGAAACATAAGAGCTTCAAAGGAAATATATGAGAGAGAACTCAACAACATGATGGATTCATGGGGTAGTTGGGTACGTATTTACATCCAAAACTCAGTAGTGGCTCTAAAACATCAACACAACAGTCATGAAAGTGACCAAATTGATTGACAGAGTGTGATCAGTTCAAAAGTCAATAATATCTGTCATCCTCTTCATATATCATGTAGTGCTTCCTCCTTGCTTTTGCCTCTCTATCGGCCTGCAAACAAAATAAATCAATTAGACCCTTAGTAATCAACGTCGTTTTGGCTCGATTGGTACTTAGTCCGATAAATTTATTTTGTAGGGTCCACTTCAGGTTAGTTGTTTCGCACATCGGGTCGGGTATGAATCCAGATCACTAATCACATTCTGTGCCAGTTTTACCAGGTCTACCGCTACTGACTCCATAGATTGAAGCATGTCCTTCAAGGAGCCAGCTTATCTTGGCCCACAATCTACAATTAATCCTTCTAAGCTGTACTAAATGATTTCTGATTGACCCACCTGCCCCCACTAATATTGACAAGGAGTATCAATTATAAGGCGTGCATAATTAATCGAGCTTTGATATGAGAAATTAAATAATCAAATTGATTTCATAATCGGAAAAGAAAAATAGAAAAATGAAGCTAAGGGAGATGAAGACACAAACCTTTCTAATAAGCCTCTCAAAAGCTTCAGTTCCATTCTCTTCCATGTACCTCTCAGCAGCTACTAAAATGTCGTCTTTTTTGCCGAAAATGTTCTTGGTACTGGGTATATACCAGATTGTGGAAGTGGTCCTTTGAGGGTTCACGTAGAATGGCCTTATGAAATTCTTGTACACATAAGTTGCCCCATTGAATTGTGGCAGCACCAGCCAACATGTGAAGAATAGTTTTGCATAGCTCCATATGGGAAACCTAATTAAACATTTTAAGTTCAAATCATCCCTACATATAGTGCATGTTTTGGCCTTTAAAGGAACCTCGGACCTAATATATTCTCATCAAATGTTAGCTGGGTAGTTAGCAAACGAGTTGTTATAGCTCATATTAACTTAGGAATGTATAGTAAGAAAGGGTCGAGGAGCACATTTATTGAACATAGGTTATTTGAATTTGTTCCGATCTATATATGGTGAGTTAATTGAGCAAATGTCTAGCTTCTTTGTTCAAAGAAACAGAAATTGCTTACCATTCAAGGACTTTGGCAAAGGAGAGTTCAAAGAGGGTGATCAAGGAGTATAAAACCCAATATGTAAGCCACTGCTGATCATCCGCTCGTGAGCCACTCTCTATGGCTTTGATAGAAGCATATCTATGATCAAAATCACACATTGTACTTCAAACCTTGCACATTAATAAAGAAACTACATATTGCTCCCATGCATATGAAACCTCTCATGTTTAGGGGTTTTTTTGTGTGCAAATAAAGTATAAAGGTCGGTGGAGGCTAGATCTAAACCTAAATATCAAGTAATAACTTCCGGGGATTTAACCATTTAAACTATCGCACCCACAACTTCTCATGTTTGGTGAAAGTATACAAACTTGACCAAGAACAAAACAAGACCCTCATAGTCATTTACTGTTTTTAACATTTTTTTATTGCTTGCATGCATCAAATTGTATGAACTGTTACTCTTCTGTGAAATATTTTTTACAGTCGTGCAGAAACTCATTTCATAAACTCGATATTGTATAAAATAAAAACTTACAGCGGATAAACAAGAGCTACGAGGGGCCTGCAAGTAACAAATATGGAATATGATTAGGGCTTAAAGAAAAAAAAAATGAAGCAACAATAATATACCCAGCAAAAACAAAGGATAAATAATCAAATTAAGCAGGAAAATGAGAGAGAGAGGTACCCAGCAAGGACATCAAAGTTCTTAGCCACAACAGTGAGAAAATTATCCCCAGAATCAGCTCCCATTATGCTCTTTTCCTTCTTCTAGATTAATCCCTTTTCTCTTTGCCAAACTCAACGTCCTCTTCCTTGTCTATGAAACTTTGTACTGCAAATTAAATTTCACCAAAAAGGGGTAGCCAAAAAATACAGGGCTTTGCCTTCTCTCTCTCTGTCTCTCTCTCACACACTCTCTTTTCAGCTAAGTGCTCTGCTCAGAAGAGTGAGCATTGGAGAGAGAAGAAAGGGGGAAAGCAGTCAACAAAAGGCAAACATGAGGGAAGAAATTTGCAGAAAAGTTGATGTAAAAACACTACGCGTCTTCGTGGGACAGGGAGTGAGTGTAGTATAGAAACGAGGAAAAGAAAATTGTGGAATCGCGACAACCGAGGCACCGAAATTACGGGCAATATTGAAATTGAATCATTGTCTTTCTCATGTAATTTCATTTTAGTTTTTTTATTTTAGTTTTTAGGGTTCATCTTGCTACTTTGATCACACATATTCACACTGCTCAAGGACTCAAGGTTGAGCATATTGAGGCCTTGATATTCTGCTATTAATTGTTCGCCCATGAACATGTTGGAGTTTCTAGGAGTCTTGCGTTTATAATATTTTTTAAATATATCATTTTAGTCTGAATTAATATTTTGTAGCTTCGGTTCGAAATTATATAAAGAATAAATAGAAATAAAGAGAAATGATTAATAAAAAGAAAAAAATAAATAGAAAAGAATATAAACGAACAAAAATAACAGAAAAATAAAATAAATAAAAAAAATTATGTAACCGATCATATTAAAAAATCATTACATTTTGAACAGTTTGTAGGTCATATTCTCTTAAACACAATGATTCATACTCTTCCACAAGTAGTCCTCTATTCTTATAAACAATTTATAAAACAATAAATAATATTCTAAACATTATATGAAAACAATGGAGTCTTTAGTTGAACTTGATTACTCCCACGGGTAATAAAAGGGTGGACAAATAAGATAATGTAAATATATTTAAAAATATTATAAATTAAAACGCTGATAATTATAATGTAGGAGTTCATCAATTATTAGAGAGTAAAATGTCTAGATTGTCCAAAATTCAAACTAAGAGATGACTACAATTAAATTATATTTGTACGATAAAAACTACATATTTAACTAGTGATAGAGTCTGGAATTTAAAATAATGATATTCAATGTCTTTTAATTCAAATTTAAGGGTCCAATGACTTATAATTTTAAATTTTTTAATCCAAATACTAACTAATTTTTTTATTTTTTATGGACCAATGAACATCCTTGACTCCTTCAAGGTTCCGCCCATGTACTCAAACTAGTACACCGACTGGTTGCTTTTGCTTTTTTTTTTTTTTTTTTGTGCGGAAGATGGGCTAGGCCCCTAAAAATTAATTATATTAATTTTTTATCGATCCAGGCCAAGCGACACCTATATTGTCTGCAAAAAGCACATCCATAACTTCACTAATTGGAAATTCAAAAAATGGTATCCTAAACTCATATCTAAACCTAAATTAGCTAATAATTTATCCGCCACTTAGTTGGCCTCTCTATACCAATACCAATGAGTAATTTTGACAGTCCAGTCCGGTTTATTTAGAAGCATCCGGCATTGAAAGAGGATCGGTGTAAACTGTGGCCCCCAACTCTTACTTCCGGGTAGCATACCCGTAACCGATACCGAGTCTAGCTGCAACCATATCTTTTTCACCCCAAGATTTATGGCCAATCTTAATCCTCTCCAAGCTGCATTAATCTCAGCCGTGATATAAGAGCACCACCCGAAGTTTTCAGCAAAACCACCTATCCATTCTCTGTTATCTCCCTAATAACTCCACCTCCAAATGTAGGGCTCGGTTTACCCTTCGATACCCATTAGTATTGAGTACAAACCATCCCATTGGGGGGGTTCCCATAGCACAAGCTCCTCAAACATTTGAGGGATTGGGGCATTAAGTATCAAATTATCAGTATTTAAATTGGGTTCCCCTAAATTTATTAAGGTTAACAATAATCCGATCTTTAATGGGTATATTTTTATTGTGGACAGTTCTCCCCTTTGCAGCCAGGAAGCTCCAGATTGCCATTGCATTTGGGCAACCACGAATAATATGATCCATGTCCTCGATTTGGTCATCACAAATTCGGCAGCTTGTTTCATTAGTTAACCCTCTTTTTTGGCCATTTAGATTGGTCATTAGCTGATCGTAGAGAAGTAACCACAAGAAAACGCGAATTCCGCAACGAATTCGGGTTGCTTTTGCTTGTTAAAGACTTAGAATGTTTTGTTTTAATATTACATGTATTGAGACTGGTGACGATACATATCCTATAACGAGACATGTTTTATGTATGGCCTAGTGGGCCATACACCCTACGTGCCACTTGCTCCCTCCAGGTTTAAATTTGGAGAAACAAAAAAATTTTCTTGTAGAGGAATTTATGTGGGAGAGGTAGTTGGAGTTGACATGTTCCCTCCCAACCCGTTACAATCCGTTGAGCTTCCCTAAGATAAGGGGTCCATGCGGGTGGGCCAGCTTATCGACAAAAAAAAAACGACATGTTTTATACTTTCTATTTTAGCTTAAATTAATATATTATATGATTCATAATCATAAAATTTTTAATAATTACATTTAGTTATCAACTATAAATTTTAATATATATCAACTATATTAATAGAAACAAAATGATAACATAATTGGTTCAACCTTATCCGTTAAAATATATCATAGACATGATTTTACGATTGTAAAAAATTATATGTAAATAGGTAATAACACTAATTATAAATTATAACACTATTTCACAGTTTAGTTATACCTTTATTTTTTTATTTTAATATATCATATTTTAATTTTTAAGCTAACAGAAGACATTAAGAGATGTTTTGTAGCAAGATGCATATTAAGATAGACATATTCAGATTAGGTGTTTGCCATTGATGATAAATGGATAATAGTATTTTTGAAAATCTTAGGAGTTCTAATGTGAAGCTTTATCTTTGTTTTTGTTTTTATGGTAGACATTTAATTGAATTTAATCCATCCATGAAAATTTATTCAGAAAAAATTAGTTACTTTATAAAATTAATTTATAGCAGGATTTCTTATTCCAAACGTTATACATGAACTGAAAGCATTGAACTATGTTTGACCCCAATTATTATATGTGTACATATGGTTTCATCAAAAATAAATTATGAAACTGTGAGGTCTATTAGATATAATTATATAATATATATAAATGAACCATTGTATTGATATGTATATATGGTAGATTGAGTTGTCGAGTACATTAGGTCTTATATTTGATTATTCTCTCCCTTATTGTATTGTAATAACTTTTGTTACTCCTTCGCGCGCGCATATATATATATATATATATATTCCTAATTTATGAAGATGGGCTGAAACCTCAGAGAACCGCCCCATGAGTGAAGAGCATGGGAAGTACGTTCCTACTAACTACTATGCTTTGCAAATTGCAAATTTAGTCCTCTCTCTCTCTCTCTCAGCCTATATGATGATCCGTATAGGAACAAATTTTGTTTACATTGTTAACAGACGCAAAATAATATCATATATGGCCATACATATATAGATGATTATGGCAAGAAACATAAAATATCGCAATAATTTATATAGGTATTATTTGTCTCAATTGATAAAGACATTAAAGTTATTATCGAAAATATGGCTTCAAATCCTACCTATATAAATTTTTATAACTCATTGACACCAAAAAAAAAAACAAAGACAAAAATATTTAAGATACATTTGTATATGATCCAACTTGGATCCAGTAGTATACTTAAGGTAGACACTTTCACTTTTTTGGGGGAGGGGGATTGGCCTAATAATATTACATCTTGGGGTATATTTGAGTCGAGCCGATGTCGAATCTGTCAGGTTCGGAGCTCGGCTCGCTGAAAACTCGAGCTTAAGAGCTTAACTAATCAAAAGCTCGAACTTGAGTTCGGCTTGTCCTTATCTTGTTAGTTCATTATGCTTCTTTAAATTCTTATTTTTAAGTTTAAAGTTACACTTTATATACTTATTATAAAAACATGAATTTGAACTCAATTGAGGTCATTTTCTTAGCTCGTTCGGCTCGTTTGCTCGGCTCATCAGCTCATTTGTTCATTCGGCTTGTTTGTAATTAGTTCGTAGGCTCAACGAGCTTACGAGCTTCAAAATTAGAACCTCGAGCTCGATTCGGATAATTATCCAGACTCAACTCGTCTCGGCTTAGGCTCGTTACAAGCTCGGCTTGATAAGTCTTTATGTGAGCCGGCTTACGAGGGCTTGCGAGCCGGCTTGAGTCTACAATCCTAATTATCTCTTTCTAATTTATAATAATAAATAATAAATATATATGTAGTATACATGACCTCATAGTGTGACTCTAGATATGGGAGTTGTAAATAAATAAATAAATTTATGAATGTTTGTTTATGACTTAAAATTATTATCCTTATAAGATTAAAAAATTGAGAAGAGTAAGAAGAAAAGAGGTTGGGGTTGTGGGATGAAACAAGGCATTTAATGTTTGGAACATGAAGGTAGGTAGCTAGCTAGTGGTCAAGTACTGAAATGGACATTGCTTTCCAAAATTAGGCAATATGGTGCTCTAATTTGGGAAACTCTGCTCAATTAGGTAAATTATGCATACATACCAGTCAAACTTAGTCTTTCTAATTTACAGCGCCCCTATAACACCCAAAACATTTTAGCATTGTATTTTGGGATTGACTAAGACCACCACTATATTAATCATGGAGCATCTACAATTATGGGAATTGAAAGATTGTGTATCTAACACCTTACACCTCTATAGAAATATGGTTGAGAGCTAGGCTTATATTTATAGTATAGAATTTGCCTTTTGTGGCTAACTCTCTCTCTCTCTATATATATATCTTGAAATACTATTGCTTTGAGAGAGCCCGAGGTTTCAATTTCTCTGTCCATAATTAAATTGAGAAAACTTGTTGTATGATATAGGGTTTGCACTTCTTCAATTTTGTCGACGGAAAATCAAAGATAAAAGAAAAGGATACCTCAACTTCGGCATGTCTTCATCCAAATTGCATTTACATTTATGAATTAGGCATGCAAATGAAGGTATAAGTATAATCGATCAATATTAATAAATATATGTTTCGAAATATAAGCCAACAAGGGGGATCAAACATGCACTAAATTCTAGTGTCCCATTTTTCACCGTCTTCAATATACATAGTAAATCCTTGCATATAGTACAGGACATAAAGAAAAGAGATCAGAAATTACAGAAGTAGGAGCACAACCACCCACCCCCACTGAAAAAGAGAGAGAGATAGAGGAAAAAGAAAGTGAAAGAATCAGGCATACATGGGGGTCAGAAATTGCACCGCGGTTTAAGGTAATAGCCATTATATATATATATATATATATATAAGCTCGACTCAACCATAGTAATGTAGGGGGAACAGTGGAACAGTGAGAGAGAGAGAGAGAGACACCCAACCACCCACCCAGCAGTAGCAGCACCTGAAAAGGCTGAGACTGATCATGTGTAAAACTTACCCCCACCCCCCGATTTATTTCTGAATCATCATAATTCATATATGTATGATATATCTTGATGCACCCATCATCATATCCTTGTCCCACAAATGTATGGCTATTCATCTCTCTCTCTCTCTCTCTCCCCTTGATGTGAGCAGATCAGAGAGAGCAGAAAAATGCATGTCAAGTCAAGCAGTATGATACAATACAATGTGGCATCAGATACATCATAATTTCAGGTGCACGGGCGCAGAGAGAGAGAGAGAGAGACTGTGTCTTCCCCTTACCCCTTATAAAGTTTGAACTTACTTTGAGCAATTTACATGCATATACATTGAATCCCCCTCGGCCATCTGAGTCCCAGTCCCAGTCGTCGTCCTTTTGTCAGGATTCCCCACTTGTTTATGTGTATATTTACATGTCTACGCCATGTATGTGCGTGTGTGACATTGACGTTTTTCACTGCTTGCTTATATATATATATGTCTTCTGTTATGAAGGATTCAAAAATAAATTCAAATTACAATAATCTTCCTAATCATATCCAATTATTAGCTTGTTAGTGCATGTAATACTTAGTTTTCACATATCATACTCTGTAGATTATTAGTGTAACAATGAATTCTCTACCCTTGCCAACCCCGACATTATTAAATTGAAAACCTACTTAATCTTATTTAACACTACATGAATATACATCTAGTAACCGAGAAATAAATAAGAAAACTTAAAATTTTAGTGGGATTTAATTAACTAATCAAAAGTATTGTAAAAGGAAGATATGTTTGTAATTAATTAATAAATGGTGGGATTAACGCGTTTTTCGTCCCACAATTTAGTGGAAACATATATTATGTTTCTCTTCCGTGATATGAAAAGTTTGTCAAGTGAATGATGATGGTAGAGAAACTTGATCACAATAACTTTCTCAATGCCAATCTTGTCACACGCCCATATTCTCTCAGAGTACCTTATGTATGACCGAATGACTAGTAAATTTTTCTTCCCCGAGAGGGAAGCATATTGCAATTTGAAGCCCTCTTCTTCTGAAACCTCTTGTCTTCACCTTCATATAAAATTGTAGGTTTGTTATTGATCTCACAGGAAAATTAGTAGGATGTATTAGTATTCACATCATATAGTCGTTTAACATTTAGATATCATCGTATTAACCTTTTGTTTTAGGGAGAAACCAGTGAAATGTGATGAGAATGATGAATCATAGAGAGTGAATTTGCTATTATCATCGCCTTTAATAAGAGGTTAAATTGCAAAAATCAAAGCTGATAGAATTCAATCTTGCGACAAATACTGATTTGCAATGAGGTTTGATCTATGATAGAATTATGGAGCACAAAAATAGAAGGTAATGTTTAACAAAAACACTCTGAAAATGAGGAAATCTTGGTTCATAGTGTACATCAATTATGTCTTCAATCGACAAGTAAGAAACTTGGTCTTACCGTACAAATGCGCGTAGAAATATATACTCATATGCTTCAATCAAAACCAAACGCAAATTGAAAAGTTAAAATTAGGAAAATAAAATTAAAAAAAAAAAAAAGAAACAAGGGCAAAAACTTACATCAGCACAATGAGGGATTGTTTGCTTTGCTCATTGTATAACTCCACAATTCTTACGATCTATATATAACTAGCTAGCTAGAAGCATCTCCGTGATCCACACCCGACCCGTTTACTTGAGAACCGGATCCGAGTGCACTAGGCCTCAACCCGTTTAACGCGGCAAGCATGCTGAATTGCCCATCAAATCCTCCACTGCTGCCACCACCACCGGTGGGAGCGGCCACCGGCTGCCCTGGCAGGAAAGCCATAGGAGTCCCAAAGTTCATAAAATGCAACCCACTAGCCATTGTAGTACTACCACCGCTACCACTAGCCGGCAAGGCCCACATTGCAGTGCTGCTGGCGGGTCCGTGACCCGACCCAGGTCCGGGATAGACTCGGCCCAGATCTAGCTCCTCCTGATCTCCGTCCTCCTCCTCCTCCTCATCCGGGTCATGGTGATCCTCTTCGGCTCCACGTTTCTTACCCGTACACGTGTCGGCATTTCCGCTGGTACTGGAGTGCAGGTTGAGCATGGTAGGGGAGGGAGTAGAGGATAACTGATGATGATCCAAGGGAAGAGGAGGGGGAACATAATCCGACGGCTAGGATCGCTCAATTGCTGGGCGCTGTTGATCATCATCATGGTAGAGAAGCCCATGAAGCTCTGGGGATGAGTGACGTAGCTGTAGGAGGAGTTGGCGTAGGAGGAGCGGGAATGGGGCCCGGCCGAGACTGTGGAGGAGGAGCGCCGGAGAGAGAGGCTGAGGGAGGTGAAGTTGGCCGGGATGGTCCCCGTCCCAGTGGCGGCGATGACGGCGGGCTCCGCCTGCTGGAGGAGCCACTCTATGGTCTCGCCGTCCGAGCGGTGGCCCAACTCCCGGGTCAGCTGGAACACCCGGGCCGCGCACTGTGCCGGCATCCGGATCCTCCGCCCCCGCCCATCCACCTTCGTGTGCCTATCCTTTGTCGAGGCCCGCTTTGGAGGCCCACCAGGCTTCTTGGACTCCGGGGCCGGGGGCGGTGGGTCGGGCTGGCGGGCCGGGTCGGGCTTATTCGCATTATTGTTGGTACTTTGAAGGAAATGAAGAGGGAAGGATGAAGAAGATGGGTTTTGGTGGGTAGTTTGGAATTGGTCATCATGATTATGATCCATTTTTATCCCGGGAAAAGATTTTTTATGTAAAAAAATTAAAATAAAAGGAGGGGAGGTGGGGATCAAGGAGTAGTAGAGTAGTAGACCCTCAACTTGATGGGGCTTTGTGGGTCTTCCCTAACTGGACTTTATATTTTCTAGAGAGAGAGAGAGAGAGAGAATGAAGAGAGAGATGGGGGGATGAGGTAGGGAAGGAGGGAGGGAGGGAGGGAGAGAGAAAGAGGAGGTTTAAGAAGTGGATACAAATCATACAATGAGATGAGAATAGTCTGAGCCTGGGAGAATTATTGAGGAAAGAGAGAGGTGCAAATTCAAGATTTTTTTAAATTTTTCTTTTCTTTTTTTCTTTTGGGGGGGTAGCTATTACTAATAGCTAGGGGGAGGGAAGAACACAGTGGAATGGAGTACCTTCTGTTTTTTCACCTGAACTAGGTTTTGTATGTACCTGCCCCTCCCCATGCACAGCTGAGCTGATACATGGAATCCCTATCATTTTTTCTAAAATAAATAAATGGCCACCACATCCTGTTTTAAACTTACTAGTTACGTTCAATTTTTTTATTTTAATTACTAATCCTAAGTAAATATAGATGAGTTCTAGTATTTAAATTCTTGAACAGTAAATTTTTGGAGTAAAAAAAAAAGAATGAAACCACATAAACAATAATTCTATATATTTATGTAATTTATGCCTTGAAATACATAATAGACGCTTTTAATTTTTTTAGTTTATATGGATGTTTTCCTTTTAATATAAAGCAATAATAAAGCTCGATATAAAAGAAATATATTTATTAGTTTTAGGACTACAATTAAATTTAACTAAATTCTGCTAAAAATATTTTTTTAAAATTTATATTTATTATTCTTTGGAATGAGAATAGTAATTTAACTTTTTTAGCCACTATTGTTAATCCATCTCAATAGATAAACATTTATAAAGTATATGATGAGATTTTATGTAATGCTTTTCAAATCTCATGATTTTACCCTACAAATTGTGGGCTGCCATTGACTAAATAAAGTCTTTTATGAATCATTGCATGAAATTTACCTTTTTCTCTTTTGAAATCGGCTGAGGAAAAAACTAATACTGTACTATTAATATTCCATTATCAGATAAAGCTTTATTTTATATATATATATATATATATATATATATATATATATATTATTGCTGATGAATATTCAACAGTGACTTGCTATATCTTTTCACGTTCATAACATCGCTGTCTTATCAAATCTCAATTGCTTCCTCCTAGCAATGGATTTATGATGCTATATATGCAATAATTAATGATAAAACAAAAATAGTCTTACTTTATTTCAAAAATGAAATCTAGCTAGCAGATAAGATATCCAAGACGAAATTTAAATTCAAATAATATGAACAGCTAGTTTCAATTTATCGTAACTACTTCATAATATTTCAGTAACATCTTATAACAACTAATAGTTGATAAAAGCTAATGAGACCCTTAATTGTCATATCCTAGAAATATCGATACATTATGGTCTTTGAGCGAGGGCTCATTATGGTCATCACGCTATCTAATTATTGGAGAAGAGATAAGGACACACACTCCCTGAGGTATGGAGAAATTAGAGTAATTATTGAATTAATATTTTGTTACATATTTTTAAGACCAATAAATGTTTTTGGGTTGATGTTTGTATTATTCAAGCATGGGAGAGATGTAATAAAACCTTTTTTTTATTTGCTAAAAACTATAAATAATGATATGATATATATAGACGTGATCTAATCCAAAAGCACAAGTTTATTATTTATTTTAGAAAAAAAATAACAATTGGAAGGCGACATGCTCTAATAAAATGACAAGTGAAATTTGAAAAGAGGACATGTAAGTTCATTAACAGGGATTAGGACAATGACAACCCAAGAGTCATGATAGTCGTTAATGGTTAAGAAAATAGTAATGAGAAATGGACAAATAGGGGTAAACATAGATAATTGATATTTCATTATTATTATTATTATTATTATTAAATCTTGTGCTTGCTAATTATGAATTAAGCTAATTTAGTGTGTGATTCACGATTAAAAATGCTCCCTTTTGGATTTACAAATTATACTATAAATGTAGGTCTATAACCTCTATTTCCATGGCTCTTTTCTCCTCTTTTAAATTGTGTCATGTCATCAGATTCATGATATAAATATTATATTAGATTCAACTGACCTTAACTATCTTTTTATAATTAATCTTCAGTTTGAAAGGAAATTCCAAGATTAATTTCATATAAATACTATGTCAAAAAGGAAAATAAAGAAAAAAAAAAGAGTGAGTATAGTATAGCAGTGTGTGTGAGTGAAAACACAGCTCAACTAACAATAATATAAGGTCGGTCTCCCATGCCTAAATTATGTTTTTGAGTCTTTATTAGAAAACTTGGATGGATATGGAATGGGTGTGTCCATTAGCCAACAGCTAAGACTATGCTAGATATTCATTTCACAATTATTGACCTTTTTAGTTATGTCATTTTCTTTTTTAGCTTTTTCGATATATATATCCAACCTTGTCCCACTTCACTTGCCGACGTTCCAATGTAATCACAATATATATATGTATATATAATATTTCTTTTTCTAATGTGAATGTAAATTATGATTTGAATGCAAATTTTTTTCTACATAAATAGACTTTCTTTGTTACTGGGGATAAATGTTGGTATAAGGAGTTAGATATTGAGAGTCGTATATGAATCGTAACACAATTTTAACCAAAAGGCTGAATTAATGATTTTGGATTTAATTCATGTATAAACTCCGTCTCATTCCATCTTTTTAAAGCAAATAGGGAAGATAAGGACGTAAATAATAATGATAATCAGATCCATGAGCTTTTTGAAACTATGACTCTTTTCTTTTCAACTTTATCTTACAGTTTCTTTTTACAAAAAAATGTACAGCTTCATACAATCTTATAACTTATAATTTTGTAAAATAAAAAAAATGATGTATATATACTTGAGTGCAATGGATGGAGGGAATGAAATGAAGTGAGAATCGCCAGCAATGCTCACACTATTTTTGGCACTTGCACAACGTCATAATTCACTATCAGTGGTCAACAGAAGAGATAGAAAACGAAAGCAGCCAGCGTCCCTATATATATATATATATATATATATATATGAATTATAATCATATTTTGCTCAAATAATCTTAATCATCCGTAGCCATCACCCGTATATATACTTATCATAAGACAATAAACCTAACTCTCGAAATTAAATTGTAATAATATAAATCTTTTCTGATGATAATACATATTAGTGTCAATTCTTTGGTTTTAGTCAAACTAATTATATATAAAAAAAATATGTTATATGATTTCTCACTTTGAATACCAACTATAAAAACTATTCAGGAAAATATATAATGAGGGTTTAAAGTGTAGCAATGGGCTTTTTATTATTTCTAACATCCAACTGTAATTATAGGTGATTAAATACCTAATAATAATAATAATAATAATAATAATAATAATAGGTGATTAATACTAAGAGTTAGGTATGAACCAATATTTTTATTTAGGTATAGACCAGCAATAGATAATAATAATAAAATGAGTTCTTTGTCAACATCACAATTCACAACCATAAAAGGAGAGAGAGAAATAAATCAGGATATTGTATGCACTACATCAATTTTTCTTGTTTTTAGAAAAAAATATCAATGTAAATAGAATTCGAATATATTAGTTAAACTAACTAATACACAAATATAACATCAAATATAATGAATCTATGTGTTGCATATTTACATTAATCATGTTAGCAAATTTTATCAGCATCATCAGGTTCTTAATGTTAATCCTTTTTAACTAAGATAAATATTAATAATAACTTTTAATATGGATCTCATTTTTACTGAATCTAGGAAGATTTATTTAATTATAGATAACTTTATCTCCCTTAACATTTTTATAAAGAACAAATCAGATTTTCTTAAATCAAGAAAAATAAATGTAAAAAAAACTAAAAGTCGTTCAAAAGATATACAATGAAACAAAAAATAATTGATGAGAAGTAGTATATTTTAAAATCAGAAAGCAATATTGATAATAATAGCCAAAAAACAATTATGGCCATGTTTGCCTAATAGTTTTTTTAATGGATTTTTACAACAAAAAAAAAAAAAGTCTTTTTGAGGCAATTTTAGCTTTTTAATTTGGTCAAACAGTTATTTAAGGTGTTTGGTAATTTGACTTTTTGTAACAACTTTTTAACCTAAAAAATTATTTTTTAAAAACTAATTTCACTAACTTTTTGTGATCGATTTTTTAAAATTAGTTATTTGTCTCACATCTTTTGAAAAGCAATTAATTTTACCAAACATTTTTATTGAAAACACTTAAATATAAACAACTAATTCAATCACCAACAACCAATAACTAACAGATGAGTGCTCAACAGGATATATATATATATATATATATAGTCGGAGAAGCAGGAGTGAATAGACTAAAAGTGACAAGTCCATATGGAATGGTTAATGAGGGAGGAGGAAGATCACGTGCCGAGCCAACTGTATGATATGTAAGTATGCCGGTGGTGATACATGAGAGAGATGGCTTACCAAACGAAATACAAATAGGCCATCCTTTTCAACCTAATCATGGATAAACCCATGTCGGAATGTTGGTGGTTCTTCTTCTTTTCTTTTTTTTTAAATAATTTCACATATATGATATTTATTCTGCACCAAAAATATATATATGATATTTATATACATTTATAATGAGCCTAAAAAATATAAGCTCATCTTGCTTTTTAATTTTTACAATTTATATCCTTATCCATATTTATTTCTATCATATATTATAAGTCAAAATTTTAAATGGGAACGCAATTAATAATACGGATTGTCATTTTTTCTTATGTTTACTCTCCCAATTTATGGTGTCTTCTTCTAAAGGGAAGCTTGGACATCATATATTTTTGTGGATCTTTACCTGCCACATCTCAAGCTATTATATGTCTATAAAAAAATTGTAGTGTTAAAAAACTTATTTTATACATCGTTTTTCCTTTTTTCACAAAATTTGTCAAAATTAGGATTAAATAGGAGGTAAAGTACTGCCCAAAACTAATTTTGACAATTTTATATCGTGACCTTAATTTTTAGATTTAAAAATATAACTTTGAAAATAAAATAAAAAATATTTAATTGAAAAAAAAAAAACAAAAAGCTGTTTCATTTGGATGGTAGAATGAATTAAAATAAGAATTGGAAGTAAAAAGTATATCTATAAGTAAAAATAATTTCTGTTTATTTTTTTACAAAGGGTAAAAAGAGAGTCACATAACATTTAGATAATCCCGCTTACAAGAGTTGTACCTAAGTTATCGAAATCATAATGGACGAAAGGGTAGATGATGTGCTCTTTACCCATAGCATAGGAGAAGGCAGCTTATACTCGAGATAAACAAACCAGTCCGCTGCACAATTAATCCGGGACATTTGTGTTTATGAATGGTGGGGGATAAATTAGAAAACTCTAAAGAGATACAGTAAACAAGCAATGTCAATCGCAAGTCAAGTTTTCTACGTTTCCTATCAGTTTGTGATTCAAGCAAATTTAAGGGCCAATATTTAGTCTTGAAATTGTCATAATTCATAAGCATTCGACCAACTTTCGGCTTTCATTCTATGCTGCTGCTCAGATTAGGGTTCCAAGTTGGGTTGTATATAATCCAATTGGGAATCTACCGAACCATATGACTTCTCAATAATAATAATATCAACACTTCATGCTTGTTTGAAATATCGTTTATATCCGAATTTATAATAGTTTTCATTTCATTTTAACTCTTTAGGACTCATTTTAGTTATAACAAATATAGCAACTGATCATTTCAACTAATTTCAACATATTTCACCTTAATATCTAACTATTTCAGCTCATAAGAACTATAACAGTTAATTTTTAACAACTATTTCGAATAGGCCTGTAATATATATTGCGTTTAAAAATCTTTCACTTTTTTTGATAGTTTTAATCATGATAATTTATGGAGTGTTATTTTCACCAAAAGTTTAAAAAAAAAAAAAAGAGAAAAATTCTTATATCTTGTATGATTAGTGCGTTATTTTCACAAAAAAGAAACAAAAGAAGATTTATGTGTCAAATTTTCTGCCATTCTGGCAGCTATCCTCCCCGGGGGTCATTTCAAACAGAATGTGTTTAATATATATATATATATATATATATATATATATATATATATATATATATATATATATATATATATATATATATTAAAAAATGCATTTGAATCTTAGACTTGGATCGCATATCTAAACATTAAAAAGGCCCATACAAAAGAGGCCCGAAAACAGCCCATAAATCCAAATGAATAATTTGAGCAATGAAAGAATTTTGTTCTTAAACAAACCAAGTTGAAAAATAAAATGAATCAGAGATATAACAAAGTTTTATTTGACACGATAATCCGATTTGAAGGTGTCCGAAAAAGTTAGTCATGGACAAGATTTAGAATTTGAATTCATTTGGATCAAACTTATTAGGGTTAAGGTTAAACCATTGCATCAAGCTAATTTTTTAGGAATGTTTTTTCACATAAAATTTTTACTATTAGATGATTTGTTCTAACATTTTTGTCTTTCATATAAAATTTTTATTATTAAATAATTTATTCTAGCATTTTTGTCTTTCAATAAATATAAATAACAGTCAAATTTAACTTAAAAAAGAAGAATTTATATGTTTCCACCCCTCTATCAATTTTTCCCCTTTATCTTCCTCCCTCACATGCCACTATCGTGGTCTTTTTCTTTTTACTTTTTTGAAATCATAATGATTTCATTAATAAAATGTTAAATGGCACTTAAAATAAAAATCTTACCAATTTAGTGTTTTTCTCAATTTGATACTAAGCATCTTTTGAAGGGTTTTTCCCAATTTAGTGTCCTTCTCAAAGAGTCTTAAAATAGTTTTTTAAAATAAAATGTTATCTAATTTAGTGTTTTTCTCAATTTGATACTGAACATCTTTTGAAGGGCTAATTTATAGAAAAGAAAATTACACCGATTTCTAAGCAATTAATTTCTAATAGTAAATTAATTAACAATAACTCTAATAATGGGCGTGTTCGGTAAAATTAACTGTTTTAGTAGTGGTTAGTTGTTTTAGTAACTGTTAGTTGTTTTATTAGCGATTAGTCGTTAATGACTAGTGGTTAGTGGTTAGATGTTCAACTAGTGATTTGAGATAAGTGTGTTCGTTAATAGTAGCTCGTTTAAGTAGCAGATTTGTATAAAATGACTTAAAAGGACATAATTGATAAAATATTTTAGAAAATAAAAGGAGAATTTTGGAAATTATGTGCAAACAAGTAGGTAGTGTTTTTGAAATCGTTACTTTGAGTAGATTTTCGAAAACACTACCTAAAACTCTACTCACTATGTCAAACACTACTTTACCGAACACTTATATTTTTAGATAAGTAGTGTTTTACATCCTCCAAAACGCTAATCACTACCTCAAACACTACTCGCCGAACACACTCGAGTTATAAAGAAGGAAATGCAGGGGAAAAGATTTGAAAAAGGGAGGGGATATATGAATTTTGCTCTTGTAAAGTTAAGTTTATTAATTTCTTATACCGTTTAAAAGACAAAATGAAAAAGCTTACGAAAAAATTAGCTTAACCCAAATGGGTATCACGGGTTTAGGTTCTAAAATCTTGTCCCAAACTCTAACTTTTTCGGGGTCGAGTTAATTTCCGTCAACTCTACATGGTACAATTTAGGGAAGAGTTTAAAAAGTTAAAACAAAATATTATATATGACAATTTGGGTCTATAGACCCGACTCCATAGCATAATTTGTACAAAGAGGGAGTATGTTCTAAAAAATTGAAATAAAATACCACATGAAAATTTAAATCTATAGACCTAGATCCACATTATAATTTGTACCCCAAATATAAAGAATAGATGTGAGAATTTTAAATAATCCAAGCAAACAGTTTGGAAATCCCTCATCAAACTGTTTGTGGTTCGTTCGTTCTACTATGGTAGCCTTGGAAAAACTATGTTGCCCATAAACTCTAGCTATCATAAGCCTCAAGCCATCAAACACACAATGATTTTCGGTTGGGGGAAAAAATCATATATATTTCGATTGCTCCATATTTGAGCAAGTAAAACACGTAGAAAGTACACCTTTACACTAGGCTCAAGCTCTTGAAGAGCTTAATAGTTCATAGTCACCAATTTTAAAAAATAAACCAAAAAAAGATTATAATAAATAAATAAAGTGCTCAAAAACCGTGAATTTTAGCTCAAATAAGCAGCACACCTCTATCTAGATTGTAAAACAAGCTCCCTGCAACTTTCTTTCAGGTGTGGTCATATCAGTCTACTCTTCATACATTTGACCAGAGATTGTTGGATACATAACCTCCCAAGACTTTCTTTTGCGTAAATGAGACAGGCATAAGGGCACTACATCGATGAATTTAAACTCACACAGCGCTGAAGCCCTGAGGGGAATCCAAGAGCCAATTGCCCACTAATCAATTGAAGTTACATCATTTAATCCCAGTAATCAGGCACTATTACATGAAGAACAATAGTGAACTGTAGAGAGGTGACCTCTTCAAGCGAGATAGCGATACAGCTTTCTATCTGCACTATCTCTCTCCAAGAATTCACGTTCGATGAGAGACTCAATTCTCTTCTTGATCTCCACTGGATTGGGCAGGAAGCGGGACTGCAACTGCTTTGTGACCTCGGCAACAACATTGTTATGATCTAGTACTCTTCTAGATTTCATTATCCTCACTATGGCGGCCTCGATCTGTGGCTTCCTATCCTCCTCCACTCTCTGCCTTGTCTCCTGTTTCTCGGGCTCTGACTCTTTCTGTGCAACTACTGTCCCTATCTTCACCTTGTAGAATTTGCTTGTGAACTTGTCATTGAACAAGAAGGCATCGTTCTCCGCAATATCTTTGCTCATGGGCTCCTTTCGAAGAACATTCTTCCCCTTCACACACGCCAAGGATTGCAAGCACCTCTTCAGCTCTGGGGCGGGAATCTCGGTGGCCTGCTCAATCTCCTTGTAGGTAAGCCTATCAGCATTGTTGAAGAGCATGAGGACACACATTTGATAGGTTGAGACATTTAGCTCATGTTTCTGTCCCTTGCCGAAGGTTGCTTTTATATCAGCAGTTCCCATGTTAGTTTGCCAGGACAATCTTCTGCCAGTATGGGTTCCAAGGTAGTAGGACCTGAATTTTTCACAAAGTGCCGAGAGTTCAGCAGGCAGATTGCACGGAATGCTAGGTTGCGTAGGCCAAGACCCGGTGGTTAGAACCTGCACTACTAGTGTAGGTGCATCCCCTAGCTCAGCACCATGGTTTGCGTAAAATCCTTGCATTGTATCCTGAGAAGTTTTCATATCTGTGAACATACCCTCTAATTTTGAAGTAAATTGGTACCCACACTCTGTTTTGAGCTTAACAATCAGGCTTCTCTCAGCATCATCAGACATTGTTTTTCCCAAAAGCAGTCGCTTAGCCAAGTGTTGTTTGTAATACTTCTCAAACACATCTTTCTCCTGCAGGAAGCGGAACAGCATCATTACCTTATCCAGTACAACCTCCACATCCTCCTCACTTACACCCTTGAGACCTTTGCGAAGTTTGTCATCCACAAACAGAGAGATATACTCAGGCGAACGAGGGTTCAAATTGATGAAGTATTCAAATGAAGAATTCAAAGCGTTTTGGAAAGTTTTGTCATTATTGAATGCCAAACTTATGATCCTATCATACTTATCTTTCTCATCCAATAGACGCTGCACAAACTCCACAGGATCCTTCAGTCTTTCTGGATCAGTAACAAGCTCCTTACCAGTTTCTCTGATATGAGAAGTCATCACATCTCGAATGGTACTGAGACCATTATCGACCCTACGAAATAAGCTATACATTCGCCCCAGATCTTCGTATTTATCATCAAGAAGCATGTTCACGAGGCCTGAATTCTCCATGTGGACAAGCCTTAGCATGTGGTTAGCAATCATTTCCCTCTCGACCACATTAGTTATCTTGATTTCACTATTAGTATCCAAATAATGAGAAACCCTCTCTATCTCTTCGTTGAGACGCCGTTCAGCTTTTTTCAGATAGTCACCACAATCACAACACTCGATGAACTGCTGAGACTCAGCGCGGTAGAAATTGGCAGAAACTTCAAGAAATGGCTTCTCAAAGTCTTCTTGATAAACAGAAGAACCCAAATCCATGAGCATCTTAATAATGTTTCTCATTAAGCCCCTGTTTATGACTTCCCCAGTTCTTTCTGTCAGAATTAGTTCAAGGAGTGTGTTCAGAAGCCTTGTTTGGATATTGCTGGAATGAATAACATTATCTCTCCACAAAAACAGGCCAAGCTCATAAACTGGAATTTTATGAGTGCTTGGAACAAAGGTTCGGTCCATATACATAAGTATGTCACGGATCATCTGCAAAGCTTTGTTATGGTCAGCCCATTTTCTGTTTAGCTCTTCAAGGAAGGAGCCTCCTTGAGCAGCTTCTATCAATTTTGATATTTCCTTCAAATGTGCAGTCATAGTTGCCACAAGCCCGGAATATAGCTTCTCGCCGTATTTGTGGAGAACCATGTTGTAAGCATTTCTAGAAACAAGCACAGAAAATGATTAGTTTGCGTGAATTGATGGGGAAAAAATTGAAAAGCAAATGAGATATAGCAACTACACTTTGTATATCCCCAAGCTTTAAAAAAATAAATAGTTGGACGGACACCAATCATCCCAAGAAGACAAAATGGTCCCACAATCATAGGTGAGAATAAGAAAATTAGGCACTCCTTAAGCCTGTAATTTTACAGGACATCAAAATCCTCAATATGAAATTTCCTCAAAAATCGTTCACACTCCCACAACCATCTGGTGTTTCTTAAGGCATCTTCAATGTGATTCTAACACGACTAGATAGTCTTGTAAATAACAGTTCAGACCTCTAACAGTTCCTTTTTACTAAAAGAAGGAAAATTGGAATTTAAAAGGCAACTTCTCAATCTTGTGCATGATCAATACCAATGTTCATTTACCCAAAATTAACTTATGCTAGAACTGAAAATAAGGTAAGCTCTATCCGAGTCTAGCAATTCTCTTTGGTTACCCAAATCCAAGCAACAGTGTCTCTCTCTCAATCCAGCTAGAATCCAAAACCTTCAAATGCAGAAGTCCTTACACATAAAGTGAGCCCTACAACTATTCAAATCAAGATGCGTCAGAAAGCATGTCAAATATACATAATACTGATAGACATATTGACAAGCAAATAGATCTATTGATGAGCCCTACAAGTGACAACACATGCAGTTTCAAGAAGGACAAGTTTTAGCCACCTCACAACACTGAAGCCGTCAATCTAGATTGGTATGGAAAGGAGGTACAGATAGTGGTTCTTGGCGGGGGCTTCATATAGCATTGAAATTATTAGCTAGAAATTTGAACAGATCTCCCTGTTTAAAACAGGAAGGTACATCTGGTTGAAGGTACCAGATACTGTCACAAAATCAACCTAATGAGCTTCCAAATTATTGAGATTTTGAAAAATTAAGTTGTCACAAAAAGTAGAGGTGGACCCTCAAAATTCTCGAACACCATTTAAGTACACGCCTTGACCAAATAATGCATGTCATACACCTCTGTACCAAAATAGAGCAACTAGTTCACAGGACAACCCAACCAAAAAAATGGGAAAAAAAAGGGAGGGGAACACACAATCAGGATATTAATAAAGATTTCATATAAAAGACAGTTGTCGCCACTAGTGTATGAACTGCAAATTCTTCATGAATATGAGCAACGACATCTACCAAGAGTAGCGTACAATATGAAAAAGAGTTCATTGATGCCTCACCAAGTAATGACAGGAAGTTTAACAGTTCTACAGCAAACTTATACACATGGACCAATAATGGCAATAAACAAGAGTGTAGTTGGTCATGAATACAAGAAACAGAATGCATGCAGATTCAGTAAAAATACAAGTAGATTCAGCATATATGGGAAATAGATCATCATTAAGTCATTAACACATTTGAAGCGCAGAAAGGATGATTTGGAGCAAAGGGAAATCAGAGCTCGTTAAATGGTCTTGATTGAACCTTTTGAAGTATCATTGGTTCACTTAACAAGAATGAAATAAGAGTAATGGTGAAACTTTGAGAAATGAAGATTAGGTGGCCTTAGAAACCTATTTATCATTAAAATCGACCCATTTACAAAACAATCACTCCCACTTTTTCTTCTTTTTGTTAAATGAAATGAGCTCCCATAACTTTCTCCCACACCTCTTATTTTCCCAAGGCGAGGGACCACCCAAAATCATATTTTACTTGTTGTTCCATCATCATCAGTACCGCCAATTATATTCTTGTTCACCACCTATAGCCAGTTTTAGCCACTATCACTACATCTCTTCCTTCAGCAACCGACATCACCATTTGAGACAATCATCAGCATGTATAATATAACTATGGTCAGCACCACTGCCATAAGCACCCAGATAAGGCCATCAACCATCCAGCCCAGGGCTGTAGCATGAGGAAGAGAGGAATGGAAGGGAGCAGCCCCCAACCAGGTGATATCTGGCAAAAACAAGGGATCGGAGAAGGACGAGTTAGGGAACAAGTCACGGAGAAGAGGAGTCAACTGGCACTCAGAGTTTGATCTCCCCCTCCCCCAATTTGATTCCAAACAAAAACAAGGCAGGTGTCACCAACTTCATAGCATGATTCACTGGGTATGATAAACTGGTCCAGTAGTCCGCTGATTTCATGAGCATAAAGTGTGGAAGCAAGCACTTTGACATGGAGGTTCAATTTCAAAATAGTTTTAACCAATTGATGGACCATTTCCAGCAACTCCAAATCAACAACACAGCAAGACAAAGAGAACACATTCTAAGCCATGAACGGGGTAAAATCAACTAGAAGCACAAGTCCATGATATTATCAAGATTCAGAATAGCCATTAAGGAACATCACTGTATCAGAAAAATCATTAGGATCAATCAAAAGCAACCATAATAAACTAAAATACTAGAGCACAGAAAACCAAACACTATGCCATATCCAAAAGGATATCAAAGGCAGTTTTAGTAGCTAACACTGAGGCCTTACAGAATACCACGACCTTTAACAGAGGCAAACTAGGACTTTCTAGATAGGTGGAATAACAAAAGAAGCAAATTTACCCAATTTCTATAGCTTGGGGGTGGGGGACTAAAAGGAAATGCCTCTCTAAACTGTCATGTGCTCTCTTTCTATTGAGTAGTAGGAAGTCAATGGTTTTTAATCTAAGGTCTAATGGACCTATCTCTCTGCATCTAAGGGGTAAAGATACTGTATGTGAATGCTCTCTCAAAAAATTTTGGAAAAAAAAAAAAAATTCCGCCTAGGCAAGATTCTTAGGGTATGGATATAGGTATGGAATTATGGATATGAATCTTATTTTTCATTGAAATTGTCTGCAAAAGAAGTTGCACTGAACCACAATCTATGTCAACTCCATCCTCTCTATATTACTAACTTACTACTAATTCTTCTACCAAAAAACTTTGCGTTTGCCACAAAAGTGAAAGGAGTTCTCATTTTCCAACTTCCAATATCATACAGGTAAAACCATATCCCTACAACTATCCTACTTTATTTCAATGAACCAACACAACAGTCAACACAGCTACAACTAAGGCTCCAGAAGGCACATCATGTATGTGCCACAGATTAAGCCAAGGTCCCCAATCCTAGTACCCCCAATTCAGCCCACCCAACTCAATTATTACCCTAGACAGAAGCTTAACAAGAAGCACAGTATAGATATAGGCACTTATATTTTAGCTTCAATCCATTTAACAAATACCCACATCTTCACTCGAAATTATATCACATTTAACAAAATGGCAGAACAAACATTTAATCGGACACTTGCACCATCATTTTCTTAGCCTTGATGAGCTGAATTCGTTCCCACGTGTAAATAGCCTAGTTGTTTATCAATCGAAAGTACCAAGATGCAAATTTTGAAAAATATATCAACAGCAACTCCAAAGAACAAGAGGAAGGACCTTCTTTTGGGAAAAGGGTTATCTGAACAGCAATCAAATACCCACAAAATCAAGTAGAAGTGTAGAACAAAACCGAACCTGTAAAGTTCCTCAAAGCTAAGGCCACTAGCATTATGATTGTAAATCTCATGAATTGCGTGCTCCAAAATCTTCCAAGTCTTATCAGCATATTTCGGATCCACCACCACCCTATGCTTAAACGCCTCTATCTGAAACGTCTTCTTCTTCTGACTACTCATTCTTCCCCCTCTATCTCTCTCTCTAAATCAGAACAAAAAAATGCAATAAATTTTGACAAAGTTCAAATAGAATCAAACAACTTCCGATCAGAGACAGAAATTAGTCGTCCAAACCAATATATTCGTCACCAGAAAAATTTACAAAAATTTGAATTGTCAGAGCTTGTTCGCCATATTCGACGATACTCCAAGGAGATCTGAGTACGTAAAAGATGAGAGTTGAGGGTGTTGGCGAAGATATTTGGGGTTTCTTCGAAGGTGCTAGGGTTTCTACAAATTGGGGAAAGATGCCCGTTATGAACAATTTAGCGGGGTTTACAGAGAGAGAGGGAGGGAGAGAGAGAATTGAGAGGAAGCGAAGCGGGGAGAATTGATGGGCAAAATGATTTTTGGTTGCTCTGTGAATGAGAAGTTGAAAGAGGAAGACGATGGCCTCTTTTTCCTCTTTCTAGTCTATGATTGTTTTCTTTTCAATTTTTTCTTCTCGCTTCGGCTTTCTTTTTTTTTTTTCTTTTTCCTCTTTTTAGTTTTGATTTTTTTTTTGAAAATTAGTATTTCTGTTGTTGGCCACATCAAAACCTAATGATCATTAGCTAATAAAGAATTTTTACCTCGTAAATTATTAATACATATTTGATATCCCCGTTAAATGAAACACACTCATAATAATATAAAGGAACACTTATACTATCGAAAAATTTATTGTAGCAAGTAAAAGTTAACAACATCAATCTCCTAATGTAAACAATATAAACCAAGTGTCATGGGATGAAAATTGGAGTCTTCAAAATAGGGATTTTATGAAATAAGGAAGAGATGGCCGGAGAAATGGGTTCAATCTAAAATATAAACTATAACATTTTATTTTTCTTTTTTTTTTATAATCATTTCTTTATCACTAATTTTAGATGTATTTTTAAAATTGAAGATGCGCATTGAAAATTATGTAGTGATTCTTGTAATGGTTTCAAAATCTTGGAGGAATTATTTTTCCTGTTACTCTAGTACTCAAAACATTATCACACGTTTACCTAATAATGCTAGTATTTTTGGTCAACTAAGGCTAGTTACATGCCTTACAAGTTACAACAAAATCTAATAAACTTCAATCATTAACCCCTTATTAAATTATATACACACAAATTAAGAGAACTTTATTACACATGTTAATGATTTTCCGTATTACTTTGACCTTCAAATGTAAATTCTTAAATGCTCATAGAAACATATACCTCTAAGAAAGAGATTAGACCACAAAAATCTATATATTTTTCAATTCGTCCAATCATCTGTTTTACAAGACGGTATGTCCTTGAGAGGAGTGAATATAATGACCAAAAACCAGACCTTACGCCACAGAGCTATGGCAAAGTGACGGTAATCTAGACTGATATAAAACATATACTGACATACAAATCAGTGTGTGGGAGAGGGGGTTTAAAGAGTCAGTACATTTATGACTTCATTACAACTTTTAGAGACTTTGACCTATCCGCCGAAATACAAGTAAAACTGAAAATCCAAAGAAAATTATCTGGCATTTCCTTCTAGCTATAATAATTATGATAAATTATAAAATATCAGACAGTTATTTTGTTCTAGGTGATATGATCCACAGGATCTCATGTGTTGAGTGAAACTACAACAAGCAAAAATGAAGACTGAATGGTGAAGAGATAAAGAGGGGGAAAACAGCTCTGCAATCTAGTAAGAGAAATTTCAAGCCTACTTGTATCCAGTCTCATATGATTAAACTTTCCTCAAGTTACATGAAAAAATTTTAAAAAATGAATCCTCAAGTTTATCTCATGTATTTGTAACCACTTCTGTGGGTATGAAAAAATGGTTAGACCTTTGCATCGAGTTCAGTGGAATCTGATCCATGTTTTTGCTGTTTAGGCAATGAGAGGCTACGACGCTCTTTCCCTCCGGGCTTCGAGGAGGCATTGCCATACCAGATCATCCCGAGTACAGCTATAATCATGCCCAGGACAACGTGGAGATTCAGTCCCTCTTTCCCAAAGAAGATGAACCCTAGAATCAAAACCAGGATAGTCTTCATATGGCCGAGTACTTGGAAGGATACTGCAGTGAATCTGCCTATACAGATGAATTGGCTCAGGTTTGTCCCAATAGCGATTGTGCATGACAGGGTTATGAAGAACTGTGGAGGAGGAGCAAGACATTAGTGACCATTATTTTTTACTCTTACACTAAGATAGGATGCCAATTATGACAAGCAGTGAAAAAGGATGAAAAATGATGACATTAATAGCAACTAAAACATAGCCAGCTAGAGTAGAGAAAAGATGAATATAAGTTCCCATAGTTTATCTTTGAAGAAAAGGTGAAAAGCACTATAGGCAAGAATAAGGGTTTACTGCTCTAATTCTATTGTGAAAGGATAATGTCAAAGTCAGCAATGCATGGAAACATAGAAGCCAGAAAGGTGCATTTAAATTTCGTGATGTATAGCAATGTATATTTGCATGCAGAAAACCAAGGCACTGAGTTATGTGACTTGGCTGCTTCGCTTCAACTCAAGCACGGATGTTTGATATCTCTGACATGGTTATGGACTCTTGAGAACCCCTTTATGGTACAAAGAAGCAAAAATTTCAGAAAAAATCAGGACACATCATCAAGTTGAACACTTGCAGCCAAGTCCAAGCAACATGGGCTTCAAACATACATTTACAATAACGGCAAGACAATAAGTGTGAGAGATATGGAACGCCAAGCTTATCATGCCAACAAAGAGATTTGATCCTTACCACAGATGGCAAAGTGTAGTTGAATCCATCAATTCTCTTGCCTGTCAACCAATAATCCAGGAATGGACCCACTATAAGCAGGGATGCAGCCTGCACTGGTGCAGTGTGTCCCAGAAGATTGAAAGAACTGAGAGAATACTTCTTTTGAAGATAGTGTACATACTGCAAATTCAACACAAAATAAATCATAATCCGAAACACCTTGTTGTGAGGTGGGCAAGGGAAGACAACAAAGTAACCTACAGTGGCCCACATAAGCAGGGCTATCTGAGGGGTGGGGGATAGCTTGGTCTAATTCCTGTGAATCATTCATTCATAATTTATAGATTACAATTTTTTTTGCGGGTCCTCTGAACCTATAAAAACAGCATCTCCACTTGTACGTAAGGCTGCATTCATACAATCATACTAGATCTTCCCAGACCCTAATTCGGCAAGATAGATAGTAGGTCGTGATAGTGGTTGTTCTGTTACTACTCCTGGTGCCAATGCCACTGCTGCTGTGTTAAGCTTGAGCTCTGTGATGTAAGCCATATTAACTGGTCGATTTTTGAAGAAAAATTCTCGAATCTCAGTTCATGCATCTCAAAATTGCTGCAGCATAGCACTGGCTTTTATTGTTCTTCACTAGTTGGCTGCAGATGAACACCACGGCCTATTTTTTCCGGTGCACTTTGCTACTCAGTTACCCTGGAGTATCCTTCCAGACTGCAGACCCCAGAAGCATGCTAAAAATGCTTCATACTCTTGATTTGGAACATCATTGAAGGGGCATTATTGCACTGCACTTGCCTTCTATGTACTTCTAGATGCTTCACCTAAAACCTACATGGTGTAATCAAAATGGATGCCTCACCTAGCTACTCCTATTTGAACTTCTTCTGTAGATTCAAAAGGGATCAACCAGAACTTCAATATTAATGGGTGAAACATCAAATACCATCATGCATGCACAAAACTTTTCCTGACCAATTTTTTTCATTCAGATTTTTAAGTTCACCAAGCGAGACATAAAGGAGCGAAGAACTTACATACTGCTGCAGTGCAGTGCTCCAAACTGCAATGAGGGCAGCAATGAAACCTTTAGCATTCACGCTCACATCAGTAACTGTGCATACACCGACACCAATAAGAACGAGCCCTATGCTGAGCTTTGTGTCTCTGGAGTATCGGACTTTGTCAAAGACAATCTCCAAAAAGCAGGATACAGGAATCATACTCAACTTTGCAATCTGAGAAGAAATACACATTATTAACCATGAATTGGAAAAACTCTAGGAGGATAAGAAACCCAAGCAATGGCATTTACCTGATAGAATCCCACTGAATTCCACATAAGACTAACATTCATTCCCACAATAGAAAAGTTGGCAAAAATTACAAATTTCAGCAGGTCGGCCAATGGTAAATGAGAGGATTGGATATATCCAAGCCACCTAAGGACAACCGTCATTAAAGTTGTGGCAACAAAGTGTAAGCCAGTCAAAGTAGTAGCTGCAAAATGTGAAAAAGAAAAACAATTAGAATTTCTCACGGAATATCAATAAAAAGCATGCCAAAATGTAGCAGTCAACCAGGTACCTAGAAGAGCTAAGTTACCTAAGCCTGAAACCTAAGCCATTTTGGATATAGATTATCCCCCAAAAATGTTCAACATTTTACCATCTAGAGGCCTGAAAGAAGAGTATATATGCAAGCAATATGTTGCTGCTTTTCCCACCCCCTACTCTCCTCTCTATCCCCAGCCCTACAAGAAAGTGAACCTAATTATCCGTATCTTTATATTTGTGTGTGAACTATAGCTGCATCTATCAATAGGAAACCAATGAATAAAAAACAACACCAATGCTTGGAGGTAAGCAGATCATGTCAAGAGAAACATGTTCAGATTGCAGTTTCATGCAAAAAGAGACAAAAGGCTCTCAAACGGTTTTATTTTTTCATATTCTACTGATCAATTTACAGTTAAAAAGTGACAAGTTTCTTTTGTTATGCATACAATGCCAAGATGTCATCAAACAAATTACTTACCAAAACTGAAGCTATACGTAGCCATTAAAGCTTTGTTGACAATAATAATCCCTACTGATGTAACGACATTGAACATCCAAGCAGCTGCATCAAGAGCTGCTTTCTTCTCTGCCTTGCTAGCCGGCGCCATCTCTTTTTAATTTTTACCAAAAACAAATGTTGTGCTTCAGATTTTGTCAATGAATCCACAACATTTCATGAACAAAAAGCAATCCTTCACATGCCTTATCAATGACCTCTCTGCAGATATAACAAGAAAATAAGCAGCATGAATTATACCATTAATAGAAACAAAAAGACCTAGAAAAGAACTTCAATTAATACAGGGGAAGAGAGCCCATTACTTTACATGCACTAGTTATTAGTTACAGAAGTCATATATAGAGGAAGTTTTGGTCCCCTTCCCTTTCCCTCTTGCACTATCAGATAACCCCACAAAAGTAAAATCATAGGAGAACTTGGGGAAAAAGAAAAAGTCAAACACCAGAAGCAACACCACTCAGCCATCTAAAGCCTTTCAAGAAGAAATACCACTTGGAGTCAGAGTTACTCTTAAAAGAACCTCATCATCTTTTGGCAGGAAACACATATTTATGTCTATAGGGGGTACAGAGAGAGGATACTTAGATACTCCAAACAGCCAACATAATGTACTACAGGTTACAGCTGCCAATTGCTGAAGTTGGCTACACATGGTAGACAATAAATCTTTCCAACCTTGCACAAGAAAATGCTGAACAAACATCAACTTTTTGGAAATCAATGGTAAGAAAAATCAATGAAAAAGAAATACATTTTGCTTGCTTATTTTATTTTAGGATGGGAGGGAAAAAATTAACAAAAAAGAGCTCAGAATGAAGACGAATGAAAATTGCTCTCAGGAGGAACAAAAAACATTGAATAGAATTTAGAATAAATACAACTTGGTGGCATCATGCTGGTGGAAAAATTACTGGGCAGAGTCTTCAACTACTCAGTGTATTCAAATTTCCAGCTGAAGTTCACTTGCTCCACTGAACCAAAAAGTCACAAGGAGGCCTGTTTCATACGCTAGAAGTTGGACTATGGAGCCAAAACTGAAAGGCTTTGACTAGAAAAGCTCTTGCATAAGTTCCAATTAACCAACACAATTAACTTCTAAACAAAGCCTTAGGAAAAAGAGAACTCCTCTGAACTTAGTTAACATATACCATTAGGATCTTCAAGAGCCCATGTCAAAGAAGGAAATGAGAGATCCTCCTAGCCATGCCCAACAAACACCCAATGTCAAATTCAGAGACCAATTCAACTAAACCACAACAACTGCCTAGCTCAAATCCAAAGACAAACTAAATCACATCAAACCCAATCAGGATATGCTACAGGGAAAGAGAACTTTATTTTTTCAGGGGAGGGGGAGAGGATGCTCTTAGTCTTACTGCAATGGTGCAAGAAACCAAGGAAGCATAACATAAGAAGTGAAGGATCTGAACTTTCCCCCTCAGGATGCTAAGTCGAGACGTAGAGATTTGTGGCACTCGTTGACCATTAGCAAGGGATATGCTAATGATCAAAGCCCCTACAGCAGAATCCAATTGGTTGACCAGTGAAGATACCAACGGATCCTGATGAATATCCACCAACTGAAGACAAGATCGATAACACTGTTTCCCTTCCTTTTTTTTTTTTTTAAAATAAATAAGAACAAGGTCAACTCCACCTTATCGCTTGACAATGAATAATTAAAGATCACCTATGCTGCTAAGTTTCAGTATATAGCTGTACCATAGAACTTAAAATCAGTACATATCTGTACCATAGAACTTAAAACCCCAAATAACCTAACCTAAACACCCATTGTTTTATCACTTGCAACTATCACTCACCGAACCCTGATCTGCAGAATAAACGAGAAAAAGGCTCAACACAACACAAGTCAAACCCCTCAAACAAGTCCAAGTCTTCCCCCTAATTTCTACTTACTCCCCATAAATCAAAATTGGGGGTACACACTAGAATCTCTAATAAAATCAAAATCATTACTCAAACCACCACTATCAGATCATAACCCTCCAATTCAAACTGATACTTGCAAATCAAATCACTACCACAATTGAACCATTGCATCACATAGCAGAAATACCATGAATTAAATGGAAAGAAATAGCTTGAAAAATTCAGAAATTAACCTTATTAGACGACACGGCGAGAAGAATTCAGGAGCTTTTCTTGCTGAGATGCTGGTGAAGAGGTGGTGAGAGAATGACAGATCTATGAAATCGACAGAAATGTAGAAGCAGAAGAGGTGCTGTTAAGCTTCTGGAGATGATTTGTGCTCAGAGATTGATGATTGAGTGATTGATTGAGGGAATGATTTGATCGATCTCAGTTTCTCTCTCTTCGCAGCAATGGAGCCGAAGGGGAGGATGAGGGGGAGGAGAGAGAGAGAGAAAGAGAGGGGGAGGGAATAAGAGACTACGGAGGAAGAACAGTGAGCCTCTCGCACGAAGTCGACATTAAGTCGTCCTTTCCCCGCTGGACGGAGGGTCTGTTTGGCTGTCCCACAAACCCTTTTTTTCACACTAAAAACCCCAAAAAGTAAAAAATACAAAAAAAAGAAGGGAAATGAAAAAATAACACTATAATTAATCTAAAATTTGACAAATTTTTTATTTTTTTGAATCATCTAAAATCTGACAAATTGTTATCAAAACATTGCTTCAAAATTTTTTAAATGACACATTTTACAAAAAAATTTCAATGACATATTTTATAATGTAATTTGTGAAAAAATAATGATCAAAGTTAATTTTAGAAGATCGTAAAAAGTCAATCGAGCTTATAATTTTAGTTTATTTTATAGGATAATACGATTGAGTTTACAAACATCAACATCCTAAATTAACCAATAGAAATAATATATGAAATAAATATATAAAGTCCGGAAAATAATTATTCTCAATAAGTTCAAATTTAATACGACTTTCAATTAATTAATCTTAAATTTTTCTGTGACGTGGGAAGAGATTGGCTATTGCTCTTTGTCACCACCATTTGGTGGCTCCAAAAAAGGGTGAAATTTTCGATGTTTTGAGGACATACAATTTACACCCTACGTAGCTTGGGAATTTGTTCGAGCAAAAGCAAAATGAGATTGACAAGGAAAGGCCATTCGCCAAGGACCCCCATGTTCGAAACAGTCTCTCGTGAAATTAGAGAAGGCCCTATATCAAGTGACAAGCACCATGCCACCAGTATACTAGGCGATATTGAATCTGTTAATGGAGCTTCGAGAGGCAACTATGGCATGCCGGTAGAGAAAGGTATTTTGATTCTCTGTGAAAATAATTCGGTTGTAACATGATCTCATTTATAAAAGCCCAAAAATCTTTACGGACTTAAACATCCTTTTTACATAAAAAAATATTTAATAAATGTAAAAATAGTATACATCTTTAACTCATTTAGACGTATATCTGTAGCATTATGTCCCAAACAAAATAAATAATACAGTATATAGTAGAAAAACCCTTTAAATACTACAATTTATTTTATTTTTTAAATTGTTGATAATCTTTAATTAAAGTGCAAGTACAAACAAATTATTAAAACGCTATAATATATTATGCATCCATGTCATTTATTGAGTTTTAAACAAGTTAATATTTAAATAATGCATGGGCCATGGATTATTTTTTTTTAAATGGGAAGGTAGCTAAGTAAGTTAATAAGGATAAAATATTTTGGAAAATATCAATTGTTAAATTCATCACGGGGTATACTACGAGACACTTAAAACAAGCCATATGCTGCTTGCGAAAGTTAAGTTGGAAAATTAGAAAAAGAGTGAATGAATATGTGCATTTTGGCCTCTATTCTATGCTCAAATTGTCTAATAATTGGCTTGGTTGATAATGAAAGCCCTAAATATTGGCTAATTCTTCAATTGCATAATAAGTGCTTTGAACTTCATTACAATTAAAATAGGTTACGTGTCGAAGTGGCTAATTATTCCTTTCTCATCCCCAGGTTCAATTCTAGGGACGCTATTGTATGGGGGAATATGAAACGCTTTGACAACTACCCCTTCTCTTGGCCCATCAAAACTTTCCAAACTTTCTTATGAGATAGGAGCCCAGAAGGCGATTTATTTATCATGCAAAAAAAATGACAATAGGTCATGTGCACAAAAAAATTTGCTTGAATAGGAACAATTCGGTAATTCGGTGTCAATTTGAAATGCACTTGATATTATGACATTTCTAAAAGTGAAGAATAAAATTTTAGGAAATATATAAGTTAATTTTTTTCTTATAATTTAGTTTAAAGACCTCGTAATGCAAAAAAAATAGGTAATATATGAGCTTTTCATATTTTATAATTTGGTGATTGATTTTGTTTTAGACAAAAAATAGCAGCTTTTAAAATTTTAAAAAATATATTCATTAATTTTGTTTTAGATGATTCAAAAATAGCATCCGTTTTAGATGATTCAAAATAGCTTTGATATTTTACAAATTATTTACATGTTTACTCTTGTTATCGATTACCAAGCAAAAGACTTAAGTAGTATATGTTAGATTAAATTAATTTTTTAGTATATAAAGTTTACAAGAGGCGAGAGAAAAACTCAAAGTCATCTTGCAAGGCCTTATCATTATATGCAACATCTTGCATAACACTATATGTTATGTCAAACTTTTTAATATTGATTATATAATTGAAAAAATGCGTGTGTTTTTGTTATCAATAAAGGCCTTGTTTGGCAATTAGTTGTTAACTGTTGACTAATTGAATTAGTTATTAATTGTTGGTTGATTGAATTAACTCTGTGTTTTTTGTTATCAATAAGGGTCTTATTTGGCAATCGATTGTTAACTATTGACTAATTAGATTAGTTATTAGTTGTTGTCCGATTAAATTAACTGTTTGTATTAAAAACTTATAACGACAATCGCTATACGACAATCACCACAAGATGCATTAATCGATACCGTACATGTGTATCACAATAACCGTTCATTTTTTTCTTTTAATTAAATTAAAATTAAAATTTGAAAATTTAATTAAGTATTTTAAAAATTAAATTAAAATAATTAATTATTATTATGTTTGGCAAACTGTTTAATTAACCACCCTTGGGAAAAAAATAACCCAATAATCTCAAACCACGTTCCTATCAAACCAACCGCCATTTTTTCCAAGCAAAATTCCAGCGACCTCCATTTTGTCTGTGGCCATCATCGAAGCTCTTCCAAATTTCAATCAAACCCCAACCAAGATCGTGGAGTCGTAAGCTTTGTCCATTTTTTCGACCAAATTCCGGCGACTACCGATCGCCCTCCTCCGTCCATATCCATCCCCACCGACGTTGTTGCTTGAAAGTATCATGTCCGAGTCCATAGAGTAAATCACGCCGGCCAATAGTCTAACTTTTCCGGCCACTATCCAGTGACTAATTACGGTAGACCATGACCGCTACCTTCATCTCGTATCTATCGTCCCTTCTTTCTCCCATGCCCGACATACTCTCCGACTGGATTTTCGTGGGTAATGCTCAACATATTTTCCGGTGTTTCCATTGAGGCGTCTTGTTCATGACAACCTCCCTGTCTCCCTCTTTTTTTTTATTCACCGTCCAGCAACGAAACCCCTATTGTTGACAATAATAACACCATCAGTTCTCTGAATGTAATTAGGGGATTTGGGAGGGAGGGGGTTTGGCCGGAATTAATGAAGGGTTGAGGATTTTGCCAACATGAATGCTGAGGTTGGGGGTTTGGATGGACCGTGGGAAAGAAGGAATTGTATATTCAATTTATTTTTCCTTTTTATTTTGCCAAAACAATCTATATTCGATTTAAGAAAATTTTAAGTAGTTGATTTATCAAGGAAAACCAAATAAGCCTTGCACAATTCATTTTTATAATCACTTTTTTAATTCTTTAAATATATTTTTTAATTATTTAAAAATTAAAAAAATAAATGAATAAAATTTATATATGACACTTGTACGATTCGATTTCTCTCTTTGTAGTGGTTGTCATATGATGACAATCATTATAAGTGCATCCTTATATTTAAGCTGTTTCGAAAAAGTGTTTGGTAAAATTACTTGTTTCTCAAAAAAATGTGAGATAAAAACTAATTTACCAAAAGCCAATATTTAAAAGTTATTGAAAATAATTTTTGAAAATGATTTTTGAGGGCAAAAGTTATTACAAAAAGTCAACTTATCAAACACTTTAAATAACTTCTTGACCAAGTCAAAAAGTCAAAACTACCTTTAAAAGCCAAATTTTGCCAAAAAAACCATTGAAAAAGCCATTTGTTAAACATGGCCAAAGTGTTTATATTGTTGTATGTATGTAAGAAGAGTCTACATAGGAAGTTTAACATGAGAATCCACCAATATATAGCTAGTTAATTTTAAGATGATAAAACTCCACTCCCACTTGTTCTAATTAAGTATTTGGGTAGCACCACTCTTCAAAAAGGTGGAATATTTCTGTATTATCTATATACATGTTTCTATGGTTCGGATGAGTATTCTTGTTTATATCGTTATGGTTATAAACACTTTCTTACTCCTATTAATAAAGTATCCATCTGTTTCTTCCATCCTTCGGAACCAGTACAAAAATGGATATGGATTTTTTATTTATTTGTTTCAGGAGGCTCACTTTCTGAAACTCTTATCTCATGATAAAATGTAAAAGGTTTACCGGGTCGGGAAATGGAGGGGTACCAAAGTCCAAACATTTTCCCCATATAATTTTCTCAAAATAAGAAAATAGTTCACCTCATAATGAAACCTGGGATGGGAGAAAATAGAGTGAGTAGCACTGCTTCAGCTTGTTTTAATCATGGATGTGTGTTGATTGTAATGAACTCCTTCCGTAAATGTCCGAGCATACAAGAACAAATCATGGCCAATACACACATAGATTCCTTGGCCGAGAAATCAAGGCATGCATGAAAACTGCGATGAGAGGGGGAGAGACAAGGAAGACAAGTGGAGAGGTGAAGTTGGAGCTTATGATGAGTATATATTGGATCATTTTTTAGAGGGGCTTCTGGTCTTTGCTATTTCCCAAAGTTACATACACAAAATGAAAATGGGATTGGCTCTTGCCTTTTGCTTAAATTGGTTAACACTATAGTGTTATATATGCAGCATGCAATTGCCACTTGTTTTTGTACTTAAAAAGCAGTACACTATAAAGTTTATAAAACAAGTGATAAATAATTATGCCTTCATAAACTCCCCTTCATATATATAATGTTCATTCATCTCATAACTCTAAAAACAACTGCATTAAACTTTACCAAGTTAATAATTAACTCCAACGAAGAATCAATAGTCTTTAGCTGAGAATAAAACATATAACGAAAACGAGTTTATAATTGTATTTTTATTGCTTTATTTAGTCTCGTATGAGAATATTTGAATCAAACTATAATAATTATGATCATTACAAATTATATTGTATTCAATTAGATCTTATATTTATGTATCTTTTTAATCTCCTTAGTTGCAATATACCCATATATACATACGTACTAACTACTAGCATACAACCAACCAACCAACCCACTCACCCACCCAAAAAGAAGAGGGGGTGGGGAGGCTTTGTTATTTAGCTAAATTATCGATGTCCCATCCGTTTTGCACCACATAATGTAATTTGTCCCTGATTTTATTGAAAACCTATAACTTCACACATCAGTGAACATACACACACACATATATATATATATATATATATATATATATTCCACAAACAACTAGCAATGTTAAGCATTCGTATTTTATAGTGCCAAACACACAAAGACAATCATTTATAATAGGAATTAATAGTTAGTGTATCGTATTGTTTATAACATCTCTTTTTCATTGCAATATTACTTTTTATTTTGTGCATCAATGCGTGCATTATTTTACAATTAAAATGCTAAAAAATAATCTTTGGAAAAATGTTGTATATAGAGGAAAATATATAGCAAAATTGTAATAATATATATTGATATTTGCATAATTAAATTTAATGGTCATTTTCAACTATATTATATGATTCTTTTAACTCGGTTGATATCAATTATAAAGAAAATTACACAGTATTTATGACAAAAGTATTGCATGAATGAGACCTTAGTTATCAATTATCACAATCGAAATTAATTTTTTGATGGTACATAATTGTTACAAAAATCAACTTAATTACCAAACATCTTAAATAATTTTTTTACCAAGTTAAAAAAGTCAAAACCTTCTTTTAAAAGTTATTTTTTGACAAAAAGTCATTGAAAAACTCATTGTATTAAGGGAATCAATTATATAAGGAGTGTATTACCCAAAGCTTCAACTAGCTAGCTAGATAATAACTAGCCTTAATTAACCTCATCACCCACCCACCAAAGAAACAAAAATAAGAAAATTAAAGGGCCAACACTACATATAACATTGGAAAGCAGCAAACAAATTCTTACAGCAAAACCATCATATATGCCCTTAAACTTCATCTCCATGTTTACCTTCGTCATTTTCTCTTTGTTCCTCTCCACCATTTATGCCTCACCTCTTTCCTCTCCCACCTTACTTGCTCTCAATTGCACCTCATCAACAACCCACCAACCTAATTCTCCAAACTCCTCAATCAAACCCTTGCTAGAGCACCTCACCATTGAATCTCAAAAACCCACTTTGCAGCCCTAAAAACCACCCATTTTACTGCCCTTATGCAATGTAGACTTCAGCTCAGCCAACCCAATTGCTCTTTCTGCATCAAACATGCCCAAAAGATCATTTTAGCCCTCTGCCCAAGTTCCCAATCCCTAGCAGCCTGGTTTGATGGGTGCTACTTAGAATATAATTCTTCTGGTCATATCTTCACCAAAGTTTCCAATAGCTCTTGCTGTTGTAGCAAATCAGTTCCAGACAATGAAAATACCCAGTTTGCCGCTGCCCTAGAAACCCTTCTTCTGAACCTTAAAGCTGAGGCTGCATCCATTGAAACCCACCATAGGTTCTCCCACGGTGAGCTTAGCCATGGCAGAAATGGAAGGAAAATATACGGCATCGTCGAGTGTTTGAGGATTCTATCTGATGAAGAGTGTGGGTCATGTTTAGGACAAGGCATGGAAAGAATGCAAGAGGAATGTGGGGATAGAATGGGAGGGGTAGTGGTTGTGGAAGGGCAATGCCTTGTTTGGTTTGAGAGCAGCAAGTTTTTAACGGATATTACTGATGATCATGGTGATGGGTCAATGTCAAGTACTATAATTGATAGGAATGGTGGGAGAAATGTGGAAGATGCCAGTAGTAATGTAGGTAGAGTTAAGAAGGTGCTTTTGGTGCTTCTGGGGATTGGGGTTGCTTTTGTTGTTACACTTGGTGTTTGTGGTTGTTTGGTGAGAAGATCTGTTGTCAATAGAGTTCGAGTGGTAACAGCAGATAGTGGGGTTGAACATGATAAGGTGTAATAATAATCAAACTGATGAGAACATATCCAATAATTATGTATTTCCATGACTTGTCGGTGTCTATTATTATTTGAACTGTATTTGTAGCGTGATCATATATATAAGTCTGTTGGGAGATAGTATGCACTATCTGAATCGCAATTCACTTCCTTTGAATTAATTACTCAATTGCTATGTACTACTGGTGAAAATAAGAAATTTCATCAAGATTAATTAAAACTCAATCGAATACCTTAGAAACTCGCAAAAATGCAACTATTAATTCAAGAAAAAGGGGAAACAAGAGGCTTGGCCTCTCGAAATTTAAAGACAAATTGCGAGTCAAGTGTAAGGCTCTTAGATTATTAAGACTTGGTTTATGAATTATTTTTTAAAATTTAGTTTGTCTTGTAAGTTATTTTCATGCTTCTACCATTAGCTTTCCCATTATCCAATTTGTTTATACCGTACATGAACAATCAAAATTGGATTAAACATTGTAAAGTTTCAAGATTGAAGTTAATATGAGATTGAAAAATTCGCATATATCTAGACGGTACAATCAGCAAAATCCGAAGAAGTGGTAGGTACGATGCGAGACGTGTTTGGGAGGGGGATAGGAATAGTACATTGATATAAAGTATGGTGGTGATGCCGATGCTTTGGTTTCACACATATTAGAGAAATAGCGATTCAGTTATCAAACAAGTTTGTACTTTGTATTAATTGGCAAGATTTATTGTAAATTTCTTATATTGGACCATATATCATTATATATATATATATATTCGTTATTAAACTTTTTTAAATTTAGCCTAATTTAATTGTATAATGAGCTTAAGTCTAAACTCACCCAAGCTTATCGAGTTTCTCTATGCTAGCTCGTATGGTTTCTATTAGATTGAGATTTTTATAACTTCAACAACCCTCATATAAAAATAAATTTTAAGGTATTCACTAGATAACTTTAACATTTTTTTTTTGGGTAATATCACCATATTATTTTTTTGGCCGGAAACATCAATATTAAATATGGGCATATGGTAGAATTTTTATATTTTTTTTTCCAATGAAGGGGTATATGGTAGATTTCTTGAACAAAGAATTTGGTAGTAAATTTAGTGTTTTCTTTTCTGAGGAAGTAATCCAGTAATTATTTATTTCCACAATGTGGCCTCCCGCCTGTTTTCAAAATTACTCGTAAAATTGAGCGCTGAAATTTCGAAAACTCTCCCGCCATTTTCACGTCCTTCCAAGGTTTTTCTCTTCCATCGCATTCCCATGAGCCACCACTCTCTCCCTCCCTTCCCCCTCTCTCCCCCTAATTCTTCTTCAATCCCAAATCTTTGAAGCACGTAGTGATACATTGCAGAAATGGATATAACAGAAATAGCAAAAAGTTGGGCCTCGCCGACAACAAACCGGTGGTTCGAAAAGCCGCCGAGCTTCGCCGCCTCTCCGACGTCAAATTCGACTCATCCTCTCTCGGTATCGTAAGTTCTTCCCTCTCTCTCTCTAAAGTTCGTCAACAAACCCTAAATTTACCGATATTCTAACACCCGATTTTTCATCCATCATCTTATTTCCAAGGGTGAGATTAGCAAGGCCGTCATTTGCTTAGAAATCGCCGCCAACAAGTAAGTTCGTCTTTTTAGTTGCCCGATTTCTTTGATTTTCTTGGAAATCGATTTTTTAGATTCGTTTGATGATTAATTGATTTGCTAATTCTGATATCAATTTGTAGATTTGAGGTTATATTTGATCGGCAAAGCACGATTCGATTGAGTGGGATGTCAGAGAAAGCATATAACAGATCGTTCAATTCTTTCCAGAATGTGTTAGGTGTCAAGTGGGTTTCCTTTTCCTTGATCTCTTAGTTTGTTTCATGTCGTTTTTGCTTTGATTTTGATGAGATTTGAAGGACTGAATATTGAAATCATACTTGCAGGAGCAATTTGGATATTAGGGAATTAGCAATTCAATTTGGATGCGTCAGGATCATCCCCTTTGTCCAGAAAGGGATGAAGCTGTAAGTGTTCATTTCACAGGAAATGTTATTAAAGAACTGTGACCGTGTTGGATGCAATTTGTGTAATGAGTCTCGTTCTGCATTGATTTGCCTGTAACGTGTTTGTGAAATTGTCTCAATGAGAAGGTTGCTTGTGCATTTTCCATTTAATAGGTTGTTCGAATCGGTTGTCTTGTGTTAGATTTTGTTAATCACGTAATTGAGAATTTGAGTGTGAAGTTCTTACCAATTTTCTTTCTCAACTTCCAGTTACAAGGAGCGATTTTTCGCCTCTCTCCCACCTAGTAGGCGAGGTAGCACTGACTTCACCCGGCCTGTATTCATTGTTGTAGCATTCTATTTATGTGCTAAAAAGCACAAGGTAATCGATGAGTGTGTCTAAGTTCTCTGATCATATGTATGGTAGAGTGCAATGCGATTCACTTTGATATAGAAGCAATTGACAAATATGTACTGTCAATCTTACTACATTGCGCCCTACCAAACCTAGCATATGTGGAGTATTGGGTAGAGATAAGTGAAGTGACTGTTTCTTGTTTATCTACAGCTTAAGGTTGACAAGGTTAAGTTGATTGAGCTTTGTGGCACATCAGAATCAGAATTTTCGAGTGTAAGCAATACCTAATTCTTCTGGAATCCCTTTAATCCTTTTGTTCCATTTTCATGAATTGCCTCTTATCTGTTGGATACGTGTGTTCAATTGTAGGTCTCAAATTCAATGAAGGATCTATGTCATGATGTCTTTGGAGTACTGAAGGAGAAGAAAGATCCTAAAGAAGTAAAAGGTCACAGAGGTAATTACTAGCTTTCTGATTCTTCATCAGGGCAGTCCTGCTTCTGTACATGTGGATTAAAAACACAACTTTTGTTAATACATTGCTACATGGACACAGAACTATTGGATGTTTTTCCGGAGAAAAGAGGATATGAGGACAGCGGCTACACTTCTGATGAGGAGGAGGTACAAATACAACCATTTTCATATGTTTGCATTAAGCAATAAGTTTGCTCTTTGCTACACTCCCTATTGCAAGCTAATGATGCCAATCCTTCTAGTCTTATTAATGACTAGTGACTCTTTACTCTGTGGACATTGCTAATGTAGCTTGCTCCGTGGAGCCAAAAGCAATGGCTTTTGGATTTAGATATGGAGATTGAAGAATATAGATTTTCTAGTTAAAAATGAATCTTATTCATTTAAAGGCTACAAGTTTTGGGACAGCTTTTAAAGGAATGTGTGTGGCTTTAGCTGAGGAACACTTCAATTGGATTTTGATCTCGTGCATGATGCATCTGAAGTGTGAACTATAACTGTTATATTTACTGCTCTATAATTCCTATCCTGTTTTTGTAATGGAGGAAGAAAAAAAGAGAGAGAGCCAAGAGAAATTAGATAGAAAAAGGAAGAGGTGTAAGCAGAATTTGTAAGAAGGGCAACCTATGCCTATGTACATGGAATTGTTAATGAATATACTCCCTAATTCTTACCCAAAAAAAAAAAAAAATTCCTGTCCACAAACAAACATGGCTCGAAAAAGGACTAGGATGCATTAAGGCACTTGATCCTCTTTAAACTTTCTAGTTGGGCATAGTGTATGATTGGATCTGTTTATTTTCCAGCTATGCAAAACTTGATCTTTTACAGGCTTCAATTTGAACTAAACCACTGAAAGAAAAACAAATAAAATTTTTTGCAGTTGTAGCTGTGTTATGTGGAGCTTTAATTATAACTTGTAGATGAAACTGAAAAGGTCATTGTCTATGATATTTCATCCATTACTACTGAGATGATTTTTATGCTCACCATGAAAGATGATATGATTTTAGGTCAAATGAGGTAGAATGCCAATTCTGTAATTGTGTTACTAATGCTACTTGTATTGCAGACTTCAAGCACCAAGAAACGGAAGCGAATGGAGTCACATGCTTACCAGGAGTGGAAATCTACTGTACTGTCATCTGTCACCAAGGAGAAAGATAAAGAGGGTATGTGATCACATTTTTCTGCATACAAAACTAAATCAATCTGAATGTCTTTGTTGCTAATTCTTTTCTATTTTCAGTCTCTGCCAAGCTGAACTAAGCAAGCTCGGTTGAACTTTTCAAAGATTGCTCGTGATTCCCAGGATTTGGAGATTACATGAGACTCTTCTTCTCATATCATTGTTTTAGTAAAGTTTTGAAGTCGAACCAATTGCATTATACACCTGATTTGAAAAGGTGAAAAAGATTCAAGTGATTGGCTCTACAACCATTGTGTTCTTGGCATCGACCAGAAATGCAATTGTACCAAGTTTTCAATGGCGATGTATAGAACCAATTAATTTAAGGTCACTGCTGAGATTCATCCACCAGTGAATTGTGAATATACATGAGCTTAAATTGTACCTTCTCTTTTCTTTTTGGTTATAAAGTAAGCTGTTCTGTACATGAGCTTCCTTCAATTGCACCTGTATGATGAATTTAACCTTCTCATCTCTTCTTGAAAGTTGTAGCTAATATTATATTTTTCTTAACAATATAATGTTACAGCAAATATAAACTGCATTTTACTTTTATAGATTGAAACCTTTTAAAACATTAATTATTTTTTTGTCCATCCTAAACTATCCATTTTTTTCAACCACTACTCAAAGTTATTCCTTTATATGAGCATATATACACTTTTTTTGGGCTAATTTTATATAAGCATATACATAACTTTTTTATTTTTGACTAATTATATGAGCATGTATAAACTTAACTGATCTACTTTGTCGTTTTTATGTTCTCAATTGTCCGTTTCCCATTAATTTGTTGGATAATACTGTAATTGTTTAATTATCTTATAATTGTATGATTAGTCTAATCATGCGCACGTTCTGATCATAATGCATGTATAATATATATTCACAATCAAAAGCAAAATATAAGAAATTTTATTAAAATAATACGCTGACATAGTCATCATGCATTATTATGGAGTAATCCATTTATTCGAATAACCCTATTATTTATCAACACAAATTGTTGTAAATAGTTTCCACATTTGTTTTTTAAATAAAATTTTAGATTTAAATTTTATGAATAGAACAACTATACTTCTTCTATGTCAACAGGACCTGTATTTCTAATTAGCTATGTAAAATAATTATTTTATTACTATTTTACAAATATGTTTGATTAATTTGAGAGTTGAGTTGTTCTAAATCTAGATTAGGGCAGGCAAAAAACCCGTACCCATTTAAAACCCGTCCCATTTAAAATTCAAATGGGTGGTAAAATTTTGAAAAAATAAGTATGGGGCGGGTATGGTTAAAATGGGTATGGGCGCGGTATGGGTGTGGGTTTAGGCTTCACCCGCCCTATACCCGCCCACTTAACACCAACAACCCGCTTTACTAAATGTTAAAAAAAAAAAAAGAAACTAAGGGTTGAATTTTAGGCTCATTTCAAAAGAAGAAGTCTTAGTTTATAAGTGCCTTTTGCCTACCCCTATCTTCCCATCTCCTTCCTTGGTGTTTGCTATTTACTTTTTGGGTTGAATGGTGAGAAATATTAAATATGAGTTTAATATGGGTATCATTATTTTTAGTCTATTTATACTCGAATAAAACCCGCATACCCGTAAAATCCTGTGGATATGGGTATGGGTAGGGGTGTGCAGAAAACCGAAACCGAAAAACCGATAAAAAGCGGTTAACCGATTAATTTTTGTGAAAAATCGGTTCGGTTAACCGAACCGGAATTTTTTCGGTTCACGGTTTGGATACAGTTCGCGTTTTGAAAATTTTCGGTTAACCGATCCGAAATTTTTTAAAAAACGCTTGAAATTGGGAATGGAAAGGAAACCCTCGTCTCTCTCTCCTCTCGCCTCCCCCTCTTGCTCGCGGTTCTCTCGCGTCGTTGTCCTCTCACTCCCTTGCTGCCCAGCTTGTCGCTCCTCCTCTCTCTCTCCCTCTCGCCTCCCCTCTGTCCTCGTTCGCGGCGAGCAACCGGCGACCTACCGGCAATCCGCCGATGATTACCGGTCCGAGAACGCTCCTCTCACTCTCTTGCTCGCGGTTCTCTCGCCCGCTTGTCGCTCCCTCCTCTCTCTCTCTCCCTCTCGCCTCCCCCTCTGTCCTCGTTCTACGGCAACCGGCGACCTATCGACTATTACCGGCCGGCGACGCTCGACTTAGGTTCCCCTCTCTCTTTCTTTTTTTTTTTTTTTTGTTTTTGTAGAATTCGTGCTTTTGCCTAGAATTTGTGGACTTCACTTTGTGTATTATAGTTCAAGGACAATTTGTTTTGCTACTAAGATTTTTAGATTTAATTTTGTCGTTGCGTAACAGATTTTTAGATTTAATTTTGCGTAACTTTGAATTTTTTTTCAAATAACGGTTAACCGTAAACCGATCCGATTTTTCCGGTTAACCTGGACTTTTCTGGTTCGGTTACGAATTGGGAATTTTGCGATCCGAAAATTCGGTTAACCGAAATGTCGGTTAACAGGAAAATTCAGATCGGTTATGGTTCGGGTTTTTCACTATCCGAAATTCCGGTTCACCGATTTTCGGTTAATCGGAAACGCTGTTAACCGGTTTTGTACACCCCTAGGTATGTGTATGGATTTTTAACACTCGGTGGGTATGGGTATGAGTATGAGTATGCATTTTGAAAATGGGTATGGATGTGGGTATAGGAAAACCCGTCCCGTACCGCCCCATTGCCGACCCTAATCTAGATAATCAATCATGCACTTGACTCGGAGAGATTAAGAAATCTTTATTTTGTAGGAGTTGAATATCTCTATCCTTCCTCTCGTTTCACAATATTTGTCACTTTAACTAACTTTTTTGTTTAATAATATCTCGTCACTTTAAAATCCCGATGACATATTAATTATTAGTTTATTAATTTTGAGTTTATTAATGACTTTTTCCTCCTTTTTTCATTGACTTTTTCAAAATCTTGTGACAATTTAACCTTTTAACACAACTTTTACTATAAATTTTATGCTTTTTTAAATATTTTCTTATAACTTAAAAAATAACAAATATTACAAAATGGATAAAATATTTACTAGTATTATTTATCTCTTTCTACATATGTGCTCTAAAGCTGGATATTTAAAATAAAAAAGGTTGAGCGCAGTTAGTTAAACGTGGCAAGTGGCCTAGTCAAACTGTGAGGAAAGTACGGCCCAATTTCCTTTGCCTATCAAACTTGAACTCCTGGAGGAGACCCTTTGTTTTCACAGTCTCTCTCTCTCTCTCTGGAATTGACAAAAGAAAACATGTCATCTACATCGACAATTCTTCCCCTGATTTGATTTTTTCTGATGATAAATTATATATCGCCACTCGCCAGCTACTGTCCTTTATCGTGGACTCTCTCTCTCTCATCAGTCATCCCCCTCTCCCTGTCTCTCGCTATGAGATATTAATCCAGCTACGTCTGGTGAAGACCCGTCAAAAAACCTCCCTACCCCATCATCCTTAATTCCCCTTCGACTTGGCTCATCAGTCATCACCGTAATCATCTGCCGAAATTCAGTACTTTGGGTTTGCAATTTGGTGATGCAATTTTAATCATCTTGACTCAGGGAACCCTTTTTTTTGTTCGTTTATTATCGAGAGATGATGAAAGTGGGGGAAACTTTTGAGGTTTCAGACGAGCTGTTAGGGACGTTTGCGCCGATCGTGGTGTACTGGGTATACTCTGGAATTTACGTATTGTTGGGTTCTTTAGATAATTACAGGTTGCATTCGAGGAAGGATGAAGATGAGAAGAATTTGGTCTCTAAATCCACTGTCGTTAAGGGCGTTCTTCTCCAACAGGCAGTGCAAGCAATCGTGGCTCTCATTCTTTTTGCGGTATATATCTCTCTCTCTGGTTTTGCTTGTTTTGATCTGGGTATGCCAGTTTTTCTTCGATTTTAGGTGAATTGATAGTGTTTTGTTAACTTTTGCCAATTGTAATGATAGCGAGTAAGAAAGGGCTATTTTGGAATTAGGTTTTGATGAAGGTTTAGAGTTTGCCTTGTTTTTCACATTGATATTTATGGCGAATTGGCCTGATTTGCTTGTCATCTGATGCGTTGGTTCCCTGACCCTTTTCTGTTAAGCAATGATAGTAAAGTAATGGAGCTCAACTCAATGGGAAAGTTGCCCTTTTTGCTTACTATGAAGGGATTGATTTAAGCTGTTTTAAAAATTTTTTAATGAGATGCTTTTTTGCTTTATGGTATGAAGGGGTCGATTTCAGCTGTTTTTGATTTTTTTATGAGTTGCTTTTTTATTGTGTGGTTTAGAAACCGTCTCTTTGCTTGTAATTGGTGAGAGCAGAGGGGGCTATCTATCTATTTCTTGACCTCAACTATCCCTCCCCTTCAGGAAGATCATTATTCAATTGTTGTTTGCTTGGTCCCCCTGGTGCTCCTCCTTCAGTGTAAAATCCATTTCTTTTTGAAATACTTCAATTCAATGTATGTCCAAGGCCCTATAAACAGCTTTTTTTTTTTCCATTCTACAGAATTGGCCCTTGCCTTTAGAATTGAATTGTAGATTTTCTGAATTCTAAAACTGTACTCATGAGCTCGTGAGGTGATTGGTTTTGAACCAATTGAGAAGTCTTCAAAAAGGTCCCTTGTAGTTGCTGGTTGGAAATTGAAGAGGTAAAAGCTGTTATAGAGGAGTTTTTGTCATTGCTGGCTTCTAATTTGATTCAAACTGCAGTATCTAGGACTGGGGGCAGAACTGTGGTTTTCATGAATGCTGCGTGTACTTATAGTTGTTTATTTCAGAAATTTGCCATTGGATTTATACTTAAGGAAGAAAATCAAATTTGAAACGTATTTTCTCGATGAGGGGACTTTGAAGCGTGTACTTATAGTTGGTTGAGAGCATTAATTGGTTGGCCTAGGAGAGCACTTATTTATAGCATTGGTAAATTTGTTCGATGCTGCTCTCATCCTGTTTATGGTATGTCTCTCTTTGTCTCTCACATGCGCACACACATACACCCACCAAAAAAGCTTGATCTGCCATTAGAGAGAGAAAGAGGGAGACATTTGGTTTTTGCATAATTTTGGATCTTCTGGTGGCAGTTTTTCATGAAATTTTAGGTCAATTTACATTGGTCCATTATGGTCAATTATCGTGATCAATTTTTGAATAATGTCAATACTTATGGCATGGTTGCCTTTTGCTGGCAGATTTGCCTAGGGCATATTGCTAAACAATCACCCACCACCTTGTGTGAATCCTGCTGAAGGATTTGGAGGTACCCACATATCAGCACTCAGCACCCTTACCTCTACAAACCAAGCGGATTTTTCCGAGACATAGGGATAATTGTTTAGCAAGGATGGTAAAAATAGGGTAATTCAATGGAAAAGTTGTGTTTGGCTTTGCAATATGAAAGGGTTGAATTGAGCTCTTTCAGATCTTTTTCGAGTGTGATTCTGAAACAATGCCTCTTTCTCGTGATAACCTATATATTTTTCATACGCTTTTATAGAATGTATGCTCTAGTTCTTAAAAAGTTTGTTTTTCTTCTATCGAAACCTTTGTACATTTAAACAATTGTTGTGACTTGCGAGGGTGTACAAGTGAGCTTTAAAATTCTGCATTCAGGACCTTGCTCATGGACTTAGGAACTAGTTTGTTTTAGCTTAACTCCTGAGGAGTGTTTGAAAATATCCTTCCTGGTCTGATGGTAGGAATTTGAGTGCTGTAAGGTACTACAGACGAGTTCTGGTAATTGGTGACTTCTTAAACTGGAGTATGTTGGGGCAGGCCCAAGGCCTTGTTCCGCCTCATTATCTCTATCCTACAAGAGTATCAGTATGTTTATAAAAAGATGTGATATTGAAGAAAGAACCTTGAAAGGAAGTTGACCCCATGACTACATTTTGTTCCTCTGTCCCACAAAGAACATTGGTTTTGGTTTATGGGGTGATAGTTGGAAAGAATAGTCTACTTTGAAAAATTCTTATTGATAACGAGATTTTGAAGCATAAACTTCAATAGTGGTTGATTAAGTAGTAGTGGCAATTGTTTGGCACATTAGGTAAGCTGTTTGGTGGAGCATTCTGAACTTGCTGGCGAAAATTACTGTGTTGGGAAAGCTGACGCAATTAAAGCAACTAGTAATTCAGTTTTGGCAGGCAACATCTTGAGGCTACAACATTCAATTGTCTGCCTGCCTGTCTTTGTGTAATAGTGTATGTAGACCGTTAATTTGGATGGGGAGTAGTGGTGGCTTGAGATTTGGGGTTGTGATTTGCTTTTTTAGGATGAAGTCAAATTTTCAATGGTTAATGACATCTCCCCTCCCCCCCAAAAAAAAAAAAGGGTCAGTGCACACATTTCCCTGTAAGTCAATTGTCTGTTGAGGTCTAAATCACACTTAAAGCATGGGGTAACAAGGTAGGAAGCTAAGCAGTCTTTAACTACTTGTGCAACTCTTTTTGGGCACAATTAATTATTTGCGATCTGATTGGATAGATGTAATGTGTTCTTTGCGAGTACATTACTAAGAATTGCATAAACCAGCTTGGTAACATAAAAGCTAATATAAATGGTCAACTGTAAACATGCAGAGTTACGGTATGGTGAATATTTTTTTGACTTCCATTTAAATATATTTTTCATAAATGCCTCCTTTGGTTAACCATAGAAGGAATGGCAACTAAATGTTACTGGCTAGTGGCTACAGCTGCAACATTCTAAATTAAGTGATGAGTTACTGATGCTTGGTAATGCCAGCTTGCTTGGAAAGATGGTTGATTTTGTCTTTTCTTTTTTAAACACATTTATGGTTTCTGTCCATGATTTGGAATGTAGGAAATGGGAATGAGAGGGATCCTAAAGTATGAGGTAGAGGTATTCCGGCCTTTTTATTAATGTTTTTTTTTTTTTGGGGGGGGCATTGATAATGATCGTCAAGCAGTTAAGTATGGTATTCCATCTGAGAGTTTGATGTAATGGATTGATAACATTTAAGGACAAGCATGCGAGAGGAAATGCTTTGCTTGTCAAGGGTAAGATTGTGTACTTTTGGATCTCTCTAGACGCTGCTTTGATAGGATGAGGATCTGTACGAGCTGGTGCTTTTTATAGCCTCTGAAGAGTGAATGCATGAGAAAATCAAGAACAAATTTCACAGTAAAAGAAAAGTAGGCGATTATTATGGGAGGGTTCAACATAGAAAGTGATGATTGCATGAGTAGTAATTCTGGGCTGGCTGCAATTTTGTCTAAAAAAAAAAGATGTTTTCTGTATGGGACGATGAAGGTACATCTAAAGTAATGTTCTACATAGAGCTAAATATTGCCAAGTTGGAATTTCCTTCCTGTTTAGGATTTTAATGTTTCTTCTCACCTAGTGGCTATGGTGATCTGTGGAATTTTAGAGAAGGCTGCTCCAATCTTTCAGGTAGGGGCTGTTGGATGAGCCAAATTTATCCTTATTGAAGTTTTTCTACCTGACTGCCTTATTCTTAGTTTTCTTGCCTTGGCTGTCAAAATGGTGTCTTGGTGATGAATGTAATGCAAGGCATGTTTCATGGTCTGCATACTCCACAATTTTTTTGACTTTACATTTTAAAAAGCATAGATACCTCAGATTATACCTCATTAATGAGGAAATAGCACTGCAGCCGAACTGACAACCAATGGCTTTGAGATCTAGGGTATAATGAAAATTAGCATCTGAATGACTCAATCTTAGAGGGCAGTCTGCATATATCTTAACCCTTCCCCTCTAGTCCAAACACCCTACTTGAGACAGGGCGGCGGTGGGGTTTTTAATTTGTTTGGTTTGGTGCACAGTTAACATCCTCAAAGTTGCAGAAATCTCTCGTCTTTGTTATGGTCCGGTTGGTAACATCCCAAATACCAATATTCTAGTTATCATGCTATTTTTTTAATGATATAGTGATCATTGAATCTATCTACTTTTCTTAAGTTCTAACTTTCGGGTTGTCCTGGAAATTGCTTTTATACAGGTGACAGGAGATTCAAGTGCTGCTGCTGGAGGGCAAAACACTTCCCTACTTAAGATAGCTTGCCAATTTATTACTGCCATGATGGTTTTGGATACCTGGCAGTATTTCATGCATCGGTACATGCATCATAACAAGTTCTTGTACCGCCATATCCATTCCCAGCATCATCGGCTTGTTGTCCCTTACGCCTTTGGGGCTCTCTATAACCATCCATTGGAGGGACTTATTCTCGATACAATTGGCGGGGCCCTATCATTTCTCCTGTCTGGTATGTCACCCCGAACCTCCATTTTCTTCTTCTCCTTTGCAACCATCAAGACGGTGGATGACCACTGTGGCCTCTGGCTACCTGGGAATGTCTTCCACATCTTCTTCAAAAATAACACCGCATATCATGATGTTCACCACCAGCTCTACGGTACCAAGTACAACTTCTCACAGCCGTTCTTTGTTATGTGGGATCGGATCCTCGGGACCTACATGCCGTACTCGTTAGAGCAACGAGAAGGTGGTGGGTTCGAGCGAAACCCACAAAGGAGTTGAAAGATGATTGATTAAATCTTGGATTTCAGATAGATTTGGCCGTCATATGTGATACATGTACCACTACTTGTCTGGAAAATGTATGATGTTATGTGTACATGATGTTTTTTTTTTGGGTTTCTGGGGTTATGTGATCTCATTGATTTTGTGTTTATATGAAGCTTTTTACTGAGAAACAAGAGTTTAATATCATGTAGAGTTGTAAACTACAACATATGCTTTTTCCGGGCGATTATTAGTTTGTATTAGCTATGTCTTTAATGGAATTTTCTCTGAGTTGAAAATTGGGAACTTTGTTGCCTTACAAGTTGTTTCAAGCACAGATGTTCTGCTATTACTTTATGCTTTGGCTGTCTGGATTCCGGTGATTATACTATGAACTTGAGACCTATAGTTCTGTGTCACACGATGGCTGACAGAAGCAAAAATATTGGGGGAGGGGGTGTTAGGAGGCAAAAATTTGAATATAGTAATTTGAATCTGGAATTTAGTGCATGGATTCAGGTAGTGCTAATAATGATGTGTTTTGGGTATGATTCAAAACAGACTGCATTGAATTGCCTGAGCTGAACAAATTGAGACTGGGCTGATTTTAGATTCAGAATAGGGCACCTCTTATTTGATAATTCAAATTTAAGATAACTTCGTTTAAATATGAGTTTCGTGTACAAAAATAGAAAAACTTTTTAAATATGAGCTAATCTCGATATTCTACCAACTAACACAGGTCGATTTAAATGATTTAACATTTTCCCTTATGTAAAATAACAACAGTTTGATTCCAATAAACAGAGAATCCAATACCAAAAAGAATAAATTCTACCAACTCATTCGAAAACGGACCCAAATTAGATGATACAAATTTAACAAATTGTCTCGGAGGGCAATAAAAACAGTGTTATATATGTGGGTGGCAATCCACAATATGAAGGCGATAAGTTGGTGATATGACATGAATCTAACAAAATGTTGATCTGAGAAATCTCAATTAAGATTGGCTCAAGCAACCACATATACAATACTCAAGAAAGGGCTGACCATCCTCTTCTAACAAATTAGTACCCCTCACTTCCAACCATATTAATCTCTCAAGGGAACATTTGACAAATATTCCCCCTTTTTATTATTTTTTTTTGGGCTCACAGAATTATATGATACTTCCAGATTAAACATATCAATGTCGACATCTTTGTTGGAGCTTTTCTTTTCGTTCTGATATGATTTTTCCTTTTTTTTTAAATAAAAAATATATATCTTTCTAGTTATTAGATTGGTTGAAATTGAAGCATACGGTCCAATCTCTCTCCACGTTAGGGGATTGACGTCCTCACAATCATTCTCCACGCATTAAATTTGACGCTTTTTAATCACTGGGCAGGGCACCATCGAACTCAGCATCCCTCCTTTTTTCTTTAATTTTTTTGTAGTTTGGATGTTGGTTCAGTCTCATATTTTTATTCAATGGATCAACCTTATTCTCTATTATGTAATATGATTAAAGATGGAATATCGAGCAAATGTTTGCTAGTAGGATTGTTAAAGTATTTTGGATCGATTCTACGCATGACATTTTTATATAGTTTAATTATGTATTATGTTAAAAGTAAATATACTTATTTACTCAATAATTCAAACAACGAACTGATTATACCAATAAAGTATTGGTTGAAATGATAGTGACACTTATTGGTAGAGTTTTTACCGTAGACGTTTGCTGTCAAAAGAGATTACGCCCTTGGTAAAACTGAAAAAATAAAAAAGAAGAATGATCTGATTTGAAACTCATTATTATACGACAAATATATATAGGAGAAACAATATATATTGAGTGTATTGATTCGATGTATTCATGGTATCTTTTTACAACTAAAAATATATAATTTTTTATTGATAAAAATACAGTAGATAAATATAAATACGTTTATTTACGTACATATATTTTAGATGCAGCCGAACTCAAAGGCTTGAATGCAAAATCGTTCTACATTACTATATGGACTAAAAGAATAAAAGAGGATAATAATAGGAAATATAAATGGACAAGTTTGGTAGTAGTAAGGCCAGGTTAGAGATGGGGTTCATGGCGAGGAATTATGTTGAGGATATTGTCGTTGCAACTTGCAAGCAAGAACAAACACAACATTATAGATTTGTCCAAAATAATTTCAAAGTGGATACTCTTTGCGATTTGAGTTTCATGAGCATTTGGGTTTATCACATAAGATTTATTTTTAATGAATTTTATATTATTTTTTGTCGATAATTGAGTTGTAGGAGAAAAAGGACTGCGAACACCTTTCAGTACGTTTCTAATATTCGTAGGGAGAGAAATCGGATAGCCTATGTGCTTACTCATTTAATTCCGAACCAACATTTGTGCTGGTAGAATTAATTAAATTGAATGAGGGATCGGACATTGTCATTGATTTGTCTGATGGATGAAGATATGTGTAACTTTCATAATCAAAACTCAATACACACCATGCCTAGCTTCCCATTCCTAGTGGAGGTATGTACATGCTAAATTTCTAGCATTAGGTGTTGGACCACGAGATTATAAATTTTGATAGGGCAATCAATCACAAAAATTCACCAATTATACAATGAGACTGCAAGCAAATAAACCAATGCCCATGCCAAACTACAAGACATTCCGCTCACTGTTGTTTTCATCATTAAAATGGCAATTGATAGAAAGCTCCTTTTTCTTGCCTCATTCAATTTTGTTTCCTCATAAGGATGACCTCTCAAATTCATTGTCTCCTGGGAAAACTTTTGCCCTTTCTCTTTTTCATGTTTTTTTTTTCTTCATCAGTATCCAAATCCAGCACTAATATACAAAATACAACCATATAAGACATTCATGCCAAAACATAACTATGTTAGTCATAATTTTCTCTGATTAAATCATAATATATGATCATATGGGTTGATAGAATCAATACTATATATGGGTCATCAATATCCACGTTAAAAGTTTTCTTTATACTACTATTTACTTTTTTAAATCGTTTTGCCTTATTATAACACATAATCTATATATATGTTTCACACTAAAATTTTTGTGGTTTGATCATGAATTTTGTAAGATTGGCATGTATTTGCACCATCTCTTGAAAAATACAAGTCATCTATGTTCATTAGAGATAAATTTAAAGTTCGTGATAACAATCACAGTAAAACTTGTACAATATAGAGCAATTTTTATTATACAGTTGCTTAAGCTTGATCAAATCTTGATATATTATTTCGATTGTTCATGGACACTATCATTTTGACATAATGGTACTGAATCATTTATGATATACCAACGTGCAGAAATATCTAAGTTTGAGCCATCATCAGAACAAGGATTGACTCTGCCATGCTTTCAGGAATGGGTCAAGATTCAACAGCAAGATGATCATTAAGGGTTTTTTTTAGGGGGGTTGGGAGGGTTTGTCGAGGCAAACTAGTTACCAGCAGATCAATCTTCAACAGAAATTGTACAGAAAAAAGTACAAAAATTAAGACTGCAATAAGAATTTAATTTAAACCCATATATTAAGATTAAGATCATATCCCCCACCCCCCCCAAAAAAAAAAAAAAAGAAAAAAAGGAAAAACTACTGAATGTACAAAATCTCAGAAGCATGTGATGAATGTGACCATCTGGGTGAAGGTATAACATCTTGCCTTTGTTTTTGAGCCCCAAATCCCCCATAACCTTAGCTTCTGCTTGAAACCTGCTCATGCTCATGGTGGGTGCCAATCCTTTGTTTTCTGAGTACTTACTCATCATCTGCATCCTCTGTCTCTCACTCTTGTTTACTTTTCTATGAGCCTGCAGCGGCCTGTGCACCTCCCCGGCCACCCTCACCGCCTTCTGACTCTTGCACCCGAGCAGGATCCCGGGTCTTGGCTTGCTTGTTGGCGGAGCCTGCTTAGGGGCCGGGCTGTGGAGGCTGTCAGAGTTGATCTCTGGTCCTCTGAGTCTGATATGACTGAGAAATCAGCTGCACTGGCTGTCACTACGCTCCACTCGATGCTGGCCTCGCTTGGAGCATAGCAGGTGGTCGGGGTGGGGCACCCCTCCGAGGAAGGGGGTCGAGGCCCTACCCCGACCACCACCGGGTTGGCGGTGCAAGAGAGGCACTCGATCTCGAACAAGTCCGAGCTGGCGTCGCTCCCAGTGTCGTCCCGGTAGGACTCACTGGGAGGTCCACCGGAAGAGGGGTTGTTGATCAGCTCCTCCTCCGTTGCTCTTGGGATGGCATCCCAAGAGAGCATGCTCAGCCTCCTCTCGAGGCTGAAGCTCTTGCTCCCTATGCCATCAATATCCAACTCGCTTGATCCAAACACCTCTAGAGACTTCCTGCCCTCATTCTCATCATCATCATCATCATCAGCTAACTGAATCTTCTGAACCGTCTTAATCAGACCCCTACTACTCGGGGGTGCCTCTGACACGGGGAAAGCAAAGTTGGGATCCGTGTGCAACCCAATCTTGTTACTGATCTGCATGATCTCAGCCTTCTCCTCAATGTCAAGAGAACTCTTATCGCAGCAATAGCAGGGAATCAGGAATGACCTTTTTCCTTGTATCTTGTTACTATTACTATTACTGTTACTGTTATTAGTATTACTACTGCTGCTGCCTCTTGACGGGTTCCTGTGGACCCGCCTCAATAAGGCGGTCTGGCTGTTCCAGCTGGACTCCGAGTGACTACTTGGAGTCTGAGGCTGTTGCAGTACCTTCACCCTTGAGTTCGGAGTATGATCTCTCAAATGTTGCTGGTGTTGGTGTTGCTTATTCTGTTGCTGTTGCTGGTGCTGGTGTTGGAGTTGTTGGTATTTCCTTGAACTGAGGTTTTTGCACCTTTCGAGCTTTCCTCCTCGATACCCCCACTGAAGTACTTCTCGGCCCCAAAGACATCGATCTCACCATCATCGGCCTTCTTCCTCCTCAAGTCATGCTGAGGGTCGGAGATCCTGAGGTTTTGGCTCGACTGGACCAGGGTGCGGATATAAGTTTCCTCGGAGCTATTGAGGTAGGAAGAGAAGGAGACATCACGGAGGGTGGCAGTGCTGTTGCTTTCGGAGGGCCAAGAGGGTGGCAAGCTGGTGTTTGAGGAGGATGAGATTATCGAAGCCATACACCTGGGGGTACTAAGCCTCTATCAGGATGAGTTGTCTGAGGTGGTGAAGGGAACTTCAGGTTTGGGGGATAATGACTATACAGAGAAGAAAAAAGTTGATTATATAAACATCTTGGAAATTTTTGGGTGGCAGATGGCTACAAAAGAAGGTGAAAGGGACTCCACATATATTGAAGAGTCTAGAGAGTAAAAAGGTACAGATGAGTGGGGAATTTTCGGATTTGTGAAAAAGAGAGTTCAACATATGTATTCATGGTAGTAGTTACTGAGTAATTGTCCATGATCATTTAAAGCTTAGCTTATGCCATCCTAGATTTTTAAGGTCATATGGCTCTTGCTAGTGGCTAGCTGATGGCTTGGTTTCTGTGCAATGGCATGCTAATTACGTTGATTCGGTCGCGAATTAAAGTTAATCTTTCTATGTTCGAGCTAATCTGAACTACTCATTTGGCCATCACTAACTCATTATGGAAAAGTAGCTCAGTACAATCCATCATGGTGTGATAGATTGATATGTGTTTCTAACACCCCGAAAAGAGAAAAAAAGAAACTATGAATGAAACCAATTTTAGGTCAGTTGGCTTACAGGAGCCTGAAAGGACTAGGCAACACGCTTTACGTCCCATGAAGGGACCGGATCTCATTCACGTAGTCAGTGCGGGTTAAATCATAAATTTGGCTTGTTTACATATAGAGAGAGAGTGAGAGAGAGATCTTGAGGCTGATCTTGCATCAATACAGTTGGAACTTTATAAAATTCAGTTGGCATTCAAGTGGTGTTTTAACAGTTCGACGGTGATGTGATATGCTGTCAATCCATGAGTTAACCATAATAACTGCTTCATAATAAACGGTTAATCAAATGGGATAAAGGTCCCTTCAGAGTTTTTTAGCGTAAGACCTTTGCTGTACTAAGGTTTCTCCATCAAATCTGGATTTTTGTAAGTAGTTTTCTTTTAATCCCAAGGTCTGGCAAATGGGTTCAATCGGTTTCGAATATTTATGCTATGCTCGAACAAGGTTGGGTTGGTGTGAGTTTCATATGAAATTTGAGTAATATTCAGATTGTGACTATTTATATCTTAGCTCATAGAAGGGGTAGTTTGATTCACTGATTTATTTCAAGTGTGAGTTTTCATAGTTTTTATCAGACCAATTTCGAGGTCATTGGGGTCAAATCAAGGTCAGGTATCGAATCTTACAGGAAAATAATTGAATACATACAGGTAAGTTTCAGCAAATCCACACATGGGCATGGCATTCATGTCATGCTTTTGAATTTCAGAACAACTGTTGAAAGAAATCATCTGTTTGGTGAATGATGGCTATTTTTGTTAACTAGTATTATGCATAAGACAATCCCATAGGAAGTTGTCCATTCTCCAACAACAATACATAATGGTCCCTTCTCATTTTGGCTTGTTTACGCCTTACTCTACTCTAATCAATACAATGTGCATTTGTTTCTTGCGAAAATTTTTGTATTTTGGTTGAAGAACTACAAAATCATTCATCCAATACTAGCTAACATTACATAAAACAGAAGACTTTTGTTCCTGAATTCCATAATCCATCAAATAATAGCCAACATTACACTTTGATCAAAGGGGCCATGTTTGCCTCTTGGTTTTAAGAAACAGAGACGGCTGAGAGAGGATTGCATTTGTTGGCTGACGATTACCAACCAAAACTGCATCCTGATCGCTCAAAGTAGTTTCATGTAAATTTTTGAGTGAAACTGTCAATTACAAAAACTCCGAGAGTGGGTCCTGCTTCCGCGGGTTCTAGGAAAATCCGGATGCAGAGCAACCTTATCTCTCGCAAGCAAAATGTAATTAATGTGGTATTGGCATCAAGTTTCTAGACAGTCTCACTTGAGATGAACTGGTCATTCATTTTGTGATAACAAACCAATCAAGGCATCTCACTCTATCTTAATGGCTCGTTTGGTATGAGGGATGCGAGTTCATAATAGGAATGAAAATTCATTTTTGGAACATGAATCGGTTTATCAATTCCAATCATTCTTGTTTCGTTCTTAGGAGTTTAAAATGGGAATAACTTAAAAGACTACTACTCTCATGATTTGGTACGTGCGATTAGAATTAGGAATAAGTTAATATTGGTGTTTAATAACTACAATCGAATTTCCAATTAAAATTTCGACCCCTTTCTTTCTATGGGAATAAATTTTGATAACAGAGGGCTTCTATTCTCATTCTCATTTTCTAATTTATTCTCAATCCCGTATACCAAACCAAACACAGAAAATTTATTACCTTTCCTCCTATTTTCATTCCCATTCATCAATTATCCTTTCCTCCTATTTTCATTCCCATTCATCAATTACCTCATACCAAACGAGCTGTAAGGGTTATTGTGATGGTCAATGCCACTGCCTTATTTTTAGTTTTTTTGGCGTGAGACAGGGAAGGCATGAGGAAAGGGGAATAGAAAGAAAATGTTTGTAATCATGCATAGAGTTTCTGATGTAAAAACAAACAGCGGGCAAAAATAATTAGTTCATCTTGTTGCTTTCCTCCAACAGAAGCGCAATTCTATCCACACAAGAATAGAATTTGTCTTTTTTGAGATCGAACCAAAACAAAATTCCAAATTCCCACTGGAACACGGTGTACGTAGCTGTATCGAATATCTGCAGTTTTATTCATACAGTTAAATTTAACGTTACAAAAAAAAAAAAAAAAAAAACTTCTGTTTAATCCTCAATTTGAAGTATAATGACTATATACTAGATCACTAGTTTACAGCAAAAGAAACAAATGGAAATGTAGTGAAAGATTTTACATTGTTATCAGTAAAATACTAAAAGAGAGCATTAAATGCACTGTGTCTGCATTGGAATGAAACAGTAGAACAGATATGAACAATTCGATATGAAAAGTTTCAGATATGGCTGGCTAGATTCTTAAGTTGAGGCCCCAGAATAATTATGTGGTTATTGATTGTTTGTATGATTGTGTCAGTAAGCTATGTTACTCGGACTCTATTATAACAACCGAAAATGGTAGAATGTGAGTGTAAATAACGTCTGAGTGGGTATTTTTTCATGTACAGAATGAAGACTCTGAAATAAAAAGGTGACACACTGGTAAAAATACAGTGTTTCTACTCAGAAGATATATTGTTAAGGGTAAAGATCAAGTTCATTTGATTAAATAAGCATTAATTAAACTTCTTGTCACTGGAACAGTTTCTTGTATTCGACATAAACATAGCAGGGACATTTTATCTGGCTTTTAATAGATAATCACCCAAACAGTAGAAAACCTACATTCAATCCATCCATATCTAAGGTTCTTTTTTACCACTGTAACAAACCTATGAACTTCGAATAATCTCGATTCCATCGATCAGTGGACTTGTTAACCCTGATATGTCTGCAAGCCACTATCAAGAGGCCAAATTATGAAAATCGAGAACTCGTCTCAACACAGTTACAAGGAACATTCATTAGTCCTTACCGTAAAATAGAGCACAACTCTTCTTTTTCTTTTTTATTTCTTCTTCTTTCTTTTAGGAGAGGGGTTATAGGAATAAAAGAACATACAGCTTCAGATGAAGGAAATAGCACTTAGCAGCAAATGAACAAAAATGTTCAGATACAACAAAACTTAGGAAGTGTGCGATTACAAAACATGGTGTGACAGAAATGGGGGAAGGGCAATGAATCTGTTTCCCCACGTAAGGGTAATTACAATCTAGGCTTGTAACTAATAGACACGAAAAATCACAAGGGGCCATCAAGGACTGTCAGAAAGGACTAATTGGCTCAAGTAACCAGCAATATGAAGCACACATTCAGCAACGTCAAGTGTGATTCTCAGCACCTACTATAAATATCCTATGCAAAATGTGCAATGCCCGGTTGAGGTACCAAAGGAAGATGTGGGGACTACAGACCTTCAGAATGTTCATTGAGATGATGTGCTGTTACCTCCACCAACAGTCCAGTACTGCTTAACTGCAATGAGTATTTTCTCAGGAACCAGAGGACCGTCCTCGTGATCCACCATTCTTGAGTCCCACCTCATCCCAGCTATTATTTTCTTTACCTTAACCAACACATCCACCTCATCTCGAATTATGACCGCTCCTTCAGGGCGCAAAATCCGGTCCATCTCTAAAAGAATGTCTTCCAGGTTACACCTACAGTCCACACATGAAGCTTGATTACTAGGGTGAAGAAGACAGTAGGCCACCCAGTAAATTTACCAAACATTTATGCATATGATGTACTCTAAAGCGTTTAAAAAAACTTGGAAGCATCAAACTTGTTAGAGAAAAAGAGAGTGAGAGACTCAGAGGCATCCTCAAACAAAGATGGACGAGGTTAGCCTTGCCCCTGCAAGCATAAATGTTCACCCAAATTGTCCCGAAAATAGAAGAAAAATGTATCGTCATTCTTGTGGGGCGAAAACATTTTTGCTAAAACTTACAAACAAGTTAGCAACAGAGGATTTTTTGGTTTCTGAGCACATCAAAGATCAAACTGCATATCACACCACCTCCATGCCTTGAGTTCTGCTGAATGGGATACAAGCATATATACCAAACCATGAGTATCACGAGGAGGGGGAATCAGAGCAAATAGAACATTCACCCCAGCAGCCTTACATAGTAACATTTATATGATTACAGCTTCAGTTGTTAAAATGCCTTTGTTCAGTTTCTCATATTAGCATATGTCATCTGACATCAATTTATGGGGTAGCATCTTGTACCACAAGGTACCACACACGGCTGCAGAGTATAGAATACTATACTACCATCAATTGAGAGGGCAGAGCTTCCATGATGAGAAGCCTCCAAAAGAAAAGTCCTTCATACAGAGGGGGAGGGAGAGGACCTTAAGCAATCTCCATAGGCCCTTACCACTGGTGTGAAAGCTCCTTCATCACTGATGCCTACCACTACTGCCGCACAATCAGGATTTTCTGTCATTTGGAGGTGCTATGTCTGACCACCAATGTTTAGATCTACAATCCTGGTGGCCAGATACAAAATTTATCCAGACTTCACCATGATAGTTTTTTTTTTTTTTGTTGGGGGGAGTAATGGAGATGGTGGGCAAGAAGAGAGGAAGGGATGGTGGAGGAGATGGTGGGCAAGAACAGGGAAGTGGGCATGAAGTAGAGACAGAAGGAGAGGCAGATGGGAATGAAGGTGGAGGTGGGGGGGTTGTCACCCAAGGAAAGCATATATTACTTATTGACTCAAATGTTGGAAAGACTTACTTGTCCTTGTAAAGACTGAAAAGTCCGTTAGCATGAATCAGATCATATGTTCTTGGGTATGTAGAGAATGCCTCACACCTGTGGAAGAAGGAAACAAATCAAGGGTAATAACATCAATTCATACTGTACATCATGAAGAGCTCAGCAAGAATGGAAGAAGAGGCAACAATCACATACCAGTCATGATAGATGCCAATCAATCCACGCTCATAGATAGCACCCAAGGTGCTCTTCTCAGCTATGGTTGGCACAACATTCATAACCCACAATTTGGAGGACTGAATTGCAGCAGCAAAACCTCCCAGTCCAGCATTCATATCCATGATGTTACGGTATCTACCAGTATCAAGTAGACTGTTGATTCTTTTGTAAGCCTTTACATGCTTCTTCCACTCACTATTGTCCTTCAGGTATGCATCCACAGAAACTCCAGGCACAGATCCACTAGCTACTCTCGGAGGGACAGCATACAGCCTTTCAGGGAATGGCTTCAGCTGCTCACCAGCAACAGAACCTGGGTAGGGGGTAATACATGTCTCCATTTTCTTATACCTGGTAAAGACAGAAAGGTAAAGGTCACATAATAGTTGCATTAACATGCAAGCCTTAGGTTGCATAAATATGCAACAATAAACTATATAAGAAGAGTTCACTGCAGGAAAGACATCGATAAAAGTACTATCAGCTTCCAATTTAAGCTGCAGCTCCAAACAAAGGCCCTGTTGGGCAAAATGAGCAGTTTTAGTAACGGATAGCTGTGTTTGTGTAGCTGATAGCCGTTAGATTTTAACTGTTCGCAGATAATTGTTCAATTGAGCGATTGAATAAATATGTTCGGTAAATTTAGTGGTTGAGTTAGCTCATTATTGTAAATTGACGTAAAAGGATATAGATAATTTGCCAAATATAAATTAATGAAAGGATATTTTTGTCAAAAAATATGAAACGCTACTTTTAAATGTGAAAAGCTAATATTTTTAACTTTTTAGAAACACTACTTGAAACGCTATAAGTTACTGCAAACGCTAGTTGAAATACTACCTTACCGAACATTAATATTTGGTTGGTTAGTGTTTCGACTTAGTCAAAACACTAAAAACTACTCCAAACGTTGTTGCCGAACAGGGCCAAAATCTTAACAATCACATAACTACTATCCATCTGGACAAATTCAATCAACAACATTCCAGTGACAAGAATCAAAGCTCAGATTATCTCTCTCCTGTGGCAAACAGGTTCAATTATTTAGCCTCAAAACTGCTCATGTACAACAGATACTGGATCTGTGAGTGAACTTATGTTACAAAGAACAGCAAAGAAAAGGGGAGAAGCAGCACTTTTCTCTTACACTTGTGCCAACTATTTGCACAAAGAATTGTAAAATATAGTCAGTAGTCAGAACTCATCCTTAAGCTCTACAGCATATATCCAGTAAGCTTCAAACAGCTTGGTGTTAATCCATACAGTCCAGAATGCCAACTAACCCAACATGACAGAGAAAGTCATGCCCAATTCAAATGAACATGCCTGAATTGCTAAAGATGATCATAAGGATCAAGTGATAGTTATCTGATTTAAGCTGCGATTTGGCAGTGACAACAAAACTTTGGAGTCTATCATGGTACTTAAGCAAAACTAAAAGCTGATCAAAATAGTTGAATCCACGGTTGAGAATAAAGACTTACCCTTCTCCAGATAGAACATAAAAGAGTATACACGTGAATTATACGAAGATTTTCAGTTTAGACAAGAATGAATGATTACCTAGACAATCCATATCCCACAAGAAAAGAGAGAGAGCATACTTGTGTCAGCTGTAACCAGTTAAAAATTTGATCTGTGAAATAAGGGGAAGGCGTTGAAAAATCTTCTCGCAGGATTCCCCTGGATCACTCAATAAGTCTATTCCAGTCTGTGTAGGAAAAGAAGGAATTTCCTGCCCCCTAAGTGGCAAGTCTATTACTAGAAAATATCTCCAATTGTAACAAAAAAGATTTACAGGTATCTATTGCCTCCGATACACAAGGCAGATCAAAGCATAGAAGCAATCCACAGAAGCCACAAATCACATTGTATGAGACTTTCCGCAGGGAGAAGAAGAGAGGAGGGGGGAGCGACAAGGTTGGAATCTGAAACCTAGAATTTGTAAAGTGTCCAGGGACAAAGCACCAACCACAATCAAATCTGGAGATGGAAGGCATAAAACCAGGAGAAGAACCATACCAAACATCATCAGGGTTGGTTTTACAAATAGTAGCCTCAGAATCATCTTGCCTGCTCCGACAAGAATCAGAATTCATACTTTTTTGCCAAATAGCCATTTCACCCTTTTCATGTTTCTTCTCCCAGCAAAGAAGTTTGGCAATCTTTTCAATATTTTCTTGTTCTGCCTGCAGGTCCTCCTTAGGACGCTGCCATGCTTTATAGTTATTCTTCCAGTTGATAGGAGGACCTGAAAGTACCCAATAGCCACCTGGTCTAAGAACACGGTCAACTTCCATCAAGTACATTCCACCTGCAGAGACCAAGACAATCTTTTTATAATGCCAAACCAGCTCAGTTTGTTTTTTTTTTTTCAAAAAAATTGAAATTTCTGAAAGAGTTGCAGAAGTCTAATATCCTCTCTGATAGATAAGTAAACCAATCTAAAATTATATTTCAAGCAACGTCCTCCCAAGGACAAATAAATTGTGATAAATTTTTGCGTAAATGATACATCTAACCCTAAATCTCACCATTTCCTCCCCATGGAATTAAGCAGCGGGAACAATGTGCCATGTCAAAGGCATGCGATGGATATGGCATCTTTATCGCTCCAAGAACACCAATAACTGCAGGGACTCCCCTTTCAAGAGCAAACTGAACTTGGGCCTCATGAGAATCTCTTGGTGCAAATGACATTGCAACAACATTTCTGCTCCAGAGATAGGCACCCCAACTTGCAACCTAACACCCAAAGGGGGCGGGGGAGGTCAGAGGACAGCCCTATAACTCACCAGGGAAAACCAAATTGAACCTTTTGCCTAAGAAGGATGAAACAAGTCTTGAACAAGAGCTAACTAATGCAAAAGAAGATTAACTAGAACATAAAATAAGAAACATACCCCGCACCCAGTGTCTAGAGCTGTCCTAACTGTGCCATTTTTCATTGGAATCACAGCAGCAAGCTGATCTATGTACTTATCTGCTCCTTGAGGAAACTGTGTCCCACCACCTGGAAATCGAAACACATTTCCTTCATATTGAATCCAGTTCTGAATAGCTTTCTCCACTGTCAGTGCTTTATAAGGTGCATTTGCATATGGTACATAGTCCCGACTCTTGGGCCATGGAAAGGGAGTTACATATCCCTTCGGTGCAGGGACAAGGCAACGCAATTTCTCATCTTCAGCTGGGCAATGCCTTTCTCTATAGATCATATTGTCTCTAGGGAACATCATAGCACGCTTTTGATCTTGGCATGGGGTGGAATCTGTGTAACGAGCCTTGCAAGGCTCAAACACTTTCACCTGAATATCAGAATTCCCGGTCTTAATCTCACCGCCATGGTGGGTCTCGAAATTCAAGTTTGACAGGACAGCACAGTCAGCCCCACTCTTGGTGATCTCCATGGCTATACTATCTCCCTTCCCAAACCCACTCCTCTGCCATGCCCCCAGTAAATAAAAGAAGCAACACAAACCAGCAATGATAAATATAGATACAGAACTCCTCGTCCTGCTGTCACTGGGTGTTTTATTCGCCATTTTTCCCCTGCAATGATTCCCAGACATTGTTTACTTCTCAACCTATCAAGCAGCTAAGAAAGTAACCCAAAATCGAACTCAAACAACATAGTTGAACATCCAAGCTTTTCAAGATCCCAAAGTTTTGACAAAATCCAAGAAAGACCCGAAAGAGATAAGAGACAAAAGAGTAGATAGAAGCTCAAATATTCCTCATTCGACCAGAAAATAGCAATGACAATCAAGCAAACCATAAAGAACAGAAAATCACTACTTCTTTAACCAATCTAACCACCTAAAAGAGATGCCGTCCCCCCTTCTTGAAAAAGTGTCAGTTTCCTTTTCATGTCATTTATTATAAAGCTAAGCTATCTCTAACCATCATAATTAGGGAGTACTAGCTGAATCACCAGATCGGGATCAAGAAATAAAACCCAACATTCTAGCACAGCATAAGATTAAGGAAAAGCCAGCCAACCAAACCTCAACGATCGAATTGCTAACCAAATAATATCTCATTACCCAAAATAAATTCACTCAAAAAGAAAAGAATAAAACTTGTAAAAGCTAAATCCTTGCTTCTAGACATCACATCAAGAACCCCATAAGAAAAGTTGGTTGCCAAAATAGCCATCAAAATCCAAAAGCAGTAAATTTCAATCCAACTTACAGATTTTATAAAGAAAGGGAGGTGGAGGGGCTTACCAAAAGCATCAAAGAATAATCAAAATTGACAAGTGACAAGCTTCCAACTGGTGAATTCTACTTCCAATTCTACTGGAAATATAAATAAAGGAATGTGCTTTCTACAGGGATCTACCCAATAACGGGAAGAGAGAGAGAGAGAGAGAGAGAGAGAGAGAGAGAGAGTGTGGGAATTGGAATTGGAATTGGAATTGGGAATGTATGAGTAAGTATGATTCAAAACATAAGAAGCAATTGAGTGAAACCCTATCTTTCTTTATCTGCCTTTGCTTTGCCCCCTTTTTCTTTTTGCAGTCTTTGAGATCAAGATTTATCACTACTAGCAGCAGCAAAAGCAGAGAGACAGGGAGAGAGAGTGAATGGGGTGCGGGTGATAGTAATAATGGAGCTGACGAAGCGATGTAGTAACGAATGGCGATCTGATATTTTTTGTGGGTCTCACGCGTTGATTAAGAGAGAGAGGGAGAGAGACAGACAGACAGAGATGGCGGCATCGAATTCAACGGCGAGAAACTGGAGTCTCTGTCCAGATTTTTTTTAATTAATCAATTCATGTGGGGCCTACTTCCTCTATTTTGATCAAAGCTCTGCTCTTTTCTGAGAGTTTTTTTAAGCATTAATAATTCGATTAGAAGGAATTTTCAGTTGCTTAATTTTTTATTTTTTATATTTTTGGAGGGATCCAGTCGGTGGATATTTTTGAAACAAAAAATAAAATCCGTTGAATGACTGTTGATCCGACTCTGGACAAGGATTTATGGGTATATCCATTTTTTAAAATATCACCATGGGTGCATATGATAATTAGATTAAGATTAAATTTGATAACTGACTTTTTGATGGTTTTTTTTTTAAAAAGGCTTTTTAGGAAGTTTTGGTTAGTTAAAAAAATTGTTTAAGGTGCTTGGTAACTTGATTTTTTATAATAATTTTTTGTCTGAAAAATTTATTTTTAAAAAGTTAATTTTAATAATTTTTTGAGATTGATTTTTTGTAAATTAGCTTTTTGTTTCATATTTTTTAAAAACAGCTAATTTTATCATTTTTTCGAAACAGCTTAAATGTAAACAACTAATACAAATACATAATCTAATCAATCAACAAGTTAACGACTAATCTAATCAACCAACAACCAATAGATAACAGATTGATTGTTAAATAGGGCTTATTTAAAAATGTAAAAATTGGACATTTTTGGTTCTAATTTTTGTGGCTAATGTCAAGTAGATGTGAAAATTACTTCCCCAATTGTTCAATTTTATGTATAATAATTGGATTTTAATCCAATCAAACGATCATATAAATTATATGATGTTTCAACACAAAAATCGGAGTATATAAATGTGGAACTTCTTATTTAATTTTTAAATGTGAAATTTTTCAATTTATAATATATTTCAACATTAACCCCAAAACATACATCATGAAAATTTTATGGTCAAAATTATTATATATAATTTAGCATTTTTAAATTTTAAGAATATATTTTTAAAATCTCTCAACTTAAAAATCCTTGTCAAATTTATTGTACCAACAAAATGTCTTCCAACATAGTTCATTGAATTAAAGCTTATGAATTTTGAAAATTCATATCAAATCACAAATTAATGGTGCAGGTGTCGCTAAATGGAACTGGGCGTCCGCGTGCCACTCGTTTTTACCATTCACAAGCTGTTCTTTTACCCGCTGAAATGCTTTAGCAGTGTAGAAACACCTTGAAAAAGAAAACCCACGTCTTAATTATCTTTTCCCGTTATCTGCAACTGCAATTCAGATAGCCAGTCATCAGTAGTTCATCACTCCCTCCGCATTCCATCTCCAGGCTCAGGCAATAATGGCCTCGGCGACATTAACGCACCTATGGCATTCTTCTATCTCCTCTAACTTCCTTAGCCATCAGAAGTCAACTTCTGCAACCAATCGAACGAAGCAATGTCGCTCCTTTTCAATTAACGGAAATCTCGACGTATTCTTAACTCGGCGTAATCCTTCCGCTTATTCGTTTCCTCAAAACTTTGTAATTCGGAAGTTTAGAGATAATGGAGCGTCGAGTTTGGTGTCTAATAGAAGATTATCATCAATTGTCCGCTCTTACGATGGGAGAAATGAATCCGGTGGCGATCCTCAGCAGAAGGTATACTCCAATTATGATTTGGAAAAGAAATTTTGATTTGTTTAGGTTTTCGATGAATTATTTCTCAATTTGTAGTATTAATTGTGTTTGGCATGTGAAAGTTGCGAAGTTCACTTGTGGAATTTAGGGTGTTACCTTATCGAGTGAGGAAATTGCTTTTTTGCAGGATAGTGGATTGGAATGGCCGATTCTGAAGCGTTGGGATGTGCCTTGGCCATGGCAGATAATTTCTCTTTCTTCGCTTGCTTGTGGGATAAGGTTTACTTCTTCTCATCATATGTGCGCCTAAAAAGTTGGCTTCAGCAAATCTACCTTTCTTAGTGTCTTAAGTTAATAGAATTGATCATAATTTGACTGTCAATAATCAATCATATTCATAGCGTTGTTGGCTAATAATTGAGGAATGTGATTGGCTCGGAATAATCAATCATATTCCAAGATATTCCAAGGAGGATGATCTCAGGGATATAAAACAATTTGTTGGTACTATTTTGGTTTCACTTCCTACAAAGTCACGTAAGGAGAAAGTAGTATTACGCACAATGTCATTGTTATTGTTTTATTATAATTTATTCTTCTATTATTTCCTGGAAGGAGCCACGGCTGATTAATCAGTATTGTAATTTTGCCCTTGCGAATGATTGTAGTTTCTTTGCTCAGATTACTTAGGAGAAGAAAGTGAAACTAATGTATTTTCCAGTCAGTTTTGTGGTCACAGGATTACTAGAGATACAAGCATTGCCATATCTTGGAATTTCAGCTGGAGATTTGACATTAGATGAAAAGGCAGAGTTGCTGTTTGTGGATCAAAGGTATGAAGATATTTCATCTGATATAGACGGGTGATCTATCTTGTCTGCCCTTGTCTAATTTTCTATGCTTGGTTCTGTGTTGAGTCAAAAAAATTCTCCTATTACTTCAAGAAGGGGGATGACAAACAGGAAATCTGAGAGTTTCTCTTGGAAGGTGTATAAGTCTAGTATGTATTGTAGTGTAACCATATGTTAATAGTTGCTATATTTGAGGCAGGACATACCCGTATCAAACAAAAGAAGTGGTGCAGTATAGGGAAAGAATCAAGATAAAAAATAAATAAAAAGTATAAAATGGGATGAAGATGGTGAAGGTAGTCTCTAGTCCTTTATAATTCAAAGTTTTAAAAAATTGCCTCAAGATCATTCTCTCAGCTGTCTAGCAAGTGGACAAAGAAGCAATCTAAAAGAAACTACAAAACGATTATCACCCTAAAATCAGAGATGAAAACAAATTCATGTACGCTTATAGCTTATTTCATATACATGCGTGGATGCTTCTTCATCACTCGTGCTGTTGGGAAAATTTGTCCTTCAGTCCTTGGCAATGCAATAAAACAAGCGACTAATAGAGGTACATAAGCTTTCTGTATCTATCAGCGTCATATTGAGATGAATATAGCCCCGAACTTGGCATAAGAACCTTCCATCCATCAACTTTAGAATGTATGTTCGGACAGCTGGTCAAGGTTGGTTGTATATCATCTTTCTTTAATTGTTCCGCAAAATGAAACCTGCACAAGTGTACTGGCCATCGGTCGTAGTTGATATTTGATATTGCTTCTACACAGAAACTTAAAATGCTCCAAATAGTGTCTGTCAAAATAATAATCTATGAACATCAGCAACTTCTCCCCAATCCGCAGCAATTAGCCAGATTTCATATCTGGCTTTTTCAGTAACCTGAAATAGTAATGTAAGGATGACTAAGCTCTTGACAATACTTAATGAAACCTATTTATACTAAGTGTGGAGCTAGTACCTACTGTGTACAAAAAGCATTGTTACCAGAAACTGACAAAAATTTAATCCTTAGGCTTTGTTAGAAGTCACATGATGCTCCTAAGATCTTGAATGAAAAACTAAACCACTAATGAATACTCCTTCCATCGTAAAAAAGTGTCTTATCATTATTGATAAAAGTTTTAAGAAAATATCTTTTAATGCATTGTTTTCTTTTAATATAGAAGAGGGAGAATATTTTTAATACTAATTATAGAAAGAAAGGATTTTGCTTTGGGATTTCCACAAAAGGTAAAATGGATGATTATCTTAGGATGGATGAATAATAACCGGACTATACTGAAGAACTTAACGACATAATAATAAGGATCCAGTCAAGTTCTTTCATTCTCTACAAATGTTATGAAAAGAACTTTGAGAAACCTAGTGTGATGACAAATGCATTTCTCTAGTGGTAGCAGCTAGCAAGGAGGACCTTTGTGATCAGAATAGAATTTTCGCTTTTTTGTGTGGACATCTAATCACTTATGCCTTGGCCATTGCAAATGCTTGCTACGTAGTTATTTATAGTATTAGATTTCATGTTGTCAGCATTTATTGCCTAATCATTGGATGTCAAAATTCAAATGGATGTATCACCATAAAGGAAACAGAAGTTTTAAAAAAAGGGTATGGAAAGAAGCTTGGAATTTCTTGTTATGATGGACCTTTGCTGGACTTCATCTTTATGGAAATTGATTTTCTTTCTTTAAGGCAATTGATTATACTTCTATTTCCTACTACTAATAGCCTCTTTGAATCCTGTACAGTATAACTACAGCAGCTGTTCTAGGAGTCCTTTTTAGTCTCACCAAAACCCTTCAACCGCTTCCAGATGACCTCTACCGATATGGTATATCTTAAGTTCCTTTAACAAACAATCTACAAATTGCATGGAAAAACACATGCCTGTATACGGCTATTCCTTAATGTGGTGCACCATCTTTTCTCTTTCAACTTTCAAATGCAAGAAGATAGTCTTTAAACTGCTTAGAGGCTTTAAATTTATTTTATTCATATTTGTACTGGCTAAATTTAGATTGGTGCAGTTTGTGATATATTCTGGTGCCTCCTGTGGGGATATTGGATTCTCTCCATGTTTTCTTTTGGTTTGTGCGCATGTGCGTGTGTATGTGAAATTTAGTCACCCAAAAACCTGATATTTTATGAAAACCTGACGTAAACTCATGTGCCAGATTTGAGAGAACCATTTAATCTACAGAAAGGATGGCTATTGTGGGCTGCAATTGGTCTTGCCGGAGCCCTTGGAGCTATTGCGGTTACTTGGAATAGCCATTTCCTTCTTTAGTGGTGAGAGCCCGCAAAGAGAGGTTAGAGTTATATGCATTGTGGTTACTGGAGTAGCCATTACATTTTTCTCTTAATAAGTCCATTGTTGCTAGTAAAATGCAAATTTACCATTTTTTGTGCAATGATATTTAGAGCACCTGTGTTTAGTTGGAGTTGTACTATTATTTTCATAATTTAACATTTTAAACTTTTCTTTTTAAATAAAAATCCTACTAAAGCAGGACGGACATTGTGTGTTGTCGTTGTCGTTGTCTTAAGTTTCTTATAAGTATCGTTTGCCATTTGCTACATTTAAAAAGGTTTTATATTTTCTTAGAATACATTGTCCTCTGTAGTTTTATGCTAGCATGCACATGTGATGTGTATCTCTATTATCATACTCTCTCCATCTCATAAAAGCTGGCTAAAATTTCATTTTTGAATGGCCTATAAGCATTGTCAAAATTTCTATATTGAGTAAAGAAAATGACTTTTTATTTGAAAGAGTAGAGTAATTAATGTTGTTCCTTTTTTTTTTTTTTTAGTTTTCCAAAATTTGACAAGTTTTTGAAGATGGAGAAAGTATTTTCTACTCCATTGATTGTTTTCTGTAATTGATCTCATAATATCTACTCTGGTACGGAAGCTTAGTAACTTTTATACTTGATTTCAGACTGATGCTCTGGTTCGCTTACTTCCATTGATTGGATCATCGACTATCAGGTACCTTTACAAATAACTCTCTTTGGTTGTTTCTCTCTACCCTCTCTGTACAAATCCTTATGTTATCTAGAGTGCTGTTCTCAAGGGTTTTTCTGCACTATGATCTGCAGATGAATATCTTCTGTACTTTAAGGCTTTTCTATTTCACATTGCTATTTGCCATCTCTTTAGTGGATTGATTGAATCTTAATTGCATCTGCAGCACGGTCTGCTTGTTGGGTGTCACTAGTGTTCTTGCTCCACTGCTCGAGGAAACTGTGTTCAGAGGATTTTTTATGACATCGATGACCAAATGGTATATCAAACTGAGATATAATTTTGTCTTTTTTCCTTGAAGTAAACTTCTCCATATATGTGAATTCCCATTTGTGGCTGAAGATATGCAATATTGTGTTAGTGTTTCTGCTGGATGATGAATTGTAGGTAGAAGTATTGAGAGTCTTGAATAGAAGGTTAAGATAGGGTGCTCGTTCTGGTCATGTAGAGGTTCATACAAGAAAGGTATTATATATCGTTAATTTTTGGGGTGAATCATGATTGGAGAAGACCATTTATGTAACAGATATTGGAATAATTTGGAAGCCGCGCAAGGGAGTGGTTTCCAGTTACACAACTGTTAGTCATACAGAGGACTGAGGATGCTCTTGCTAATCTTGTAGAGGTTCATGCAGGAAAGATATTAATTATTACAAACTTTTCAGGCTGACTGTTGAGCAGAAAAGTTCAATTCATTCAACAGCCGATTTTTTTTTTTTTTTTGGGGGAGGGGGGTTCCTGTGATTGAATTGTTGATTGTCGCTGAAAATCTGTTTGTCCTTGTTTTACCTCTGCTTTATTTGTGAAACGGAAAACTATTTACTTTTGTTGTTTTGATTTGGTTCTCAGGGTCCCAACACCTGTTGCTGTGGTGATTAGCGCTGCTGTATTTGCCCTTGCTCACTTAACACCTGGACAGTTCCCACAACTGTTTGTTCTTGGTATCTCATCTTTCTCATTTGTCAATTAGACATTCAGCAGTCTGAAATGCTATATAATGTAAACAACCGTTGTAAGCCATATTCAACAGATATTGTGGAAGGGTGGAATGTGATTGCTAATTGGATGTGAATTGTGATATATCTTGAAAGTAGTTCATTTCTACAAAATTGTTGGATGAACTGGTAAAATGGTTTCACTATTTATTCATCTGTGTCTGAATTTTATTCTTTATCCTGCATTGTGGAGCCCTCCAGCTCACTTCTTGTTTGGGAGACTGAAATGGTGTGTATAGTTTTGCTTTACAATCCTTGCCAATGCACAATTTTTATGTTGCTTCAAATGGAATGGATCTAGAAACTTTCAGTATCAAATACTCTCTCTAGTATCCTGTTTCTTGTAGCCAAAATGGCAATGTCGATTACTTCTGTTCTGTTATCATTTGGGAAACAAACAAGCCAATATATAGCCACTGTGCCATTTGGTTAAAGATGTTATGGTGATTGATAGTTAATTCACTGCTCTTTCTCTTTCTCATGGTTTTGCTGGAGTTTCATCTATTTTGAACTTTTTTTCTAGGAGCATCATATTTTTGTGGGTGTGAGAGAATTTACATCATGTGATCTTAATTTTGTGCAGGTACTGCTTTGGGATTGTCATATGCTCAAACCCGCAATTTGCTGACTCCCATCACAATTCATGCTTTCTGGAACTCTGGTGTTATCCTGCTCCTTACTTTTCTTCAGGTTGACCATGTGAATGAACCCCTCCCTGGATCTCGTAAATCAGTTCTATTAGCTGGATGTTCTGTGCTAATTTATGCTTCACATATTTTTATTTTGCTGCTACATGGTACATCCAAATTTTCGTGCTACACTATAATACAACTATCTCTTGTTCCAGATAATGATTTTTCTGAGCCATGATCTTAGAGAACTGGTGGATTTTGGTCAAATTTAACTGCCATGCTACATGTCGATTTAATTGTTCTTTAGTTTCCATTTTTCTCTTGTTCCCCTAGAAAAAGTTACTGAAGTTGAGATATGTTGGATGACTTGTGAAACAAGAAAAGCTCATTTTTGGGTTCAATCTGAAATTTTAGCTGTCCTAGCCGCTGATTGGTTAATAGGGTTTCTTTTGTATGAACATTGATGTATTTACAATTTATCACTTGATTTTCATGGGTTCAGGGGCAAACTGCCATGGGTTCCTTTTGCCATGTAATCGGGTGAGGTTATGAAACGTGTCTTGTTCCATTTGACCCTACAAATACTACTTAATGGAGGAACCATTTCGTAATCAAATAATGGTGAACCATATGGCAGAGATGAATGATAGCTAGACAATAGTCACCAAGAACATTCAGAACTCTTGAGATTTATCCACATCTTCCTTTTTGGGCAATTGCACCTTTTGCAATTCTGATCCGGAAAGAATTTTGTAATAGTGGTGAACTGTGTTCCTCTCCTATGTTTAACTGGTTGAGTGATCCCCAGTTTGTGTACTGATATTTGATTTTCTGTTTTGCAGCTCCAAGGGTATGATATCAAGGAACTATTGCAGGCATCATAATTTGCTAACATGAAACAAACAATTCATGCAGTATCATTTTGAATGTGTAACCTGGCCTCATTGTGATAGATCTTCCCTGCCATTTTGTTATTTGTATCGATCATTGTGAGGTTAAATAGATGTAGATGAATTGTACTCATTCTTGCCTCATTGTCGATTCTAATGTAAAAGCTCTTTTTGATGGAAGGATTATTTGTGTTTTGTGTTTTGATGATTTGATTGTTCGAGTTTCTGAACTTGATATCAAAACTATAAGATTAAGCTGGCCCAGTGGCCCATATTATTGTTTCTTGCTGTTTAATTCCTCGTTCCCGCCCCCCCAAAAAAAACAGCTAGGGGTTAAATTGGAGTGAATTTGACGGGTTTTAAACAGATATAAGTTTTATTGCGAACCTGCTTATATTGTATATGCGTTGACTGCTGTGTGATTGCACTCGTTTTTCTTTTGTCAATGTACTGTTTTTTTCAGATTCTTCAACTAATTGATGTTTAAAAAAAAAAAAAAAATTGTTGTTTGGAATTTTGGTAGTCGCAGTTCCCACTAATGACATTGCCGTGTTCAAATCTATGATGAATGGCCCTTATCAAATTTAGGTTCTTAAACACTCTCATTTGGGCCAAAGACCCATTACATCCAGCTGGATCCTTCCATGACTAGCCCATGTCCTGAATAAAGGGATCCACGAGAAATTTTCTTCTTCTAATAATATTATCTACTTAATTAATGGTCATACTCAAGTTAACAACATTTTTTTTTGCAAAAAAAAAAAAGAAGTTAACTTTTCTCCTCCCAGAAACAACACCAGCCTCAAACCCTCACCAGAGCCATCGATGCTTTGTCTAAAACAAGCTCGCTAGCCGAGTCTTGAGCCTATCACGCTTGGCTTGACTTCTCTCGTTTCCATTTTTATATAATAATGTCCTTAGACTTTAGACTATTGATAGTCATTTATAATTTTTTTATATAGCTATTACAGCTATACTTTTACTCTGTGATCAGTGATTTCTGTAATTTTTAGAACTGTTGTTCCTATATATTTAGTGGATATTTGGTCTAAATTTTAAAACTGTTTTTAGATTTAAAAATTAAAATTAGGCCAAACACTAATTTTTAAAAAATTAAAACTATTTTATAAAAATAATTTTGGATAAAAAACTATTTAAAAACAGAAACAATAAATATCTATTTCTATTTCTAATTTTAAAAAAAAACTGCGTTACAATCACAAAAAGAGTGAAATATACACAGTATTTTCAAGTAAAATATTACTCACATTATCTTATCTTGTATAGATGATGTTAAATCACATCCACTAGGAGACATAATATATATAATAGATAATTATAAACGTCTTCGTTGCATATAAAAATATTTTTTAAATATAATACAAAAGGAGTGAGATCACTACTATACCCTTTATTGAGGATCAAGTGGTAAATATATTTCCAGATATAACCAAAAAAAAAAAAAAATTGTCAAAAGCTGATGTGATATGACTATCGATCTAATTGGACCCAAAATTGAGATGTGTTCATGCAGAGATTTTTCACTATTTAATTAAATAAGGTGATTTGTTTAACCTGTTTAATTAATTGAGTTGACATATTTAATCTAGTTAATTAATTACGTTACGTTCATGTTGAAATTTTCGACACTAAAAGATATCTATGTAACTCTTTTACCCATTTATCATCTATTTTTTCGTGATAACTGAAAATTTTTGGAATTGAAAATTTTATATTTTGGGTATAATGTTAAGATCTTAATAGGTAGTAGTATTTGTCTTTTAAATTTTTGAAGGAGGGATAAACTTGGCCTATCTATTAATAATGGTTCATAGTTATACTTTAGTTAAAATGGTAAATAGGTTAATGGATAGCCGGATAAGTTAAACCTAAAAGTTTATATCTTTTGGACTTCAAACCTGATTCATTTACAATAAGTTGGCAAATTTCAGACCAACTCATTTAAAAAAATAAATGGATTCAAGTTGAAATTTTCAACTTATTTACTAATAAACAGATTATATTTAGGTCGCGAAATTCATGGATATGAACCTAATCTTACCCGACCTATTTAATAACCTTAAAAATATTACAAAAATAATAAATAAAAGTCCCCCGTCTCACCCACACATACATGATTAGCAAAAGAAAAACATTCTCCAAATTTGCCAAGGATGGTCCCCGAGATCAGAATTACTCTCCCCAGTAAGGTAGTCCCCCGAATAAATACATAATTTCAATTCACACAGATTTTCAAAGTTTGTGGGTCTAATTTGAATTTGTACAATTCTATATTTTTAGTAGTAGTCTAGTACTATAATATATTGTTGCCTTCTGCACACGTTTTTCTCACTTTAAGCCTCAGTCCCAAGTTAGATTTAATATCTAAAAAGCTAATACTTTATGTCCGAATTTAAATATGTGGTGAAAAACGTATTTATGTATGTGGTGAAAAATGTATTTAAATGAATAAGATTAGATTTGACACATGAACTGGAAGTCCGATAAAGAAGGATTGGTTTACGAATATTTATCGGTTAAAGTTGTATGTCATTTATTTATTTATTTTATTTTATTTATATATGGTCTCGAATTCGAATTGTATGAGTATACCATTTACTTATATATTAATAAAAACCTGATTCTATTTAAATGGAGAAATAAAAGAATAAAAACAACTAGTCTATTATAGATTTTAACATTGTCGGTTTTTCACAAGCACATCTTGACAAGATAGGATAGGCCCCAATGCTAGAAATCATGACTTTTTAGAGAATCCTAGGTCGCTACTGGACACCAACTTTTTAAAATTAAATAGTTTAAATTAATAAATTATATAATTTCAAATAGTAAAATCTTTTTTTCTTATACAGAGAAGTTATAAAAGGCGATGTAATACTAATGAAGAGGAGGAACGAATTAAACCTAAGATCTAATGTATTCGTAACTTCATTCTTAACCGATAGAGTCATGACCTCATTAGTTCAACCAAGTAAAATCTTTGTAATTTTATTAACCAACTTTTTTAAAGTCAGGACACAAAATTTTAGGGATTACACTTCGAATACAAAATATATGTAGAATTAACTTTATTGGTTAAATAAAAAAATCTTGGATAACAAAGCAAATGTAAAATCCACCTTATTGTTTTTTTTTTTTTTTGGAAAAAGAACTACATCTATACAACGAAAGATTTTTTATTTGCGACAATTTTAATTATTGACACTTGCAATATGTCTCATTATATATATATATATATATATATATATATATATATATATATATATATATATATATATATATATATTGTCGGAGATTTGAAAGTATTGCAAATAAATTTTAAAAATATTGTCAAATTGGTGATATCCTTTTACGTGACACTTTTAAGAGGGCTAGACTTGATGAAAACCATTGTTGACTAGGTTGGCAACAATTTAGTGGCACACTTTTGCATATCAATATCTAAAGTTCACGGCAATTTTAATTTTCAAAAATAAATATTTGTATAAAAAATGATATTTATCACAGGTGTTAAAAATTAAGTATACAACTGAAACATCATCTTCACATTGGGAAAATTAAGGAAAAGGTAGTATGACTAATTGACTGTTTTAGATAATATCCTCTCCGTTTTAAAGTATTTATCGTTTTAAGGTTATGAGAAAGTATCGAGGAAATATTAAATTTATGACAAAATTTATCTTAAAAGACAAAGTTACCCAAAAATTTCATTAAAAATAAAAAAATCAATGAGAAAATGAGAGAGATTAAACAATTAATAAGGATAAAATTAATAAACCAATCATTAATATATCATTAAAATTATAAAATGATAAGTATTATGAAATGAAAAAAGTTAATTAAAGTGATATGTATTTTGAAATGGAGGGAATATAAAAATTTAAACATTCTTGTGATGAGAGTGAATTCTAAATTTTTCACTAAAATTTTTAAAAATTTTACAAATTAAATTAACTAATATCCAAAAAAAGTTTATATTTACTTACACAAACAAAACCCTCAATCCTTGTCAAGGCCTGCAGCTTCGCAGATACAGGCCATTAATTATGCAGAAATGGACAGTACAGAGGAAATTGGCCGGTGAAGCTCTGTAGCACAGAAAGACCTTGTTGATTTTTCAATATTTAAAGGTTTTTGAAATTTTTAAAAAAGGTGTAATTATCTCTCCATAATGTACAAATATTCTTTACTTAGAGTGGAGTGCTCACTCTTCTTTATTTTTTAAGAAAGAAAATAAATTTATTGATCTTTAAGATGCCATTCAACATCTCCAAAATAAAAGAATACAATTTTAAATGCTAAAATAATATCTTCCCTCCAAAAACTTATTCACCACCATTTTCTCATATGAACTTTTGTTTTAATTTCTTGAGTATTATGTAAGGAAGATATCCATATCTCTTTCGTAATCTTCTTGAAAACGTAATCGATATGTTGTTCTAGTGTAAATTTTATGAATAAGGTATCTTTTGATATGAAAGATTGGCTCTAATCAAACTTTGGGAACTTTTTAAGAGCCTAGTCCAAATTTCGGATAGTGTGATCCGTAATTATGATTTTGACTTAATATACATCTTACTAGAGTTCGAAAAATTTAAATTTAATTGTGCATATTTACTACTTAATTAGTAGTAAAATAATGGCTTTGTTAAGGACAAAAATAGTAGGAGACACGACAGTACAAGTTTTTAATGAAATATGTACACGCGGTCAAATCTGAGTGGAAGATATTATATGATGAAGCAAGGCCGTGGCTATAAATAGAGGCATTTTATGCATGAATGAAGCAACCAACTTCAAAGCATTTACCCAAATTTTTAAAAAATGGAAAAGATTTCACTTACCCTTCTCAAGCTTGCTACTTTTGCACTTTTGGTTAGTGCAATGGGTATGCATCTAATCTAACCCTATTAAATTCTTCATCGTATTTCTTGTTGTTATTACTTTTGTGTGATCCAACTTACTATTATTGTCTTAATCATTGATGTTTTATCTTAGATTAATGCCTTGTAGTTAATAATATTAATTGACTTATCTATCTACTTAATTATCGATTTTTCTGAAGTTTAAAAGTGCAACATATAAATTTTTTAAATAGTCTATTGCGTATATTTTGATCAGTTCAACTATATTGACAATTTTCGTATTTTGTGACAATTAAAAATAACTAATCGATTTGTTATATTGAAAGGAAAGAACTAGTTTAACCTTCAATTTGTGTCATATATATGGTTAAAAAACAATATATGAGATCTATTTATGAGTTGTATGATCATACCGTATATTTTTCAGTTCCGATGTCTGGAGGGGCCGAAACAGTGAAAAAAGATGTAGCTGTGGAGAAACCGAAAACTGCGAATGGAGAGAGTGAGAAGTGTGCAAAGACCGGGGAAACTTGCAATCCATCAGCAAGAATTGTGTGTTGCAAAGGTTCTAAATGTGAGGTACCACACACTAATCCCCCAAGGCTAGGAGTTCCAGGGACATGTGTGAGTGAGAATAAGGTCAAGGACCAAGTATCATGTGTCCAACCTGGTGGAACTTGCAACCCATCTATTCTTGGGCACGCTTGTTGCAAAGGTTCAACATGCAAGATACCACACAGTGACCCCCAAGGCTTGGAGCTTCTGGTAAATGCGTCGTGGGTTGACCAAGTTTGCAACCCATCTGCAAGAATTGTCTGTTGCAAAGGTTTATCATGTAAGCCAGATGATCCTATATACTAATGCATGCATTTATCGATGCGGCTTAGTAGCTTAATTATGTATTACTACTAAATAAGATGTACTGGATGGGGTTCTTATCCTTGTTCAGGAATATTGTTATGGGTACGTATTTGGAGGGATTTTGTGTATTTGTATTTGTGAGGTGAAATTTCATTTCGATAAATAAAAGAAAATTTCTTGTTTATATGTACACTCAACTATATTTTTAACTTTGATTATTATGTTTTTTTTTTCTGAACAAAAGGTAAATAACTTCATATCACTTGAAACTTAATCCCTTCCGTGGTACAAGCTAGCTAACCTCATATCATCTAAATGGGAAGCCACCTTCTAGGAAGGGTTCCTTACCCAAGTAATGCTCAGTTTGTACAGAATTTACTCATGTCATATTTGTTTTTGCTACAAGCATTCAAATTCAGTCTTGCATGCACAATTTCTTTTACTCTTCTGCTGGATGCCTCTGCATTAGGTTGTTTTTGCTGAAAAATGCTTTCATTCCTATCCTACCTCAGCTGATAGTATATAGCTGTTCTTATGCAAATGGCCAAAGTTTTTTGTTCTTCATTCCATTTCCTGAGGAGTAATTTCCTGTTCCAAGTAGGTTGCCATCCAAAAGCAAACCAGGTCCAGAATTTCTAACTTCTGTAGCATGCTGGCAATTGTAGAATAAATGCTCTATTGTTTCTTCCTCCAGCACCAGCAGACATCTGGGGAGTAAGCTCACCAATCAGTAGTTTTCAGGTGGTAGATATGTACCCATTTGACCCAAAGTGTGTCTTTCTTTGCAGCTATAGCCTAGATATGCTTTTCCATAAGTGAGCTTTGATTATTGTGTTTGTTAAAGTCTAATACGTACAAAATTTGACTTAGAGTTTTCAGTACAATTAGACAAACCTACAATATTAATTGCATGAATTCAAAAGGAAAGAGGGAACATATACATTCATACACACTTTCTCTCCCTACAAGGATCACCGCGTAGCGCACACCTGCTACATATAGAAACGAGTGTTATAGTTATAACATCATCTGTCCACTCAAATGAATTATATGATAGTTTTAGATTTATGACAAGGCTACCGACAACAACTTCTAGTATTGTTCCCGTTTTCGCAGGGTTTAGGTTACCATATATAGTTAAGTCTATAATTTTAAAATCAGGTTGAAGTAAAGTCTATGATCTGCTCAATACTTCTGCTGTGGACATAAAACAAGCAAACCCGATGATCCCTCATTGTCATGTAGGAGGTCTGAGAAAATGTGGTGCCTAGAGTTCTCCTAGTCATCTAATCGACCCATAAATTCTAAAATATTATGTAACATTACATAATAAGATGTAATGATAGATATAAGAATCAACTCGATCAAAAATTTAAACGAATTATTAGATGTTCGGGATAGGTTAATTATATAGTTTAAAATGCTTCACACATGAATTGCCTTTAGAGCATGTTTGGTTGGATGTAATCAAAATGATAATGTAATCAAATTGGTAATTGTGATTACATTACCATATTTGATTACAACTTTATAATGCAATCAAAATTGCATTGTAATCACATTAACCTCTACCTATGCAATTACAATTACTTAGATATCTACTAAACAATTATCATTACATCCATCTTCGTGATCAAATTTTAATACACTTGCAATAATTTTTCTTTTCTCTCTCTCTCTCCCTCTCTATTCGATATCTTTTCTCTCTCTCCTCCTTGCAAGCAAAAAATTCATCTATTTGAGAAGGAGGTTGATTTTCTTTCTTTTATTATCTTAATACATGAAATGATCGGTTGGTCATTAAGAGAAAAATTTAACTTTAATATTTTGGATTCAAAATTTAACTATTTAATTACAAAGATAAAATAAGCTTAAATTAAAATTTTTAGATCAAAATTTTTTACTTGTCAACATTTATATTTAATTCAATAAATATTTATCATCAATAAAATAATTTCAGTTGGTATTTTTTATCAATGAAAAAACTCAAAACTTAATTATATGATAGAAGAGATTAAAAAAGCTCAAATATAAATGTAAAGTTTAAAATTTTATTATTTGGATAACATTTAGCTTCACTATAACAAACATTTATCGCCACTAGAATAATCTAATTGATCTTTCTTGTCATCAAAAAAATTTAAAAATAAGAAATATGATAGAAAAGATTTTTAAAAGTTTCAAATATGATTTCGAATTTGAAATATTTTCATGTGAATAACATTTATCTCTATTACGATATTTATTGCCATTAGAATAATATAGTTGCTATTTACCACAAAAGAAATAAAACTTGATATTTTGATGATTTTTTTTAAAAGTTTAAATCTAAATATGTAGCTTAAATTTTTATGTAGATAACATTTATCGCTACTACAATAATTGAATTACTATTTTTTGCCATTAAAATAATTCATTACCTTTATGATTACATTATACTTTTTATATAACCAAACATGGTAATGTAATAGTTGTCTTATTATATTCCATACCTAATATTACATTACATAGTTCATTACATTACACCTTTATTACATTAAATCCAACCAAACGCTACATTAGAATTAGAGCTATATGCTATAAAAATTCCTTCTCACCTTATGCAATAATTTTACAAGGAGACTATCGACATTCTAACTTAGGACCTGTGGTTCATAAACGTCCCGAAACCGTGTACAAATACCAACTCAACTGAAAAATAAACCAATATAAAGGCTTAAAAAAATAAAATGATATACTCTTAACAAATCACATTCTGATTGTGCTATCTTATCCATGTTGGGGCTATGTATTGATTCGTGAGGGCATTGTTGATTGGTCATTGTGTGGATTCTTATCCTTCCGCAATATTTGTTGGGGCTATGTATTGGTTCTTCTGACACTTTATGTTTATATGTTTGCCATCCTCCCAATAAATAAAACAAAGTTTCTTATTTACATATTTTAGTTGTATTTTTTATCTGTAGTGATTAAATAATCTGTTGAAATATTAAAGAAAAAATTATTATTTAAATCATTTAAACATGCAATCTAACAATAAAAATGTCTTACTTCAACCCAAACTAATATAGTATATGATATAAAATTATAAAATTTTTTAATATTAAAATTAATTAATTAGTTGTGAATCTTTAGTATTTATTAACTAGGTTGATCAGTATAAATGATACTCTAATTTAGTTAACTCTATTGGTAAAAAATATATTTATTAATTTTATAATTTTAAAACAGTTTGCCTAGTTTGAAAGTAATAACACCCTTTAACAATTCAATTGTATTATTTTTTTCAATATTCTAGTGTAATTTATATACTTAGTGTCTTATAATAAAATATTTATGTAATTTTATTTAAAAAACACTAAAAGGAAATAGGGCAGCTTTATCTAAATATATGGACGTGGACCATCTGCGCTCATTTTAAAATCAACACGTCGGCATCTCCTCAATGCTATTAAGCACGTGCCAATTTTAGTATCCTTGTGAGTTGTGATGAAAAAGATGAACGATGAACGTTGAACGTTGAACTTCGAATTTCGAATTTGATATAGACCCTGGTGTTCATGAGCAAAATACCAAAATTGAGAATTCATTGATGAGTCTAAGTTAAATGATTTTCGGATGAAAATAATATAAATTTTGGGGTATTGGATAAAAGTAATATAATTTTTTTGCACGTCAGGCATGAACTTAAATTTTATTTAAAGTTAGCATAATATTTTTAAATTGAGGATTTGTGATCGACGTGGACGGTAAAGTTGAAGATTCGACTTTAATTTTTTTTCTGGTTAAATATAGGTTTGCTTACGTATTAATGCAAATATAAAGTTAAAGCAAATCTTTAACTCCATTGTCCACATCAGCGACTTCACCTAACACGTCATCGCTCGACCGAGTTATACAACCTCTTAATTCGGTGGTGTTACGTTAACGTTAAATTACATTAACGTTCATATGAATGACGTTCAAGTAAAAATTTGTATTATTTTCATCCAATATGCTTAAAATTCATATTACCTTCATCTGAAAATCCTTAAGTTAATTAAAATTTTAAGAAAAATTTGTGGGGAGTACTTGCTCCTACCTTAGGTTTTGGGTCTTTTCAGCATGCATTTAGATTTTAAACGAAAAAATTTTAAGGAAAAACAATATATAGCTTACTCTATTTATAGCTTAACACAATATATATGTGTTCAGTAATTGTACTATTTTTCTTCGCAACTGTTTTTTCTTCAACCTCTTTCGGTGCATGATCTACAAAAAGGAAAAACAAATAAAAGAAGTGTTTGGAATTTCGGACAAGTTGTACACGCAAATCTATCATGAATGGCCTCTGTGTCGCCGGTGCCAACTTAGAGTTATTAGAAATGTTGGGATTTTGGAGTTTAATGAGTTGTTTGGGCTTAGGAATCACAAGTTATATGGGGCGGCACGACCATGCAAGAATAGCACGATTAAGCTAAAGCAAGGAGCAAGCTGAAAACGCATGGCAAGGATGGACAGAATCATGGCACGCTCGTGTCATGTTGTTTCTTCTTGACTGCTTTGTTTTTTTGTCCGTTTCTTTAGTTTTTTCTTGTAGTTATTGCACAGTTAATGTGTGTAATTTCTTGTAATTGCTCAGTTAGGTTATTTTATTGAGTGTATCCTCCATTGTTGTAGTAAGAAAGTAATCAGAGAAAGATGTAAGCTAAGAAAAAGCTAGAATGAAATCCTTGTAAAACTCGATTTTGTAGTACATCGGTTCGTGTTTTTTTTCAATTTGGATTTTTTACGTTAAAAAATCTCGTGTCTTATTTTATTAATTTTTTATTTATTATTTAAGTGAGGTCCGATTCTAACAAGAAACTCTCATTTGATCCTTTGGCGTAGTTCTTCCAGATTGAGCCTTCCATGATTACCCATAATCCACTCAACAAGCAATTTTGCTCTAATCTATTTCTAAAACAAGGGATCACGGCCACTGCTGAAATTTCTAAAGGTGGTGAATACACACGCAAATTTTCAAAGGTGGCGGGACTATTATTATTGGAAATTTCTAGAGCATGCTCTAAAAATGTACCGTTCTTGGAGTGTATAGAATGCAGTCCAAGTAGTATAATTATTGGAAAATTATAGGAAAGGATCACATCCAAAGCTTAATTATTGGAAATGTTTCAGCTTTTCTTCTTTTTCTCATAAATCACAAAAAGACCATTTTGTGACTTATTAATTAGCACTTACTCTTTGTTCTTTAGAGTGCTTAACATAGGCGGGAAAGAGTGATTGAGTGTGACTAAATATTAGATAAGAGTCGATTTTTTTAGAAGGAGTGTGGTTGAGTGTAGATTCCCTAATGTAATTTAAAGCAGGTGGTGAGTAGTTGAAGGTGGGTGCGTGAGAATAATAGTCAGTGTGAGAAGAGTGTATATGAGAGTGATTGGGTGTGACAAAACATTAAGTTATGTTGGATTCTTATCAATTCCCAATATTTATTAGGGCTATGTAGTGGACTTGTATAGTACATTAGGGACTTTTTTTAATGTGCAGATTGTATATTAATTGAAATCGATGACATATTTGAAAAAATTCTTAATGTGCAGATCGTATAAAAGTATAATAGTATATGTAAATACTTCGTACTGTTCGGAAAAATGAGTCTGTTTGAGTAGCGGATAGATTGTTTGTGTAGGTGATAGTTGATTAGGTAGGCGATAGACTGTTAGATTTTAGTTGTTAGCGGATAGGCTGTTCAATTGAGCGGTTGAATAAATGTGTTCGGTAAATTTAGCGGTTGAGTTAGTCGATTATTGTAAATTGACGTAAAAGGATATAAATAATTTGTCAAATATAAATGAATGAAGGGTTTTTTTGTCAAAAAAATATGAAACACTACTTTCAAATGTGAAAAGCTAATATTCTTAGCTTTTCAAAAACACTACTTGAAACGCTAAAAGCTACTGCAAACGCTAGTTAAAACACTACCTTACCGAACGCTAATATTTAGTTGATTAGTGTTTTGACTTGGTCAAAACGCTAAAAGCTACTTCAAACGTTCGTTACGAACAGGGTCTTCCATAATCTCATATTTACTTGTAAAAAATATCATTTCTCTAGTCTAACATTATTGTCAAAATCTACTTTTTTTTAAAAAAATTGACATTGTTTTTGTTTGTTAAGTTTTTGTTTGTTAAAAGACCCATTTTCACAATATTGTAAACAAATTTAGTGGTTATTTTTGCTTTTTTTTTTTAAATTTAAGGAGAAAGGGTGTCATTTTTATTTTAAAAATAAAAAAATCAGACAATATGTGTCTTGTCTTTTTTTTTTTAATCACCAATACGTATCTTAATTTGTGGGAAACACTATACGTATCTCTATACTAAATGAGTGGGAAAAACTATAAAAACAAGTTTTTGGAATTTTTTCAATAGAAAATATATTGTGTACGTGGAAATATAAAAGTGGAAGATATGACAGATATGAAGCAAAGTAGTCACTATAAATAAAGGCATTGGCATGCATGAATGAACCAAGCAATTTTAAATTATCATTAAGTTCAATTGCACTACTCAAAGTAAGAGAAATGGAGAAGGCTTCATTCAACCTCCTCAGTCTTGCTGTCTTTGCCCTTCTGATCGGTACAATAGGTAACACATCAACACCTACATTTTCAATCTTCTATCTTGTATTTTACCACACGATCTGTTTTCCGACTTTTCTTAATTGATTAATCCTATCAATTTTTAAAAATAACATGCTTTACTATGACACTAACATATAAATGTCTATAGTTCCGAGGTTTGGAGAAGCGAGAATGGTGATGGACGAAGTGGCGATCGAGAAGATCAATTATGTGCCACGAAAGGCTGTGGCAGATGAGGACTGTGTAAACGAGCTGCGTGGCATTTGCATTATATCTAAAGGAATTGATTGCTGTCAGGGCTTGCGCTGCGTCACCCCGGGAGACGATGGTATTATAGGACAAGCCGGGCTGTGTCTACCTTCTGTCTCTCCTCCGAAAACCTCCAAGCCCTACTGATATGAATATATATATATATGCATGTGTGTACTCAATAAACCACCAAGTCTCATCCTCTTGTCATAAGATAGGATATGATGTAATCAACTTTACTATCTTTCCCCATATATAAAATAAAGTAAAATTTGCTTGTTGATTTCAGTTGTATTATTTTCAAAGTTGTGTGGTCATACATCATATGAGAGAAGCCGCCTACATATCTACCAGTTATTTCCCTTAAATAAATTAAAAAGGACATATAATTAAATTTAATGAGGTTCTGCTATTCCAAAATCAATTAATAAAAAGCTTAAATATATTAGTAAAATATATGCATAATTCATTTATTTTTTATGTGATAAACAAATCATATATTTTAATATATGCATAAGAAGGCTATTTATTTAATTTAACCAATGTAAATCTTTGCATACTTGAAATTTAAGATTGTCACATATGAAATTTGTGTTTTTATTAATTTGGGTTGGAATATCACTTCACTTGTATAGTCTTAAAATTTAACACAAATTAGACATGAATCTCTTAACACATGTTAACTTGGAGAACACACAAACATGATAATGATGCACACGCATATCTTGCATATATGCAATACTTCTTCATTTCACATTACACGTTACTTTAGTTAAGTTTGTTCGTTTCACAATATCCATCGCTTTAAAATCTCAGCGATACATTAGTGACTAGTTTATCAATTTTGTCCTTATTAATTTTTTTTTCTTCTTAAATTTGTTGCTAATATTTGAGTGTATAGGTCAAACTTTTTGGGGAGATTTTGATTCTTTTTGTAAAGAAAAGGAGAGAAATGGGTTTCTGCTAATTTTGATTAATCTAGGGTTTTATCCATTGCGTTAAAGCTCTTGTTGAACATCGAGCTCCTCCTCTCCAAATTATGTACTTTTTTTTGTGTTCTTTTGGTAGTTTTCAGACATTTCTTAGGGCTGATTCAGATGAATTTTTGTATTCTAATAGAAAAAGAGAAAAATAGTAAAATAATATCCAGAAAACGAATGAAAAGAAAGAGTAATGACGTGAAGGAAAGGGAAAAAATTATGTGAGAAAGAGGAAACAATTGTCAAATAATGAAAATGTAAATGCCATTAAAAATCAACGTTACCTCGTACTTTTATTTAACGACAAATATAATTCCACTATTACACAAAGTGTACTAGTGATTCATAACTCATAAGTAGGACCAAAAAAAAAAAAAAAATTGCTAGTGTCTTCTAAAACATAAAGTGTGGGGCCTATAATTAATGTTATGTTGTAGACTTTCGAAGATGTTAAAATTTAATAACACGGTAGCCCTAAATTCTTTAATTTTAATTAAAAATATGCCAATTACCATAAAAGCAAATAAGAATGAATTGTGCTCAAAGTAGTAGTAATAATTTAATAGCTGTCTTTTGCAAGTTTTTTTCTGGGTAGTTCTCACATCTTTAATAAATTGTAGCCTTTTATGACATCTTCTTGATCTTTTGATCAACTAAATATAAACAAATTTTAAAAAATTTGAAGACATCATGAAATATGGAAAATTACAATTTTTTTTATTTTTTTAATAATAAATTAGAATAGAATTGAAGACATCATGAAATATCGGGTCCAATCCCATATAATATATATAAGTGATCTAACGGATGGATAGCATATACCTCCCCCCAAAAAAATTGTTAACGAGGCTCTAATATATGTTAATTAAACTAATTTTTTTATATCTATCACTTTATAATCTTAGTATGATTAATTTTTCTAATTTTTTCATTAATTTTTTATTTTTAATAAAACTTTGGTGCAATTTACTCCTTAATCTTTATAAATTTTGTATTTATTTAACATTCTTACAAAATTTAAAAATAATGAATATTTTAAAATAAAAAAAGTATTAAATTGACTAATTATTGTCGATCATGTTTCTTTCAAACCACACCTCAACAAGTGGACCAAGAAATAATGAACGTTTGTCTTTGGATTCAATTCACTTAAGTCCAACAATCACTAAAGTAATTGTGGCATAACTTGCCCATCATAACATCCATTGGTCATTGTCTTTTTCATCACGAGTGTACTGGAATTAAGGGGGCTTTAGACATGTGCTAATTACATACACCTATTATTAAGGAGATGTCAACATTTTTTTGATAATTGATTAACCTTTAAAAGAGGTAAAAAAAAAGGATAAAAATAACCATTATCTAGTAATACATCTTATTTAGATGATTTAAACTTCTATAGACATCTTAAAATCGAAGAACACCTCATTTCTGAAAATGTAGAACATATCCCTGAATTTTGGATTGTTGTAAATTGTAGTTTCGACATTTGGAGGAGCTGAGCTGGTGATGGAACAAGCCGTGAACACGGCTTATGGGCACAAAGCTGAACAATGCAATAGCTTGGGTGAAATCTGTGGTCCATTCTCGGGAATTCAGTGCTGTTCGGGATACTTTTGCGTAGCACAAGCAATATGGCCACCGATTGACGGTAGATGTTATGGTTCAGGCCAATCTCAAAATAATGCATTCAAGTTGAAGTTGAACCACCGAGGTCTGATTTGGTGAACAAGAAACTCCACCTACCTATTCATCCATCCATATATCTTATTATGGGAGGATGAAATCTTATAACAAGATGCAACGGTTCATGTACGACTTTACGTACTGCCTGTGGTGTTATGAAATAAATGTATTCTTATGATGATGTATGGTTTGTAAAATAATACAGGTTTAGTAGGCCATCTGAACCTGATAATTATCATGTAAAAAAATGTTGTGAAATAAATAGTTATTGTTATGAGTAAAAGTTAATTTCTTGTACTTGAAAATTTTAATAAGGTACCATGTCAAGAAGATAGAATTGGTGGGCTGGAGGTAAATCCTAGGGACTTTCAGGATTTCCATGAATGCATTAATAATTAGCTTGGGCAGAGATACACATGGTGTAATAACCATATTGATGGCACTAGAATTTATTCTAAAATTGATAGAGGTTTTGGGCATGTTGAATGGCTAAATGCTTATGGTAATATTCCTGTTCAGTTCTTGGCACATGACATATCAAATCATAAACCTATATGAGTCCAACTTGCGCAGATAATTTACTAAGAGAATGGACAAGTTTATTTACTACAACATGTGGAGTACTTTTCAGGTTTTTGATCCTTTGATTCAGCAAATCTAGAATAAGCAAATAAAAATTGTAGCATGTTTCAGATATGTCAAATACTTCAGCAAGTTCAGAAAGGCCTGCCTACTCCGTTCTTCATATCGGTCTATTGTAATGATCGAGCTCTTTTCGTGATTTTATTTTCATCTTTCCAAATCTTTTTCTAGATTGGTACCCAATTATTTAGGAATTGAAATTTGGTTTCCTGATTTTCAACCCTACAACCCACACAAAATATATGTATTACTTGTGTTTATGTCAAACCCTCCATTCGGAAGTCCACTCTATGGAGAGGAAGAGGACTTCTCCTTTCCCATTGATGAAGCCCCCAATGATCCACTACTAGAAAATTGACGAATAGCGGCAGAAATTTGTTAAATAGCGACTGAAATTTTGAAATTAGCGACGGATTTACCGGGTTGCTAAAATTTAGCGACGGAACAGCTGACGGAATACACTTTCCGTCGCTGAATTTAGCGGCGGAATTTCCAGTAATTCTGTTCGCTAATCCATTGCTGATTGGTCGCTGATCCATCACTAGTCCGTCGCTAATCCATCGTTGATCGGTCGCTAATCGTCAGCCGATCCGTCGCTATTCCGTCGCTGTTCCATCGTTGCTGCAGGCAGAATTCGCCAAGAGCTTTTTCTAATTTTTCGTTAACCTAGTACAACAAAATGTGAATGGATATATAAATTCAACATTTACATATGTGACAATTACATTTGACATTTACATATGCCATAAAGTAGTCCTCCAAGTTGGATATACAAATCCAACATACATTTCACAATCATTAACAATCCAAACATATTTACAACCAATTCACAAGTTCACAAAAACAACCATATAAAAGTTCACAACCAACCATAAACACATTATCCAAAAGTTCACAAAATGTTCACCAATACATAAAAGTTCCGATCATAACGAATTCGGGGACTCTCACTCTTCCTCTTCCTCTTGTGTTTGTACTTGGTCTACGGTGAGATCCAAATGCTTACCGAGATTTCATAAGTTCGGTGAAGCGTGCTATTGGCTCAGCTGAAACTGTCCACCTTTTCTTTGAGTTGCCTATTTTCCAACCCAAACAAATGAGCATGCTCAATCCATTGATGTAACTCGAAGTTAAGTTATGCACTCGTTGCTCTTAAATCCGAGTCATTTGGAGTAACAACTTTCGGTGATTTGAAGGACATGGTGGTTTTTAAATTTTTAGCATCAAATCCAAGTCCATAAATACGACCTTTCTTGTTCGCATTGGCTTTCACCCACAACTCATATTGTGAAGGGGTGGACACATGATCCTTAGAAGAGTTGAGGTCATCGGTAGAAGGTTGAGTGGGTTGAGTGTTTTGCAACTCTTCCCATTCTTTTTCAAACTTTTCCTGAATAATATATAAATTTTTGAGGCATGTAACTATCACATGTTGTCAAAGAAGACCTTATATTGAAAAATATGAAAATTACATATATAAGGTAACTCACATAAATAGCCTTCGATTTACGGTCAACCTATTCATCCTTTTTTGTCTTGTGGGTTCGTGAAAATAGTTGGATCGATAGAGGAAGAACTCCTTTAAGCTCCTTCATCTAAATACAAAAAAGTTAGTAGACATTCAATTTGCTAATATGAACATGTTAATAGTTGCATGCATAATCACTAAAGGGGTATGTATCATTCGCCGCTTATGCTCCGTCATAGGGATTGAGCCACAAGTATGAAGTGATGAACCAAGTCCACCTTGAACAACATTGTGGTTTTTCCGAGCTCGCTCACGTAACTTCATGTACTCAAGCAATTTCCCAGATATTCTAACAACTCTCACCAGTAATTGTCACCCAACCATTTCGGCTTCTTCTTACTTTTCCTTGCTTTCGAGCATGAAGTCCTTCAATCGATAACTTCTTTTCTTCTCAAAATTTCTTCCGATTTGGACTTCATCGGTTGGAGACCAAGTGTAAAATTTCTGCATAAATGAAAAAGTAGTTTATAAGTTATGAAATTATAATATAATCCTCAAACATACACAATAAGTCATTATGTTACCTCAAATTCGTAAAACTAAAGATTTGTCATTACCTTGAACTCGGAAAACCAAATATCACGTTGTGATCGAGGAACTTTACCCCATGTAGGCCATGCTTTATCATACTTGCTTTGGAAGATGTGGGAAATCGTGCCCACCACTCGTATCAATGGGGAAAAACCTAATCAAGAAACATACAAAACAGCTTAGTTATAATATTCTACTATTAAGCTTAATTTATTTTATTACTTATTATCACACTTACCCTTCACCATCCGGCTCAATCCAAATCTTTTCCTAGTTGCTCTTAATCGTGTTTAATTACTCTAAAATTGTGTTTTATTGTCTTAATATTGTTTGAAAGCGGTGAGTCACGTGAAATTGTGGGTTGACGTACGTACTAAAATTATATAATTTATTTCATTACGAATTAATAAATGTTTATAGGTACGAGATAATTATTTGAACATTTTTAAATTCATAAAGATATACATATGTCGGAACAACGAAATTTTGAGCTAGAAAGATTAATCGATATGCTTAATAGAAAAAAAAAAGAGAGAAGAAGAAGTTGCTTGGAATGTAATGGCGGTGCGAGAAATGAAACAAAAGGGGAGGGGGCCATTACTTGGAAATGAAAAACCCGAGTCTCACAACTCTATCCTCTCTCCTCCATCACTTCCCTTCACAATCTTTCTTGCCACCACCAGCCAGCCACCGCCGGTCTGTCGCCGCCACCAAGCCTCCACCGGCGCCTCCACCGACACCTTGCTGCCGCCGCCAAGCCTCCTCCCCACCTTTCCACTGTTCGCATCGGCGAGGCGGACCCTGCCCTGCCGCTGCTCTTGCCGCGCGGACCCGCTGCCGGTGCCGTTCCTCGGCCGCCGTCGCTGCCCGATGCCGCCGTCGCCGCCTGACGCCGCCACCTCGACACCCCCAAGCTCCACCACTCGAATCTCCATCATCAATTTTCATCTCTAACCTCTTTTGAGGTATATTTCTAACCCTCAATTTCTAAGTAAATTATATCCCAAATTCATGTTATAATCGAATAATTAGACAAGTAAATGTTGTAATTTAAGTTGTGATTGAGTTTTGCATTGATTGTGGTGGAACCGGAAATTGATTTGGGTTTATTTATAATTGTGAATGTGCTCGTTTAAGTTTTATGTGAATATGAATAAATTGTTTGGTGGTGGAAGAATTGGAAGAAAAATATTGAGGATGATTGAAATATGAGCATATGTATAATTTTGGGAGTTAGTTTCAAGAATGTGTAAATGAGACCGAAGACTCGGACACTCGCTCTATATCTTTCCGAGTCATGCAAAAGGAATCGGGTATAACGATGTCATTTATATAGAGTTTTGATTCCAAGGCATTCTCTCGTGTCTTAGAAACTTACTTGAGTTAAAAAGTATCTTTTCTATGCGATTCGGCCTTTACATATCTCTTTAATCGCTTTCGCTTAGCAAGTCGAAAACTTGTTCTTTATTCCGAGTCCACTCTCACTCGTAGTCTAACTTGTGGCTATTTACTCTATTGTTTGCAGAATCGGCATTCGTAGTTCATTTCATGCTTAGTCTATATCAAGTTTTTCTATCTCTACTATTTGATTAGAACTTGATTCCTTGCTTAAGACTAAGTATTATGGAATTCCGAGTATCATGAATATTAGACTCTGAAAATTCCATTTCCTCTCCGACTCGTATAATCTGTTGGTTAATTATCATGATTATTTTATTATCTCGTGTCTAACCTTGGACCAAAGTACTCTATACTTTGAGAACCGAAGGTGTTTTACTTTTGTAGGTTATTCAATCGAGGATATCTTTTCAAACTACAAAAGTAGCCGGCTCGTAACGTCAAATCACCAAGCAGATATGGCTTTTCACCTTCCTCGCTTTAGTCCTGTAAGATTGTGTCGAAACTGCTCGCTTCCATATCCGGAAAACTGAACGTCAAGCTTAACGGTGGTTTTCACCACACTTTTCAAGACACAACCAATGGTTTTGGGACTTCCAAGAGAGTTAAACCGTTGTCCAACGTCCATATTTCAACGGATACTTTCCGAGTGACTCGTAAAGCCTTTCACAACTGGCCACAGAGGACTCTCGGTCAGCAGATGAAGATAACGGCTACTCGCCCGGTCATCTATAAATGGAAGCCACTTCACAAGACTTGAAGGTTGCCGAACATATTGTCTATACACTTACTTGATAGAAGTCATTGTATTTACTCTCAATCTTCAACTTACAACTCCCACTCGTAATTCATTACTTTCGAGTTGTAAGGTCTTGTACTTCGTTACAAACACTTCTTACATTCTTTGTAAGGTCCCTTGACTAAGCCGTAAGGGTTAACTCAGCTTAGTTGTCCCTAGCTGTAAGGGTTATCTCAGCTAGGAAGTACTAGATCGGATAAGGGAATTTCCGAGTCTAGGAAAACTTGTATAGAGTTGTCCAAGGGAGCAACTCGGGTTCGACCAAGTTCACGGTATTTTGTGGACTCAAAATAGTGGATTTGACTTCGTGTCCGGATTGACACGGGCCGTGGTTTTCCGCCCCGGGAGGGTTTCCACGTAAAATCTCTCGTGTTCACTTTCCGAGTTCATTCTAGGCTCGCATGACCCTTAGTGCTCTTGCTTTTCCGATTCACCGACTTCGAGTCCAACCTTTTCGACTCGTCTTTAGACTCGTAATCTGTCTTTGCAACATTTCGCACAAAAGTGCGAATTTTCTAAAAGAATTTTCTATCACCCTATTCACCCCCTCTAGGGTGACTCGGATTCTCCCCGAGCAAACCTTCAATTGGTATCGTAGCCTAGCCTTTTATAAAGGATCTAACAGTCCAAAGGTTTAAAGATCGGATGGCTCGTAACACCGGAGAGTTCGACGAAGGTAGATCTTCCAACAGTGCCACCAAAATTCAAAGGTTCAAATTTCGGTCACTGGAAGAAGCCGATGGAATGTTTCCTTATGGATCACGACGAAGAAGTATGGGAAATCATACAACAAGGAAACTACATTCCAACGAAGACAGATGAATTCGTAATGCTTCCAAAGACAAAGGCCGAGTTCACGCCAGCAGGCGAGAGAAGTTCGAAAGAACTTCAAAGCCATGAACATCCTCATGTGCGCCATAAGCTCGAAGAATATAATCGAGTCTCTCGCTCGTGACTCGCTAAAGAGGTGTGGGACACTCGGTCAACACCTACGAAGGTACAAGTCAGGTGAGACAAGCGAAGATCGCCCAAGATCTTCACAAATATGAGCTTTTCAAAATGGAGCCGAAGAGAACATTACTCGATGTTCATACGCTTCACCGAGATCACCAACAATCTCAAATCTTTGGGAAAGAAAATCTCCCATGAAGAAATGTGCCGGAAAATTCTCGTAAGCCTACCCAAGAAACGATGGGGTCCGAAGGTAACCGCCATAGAAGAGGCTCGTAACCTCTCACTCTTGAAGCCGACGAGCTCATTGGAAAGCTTCGACTCATGAGATACATCTCGGAAGAAGAAGATGCCGAGGGTACTTCCAAAAGGAACATCGCGCTTAAAGCCTCGTAATCCAAAGAAGCAAGTCCAAGCTCCTCCGACTCGAAGATGATCCCATGGCACTCATTGCAAGAGGCTTCAAGAGAATGATGAAGCACAAAAGATGGGACAAAAGACCAAAAGAAGAATTCTACAAAAAGGACAAGAGAGACAGAAAAGGTAAGTTTTCTTCATCCTCAAAGTTATCTTTGTCTAAGAATTCTCGAATGTTTCGAATGTGGCAAAGAAAGATCACATAGTCAAGGACTCGTCCAAAACGAAGAAGGGACAGGAAGAAGAAAAAGGCCATGATGGCAACATGGAGTGACGAGGATTCATCCGAAGACGACGAAGACTCGGATGACTCGAAGTGTCCGATGGCAATTTCGCCTCGTAAGCCGAAAGAGAGTCGACTCGGACTCGCACAACGAGGAAACCGATCCTCAAGAGGTAATAAACTACTTCCTCAAATTCTCCAAAGTTGATTTAGCTAAATACATCTTTACTTTGGAAGAAAAGTCCAATTCCGATTCTTCTCATTTCAAGGAACAACTTGAGTCAATCACTACCGAGAGCACCTTTTTAAAAATGAATTGGAAAACCGAGACTCACACTCGGAGAACTCAAGACAAGTGCTCAAACTAATGAGACCGAGTCCGAGTTACTCAGAAAGAAAATGAGCAATCGAAACGAAGCTCATTGAGTCTCAAGATCTGGTTTTGAAGTTTTCTCAAGGACGTAAGAACCTTGATATGCTCTTAGGATCACAATGTGTCTCATTTCGAAAAGAAGGTCTTGGTTTCAACAAAGAAGAAGAATCTAATTCTTACTCGTAATTGTTCAAAAGGATTCCGTAACCGTTAAGTTCAAAAAGGCTAAGCATGGTCCCATTCACAAAAATGAAAGGAGGACTAAACCCGCACCTATTTACAAAAAGAAACCATTTTCCTCTCGTTTCAAAAGGAAAGGTTTTTAAAAGGAAAGAGACACAGACTCGCTTCTCCGAAAAGAAGGAGACTCGTAATCGACTAAAACCAAAGTCATTCAAATCTGGGTTCCGAAGCACCTTCTTCCTCGTAAAAGGACCACAAGTAAGGAATGTTACTGGGTTCGTTAGAGGAAGTGAGAAGGGTTAGATTTTCTCTGCTTTGCAGTGTCACTCGTAAAAGATCAAAAGGACACCGGTACCTGGACAAGTGGTTGTTCTCGACATATGTCGGTGACCAAGGACTCTTTTCCGAGCCGGAGTCATATAAAGGAGGAAAGGTGACCTTTGGTGATGACAAAGAAGGGCAAGATAGTGGGCATTGGGAAGATTGGTAATGGAAACAATCTGGTGAGCCCAGCCTACCTTGTCAAAGGACTTAAGTACAACTTACTTAGCATCTCCCAACTTTGTGATAAAGGTCAAGAGGTAAAATTCACTCAATCCAAGTGCTACATCACGGATGAGACCACCAAAGAGGTAAAGCTCTCAGGTAAGAGATCGGTAATACCTACATCATCCCTCTCTCCGACCCAAGTCGAACTTATCATGTTTAAAAGCATTTCTTCAAGATGATTCTTGGACTTGGCATCGTAGATTAGGTCATATTAGCATGCATACTATCAAAAAGCTTGCATCTCTTGGTATGGTTAGAGGATTACCTAACCGTGCGTTTGAGAAGAATAAAGTATGTGAAGCATGCACCGTAGGGAAACAAGTCAGTCTTCATTCAAATCTCTCAAGACAGCTTCCACATCCAACGTGCTTGAATTACTACACATGGACTTATGTGGTGAAGTCCCCGTGAAGAGTCTCTGAGGTAAATCTTACATACTTGTTATTATTGATGATTTTTCAAGATTTACCTGGGTGTGTTTTCTCAAGCATAAGAATGAGGCCTTTAAGGAGTTCTCGCAAGCTCGTAGAAAGATTCAAGTTGAGTCTCGTACTCGATTCAAAAGATTCGAACCGACCATGGAAGGGAGTTCGATTACTCGGAATTCTCGTAGTTTTGTGACAAGAACGGAATTTCTCATAACTTCTCAAGCACCCGTAACTCCTCAGCAGAATGGAGTAGTTGAGAGAAAGAACAGAACCCTTGAAGAAATAGCAAGGACGATGATGATTGAACACAACTTGCCTTACTATTTCTCGGGCGAGGCAAGTAAACACAGCCTAACTACACTCTCAATCGATGCCTCATCGGACCCATTCTCAAGAAAACACCTTATGAGCTCTACAAAGGAAGGAAGCCAAATATTTCCTATTTCGGATCTTTCGGATGTAAGTGCTTTGTCCACAACAACGGTAAGGATCATCCGACCAAGTTTGATGCTCTGGTCGACGAAGGAATTTTTCTAGGTTACTCTTCTCATAGCAAAGCTTATCGTATATTCAACAAGAGAACTAACAAAGTGGAAGAAAGTATCCACGTAGTGTTTGATGAGCTTGAACAGGGAAAACCAAGTGAATCTTCATACTCGAACCGAAGCTCGTAAAGGATGATGACGAAGATGAGTCTATAAAGACTCGAAGGAGACCACTCGTAACGAGGAAGCTCGTAATGAGACAACTCTGGAGGTCGCTCGTAACGAGCAAGTCAATGAAGAAGATCACTTAGAGCAAGCTTCGAAGATCAAGCAATTCAACCAACAAACCCGGTGAATCAAAGAACTGGTAAAGCATTCAAATTTACTTCCAGTCATCCCCAAGAAAACATTATTTCGATATCAACAAGTGGGGTAAGAACTCGTTCTTCTCTTCATAATCTATGTGCATTCACCGCATTCATTTCACTAACCGAACCCAAAATGCACTAGAAGCCCTTAATGAACCCGAATGGGTAGAGGCCATGCAAGAAGAGCTGAATCAATTCGAGAGAAACCAAGTCCGGACTCGACCAACCGACCTTCCGACCACCCAGCTATAGGAACCAAATGGGTTTTCAAAAACAAACTGGATGAGGGTGGAATAGTAGTCGAAACAAGGCTAGACTTGTAGCTCAGTGGTTACAATCAAGAGGAAGGAATTGATTGTGGGGAAACCTTTGCACCAGTAGCTAGAATTGAAGCCATTAGAATATCGTTGGCATTTGCATCCCGCATGCATATTAAATTATATCAAATGGATGTTAAGTGTGCCTTTCTCAATGGTTTTATTGAAGAAGAGGTCTATGTCGAGCAGCCTCCTGGTTTTGAAAACTCGTAATTTCCAAATCATGTTTTCAAACTTCAAAAGGCTCTCTATGGTCTTAAGCAAGCCCCTAGAGCTTGGTACGAAAGACTCGAGCAGACTTCCCGGTTCAAAATGATTTTAAAAGAGGTCAGATCGACAAGACCCTATTCATAAAGACCAAAGGGAAAGATTTTCTCATTGTTCAAATATATGTTGATGATATTATTTTCGGTGCTACTAATGAATTTCCGTGCCAAGAATTTTCTCGAGTTGATGAGCCAAGAGTTCCAAATGAGTATGATGGGAGAACTCAATTTCTTCCTTGGGCCGCAAATCAAACAAGACAAAGATGGAATCTTTGTCCATCAATCAAAGTACACCAAGGAACCGCTGAAGAAATACAAACTTCAAGATGCAAAGCACGCATCTACTCCTATGAGCAAGCAGTATAAAACTCGACTCGGATGAAACAGTAAAGCAAGAGATCGAAACTCTATCGAGGTATGATTGGATCACCGCTATATCTTACTTCGAGCAGCACTGCACATAATGTTCGGTGTTTGCTTATGCGCAAGATTTCAAGCTAATCCAAAAGAATCACATCTCACTGCGGTGAAGAGAATATTCGGATATCTTGCAGGCACTCGTAGTCTAGGACTCGTGGTACTCCGGAGACTCGAACCGAGTCCGACCGGGTACTCGGACGCGGACTACGCAGATACAAAGTTGATCGAAAGAGCACATCCGGAGCTTGCCGCTTCGGGTCAATCCCTAATATCCCGGCACTCAAAGAAGCAAAACTCAGCAGCTCTATCAACCGCGAAGCTGAATATATTGCCGCTGGAGCTTGTTGCGCCGCATTCTCTCGGATAAAACAACACTTGAAGGATCTTGGACTAACTCTCAACTCTGTCCCAATCAAGTGTGACAATCAAAGCGCAACCGCATCACTAAGAATCTCGTCCAAGCACTCAAAAACAAAGCATATTGAAGTCGGTATCATTTCTTACGCGATCACTCGAAAAGGGTGACATTACACTTGAATTCATTCCTACTAATCTTCAATTAGCCGATATCTTTACTAAGCCTCTTGGTGAAGATCAATTCTGTTTTATTCTGAATGAGCTCGGTATGTTAAATGCTTAGTTTTGTGTTGTGACTCTTGAATATTTCGTGCTATGTGCTTTCGTTGTCAATAGCCATTAGTTCAGCTTGATCATGTGATACTCGGGCTGATAGTTATTTCGTGTTTCGAGTCACTCGGAGACTTTTCCGAGTCAAACTCGGACGTAAGAGAAATTTGGACATCAATTTTTCTCAAGCTATCTCTAGAACAATGGAGAGTTTCTGACTATAATTTCAAACTCTTTTTCTCTCTCTTTCTCGAGCGCCGCGATCGGATCTTAACCGCAGATTTCAAACTACCGATATCTCAACCGTTGAAGAAGAACTGTCACACCGGCATTAATGATCGATGGACGAGTGAGACAGAACGGAGTTACTTAACGGATAGTGAACGGGCGCGCGTACTCATTATAAATAACGTCTATCCATCTTTCTCTCGGTACTCTAAAACTCCTTCCCTCTCAAACGAAATCCCTCTCGCGGAAGTTTTCTACGTGAACAAGTGTTCCCCGATCGTCCGCGACGTCGAAGAAGCTCTCTTTCTCTCTCGTAAGTTTTCGATCGCTTCTCTTCCCATTTTCTTCTACCATTTTCGTTTTCTTCTCTTCTACACCTCCTTCTCTTTCTCTTTCTCTTTCAAAAAGTTTCATCTTTTCATCTCTCACAATGCCTAAAAGAGGAAACCATCCCGACTTTCAGTGTTTCTTCATCCTCCAAAAGCCTCGCTCCAACAAGCCGTAAAGCTCAACCCCTTCTAAACCCATTGTCACCCAAAGATCTTGCGCTGGACGACAAGTTCTTCCCAACAACTAAATTCTCCTCGGTTGTCTAATATCCAAACCACCTGAGTCTACTCTTTCTCGTGTTTCAGTGAGTTCATCTATCCCGAACTCGTGTCCGAGTTTTATACTCATCTCTCCCACTCGAAAATGTTCTAACCTCTCGGGTTCGTAACATTACTCGTTCGTATCAACACCTCTCTCCTTCACCGTCTGTTCAAAGTCTCTTCTCTCTTCTTGAACAAGCAACCCTATCCTTTCACTCGAAGTCGCCGACGACTTCTTTGAAAAGTTTGCTAAAGAATTCCCCGGGTCCGTAAAGAACTTTTCCGTGACTCGGTTGAAGTCGAAGCCGAGCTTCAGTGTTTCCCGCTGATGAGAACCTTCTTCTCACAAAGCATTCTAGCAAGGAGAACCCCAACTCCAAGCACCTCAAAGCCCTCTTCGATATCCCGGAGGGATACGAAGTCGACCTCTTCCCCTCCATCATTGAGCGGATGGCCGCCGTGCCGACTCAACTTCAAACCAAGAAGATCACCTCCCTTCCTTTCGGTGCTCTTCTCACCCTTGTCTTCAAACAATTCCAAGTTCCTCTTCCCTCCGACCCTAACGCGGTGTCCGAGGCGGCCATTGTGGTCGGCAAGAAGGAACTCCGGGGTACGGATACCAGAAACTAACCCCGGTGTCCGGGTTCACAACTCGTAGCCGAGGCCTCCTTCTCCACCTCGGACTCGAAATCAACCCATCTCCCTCTTCCGTCTTCACCTGGTGGTGCCTCCACCTCCAAGTGCTTCCAAAACTCTCTCTCGCCCTCTTGTCCCCTCGTCTTCATGGACAAGATCACCTCTCGTGTCTTCCGAATTCGTAGACATGCTCGTGGGTTTCAAGTTCTGTTCTTCGTGGTCCGACCATCAACCAAAAGACCGGTCAGTCCCAAATCCGAGAGCAGCCAGTCTCTTGTTCTTGAGATGAGAGAGCTGGTTAAGGAGCAGAAGGAGCTGGCCGAGCTCCTCGAGAGAGACGGCCCAAGGCGGCTCAGACCCGGATGACTCGGACACATCCGAGGCGTCTTCGAGCCCAAGCCCGACCTCCTCGGACAGCGAGGAAGCAGAGGAAGAAGCTGCAGATGCAGCGGAGGACGCCGAGGAACTCGCGGGCCGAGGCAGCACCTTCCGGGCCAAGGGAAGAAGAGGTCGTGGCAGCTGCCGAGGGACAGCCTGCTCCCCAAGCTCAAATTGTCAGTACTCGGCTCGCATGACAGCTCCGAGTGGGTCGAAGATCTCGCTCCTCCAGCCGAGTCGCCCGGAGCAGCCCCTCCAGCCCTCGAGGTCCCAAGGGAAGAACCCTCGATCCACTTTCTCCGGGTCGCCCACTCGGAGCCGAGCCCTCGCGAATTGTTCCGGTTCTCTCTTCGCCGCGCTCAAGTACATCGTCAAGATCTTATCGCGCCGGCGCACCTCCGCCTCCACTCGAAATCCCCTCCTTCCTAGTTGGAGCCATGCACCGAGTCACAATTCCTCGGTGTCTCCGAATTTATGTTTCAAAACTTTCTCTTTGTCCGCACAACTTATGTGTATTACTTGTACTTTTCTCCCTTCTTTTTGTTTCTTGTTTTTGCTGAAAGGCAAGGGGGAGAAAATGTAGTCGAAACCGGTTGTCTTGTCTAGGGGGAGTTCTTTCCGCCCTTATAATTTCTTTTAATGAATTGATGCATTTCATTATTAATTTCGAGTTCTTTCTTTTCCGAGTTAATGAGTTCAAGCATACTTTAATTTGCTTTGATATAGTGTACATTGCTCGATCCATTCATTATGCCTTACTTTTACTCAAACTACTCGTAATCGATCTATTTTTCCTCTAACAAAGTTTCTGTTTAAGTATGGAATGCCTTTCATCAAAAAGGGGAGATTGAAGACTCGTACACCGCTCTATATCTTTCCGAGTCATGCAAAAGGAATCGGGTATAACGATGTCATTTATATAGAGTTTTGATTCCAAGGCATTCTCTCGTGTCTTAGAAACTTACTTGAGTTAAAAAGTATCTTTTCTATGCGATTCGGCCTTTACATATCTCTTTAATCGCTTTTCGCTAGCAAGTCGTAAAACTTGTTCTTTATTCCGAGTCCACTCTCACTCGAGTCTAACTTGTGGCTATTTACTCTATTGTTTGCGTAATCAGCATTCGTAGTTCATTTCATGCTTAGTCTATATCAAGTTTTTCTATCTCTACTATTTGATTAGAACTTGATTCCTTGCTTAAGACTAAGTATTATGGAATTCCGAGTATCATGAATATTAGACTCGTAAAATTCCATTTCCTCTCCGACTCGGATAATCTGTTGGTTAATTATCATGATTATTTTATTATCTCGTGTCTAACCTTGGACCAAAGTACTCTATACTTTGAGAACCGAAGGTGTTTTACTTTTGTAGGTTATTCAATCGAGGATATCTTTTCAAACTACAAAAGTAGCCGGCTTCGTAACGTCAAATCACCAAGCAGATATGGCTTTTCACCTTCCCCGCTTTAGTCCCGTAAGATTGTGTCGAAACTCGCTCGCTTCCATATCCGGAAAACTCGAACGTCAAGCTTAACGGTGGTTTTCACCACACTTTTCAAGACACAACCAATGGTTTTGGGACTTCCAAGAGAGTTAAACCGTTGTCCAACGTCCATATTTCAACGGATACTTTCCGAGTGACTCGAAAGCCTTTCACAACGGTCACAGAGGACTCTCGGTCGCGAGATGAAGATAACGGCTACTCGCCCGGTCATCTATAAATGGAAGCCACTTCACAAGACTTGAAGGTTGCCGAACATATTGTCTATACACTTACTTGATAGAAGTCATTGTATTTACTCTCAATCTTCAACTTACAACTCCCACTCGTAATTCATTACTTTCGAGTTGTAAGGTCTTGTACTTCGTTACAAACACTTCTTACATTCTTTGTAAGGTCCCTTGACTAAGCCGTAAGGGTTAACTCAGCTTAGTTGTCCCTAGCTGTAAGGGTTATCTCAGCTAGGAAGTACTAGATCGGATAAGGGAATTTCGAGTCTAGGAAAACTTGTATAGAGTTGTCCAAGGGAGCAACTCGGGTTCGACCAAGTTCACGGTATTTTGTGGACTCAAAATAGTGGATTTGACTTCGTGTCCGGATTGACACGGGCCGTGGTTTTCTGCCCCAGGAGGGTTTCCACGTAAAATCTCTCGTGTTCACTTTCCGAGTTCATTCTAGGCTCGGCATGACCTTAGTGCTCTTGCTTTTCCGATTCACCGACTTCCGAGTCCAACCTTTCTCGACTCGTCTTTAGACTCGTAATCTGTCTTTGCAACATTTCTGCACAAAAGTGCGAATTTTCTAAAAGAATTTTCTATCACCCTATTCACCCCCTCTAGGGTGACTCGGACTCTCCCCGAGCAAACCTTCGGAGACGTTGAAGATTGATGGAGGATTGAATTTATTTGTTTGTATGTGTGCTAAACTTGAGTAAATTAACGTAATTGAGTCTTGGTCTAATTGTACAAGTGCGAATTAATTTGAAATGTAGAAAGTGGATGGGAAGATAGATATATGATCATGGGAAAGTGATTAAAAGTTAGGTTATGTTAAGCTTGATTAAAAAATAAAATTGGGTTATACTTAGGAACTTTATTGAACTTAATAGAGACTTTGATGAAGTTAGTAATTTGGTGATAATAAGTGATATGGTGGTGAAAAGACAAGAATAATTCAATGTGCAATGATCTTTGCGAGAATTCGACAAATTACTTAGAGTGAGACTTGGCTTGAAAGGAAAATTCGAATGTTGGATTGAGTAGAAGGAGGGGGAAAAGAAATTTACAGAATTAAAGGAAGTTAGATATTCAAATGAATTTGAGTAATAAGTGGGGAATTAGAGGAAGTCAAATGTGAAAAGTTTATCACAAATAGAGAGTAGCTATTAAGCTTATTAATGCATAAATCAAATTTCTTCCCGAAAACAGAAAATCGATGGAAACGACATGTTCGGAGAAAAGAACGAAAAACGATATTTAAAGGAAAACAAACAACCACCTCGAGTACGTTATCGTCCGCACTTTTCAAAATATTTAAATGTTAACATGTCGAAATATTACCGAGATTCACTATTCTCGTCTACGACACACTAAATCATTAACCGATTGTTGGAAGTACTCATAGAGGAATTAATCGTACGGAGCCATCTCCCGATAATCGGGATTTCTATAATTAAATTGCTTAACCGGAGCCTTAGCTATAAACATATATGTCGTGATAAAAAATCGAAAAGTTCATGAGCACAAGAAAATGAGAATATTGACGAGATTGTAACTTGGGTTTATATACTCGGTTTAAAACTTGGTTCTTATGGTTGTAAATATACTCCGGCGTGTGGCCGTTGAGTTGTATACTCCGAGCGTGTGGCTCGTTGAGTTTTATTATGGATTTTATGCAGGTTTTTAAGGCTTTTAGCCTTATGGTTAGGCCATGTTTCAAACGAAACTCTGTCAAAATTTTTAGAAAATTGGAAAACCAAATCGACATCTTAAGTGAGAAGTATATTTGGTTACATATAAGTGGATATGTAGGCATACTAGATGAAACGATTAGTACAATTAAGGTGAAGCTACATTAAGCACAGTACTAGAGGTGATAGAAGCAAAAGGTCAAACTTGATTTATATTAAAAGAATGGGGAATTAAACTCATTAATTGTTATATACAAATTCAAACTATATCATCAATAGCTTATTTCTAGAAAATGTATGAATATCGAGATCAAAAGAAAACAAGTATGGAAAGGTACCCGAAAAGTAAAAGTTTATCAAAAATGCATATAAATATTGTTAAAGGACTAGTAGTCTACAAAAGTAGATTTGTGTTAGCAACGTAAATCGAATTGAAATTGTGCTGCGTAAACAATCAACAATTGTGGTGTTCGGCACGCTGAGGTACGTTATTACCTTTACATTTACACTAAAAGTAAAAGTTTTACGGATTAATAGATGGTTCTTACAATTCATTGCACTTATAAATAAGTTCTTCACTATTTAATTGATTTGGCCATGCAAAGGACCCATTAACCGTTATGACGATCCATGAATGAATGTGATCGTAATCGTAATCGTAAACGTAATCATAATCGTAAATGGTTGATCCAGGGACGCTCGGACAACGTTGCTCGCTAGCGAGCATTGAACCGTTAATCGTTCAATTGTTCACGTAATCGTTAAATCGTTCAATTGTTTACGTAATCGATAATCGTTCAATTGTTCACGTAATCGTTAATTGTTCAATTGTTCACGTAATTGTTAATCGTTCAATTGTTAACGTAATCGTTAATTGTTCAATTGTTCACGTAATCGTTAATCGTTCAATTGTTCACAGCCGATCGCCTTAGGGTTAATGAACCTAGGAGTCGGATTCCATGATTGATTGTTTCACGAGTATGGGTCCTAAGTTTGGCTAAATCGGAGGAGCAAATCAGCAATCGACAAGTTTGCAAACCGATTAGGCAAGAAAAATGATTTAAGATATGCCCGATTTCGAGCACTTAAATTATAATTTTATTTTATAACGGTAACATACCGAGCTTATAGCTCACATATCTATTGTTTTATGTTTTAAATTTTTAGGGAGTAGAGTGCATGACGGACTATTCACAAACACATCTAAAGTTTAAAAAGGAAGAAAAGATAAAGTCTGGTCAAGAGAAGTGATGTACGGCAGCTCGTCTTGGCCCCTTGCATGCTAGTCTTTCCCTTGGTCTCTTGGCTCATGATTCCTCTCCAACCGATCCTCGGGATTTTGAAGATTTTATTTTCTATGAAGAAAATTTGGATTGGATTGTTACATAAATTGTTTGAATAATTAATTTGTTCAAATGAATTTGCCTTGTTTTCATTCTCAAAACGGCGGTAACGTCTCCTAATTTACGTATTCCGCTGTTAATTACTTATTTATGTGTTTACGAATTGGGGATTCAAGACTAGCATGCTCGCCGCCTGCATTAGTTGCCCCATCATTTGTAGGCCTTTGTGGTGGCCTTTGTTCGGCACCAATGTTGATGCGTAGTATAAGTGTCGTACCATATTAGTTTTATGTGTATGTATAGGGCGGGTTTGAGTACTGTTGAGAGAAATATAATACCGCAAGTGCACGGTGTAGCTGTAGCTAGCCGGCAAGCACGGGTCGTATCCACAGAGAGTTGTGTTTCAAATATCAAAGCTAACTTAAACTTTCTATCTAGGCGAATTAGCACGGATGAGATGGATATGGTGATTAAACTAACCTAGAAAACAATAAAAATAAAATACTCGGATTGTGATTTTACCACTTAATAAACTAATCAATCAAGTCAAGCCTACACCTAACCAAGTCTATGCAAGCATTTAGGAGTGGTCGGTTGCACCATCAAAGGCCACTCAAGCCACACTTTCGAGGGTCATGAGCTAATCTAATTGTTCTAACCACCTACTTTCGTGGGGTTAAACCAATTCGACTACAAGAGAAGCAACCTATGGACCTAGCTAGGATTCGGGCTATTTTCATGCCAAAATCCCGACTATCCTCTTTACCCACGCTAGTAAATTGACTCCACCTTTCAGTGATAGACCAATTACCCAAAAATCAAGATGAAAATCCCTTTCGGGCATTTCATCGAACACGTGGTGGGCATGAGAAACAATCCCAAACAACAAGCATAAACTAGTTGGGTTAAGGCCTAAACAAGATTAATTATCCATTAGGAAGGTTAACCACAACCAAAGCAATCAACTTTAACAACTAATTGACATTAAAACATGAAACAAAAATAAAAACTACACTAGAGAACAAACTAACATAAACCGACTTGAACAAGAATATAAACTAGATAATTAAACTCAAGCATGAAAACAAGTAATAAATCTAACTATAATTAACATCTGGACTAATAAAAATTGAATCTTGAAACTAAATTAAACAATCAAAGTATTAAACTAGAAGTAAAGAAGAAGAGAGAAAGAGAAAACTTATGCTTGAATTGAAATTGAAGACTTGAATCCCAAAATCTTATACCAATCTCTACACTAATCTCCCCTAATGGGGTTTTATTTTGGCTAAGTAAGAACCCTAAGAGGTCCCTAAAAACCCTAAAAACGCAGCCCCCTGGTATTAGAACCAAAATTATCCTTTTATAACCTCGTAAAACCGAGAAAAATCGAAACCGGGAAGTTGCACGGCCCCGTGCGACTTCGAATAGCTTCGGTCAGTTCGCACAGCTGTGCGACTTCGCATCGCCTCCTGTGCGACTTCGCATAGCTCTGGTCGGTTCGCACAGCTGTGCGACTTCGCACCGCCTCCTGTGCGACTTCGCACAGCTGTGCGAGGTTGCACCGCCCCCGTGCACACCATTATCTTGCTCGTTTTGCTTCCTTTTTGGCTCAAACTTTTTGCTATTGTCTCGATTTGATTTATTACCTGCAAAAGTAAGAAAAACAAGTAAAAATCCTAAAATTAAATTATTTTACAAGTCAAAAACTAAGTAAATAAGGGTATAAATGACGTAATATTTGTACCGAACAAGTACATATGAGCATGTTGAGAATATGGAGGGTTTGGGATGAATAACCCACCCATTGGAGTTTGCATGTGCAGGATGTTTGGAGGTTGGAAATAAGGAGGGTTGAGAATGAATGACCCACCCCATTGGAGTTTGGTTGTAAGGGGAGTATGGAGAGAGTGCTCCAACTACAGGAGCCTGAAGGTAAGGAGGGTTTTGAGGGGGCTAGAAGTGTTTAAATCATTACCTTCACCATCAGTATTGACGTTTCTAGCCCTTCCCCGAGTAGCTGATCTTTTCGACCTGCCTTTACCTCACTCCATAATTCCTAACATAAACAACATATATACATTAGTAAACATCCAACGGTTAAAGTGATTCAATATAAATCAACATATAAACATTAGTAAACATATAAACATATAAGCGTTAGATATAAATATTCTTCTATTAAGAAAATACGCTTTACTTAATCTAAATTTTTTAATAGAAAATATATTGTGTACATGGAAATATAAAAGTGGAAGATATGATAGATATATGAAGTAAAGTAGTCACTATAAATAAAGGCATTGGCATGCATGAATGAACCAAGCAATTTTAAAGTATCATTAAGATATATTTCACTACTCAAAGTAGGAGAAATGGACAGGGCTTCATTCAACCTCCTCAGTCTTGCTGTCTTTGCACTTCTGATTGGTACAATAGGTAACACATCAACACCAACAATTTTTAATCTTCTATTTTGTATTTTACCACGATCAATGATCATACATCAAACCCTCGACCATAATTGATATCTAGATATATAGATCTGATTTCCTACTTTTCTTAATTGATTAGTCCTTAAACATCGGTTTTCAAAATAACATGTTTAATATGACATTAACATATGTATATATATATATATATATAATTCCGAGGTTTGGAGAAGCGAGGATGGTGATGGACGAAGTGGTGATCGAAAAGATTAATTATGTGCCACGAAAGGTTGCGGCAGATGAGAATTGTGTAAACGACGTGGGTGGCATTTGCAATATATCTACACGAATTGCTTGCTGTCAGGGCTTGCGCTGCGTCACCCCGGGAGGCGATGGTATTGTAGGACAAGCCGGGCTGTGTCTACCTTCTGTCTCTCCTCCGAAAACCTCCAGGCCCTACTGATATGAATATATATATGCATGTGTGTACTCAATAAACCACCAAGTCTCATCCTCTTGTCATAAGATAGGATATGATGTAATCAACTTTACTATCTTTCCCCATATATAAAATAAAGTAAAATTTGCTTGTTGATTTCAGTTGTATTATTTTCAAAGTTGTGTGGTCATACATCGTATGAGAGAAGCCGCCTACATATCTACCAGTTATTTACCTTAAATAAATTAAAAAGGACATATAATTAAATTTAATGAGGTTCTACTATTCCAAAATCAATTAATAAAAACTTAAATATATTAGTAAAATATATGCATAATTCATTTATTTTTTATGTGATAAACAAATCATATATTTTAATATATGCATAAGAAGGCTATTTATTTAATTTAACCAATGTAAATCTTTGCATACTTGAAATTTAAGATTGTCACATATGAAATTTGTGTTTTTATTAATTTGGGTTGGAATATCACTTCACTTGTATAGTCTTAAAATTTAACACAAATTAGACATGAATCTCTTAACACATTTTAACTTGGAGAACACACGCACATGATAATGATGCACACGCATATCTTGCATATATGCAATACTTCTTCATTTCACATTACACGTTACTTTAGTTAAGTTTGTTCGTTTCACAATATCCATCGCTTTAGAATCTCAGCGATATATTAGTGACTAGTTTATCAATTTTGTCCTTATTAATTTTTTTCTCCTTGAATTTGTTGCTAATATTTGAGTGTATAGGTCAAACTTTTTGGGGAGATTTTGATTCTTTTTGTAAAGAAAAGGAGAGAAATGGGTTTCTGCTAATTTTGATTAATCTAGGGTTTTATCCATTGTGTTAAAGCTCTTGTTGAACATCGAGCTCCTCCTCTCCAAATTATGTACTTTTTTTGTGTTCTTTTGGTAGTTTTCAGACATTTCTTAGGGCTGATTCAGATGAATTTTTGTATTCTAATAGAAAAGGAGAAAAATAGTAAAATAATATCCAGAAAACGAATGAAAAGAAAGAGTAATGACGTGAAGGAAAGGGAAAAAATTATGTGAGAAAGAGGAAACAATTGTCAAATAATGAAAATGTAAATGCCATTAAAAATCAACGTTACCTCGTACTTTTATTTAACGACAAATATAATTCCACTATTACACAAAGTGTACTAGTGATTCATAACTCATAAGTGCGACCAAAAAAAAAAAAAAATTGCTATTGTCTTCTAAAACATAAAGTGTGGGGCCTATAATTAATGTTATGTTGTAGACTTTCGAAGATGTTAAAATTTAATAACACGGTAGCCCTAAATTCTTTAATTTTAATTAAAAATATGCCAATTACCATAAAAGCAAATAAGAATGAATTGTGCTCAAAGTAGTAGTAATAATTTAATAGCTGTCTTTTGCAAGTTTTTTTCTGGGTAGTTCTCACATCTTTAATAAATTGTAGCCTTTTATGACATCTTCTTGATCTTTTGATCAACTAAATATAAACAAATTTTAAAAAAATTTGAAGACATCATGAAATATGGAAAATTACAATTTTTTTATTTTTTTAATAATAAATTAGAATAGAATTGAAGACATCATGAAATATCGGGTCCAATCCCATATAATATATATAAGTGATCTAACGGATAGACAGCATATACCCACCCCCCAAAAAAAATTGTTAAGGAGGCTCTAATATATGTTAATTAAACTAAGTTTTTTTTTTATATCTATCACTTTATAATCTTAGTATGATTAATTTTTCTAATTTTTTCATTAATTTTTTTATTTTTAATAAAACTTTGGTGCAATTTACTCCTTAATCTTTATAAATTTTGTATTTATTTAACATTCTTACAAAATTTAAAAATAATGAATATTTTAAAATAAAAAAGTATTAAATTGACTAATTATTGTCGATCATGTTTCTTTCAAACCACACCTCAACAAGTGGACCAAGAAATAATGAACGTTTGTCTTTGGATTCAATTCACTTAAGTCCAACAATCACTAAAGTAATTGTGGCATAACTTGCCCATCATAACATCCATTGGTCATTGTCTTTTTCATCACGAGTGTACTGGAATTAAGGGGGCTTTAGACATGTGCTAATTACATACACCTATTATTAAGGAGATGTCAACATTTTTTTTGATAATTGATTAACCTTTAAAAGAGGTAAAAAAAAAGGATAAAAATAACCATTATCTAGTAATACATCTTATTTAGATGATTTAAACTTCTATAGACATCTTAAAATCGAAGAACACCTCATTTCTGAAAATGTAGAACATATCCCTGAATTTTGGATTGTTGTAAATTGTAGTTTCGACATTTGGAGGAGCTGAGCTGGTGATGGAACAAGCCGTGAACACGGCTTATGGGCACAAAGCTGAACAATGCAATAGCTTGGGTGAAATCTGTGGTCCATTCTCGGGAATTCAGTGCTGTTCGGGATACTTTTGCGTAGCACAAGCAATATGGCCACCGATTGACGGTAGATGTTATGGTTCAGGCCAATCTCAAAATAATGCATTCAAGTTGAAGTTGAACCACCGAGGTCTGATTTGGTGAACAAGAAACTCCACCTACCTATTCATCCATCCATATATCTTATTATGGGAGGATGAAATCTTATAACAAGATGCAACGGTTCATGTACGACTTTACGTACTGCCTGTGGTGTTATGAAATAAATGTATTCTTATGATGATGTATGGTTTGTAAAATAATACAGGTTTAGTAGGCCATCTGAACCTGATAATTATCATGTAAAAAAATGTTGTGAAATAAATAGTTATTGTTATGAGTAAAAGTTAATTTCTTGTACTTGAAAATTTTAATAAGGTACCATGTCAAGAAGATAGAATTGGTGGGCTGGAGGTAAATCCTAGGGACTTTCAGGATTTCCATGAATGCATTAATAATTAGCTTGGGCAGAGATACACATGGTGTAATAACCATATTGATGGCACTAGAATTTATTCTAAAATTGATAGAGGTTTTGGGCATGTTGAATGGCTAAATGCTTATGGTAATATTCCTGTTCAGTTCTTGGCACATGACATATCAAATCATAAACCTATATGAGTCCAACTTGCGCAGATAATTTACTAAGAGAATGGACAAGTTTATTTACTACAACATGTGGAGTACTTTTCAGGTTTTTGATCCTTTGATTCAGCAAATCTAGAATAAGCAAATAAAAATTGTAGCATGTTTCAGATATGTCAAATACTTCAGCAAGTTCAGAAAGGCCTGCCTACTCCGTTCTTCATATCGGTCTATTGTAATGATCGAGCTCTTTTCGTGATTTTATTTTCATCTTTCCAAATCTTTTTCTAGATTGGTACCCAATTATTTAGGAATTGAAATTTGGTTTCCCTGATTTTCAACCCTACAACCCACACAAAATATATGTATTACTTGTGTTTATGTCAAACCCTCCATTCGGAAGTCCACTCTATGGAGAGGAAGAGGACTTCTCCTTTCCCATTGATGAAGCCCCCAATGATCCAAGTACTAGAAAACTCGACGAATAGCGACTGAAATTTGTTAAATAACGACGGAATTTTGAAATTAGCGACGGAAATAATCTGTCGCTATATATGAGGTCGCTAAAATTTAGCTACGGAAATTTCTCAATCCGTCGCTAGTTAGCGACGGAAATGCATTCCTAGTCGATGAAGATTAGCGACGGAATACACTTTCCGTCGCCGAATTTAGTGGCAGAATTTCCAATAATTCCGTCGCCGATAGCCGTCGCCGATCCGTCACTAGTCCGTCGCTAATCCATCGCTAATCCATTGCCGATCGATCGATGATCCATCGCTAGTCCGTCGCTAATCCGTTATTGATCGGTCGCCGATAGCCGTCGTTGATCCGTCGCCGATAGCCGTCGCCGATCCGTTGCTAGTCCGTCGATAATCCGTCGCTAATCCATTGCTCGATCGGTCGGTGATCCATCGCTAGTCCGTCGCTAATGTGTTTCTTCAAATCGTGCATATTTTTCAATGATACTCCCTTCAGGCTTCAATTTGTTTCCTATGGACCTCTTCAATCGGTCAAAGAACCTCTCAAATGGATACATCCAACGGTATTGTACCTAAATTGCACATTTTTCTTATACGTAAATTTCTTTAATTTCTATATTTTACTCTTAATTATTTATTTCATCATTAAACTAACCATACCTAATAGCATAAATAAACTCACACAAATACAATTCCTTACATTATTTCTACCTAATTACTATAAAATAACTCACACACAATTATAATTTATAAAATTATTTCAAAATTTACAACAATAATTTCATTTCTAATTTCACACAATTAGTAACCACTATCTATTAATAATTTGTCAAATGTTCAATAAATTTATAAATAAACCACAAACAATTGCACATATATAAATCACAAATAAAATTTACTTCAACTTCAATAATTTTTTCCAACAAATCTAACCTCATATACTTTAAACAACATAACATCTATACATAAATAACACAATTGCACATTTTTCTTTTTAAATTCATTCACAAACAACATTAATTTGCAGCAAATTATATAAAATCATTAATTTGTACTAAATTATTGAAAACCCTAAATTGAATAACAATCAAGAAAACAATACCTTCAAACTAGGTGACGGCGAGCTCCTCCAGGAGGCAACAACGGCGGCAAGCAACCAAGGTCTTTTCATTCGTCCTTGAACCCTTCGACCAAACTTCACCGATACAAGGGGTGGCGTATGGAAGCGGGTGCGGACGGACACGGGGCGGCGGACGACCGGCGGCCGGTGGGGTTGGGCACAATCGCTCGCACTCCTTTTCTCTCCGCTCGGGTCGCTCGGTCCGGCCGAAAGGTCGATCTAAATTTTATAACCCATTAGCGACGGAATAGTCCGTCGCTATCAACTAAATTAATTTTATTATACTTTTTTTCTTTTTCCTAGATTTGAAAATTTTAATTCTCACAGCTATGACTTAGCGACGGAATATTCCGTCGCTAATCGTGTCGATCACTGGAATAACGACGGATATTTCCGTCGCTAATCCAAAAATAGCGACGGATATCTCGTTTCCGTCGCTATCCGACTACGATTGCTTGTTTTTGTCGGTTTCGTCGTTGTTTGGCGACGGAACTATATCATCGCTAATTAACAGCTTTGTAGTTGTGATCCGACTACTAATAGCCCAAACCCATTTGCCATTGAAGAAATGATCCCGGATCCATCACCAAATACTTCGATACCCAAGTCGATTGTCGAGATTTGAGCATGTTTATTGAACATGAAGAGGGCTTATTTCTATTGATAGGCCAATTGCCCACAACATCACAAGATACCCCAAATGAATGGATGAGGGAGATTGGAGAGGTTGATGATGATGATTTTGACTATCGTGTGCTTTCGAAATTTTGAGCGACTTGATGCGGAAGCGTATAATAAGATGTTTTATGATAATCAAATGTTTGAATAAAAATAAATGAAAGTACTAAAACAATAGACACAATGAATTTACGTGAAAAACCTAACTTGGGAAAAATCACGGAGACAAACAATTCACTATAATTTAAGAAAATACAAAATGATCACAATCAAACAATGATATGATCAACGATGGGAATATCTAATTTTCTCATGATATTTCTCTCAAACTCACTTAACTAAGGTGGGGGAAAACTCACTAATTTTCATAACTCCTCTAATTTCAGCTATCACACTTTTGCTTCTCTTTTGGCTTTCCTTCTCAAGTAAGGCATCTCACAAATTTATATTACTAAGGCCCTGTTCGGCAACAACGTTTGAAGTAACTTTTAGTATTTTGATCAAGTCAAAACACTAATCAAACAAATATTAGTGTTCGATAAGGTAGTATTTTAACCAACATTTGCATTAGCTTTTAACGTTTCAAGTAGTATTTCGAAAAACTAAGAATATTAGCTTTTTACATTTGAAAGTAGCGTTTCATAATTTTTTGACCAAAAAAACCCTTCATTCATTTATATTTGACAAATTATTTATATCCTTTTTACGTCAATTTACAATAATCGCCTAACTCAACCGCTACATTTACCGAACACATTTATTCAACCGCTCAATTGAATAGCTATCCGCTAACAGACTAAAATCTAACAACTATCAACTATCTAAATAGCTATCACTACATAAACAACTATCTCGCTACTCAAACAACTCATTTTGCACGAACAGCGCCTAAAACTCCTAATTCCTTGCTAACCACCACTGCCCACCTCCCTTAAAAACAGCTGAAGATAGCCCACATACCTGCTCCATGACCCTTGAATATTGGCCGAAATTAGCCCACAAACAATGCCCACTTATCCCTTAATTAATGGGACTAATAATGCTCCAAAATCTCTCCACAACTTCCACTAAAAGTTGCAATTAATGCTGCCCACTACCCTTCCAAAAACGCAGAAACAACCCACCTAAATTGAAGTCCCGTAACAAACGGGATTGCCTGGCACGAGGAACGGGCACACCAGTGCCACTGTTCTGTCCAGTGCTTGCGGTTGATTTGGCTAAGTCATGAGGGGGTTCGACTTAGTCGTGCCACTTGAAGCAAAGCAAAATATAAGTATATTTGAGTCACACCTAACAGGTGCAGCAAGGTTCATCTGACGAGCAAGGGATTCAGCACCACCATCTGACTGAGCATGCCCATGCCATAATCATCAAACGACTGTTGCTGGTGGTGTTGGGCAATCGATCATAAAACTTGATCATAATGCTAGGGAAAGCGTTAGAAGGATGAAGCTTACACATTAGACCTATTTATATGTGCATTTATCAAGTCATTTGCATCAATACATTATGCAAATGAATAATCAGTTAGAAAATCATTGATTACAAATCATTATTGGAAAATGATGCAAATAATCAATTGTGGATAACTGAAAAATTTAAGGCCAAATGGATATTATATTATACCTTTTTTTCTATTTTTTAAAAAATATATTGATTTGATCATAAACGTTAATATACTTTAATAGTTAGTTATATACATTTTGATCAACAAAAAATAATATAATTTAATTCTAAGCTACATGTAAAATGAATGAGCTTAATTTTTTTAATTTAAAAACTATTTTTAGTAAGATATAATTATCTTTAAAAGATAATATTCTAGTTCAAAAATAATTTTTTTTACTAATACTATAAAATTTTAAATCATTAGATTATATTACATAATAATTATATAACAACTGTTATATTACTATTTTATAATAAATTTTAATTTTAATTTATTTTATATTGGTTAAATTATAATTATTTATTTCTATTAATACAAACTTATTAATTTTTTAACATTAATTTTTTTATTAATAATAATCCATAAACACTCCATTTAAAAAAAGAGAGGAAAAAATCAACTAATGAATGTAATATTTAAGAGCAACCTATGAGCAATCTCAAAACCCAATATTCATCTTTGAAAATGAAAAATTATATATTATATTATATATATTTTTTCTAAATAAATAGACAATGGATTGACTGCATGCATTAATTTTTGAAAATATTCAATGAATAGACTTCATGTACAATATATAATACTTCTTAATTAAATATTAATGCATTCGTTGGATTTTTTGACATCTAAAAAAAAAACATATCATCGATTCTCGGCGGATTACCCATCAAATTATTTCCATCGCTATTTTGATAAATTTTTATAGTGGTACAAACTATTGAATATTGCTTTAAATTATAAAATATTATTATCATCAACACTTTAAAAGCTTGTGGGACAAATGTGAACACCGTAATATTTACATTGATTTCTTTTTAAAAACTTATTTATAAATTTTTTAAGTCTTATATTTTGACTTGTCTTCCTTTTTGTTCAAATTTATGACATAAATTTATTTTTAAAATGGATTTATAATTTTAAGAGTATGTAAATAGATAATAAATAAATAATTTTTTTTAAAAGTATGTATAAATATGATTACAAAGAAAGAAAAATGATCACAATCAGTTAGCCAACACTCAAAGTTTAATTATTGGCTGTGTGTGCCTTTGTCAAATGTTTCAACTTTTCTTATATTTCTGGCAAATAACAAAAATACCCGTTTTGTGGCTTATTAATGCTTACATTTTGTTTTTTTAGAATGGTTAAAATAGGTGTAATTTGGAGTGAGAGCGAGAAAGAGTAATTGAGTGTGGATAAATATTAGATAAGGATTTTTGTTGGGAGGAGTGGTTGAGTGTAGATGACAGTGATTGAATATAGATTCTATAATGTAATTTAAAATATTATGATATTCGCGTGCGAAACAATGCTTGAGTGGTGTATATAGGAGGCAAGCATGTTACTAACTTGACTATTCTGGCAGTGCCGTAACCCACAAATGCTAAAATCTTATATGTTGCTATAAAATAAAACATGAGAACAGGGTTTCACAATCTGATTGGTCATTATTCGTGTGGGTTCTGACTTCTTATCCTTCCCAATTAGGAACTTGTTGATTGGTCAATACGGTGGATTCTTATCCATCCCCACTATTTATTAGGGTTACGTAGCGGACTAGTATAGTACATTAGGTAGGGGTGTTCACGGGTCAGTCCGATTCGGTTTAATTTTTTAACCTGCTAATCGGATTGAATGGTTTGTGAAAAATGTGAAACGAAATCGGAATTGGATAAATCGGTGAACTGAATTATTCGGTTTGGTTTATCGGTTAAACGGAACCGGAAATGAAAACATTTACCCAAAAATTTGGGAATTTTTCTGGGCCAACAGCCATTGGGCTCAGCTTAGCCACTGGGCCCAACAGCCATGGGGCCCAGCTGCAAGCACAGCCTAACATGGAGTAGCACAGGGGCACGCAACAACATGGAGTAATAGCTATGCTTTGACAAAAAAAAAAAAAAAAAGAAACAGAATGCTTGATGGGCTTTAGACTTCCATCAGGACCAGTCCATTCTCCCAACCCAACCAACCAGCAGTAGTGATGAGGAGACAGGTACAGAACCAACAAAATCTTGATTTTTTTTTGCAAACAAGTAAATTATCATATAATAATTTTTAATTGTTTTAAAAAATACTTATCGATTCGGTTCCGGTTAACTGTGATTTCAAAATTCGAACCGGATAAGTCTATCGGTTCACCAGTTTGGTTAACTAGAAAATTTAATCGGTTCGATTAACTAAAAAACTGTTCAGTTCGACCAGTTTACAATTTGGTTTCGCGGATTCGATTTTTTGCACATTCCTAACGTTAGGCAATTTAGATTTATGTATGAAATCAGTTTAGGTTTAAAGTCAGCTTATCAGTTGATTATGGACAGCAAGCGGCAGCTCGGAACGGGTTGTAGTGAGGAGGGGAGGATTAAGTGGAAGGTTCTTTGGAGTCTTAAGCTTCCACCACGTATTAAATCTTTTGCTTGGCGATGTTGTGTGGGGGTCTTCCTACTGCCTATCGCATTGGGTCTCGCATTCCGGGCTTTTCGATGAACTGTTCACTTTGTGGCTGGGTCGAAGCGTCAGACATTCAGGCCCTTTTTGAATGTCCTGCTGCAGGTCTCATTTGGAGGGATAGCCCCTTTGGTTCACTGGTGGAACAAATCTCAGGCGCAGACAGTTCGGGATATGTTTTCTGTGGCAAAGCTTAAACTGGGAGACGACAATTTGGAACAGTGATTGCTGTTGCATGGGGGTGTGGGGAGCCCGAAATAGCATGCTTTTTGGAGAGGAAGAGATTTGTCTAACTAAAGTGGCTGAAAGAGCAATGGATTTTGTGCAGGAATTCAGGGACACGATTAAAGTTCTCCAAACCCCTCTGGAAAAGCTTCCAAGGGTTTGGAGACCTCCGAGTTCCGTGCTTTATAAGGTTAATTTTGATGAGGTAAAACTGGGGGAGTGGGGTCATGGCTGGGGGATGGTTGCCGCGACTGCAATGGTGAAGTTACGCTCTCGGGCGCAGCACAAGGGACTGGGTTCCTTGGCCCAGAAATGGAAGAGGCCCGCGCCTGCAGGTTCGCCATAACCGAGAAAAGAGGGGTCAAGTGTAGATTGAAGTGGATTGCATGGGCCTCATTTCCAAGTTAAAAATCGAATTTCCTTGGCTTCAGAAATAGGTCTTATAAGTTGATAGTATTCTTCATCTTTGTCATTCTTTGGATTTCTTTTCTTTCTCGTTTTGAAGAAAGGAGGAAAATACGGTAGCACATTTGTTAGCTCATCTTCAATTCTATGATTTATCTATTCGAGTTTGACATGAAGACAGTCCAGATATTGTATTAAATCTACCATAGGAAGACTACTATAATTTTGTTCAAATTAATATAGTTGCCCTCCTTGTTGCTCAAAAAAATTATTTAAGTGTCTTGTCTTAATTAAATTAATTTTTTTTATCAAAAATCTAAATCAATGCTATATTCCAACAACCCAAATGTATATTAATTGAAAGCCATGACATATTTGAAAAAATTTTTAATGTGCAGATTGTATAAAAGTATAATAGTATATGTAAATACTTCAACAATCTCATATTTATTATAAAAAAATTCATTTCTCTAGTTTCACATTACTGCCAAAATCTACTATTTTTTTAAAAAAATTAAAATTGTTTTTGTTTGTTAAAAGACCCATTTAATGGTCATTTTTTCATTTTTTTCTATTTAAGGACAAAGGTTGTCATTTTTACTTTAAAAGTCAAAAAATAAGACAAGATGTATCTTATCTAAATTTATGCATGTGGGCTGAGCTCATTTTAAAATCCAGTGTCGGCGCCTCCTTGCATTTTTTTTTTTTTTTTTTTTTGCAAAAGAAGGGCAAAGCCCCAAGAAAATATATAAATTAACTACTAATAAATCTGGGCCAAGAGTCACCTACATTATCTGCCAATAACAAATTACTTAAAATGCTAGGAGGAGTAGTAAGATAATAAACTCCCAACTCTTTCATAATTCCTATGTTGGTTAATTTGTCCGCCACCCGATTCGCCTTACGAAAACAATGGGCAACTTTAACTTCCCAATCATCATTATCCATGAGCTCCTTGCATTGTTTCAATAGGGGCATAAATTGATTATTCAAATGATGATTACCTCGAAGCATGCCTACAACCAATAACGAGTTAAAGACTAGCTCGTTAAAGAGGTCTTGTCATTAGACTTTTGGTTCAATTATTACAATCATATGGTTCACGATTTAGATATTTTCAATTGATCTAATTGTAGTAGAATTTTTTTACTTGTAAATAGAAAAGTAAGACAAATTTAGGCAGCTCTTGTTATAATAAATCTACCTAACTTACCATTTGCGAAGAAACATGACAGGGAAAGAGAGGAGCACTCTCCCCAAATGATTGGAGTGGTAACAGTAGTGTCCATAGTGTGCCAACCAATCAGCTTGCACAATTTGTTTGTCTAAATATATATGAGCAAACTGCCAAACTTTGACGCATTTGCATGATATCCTTGATGATGTAGTCAATTTACCATGATGTTTTATTCTTCCCTTTGATGCTGTCAATGATAACTTTATTATCGCATTCAATATGAATTATTCGAGATATTTGCCTTTATCGCTTGTTGAATTCCAAATCCGAGCGCACGAGCTTCGACTACCAATATAGATGTGTGTCCCGGATTGGATGCTCCTAAAGCGAGAAGGTTTTCTATGCTCATCTCTTAATAGAAATCCCATGATAGCATTATCATTACTTAACGATCATCAAAATAGAGCTTGATGTGCCCAGTTAGAGATCTATTCCATTTAACCGGATAAATTTGCTTAGCTCTTGTTGACTTTCTATTATTGTAAACCTTCATCAGGTGCAACTTCGTCTTGATTTTCATTTTGTAGCTTCTTTCTTGGCTCTAAGAATAACTTTGATATGATTAAACTCTTCCTCTTTGAAAATCAATGCATTTCTTTTCTTCCAAATACTACATAGTAGGAAAATGACACACTCGATATCGAATAGAGAGGATCTTAATCCCGTCGATGTGAGAATTGATAAAGCTCTGATGTGGTGAAGCCAGTGATGGCTTTGTGCTAAGTTCCACCCTTGAAGTGATCTTGAGCATTTGAAAAAGAAGTGATGACTGCTTGTTTCATCATCCAGATGGAAAACTTTACATCTTGGATCTATTTGGATTGTATTCCATCGAGGAGAAATTACCAGAGAAAAGTCTTAATCTTTGGTGGAATATTTGTTTTTCGGATCCAATTACCTTCCTAGATATCATGGCTTTGATTATTAGCAAGTTTAGTTGCCATTTTTGGTGTAAACAATCCCGAAAGGCCCCAATAAGATTCATCCAGCTTAGTAAACATTGGTAGTTGAATACTAGTTACGAGCTCTATAATCTCATCCGGAAAAACAAGTCTAAGTTTAGGAATATCACATTCTTTGTCGTTATTGATAAAGTCACCGGCCTTAGTTTGTAAGTCGAGTAATATAGCGGATCAAAACCTGTAATTTGAAGGAGATTTTGGTTATAACATCACATATGTGTTCAAAACAAAAGGGTAGTTCCATCACCAACTTTCTAACGGATCTCTTTACAAAAGGTAAAATAGCATTTTCACAGTATTTTCCATACCCAAGAGTCCTTATATTATGATTTAAATAATATACACTGAGCCTCATATCAATCCACGATTCTATATATGATCAAACTTTGTAATATTCATAAATAAAATTATATTTGAGAATTTATTACAACAAAACATATTTAGCATCAAAATGTCCTACAGAATATATTCTAACTTGATTTAATTTATAAATGTTTATTAAAATTTAATTTCTAAAATTTATTTTAATGCTTCTAAAATATAACATAATCTTTTAATCCTCAAACCAAAACCACGATTTCAGTTTTATATATCTCAACAAATTTAAATTTGTTCTTTTGGGTGTGGAATAATTGATATTCCCCACTCTAATACCCTCACTCCACCCCACTCGACTCCACTTTTTTCCACATCCACCAAATTCCATTTATTAATTCCACTCACTTCTATACCTTTCAATAGCACTCTATACTATTCCTTTCCACTCCATTCCTCTCCTCCTAAACCCCATCCCATTTCTTCTCATGCCTGCCTGTTCCCTCCATTTGTGACTTCTCCATAACTGCTTGTCTTTTCATTGTTTCTGGGGACTGAAAAATATACAATATAGCTTATATCCCTTCCTATGCAAAGGTACTAATTAATTTTATTTTTATAATTAGTTATTTTTTTAATTTTATTATTTTTAATTAATTTATAATGATTAAAACTAATTATAAGTTAAAAAATAATTATTTTTTCAAATAAAAATAATAAATTGATGTATTAGATTACATAAATTTATTATAAACAATAAGTACACATGTTTCTTTATTTTTTTAATTTTAATTAATATACCTTTCATTTTTAATGTCCATTATATTTAATAATTTTTTAAGACTAAATATAATTACTAATATTTTATGAAACATATGAATAGTCTTAATATTAAATTAAATTAAAACTACATTAAATTTACCCATTTGACACCCTACATAACATCATACGTGTCGCTCATACATTATTTATACTCAACTTTATATATATATATATATATATATATATATATATATATATATATATATATATATATGATAGTGGAACTCATTAATTATAAGGATATGATACTCTAGAAAGTAGTTCCAGTTTATCTTTCGTGCTAAACTTTCACTGGACTTATTTTGATTTGTCTCACTCCACCCACCCCCTCCCATATAATATAAGTGATCTAACGTATGGACAGCACATACCTAAACCCACCCCCAAACCCCCGAAAAATATTTCTAACAGTATTCTTTCCGTTTCAAAAGATATATGTTAATTAAATTTATTATTTTTATTTTTTAATATTAATTTATTAATTTTATATTTATTAATTTTTTTCTCTCGTCTTTTTTATTAATTTTTTTTATTTTCAGTGAAATTTTGGTACAATTTAATCTTTTAACATAAATTTTGTCATAAATTTTATATTTCTTTGATATTTTCGCAAAACTAAAAAATAATAAGTGTCATTATAAGTTATTGAGAGAATATTAAGATGGAATTAATTCAAGATAAATTGGTAGCAAATAAGACCAAAATGTAACAAAAATTTTATTGGAAATGAGGAAAGTAGGAATAAGAAAAGATTTTAATAAAAGAAAATTTGATAAACTAGTTATAAATATGTTCTTTGGAGAGTAAAGAGACATATTATAAAAATAAAAAATAGTTAAAGCGACAAATAAATTATAAAAGAGAGTAATATTTATTTTCACTTGTATATGCCCATTCTCTAGGGAAGCTTTTAATTTCTCAGAGCCAAATGAATTCTCAGCAACGGCCACCAACTCGAAATTATGGGTGATGTGTGACATTGGACACATGGCAAAATCTCAATATGGCCGATATGGCAAGATGAAAGGAAGGTCTCAGTTATAAATAGAGGCATTTGATCCGTGCAAGAACGGAGCAGCCAACTTCGAAGCTTTATTCTTAATTATTTGCACAGGAAAACGAAGATGGCTTCACTTAGCCTCAAGCTTGCCATTTATGCCCTTCTAATTACTGGCATGGGTAAGGCATCAAATCCTTGCTCTTGTTTTGATCTCTTACTCTAACATCCCCCCCCATCTCTTGAATATCTATATTTTTTCGAATCGAACCTAACAGATAAAGGTCATCAAAATATCGGATAACCTCAGTCAAGTATGTTAATAATCTATGGCTACTCTCTGGCCTATATGATATTTTGAATTGTTGTAAATTGTAGTTTCGACATTTGGGGGAGCTGAGATGGTGATGGAACAAGTGGTGAACACAGCTTATGGGCACAAAGGTGAACAATGTAATAGCTATGGTGAACCGTGCGGTCCAATCTCGGGAGAGTGCTGTTCGGGTTACGGCTGCCTACGCCCCCGAGTATGGCCACCGATTGAGGGTATCTGTTATGGTTCAGGCCTATCTCAAAATAATGCATTCAAGTTGAAGTAGAATCACCGAGGTCTGATTTGGTGAAAAAGAAACTCCACCTATACCTATTCATCCATCCATATATCTTATTATGGGAGGATGGAATCTTATAATAAGATGCAACGGTCCATGTACGACTCTACGTACGGTCTCTGGTGTTATGAAATAAATATATTTTTATGATGATGTATGGTATGTAAAATGGTACAGGCTTAGTAGGCCATTCGAACCTGATAATTATCATGTAAAATAAATGTTGTGAAATAAATAGTTATCGTTGTGAGTAAAAGTTAATTTCTCGATGTCAAGAAAATAGAATTGGTGGGTTGGAGGTAAATCCTAGGACTTTCAGAATTTCCATGAATGCATTGATAACTACCAACTTAAGGAATTAAAATAGCTTGGGCAGAGATATACATGGTGTAATAATCATATTGATGGCACTAGAATTTATTCTAAAATTGATCGAGGTTTTGGGCATGTTGAATGGCTAAATGCTTATGGTAATGTTCCTGTTCAGTTCTTGGCGCATGACATATCAAATCATACACCTATATGGGTCCAACTTGCACAGATCATTACTAAGAGAATGGACAAATTTATTTACTACGACAGTACTTTTCAGGTTTTTGATCAATCTACATATAAATAGGTTTAATGTATATGCAATGCATGCATAGAAATTCCTTTTTTTTTTTTTTTTGTCAAATCTCAAATAATTTGTTGATTTTCACTTCCAAACTTTCTGTAATTTTATTAGTTCGGTTGGTTAAGAAAATTATCAGTAAAGCTATCAATAGTTTATATGGAGAAAACCAGATTGTCCTATCGTAGAAGACGAATTATTGTAATACCGTATTAATACTATATAATGTTTCTTTCTTAAGAGAATGTTGGCACATATTCAACTCAAGCTATTTCTAAACTACTTTTCTTTACCTCCATCTCTAATTGTATTTGAGTATTGTATTTTTGAGTGTTTAATTTTTTTATGTAAATGGTGTAATTTTAATAATATATTCATTTTACATGTTTTATTTTCTTCAGTTTAAGTATTTTTTTTACAAAGGGAAAAAGAGAGACACAACGAAAAATTTGCATGATCATTTGGCCGTTTCGCATTTTATTTGGCAAAAGAGGGTCGAAGCTAAATAAATATTAATGGCTATTCAGATGACTTGGCTATGATTTAAAAAATATATAAATTTTAAACATGTAAATATAATTACATAAGAAAAAGCGAATATAAATATCATAAATACAGTATTGAAAAAATAGTTGGCGGTATAGATGCTATAGAAAGTAAATGAACCAAGTGAATGTTACTCTAATGTTAAACACTTCACACTTTCATCCTCTTCACCGATTTCGAATCTTGGTGGAGATAATTTTCTTACTAGATGTGCAAGAAGTTGGGATGTGTTGTGAGTTTAGGTTTTGAACTTGGGCCTGATATCTTTGTATCTTTACATCTTCCCTTTTGTCTTTAAACTCATTTTCAAAATCAAATCTCATATGTATGACCATTTATTTAACTTTATATATTGTAATTCTATTTTTTAAAAAACTAATCATTGTGTATGTCAGTTACTTAACCAGTCATATAAAGACTGTGGAATTTAATTTAATTTTATTTATACCAAACTTTGCATTCGATTCAAAATAGAAAAAATTAATGTTTTGATGATATTCATAAAAAAAATTGACAAATAATGTTGAGCAATAGTGATGTGCCAAGTGTTGTTCTCCATAAAAAATACGTCTATATAATTGTGGGGATTATTTGCTTCTATCTTATTAGGTTTTACGTCCTTTCAATATTCACTTAGATTTTAATGGGGAGAATTTTAAGAGTTTTTAATACATGAGATTTTATCGCTTAGTCTATTTATAGCTGAGCACAATACATATGTGTTCAGTAATTGTACTTTGTTTTCTTGGCAACTCTTTTTCTACGACCTCTTTCGGCTGCATGATCTTCAAAAAGGAAAAACAAATAAATAAGTGTTTGGAACACAATATGCTCTAAAAATGTACCGTTCTAGGAGTGTAAGAAAGGGTCAAATTCAAAGCTTAATTATTGACTGTGCGTGCCTTTGTCAAATTTTTCAACTTTTCTTATATTTCTAGGAAATGACAAAAATACCCATTTTGTGACTTATTAATACTTACAGTTTGTTTTTTAGAGTGGTTAAAATAGGTGTGATTTCGAGTGAGTGAGAGAGAGTGGTTGAATGTAGGTAAATATTGGATAAGAGTGAATTTTTGTTGGAAGGAGTGGTTGAGTATAGATGGGAGTGATTGAATGTATAGATTCTATAATGGAATTTGAAGCACTGTATGAGTTGTTGAGATTCGTGCGTGAGAGTGATATTCAACGTAGGGAACAGTGCTTGAGTGGTGTACGTAAGAGGCAAGCAGGTTACTAACTTGGCTATTATAGTAGTGCTCTAACCCACAAATGCTAAAATCTTTTATATATATATATTACTATAAAATAAAACGTAATAATAAGATTTCACAATTTGATTGGTAATTATTCGTGTGGGTTCTGGCTTCTCATCTTTCCCAATTAGGAACTTGTTAATTAGTCAATTATTTATTAGGGTTATGCAGTGGATTAGTATATATAGTACATTAGGGACTTTAGGTTTATGCATGAAATCGATTTTGCCACTCTCCCAATAAATAAAACAAAATTTCTTCTTTATCTATAGTTGTATTTTTATTTGTTATCATGAAGTTATCTGCTAGAATATTAAAAGAGAATTCTTTATAAATTACTAAGATTATTGTAGACTTTTTTAACTTAATTAATTATTTAAGTATCTTATTGTCTTAGTTTAAATTGATTTTTTTAATCAAAAATCTAAATCAATGCTATATTCCAACAGCCCAAATGTATATTAATTGAAAGGGATGATGTATTTGATCGTATAAAAGTATATGTAAATACTTCCACAATTTCATATTTATTGTAAAAATATCATTTCTCTAGTCTCACATTACTGTCAAAATCTACTATTCTCTTTATAAAAAAAAATTAACATTGTTTTTGTTTGTTAAAAGACCCATTTTCACAATATTGTAAACAAATTTAATGGTCATTTTCGCATTTTTTTCTAAATTTAAGGACAAAGGGGGTCATTTTTATTTTAAAAATCAAAAAATAAGACAATATGTATCTTATCTAAATTTATGGATGTGGGCTGCGCTCATTTTAAAATCCAGTGTCGGCATCTCCTTGCATTAATAATATGGGTACATGGTCTATAAACGGAGATATGACAGCTACGTTAAAGACTAGATCGTAACAGAGGTCTCGTCATTAGACTTTCGGTTGAATTATTACAATTATATGGTTTCACGATCTAGATATTTTTAATTGATCCAGTTGTATTAGAATTATTTTTCACTGGATAAAAAAAACATAAGATAAATTTAGGCAACTTTTTTTTTTTTTTTTTTTTTTATAAAGAATCTACCTAAATTATCATTTGCTAAGAAACATGAGAGGAAAAGGGATACACACTCTCCCCAGATGGTTGGAGTGGTAACAGTGCATTCATAGTGTTCCAACCAATCAGCTACAAAATTTGCTTGTCTAAATATATGATTAGCTGTTAAACTTTGATGCATTTGCATGATATCTCCGATGATATAGTTAATTTGCCATGATGTTTTATTCTTCCCTTTGATACTTCAATGATAACTTTATTATCGCCTTCAATATAAATTTTTTGGATATTTGCCTTTACTGCAAATTGAATCTCAAATCTGAGCACACAGGCTTTGGCTACCAATATAGATGTGTGTCTCAAATTGGATGCTCCTAAAGCGAAGAGGTTTCCATGCTAATCTCTTATTAAAAATCCCATGGCAGCATTACTATTACTCAATGATTCATCAAAATTGAGCTTGATGTACCCAAGTTGGTGATCTATTCCATTTAAGTAGATGAATTTGCTTAACTCTTGTTGACTTTTTATTATTGCATGTAAACCTCCATCGGGGTGCAACTTCGTCTTGATTTTCATTTTGCTGCTCTCTTGGCTCGATAAAAACGCTTATATGATTAAACTCTTCCTCTTTGAAAATCACTGCTTTTTTTTCCTTCCAAATACTCCATAGTAAGAAAATGACACGCTGAAGCTGATTTGGTTAGAGGGAGTGATCTTGGGCAGCTTGAAAAAGAGGCGACTGCTTGTTTCATCATTTAGATGGAAAAGTTTTAAATCTTGAGTCAATTTGTATTCCTCTATTAGCAAGAGTCCTTCTAAGAGGTATTCCATTAAGGAGAAAGTGCCACAGAAAAGTCTTAATCTTAGGTGCAATATTTGATTTCCAGATCCAATTACTTCCCACATATCATGCCTTTGAGCATTAGTAAGTTTAGTTGCCACCCATTTCCAGAGAGGCCCCGAAGCAAGATTCATCCGGTTCAAGTAAACACTCGGTAGTTAAATACTAGTTACGAGTTCTATAATCTCATTTGGCAAAACAAGTCTAAGTTTAGAAATATCGCATTCCTTGCCCTTATTTATAAAATCACTAACCTTAGTTTGTAAGTCGAGCAATATTGTGAATCAAAGCCTGTAATCCATAGGAGATTTTGGTTATGACACCACATATCTGTCCAAAATAAAAGGCTAGTTTCGTCATCAACTTTCCAGCAAATCCCTTTGTAGAAGGTAAAATAGTATTTTCACAGGATTTTCCATACCTAGAAATCATTATATTATGATTTAAATAATATAAACCGAGCCTCATATCAATCCACGATTCTATATATGATCAAACATTGTAATATTCATAAACAAAATTATATTTGAAAATTTATTACAACGAAACATATTTAGAATGAAAATGTTTTACATAATATAGTCAACTTGATTTAATTTATGAATGTTTGTTAAAATTTAATTTATAAAATTTATTGCAATAACATAATCTTTTAATCCTCAAAGCAAAACCACGAATTTAGAATTTGTCATTTTGGGTGTGGAATTGATATTCCCCACTCGACCCTCACTCCTCTCCACTTTTTTCCACTTGTTTTTCAGTCCATCCACCAAAATCCATTTAATTTTACTCATTTCCATTTCATTTCACCCTATTTTCCGCTTCAAACTTCTTAAAAATTACACAGCATTTCACTTCTTTTTCACTCCATTTTACTCTATACCATTCCATACTACTCTATTCTAGTCTATATCATTCCTTTTCAATGCTTTCCTCTCCTCCAAAAAAAAATTCCACTTCTTCCCATCCCTGCCTGTTCCCCTCCATTTGTGACTTCTCCATAAGTGCTTATCTTTTCAATGTTTCAGATGCTTCCAACATGGGGACTGAAAATATACAGTATAGTGCAACTCATTAATTATAAAGATATATGATACTCTAGAATTTTTTCAAGGTTTATCTTTCATTGGACTTATTTTGATTTGTGTATCACTCCACCCACCCCCTCCCCAACTGCTACCTCATCGGGTCCAATCCCACGTAATAATATAACTGATCTAACGGATGGATAGCTAACATTTGTTCTCTGTTTCACCATATATGTTAATCAAAATTAACTTTTTTATATTTTTTAATATCAATCACTTTATAATTCCAATAATATATTAATAATTAATTTATTAATTTTATCTGTGGAACTTTGGGATAACTTAGTCTTTTAACATAAAATTTGTCATAAATTTATGTTTCTTTAGTATTTCCCTAAAATTAAAAAATAACGAGTGCCATTATTAAGTGTCGTCATGTAAAAAAATGTTGTGAAATAAATAGTTATTGCTGTGAGTAAAAGTTAATTTCTTGATGTCAAGAAGATAGAATTGGTGGGTTGGAGGTAAATCCTAGGGACTTTCAGGATTTCCATGAATGCATTGATAACTTCCAACTTAAGGAATTAAATATGGCTTGGGGAGAGATACCCATGATATAATAGCCATATTAATGGCACTAAAATTTACTCTAAAATTGATCGAGTTTTTGGGAATGTTGAATGGCTAAAATGCTTATTGTAATGTTTCTGTTCAGTTCTTGGCACAGGACATATCAGATCATACACCTACATGGGTCCAACTTGAACAGGTCATTACTAAGAGAATGGGTAGGTTTATTGCTACAACATGTGAAAACTTCTCAGGCTTTAGATCCTTGGTTCAACAAATCTGGAATAAGCAAATAACACGTTGTCAGATATGTCAAAAACTCGAGCAATTTCAGAGAGGTCTTCGGCAAATAAACAGGCAGAAGGTTGCCCATATTAGTGTTGGTGTGCAAGAGTTACTGAGATAAGGGAGTTACAGAAAATCTCATGAGCTACAATGTTGATCTTCAACAATCAGAAAGACAAATCTGTAATTGTGCTGTTGAAATTTCTTTCTTGAATAAAAAAGCAACGCCCAGTTGATCATTCAAGGTGACCAAAACACAATGGTTTTTTATACTTCCATAAAAAAGAGAGCCTACAGAAATACTGTCTCGGCTATAAAGGATGATGAGGGGCATCTTTGTACTAAACCTGGAGGCATTCAGCTAGCTTTCACTTTTTACTACAGAGGGCTGCTTGGCACTGCAAAACTACCTATGGAATCTATTTCATAGTCTATCAGTGGAGTAAGGACAATTCTCTCTACTGAACAGCAGGTAAACTTCATCCAACCATTTACTCACTCTAATGTCAAGGCTATGGTGTTTGCAAGAAGAAACATGAACTTAATCTAAAATATCTGAGCCTAAAATTTACAAGAAGAAAACTAATCACCTAAACTAAAACTAACCTAATTAATTACTATGCTAGTGCTGCCGCTAGAATTCCTTGCCCCCCGCCCCCCAAGTCCCACGGCCTAAAGCTCTATTTATAATAAATTAACACCACCTAATTGCCAAAACTCAACCCTACTACCTTGAGAATCCAAGCTTAATTTTGAAAGAATGAGGTCCATCAAATTGATCAGCTAGATTAATAATTTTATGGGCACATCTTACGAAACATATAGGCTGAAAATTGGTTGGCTCTTTGTGGATTGAATAATGCGTGGGCTCCACATACTTGTGCTTTTATCTTTTACTTGGATCGCTTGTAAATTATGCCCAATCGTTCGACATGGTGCTCTAACTAGTCTCCTGTGGTCTTGGGTTCATAGCTTTTCGAGCCTTTTATTCAAAATTTTGCGCTAAAGTTTTGGTCGTTATTATCAATAAAATAAAATAAATATAAGTAAAAATTTTAAATTATAATATTTTATAAAATAAAAACTAGATAAAGAAGAGTATAAATGTAGTAATATTTGTATCAGACATTGAAGTGTTTCACCTCAACTCAAATATAGTATCAACTGTGGATATTCAAGGCTGCTGGGGCAGCAACCACAATTCAAATATTAGAAGCTGGTTTGGTCTCCTATCTCTGTTCTAAACAGTATATCGATATGTGGCTTGTTGTACAGATAGACTTTTGACAAAGACAAGAGAAAATTCGTTGGCTCTTCTTGGATTGAATAATGCATGGGCTTCAAATGCTTGTGCTTTTATCTTTTGCTTGGATCGCTTGTAAATTATGCCCAATCATTCGTTTTGTGCTCTCACTCTGTCTCCTTTTGCTCTTGGGCTCATATTCTAACTTTTTGAGCCTGTATTTTCTGTGGTTTAGTGCCTGAATCATGCAAACATCTTTTCTTCCTGTTGGACGAGATTTATAAAACGGCCACTTAGGCCCGTTAACTTCCACTTAATCAGTCTCCCTCCTTATCCGGAAAAGGTTCCCGGATAAGTGGGATAGCAAATGAAGTTGAGATTGACTCAACTTCTCAACAATAAGGATATGAGCGAATGCTCCTATTTAATCTGTAATGGAAAACACAGATTGACATACGTGAATACGAGAAAGACGAACACAACATTGGTTGCTTCTCTCGGATTCTCCCCGTAAATCCTCTACTCTCCCTCACACTTAGATCGACCATCTTAGGGTCTTCGGGTTTGAGACGTGGCTATTTCCGATGACTCTAGTAGCTGCCGGATATACTGTTTCGGGTGACACTTGTAGAACCTGGACTTCGGAGTACAACCGGATTTAGAGGGTTCGTGACTCCGAATTCACTTGTGGGCTATCTAACGGCAATCGATCCATTCGCTTCCGCAACTACTAAGGTTAGTCCTTATTTACATATATACCTACAGAGTGGTATCGTAGCTTTGGATTGCTAGTTCCTAACCCCGATTAGTTTTTAGCCTCGATTAGTTTAGGCAAACTCTAAATCCCGCATGATTTGTTTAGTACTAATCTGTTTTTAATTCTCGTTTAAGTTAAGATTATGTGTCTTTGTTTAACTCCCGGACTTGTCTCCCTGCCCTTAACATCGCCTCCGTGGCGCCCCCTCGACAACCATCGCGTAAACCGCAAATCGCCTCGGTGGCGACGGCGGCGACCTCGGCATGGCCTTTAGTGGTCCAACGCAAAAACCAACCCGGTCCGGCCTCTATGACCCAAAAGCCAAACAAATAAATAAAAAGGGGTAGAAGAAGAGTAGTTATCGGACTAACCCATCGGACCGCCGGAAGAGAGGTGGCGCGTACCAACACGCGCCGCCGCAAAAATTAGATCTTCTTCTCTTTCGTCTTCTCCAACGCCGATAAACGCCCACCGATTTTTCTTTGCGAAAACAGCCCGGCGGTGGCGCGTGTGGGTCACGCGCCACCACGCTGTCACTACCACCGCTCCGGATTGGTGTTAATCGGTTGTTTGGCGGCCGATCTACATCATGGCGATAGTATTTTTGTCGAAAAAGGTGGGATGAGGCTTGTGGGTCTCGGTTTTTGGCTCGACGGAGAAGGGCGGAATTACATCATTTGGGTATTTTTTAGGACGCCGGAAAACGAAAAGTAAGGCCTTGGCCTTTGCTTGGTGTCGCCGGAGATCGTGGAAGACAGAGTCGAAGCTTTCCTCCCATAGCTATGGCTACTCACGGAGGTAAAGAAGTGAGGGAGAGTAGAGGACTCTCGGTCGGAGAGGAAGAGAGGACAAAGAGACCGAGAGGGAGAGGGGATTAGAAGCTTTCAGAGGAAAATAGGTCGGCGTGAGTAGTTAAGGGCAAGCATGCCCCCTTTCATTTATTTTTCTCTGTTTTTCAAGCCCCGTAATTGGTCTTGGGTTCTCGAAGTTTTTTTACCAGCCCACGCTGCTTCGGTCTTCGGTCCACTTTATTAAATCAATTAGCATGCTGATAATTTAACATGTTTAGTACATGTTTTCAATTTTTATTTTGTGTAAATTTAAAATTAATATTAATCTGATTTTATAATTTTGTGTAAGTTATTTTAATCAATTAATTTTATGAATCTGTTTCATATTATGTAAATTACATAATTGTGTTTTGTGTAATTATTTGATTTTTGGCATGTTATTTTTTTAATATATGTAATTTCGTATTACATGTTTCAAAGTGGAAAATTAGCATGAACATTATATAAATATGTTTAATATAGTGTTGTATAAATTAGTTTTATGAAAGGCAATATCTTTGCTCTACATGCTATATATATGAATTTGTTTCATGAAGTCATATTAATTATAAAATTAGTTTTTATATAATATAAGTTAAGTGATATTATCTATAAATTAGTTTTTAGAATTAATGTGAATATGTTTCATGTAAATTAATAATATCACGTACAAATTTTTTATGTAAATTAGTTTTACATCTTAACTACCTTTGTGGTATGTAAAGTTCAAAGTTAATTCGTTTAATGTAAAAATTCATATGAATATGTTTTCTATGGAATTAAAAGTGTCAATTATTTTTTCTAAAATTTCTAGTTCATTCCATATGTGATGATTATGAGCTTAGCAAAATTTTCGATCATATGACTTGAATAATGAATTTTGTGAAAACTTAATTGTTTTTAAGATGTGCCTAAATGTCCAATTTTACTTGTCGATATGGCAACGAAACCTATGACTCGATATGACCTCTACTGAAAAGTTGGTGGGGTCCAACTATGACAATTGGCATCGGAGGGTTCAGTTCCTTCCGAATGAGCGAGAATTACTAGAGTTCTTGACCGCCAAAATGTATCCCCTGCTACTAAGGATAAAGATGACAAGGATGTTGATACTAGTTCCGCACGATATCGGAAGGATTTGAAAGCATATCAGGAGAGGTTCAAAAGGACCGCTCGACGCGGTATGCCCTATCGAACCTTATGCATGATGACTTTATCGGTGAGTTCGAGAACTGTCCCACAGCCTAAAGATATGTGGGATCAACTTAAGATCAAGTTCGGGCAAACTTCGCTACTAAGCTCCGCCAATTGCATCTTACGTGGATGTAATACACTTTTAGCCCGGAGCATAGTATAATCGAACATATACGAACATTGAGTGCAATGGTTCGTGATCTTAAGGCTGGAGGGATCGAGATCTCTGAGCGTGATCAAGTCACGAACGTGATTCGTGCTATCCCATCCGAGGATCCTTGGAAAACGTTCAAGACCCCGATGGTGCATAGTGATCACCTCCGGCATCGTGGACGATATTGTTCGTCACCTTGAACTTGAAGAAGACCGCATGAAGTCACATGCTCCTACTCCCGTTCCTGCTGCATTAGTTGCTAAAGGAAACAAACCTAAAGGCAACAAGTTTAAACGAGGGAAGAAGAAAAGTTCTCATCCCTCTAAGAAACCCGGGCCTCGTAGGTGGAAATGCCAAGAAACAGACATAAGGCTAAGGGCAATAAAGAGAAAGTTATGGCACGTGTGAAATGTTATAATCTGTGGAAAGAAGGGTCACTATGCTAGGGATTGTCCCGAGTCTCAAAAGGTGACCCCTCTATTAAAGTCTCTGAATTATTTGTTTGGTCCCATGCATTAGTTGCTAACTCTCTTCCTAATTGGATTGTAGACTCGGGAGCAAACAAACACATAGTTCAAGACCGAGCTGGGTTTGTAGAGTTTCACCCTTATTCGGTGGGCATACAAACCGTGACATTAGGGAATGGCATAATTGAAGACGTTCTCGGTGTGGGAACGTATCAGCTCAAGCTACGTGGAAGAAATAAGTTACTTCTACTAAATGCTCTCTACGCGCCCGGGGTGCAATGTTTCCTCATTTCCTTTGTCTCCTTAGTTAAAGTAGGTTTTCAGTTTGTTTCAAAAGAAGATGGTTTAGAGATTTATTATGGTGGCAATTTGTTTGGCCATGCAAGTTTTCAAAACAATTTCCCTGTTTTGGATTTAGACGTTTGCTATGATAATTTTGCATTAGTTTTATTTGATGATTCCAATTCGAATCGTTAAATGGCATGCAGGACTTGGTTATATTGGCCAAGATAGAATGACTAGACTCGTAACAACCCGACCCTAAATCACATTATTTATTTTAAATCACATTATTTATTTTATTAATTACACTATTTATATAATTGAGCGCGTGCACTTCAATTCGATATTTTGTATTTACATTATTCTTATACATGTGTTATGCAGCTAAGGCGACGAAGTGGCCCTAATAAAAATCTCATAATAAGATTTTAATTTGTGAACATCGTTATTAAAATAAAATTAAAAGTAACAATAAAAGAAAACAAAGTAAATAAATAAATAAATAAATCAAAATAATAAAATAAATGAACCAGATTTTTTAAAGAAACATCCGAAACATGATTTTACAAAAAAAAAAAAAAAAGGAAAGGCGGTTAAGATCGAAATAATTAGGCAAGCTCGGCTTCAATTCTTCACCGCTTCCTCTCGCTTCCCCGCCTCCCCACTCGCCTCTGCTCGCCTCACCGCCTTCCTACTGCCATCGCACAGTCCGGCCATCGGACGCCACCAACGCCGCCGAAGCCGGCGCTAGGCGCCGCCGGCAGCGCCCTCTCACTCTCCCTCGCGCTATCGCCTTCTCTCGCCCTCGCGTGCTCGCTTCTCATCCTCTCGCTTCTCCTCTCTCGCTGGCGTCGCCCCTTCGGCCACCAGCACGACCAACGCCGGCTAGAATACCGGCGCCGCCACCCTTTCCCTCTCACTCTCTCTTTCGCGCCCTCGCTTTCTCTCTCTCTTTCCGCGCGCCCTGTTTCCTTGCTCTCCAGCCGCGGCACTTAACAGCTAGCCGCCAGCTGCAGCGGCCGCCGGAGCGATCGCCGTCCCCCTGCTCAATGGTCGCCGGCGCAGCTTGCCACGCACCACCACCGCCCCTGCTCTTGCTCTTGGCTTCCATCTCTGCGAATTCGAAGGTAAAATACCAAACCCTGAATTATCAAGTTCCTTATTTATTTAAGAAATTGTGATTGTAAAATGAAGTATATGATTCGAAATATGTTGTTGAGTGAATTCAGAAATTGATTTGGGAAAATCCGAATTGTTGTGAACGATTGAGGTGTGGCAGTTTGATGGGTTAGTTGGCGTATGAATGTGAACGAATATGATTCCTTTGGGAAAACCGTGATCTAGTGAACGAAATTAGAGATCTTTTGGTTATATAACGGAGTAATTTGATAGATTTTGTTATATTAGAAACGGTTATAGTGAACGAACAAAGGCGAATGAATGTAAGTTCTTTTGTAAAATTGTGATTCAATGAATTAAATGGGAAGTATATTGGCACATATGTGAACAATTTGATGGGCTAGTTACATTTTGTAAATAGCTAGGATTGAACAATAAGGAAGAGAAAAATATGCAAGGAAATTGAAGTTGGGTAATAGATTGTGTAGAAGGCATGTAGAACATCCGAACACTTGGTGTGCGTAATTTGTTCGTAAATGCGAATTCGGTTGAGAAAATAATGCTTAGCCCTTAAAATGGTATATGTATGAATTTGGGCGATTCGGCAAAGTTGTGAAACCTTCCGGTGGAAGGGCATTTGACGGATTAATTAATTACTTAACTATGGGTTTTGAATGCGGGGAAGGGAGAAGTAGAGAATAAACTAGGAATAAGTGTTCGATTATGTATATATATATATACCATTTCCAATCCAAGTCAACTAACGAATTGAATTACATCAAAATCATTGATTATCTAATTGGCCTAATCAACTTCTTTAATTAGTATGCATTATGTTCACTATTTGAAACGGAATTGAAGCAGTAAAATTATGTAAGAAAACGTAATTTAAATGATTATGTAATAAATATAGAAAATAAGATAAGTTGTCAACGCTTATACAAATTCAATTATCAAAACTCAAGAGAAACATTATTAACAACAAAATCTATCGAAACAGAAATGAGGCCACTTCCGTTGCCGAATAGCCAGTGACTCAAATTTCTGCAAAAGGGGAGAAACAAATATTTTCGGTTCAGTGTACGTTCATTGCCTGTATCTTTCAAAAACTCACATGTTTCATCAATTCTCAACATTTCTCATATATAATAATGAATCATTTGCAAATCAAGTTTTGCCACCTAATCAAGTGGTCCCCGCCCAATCATCAATTATCGGGGCTTATGCCCATCAATTATTAATCATCGGGGCTTATGCCCAACCCGCGCGGCTTCAACTCGGGTTCTCGGTCGGCTCGGGAGGTGTGCACCTTACTAAGATCGTATCAATTATCAAGGGGTTCCACTTTCGGATAATAACCAGCAAGCAAGTTTTACTTACATTCTCTCGCCCCGATTTCAAATTAAAATGAATTGAAATGCGCGCGCTCAATTAAAATATTTTCAAAGTTGTTTTACGAGTGCAGGAATGTTCGTACCGAGTTTCGACTCACTCTTCCAAATATTTTACTTGTTTTTGTTTTAGGAAGATGCATTGGTGAACAATCAACCATTTACTAAGTCCGACGAAGGCAAATCCTAGCCAGCCACGTGGCACTCGCAAATCTGAAGGTACGTAGACGCTCACAGTGATTTTACCTTCAACCAGGGTTAGGTATGACCTTGGGAATTATTGTATGCCGTATATTAATTTGTGGACTAGACAAAAGTCTAGGTTGTATAAATATTACGTTGCTAAACCAAGTAACCTATTGTAACAACCCGACCCTAAATCACATTATTTATTTTAAAATCACATTATTTATTTTATTAATTACACTATTTATATAATTGAGCGCGTGCACTTCAATTCAATATCTTATATTTAAACTATTTTTATCCGTATGTTATGCGGCTAAGGCGACGAAGTGGCCCCAATAAAAATCTCATAATAAGATTATAATTTGTGAACATCATTATTAAAATAAAATTAAAAGTAACAATAAAAGAAAACAAAACAAGTAAATAAAGAAATAAATCAAAATAATAAAATGACGAAATTAGATTTTTCTAAAGAAAAATCCAGAGAAAGAATTCTCCGGAACGTTAAACGACCTAAAATATATTCGGGCTCATCCTCTCTCTCTCCCGTGCTCCTTCGTGCTCCCCTTTCCCCTGCTCCCCTGTTTCCCTCCTTCATCCCCTCCGCCTCTCGCTCCGTTGTTGCTTGCCTCCCGGTCCGGCCACCGGACGCCACTAACGCCGCCGAAGCCGGCGCTAGGCGCCGCCGGCGGCGCCTCTCACACTCTCGCGCGATGGCTCTCTCTCCTCGCGTGCCTCTGCTCTTTCCTCTCGCCTCCGTCTCGCGGCCTGCTCCCGGCCATCGGGCGCCTCCAACACCGGCCGAAGCCGACGCCGGCGACGTCGGGAGACGCTCGACACCTCACTCGCCACCGCTCTCCCTCTCTTTCGCTGTCGCTCGCGCACGGGCAGTTGCCCTGCCTCCCCACCGCGGCAACCCATTCTGCCGCCAACCACCATCCGCAAGCACGGCCGTCGAAACTCGACGCCGGTGCTGCCCCACGCCGCGGAGCAACCGAGTACCCCAAAATCCTCTCCTTGACTCCTCCTCCGTGAATTCGAAGGTAAAACCTCAAACCCTAAATTATTACAGGTTTGTCATTTACTCGGTTGTTGTGGTTGTGAAATTGAATTATCGGATTTATAGACATGTTTGTAAACTTAAAGATTAATTTGGGGAAAATTCGAATTAGCGTGGAGGATTTAGGTTTGGTGTTGTGGTGAATTGATTGCACGAATGTGAATAAATGTGATTCTTTTTGGGAAATTATGAATTGACAAATGAGATTGAGGAGGTTTATTAGCGAATGGAACAATTTGGTGGAACTATTACGTTTTGGAAATGATTGAGCAAACGAAAGAGAAGGTGTGCGTAGAAGTTGAAATTCGATAATGTACAAGTATACATGCATGGAAAATAATTGAGTATTAGGTTGCCTAATTGCGATTGTGAATGTGAATGTTATTGTGAGAATGAGGCTCATGACCTTAAGTTGGTATATGAATGAAATTTTGAGCAATTTGGGTAATTATAAGGCCTACCTATGGAAAGGCGTCATTAGATCGAATAATCGCTTAGCTATGGGCTTAAATTCGATAAGTGAGGAATGAATTAAAAATAAGTGTTTGGGCATGTATATTTGTATATACCATTTTCAATCCAAAGCCACTAACAAATTGAATTACACCAAAATCATCGAATACTTAGTTAGCCTAATCAACTTCTTTAATTAATATGAATTATATTCAATAAACGCAAGTAAAGCTAAGTGATACAAACATTAGTTTAATCGATCTTCATACGAATATAGAAAATGAAATAAATTGTTAAAGCTTATACAAACTCAAGCATTAAAACTCAAGAAAACATTATTAACCCTAGAAATCCATTTTAAACAGGAATAAGGCCACTTACATTGCCGAGCGGCTGCTGACTCAAATTTCCGCAGAAAGGGGAGAAACAAATATTCTCAATTCAGGTACGTTCATTGCTCGTACCTTTCAAAAACTCACATATTTCATCAAATCTCAACATTTCTCATATATATAATTAATAATGAATCATTTGCAAATCAAGTTTTGTCACCTAATCAAGTGGTCCCCGCTCAATCATCAATTATCGGGGCTTATGCCCATCAATTATCAATCATCGGGCGTATGCCCAACCCGCGCGGCTTCAACTCGGGTTCTCGGTCGGCCCGGGAGGTGTGCACCTTACTAAGATCGTATCAATTATCAAGGGGTTCCACTTTCGGATAATAACCGGCAAGCAAGTTTTACTTACATTCTCTCCCCCGATTTCAAACTAAAATGAATTGAAATGCGCGCGCTTAATCAATATATTCTTCAAAGTTATTTTACAATGACAGGAATGTGCGTATCGAGTTTCGACTCACTTTTCCAAATATTTTACTGTTTTTGTTTTAGGAAGAAGCATTGGTGAACAACCAACCATTCACCAAGTCCGGCAAAGGCAAACCCTAGCCATCCACGTGGCATTTGGGAGTCCGAAGGTACATAGACGCTCACAGTGATTTTACCCTCAACCGGGGTTTAGGTATGACCTTGGGAATTGTTGCATGTTGTATATTATCTTGTAGAATAGACAAAGGTCTAGGTTGTATAAGTTTTGTGTTGCTAAACCAAGTAAACGGTATTTTGGGGTGACCTAACTACTTGGGTAATAAGTAGTCACCCCTAACAAGCATTGTTGGAAATATAACAGTGGAGGCACAAATCGTACTTCATTTTATTTCAAATTATTTAGCCTTGTCCTATTTTTAGGACGGCGGTAGCGCCTTCGATCGTTACCTTCCGCTGCGACCTTACGTAATAGTCCCTAATGAGGGGATTATTAAGTAATAGTGATTGGGGGCGTTACACCTATGTTTTGGGATGACCTAGCTACTTGGGTGATAAGTAGTTACTCCTAACAAGTATCATTGGAAACATAAGAGTGGATGCATAAATCGTACTTCATTTTATTTCAAATTATTTAGCCTTGTCCTATTTTTAGGACGGCGGTAGCGCCTTCGATCGTTACCTTCCGCTGCGACCTTACGTAATTGTAACACCCCTAGACCCACCCTAGGAGTATTACATGCCGGGGTTCCCGAGAGGAACCCCTAAGGCTGCTTAGGGTCTCAACTTGGGGTTAATAACCCTTTCTTGGGTTGTCGGAAGCGTAATTCTAGGTTTTCGAAGGTTTTTCCGGAAATTTCGGCAGAGTTTCCTCTGTAAACCGGCTAAACCCATGGGCTTAAAGCCCTAACCCCGCACGAAATACAATCTTAAACTCAACGAGCCACACGCTCGGAGAAACACAACACAACTCAACGAGCCACACGCTCGGAGTATTCACATAGGGATTTACATTCATAATTAAAACTTAAGTTCAGGTACAACTGGTCTTTACAAATATGAAAACATAAAGTACAAAATAAGTCCGGAGAGGTCTTATCCGATGGTTAGCTTCTTCTAGTAGCCAAAAGCAACTCCAGGGAGCCTTAACTTCGCATCCGAAATGTTGGTGATGTCATGAGCTCACTAGCCCAGTGAATAACCCAAACCCAACCCGGGTTTCACTTTGCACATTAATTCATTAACAAACACACGTAAGTTCATAACTCATTCATAACATGCGATTCGGATCAAATAAGTTTAAGACATGCGAGATTCTAAACTTACCAACTTGCCGAGAATCATAATGACATCACTTATTCATGAATTCAATTAAACATGCATCATTCGTATTTTTATGCAAGTAAATCATAGAATCACTTATTATGCAAATCATTCATCACGTAAATCATATCTTAGTTCTTATGGTATTCATTTCTTATGAAAATAGGATTCGATCTTCTTCTTATTCTTTTTCTTGAGTTCAATCATGCAATTCATAAATCATTGGTTCTTTCTTTCTTATTCGATATGCACGATCATTCGTTTCTTCATATCATAGTCCTTAAGTATTCTTAGTTTCGAATGGAAAGAAGATTTATGCTCTGCTCTAAAGACCCAGTTCTTGGAGCCAAAATAATTCGTGGGCTCGGCTCACGGAGGCGAACACTTCGTGGCCTCGAGGCATAACAATTCGTGGCCTCGAGGCAGCCTCTCCCATCCCCGAAGGACGCGCATCGTCAATTCTTAGTGGAAGCAATTCAATTCGTGGCTTCGGGTTGACGAGACACTTCTATGGCCATAGCTTCGGAGGGTTCTTTAATTCGTGGGGTCTTAGATCAATAACACAATCCTTTCTCCCTTCTTTATTTCTTTATGTTTCTTATCTTCTTACTACTTATAGATAAGAAATACTTAATTCATATAATTCATGCTTAGCACGTTCATGCGTAACTTCCTCAAAACAAGCAATTCACATAAGCAAGTTCTAACTCAAGTATAATCAATTCATTTCACACACGCATGCTTATGCCATTCGTAATCAACGTAATTCAAGATAAACACACAATCACATAAGCATACCACTTATGATTCCTAATCAACGAACTTATCGTTTTCGTGATCGCGTATTATCGCGTATAAGTGGTTAATGGTTCTACAACTTTCCTTAATCCATGAATATCTTTTAATCTAGTCACATAACTTCTTAAATTTCAGCTCTTGATTCAGTTACTCACTTAGATACGATTTAGCCCAAAACAGAACATTTTCACTCAAAATTGCATATCTCCCAATCTACTCATCCAATGCACACGAAATTTTACAGGAAATTCTCATAAATTGCCACGAAGCTGCAGTAAAAGTTTCAGGAAATTTGAGCTACACATGACTTCACAACAATTCAGACAACATCCTTAATTCATAAAAATCTACACATAAATCATGAAATTCAATTTCCCGATTTTTCTCAATAATTCGGTTCAAGCTTAACTTCACTAAATTCTCAATCACACAGCTCAATAATCATGCTCAACAATGCTCAAATATCATTAAATTCATGAACTAGGCATAAATCGCAATATGCTTTTCAATTCGTGAGTTGCTAGTTTCGTGAATTTAGGCCTCTAGCTTCTTCAATTAACTTAGGGTTTCCAATTTCATGCTTCGAATTCATGTTCAATCCTCCTAATTCATTTTATTTTGGAGGATGAATTCAGATTACTCACCTTAAATTCTTAGAGGTTCTAAGAATTCAGCTTCTACAGGGTTTCGGATTGGGTTTCGGTTTGGGCTTTGCTTCCTCTTCTTCCTCTCGGTTCCCCTTTCCTCCTTCTTTCCCGACCCCCTGCTCCTTCATTCTGCTTTGGTTCCTCTCGGTTCTCGCTCTCGGTCTCGGTTCGACCGGGTTCTACCCGGTTCAGCTCGCCCATCCTCCTCTCGCTCGCCAGCTGCCGATTTCCGGCGTCCCTTTCGCTTTCCCCGCTTCGGCGTCCTCTCGTTCCCCTTTCTTCTTCTGCTCTGCTTGGCCTTTCAAGCCCGAGCTCTCCCTTGTTCACCGGCGGCGGCGACCTCGCCGTTCAGGCGCTCACCGGCCACTCGGCCCCTCGCGCTCTCTCCCGCTCTCGCTCCCGCTGTGTTCTCGCTTCTACTCGTCTCTGCTCTCGCTTCTTCTTTCTTTCGTTCCCCTCTCTTCTTCGCTCTCGCTCGGCCTCCCGAGCCCGAGCCCTCCCTTGGCTCACCGGCGGCGGCGTCCTCGCCGTTCGGGCGACTCTCGCGTTTTCCCCTCTCTCGCTCCGCCTCTGCTCCCTCTCGTTTCCCCTGCTCCTTCTCTCGCTTTCCCTCCTCTCGCTTCTTTCCCCGCTTCGCTTCGCTTCTTCGTTCCTCTTCTAATGTCTTAGCCCCCTTCTCTCTCCTCTTCTCCTAATTACACATAATAGCTTTGCTGCCTATTTCTAATTAGACCCCCTCTCTTTCTTTGCTTAAACTTGACAGCTCCTCCTCACTGCCAGCAATCTTCATTCCTCATTCCTTTTTCTTTTTTTTTTTTTAAATTTTAATTGGGCCCAAGTAGCTTCACAAGGCCCAATTTAGCTAGCCCATGCTCGGGTTTCAGTTCTCGGGTTTCTAATTCCGACTCGGAAAAATTCTAATAATTCACTACCACGCAAGCACCTGAAATTTCGGGGTCTCACAAGTAATAGTCCCTAATGAGGGGATTATTAAGTAATGGTGATTGGGGCGTTACATAGACTAGCAAAAGAAGGTCTTCTAGACCGAATCACTAAGGTTAGGTTGCCTAGATGTGAGCCATGCTTAGCTGGTAAGGCGACCAAGAAGCCTTTTGGTAAGGCTTCTAGGGCGTCACATCCCTTAGAACTTATTCACTCCGACATATGTGGACCTATGAATGTCAAAGCACGTCATGGTGCTAGTTATTTTCTCACTTTGATAGACGACTATTCACGATATGGGTATGTGTACCTTTTATCACACCGTTATGAAGCTTTAGATGTGTTCAAACGCTTTGTAGCGGAAGTAGAAAACAGATTGGAGCGTAGAGTTAAGTCTCTTCGCACCGATCGTGGTCGCGAATACCTTTCGATATGTTCAAAGAGTTTTGTGAGGAAAAGGGCATACGCGAGCAACTTACGATTCCGGGCACTCCTCAACAAAATGGAGTTTCCGAGCGACGGAATCGAACATTACTTGACATGGTCAGGACAATGATGGCCCAAGCTAACTTGCTTACGGCAACTTACATCCTGAACCGAGTGCCTAGTAAGAGTGTTTCGATCACTCCATATGAGTTATGGAATGGTAGAAAGCCCATCTTGGACCATTTACGCGCGTCGGGTTTGGCTGGCTATGTGCACAACCCAACTCATCCACATGGGAAAATTGGTCCTAGAGCTACAAAAATGGTGTTCATCGGGTATCCGAGAAAATTCAAAAGGATATGTCATATATGGAGAACATCCAACTGGCGGCATGAAGGAAATAGAATCAAGAAATGTCGATTTTATTGAGGATGAGTTCCCAAGTATCGGTGAAATTAAGAAGGACTTAGAGTTATATGAGTTACAACAATTATCTCTCGGTGAGGGGAGGATTTGTACACTCATCATGTCACCGAGGATAATAGTTTTGCACCGGACAATAGAGATAGCGGGAGAGGTCCTACCATCTCTAATGATGGAAATATGTCTACACAGGAGATCCAACAAGAGAATGAGAAACGTCCTCAATCTCCAGTTCCTAATCACGAGGTCGAGTCCTTTTTCTCAAGAACCCTCATCCACATCCCAAGGGATTAGTGGGAGAGATTCTCCTATTACTCGGAGTCCCACACCTCAAAGGAAAAGGGGAGGAATTCTAAGCCTAGTCAGACAAAAGAACCAAGTCCTAAAATTATTCGAAGGAGCGAATGAGGAAAAGTTCCCCGACGATTTTTTCAAATCGAAGAGGATATCTTCTTTTGCATTCCTTTGGAAATAGAAGAGACAACCTCTTATGTAGAGGTTATAAACTCACCAAACCATACAGAATGGATGGAAGCCATGAGAGATGAGTTGGACTCAATGGCAAAGAATGAAGTTTGGGAACTGGTTGATCTTCCTCCCGGACGTATGGCCATTGGAAACAAGTGGGTTTTCAAGGCTAAACGTCGAGTAGATGGATCAATTGATAAGTTCAAGGCCCGATTAGTGGCGAAAGGATTTACACAAGTTGAAGGTGTAGATTATGAAGAGACTTTTTCTCCTGTGGTGAGAATGACCTCTATTCGCCTACTTCTAGCCCTGGTTGCTCATTTGGACTTGGAGTTAGTCCAAATGGATGTAAAGACTGCCTTCCTCAGTGGTAATCTGGAGGAATAGATTTATATGGATCAACCTATTGGTTTCGTATCAAAAGGACAAGAGGGCAAAGTTTTTCATCTTAAAAGATCTATATATGGTCTTAAACAGTCTTCCGGATCATGGTACTTTAGATTCCATGAAGCTATTACTTCGTATGGCTTAACCATGGTTTCAGAAGACCATTGTGTATATGTCAAGAGGACGACAGTAGGGATTATGTTCCTTACATTGTACGTTGATGACATACTACCGGCTGGAAACAACCCGGAAATGATCAACGCTACTAAGAAGTGGTTGTCTTCCGTCTTCGAGATGAAAGACATGGGTGAAGCCAAGTATGTCCTTGGTGTGGAAATAATCAGGAACCGTTCTAAAAAGCTTCTAGGTTTATGTCGAAGGCATATATCGAAAAAGTCCTGGAACGTTTTCGGATGCAAAATTCAAAACCCCGTTGACACTCCAGTCGATAAGAGTCTACTTTAAGTCATGAGCAATGTCCTAAAACGAGATAAAGAAAAGCAGAATATGAGTAGTGTTCCCTACGCTAGTGCGATAGGAAGCTTAATGTATGCCATGTTATGTACACGGCCTGACATTTGCTTTGCGGTTGGATTGGTGAGTCGTTACCAAAACAACCCGGGACCCGCTCACTGGCAAGCTGTCAAAAGAATAATGCGCTATCTTCGTGGAACTACCGACTTGGTACTTTGTTATCAAGGAGGGGACCTAAAACCGAGCGGATACTCGGATGCAGATTGGGGTGGTGACCTGGATGAGTCCAAGTCAACCTCGGGATACGTTTTCACCCTTGATGGGGAGCCATATCTTGGTGCAGTAAGAAGCAAGACCGCATAGCCCTGTCAACTATGGAAGCGGAATATGTCGCTAGTTGCCTTGCCGCTCGGAAGGCAATATGGCTAAGGAGTTTTCTCCAGGATGTCAACCTTTCTCTTAGAGTTGACGATCCTGTCGAGATGTGGTGCGATAACACTACTCGCCATTCAATATGCTAAGGATCCTAAGTTTCACAGGAAGGCTAAGCATATTAAAAGGCGTTATCATTTTGTGAGGAATGCTATAAAGTTGAAAGAGATTGTTGTCAAATACTTATCTACTAACAAGATGATCGCTGATCCTTTGACTAAACCTACTCCTAGAGATGTGTTCAAAACTCATATGATGAGTTTAGGTCTTCGTAGAGTTTAGTCATTTGAAGCATCTTGTATTTTTTGGACATACATTTTAGATGAACCTTTTTCATTGAAATAAAGATTACTGTTTCTTTTTTTTTCTTTGAATGTTCATAACTATTTTGGTTGCATGATTTGGCACATCTAAATGTCACTAGGCTTCGATTATCTTATCACGCAGATAATCAACACTAACGCTTGAGTAGCGGTTAGGATGAGACTAAAATCATATTGGCACTAGGTGTACAATATTGATTAATTTTTCGTACTCGGATAGTATGAAAAATATACATGAATAGTCGCCTTAGTAAGTCTATGATGAGATTTAAGAAAAATCGAATATAACACAACCTTATATTGAAGCCTTTTAGCCGAATTTAAGTGTCATGATTACGTTGAGTGTGCTAATCCAGTGACTCAAGTCAGTTTTGGGAAAAACTTGGACTTGTAATTTGTATGATATAAAAGTGACAGGCTCACCTTAGTGGGAGTTATATCATAACACACACTTCATACTGTGTGTGCTAAAAAGACGACCTTGTAGAGTGACAATAGTTTCCCTTCCTTGTCACTCGTGTGATCCCGAAACATTATTGTTTCAAAACACAATTCCCTTTGACTTAGGACTATGATGCGAAATCTAAGTTAGATGTTGCTACTTTAATGTACACTCCAAGAGTTATAGAAATATACAACTCAGTGGAATACATTAGGAAAGCAATCTTACCGAGATGTAACATCATGAGTGGCTAAGGAAAACCATTTCGTATTCACCATATCAGCTCGGACGATTATATTAGGAATATAATCATATGATATATCAGTAGGCATAAAGGGATTATATATGCCACAGGTGATGTCTTGAATGGTTTGGGGAGTTGTCCTTATAAAAGTGTCATGTTAGTTAGATGGTGACTTAATATGACACTACCGGTTACTTTTGGTCGCACGCTTCATTCCCGGTATGAAACGTGAGGAGATATAAAGGATTAGAATTTTTGTTGTACGGCCTACGTGGCCGAGTGGGAGCTGTTGGACGAGATTCATAAAACGACCACTTAGGCCCGTTAACTTCCACTTAATCAGTCTCCCTCCTTATCCAGGAAAGGTTCATGGATAAGTGAGATAGCAAATGAAGTTGAGATTGACTCAACTTCTCAACAATAAGGATAGGAGCGAATGCTCCTATTTAATCTGTAATGGAAAACACAGATTGACAAACTCGAATACGAGAAAGACGAACACAGCATTGGTTGCTTCTCTCGGATTCTCCCCGAAAATCCTCTACTCTCCCTCACACTTAGACCGACCATCTTAGGGTCTTCGGGTTTGAGACGTGGCTATTTCCGGCGACTCTAGTAGCCGCCGGATATACTGTTCCGGGTGACACTGGTAGAACCGGACTTGGAGTACAACCGGATTTAGAGGGTTCGTGACTCGGAATTCACTTGTGGGCTATCTAACGGCAATCGATCCATTCGCTTCCGCAACTACTAAGGTTAGTCCTTATTTACATATATACCTACACTTCCAAGTGTAACTTTAGCATAGAGGGGTGATAGAAGAGCCGTGCGGATGGACAGGAATACATAAACCCGCAAATGACTGGTTGGAAAAGATGAGTAAATCGATGCGAGACTAGCCGAGTTCAAGACACAGGTCATCATATATGCTGTATTTGCACTCGCTGTTATCACATTTGGCGAGAAAGATGTAATAGAATTTTTGAAGGCAGAGCCAATTCAAGACAGACATCTCATTCGAGAGGATCAAATGGGAAATTAAAATCGAACAAAGCATCCACTCGAGTACCGTTTATTTGTATTGAATCATACGACTATGAGAATTCTTCTTTTCACATTGTTTAAGAAAATTTTAGAAAAATATGTATTTAAGTTAAAATACTTTATCACATTTGTATTGAATTAATCAATATGCATTAACAATTTGAGTGAAACGCAAAGTAAACTTGATAGAAAATGGTGTAATTAAGTTTATTTAATTGTGTTGCTATAAAAAAGTGTATATAAGCTTATAAGTTCATTGTTGTAAAATTCATCAAAACTCATAAATTATTAGTTTGTCACAAAATTCATGAAATAAAAAAAATCATTAGTTCATTACAAAAATTCATCAATTAATGGACGAAGTTAGAGTGTTGTTGTGTACTATAAAGAGTACGGTTGTCGGTCTCGTGGAGATAAGTCTCACACAAGTCTAAGGTCAATGTCCTTTTGAACCGAGCAAAGAAACGAGTTCAAATTGGTTGGTAACGTAAGCACTTAAAGAATAAAGTAAAATAAGATAAAGAAAACCTTAGGCAGAGATTTATCATACTAACATGCCAACAATCTCAATTACATACTTCTACACTATTTACAATTGCGATGAACTAAGGAATCGATGCAGTTTGAACTACTTAAGCCTTCTCTCGAAGGTTATTAAGCTAATTCAATCGAATTAATTGTTGTTCTCACACAATCAAAACCAAAGAATTACAGGATTATTGATTCTTCCCTTAATAACAACCTAAATTATTCTCATATTTAAGTTGTAAGCATCCAACAAGTTGAAGTAGAATGAAGTCTCTTCTCTCGAAGTCTACTCGATTCCCAAAAACAATAAAGGCGAGGATTCTCTCGAACCTCACACCAATTCAATAAGTATCAACAAGTCGGAAATTCATCAAACAATTGCAAATTAGCATCAAAGCATAAATTACGATTAAACTAGCATATTAGTGGCAAATCCCCAACCTAATTTGGAAATTTAGCAATATATATTCATGGCATATGAAAGCAAATTGAGGAATGAACACCAAAAATAATGAAAGATTAAAGTAGAGAGAAGAATAATAGTACCGTAAACTTGAATTAGCTTGCGATTAATCGAAAATAACTCTAAACTTTGATCTCTTAACAATGGAAATAAGTGCTCAAAAGTAGAGAGAAAACTAGTCTAAAAACGTAGAATAAAAGTCCGTCGCGAGAAAATAACAGTTTCGGAATAAAAGAGGCGGAAAAATGAAAACTGGCGATTGGCACTGGCAGAGCTTGAATTGGCACGGCAAGTGCTTGAACCGGCACAACCCGTGCTATCAACCATGCAAGCTCACGGCGTCTTCAATTAAATTCGAATTCCTAGCATGACTCGTGCTAACTTTGGCATTGCCCATGCCGATCTCTCGGGCTTCAGCACAACCTCGTGCTAGGTCTTCTTTCCTTCTTTCCTTTAGCACAACCAGATGCTACAACTCTGTGCCGACTTGGCTTGATCTCTTTGTTTGCTCTCCGACTTTCTATGGCCTCCTGCTATTTTCCTTAGCACTTCGAAAGATATATTCTTCATCATAAAAAGGCGGGATTACTCGAAAACATAGAAATTCGCACACTTTAATCATAAATAAAAAAAGTAAGCGAAATCAAATAAGAATTTATATGAGAAGGCCTTTGAAGTGTCGAAATTAACCAATAAGAGAACGTAAAAGAATATAAAATTTCAGTTTATCAAGTGCCTATGTTGGAATATTATGGAGTAAAAAGCTTAATATTCTAGGAAATAAGATATAATTTTACCTATGTAGCTCATGTCCAAATTTATATATGTGGTGGAAAGTCCTCTTAGATAAGATTATATATTTGTCACATAAATGGGAAGTACAAATAGAACAACTTGTCTATTAATATTGATCGGTCCAAGTAGCGGCTTGTCACTTATTTTCGGGTGAAGTATGTATAATTTTTTTAAGGTAGCTTTCTTTTGTCAATTTCCGAAACTTTATTGTTGTAATTAAGTTTTAGTTAATTGTGTTGCTATAAAAAAAGTTTATATAAGCTTATAAGGTCATTGTTGTAAAATTCATCAAAACACATAAATTATTAGTTTGTAACAAAATTCATGAAATAAAAAAATATGAGTTCATTACAAAAATTCAACAATTAACGGACGAAGTTAGAGTGCCTATGTTGGAATATTATGGAGTAAAAAGCTTGATATTCTAGGAAATAATATTTACACTGAATATCTTATCAATAGCTGTACCTAACGCTGACAAAAATTTACACTGAATATTGCATTTCTTTATGTTCTTCATTAATGCAAGAGTCAAAGATATTTGTTGCCAAGAGTCATTATGTTAAGAAGGAAAAGGTGTTGTCTCCGCGTGTCGGCGGACCGGGTGTGTCAATCTAAATTAAAATGAAAGTGATTTTTAGTTGAAGGAATTGTTGTAGGGTTATTTGTCCATTTCTGACGACTTTGACGTTGAAAAATGATAAATCTGCCTATACTGAATGGTTTCTAGTGCAAAAACGGGAAGATGGTAGCGGTCTTTCTTGACATCTAGCAAAGATGAAGATAGCATCGCCGACAACTCACTATAAAAAGCCAAAATAGCGATGGGAATTCCGATGGAATTTCCCAAATTCCGACGGAACTTCCATCCAAGGTCAACAAAAAAATTTGACGGAAAATTTCCGTCGGATAAATCCGTCAGTATTTTCATGTTTTTTGGTAGTGACTGGATAATCCTCCGGTGGGGGCTGCCGGCCTCCTATGGTGATTTTAGAGCTGGAATTGAGTTCAAGAGGTGGTTGAGTTTTTTTTTTTCAAATAAATCTGGACCCTTAATTTTGATCTAATGGTCCATTTTTATCCCTCTCACCCTCACCCTCACCCTCACCCTCACCCTATCCCTTTCCCCTCAATTTATTATTGTACTTCCAACAGTTTGAGTGACAATGGTTTTGAAGATTTTGAGCCACCCAAGCTTGGATATTTTAAGTTACAGATAGTGGTGGAAAAACTCGTGCCTTGGCTATAAATAGAGGCCTCTGCTGGTGATATATGAGCAACAGCTAAGCAACTTTTAAATATTACTCGTTGCGCTGCTCAAAAGTGAGAGTAATACAAATGGCTTCACTGAATTCTCTCCGTTTTGCAATTTTCGCATTTTTAATCAGTGGAATGGGTAATACATCTATTCTTTTTCATTCTTCATTTTATTGTCCATAATTACTCTTGCATTATTATACCTATTTGCACACATAATTAATAATCTTTATTTAGATTTTAACAATTGAAATAAACGTGTAATGGAACCAACCTCTCTTTCTATATCGGGTGTCCCCACCCTCCGCTTGTGTTGTTATGTCTAAAAAGAGATCAATATTTGGATTAGTGATATGGAACCATAAACGTATATGACTGGCTAAATAAGCTGATGGCCATGTTTAAGAAGGCAACAGCATAACATCTGAAGAATTGAGTTGTTTGTAAATCGTAGTTTCAACATTTGGAGAAGCGGAAATGGTGATAGAACAAGTGGTAAGATGCAAAGCACTAGGTGACCAATGCAGTTATCAGAGTGACTGCTGTAACGGCTTGGTTTGCATTCCTTTCCAGCCACCAGTGCCCCCGAGATGTATTGGTTACCCCGAAATTAAGACGACTAAGAAGCTCCAGAAATGTGGCACCGATGGTGACCTTTGCTATCCAAATGGAGTTGAGTGCTGCGATGGCTACGTTTGCGTTATACCCCTTGTCTCAGCATCACTAGCATTTCCACCACCCAGGGAAATTGCGTTAAGCGCTGGGATTGAAATCCAGCCTGGTGTATTCCTCTCTACCCATCCTGGTGGGAGGATGAAATCCAACAATAAAATGTAATGCTGTTTTCTTATGTATGTTTATGAGATAAATCTGTGCTCATCATCATCATGGTGACTGCACTATGTTGATCAGTCAATCAAGGTCATCTAATTGACCTATTTATTATTAAATAAAAAATAAACTGTCTCTTGTTGCAGCGAGAATATTACAAAACACCATCCATTACAAAAGCATACAGAGAGACTTTCACTAATAAATAGAGAATATTTATTATTTTCTGCATAATATAGTAATTTTTTTTAATCAAGCATAATATAGTAATTTTTAAATCAAGAAAACACTTAAACATGTATTTTCAAGCAAGAACTTGGAGGACCACCATCAATTATGTGTGATTTGGAACATCTTGGATGTGGCAATTTGTGAATGGAGGCATCCACTTGCGGTAATTGATCAAGCAACTATCTAAGTATTACCACTCAATCCTCTCAATTTTGCTATTTTCGCTCTTTTAATCACAGGAATCGGTAATACATTTAACCTACTAATTCCTTTATCTTATTATTCTTTGTATTATGCTACTTATTTACTCTTTTATATCTTTTAGTTTTTTTATCTATCTTAACATGTGTCCTACGCAATTACATCAGAATTCAATAATGAACCATTTTATATGTAATATTTTTAATAATACCACTTTAGAAGAAATATGAATACAGAGTTGGATAATGGGTCAGTTTAGGCCGACATAATTAATGATCGAGTTAATTTCATATCAATTTTAAAATAGCTTAAATGTACCCCTTATAAACTGAAGTATCGATATCCGTTCGATTCAGTTTATTATCTACAAAAGTAAATAAAAATATAAAAAAATAAAATTATATTATTTTATGAGTCAAAACTAAGTAAATAAGAGTATATATAACGTAATATTTGAATTTAACAATATGACTTTCCCTGATAATTTATAATCTTAGAAGCGGAGATTGTCCTTTTATTTTTTTATTCTTTCATTAAATTATATCAATTTAAATGAAAAGGACAATTTTGAAAATTATACTATTTTACTTTTCACTGAAAATGAAATGTATAAATAAATATAATCATAATTTGTAAAAACGAATATGAAAAAGGTGAAGTATTATAAAAAGATTTTCAAATAGATGGAGAGAGATATATGTTAATATATTTTTTTTTATTTTGTTAATTAACTAGGGGTAATAGCAGTTCTTTCAGTAATCAGAAGACCTTCTATACGTAACATCCTTATATAGCCCCAAAAAAATGCAAAATTGGACCTTAAATATATTATCTGAAAAAAATATTTATGTATAGAATTTGGGTTTTGTTTAATGAATAAATTACAACACACATACAATTTAGAAGATTTAAACTCTGATTTTTTTTTTAATGAAAAACAATAATTTTATCAGTAGATTGTCTAAAATAAATAATGTATAAAAATTTGGATATTTACTGAACTAGTCAATAATTACCCCAATTGCGCAAGGAAAACGTGCGGAGAAATAGACGACACACATTTATGTTTTTCCTCGAGTAGGTGAGCCTCAAGACTGTTGACAGTACAATGAGATCAAGGACCACAATTAAATATAAAATTAAATTTAGTAAGACTGAAGGATGCCCCACACACACACACAACACACACACACACACAAAATCACATTTTCTTTAAAAATTAACATTTAAAATACGAATTAAGAACTTTAAATTTGAACCATTTATTTTTTATCCAAAGACTATGAATATCCCACGTCACCCTCTCTCTATTTCCCGCACTCCCCATCTTTTGTCCCATGGTGGTTGACGAAGATCTGAATTAGAAATATTTAAGAAACATGAATGATCATCTCTGTAATGAGTAGTGATTTTGAAGTTTCAATGTTGGGAGACGCAGAAATGGTGATAGAGGAAGTAGTTATGGAGAACGAAAGTATTAATATAACGATTAATGGGTCCTTTGCATGGCCAAATCGTGATAAATTGTGAAAATTTATTTATAAATGCAATGAATTGTAAGCACCAACTATTAATCAGTAAAACTTTTACTTTCGATACAAATGTAAAGGCAATAACGTACCTCGGCGTGTCGAGCACCACAAATGCTCGATTGTTTCTACAAAGACAATTTCAATTCGATTTCGTTGTTAACACAAATCTACTTTTGTAGACTACTAGTCTTTTAACAATATTTATATGTATTTTCGATAAAGTTTTACTTTTCGCGTACCTTTCCATATTGTTTTCTTTTGATTTCGATATTCATACATTTTCAAAAATAAGCTATTGATGATATAGTTCGAGTTTGTATATAACCATTGATGAGTTTAATTCTCCATTCTTTTAATACAACTCGAGTTTGATCTTTTATTTCTATCACCTCTAGTCTCGTGCTTAATGTAGCCTAACCTTAATTGTATCACTCGTTTCATTGCCCGGATAAACCAAATATACTTTCTACTCAAGATGTCGGTTTGGTTTTCCAATTTTCTAAAAATTTTGGCGAGTTTCGTTTGAAATATGTTCTAACCATTAGGCTAAAAGCCTTAAAAACCCGCATAAAATCCACAATAAAACTCAACGAGCCATACGCTCGGAGTACACAACTCAACGGTCACACGCCGGAGTATATTTACAACCACAAAAACCAAGTTTCAAACTAGTATATAACCCAAGTTACAATCTCGTCAATATTCTCATTTACTCGTGCTCATGAATTTTTCGATTTTTTATCACGACATATATATTTATAGCTAAGGCTCCGGTTAAGCAATTTAGTTATAGAAATCCCAATTATCGGGAGATGGCTCCGTACGATTAATTCCTCTATGAGTACTTCCAATAATCGGTTAATGATTTAGTATGTCGTAGACAGTAATAGTGAAACTCAATAATATTTCGACATGTTAACATTTAAATATTTTGAAAAGTGCGATAATAACGTACTGATGTAGTTGTTTGTTTTCCTTTAAATATCGTTTTTCGTTCTTTTCTTCGAACATGTCATTTCCGTCGCTTTCTGTTTTCATAAAGTAATTTGATTCGATAAGTTAGGTCGCTATTCAGATTGTCATACTAATTTTCTTTTCTTTCTTTTGTAAACTCTTACATTCGGTTTCTTTTAATTCCTCACTTGTCGCTCAAAGTTCATTTAAGTTCAAGTCTCTCACAATTTTATAAAGATCTATTCTTCCTCCCTTCTCAACTCGATTCAACATTCCGAATTTCTTTTCAATCATAATCTCTCTTTCAATAATATCCCCAAACCTTCTTTAAGATCATTCCTCACTTAGTCATTCATGTTTCATTATAATCTAGCAATCATGGCCTTATTTTTCACCTCATCCCAACTTATTTCAATAAGACCTCGGTTAATTCCAACAAAACCTTCCACTTCACCAGCTAATTTACATTTATTTCATATTTTCAATTCAAATTTAGCATGCCCAATTTCCATTCAATTCACGCACATTAATATGCGAGATACTCTATCAAATTTCCTCTTTTAAATTGATTTACTCTTGCTTAACTAAACTAATATTCAATCACATTAATTTGCTCAAGTTTAGCACACATACGGAAATAAATTAATCTTCCATCAATCTCCGATTACACATCCTTAAAATCAACTCACAACAATGTATACAGACTCATACTTCAATCATCCTCAATATCTTTCCTCCAATTCTTCCACAACCAAATAATTCATACATACTCATATAGAAGTTTAACAAGCACATTCACAATTATAAATAATCTCAAATTAATTTTCAATACTAATTTAACACATAAGAAACCCTAAATCCAATTTCACATATCCATATTTCAATTACTCCCCAAGTTCATCCAAATCCACCACAACCAATTCAAAACTCACATTTATTTGTCTACTTATTCAATTACAACATGAGTTTATAATAAAATTTGCTTAGAAATTAAGGATTGGAGATATACCTCAAAATGAGTTAGAGGTGGAATTGAATGGTGGTGGCTCGGTGGTGGAGACCTGCGTTGTTGGGCGACAGTGGCAAGCACCGGTCGGCGTTGTCGAGTGCCGCGGCAGCCGGGGACGGTGGCACCAGCCAGTCCGGTAGCGGCAGCAGCAGCGAGGCGGAGCGGCCTGCGTTCACGCGCGAACGGAGCGAAAAGGAGAGAGGGATGCGATGGAGGTAACGAGGGTGGCCAAAGGCACCGGCGGCGGCTCGTCGGCGGCGGATGAGGCCGGCGATCGATGGCCGGTGGCGGCGGCAAGCACGGGGCGTGGACGCTTGGCGCGAACGCGAGCAATGAGAAGAGAGAAAGAAGGCAGCAGGGTGGCGGCCATGGGCGCCGGCGGCGGCTAGGTGGCGGCGGCAGGGCCCGACGAGGCCTGGCCGGCCGTGGCAGTGGCCAGCAGTGGCAAGGGGAGAATGGGGAAGAAAATGTGAGAGGAGGATTGAAGAAGGATATGTTAAGCTTGCCTCACAAGCCCCTTCATCGACTTCTCTCGATACTTCTAGCCACTGCTTTCCCTTTTCTTTTTCTTTTTATTTTATTTTAATATCTCCTATCTTTTTACTATTTCCATTACCACATAGTTAAGTGTATAACTACACGTTTGGCTAAATTATATTTGCTATTATATATTATTTTATTTTATTTTATTTTTGCTTGTTATTTTAATTTGTTCGGGTTCGAATAAAATTTTACATTATCCAAACATATATATATATATTTTGTTGTACAATTATAAATTTGTATGAATTACCCGTTGTTATTCATGATTATCATATTTGTTCGCACATTTTATTTCGGTTTCATATTGTGCGCGGCTCACTACTCTTAAACAATATTAAGACGATAAAATACAAATTTAAAATAATTAATTACGATTAAGTTTCGGGTGTTAAGCTCCCGGTTCCATGCCCCTTTATTTAATTGTCCGGACTCTCAATCGGAACACCCTGGCAGCTAGCGATGGCAACTCGGCTTCCTTCTGGAAATCTCTTTGAGCGTTGTCAGTCCCTCCGAGAATAAAGATGCTAGCCTAACGAGCCTGCTCAAATGCTCTCCCCATCAAAACAGCACTCACTGAACGGATTCAAGCAATAGATGCTATATATGATATTTGTGGTGACTTACAGGAGTTGGATGTGCATGCCCTTTTCGAATGCCCCTTCACCCTTCAGGTTTGGAAAATTTCTCCAAGTGCTCCCCTCGTACTAGGAAAGAAATTCAGATGCGTCATCGATGCTCTCCAATCAGCTATGAAACTGGGATTAATTGCTACCATTAAGTTTATTGCAACCTTGTGGATGACATGGAATGTACGTAATGAACGCCTATTTAAAGGCACCATTCCTTCCATCCTTCAGTCTCTCAAATTAGGTCTAGACTTTGCTAAGAATTTTCAGCAAGAAACCAGCCACTTCTCGCCCCAGCCCACCACTCTCGCTGAAACATGGACTGCACCCAGCCCGGGTACCATTAAGATAAACTTCAATGGTGCAAAATTGGGAGAATGGGGACGAGGTTGGGGTGCTGCTGGCAGAGACTCCTTGGGCTCCCTTCTTTTCTCTTCGATCAAGCAAGCTACGGGCTATGGAAGGCCAAACATTGAAGAGGCAAATACCTGTATATTTGCCCTTCATCAAGCATGGCATCATGGACACCAAAAGGTCATTATTGAAGGAGACCGCCTTTCTGTCATCTCCAAGCTCAAGAAGAATTTTTAGTTCTCCAAATGCTTTAGGCTTTCATTTGTTAGAAATTATTAAATTAACTAAACATTTTGAATTTTGTTGTTTTTCTTTTGTCAGACGTGGGAGTAACAGGGTAGCTCATACCCTTGCCCATCTTCAACCTTATTCCTCTTCTCTCCGAGAATGGGTAGGGGATAGCTCAGCACATGTTGTTGAACTGACTTTAGGGAATCTTTGTATGCCTACTTCTTTCGAATAATACAATATCCCCTTCTATAAAAAAAAATGAATTTATTATTGTGCTTCCAACAGTTAAGAGTGGGACTGTCCTTGAAGATTTTGAGCCACACAAGCTTGGATATTATAAGGGACAGATGTAGATAAGATATTAACTACTCCATTATTGATCAAACATTAAAAACGTGCAAATTGAAGAAAGAGGAAAGTTTCGGAGACTCGCACAATTATTGTGGGTACGTTGGACAAAAGAAAGCAACCCTAAAAAAAGGAGACAAAGGGTTCTTTTTGTTCGTTTCAATATTAAACAGGTTTTTGTATAATAGGCAATGAGTCTATCGTACACAATAAATATTTATATTTTCCATAACCATAATCATTGCTCATTTTTTTTAAATATATTATTTGTGTTTTTCTTCATGTAGATATTATGATGATCATAAAAAAACATTACTTTAAATACTAGTATAAGAAAATATTAAATTATTTTTTTATAGGAGGAAACTATATATGGACAGCCTATCCAAGAGCTCAACATGCTGACTACAATCGGGAGGGAGTGGAGTAGGATAAACCCACTAAATCGAGGCATAAGAGTCTGGTTGATCCTTCTCATAAGCACTACAACCAAGGTACAAATGAGAGATTCGATCCTGGGTCTTGTTGAAGGAAACGAAACCGTTAAATTGTTGGCTATACCGTTAAATTGTTGACACTCTTGTTGATGATACTTTTTCATTAAGTGTTGCTTTTTTAGAAGTGTCGGATATAAAAGTATAACTGATTTAACGATATTTTAAATCTTGAATATAGAGATATTTATGTAAAAAAAAATTACAGTTTTCACTTGGATCAAAAAAATTTACAGTTTTCACATTTGTTGATAATTAAAATTATCGTAAATTAATACTTATTATTGTTGAGAAATTTTTGCTTTGTCACAATAAGATTAATTTTTGTATTTTGATGAATTTTACAACTGTGAGCTTATAAGCTTATCAAGTTTACTTTGCAATTCACCCGCATTATTAATATTGATGAATTTAAAGTAGTTTACTTACATAGATGTTTTTCTAAAATTTTCGTAAACAATGTTGGAAAAAAAAAAATCATCAGAGTCATATAATTCAAAACATTGAAGAAAAAGATAATATTTTACAGACGAATTTTAATATTAATAAATTTTACAACACAGTGAATTATACAGAAGTTGAATTTTCAATTGGCCTTTTAACACTTACTATTTTCTATGATCTTTTTAGGGCATCTTAATATTTTCATATGGCACTTGATATGTTTATTTTGATCCAGATAAGGTGATCAGAAGTTTGGGGATGGGATATGTTTATTCTGAATCAAATTCATTATCGTTTTTCTATTACTTTTTTAAACCAATTTTGATAAAAATAAAAATAAAAATAAAAATAGGTTAAGTATAATTTTAATGCCAATTAATATGCTTTTGCAGTTAGTAGTTATATGTAACCATTGCTGAGAATTCATTTTTGTCCTTGGGTCTCAGAAATTAAAAGCTTTCCTAGAGAATAGGGCACTATATCTAGTAATTTTATCGGTTCCATATTCATATGACAACAGTCTTACATATCGAGTTTTGTGAAGTATTTTTGATAAAAAGTTTACCTAATATTATGAATATTTATTATTTAAAAAAGACGGACGTAATTCTTTAGTCTTTTATTTTTTCAAATAATGAATATATATATATATTCCTTATGCTCGACTATATTATAAACGGAGACACGTCCCTCGAAGAATAGGGCTATCCCCCCCCGCCCCCCAATATCTTTTTTTTCTTTTTCTTTTATTTTTGGTTACAAGTTATTTATTGCTCAAAATATATACTACCTCCTTAAAAAAATTATCCATATTTGACTAATGCGGTCAAATTTTGAACTTTGATCATAAATTTATTACAAAATGTAACTCACATAACTTAAAGTATAAGTTTAAAAATTTACTAGATTGTATATATAAAAATTAGCAATTGAAGTTTTATCTAAAAGATCGTGAAAAATCAAAGTGAATTTCTTTTGTTTTTTGAGATGAGGCATGTGTAAATTCTTAAATGATTCTGGGAGCGTATACTTTTAGAAGAGAAAGAGAGAGAGAGATTAGGCTCACAAAACTCCCCATATTTTTCTATTTGTTCAACCATCTATTAACATATGACAAAAAATAGATACTCTTATGTACATATAAGACGGTCTGCGAATCTGTGATGGACGTGCTAAAGTAAAAACATGAAAAGAAAGGGAGTATAATTTTGGACACCATGCATTAATATTATAGGTAGGTGGTCTATACATGGAGATAAGCCAGCTATGTTAAAGAATAGGATCCTTCTTAAAATTACGCTCTATTTCCCGCTTCCAACTTCTTAAAATTACATAACATTGTCATAATTGCACGGGACTGAGGAGTAAAGTTCATTTATCTGAGCAGGTAAATTACACATGACAACTGAAATATACAAATTTAATATAAACCCTTGCTAAGCTGAGGAGGTACTCTCACCATTTTATAATATATATTACTTTAATTAAATTCTTTTTTAAAAAATATTTATTATTTTATTATCCCCCTGATATATTAATGATTTTAATTTGTCAATTTTATTCTTATTAATTTACTTTTTACTTTTTTTGCATTAACTTTTTATATTTTCAATGAAACTTTGGTCCGTAACTCAGCTTTTAAATACAAATTTTGTCATAAATTTTGTATTTTCGATATATCACCAAAATTTTAAAACAAATATTTTAAAATCGAGGAGTATGAGATTAACTAATTATTGTCATTGATTTAATCATTATTATGTCTTTTTACACTTATTTAAAGCTTATTAATGATCCGAAAAAAGGGTCTTAAAGATTTTGTACGATCTAAGAGCAAGAGAAATAAAAGGAAAATGTAAAAGGAAGATGCATGAAGTTGGAATTTGCCTTAGAATAGGGGCCAGCAAGATACAAGTTGCCTAAGAATAAGATGTAAGAGGTAGCGTTTTCATGTTTCCTTAAATCCACACCTCAAAAAGTGGACCAAGAAAAAATTCATCGTTTTTCTTCGGATTCAATTACCCATCAAAACATCCATTGGTCATTGTCTTTCTCATCACAAGTGTACTCGAATTGTTGGGGGGCGCTTTAGACGCGTGCTTAATTACATAGAGCTATTATTAAGGGCATGCCGACATTGGATTTTAAAATGAGCTCAGCCCACATCCATAAATTTAAATAAGATACATATTTATTTTTGGATTTTTAAAATAAAGATGATACCCTTTGTCCTTAAATTTAGGGAAAAAAGATGAAAAATAACCATTAAATTTGTCTACTATATAGTGAAAATGGGTCTTTAGCAAACAAAAACAATGTCAAATTTTTAAAAAGTAGAGTAAAATTTGATATAATCCACTAAATTTTCTTGCCAATCTATCTCACATGCCACCTCTTGATGCCATCACTCAAGTGAAGCCCCCTTTGCTTGTTAAATAAAAGATGAACTTTTGTAACATAGTTTCATCAGGGCACATGTTTTTGTTTCAATAAATGGCTCCCTCAAGGTCCCATATATTGTCAAATCAGAGCATGTTCATTTTAACCGTTGAAATTAACTGTTAATAGTTAGCATTTATCAACAGCGATCATATATGATTAATTTCAACATATATGTGATTATATTTTTAAGGAGGTAGTAGATTGACTAATTATTCTCATTGATTTAGTCATTATTGTATTTTTTTAACTTTTTAAAAACTTATTAATGATAGGAAAAAAAGGGTAGGGCTGGTGATTTGATGCCTTTCATTTATTTCACATGGTATTATTCTCAAAAAAAAATTTTAAGATCTAAAAGCTAGCCCAAAAAAAGGAAAATGTAAAAGGAAGATGCATGAAGTTAGAATTTAGCTTAGATTAGGGACCAACAAGCTATGGACTACTAAATGTGACAGATTTGACCTTTTGTTAATCAAATCACACGTCAACAAGTGGACCAAGAAATATATATTTATGGCATAAATTGCCAATCAAAACATCCATTGGCATAAATTGTATTTTTCATCACAAGTCTATTGGAATTAGGGGGCAGAGTAGACTCGATCTAATAACATTGAGCCATTATAAGGAGATGCCCACGTTGGATTTTAAAATGAGCTCAGCCCACATCCATAAATTTAAATAAGATACATATTTATTTTTTTGATTTTTAAAATAAAAATGACACCCTTTGTCCTGCATTTATAGTTAAATTCAGAAAAAAATTACAAAAATAACCATTAAATTTGTTTACAATATTGTGTAAATGGGTCTTTTAACAAACAAAAACAGTGTCAAATTCTTGAAAAAGTAAAACTTGACAATAATGTGAGACTAGAGAAATGAATATTTTTATAGTAAATATGAGATAGTGGAAGTATTTATGGCTAGTATTGTATTTTTATACGACATGCACATTAAGAAAATTTCAAATATATCATCCGCTTTAATTAATATACATTTGGGCGATTGGAATATAGCATTAATTTATAATTAAAAATTTGATCATTTTTTATGATATATTATAGCATTAATTTAGATTTTGTTTATAAACATTAAACCTAAAGTCCTCAACGTACTACTACTCCATACATATAGTCCCAATAAATATTAGAGATGGATAAGAACCCACAATATTAACCAATCAAAAAATCCCTAATTCGAAGGGATAAGAAGTAAGAACTCACACGAACCATGACCAATTAAATTGCGAGATCTCATTATTACATATTATTTTATGATACTCATATATACAGACATAAACCTAAAGTCCCTAATGTACCATACTAGTCCAATACATAGTCCTATTAAATATCGGGGATGGATAAGAATCCAACATATTGACCAATTAACAAGTCCCTAATTCAAAAGGATAAGAAGTAAGAACCCACACGAACAATGACCAATTAAATTACGAAACCCCATTATTATATTTTATTTTATAGTAACACATAAGATTTTAGCATTTGTGGTTTAGAGCATTAATTAGCCCAGTTAGCTAATATAACCTTGCATTATTCCCCAGGGATTTTCTGTCTTGCATTATTAACCTTTGCAACAGAAAATGAATTGCAAGTTTCACCAGCTTTTGTACATCGTTGGTCCTCGTTCTACCTCAACACATGTCCCTGGAGCTCCTAGCCTTGGGGGATTGGATGGTAGAAAATAACGATACTACGGGATTATATGGTTTGTCACACTTTTTTTTGATTAATAAATGTATTCAAAGGTATAGGAGCAAAATATAACCCAACCATTACAATTAATTGAACAAAATGAAATAAACAAAACAAGAACAATCAATAATAACATTGACGAAAACCTGCCATTATACGATCAAGGTTACCTGATTTGTCCTTTCTAACCGCTCTCATACACTAAACCACTGTTTCCCACATTGAATATCACTCTCACGCACCCACCATCAACTATTTTAAATTATATTATACTCCCTGCATTGCAAAATCTATGTCGTTTGAAGGTTATGTGAGGATATCAATGAAACACAAAATTCATAACAAAATTTATGTTAAAAGATCAAATTACCCCTATATTTTATTGAAAAATGAAGAAAATGAATGAAAAAAAGAAGAGAAACAAAACAATTAATAATGATAAAATTAGTAAATTAGTAATTAATATATCATTAAAATTGTAAAGTGACAATTATTATCAAACGAGAAAAGTTAATTAAAATTACATATATTTTGAAACGAATAAAATTATACCTGGCAATCGGGTCATTCGGTTCGGGTTAACTTCGTGTCGATCTTGTTCGGGTCCGGTTCGGTTTCGGGTTCGGGTCAACTTCGGTTCGGGTCGATCTCGTTCAGGTTCATTCAGTTTCGGTTCGGGTCAACTTTGGTTCGGTTCAATTTAGGGTCAATCTCGTTCGGGTTTGATTCGGGGTTAATTTCGGATCTAGTCGTAATCGGATCACTTTTTGGGTCAAAATCGATTCAAAATTGTACCACTATAGGCACAAAAGTCCATCCCGAGAGACCCAACAAAAAAATGTGGGTTGGGTCACTTTTATTCCGAGTTAAATCGATTCGGATCCGATTCGGTTCGGGTCATTTTGGGTTCGGTTCGATTTCGGTTCGGGTCATTTTGCATTCGGGTTGGTTTCGGTTCGGATCATTTCGGGTCGGTTCATTTTAATTTTCGGGTCAAAATCGGTTTAAGCTGCTTTCGGATGTCGGTTCGGTTTGAGTTTCGGGTCGTTCGAGTTGATCCGTTCGGTTCGGATCGGTTTACCAGGTCTAAATAAAATAAAATTTATACTCAACAATTCTCACCTACACTCTAAAAAAAGAATTCATTGTTATCCAATATTTATCCACACTAAACCACTCCTTCTACTCTCACTTCAAACCACACCTATTTTAACCACTTTGAAAAACAAACCGCTAGGGGTAATGGGCCACAAAATGGGTATTTTTGTCATTTCTCAGAAAAAGAAGAAAAGTTGAAAAATTTGACAAAGGCACGCAGAACCAATAATTAAGCTTTGAATGTGACCCTTTCCTGTAGTTTTCCCATAATAATACTACTCGTACTGCGACCTACCTACACCACTATAATTAGGGAAAGCGATTAAACCACATATATTTAAAACCCTTAAAATTTTCCCGATTCAAATCTAAACGAATGTTGAAAGGACAGAAAACCTAAGGGAGGAGCAAGAAATCTCCACAAATTTTTCTTAGGATTTTTGGATAAAAATAATATAAATTTTGAGGGAATTACCGAAAATAAAATAATTTTTTTGGAATAGCATGAACTTCAATTTTATTTAATGTAAGTAAAATACCACCGAATTGATGGATTGTGATTTAGCGGAGCGATGACGTGACAGATGATGTTGCTGATATTGGACAGTGGAGTTGAAGGTTTAATTTTAACTTTTTTATTTGCATTGACACATAAGTACATCTTTATTCAACCAAGAACAAAAATCAAAGTCAAATTTTCAACTTCATCGTCCATGTCGCCGACTTCACTTGTCACATCAACATTTCGTGAAGTCACACATCCTTAAGCGGATAGTGTTCTATTTGTGTTAAATAGGATTAAATTTCATACTACTATATTGCAAAAAAAAGTTTATATAATTTCAATCCAATACCATTCATTCATAGAGTTTAGTGCAGCATGCATACATACTAAAATCCATCATTTGTGTTTCGGGAGAAAAACTTGTGTGATAATGTGGATGATGATTCGGAGGGAGAAAGGATTTCATTGTTTCGGTTGCGATGGCACTGGCGCGATCGTGTGGACTACACATGGCCGCTATGAGACTAGAGTAAGGCTTTTTGGGATTTGGGAGACTTTTCCAGAGAGGGAAGTGTTGGAAGTTGGTGATGTGAACTTATGAGCATGTAAACATGTCTTATGAGGGTGGAGGCTGGTGAGTATTTATAGAGGAATTCAATAGGGGTAAAGTGGTAATTTACCATGATTTTGGGAAGAAACCCTAGCCTTAATAGGCTTTTGGGCTTTCCCGACTCGTTGAAAGGAGGTTTGGGTTGATACCTCCATTGTCCGATTGATTGGGCCCATTTGAATAGTGACGTTGTGATTGAGATAAAGCTGTCCGGAAAATATGCGGATAAATTTGTAAATATATTACCCAAATAAAATTTTGGTGGTTCTGAATTTTGTGAACGTGGCAACTTTTGAATGGAGGATTGGATATAATAATGAAGCCAAAAGGGCACCTTTATGACCATTATAAATAGAGGCCTTTAGATGAATGGATGAAGCACCCTCGAAGTATAGGAATTATCATTGATATTGCAATACTCGAAGATACGAAAATGGAGAACACTTCATTCAACCTTACCAGACTTGCCATCTTTTTACTTTTGATCGGGACAACGGGTAATATGTCATCCATTCTTCTAGATTTTGAGTATGATCGAAGTATAAGAATTTAATTGTGTTTTGGTTTTGCTTGTAGATGTTTGAGCAAAAAAAGTTGTGCTTATACAGGCTTCATGTTCACGAATGGTCGAAACATAACTAACATTATTGCATGATATGTGTGTAGTTCCGGTTTTCGGAGAAGTCCGAGTGGTGGTGAACCGCAATTCGATGAGACAGCTTAAATGTGTAGACGAAGAATTTGCGGGTTGCAATGAGCAAATATTGCTCATGTGTTGTGAAGGTCTTACCTGCCTTCGAATTCCTCCCTGGTCAGTAATTACTGGGCCAGGAATATGTATTAAAAACACCGCCTTAGTCAAAGCTTACTACAACAGTAACTAAAAAGTGATCCTATTAATAAAGTGCTCCAGTCATGCGAATAAAAGTTATACTCCCGTTCAGATGTTCTTCTGGATTAGGGGGCTTATGTCTGTGGTTGGTTCCTTATGGACTTAATGTGTTTTAAGGTTGTGTTATGAAATAAGGTACTTGTACCGTCTCTCGAGTGACGTAATAAATAAACTTCCTTATGTATTTCCAATGAATTGCAGTTTATTACTTGTTACCATTATTACTACTACTATTATAATTGTGCCAAAAAAAGGGGTCAAAAAATCATTTTTCTTCCAATTACAGATGGATTGTTTTTACCTATATATGATCCAATTTTTCCGGAAACATTTGCTTACAAGTCTATGTCATATTAAATGAACAATTTACATATCAATTATTAAATAGAAAACAAAAGAACCTTCTTCTTGCCAGGTGAGTACGTAGAGGACTTGTCCATTATGCCATATTTTTTTGTAATGGTAAACGTAGGCCTATTTTAGGGATATCTTGATTGAATCGTAGGTCAAGGGGAAGGGAGATGTTAAACCCAAAATCTTACACACACTGTAAATTTTTTTTTATTTTGCAAAAGGTAAGAAATTATCTCATTTTAAATTTGAACTAAGAGGTTAAATGCGGAAAGTGTAAGTGTTACCATTCAAGTAACACTTACTTGGTAAGTCGAGTTCCGTCATATATATATATATATATATATATATATATATATATATATATATATATATATATATATATATTCATGAAACGAATATGCCTACTAATATAAACATGGTTTGTCACGAGATCATAACAACGATACCCTTTATAATTGGAAATATAACCCAAAAACCATAATCAGAAGACATGGCTCCCAATTTGTTTGCAGGAGTAGCTACAAAGTTAGGAAAACAGGGATTTATGCAAACAAGATTTGATTTGGAGATTTTTCATCAACAAGGTTGTTGGTAAACGATTGAAAATCAAAACTTTTTTCAAATTGGTTAATCGAATTTTCGAACCATCTAACCGAAACCGAATTGAAAATGGGAACCTTTTTTGATCGGTTAAACGAACCAATTTTTTAAAAAATTATACAATAAAAATCCAAAAATTATGCAATTAAAAATATACAATTTTCATATAATCACATTAGGGACCAACAACAGTAATTGAAAGTGCCAAGGAAAGTAAAATAACAGACGAACTTCACCCAATTTTTGGAAATGTTTTTTATAGTGGACTACGATTCATATAAGAATATGAACTTCACGTGTGTGTCCATCGACTATGTCGATGAACATTTATTAGGATTCAATTTGCAACACAAACGAGACAATTCATTATCAACATGGGGCGTTCGTTACATTTTATCACTTTTCCTGTTAACCAATAACTTTGGGAGTAGTTTTTAATGTTTTGACCAAGTCAAAACACTAATCAATTAAATATTAGTATCCTATAATAGTATTTTAATTAACGTTTACACTAATTTATAGCGTTTCAAGTGATGTTTCTAAAAAGTTAAGAATATTAACTTTTCACATTTAAAAGTAGCGTTTTATATTTTTTAACAAAAATATTCCTTCATTAATTTATATTTGACAAATTATCTATATCATTTTACGTCAATTTACAATAATCGACTAATTCAACCACTAAATTTACTGAACAGTTATCGGTTAAACAACTTTTTTGTCGAACAAGACGTTAGTGTTTTTACGTGTTTATTTGTTTGAGATTTGTGTCTATTTTTGGGATTATTCTGTTTCAATCTTATCTCCGACAATTAATTATAGCAAAAAGAAGATAATTAATTCGTAGAGTTAGGTACGATATGCATGTGTACTAACATGCATCTTGAATAATGTTTCTTTCAAATTGGATTTATTATATCATATAAAGATCTATTCTATAAAATTATACAATAACTCGCCGTTATTGAAAAAATACATATTGAAACCGAAAAACACAGTTTGTGACCAAATTGATGTTACAAGTATATGTAGTTGAATAAAAGTATATATAATTAACTTTGTCAAAATAGAAATCTGTTTTGATATTTTAAATATATTCTTTTTAAATAAATAAATATAATATGCATCTTGAGTAAATATTACACAAAGTAAAATTCTATGGTTGTGAATTTTGTGCACGTGGCAACTTCTGAATGGAGAATTGGATATGATAATGAAGCCAAAAGGGCACCTTTTATCAGCATTATAAATAGAGGCCTTTAGGTGAAAGGAATAAGCATCCTTGAAGTATAAGAATCATCACTGAAATTGCAATACTCGAAGATACGAAAATGGAGAAGACTTCATTCAACCTCTCCAAACTTGCCATCTTTCTACTTTTGATCGGGACAATGGGTAATATGTCTATCCCCTGTTACTCGCATTCATTCTTCTTCTAGTTTGGACAAATCATAATTATGCCTTAAGATAGATGCATCTAATAATTAAGGATCAAATCATTGTACTGTTTACTCTTTTATCTTCTTAAAGGTGGCATGGACCTTAGCATATTGGTTAAGGCGCAACAGAATTTAATTATGTTTTGGTTTTGCTTGTCGATGTTTGAGTTAAAATACTGTCCGTATACAGGCTTCATCTCCACAAATGGTGGAAGCATAACTAATATTATTGCATGATATGTGTGTAGTTCCGATGTTCGGGGAAGCCCAAGTGGTGGTGGAAGAAGTGATTATGAGGGTGCCTGAAGAAGCGAGGGTGGTAAAACGCAATCCGATGAGACAGCTGAAATGTGTAGACAAAGTAGGTGCAAGCTGCAATAGGCAAATATTGCTCGACTGTTGTGAAGGTCTTACCTGCTTTCGAATGTCACCAATTACCGGGCCAGGAATATGTATTAAAAAAACCGACTTATTCAAAGCTTACTACTACAATAACTGAAATGCAATCGTATGAGTGCGAATAAAGGCTAATCTCTCGTCCAGATCTTCTTCTGGATTGGGGAGGCTTATGTCTGTGTTTCATCCATCGTGGACTTATGTGTTTTAAGGTTGTGTTATGAAATGGAGTACTTGTATAGTCTCTCCCAGTGACGTAATAAATAAACTTCCGTATGTATTTCCAATGGATCTCAATTTGTTACTTTATTATTATTACTACCACTATTATAATTGTGACAAAAAGGACAAAAAATAATTTTTTTCCAATTGCAGATGGATTGTTTTTACCTGTATATGGTCCAATTTTTCTCGAAACATTTGCTTATCTTCTATTTAAGTTTGGACGATTATTTACGTAACCCACTAATTTTACATTAATAATTTTTGTCAATTAGACTTGAGCAAATATTTTAAAACCAATTCGCAGAAAATATTACGAATTTAGGGTAAAAAGATGATGTGACTGTTACAGTTGGATTTGATATGTAGCGGAAGCAAAAAGATAATTTAATTTGAGATGTAGGAAAGTTGATAAAGTAATAAATGATATGTAAGGTGATAGACACATAAAGTTCCCGTGGAAAACCCAAGTGTACGAAAAACCAAATAACGGCAACAATATAATCCACTATATATAATATGATGATTGAGTACAAAGTACGATCTTCACAGATGACCTACTCTGTAAGATCAAAGTAAAGAGAATTTTTTTTCAAATACTTTCTCAAGTTAGGTATGTGGAATAAAAAAGTATAACCCTAGGCGATACTAAAAAGGCACAAATTGGTTATGCTATGTGCCACATCTAATTAGGTAAAACAACCTAATATAATAAAAAACCTCTAAAAAACTCTAGAAAATCTTTTAGTTACAGTCAAGTACTTGGGGTTCAAGATAAAATCTTTCACAAAAAGAAAGATAATATTTTCCATAATAGAATTGGGACAAAACCTGACGAACTCCACCTTGGACCAAATTCCATGTAGGCCAGAATGAACCTGAAAGGGTATAATCCTATCGTTCCATGGAAGAATGAACATCCCATATACTTAAATTTGATCTGGCTCGGTTAGGATCCGAAACTGGACCAAATCTTGATAGAATCCGAATCCGATTGAAAGTCAACTTTAATACCACTTGTTAAGGTTGGATTCGATATGTAACGGAAGCGAAAAAGGTAATTTGATTCGGGATGTAGGGAAGTTATTAAAGTAACAAATAATGGGTAAAGTGATTGACACATAAATTTTACGCTGAAAACCCAAATCTGTGAAAAAACATGGGGGATAATAATATAATCTAGTATAATATGATGAGTGAGTAAAGTAAGATCTCCAAAGTGACGTGTTCGATAAAATCAAAATAAAGAGAAAAAATTCTTAAAAACTCTTTCAAGTTAAGTATGTGGAATAGAAAAGTAAAATCCTAGACGATACCAAAAGACGCAAATTGGTTATATAACATATACCACATCTAACTAATTAAAACAACCTAACATACGCAGAAAAAACCTTTTAAAAATCATAAAAGATGATCTATTTATAATCAACTCCTTAGAGTCCAAATTGAAATCTTTAAAAAAGAAAAGATAAAGTATTATTTTCATAATATAATCGGGACAAAATCTAATGTTGACGTTAGAGTCGTGTCTCTTTCTCCGCACGTTTTTCGTGCATTAGAGTCATGCTGAACGTTGCCGAATGTTTTCTTGCACAGAAAAATCTTTAAAGATCTGCCACTTGAAGGGTGTACAGTAACCATCTAGTCTATGTCATATTAAATGATCAATTTGCATATCAAGTAATTTACTAGAAAACAAAAGAACCCTCTTCTTGCCAGCTGGTCCACATGAAGTAACGCTGTCAATACTCAAAGAAAAAAAAAAAAAAAGGGTAGTCTCCACTTATCCCCTCTGAGCTCGCTCTCTGTGCTCTTCTGATCACTGCCATGGTTAATGCATCTAACCAAACTATTAATTCTTCAATTCAAACTTCACCTTCTTCGCATATTATTCAAAAGTTTCAACCCGATGAGAGGGAGAAATCGAGCATGGAGGGACGACCTGGTGATGTTTGACTAGCAAGACGAACTGAGACTCTTATTGCTATCCAGATATTTCAGTTACTCCCACGGACATTGTATATTAGACATGTATATGGAACTGGAGTACTTAATCAAAAACCCATATGTAATAAAAACAATATAATATAGTGGATGTTATCTATGCTTTTGAAAAAAAAATAGTAATAATTAATTATCTTGAATGAGTATGACCTATAATTTTCTCCCACAAATGAATTTATAGTATTAAAATATAAGTTGAATTAGGTAGCCAAAATTTGGCATTCAATATTTGTGTTTTGATTTGGATTTCTAGGTTAAGATTTTCTAAACAAATAAAGACAATTTATTTATAGAAATTTCTGTAGTACAGGAATAATGTACGTACTATAATATAAGATTTCATTGAATGCAATTGACAACATAATATAAATAAATTTGTAATTATATCTCTATTATATTATTTGGCTATATGATAATATTATAATCAAACAATTACCAGGTAAATTTGATTACCAAGTTGTAGGCCAAACACTTACCACAGGTGATTGGAAGCATAATTCAAAAACACACAGTGACAAGTATCTATTTGACTTCATGATGTTGAATAATAAAAATCATTTTTTTCTGAAAACGAACATGCAGACTAACATAAACATGATTTTTCAAGAGGTCATAACAACAATATTCTTTATAATTGGAATTAGGAAAACGGAACAACCAAAAGGTTTTTAAAATTGATAATCAGGAATTTGTGCAAACAAGATTTGATATGGTGATTGTTTTATATGTTAATAAATGATTGGACTTTTCTTATGCGGTACAGACTGAGAATGTTTTATATGCACTTGAAAATATTTGTATTTTGTCATATGTTTATAAATGATTGGACAAATGGAAAAATAAGGTGAGTTTTGTTGGCATAAACTAATGCTGTATAATCTGATAACATATGCTCCCAAGAGCATTTAAGAATTTACATTATGTACCATATGATGTTCAGGGATATTGTTGATAACATTCGGGGAAGCGGAAAAGGTGATAGAACAAGTGGGGAGGAAGGGCGATGAAATATGTAAAGCAAAAGGTGAAATATGCGGCTCTTCTGTAGGCGAGTGCTGCGACGGTTTGTTTTGCATTGCTCACCTGCCATATCCACCACGGCCCGCGAGATGTTTGGGTGTTGAAGACATTGAAATCAAGACGACTAAGAAGCTCCAGAAATGTGGCACCGATGGTGACCTTTGCTATCCAAATGGAGTTAAGTGTTGCGATGACTACGTTTGCGTTACCGACGGGAAATTGCGATGAGCGCTGGGATTGAGCTACCCCTCTCGCTCTCTTCCTGTGTATTCCTCTCTATCCATCCAGGTGGGAAGATGAAATCCAACAATAAAATGTAATGCTGTTTTCTTATGTATGTTTATGAAATGAATCTGTGCTCATCATCATCGTGGTGAGTGCACTTTTAAGGTCATCTCGTTGACCGATTCATCGGCCTTTTAGATGGAACTCAACTTAATTATTATATTAAATAAAAAATAAATTATGAAATAAATTCTCTTGTTGCAGAGCAGAATTCATTCCCAAACTTAAAGAATTTATGTACATTGCATGCTGATCTTGTCATCACTTGACAATTGAATCCTACACAAGCATAGTGTCAAACTACTAAATAGAAAACAATGCAGAAGCGATTGTTAGATGGAATTCCAGCAAATAACATGGAACTGATATAGAAAGACAAAAATAATATCAAAATTTGAATATAAATCGACAAATGGAAATGAGGTAAGAATTTAACGTGAAAAATTCAACTTGTTATAACCCTATGCTACACAAACACAAACAAATCCACTATTACGAGAGACTATAAGAATAATTTCAAATTCCGAGACCTTTCTAAACTCAAGATATTCCAATCTCACATCACTCTCCTCACAATAGCACCCTTCAATTGGATGCTTTCCAAATAAATCTCCCTAATTATAATCTTCTCTAATTAAAACTCACTCTTTGGTGAGGTTTATTATCTAGTTACGTCTATCATCTAGTTAAGCTTACAAAGAGAAGTACCCCTAAGGGCTCTCACCCTAGTGATCCTCTCAACCCACTTTGTTCGGCCACACTCACATTTTTCACACTCGAAGGTATATATAAATAAACACTCCTTTAAATAGAAAATGAAACACTCTAAACTTATCTTAATTCCCACTGCAATTACATAGCCATAAAACCGCACATCAATGCAAGAAGCAAATGAAATGGATGAAAATAACTCAACAGTCCAATTGACACCACTCGCATTAGCCGTGTCCTTTAACACGACCAACTCGTGCCGGTTGTGGGTTGGCTGTTCCGATTTCTTAGCTGCCCAACATGGTCCGTTCCTTGGCCCATAGAACATGCCGTTAGAAACTTGATGTTAGGTGAAAATAAAGATAATCTTGGATTATTTCATACCACCCATTTCAAGCGGAAGATGCATCATCCAAGCAGCTCACTCGTCCCTCCATCTAGAGCATTTTCAAAGGTTTTTATTTCTTCTATGGAGCATCCGGACGGAAAGAAATACTCACACTTTTTAAGACGAAGATTTCAACCATCTCAAAACACTAATCGGGGCAAAAAGAGCCTTTGCGGAATAGAGATCAAGAACAAAACTATCCCCAGTGGACTACAACATCAAGAAGAGCGGGAATAGACCAAAGAAAATTCATTTGGTTAAATGGAACAAGCCTCTGCCGGGGATCAAACTCAACTTACCGAGTGCAGCTATGGGTTTTATACTACGAGACGACCAAGGTAAATTTATTAAGGCGGGAGCGACCCAACTAGGTTTCGCATTTATTCGATTCATCGAAGTTAGTGCGCTCGGATTTGGTCTCCAAGAGACAATCAAAGCAAATATTAGTTCACTCCTAGTTGAGGGTGATAATAAGATCATCATTGAGACTCTTCAAGGCACTATCAAACCACCATGGCAGATTGATTTTATCATCAAAGACATCATTCGATTGATGTCTTACTTTAGGAGCTACTCTTTTAATCATATGTTTAGAGAAGCTAATTGTGCGACAGATCGGCTTGCGCAACAAGGGCACAAGTTACCAGTGCCAGTCCTTTTGGGGACATTGTCCATCCCATTCTCTCTCTCCGATTTTGGCAAATGACACCCTAGGTAGAACCCTTGTAAGAAGGACTACCTAGCGGTCTGCCGTGTTACTCCTCTATACCCATTCATCAAAAAAAAAAAAAAAAGATAATCTTGGATTTGAACTTGATTTGGGTTATCTCCTAACATATTGAGGAATTAGTAAATAGTTTGGTGGCACCTTACATCAAGGAATAGCGCTAAAAGATATACGATCCATTATAGTTGAAATGATAAGCCCCCTCTCAAGATCGATAATAATGCATTTACATTATGGACCAAAAGAGTACATATAGCATTCCATCCATTTCACAACTAGTATTTTTTAATTAATTTTTTTGTTATGCAATATCTGTCTCTTTATAATTTTAATGATATATTAATAATTAATTTATTAATTTTATCCTAATTAATTTTTTTCTTCTTATTTTTCATTAACTTTCTTCATTCCAATGAGACATTGAAGCAAATCGATTTTTTAGCATAAATTTTTCATAAATTTTATTTTTTTAATATTCTTTCAAAGTTTAAAAATGACAATTATTATAAAATCGACAGAGCCTATAATAGATTATGTGATCTATTAGTTTCGTGAAAAATCGACAAAGATGAGATTGAAAACCCCCTTGAGGTAATTTGAAAGTGACTGATTCAATTTCCAAACAAACAAATCGTCTTTTGTAGGTTGATAGAACTTTCAGCACAATAGTTACAGTACACCTCAATCATAAAATAAAATTTAAAAATAAATTATTATAAGGGGAAAATTCACTTCACCCTGTTCTTGTACTGTATGGGGCCACAGCTATTATGACGGGGGAAAATTACTAACTACCCTCCAATAATGCAAATCTAATTTCGCAGACCCCACTCGTACTAAAAAATTGTCTCAAAGAGTTAGTACTGAATTCTGTGGTAATTTGAAAAAAAAAAGACCTAAACATAAATAATAGTAGAACGGTATTATTATTTAAAAGTTTTTGTGAGTGATTATCCTTATCTAATACTCTCCAATTTCAAAATACATGTCGTCTAAAGGTTATGAGAGAATATCCAAGCAGACAAAAATTTATGACCAATTTTATATTAAAATACCAAGATATCCTCTATATTTAATTGAAAATGAAGAAAATTAATAAAAAAATAAGAGAAATAAAATAATTAATAAGGACAAAATTGATAAATTAGTAATAAATATATCATTGAAATTATAACATGACTTATAAAATAAGATAAGTTAGTTAAATTGATATGTATTTTAAAATGAAGGGAGTATTTTTTGGAGATTCTAGTTTGTTGTGGAATGGACTTTGCCATTTATCCCTATAAAAACGTAAACTTTTTTATTTATAATTTCATAATCGTAATTTTGTTTGTATTTATCATCGAATGTTCTCGGAGAGACTGTTTGTACTCTTAAGTTATGCAGACTTTGCCGTTTATCCCTATAAAATTACTAAATAATCCTCGATATATATTTTCAAGAGTCATGTAAATAGAAATAAAACTGCCTTATATAACAAAGATATACACACAATAATTTTCGTGGCTGTCATCTCTTTGTGGTGTGAAAATATCATAATCAAGATCTTTCAAAAGAAAAATAGAAAAAAATTCAAAAATAAATAATTATCTCCATCAAGCAGAAATAACTAAAGAGCAAGTACTGAGCTCAGACTTTTTGATGAATTTGAAAATTGGTGAGGATTTGTGTCTGAAGATATTTTTAAATACTTTACGTTGTTATATTAATGTATTTTATTATTTAAAATTATAATTTTTTAGAAATTATGATTAATTATAAATATAAAGTTTTACTTATGCCGATAAATATAGATTACGTCACCAAAAAGTATATCATACGTGTAATTTTATAAATATAAAAAATTATAGATAAATTAATAATTTTATATAATTTTTAAGTTGTATGTAATTTTTTAATCAATCATACCTTTTTTTGGATATATTACATAACTAAAATACTTAAATGTGTTTCGATTTCAATCATACTATTTTGTTTCCATTATATTTTATAAACGTGGACAAGAACTTAGAGGCCCACCATAAATTATTGTTATTTGGACGTGACAATTTGTGAGTGACACGTGGAAAAGCCCTTGGGCTATAAATGGAGGCATCTACTTGCGATAATTGATCAAGCAACTCAAAGAGCAATACCCAAAAAAGAAGCAAAAATGGCTTCACTCAATCCCCTCAATTTTGCTATTTTCGCTCTTTTAATCGCTGGAATCGGTAATACATTTAACCTATTAATTCTTTTCGATGATTATTCTTTGTATTATGCTACTTATTTACTCTTTTATATCTTTTAAATTTTTGATCCATGTGTCCTACGTAATTACCTCGGAATTCAATAACGAACCATTTTATATGTAATATTTTTAATCAATACCATTTCTGCCTTAGAATAAATATGCATATAGAATATGGTAACAAGTTGGTTTAGGCCGACATATTTCATAATTGAGTCAATTTCAGGTTAAATTTAAAAGTAGCTTAAATATACTCGTAAAATAGAAAATATAATATTATAATGCTAAATAATTTAATCATGTCGATTTCGGGTTGAAATCAGTTCAGTTCGCATCAGGTTTGGGTTTCTCACATTAATTCATGTCAAGTTCGGGTCGTGTTATTGTGTCGGATCGAATTTGTCCAGATGTATAGCTAGCGTTTCTTCTCATTTTTTAGGTGCGGATATGTTCTCTAGTTTTTTTTAACATAAATAGGGAATGAAATTGATTCACTTGCATTCTTGCTAGCACTAATTAATCTAAATACAGTATTGTATTATTTTACATTAATCCATAAACAATATATAATACCATTACTCTTCAGAGTTTTACATTGGATCTCCGTACCCTTCATTTGGTTTGTTCTCTGTAAGTATAGGTTCAGATTTAGATAAACTAAAATGGCTCTAACTGCCTGAGTTGTTCTAAACTGTAGTTTCAACATTTGGAGGAGCGGAAGCCGAAATGGTGATAAAAGAAGTGGTGAAGATGGCTGATGAAACATGCAGTGCAAGAAATGAAATGTGTTTTCCTTCAAAAGGAATCGATTGTTGCGAGGGGTTGCTTTGCTTTGCTCCCCTCATATATCCACCAGTGCCGGGAATGTGTGCTGGTCCTGAACTAATTAAACCAAAGACTAAGCTGCAACGATGCGTCAACGATGGTGAAACTTGCTGGCCTGATAACGGAATCGATTGTTGTGAGGGCCTCGAGTGCTTTGTAATCCTCCGCCCATTGCCAACGAGGGGAACTTGCAGGAAGAGCTTGGGCTGACGAGTGAAAAACCTCTCAATGTGAATCCTTCTCCAACTATCAAGCTGGGGGATCAGATCTTACAATCAAATAAATGTTATGCTGTTTTCTTATGTATGTTTTTCAAATAAATCTCTCTGCATCATCGTCATGATCAGTGTGCTAGCTATGTGATCAGTCTATGTCGATCATCTAATGAACCTGCTTATCGAGTTGTTTAGATGGAGCTCGACTAGAATATTAAATATAAGGAAAGATTAAATAAATTGTGTTGTTGCAAGTACGAATTCGTTTCTAACATACATTCATTTCAGTTGATTAGCGGGTTTTATTTCCAACAATATATGTTTATTTAGTGTTGACAAAAATTCGGTTCGGGTCAAAATCAAGTAGGAAAAACGGTTATCGGACAAAGGTTTTTGTCCAATACTTGTTTTTTTTTTCGAGTCCGAGAATATGGACAACGTAAATTCAAGTTAAAATCGAGTTCGGAAAATATAAATAAGAAAATTTCATATCCAAATTTTTTAAAAAAGCTATACTTAGACCCTTTTTTCGGGTCAGACGAATTTAAATAATAGAATCGGACCAAATTTTGTCAGCGACATTTTTATTAATGCAAGACGTTGTTTAAGTCAGCTGGCCCTGTTTATGAAGTTGAGCACAATGAACATTAATTAATTCTTGGACAAAGGCGAGTACGTACCCTAAAAAAAAATTGTGGAAGTGTCCAAAGCTGTATCCTTCTTTAATTCGTACCTTCTTGATTTTACCGCTCTTATCTGAATCAGTACCTTTTAATATTCAAGCTTTTGTATGGCTAGAAATCTTCAAAGATATGACCACCAAAAAAGGCTCATAATTAAGATTCATCATGAATTCGAAAGTTACACCAAACAGCTCATAACCAATCAACTGAAAAAAAAGGCTCATAAGCTAGATTTATTATGAATAGGAAAATTTTCAATATTGAGTGATAGTTTAGACCTAGAAGAAATTTACTCGATCTGATAACCCGATTCGAATCCGTCCAAAAAGGTTTGGGTCTTAGACAAAATTTTAGAATCCGAATCCGTATGGGTCAAACCCGTTAGAGTTAGGGTTGAATAGTTTGGATTAGGCTAATTTTTTTGGAAGGCTTTTTTATGTAAAAATTCTATTTATCCTTTTTTTTTTCCGGTATTTTGTCTTCCAAAAAGTGTATGCAACCATTAAACTTAACTTCACTAGAGCAAAACTCATGTGTTTCTCACTTTCAAATTTTTTCCTATTTATCCTTCCTCACAAGTCATTATTGTAGACTTGCAGTCATCGTTAAGTATTTTACCGTTACAAATTAGGTGTCTAGATATTTATGCAATTTTCTTTTCTATAAATGACCTCTTGAAAAGAGGTTATTTTAGTATCAAATAGAGAACTTTAATATATCAAATTATTTTCATTTGTAAATTTTTTTTAATTCTTATAATCTTACAGAAGAAAAAAACTATTAAAATACACTTTTTAATCCATTGGATTGACCCGAACCCGAAATTTTAGGATTACAGTTTAACACTTTCAAACTCAAACCTAAAATATGACCGGTCCGCATGTTACCCGTATATTTGAATTGACATGACATAATATGACATAATTACGTTAGGCATGCGCGTTGCAAAATCTAAATGGATGATATGAGCTGATGAAGAGAAGTCTTGGCTATAAATAACGGCTACACCACAGTGTGGGAGCAATAACAATAAATATGGCTTCCCTTTAATCCTCTCAAACTTGTCATTATCGCGCTTTTAATAAGTGAAATCGGTAATATACCATCTAACCTAATTTCTCTTGTACTTATATCTATGTCTTAATATACCATCTAACTCAATAATGAAACAGTTTATATGTAGTTTTTTTTAATTAATTTTCACTCTTGATTATTTAACACCCTCTTGTGATACAACCATTGAGAATATACATGTTGATCAGTTTGATTAAATCTCTGCTTGAATTGTTGTAAATTGTAGTTTCAGTATTTGGGGGAACCGAAATCGTGATAGAACAAGTGGTGAAGAAGAAGGTTCAAGGAACATGTAGTGCGAATGCTGAAACTTGCTTTCCAGAACATGGAATCGAATGTTGTGAGGACTTAGTTTGCATTCAACCGCTCCCATCATGCACTGCGCCAAGACCATGCCCGCCACCACTGCCACAGCCCGGGAAATGTTATGAGAAAGACTATTGCGTCGGTGAAGGCGAACTTTGCTATCCAAATGGATTTCAGTGTTGTGAGGGCTACATATGCGCTTTACGGCCATCCGCGCCTGTTCATGGAACATGCATCAAGCGTACGGATTGAGCTACTTCTGCGTATTCATCAACCATCAATTTAGGTACGGGAGGATGAAATCTTACAATAAGATGTAACGGTGTATGTTTCCGTTGCTATTGAATAAAGCTTTGTTCCTGATGATGATGAGTGTGCTATGTTATTCAAGCTTAGGGATTAATCCGGGTTATTTCATATAAATCTTGACTTAGTTTTCAATGAAAACAGCTATAAAATTATAAATTGTTAGGCACGTTGCAAGTTAGAATTCATTACTGACGAGTTTTTATTTATTTTAGTGACATACTTTTTTCGTACAAATGAGGCGTAAAATTTAATATGGATAGGATTGAAACTCGTATTTCAAGTAACAACTCGTAATGTTTTTTTTTTTTTTTTTGGACAATAAGTAAGAAATGTTTATTACCAAAACATCTTCCAGTAATGGGGAGGAAAACCACTTTCAGGGCTTAGTTACATTCAGTCTCCTCAGAGATCAGATTACTCCATTGACTAAAAGTCTCTTTGATTTTGGACAAATACTCAAACCGTATGCTGATGTCCTGGGCAATGCTGTACTGAATTCGTTCCACAGAACGATGTGAGTTAATGAAGAACCGAGCGTTTGTTCCAATCCATATATGATATTGAAAAGCAGCATAGATGGAGTAAATCATCTTTACCTGCAGTTTTTTCCACGTTCCTGTGATCAAATATGTTGATGCAGGCTGTCCAAGTCAGGTGCTCTTATCTGGCATTTCATCCAACTACAAATTATGTTCCAAATCTCTTTAGTAAATTTGCAAGGCAGAAAGATGTGTTCAGCGTCATCTTCTTGCTCTGGCTCGTTACATAATTTGCATTGTGTGTCAATTCCCCCTCTAAAATTTGCTAGCCGTACAGCAGTAAGGGACCTCTTATGCATCAGGATCCATAATGTGTAAGAGTGCTTGGGGATATTCCAAACCAATTTATCCCAAGTTACTCTATTTTTCCCCTCTTGGAACTACTTCTACCCATTCCTCACATCATAATAACCATTGTTGCTAGCTAGCCATCTCCATTCTGAATTATACCCAACCTTGACTTGCTGCTTGAGTTTATGTATACATTTTTTCCAGTACCAACAAGAGTCATTGGTTGGATTGTATTCCCACCAAGAGGTCTTCCTCAAGTAGTGAGCGCAAAGCCATTTGACCCAAAGGTTCTCCTTCTTATGTGCAATATCCCATACACATAATTGGTAATTAGAGCTTTGTTCCATAAGTTGATATTTCTCAGGCCCAAGCCTCAACCTGTCTTAGTTCTTGTGCTGTTCCCGTATTCAGCCTCCACCTGTTTAATAACCTGTTGTGGGAGGACAAACTCGCTCGCCCAAAAGCCAATCACTCCCATTAGTACAGAGTTGACAAGTGTCACTCTTTTTGCATAAGAAAAGTGTTTGCTGCCCCAAAGTTTCAGTTTACTTGTGATCCTTTGAATAAGTTGAGCACAGTTGTTTTATAGATAGTCAAGATGAGGTAATTGGCACACCTGAATATTTGAAAGGTAAACTCCATTCAATGTACCCACTTTGCTGAACTATGTGCTGTTTTTGGTGTGGTTGGAGACCTCCTACTACAATTTGTGATCTCTCAAAGCTAACATGTAGTCCAGAGACCAAAGCATAGTCCTTTAAAGCCTTAACCATAGCGGTAACAGAGGTCTCATCAGCATTAGCAAACAAAATCAAATCATCTGCAAATACGAGATGATTAAATTTCATAGACTTACATATGGGATGGTAGGAAAATTCATCTATATAACGAATTTTTCCTGACAGTCTTAAAAGGTATTTCATTGCAATGACGAATAGTAAAGAGGACACAGAGTCACCCTGCCTTACACCTCAATCTAGCTCCCTTAAACACAGGTTGAACTTCTCCATTGAAGTAAAGAGAGTAAGACACATTCTTTAATTAGTTATTTAATACTACCGTCATAAATCAAGTCTCAATTCATTCTCCCAAAATTTCAGGCATTTCATTATATTACGGATGAACCACCTACACACAATAATTGCACAAATGTACAAAAATGCACCTTTTTTTTCACCTGCGTTTTGTTGTCCTATGCAATACATCAAGACTATGGAGAGAAGACAATAGTTAAATTATCTCAATCTAAATCAGTGCTCTCTCCAAAGCTTATGTGGCTGAAAATCTTCCGCGACAACACTTGATAGTACAACGTTAATAAATCTTGCATTAAAAAATAAAAGGAAAATTTCGCACAGCCGGAATTAAATTCAATTTAAATTGACTCATCTTTAGATTAATGTTAAAAAAAAAGTCTTTCCTTGCATTGGCAAAATAGAGATTATCAATGGTAGGAGGACGAACTTTAGATTAATGTTTTCGGTTAGTCACTCGAAAATAATTATAAAATTTATGTTTTATACCTATGAATTTTATTTTTAAAATAATAATTTTTGAAAAAAATGATTTCGGTAAATCGAATTTTTGAACAATTGAACTGAAGCTAATTGAAAATTGTACTTTAGTGATATTGGACATTTATATACCAAATTATAAAGTTGACAAATCATGCATCGCATCTTGTGGGGTTGATTTTCTTTTCTAAACTATGACCTATTTAGAGGGCGAGCAATTCGGTTATTTTATAATGTGACAAGTTCAAAATAACCGATTTAGTGGGGTGTAACACAATAATTCTCCTTTTCTTAACTTGACACGTCATAAAACAATCAAATTAACGCCCTAAATAGGTGGTGGTTTAGAAAAAAAAAAATCACCCCCAAAGTACGAGTGCATAATCGGTTAACTTTATAGTTTGATATATAAACGTCCAATACCCCTAAAATACAGTTTATTTTAATCCAAAACTCCTTTTTAAAAAAAAAAAAAAGATAGTAATGATTAATTATCTCAAATGAGTATAACCTAATGATTTTCTCCCACAAATGAATTTATACTATTAGATATAAGTTGAATTAGGTAGCCAAAATTTCGTATTCAATATTTGGGTTTCAATTTGGATTTCTAGGTCTAAGATTTTTCAAACACGTAAAAGGAGACAATTAATTTTTGCTGTAGTGCAGGAGAACGTTTGTAGTACTATAGGATTTAGTGGCATATAATCGACCATACAATACAAATAAATTTGTAATTATATTTCCGTTGTTTGGTTAAATGATAGTATTATAATCAAATAATTACCAAGTAAATTTGATTACCAAGCAGATTTGTAGGTCAAACACTGAATATATGTGGATTTTTTTAAACAAATAATACAATAATATTAAAAATTTTATTAAATAAAAAATATACAATAATAATAAACACATTTACCTAATTAAATTTAAAAAGCATGCTCTCTCTCTCTTCCGAAACTTATTCTCTCTCCTAATTAAATGACTGTTAAAGGTAATAAATATACAAAGATTTTCAGCCACAGAAGCTTTGGAGAGAAGACTGATTTAGATTGAGATAATTTAATTGTTAGCTTGTCTCCAAAGTCTTGATGTACTGCTTAGAACAATAAGAAGCACGTTAAGAAAAAGGTTCATTTTTGTACGCTTCCACAATTATTGTGTGTACGTGGTTGTCAAAGATTGGTGCTTCCTTTGTGTCGACTTCAAAACTGTTAAAATAATAATGGACTATTTGATTTACGAGTAATAGTATAAAATAAAATAAAATAAAATTTAAAATTTGCAAAATGAGATTTCATTTATGAAGGATTGTGTTAAATATCTGTTTTCATTGAAAACTAAGTCGATATTTATATGAAAAACCCCGATTGATTAATATAATAGCACACTCATCATCATCATGAGCAAAGCTTTATTCAATAGCAACGCAAACATATACACCATTACATCTTATTGATGAATACGCAGAAGTAGCTCAATCCCTACGCTTTATGCATGTTCCTTGAATAGGCGGCAATGGAATTAAAGCACATATATAGCCCTCGCAACACTGAAATCCATTTGGATAGCAAAGTTCACCTTCACCGACGCAATAGTCTTTCTCATAGCATTTCCCGGGCTGTGGCAGTGGTGGCGGGCATGGTCTTGGCGCCGTGCATGATGGGAGGGGTTGAATGCAAACTAAGTCCTCACAACATTCGATTCCATGTTCTGGAAAGCAAGTTTCAGCATTCGCACTACATGTTCCTTGAACCTTCTTCTTCACCACTTGTTCTATCACCATTTCGGTTCCCCCAAATACTGAAACTACAATTTACAACAATTCAAGCAGAGATTGAATCAAACTGATCAACATATATAAACAGTGTTTCATTATTGAGTTGTAGTATAATTACGTCTGAGAGATCGATACGTTCTTAGATATAAAACAGACATATATAAGTACAAGAGATAATCAGGGCTAGATGTTTTTACCGATTTCACTTATTAAAAGCACGAAAATGGCAAGTTTGAGAGGACTAAGGGAAGCCATATTTATTGTTATTGCTCCCCCACTGTGGTGTACAAATGCCTTTATTTATAGCCAAGACTTCTCTTCCTCATCTCATTTATCATCCATTTTAGATTTTGCCACGCGCATGCCTAACTTAATTATGTCACATTATGTTTTGTCAATTCAAACGGACGGATAAAATGTGGTTCCGTTATATTTCGTGTTCGAATTTGAAAGTGTCAAACCTTAACTCTAAAATTTCGGGTTCTAGTCAACCCAATGGGTTAAAAAGTGTATTTTAACGATTTTTTTCTTCCATAATAAAATTATAAGCACAAAAAATATTTATGAATAAAAATAATTTAATATATTAAATTTCTCTATTTGATACTAAATTAACCTCTTTTCAAGAGCCAATTTATAGAAATGAAAATTATATAGATATCTAGATATCTAATTGTGGTGGCGGGGGACCTCTCTTATCTAACCATAACCCTAAAGGATTTGACCCAAACCGATTCAAATTCTTAAATCTTATCTAAGACTCAAATTTTTCTGAACAGATTCAAATCGAGTTATCAGACCGAGTAAATTTTTGCACGATCTAACATATCCAACCCACATTTTCAAATTTTGGTGGCAGGTGAGCCTGTCCTATAACTTCCTATCCCTCAATATTGAAAATTTTCCAATTCATTATAAATCTAGCTTATGAGCCTTTTTTTCCCCAGTTGGTTGCTTATGAGCTGTTTGGTGCAACTTTCAAATTCATAATAAATCTTAGTTATGAGCCTCTTATATATATATATTTTTGGTGTGTGTGTGGTCTTATCTTTGAAGATTTTTAGCCATACAAGAGCTTGAGTATTAAAGGGTACTGAATACTGATTCAGATAAGAGGCGTAAATTAAAGAAGGAACGAATTAAAGAAGGATACAGCCTTGGACGCTTTCACAATTTTATTTTGGCAGCTGACTTAAACGAATGGGTCCTTCTTAGTTCTTTCCACTTTTATCCTTTCGCTTCAAGATTAAACAAGGTCTTGCGTTAATAACAAAAAATTGCTGGGAGACGTCTATATTACGTGGGAGTTATTTAAAGGAGACATCATTTTGAGAGTGTATTTAAAAGTTGTGTACACTTTATGGTAACTATTTATATGATTAAATTCTGTTAATCTTGAGGAAACAAAATCAATAAATTTTGGATTTTGGAAGAATAGAGGAAGTGAGTACTGTGTTTTGATTAAATTTTGTTTGACCACATGGATAAGATGGTGGCGAGCATTAATGATGAGTATGACGAAGAATAGAACTGAAGCAAGAGAGCTTTCGAGGGGAGCAAACAAAGGGAGATTGTAGCCCACGAATTAATGGTGTTATTATCACCACTTCTACCAACCTAACGGAGGAGAGAAAGACTGAATTTGTGAAATTTATAGGTTCACTTTTTTTGTGTGATTGTGAGAGGGTGGTTTTTGTGTGATTGTAAGGAGGAAAGGAGAAAGAGGAACAGGATGGCGATGAAGAATTAGAGATGGAGGAGAGAGAAAACAAAAAAGATGAGCATATTTGTGTCTTTTTCTTATAATTCATTGGAAATTTTTAAAAAATAATTGGAAAAGAGCCTCTAAATAGTTTCCATAAAATGTACACAAATTTTAAATACATTTTTAAAATGATGTCTCTTTTAAATAATTTCCATATAACATAGGTCACCTTTGAGTAACTTTTTGCATTAATGAACATATGTTGTTGGAAATAAAACCCGATTATCAAAACAAAAAAAATACCACCAAAATGAAAAAATGTTAGGAACGAATTCGTACTTGCGACAATACAAATATTTATTTAATATCTTTGTTTTTTATTTAATAATCTAGTCAAATTTCATCTAAAAACTGGATAACAGTTTAATTAGATCATCAACATTAACCGATCACATAGATAAACATATTAATTAGATGATCGATATAAACCGATCACATAGCTAGTACACTCATCATGACGATGACTGTGATTTACTAATTTTTGATAAATATTTCTAGTCCATTAAAACTTTGATAAATATTTGTAAAGCCAAAGTACTATAATTTCAGATAAAAAAATGATGTAGCATTAAAGTCCTGTGTCTTTCTCCGCACGTTTTTGGTGCATTAGAGTCGTGCTGAACATTGCTGAGTTTCTGCCCGAAAAAATCTTTGTAAGATCTCTGATGTTGCCACTTGAAGTGTACAGTAACCATCTATCTAGTATATGCCATTACCATATTAAATGATCCAAGTTACATATCAATTAATTAATTAGAAAACAAATTCTTGCCAACTGGGCACGTATAGAACTTCGAATTTCGAATTTGATAGAGACCCTGATGTTCACGAGAAAAATACCAAAATTGAGAATTCATTGATGGGTCTAAGTTAAAGGATTTTCGGATGAAAATTATATAAATTTTAGGGTACTGGATAAAAGTAATATAATTTTTTTACGTCAGGTATGAACTTAAATTTTTTAATTTTAGCATAATATTCTTAAATTGAGGATTTGTGACCGACATGGAAGGGAAAGTTGAAGATTTGACTTTAATTTTTTTTTCTTGGTTGAATATTGGTTTGTTTATGTATTAATGCAAATATAAAATTAAAGCAAATCTGTAACTCGTTGTCCACATCAGCGACTTCACCTAACACTTCATCGCTCGGCCGAGTTACAACCTCTTAATTCGATGGTGTTCCGTTAACGTTAAATTACATCATGTCAATGATGTCCAAATAAAAATTTGTATTATTTTCATCCAATATCCTTAAAACCTATATTACCTTCATCCAGAAATCCTTAAGTTAATTAAAATTTAAGAAAAATTTGTGGGGAGTACTTGCTCCTAGCTTAGGTTTTCGGTATTTTCAGCATGCAATTAGATTTTAAACGAAAAATTTTAAAGGAAAAACAATATATAGCTTACTCTATTTATAGCTTAACACAATATACATGTGTTCAGTAATTGTACTTTTTTCTTCGCAACTCCCCATTCTATTTATAGCTTAACTGACCCCCTTTTCAAAAAAAAAAAATAAAACTTTTATATAACAGAGAGTAATATGAAAATATAATTAGATGATTTGGTAAGAGCCTTAGTAGAGAGGTACGCGGTTCAAAGCCTCCTGTAAGCAATCTCCCTTTTTTTTTATTTAATTTATTTCGACCTCCCTTCCGTAAATTCCGGGTTCGCCATTGGTTTGCATAGTAAGAGGAACACGTCGTTGTTGCAGAGACTCTTATTACTATCCAGATATTCCAGTTATGTCTACGGACATTGTATATGAATTTGTAGACGGAACTGGAGCACTTAATCAAAACCCAAATGTAATAAAAACACTATAATATAGTGAATAATATGTTTTTTGTTTAAAAAAGATAGTAATAATTAATTATCTCAAAATGAGTATAACGTAATGTTTTTCTCTCACAAATAAATTTATACTCTTAAATAATATAAGTTTGAAATTTCGTATTCAATATTTGGGTTTCAATTTGGATTTTTAGGTCAAGTTTTGTTAAAACATGTCAAATAAAGGCGACAATTTGTTTATAGAGTTTGCTGTAGTATGGGAGTATACGTACATACTAATGTAGGATTTTATTGAATGTAATCAATCATACAATGTAAATAAGTTGATAATTGTATTTTTGTTATTTTGTTAATGTGGCAACATCTGAATGGACAATTGGAAATAACAACGATCAAGACAAAAGGGCTCCTTTATCAGCATTATAAATAGAGGCCTTTAGGTGAATGGATGAAGCATCAGTGAAGTAATCATCACTAAAATTGCACTACTCGAAGATACGAAAATGGAGAAGACTTCATTCAACCTCTCCAAACTTGCCATCTTTCTACTTTTGATCGGGACAATGGGTAATATGTATATCCCCTGTTACTTGCATCCATTCTTCTTCTAGTTTGGACAAATCATAATTATATATACTTTATCTGCTTTAATGGGTCCAAAACTCAAACTGTGGTGCAAATCTTACATGAACATACTGTAACAGTTGATTTTGTTCACCCTGGCCAGTCCCATACATAGCTAGTGCTAAAACGAGTACTATCAACATCATTGCACATAACAGTATGCTTTTAGATCGAGCACGATGTTGATTTGGCTTTTACATATATGATCGATGCAGTTGCGACGTTTGGTGAAGCCCAATTGGTGGTGGAAGAAGTGGTTATGGAGAAGTCGGAGATGGTGCCAGAAGAAGCCCGCGTGGTAGCGGATCTACCATGTTTAAGACATGGTGACCATTGCGATGGGAGATTACTCCCTGGTTGTTGCCAAGGTTCTATTTGCTATCCCCTCCATCCATCTCCAATTGCAGGGCCAGGAATATGTACGAGGATAGAAGATCTACCATCATGTCTAACAACTGGATCATATTGCCATAACAAGATACTCCCTGACTGTTGCGAAGGTTCATTTTGCGCTCCGTTTCATCCTTGGTTTGAAGGCCCAGGAGTATGTACCCAAAAACAGGATATGTCTATATCTTACTACTAAATTAAGATCGATGTAATCTTTGTATGCTGTAATAATGATGAGAATAAAGGGATATCTCTCGTTGAGACCTGGCTTGTCCTGGATCGGGGCTTAATGACATATTAGGTTTCTTACCAACTTTGTGTGTAGGGGTGAGTGGTTCCGGTACTGCTGTTTGAAATTAGGAACCTTACCCTTATCCTGTTTGACTTGGTTTCGAATTTTAAGAACCTTACCCTTGCCCTGTTTGACCGGTTCTCGAATTTTAGGAACCTTACCCTGACCCCTCGGGTTCCGGTTCCGATTCTAGGGTATCCTGTTTACACCATTACTTTTATAAAAAAACTTTAACGCCTTACAAACTTTTAAACGTCAACTCACGTTAATCATTAACTAAATTTAAATACCACAATTTTTAGCAAATTTGTCTCACAAAGTCTCTTCAAAGACTTCATAGGCCACACATTTGAAATTCAAAATTAAAAATTTCATGGGCCTCAAAACTGAAAATGCTGAAAACTTTAGTAACGGGTTCGAGTACCGGCGGTTCCGGGTTCCAGGTTACGGGTACCGGAACCTGAACATGTCTAAACGGTTCCATGATTTGATTTTAGAACCTTACCCTTACCCGTTTGACTGATTCCCGAATTTTAGGAACCTTACCCTTACCCGTTTGACCGGTTCCAGTTCTGAACCTTACTTGTTTGACCGGTTCGGTCCGATTTCGAGGTACCCGTAAGTCGTGCTTACCCCTATTTGTGTGTGTTAAGATTGGGTTATCGAATGGACTATTTGTACCATTTTCCCAATAAATAAATTTTCTTATATATTCTAAGCTTTTTTTAAAGCTGTAATCTAGCCACTTCGAGTATCTATATCTACATGGGTGATGATATGTATCTTGTATAAAGACACTCTTAAAATGTCTTGTCTTGACCTATATTAATGTATTTTACGATTTAAAATTATTTTTTTAATAATTATGATTAATTATGAAGATAAAGTTTTAATAATCGTCGGCTATGCCGACAAGTATTAAATGACACCCTAATTGAATTGACCCTACCTAGAAGGTGTGTCATACGTTTAGTTTTACAAATATAAAAAATGATGGATAAAATGGCGAATTTACATAATTTGTAAATTATAATACAATTATACTATTCAATCATACCATTCTTTTTTAATTTATTATATGATATAATAATTTTTAAGTTAGGAGAATACACTTAAGGTGTGTCTTATATAAGACATGTATCATTATCGTATCTACATATGGAGTATAATGAAAATTTCATGGTAATCTTGGATACCTAAAAGGTAATCTCATAAATTATAATTTTTTCTTTTTCATGTATTTTTTAAACCTTTCCCTATTTTTCCTTTTCATCCAACTTATTTATTAACATATAATCGGACAGTATAATGTATCGTATTCCAAAAACTACTATGTAATAACTAGAGTTTAAAAAACCAAAATAAACTATCTTCTCAAATTGTGTCAGTCTGACTTAATTTCTGTGTTTCTTTGACACTTATATCATTATTATTTTCATCTTTTCAATTTTTAAAAATTATATATAAAATAAAAGCTAATGACTTCAATCTTGTTAAAAATTTATTTAATCATTCAAAATACAGTTACAAATTGCGCACCGACTCTATATTGACATGATGCCCTATATGCAAACTATCGTTATTAAAATATGTGGGAAGGGGTGTTTAAGGATAAAACTTAAATAGTATCAAAAAAGATAAAAATTATAATTAATTAATTATAATTAATCGGTATATTTTTATCAGTATGTGTAAATATATTTTCTCAAAATTATTAGTATAATGCTACTAATATAAAGAATATTAACAAACCCACTCACCTCATGGACAAATGTTATTTTTACCTTGCAACTTTTGAAATTATTGTTTACGTTCACTCGTATTGGTTTTTATTTTCGTATCTATTAATATATAAAAGGAGAGTTAGGTTGACCTCTATCCCCTTAATTGTAGAAGTAAAAACAATTTACAGCCTTTAATTAAATTTAAAAATTAATCTCAGCTCTTGATTGTTTAGACTCTCTCTCTCACTGGTCTTTAGTCAAGCACGTAATTAACCTCCTCTCTCTGTAATCGATCTTCAGCAGTGCACGTAATTTACCTACCCCACCCCCTCCCAAAACTGTCGGTTGCACATAATTAACCTCTCCCACCCCCTCCAAAAGCTGTTAATTCGTGCACCCCACTAATTAACCTCCCCCACCCCTCTGCCTCCCAAAGCTGCTAATTACATGCACCCCACTATCTTTCTCCTCTATCATTCACTGATTTAGTAATTAGTTTTTATCCTTACCCAGCCTTCCCTCATCAAACAAGTCTCTCTCTGTCGCCTGTGTTATTCCTCCTCTTGCCCCCAATTAACCAATATTATACGGAATCAGCACAAGAAAAGTCAACACATATTCTTCAATTGTAAGTCAAACTATTCTTTTTCTTTTGACTCATTTATGCAAATTGTAATGCACATTTATCATACCTGAATTCAATTTTTTATCACATAGTACTTCTCACTCGTTATTTTATCTATTGACAGACAATTACCTCGAGAAGAGAAGAAAGCAAATTCAAGAAAGCAAATTCGGAAAATTCAAGGTACAATTCATTCACATTTTTATGCAAATAATATACATTTATCATACTTGAATTCAATTTTTTTTATCACATAGTACCTAACCCTAACCCCACAACAACAAAAACAATCAATCATCTCGCACCCAAAAACATCATACCCCAAATCCGAATCCAACAAAACACATAACAAAAAAAAAAATCACAGGATAACAACCGGCGAAATGGGTAATGAAAAGACAAGAATACCTTCGATAGGGAAAGTCCGTGGACAAGATTGTTCGCCGGCGATGGCGTCGGAAACAACTACGGAAGAAGCGATCGTCGTAAAAAAAATAAATAATCAAACGCACAACGCGCGAGTCAAAGCGGCACAAATTTCCAATCAAAAAGCCATAAATTCAAACCCTCTTGGAAAAATAACAGAACATATTGAACTTCATGTTGCCGTCTCTCTCTCCGCCGCCTTCTCGAACCGCCATCTCTCCGGTGTCGCCTTCTCTCTCTTCTCGCCGCCTTCCCCAACCGCCGGGCGGAAGGCCATCATGTCGCAATCTCTCTCTCTCCGCCGCCTTCCCGAACCTTCGGGCAGGTGTCATCGTCTCGATCTTTCTGCCGCCGCCCGAACCGCCGGGCGGGAGGCCTTCCTGTCGCCATCTCTCTCTCCACCGCCTTCCCGAGCCTCCGTGCATGTGTCCCCGTCTCGATCTTCCCGCTGCCTTCCCGAACCGCCGGGCGGTAGGCTCGCCTGTCGCCCCCTCTCTCTCTCTCTCTCTATCTCTCTCTGTCGTGCGAAGGTCGTGGAGTTAGTGGGTTATCTAACAAGGTTAAAATCTCACTCCTCACCCCACTTTTCTTTTTTCTTTTTTTTTTTGGGTAAATTATCATATAGCTATCTTTAACCTACTAATAGGGATTAAAATCTCACTCTTCACCCCTCACTTTGTTAGTGGATTAAAATCCCACTCTTCACCCCTCACTTTTTTTTGGGTAATAATAAACTTTCAATGTTATATAATAGATTAGATATATAAAATTTAAAAATTATAATTAGACATTAATCACTAACGAAAATTAAAACTCCATCTCTTACCACTCACTTTATGTAGGGTAAGTCAAGTGATGTTAATGAATTAATTATTTAGAGTCCAGTTTAAATGGTTACTACAAAAATCAACTATTATAATTTTAATAAATATATATGAATTGAAATTAGTTGAAAAAAGTTAGAATCATTAGTTGTTAAAATTATTACGAACTTAAATTAGCTTAAATAAGTTAAACCGATTAACTATTATAAGTGAAATAAATTTAAATGAGTTCAAATAAGTTGAAATGAGTTGAAATTATTAACTATTATGGCTAAAATGACTTAAAAGAGCTTAATGTTGTTATAAATGTTACTATAAATATAATTTCAAACACACCCTCAATTTGTAAAATTTTAAAAAAATTATTAAATACTTTTGATAACTATCCATTTATGCTTTTTTATGCATGAAATAAAAATTTTATAGGGTGTATCTACTTTTGATGTTTTGTTAAATATTTTAAAATTATTGGACGTTATAAATTGAAAATTGGCCATGGATGAAAATTTAGATTTTAATTTCGATGGTCGAGAGAAATAAGTAACAAATAATAATATGTGTAAGATAATAGTATAGTTTGATAATTAGCATCACTTTAAACTATTTGACAAGATATCATATATAGTTGGTGACACCATTGAATATTTATTTATTTGCCATCAATCCATGAAAGCTTGCATTATCTTCTGTGATGAGCTTTTGATATTTGTTATCTCTTTTAGTCATTTAAATATGGGGTTGTGATTTTTAGATTACAACAAATTATATTTTTGTTATTAGCCGAAACGAGATAGTTAGATATTCTTACGCACTGTTGTATTTATAAAGATGTCGTTAGTCCGCTAAACAATAATATTATCATATCCTATTATATACATTGTTATACTAAATTTTGAGCGTGATGCACATATGGATGATATACTATTGTCATAACATTGCATAGAAACGAAGTTGATTTGATGAATTTAATATTGTTAAAAAGGACGATAATTCACATTACTTGATTAATAATTTAGTTATGGAATTTGTTCCAACAGTAAAAGTTAAATAAATAAATATTTTTGTACACCAAGAAATGATATTAAAATGATGATAAATACAATAGACAAAAGAACCATTAATATTAAGTTTATTTAATAAAAAATTACACAAAAAATAACATTCCCTATATTAGCTATTACAATGTCCTTTTATTTGACTTCATGGCATTATGTTAAGGAGGCAATGTTATCGTGATTAGCACATTAGTAATAGTAAACTTTAAACATGTATAATAGATTAGATGTATAATTTATGAATTATAATTAAATATTAAAATCAATAAATTTATTTATTTAAACAGTGATGATGTTGTCAGTTATAATTTATAACTTGGTATAACATATAAAATTTATTTATTATTAATAGATAGATTATTATATTTAATAGCTACCATATTAATTTATATGTAAATTGTAGTTATTGAAGGTTTGCTCTGGGAGAGTCTCGAGTCACCCTAGAGGGGGTGAATAGGGTGATAGAAAATTCTTTTAGAAAGAACCGCACTTTCGTGCGTAAAAGAGCTAAAGACAGATTCCGAGTCTAATAATAGAGTCGGAAAAGATTGGAGCGCAAAGACTGTCTCGAGTCTAGAATGAACTCGGAAAGAGAACACAGAGATTTTACGTGGAAACCCTCCTGGGGCAGAAAACCACGGCCCGTGTCAATCCAGACACGAAGTCAAATCCACTATTTTGAGTCCACAAAATACCGTGAACTTGATCGAACCCGAGTTGCTCCCTTTGACAACTCTATACAAGTTTTCCTAGACTCGAAGTTCCCTTATCTCGATCTAGTACTTCCTAGCCGAGATAACCCTTACAGCTAGGGACAACTAAGCTCGAGTTAACCCTTACAGACTTAGTCAAGGGACCTTACAAAGAATGTAAGAAGTGTTTGTAACGAAGTACAAGACCTTACAACTCGTAAAGTAATGAATTACAGAGTGGGAGTTGTAAGTTGAAGATTGAGAGTAAATACAATAACTTTGATCAAGTAAGTGTATAGACAATATGTTCGGCAATCTTCAAGTCTTGTGAAGTGGCTTCCATTTATAGATGACCAGGCAGAGTAGCCGTTTATCTTCATCTGCCGACCGAGAGTCCTCTCGTGACCGTTGTGAAAGGCTTTCGAGTCACTCGTAAAGTATCCGTTGAAATATGGACGTTGGGCAACGGTTTAACTCTCTGGAAATCCCAAAACCATCGGTTGTGTCTTGAAAAATGAGGTGGAAACCACCGTTAGGCTTGGCGTTCCAGCTTTTCCGGATATGGAAGCAGCATGACTTCCGACACAATCTTCCGGGACTAGAGCGAGTAAGGTGAAAAGCCATATCTCGCTGGTGATTTGACGTTCGAGCTTCGGCTACTTTTGTATTTTGAAAAGATATCCTCGATTGAATAACCTACAAAAGTAAAACACCTTCGGTTCTCAAAGTATAAAATACTTTGGTCCAAGGTTAGACACGGATAATAAAATAATTATGCAAATTACGTAATTGATTATCCGAGTCGAAGAGAAATTGAATATTATGAGTCTAATATCCATGATACTCGGAATTCCATAAGACTTAGTCTTAGGTAAAGAATCAAGTTCCATAACAAATATCGAGTGGGAAATACTTGATGTAGACTAAGCACGAAAAGAACTACGAATGTTGACTTTGCAAACAATAGAGTAGATAATCACAAGTCGATTCTGAGTGAGAGTGGACTCGTAATAAAGAACAACTTTTCCGAGTCGCTAATCGAAAAGCGATTAAAGAGATAAGTGAAGGCCAAATCGCATAGAAAAGATACTATTTCACTCAAGTAAGTTTCTAAGACACAGAGAATGCCTTGGAATCAAAACACTATATGAATGACATCGTTATACCCGATTCCTTTTGCATGACTCGAAAGATATAGAGCGAGTGTCCGAGTCTTCAATCTCCCCTTTTTGATGAAAGGCATTCCACACTTACACGTAAACTTTGTTAGAGGGAAATAGGTTGATTCCGAGTAGTTTGATAAAAAGTAAGACATATTGAACAGAGCAATATACAATATATCGGAGCGAAATAAAGTATGCTTGAACTCATTAACTCGTAAAAGAAAGAACTCGTAAATAATGAAATGCATTAATCCATTAAAAATTTACAAGGGCAGTAAAAACTCCCCTAAACAAGACAACCAGTTTCGACTACATTTTCTCCCCTTGCCTTTCAAAGAAAAACAAGTAACAAAAAGAAGGGAGAAAAGTACAAGTAATACACATAAGTTGTCCGGACAAAAAGAAAATTTTGAAACAGAAATTCGGAGACACCGAGGAATTGTGACTCAGTGCATGGCTCCAACTAGGAAGGAGGGGATTTGTGAGTGGAGGCGGAGGTGCGCCGGCGCTGATAAGATCTTGACGATGTGCTTGAGCGCGGCGAAGGGAGAACCGGAACAGCTCGCGGGGCTCAGCTCCGAGTGGCCGACCCGGAGAAAGTGGATCGAGGGTTCTTCCCTTGGGACCTCGAGGGCTGGAGGGGCTGCTCTGGCCGACTCGCTGGAGGAGCGAGATCTTCGACCCACTCGGACCGCCGTCCGAGCCGAGTACGACGATTTGAGCTTGGGAGCAGTGCCGTCCTCAGCCAGCTGCCACGGCCTCTTCTTCCCTTGGCCCGGAAGGAGCCGCCTCGGCTGCAGGTTCCTCGGCGTCCTCCGCTGCATCTCGTAGCTTCTTCCTCTCGCTTCCTCGGCTTCCTCGCTCTCCGAGGAGGTCGTGGCTGGGCTCAAGACGTCTCGGATGGGTCCGAGTCATCCGGGTCCCGAGCGGCCTTGGACCGTCTCTCTCCGAGGAGCTCAGCCAGCTCCTTCGCTCCTTAACCAGCTCTCTCATCTCAAGAACGAGAGACTCGTTGCTCTCGAATTTGGGACCGACCGGTCTTTTGGTTGATGGTCGGACCACGAAAACAGAACTTGAAGCCTCCGAGCATGTCTCCGAATTCGGAAGACACAGAGGTGATCTTGTCCATGAAAACGGGAGACAAGAGGGCGAGAGAGATTTGGAAGCACTGGAGGTGGAGGCACCACCAGGTGAAGAGGGAAGAGGGAGAGGGGTTGATTTCCGAGTCCGAGGTGGAGAAGGGGCCTCAGCTCCGAGTTGTGAACCCGCACACCGGGGTTAGTTTCTGGTATCCGTACCCCGGAGTTCCTTCTTGCCGACCACAATGGCCGCCTCGGACACCGCGTTAGGGTCGAGAGGAAGAGGAACTTGGAATTGTTTGAAGACAAGGGTGAGAAGAGCACCGAAAGGAAGGGAGGTGTTCTTCTTTGTTTGAAGTCGAGCTGGCACGGCGCCATCCGCTCAATGATGGAGGGGAAGAGGTCGACTTCGTATCCCTCCAGTGATATCGAAGAGGGCTTTGAGGTGCTTGGAGTTGGGGTTCTCCTTGCTAGAATGCCGAGAGAAGAAGGTTCTCATCGGCAGGAAACACGTAAGCCTGGCTTCGACTTCAGCTGAGTCACGTAAAAGTTCTTTCCGGACCCGGGGAATTCTTTAGCATACTTTTCAAAGAAGTCGTCGGCGACTTCAGTGAAGGGGATAGGGTTGCTTGTTCAAGAAGAGAGAAGAGACTTTGAACAGACGGTGAAGGAGGGAGGTGTTGATATCGAATAGTAATGTTCTTAACCCGAGAGGTTAGAACATTTTCGGAGTGGGAGAGATGAGTATAGAACTCGAAACGAGTTCAGGATAGATGAACTCGCTGAAACACAAGAAAGGGTAAACTCCTGTGGTTTGAATGTTGGACAACCAGGAGAATTTGGTTGTTGGGAAGAACTTGTCGTCCAGACGCAAGATGTCTGGGTGACAATGGGTTTTGAAGGGGTTGAGCTTTCTGGCTTGTTGGTGCGAGGCTTTTAGAGGAGGAGGAAACCTGGAAATCGGGATGGTTTCGCGTTTAGGCATTGTGAGAGATGAAAAGATGAAACTTTTCAAAAGAGAAAGAGAAAGAGATGGAGGTGTAGAAGAGAAGAAAACGAAAATGGCGGAAGAAAATGAGAAGAGAGCAATCGAAAACTTACGAGAGAGAGAGAGAGCTTCTTCGACGCTTGCGACGATCAAGGATAACTGTTCACGTAGAAAAACTTCCGCGAGAGGGTTTTCATTTGAGAGGGAAGGAGTTTGAGAATACCGAGAGGGAGATGGATAGACGTTATTTATAAAGAGTACGCGCGCCCGTTCACTATCCGTTAAGTAACTCCGTTCCGTCTTACCCGTCCATCGATCATTAATGCCCGTGTGACAGTTCTTCTTCAACGGTTGAGATATCGGTGGTTTGAAATCTGCGGTTAAGATCCGATCGCAGCGCTCGAGAAAGAGAGAGAAAAAGAGTTTGAAAATATAATCCGAAACTCTCCACTGTTCTAGAGATAGCTTCAGAAAATTTGATGCCCAATTTTCTCTACGTCCGAGTTTGACTCGTAAAAGTTTCGAGTGACTCGAAACACGAAATAACTATCAGCCCAAGTATCACATGATCAATCGAACCAATGGTTATTGACAACTAAAGCACATAGCACGTAAAAAAATTCAAGAATCGTAACGCGAAACTAAGCATTTAACATACCAAGCTCATTCCGAATAAAATGCAATTGATCTTCACCAAGTGGCTTAGTAAAGATATCAGCTAATTGAAGATTAGTCGGAATGAATTCAAGTGTAATATCACCCTTTTCCGAGTGATCGCGTAAGAAGTGATACCCGACCTCAATATGCTTCGTTTTTGAGTGCTTGGACGAGATTCTTAGTGATACCGATTGCGCTTTGATTGTCACACTTGATTGGAACCGAGTTGAGACATAGTCCGAGATCCTTCAAGTGTTGTTTTATCCGGAGAATCTGAGCGCAACAAGCTCCAGTGGTAATATATTCAGCTTCTGCAGTTGATAGAGCTATTGAGTTTTGCTTCTTTGAGTGCCAGGATATTAGGGATTGACCCGAAACCGGCAAGCTCCGGATGTGCTCTTTCGATCAACTTTGTATCCTACGTAATCTGCGTCCGAGTACCCAGATCGGACTTAGTTCGAGTCTCCGGAGTACCACGAGTCCTAGATTCCGAGTGCCTGCAAGATATCCGAATATTCTCTTCACCGCAGTGAGATGTGATTCTTTTGGATTAGCTTGAAATCGTGCACATAAGCAAACACTCGAACATTATATCCGGTCCGCTTGAAGTAAGATATAGCAGTGATCCAATCATACCTCGATAGAGTTTCGATCTATTGTTTTACCTGTCTCATCCGAGTCAAGCTTTATACTCGTCGCTCATAGGAGTAGATGCATGCTTTGCATCTTGAAGCTTATATTTCTTCAGCAGTTCCTTGGTGTACTTTGATTGATGGACAAAGATTCCATCTTTGTCTTGTTTGATTTGCAGCCCAAGGAAGAAATTGAGTTCTCCCATCATGCTCATTTGGAACTCTTGACTCATCAACTCGGAAAATTCTCGCACGTAAATTCATTAGTAGCACCGAAAATAATATCATCAACATATATTTGAACAATGAGAAAATCTTTCCCTTTGGTCTTTATGAATAGGGTCTTGTCGATCCGACCTCTTTTAAAATCATTTTGAACCAGGAAGTCTGCTCAGTCTTTCGTACCAAGCTCTAGGGGCTTGCTTAAGACCATAGAGAGCCTTTTGAAGTTTGAAAACATGATTTGGAAATTCCGAGTTTTCAAAACCAGGAGGTCGCTCGACATAGACCTCTTCTTCAATAAAACCATTGAGAAAGGCACACTTAACATCCATTTGATAAAGCTTAATATGCATGCAGGATGCAAATGCCAACGAGTATTCTAATTGCTTCAATTCAGCTACTCGGTGCAAAGGTTTCCCACAATCAATTCCTTCCTCTTGATTGTAACCTTGAGCTACAAGTCTAGCCTTATTTCCGACAACTATTCCACCCTCATCCAGTTTGTTTTTGAAAACCCATTTGGTTCCTATAACTCGGGTGGTCGAAGGTCGGTTGGTCGAGTCCGGACTTGGTTTCTCTCGAATTGATTCAGCTCTTCTTGCATGGCCTCTACCCATTCGGGTTCATTAAGGGCTTCTAGTGCATTTTTGGGTTCGGTTAGTGAAATGAATGCAGTGAATGCACATAGATTATGAAGAGAAGAGCGGGTTCTTACCCCACTCGTTGATATCGAAATAATGTTTTCTTGGGGATGACTAGAAGTGAATTTGAATGCTTTACCAGTCCTTTGATTCACCAAGTTTGTGGGTTGAATTGCTTGATCTTCGAAGCTTGTTCCGAGTGATCCTCTTCATTGACTTGCTCGTTCGAGCGACCTCTTGAGTTGTCTCATTCCGAGCTTCCTCGTTCGAGTGGTCTCCTTCGAGTCTTTATGGACTCATCTTCGTCATCATCCTTTCCGAGCTTCAGCTTCGAGTATGAAGATTCACTTGGTTTTCCCTGTTCAAGCTCATCAAACACTACGTGGATACTTTCTTCCACTTTGTTAGTTCTCTTGTTGAATATACGATAAGCTTTGCTATGAGAGGAGTAACCTAGAAAGATTCCTTCGCTCGACCGAGCATCAAACTTGGTCGGATGATCCTTACCGTTGTTGTGGACAAAGCACTTACATCCGAAAGATCCGAAATAGGAAATATTTAGCTTCCTCCCTTTGTAGAGCTCATAAGGTGTTTTCTTCGAATGGGTCCGATGAGGCATCGATTGAGAATGTAGTTGGTCGTGTTTATCGCTCTCGCCTGCAAATAGTAAGGCAAGTTGTGTTCAATCATCATCGTCCTTGCTATTTCTTCAAGGGTTCTGTTCTTTCTCTCAACTACTCCATTCTCGCTGAGGAGTTCGGGTGCCGAGAAGTTATGAGAAATTCCGTTCTTGTCACAAAACTCCGAGAATTCCGAGTAGTCGAACTCCCTTCCATGGTCGGTTCGAATCTTTTGAATCTGAGTCCGAGACTCAACTTGAATCTTTCTACAGAGCTTGCTGAACTCCTTGAAGGCCTCATTCTTATGCTTCGAAAAACATACCCAGGTAAATCTTGAAAAATCATCAATAATAACAAGTATGTAAGATTTACCTCCGAGACTCTTTACAGGGATTTCACCACATAAGTCCATGTGTAGTAATTCAAGCACGTTGGATGTGGAAACTGTCTTTAGAGATTTGAATGAGGATCCGACTTGTTTCCCTTTGGTGCATGCTCCACATACTTTATCCTTCTCAAACGCACGCTTAGGTAATCCTCTAACCGGATGATGAGATGCAAGCTTTTTGAGAGTATGCATGCTAATATGACCTAATCTACGATGCCAAATCCAAGAATCATCTTGAAGATATGCTTTTAAACAAGATAAGTTCCGATTTGGGTCGAAAGAGGGATGATGTAGGTATTACCCGATCTCTTACCCGAGAGCTTTACCTCTTTGGTGGTCTCATCCGTGATGTAGCACTTGGATTGAGTGAATTTTACCTCTTGACCTTTGTCACAAAGTCGGGAGATGCTAAGTAAGTTGTACTTTAGTCCTTTGACAAGGTAAACCGGGCTCACCAGATTGTTTCCATTGCCAATCTTCCCAATGCCCACTATCTTGCCTTTGCTTGTCATCACCAAAGGTCACCTTTCCTCTTTTATATGACTCCAGCTCGAAAAGAGTCCTTGGTCACCTGACATGTGTCAAGAACATCCGCTGTCCAGTACCGAGTGTCCTTTGATCTTTTCGAGTGACTCGCAAAACAGAGAGAATCTAACCCTTCTCACTTCCTCTAACGAACCCAAGTAACATTCCTTATCGTGGCCCTTTTCCGAGGAAGAAGGTGCTTCGGGACCCAGATTTGAATGACTTTGGGTTTAGTCCGATTCTGAGTCTTCTTCTTTTCGGAGAACCGAGTCTCGTATCTCTTTCCTTTTAAAAACCTTTCCTTTTGAAACAGAGGAGAATGGTTTCTTTTTATAAATATGTCCGGGTTTAGTCCTCCTTTCATTTTTATGAATAGGACCATGCTCAACCTTTTGAACTTAACAGCTTCGGAATCCTTTTTAAACAATTCCGAGTAAGAATTAGATTCTTCCTCCTTGTTGAAACCAAGACCTTCTTTTCTAAAAGAGACACATTGTGATCCTAAGAGCATATCAAGGTTCTTCCGTCCTTGAGAAAACTTTAAAACCAGATCTTGAGACTCAATGAGCTTCGTTTCAGCTTGCTCATTTTCTTTTCTCGAGTAACTCGGACTCGGCCTCATTAGTTTGAGCACTTGTCTTGAGTTCTCCGAGTGTCGGTCTCGGTTTTTCTAATTCATTTTTTAAAGAGGTGCTCTCGAAGTAATTGACTCAAGTTGTTCCTTGAAATGAGAAGAATCGAATTGGACTTTTCTTCCAAAGTAAAGATGTATTTAGCTAAATCAACTTTGGAGAATTTGAGGAAGTAGTTTATTACCTCTTGAGGATCGGTTTCCTCATTATCTCGAGTTCGTGTCCGAGTCCGACTCTTTTCTCGCTTCCGAGTCGGTGATTGCCATTAGACACTTTGAGTCATCTCGAGTCCTCGTCGTCTTCGGATGATTCATCATCGCTCCAAGTTGCCATCATGGCCTTTTTCTTCTTCCTATCCCTTCTTCGTTTTGGACGAGTCCTTGACTATGTGGTCTTTGCCGCCACATTCAAAACACCCGAATTCTTAGACAAAGATAACTTTGAAGGTGAAGAAAACTTACCTTTTCTGTCTCTCTTGTCCTTTTTGTAGAATTCTTCTTTTGGTCTTTTGTCCCATCTTTTGTGCTTCATCATTCTCTTGAAGCCTCTTGCAATGAGTGCCATGGGATCATCTTCCGAGTCGAAGAGCTTGGACTTGCTTCTTTGGATTCCGATGCTTTAAGCGCGATGTTCCTTTTGGAAGTACCCTCAGCATCTTCTTCTTCCGGATGAATCTCATGAGTCGAAGCTTTCCAATGAGCTCGTCCGGCTTCAAGATTGAGAGGTTCCGAGCCTCTTCTATGGCGGTTACCTTAGGACCCCATCGTTTCTTGGGTAGGCTTCGAGAATTTTCCGGCACATTTCTTCATGGGAGATTTTCTTTCCCGGAGATTTGAGATTGTTGGTGATCTCAGTGAAGCGTATGAACATCCGAGTAATGTTCTCTTCCGGCTCCATTTTGAAAAGCTCATATTTGTGAAGATACTCGGCTGATCTTCGCTTGTCTCACCCGACTTGTACCTTCGTAGGTGTTGACCGAGTGTCCCACACCTCTTTAGCAGAATCACGAGCAGAGACTCGATTATATTCTTCTGAGCTTATGGCGCACATGAGGATGTTCATGGCTTTGAAGTTCTTTCGAACTTCTCGCCTCGCTGGCGTGAACTCAGCCTTTGTCTTTGGAAGGATTCTCAATTCATCCGTCTTCGTTGGAATGTAGTTTCCTTGTTGTATGATTTCCCATACTTCTTCGTCATGATCCATAAGGAAACATTCCATCGGCTTCTTCCAAGTGACCGAAATTTGAACCTTTGAATTTTGGTGGCCTCGTTGGAAGATCTACCTTCGTCGAACTCTCCGGTGTTCTCGAGCCATCCGATCTTTAAACCTTTGGACTGTTAGATCCTTTCCGAAAGGCTAGGCTCGATACCAATTGAAGGTTTGCTCGGGGAGAGTCTCGAGTCACCCTGGAGGGGGTGAATAGGGTGATAGAAAATTCTTTTAGAAAGAACCGCACTTTCGTGCGTAAAAGAGCTAAAGACAGATTCCGAGTCTAATAACAGAGTCGAAAAGATTGGAGCGCAAAGACCGTCCGAGTCTAGAATGAACTCGGAAAGAGAACACAGAGATTTTACGTGGAAACCCTCCTGGGGCGAGAAAACCACGGCCCGTGTCAATCCAGGACACGAAGTCAAATCCACTATTTTGAGTCCACAAAATACCGTGAACTTGATCGAACCCGAGTTGCTCCCTTTGACAACTCTATACAAGTTTTCCTAGACTCGAAGTTCCCTTATCTCGATCTAGTACTTCCTAGCTGAGATAACCCTTACAGCTAGGGACAACTAAGCTGAGTTAACCCTTACAGCTTAGTCAAGGGACCTTACAAAGAATGTAAGAAGTGTTTGTAACGAAGTACAAGACCTTACAACTCGAAAGTAATGAATTACAGAGTGGGAGTTGTAAGTTGAAGATTGAGAGTAAATACAATAACTTTGATCAAGTAAGTGTATAGACAATATGTTCGGCAATCTTCAAGTCTTGTGAAGTGGCTTCCATTTATAGATGACCAGGCAGAGTAGCCGTTTATCTTCATCTCGCTGACCGAGAGTCCTCTCGTGACCGTTGTGAAAGGCTTTCGAATCACTCAGAAAGTATCCGTTGAAATATGGACGTTGGGCAACGGTTTAACTCTCTTGGAAATCCCAAAACCATCGGTTGTGTCTTGAAAATTGAGGTGGAAACCACCGTTAGGCTTAGCGTTCCAGTTTTCCGGATATGGAAGCGCATGCCTTCGACACAATCTTCCGGGACTAGAGCAGGTAAGGTGAAAAGCCATATCTCGCTGGTGATTTGACGTTCCAAGCTCGGCTACTTTTGTATTTTGAAAAGATATCCTCGATTGAATAACCTACAAAAGTAAAACACCTTTCGGTTCTCAAAGTATAAAATACTTTGGTCCAAGGTTAGACACGAGATAATAAAATAATTATGCAAATTACGTAATTGATTATCCGAGTCGAAGAGAAATTGAATATTCCGAGTCTAATATCCATGATACTCGGAATTCCATAAGACTTAGTCTTAGGTAAAGAATCAAGTTCCATAACAAATATCGAGTGGGAAATACTTGATGTAGACTAAGCACGAAAAGAACTACGAATGCCGACTTTGCAAACAATAGAGTAGATAATCACAAGTCGATTCTGAGTGAGAGTGGACTCGGAATAAAGAACAACTTTTCCGAGTCGCTAACTCGAAAAGCGATTAAAGAGATAAGTGAAGGCCAAATCGCATAGAAAAGATACTATTTCACTCAAGTAAGTTTCTAAGACACGAGAGAATGCCTTGGAATCAAAACACTATATGAATGACATCGTTATACCCGATTCCTTTTGCATGACTCGGAAAGATATAGAGCAGTTGTCCGAGTCTTCGATTATTTAAATATATGTTTTAATTTTTCAAAATGTATATGTGATTATTAAGTTCAAACGACTCATGTGTTCTTAATTGAGTTCAAACGAATTATGTGTTATCATTTAATTAAATGATTAAATATGTCCCTTTATGTGTTTCGATGACATTGTTTAACTTTGGGTATCCTTATCGTTTATTAATTTTTCTAATAACATTTTTATGTTTATTTGGGCAACACCACATTGTATTTTTTCTAATTGTTATATCTTTCGATATATTAATAGATTGGATTTATAATTTTCTATATTTTTTAATAATATATTATCATTTTTAGAAATCAACATGCTCATTCATACTATACGATCGCAAGCATGGAAGGTGAAATTCAATCTAATTGTATGCCAATTCGTGGCATTTCCATACATTGGACACATATACGTATCTTTGTCCGATTGATGAGAACAATGAGTGTTCAAGTCTACAACAATCGTAGAGTGTGGCAGATTGTTTTTATGGACTCACAAGTATTTTAAATTTGTCGAGTTATGTGTAACACCCCTAGACCCACCCTAGGAGTATTACATGCCAGTGGTTCCCGAGAGGAACCCCTAAGGCTGCTTAGGGTCTCAACTTGGGGTTACTAACCCTTTCTTAATTTGACTGAAGCGCGGTTCCGGGTTTTCAAAGGTTTTTTCTGGAAATTTCGGCGAGTTTCCTCCGTAAATTGGCTAAACCTATGGGCTTAAAGCCCTAACCCTGCACGAAACAAAATCTTAAACTCAACGAGCCACACGCTCGGAGTATTCACATAGGGATTTTACATTCATAGGTAAAGCTTAAGTTCGAGATACAACAGTCTTTACAAACATGAAAACATAAAGTACAAAATAAGTCCGGAGAAGTCCTATCCGATGGTTCGCTTCCTCTAAAAGCCAAAAGCAACTTCAGGGAGCCTTAACTTCGCACCTGAAATGTTGATGATGTCATGAGCTCACTAGCCCAGTGAATAATCCAAACCCAACCCCGGTTTCACTTTGCACATTAGTTCATTAACAAACACACGTAAGTTCATAACTCATTCATGACATGCGATTCAAATCATACATGCTTAAGACATGCGAGATTCTAAACTTACCAACTTGCCAAGAAACATAATGACATCACTTACTCATGAATTCAATCAAACATACTTCATTCATATTTCTACACAAGTAAGTCATAGAATCATTCATCATGCAAATCATTCATCACGTAAATCATATCTTAGTTCTTATCGCACACATTTCTTACGAAAACAGGATTCGGTCTTCTTTTTTTTTTCTTTCTTGAGTTCAATCATGCATTTCGTAAATCATCGATTCGTTCTTTCTTGTTCGACATGCATGAACATTCGTTTCTTCATATCATACTTCTTTTAAGTTTTCTTAGTTTCGAATGGAAAGAAGATTTATGCACTTGCTCTAAAGACCCAGTTCTTGGAGCCAAAATAATTCGTGGGCTCTGTTCACGAAGGCATACAATTCGTGGCCTCGAGGCATAATAATTCGTGGCCTCGAGGCAGCCTCCCATCCCCGAAGGACGCGTCATCGTCAATTCTTAGTGGAAGCAATTCAATTCGTGGCTTCGGGTTGACAGACACTTCTATGGCCATAACTTCGAGAGGGTTCTTTAATTCGTGGGGTCCCGGATCAATAACACAATCCTTTCTCCCTTCTTTAGTTCTTTAAGTTTCTTATTTTCTTATTACTTATACATAAGAAATACTTAATTCATATAATTCATGCTCAATACGTTGATGCGTAACTTCTTCAAAACAAGCAATTCATATAAGCATGTTCTAACTCAAGCACAGTCAATTCATTTCACACACGCATGCTTATGCCATTCATAATCAACGTAATTCAAGATAAACACACAATCACATAAGCATACCACTTATGATTTCTAATCGACGAACTTATCATTTTCATGATCGCGTAATATCGCGTATAAGTAGTTTATGGTTCTATAACTTTCCTTAGTCGATATATATCTTTTAATCTAGCCACATAACTTCTTAAATCTCAGTTCTCAATTCGAGTTACTCACTTAGATGCGATCTTGCTCAAAACAAGACCTTTTCACTTAAAATTGCATATCTCCTAATCTACTCATTCAATGCACACGAAATTTTGCAGGAAATTCTCATAAATCATCAGGAAGCTGCAGTAAAAATTACAGGACTTTCGGGCTACACACGAATTCACAAAAATTCGGACAGCATGCTTATTTATTGAAAAATCTGCACTAAATCATGAATTCAACTTTCTGATTTTTCTCAATAATTCTGTTCAAGCTAACTTCACTGAATTCTCAATCACACAACTCAATAATCGGGTTCAATAATGCTCAAATATCATTAAGTTCATAAACTAGGCATAAATCGCAACATGCTTTTCAGCTTCCGAGTTTCTAGCTTCTTTAATTTACGTCTCTAACTTCTTCAATTAAACCTAGAGTTTCCAATTTCATGAATCAATTCCAAGTTTCATCCACCTAATTCATTTTATTCTATAGGATGAATTCAGATTACTCACTTTAAATTCTTAGAGGTTCTAAGAATTCGGTTTTGGAAGGGTTTCGGATTGGGTTTCGATTTGGGTTTTGCTTCCTCTTCTTCCTCCTTTCGCCGCCTTCGTTGCTCTCTGTTTCATCTCTCCTTCTTTCGCCCTCTGCTTCTCTTTCCTTTCCCCTTCGTCCGCTGCTGTTCTCGGGCTCGCCGTGCTCGCCGGCAGCCGGTTTCCGCGTTCCTCTTGCTCCCGCTCGCTTTTCCTCCCTTTCGTGCACTCGGCTTTCGTCTTCCTCTCGCTTTCCTCTCGCTTCCGCGTCCTTTTGTTCCCCTTTCTTCTTCTGCTCTGCTCGGCCTCCCGAGCCCGAGCCCTCCCTTCGCTCACCGGCGGCGGCGTCCTCGCCGTTCGGGCGACTCACGGGCCGCGGCTCTTGTGCTTCCTCCCTCTCTTGCTTCCCCTTGCTCCCTCTCGCTTTCCCTGTCTCTGCTTCTTTCCCTGCTTCCGCTTCGCTTCTTCGTTCCTCCTCTTGTTCCCAATCCTAATTTCTCTCTCCTCTTTAGCTAATTACACATAATGGGCTGGTGTTTCATTCCAATTGGACCCTTAGTTCTTTACTTCTTTCTTTGCCAACACAATGCCACTCATCCTTTAATTCCCATTTCTTTTTTGTTTTTTTGTATAGCTTAGTTGGGCCCAACTTCAACTTTAATAAGCCCAATTTAAGTTAGCCCAAGCTCGGGTTTCAGTTCTCGGGTTTCTAATTCCGACTCGGAAAAATTCTAATTCACTTAATTTAATAATTTAATTTACTAGCAAGCAAACGCCTGAAATTTCGGGATCTCACATTATGTACCCTTTATAATTTTTGAATTATGATATTTTACAATAATGAGAGCAATAAATATTGAAGTCTATAATACACATTTTTTTATCTTTTTTATAAATCTATTAATATTATATGGTACGTTATATATATTTGTAGTGCGATGAGATTTTATGCGTCGTGAAGGACGGTGAGATAGATAGATGGAAGGCTATTTTGAAATTCGGTAGAGTTCATTGTCTTTCTGAATTTTCTGTGGGTATTGCCACTAATAGGGATAAAGCCATAGTGGACAACAACTTTAAGTTGTTTTTCACTAATCGTACGCGACATCTTGATTTATTCAATGAGTGTGATGCAATTCCATACCAACACCTTCCTCCATTTGTTCCTTTTAATCAAGTGCCAGCACTTTTACATCCACATACTCAAATTATTGGTAAATATACTTTATTAATTTGTAATCATTTTTCAAAGTATACATAATTTTCTCCTTTTTTAGATATTTGACTGTTATATGTGTGTAGATATCATTGGGTTCGTTGTTGCTATCTCCGAGGCCGAGTTCATACGTTCCGGCACCCTCAAGCAAGAAGTCCTCATTTGTGATATGCAATATGTAATTCCATGTACCTAAAGATGACCAATTTTATTTATTATTTAGTCTATGAATTATTTTTTAAAAGTTAACAATTCTTATGTGTTATGTAGGTTCAACACATTAAAACTTACCTTGTGGGGTAGTTTTGTTGAAATTGAGGGAAATGAACTTCTTCAAAATCTGAATCGGAGAACGTACTTCTTACATCTAAAGTCTTAGTAACATATTATAGAGGCATGTATAATAGTTTTTTTTTTTTTACATTTTGGAGTTTCATCTCTACCTTTTAATTAATTTATGTATAAATATACAACGTAACATGATCCACAGGAATAACGCTATCCACATCACCTAGAACCAGATTATTGATTAATCCAACAATTACGAATACTCGAAAACTTTGAGGAATGGTATGTTTTTTTTTAAATGAAATACATTCAAATTAATAATGTTAATATTATTGTTAGTAATGTTACCATGCTCTTTTTTTGTTTTATTTGGTAGGTACACTGATGAAGAGGTTGCTCAGCATGTACCACGAAAACTTCAATTTATTCGTCGAAGAAGGTTACGTATTCATCATTTAGAGAAGTCTGTTCATTGCGAAGCGAATCATGATAAATGATTACTCACCTATGGAAAATGTATAATACTAATCCATGATACTCATTTAATATTCTTTATTATTTCTTTTATTATTTTTTTCGTATATTTTATATAAGCAATTACTCGACTTCATTCCATACATAATATATTATTTGCGGGTAAGATACTATCGTATCTTTGCATACCTTCATAATTTTTACCCGATAGTTTGTGCCTCTTGCGAACATTGTCACCTATGCTCTAACAATTATGTTAATGATGATATTATTTCCTTGAATTTACCGAGATGTACATGTCAAAATCCATCACATGGTACTTCGCCAAGGTAAATATTTTGTGACATCCTTGCTTTATGTTCACTTTTTTTGCATTGTGGTACATTACATATTGATATTTACTTATTTTTTCCTTTTTAAATTTTTCTTTGTTGTTGACATAAGAGACACAACGGGCATACGAAGTTTTATAGTTCTTCAACATGTTACTACAATTTTTCTTCGTACGATCTGATGAGTTCTTAAGTTCATGGGCTGCAAGGATGAACTTTTAATTAGTTTATTCTTATACTTTGTCGATAAATATATATATATATTATATATGTTGTTAATAAATTGATATTGTAATACAGGAATATGGTGATATCTCATTATATGCGATATTTGATCTTCATATAGATCAACCATGGGTTTTTGTCATGGAGCCTCCTCGCCGAGGTGAAGTCGAACGACCCATTGACTTCATTACATCGGTTGATTGGGAGGAAGAACTTTGTTTCTTGAGGCATCCGAAAGATACTTATTTCTCTAGGTAAGAAAATATGCATATACATTTCATATTGTATGTTAATGCCTCCTAATCTAAATTATGAATATTGTTTTGTTATGTTAATACAAACGGAAGGCGAATCGTCATACAGATTGGACACACGTGCCATTTTTCATAATCAATTTTTATTTTACAATTGTTTACTCCCATGTGTCTGAATTTTGAATGTTTCTTTTAATTGTTTTCTATTTAAATTTATATATGAATAGTGTTAGACTTTATATTCTTTTTCCTTTGCAAGTTTTTCTACCCCCACCCTTTGAAATGACATTTGTATCATTGAGTTGGAGTTATTAATAGATTTATTACTAGCTAAGACTTTATTAAAAATTATATAATTATATGTATTATATATTAATAGATTTAAATTGTGTTGAATAGATGAATAAGTTATCTAATTATACTTTTAAATTACGAAACATTTTTAAAAAATTGATATAGCGGCAGCGCATGAATATTAGCTAGTATATATAGAGGAAAACTGAAATTATATGGAATAGCAACTGAAGTGAGGAGGTTAAATAATATTTGCAAAGTTGATAGTTTATATATATATATATATATATATATATAAATTAATCACTATTATGGAAAATACGATGAAAAAAATATTTTTTCCACTTGTAGATGGATTTTCCAATTAATGTGATCCATTTTTTTTTTTTTTTGGGTGTGTGTGTGGGGGCATTCTTCAGTTTCGTTAAATTTAAATTTACATTTAATTGTCGTCCTTGATCTCATTGATTGTACTATCAACGGTCTTGAGGCTCACCGATTCAAGGAGGAAAAACAAAAATGTGTGTCGTCTATGTCTCCGAACGTTTTCTTGCGCAATTGGAGTAATTATTGACTAGTTTAGTAAATATCTAAATTTCTATACAGAAATATTTTTTCATTGGAGTTATTTAAGATCTAATTTTGCATTTTTTTCTTGGCTATATAAGGATGTGATGTATAGAAGGTCTTCTAATTACTTGTTAAAACTTATATACAAAACGTACATAAATATAAACATAAACATAAATTAACATAAACGAATATAAAAGATCATAAACGAATGTAAAAGAGCAGAAATAAACATAAACGAACATAAAAGAACATAAATGAACAAAAATGAGTTGTTAAAATAAGAAATAAACGAATATAAAAGAACATTAACGAACATAAAAGAATATAAAAATAAATAAATTTCGTTTTTCATGTAATTTCGAACAAGTCCTAAATAAACTACTTACCCCTAATTATTAGCACAAAAAAAAATATTGACATATATCTCTCTCCATCTATTCGGAAATCTTTTTATAATACTTTATCTTTTCAAATTTATTTTTACGAATTATGATTATATTTATTTATACATTCCATTTTTGGTGAGAAGTGACATGTAGTGTAATTTTTGAAATTGTTCTTTTCTTTTGAATTAATTTAATGAGAAAAAAAGATATTTTAAATTGAGCTCCTATCTATTCAAGAAAATAACACTCTCCTCTTTTATATTCACTTCTTTCTGTGAAAATTTTTCATACTTGATTCATCACCATAATTAATTTGTAAAATAAATGGGTGAGGGTAACTTAGCTGGTCCAAGAGTATCGTAATTCCAATCAGCGACTACACGTGAATGGCACAGCTCACTCAACGAGATGGACACCGCTAATTCTTGGAATGGTCAAGGTAAACTTTGATGCTAATAAGTTGGGTGAATGGGGCTTCGGGTCGGGCGCTGCAATCCGAGACTAGGATGGGAACCTGATCTGGGCGGGACTTCACCGAGGGCAGGGTTTTCTGGGCGTGGACCTAGAGGAAGCTAGAGCCTGCTACTACGCCTTCGAAGTGTGGAAGGCGAGTTTCAAAAATATAACTGTCCAAGGTGACTGTTTGTCAATCATTGCTAAGCTCAAGAGGAAAACTCGGGTCGAGTCAGAGCTAGTACCCTAATTTGATTGGAGAACTTTCCGGATGATGTTTTAGACCTGGTTACGGAGGATGTTAATCCCCCTCTTGATTGATGAATAAAATCCCCCTCTTTATAATAAAAGAAAAGGCTTGTAAAATTCGATTAAAAGACATACATTACATTTTATTGTAGATATAAAAATTTTAATATTTCAGTATGGTGGCTCTCCCGCTCCCAAACTTCTCAGAAGATCCAGTCATGCCCTTTGCTTCATTTTTGCATCCTATTAACCGTTTAGATTTTTCCCCACTAACAAAATTTGCAGTAGGATTGTGTAAAGGAGGTGGGTTGCACTTTCAATTTATCTGCACGAATTAATGTTAATTGTCCAGCCTTGTACTGCTACATCGACTGAGGCGATGTGGTAAACTGTTATAAAAAGACATGTCATCAGAGTATTAATTGCCTTTATTGTTTTGTCGATATTGTAAAGATAGTAAAGTGTTAATATTTCTATTGTTTTTAAATTTTAAGTACCTAATATGACTGCTAGTAATAAAATTAGTCGATTGAGCATGTTTGTAGCAAAAACTAGTAATTAAGATGTAGATTTTTAAGAAATGGACACAAGATCTTAACAATATGAAAGTGATAGACACAAATTTTAACTCTAAAAATTCAACTTATAAAATTCTGGCGACATGCAAAGGTGGTAGGATTGAAGCTCACTCAAACAAGTAAAATTTAAACAAAAGAAATAAACAATTTGGGACACAAGATTTTAACATGAAGAAACCCATACCGGAAAAAAATCACAAACCGATGCATTAAAATATCGAGTAATTTACAATGATTTTCACTCAAGTTCTCATTAGCTTACACTTTGTAATACACTACTCTTGATACCCAACAATGGAAGATTAGCACTGATTATATAGTTATAACCAGTCATACAAGTATTAACAAACATTTATAAGCCTTAAATACGCATTCACACATAAGCAATTCGAAGAAAAACGGTCAAAATCGAAGCATCCAGGAGCTGGGCACCTGGCATGGCCCGTGCTGGCCAGCATGGCACCCTGTGCACCCAACACTGGTTGTGTTAGCCGACACAGGCAGCCATTGTTGGCTACTGCCCAGTCCCTATTTTCTCCCGAAACGTCCCATGCTCTATGTATATGGCCCAGTTCAGTCGTTCCTTTCCCCATAAAATAGTACCCGAGCCCAAAGCACTCATTAGACTCATATACCCAACAAAATAACCCATTAACAACTGTGAGAGAGTAAAAAACTATTTACAAAGCCATATATGCTCAGTAAATTCAAAACAATAGGAGACTACAAGAATGTCAAACTTTGAGATAAAAAGAGTATGAGAATCTTTGGGGGTGGGTGATTTTTTTTGCAAGTATAGGTCACCTGCTATACAAAGTTTTATTTTTAATTAACGGTTCATATTTATCAACCATGTTCATTGGCACTTAAAACCCATATACGAAGTTTTATTTTTAATTGACGGTTCATATTTTTGTGGAGAAAATGAAGCTGAAACCACTTTAATGGTTGTTGAAGAAAAACTTCAATCATGCAAGTACTCCTGTCTGCGACGTGACGAGGCTTGTTTTGCATGGGGCACGCTAACTATTGATGAATACTGCGGGGCCACAAATTTGTCATTAGATGAAAATTAGAAGATAGGCATTTTGACATACTGATTCCCCTTTGTCTACGGTGATTTGACATTAGCAGCAATTGAGCATGTATTTTATCGTTTTAAAATATATATCGTTTTAAAACCGTTTTAAAGTAATAAGAAAATATTAAGAAAATATAAATTCATGATAAATTTTGTGTTAAAAGACCAAGTTACTCCTTATATTTCATGAAGAAAACTAATGAAAAAAAGAAAAATAAAGTAAATAATAAAGACAAATGGATAAACTAATAATTAATTTATCATTAAAATTATAAAATGACAAGTATTATAAAAAGAAAAAATTTAATTAAAATATCATTTATTTTAAAATAAAGGGAGTATATATTGACATTGGATATCGACATAAATATTGTAATTAATATTATTAGAGGTCCTTTTGATGGTATTGGGGAGTTATCATTTCGACCTTCAATCAAGTGAAATTGATGTGCTCGTTGGGTATAGAAACATAGTCTTCTCACTGCTTCTTCTAAACTTCTCTATTAAATGGTAAATTTTTTATTCAAATCATTGAAATTACTCAATATATGAAAAGTTGATCAATTGAATTATTTTAATGGTTATATATATGGTGATAAATGACAATAAATAAAGAAATTTACACATGAAATTTTAGAGTTAAGTTATTTAAAATGTTTAATATCAAATGGTAAAGTTTTGATTCAAACTATTGAAGTCACTCTATGTTTGAAAGATTGATTAACTGAATTGTTTTAGTGATTATATATATATCGGTAAATGAAAGAATTTTGACATATAATTTTAATGTTAAACTTTTCTTTATGTTCCTTATCAAATGGTCAAGTTTTAATTCAAACCATTGAAATTATCTGTGTTAGGAAAATCAACTTCCTCCCTTTTAAAATTAAAAATATTTTCCTCCTTATGAATGAAAATGATTTTCACTACTTAATAATTTTTCATCATATTATTCACCAAACGACAAAAACTAAAAAAATATTTTTTAAAAAATATTTTCCTCAACCAAACACCCTAAGTTATCCTCTTGCTATGGGATTTTGGTCTGAGTCTCAGTTATTAATTGCGACTTTTATATTTTCCTTGAACGTGTTTGTTAAAATCCCTCAGCAATGAAATTATATCACGAACGTGTTCTGTATGAGAGCCGCCTCCCAAAATATTCAAGCTTGCGGGGCCGAAAATATGATATTTTTGGGGAAAAAAGGAAGAGAGACAGAAGATGCTCGACCCAACTTTAATCCTCAAACAACAAATATATATTTGTACCAATAAAGGAAAAATAATAAAGATGCATTAATATATTATAATTAATTAATTTTTATTTTTAAAACCTTATATTCTTATGATAATTTTTTATTATAACGTTTTACATGCTCCTGGCATTATTTGTTATTTGTTATAGGTTAACATATGATTAGACGGAATGAAAAATATGAGGATTTCTTTCTTACGAAAGTATATGCTATCGGAAACATTTAAGAATTTGTATATTTTTCTTCTAATTATGGCACATCATATAAGTGTTAATAATTTATTATTAATTTTATAAATATATTTAAAATTTTATTTTTATTGGATATGATATGTATTGTGGACATGATAAGCATCTTGTAGTAAGATAAGCAACTAGTGGACATGATAAGCATATTGTAGTAAGATAAGCAAGTAGTGTTAATTAATGATATATGACAAATGTGAAAGCAGAAGCAAACAACAATGTTTAAGTCCATCCTTTCTTGTCTCAATTCACATTGGCCATTCATGTCTCTTTCTTTTCACGTTTTCTTCGAAGCTTTCTTACCAGTGGATTTATCACTGCTCCAATCATACATGTGGCAGCAGATCCAATATTACACAATATATAAACATTATTTTCCCTCAATTATCCTCGGAATATGTAAAAGTTGTAATTTTTTTATAAAAATAAAATACGAATTCTAAGAGATACAAAAGCTTACTTATACTCTCTTATCCGGTACTTAGTCAATTAATAAGACCCAATTTAATAATACTCCATTCATTTTAAAACTGATTTAGTGGGGTTTATCACAGTAATTCTCGTTTTCTTATTTTGACACGTTATAAAACAATTGAATTGACATCCTCTAAATAGGTCATAATTTAAAAAGAAAACATCTCAAAGTACGATGACGTGATCAATCAACTTTATAATTTGATATATAAACATCCAATACCCCTAAAGTATAATTTATTTTAATGAAAATGTGAATGCCATCAAAAAATCAAATGAGGAAATTTCAGACCACGTAACCTCGTACTTTTACTTAATGACAACTATAATTCCACTCTTTCACAAAGTGTACTAGTGACTCATAAGTGTGACAAAAAAATTGCTACTCGTCTTCTAAGACATAAAGTGTTTCTATTAAACAAAAAAAAAAAAAACATAAAGTGCGGGGCCTATAATTAATGTTACATAGACTTTTGAAGATGTTAAAATCTAATTTCACGTCTTTAAGTGAATTGTAACCATCTTTTTAATCTTTTAATTTAAAAGATAAAAAATAAAATTTGAAGACATCGTGAAATATGAGAAATTGTAATTTTTTTTTTTATATGAGAAACATTGTTATTACACTCAAATATAGATGCTAATAATCTCAAAAATTGGTAATTTGGTTATCTGTGTGTGGATATAATGGTCAGCGACACTGTGAGGTAGTTTGGGGATCAACCACAATAATAACTCTGCAATAATATTATGTACTAGATGATGAAAAACTAGGAAAATAAAAATTTGCTTTTTGAAAATGTTTTGAAAAAAATTAATTGGTTCAAAAATATGTTTTTCCAATTGCACAAGACTTAAGACTGGATGCACTGATGTGAAGGTTATCCGAATTTGGGGTACGTGGCAATAAGATGCAACTGGAATATAGGATTCGCAGGAAGAAGGGCATCGCTATAAATAGGGACACTCTCATGCATAAATATGAACAAAACAAGCAACTCCAAAAAATATTGTGTACGTGGCAAATAAAAAATGGGGAAGACTTCGCTTAACCTTTTTAAGTTTGCGATTCTTGCACTTCTCATCAGTACAATGGGTATGCATCTATTCTTATTTTTTAAATTTAAGCTTATTTCTTTTTCATTGAAATAATTAGTGGAATTATAAGTTTGCAAAATCATAGTAGTGCTATCTCTTAGGGAATTCTAAAATTGAAAAATGTCCCAAAAACTCATAATATCTACCTTTGAACTCAAAATCATAATATCAAAAAGAGTTCTAGAGAGTGGTGTTATTCGGTATATGTTTTGCAGTTTCAGTGTTGGGAGAAGCACAAATGGTGAAAGAGGAAGTAGTTGTGCATGAAAATGTGGTGAGACCAGCAGAGTGCGCAGGAGTTGGTAAAAGATGCAGTGCATCAATAGGAATTTATTGTTGTCCAGGACTCACTTGCCATGTTCCTCCTAATTCGCCAATCGGAGCATCAGGGGAATGCGCCATCCGTTTCTAATCATGTTACTCCTGCAAGTACTGCCTTAATTTTCATCATGTCATAGTGATGAAATAATCTTAATATGTATTAATTAATGCGACTAAAACATCATCTCCTGTTGCGTTGTGCTTCTGAGTTATATAAAGGGTGATGATATGTGTCTTGTATGAAAATACTCTTAAAATGTCTTGTATATTAATCTATATTAATATATTTTATAACTTAACACTATTAGTTTTTAAATAATTATGATTAATTATGAAGGTAAAGCTTTAATAATTATCGTATACGCCGACAAGTATCAAATCCACCCTAATTGGATCAACCTTACCTAAAAGGTGTGTCGTACAAATAATTTTATAAATATGAAAAACGATAGATAAGATGACGAATTTACATAATTTGTAAGTTGTAATACAATTATGTTAATCAATCATACTATTCTTTTTTAATTTATTATATGATATAAATAATTTTTAAGTTGAGATAAGACACTTAAGATGTGTCTTATACAAGACACGTATCATTATCATTATATAAAACATCAAGTAGAATTATATATATATTTGCATTTTGATTTATATCGAAAAGAAATATTAATCGCTGAAATCTTCATTCAATTAATTTTCACCCATGTTATGGGAACATTGATGGTGGAAGTATTAATGAATTAGTTAGGTGTTGGAATGGACTCCCTTCCATCCATTAATAATGTAGTTTGTCTTTTTAAAGAAAAAGTTTCAAAATAAAATCCATCTTTTATATATATATATATATATATATATATATATATATATATATATATATATATATAGGTCTTGAAGTTGGATTTACAAAATGCATTAAATGCTGTCAAAAAAAAATGCATTAACTTAGTTATTTACTTCTCCTTTTTTATTTATAGGGTTTTAATGGTTTGTTTTTTACATTTAAGTAGCTATTTTTCTTTTTCTTTTTAAATTTGATAATATTAAGGTAAAATTTATTCATGAGCAAGCAAATAACTAATTTACTAAAAGACTATTAAAGTATCATATTATTTGTATTTAGTATGCCATTTGATTTTATTCTTTACTATTAATAATTAAAAAAACCTCCTTCTAAATTAAAAAACAAATTGTATTCTTATGTAAAAAAATTTTTGATTATCAATTTAAAATATTTATTTATAAATCTAATAGTTAGAGGCCAAGAAGTTCAAGCCTATATTAGTACACTATTTTTAATATCGTCGTCATCATCATAAATCATGCATTAGTATCAATAGAACAAGTAAAGAAGGTATCACTAATATAACTCCATTAATGTTGGCTAACTGATCATGATGATCATTTTTCTTTTTTTGTGATCATATTTATACATACCTTTAGAATATATGTATTTATTTATTATATATTTACATACTCTTATAAATTATAAATTTATTTTAAAAATAAATTTATGTCATAAATGTGAACAAAAAGGAAGATAAATCAAAATGTGAGACTCGAAAAAATTATCACTACTACAAAAACGATATATAGCGACGGAAACTAGCGACGGAATCGAGTCCGTCACTAATTAGCGACGGAAACAGCGACGGAATCTAACATGTGTCGATAAAACTGGATTAGCGACGGAACTAGCGACGGAATTTAATTCCGTCGCTATTTTAGTCATTAGCTGACGGACCTAACGACGGAAATTGAAAAATTAGCGACGGATTTTTGAAAAAAAAAGTTAAAATTTTTTTTTATAATTAGCGACGGAATCAGTCCGTCGCTGATTCCGTCGCTATATATATTTTTAAAATTTTTTAACTTAACGACGGAATCAGTCAGTCGCTAAATGTAATTTTTGATTTTTTTAATTAGCTACGGAATTTTCCGTCGCTAATTCCATCGCTAATTCAAAATTTTTAAAATTTTCAATTTGCCGCCTACTGTAATTTGAAAAATTTTGAAATTTGAATTAGCGACGGAAAATTCCGTCACTAATTCCGTCGCTAATCCGAATTTTCAAATTTAAATTTGCCGCCTATATCATTTTTCAAATTTAAAAGAAATTCAAATTTTTAGTTGGCGACGGACGGTTCCGTCGCTAAATTAAAATTTGAAAAATTTTACGTTGGCGGGCTATTAAATTTTCAAATGTGTTGAAAATTTAAAATTTTTAATTAGCGACGGAATTTTCCGTCGCTAATTAAATTTTTTAGTAGCAATGGATTAAATCCGTTGCTATTTTCGATATAAAATCCGAACTTCAATGAGACTCGGCAAACATAAGGACAAATAGAAGTGGGAGTGTGAGAGAGCGAGGGAGAGGCGAATCGATCGTTCGCCAACGCCGTTCGTCGCCCACCTCCGCCACCACCGTTCGCCGCCCGCCTCCGCCACCGCCACCGCCGTACACGTCACCAACTAACCACCTTTAACCTCTTGTAGGTATGCTTTCTCGATCCTCCCTCATTATTGGTTGTATTTATAATTTACTTTGTTTACTATAAAATTTCACATTTTAGAGGATTTGATATAACTTATTTTGATAGGCATGGTTGGAATGAGGTAGAAGATGAAGATAATGAGAAAGAGGAAGAAGAAGAGGAAAAGGAAGATGAAGAACATAACTTGTGTTTGTATAATTTACTTTGTTTACTCTTATTTTTATTTTCAATTAGTTTTTATGGATGTTTGAAGTTGGATTATTTATGATTTTTGTGTTTGTATATGATTTTTGTATTTGAATTAAAGTTGAATTTGATGTTGTTATGTTACCGGATTATTTTCGATTTGTATTTAATTGTAGATTTTTGTATTAACCACTCAAAACTATACAAAATTGTAAATTTTTTTTAAAAAATTCGCTAAATGATTCCGTCGCTAATCCACTCAACGACGGAACGAGCAAAATCCGTCGCTGATTGGATTAGCGACGAATTAAATTCCATCGCTAATCCGTCGCTGATTTTTAGCGATGTGAAAATCAGCGACGGAAATTTTCCGTCGCTAATTTTGAAATTCCGTCGCTAAATAACGTTTTTCCGTCGCTATATGACGATTTTCTAGTAGTGTATGAATAAGTTTTTAAAACAAGTCAATGTAAATATTACGGTGTTCACATGTGTTCCAAAAAGCTTTTAAAGTATTGATAATGATAACATTTTGTAATTTAAAACAATATTTAATAGTTTGTACCGCTATAAAAATTTATCAAAATAGCGATGGAAATAGTTTGACGGGTAATCTATTGAGAACCGACAATATTTTTTTTTAGATGTCGAGAAAGTCCAATGGATTGATTAATATTTAATTAACAAGTATTATATATTGTGCATGAAGCCTATTCATTGTATACCTTCAAAAATTAATACATGCACTATGAATCTAGAAAAAAATATATATAACACAATATATAATTTTCTATTTTCAAATATGAATATTGGGTTTTGAGATTGCCTTATAGGTTGCTATTAAATATTACATTCATTAGTTGATTTTTCCTCTCTTTTTTAAATGGAGTGTTTATGGATTATTATTAATAAAAATAAAAATATTAAAAAATTAATAATTTTGTATTAATAGAAATAAATAATCATTATTTAACCAATATAAAATAAATTAAAATTATAATTTATTATAAAATAGTAATATAATAGTGTTGTTATATAGTTATTATAATAATATAATCTAATGATTTAAAATTTTATAGTATTTAGTTAAAAAATTCTTTTTGAACAAGAATATTATTTTTTAAAGATAATTATATCTTACTAAAAATAGTTTTTAAATTAAAAAAATTAAGATTACTCATTTTACATGTAACTCAAAATAAATTATATTACTTTTTGGTGGTCAAAATTTATATAGCTAACTATTAAATTATATTAATTTTTGTGATCAAACTATAATACACTTTTTAAAATAAAAAAGATTAGAAAAAAATATAATACACGTCATATAATTTAAAACAAATATTATAAACATAACACGTGCATTAGTACGGGTTAAAAAGTAGTTAGTATTAAAATCTCTCTCTTCTCTAGAAAAATTGAACAACTGTAATAAACTATGCAGGACTATCATTATGGAACATATAACAACTTATTATGGAACATTTATGTTAGGATATGATATGATTGAGTAAGGTTTTCTCTATAAATAGATGCATTTGGATAAAGGATTCCAAACAAGCTAAGCAAACTTGAACGACTCTTAGCTGTTTTAGTAGTTGTTAATTGTTTTAGTAGTTGTTAGCTATTTTATTAGCAATTAACTATTACTTGACTAGTGGTTAGTGATTAGATGTTTAACTAGTAATTTAAAATAAGCATGTTTGGTAATAGTAGTTGTTTAAGTAACAGATTTGTATAAAATGAATTAAAAGGACATAATTGATAAACGCTTTTAGAAAATACAAAGGAGAATTTTGGAAATTATGTGCAAACATTAGGTAGTGTTTTTGAAAACATTATTTTGAGTAGTTTTTCAAAAATACTATCTAAAACTCTAATCATTATGTCAAACACTACGTTGTCAAACATTTATATTTTTAGATAAGTAGTGTTTTACATCCTCTAAAATACTAAAAACTACCTCAAAAATTACTGCCGAACACATCCAATATGCTTAACCATATTTCATTATTATTTTTGTGTTATATGTACAGCCTATCTATTCATATCATCCACTATTGCTTTTACAATATAGTGTTTATTATTTTAAAGATTTTTAAACGCTAATAATCTTATCTTTAAAGGTGTTGAATAATAATTAACCTAACTTTTACCTTCAGCACCTAGCATACCAACCTTTGGGGGTTTTATTCTTAATTTATTTATCGAGCAAGTTCTCTTATACCATCTAATATATTTTTAGGAGTGTAAATAGAATTATTTTTTGTTATGTAGTGTATATCAAAGGGTTGTTCAAGTAAAAAGTGTATTTCGATCATCTAATATACTAATGAATTTAATATACTTTTAAGATGAAGGTTCAGTTCGGTAGATCACATACAAAAAAAATGTTAATAGTTATTTTAGGAAAAGTTTTATCAGGTCTTTTTCAATTGTTTTTGATGTGATATTATAGTATTTATAATCCCTTTAGCAGTTGGATATTTGTACCGTCTCTTGTCATTTATCTTGCATTTTATTCATTTATTTATCGAAAGGAAGTGCTCATGTTTATAATGGAGCGGAATATTGCTTCACTTGCTTATGCAAAACTGCTGAAAATCGGGACTGAAATAAACAGGCAGGAAAATAATTATCCGAAGTAAAACAAAATGTAACGGCTGCAGTACAGCCGACACGGGCCGTGTCCACCAGCTACCCATGTCGAACACATGATGATTTTGAGCCACATGCTCAACAGAGAGTCATGCCCTTTGCTTCATTTTCGCATCCTATAACCATTTAAAATTTTCCACAGTAAAGGAGGTGGGTGGCACTTTCAATATATCTGCACAAATTGACTGTTAATTGTCCAGACTTGTACTGCTAATATGACTGGTAATAAGAATAAAATTAATTGATTGAGCAGGTTTGTAGCAACGAATAATTAGGATGTGAATCTTTAAGAAATTGACACAGGAATAACAATATGGAAGTGATAGACACAAATTTCAACCCTAAAAATTCAACTCACAAAAATCTGGCGACAAGCAAAGGATCCAGTAACACAACAGCCCGGCCTGTTTGCGATCGAGTTTAGAGACCAAAAAAAAAGTGGTCTCTAAATTATTTTAAATACCGAAAATAAAGAACGAAAAATAACGTCTTAATTTGATACTAATATTTGCGACCGAAACACGAAACGAACTCTATTTAAGACCAATTTGGAGACCGACATTTTATGAGTCAAACAGAAACTAAATTCAAAACAAAAGGAGACTACAAGAATCTCAAACTTTGAGATAAATGAGACTCCTTTTGGGGGTGGGTGATTTTTTTTGTAAGTATAGGTCACCACCTATACAAAGTTTTTTTTTAATTGACGGTTTATATTTATCATATTTATCAACCATCTTAATTGGCACTTGAAACCCATGTCCAAAGTTTTATTTTTAATTTACGGTTCCCATTTTCGTAGAGAAAATGAAGCTGAAACCACTTTAACGATAGTTGAAGAAAAATTTCAATCATGCAGTACTCCTGTAACTGTGTTTTGCATGGGGCACGCTGCAACTATTGATGAATATTGTTGGGCCAAAAAGTCGATATTAGATGAAAATTAAAAGATGGCAATTTGACATACTGATTCCCCCTTGTCTATGCTGATTTGACATTAGCAGCAATTGAGCATGCATTCTATTCAAATTGGATATCAAAATAAAATTTCGATTCAAACCGTTGAAGTTGATGTGTTAGGAAAATCAACTTCCTTCTTTTTAAAATTGAAAATATTTTCCTCCTTATAAATAAAAATAATTTTCATTACAAAATAATTTTTCATCATATTTTTCACCAAACAATAAAAATATAAAAAATTATTTTCTAAGAAAACATTTTTCCTCAACCAAACACCCTGAGTTATCCTCTTGCTATGGGATGTTGGTCTCAGTCTCATATATTAATTGCGACTTTTAGGGTGTGTTTGTTTCGAGTGGAAAATATTTTCTCGTAAAATTATTATTCTATTTTTGGCATTTGATAATATAAGTGTTGGATAAATATTTTTTGGGGAAAATAATTTCCCTCAATCAAGGGAAAATAAATTTCCTTTTATGAGGAAAGAAGTTAATTTTCCTCTTCCTCAATCAAGGGAAAATAAAGTCTTATCAAGGGAAAATAAAGTCTTATCAATGGGAGTTTAAATTCTAAGTTTCTTTTGATGTGTCACCTTCAGTTTCTTTTTCCAACTTTGGTCTTTATCTTTTTCCCTTTTTTGTTGTAAAGTTCATAGATGAAAAGTTTTTTATAATATTTATTTCTTTTTTATAATTTCTATTATTTTCTATATAGAAAAGTTTGATCATATGGAGATGTACAAACTTATCAAATTTAGGTGCTCAACACACACACACACACACACACACACACACATATATATATATATATATATATATATATATATATATATATATATATATATATATATATATATATATATATATATATTTGGGTTTTGAAGTTGAATTAGTTAATTACCATTTCTTTTCATATTTATGGGGTTTTTATGATTGGTTTTTGCATTTAAATAACTATTTTAAAAAATTATTTTTCTTGTATCAAACAAATAAAAATATAGGTGGAAAATGGTTTTCCTTAAAAATTCATTTTTCCATAAAAAATATTTTTATTAAAAAATATTTTTCCCACGACCAAACACATATTTTTCTTGAACGTGTTTGTTAAAATACCTTAATGAAATTATATCACGAACGTGTTCTGTATGAGTGCCATCTCCCAAAATATTCAAGCTTGCGGGGCCAATGTTGGGAAAAAGGAAGAGAGAGAAGATGCTCGACCCAACTTTAATCCTCAAACAACAAATATATATTTGTACCAATAAAGAAAAATAATGAAGATACATTAATATATTATAATTAATTAATTTAAATTTTTATTTTTAAAACCTTCTATTTTTTTTTCTTATGATAATGTTTTTATCAGAACATCTTACATACTCCTAGCATTATTTGTTACTCGTTATATGTCAGCAAATAGTTAGACGAATGAAAAAATAAAACGATTTCTTTCTTCCGAGAGTATATCGCTGCCAGGAACATTTGAAATTTTGCATGTTATTCTTCTAATTATGCCACATCATATAAGTGTTAATAATTTATTATTAATTTCATAAATATATTTAAAATTATTGCAAACATAGTAAGCCCTTAGCTTTCACTTTCTCTCACTTTATGGTAATTGGATTTGGCAATTTGGCATATTACAAATCGCTTCCCATGTCTATTGTGATTTAAAATAGCAACCATTGAGCATGCATCAATTCTATTGTGATTGGATATGATATGTATTGTGGACATGATAAGCATCTTGTAGTAAGATATCTTTTACATGTCTTATTTTGACAAAAATTAAAATGTTACATAATATGAAATGATCAAACATTTAAGACTTATAAATAATTATCAACTATAAAGTTTTACTAGTCATCGGCTACATCGACAAGAATAAAATTAAACCCTAATTGGATCAACACTCTATCTATGAAAGAAAAATTGTATATGTTTTTTCTAATTGGAAAAAATTGTACATAAAAGATGATATTATATAATTTATACATTATAATTAGTACCGTTAGATTATTAAAATCAAACCAAATTTTTTCACTTTAGTACATAATAATATAACTTTAAAATCGAGACAATCCGCTTAATAATTAGGTGTCTTATATGATCAAGATTTATACCATTTTGTATTGGGTAGTAATATAAGATGTCTTTATGGAAATCATCACCATAGGCAGTCATACACGCACACATGATCTTTTTATCTATGATTTTTTTGACAATTATAAATTACACGTATAATACTACGTTACAAATAAAATTGATCCAATATGATTATAGTGTCGTCTGTATATTTCGACTGAGTCGACTGAATATTGGAACTTTATAATTGATAATTATTTATTATAACCATTAATAAAATTTAGTATTTAAAATTTATATATAGTATGTTATTAAGGTAAGGTAGGACATTTAATAAATATATTATTATATACAAATTATTCTTTCTAATCTTTTTAAATCTCTATACTAAATGCGTGGGAAAGACTATAAAAACAAGTTTTTGGAATTTTTTTAATAAAAACTATTGTGTACATGGAAAGATATAAGTGGAAGATATGAATAATATGAAGCAAAGTAGTCACTATAAATAGAGGCATTTGCATGCATGAATGACCCAAGCAATTTTAAAGTATCATTGAGATCAATTGCACTACACAAAGTAAGAGAAATGGAGAAGGCTTCATTCAACCTCCTCAGTCTTGCTGTCTTTGCACTTCTGATTGGTACAATAGGTAACACATCAACACCTACATTTTTAATCTTCTATCTTATATTTTTCCACGATCAATGATCATACATCAAGCCCTCAACCATAATCGATATAGATATATAGATCTGATTTCCGACTTTTCTCAATTGATTCGATTTTAAAAATAACATGTTTACTATGACATTAACATATATATATATATATATGTCAATAGTTCCGAGGTTTGGAGAAGCGAGGATGGTGATGGACGAAGTGGTCATTGAGAAGATTAATTATGTGCCTCGAAAGGTTGCGGCAGATGATAATTGTGTAAACGATGTGGGCGGCATTTGCAATATATCTGAACGAATTGATTGCTGTCCGGGCTTGTACTGCTTAACCTTTGGAATAGGACACGACGGGGTGTGTCTACCTTCTGTCTCTCGTCCAAAAACCACCAAGCCCTACTGATATGAATATATATGTATGTGTGTACTCAATAATCAAATCTACCGGCCTTAATGAATTATTATGTTTACTGTAATATAATGTAATAAAAAGTCTCATCCTCTTGCTATAGGATAGGATAAGATGTTATCCTTTCCCAAAGAGACTTGAATTTATGCTCAAGTATTTTGCACTCTATAATCAACTTTACTATCTTTCCCCATATATAAAATAAAGTAAAGTTCCTTGTATATTTCAGTACTTGTACTATATTATTCTTAACGTTGTGTGATCATTCAACGTATAAGAGAGAAGCCGTTTACATATATACAAGTAAATTTGATAATTAGGTCATTCGGTTTGGGTTAAATTCGTTTCAAGTCAATTCGGGTCGATTTCGTTTGGGTCGAGTCATCTTCTGTTTAGGTCAACTTTGGGTCTATTTCATTCGGACCGGATTTGTGTTCAATTCGGGTTAATTTCAGTATCGAGTCAACTTCGGGCGAAGTTAATTCGGGTCGATTTCGATTCGGGTTGGGTCAATGTCGGTTTGAGTAAGTTTCGAGTTTGGTTTCGAGTCAACTTTTGATCAAGTAGGGTCATTTTTGGGTCAGGTTGATATCCAATCTGGTCAATTTTCGATCAAGTCAAAATTGGATGGGGTCAAATTCTAATCGAGTTACTCTTGTTTCGAGTTGTAATTTCCTCTTACGAACTCTAATTAATGCGATTCTTGATTTGTTGGAAAGCTTATTGAATCTACTTTTTAAATAAATGTACCAAAAATGAAAAATCCAAATATAATTCCGAGGCGGACATAAATTACATAGATATGCATATAGTTATCATTTCTTTATCTTATCAAATATGTATATATAAAAAGAATATCAAAACTCATATATACATATTTTGGTTTGAATTGGTTGCATTATATTAATGTCGGATCAAAATTGGTTTTAGATCGGTCCGGATTCGGATCACTTGAATTCAGATTGAATCGGTTCGAGTCCGAATCGGTTTGCATTGGATTTAATTCGGGTCATATAATTAAATTTAATGAGGTTATGCTTTTCCAAAATCAATGAATAAGAAACTTATATATGTTAGTAAAATATATGCATAGGTAAGATTTACTTATTTTTTATGTGGTAAAAAATTCATTTATTTTATTTTTATACGTAGGAAAGCTATTTATTTAATTTAACCGATGTAAATCTTTGCTTGCTTGAATTTTTAAGATGTTCACATGGGAAATTTGTGTTTTTTATTAATTTGGGTTGGAATGTCACATCACTTGTATAGACTTAAAATTTAACACAAATTAGACATAGTATTCTCTTTACAAATGTTAACTCTGAAAATACACACACATTAATATTGCACCGGCATATCTTGCATACATGTAATATTATATTTCCTTCATTTAACTATATATGTTACTTTAGCTAAATTTTTTTATTTCATATTTTGTCAGTGACGTATTATAATGACGAGCGTGAGGGTCAAGTAAGGGTTCGATAAAACGTGGGCTAAATTTGATTAGGTCCGCTAATTTGGAATTTTATTTTGCAACTGTTTTTACAATATTAAATTCGGAATGTCCTTTTTATTTAAGTTACGTGGTTGCAATGCAATGTGGTAGCCAGTTAATTAGCTACGAGTATGATTAAATTAGTGATTTTAGATATATAATTAGTTTAGATTAAATGGAATCTATAGTTATTACCCTAAGTAGATTTTTACCTCGTCGAAGCGGAAGAAGATTTTTACCCCATGTCCCCATTATCGTCTATTTTTTACTTCTTACTGTTTTCATTAAAATCAAATGGTTGAGATTATAAGTTATTAACGGAAGCACTTATAACATATAATTATCTAAGATTTATAGATATGAGTGAGATTTATTAATATACCGTAGTTCTCATTTTAAGAGATTTTTACTTTAAAAAGGCCTTTGTATATAACAATCATGCGAACTACGACATTATAAAGAAAAAAAATAATCTACATGGTCACACAGGCTGAATTGATTTTCTATCTACATGATGTACCACTGTTATCTAAGATTTATGTCAATGTAAAACTTTCTCAAGATAAGATTATGACATGTGTCACACACAATTGAGAGATAGAGTCACTGAAAAATACACAATCCTCGTATTTTTATCAACCTTATGTCGAAAAACAATTATTCTTGGATGACCGAGTCAGAAGATTTTACTTTGATTTTTTTTTGTTAAAAATAAAAAACAATTACTAGAGCTAACTGTGAGTATAATGTCCCTTTTTTTAAAAATTTTTGGATAAAAATAATATCAACTTTAGGTGTATTGAACAAAAATAATAAAAAAATTTTTGGACGTCAATAGTATGAATTTTAAATATATTTAACATCAGCAAAACACCACTAACATAAGGGATCGTGGCTCAATGGAGCGATGATGTGACATGTGAAGTCATTGACGTGAATGAAGGAGTTGGAGATTTGATTTTGATTTTTTTCTTGGTTGAATAAAGGTTTATTTATGTATTAACGGAAATAAAATAGTTAAAGTCAAATCTTTAACTCCGCCGTACGTCCACGTGATGAGCGACTTCAACTAACACGACATTGCTCCGACGAGTCACAACCCTTAACTCAATGGTATTATACTGACGTTCAGCAGGATTAAAACTCATACTGTTGGTATTCAAAAAAAAATTTGTATTATATTCGTCCAATACCCTAAAATTTACATTATTTTCGTGGAAGAAATTTTTTTGGGGTTCCCCAGCACCCCCTCCTCTACTTGCTACATGGTCTTGAGACTGAAGGGGACAAGTGGAGGGAAGGGAGCAACCTACGCAAGTAGTGTTAATTAATGATATATGACAAATGTGAAAGCAGAAGCAAACAACAATGTTTAAGTCCATCCTTTCTTGTCTCAATTCACATTGGCCATTCATGTCTCTTTCTTTTCACGTTTTCTTCGAAGCTTTCTTACCAGTGGATCTATCACTGCTCCAATCATACATGTGGCAGCAGATCCAATATTACACAATATATAAACATTATTTTCCCTCAATTATCCTCGGAATATGTAAAAGTCGTAATTGTTTTATAAAAATAAAATACGAATTCTAAGAGATACAAAAGCTTACTTATACTCTCTTATTCAGTACTTAGTCAATTAATAAAACCTGATTTAATAATACTCCGTTCATGATTGAGTGGGGTTTATCAGAGTAATTCTCGTTTTCTTATCTTGACACGTTATAAAACAATTGAATCGACACCCTCTAAATAGGTCATAATTTAGAAAAGAAAACACCCCAAAGTACGACACGTGATCGATCAACTTTATAGTTTGATATATAAACATCGAATACCCCTAAAATATAATTTATTTTAATGCAAAACCCATTTGTTTTTCTATTCTTTTGGTATTTTTCAAACGTTTCTTAGGATTGATTCAGTTGAAATTTTTATATTCTAATTAAAAAAGAGAGAAAAATAGTGAAATAATATTTAGAAAAACGAATGAAAGGACAGTAATGACGCGAAGGAAAGGGCAAAAAAAAAATAATGAAAATGTGAATGCCATAAAAATCAAATGGGGGAATTTCAGACCACGTTACCTCGTACTTTTACTTAATGACAACTATAATTCCACTCTTTCACAAGTGTCCTATACTCATAAGTGTGACAAAAAATTGCTACTTAGGGCCTATAATTAATGTTACATGGACTTTCAAAGATGTTAGAATTTAATTTCACGTATTTAAGTGAATTGTAACCATCTTTTTAATCTTTTAATTATAAAAGATAAAAAAATAAAATTTGAAAGACATCGTGAAATATGAAAAATTACAATATTATTGTTATTTTTTTTATAAGAAACATTATTATTACACTCAAACGTAGATGCTAGTAATCTCTTCTTTTTATTTATTTATCATGCATTAGTATTAAATAAGGTTAGAATAGAAAATTTTTATTTTGTTAATCAAGGATAATCTTATTGTTACTAAATTTAAGTTTTTTCTTTTAAGTACGAGCATTTAAGATAAAAAAATTTTCAATGTATATCCTGGTAAGAATTCAAACTTACATTCACGTTTTTGCTGCACTACCACATCCATCAATACATTAATTGAAACTTTAAGCACTAAATCAATCTGAACCGTTGATCTCATTTAGGATGCCTAGTGCAATAGCCAACAGGCCATTTTGTGCATATTTTTACAAGATTTTATTTTCATTCTCCTCAATTGCATTTTTCTAATATAAATGAATATTCGGCCCGTACCCCTAAGTTTTTCTTTTCACTGCAATGGAAAAAGGAATTAGTACAGGCAATATTTCTTGGCAGATTTAATTATGCCCTGCAGCTTTGCTGGCTACAAATTCAAAACAGAATATTGAAATATTGTTTTTATGCCCTAAAACGTGTTGAAATTAAGTGTTGTTGACTTCGAATTGGCAAAATTAATACCCAAAAAAAAATCAAACTTGCTGAGCACTATTTTCAAAGGTAGGATTAATTCCATATAAAATCTCCAAAAAGGTGAAATTGTTAACATCCAAGGATCTATTCAAAATAGCTGTTAAAACAAATATTATAGTTGTTACACCTCAAATAAATTGAAATAATTATATATTATAGATGAAATGGTTATAATATCAGCTATTATGGCTGTTATATCTGACATGAGCTGAAATAATTAGATATTATAGATGAAATTAGCTTAAATATTAATGAGCTGAAAAGATCAATTACTATAGATGAAATAAGTTGCAATGAACTAAAATTTATTAAAAATGTTAGTATAAACGTAATTCAAATGGGCCCCAAAAATAAACATGAAGATTTGCAGGAGGCAATTAAGCTAAGGAAAGTCTACATAAGTTTCTTTCATGTTTTCAGTAGTGATGAACACTTGAATTGTAAGATCTTAGAGGAGTATTGGGACATGCAAGCTCACGGGTGGAATAGTCTACAGTGGGTTCGGCGTCTAAGGTGGGAAAAACATGTCAATAATAATGGAATTAAGTGGTATAACATCACAAGTCATATTGATCTCTCCATCATGATCAATGATTTTGAGGACCAGTGCGTGTACCTTTGCTTTTAAATGCTTTGTCTCCTTGCTTTGATTTACTGCAAATCTTACCAATCACCTCAAAAATTGGTAATTTGGTTATCGTGTGTGGATATAATGGTCAGTGACACTGTGAAGTAGTTTGGGATAGGGTGTGCAGAAAAAATCGAAACTGAAAAATCAATCCAAAAATCGAAAAGCGAGTTAACCGAACATATTTTTCAAAAAATCGGTTTGGTTAATCGAACCGAAAATTATTTTCGATTCACGGTTCGGTTTTGTTTCACAATTATTGAAAAATCGGTTAACCAAACCGAACCTAACATTTTTATAAAAAAATTGAGAGTATAAATAATCTCTTATGTTAACCCTAGCTTCCTGGCCTTTCAATTTCTCACGAGACCCCCTTCTCTCTCTCTTCTCTCTCTCTTCTCTCTTGTGCTCTCTGCTCGCCGTCAACGACCTCTCCAACCTCTCTCTCTCCTTTCTCTTGCTCTCTGCTGTCGACGACAACCTCTCCCACCTCTCTCTATCTCCTCTTTCTTGCTCTTTCCTGTCGAGTTGATCTAGATCCTCCCACCTATCTCTTTCCTCTCTCCCATCGACTAAGACGTTTGCCTTGTTTGCTTTGTCCCATCTCCTTTCCCACTTGTCTCTCTCCTCTCTCCCATTGACAGACCTTTTCCGCGCCGGCGTTCGCGGTGTTTGCTTTGTTTCCAACAAATCTAACCATCTTCGATCCAGGCATTCACGGTAGTTGCTTCCTTCCCGACGGATCTGGATCTAGTGGTTGTCTGTCCGCAACGTTTAGCTTCCTTCCCGACGGATCCGGATCTAGTGGTTGTCTGTCCGCAACGTTTAGCTTTCATGAGATTCTTATTGGACGTTTTGGTTTAGCCCCTGGCTTCTTCAACCGACAAGAGGTTCTCATATGTGATACTCGGCTTGTAATTTAGTTAATTTCTTTTTTGTTTTGCTTTAATTTGTCCAGATTTGTGATACCCGCAATTCATGCATCGGAAAATTGTAAACGGTTGTCATTCGACGATTTGGTTTAGGCCTTCTTTCTTTCTATTTTTAATGGTAACCGTTAACCGACCCGAAAATCCAGTTAACCGAACCGAAAATTCGATTAACCGGTTATTTTGGTTCGATTACGGATTGAATTTTTGTCGAACTGAAAAAATCGGTTAACCAAAAATTTTGGTTCATTTGCGGTTCAATTTTTTATGAATCGAAAACTCGGTTAACCGATTTTCGATTAACCGACTTTGCACACCCCTAGTTTGGGGATCAACTGAGACCACATTACTAACTCTGCAATAATATTATGTACTAGATGATGAAAAACTGGGAAATTGTTTTTGCTTTTTGAAAATGTTTTGGAAAAATTTAGTTGGTTCAAAAATATGTTTTTCCAATGGATTTTTGAATTAAAATAAACTGTAATTTAGGGGTATAGGATATTTATATACCAATTAAAGTTACGTGTGGCTAAAAGAGCATCAATCAACTTATAACCCAAAAACGCCATAATAATTATGATTCATTTAGCGAATAGGTCCGGTTAGGTTATCATTATGTTCTCATTGATGTAGCCGACAACTAATAAAACTTTATAATTGGTAAGTAATTGTAACTATTAAAAATTTGATTATGCTAGATTATATATCAATTTAATTTAGGTTGAAATAAGACACTTGAGAAGTGTCTTCCTACAAGACATCTATCATTGCCCCCAATTAGTGAATCATAGATGTTTTTTCTAATTGTGAAAAAATTATAAATAAAAGATGATATTATTTAATTTATAAATTATAATACCGATACTATTAAACTCAAACCTTTTTCAATAATATAATTAGAAAGTTGAGACAAGACACTTAATAACTAGGTGTCTTGTCTTGTATTAAAATGCATGTCATTTTGCATTGGGTAATTATATAAGAGGTCTTAATGGAATTCGTCACCATAGGCATGCATGCATATCAGATCCATTTTATCTATAATTCTTTTACAATAATTATAAGATTACAAGTATAATGCTCTTTGCAAATAAAATTAATCCAATATAATTATGGTGCCATCAGTACGTGTTGATATAGTTGACGAATATCGAAACTTTATAATTAATAATTATTTATTATAATTAGTTAATAAAATTTGTTAATTTAAACTCATATAGCATATCACTTACTATGTCCTATATGTTAACTATTAATTAATAGAAGAATAGTTTGGTAAAAACAATGCAAAGCTATTGGCCAACATGACCAATTAGAAATATCATTTTGGGACAAAAATAATTATCAAAAAGAAATATTTTTCTGAGAAGGAGGGAGTAATTAAGATGAGATAGGGCATTCAATAAATGTATTGTACAAATTATTCTTTATAATCATTTTTAAATATTTATACTCAATGGGTGGGAAACACTATTGCAAAAAAAAGGTTTTTGAAATTTCAGTAGAAATTATGACAATAGTTATATATCATGGACCTAGATAAATGAATCTGATGACATGTCACAATTTGAATGAATCTATTTTTTTTTTTAACACAGAGACCATAGAAATATGTGTGAATTTTAAAAATTAAAACAAAATATAATATATGGTAATTTTATTTTATAGATCCGAGTTTATAAAATAATTTGTAAAAAATATGATGTGTACGTGGAAAGACTTAGGAATCGGGGTTCACAACAATGAGACTTAGGACAAAAGAAAATGAAAAAGAATTGAGACACAAGATTTAACGTGAAAAAACCCAAACCCGGGAAAAACCACGAAACCGATGCACTAAAATTTGAGTAATTTACAAAGATTTTCCTTCAAGCACTCAATTGCTTCACTTTGCAATACACTACTCACTTGTATACAACAATGGAGGATAGCTCTAATTATATAGCCATAGTCAGTCAAACTGCATTTATAAGCCTTAAACCAAGCATTAACACGCATTAACACAAAGAAAACCGACGAAAACGCTTCCATCCGTGCAGCCCGAAAGCCACACACCCGGCACGGGCCGTGTCCCTGGACACGGTTAGCCTGTGTCCGGCTGGTCGTGGCCGGCTGCACCTGCTTCGTCCGACACGATCCATGCTCGATGCCTCTTGCCCGCCGTGTTCGCCATTTCTTGCCCCGTAATGCGATTTCCCGAGCCTAAAACAACCATTAGACTTCGTAATCCCAACAAAGACATAAGTGGAAAATATGACAGATATATGAAGCAAAATAGTCACTATAAATAGAGTCATTGGCATGCATGAATGAACCAAGCAATTTAAAGTAACATTAAGATCAATTTCACTACTCAGAGTAAGAGAAATGGAGAAGGCTTCATTCAACCTCCTCAGTCTTGCTATCTTTGCACTTCTGATTGGCACAATAGGTAACACATCAACACCTATATTTTTAATCTTCTATCTTATATTTTAAAACGATCAATAATAAATATACCAAACCTTCAACCGTAACCGATGTAGATATATAGATCTGATTTCCGACTTTTCTTAATTGATTAATCCTTAAACATCGATTTAAAAATAGCATGTTTACTATGACGTTGACATATATGTATATCTACAGTTCCAAGGTTTGGAGAAGCGAGAATGGTGGTGGACGAAGTGGTGATCGAGAAGATCAATTATGTGCCAGTTGTGGCAGGTAAGGGTTGTGTAAACGAGTTGGGTGGCACTTGCAATATATCTGCACGACTTGATTGCTGTCCAGGCTTGCACTGTGCCAACCAGGGCGACGGTAAGAAAGGAAAAGACGGGATTTGTCTACCTTGTCTCTCTCGTCCAAAGACCACCATGCGCTACTGATATGAACAATCAAATCCACCTCAGTGAATTATGTTTACTGTAATACAATACAAATAAAAGTCTCATCCTCTTGCTGTAGGATTGGATATGATGTCATCCTTTCCCAAAGAGACTTGATTTATGTTTTAAGTATTTTGCACTATGTAATCAACTTTACTATCTCTCCCGATATATAAAATAATGTAAAATTCCTTCTTTATTTTAGTTTTATTCTTATTTTTGACGTTGTGTGATCATACAGAGCAGATGAGAGAAGCCGTCTACACGTCTACAAGTCATTGCCCTTAAATTAAATTAAAAAACATATAATTAAATTTAACGAGGTTCGATTATTTTAAAATTAATTGATAAAAAACTTATATGTATTAATAAACATATGTACATTGGTTCTGCCGTTGTTTTTATAACGAGGTTATAGTAATTAGTCATTTATTTTAGACGTAATCAATCTAAAAATTCAATTAGGAAAAACACACACATATATTAATGTTGCACCTGCAGTATGTAACAAATATTGTGCAAATCATTTAAAAACACCTTATTTAATGTGTATTGTAAAAATTAAAAAAACTTATTTAATGACATGGGGGTGTTTATGAGTATGATTAATTTAGTGATTTTAAATCATATAATTTATTGGTTCAGATGAAATGAAATCTATAGTTGTTATAACTAAGTAGATTTTTTCCCATGTCCCCATTACCATGTAGGAATCTCTACAAATTTTTAAATAATGCTTCTGGGAGCATATACTCTTAGGAGAAAAGGAGAGAGATTATGCATACAAAACTCCCTTTTATTTTTCCGTTTGTCCAATCATCCGTTGACATATGACGAAAGCAGACACTTACGAGTGCATATAAGACGTTTTGAAAAATCTCATATGATGCTTGATGTACATTTGGAATTTACGACAACGGAGGATATAATTTCATTTGAATACATGTTTCATTAAAAATGAGAGATTGTCGTCTATTTTTATATTTTACTGTTTAATTGCATCAAATGAAATGGTTGAGATTATAAATTATTAACGGGAGAGCTTGCAACTTATAGTTCTTTCAGGATGGATAATGTTATCTAGGATTTATAGATATCAATATAGGTATGTGAATATATTATAAGATTTCGTTTTAAAGGATGTTTACTTTAAGATAGCCTTTGTATATAATAACAATCAGGTGAACTACAAAAATATGAAAAAATATATATATAATCTACATGGTCATACAGGGTGGAGTGATAGGCTCATGCAAAAATCGACAAACAGTCTCCCTCACTTTCTCCACAATTTTTTAATCTAAATTTGTGTGAATGCAAAACTTTCTGAAGATAAGTTTCGTGACATTCACCTTAATGTGTCAAAAACGAATTATTCTCCATTGTTTCAAATCCCATATATCTCTGTTTTTTCTTGGTCTTGAATCCCCTTTATTCAAACTCGAGCTAATTACCAGTATATAATGTCTGTTTTTCTTTGGGGGTCCCAGCACTCCTCGTCTACCTACACAACTAGTGTTCTTAATGATATGTAACAATCCGAAAGATTTGAAGCAGAAGCAAACAACTAGGTTTAAGTCCATCCTTTGTAAGGTGGTCAAGTTTTGTCATCTTGGATATCACAACTTTAATTTCTTGCTCTCAGTTCACATTAGCCACTCATGTCTCTTTCTTTGCACGGTTTTTTTTTATTTTTTTATCTAAGCTTTCTTACCAGGGGATCCATCCAGGATTATCAAAATCACTGCTCCAATCTTGCATATAAGAGAGAGAGAGAGATAGAGAATGTGAACGCAACAAAAAATCAAACAGCCGAATTTCATATTACCTAAACTCGTACTGTCAGTGAATGACAAATATAATTCCACACTTTCACATGTGTACTAGTGCACTCATAACTCATAAGTGTGACAAAAATTGCTACTCTCTTCTAAAACATAAAGCATGGGGCCTAAATTTTTTTATTTTAATCACCGTAAAAGCAAATAAGAGAGCACAAAAATTGAAGTTAATAACATTACAGCTGTCTTTTGTAAGTTTTTTTTTTAATTATTTCCGGTGGGTCTCACATATGTTCAAGTAAATTATAGCCTTTTTTGACAATTTTTTTAATCTTTTGATCAACTAAATATTAAAAAATAAAACAAAATTGATGACATCATGGAATATAGAAATTCTTTTGATAAGAAAATATTATTATTACACTCGAAATGTAAAAGCTAATAATCTCTTTTTACCGTGATTAGTATAAAATAAGGTTAGAATTGAAAATTTTTATTTTGTTCCATCAAGGATAACCTTATCTTTACTAAAGTTTAAGTTTTAGCATGATTACGGTCAAAGTTTTTTCAACAAATACACTCGTGGAAATTCAAACTTATATTGTTGTCGTAATTAGAATGATACCTCACTGTTATTTTTTAAAATTAAAAACTTTAAGCACTAAATCGATCTGAACCGTTCATCTCATTGAGGATACTTACTAAAATGGCCAACAGGCCACTATTACCGTCATTTTATGCATATTTTTATAAGATTTTATTTATTATCATGCATGCCCATATGTTCATTCTCCTCGATTGCATATTTCTAACAAAAATGAATAGTTGGGCCATACCCAATGTTTTTCTTTGCACCTTTTTTTAAAAAATTCATTGGATTAAAATAAATTATACTTTGAAAATTTTGACAATTATATACACTATAACATTGACCATCCGTACAATGCATTTTAGGTGTATTTATTATTTCTAAACTATATCACTTATTTTTGAACGATTGTACACCATATTAATATACATTCGAACTAACGGGTCGGTCTACTGTGACTTCGGCCTCTAAAGTGGGGAAAATATGTCAACAATGTAATTAAGTGGTATAACATCACACGTCATTTTGATCTCTCCATCATAATCAATGATTTTGACGAGCCAGTATGTGGACCTTTGCTTTGCTGTATACTTAAGATACAATGCATGAGTTTTAGTGATAATTGGTAAGATCCCACTTCTTAATACTCCTCGATAAGAATACAATCCTGCAAAAAAATTACAGATTTCTTAAAATAAGATAATTGATATGTCTAAACACCTAAATTATTAGACTAAAATAGATTAACCTTACTCCAAAGATTCTTTTAATAAATACGCATTTTTATCTCGTATGTAATATCCCTCTGATAATGTTAAAATAAGTCTTAGAATGTAATCAAATGAGACCAAACGTGACGTAATAATATTATGTAATAATGTTGAAAAACTAGGAAAAAATTTAATTGATTAAAAAATGTGTTGTTCCAATTGCACAAGACTGACGCTGGATGTAAAGGTTATCCAAATTTTGTGTGCGTGGCAAGATGCAAGTGGATTATAGGATTCATAGAATGAGGGGCATTGCTATAAATAGAGACAGTCGCATGCATAAATATGAACAAAACAAGCAACTCCGAAAAAATATTAAATTAAGTGTGCTATTCAAAAATGGAGAAGACTTCGCTTAACCTCTTTAAGTTTGCAATTCTTGCACTTCTCATCAGTGCCATCGGTATCCATCTATTCTTTTCTTTCTTTTTTTTAAAATTCTATATAAATTTAAGGTTATTATTTTTTCATTTAAATAATTTATGGAATAACATACCCCTTAATTTAGTTAGTTTTTTTTTTTTTTTTACTTGAATGAATCTTTTGGACTGCTCACTTATAAGTTTGCAAAATCACAGTACTATCTCCTAGGCAATTTCAAAATTGAAAAATGTCCCAAAAAACTCATAATATCAAAGCAACCAAACTGAAATGTTAAAATGAAGTGCATGAATTGTAAACCTAGTTACACCAATTGTTACGTCTTGATGGACAATAAAACAATTTTTAGAAAGAATTGTTAAGTCTTGATGGATCATAAAACCATTCTTAGAAAAATTATATATTTAACTATGTTCAAGTTATTAATAAATAGTTGTTTGAGGTGATAGCGGTCTCACTCGATAACGAGAATAACACAGTTTTGAATTTTCAGAATTTTACTTGTTCTGAAGCTTTTTACTTTTAGTGCTCGGGACTTCGAAGAGATTATATCCTTACTCAAATAAAAAAATAATTTTGTGGGGAAAATTTTCTTGCATAACACTGTCAATTGTACTAAATTATATGAACGTATAGTCAAGATTTTATCTTTATTTAAACCAATTACTAATTTATATAAAAAGTTAAAAAGTATAATTGCAACAACAAAATGTACACAATACACAAACACATTATGATTGGTTGATTTTATTTTTTATTCTTAAAGTTTCCTATTTTCATGATGATATATTTTATCCGATTGCGTCACATCATACAAGTGTCAATTTGATATCCATTTTGTAAATATCTATATATAACAATCGATAAAATATTAGTAGGTTGATCAAAAGTTGTCATAAGCATTTTGGAAGATTTAAGTATCAGCAAATAGTTAATAGTCATTTTAATTATTATGTATATTAATCAAAGTTTAATTACTGAACATCTTAGAAATATTTAAGAAACATGAATCATCATCTCTTAGTTATGAAAACTCTCTCTCTCTCTGGTGACAGAAACTTGTGTGCATGTCAATTCCTATCTTATAAAAAATTATATACAATAATGAAATCAGAGCTGTAATGATATTTTGCAGTTTCAATGTTGGGAGAAGCGCAACTGGTGATAGAGGAAGTAGTTATGAAGAATGAAAATGTGGTGGGTACACTACAGTGCTCAGCAGCTGGTAAAGAATGCATTCCATTAATAGGAATTCATTGCTGCAGGGGACTGACTTGCGTTACTCCTAATGTTACTCATCCCCCGATCATCGAAGTAACAGGAATATGTGCGGCGTATTGCCAAAGATATGGCGAGAAGTGCAGTGGATCAATCGGAGTAGATTGTTGCAGAGGACTCACTTGCCAAGGCGATCCAAATGGGCCACCCTATGGACAAGAAGGGACATGCGACGTAGTTTTCTAATCATCTTATTACTCATATGTCATGCAGTGCCTTAATTTTCATCACATGATAAACAGAGTGATGAAATAATATTAAATAAATACTGCCAATAAAACGTCATCTCCTGTTATCTTGTGCTTCTGAATTATAAGTAATAAAATTCCTCGCTTATATATTTACAATTATATTTGTTCTTTAATTTTTTTTCATTTATATTTATCATATAAGATAATGTTACTTAAAAAATTTGAGGTTAAAATTAGAGGGGATCAATGGGACCACATGAATAGTTATATCCCCAGCATGATAAAGTCATGGTCCAAGTTTTTATTATTATGGAATGGAGAGGAGCATATATATTAGGATATGTTTCCTAATCTATTACTACTTCTGCAGTTTGTAGATATTAGGCAAGCTTATAATCCTAATTGTATTATAGTCCCAGCCAATTGTGGTCTTTCTTAGTTGTAATTGAGTTAATCTCAAACATGTATTGACTTTGCATATAAATACAACTCAAGGTACAGGGAGTACCTACACAAAATCTTCTCCCACAAATTACAATTCTTATATGGTATCAGAGCCTCCTTCATAGGGGCAATCTACTTTCTTTTGACACAATCCTAAGTTCATCACGGGAGACAACAAAGACGATAAAACAATCTCATACAATGATCCGCAATCTCCATATTATTTGAGTAGTTCAGATTATCCCGGTTACGTTATTAGCACTGTCACTCCCAATGGAGACAACTACGAGAATTGGTCTCGACTCGTCATCAATGCTCTCAAATCCAAAAATAAACTTGGATTTGTGAACGGGACTATCACAAAACCAACAACAACCGGGCCGGAAGAATATGCCTGGGACAAATACGATTCTATGGTAACAGCCTGGTTATAACGCCCCCAACCCATAATCACCGATTTAGTTTAAACAAACCACTAGCCGATGACTAGCGCGGCGGAAAGGAGGTCGGGGACATTATCGCCGCCCTTACCGGAGGAAAGGAGAAGGCTCCGAATATATCTATTTGTATTTCTACCCGTGGTTACAACTTGCTAGGCAATTACAACTATACAATCGTAAACAAAAGCACATGTTAACACTTGATAAACAAAGTCAACGACACATGACCACTAGTACCCCAACTTGTTACTACGAGCCTCTAAGTCCCGAACGTAACTCTTCTATTACTTGATAGCTTCAACATCTTTACCTAAAACAAAACAAGGAAACATTTTCGAAATGTGAGTCGAAACTCAATACGTCCACTACCATGTCATAAAATAAATGTTATTGAATAGTTAAGTTGAGCATGCACATTTCAATTCCTTTTATAAATAAGGGAGAGAGAATAATGTAAAATTGTTGCTAATTAATTATCTATGTGCTTACCCTTGCGATAATTGGATTTCCCTAAATGTGTACACACTCAAACCGATCGGAAAGTCCAATAGGTTGCGGCATAGTTACAGATGTACTGACTTGAATAATGGTGAAGTATTGATGGGCGGGTCCACTTTTACATGGCAAATACTTGTTTGCAAATGATTCTTTGTTGTTGTTCTTGTCAGCCTTATCCGGCCTTAATTTGTAAATACTCCAAAAAAATGTAAATAGTACTTTTAAGATAATTTTACTTAAAAATTTTAGGTTAAATTAGAGGGGATCAATGGGACCACATGAATAGTTATATCCTCAGCATGATAAACTCATAGTTCCTTCATGACAGATCATGTTATATCTAAGATTTATAGACATCAATGTAGGTCTATCAATAGATTATAGATTTTGTTTTAAAGGAAATTTACTTTAAAATGGCCTTTGTATATAACAATCACACGAACTACACAAATGTATAATCTACATGGTGATACAGGCCGAAGTGAGGCTCATGCAAAAAGTGACAAACAGTCTCCCTCACTTTCTCCACAATTGGTTTTTATCTAAATATGTGTGAATCCAAAACCTTTTGAAGATAAGATAGCGACATTCACCTTAATGTGTCAAAAAGAATTATTCCCCATTATTTCAAATCCCATATATCTCTGTTTTTTTCTTGGTCCTGAATCCTCTTTATTCAAACTCGAGCTAATCGCTGGTATATAATGTCTGTTTTTGTTTTTGGGTCCGCAGCACTCCTCTACCTACACAACTAGTGTTATTAATGATATATAACAATCCGAAAGATTTAAATCAGAAGCAAACAACTAGATTTAAATCTTCTTGGACTGTTTTACTCGGACGTACAACTTTAATTTCTTGCTCTCAGTTCACATTGGCCATTCATGTCTCTTTCTTTGCACGTTTTTTTTTTATCTAAGCTTTCTTACCAGTGGATCCATCCAGGACTATCAAAATCACTGCTCCAATCCTGCATATAAGAGAGAGAGAGAGAGAGAAGGTACGAGGGAGAAAAATAGGGCGGTCCAAGGGCTAGGGATGTGGGTGGTGCCACTAGTGGTGCCGGCTGCTGAACACCTAGCTCTGATTGCTGACAGCTACTTGGCCATCTAGTGCGCAGGCCATTAAGATGGCCTGAAATGGGTGGTCCTATGGTGGCCACATGCGGTCCAAGAGGGTTTGGTGCATGATTGGAGTCATGGGGCTATCGTTCTTCACCAACTATTATGAAGTTCAAATAGAGTGAAGCGCTACAATTATAATTCCTTCTGTAGTTGCTATTGCTTTAATTATTATTTTGAAATAGAGAGGGACAGTGTACATATATATATATATATATATATATATATATATATATATATATATATGTTACTTTGTAATTAGTTGTGTGTGTTACTTTGTAATTAGTTGATATTTAGTTTAATTTTCAGGATATTTTAATAATATATTTATTATAAATAATATAAAATAAATTTAGATAAAAAAGAGATAAATAAAATACATGTTGCGGGTACTTATTACATCATAAAATCAAGGTGGAAATTATTTTGAAAACAATATATGGCTAGATTTTATGTTAAATATATACCTTTTTGGAGTTATGTTCACTATCTAGGTCAATGAAACTATTATGTTATTATTATTTTAAATGAAAAGAAAATTTATTAATTAAAAGTCATACGATATATATACTGATAATTTTCTAATAACAATAATCTAAAATATCAAACATATCTTTATTTTAACTAAGTTAATATAATAATAAAATACTTCCATTGGAGCATATTATTTTTCACCACAAATCGCATCATTTGACTTCATTCCATTTTCTGGAATGTTAAGAATTGTATGACTCTGTAAAACAGGTATAAATTATATAATATAGCCAACTTGAAAGAAATGTAATCTTGATGATTGGCCATATGAACTTCCATGATGGAATCATTATTGGGACATATCATTGTAAACTTATAATCCAATACGTTGAATCAATATAAAAATTTACAAAACGTACATAAATTCACAATTTACATCAATTTTTTAGATGACGTGATTAGATCTTCCAAATCTATATATATACTATTAAAAATCTTTGGTCTTGCTCGTTCTCTCCTTAATATATGTCATTATCACGGAAAAATAATTCATATATATGACCTGCAAGCATAATCATATATTTATAGTTAAAAACTCTTTTAGAGTTTTGACCCACTACTATATGTTTAGGTTATTGTTCTGTAAAATATTAATGCATCTAAACATATTAAATTTTCTGTCTTGTATTTTAGTATTTTCTTTTAAATTATCCAATATATTTAGATTAATATTTTTAATTCTAAGGTTGAAAATTGAGAAAGATTTGCTACTTAGAGGGTTGATTGGTTGACAATTTTGAGGGGAACGAGCATTGTTTGGAGAGATTTAATTGTTTTGTGAAAATGACATATTTATTGAAAATTATAATATATGCTACCAACCCTTACTATTATTATTATTATTATTATTATTATTATTATTATTATTATCTATTTCCAAGTTGGCCCCTGCGATGGGATTTAATTGCATCAAAATACCCATTTACATAAATAAAAAAAAAGGAGTTCAAGGGTTTCCCCTGAGTTGGGTTCTTCGTGGTGGGTACTTTTCCTAAGATTCTTGGGCTTTCAAGGGTTTTGCCATTGATGGGGTGTTCTTGGTTTGCTGCCAATTATGTTGGGTTTCCCCTGATTTTGATGGCTTCTTGAATTTGGATCATCATTTAGATTGCCATTCTTGGAATTTCTTGCTAATATTTGGGTGTATAGGTCGAATTTTTTGGGTAGATTTTGATTCTGTTTGTTAAGAAAAGGAGAGAAATGGGTTCATCACCACTTCTTCTATCGCCATTCCCGCTTCTCCGAACACTCCTACTGCAAATATATATATATATATATATATATATATATATATATATATATATATATATATATATGCAACAAACCATATTGAGTTTTGGATTTGATATCTCCCTTTCACTTAGACTTATAAGTCCAGCTAGGATATTTCTTAGATAAGACCGCACCGGAAAAAAAAAACAACAAAAAAATGGGCATAATCGGGAAGTCCTATTTGTACCCAGTTGGCAAAATTAAATAATAATTAATCATCCTAATTAAATCATAAAAATATAAAATAGAAAATAAAAACAAAACTATAGTTTTCTAGAAAAATTAAATAGAATTAAAAATAATAAAATAAAAATATAATATTAAACAAAAAGTAAAACAAATAATAAACTGCACTAAATAAATGAGAAAATAAATAATTAAATTACCAGAATATTAAAATTATTTTTGGACCTGAATATATCCTAAACACCTAAAATCAAAATTAAAAAAACTAAATTTATAAATTTATTAAATTAAAGACCTGCTTTAACCTAAATTAGAAAAAAATTAAAAAATTATCAAATCAGTTATAAAAAATAAGAAAATTAATATTAAAAAATTAAAAAAATTCTAACTAAACCCTATAATAATATAAAAATAAAATTAACCAAAGAGAACTAATTTTATTCTAAATTCTAACAAACTGACTAAAAAATAACAAAAACGAAAAAAAAGTAATTTGAAAATTAAAATATATTAAGACATAAAATAAAATTAATATATATAGTTATGTATTTATTTATTTAGGATTTGGATTGTATATTAGCTCTCATTTATTTTTATGTATATTGATATATAATATTATTTTGGGCCTGAAATATAATAATTTTGTCTAACATTATTAAGTTTTTATTTTTGATGGTGTTTTTTGATTTGGTGTCATAAAATTGTATTAGTTCAAAATATATTTATTATAAGAATTTTTTAAATTAAAATCAACAGGAACATGTTATAAAAATAATATTTAAATATTTAACTATCCGAGAAAGCAATGTGGTTATTACCTTCATCATATGTACGGAATGATTTAATAAACCTTAGTAAATCATAAATTAATATAATAAAAATATAACAACTACATATATACTTGATATTAATAATTAAAAATGCCTAAAAGATAGAAAATTATGATTCAAATATGTGGAATAAAACGTAATGAATAAAAAGTTAGGAATTATATTGCTTCAATTCGTAATTTGTGTTATGTTTAAAGGATTACAAACTTAATATGCTAACTTCTATTAAGCCCATAGGACTTCGAATATATATAAAACTTAATATGCCAACTTATCAAATTTAGGTGCTCAACATATATATATATATATATTTGGGTTTTGAAGTTGAATTAATTATTTACCTTTTCTTTTCATATTTATGGGGTTTTTATGGTTGGTTTTTGCATTTAAGTAGCTATTTTAGAAAATTATTTTTCTTGTATCAAACAAATGAAAATATAGGTGGAAAATGGTTTTCCTTGAAAATTCATTTTTCCATAAAAAATAATTTCATTAAAAAATATTTTTCCACGACCAAACACATATTTTCCTTGAACGTGTTTGTTAAAATACCTCAATGAAATTATATCACGAACGTGTTCTGTATGAGAACCACCTCCCAAAATATTCAAGCTTGCGGGGCCAATGTTGGGGAAAAAGGAAGAGAGAGAGAAGATGCTCGACCCAACTTTAATCCTCAAACAACAAATATATATTTGTACCAATAAAGAAAAAATAATAAAGATACATTAATATATTATAATTAATTAATTAAAATTTTTATTTTTAAAACCTTCTATTTTTTTCTTATGATAATGTTTTTATTAGAACATCTTACATGCTCCTAACATTATTTGTTACTCGTTATATGTCAACATATAGTTAGACGAATAAAAAAATAGGACGATTTCTTTCTTCCGAAAGTATATCGTTGCAGGAACATTTAAAATTTTGCATGTTATTCTTCTAATTATGCCACATCATATTATAAGTGTTAACAATTTATTATTAATTTTATAAATATATTTAAAATTATTGCAAACATAGTAAGCCCTTAGCTTTCACTTTCTCTCACTTTATGGTAATTGGATTTGGCAATTTGGCATATTACAAATCGCTTCCCATGTCTATTGTGATTTAAAATAGCAACCATTGAACATGCATCAATTCTATTGTGATTGGATATGATATGTATTGTGGACATGATAAGCATCTTGTAGTAAGATATCTTTTACATGTCTTGTTTTGACCAAAATTAAAATGTTACATAGATGATAAAATATTTAAGACTTATAAATAATTATCAACTATTAAAGTTTTACTAGTCGTAGGCTACATCGACAAGAACAAAAATGAAACTTTAACCGGATCAACACTCTATATATGAAAGACAAATAGTATATGTTTTTTCTAATCGTGAAAAATTGTACTTAAAAGACGATATTATACAATTTATAAGCTATAATTAGTACGGTTAGATAATTAAAATCAAATCAAATTTTTTCAGTTTAGTACATAATAATATAACTTTAAAATCGAGACAATTCATTTAATTAGGTGTCTTATATATGAAGATATATATAATTTGTATTGGGTAGTAATATAAAATGTCTTTATGGAATTCATTACCATTGGCAGGCATACACCCACACATGATCCTTTTAATCTATGATTTTTTGATAATTATAAATTACACGTATAATTCTATGTTACAAATGAAATTAATCCAATATGATCCAATATGATTATAGTGTCGATCTGTATATTTCGACTGAGTCGACTGAATATTGTAACTTCATAATTGATAAATATTTATTATAACCATTAATAAAATTTAGTATTTAAAATTTATATATAGTATGTTATTAAGGTAAGGTAGGACATTTAATAAATATATTATACAAATTATTCTTTCTAATCTTTTTTAAATCTCTATACTAAATGCGTGGGAAAGACTATAAAAACAAGTTTTTGGAATTTTTTAATAAAAAATATTGTGTACGTGGAAAGATATAAGTGGAAGATATGAATAATATGAAGCAAAGTAGTCACTATAAATAGAGGCATTTGCATGCATGAATGACCCAAGCAATTTTAAAGTATCATTGAGATCAATTGCACTACTCAAAGTAAGAGAAATGGAGAAGGCTTCATTCAACCTCCTCAGTCTTGCTGTCTTTGCACTTCTGATTGGTACAATAGGTAACACATCAACACCTACATTTTTAATCTTCTATCTTATATTTTTCCACGATCAATGATCATACATCAAGCCCTCAACCATAATCGATATAGATATATAGATCTGATTTCCGACTTTTCTCAATTGATTCGATTTTAAAAATAACATGTTTACTATGACATTAACATATATATATATATATATATATATATATATATATATATATATATATATGCCTATAGTTCCGAGGTTTGGAGAAGCGAGGATGGTGATGGACGAAGTGGTCATTGAGAAGATTAATTATGTGCCTCGAAAGGTTGCGGCAGATGATAATTGTGTAAACGATGTGGGTGGCATTTGCAATATATCTGCACGAATTGATTGCTGTCCGGGCTTGTACTGCTACACCCCGGGAGACGATGGTATTATAGGACAAGACGGGGTGTGTCTACCTTCTGTCTCTCGTCCAAAAACCACCAAGCCCTACTGATATGAATATATATGTATGTGCGTGCTCAATAATCAAATCTACCGGCCTTAATGAATTATTATGTTTACTGTAATATAATGTAATAAAAAGTCTCATCCTCTTCCTATAGGATAGGATAAGAGGTTATCCTTTCCGAAAGAGACTTGAATTTATGCTTAAGTATTTTGCACTGTGTAAGCAACTTTACTATCTTTCCCCGTATATAAAATAAAGTAAAGTTCCTTGTATATTTCAGTACTTGTAGTATATTATTCTTAACGTTATGTGATCATTTAACGTATATGAGAGAAGTTGCTTACATATATACAAGTAAATCTGATAATTAGGTCACACTCGGCTTCCTTGATTGTAAGCCCTTTGCTTGATGGTTCGCACAGACTGTGAAGATCTCACACGATTGCTCGTGAAACTTCACTTGATGAGTTCTAGGCTCCTTTCTCACTTCCTCTTAGGCCCGAACTTTCCTCTTCATCGCTTTTATCAAATTTGCCTCGAATATCTCTAATTTAAGTCCAAAAACATGTAATTAAGAGATTTACGAGCGTAGGTGACAATACAGAGAAAATGAGCAAAATCTAACCCAAAACTAAACAAATATTATTGAAATCACCACGTAATTGGGCTAAATAATGCTTTAAAACCGATAAATACGAGGTTTAACATGGTGACCGATGGTGGCTGAGTTTTGGAGGGTGTTTTTAAAGGAAATACTTTTAGGGCATAAAAAGATAGAGAGGGCGTGTGTGTGTGTGTGTGTCTGTCTCGGTGGCTGGGATAGCGATGGTTGGTGGTTGCGATCGACATCCGTAGGTGGCGGTGGGACTCATCGTCGCCTAGCGGTCAGGCGGTGGGCGGCGTGGGTGGTGGAAAATATAAGAGTTTGTTTGATGGTGTTTGGTTTTGAAGGTTTGGAGGGTATGAATGGTGGTTGTCTTGGTGGTTCGGTGGGCGGTGGTAGGGGCGGCGAAGAGTGGTTGTGGTGGTGATTGAAAGTGAGGGTGAGAGTATGAGAGATAATGGTGGAAAGTTGGTGATTAGGGTGGTTTTGGAGGGTGTTTTCCGACGGTAAGGTGGCCGGTGTAATGGTTTTAAGGCGGCGGCTGGTGCAAGTGCAAGGTGGTGGATAAGTCCGGTGGGTGGCTGTAGTGGTGCTTAAAGTGGGGGACAGAGAAAGGTGATGGAGGAGAGAGAGTGAGTTTAGGGCAGATTTTAGGGTTGATTTTTTTTATTTAAAAAGCCTAATTGTACTAATTTTCCTAATTATCTGCATGGTTTTGCTCTCAATTAGCTTAGTTTTTACTTGACACTTGTTAATGGTGCAGGCTTAATTGGTGATTTGTCAAGCTTATAGGTATGCTTAGTGTAACTTGAATGTCAAGCTTTTATTTAACCCCAAAAATCATCTTAATCCAATTTGCTTTATTATTTATTATTTTTATTATCACCAGCATTATTATTATTATTTATTTTTATTATTATTATTTTTATTATAAATATCATTATTTTTGTTATTATATTATTGCTAATATTATGGTGTTATTGTTATTACTATTATGTGTTTTAAATATTAAATTAGGTTAATTTTATGAAAAAATTATTTCTTAAGATTGGTATTGGATATTTGTTTAGTTGTACGTAAATTGTGCTAATTGTTATATATATATATATATATATATATATATAAAGTTGAATTTATATGAAAATATTTATGTTTTAAGTTAGGAATTTAAATATGTCTTATGTGAATATAAGTACTAAATAATATATTAGATTTAATAGTTTGTGAATTATATTGTAAATTTTATAAAATATCGGCCATCTGCCGTCGCCTTTCACATTTGGGTCCTACAAAAATAATTTTAATACATACACATATAATATGATATGAAAATATTTTGGAATTGAAATACACGTGCTCATGATATGCTAGTGTATTATGTTAATATATTTTCTTTATAGTCGGATTGTTACACTGGCTGTACAATGTTATAGATAAAACACTTCACGGATATGTGGCTTATGTTAATAAAGCAAGAGCCATCTGCGTTGACCTTGAAGAAAGGTATTCTCAAGGCAACTCAATATTCAGCAACTAATTTTTTAACTATTGATTTAACTATTATTTTGAAATAGAGAGGGACAGTGTAACTTTATATATATTTGGGTGTATAGGTCGAATTTTTTGGGGAGATTTTGATTCTTTTTGTTAAGAAAAGGAGAGAAATGAGTTTCTGCTAATTTTAATTAATCTAGGGTTTTATCCATTGTGTTGAAGCTATTATTCAACATCGAGCTCCTCCTCTCCAAATTATGTATCTTTTTGTGTTCTGTTGGTAATTTTCATACATTTCTTAGGGATTGATGCAATTGAAAGTTGTGTATTCTAATAAAAAAAAAAGTGAAATAATATTAAAAAATGAATGAAAAGAGAGTAATTACGTATAGGAAATCTATCAGAAAAAAATGTACGTCAAGGAAAGAAAACAAAATTTACGTGAGAAAGAGGAAAAAATTGTCAAATTGTGAAAATGTGAACGCCATAAAAAATCAAACAGCGGAACTTCATCTTACGTTACCTCGTACTGTCAGTGCATGACAAATATAATTCCACACTTTCACGTGTGTACTAGTGACTCATAACTACTGTGACAAAACATAAAGCGTGTGGCCTAAATTTTTTATTTTTAATCAAAACGATGCTAATCACCATAAAAGCAAATAAGAGAACACGAAAAATTGAAAACAATTGCTGTTTTTTGTAAGTTTTTTTTTTTTTTTTCAGGTGGGTCTCACATGTTGAAGTAAATTGTAATCTTTTTTGCATTTTTTAATCTTTTGATCAACCAAATATTAAAAAATAAAATAAAATTGATGATATTATGAAATATGGGAACTTATAATATTATTGTTATTTTTTTATAAAAATATTATTATTACACTCAAATGTATAAGCTAATTAATAATCTCTTTTTACCATGACTAGTATAAAATAAGGTTAGAATTGAAATTTTTTACTTTGTTCAATCAAAGATAACGTTATCTTTATTACATTTTAACAGCATGATTAAGGTCAAAGTCTTTTCAGAATTCTTACTTATATTTTTATCGTTACTAGAATGATGCCTCACCATCATCTCGTACAATTAAAAACTTTAAACACTAAATCCACCTGAACCATTCATCTCATTGAGGATATTTACTAAAATGGCCAACATGCCACTATTACTGTCATTTTATGCGTATTTTTATAAGTTTTATTTATCATCATGCATGCCCATATGTTCATTCTCCTCGATTGCATATTTCTAACAAAAATGAATAGTTGGGCCGTACCCGATGTTTTTCTTTTCCCCTTTTTAGTTCATTGAATTAAAATAAACGATAACTTAAGTGATTTTGAGAATATATTTATACTATAATATTGACTATTTGTACACCGTACTTTAACAGTATTTATTATTTTTAAATCATATTATTCATTTTTAGACGATTGTATATCATATTTTACTTTAAAATATACATTCGAGCTCACGGGCAGGTCTACTGTGGCTTCGGCCTCTAAGGTGGGAAAATATGTCATCAATGTAATTAAGTGGTGTAACATCACAAGTGTCTTTGATCTCTCGATCATAATCAATGATTTTGACGAGCCAGTACGTGGACGTTTGCTTAGCTGTATACTTAAGATACAATGCATGAGTTTTAGTGATAATTGGTAAGACCCCACTTCTTAATACTCCTCAATAAGAATGCAGTCCTACAAAAAAAATTACAAATTTTTTAAAAATAAGAGAACTGATATATCTAAATTAGAACAAAATCGATCACCCTTACTCGAAAGATTTTTCTAATAAATACACATTTTTATCTCTTATGTAGTACTTCTCCGATAATGTTAAAATAAGTCTTAAAATGTAATAAATTGCGACCGAACTTGACGTAATAATATTATGTAGTAATGTTGAAAAATTGGGAAAAAATTTAATTGGTTAAAAGATGTGTCGTTCCAATTGCACAAGACTGCCACTGGATGTAAAGGTTATCCAAATTTTGTGTGCGTGGCAAGATGCAAGTGGAATATAGGATTCATAGAAAGAGGGGCATTGCTATAAATAGAGACAGTCGCATGCATAAATATGAACAAAACAAGCAACTCCGAAAAAATAGTAAATTAAGTGTGCTATTCAAAAATGGAGAAGACTTCGCTTAACCTCTTTAAGTTTGCAATTCTTGCACTTCTCATCAGTGCCATCGGTATCCATCTATTCTTTTCTTTCTTTTTTTTTTTTAAATTCTATATAAATTTAAGGTTATTATTTTTTTATTTAAATAATTTATGGAATAACATACCCCTTAATTTAGTTATTTTTTTTTTTTTTTTACTTGAATGAATCTTTTGGACTGCTCACTTATAAGTTTGCAAAATCAGAGTACTATCTCCTAGGCAATTTCAAAATTGAAAAATGTCCCAAAAACTCATAATATCAAAGCAACCAAACTGAAATGTTAAAATGAAGTGCATGAGTTGTAAAACTAGTTACACTAATTGTGGACAATAAAACAATTTTTAGAAAAGAATTGTTAAAGTTCTTGATGGACCATAAAACCATTCTTTAAAAAATTATATATTTAACTAAATCCGATTTATCAATAAATAGTTATTTGAGGTGGAAGTGGTCTCACCTGATAACAAGAATTTCAAAATTTTGGAATCATACTTATTGTGAATGTTTTTACCTTTAATGCTCGTGACTCTAAAGAGATTACACCCTCTCTCAAATAAACAAAATTAATTTTGTTGGGAAAATTTTCTTGCATAACACTCGTTGATTACACTAGCATAAATTACACGAACTGAGGGTCAAGATTATATCTTTATTACCAACTATTAATGCATATAAAACATAAAAAAGTATAATTGCACCAATATAATGTATACCAAAAGCACATTAATATATTATGATTGATTGGTTTTTATTTTTATCTCTTAAAGCCCCTGCTTTCATGATGATATATTTCATCAAATTGTGTGCATGTGAATTCCTTTGGTGATCTCTGTCTGGTGACAGAAACTTGTGTGCATGTCAATTCCTATCTTATAAAAAATTATATACAGTAATGAAATCAGAGCTGTAATGATATTTTGCAGTTCCAATGTTGGGAGAAGCACGACTGGTGATAGAGGAAGTAGTTATGAAGAATGAAAATGTGGTGGGCACACTACAGTGCGCAGCAGTTGGTAAAGAGTGCAGTGGATCAGTAGGAATTGATTGCTGCAGGGGACTGACTTGCGTTACTCCTAATTCTTTTCCCCCGATCATCGGAGAACCAGGAATATGTGCGGCGTATTGCCAAAGATATGGCGAGAAGTGCAGTGGATCAATAGGCGTAGATTGTTGCAGAGGACTCACTTGCCAAGATAATGGGCCACCGTACGGAAAAGAAGCGACATGCGCCGTCGTTTTCTAATCATCTTATTACTCATACGTCATGCAGTGCCCTAATTTTCATCACATGATAGACAGAGTGATGAAATAATATTAAATAAGTACTGCCAATAAAACTTCATCTCCCGTTATCTTGTGCTTCTGAATTATAAGTGGACTTTACCGGCCACAATAAGTAATAAAATTCCTCGCTTATATATTTACAATTATATTTCTTTAATTTTTTTTATTTATATTTATCATTTAAGATAATGTTAACTTAAAAATTTGAGGTTAAAATTAGAGGGGACCAATGGTACCACATGGATAGTTATATCCCCAGCATGATAAAGTCATGGTCCAAGTTTTTATCATTATGGAATGTAGAGTAGCATATACAACATTTATGTTAGGATATGATATGGTTGAGCACGGTTTTCTCTATAAATAGACGCATTTGCATGAAGGACTTCAAACAAACTAAGCAAACGACTATCAACTACCAACTACTCCATCGAAAAAGCAAAAATGGAAAAGGGCTCACTTAACCTCATCAAATTTGCTATCTTTGCACTTCTCATCACTGCAATGGGTACGTACATAATATGTTACCATATTTCATTATTATTTTTCTATTATATGTCCGGCCTATTTATTCATACCGTCCATTTTTACTTTTACGACATAGTGTTCATTATTTTTAGTCAATTTTAAACGCTGATAATCTCATCTTTAAAGGTCTTGAATAATGATCAAACTTTTAACTTTATTACCTAACATACCAACCTTTGGAGGTTATTATTTTTAATATATCACTCCCAAATAGTCTAAATTTTGACTTTCTGATTCAATGATGTGATAAATTTTTCACATGTAAATTGTGTACGTTTTTAGACGTATATTTTATGGAGTCTAGTAATACAAAATGCTTTTAATATAGTTTTTTTACATGGTAAACAGATTCACTTTTTGGGCCTCCTGTTTTAGGGAACTCAGGAGGTTGACATGAACCAAGCAAAGAGAATGTAAAGCTCAATAGCCTACCCTCACACAATCTCCTCAATAAAGAGGATATTGTTCTTTAGAATTAAAAGGAGGAGGAAGGCCGGTGAGTGACCATCACGCCACTCACCACGCCTATTTTATAAGTACATGGATTCTATTTGGATCTCTTGCTCACAACTTAACTATTTTAAAACGCGTGCACACACACATTATGAGATCTCTAACCTTAGCTTAACTTAACCGTCTTTAATTATTTATCAAGTAAGTCCTTTTATACACCGTGGTCCGTCTAATGTACTCTGAGGAGTCTAAATAAAATTATGTTTTGTTATGTGGTGTATATATGGTGTATATAGGTGTATCTATTAAAGAGTTGTCAAAAGACTGGAGCCCCAAGTTTATGCCGATTATTACCCAGTGTCAAAACCTTTTAAAACATTCAAACTGGGAAGTCAAGATCACTCATCTGTTACAGGGAAGCCAATCAGGTGGTAGACAAACTGGCTAATTTAGGGCTGAATATGAATTTAGGACTTCACTTTTTTGATACTCCAGTTAAAGATGTCATTGAGCTATTGTATGCGAGACAATGTAGGGGTCGGTTGGCCCAGGTTTATGAGGAAATAAAATTTCTATTTGGGACGTAGCCCCTCTTCTGCACCAAAAAAAAAAAAAATTAAAGAGTTGTCCAAGTAAGAGTGTATTTAATCTAACATAATGTCTCTTGGCATTTATTTCGGATTTTACCCATTTATTTGTTAGAAAAAAGGAAGTATTCATATTAATAAATATATGCATAATGATGTATTTGTAGGTCCAGTGCTCTCAGGAGGGGCTCGAGTGGTAATAGAAGAAGTGGTTGTGGAGGAGTACAAAATGACGGATGGAGTAGCCAAAATAAGTAAGATTTCACCACTTGATGTGGTAATGGTGAATGATAAAGTCATGGCCATGGGGGTGAAAGAAGAATGTAGAAAATCTGGTGAACCTTGCTTTGCAGCAAATCAATGTTGCTCGAGACTCTGCCGTTTATCACAACCAGCAGAGTGCGTTTGAGGCTTAAGCTCCATCTCCTACTCAAGCAACCACAAAGGCAGTACACCTTGAAATCTTATAACTATCAACAATATATATGTGAATGTAATCCTACAATAAGTGGTTGTCGAGTGTTGTAGTTGCACATATCCATCCCCAATGCTGATCGTTGGGGAAGTTGGAGCTATGAAATAAACTTTCTTGTGTTCTAAAAAGGTCTTTTGCTTATCATATATCATCAAATCACCAATATTTTGATTATCATATATCAAGTCTTCTAGGTGTCTAAATAAGAGTGAGCTCGAGGTATAAAAATTCAATGCAAAAGTTACAATCTGCTGTCTACATGGGACAAAAAACATGAGGTTCAAAAACATTTTTCCGTCTCTCTTTGAAGCATTTCCAACATATAGTGTTTTTATTACATTTGGGTTTTGATTAATAAGCGCTCTTGTTCCGTCTAAAGGTCCCATGTACAATGTCCGTAGGCGTAATTGGAATATATGGATAGCAATAAGAGTCTCTGCAACAACGACATGTTCCTCCTACTTTGCAAAACATCACCATAATTTGTGTTGCCCAAACATCACTTGTTATTCGCGGCCACTGCCTCTCGTCCGTCCATGTTCCATTTCTCTCTCCATCGGCCATTTTTGGCTCCTCCATCACCACTTCTTCTATCGCGGTTCCCGCTTCTCCGAACACTCCTACTGCAAATATATATATACAACAAACCATATTGAGTTTTGGATTTGATATCTCCCTTTCCCTTAGACTTATAAGTCCAGCTAGGATATTTCTAAGATAAGAGCCCACAGGAAAAAAAAAAAAAAACCAACAAACAAAGTGGGCATAATTTGGAAGTCCTATTTGTACCCAGTTGGCAAGATTTTGTTTTCTAATATAATTTGAACATTTAATATGGGATATTCATAGACTAGATGGTTACTGTACACGTCAAGTGGCAACATCAGAGATCTTAGACAGATTTTTTGGGGCAAAACTCGCCAACGACTCTAATGCACCAAAAACGTGCGTAGAAAGAGACACGACTCTAATGCCACATCATTTTTTATCCAAAATTTTTAGTATTTCATCGGAATTGACTTAAAAATATTTATTTAAGTTTTAATGGAATATAAATATTTATCAAATAGGGAATCAAATAAATAATTACCGACCTTAAATGGACTGGTAAAAAAATATTTCTAGAAAAATTAGACCATATATAGGTAAACGTCAGGGGCTGAATTAGGGGAATCACAGCGTGCCCCCATGATTTTTAGTTTTTTTGTTGATATATATTCTAAAAAAATTGAATATTTTGTTTTGTTTTTGACATTAAAAGAGCAATTAAAGATTAAAAAATTTAGGGAGGAAAAAGATATAGTACAAGCTCCCCTCATGATTTTGATTTTTTTTTTTTTGCTCATATCTATCCTAATTTTTTTTTTTTTTTTTAAGATTTAGCAAATTAGTAAAGAGAAAGATATGGTACAGGATATAATTGTGTAATACATATAGGTATAGCAATGAGATTGTTAAATTTTTAACAGTTTTACTAAGCGTCTTCCTAAAGACGATGGATAAGAGGCATTTATATCTATTAATTAGAACTCTATCTTAATAAAATTATTAATATGTTTTTTTAAATAAAATATTTTTTGACTTCCTATTAGATCCCATTATCTAATTCTTTTTAAAATATTTATTTTCTTTTTAATAGAAATTTACCTAATAACATTAAATTATAAAAAATCAAAGATAAAAATAAAATTCAAAATTAATTCAATCACTGCGTCACCTACCAGCAAATCTTCAGTGGCGGAAGACTTGCAAAAAGCATCGAAATCATAAAATTGCTTCCTGTAATCCACCCTCTTCTTCTTCGATTTACAATGAGAAGAATCGAATTTTTCCTCCCAATCCATTCGCGAGCAATCGTATAAATATAGAAATTTCTGTGTATTTTCTCCCTCTAAACTTCGAGCTGTAACTTAGGGACTATTGTGTTGAAGATGGACAAGGCGTCGATAATCAAGGATGCCATTGACTACAATCAAGAGCTCCACGAGCAAGAGCGGTGAATCAAAGCAGAGATTCTGAGACTAGAATAATTTGGAAAGAATTAGATAATGAAATTTAATAGAAAGATAAAAAATATTTTATTTAAAAAAGAAACATATTAATAATTTTATTAAGATAAGATTCTATTTAAATAGATATAAATAACTTTTATCCATCGTCCTTAGGCGACGGTTAATATGATAGAATTTTTGTCTTATTTTACCTTAGTAACAATCTTTTTATGTAAATTTTATTTTCAATTATCAATTCGCACAACTTTTTTAAAACTTTAATTTATAAGTGATAATTATTCAATGGTAACTTTCACATTAGTTGTAAGGTATTATTTCTTATCTATTTTTTACATAAATTTCCTTCATACTACCCACTACAAATGGATTGTAACAATATAGTGTTTACTCTTTTTAGGATCTTTAGACGTTGATAATCCCATATTTAAAGGTCTTGAATAATAATCACTCTAAGTTTTAATTTTAACACCTAACATATCAACCTTTGACGTTTTTATTTTTAATATATCACGCCCAAAATAGTAAAGACTTTGACTTTCCAATCCAATGATGTGATTAATTTATCACATGTAAACCGTGTACATTTTTAGACATATATTATATAAAATCTAATAGTATAAAATGTTTTTAATATTTTTTTATATGGTAAGTAGACTCACTTTTGGGCCTCTGTAATAGAGAATTTAGCTGCCCTCATACAATCTCTTCAAGAGAGAGGAAATTGCTCCCCAAAATTCATGCCGCTCACCGCTGTTTTAATACTAATATCACATGGCATATAATGTAGGGATTGTTCATTGGCCTTTAGGTGTTTGGTAGCAATCGCAGTGCCCAAAACCTTAATCAACTTTTATGGCGTTTGTGGGGGTGCGGAGTTATTTATCTCTTGGCATTTATTTCGCGTTTACCAATTTATTTATTAGAGAAAAAGGAAGTATTCATATTTAATAAATATGTGCATAATGATCTATTTGTAGGTCCAGTAGTCTCAGGAGGGGCCCAAGTGGTAATAGAAGAAGTGGTCGCGGAGAAGTCGAAAATGGTGGATGGAGGAGCCGAAATAAGTAAGATTTCATCAATTAATGTGGTAATGGTGAATGATAAAGTCATGGGGGTGAAAGAGGAATGTCGAAAATATGGTGAACCTTGTTTTGCAGCAAGTCAATGTTGCTCGGGACGTTGCGATATATTTCCGTATCGAACGACCATCAGAGTGTGTTTGAGCTTGAGCTCCATCTCCTACTCAAGCACCCACGAAAAGGCAGTACACCTTGAAAACTTATTACTATCAACAGTATATATGTGAATACAATGAGGGTCTCGCTATGATATAAAATATTAAAATCCATCCGCAATGCTGATTGTTGGGGAAGTTGGAGCTATGAAATAAACTTTATTGTGTTCTAGAGAAGGCCTTTTGATTATCATATATCAAATCACCAATATTTTCATCGAGTTTGATGGTATTCGTCCTGGAAATTAGTACAACAGACATTGAAGAAAACTATATATACAGGATTTTGCCCCCCTATTTGCATAGAGCCCTGCCTCCTCCCTTTTTCCTCCTCTTTTGTTTTCTCTTTCTCCCTCACACGTAAAGCAGAACCTTCAAATGGTATGTGCGTCGCCCTGGAGCAGCTGTGTGCATCTTTGTCAAGTCACAAAAAGGAATTTCAAGTCGGCTTCTGTCAATTTTGACAGAGCATCTGAAGATCCTCCAACAGTCCTGCATGGCAGTTTTTTTGGGAAATAATTAGGTTAAACTCAAATAACGATTCAAGCAACAAACAGAACAGCCGGCCAAACTTGAAAAGCGGACTCACCCTTCAAAAACTAACTCTTTCTTCTCTTGCAGCTTCAGGATTCTCTCCTCTATTGTATTCTCTATCACAAATCTTACAATTCTGATCCAAAAAGATCAAAACAAATGTTAGACTATGTGAAATCATTTCCAGCTTTAATGTTCAGAGATATTGACATTTGTTCCCCTTCAGCGATCTTGAAAATTTCTTTCAACACTCAACAATTTGCAATCAACAGCCCCCACCCCAAAAAAAGGAAACAATTGCATGTAGCATTATTTGAACCAACCCAAGCAAAACTGTTGCAATTATGCATAAACTGAAAAACATGGTTAGATATGAGTCTGCCACATTGGCATTGTGACCGATAACATGATTAGATATGAGCCAATCATGCTTAAACATGGTTAGATATGGGTTACAAGATGATGGTATGAAGGGAAAAAAAATCACTTTTCAAGATACTGCAAGGGGGTATATATTAACGCAAGAGGTACCTTATTGGCTTATACTGCCCGATTCTGTGGATTCTATCCATGGCTTGTCGCTCTGCAGCCGGGTTCCACCAGGGGTCCATCAAGAAAACCTGCATATAATATTGGACAAAAAGGCCACAACTCAGTGTGTCTAAAGCAGCATCTTTAATATCCAAGCAGGTCCACCCCATTTGAACTGTTTGTTATTCACTTTTGGGCAATTCCCTTCCCTCGACCTCTATTGTAAAGAACTAAAGCAGAACCCCTCCCCTGACTTGGATTGCAAACCGAAGCAGAACAGCTCACTAACTGTCCCCCACTTTTGCTAAGCATAAGTAGGCAGTGAAGGGTTTTGAAATTTAAAGTCTTTTGCAAAAAAGTCTGTTCAAAATCTGAGGCTGCTATATATGATTCCCCGGCATCCACGCACAAAAGAAAAATGAGGGTTGCCCAGTTGGGATGCCTAGAACTATGATAAAGTTTGCTTACATTAGAAGCCACGGTAAGGTTGAGCGCAACACCTCCAGCCTTCAAGCTTATGAGAAAAATTCTGCAGTCAGGATCCTCATGGAATCTTTTAATTGCATTATCTCTAGCAGGGATTGTCATAGATCCGTCTAGTAGAACGCAAGTTATGCCAGACTGCAAAAGAAGCTCGATTGCGTTAAATGTTGCCAACCAATTGAATAGACACCATGTATCTCAAATTCTCAATGCATCAAGTTGATAGGAAACACATGAAACATTTACCTTTCGCAAGGAATACATTATCAAATCCAAAAATGATGTGAACTGGCTAAAGACTATTCCTTTTGCAGAACCATCCCTCTCAATCATGAATCTGATTTCTTCCCTCTATATCCATTTCAACCACAGAACAATTAGCAAAGCATTACAGGCATCTTTACCATATATGGTCAGATAACACACCAAAAATTACAAACAGCAGTAATCCAAAGATATTCAGAGAAAAACTCTGCTGCTTTTAACACTTGCCATCAGATAAAAATATACTCAGATTCTGCGTATGCTATAAATCTGTTATATGGATCTGTGATTAGAACGCAACAATTCCAAAAGACAATGAAAAGTATGAAACATCAGCATTCCACAGACCATAACCTCACCCAATCAACCCCCGCCCACAACCCAATATAAAAAAAATAAGGAAAGAAAACCAATGGTGAATAATAAAAAAGAATGCATAGACCAAACAGAAAAAAGAATGAAATTAACCACCCTAAATGCAAGAAAGGAATCACCGTCACTGTTGTGTTCCATGTTGAACGGTGAAAAGCCACATCATAGTGTTTCTTGAATTTATATTTAGATAAATAACCTCTATTACTCAAAATGAGATACAAGTGAGCGAGAAGTGTACATATACTAATTGTTGGACTTGGCTATTTTTATATCTTTCAAGTCCATGTCAGAAAGGCAAGTAACATAGACTTCTTAGTTAAAGCTGAAATTTCATATTTAAGATTTTCACATTCCCTTCAACTGGTCATTTAGGCTCAGATGGCAGGCACAGTGTAAACATGGTTCCTCTGCTCCTAACACAACTTGCAATAATTACTGAAATTTCATATTTAAGATTTTCACATTCCCTTCAACTGGTCATTTAGGCTCAGATGGCAGGCACAGTGTAAACACGGTTCCTCTGCTCCTAACACAACCTGCAATAAGTAAAAACATACATATGGAAATAACCACAGAAGTAGGGAAGAATGAAAAGACCTCAGGGCTTGCAGTATTAGTTTCTTAGCATCAAAGCAAACCACCAAAATTTAGAAGCTAGTTGTCAAAATAAAATGCAACATGTAAAAAAAAAAAAGGGGGGTGTTCAACTAATATTTTCTGATTGAAAATACTTCATGGTTATACCACACAGTGATTCAGATGGATACATACCAAAGCGTCAATCTTTGTGCTAGTCTGAAAGTCATCAAGTTGGATTCGATTCAAAATGCTCGAACTCCTAAATCCATTTACAGATGTTTTTGTTCTCTGAACTCCCGTACTTGAGTTCAAAGTAAAATCAGCAGTGAGGGGCTTCAAACACGTTGGGCAAGAAGGTTGATCCAAGGTGGAAGAGAAATCAATGAGACAAGTTCTACAAAATATGTGCCCACATGATGTAACCTGACAAGCAAAATAGGGTACTAAGACTAACAATGAACAATAGAGAAAATTAGTTTTTGGAAGGATCCAAACCACAAATAAGCATACAAGCAGATAATCTTCTGAAGCTTCACACTTGAGAAAGGACTGTAAATGTGGACTGGTGAAAATTTTCTTTTCAGCAAATTTGCATATGCAGTAAGAACAGCAATAATTGCACAAACAGCTCAAAATTCGCAAACTTTATTATCGTCTTTGAAGGTTTCAGGTTTTCATAGATGAGCTTTCACAAAAGTGGTCCTAAGCCTACCCAATACTTTCTATGCCTAAAAATTTTCTAACCTTCAAATGAGAATTAAAACATAATCAATTTTCAAAAGGCAAAATAATTGAACCAAAAGTAGTTAGTTTACCACAGCATCTTCAACGGGATCATGGCAAAGTCCACATGCTTGTTCACCATTGTCACTGTCAGCAATGCTTTGACTTCTTAGAGAATTTGAGCGAGAATAAACTACAAGGTATGGATGATCAACCGCCTGCTTAATTGAAATGAAAACACCCAGATGCACTTAGTTCGGCTTACTACTTTACAATATAACAGCAGTTCTAATAGGTATTATTGATAAATGGGGTATAGGGAAGTGTAGAGATATGCTACCACCTAACATGCAAAGAGTCTAACTAGTTCATAGTATCAGTCAACGTAAAGAACAATAAATAAAGGTGGTTGAAGAACAACAATAACATTACTTAAATCTACAAATATGATGCCATTTGAACAGCAACACCAATAGCCTCTACTTTTATGTGGCGTTTGGTTGGATGTAATGTAATAGGGGTGTAATGTAATCAACTATATAATATAATTAGATATGCAATGTAATGGGACAACAATTACATTACCATGTTTGGTTATATAAAAAGTGTAATGTAATCACAATGGTAATGGATTATTTCAATGACAAAAGTTAGTAATTAAATTATTGTAATGGAGATAAATGCTATCTAAATAAAAATTTAAGTTACATATTTAGATTTGAGCTTTTAAAAATATTTTCTATCAAATAATCAAATTTTATTGCAAATATAAACTATATTATTCTAATAACAACAAATATAGTAATAAAGATAAATGTTATCCACACGAAAATATTTTAAATTCAAAATTATATTTGAGATTTTTTAAATCTTTTATATCATATTTTCTAATTTTAAATTTTTTTGGGCAAAAAATCAATTGGATTATTCTGGTGGTAATAAATGTTTGTCGTAGTAAAGATAAATGTTATCCACATAACAAAATTTTAAACTCTAAATTTATATTTGAGCTTTTTTAATCTCTTCTATCCTATAATTAGGTTTTGAATTTTTTCATGGATAAAAAATACAAACTAAAATTATTTTATTTATGATAAATATTTATTGAATTAAAGATAAGTGTTAACAAGTAAAAAAAATTGATCTAAAAATTTTAATTTAAGCTTCTTTTATCTTTTAATTGAATACTTAAATTTTAAATCTAAAATATTAAATTTAAAATTTTCTCTTAATGACTTAATGATTATATCATATATTAAGATAATAAAAGAAAAAGAAATTAAGTTTCTTATCAAATGGATAAATTTTTTGCTTGCCAAGAAAAGAGAGAAAATGGATATTGAATTGAGAGGGGGAGAATTATTAGAAGTGTGTTAAAATTTGATCACAAGGATGGATCTAATCATGATTGTTTAGTAAATGTTCAAATAATTGTAATTGCATAGATAGAGGTTAATTACAATGTAATTTTGATTGCATTACAAAGTTGTAACCAAACATGGTAATGTAATCACCATTACCAATTTGATTGCATTACCACTTTGATTACATCCAACCAAACATGCCCTTAGAAGCCAACAATGCTCAACGTAACTGCAAGATCTCAAACAATCAGGTTTGGAGAACCGGTTAAGAACAGGCTTTGCAGCTTCATTTCATCAATAATAGGATTATCTGGTCAGTTTGGGTTCTGAGAGCACCTTTTTTATTGCCTGCTAAGATCTTCTGTGGTGCTAAACCACTTGACTAGTAATAAGAGAATGTCAGATTATTAATTGACCTTGGGGGTCTAACAACCCGAATACTCCAAAAGGAAATGAGAATCCAATATCAACGCTCTATGAGTCTGTGTGTTGTTTTGTGTACTTCCCTCCCTCCCTCACTCTCTCTATCTATCTATCTCTCTCTATGCTTCCCACTGTAGGCAGTGATTACTCACTCTCTCCTTGAATTTCCACTCTAGGCAACTTAGTTTATAGTCATGCAGCTTGCAGAAAAGGATCACATAGCACTGCGAAGTGCAAACAGGTATATGGAAAATCATAGCACAACATTCAGATTGCAGATTATATGAAACAAAGACATACTGGCACCTGTCTTTCACCCCTAAAAAGAAAAAAAGGAAAAACCGCTCTGATTCTTAGATCCAGGTTGAAATGCTAGAAGCTGCTTCTCAAATTATTGTGAGGTCTACTTATAACATTGTGGGATGCGATTATCACTCATTGAGGAAAAGCATCATAATCATCTCTCCCAGTTACTCATCTCTCTTTGAGAGTACAGGCAAGTGCATGTAAAAGGGAGAGTTCTCTGTAAACTGGCATATTTCAGGTAAGCATAGGCATAGCTACTTGAAGACTGAAGCTCTGAAATGAACTTAATATATTCATCAACCCATTTAGGAATCCTCTTAAAATCTACCACTATGAAGACCAAAAGGTGCTCTTCCCCCCCAAAAAAAAAAATACAAGAGGAAAATAATTTTTCAATAAAAGTAGATATGAATATGATTAAAAGAAACAACTTTATATACACATTTGCATTACCTGCCGTAATCGTGTGAGTAGGTCAAATATATGGGCATAGTTATGCATCACAGTGCCTTTCTTAACGTACCTGCGAAAAACAATTACTGACTAACACACTGATAACTTTATTTATTTTTTTCAATAAAAGAGTAATCCAAGAAAACTATCTGAACCAAGAACAGTATAAGACAGGCTGATCTCTCAAGAGTGAAATATAGATGTCAGATAGGTTACTCCATAAAGAATTCAGGAATTCTTCAAGACAAGGAAATTCATTAATGCAGGTGAATATGAACTGCTTCAAATGAGTAGGCTGTAACTGCCTACATGAGCAATAGACAAAACTTAAACATGCTTACGTGTTAAATTGGGCTTGACTTTCATTGTACAATGATTGATAGTAATCTTCTTCCTTAATATCCAAAGTATCTCGCCTTAATGAAACCTAGTAATCATGAAGCAAAATACTTGTTTCAAGAAAACAATCAAAATGGCCACAAAATTATTGATTATGGGCTTCATAAGGAGAGAACTCACGATTCTTGGGGAAGAGCAAGATCTGAAGCCCTGCCAGCTTTAGAGTACGTCTCAGCAAAATGCTCTTCAGAATTTTGTGTTTCAGCAAAATCATGGCTCTTTCACCATCCCCAGTATTTCCATGCAGCTGTATTGGTGTCGCGACATTCTTGGATATGATCAAAACAAGCAATAATGTGAATATACAAGAAGCCAAAAACAAAAAGGTTGGAAAAACAAATTAACCCCCACCCCACCCCCAAAAAAAATAAGGGCTAATATAAACCTATTTATTCATCATTAAAAAATTTGACTTAATTAATTCATTTAATAAAAGAGGTACAAAGAGAATTATTTGGGTTAGGGCCTGAAACAACCAGCAGTATGGGTCTAGCTTATTGATACGCAAAAACCAACATAAATTGGGCAAAAAGTGAGATGAATAATTATCAAATAGGGTACGTACTTTATTCCACCAGCAAAAATGCCTTACAGATTTGTGAGAACAATTTTTGCATTCTGAACTGAGAGAGGAGCATGAACGTTAGCTGACAATATTAATAGGTCAAAGCCAATGAAAATAACATTAGAGCATTGAGCCAAAAATAAAACACCAATTTGAAAAGTATGAGCCAAGTATACATTCACTGGAATCAAATCTGAAGTCAATGGACTTGGAATCCTTGCTCTGCTCCCTCATTTACCCTCTAATTTGAATGTATGAGGAAAACATTTAACGATCACTTCATATAGCTAATAATTTCTGATTTATTCACACATACACATACTCAAGCCTTCACTATAAGTGAATGATTCAAATAACAAAACTTGCTCAGAGAATTTCAAAGAACTATGTATGAATGAGAATTATTTTCTTTTCTCCTTTTCAGCCCTGATAAACAAGGTTCGTAACAAATTATTCTGCTTATATCATAACACCACACCCTTTGTTGATTTGGGAGGTAAGATGTGACACAAGTTTACCTCATGTTTCATCAATCAACATAGAGTTCAGAAGACAGTATCTAATATGTGATATGTATTTTTGGTACTTTCCTAATTGCCATGTGGAATTTTGTCATCATCAAAGAACTTGAGATATGGTACTCTATAACTAGGAAAATATTTATTTAGTTATGGAATTAAGTTAGATATGTTTATTACCCTCCGAGTCATTTAGGTGGTTCCTTCCTATTCTGTAGTTTCACAATGGCTATTAACTTTTCAGGAATAAAATAGAAACTTCGCTAGAAAAAGCTATTCAAACTCAATATCAAACTTTGATAAAATGAAACCGAAATCAACACTGTCTTTGTATTCATGGTTTCCTATTTCTGTCTTATAAAATGAAATTTCTATGTGCTACACTAATGTGGTATCAGAATATCATTGATCCATAACTAGTGCTATCATTCTTCTTATTGTACCAAGATTCTCTAATTTCACATTCAATTGGTTAAAAAATTCAAAACCCTCAGTTCCAATTTGGCCAAGAGATCAAGAAACCACCAAGCACCACTCACTCTTCTCTATTAACTATCACCAGCTAGCTCTTGTCCATCATTGAACTGCCATAACTAGGGCTGAGCACAAAAACCAGGGATCAGATCTCAAAATTGAAAGTGTGTTTGACCTTGAAATTAAAAACCTGAAACCAGTCAAACTGTTGCAAATTCTGGGCCCCAAAAATAGGCACCGGTCATAACCAGTACCTAATATTATTTATGCATTATATATATTATCCTCAGCATAAAAGTGGTATCTAGGTCGCCAGCAATTTGACTCTCCTTCTGATCTTAAGTTAAAAAGTAACATGAAGGAAACCAGTTCCCTTGATTAATATTTGAGTGTTAGATAACACAAGCTTTTTGTAAATGTTCAATCATCTTTACTTATTTGCTTGATAATCAAAACAAACTGCTACTTTTTTACATGTTCCATTTTAACATGGTTTGGTCATAATAAAAGAAGAAGGTTGCAATAGTGTATGTCATGTTCTATTATGTGTCGTATTGCATAGTGATCATTCACATCTGCATTTCCTATTCCTAGTAATTTTGACAATATCATCATTAACATTCATTATTCGCATAAAATCATGTCATTCTCGTTGAAGGTACCAAACTAGAACAGCTTGACCCCATGACCTAAAATATGACTTGCTTGATGCCCAAATTGATTGCCTTACCCCAGAATGTTTGAGCAATCAAATATGCATAAAAGGCCCAAGTTTCCTAAAAGAAGTCCTATGCAATCAATTGTAGGAAAATACAGTACCAATATGGTTTTTATATCTACAAAAGAAAGTCAGAAACCCTATTCACCAGGAGGATTGTAAGGACAATCACTAACATCACACATCTACTACAGTAGGAGAGAACAAAAGGACTTGAAGAGGACACTCGCCATCAAATTCCACGTGATTTTTCTTTTTCTCCTGGGGGCTGGGGGATTGGATGGCACTATTGCCACCCCTACACTACACACAAAGAGCTATGTCCACTCTTTTCTTAATTTCTGTAGCCGGCAAGTCAAGGGAACATTCTTTGTTGGCCCAAAGAATAATAAATGTTAAGAACATAACAACCAGTTAAGTCAAGAAAAGACATAAGGAATGGACATAGACTCCATGCTTTACCTGTAATCCAGTGTTCTACAATCACAATCTTTGCACATATAGTAAGAGTAAGGAGCAATTTGTAGAAAGCGGACCTACATATAGCAAAAATAAATAATTAGATAAGATAACGCAATTTTTTTTTTTTTTGGGGGGTTGCAAAAGATATGTATCTATTATCTGCTGCAAATATATGGAAAAGCAAGGTTTATCAACCAGAGAATAAAGTTCTCCAACACGATTCTGAAGCGGAGTACCACTCAAGGCCCACTTATAAGAAGACTCCAAAGCAAAAACTGCCCTTGCGGTATTGCTACGCCTATCTTTAATGGAGTGTGCCTACATTAACAGACAAGAGATGAAAGATAATGTCAAAGCAGAAGATCCTAATATCCTTGAATAAATGGAGCTTTTCAGGCGTTGTGAGTAAATGCAGCTTTTAGGCGTTGGGACATGATTACATATGTAGAGAGGATAAAGCATAGGACAACAAAAGATATAATTACATATACACAACGCGTTAGGTCTGGAAAAAGAAAGGGATTGAAGATAATTATATGAAGTACAGAAGAGTAAAAAGCTAGGACTCACCTCATCTAGCACAATACGCTCCCACTTTACAGAGTGCAAAATTGATTTACGCACATCTGCCTCAAAATAATCATCATCTGCCTGCTCAAATTCAGTTCCTGACCTTTTCTTGGAATTGCATGATTTACTGGTTGTCGTCTTAACAGCCTCCTGTTCATCAGTATCCACTTCATTAGACTTTTTGATAATTTGCAATAAGATTTTTCCCCTTCTTTTCTTGCTTAGATTGTTTTTCTGTCCTAACAGCATCAGGTCCACAATAATATTTGAGATGAACAGCCATCTTGCGCTCATGAAAACATTTCCCACACCATTGGCACCTCTGCTTCGGTGGCAACACTTTGCGGAAATCAGCCTCAATAGTGTTGTAAGTAGTGATTACAAAATCATACTCCGAAAATTGTAGAGAACTCTTTGCTCTCTTGGGCCCTTGATAACATAGAACCTTTGTACTTCCCTCTCTCGTGAATCGCTCAATTTCCCTCTGCCACTGATGTAGAGCAGATGCAGGACAGATTACAAGGGTGCAATTGATTTCAGGTAATGCAGAAGAAGAACTAGGCGAAAAGAAGGATTCATTAGCTCCAGCAACTGCTTGGCGAAATTCCCGTTTAGCAAGTACAAGTGCAATTGCCTGGATGGTCTTTCCCATTCCCATCTCATCAGCAAGAATTCCTCCTCTAGTAACTGATTCCTCCTGTTTCAATGCCCATGCCAGCCACTCCTTCTGAAACCTCAACAATCGGGTGACTAACTCTGAGGGTTCCTCACACACTTCATTCATGATCTCATTCTGATGTTCCAAATCAGGATCTTCCGACATATGTTTATCAATCCATCTGCTGTGTTCTTCTGCCCATATTTCCCACATTAATACTGGCTTTACTTCACCATTCTTCTTTCTTTTAATTTTCTTCTTCATTTCATTTGGATCAACAAACTCAAACCCACTAATTCCCTCAAATTTTTCAAAGCCTGACTCATCATGGACAGTCACCAATTCAACATTGACCTCTTCAATTCCATTTCCTTCCTTCTTGCAACGCTTTCTCCTGTTCCTTTTGACTTTCTTTTTTGTTCTTTTAACATTTTGGTCATCAATCTCGTCATCATCAACATAATCATCATCATCATCCAAGTAGCTGTCAGCAACATCAGGAAGCTCATTTAAATCTAACATGTCTTTGTCAATTTCGTAATCACCTACATGAAATCAGACAATTCAAGCACTGATCACAAAATGGACGTTAAATGGACATTGACCTCCATTTTCAAATTCATCAACGATGAAATGAACGTACCATCACTGCTTCCCATATCATCGGTATCAGAAGCAGAATTCTGCAGAAAATCATCTCCTCCTTCCAAGTTAGTTGATGAATCATGTTTTCCTTCGGCTGTTAGTTGTGTCAGCATGTCATCTGACTGAGAACTATTCCTTGCAGCATGCCCTATTCAATATATCAGTTAGTCAAACACATAAAACAAACTAATAAAACAAGCAAAAAGAACTAGTTCACCCACATAATAGTGGGCAGAAATTTTTGATGAAAAACTATAAACAAATAACGATCCACATCCTTATATCATAATAGGAAGCTCAACTACATTCACCCACCATCAATGTGAGCTCCTTTTTCTTTAATCCAATTAACATTGAAATTGTCAATGACCAAGGGTGACAAATTTAAACCCATATGTCCACATTGACGTGGTGCTAACGTAACTTGGGTATAAAGTCTAAACCTTTGTTCAAAATTTCCAATTAGGCAGCTCAAACTCCGTCTTTTTCCATCTCCCAACCAAAATTCTCTCTCCTAGAGCTCTGCCAATCCCCCATCAACATGGCGATAAGTTGGGTTCCCTTGAAAGGTTTAGAAAATCCTACAATCAGACTTCAAATGTGAAGTTCTTATGCTACAAAACAAATATCAAACGCACCAATGTCCTAAGATCCAAGGAGCAACTACGAAACTCGAAATTTTCCATCCCCTTTTCTTGGAATAGGGATTTGCTCAAGAGCCACGTCCACAGTGCTTGCAAGGAAAGCGAATGACAGATTAAAGATGGAAATTGGACAGAGAAAAAGAAAATACAAAAGCATTGGGCGACGAACCTGAAAGTCGGCGATTCGACCGGAGAAGCATCGGCGCTTATCGGAGAAGGAAGAGAGGAGAGAGAAATTAGGGTTTCTACTGACTAACGTTGTCAGTCCTTTCCCGCCCTTTAGAGCCGCTGCCGCTTGACTCACTGCACTGGAGTGCGAGTAGTTATAATACTAATATATATACACTTTTACTGACGTTGACAAGTCCAGACAATGTGATTAAACGACATCGTTTAGCTGCATTCGCTAAATCTTTAATTTAATTTTAAAAAAATAAAGTAGTTTTGAATCGTCTCATTGGTTGAAACGTTGGTTATGTTTCTGAGTGGAAATGGAAACGCACCTCCAGTGCTTTTAAATTTTTTGGCGATATTATATCAGTTTTTTTATCTATATTAATATAAAGAATTGTATTACAATAATAGTAAATAATTAATATAATTATGAGAAATCATACTTATTTAAACTTTTAGGATATATCTTTTGCAATAGTATCGTGACTAATGTTCAACTACTAACAATTATCACTTTTTTGTTTTTTTTTTAGATAATTGAGTTCGAAAATCTCTTAAGAACTAATTAACAAATAATAATCTACAAACATGCTCTCAAAAACACGTATGCTTTGAAAAATATCAACGTTGAATTTTTGGTAGTTTGAGTAGATAATATAATTATAAGAAACATATCTACAAAACAAATATCAAACGCACCAATGTCCTCGGATGCTCTCAAAAACCAGTCTCCAAATATTGGTAGTTTGAATTTTTGAAGAACTAACTTTGAAGTTTGAATTAAAAGTTAATTCGAACACCAAACCACCCAAGTTATTTATGGGTGAATTTTAAATTATATTATCAGACAACCAAATTAATTGTTTAACTATATCATTCCAATTTTATCGTATGTATCGGAGGAGACAATTGTTTGACTATATGAAACAAATAGTTTTGTTCCTAACAATTATGTCTTCATAAAATTCTTCAAAAAGCTATGACAGATCCTGTAATGATATGTTCACCACATCGCATCTTGAGCGTTCGGAAAGGCAAAAGTAGCAGCGATCTCGAGTATAAGTACTTAATTAATAGTAATACTGATATTACGGAGCCCAAACCAAAAAGCCAATAATTCACTCTAAAGATTCCGAAAAATTCAACAGTAAGAAGAAATAACAGTATATAAGAACTGAAGAAGTGGGACACAATTTTCCCAAACCTAAGACCATGTATAATCAGAAAAACCTATTAGAGTTGCATACTTTCCTGCCCCCAACCCCCCCAATGCACCTCTAACCTACAGCTCCACTCTCCTATGATAGTATCATCATTCATACAAGTCTTCAAAAAGTCCCTGGAAAGATGAAGGAAAACCCCAAATAAAATAGCTGCAATCATCACAAACAGGTGCAAATTTGGGACAGGAGAGTTCCAACTATGGAACTACTTGCTTTTACATTCAACACACAAGCCAGAGCGGTTGTTGCAACTCTCTTGCTTTCTCCCCTCTTCGGTTTTGGCTTCTCATATCCAGCCCGCTTCTAAACATCAAACTGGGAGCCATAGTTGTCACCTACAGTGATTCAATATTGATGGCACAACAGTCTTCAATGATTCACAAGCTTTCGTCAAATCAGATTCGGAATGCCCAGCAGATATAAACAATCTAATTCCCACGGGTAAGGGGCATTTATCAAGCGTTGACCTCTTAGAAACCACCACAAAAACATTATGCTCCCTCAACAGCTGCATAGGGAAACACAACTGTGAGCTCAGGAATGATATGTTTTTCACTTCAAAAGAATAAAAGGTGCAATGAGCAACAGACCTGATCAGCAATATCTTCAAGCAACTGTAGGTCACTCTTCAGGGAACCTGAGGACTCCTTCAATTTCAGGAAAACTATGGGTGAATGAGGGTTGCTTACAACTTCTAGTCCTTGCAAACTGGACAAACCTGCAGTTGTTGAATTGTTACAATTACTACAGACAAGATGCTGATACAACAGTATATCATGCAAGGAGCTTGAATGAACACAACCATGTCGACAAAAAGTTAGGGAAATGGTGCAGATAATTTGACAAATTTAATGGGGCAGAGGCACAATTAGTATGCAATTGCTACCAATTAGAATTGGGAATGCCTAGCCTGACACAATAACATGACCCAAACCCAACCTGAAATTACCCTAAATAGCTCGAATATGATACAAACTGAACCAATTTTGGCCCAAAGTTCACATAATTGACCATTTAATGTGAAATCACGTTATTTTCTATTTTTGACTAAATCTAAGCTATTTTCAAGATCAAAATGAGATTGACTCAATTATTTAGGAGGTCGACCTGAACCAACCTGTTTGCCTGCTATAAATTACCAATGTGAGAAAAGTCAGGCTTTACCTTGAGTGTATAAATATCTGCAGCCTTCTCGGTATCTTATAGGCATAATGAATATCTAAACTTTATTCCATGCAAAGACCTAGGCAACACCATATCAAAACAATATCCCCGCTCCCTCCCTAGTCACCTTGGGACGACAAAAACTTTTTGTTTTCGGCTAATAGAGGAATTTGAAACATACCCGCCCATAGTAACGCCACATTCTCCTTCAACTTTGTGATCAGATTAGGATTTTCTTCAAGGACATCAATAGCAGATATTGCGGCACTGGCTAGATATGGAGGCAATGAGGCAGAAAAAACATAACCAGAGCTGCTCAGACGCTGCAACAGAACAGCACACGAAGGGATTAAAAGAGATAGAGGGATGAAGAGATATCATTAACATTAGAAAAAATCATACACAAAATAATTTAGAATTATTTGGCCTAGACTATATACTTTCTGTTCAACCTAACACAGCTCATAAGAGAAAAATGCTTCATTTCAACGCCACTATTGTGACTATGTCCCTCACCTGGTGATCAATGACCCTTGCACTTCCTGTGCAGAATCCTCCTTCTGCAGCTAAGGCATGACCCATTGCGGCAGTTACAATATCAATCTTCTCAATCTGCAAAACCATTTCCCAGTAAGAAATGAATAGAGATGAAAGAATGAAGTAAAAAATACAAAGCCTACATACAGGAACCCCACAGTACTCGGTGAGACCTCTTCCTGAATGACCAAGAACGCCAAATGAGTTGCTCTCATCCATCAAAAGGCGAAACCGATATTTTTCCTTGAGTGTAATAACCTCATCCAATGGAGCAATTTGACCTGAATTCTGCGTATAACAGAAGAAAAGTTACCTCTTTGGTAAGATAAACAGAAAAAGGAAACACAAGAAACATAAGATATTTTCAGTTACTCTGCTGAAATATCTATTTAAGAAGCAAGGCAGCTCAGAATTTGCGCTTTACATCCCTTAGCCTTCCATGATATGCATATATATGTAAATTCCTAACCAGACAACAGCTAAAAGTAATGGAAATATAGTAGAAATAGAACATAACAACAACTTCTGGTGATTGTTTTATCTATCAGGGAAGTTTCAAAAACCAGCTTCTATGGTCAGCACCCCCTCCCCCAAAACACACACACACACACACACCCACAGAGGATAAAAATAAAAACGAACTTTCAATTCGTCCCTTAGGACGTCAGGATTCAAGGATTGGTCTCCAGACATGTAGAGCCATTTGTCATAACGACCAATTAGGGTACCAGTGAAACCAGCAATTTTAACAGAGAATAGCATCAACAACATTTTACAATTGTACCTATAATAGGAGCTAAAGAAACCAAAGAAACATGAAAAATTTGAACATAAAACACCGAGTTAACTTCCAGCCTATAGTAAGCAATGATACAGGGTCCTCCAAGGGAATATTATTTACAGCCATGCTAAGAATGGATGCATTAGGGTATTTCTGGGTTACCTATCATACTAGGAAGATGATACCTCAAGTACCATGTCAATTAAGTCATTCATATGTATTTGATGAGCATGGAAATAACACTAGAGAGTTGAATAAACACATTTAAAGGAAACAGGAAGCTAAGATAGAAGGGAACGGACAAGTGCATAACTCAATAACAGCAGAATGCCAGAACCAAGAGATGAAAAGATTTCTGTAAAACCAACAGGCAAGTAGGCCTTATTTCAATCTATAGAAGTGATTGATGACCAATACATAATTCTAAACCACAGTTACCAGGAATGCTGCTCATATTGGGAAGATGGAATGCAGTACAGAAAAGCGGAATGCCGTCAATTTCAAATTTAAAAGGATTTTAGCTCTTGCTTCCATAGGTGGGTCTTCGTGCGGAGAAAAACAGGCAGCTGAATAAGGGGATCTCTGTCTACAGCTAATTTCTTGGAATTCTTTTTTTCTGTTTTGCCGCACGATTAATAACTGCTTGCAAAGTCTGCTTGCTGCATCCTTGTCCTCCATTTTGTTATTTTCAATAAATTAATGTATAAAGTATCTCTTCATTATTCACATGTTTAAAAAAATCAGAGAAAAGAAAGGAAAGGAAAAAAATGAGGTAGTTGAATGCTCCACATAAAGAGGTATTTCCTTTTTTTCGAGGGGAGGGGACTGTGAAAGGAGGCACAAATGCAGAAAGTATTACAAGGGGCTTCTAGTACCAACACATGATACTTTAGATAGCTAACGGCCAAACGAAGGTGGTTAAAACAAAACTGATAATGCTTGCAAATCATGTAGACTGGAACCCAGAACAGAGCAAGGATAGAGCAACCTTGAAAAACTAAACAATTCAACATTTCTCTTGACTACAAAGGAGCATCCTACAATGGGGAGAAAGAGTGTTATGGCAACTAATTTAAATAGGCAGCAGTGATCAGGAACCATATTTGATGAATTTAACATTTGTTTGAGGTTCACTATCCCATATGGGTAGTATAGGTACAATGATGTTTCAAGGGGAAACGGCAAAGTTTTTTCTTTGGTTAGACCGGATGCACCGAAACTGCAACTAGTGGAATACCTGATACACAGCTTCAATAACAATGTATCGTCGAATCTGCTTAGCTCGCTTTTTTCCACAGTAATCTTCTCCAAAACACTCTGTAGAGATGCCATGTCATTGTGCTTGAAGAACACAATCGTGCTTCGTGAGAGATGGAGCCCATTTTGAATGCCCCAGTGTACACCTTCATCCCTGGAAGAGCATCCAATAAATGGATTTGAATCAGAAAATGATTTTGCATACTCATCAAAGACCTTGCAACTCTTTTTGGTGGCATAAAAACAAAGTTTTAGTTAAACCGCCTCACATATTGATGACATTTAACTTTCTCCTCCTTTTTGGGTGGGGGACAGGGCCATCCCCATGTGAGGCTAGAGGGTAAGGGTAAGGCACATTTGCAAGTGGGAAGAAGAGTGAAGGGAGCCCTACAAGTCATTATGGAATTCAAACCCTGACATTCCCCATGGAAGGTGAGTTCTCTACCATTTTGCCAAAAGTATAACCTAATTAATGATATTAACTTAAGACCACCATAAGCTAAGGATACGAGAGAAGGTAGCCCAATGCAAATTTTTAATAAAGAGAAACATCAAATGACTGCTAAAACACCTCTAGTTCTAAGTTGATCAATTGGAGAGTAAAGAGTAGGTTAAAGTTACTAATACTTACACAACAATAATATCGCCTTTCTTACAGAAAGCTGGGATAGCACTGAAATTGGTGGAGAGTCCATATGAGTAAAGTATTGAATCTGGAGTTCCTAAAAACTTCGCAATTCTAGCCTCGCAGTCAAGATGGACATCTACAATCACAGTAGCAATGAACAATGGTTAGAAACAAAGAGAACAGACAATCTCAAGAAAGAATGACCAAATCCCAATCACAATGAATGCCAACTCTCACCAATAGTTCCATAAAACCCACGAGGACCACAAGAACCAACACCATATTTCTCTAAAGAGGAAGTACAAGAATCCTGCAACAAAAGTTAGTGAGATTTGCTAATACGCAGGTTTTCAATATATGATTTACATGTGTGACAGTGTGAGATTGAACTCACAAGTAATTTTTATGTCCAATAAGCCCCAGATAATTTGCCGATGCAAAGTTGACAACTTCCTTTCCATTGATAATTGTGTGTGGCCCAGCAGAACTGCATATAAAGCAATGAATTATGAACATAAAAACTAATAAATAAATCTATCTGACATAGCCTTTTCTTTGAATGACAAATTACTGTCAATCATTTTATGACTTTATGCTTACATTCACGCACATATGACTGGAAGTAGTTCTGACCAACTACTGATTATACAATGTATAAGTAGATTTAGGAAATAAAAAATCACTAATTCCTATTGCAGCAAAGGTAACATTAGCCGAGAAGATATGCTTCCCGAGCGAGAATAATAATGTCCTTTAAAGAAGAAAAAGAGCATATAATAACAAAAGCATGCAACAAGTATTGCGAAGTGGAAACTCTTGTTACAGGATAAGAGCAGCCAGTTCCACCTTTCTAGCTGTGGAGGCTCACGCTGCATCTCTCCAGGGAGAACTGGAATAAGTGGTTCTGGAGTCCATTCATCACACAGTTCGTCTATTTCCTATAAAAAACATAATGTTAAGGGATTTTCATAAAATAAGTCGTGAGAAATTGAAAATAAGCTGCCTAAACACCTTAAGTTTACCACAGAACAATCACATAAAATTGCTTATACCAACTCCAGAAGTTAGGGAGAAACGCAATAAAGAGCATATGAAGAATTTAGACCCACAAACCAGAAGAAGTTGGACAAACATCTATGCCCTAAGATACATACTTTTCAAATATCCCACAAATCACAAAAATAAACAATGTATATGCTCTGACTTGAATATCCAAAGATGACTCACACAGTCAAAAACAAATAATCTTGGTTAAATATTTTCAAGAAAATTCACATAGTCAAATACGATACTATTGTTCTCAGACGCATAGTTCACCATCGCAATTGTTCTCTAGATGTGATAAGCTACATAAGCTAGCAACACATATACATAATCAATCCATCCCTCATTTAAATAAACAGCCATTGTCACAAGGACCAGTTTCACCTTGCAATTTACAAGAATGTGTGGAGTTACATGCTGCTAATACCTTCATAGATAAACAAGAAACATACCATGAAATAGCATCACAGCAGAGCAACATAATTATAAGAGGTCAGAATATCCTGATAGAAGACAAGATTTTTCAGAAGCAGTCGATGGCTGAGAGTAATCTGACCAACCTTATCTGTCAATGGTCTCTTTGGAGGCTTATAACTTTTCTGTGATAGTAGATAAAGGATTACCACGAAAAGAAGGCCTTCCACAAACAGATGACCTTCAATGAAACAGGAAAAATAATTATACAAAACCCCACAAAAGAGAGATATATCGTGCCGAAATAGGATGAAAAAGATGCAAGCAAATACCCCCTATATTCACTCCAAATACATCAGCACGGGCGAAGGGAGCTTCAAATGCCAATGACACCCAGTCTACTGCAGCTTGCAGTACATTAGTGACAGATTCCATTCCTGGAATATTACCAGTCGACATGCATATAATGCTCTCCTTGTTAACAGAAAAATATTCAATAACCGCTGCGATTGAGTAGAGAACTCTGAATCCCTTCTTTTACCACATCCAGTTAAATGAGCTCAGATCCGCATGCAGATTCACTTACTGATCATATAACTCCGTGAAAGTCTTTGCCTAATAGGATAGGACGATTTAAAATTATAGTACACCAAGCATATCTCAATCACAGCAAATACAATCAAGAGTTAAAGAATGTAAACATCAACTGCATATCCCAAAAGCATAAATAGGCAACAATTCCCCTTCTATCTAGTATTTTCACATTTAAAACAAACCTATCTTCAAATAATATGACTGTTGAATAGGGGCTCTGTCGCCTAAAATCCTCTGAAACCATATCATATCATAATTTGGGCGAATAGTAGAGCTCAATCATTAGCCATCCCACTTAAACATCTTAAATTAGCATTTCATTTACTACTGCAATAAAAGTTCAATTTTCTTGCAAGCAACCAAAGCTGCAGAGAAAGCTTATTCAAAAATAAAAAGGAAAAAATAACCTCCACCAAATAAACCCATCTCAATTCCAGAACCAAATTTAACCAATCAATAATGTTCAGGGAAAGGCATAAACTTGTAATTTCGGTTGATCTTAATTTGGAATGCAGATGGGCAATTATGAAATCTACTAACAAAAACTGGAAGAAAGACTAATGCACAGAAATTCTCAAACACAAATCGTAATAAATTACAGTGAGTTTAGCATCAAATGGCGAAGACAACGAATCAGATCGACAGGGAGTGGAAAATGACCAAAAACATCGATGAGATCAGAGCTTGGGTGCTCACCTGGCGTCGACGAGGTAGTCGCAGTATGCAATCACGAGAGAGAGAGAGGGAGACAAAGAGGGCGAGATGACCAGCAAAAGACACGAGAGTCCGAGCTGAAAATTATGAAGCAGAAGAAGAAGAAGAAGAAGAAGAAGAGACGGAGGATGGATGAGCTGGGGTTTTCTCTTCCTTGGTCAAAATTTTGATGCCAGAAAAGTAAATCAAATATCCCACAACCATGACGTCACCTGCGCTACGCTATGACTATTGGTGATTAAAAAGGAAAATAAAAAAGGAAAAAGAAAAGTAAATCAATCAGGGTATTTTTTTTAACCCATTTGAAGTTAGATAAAAATTATTTTTTAGTTTGATTTTCTGTTTATTTTTCTTCGTTTTTAGTTTTTCCAATTCGTTTATGTTCATTTATATATTTTTTGATTTATTTTTGTTCATTTGTATTTATTTATGTTCTTTTTATTCAATTATATTCTTTTTTGTCTTTCTTTGTTACTCATTTATGTTTGTTATGTTCTTTTTATTCATTTTTTTCTATTTCTATTTCTCTGAAATATTTTATATAACGTCGAACACGCCCTTCTCACCAAGCATTAGGGATTAGAACTTAAGATATAAATGTTTAAGTTTCCACCCTCTTTTCCGTCACCAAACACCACAACTCTCATAAACCGAAGCAGACCTTGACACTCAAGCCAAACTCAGACCCACGAGTTCAAAATGTTTTGGCCGACAATAAACTTCAAAGATTACGTAGGTGAGGACTATATAGATGGACCATCTTTAATTTATCCAATATTATTCTTTTTAATTGTCATCCATCTCTAACAAGAAACATGTAAAAGAATGGATTTTTAAACTGCAATAATAGGAACTTTCAAAATTTAAAATCCATTCTTACTGATAGATATTAATCACATTCTAATTATAAATTTTAAACATAAAAAAATTAAATATTTGATATATATATATATATATATATATATATATATATATATATATATATATATATATATAAGGCAATGAATTTAAGGAGTGCATGCATAAGACAAAGTAAGAAAAGTTTTATAATATGATATAGAAGATAAACTATTACAATATAGTGTAGTACATAACATAACCCTCTCTCTCTCTCTCTCTTTAGTACACATAGATATCTAAAAGAGAGATTTTTATTGATACATGGCCTTATTTCACACTGCCATTAGCTTCAACATACACCCCTATATGTATTAAGAAAACAGCCAATTAACTACTTAATCAGATTTCAACCTCAGCTTTCTTGAACCTAACAAGAAGAGGCTCATCGTGAATACCCAAAAGCCTCCTTCCATCCTCCTCAATAAACACCCCCAAATCCCCACAAACCACTCCATACACACCAGGGCAGTACACAATCTTATAAACATTATCAAACCCAACCATCTCAACCTTCTCTATCTTAAACCAATCACTCACCGCCTCGCCATCCCCGAGGACGCCCCGGTCCCCACGTAGAGCCTTCCGGTGGACTCGTCGGGCGTAAGCCGCCACGCTGAGGACATCATGCACAATGTGAAAGCCCTGAAGTCAATGTTGAGGTTGGAGGACAGAAAGATGGGCTCTTGTTTGGAGTTCATGGGGTGGAACTTTGCTGGGAGGCCACGGGAGAGCTCGCTGCCCTCTTGGCCAACGTAGGGAGGACAGGAAAACGAGCCGTTTTTGGAGGCTAAGGCTAGCCCCCGCCGAAGCCTCGCCTCAGAGGGAGGATGTAGTACCGCAGGCTGGCTCCGAGCAGCTCGCCATCGGTGTCTCTGGGGGCGGTGTCCGCACCGGAGGTGGTGGTGGAGAGAGGAGAGAGAAAGACCAGGAGGAGAACGAGGTTGGTGGCAGCAGCTGGGAGTGGAAACTTGGGAGCCATTTTTTATGGTTTTGGATTGATTTTCTTGTGTTTAGTTGGATTGTTTGGACAAGTAACAACGGATGCATGCATATATATATAGCTATTTGTAGAAGGTGGGTGAAGGATTTTAATTTTTGTTTTTTTGGGGGTTCTCTAGAAATGCATGTGTATATAAATAATTATAGTAACTAGTGCATATAATTAAGAGTTAATATATAATTAATTAACAGATAGAGAAAAGACTATGAGAGTACGAGACAAGTTTAGTTTATTTAATCGTTTAATATCTTTATATATTTGACATGGTTGTGTCTAGTAGTCATTATTGTAATATTTAACAGATTAAATTTTATCTTATTTATTTAGTTGATCGAATATTATTTCTAATAGCTGCTTCATATTACGTCTTCTTTTTGAATTTTATCGAATTAAAGATTAAAAATATAATATGTAGTACTCCTCATCTTGGATTACTCTTTCTCTGATCTCTAATTTTATAATCATTTTACAATATTATTTATTACATTTTTTATTGTGGCATGCTACGTGCTGCCCTCTACAATTTGTGATATGCATTACTGTATTACATATAGTAAGATGCTGCAGAAGGATGTTTGGTTTCGTTTGATATATAGCAATCTGAATACTTTTATTTAACTAAAATATATCTCTAGATTTCTCTAAGTAAAATCCACGATAAAAATTATTGTTGTCTCGATATAAATTTGATATATATGTCTAACTAAAATTAAATAATACTCCACTAGTAGCTAGTACATTGTACAAGGGTGGAAATGGAAAGTATTAGCAGCCTTAAAAATAGAATATTAAATTTCTACTAGTTTGTTTATAATTTATAATTGTTTTTGATAGCATAAGCAGCAGCCAGCCACGTCTCCTGTTCTTATCTTAGCCCAAGGGGCTGAATTAAAGTAGTCTGCATTTCAATCTCTTCTTTTTATATTCTAATTTCCAGTAATAACACTCATCCGTCCTTCCATGAGCATGAAGGTTTATAAATTTTGAAATATTTCCGAAAGCATATACTTTTAAGAGAGAGAAAAAAGATTAGGCCTACAAAACCGACCCCTATTTCATTGTTCGTCCAACCATCTTGTGACATATGACGAAAAGTATGTACTGCCGAGAACATATAAGATATTCTAATGAAGGTTCAATGACTCGAATCAATGAAGCTCTACTCCACCGCCTTTTTACCACCTTTTTATATCACAGAATATATATATTTTTTATTATTATATTGTTTTGGATCTTCAATTTTATTATAGTCGAGCTATTGATAACCTATAAAAAAATATAGCTCAACCGTAAGAAATTTTCTCCATTAACAAAACCCAAAGTGAAAATTTTGATTAAGGTGGTATATTATTCGATAAACATCATATCATAAAGATATTGTTGAGTCATATATTTTAAATATTTGGAATGTAGTTGTGATGACATGAAAACAGCTTAGCCTTGAGAAAACTGAAATGCATGGACGGGCCAACAGTGAAATTGGAGGCTTTTCGTGGCCCAATTGGTTATAGTGGGGTATACCTAATTGGGCGTAAGAAGTTAAAGAGTATATAGATACTTGGCCTTCTTATTTAAACTTAAATATAAATTAGCTTACATAATTCTGAAGTTTATGAATTTTATCACTCACACACACTCCGACCAAATTTTGCACATTGAACAAATTAAATATCTACTTAAAATAAAGACTGTACCTTTTAATTTAATTATGTTAAAATGATTACAGTAGTTTTCTTAAATTAATTTTTTTTTTTAAAAAATGTGTCAAAAGTCAATTAAACCAATTTATGGTATATGAAAATAAATGAAAATAATTCCTTCATTTTTTAATACTTGTGGTTTTAGGTCTTTAAATTTAAAGATCAAATTATTTTAAATTTTTTATTAATAAATAAAAATAATAATAATAATAAATTAATCATTAAAATTAATGTAAATGGAGAAAAATGTGGAAATTAGTAATCGATGACGTTAAGAACGCATACATTTCATTACTCAATACGCAATTTATTGATATATAATTAAGAGGGCAATAGTAATGTTTTTATACACCCACAAACCACAAAATCAAAGCATTTTTAAAGATATTTTGTTGGGGTAGCCTTCTTGAAGATAACCAAGAGAGGCTGGTCAGCAAAACCCAACAATCTCCTTCCATCTTTCTCAACAAAAACACCAACATCCCCACACATGACCTTACAGAAGTTGCAAACACTTGGGCAAAACACTATCTTATAATCATACTTCCCAGTCCCCGCCTTCTCTATCTTGAACCAGTTGCTCACCGTCTTCACCCCGGGATTCCCGACAACCCCCGATCCCCACCAGCCGCCTTCCGGTCTCCTCCTCGATGCTCAGCCGCCACCCCGTGGAGGTGACGCAGGTGCTGGAGGCGTCAAACACAAAGTTCAGGTCAGAGGAGACAGGAATGAGCTTTTGTTTGGGCTGCACTGGGAAGAGTTTAACGGGTAGGCCCCTGTTGACTTCGTGCAACTCCTGCCCCACGTAGAGAGGGCATGATGCGCTGTCGTTTTTGGGTAGGAGGGTTAGGCCGCCCCTCGGCCGCGGACTACGGGGAGGATGTAGTAGTTGGTGTTGGCTTGGACTGGGTGGCCATCGATGTCCAGCACGGCGGTTGTGGCGGTGGCGGTGGTGGGAGGGGAGAGAAAGAGAAGGAGGACGAGAGTGGCGAGCGGGAGGAGGAAGTGGAGGCTCATTTTTGTTGGAGTTTCTTCTTGTTTGGGATGTTGACTTGAAAGGAGAAAGCAAGTTGGGGAGCTGATGGTGCGGGAAGAGGTGTATTTATAAAGATCAAGTTGGGGGTCCAAATGTGGAAAGATTGGAGGAATTCTACATCAATTATGAAACACAAGTGATCATGGCATGTTATCACCATGCATCATCCAAGTTTGACCATTATATACCATTATTTTTTTATATTTTTCTCTTGTTTTTTGTTTTAATCTTTTATATAATATGGAGTATTTTATTAGAGTTGAATTTGATTAAGGTTATAAATTTTTTTACAAAATTTTATATTTCTTTCAAAAAAAATGGAAAGTTTTATATTAAATATTGTTTCTTTAAAAATTTATATTAGTTAAGTAGAATAATTTTATATAGTTATTGCGTAAGATAAGCTTAGGGGCATTGACTGTTCAAGGGTACGGACTTTATTAGGGATCAATATTATGATGAAGTCTACTTCACGTTATGCATTTAATTATCATGTACTGTATTAATTAATGAATAATTGAAGATTAGTTGGTCAATGTAGAGGAAAAAGTCAAAAGTAGATCCTTGAGTTATACCAAGGCAGGCAGCCACATCCCACTGATCCATAGCATAGGCACGTTCCTTGTAAAACTCGCTTTTGAATGATCTACGTGATGACGTTTTTTTTTTTTTTTTTTGTATTTAAAGCAGATCCACCGCCGGATTATATAGTATTTAAATGTTGAAGATTTGTTTCCCTTCAAAAAAAAAAAATGTTCAAAGATTTTTAAAATTTTAAGGTCTGAGATAAAGCTTATCGCTAGCAAAATTTTTACCATTCGGCAAAAAGAATTTATTTATAAATTTTTTTGTTTGAATATTAAATTAGAACATAAGTTTTTTTAATTTAATTTAATTTAAATCTAATTTTTTATTAGAATTATCCAACCTGAAAAAAATTCTGAATTTTAGATATTCACTTATTTGTTCAATTTGATTTTAGTTTAACCCAAATTTTTATCAAACACTGTATAAAACTATATAACTTTGACCAAAATAAAACCTTTCTTTAATCTTTGGTTTCCGGGTGATGATAAAAGAGTAAAATGTACGAGAAGATATAAAAAGTCATCTTATATTGTAGTATTAACCAAATTAAATAATAATGATAATAAGCATACATCTTATATTGTAGTATTAACATAATATAATAAGGGTGATGATATATGTTTTGTATGAAAACACTTTGAAAATGTATTGTCTTAATTCATATTAATATATTTTATGATCTAAAATTACTATTTTTTTAAATAATTATGATTAATTATGAAGGTAAAGCTTTATTAATAGTTGGTTATGCCAACAAGTAGCAAATGACATCCTAATCGGATCAATCCTACCTATTAGGTGTATCATACACATAATTTTACAAATATAAAAAATGATGGATAAAATAATAATTTTACATAATTTATAAGTTATAATACAATTTTACTATTCAATCATATCATTCTTTTTTATTGCATGACATCCTAAGACATTTAAAGTGTGTCTTATACAAGACACGTAACAATATGTCGATGTGGGACCACATCCCACTTTTATAACTTCAACGGATCGAACACAATTAGACGAGTCAACTAAATGAAATCTTAAAGAGGATCAACTTAAGAAAAATTTTTGGTGAATTTGAACTCAAATAAGCCCCAAAACTTATTAACTGACTTAAACACGATCTACTTAACTCAATGATTTTAAATCATATACCTTCTCCAAATACAAGTTGTATTGTATTAGTTAAACTATGCAATACTTGATCAACATCTTTTATTCCCTGCCTTGGAGCTCGAGCTTCTGCAAGCCTCGTGATCGAGTTGACCTGATAGAGTGGAACCGTTTGTTCTATAAATTCATATTCCCTAACTCACCCCACACCCCCAAGCTCCACTGCTGTCTACTCTCTCTCATCCAAGTCAACCTTACTGTTACTAATAGCAAAAATGAGTCCTCAATACTTCCTCCTCCTCCTCCTCTTCCTCTCTCCTCCCACCACCACCGCCACCACCCAAACCACCGTCCTAGACATCGATGGCCACCCACTCCGAGCAAACACCAACTACTATATCCTCCCCGTCATCCGAGGTGGCGGCCTAACCATGCTACCCAAAAACAAGACCGCATCATGCCCTCTTTACGTTGGCCAAGAGACCCACGAAGTCTCCAACGGCCTCCCCTCAAACTCCTCCCCTCAACCCCAAACAGAAATACATTTGAGTCTCCTCGGACCTCAACATCGTGTTCGACGCAGCCACCGTCTGTGTCCAATCCACAGCGTGGGAGGTGGCCTTCGACGAGGCCACCGGAACACGGCACATAGCCACCGGAGGAGACGTCGGGAACCCCGGGGTGGAGACACTTGGCAGCTGGTTCAACATACAGAAGGCGGGGACAGGAAGGTTTCATTATAAGATAGGATTTTGCCCGGGTGTTTGCCCCTTTTGTACCGTGCTTTGTGGGGATGTCGGTGTTCTTTTTGAAGAGGGTTCCAAGAGATTGTTGGGTTTAACTCAGAAGCCTCTTCTGGTCATGTTCAAAAACTCTAATCCCCGACAAAATCTCATTTTCTCCATAATAATATGCATCATATGCTATATATTAACCGCGGGTTGAATGGTTTGAACAACTATATCTGGACTATTTGCTACTACTATTTAAATACTTCATTAGCTCGTATGAATAAAAGATACAAATTATACTATATATCCAGGTCTATAAACCTAGTTATCATATACGGTATTTTATTTTAAAATTTTAAAATTCATTTCTTATTTTTATGCTCATCCTTTCCAAAAAGAGTAGATTTATTTCCCAAATTGTATCATGATAACGGTCAATAAACTTGGATACATGGTATATAAGTATTCATAATAGATGGATAAATTTCACATCTGACTTTTCCCATCAGTGATCCATGCCATTATATACGTGCAAGTAACTTGCTTGCTAGCATAAGCCATCTCCCTACATATAGATTAAATCAAAAAATTAAAGTTACATTTATGTCATAAATTTTTGGTCAGTGCGTCACTATTCCATTACTCAAATATGACAAATAGCATGCCCTGGGAGTTGAACCCCAGAGACGTGCAACAGGCAATGTTGATATCAGCCAGGCAAATGTTCGATACATATAAGAGTATAAAGTTTGATTTTAGTTTGTATATCAAAAATGTAAGATATGTATATGAAATTTCAGTAACTATCATAGATGTAATGACGAATTAAATATTATTGGCATAATTTAAAGCACAAATTCGGGCTAATAGAAATATGGGAGATTGAATCAACAAATTTTTGTGATAAAACAAATGCACTTGACCAAAATTAATTATAGGAAGTTCATTTATTTATCAGACTTAATACATGAATATGGGTTAAGCACACAATAATCTCAAGCAACAAGTCTTGATCTAAATGTGATTATTTTGAGAATGATAAATATAACTAGGCCTTCTTGAACCTAACCAAGAGAGGCTTGTCACTAAAAGCCAATAATCTCCTCCCATCTTCCCCATCAAAAACACCGAGCTGCCCACAAAACAACCTACAACGAGGGCAAACATCTGGGCAATACACTATCATATAATCTCTCTCCCCTGTCTCTGCCTTCTCTATCTGGAACCAGTTGCCTAGCGTCCCCACCCCGGGGTTCCCACGGGCGCCACCGATCCCGACCAACCGCCTCCTGGTGGCCTCGTCGAACGTCAGGCTCCACACGGTGGAGGTGACGCAGATGCTGCTCGCGTCGAACTTGATGTTGAGGTCAGAGGATAGAGAAATCTACTTTTGTTTGGGGTTGCCTGGGAACAGCTTCAGAGGGAGGCCGTTTGAGACTTCGTGGAACTCCTGACCCACGTAGACAGGGCATGATGAGGTTTCGTTCTTGGAGAGGAGGCAAAGGCCCCCGCCTTGGCCGCGGATCACGGGGAGGATGTGGTAGTTAGTGTTTGCTCGGAGTCGGTGGCCGTCAATGTCCAGCACCACGGTGTTGGTGGCGGTGCTGGTGGTGGGAGAGAGGTGGAAGAGGAGGAGGAGGATGGTAGCAGATGGGAGGAGAATGTGAGGACTCATTTTTGTCGGAAGTTTTTCAAAGGTTGACTTTGAGAGAAAGAGAGAAACAAGAGGGAACAGTTTGGCTTGGGAAGGAGGAAGGCACATGAGGGAGAAACTTATAGGGATAGGTTCATCCATTAACACCTTACAGCATGAGAAAAAAATGTTTAATTAAGTGCAAATCAAAGGTGAAATAATAATTAAAATTATCGGGCATTCATAATTTAAATAGGATTTGACTAAATATAAATTTAGAATGTCACACTAAATACTTATTAATTTGAAAAAGACTTACATATAAGATTTTCTCCGGTTCCATATAATATGTCAAGAAATATAAAATTTATACTTCCTCTATCTCATATAGTTATATATATATTATAGGAGATCCATTTCATATTATTGTCAAAAATATATATTTTCATAATTACATTATATTGTCAAAAATATCATTTGCATCTATTTTGATAATGTACGTATGATTCTCATCATTTAGGATTTTTAATCCTCGTTCAAGAAGTAAAATGTACGGGACAACTAATTTTCTTGACCTAATAACTTAAGTAAAGAACATCTTAATACATAGGGAAGGAAACTCCTAGCTTGTACCCTTAATTAATTTGATCAAACCCACATTAATTTCCTAAATAACAAGCAAAATTAAAGTATAATAATAGTAAACCTCACTTTTATTTATGCATTTCATTATTGATCAAGAAACATTAATTTGATACCAAAGTAGGTAGGTACACATATATTAGCAAGTTTAATAATTAATCAAGCTTTCTTGAACATAACCAGAAGAGGCTGGTCCGTTTGAGTTAAACCCAGGAGTCTCCTCCCATCTTGCTCAACAAAGGCACCCACTTCCCCGCAGAACGGCCTACAAAGGTCGCAAACACTTGGGCAGAACACTATCTTATAATCAAACCTCCCCGTCCCTGCCTTGTGTATGTTGAACCAGTTGCTCAGCGTCCCCGCCCCGGGGTTCCCCACCGTCCCTCCGGTTCCTATGAGCCGCCTTTCGGTCCCCTCCTCCCTCGTCACCCGCCACCCCCGTCGACTGTACAGATGCTGGCGGCGTCAAACACTACGTTCAGGTCGGAGGAGAGATAAATAAGCTTTCCCTTAGGGTTCACTGGGAAGAACTTCACAGGGAGGCCATTTGAGACTTCGAGGAAGTCCTGGCCCACGTAGAGAGGGCATAACGTGGTGCTGTTTTTGGACAGTAGGGTTAAGCCACCGCCTCTGCCGCGGACTACAGGGATGATGTAGTAGCTTGTGTTCGTTCGGAGTGGGTTGCCGTCGATGTCTAGCACCGCAGTTGTGGCGGCAGCAGTTGATGGTGGGGAGAGAATGAGGAGGAGGAGGAGGAGGGGGCCCGGCGGAAGGAGGTAGTGAGGACTCATTTTTGTTGGAGCTCCTCCTTGATGGTGGGGAAGTGTTTTACTTATAGGATGTAATTAAGATAACTATATTATACCTTTAGAGTATGTACTTATATATATATATATATATATATATATATATATATATATATATTACCTTGAATCTGAATTAGATATAAAATATTAGATTTTTTATTAAAATAAATTGTATTTTGGGGTATTGGATGTTTTTATATCAAATTATAAAGTTGACGGATCATACATCGTACTTCAAGGGTGATTTTCTTTTTAAACTATGACCTATTTAGGGGCCGACAATTCGGTTGTTTTATGATGTGTAAATGTGAGAATAAATAATTTAGTGAGGTGTAGCGCATGTTAATTATCCTTTTCTTAACTTGACGTCCCTAAATAGGTGGTGGTTTAGGGAAAAAAAACACCTTCCAAGTATGGTGTATGGTCGATCAACTTTATAATTTGGTATATAAACGTCCAATACCCTTAAAGTATAATTTATTTTAATCCAAAACCCTCAAATAAATTATTAGAGAGTCAATATAAAAATAAGGACACAAAAAAATTAACAGTATTATTTTCTTTCACGCCACAAAATAGTAAACATATGAATCATATGCTATATGTAAATTGCAAGTAGGGGGTACTTGAAGCACAAAAAGTCTATTATATTGCTTCCGAGTCGGGGCATTGACTCTCCCATTGTACGGATTTTATAAGGGATTAACAATCCTTCTTATAATATTCTAATCTACTATTCATGTTACATCTTTAATAAATACATACATATATATATATATATATATATATATATATATATATATTGAGTATAATGCTTATCTCTATGTATCTATCATCACAAATAATACCACATAACTTATTAGACGGTGAAGAAGTAAAACAGTTCAGATGAAATATAAGGAATTAAAGTGTCGCATGTGTCATTCGATCTGATGTCGTATATACCGTGTTGATAAATATGAAGAATGGAGACAATCCGTAGTTTGCTGAAAAAACAGGAGTATATCATCAACCAATGTTTGGATATCTGCTATATGGTACTTTTTTTTTCAATGGGTAAAAAGATGTACACTGCATAAATTTACATAATCCTTCTCACAAGGGTTCTACCTAATTTATCATTTGACAAAATAAATTAGAGGATAGGGGAGGGACAAATCTCCCAAGTAATGGGTGAGGGGGCCGGATGTCCGAAGTGCGCCTTCCAATCAGCGAGCACCATTTGCTTCTCTAAAAATGTGATAGATATTGCACCATGTGAAGTTGCTCATAAGACGAATGATATCTCCGATAATAAAGTCAACTTAACATGACAGACTTAATATTACCTCTAACAGACCTCAACAATGATTTTGTTATCACCTTCAATATGAAGACTTGAAAATTCATTATCACCTTCAATGATTAACTCGTGAACCCTTCCAGGATGGCATATTGCTTAGCCATAAGCACAGAAACATTAGCCAAATTATGGCCTTCTCCTCCAACAAATGAACCTATTTAGTAGGTGTTTGGCCTAAATTTTAAAACTATTTTTGAATTCTAAAAATTGAAACTAGGCCAAACACTAACTTTTAAAAAATTAAAACTGTTTTTTAAAAGTGATTTTGGAAAAAACTCATCAAAAACGAAACAAAGAAATAACGATTTCTGTTTCTACTTGATCGAGAAACCGCTTAACAACCATCAAAAATCTCACTCTCTCTCCTCTCTTTTTTTTTTACGTTATTTACCTATTCTCTCTCCTCTCTCTCTTTCTCTCTCTCTCTCTCCTCTATCTTTATCTCTCTCCTCTCTCTCTTTTATTTTATTTTATCTTTATCTCTTACTCTAACAAATAAATAAATATTATCTTATACAAAAATAAATATTAAATAATAATTATTATGTAAATAAAAAAATTAAATTATGTTATAATAAATATTGTAGACAAAATTAGGCCAAACAACTTATTATTTAAAAATATTTTTATATAAATTAGGTCAAACATTTCATAACTTCTTCAAAAATACTTTTAAAAAATTATTTTTCATAAACAAAAACACTTTTTTATAAATCAGGTTAAACAACACCGTTAGTGCTTAATAACGAAATGTTACACATCTTTAAAGCTAGAGGGCCTAAAACCACAGAATTTGCCAGCAGGGGGTTTTGATGGCGGTGGTGGTGATGACAGGAGGAGGACGTGGCAGATGTGCGGAAAATGTGAATGCTCATTTTTAAAGCTAAAGGGCCTAAAACCTAATGTTTGAATTTCTAATGGATTAGTCATGTGACATTCATAGTCAAACTGAGGTTTGACTAATAAACACATGCAAATTTAGATTGCCGTGCTAAAAACTTATACCTCCTAAAATTAGCCGGAATACACAATGATAATATTAATTTGTAATTATTATTTTCTAGTACTATAATTTTTCTTTCTTGCAAAAATCTTCTACACTTGTATTTTCGAGGTGATAACAAATTATTTGTGAAAAAAATTTTTTAAAAAATTTTTTGTATCTTAACATGTCTATTGAATATCATTAATAATCATTATATATTTCAAAATAGAAAATATGATATCATTACCGTGATCATTCAAAAAGATAGAATGAAAAATATGTGTGGATCAACATAACCGGTTACTTTATTAAAACATCTTTTATGCGTACACATTTTTGAAATAATGTTAAATTGACCAAACAATCTTGAATAATTTATTCATATGTAAATAAACCTTATCATCTATATATAAGACACTGTTTAAATTTAAGGATCACCGGATATGATTTCCAAATATACTAATTAGGTGCATATACTTAACTACATACTAATAGAGAGTACATGTTAATACATAGGAGAGTTGTCTACAATAGAAATCTCTAGAGAGAGAGGGTCGACTATCTAGAGAGAGAAGAACACATTATTCCTTATATTCCTATGGGCCCTTTTATTGACCCACCGCCAAAGCCTCCGGACGTCTCCCCTCCAAACCCTAGCCTTCCGTCTCGGTCACCGCGAGCTACCCCTTTCGACCACCTTAGTGTTTCGCTGAAAAAGCTTCAAAAGAAAATCGCCCTTTCGAACCACCCCGATTCGCCACTTCACAAACCGAGCATCGATCACGGCTACATTTACCAGCCAAATTCCGAGAAAATTACGAGATCTCCACACCCAGTTCCTTCCCTCCCGTTTCCCAAATCTACTTCCAAAGAGGAAAGAATCCTTTATGACGTTCCTTCTCCGAACCATATCAGCATCCCTTTCGGTGATTTCTCTACACGAATAGCTCTAGCCACTTGCCTTGTTTGTCTCAATCGAGACCCATCTCAGTCACGATCTTTCGGCCACGAATCGACCAATCGCCACTAATCTCGGAACATGTCTTCCCGGCCGGTGTACGTGCAACGTTGCGAAGCTGGACGAATCATGGATGGCCAAAGAAAGTACGATCAGTCCTCTTAAAATGGAAAATCGGAACCTTTGTTTTCCGGGTGATTCTACCAAAGCCCCTCCGATAACTCTGTAGAAAGGAGGTTTCTAGACCGGGTTCTTTGAAAATGCATAGGCGGATAACGCCTCGCATCCGAGATTTGGAAAGCGAGCCGGGCGAGAACGACTAATCGGATAGCAAAAGGAGAGGCTTCGATCGAACCCGCCCGGGGACGTGTCAACCTCACTCGCTAGCTTACTCAGCTACGAGTGCCGCGATTTTGACAGGAAGGTCGACTTGGATCTTTTCCGAACGGTGATATCTTACCTTTTTTCTCTGTTGTTTTTCGGTCTCTACTATATTTAGTCTACCTTGATGTTCGGAGTTTGGGTGTTGTTGTTTTCGGGGTATGAGTTGGTCTTTGTCTCTTCTCTTTGGCTTGATCTTTAGTAAAGGCCCCGTATTGGGGACCGGCTTACTTGTATAGGCTATATAAAGGGCTATTTGTTGGTTGTCAACCCCAACCCCCACCGCCAAATCACCTACCTTCGGCTACCATCCCCCTTATGTCTCTCTCGCCGAACCTCTCCGAAAAAGCCCAAGATGCCCACATCCGGAACCAACTCCTCTTTCCCGAGTCCTAATTGCTCAACACCAGCGGAGAGTCCGGGTGATGTGGATGAGAGTGCTAGTGGTAGTCGTAGCTCTTACAGTGCTAATAAGAAACTCTCCTATTCTAGCTCCGTCATCTATGGCTCGGGAAGCAAGGGTCAAGATCACTCTGCCCTCGCTATCAAGAGAAATCGTTCTCACTCTCCTTCCCATTCTACTCGACCGGAGGGGGAGCACCCGAACCCCAATCTACCCGATCTTAGTTGTAATGAGCAGCTGGAGGTGAACCATGTTTCCTCCCCTCCCGGACCCTCCGGATGATTTCTCATCTCTCGTCTCGTTGGGTAAAGTCCGGGGAGCATATCCCCCTTCCTGCTATTATTGCAAAAATTAAATCGATTGGAAATGTGTTAAAGGGCGGAGTTGATTATATTGACCTAGGAAATGACTAGATTCTTTTCCGGTTTGCTAATGTTTAGGATAAAAACCTGGTTTTCGATAACCGCCCTTGCTTTGTGAATGGTCTTAACCTTGTCATATTTACGTGGATTCCTTTTTTGACCCCTTCTCCACCAATATCACAAATATTGACCAGTGGGTCAAAATTCCTAGACTCCCATGGAAGTTTTAGAATTTTGCTCCTTGTCTCACATTACGAAACTCGTTGGGACGATGGTGAAATTGGACCAAGCATACTCTTCCGAGGCAAAAGGGTCGTTTTGCTAGGGTGCTACGTCAATGTTGATATATCTAAACCCTTGAGAGGGTGCATTAAGTTCTCTCATGGCTCCTTCTCTATGATCTGTCCCTCCGATTTACAAGGGTCGCATGAAGTTCGTGCCCTCCGTGGCGGTGATTCGCATGCTCTCGAAGCTTGCCCAAGCTACCCACCTCACCCAAAAATTGAAGTTATGGTTGAAAAGTTCGGTACTCGGTCAATTTCGACCTCACCAATACCGCTCCTATCTCTCTTGCCCCGAATTCAACCTCCAATGAAAGATGGATTACTTGTTTCTCCTAGGAAGAGAACAAAGTCCAACAAAGGACTGAGATCTCATCCTACCCATCGAGTCAAAGTCAGCCCCTGTCGACAACTTCAATCGAAAAAGTATGTCGACCTCTATTAAGTCCCAGGAGCCCCCATATACTTGTCCTACAATGATTCATGATAGTAGTACCCTTGAAGAGTCTTCGCTCCTTCCCCTTCTAAACCAGGAAGTCCACCCAATGCCGATCAAAAGCCCCATCCTACTAATCAAACTACCATTGTTGAGGCTTCTTGTCCGAAAGAGCCGATGATTGTGGGTAGCCCTCACCTTGAGAAAGATAATTGCTGGTCCGAGAGCTTGGATCAACCTGTGATTACTGCCCCTCAAGTTAATGCTGAGGATGACATTGCTTGAGGACATCATGGATGAGAGTACTGGTTCGAAGAAGATGTGTGCGATATGTTTCCGGATCTTGAAAATTTCGAGGATGTAGCACTTTCTACCGATTCTTCAAAGAAAAGAAATATAGTGGAAGATGGAGATGAGTTATCCTCTCACCCCTCCCCCTAAGTACTGTGTTATGATAGTTTCTTCCACTCCGAGGCTTTTTGATGGGGTTTGGAGGCGAGTGGCCTTGGTCCTTGAACAGATGTAACTCGCACCCCTTTTATCATTTCCCGTGTTGTACTTCACTCACTTGTGTGGCTTTTGTATGTCTTGTCCTTCAAGAAAGGACCTTTTGATGTTTGTCTTACGTCGGTGAGGTGGTGCTGTTGAAGTCTCTAGCTCTCACGGGGTTTATTTCTCGTGCTCTTACTACCCTGTTTCTTACAAAGAGTTTTTGTGGCCAATGTGTTGGGCCTGTTTATGCTTAGAGTATTTGGTTGATAATACCTAATCGAGAGGATGGATGTTATGTACTTGGTTTGCCAATCTCATTATTAATCTAGCGGAGTTTGATGCCTCTATGTCTTTGCCACTCGCTTAGCTGAAAATGGATGGATGAAAAATAGAGTTCATCTCAATCTATCCAAAAATGATAACATTGCTTGGAATGATTTCTTATTTGTCTTTACTGCTTAGCTGAAAATGGTTGGATGGAAAGTAGAGTACATTTCAACCACTCCGGAAATGATTACATTGCTTGGTATAATTTCTTATTATATCAATGTGCTCTACGAGTGATGTCTATGGCCATAATTTATGGAGTCTCCATGATTCATTTAAAGGCTTACCTAATTGGTGCTTGTCCCATGGAAAAAATGGCTGCATTGACTTTTTGTTGCGTGTTAGTAATGGGAAGGCACACTTCTTGTCTTGTGTTACCCCTGTTTGGGCGGGAAGCCAAAAGAGGTCTACCCCACATTACACACCGAATCAAGGATGATAATTCCCCAATGCTTGAGATTCGACACGTTAGTTGCCCAATTTTTCCTTTTTGTCTTCCTCTCCGGATTCATATGGTCCCCTGCGTATTTTTTCAAATTGGCTCGTTGATATGGATTGTAGTCTTGGATGGGCAAATAAAACAGTACCAGTTGGTCCTGTGTCCCTTTGCCTGTCTCGTATTGTTTGGTAGCTCATTCATACTTAACTTGTCATTGGGAACTACTATTTGGATTCACCTCGTTTTCTGCGGGTTCCTTGCCATCTTGTGGTTAAGTCTGCTGTTTATCCATCACATAGCCCAAGAGACACCTGGATCGACAAGCGCTTGACACTACTACGGATTATGGCTTATAGCAGGAGTGTTAGCAGAAGAACTTTGGCGAATACGTGGGATCGCGTTTGTATGATATTCTCGGATTTCCACAATTTATTGCTTATGACTACTCTAGTCAATTATGTCACAAATTTTACGTGTATTTGTGAGGCGAGAGGAAATTTAGATTTATCGAAATTTCCCAAGGCCATTAATCCGACCAACCCCAAAGGGGACTGCTCCTGGCTATGCAAGAGGAATTGCTTTGGCTATGTTCATGCAAATGATTTTCGATTCGGGGTTCCATTTGCTATCGGATGGGGTTAAGTATTATTTATTTGCATTATGCAAATAAAGTTACTTGACCAATTCGGCCCTTTGGCTGCATGAAGTCCCCCAAAGGACTTTGAAAATTTATAAACAATTTTCAATGTTTCTATTATGAAAATTATTAGTCTGGAAAGTACAAGGAGTTAAAAGAGAGAGAATCACTAGTGAGTTAAACTACATAAAGAAGCTACATCAACCGGATATCCTGTTTCTAATCGAAACAATGGTCAATGTTACAAATGCGAAAGAATTATCCATAAACTAGGCTACGACCATTATGAAATGGTTCCCTCGGTAAACCATTCGGGAGGGATATGGGCATTATGGAACACGACAAACGTTACGAGTGCATACATCGGCGAAAGAGGATAGAGCCATACATCTTTATGTTAAAGATAAAGAAACAAACAAGGAATCTGTTATCTCGGGGATCTACGGACCGGCCCAAGAACGTCATAAACCTGAGTTTTGGAATAAGTTCCCCTTATTGAATTTAGTTTTTGATCTCCCGTGGTGTTTAATAGGGGATTTTAATGAAATCGCATGCGTTGATGGGAAAAAGGAGGAATTCTTTTATCTCCGGATAAAATGGTACGACTAAATAAATTTATGAACTCCATTAATGGTTGTACCTTACCACCAATTGGTAGGATTTTTACTTGGAAAAAATGCATAAGAGGCAATCTTATCTATGAACAGACTAGATAGAGCTATTGCTAGACACGATTGGCTCAATTGCTATCCTGAAAGCAAAATTATCCACGGTCCTTTTTCTTTCTCGGATCATTGTTACATCCTAATGGACACTAAGCCAAATGTTACCGAGATCAAAAACCGAAATTTTAGGTTTCAACCTCACTTGGACTTCCTCACCCAAAGTCAATACTATTGAACAGGATAAGCTGGAAAAGTGAAATTAGAGGTACCTCTCTGTATCAAATTATGTGTAAACTCAAACGTATCAAGAGTCGGCTCAAGGATTGGAATAAGACAACAAATCTAAATTTTAAAAACAAAATGGAAATAAATACTGAAAAAATTCAGTATGTTGAAACCAAACTAATTGAACGAGCCCCAAAGTTTTAGACTCAATCGGTGGCTTTGCGGATTAATCGAGCAAAGAGAAAAGTTACTTATGTTCAATCGAATGTATTGGGGTAAATACTACGGAAAAAGTGGTTAACGAAGGTGACAGGAATTCTAAATTCTTTCATATTAGTGCTACAACAAGAAAACGAAGAAAGACTATCACACGTTTAAAATATAGCTCCGGTATATGGATAGAAGATATGACCTCCATTAGCACCATTTTTGTAAATGATTATAAAAGTCGTTTCGCGAGTAACCCTAATAGAATTAAGATGCCACCATCATTTCTTAACAAAATAAGTGACGACCAAAAAAGGAACTAACAAAGGTTTTCACCGTTGAAGAAATTAAAAATGCGAGTTTTCCGGATGGATCCTCAAAAGCCCCAGGACCGGATGGTTTTGGTCCGAGGTTTTTCCAAAAATATTGGGAAATTGTGAAGCAAGATATCATTTCGATGGTCAATGACTTCCACGACAAGGGGAAGATTCTAAAAGAAATTAACCACACTTTTGTCACACTTATACCGAAAGTCGATGACGCGATCGCTACAAATCATTTTAGACCAATTAGCCTATGTAATTCGATCTATAAGATTATTGTAAAGATTCTCGCGAATAGACTCAAACCTTGTTTAGATGACATTATCTCTCCCCTCCAAAGTGCATTTGTCCCGGGAAGACAAATCCATGATAATATACTTCTTACCCACGAGATTATGAACAAATTTAGAAAAAACAAAGGGCAAAACAGCATGGGTCGCCCTTAAGCTAGACATGGAAAAAGCATATGACCGGGTTGAATGGGACTTCTTACTTGATTGCCTTAAGAGGATGGATTTTCCACCAAAGTGGATTAATTGGATAAAGGAGTGCATTTCATCTGTTTCTTTTCGATACTCATAAATGACCAACCACATGGGTTTTTCAAACCATCGAGAGGCTTAAGACAAGGAGATCCGCTCTCTCCTTATCTTTTCCTTATCCGCATGGAATCCCTTTCATCAAAACCGATCCATGCTAGCACCATTAAAAAACAAGGTATTGGAATTAAAATTAGTGCGAAGAGGGATCTTATCCCTGCACTTCTTTTTGCGGATGATAGTCTATTATTTTGCAAAGTAAAAACTCAAGCCTATTGCAATCTAAAAAGATAATGGATGAATTTTGTGCTTGCCTCCGGTCAACTTATTAATTTCCATAAATCATCGATGATTTTCTCCTCAAATGTAGACAAAAGAGAGAAGGAAATTGCATCCGCCATTTTCCATATTCCCACTTGTTGAATCTCTTGGAAAATATTTAGGTTGCTCGACTATACATGGCAAATCAAAAATTCCGTTATTTTCATCTCTCATTGAAAAAGCAAATAGCGACCTCAGCTCATGGAAGGCAAGCTGTCTATCAAAAGCGGGAAGAACGAGTGTTAATACAATCAAACCTTGAATCACTCCCAGCCCATACAATGCAATGCTTCAAACTCCCAAAGCACATTACTCGGTCACTTGACAAAGTGAATAGAAACTTTTTCCGGAAAAATAATGACAAAAAGGTATGCCCATGATTGCATGGGATCAAATCCGACGACTGAAATGTGAAGGTGGAATTGGCCTAAGAAAAAGCTGAAGATGTTAATATTGCTTTTCAATGTAAGCTTATTTGAAAATTATTTAAAGAACCAAATAATTTATGGGTTCGAAGTATGAAAGCTAAGTACGCAGATCATTGTGACTGTTTTCCGGACCCCCAAAGAATGGGGACTCGTGGGTCCGGAAATCATTGTCGAAAGTCTACCCTACTTTCTGCAAAGGGATTCGATGGAAAGTTGGCAATGGATCTAACATAAGGTTCCGGACAGATCGATGGTGCCATCACCAATCTCTCCTCCGACTCACGAGGCCTCGACCCGCAATCGCTGGACCTACAAACAAAGGTCAACTCATTCATTAACAAGGATAATGAATGGGATATTCCTAAACTTAGTCTGGTTTTACCAAAGGAATATATTGAATTTGTCACCATCCAACTATCCATGTTCACTAAACAGGATGAGTCCTGTTGGGGACTATTGGGAAATGGTTTGTTCACAACAAAATCGGCGACAAAACTTGTTCAAAATGAAAATAGGTGCATACCTTGGAATGGTAGTTGGATTTGGAACATAGACATACCTCCTAAGATTAAAACCTTTGTTTGGCAATTTCTACTTGGATGAACAACCTTTGAAAAGGACTCTTAATAACAGAGGTTTACACCTCGATCCAAGATGCAATATTTGCCAACAGGAAGATGAATCAAGCGAGTCACCTTTTTTCAATTGCATAAGAACCTCCCAAGTTTGGACCTTTGCAAAAAGCCACTTATGGATCCACACTTTAAATTTCATAAATCCCCACATTAATGGGATCACCACCCTTCAAGCGAGTACATACCTCACTCCAAAAGGACCGGCTACAACGTATCATCTTCATTCTTTGGAGTATTTGGAAGGAAAGGAATGCGGTGATTTTCAAGGAGGAAGAATTCCACCATATTAGAGTTCTTATTAGAGCAAAGAAAGCGACGGCCGAATGGAAATCAAGGAAGAGTCTGCTCTCCACCGGAGGCTCGCAACGATGGCGAGCACAACAAAAGCCAAACGACTTCATCCGGTTAAATGGAACAAACCGGAGAACGGACATGTTAAACTCAACTTTGATGGCTCCCTTAGAAATAACACTCTGCAACGATGGGGTTCTTATTAAGAGATGACCAAGGAAATTTTACGCTTTCGGGAGCAGCCGGACTCGGTCATACATCAATTCTTGTAGCTGAAGCGAGTGCACTCAGATTTGGGATTAAACAAGCGACCAAAGAAAAATTTGAAAAAATTGATATTGAGGGTGACAATAAAGTTATCATTAACGAGCATTAGAGGAAGTTTTAAACCACCATGGGAAATCGACTATATCATTCAAGACATCATAAGGATGATGTCCGCTTTCATAGCTGCAACATCAAACATGTTTATAGGGAAGCAAATACATCAACCGACTCGTTGGCTCAATATGGTCACACGGTTAATTCTCCAACCATGTGGGAAGGGTGCCCCTCCCGTCCGTTTCTTGTATCTTGGCTAATGATAACTTAGGTAGAACCCTTGTAAGAAGGGCTTCCTAAGTTTTGCCGGTTTTCCATGTTTACCCAGTGCTAAAAAAAAAAAAAAATTGTTAATACATAGGAGAAGGATTTTATTCATATGGGCAATATATAATAACATATGGATACACCCAAAAGTACAACATCCCTCAAATCATTTGCTTCCCAAAGTTTGATAATCAAGCTTCTTTCTTGAACCTAACGAGAAGATATTTATCCCTAATTAGAGTTAAACCCAACAATCTCCTCCCATCTTGCTCAATGAAAACATCCAAATCCCCACAAATGGGCCTACAAAATTCACAAACACCAGGGCAAAACACCATCTTATAATCATATCTCCCAGTCCCTGCCTTATCTATCTTGAACCAGTTGCTAAGGGTCTCCAACCCCGGGTTTCTGATGACCCCGCCGGTGCCCACCAGGAGCCTCCCGGTGCCCGCATCGTCGTTCGTCAGCTGCCACTGAGTCGTCTGCACGCAGATGCTGGCGGCGTCGAACACCACGTTAAGGTCAGTATAGAGAGAAATGAGCTTGTCGTCGGGGTTGACGGGGAAGAACTTGGCAGGGAGGCCAGTTGAGACTTCGCTGAACTCTTGCCCCACGTAGAGAGGGCACCACGCGGTGTCGTTTTTGGATAGGAGGGTTAGGCCGCCCCCTCGGCCGCGGATCACAGGGAGGATGTAATAGTTGGTGTCTGCTTTGAGTGGGTTGCCGTCGATGTCTAGCACGTGGGTTGAGTCGGCCGCAGTGATGGCTGTGGGTGGAGAGAGAAGGAGGAGGAGGAGGAGGGTGGCGGCTGGGAGGAGCAAGTGTTGATGAGGACTCATTTTTGTTCAAGTTTTCTTCGTGTTTGAAAGGTGGGGAAGACATTAATTTATAGCAAGTGATGGAGAAAATGGGGAAGGCGTGTAGGAATTTTGCGCGTAATCCTTATTTTCTTTTATGAGTAGTACATGAAGCACAAAAAGTCTATTGTTATAACTTTAGGCAATGGACACTCGCGTTGTACAAACTATGTTAGAGAATCATAAATTTGATACTATTTAATTTGGATATGGCTAAACAAATATTTACTTTGGATGACATATAAGTTTGAAATTTACCAAATAATTGACAGCAACCTAAATTGACTCTTAATTGTTAGGTTGAGATTTTTCTAATTTATGCATATGGATACAAAACATATCCTAATAAATCAATTATATCACTAAAAATATTATATGTGTAATTTTACAGTTAATGTAAATTTTTCAATAATACACGTTTTGTGTATATATAATTTTGAATACTTACAACTGCACATTATAAAATAGATTTTTTAAAAATTTAGTGAATAATTCATAAATTTTAAATATATATTAAAGAATTGTACATATCTCATTTGATTTTCATGTATGGATGAATAATAAATAATAGAAGTTCGAAAATTGCTTGGTCAACATAAAGGATAAAGACAGATATCCAACAGCGAATAATAGAAATTCAAAAATCGCTTGGGGATAAAAATAGACATCCACCTTCTTTTACTTGGTTAAGGCAGCCAATCACCAGTTAGACCCAACTTATCATAAGTAGTCTTTTGCTTTAATTTTTAAAAACACACTCATTTTTTAAGTCCCTTTTCAAAAACAAATAAACTTTATTCTCCCAAATTGTCTCGTATGTCATTAAGTATAGGCTAGCCAGCCCAATTCTACTGTTCTTTTTCTTTAAAAAATATTCCTTGAAAAAGTATTTCTGGAGAAATTTGATATAACTCCACACCAAAAGTGGGCAAATCCAAGTCAACAAAACAGATTTAGTGACAATGGGTATCTAAAACTTCAAAATCCCAAAGAAAATCCGAAAACCAAACATTTTTCGGCTTGTTATGCAAAATAAAGGAAACGAGATTACGCAAAAATCCATTTCCAAATGTTATATGACATAAATCAACCAAGAAAATTAAAGCAGAATTGTCGACAGAGTAGTGAAATAACTAGGTATAGCTAAAGGCTATTCTCCATGAAAAACCTAATTTCAAAATACAAATTCAATCTTTGCACCATTGCATCCCATGAACATAACTTTCACAGCTAGAAAATCCAAAATTTGCCCCCACCCCTTAAAAACCGGATAGATTGGATCCTAAGTTCAACTCCTTGCAGCTTGCTTCTCCTTGGTCTTCTGGATCTTCAACACCTTCTTCACAATCTTTTGCTCTTCCACAAGGAATGCTCTTATAATCCTGTACCGCCAACAAACATGTTTACTTAGTGTTTTTCTAAAAGAGAGTATGTGATATACCAAATAAAAACAGAGGGGAAGGGAGGGGAGGGGAGGGAAGGGGGTTATGGAAACACACCGCTCCCTAACAGCACCACCAGAAAGAACACCACCATAAGCACGGTTCACAGTCCTCCTGTTCCTAGGTAATCTAGACCTCTTGTATTCAGCAGGTCTCAAGTGTGGAATCTGCATATCATACCATAACGTTACATAAAACACAACATATCCAAACACAAAGGTCCAGTGCCATCTCTACCAACATAAATAATGGATAAAAAGTACATTCTAACATTTGATGTTAGACAAATTGCAACTTGATCTCCTCTAGAAATCCCCCCGCCCCCAACAAACCCAAATAAAAACCCAAAAAAACTTCAGGCGATAAATTTTGAAATAGTAGTGCATTATCTCTGTAATAGGTATGACTAATGACTTGGCCAAAAAAGGGGATTAGCTCAGTTCAGGCAGGAGGCAACCTTCAACATATATACCCCTTCATTATAAAGCCCAAACAGGTAAACTTGATAACTTTAGTTTACTTCTAGACAGAAGTACCATGACAAAGTTCAGAGGAGACTTTTGTAGTTCAAGACCATCCTAAACCAGCATGCAAGTGAGAATACTAGAAAATCACAAAAATAAGGATTCACACATACTATTTATTATAAAAAAATCTGCGCAGATGGTCATTAAAGCCCTCAGATCTCATAGCTTTCAACAAATCATACGCAGCTTAAGCAAAGGGCAATCATCAAGAGCCTCTACCTACCACCATCCCAAAATGAATGAATGGAAGAATGAATGACTAGATGGATAAATATATAGATAGATAGATAGAGAGAGAGAGAGAGAGATGAGAAGGATGGGAATAGTGAAGTAGTAGGTGGTAAGCAAAGGATAATGATGATACACAACTATATGCCACTGCTCACTTCATAAGTTTACATCATCGGGCAAGAATAACCCCAAGCAATGTAAAAGCACATATCTTCAAATTCCATTATGAAATCATAATACACCATCAAAAACATTCCAAATCTGTAACCAAATGATTTTCCAGCGGACATTACACATAATGCTGGCATACCCTTTCCAAAATTTACCAAAAATAAATAGCAATAATCTTAATGGACCATTACGATTCCACCAAGGCTACTCCAGAATGAATAAAATGATTATAAATAATTCAATTTTCCGGAAAAAGTTTTGCTATAACAAAACAAATGCCCTCAGATCTCATAGCTTTCTTTGGATCATATGTGGCTATCAGCATATGGAATTCATCACAAGTCTTTACCAAACCACCACCATGAGTGATAGTAGTGGTGGAGAGAAAAGGAGAGGCGGTGAAGAGGGAGGCTTTTTTTTCTTTTTCTTTTTTGGGGGGCAGCAGTGGTGAGGCAAAGCCTGGTGATAAATGAAACCATATGCAGCCACTCAATATAGTAGATTTTCCATCATTGGGCAGCACTGAAATTCTCTTTGCGCTTTAACGTCAAGCGATCACCAATAGAGCTATGTTCATAGATACATTGCAGAAAACACAATGGTAAATCAAGGTTTGGTTTCTATGGCCACCAATCAGCTTTGCTAAATCAAATATAATGAATCAAAATCGCCATTAGACAGGGGAAAATATTTTCCAATTTTTGTGTTAATCCATCAAACCCAAGTCATGAATTTAGTCCAAGCAATGTGCAATGCACATAATTAAGACAAACCTAGCAACTTCATCTCCGAAGTCCAACCAAGTGAAAACATCCATAAAAAGGCATGATTTTTAAATAGATTAGAACATTTAGTACCCATTTTAAAGCACAACCCATTTTCAATTCATCTAACCATATAAAATTACAAACATAAGAGACAGAATCGATCACCAGAATTAGGGTTTTCTGTTGAAGGGGAGGGCGGGGATTGAAAATGAAAGCAGGGAGAAGCGAAGAGAAATCAAGAGAGGTTACCCCTTGGATTCTCTTTCCAGTGACAGGACAACTAGGGCCGCTTGCTCTTTTCTTGGTTGTCTGATAGACTAGCCTTCCACCTTAACTCCCCACAAAAATCACACCGATTAACTGAGGGATCTCAACACAATCAAAGAGAATTCAGAGAGAGAGAGAGAGAGAGAGAGAGAGAGAGATGGGATACCAGGGGTCTTGACGACGCGATGCTGGTTGGACTTGGTGGCATAGCTATGCCGTTTCCGATAGGTAAGCCTCTGCACCATTCTCTCTCTCTCTCTCTCTCTCTCTCTCTCTGGGACGAAGAAGAGGAAGAAGGGTTTAATGGCGGTTTGGAGGGGATAATATAAAGCGAATGAGGCGATGGTCTTGCCCTAGATCTGACGGTTGTTATCTCCCGAATATTTCGTCCAACTTCTCCCACGACCACTACCCGACCCGAAACGGCGGCATGTGCCTTTAGTCATTATGGGCCTTTACTTCAAATTTGTTGGGCCATTCTCTTCCTCTTTTCTCAGCTTGCATATAGAGTCTACAGAAATTTCCTTTTTTTTTTATGTGTTCATATCAGTATATATAAGGTGCAAAGGTTGATGTAAACTTTAAACCTAATCTAACGTATTAACTTATTTCTTTAAGGGTCTAACAAACCAACGGCCCGTTGTTCGGATGAGATAATCAAACAAATCCTTGTCTTATTTGTAGCAATGAGGTAGATTTCAAATAGAGCTCAAAGCAGAGAGTGATAATTCATGTACAGATTGTTAGAAGAAGATATAATGATGTTGGGATAATCCCTTTCTGATTAAGTACAGACTAGTACAAATCATCCTGGATACAGGAGCTAGCATCATCCTGGATTACTAAGCCTTCAATTCTACAAAATGTATACATTTCCATTTTCCTAATCAAATCCAAGCACCAAAATCAGCCCCAAGGAATCGAATAAACGTCCTTGGTGCCTCTGTAACCCGAACTCTTTTATTTCAGCTCAAGTACCTCGAGTCTCATATTTGACAATCACAGCTCCATTCTGGATGAACAACAGCAAATATATCCAGAAAAGGGCCCATCCCAACACCTTGATACGCAATCATGTTGGACGCTTCTAATGAGTCTGGGTGACATAGCTTGGTACATGATGAAGCAAGTGCTGTTATTCATTGTACATTCCCATGCAATCTGTGGCATTCACGGCAGCTAGCTATATCTTTCTGTAGAGCTTCTGCATCTAGGGTGTAAAGCCTATGACTAACAAGGAAATAGCAAAAATGAGGATTCCAAGTAAATCTTCCTACCAACAATGCTGATCTTGCTTATTTTCTTATGGCACCACAACAGTTGATCTGTTGTCAATCTTGACATGTTCAGCACCCTAGACACCAGTCGCAGTTCCACCTGAGCAAGGAACATTTCATGGCTTAGTTGATGATCTCGGTGCTTTTGGAGCTTCTTCACTATGCAATTCCCGCTTTTTAGCAGGTCCTTGAGCCTTTTCTCCTTCTGCAAGAGAACTTGTTAGTCCATATCATAGTAATTTTTGCAGCAAGTATATGACAATAATAACTAGGTATGGATCCCTCAGAGTTAGGATTTTGGGGAGATCCAAATATAGCCTTACCTCTAACAAGTAGAGAGGCTAATGTTTGCACAAAGCGTGTGACTACATAAAGAAATGCAGCAAACCTTTTGTAGATTAGAGCGAATTTCTATGAGCAGCTCTGCATCTAAGGGATCTTGGAGCTCCACCTGATGTCCATGAATACCCATCAGAGTCATTGCATGAGCTTCATCTTTGTCAGCACGGAGAAATTCCCAGAAGGCCCGCATTGATGCCCCAATAACTTCCTTCAACATTCCAATTGAAATCCCACCCTCACCCTTTCCTCTCCACTCACTTCTGGGATCGTCTGCAGTGCAATAAATATTTCATTAGATATAAACTTCATTAGAAAGAATAAAGTCAGTAAATCACTTGTGACAACTTCTTTCCAGTTTTATCTCTAATGAGGATGCACCTTTGATTAAGGGGACTTGAAGAAGATTAGGAAGGGCACATCTGCTCTTGACATAGTGCTGAACTCGAGGACCATGATGAAATGGCTCATCCTCCGTGAACCTCTGCAAGAGTACTTGAAACTTCTGGAATTCTCCAGCAACTTGGTTGTGCTGTCGAAACCCATCGGGATCATGAGAATGTAGCTGTTGTGCTTTCTGATGTTGCCATTTCAAGGTCTCCCATGACAGGCAGATTTGACCAACATATACCAGTTCCAAGTCCCTTTGGAAATCTCTTATCAGTTTTTGAACTGGGTCTGCTTCATGCTTTCTTAATTTGTAAGACCAAAAATTTTGGGCCAAAAGAGATTTGATTACTGGAACAGATATTTTCTTGTTTGAGGCCAGCTCGTCTTGGTTTTTCAGCCGAAGAAGACCTACAAAACCCCAAAGATATGCCGTTTACATGTTATGTACGTCACAGCGAACAATCCCCGACAAAAATTCCACTTGAAGTGGTCAGGTTAGGCTGAACCAGGCCAAGTAAATACTTTCTTTTTATTTTGCAGCCAAAGATACCAACACAGAAGCAGTGGCATAAACACAGATCAAATTTAAGAGCTCATTCTAGTCTATCCCTAACTAGGAGCCCTGACAATTAGCATTCTATTTATAAAGAACAAGAGTTTTGAATTATTAAGCCGCTGATATCCTTTATCTCTTTTTTGCGCTGAAATGACTCTCCAAAAGTTCTTCTAAGGGTTCATTAATCAGTCAATTGTCAATGTGCTAGCTTCGTTCTCATTCACTCATAGGATAGGAATGCTGAAAAGTGCATCCCTCATTATAGGCAATCCGATAATTAATTTGTGAATTGCAAGAGAGACGATGAATTGTGAACTTTTTCAGATAAGATCCCTTCATAGAATACATGCGGAATCCACTCAATAGCTCCGTACAAAGATAGTTAAGGTTTCTTCACAAGGGTCACCTACACAAAATTCTAAATCCTACACGTATCCCAAAAAAGTTGCCGTATATTCATCCCCTCATATTCATATAGAATAGGACTTTTGTTTTTTTTCATTCCAGGAAAAGAAATTATAATTTTCTTTTCTGTTGCTCTTTGACCATTACTAGGATCTATAAAAAAAGAAATTATCATTTTTCTGTTAGCCAGATTCAATATTGTTACATCCATCAGAATACATCAGATGGAAAATGATCTCAGAGAGAGAGATATGGATGTGAGGTAAGACCACAACATTATTAAGTAAATAGAGAAAGAAGACAGGTCGGTGAGCTCACATTAAGTCTATGACATGCACTATAAACCAAATTGACATATTTGGTTGAGAGTGCAGACAGGTGGAAGTGCAAAGCTTTGTGAAAGCACTTTGATGAAGAAAGATTGGTGGGAAGAAAAAGAAAGTGACAGACCCAGAATGTGATACTTCTCTAAAAAGATGTTCAAGGGGAAAAAATCTACATGATTATCAAGTGGGACTAACTCTTTTGAGTTCTTTCCTCATTAATGGGATTTAGCTTCTAGGGACTAGAAAAGACAACAAAACAAATGGTCACCATACCACATGAGAATATATCACTGATAATTGTGGGCCATTCTTTCTACATAGAAATCCTGTCCACATAAAATATGGCCTGGAAAAAGATACACAGTGTAATGGCCAATAGATAAACCATGGGATACCCTTAAAATGAGGGAATACTTGAAAAGTTGGTGCTAATGCAATCTTTTAGATTAACGAGAATAGACCCGTACCATATACGGAGTTAATTGAGAGAAAAACAAGAACACAATGACATGAACACATTTAACCCAAGTTTGATATCATTTGAAAAATTTGTCATTTGAAGTGATTACCTGTCATGATGGATAGATTTAACTCTATGAAAAACTATTTTCAGAATTCTATTTGCAGAAGTTTATGAAACGACATTTCTACTCTCTCCTTGTCAATGATCAAGCTCTATATATTTTAATCTACTTCGATCCTACTCAAACAGGATTCAACTAGAATAAATTGAGACAAACAAAGTCCAATAAAGTAGCACACAGTGAGCCTAAAAAGAGGTTTAAGATGGTGCTAGTCATATATTTCTAGATTTCATAATGTTGGTTTTCCTACTTCTTGCTACATCTGATCCACATGCATTAAGACATTAGGAACATGACTATGCAACTATTTTATTGCATGTAAAATTAAAATTCTGATTCATGAGCACATGAAACTTTAGGTAATGATAAGATCAGCTCCCAAGATAACGCTAGTAAGAAGGGTTTAACATGGCAACTTACCAATTGCATACATTGTCTGCTGACTCAAAATGTCCAGCTTCCTCATCTTGTCCAAGTACATCCTATAGAGGGTTTGGATCTCATCCATACGATCTTTATGCCCAATTCTCTCATCGATCTTCAGGGGCCTCAGATCATCTTCAACCCTAGGTGATTCTGATTCCTCTAAGATAGTGGGAAGCCCATTGATCTTCAAATGTCTCATTTCCCTTTTCATCTGCCGGATCAATTCCTTTTGCTCCAGCAACACATCCTCCCCAGCTTGATCACCTTCCCCATCGCACCTTTTGGGAGCATCTACACTTTTTGAATCCTCGAAAGTTGAATTTTCCTGATCAAGCTCACCATCGGAATCTGAAAACTTCTCACTTGGTACATGCTCTTCGGCATGGGCAACCCAGCTAATAGATTGACGCTCCATTTCAGCGTCATGAGAATTAACAACTTGGCACTCATTTTCAACATTCGCATCACCCAAATGTGAACTACCTTGATCAAAAGGAATATCATGTAATGACTGTAGACCATCTTCATCATCCCTTTTACCACTTATGCTCATGGGAGTTTCAGGCTCCAATGCCTCCTTGAGACTTTTGCCACAAAATAGCTCATCAGAATCAGAATCAAACTCATCATCGCTACTTGAGAAATCATCATATGTATGAATGCTAGCCCAGAAATCATCACTGCTGTTTCTAGATGAATGAACTTCATCAGAAGATTCATGGTCACCAAGATTTCCATCTTCCCTATCCACAATCTCATCTTTCTCATGGAGTTCGTGTTCTATACCACTTAATGCATCTTGTTCTTCAAATGTAACAGAACTCTCTGTTTTCCCCTGTTTCAAAACCTCCTCTACCCCATTTTCTCCATTCAACTCAGCAAAATAAACATATTCTAATGAACAAGAATTGACATCAATATCATTGCTAGTTGAGACATCATTATAATCAGTGGAACATCCCGGAAAATCATTCTCGGGAAGCGAATTCTCCTCAACAAAATATTGACCATTGGGAGACTGATCACGAGGCATCACAAACATTTCTTGGACAGTAAAGCTCACAGTTTGGGGCTCTTCAATGAATGAGCAAACACTATTCCCAGAAGAGAACTGATACTTACTTGTGCAGGCACTAGACACACTTCCCACCTCAGTTTCCATCCTGGAAGTCTCTCTCATCTCAATTTGATGAGGACCCATTTCCTCACTGGCATTTTCACCAGTATCCTCCTCAGTTTTTTCACAAGCACCAATTAAATCAGGGGCAACTTCCCCAGAAACCTCACCTGAAGAGCTACATTCAAGAAATGGAAAATCAACAAAAGCCCTTCTCTCAAAAGGCAAAATAATCATCAACCCAGAAAACAAGTTTCAATCTTACCGCAAAAAGTTCCCGAAAATGAAGCCTAGAACGCGAACAATGCAGCACCAGAGAGAAACCCAGAAAGAATTGGCAAGAAAGAACATGCTTGTTGTCACAAATTCCTTGAAAGAAGCCCCAACATAGGATTCAAACCCATCAAAACCGAGGGTTCTTCCCATAATTCTACACAACCCACAAAGATTTCTCCATCATAAGCAAAGAGAAAAGTGGAGGTGGTAACTTAAGCGCATAGAAAAATCATGGGATCTTGGAAAGAGTGAGCCATTCTCTTCTCACAAGACCAAGCAACGAAATTGGAGCAGAAAATGCAGGGAAATTTGGGGCGGGGCATGTCTCGGCGCGATTGTTGGAGAGAGAAATGTGAGGAGTCCCAAAGGAGGGAGTTAAAAGGGAGGAAAGTGAAATCTCCAATCTCCTGTCCTGAAGGAGAAAGCAATAAATACTGGTCCAGATTTGGATTTTCTTGCAAACGAAAAGGAGGGGATTTTTCTTATTTTCCCCATCAAAATGGTAGGGAGAAAGTGAGAGAGATTGTCTTTTCATGTGTTCATCACTGTGTAGGCATTCACTTCCCGCCACCAAACACGTAAAAGGGTCATCAAAAGTGGCACGGTACAAGTCAACATATTTACCAGAGTCAAAACATTCAAATAGGAAGCGTAGATTTGGTGTTATTCCGTAATCAGTTTAATCGTTTACTCCCTCTGTGTCACATTTCATAATAAGTTTAAGCGATTAGTCTTTCTGTCTTATATTTATTTTTATTTTTTTATGCGGTTTGTTTATCTCATATTTATCCTATATTTATTATTAAATATGATAAAAGTGGGGAAAAGATAACTTAAATGCTAACAAATATGGGGAAAGATAGGTTTGAAATTTTATTTCTTTCTTTTTCATTAGTAAATGATACATCAGTCAATTCTAATATTTTGTTTCTAAGAGCTTTGGGAATTGTATTTTACCACATATGCATAGAATTTTCTGATATATTTCTTGGCACTTGAGGGGGTATTTAAGTGTTTATTTAAAAGTTTTATATTGTTTTTTATTTCATGCTTAGTTTTTGCGTTTTTTAGTATGTTTATGAGTTTTTCTTATAATTGCACCTCATTTTCAACCACATTATTGGACTGAAGTTTACCTGATTTTGTGCAAACTTCTCATCTTTATCTCCTTTTTAAGGGTTATGCTCTTCATTCAATCTTGGGTATAAGAAGACCTAACCCTTATCTACATCTATCTACTATCTTAAATTAGGTTTTCCACCATTTTAGCCTAGAATAAGAGAGTTTGGGGGAGAAGAATTCCCATAATCGATTTGTTTAGTAAATTTTAAGGGAATATATTTCTTATCTTTGTAAAGATGGTTTTGTCAGCACTACAATGTTACATCCGTACGCTTATGGGCCTATCAAAGGGTCAACTCCCTTTTCCCCCTTAAGTCACCAATAGAATTAGCCAATTAGGATTTTATAATATTCTAAGGTTGAATTTTTATTACTTTGACTATGTTTCTAGGCATGGGCGTTAGAGGACTATGTCTTAGTGCTTAGTTTTATCTATCTTCTAGACTTATATATTTTATTTCAAATATGTAGAATAATCTACTCCTCGTAAAATGAACTCATATATATTCTCGAAACTTCAAATTATGAATACTGTTATTTGTCATATAATAAGTGGCGTATACTAAAAAAACATCTTATAACCTTTGTAGAAATAGATCTCCAAAATATGGAATAGAGTAAGTGCAATAACCCCAAATTTGACAATATATCACTTGACTATCTGCATATATTAGCATCTTTCCACTTCTAACTAATTCACTATTTCTTCTTTGGTGGAGATTGGCATTCTACCACTGTTGTCACGGTTTTGCTCCTAACCAAATTAAATGCATTTATAACTCACTCATTTTTTTCAGCGGTAAGGTTGTAAAAAATAATAAGTAATTATAAAATAATTATAGAAATTAATATTAAAATATTATAATAAACTGTAAAAAGTCTTAACAAATTGTACACTAAGATTAAATAAAACACAATCATCATCTGATATAAGTAATAATCCATCTAAATTACCTCCCGCCAGGTGCATGATGATTACTCACAAACTTCCAAATAGACAAAAACTTATTTTATATTTGAACTATAGTGATGAAAGACTTCAAACGTATTATTAATCAAAGTATAATAGCAACACCTTTCTGGACCTTTTTTTACATCTAAACCTTCAAAATTTTTGCAAGTTTTTGACATTTTTCTTCCACAGTCCGATGGGAATTTTACTCCCTAAAAGAGATGGAATTTGGTTGGAGATTGTCTCATCAAGTCTTTGGTTTGATTCTCCAAATTATGGGGAAGAAACTAAAGGAGAAGAATATGACAAATTAGACATCAATTCAAAATCAAAACCAAAATTAAAATCAAACGTAATGGTAACGAGGCATCAATACTGAAAAGTACCAAACTTTTGAAACTATTTGAGATATTCTCGAGTGTGTATATATATATATATATATATATATATATATATATATATATATATATATATATATATATATATATATATATATTTCTTTTTCCCACAATAAGTGATCAAAAGGAACAAGACTTTATGCTTCTTCATCTTATTTTGTCAAACTTCCCATACTTCTTTAATTTATGTAGGGAATGGTCCCATGAAGTATACATATATATAGTTAGTCCTACATGTCGTGCCAATGTACATCAATAAATTCATTTTAATAGACATGTGTCACAAAATTTATTTATAAAATCTGTTTTAACATAAAGGCAAGTTAATGTTGTAATTTAATTGTATATATACTTCTTTAAGTATAATTTAAAATATTAACAGGATGTTTTATTGCTTTCTAAACAAAAGAAATAGAGGGTGGAAAGAATCTAATACCTCTACCTTTAGATCAAAATCAGTTACGTGTTTGCATGTATCTAGTACAATACACTTGTAAAAGATTGCGTAAACATTTTGGACACTTTAAAATTAAAATAGTCGAAACAACTAGAATAACATGAATATATGTGAATCCTCATAATTCACTTACTTTATAAATATTTTAATATATGTTAAAATTTTAGTCTAAGTTTTTGGACGTTATAGGCTCTTTAGCACCTACTTAAACTAGTAGGATACTAAAAAATTCAAAAAAGATTGGATAATTCAAATTCGATGCACGTAATCTTGTGGATGTAATAGGACACACTTGGAAACTATATACTCTTTCTTTATTATCTTCTCCTATGGTCCTATCTATGGTCCTTCCCCACTTTTAAGGGTTGGATGTTAAGTGCACTTAGGGATTCAACTACCACTACTTTTTGTATTCCCTTATCATTTTGGCATTCTTCCCACCTATCTTTCCTACAAAAAGGGGGGACATGTAAAGATTAAAGCAGACATAAACAAAACAACAATTTCGAAAGAGCCCATGTATATTAGTTTTTGGCCCATTTAGATTTCACAAAAGCCCAAATATTAAAAGGTATGGTCACTTTGGATATGGTCCGCTAAGCCCAAGTATTCAAAGCGTAAAATTGCAGATTTAGGCCATTTTTGCCCCATACTTACTGACCCAAATTCACGTTGAGGTATCTCCATCCTTATGGAATCCTTAATTATCTAGCTAACCTAGGCTACCAGCCAATGAAGTATTAATGTGATTAATTAAGACCGAGATATTGAATATTTTACGTTTACGCCCTTCTCTCTACTTTTATAAGTAGGCCTGCTTCTTTTTAGCTATAAAGAACTGCTAAAAACTGTAAAATTATAATATATAAAATTAAAAAGAACATGATCGTAATATGTATTATATCCTCCTTTATGTATCATTTGTATAAAAAAAAACTCCATAATACAGATGTGAATGTCTGAAAAATATCATTTACCTTCATCAACTTGAGGGACATCTACATTGTTCGAGTTATACTAACCTAAGGTCTGAAAAGGGTTCTTGCCTCTTATAACTTAAATATAGATTAATGTACATTAATCAAACTAATAAAATTGAATATGAATTATATAATTTACAATTTTTATCTGATCTAAAATTAATATGCATTAAATCTGACATGAATGACCCATCTATTGTGTTAATAGCGAGAGTTCATTTATTTTTCTTCCTTAGATGAAAGGGAAGTGCTTTATAGATCACAACTACCCTGTTGGCAGTCATTATTATCATTAAGAGCTTAAAAATACTAATACAAGAAGAAGATAAATACGACATAAAATTACACTCTAATTTTAGATCTACTTAATAAATTAGGCTTAAAATAAAGATATAATTCACCCCTTTTTCGATTAAATCCCTAAAATTCATCTCAGTATATATCGTTCCTTTATATAAATTTAATTAGGAAAGCCCGAGACTACTATACAACGATTCAAGAGGTGAGATATTTTGTACTTAAAAAGAGTAATTTAATTTAATTGGAAAGGACAAGAAGATGACTTAACAAATTGCAGGAAGGGTATCATTTTAGGGGATAAAGCCTCCCCTATTTTTGATTTTTGGGACCAAAACTTTGGGATAAGCCGATAAGATAACTAGTCGTATTAGATAAGGGTGGCCTCTCTCTCTCTCTCTATCTCACAGTAGGAGGAATAAAGTGAAGGGCAATTTGGAGTGAGTGGCCTGAAAGTGAGTTTGTGGTGCCCTAAACTGGATGAGATTTTGCATTAGAGCCATACATTACGTAATTAGTCTCTCCTTCTCTCTTTCTCTCTCTTAATTATCATTGAGGAGGAAGGAGACACAGACTTATCCTAATCAATATGGTTTTAATGTTGTTCTAACGTACCCCTTTTTGGTATTTTTCTTTTCTTTTTCCCCCTCACCCAAATAGGGAGTACTTTGTTCTATTATAAGTACTCTTCTTGAGGAAATTTCACAAATTTATCTTATATTCAGATCTATCTGAAATAATTATTAAAATAAGTTGTTATAAAATAAAATGAGTTAATACAAGTTAAATAATTAGTTGGTATAAGTTAAAATGAACTAAAATAATTAACTGTTGTAGTGAACATAAATTAAAAATTACTATAAATACTAATATAAATATCATTCGAACAGGTATTTTTATTTTCTTACTTAACATTTGCACCTTATATTATGGCTTTATTTGAATTTTATTTAGAAAATAGTGGTTGAAAAATTATGGTTAATAAAAAGGGGTAATAATTGTGATAGCACATTGAAAAATAGGAAGATAGATGGAGGAGAAAAACAGAAGTGAAAAAGAAAAGCAGAAAAAGAGGGGGATGGACAAAATGTCCCATCTCAATTGACATCGATCCCATTCTCTACTTGTCTCTTTTGCTCCATCACAAACCAACATCAAAGATCGTACAGTACAAATACTCTGTCTGACAAGACCTAATCATTTACCACCAAAAACACAAACTGAAAAAATAAAATAAAATAAAAATACATCAAATAATTAATCCTCCATGTTAGTGGGAACCTGATTAATCAAAACCCATGTAAGATTTTAAAAAGAAAGAGGGTCAAAAACCATAATTATTGAGGAAATTGCATCCGCCTCATTGGGCCTCCTGTGCTCCTCCTCCATTAGCGTAAAACTCATGATAAACTATAGCTCCACAGTTGCCATTGTTGCTTCCGCCATTGCTGTGATTATGATGGTGGAGTTGAACTTGCTGCTCCTGCTCCTTCTCTCTCCTCGAAGATGAACTGTTCTTGTTATTGTGCATCCACACCTTGAACACCCCTCTGCCAACTCCAACACTTCTGCAGAATTCCTCCACCAGCCTCTCCTCTCCTCTCCGGAGTCTCCACCCGATTCTCTCTGCAAACTCCTGCATTTTCTCCTTCTGCTCTTGGGTGAACTTCGTCCTGAACCTCTTCTTGCTCCTCTTCCCGTTCTGCCCCGCACTGAAGTACCCCGCGACCCTCGGATCGATCTCGTCCGACGGCCCAGATGGGCTCTGCCCGCTTAGAGAGAGAAGCAGCTGCGACGCCGACGGGGGCGAGTGTACTCGACGCGCAGGGAGGTGGTGGTGGAGTGGGGCAGGGTCGTCCGGGTCCCGCCTGTGGAAGTTGCGGTGGCACCCACACGCCGCGCACTTGAGGGAGCTGGGGTCGGAGGGGTTAGCGGTGGGGCCCGGCATGAACTCGCAGCACCCGTCCAGCGCGTGCCCGCCGCTGCTGGCGGCGTGGTTCTTCAAGCACTCCTTGTACGTGACCGCCGCCGCCGCATCCTCCGCTGACGGCGACGGCGCGTGGTGGTTCTGGGTCCTTATCGGCTGAGAGGTCGGCGGGGTCTCAGTGTCCGAGTCGGGTGTTCTTGTGACGGTGCTGGCCGGAGCTCCGACGGCAGCGGCGGTGGCGCTGGTGATGAGGTCCATTGCCATGGCTGAGTGGATGGAGGAAAGAGAAAATGATTAGGAGGTGAGAAGCTAACAATGGAGGAGAGAGAGGGTTTGAGTGGGAGATTAGAAGGGAAAATGAGATGGGAAATATGGGTGTTTTTGGGTGGCAACAAATAAATATGGGTTAAGATCAGGGATGGGAATGTCATTTTAAAGTTGGGTGAGGTCATCAGGACACGTGGCACAAGGGGAGAGTGGGAGGGCGCATGAACCCCACTACGAGGCTTAATATGATTGGCCAGATTAGGGTTAATCCCCTCTGTAAGTTAAGCTTCCTTTTCCTACTTATAACACATGTTATTTCCTAATCTAGGTTTAATTACAATTGCGGCAATGATTATCACTTTATGAAAAAGATCGGATTCTCAGGATGGAGTTTGAGATCAAGGAGTCAAGTGTAGTCATAAGGTATGGCTTAGGAATCAGATTCACTGTTTCAGTTTGAGTGGCGACCAATTTCAATTACACAAAAAAATAAACAGTAGTATACGAATTATCGATAAGTACAGTATGGTTTAGATGAGAAAAGAGAGTTATACTAAGGAGTGATTTTATTAAGGTCGTGTTTAATAATATAATACAATATTTTTTTATTTGAATATAATTTATAATTAATGTTATTGCATGAAAAGTTATTGCATGTAATAAATTGGTGGAGAATACTGTCCATTCTCATAGTATATGAGGCCATAAATTCTCATATTATGGTGGTCCAATACAATAGGAAGTTAATGGGCTTGAGAGTAATGGCCAATTTTGAATCTATAAATTGATAAAATTCAATGCTTTTCCCCTTGAAGATCTGCAAGTTGGACCATTTGATTTGCCTATGGCTCATCATGATGATGATGATGATCATAATACAATCCAGCTAAATAAAGAATTTTTAAAAGTTGAGATTCTCATGTTGTCTTTTCTTTGAATGAGCGGCACGTTTTAGCTTTACCATCACGGATATACATTCTTGCATCTCTTTTTAAATTCTCCTTCTTTTTTTTTTTTTTAAGTAATATTGTGGTTCGATTTAAACATGTATTTGAGTTGGTTTTTATACATGCATAAAAATTTCAGTCTTTTTTAGCGAGAGATTTTAAATTATCATATTAAAGTAATGCGGAGGTGTGTATGTTATGTAAGGAACATATTCTAAATCTTTAATCGGATGTATATATCATATAATAAAAAAATTATAAAATTATAAGTTAAAATTAAATGAAATAGGGTCGATTTGGATGGTAGGTTTGTGTTGACGGGGAGTCCGTACAGAAATAGGTAGCTTTAGGGTTGAAACTATGATGATGATGAGGAGGTCCGCGTGAATGGATGTCCTTTCACCTCAAGTTATTCATACCATGCATAAATAGAAAGTAATTATTCAAGTCATTAAATAGCAGCTCATCTGGATCCATGCCTTTTAAGCTAGCTAGGATAGGAAGGAGCATGAGTAGCATGTAACCCATTAATTATAGTACTCGTTAACAAAAACAGAGACCTGGTCTAGGTGGGCTGGGTTTGGCCCTCGTCAAATCCCCTGGGGCTCCATTAACCGCCCTTGTTTATTGTAGTTGTCTTGTTCAAAGTACAACTTAATTGACTTGCTCGATTATATTGTATGTAAATCATGTACCGATTTGAATGAGACTTTGTGTTAATCGTTTTAATTTTCTCGGAACTGTTTGAAAATATGTTTAGACGACATAAAAGGATCTTTTGAACAAACGAAAGAGGAGTTATGTTGAGGGAGCGAGTTAGCTCTACTTCGTAGGAGCTTACAGTGCATCAATTCTAATAAAATAAGGATTAACGACAAAAAGAAGATGCCGACACTCTAGATAGACATAATTTAAATTAAAAACACATTAATTTGTTGGATATTTAGGTAAAGGAACAATGTCAATATTGATTACTTCTGACTCTATAATCCATAGTTGACACTTGACGTTAGGACGTAGTCCAAGCACAAGGCGGACTGTTACTATTTAGAACACGCTTCTAATAAGTCTAATCCTAGCTACATTTTAGATTTGGATGGCTAATTAATTAGTGACCACGTATTATAAAGCATTGTGGTCCGACAAATTAGAAAATTAAGGCCGGAGGGCAAAAAATTACTAAAAGTGCGGCCACTGGCTAAAATCAGCAAACGAAGCTGTCCATTCAATTAGTTTAATCACAACTACGACCTTTCCTTAATTAATCCCCCTTGCTCTATCTCATTTCATAATTATAATTAATAAACTTTGTAGTACAAGTTATCGGGTGACTTTAAAACCCTATTTTATTTAATTGTAAGAGGTTGTAAGAAATTGTAACATCATGATAAAATTAGTTATAAAAAACCGTAAAATTTTATGATAAAACTAAATGAAACAGAATCAGTCTCGAAGTTGTGGGTTTAGCCTCCCTCCTCGGGCTTGTACAAAGTACATTCTCCGGGTATGATGACAATGAGTTAAACACATAATTGTTATTTACATAACCTTTATATGACAGAATAGTATCGAATTTGAATTCTCCCAGTGAAAAATATTACGAGAAAAATAATAATAAGTTTTAAAAAGTTATAGAAAAACCTATAATTTTCGGACCACATTTGGCATGCTATGAGTACATATGGCATCATTATACAGTAGGTATGCATTACACAGTATGCATATATTGCTTGGTGCTAAAGCTAAGCCAATTTACATTGTTAGACGCGATGTGAAAGGTATGAAAGATACAAGTTTAAATTTGTGAAATCACTTTTACATTAAATGCTTAGAGTTTCAAATATATTATACTGTTGATTAGTATAACAAAAAGATGATTGATGAATACTTGAAATACACTTGTGTTTATGAAAAAGATTCATCCGACCCTAATGTTTGTTTTGATAAGCTTTAATGTAGTGAGTTACTTCATACACTTTCTACAGTCATTTCATTTTCTTCCCTCATTCTCTTCAATGTTAATAATCAAAGATGCTCGTGATCAATTTTGGGGATTGAATGAGTTATTGATAAAACTATGCAATATGGATACTTAGGAGATATTCAAGGATTGAAATGTGTTATAATAGTTAGTCATAACTTCTCATAATAGTTTGTAATAGTTAATAACTAATCGTATCCGTTTATAACAACTCATATATACTCGCTGGTAATAACTAACAATTAATTTTTAACAGTTAAAACGAAGACTCAAAGTAATTGAGATGAGTTATAAGTGGCACGGAGCATCTTTAAGATAAGAAAAGCAGATAATTAAAGGGCGGTGTAAAAGACTAAGCAGAGTATAATCAAAGAGTATTCAAGTGGATTAGAACAATATAATTGTCCTGACAACGTATCTTCATCACTGTACATATAGCATGCGTGACTGTTTGTGTGTGACAGTTTGAGACAGAGACAGATACAGAGATTATGGAGAGACAAATTAAAGAGATTGAGTTTGAGACAGACACAGATACAGTTTAGACCCATAATGATAATACTATTACTGGAAATGACATTTAAGGATGATATTTTCAAAAGGCCACCATGAAAATTTCTTCAAATCTTGTCAGCCTCTGAGAGTGAATTTGCCAATGTGGATGTTGAAAAATTCATGTCTTTTAAGAAATAAATTAATTACATTAAAAAAAAACAGTGAAATCATAAGAGTCAAAGCAGTCCCAGTCAAACAGGCACAGTGACATTAACAGCTAGACCTGTCTTTTTCTTCCAATAATAATTGAGGACCCAAACCCTAATTAGGGGGCAATTTTAAAGCATGACCTAGAACTTCAACTAAACCCCCTAAAACCCATATGATAATACCACTATACTAATCAACCCATGGCTTAACTAAACAAAATTGGGGATCAAAGGCAATAAAAACTGTTTTAAATTGTAGTTTAGGAGTTACAGGTTAAATAATTAATGGGCAATTTGTCTGGGATCTTTGAGGCATGCAAAGATTAGGTTCATGAACTTACCCTTGGAAAATAAGGGTACATTGTAAAGTACAGCTACCAGCTTGTAATTTGAATATTTGATTCTCTCTAGGTTTTATTCTCTGAGCTGTAATTAATCTTTGATTCTGATACTTAAACCTAGATTATTATTGTCGCTCTATCAGATTACTTATATTGTTACTTCTTATTCCTCAATTTATTTTAAAATCATGTGTTTCTAATTATTCAAAGTCTATTTAGTTATCTTTATTAAGGTTCATTGTTCGGTTTTAAATAAAATTAATCATGTAACTAAGTTAGTGTTGTCATCACTAATTCATCTCCCCAATGCTTATACAATAGACTTTGAGATTTGTAGTCTCGGGTCCAGAAACATGATATAATTAGTACTAATTCTAAATGATTTCTCCTTCCCCTTAGGCCTTGTCCCTGTAAAAGTTCTTTTGTTAATATATTATGAAATTATCTAATATATTCTGAAACTATCTCAAGAAATAAAAACTGCATTATCAATTAGACGTCATTGTGAGACGATCTCTTATGAAAATTTAATTTTTTAAAAATAATTGATCTTTTTATTTATAAACATGTTTATAAAAGTAGGACCGACTATTTACAAATATCTGTAGGGCCTCGACATGGGAAAGCAGAAATAGTCCCAAACCACATCCAATTTGAGAAGAAATATTGGATTATCTCCCCCCCAAAAAAAAAAAAAAAAAAATCGACAGTGGATGGTCTATCTAATGGGCTTTAGCCCAACCCAATTTTCCCGGATTTGGGCAGAGACCCTTTCCTTACCTGAAAGACCCAACCCAAAAGAAAGGGGAAAAGGAAAAGAAAAAAAGGAAACGCGGAGTATGAAACGGCTCTCTGCGAAACGGGACATTTCTTCAGCAACTGCTCACTCTCCCCAGAACCATGTCCTTCGCAGCTATGGAGATGCCAAAATCTTTTCTTTTGGTGGGTGTTTTTCTCTCTCCATGGATTGATTTGTGGGTTCTTCGGATATACTATGCAACAGCTGCAAAATCCCCGGGTAAACGAACATGAATTTCGTTTGTTCTATTTTCTTTTTCTTTATGATCATCGTCTCGCTTTGTTTAAATATGCTGCTACCTGGTGAACAAATTCATGAGCGAACCCAATTACAATTTGGATAGTAATTTATCTTTTCGTGATGAATTGTAGAGTGTTATTTCTGTTGGCAGTTTATGTATGCAAATTTTGTGTTTCAAATCATGGCCATTTTTTCGTTTTCTGCAATTTGTTTTGCTTGTTTTATGCAACTGGTGCCCCCTCCTCCTCCCCTTGTTTTCTATACGAAATTATGGGTTCCCCTGCAATTATAAGCTGCAAATTTTGCGGTTTTTAAAAATTTATACATATATTTCATTTGGGGGGTTGTGGATGAAAAACAAAAATAAAGAAAAAAAAAAAGGAAAGAAAGAATTGGGCCCCTTCCTACTTTGATATGAATTTGTGAAAATGACATAAGTCAGTGGATGTGAACAATTCCATTGGAGAATAGGATTTGAGAGTTCCAAATGGGACTGCTTTTTTGGCAAGTTATATTCCAACTTTTTCTGAGGTTCTTTTCTTAATTCACCTTCTTGATCCTCTCTGCTTGTGAGTTGTGGATGCTGGATGATTTGTTTAAAACTTAGGAGAATAGCAGATGGTCCATGTGGGTGATGTAGTGGGTATAGCTTGGTTTTTGGTTCTTTGTGGAGTGGTTGGAAGTTGGTCCTCGAACTTGCTAACTCGATGGAGCAGTTGATAATTGAGTTTAAAGATAAGGGAATGTGGTGAGCCTGTGTCCATGCTTTGAGATTGAACAAAAAAGTCTTTTTTTTTTTTTTTGCTTTTGTTAAAATGGACTAATCCAAATACCTCAACTTTGATTACTTGTGTAGTCGATCATCGCTTTTGTTTTAGAGTCTATTGATCTCTAATACGCCATTAGACTTCCTTGCTTACCTTGCCAAAGGTGGGACTCTTGTCAAAAGTGTATGTGCGTAAAATTTATCCATGAAAAAAAAAGGAACTTGGTGAATGCACAATGTGATTTTGCTTTGGAGAAGCCTCTCAACTGTTGAGTTCATATGTTTTTATGTGATACTTATAAGTGTTGGAAGGTTTTAGCCAATGATATAATTCTTTTATATGACAAGCATAACATCATATTGTGTGAGCCTGCAACAAGTGGAGTCTGGTCCTCTGGGGAGCTCAATTGGTATGCGAATTCATCCCTTAAAAGAAAAGGAATTTCAGGGTGATAGGACTGAAAATGAAATTCATATGTGAGTTTGAAAGCTGAGCAAGAAAATTATTAAGTTACTCAACAACCCCCCTTCTTTTTCTCCTTTTCCTGCTGTGGTTGTGCACATTAGCATGTAATGGAGAAAATTGCTCCCCAAAAAGATGGAAGTTAAAGGATGATTGGACTGAAAACAAATCTCATAAAACTTGTTATGCCCTGTGTTTTTGTGGCCTCTATTATATACATCTTGGTCGATGAAATCGAGCAAGATTAACACCATGCAAGGAATGCTTGGATTCTAAATATCACAGTTGATACACCATGTAATTCATGGATAAACAGTGTAGATCATGTTCATGAAAACAAAGCAAAGAAGCCTACAAGGTGTATCTTAACAATCTTGCCAGTAACAAAGGCCATCCTCATTTATCCTCTTAAACTAGATGCTAGTTTCCCACCATTCATTACTTTTATTTTCTTTCTCTTATCTCCCTTAGCCCTTCTCCTGAACAATATACTCTTATGCTTTCTCAAACTAGACTTTTTAGCCCTTCTCCTGAACAATATACTCTCATGCTTTCTCAAACTAGACTTCGCTTTCGCTTAGGAGTTCATCTCGTGGACACAAATCATAAGATAAATGCAGTTGGCGTGGGGTTGTGTCTTCCTATCTTCCTTTTTTTTTTCCATACAGTTTCTGTGCTGTATACATTCCTTGACCGATTCCAAGTTTCCAATACCGTACTTTTACGCAGATACATTGGGATTATCAACAATCGTCATACTTTTCTAGTTAGACTTATACATCTAACATCTTCTTTTTCCCACAATATGTCCATCTAATCATTTAGTATACCAATTGTTTCCTAGTCATCGGAAGGCGTGAAAAGTCCTCTTTCTACCACTTCTTTCATCAAAATTTCCGATTATCCTGTCTCAAAAACGCCTTTGACATACCTCCCTAAATACATACAGATCGTAGTTGACTGCTTTAGAATGATGCTGAATTATTGTGAGATTACTGACATGTGCTTGGAGATATATTCTTTCTATTGAGTTGATAGATTGGGGAATTGTCTATGGCATCAGAGTTCCTATCACGAATAATCTCTGGCCTAGTTGAGCCATATGATTGTAACCAGGGTTATTGGGATAAGAATGTGACCGATGAAATGAGATGTTATTCCTACCAGTAAAATATATTAGGCTGATGGAGAAGTTAGGAGTAGATGCTCTCTGGTGTCGTTTCATTTTAAACCATCAAAGATGCTTCAGCCATTTGGCTGCGCTTATCTCCAGAAAAGATGCAAAGGTTGTCTAGAAGCTAGCTTTGCTACTCCACTCATGTTAACATCACTCTTTTTCCAACATGTTGCATTGATTCTCCATGCAAAAGTTGCAGAATATTTCCTACAGTCCCCCAAAATAACCCCTCTTAAAAAATAATGAAGCAAGCAAGAGGAAAAGGACAACAAAAAAAAAAAAGAAGGGTTTTGGGGGGGCTGTTTACTGTAATGCCATATGCAAGGGTCAAGTGTGTTGACAGCCTACCATTGTGTAAGATGTTGACAGTCTACGATTGTGGGAGATGTCTTGCACACATTTTTTGCACATTGAATACACAAGGAAGATATGTCTTTCAAGGCAGAGATTTCGGAAACTGAGGGACTGTTCGAATTGCAGGAAAACCAAAAGAATTTCATTAATAGGAAGGGAAATCTTTCTGATGCAAGCAATTTGAACCTCTAATGAAAAAAAGAAAAATGATAATGTATCAAAAGCACTATATATTTCTTTTTGAGAGCCGACATCATGTTAACTGTACTCGCCTCTTGATTATATATGATATTGACTTTGAAACAAGATATACTGTCGGCCCGATACCATTGGCTCGCTTCATGCATGGAGTGATCATCTTTCACTGGCTTCAACTATACACATTTTCATGAAACAACCTCCCAAAAAGACCAAATACCACCAATCAAGCCACATAACAGCCCTCGAAGTGTTACCTCTACCGAAGACCTCCAAGTCTTCATGGGTTTGCTTCAGCTTATCTCCCTGTTTATGTGAACTCCATTGTTGCTCCTTGTTGTAGTTGAAGGAACAAAATAACACAAGTATCAAGACCTATTATGGATGGGATCAGAGCCTCTTCGCACTCTCCTTTTGCTTGATTGGTCAGTGTCAAATTTCTTGTTTCTTGGTGCTGACCTTCTGTTTGTGTCGAACTCTTGCTTGGAGACTTCTTGCAGGATGCGATTGTTTTGAACGAGCTGCTCATCTTGTCTTCCCTGTGAAAGGACCATATCTTCCCTCCTCAGACTGCAAACTTTGTCTGCTTTTATTGCTAATAGCCCAATACAGAATAGAAGGATGAATATTTTATGAGAACTGAGAACCATATTTCTCCTATACACCTTCAAGATGGAAGAAGGATAGGAGAATCCTATTACTGCTTTAGAGTAAGGAGAGAATAAGCAAAGCCTGAGATTGTAATCCTTCTAATCTGTGACCCATTCCTGTAGATAGATGCCTGTAAATATATGTGTTCCCAGATTTACAGGGTGCTTTAAAGCATAAAGCAGAGGGACCCAGAACAGCCAGAAGAAGTTTAGATTCACCCAAACACTGGAGGGTTGTGATATATGCAAATTAAGGCTGTTATGGAAGAATCTAAATAGAATGAATAAAGGGATTGGAACAACATCCTAGGGAAGCCAAGTATCTTTTTCATCTGTATTCTTATATCCCTATCATTTGCTTAGCTTTTTTTGTCTTGGTGACCAACATAAAGTTCCTTGGTGTGTCCCCCTGCCTTGTTGCCATGTCACCTGACCATGCTTATGTGTATTTTTTCTAGAGGATGATGTCTTTTCTTCTTGGTCATTTGTCACACTTAGCCTAAAATGGTCATAAATTAATCATTAAGATTGTACTTTTGAAGATCTATTCTTTTGTTTATGTGACAAGGTGCTTGTGTTAGGCGCTCAAGCCGCACTCTTTTTAATTTCTGTTTGTTGGTTTGGATGCATAGGGGTACTTTGGTCAATTTGTCATTACTTTGTTGTTAAGAAAAGGTAATTTGTGAGCTTAAGTGACTGAGCAGACATGCCATGAGCCATCCAGCACTACTAAATTGATACAGTGCCCCCTGGCATGTAAAGAATAAATTGGAAGGGAAAAGATTGAGTAATGAAACAGCCCCCTAAAAAACACCAAACTTCTGCTTTATGCCACTAAGATGGTGTCCTCACTCCCTACTTTAGAATTCCAAGCTCTTTTTTCTATGCTGCAAAGAGAAAGAGGGAAAAACCCAGTCCCTGGTTTCTTGTGCTAAATGTGTTTCTTTATGCTTTTTCTTGGTCTTTCTTTCTGTTTGCAAACTCAACATTCGTCGTTATATGTTTCACTGACCAACTTCCCTCTCTTTTGTTTTGTTTCATTTTATTTGTTTTGTTTCATTTTATTTTTCATTTTTACCCTGTTTTAACAAACTCTCATTTATTCATGTGGATGAAAACTCCACCACCACCAAGAGGTGAATATATATGCAGTCTTACCCTTGACAAAAGCCATAGGACAGACTCATTTCATCTATCCACGTCGACTGACTTTTCTTTTTGGTACTGTTTTTCCCCCTCCCGTTTTCTTTTAAATAAATCCTAATTACAATTTAACTTGCAATTAGGAACATTCTAAAGCATCAGTTCAGATGCTTTATGAAAATGAGGCAATGATATTCTATTGGGCCGTAAAATTAAAGGGAGACTGGTCATAGTCCGAGTCATAAAACCCTTGGTGAGATGTTATGATGTGCTGATTCTCTACTTTTCTTTATCTCAACATCAAAGTGAAAAAGAGGGCTGCTGGAGAGATGCTTTCTCATATTGATCATTCCATGCAGTCTTCAGCACTACTTTTAAAAGATTGGAACGTTCAAGTAACAAGCATGCAACTATCATTTAGGTCACTGGTGCTTTTGTGATTGAGCCAACTGTTTGTGAAGCTAGCATTTTTGCAATCTCCTACCTTAATTTTCATCTTATCTGTTCTGGATGAATGAGAGATTTTTTTTTTTTTTTTGTGTGTCAAAACTGATGAAATATAATTTCATTATTAATTCCAATTTTTCTAAGCTTATGAAATGAACAAGGTGAAAATGTTACTTTTCATGGATCAACCGGGAACAACCCCTTTGCCACTCACACATGGGTCAGACTATTTGTACTTAGAGCTCTCCTGATTTCGTGATGTCAGCATCCACAGCATTTGAAATGAATAAAATCCTCATGTTCCCCTCAAGTCATGAAGATGGGCATCGAAGAAGGTATTTAAGGACATTTCCATGTCCATGGTATCCAGAGATAAGTTTCACTCAGTTACTTTGTTAATAGATTCATAGAACGAGTAAAAAGAGGGAAGGGGGAGGGGAAGGGCTTCCTGCTCCTGGAACTGCCCATTTTTTTAATTTATTTTTTGTGCCCATCAAACTGAAGCCGAGTTACTTTTCGGCCCATAAGGATAGAGTTATCCTTTTGTTTTATTAATTTTGTTAGAAAAATAAAGCAATGATATTTCCTGAACTTATGGTCACTTTTGTATATTTCCTGAACATATGGTCACTTTCCTGTGTTGACATCCGTTGCTATCAATTTCAGGGCTTCTTCGAGGATATCAGTTTCAATAATTTTGCGACGACATCGATTGCATCAACACACGATGTTAGTGCCTACTGGTATTCAGCTCAAGAACAGAGGTGACGTTGAGTAATTTGTTGGCTTAGCTAACTTAATTAAGGAAGATAACCTCATGATTAAGTAATCGGCCTTGGTTGTTGCCAAAGAAGGAAATAATTACATGGGTCCTTTTGTGAAATCTTTAGCATGGGGTAGTTTAAGGGCCTTTAAATCTCAGTACTTGAGTACTATTAGATACCCTTTTGGTTTTGGCTTTAATTAAAGTTGAGGCTTGAATCTCGGGATACATGTTAGCCCTGATTTTCTGTACTTCCTCAGAGCCAAGATTAAACATTTTGATTTGCTTAAGAAAATTGAATTTTTGATTGTGCCCCTTTATCTTTATAGATTCTCAAGGTTGGTCTTAAAGCTGGGGCTTTTTTCTTACTTTAGTTTGAATATAGAGAGCTTCGTTTGACAGCCGCCTTTGATGATAGGGAGCCAAATCTAATCTGATTATCACCAAAATATATGACCCCTCTACTTAGTACTTGACCATTGCACCAGTTGTATGACAGCCATGTTCATCTCTTGCCAAACTAATGTTCCTTGCTGCTTACTGTCACTTAGCACTCTCCATCGAAACTCACTGCTCCCTTTTGGCTCCTTACGAGTTTCTGTTATATGGAGGTAGCTTACGTCCCTTAGCCATTCTAGTCTAATCAATGTTTGAATTACAAATTCAACGTAGAAGAACATGGATCATGTATTCATATTTATGAAGGTGCCATGTAAAGTTGTAGTCTTATCTTAGTCTTTCCCTAAGAACAAGGTGTATTTATTGGAAAAAAGGAAATATCAAATTTGTTGTCTTTATCGGGTGATATATGTTGTTACATACCCTGCTGACTACTACTGTGTATAAATTGTATTCTTAGCTTTTTTTTTTTTTTTTGGGGGGGAGGGGTTGGAACTGTTCTAAGAAGGCTACTATTGTGTATAAATTGTATTCTTAGCATTTTTTTTGGGGGGAGGGGGAGGGGTTGGAACTGTTCTAAGAAGTAAGAACCTAGTAGAACTTTGGGAAATTGTGCAGACGTTTCCTGAACACTGAGAATGAGACATTTCCATACAGCATCAAGGGTTACAAGAATAGTGGACTAACAATAATTGTGTACAAAATCAAAATGAAGTAAAACCTACACGCTGAGTAGATGGGTGTAATCGCCATTTTCGTCTCCCCTGGATTAGATGACGGGTTTGATATGTTGGGGGAGAGAATCAATCAGCTTCTTGGTCAGCAGGCCCAGGAGGATGAGGACCTATGGCAAACTGCAGGATCCTACAAGCTTACATTTCTTCACTATCCATTCCAAAACTTGTCTCTTCATTGTCTTGTATCTTGATAGGGGTAAGATTGCCTGTATCCGAATCACTCTATATCCTGCCATGGCTGGACCGTTTTTTTTTTTTTTTGATATAGACAAGAACTCTTATTGATGTTAGATTATGTGCATGTGAGCTACTGGCTATTGAGAAGTCTCTGTCAGTGTGAAATTGTACCTTTAGCTGTTAATTCACCATAGTTGAATCTTGGCACACTAGCCGCTAAACCTTGCTCAGTATAGGATTGCCTGTATCTCGCCACACACAATGAACAAGCAATCTGACATCTTCAGGGTTAATTGCATTGAATTAGTTTCTACTTTTTGAGGTAAATGCCCTACAACCACAAACCCGACAATGATGACAATGCTCACCAAAGATCAAAACAATGGCAGAAGAGCATCGAGTTCAAAAATAAAAGAGAAACAGAGGGGTACACCAGTGCAGAATCTACCTGTTGCCGTCTACACTGCAAGAAATTGATTGCCCAAGTGATAATATAACAGGGTAACAGAAATCCGGCAGCCCTTACCGCGAAAGGCTGTGAAGGGCAATAGTCAACATCAACAACCATTAAAAGCGGAAAGAAAATAAGAAATATATGAATTTTCCTACTTACTGATAAAAAGGAAGACATATCATCATCGTCGTCATCATCATTGTCCGACACAATCCATGCATGTCTCATGAAAAGAAGAGCCATCATCTGTCCAAAATAGAAAGTCAATAGGTTGGGAGTTTTCTTCTATAAAATATATTTGCAGAAACTAAAGGGATGGGTGCAAACCGATCATCCTAAATCAAAACTGATTACATCTCACAATGCCAGTATAGGACTCCAGCTAACCCTATGATGGAAGGAGCAACTCAAAGAGCCTCTTAAGCTAGCCTTATCAGTTATCACCACCTTCAAAGTCATCACAAACAACAACAGGAGAATGAACACAAGAACCAAAAGTCCACTCACAACAATGAAATATAGAGGCATCTCTACTCATTGCAAGGGCACATATAAGGGAAAATATCTTTGCCACTCCATAAAAGGATAGATGAGCCATGTGCAACCTCATAATAACAAAGGGATAAAATCTCTGCCCCTCTTTGGAAATGCAACTCTGAACTGTCATACTCTTAATAGGTTCGAATTTGATGCTAACTACCTTCCTTCACAGCTCATGTCCTATGAGAACTTCGTCGAAAAATACTTGACAAGTAAAGGATAAAACCTCTGCCCCTCTTTGGAAATGCAATTCTGAACTCTTACCACTCATAATAGGTTTGAATTTGATGCTAACCATCTTCCTTCACAGCTCACGTTTCTCTTTCATGAATGTATACAACCACTTGCCTACGAGAACTTCATTGAAAAATACTTGACAAGTAAATCACCACTTGGAATGGATTGCTTAACAGCTTGCAATCTCAAGTGAAACCTTAAACAAATGTAGCATCTCATCCGAAACTTCAACTGTGTGTTTGTGTGTGTGTTTGAGAGAGAGAGAGAGAGAGAGAGATCTTTGAGAAGGCCACGAAAATTTTTTCCTTAGCCAGATGCTGTTGGATAGACTCTCTTAACACCTTGCATAAAGCTGATTCTTCATCATATCATCAAAGAAGCATATTAAGAAGATACACCACCATATGTTGTATTTTTAGGGCTTACAATTAGTATAGCTGAACGGCAAAATGCAGCAGCTTTGGCACTACTAGCAGCATAGTCATTGTAATCAGCTTCGAAAAATGGGGGCTCCACCTGTGCAATGGCAAGAAAACGAGGATTGTGCAAGTCTAAAGGAGCACCTGATATTGTCCAGGTAGCACTGCAAATAACAAACATCAAACCAAAGGGAATCAAGTAAAAAGAAAAAAATCTTCAGTTTAATGAGAATTTTAAAACTTTCTATCCAAATTAATGCACACAAAATTAAGTGCATTTAGGGTCTTTTGGAGCAAAAGAACAGCATATAAGCCACTTTGTACTCACCCAATATCAATAGTGGCCTCTTCAGCACGAGGTGATGGTGGTGGAGGAGCAGTGTACCCTGGTTGGTAAGTCTATATAATATTTGCAGCAAGCCACCGTCAGAGAAATGACAGAATCACTTGAATAAATCAAATAGATAAAAGACAGTTATAACTGACGAGACATATTGGTCCAGCATCTCTTCCAAGGTACATGACACGACAGCAAAATAGCGTAGAAATTAAGAAAACACAACCCTTGCAGAAACCCAACTAAACCTGATGGTCCGGTGTGTGTTTGGGGGAGGGGGTCGAAAGGGTATCAAATCAAGAGAAATCAACCCAACACCAACAAGATGCAGAATATACCATTGAGACCTAACATCAACATCTGGTCTCAGATCTAAATTGTTGGAAATTTGAATAAAAAGAATTCCTTTTCTAACATGCAAGTAATTACGTCAGCTTTCAATCTTTAATCAAATCAAGTGCATTGTTATAAGCAATGGCATGGAAGCCTTACATAAGAGAAATGTGAGCATTAATTTGCTATATGGCCAAGTGAAGTGCAACAACTTCTGGCTCCAAAAGCACTTTAAAGCTTCACAGCCATGGAAGAGATACAGTCAGCCTTAGCCATCCTCAAAGTTTCAGAAACAAGGTGCAGGTTAAATGTGTAGGAGGAATCAGATGCGTTCAGTGCACCACGAATTCAAGAATCACCGCAACTCAAGTTTAAGGGAATTCTAGTGGCCCAAAGTTTCATCAAGTTGTATATTACCTCAATCAGAGGCATTACAAAACAAATTTGATACGTCAAGAAGTTCCTTACAGCATACAATTGATGATGCCAATGTCAACACATTCCAGTCAATTATACATTCAACTGTCCTCATTAGTCATTAGTCATTACCACTATCCAAAAGCAGTCAAAAGAAAATATCTCCCACAATATATTGTTACTCTTCAGCTCAATAAGCCACTATTAATACTAATATTAATGAGAACATCACGTACAATGGTTCATGCAGTCATCTACATGTTCAGAGTTTCATGAAGAAAATGCAAAAGTTGGAAAGAGAATACCTGATGACAGATCTCACAAGTTATGTCTCCTTTCTCATTGCACCAGCGTTGAACACATTTCCGATGAGCATGCTGTGGAAGAGACCCAGGCAATTTTTGCAAGATTTGACCAAAATTTCAATCCAAAGTAGCAATTTTTGAAGGATGGAGGGAGAATGGGCAGGAAGAAAATGGACGTACGTTTTTTTTTTTTTTTTGGGGGGCGGTGGAGATCAGAAATGAGAGAACAGCCACGCAAAAAGATTCACCTTTAAGCTGCCACTACAACCGCAGGGGACTTCGAGGTTAGCAACGGTATCCTCTTCCTGGCAAATGCGACACTCAGCGTCCTCGAGCAGAGGCTGGTCTTCTCTTCCAGTCTCCACCTCCTCCACCTTCTTGTCTTCTCTCTCCTCATTCGGCGACCCCCTCGAAGAAGGCTCTAGAACCGCCAGCTCGGTCTCCGGCGCATTCGTGGGCACCACCAAGTCGTCTACGTACAACACCATGTGCTCATCCATCTCCCTAATTCGAACAAAACTGCAAACACCAAAACCGAAATCCCTAATTCAAAACTCATGATAGGTAAAGGAAAACTAAACCTCTAAATTACTCAAGAAATCGAATTGAATCGAATCAGAACATTCCGCATTGGCACATTTACTTACTTAAAACGCAAATTGCTCAGGAAAAGGGGATAAGAAGCGCCGAGAAATCCACGATCACGCTGAGAAGAACAGCGGATCGAAGGATTTCGAAGAACTGTAAGAAAATCTCGGGTGCTATGACATTGAAATTTGGAAGCTCAACAAATGCAAGAATTTAGAGAGAGGAGGAGGGAGAGAGACATGGAGAAAGAGAGCGCCACCACAAATGCTGCGGAACGCCGTAGCCATTGGAGACACAGAGAGAGAGAGAGAGAGAGAGAGAGAGAGAGAGTAAATTTAGGGGAGAGAATTATGCAGAGGTTAGCAGGCAAGAATTCATCTTTGTCGCAGGAATTAATTTAATCTTTTTTCTTGTCTTAATTTTACAGGAAGGTTTTTTTTTTTTTTTGGGAGTTATGTCTGGATCATTATTATGATTATGATGCTATTATCGTATTTTTTTAATTTGATATATTTTGAGGTCCTTCGTTCAAAGGTAAAATGTTATTTTATTTAGTCGGACAATGTTCATATGCACAATTTGACTTTTTAGATAAATAACTATGTGTTAATGTGTTTTTATATATAACTCACCGTGAGAATTAATTCACAAAGTAGAATTGTATCGTGTTTGGTACAACCGCAAGGGACTATTTATATATATAAAAAAGTAATATTTTCATATATATAAATATATATATTCAAAATTATCCACTCGTATTCTTTTACGCCATTTTATATAAATTTACTACTTAAATAATTAATTACTAAACATACTTATCTTACACTAACTATTAGTTTATAATAGCTAATCGCTACTGAAACAGTTAATAACTACTAAAGTAGCTAACTACTACTAAAACAACTATTTTTTCCGAACACGCTCATAGAATAATTTTTAAGAATATATGTACAATAGACCGTGAGAATTGCCTCCATTATTGTTGTTTTCGTTATTGTTTAATAAACAATAATGTTTTTTATTAAAGATAAAAATCCTCTAATTATAGATAAATAAGTATTTTTTTTTGGTCTTGGTGAGTCCTAGGTACGTTCAAAGTCTTTGAGGTGAAGAGCATAGGGCAATGAGAGTAACCTTGGTGTTTTGCAGATCAAGAGATTTGAGATTTTTCAAAAATGGTAGACTATAAAAACAAAATAGTATACTAAAAATCGATGGATTGTTTAAAAGAAGCATCGCAAATTTTCTGTTACTGATACCGCAGATAAAATTTGAAACATTAGTATCCCAAACACAATGTAACTGTAAATTGTAGTGCTGTATTAAGCAGTGGATCAACACAAAATGGGACTGATCAAAAACTTGTGGTACATAAATAAATAGAGCCCGTGTTAGCTCGAGTATTGACAATATACAACAATAATTATCAATTGATCATGCCATGTAGATCTCCCGGGGCGATTATGAGGAAATCCAAATGTATGCAGCCGGATCACCCTCTCAGCAGAGAGAATGAACAAAAAGACCCATGAGTATGAGGACACGTCGACATCTGACAATATAAACATAGTGATTAGGCCATGTCTACTTACTCACCCTAACTCATAGCTTCATACTGGCACTTCCACGGCTTCTTCTTCCACTAACTTGACCGGAAAATCTAACGAAATTTACACAACTACATGTGGACGCAATAGATCATATGCATGGACACCGTACTCTGAGTGTCTGCTCCCATCAAGCTCAGCAGTATTCACCTTCAAGAGAGTCATCGACCAAGGAAGTTAGGAACCGTCAGGAACCCTCTGGAATAAAATTCAATTAAGTACCCGAACATAAGGTTCCTCCTGCCTGTTTCTGCAAAAAATGGCTGAGGCCTGTCTTTGGATTCTTTGAAGGTTAAGTTATGAACATCATCTACTAATTCGAGTCACTATGTACCGCCCTTTCTCCAAATCATATATTGTTTTGAAGGATGGTCTTCTCCAATGTGAAACACACCACGTTACAACTATTAACAAAATTGCGCCACCCATGAGCAAGAAGAGATTAGGGAAGCTGTCACCCAGTAAAGAGGCGGTCCATCCATGGCTCACTCCGTTAATACCACTGGTGCTTTGTAAGATAAAGGCGCCTAATGCCCAATCAAGAGGGATATTTTCCACCTGATTGGCATATCTGATACTGTTCAAGAAACTCCAACAGTTAGAAATTGGCTGATTGATCCAAATTCATATTCTAATACTACATCATACATCTGTGCCACATCCAATGAATGTCATATTCAACTATTCTAAAAGCCTAGATGGCATAAAGTGGAAAATCCAACATTTGCTTTAAGATGGAGGCAATACTCAGATATAGAGCAGAAGGAAACCAGGAGAGAAGAAGAAACAGTAAACATGAATGGAATTGAACAAAATTCAAACAAGGAATTCTGCCATAAATCATGTATACCTTCCATCATCAAAGGAAATTCCAAGGCTATCATGCAAAAGGGCCACAATATAAGCTGAAGAGAAGCAATAATGTAAAAGGTCTTCCTCTTCATATGACGAGTGCTTTCTTCTGATACGTGACCAATCTTCCTCACAAAATTGTTGTCCAGCCAACACCAGATCAGGAAGAAATGTCTTCGGATCCAGGCCAAAAAACTAACCAGCAATAGGGCGACAGAAGTTGTCATCTCAATGGAAACATAAAATTCTTCTGAGTGTAAAAGAAATTTTTCTTGTCGATTATTGAGCATGCTATCTGACACATAAAGAGAATTTCAAACCTGTGATGTGTGGAAGAAATTCTCTGTCGCCAAAAATTTCCCATGCAGCTTTGGTATGAATGTGGATCCCAGAGTGCAATGACGAAAAGAACAATCCTCTGCAAGTCAAGTGGAACCTCAGATTTAATATAAGCATCATTTAGACGAAAAGGAAATGGGAAGTATGTCAGTCAAAAATTAACAACCTTTCCCCTTCTGTAAAAGCATCAAGGCAGCAGCTCTGCACTCTGAGAAGTTACCCACGGCATGGAAGTTGGAAGTATACTTTTCAGATCGAGAATCAGGCGAGTGGTTGGATGACTCGGCGTCTTGACCATACCCCTTAGGAATGCAAGGGTCTACTGTTACTTCCTTCATACCAGTACCAATAACTGCACATAGTAGCAAGCAAATACAAATTTGAAATACTCCATTTCTAATATTATAATAAAAGACCTCTTACTGCATGGAAAGTTCCTGATCTATGTCTTTGTTCTAACCATATAGGCCATGATAAAGGCAACTCCAAGATCCAACAATTCTATTCCCTGAAGCCAATAAAGGGAACTAAACGAATGCAACTAGATTGGGCAATGACCGCCTAAAGGTGAAGAAACTCCCACTAACGCACAAGGTATTTTTCATTAGGTTCATCAAACAGACACAATCATCAGTTATGACCGCACAGGAAGTGTAGAATATCAAAATCCAACATCAGAAAAGTAGCCGGATGTCCTTGTGTATAGACCACATGTCCAAGCGTAAACAAGAACCAACAAAACAGTGTCTTTCCAGCTACGAAAGAATGCGCGCAAAAATGTATTCTACGGCTGTCTGTTTACTTCTTAGCCTTCCTGTGGGTTATAGGAAGGCATCTTGATCTGGACCTGACCAAAAAAATTGAAAAAAGAGGGAGGATCTGAATAGCTTACTTGACTTTAGGCCATTTGAAACAAGCGTTTCCTTCAGTGAATCAAATGCCACATTCTGAAAATAACAGTACAGAAAGGGTTAGAACAGTCTACCCAAAGATCCATGCTAACAGTAAAATAGAAACTGCAAGAGACTGCTACTCAAAATATAAACCAGTTGTCACACTTCTACGATTCACAATCTACAGTTTAAGTTACATCAAGAAAAATCTTAAATATGAGCATTTATCACCAAATAAAAATCTCAGGCATCAAAGAGCAATTATGTCATCACGTCTAACGTAAAAGCCCGTAAAAAACAAATTGTGCACCACCACGATAACACTGTCCGAAGTGATGGAAACCAATATTTTGCCTTTCCGCACAAGGGACACTCACGAGTGAATACACTTTTCATTGTATAATTTGCAGCAGTCAAGTGCCGTAGATGTCCGTTGCGAAAAAGGAAATGTGATCACTCAGTGCTATACAGCTCGCTAATCTGGCTCATTCTTGAACACTAATAGCGCTTGTTCTTAAATTTGGAAAACATAAGGAACATTGTTTCAAGTAGCTTCAGTATATCTACACCTGGTCATTGTAACTTTTGTATCTGCATACAGGTTGTATGTCAGAAGGAAAAACACATTCACCAGATTCATTGCTTTTGAAGTTACCTGCCCATAGTGAAGTAAGCTGTTGCTATAGAGATTATAGCTTGCATTTCCATATTCAAGAGTACGAAAGAACTCAGGGGGCAGAGACTCGCTTGAAACAAATGTGACCTGTCAACAACAGCATGCAAAATAATTATAACTAGCAAGGTAGAAATCTCATTGATTTTCAAATGGGCATGGGGGAATACACGCTTCCTCTTACTAAGAAAGAAGACAATGAATCAACTGAAATTGAAGAACTCATCAGAATTGCTCTTGCATCAGGACAGAAAAAGTGTATATACCGTTGACAAAATTGCAAAAATACATGGAAGTGAAGCCTTTATAATGCTAAACCCCACCAAAGTTTATAATGCAAAGCAATAGAATGCATGGAACAAACAATTATACCTGAGCAGAAGCCCCACCAAGCTCAATGATCCCAGTTGTTTGATGAGGAGGCCCTCCTAGAGTGCCAAGGGCATAATTTGCCACAACCCAAGCATATAGACCTTCATCAGATCCTGAAGCAAACACAGCAGATTCTTGTAACAAACAAACAAGCAGTAGGTCAACACCATCGATATAAAAGTTAGAAAATAGCAAGGACAATGCTGTCTTCAATCAACAGTCTTCCAAGGAAATGGCACCAAGCAATCTTAAAAAGTGCACATAAGCTAATCTCAATATAGCATGGATGAGTCGCGAAGGTTCAAGTTTGTGAAATGCTAGTTCAGGGCATCCAGGGTCATATACACTGGCCCATCCATAATCACGAAAAAGGATTGAGCAAAAACTGCCTTGGACCCTACTATAAGCTGGAATCCAATTAAATTGACTCAGAAAATTAACTCAAGGCCTGATCCATTAACAGGTTATAGCACCACTATAACTACCTATGGTGCTCTAAAGATTACAATGTGATAATTTGAGAAATAAATGAACTGTTAACAAGCATATCAACAGTTCAAATTCAGTATGGTATACTCTGCAAGAGCATAATCGTTTGTATCTAAAGTGAACAGGCATCTCTATGCGTATCAAATACTTAAACGATAACAAGATCACAAGATTGAATTTCGTGTAATCATATTCTCCTTGGTTGGCTTTGTCAGAATCTATTGTCTTCCTAACATCATCCCATTGTCTCCCAAGCAAATAGCACCACACAGCTACAAATGATAATTCGCTCAATCCAAAACTAATTTCATACCAAAGTAGCATGCCTCTTCATTAATGCAAGCCATTTAAGGGAACATTAACACCCACCGCAACATTTCTAGATGAAGGCATTGAGCTGTCTAAAAGTCCTGGCCATAGAGAACTGAAAATCATCATTCTCCTAAATTATGAATGCAAACACCAGCACACATTCCCTAAAAGAAAACGATAAATCTCCTTCCAAAATTCCCGAATGACATCTAATTTTAAATTTAACTCATTATAGTTGCTTTTCATACATACAGCCTATTTGAAAACTAGCAAGCTCATAATTTGTCCTGTGATTACATAAAGCTGATCCCAAATAACCATCAAGTCTCAAACCAAGAAAATACAAAGACCTGAAAGGAAACTATAAACCAATGATACCCTCTGATCCTGCAGCCTAGATGTCAATTACTTCTCTATCAAACAAACTGATCTCAATGTAAATCAAAATATGGATTGAAAACACATCAATCAAACAAACCCACTCTAAAAAAAATGATATTTATGAGCATGATTCGTCAATATAACAAGTTAAGCATTTTACTGAAAAGCAAGCTGATAAGCATAAAGATCATATACCAGTGATCACAGTCGCCCAATCATCGTTGAACTTAAACCCCGACAATCTCAGTACTCTCCGGCATGACTCCAAGATACTTTCCTGAGCTTTCATATTAAGCAATCGAAGCCCTGCAGTCGCCATTAACCTGATCTCGGTCTCTCTCCACAACTCCTTGGGCACCCTTCTTTTCCCAAACAGGAGAAGATCCATCAACGACTCGCCAGCTTGCTCCGGGTTCTCCTCATAGGAGGACAACCCCGGGTTGACCCGCATCGACGAATGCCCATTCGGCCCGAAATCGAACTTTGGCACCCCACCTTCGATGCTATACTCAAAAACATGAATTCGGGTGCCCGTGCTCCCACCGTCGATTATGATCCTAAACTTCCTGCCATCCCCGGAGGTGCCATGGCCAAAGGAGACGAAGATGAGGTAAAAGACGATGAATAAAGAAATGAAGATCAAGGAAATGGTTAAAAGGTTGCATTTGGATTGCTGTCTAACGGATTTAGAGAACATATTAGATCGGGAATTAGGGTTTTGCTTGAATTGAAGCGATTTGATGGAGAGAGAGTCCATATTGGAGTCTGTACCGGGAGCAGGGTCGGCTTCAGGTTTGGACCTCCGATGCGGAGCATTCGGTCGTCGCATCAATCAAAGAGGAAAGAGAAAGAGAAACACATCCCCTTTTGATACGAATAAGATCAAATCAATTCTTCGACAAAAAGGCTAGGGCCAGAGTTCGGGCTAGGGTTAGGGTTACGGAGGGATCAAAGACGAACTTAGGCACTTTGTAGGAGAGAGAATTTTGAAAGGGTCGCCGGAAAATATTCGCCCTCTCAGGTATCTCCCTCCCGCCGGCGATTTTTCTCTGTCTCTCTCTCTCCCCCTCTCTGAGTTCTCCGATCTCTCTGAGAGACACTTTGGTTTGCCTTGCTCTGTCTTTGCGCGGCGAAGATTTAGACCGGAGACAGAGGCTTTCTGAACCGGTCTGTTACAGTCATATTTTTTCCTCGTCTATTTACAAGCAGTATATTTTTCTTTCCGCTTTTTTAACGGGAAAATACAAAATAAATAAATAAATAAACACACACCATGCTATTATAAATTAATTAATTAATTAAAACACCACAGTGAAAAATCAAAGTTAGAATGAGATTACAAGTTAAGTGACATGTTTTATGTCATGTGAACAAGAATGCCTGCACAATAATTCCTTTCCCATCTTTATTTATGTGTGAGTGGTGCATGTTGATGATCCATCGTTTTACATAGAAGTAGAATACATTGATCCTCTTCTGTGCAATTTCCCTAGAAGAAATGCGTAATTAGGTAAATTAATTGAACATCGTTAGCCCTCTTGGCTTCCCTCTATTTATATATATGTACAAAACGAGGATTATATCCAGCAGCTCAACTCTCATAACTCAAAAATCAACAAAACCAGAGAGACAGACAGGGAGTGAGAGGGAGATGAGAGTTAGCCGTCACTCGAGGTCAATTCTGACCAATGTTCTGGCTTCAGTTTTTGTGTTCGCAACATGGGCATTTTCACAAGAATATGATTTCATGTTTTTCATCCAGCAGGTATTATTCATCTTGTTTTATGTTGTAAATCGACTATACATCTTTGCCAATTTCATTATTTTTGAGGGCGGGGCTGTTTGATTATGTTATAATGATGAATGTGATATGATGTTTAGTGGCCGGGATCATATTGCCACACACAGCAAGATCGCTGCTATCCAGTCTCAGGGAAACCACTCTCAGATTTTGGATTTTTGGCCTTGTGCCCTCCTTCAACAATGGCTCTTACCCTGCCTTTTCTGATCCTACAAACTCTTTTGACGAGTCCAAGGTATGATCGATTTACAGTGTCACTAATACAGATTTACAGTGTCATACCACATCAACCAGAACCAGAACTGCATATACAGTAATCGGTTTAGTATGTCCCAGCACAAAAGATTAAAAGATCATTTTGCTAATCTATCAAGGAGAATGGAGAGAGAGTGGCCAACATTATCCTGCCCAAGCAACAATGGCTCAAGGTTTTGGTCACATGAGTGGGACAAGCATGGCACTTGCTCTGTTTTCGACCAGCATTCTTACTTCCAGACAGCACTTGAGCTCAAACCTCGAACTCACCTCCTCCAAACACTTATTAATGCTGGTAACTAATCAACTAAACCTTCTTAATTTTCTTCATTAATAATAATATGCATGGTATATGTCCAATTACTCATTCATCGAGTTCTCTGTCTGTTTTTTTTTTTTTTCTTTTTGGGTGCAGGAATTGAGCCAAATGGGCAAACCATACGTAACATTAATAACATTAAGAAAACCAGACATAAATCTTCCAGACAGCGCTTGAGGTATACTATTTTTTTTCCAATGCATGCACATGTGTCTATTCTTTAAAATTAAAATTGATATGTCTATTTTTAAAATTAAAATTGACATAATAATGAAGCAACTGATAAAGCAAATTATACGTAACATTAATAACATTAAGAAAATTATAATAGTTCCAGAATAATATTTGAATAGTATTCTAAATAATTAATTCATTGAAAACTTTTTCGGCGTTTGATATAATTTTTAAAAAAAAAAAGACTCATCAACATTTTAAACCTGTAAAATCCAAAATATTTTCAACATTATATTTGATTTGGTTGGTAGTCAAGAGAAATCGACGTTTTTATTATTGTGAGCTTATACTTATTAGTATAACATTGCTCAATATTATCTTCATCTTCTTCGATCCACCATTTTTATCCTAATTAAACAATTTTTTATAAATGTCCGGCCTGTTTTGTGCAGTTTTCCTAAAAGTTATAACTATCGAATCAGAAAACAACATTTTTCAGACCAAATAAGCGAAGATAATTAAGTACCTACCACTAAAAAGAAACTAATTGATTAGAGGTGATTAGGAGACTCAAACCTTATGCCTACCTTCAAAGCGTGAAGTTTCACTCGATTGGCAATTACGTACAATCGTCAACTCCATCTCATTAGTCATACACAAAAAATAATAATGTCTTGTCAATGATTTAGTCATGTTTAGCCTTATACCAAATTTTCGATATCTCCTTAACCAATTTTCGTACTAGCTAATTTTTATTTACATATATCATTGGATTGAGTAAGACCCTACATAACTCAATCAACCAAACCAAAACCAAGAGAGGAGAGATAGAGATGGGATTCAAATAGTTACCCATATTTTCGATCAAGTTTCTAATAGTATTATATCTGTTTTTAATACACGCATTATTTTCACACGAATATAATTTCGTCCTCTTTATTCAGAAGGTTCTATTCGAAGAGAATGGCCATCATTGTCATGCCCAAGCAACAATGGGACAAGCCTGTGGTCACTTGAGTGGGCAGAACATGACAATTGCTCTATGCTTCACCAGCACACTTTCTTCCACACTGCACTTCACTTCAAACATTAAATTCCCCTCCTCCAAGTCCTTAACAATAATGCTGGTAACCCATTTACGGGACTTGTTTAAGCAGAACAAATTTCTGATCTATTTAAATTTACCAGTACTGTTGAGTCGTTCACGTAATTCAACTAGTTTTCGAGTTTTTACGGGTGCAGGAATTATGCCAAACGGGGAAACTTACTCGTTGAAGAGGATCGAGGAAGCCATAAAACATGGAGTAGGGCACACTGCCATTGTTGAATGCAACGAGGATCCAAACGGCAACATAAATTAACTTTATTGGGTGACACTTTGTGTTGACAAAACTCTATCGGAATTCATCGACTGTCCTGATATTTCTTTGGCCAGCAAATGTCCTTCTCAAGTCTTGTTTTCTTCCTTTTAATTTCATCCCCCAACTGACTTAGTACAAGCTAGCCAGCTAGGGCTTCATACACATCGCAAATAATACATCCATCCGTTATACCTTGATGGCCTAAGTATTGATGCCTCCGGGTTCTTTATTTCTTTTTGTGTTTTGCGTTTATTTCTTATATCTTGATGCTAGACTTGTGGCGCTTGGATGAACTTGTTGTTATAGGCTTATATGGCCATTTGTCCGCTTTGGCTATTAATGAGAAAATAAAATAATAAATACTCAACCTAAAATGAAGGCAATTATACTTTTATATTTTTCTGATTATGGTCTATTGTTTTTCTTCTTTTCTATAAAAAAAATAACTCAGTAATAAACTCATTCATCCCCAACAAAACTTTTAAATAATCACAAAAAGAAGAATAAAAGGATAATCGTCATCATATATATTACTATTATATATCATACTTGATAAAGTCGTCGATATGTTGTAGAGTTGATCTACTCCAATCATATGTAAAATCATTAGACTTTGATTTAATTAGACCTAATCAGTATAATAATGTAATCAGAATGAATGCATAGGTGATTTTTTTTTGGTGCAAATGGGTAAAAGGTAATGCAAATGGGATGTTGTATACGAACAATAATATACATCAACAAGGAGGCTATTATTCATTAAACCGGAAATAAAACATTACAAATTGGAATTAATTTAAGTTAATTAATGCAGGATATCCCTAGAACTTGTTTGAATATACTCTCAATATGATTCATAATTAAGCTATAAGTAAAGAAAAACACGAAGAAAAACAAAGAGATCTTGAGAGAAAGAGGAGACAGAAATTATGAGGACTTCAAATATGATGATGATGATGAAGCTTCTGGTGGTGTTAATTAGTTTGGCATGGATGGTTGTTTGTAAGACCAAAGAGAAGCCAATTACTCGTAGTAGTGATTTTGATTTCTTTTACTTTGTGCAACAGGTTCTCGATTCTCAGTATTACCTTTTCTATTTCCTATTAGAAATAGATAGAGTATGATGCTCGATATATCCTTGATTATATTTGTTAATGGTTTTTGTTTCTGTTGTTGTTCTTGTTGCTGCTTATCAATGAATGAAGTGGCCGGGGATCATACTGCTATACAAAAAGACATAAATGTTGTTTTCCGGATGCCAGAAAACCAGAAGCAGATTTTTACATTCATGGGCTTTGGCCTAATTACGATGATGGAAGTTATCCCTCCAACTGTGACAGCTTCAACCCTTTTGATGAATCACAGGTATATACATATATCATCTAGAGAAACAGAGCCTCCTCTTTCTTATTTTTTTAATCTCCAAAAAATTTCTCCTGTACCATGCAATATGCAAATTTGTACAGCTAGCAGATTTAGAGGACAGGCTAGAAGCAGAATGGCCATCGTTTACATGCCCAAGCATAGGGAGGAGATTCTGGGCACACGAGTGGAACAAGCATGGCACCTGCTCCGAGTCCATCTTAACCCAACACGACTACTTCCAGGCGGCCCTAGACCTCAAGGACCGGACCAACCTTCTCCAAGCCCTCAAGAAGACCGGGATCAAGCCGAGCAGGACCGAGGTATATAACGTAGAGGACATCAAGGAGGCCATTAAGGAGGAGATCGGGTTCTACCCTTGGCTCGAGTGTAACCGTGACAAGGAAGGAAGCAGTCAGCTTTACCAGGTCTACATTTGTGTTGAAACCAATGGGAAGGACTTGATCAAGTGCCCTGTCCTCCCTCATGGCAATTGTCCTTCTCAACTTGAATTCCCATCCTTTTGACGTTTGCTAGCTATCCTAGCTTGTGATGCTTGCCTTTTGTTTTCATTTTGAATTTACGTGCTAATTCAACTTACAAGTTTAAAGTGATGATTGAAAACTTATGATAAGTTACATATTACAACATCTCCTCATCCTCACCGTACACGAATGTTGTTTGAACTTACACTATAGTAAAACTCGTTATTAGCATCGGAATTTAGAGACTACCAAAAATGACGGTAATAGTGACATATTTAGCATTGGGTTTATCAAAAGACACTATTTATGTCGAAAAAAAAAGGAGACGCTATTATCAGAATATGGATAGTGTTTATTAAATGAATATGAAGAGCCGAAGAAATTTCTTCAAATTGTTAGTTGGATTATATTCAAGAAAGTTGAAGTTGTCACTGGCTCGGTTGCTTAGCTTCTACAATTTGATGACAACACAATTGTTGATTATTTTAGTGGATTAGGTTAACTTATAGAAATCTAATATGACATTTATTAAGAATCAATGCAATTGGCAAACACAGGGAATTTAACCAAATGAATAAAACTATGGCATCATATAATATAAGAATACAAAAAAGTGAAGTCTCATTAGAGAGTTTGGTTAGTTAATTAAACTAAACTCAAGAAAGATTAGGATTAGCATTTATAGCTTAGTGGGCATATATATGATTACTGACTTTTTAGTGGGATCATTTGATTTCTAATTAAGAAAATATTCCATCTAATACGGGACGTTTAATATTAATTTGCTAGTTGGATTATTTATAGTCTTGGAACTTTAATTAACTTTTTTGTTTCATAACATCTATAACTTTATAATTTTAATGACGTATTAACGATCGATTTACCAATATTATGCTTATTAACTATCTTTTTGTCACTTTTTTCATTAATTTTCTTGATTTTTAGTGAAACTCTTGGGATAATTTGGTCTTTAACAGAAATTTTGTCATAATTTATATATTTTTTAAATATTTTTTCAAAATCTTAAAACGACAATGATTTTAAAACGGAGGAATATATATAGAGTAATAAGCCTTTCAAATTTTGGCATTAGGAACTGTTGTTATGATCCCCAGCCACTTTCTTGGCTCCTTTAATGGGAGGAAATGATGTGAGTTTCGAAGAATTTATAATCAGGATATCTTCAATCAACTAAAAGAAAGAACAAAAATGAAAAAAATAATTATGAGGAAGCAAGTTGTAGAAGATGGTTAGTATTTCAACCAAAAAAAAAAAAAAAAGAAAAGAAAGGTTGAAGAAGATGGTAGTTTTAAGTGGCGATCCGTGCATGTCGCATCTCATAATCGTAGTCATGATTTTAAAGATAAAAAGGAGGAGGCACCCAAAACAAAAATGTGAGTTTCTATAATTGCTCATCAGTATCGCCACCTCAATAAATATCTCCGGAATCAGTGGCTAAATCACTCCTAATTTCACGGGATATTCGCCATCAAATTATACTCTCATTCTTTAACATTATTTCCACTCTCCAAAATTTCATGTAAAAAAAGACTACATTGTAAAATAGCTCATCAACTACAATCTGATAATTTCACCTCTTCCTCTTCAGTATATGCATTCTCTGTCTCTTTCTGGGCTCGAAGGAAATGGAGTCAAAGATAGATAATTGAAATCTCAAGAGTCAAGACGTTTGCTGGATATTTTTCAGCTTTTGAGAAAGTTTTTGTCTTTTTCCCTTTTTCTAAATTCTCACTTCTCAGTATTATCACCTCTGCTTTCAACTGCAGACCTTTTTTAGGGCTGCTCTGCACTGCACTGCACTGTTTCTTCCTTTTTTTCTTTTTTTCTTTTTTTGGCCCAAAGGTACATGGAATGGGTGATAATAATAATAATAATAATAATAGTTTTTCCTTCTCCCACCTGAAATATGGACAAAAATTACACACTAAACATTCCTAATATTGGCATTAATTTGCAGGTGTGTTCTGATTTTTGACCAATTTGTTTCGACTCCGATGAGTTAAATAAATCAAGTCGGGTTATACTAGACTCTTGATAATCTTCATATCTTGTTGTATACTATGTAGATCGTTTTACAATAATTTGTATTATTATTAAAAAACAAAAAAAATGAGGGTGCAAAATAATAATTTAATTTGATTAATTAATTAGGGAAGAAAATTAGGGTAACCGACACAAACTGTCAACAACCTCTTCACCCTTGAGGTTATGAAAAGGCAGCCAAAGCCAATGGCTGGCGTTGGGAATTATTGCTTCACGTGCTTGCAGTAAACATTTGCTCTCCTCTCTTTCTTTTCCTTTATTCCACTCTCTCTATTCACATTATGTTGAGATCTATCCATAGATTATTCAGAAACTGCTTTTCATTATTATATACTAATCATTAATAAGGTAATGTTATATTCCGTTTAATTAACTTTATAAGTATATTATATCGACTTACAACTCTTTATATTTAAATGAAATATGATCTAAATCAATCAGATCGATTGGTGAATTTTTTATTTAACTTAACTTTGTTATAAATTTAAAGTTGAATTCCATATGAGTCCACTTTTAGATGAACATGTTTGAAGAGTAAAATATCATTTAGTTTAAATTTTGGGTTACTTTTGTACAAGTCACTTCAACTGCTTATGTCTTGTATGATAAGGTTATTAACTTATTGTAATAAGTAAAAGCGATTTGGATTAAGATTGGGGTACAAGGACAGTACGGTTAATGGGAATGAATAAATGAGGAGATAGAAGGACGGAGAGGCCGGTGAGGTTGGAAAGGAGACCCCCAAAATGATGGAAACAGAGACAATATTGTCAATATTATACTGCTTTTAGGTTACCAGTAACGTACTAAGGAATCAATATACACACAGAACACATACGGATGGGATCCCCAATCCCTGTATCCCATGTGAGCCTTCTTTATCACCCCCACATGCTTCTTCATGTGCCCATCCCCCTCCCGCCACGTGCTAATACTTCTACTAATCACTCTTCTTAACACTGCCTAATTCTAAATTATATACCCAGAAAACAATAGTAGTTCACTTGTTCTGGGCAGTTCCAGTCTAAAATATTGATATTAATACGAGGGCCGGGGCCAACTATAAATGCACAAGACCCCATTTTATATCTGCACTCAACCAACCCAGAACTCACAGTTGCAGTTCACAGAGAAAGAGACAGTGAGAAAGAGAAATATGGGGAGCTCAATGTTGATGAAGCTCCTACTGATTCTCAGTTTAGCTACCGTTTCTTTAGGTGGCAGTGGCGATTTCCACATTTTCTACTTCGTACAGCAGGTACACACTCTCTCTCTCTCTCTCTCTCTCTCTCTCTCTGTTGTGTGTTTTTCCCTGTTCATTTTTGCCCGTTTAAATCTGTGATGAAACTTTAGTGTTTTCGTTTATTTTTGTGAAATTAACACAGTGGCTGGGATCGTACTGTGATCAAAGAGGGACGAGGTGTTGCTATCCACCCACTGGGAAGCCGAGAGCAGACTTTACAATTTATGGGCTTTGGCCTTACTACAACGATGGCAGCTTCCCCTACAACTGTGGCGGCGGCAATTTTGATGAAGCTATTGTAAGATTTCTTCTATTTTCTCAATAATTCTATCCCCATCCTGTATTGATTTCATTTGCTCTAGATTCATGGAGTAGTGCTTATTTGGGTGTCTGGGTGGGTTTCTTTTGTCATCTTTTATTAATGCCCAGTAATTAGAGCTGACAAATTCGACCTGAGACTGACTCCATTTTGGCACTACATCCGAACTGACCAACCAGAAGTCTCGAGCCTAACCTAACCCAAATATCTCCTCTAAAGGTGGTTTTTTATGATAAATTTATTACACTAAATATTACTGTACTATTAAAATGGCAAAGATAAATAGGAACCCATAAAATTTCATCGACTCATACATGGCCAACTCGAAATTAGTCTAATCACACTTGAAACGAATGTTCCATTTCATCGGCTTGATCTTTGGTCAGATTGAAGTCTAGCCCATTTATGCATGAATCCGTCAAATGAGCCCAATTAGACTGGACATGACATGAGTTCAATTAAACATAAACCTATAAATACTACTTTTTTCTAAAACTAACTCAACTTCCTTGTTTTTTTGTGTCTTGAGCAGCTTAAGCCCATGCAAGGAAGTCTACGACAAGCATGGCCAAGCTTCACATGCCCACAAATAGGGAGGAAGTTCTGGGTGCACGAATGGAACAAGCACGGGACCTGTTCCAAGTCGGTCTTGAGTGAGACTGCCTACTTCCAAGCTGCGATCAAGCTCAAGAGCAAGGTCAACATCCTTCAAGCCCTGGCAAGGGCCGGGATCACCCCAAACAACCAGATGTACCCGCTCAAGGCCATCAAGAAGGCCATATCACGAGCCACCGGAGGGTTCCACCCTTGGGTTGACTGCAACCATGATTCCCAAGGGAAGAGCCAGATATGGCAGGTCTCAATGTGTGTGGATAAATCCGGCACTAGACTTGTTAACTGCCCCTTCTTACCCAAGGGACGCGGTGGGTGCGGTGCTCGTGTTAAGTTCCCCTCCTACTACTGAACTGATCAGCCATACTAGCGCCTGCTCATTATCTAATCCTAGCTAGTGGTGGTGTTGGTGGTGGTTCTCTTTCGGCTCAACTAAATCATCAACATTTTTACACCCAGCTAAATTCGGATATTAATTTGTGTTTTAATTCAATGTATTTCAAGATTCTAGTTACGAATTTATGATGCTGCTTTTAAAACAAGGTTTTCATTCGGCTCTAAAATGTCGAATTGTATCCTTGTAAGCTGTGGCTTAACATATATAATAATTTTATTTCTACACTTCTACTCTTCTTTTTTCTTTCTTCCCCCTTGAAAGGTATTCAATTAAAGGACTTGATGAAAATATGATGGCACATAGTAAATATAGGCACACACAGAGGGAGGGTAATTGGGTAAGAAACAGGAAATTGTACACTCAACTATTAAAAATCAAAATGTATTAAAACTAACATAGAACGCATTTGAAATTGAGACAAAAATATATTAAACCTGGAGTCTTTCTTTGTACAGGACAAACAAAATTTTGCCAACGATAGATGGGAGTCCTTCCCACGAGAAATTTGAAATCCAGACGGAAAGTACCAAACTTGTTGAGCAAAATCGGTATTAGAAGGGTTCAGGGAAATACCTTCACAAGTCACAGGGCCTCCTTAAAGAAGCATGTTTTCCTAACCACAAAATGGCAAAAGCTCAAAACTTCCAAAATTTACAGTGCAGCCGATCTGGGGTTGAATGCTTTAGGTAGATGTAGATTGATCTTTTGTGGGTTCCTCACTAAGCAGATCATCATATGAAACTGGCATCCTCAATCTATCACGAACAGACCTTCGGTTATCTTGATCTTCAGTGCTAGGGTGTGCCGGTTGTTCTTGCTCTGAAATTGTTTTTATCTCAGAATCATTATCTGATGTACTAGCTGATGACTTTCCGGAGATTATATCTGGAGCAACTTGAGATGAGTTGTTAATTTTTGCCGATGAAGCTTGACCGGCAATTGGTCTCCTAAATTGTTTCTGCAGGAGTTACAAACAGAAGCTCAGAGAGAAAGAATTAGGACATGATAATTAGGCTTGGCTCGCTAAGCATATGAGCCGAGCTTTGGCCAAACCGAGCTTGAGCCAAGCTTTGAACGAACCGAATCCAAGGGCTTGCCAAGCCGGTTAGGCTCATTTCCAGCCCTTACTCATGAGAACGGGCTTACACTAGAAGAGGAACATATATATGTAGATAGGTAGATACAGATGTTATACACACCTCAAATTCCTTTCCTTTCTTAATTATCTCCTTGTAAGCATTTGGATCCCGTACCTTGAGTATGTTCCATAATACGCCTCCAGCTGATCTAAATCGATTACCATCAGCAGTCATCTGACCTCCACAAGCTTGAACAGCATCTACCTACAATTCACATATGCCTACTCAACCAAAAATCTCAGAATGGAAATTCCTTTGCACAAAGGAGAAACAAAGGTAGGCCAACTGATTTAGAGCAAGAACATGGGAAAACAAGGGAAACGTGAAGGTAGCAAAATAAATTCATGAGAATGTTGCTGATCAAATCTCTGAATAGAAAGAGTGCACAGAACAGCAGCAAAGATCAGATCAACCAAACAATTTTCTAAGTCTCATGTCATTAGTCCCTCTTTCCTTCCACAGATGCCCGAGGGTAAAGTCCCTTTATACTATTACTTGTATTAGTTGTTGTTTTTGTTTAAATCAACAGAAAAGAGTGCACCAAATGATGTTTCATTGAAAATTTTCTAGAATTGAATTTGTGGAGTGGAGGGCATACTCATCAATACACTGGAAATTTTAACACAAACTATATGAATCAGAATGCAATGAAAATCAATGATGAAGCAAAGATACATCTTGTAAATGGTTATAAGTATCCACCTCTTGAGATATCCAGGTAAGGCGAGTCAAGTTCAAAGCAGACAAACAACAATGACAAGACAGAGGACAGTAGGATAAAAAACCACTAATATTTTGGCCACAATCAATGTCAAATACTGAAGTAAGAAACATATACATGCAGATAGTTTGAGAGTTTGAAACATAGTGGACATGAATCATTAATGCGCTAATCAACATTCACCAAGTCAAAAACCATACTATGTGAAATGAAATTATCCACAACGCAGCAGGGAAGAATTGGAGTATCAGTAAGTGTTTAATTGGTTTGTTTAAACAACATTGAAGGATTAAGAAAACTTCAGTCATGCCTGATTACCTCTTTGACAAGATCACTTAAAGCAGAGACTCCTAGAACACCAACGGCAGTGTATACCAGATATGATTTTCTCTCTCTCAAATGCCTACAAATTCCATGTACAAATCTGTAGAAAGGGAAGCATTTAGATACATTCCACTCACAGACTTCTCATCCAAACTTAGCACGCAGTTATAAGTAACAATGCAATAGTCAAAACCTCCACAAATGATGATAATTTTTAAAGGGAAAGGCAACATTGTCTTTAAAAAAGTAGCAGATAAGTAGCCAATAACCTGTCGATATTTACACCATTTGATCCGCTGATGTTGTTCTTTTTCCTATTCTTGTTCCTGTTCTTCTTCTTCTTCTTCTTTTTATTTTTATTCGGATTATCTACAGATGGGGTTGTATTTACTTCATTATCATTCCCTTCAGCAGTTTTCCCTGAAACCTGCCCATCCACGACCTCTCCTTCTTCCACATCCATCATTTCCACATCATCAACATCTTCAAAGCTCAACTCTTCATCAATAGCATCCAATATGCTATCTCTGCCCTCCATCATACAACCTAAACAACAACAAAGAGCTGTATCAGAACATTAGACATCAACATACGCAAAATCTAAATCCGTCATCATAATATAACATATTTGACAACCACCATGATAACAATTTCATATTTAACCGATAGTTCTGACCGGTTGCAAATCCAAATGCATTAGTGAAAATAAAAACAGGAGATCACATTCAAAACTATAATATATACCAAGAGAACTTCACAAATTGAAGTCACCATATACCATCAAACAAATTCATGTTTTATTAACGCAGAAGATTATCAACACGAGCAGAAATTAATATCAGTTAATAAAACATGACGACTTATAGCACTACTTCACCTTAAAATTACACAAAGTTCATCACCATTATCATTCATATGCTTCACAAAACCAAAGGACATTGCTATAACAGCTATTCTGAGCTTATTTTCAAGAACAAAACATGGCAAGTCAACTATGTCACGAACATAAAATGGGCATCTGGAAAAAAAAAAAAAAAAGGTTATTTAAGGGGTGGAGGGTTATCAGCAACAAAACCATCCATTGATTAGGGCTGAAGAACAAGTATTGTAAATGAAACATCAATATAGTCACCATAAAAGGGAAAGAGAAATTGAAGAAAGATGAATACCTTGGCGCGAGGGTGAGCCTGGGCACTGAAGCTTTTGAGGGAAGAAAGGGATTTTCTCTCTGTTGGGAAGGTTTTTCTGGGTGGGTTTCAAAACGACATGGGCGTGAAGTGGGTTTGCAATTGCGACGAGTTAGTTTACAGGAAGGGAACTTAACTCGGTGAGCTAGCGAGTTTCTCCGATTTGTACGGCTTCGCAGAGTATGGACCTTTTCAGAGGGAGGAATCTCGAACCCAATTTCTAATGAAATTCGAACGGCCCATTTACATTGAAAGGCCAGCCATCCTTTGTGAAGGCCCTTAGCACTTACAAATAGACTGTGTGAGCAATAGTTTTTGGGTTTTCTTTTATGTAAATAATCCAATCATTTGAAAATTGGACGGTAATAATTCAATCTCTATAATTAACAATAAATAGGTTTAAAGGCGGAACTGGTGGATGCAATTTTCGAAAGTTCGATTATTGGTGTCTAAACTTCATAAAAGTTGGATTATCTGCATCCAAAAAGGAAGTGGCAAAGTTGTACATGGCGGCACTATACTACAGTAAACTCGCTGCCAGTGTCAAAATTTGAAGATTAACTAAAAATATGATGCTAGTGACCTATTTAGCATTGGGTATAGTAAAGGATGCTATTTGCATAGGAAAAAATAGGGACGCTAGTCGAATTTTGGCGTTGGATAAAATATATGACTCTAATAGAGTTGGATTTTAGAGTTGAGAACAAAATTACGATCCTAATAGAGTAGGATTTGTTATATGACACTAAAAGATGACACAAGTTCAACGAAAGGGGCAGACAACAACTTAATTTGTGTGGCTTGGATGGGAAACGAAAGGAAGGCTTGCTCCAAGCCAACGGAGGGGAATATCCTCAGCTGAATTGGTTCCTTAAAAACAAGTATTGATTGGATCTACTACGTACATACGTCCTTAATTGCTATGACTATAAATGTAATATTTCTTTTTTTTTTTGAAAGGTAATAAGATGAATAAACAAATTTAGGCAATCCTTTTTATAAGAGTTATAATTAAATTATCATTTATCGGGATAGACACGAGGGAGGAGGAGGGGTAATAACGCCAAGTATTGGAGTAGGAATCGAATGCCCATAATGCGTCGACCGGTCCATTGCACAATTTACTTCTCTAAAAATTTCGATTGATCTTACATCTTGTAAATTTTGTCATCAGATTTAAAAATGTCCTTAATAATATAGTCAACTTACCATATAGTTTTAAAGTTCCCTTTGATTCCTTCAATAATGCCTATAATATATATATATATATATATATATATATATATATATATATATATATAATATGCCTATGAATTTAATGCCCTAACCTTGGCACCTCAACTTGCCCTAAGGCCCTAAGCTAGTTTTCATTTTGTAGTAAACAAGTGGGGGTTTCTGGATCTTGGCCGGAAGTTTCGCCTCTCAGGTCGTCCACCACATGATCACATCACCTAAGGCTCAAAAAATGGCGTCTATTCGATAAACTTTGTTTTGACAACTGGGTTTTGATCGACAAGAACAAGATAAATATTCAGCACTGTTTATTTAACGAAAACTATATTTTCCTATCAAGGAAAAGTGCTATTGCAAATTGACATGCTAATTTGTTTCAATTTTAGAACAAATGTTTAGCAATTAGCCGCAATTTCATTAGTGGTTAGGAGTAATAGGATAAACAATCCATGATCAGCAAGGATAATTCATTCAAGCAGGTACTAGATTTTTATATGGTGCATCTATACTTGTCCTGAAGGTATCACAACACGAGGTAACGGTAAAACAGCTTTAGAGGTAAGATTTAGTCAGATTCAATAAGTTGAAGGCGACAACAAGATAGTTATTAAGGCAGTCCAGGCTAATATCCATCTTCCTTAGAAAAATTAGGCACTAGTTTGGGATATCAAAACTATACTTCGTTTTCTAAAACCATATTAGAAATATTTTTAGATAGGGCAATATATAATATGACGATTGTTTGGATTGTCAAATTGGTATGTGTCCTAAGATCTACCAATACCTTTTCATTTTATCACGGAAGACATCTCCAATTCTAAGGTCATGGGTTTAAAAAAATAATACTACATATTATTATGATGGTACCAAATCAGTTTAATATATATCTTTTTTTTGGTAAGCGAGCCACCTATTGGACCCCCAATCTCGGGGAAAGTCCAACGAGCTTAACAGCTAGGGGATAGGGAGTGTCGAGCCCATTAAGCTCCACCACACAATATCCTCACAAATAAGGAATATTGCTCCCACCCAAATCAGTTTAATATATTGCTCGCACCCAATTTAATATATATAACTTGAAATGAGTGGTGAATGAAAGATGTATAAGCAAAGGAAGAAAAACAGAAAAACACAAGGAAATTAAGAGATGAATCATGGTGTGTTCCTTTTGAAGACGGTGATTAACGCGTAAAAGATATCATTAAAAACATAAATACGTAGCGTTGTATTGTGGAAATGGTGGGTTGGGTACGTACGTACGTACATGGCCAGTACTAACTGCCCATGCCCTTTGTACGGCTGTCCATCTGAAATGCCCCCGCAAGTTGGAGTGAGTGTGAGATAGAGAGAGATTATAGATCAGAGCTGCTGCTTATAATGATAAGTCATTAGTCAACTCTTTAGGCTATCATTCACTCATTTTACAATATACATGTGCCTTTCCTTCAAGATCACATGCCCTCTCATGTGTATTTAATGGCCCCTTAATCTTGCTCCCATGTTTTCTAATCTTCTCTCTCTTTTTCATAACACCATTTTTTTGTTTGACTTAATTTAAGCAAATGTTTGTTTAATCTCTAAAATGTATATAAATTGTTATAAAATATACATACACACTTTACGCCATGTTCGATAACAATATTCGGAATTGTATTTAGCGTTTTGACCAAGTTAAAACTCTAATAAGTCAAATATTAATACCCTGTAAGACAACATTTTACTAGTGTATATTGTAGTTTATAGCGTTTCAAGTAACATTTCTAAAATATTAAGAATATTAATTTTTCACAATTAAAAGTAGCGTTTTATATTTTTTGTCAAAAATATCCCTTTATCTATACTCTTTTAGTGGCTTGCATTTTTTACACAAGGAGTATTAAAATGGTGATGTATATATAGATTGGAATTAAACCCATGTCCTTAAAATTAAGTCCTAAGTCATAAACACTTCATGATTAGTACAATTAACTGACCATGGTTTATTTATCTCTTTGACTACTTGTAGTTTTTGGGCATTTTGTGACTGGCATTGGCATATGTATATGTTTTTCAGGCGTTGTCGTATTGCCCTTGAATGGCGAAAGTTGAAACAAGGAATGGTTGTTTTTGCAGGTAAATCTCGGGGATTCAAGTAGAAATATCAAGGATTTAAGTGAATCAGACGGTAGAGGATCCAGAGCTCTAAGAAAGGGAAAATATTTTTAAAGAACAGGGAAAAGAATGTGCAGATATTCTCTATCTCCTGCAGAATATTTGCTATAAATAGGGCCAATCCAACACTACCCAATTCATCCAATACACCAACAGCAAACCATCTTACAGTACAGAGAGAGACAGACAGAGAGATGGCAGTGGCCATGAAGCTTCTTCTGGTGCTAACTTTGTCTATGGGGGCTCTAATCTGCAGTGCCAATGCTCGTGAGTTTCGTGCCTTCTACTTCATACAGCAGGTAATAGCTTTATATATATACATTTCATGTTCTTACTAGCAAGCATAAGATGTCAAGAAATCTTGCACGTACTAAAAGTTTCGATCACATAAAACAAAGACATTTCTTTTGATGATATAATTTGAAGATCGAAACTGATATGTTACATAATACCTTTCCGTATCATTTTTACTATAACAATTATGATTATAGGAGTAATTTTATGTTATTTTTATTAAAAATAAATGATGGATGCAGTGGCTAGGCTCGTACTGTAACCAAAAGGGACTCGATGTTGCTATCCACCAACAGGGAAAACAAGGGCAGATTTCACTGTTTATGGACTTTGGCCTTATTTCACTGATGGCTCCTTCCCCACCAACTGTGGCCCCTATAGTTATGATGTTGCTCCGGTAATTTAATTTCTTCATTTCATGCTTTGTAACTCTCTCTCTCTGATAAAGTGCTGACAGTTGACTGAATATTTTGTACGTGTAAGCAGCTTAAACCCATCGAGAAAAGTCTAGAAACGGCATGGCCATCCTTCACTTGCCCACAAATAGGGAGGAAGTTCTGGTTGCACGAGTGGAACAAGCGCGGCACTTGCGCCAACTCCATCTTGAGTGAGATCCCCTACCTCAAGGCCGCGGCCAGCCTCAAGAGCAAAGTCAACGTACTTCAAGCACTGGCTAAGGCTGGTATCAGACCCAACAATCAGTTATATCCCCTCAAGAACATAAAGAATGCTCTAGCTCGAGCCATCGGGTTTCACCCATGGATTGAGTGCAACCACAATGCCCAAGGCAAGAGCCAGATTTGGCAGGTCATATTCTGTGCTGATAGAACTGGGACTAGACTCATCAATTGTCCTTACATTCCAAACGGACGTGGCTCCTGTGCGAATAAAATCCTCTTCCCTTCCTACTAATTAATGTATTAATTGAGTAAACAAACCCTAGCCTAGGTCAATGTGGTTTGGATCTTCTTTATATCTACAAGATCTCATCCACCTTTGAATGTTTATATTGCTTTCAAAGCTAGGTTTGGGTCATTTAACTTTTGTTGTTGTAAGTGTTTGGTTGGGGAAGATTAATTGTATTTCTACCATCCAAATGTTACATATTATAAGAATGTCGTTATTATTTGGGTATTTATGTTTCTTAAAAAAAGTAAAAACGCGTGATATCTTGAGTCTTTTGTATGGTAAGTAATCCATTTTTCTTCAATATAAAACAGAACCATATGAGGGAAAAAATCATTGCATTTTCGAATATAAATACATGTGAACTAAGATAAATCCACCAATTATTATATGAGTTTAATTAACGGACTCTCATAAACGAAGATAGTATATACAACTCATTCAAATGAGGTGCCTTTAGGATTTAGATCTCCCTCCTAGTATGCGTGATATCTTGAATATTCTATACTGTAAGTAATATGTTTTTCTTTAATATAAAAGATGAGTTATCGGATTAAAATGTCACTGAAATATCTCGAGAATGTCAAACATGTCACTAATTAAATTGATGATAGATGATTTCCATTAGACTAATAATTAACAATGAAAAATGCCACTACAGACTTAATTTAACCTACTGTAGTAGGTGAAAATCCAAACAACCGATAAAAAAATCAATTTCCTTTTTTTATACTATTAAGAGGTTAAATAATTTTCTCTCTTTTTCCCCATGAATTCCCTCCAAATCTTTTTTCATCTGTACCTTTTATCCCCAAAATTGAAAAGTTAGAGTTTGAAGAAAACCCCTAAAATCAAAATTGAAGGAAAGTGGCAAAATTCACAGAGAAATTAAGGTTGTTCTTGGGTTTGTGTAACGAAATCGAAGCGAAAGGGTTATTCTTAGATTTGTGTAACAAAAAATGATAACTGATTCATTCAAATGGAAAGGGAAAGGAACTTGGGTGCTTATTGCACTAATACACCAGGTGAAAAGAGAAGTCAATTACACACAAAGATGTAACTTTTACAACAAAAGAAGAAGGGTGGAAGATTTACAGTTTAAGGTAATTGCCAAAACGTAAAAACAAACCATTCCCAAGAGTTGAAGCAAGGATAACATTTCAACAACAAGATAATTATTTTTAGCAGCTATGCTTTCACGCTAACCACAACACTTACTTGAATAGCAAACCCGAAAAATAAAATAGGAATCAGGAGGTTACATATGGAAATCTATGCAGAATTTTATCGCAATAGATTAGAAAAGTAAAAAACATATATTACAGCAGGTGAAATAAAATAAAAAATAAAATAAAAAAATCGATGTGTAGTCATTGATCAATTCATTAGCAACAAGTTTCACACCATGGCAAGCATCAACTTTAAGTGTCTTCTCAACCGAAGCCACAGTCACATTAGTTTAAGGGGTTTTCGAACTTGAAAAACAACCCTAACTTTTCCTCAATTTCGTCAATTTCCCTCAATTTTAATTTTCTTGGTTGGTTGGTTGAGTTTTCACCTGCTATAACAGTTAAATTGAGATACAGATGGCGTTTTTAACCTTTAATTATTAATTTAGTGGCAATCGTTTATCATCAATTCAATTAGTGACATTTTTGACATTTTGAGATACTTCGGTGGCATTTTAATCCGAGAACTCTATAAAAGAGTGCCAAGAGGGAAAAAATTATTACATTTTCGGATATTAATGGATGTGCGAAAATATACCAATCCACCCATTGTTATATGAGTTTAATGAACGGACTCTGGTAAACAAAGATAGTATATACAACTTTCTAAGACGATGTACCTTTAGAATTGAGGTCTATCTCCCTCCTAGTATACTAGTGCTAGGTAAAACTTGATATTTGTGGTGGTAGCTAGTTGACATTAATAGGGGTTGGTTGGGCTTTGGGCCTTCTAACTAGTATGTGGGCTATCATATGTGCAATACCTGGCCCATGACAAAAGGCAAGTGCATCCATAATCGATCCCAAAGTCTAGGACAATCCACTTTGTTTTTATCCAAATTAATTAATTAATTAATTATCCTTGACATTGAGTTTAATTAGGTCGACAAATGTCTAAGTTCATCCAAAAAGTTTTCTAGCTACTTTTTTTTTTTTTAATTTCTTGGGTTTGGTGCAAAAAAAAAAAAACTAGATTTTTGTAATTTGTACGTGTTGCTCTTGAAAGACAAAACATAATAATAATCATGGAATGATGGTTGGATCAAAGGGTGTGGTATATAATGATCATTACCAAGCCTTCTTTTTATCATATTTCTCTCAATGTAATTAGGTAAGTTTCAACAAATCATGATTAAATCTTTTTTGTTTAAGTAACATAATTATGGATATAATCATACTTTATTTGCATCGTATATTTTTTTATCATGTTAACGAGCTTAAAAAAATTTTTTTTTTTTGTACGGTGAGAAATTACTTCTCAAAAATAATCAAGACGATCAAATATAATTTTAAAAAGTCATATAATAGGTCAAATTTGTATAAAATAAACTAGTAAATAATAATACATTATTATTGTGTAAAAATATTTAGAACACTATTTATATTTCATTTTCTCGAGTCAAATTAAAATACAATTTATCATCGAAAAATTACATGTTTATATTTGACGTTATTATAATTGATGTTTTCAGAAAAGTTTACATAATTATATAAATAATTTTTTTTTTGGGGGGTCGAGGAGGAGGGGTTGTCTTAAGTAAATAGGCAGGAAAGTAATGATGTTGCAAGGATGGCATACACCAGCAGTTGATTTAAGACTTGGCAACAAAAGAGAAGGCTTGTCTGTCTGCCGATTTGGACAAGGCACCTACCCTAGAAAAGGGTGCTTTTTTCAATTTTTTAAAAAATAATAATAAACAAAAGTAATGCTTTTAGGAAGCACATTAATTAAAACAAATGACAATTTAATCATTGTGTTTATCTTCTATTTTACTGATCTTTAACCTAAGTAAACAAAGTAATTAACCACTCATTCATTGTAAAATAAAACAAAACGTAATTAACCACTAATTGCAAAAAAAAAAAAAAAAAAGCGTCCCCCATTTTCGCAACAAGTTTTATGAGGTCTGACCCACAAAGCCCATCACTAGCTTGCCATGGTTAAGGTTCTAGGGAGAGGGGGGCTCAAGTAGAAGGAAATTTGGTAGGGTCCTTTCTTTCTTTTATTATTTTGAAGAAAATTATATACAAATGTCCACATATATTAGGAACGATAAGCTAGTCGAGTTTGCCTATTATTGATTCAAATTTGTTTAAATTTATTCCAGTGTTAAAAAATCATATAGAAATGTATGTATAAATCATTAATCATAAGTAAATCAAATTGAAGCATAAATGTTAAATTGATAACGAAGGCAATATTAGATGTCGAATGATTTTCTAAGCATATAAATAAATTTTAATACGACATCTTCCTAATTGTTTCTTACGTTTTATCTTCCATAACTTCCTCCAAACACATACACAATTGCTCGAATGATTGGGTCACTAACGTAAGATCTGGTCATATGAGGATATATTAAAAGCCATAAAGTTTCAAAATACCGAACCCTAAAAATTAAGGCAAACAGAAATTAAGTGAATTATCTTACAAATACCAAGCGATAGTATAAGACTTTTTTCCTGACTTATTTTGAACGGTCAAAGTTTATGAATCATGCAAACAACGAGTAAGGTTGACCTTAGTTTTGGGGGAATTTGGATTCAAGCTGATGACCCATTTTGCCATTATTAAATTAGAGAATATGATCGGCAGAAAATCTAAACACATCAGCTTGTAAATTTTTAAGGATGATAATGATGGTCTGTCCACATTAAGAAAAGGAGGAAAAAAAAAAGAATTCTCACAATATAAAACTGTCTTATTTTCACAATGTAGTAAATATTTTCTTATTTAGTTTCTCATTACGTTAGATATATATCTTAAAATATGAATTTCAACCACTTTGACAAAATAAATTTGAATAAAAAATATATAGATATATATCATAACTCATAACCTATCACGTGTTCTTAAAAATACCAATAAAATTATAAAAATCTAAGAATCTTTAGGTATGATTTTTCTTTTGGTTACGTATATAAATATAATTTATTTAGAATCAGACCTAAAGAATACACTTAATATACATTAAAAGGCTGGATAATTTTACGATGACTTCGTTTAATAAATTTTTTTATATAGATGATGACTTTCAATAATTATTAGTGATGAGATGGCTAATAAATAATAACTCATTTAGTATTAATCGACTAACTAATAAAATAGAAATCCTCCTTAAAATAAAGCATTAGTCATCTTTAAAATAATAAATTACTTAAAATTATATTATTGACATCTCTAAATTCTGTAATAACGAGAGACATACACTAAAAAAAATAGTGGATAATGTCAAAGTAAAAGTTGTCAAATCAAAACAAAAGAGGAGAGATCTACCGACGGTTGGGGGTAAGACATTGACATTCCAAAGGCATGACCACACCGCAAAATTGAATATGACAATGTAACATAATATTAGATGCATTATGAAAGAGACTATTATCATTCTTTCAATATTGCATTATTTTTTATTTTCACTAAAATAACATTATATTAAAAGTTTATTAATTAAAAATTATATTATATTAAAAATAATTTTCACATTTAAATGAGTATATTACTAAAATACCAAAATAAATTATTCGTCCCAAAAAAAAAAAATTTGTTACACTTTTAAACGCTAAAATTTTTTTACTAAATTATTTTTCCAATGATATAATCTTTAAACAAGAGGATTCCTAAAATATCCCAAGACACTATATGATTAGGAATGGACTTGAGATTAGACTAACTAAATACAATTTTATCGACTTTAGACATGGAATTAACTTTCTAATTTTGTAATTACTATTTGGTTTACAAAACAGATCTAAAGATATATTGAAAGATATTTTCCCCTAAAAATAGTATTTCTTGTTTTTAGTTGTAAGAAAGTATAAAATTGAAAATTTTACAAAGTTGCAAGGATTTACAAACAATTATGAAGAGTTAACGTTAGTTATAAAAATATGAAGAACTTGTAAGACTTTAAGTTAAAACTAAAAAGAATATGACTAAGAAAATCTCCATGAGGTATATTGAAGACAACAATTACAATTAATTTGGCCGCAAATGTGTTATTTTTAGAGAAGACAAAAACGAAAATATGAAAATTAATATGTTTTTATGTATATTCATAAATAAGAAATTCTTCTTATAAAAAAACTATTAAAATATATATTTTTTTCTTAGAAAAAATGTATAACTAATTGTTTATCACTTTATGTACTTTTGATAAAGAGACTACGCCCCGTCCCAATGTTTGGGACGTCCTCTGTCTTTACACTTTGGAGAAAATAATAATGCAAAATTTCAAAAAAATTGAAGGAGCGAGTTGACATCAAGGTTTAAGTTTTGCACACAATGAGAACCAAAAAAAGGAGGTTTTATTTTATTTTTTGTAATTTTTTTTGGGGGAGGGGGATGAGATTGAGTTATAGCCAACCTTATTTTTTTTGATAAAATATAGCCAATCTTAATTAATCATATGGCATTTTTCTTTATTAAAAAACAATCAATTGGATGATATGAAAAACAATTACATTTTCTTATTTTTTATTGAAAATGAGATTGCCACGGATGTCCAAGACAAATTGATAAACAATAGCGGTTAGCCACCATAATATAGTCGGGAAGGGGAAAATATATATAACTAAAAAAAAAAAGAAACATATATAATTAAAAAACTATAACATTCAAAGCTTTCAGTTTCGTGTATATCCTTTAAAAAAAAAAAAAATTTGTGTATATTCTTTTTTTTGTTTTGAAATGTTATCAGTATTATTAAGCGATGATAATTTTTGAGTTCTAATTTCTTTATTATGTTATTAAATAATCTATAAGTTGTGTTGAATTCTTCATTAATAAGATTTTAAAAAATATTCTTAAGCACAGGTATTAGGCAGTAACGTGTTTGAAGAAACTTTTGGAAATTTTTATTCAAAGTTTTTTTTTTAAATCTAAGTAATTTTTAAAGGGCAATATAATATAATTACGATATAATATTGGAGAGTGATCAAAACTGAAATATAATTATCAGATTTTTGGCGCCAAAGAGATATTAACCTAGTGATTTGAGGTCCTATATTGAATTCCTCTTCTCTTTTGTATTAATGAATAATTTACCAATTTTATCATTATTAGTTCTCTTTTCTTTCCTTTTTTTAAATTTTTAATAAAATTTTGAGACAGACTTAATCTTTAAATACAAATTTTGCCATAAATTTTATATTTTCTTTATATGATCTCGTAAATTTAAAATTATAATATTTTAAAATATAGGGAGTACATGTTAAAAAAAAAAAAAAAAAGACCATGACTTCCTTATAGAGATAAAAATTCCTAAGTAGAAATAAGATTGGAAGTGGTCAAGACATCGCAATCCAAAGCCAACACAAAATCAAAATCTCACCAGCAGTCAAAAATTTGTTTTTGTTTTTTGAAACATAAAATACTTACAATTTTCTTCAAAGGGCTACGGTTTTTAGGCAGACTTCAAGACTACTTTCAAACCAACACCAAAAACACGCCCCCCTCTCTCTTCATTTCCTCCATGCAAGCATCTCTTCTGCTCAAGTGATTCCATAAGCCACAAGGTCAGTCTTTTCATGTTTGCACGGCTTCTCTCTCGTGTTTTGTCTCTGATAATTCACTTCTTTGCTTTGACTGTCTTGTTTTAGAAAATTTCCCAGGAAAATCTCCAGAATTTTCCCTCATTTTGTTTCCATTCTGATGCTTGTCCTTTTTGGGTATAAATGTTTTATATTTCTTCCCTTTTGTGCTCCATTGATGCAACTTTTGGTTAAATTGCGATCTGGGTTGTATTTGAGAGTGTTGATTTAGTTGCCCTTTTAGTGGAAGATGATGGGTAATGGGTAGTATTGTCGGTGTTGGAAGATGCTTAGTTTGAACTAGTCAAAGGAGCACCCGAAATTGTCACACTTCTGTTCGTCACCCAGTTTGGTATCTTTTGAGAATGGAGAGCCAAAAGCTCTGAATTTGGTATGTGATTGATGCAATGCCCTGATTTTAATATAAAATGCAGTGCAGAATAGAGTGATATTTGTTCTGTACTTCTGTCTGTCACCTAGTTTCAGGATGTTCTAAGTGGAATTTGAGGGAATCATATTGATCAATAATCATATCACTTTGGAGTTATACATGATGGATTGTTGCAAAACTCTTCAGTGTTATTATTTAAGAGAAATTGCAAAAGAATGCTAAGCAAACTCTAGATGGATCGGTGTATTTGTTTTTCATGTTGATTGGCGGTAAACCTTTAGGTGACATTGTGGTCTGTTGATTCGGTGAACAGGATACAGGGTGATGCTGTCAGTGATTGGTCTTTAATTCGAGAAATCAGTTTTGTGGATTCCTGTACTAAGTAAATGGTGTGAGACAATTCATATTTGAGACCTTTTAGTTTTGAGGGAAATACGAAATGATTTCAGAGACTGTTCAATGATCTGCAGTTTTATATCTGCCTTGGGAGATCCGTTTGTATGTTTTGACCATATAATATCTGTATAGGTCCTTGACTCACCCTGCATATAGGAATTTGAGATTGCATGTTATTCTGAGGTTAACTCAACTCTGCTGTGGAGATCAATTGGTTCTATGCAGTGGAGCTGACACAATGAAGGAAATGAAGAAATGGTATGGGGCTATCATAGTGGCTTCCTTATTTATGTTGTTAGTGCTCCGGTATACCATCACAGGAAACCGCCTTACGCAAATTAACTTCAGTGGTTCCACCTCCGTTAATATAACTACTCCATTTGGATGGGTTAACACTAATCCTTTACAATGGGTGCATTCTACTGCTTCCCCTGATGTTCAAAATCACCAGAACACCACTGAAGTGATCCCTGTTGATGCCCTGACCTCCAGCCTTTTTGTTCAGAGGAACCTGACTGAGGAAGAGCAAAATTCTTTGCAGACTTGGAACCGCCTGACGAACTTGATCAATCATTCACAATCTTTGCCAAATGCAATAGAAGCCACTGAAGAAGCTTTGAATGCATGGAATGGCCTTATGACTGTGGTTAAAGAGGAAAAACTCCATGTAAATGATACTTCTTCGTGGAGAGCTAAAGGGAAACATTGTCCTCACTATCTTAGTAAGATGAATGCCTCAGAACTTAATGATAGTAATTTTAGGTTATTGGTTCCGTGTGGCTTAACTCAAGGATCTTCCATCACAATTATTGGCATTCCTAATGGTCTTCTTGGTAACTTCCGTATCGATTTAACTGGGGAAAAGATTCCTGGAGAGCCAGAACCGCCCATTATACTTCACTATAATGTCAGGCTTCGCGGAGATAAGCTAACAGATGACCCTGTTATCGTTCAAAATACCTGGACTGCTGCACATGACTGGGGTAAAGAGGAGCGGTGCCCATCTCCTGAGTCTGAAAGCAGTAACAAAGGTATTTGAATCTCAGCTCCATATTGCATGATGGGCACATACTTGTTTACGGAATTTATGCAAATTTGAGCATGATTGAATATATTTGCATAAACAACTTGGTTCATGCCTGGGATGGACTTTGGGATATTGGTTTGGTTGGGAATATTCCAAACACTATTATTCACTAAACTGAATTGAAAGATGGAAAGCTTCTATTCCTTTCATTGTGCAAGTGCCTTGCAATGGCATGATGATCCTTTGGTGTTTCATATAATCATTGCTATTCTCCAATCTGCATAACCCTATATGAATAACATTCTTTCAGAAAACAAGAACTACTGTTCTCCTTCTGTTCGTGCTAATCATTAATGCAGCTTAAGAATTAGGTTACAAGCAACTTGCATTATCTCTGTCTGAGTTTGCTATCCTGATACGTATTCACTTCAGCAAGATTCTTTTGAATTTGAAGAAGTTGAAGGAAAATGAAAACAAGACACAAGGAAATCTTCTCTTAAAATGGGTTGCTTCTTTTTCTACACCCAATTTTATCATCTAATCTAACACAATCTTCTAGCTCATACTAATTTCATTTATATGAGTTTTGCTGCTTTTAGTTTCGGTTCATCATCTATGTGTGTATTTTAGCCTTCTCTCTTGCAATTTTGTCATAGGCATGTGTCATGCACAATGTACTATCACAGTACGAAGTATTGCTTCGGAAACCCTGTGTTCATCTTTAATGCATGTACGATATAATAAGAAGAAATGAAAGCCTTTTCCCCCTCGCTTCTGAGGCATTTCAGTAGTTACTTGCTGTTAATAAATGATGACACCTTTTTGAGTGATTCAATCCCCCCCAGTAAAAAAAGGCACCTCTATGTGCTTTGCTGCATAACTCACTGTTGTCCTGAAATGTCAGTGGATGAGCTGGATCAGTGCAACGACATGGTGGGAAAGGATTTCAACCGGACTTTGAGAGCCCTCACACGTGTAAATGGTTCAAAAGGATCTTTGTTGGATCATGATGAATTTATTACAAAACAATTCTTCCCTTTCAAACAACGGTATCCATTTGTTGCAACTCTCAGGGTGGGATCAGAGGGAATGCAAATGACAGTTGATGGCAAGCACATTACATCATTTGCCTATCGTGAGGTAGATCCCTTACACTTGTCCGGGAACCTCTGTTTTGAAGCCTTCATGCAAAGCTTACTTATCTTATGTATCTACCTTTTTGAATAATTTTTCAGACTTTGGAGCCATGGCTTGTTAGTGAAGTAAGGATTTCTGAAGAGGTGCAATTAGTTTCAGTTCTGGCAAGTGGTCTACCCACGTCTGAGGATGTAGAGCACGTCCATGATCTGGAAGTTCTTAAATCTGTTCCTATTCCACCAAAAAGATCTTTAGATCTTTTCATTGGAGTTTTCTCTACTGCAAACAACTTCAGGCGTAGGATGGCTGTTCGAAGAACATGGATGCAATATCCAGCAGTCCGTTCTGGGTCGGTTGCAGTGCGCTTTTTGTTGGCTTGGTAAGTGTGCTAACTGCATTAGTTGTCCTGTCTGATGGAGAACTTGATTCTTTTAAAAATTTATTGGGTGAAGATCTTGATTCTTCAACTCTTTGCAGCATAAAAACCAAAGAGTGAATGAGGAACTATGGAATGAGGCTCGGACTTATGGAGATGTGCAGTTGATGCCATTTGTTGATTATTATAGCCTGATCACTTGGAAGACTCTGGCCATTTGTATATTTGGGGTAAAAACTTGCTCTCTTCTGTTTCTTTTCTTTCATGGAGTAGGGGGCACTTCAAGTGTGTTTTGCTGGAATGATGTCTATAGATAAAATTTCCTAGTATATGGTCCATTTGAAATCTTCCAGAGATCTGCGTTACAAAAACCTTCTTGAAATTTCAGAAAAGTAAATTACTCTAATAGACATGGACCTTCTTCGTTGAATATTCTTATTTGTTTACTCACTGCTATCATGATACAACAGACACACATCGTTTCAGCAAAGTACGTCATGAAGACCGATGATGATTCTTTTGTTCGTGTTGATGAAGTTATGTCTTCTTTAGGTAGGGTAAATGTGAACCATGGATTGCTTTACGGACTAATTAACTCGGACTCACAACCCCATCGGAACCCTGACAGCAAATGGTTCATTAGTCCTCAGGTATGACCTGTATTCAGCTCCTATTTCTGCTGCATTGGATATTTAGATTTTTTTCTTGATCAAGTTAGCTTTATCACTTCAGGGTACAACCTTCAAATATTTGTCAGTGATTCATCAATCCATTCTGTGGTGAAAAACGCTGCCACCCTTGTATTTTTATAGGTTTTCTATTTTTCTCTTTTCTCTTCTTTTTCTTCAATCGTTTCCTTTTTTTGGGAATGGCGGTGTTGGTTGTCATGCCTTGATGATAACTGTTGTAGTGTAATCTCTTTCTTTCAACTGATCATAAATGGTTAATGTCGATTGCCCTCTCTGAGTACTTACAGCATATAAATGATGCAGGAATGGCCTGAAGAAACTTATCCCCCATGGGCTCATGGCCCTGGGTATGTTGTGTCACATGACATTGCAGATGCCATCTCCAAGCGACATCAGAGCGGTCACTTGAAGGTAACTCATTCACCGATAACCAACACACCTTTGAACATGCCGAGAATTTACAATCATTCTCATGCAATTTAATATCACAGCATTAAAAGTAATGATCTTTTGTTGATGCCTGAAAACACCCAGATGTTCAAGTTGGAAGACGTGGCAATGGGCATCTGGATCGCAGAAATGAAGAAAGAAGGGCTAGAAGTCAGGTATGAGAAAGAGGAACGGATCTACAATGAGGGATGCAACGATGGGTATGTCGTTGCACACTATCAAAGTCCTCGAGAGATGCTCTGCTTATGGCAGAAGCTCCTAGAAACTAAGCACGCATCTTGTTGTGGTGATGGAAGACGCTGACCACCGATTCTGATTGACTACAACAACCAAGCACCCATTGATTTTGCACATATTGTGGTTTAGGTCGTAAATTCATAAATGTCACTAGGCTTGCCTTGTTCTTTTCTTCCCTTTACTCCTTGGGATGAGGCTGGCTTCTACATAGAGGAATTTGTGTATATATTCCACTTGTATAGGTCTAGGAGAAGATGTAACCTTATATACTACAATGATTCTATGAAATGGTGAGATTACTTTTTCAATGAGTTTTCCTTCATTTGGATTATAGATAGTTACTTTTCAATTGGTTTCAAACAAAACAAATGGAAATACAAGATTTAGGAATAATCGCAAAAAAAAAAAAAAAACCCCAAGGAAAGTAAAGACCCTACCTAATAAGACATTCTTTTAGGTGGCCATGCACCCAACGCCAAAGCGGGCCTTAGGGAAGATGAGAAAGAGACAACTGCAAACAATGCCAACCATCAAAGGAAGCTCTCCATGACCTCCTCCATATCCTTGGTGTGACCCGGCAAGAGACACTGGGTGACCCGGTGATCCGAGAAGGCTATAGCCATGAACACCATCACTGACATTATGGCGTGCACAAAATCACTCAAGTGGACCCTTGTACTTGTCCTCTTTTGGCACCTCCACGTCCAGTCCCGTTTTGAAGACTGCCAACCCGTTTGGGGTCACGAACCCGTAATACACCTTCCCATCTGGGGCCCGGAAACTGTCAGTAAAGTGGAAGAAGAAGCATGAAAGGGCACACAAAACGAGGAGGGTAACGGTCATGAGCATGGCGACTGAGGTGCATTGACCCACCCCATAGATGGAGGGGAGGACCATCTCAAAGGTTAGGAGCGTCCCAGTGGGGAGGAAGTGGGCTAGCATGGAGGTCTTTGAGAGGGTCCTCTGGACCCCTTTGCGACCGTCCCCAGCCTTTTACGGGGGCCACCAGAGGAGAAGGGAGGCAGGACTGGGTCAGATGGTGGTGGGGGAGGAGCAGAAGGGCTTGATGGGTATTGGGTTGGGTCCAAACAGGATGGGGATGCAGTGTAGATTCGGATTCCGAATTTGGGTTCAGTTTGCTCCATTTATTGGTTGGTAGAGGGCACAAAGTTGTTTTCAAAGAGTTCTTCAACAAACGGATGATTGAAGTTGAGGGTCGTTTAATCTGGGCACAGAAAGAGGTTTTCGTTTATATAAACTTTTTTTTGAAAGGGTTTATATAAACTTCTAGTTGCGGAATTAGAACCTTTTATCGTTTTTTTTTCAAATGAAATAATTGGAATTGGAAGTTAACTGCAATAAAACATAGAACAAAATAAAAGAAAAAAGTTCAAAAAAATCAAGACAGTTAATAACTACCTTATCTTATCCAATCTGTGTCAATAACAAAATTTTAATTTTTTTTTTTTTGCAATTTAATATAACTTACCCGCCAAATTCTATCCAAGGAAAAGTATTGATTATGCTGTTCGGAATTCCCATTGTTACACAAAATCAAGTTCTGATTCCTTTCACCCAAGAAAAGGGGAAAAAAAGGAGAATTGAACATAAGGTAAAATTTACTATAAGGCATTCACAAAAATAAAAATCCAAGAAATATCTCAGAAATTATCAAATTCTAGGAGTCCCAAGGAGGAAATTTACGAGGATTTCCATACTGTCTAACGAGGAAGAAAACCATGTTCAGAGATTGCAGTTTCAAAAGCTTCCATTCTTTCTCCACGAGAAAAACCATTACGATCATAAGAAGAAATTTCACTGATGTTGAGGTCTATTGCAGCTTTCACCAGCTCTTCGCCAACCACTTTTGCAGCCTCCTGAAAGCATTTAACATTCAGAAACACACGTACATTGAACAGCAAGAGACTATTGAAATGGTGGTTTTGATTCATAGCATAACAGCCAGTAAATTTAGTGTCCAGACCACAATGTATTTCTTTCCTGTGTTTCGAGAGCTTCAACTGAACTGTTCATTTAGTCAAGAAAATTTTCATCTTCAATTACATGAAGCGGTTTGATCAAATCTATAACTCCTATTAGTTCACCTAAAGTGATTATCTCAACAAAGCACAGATAAATATGAAACCACAGATGCTGAGCCAGGTGTAAGGGAAATTCACAACAGTTGAACCCATGTCAGCTTTATTTGTGGGACTCAAAGACTGCTTACCGCTGTGCTCATATTTGGATCACTTCGTAGAGATTTTTGAAGAGTGCTTCCATAAAATAAACACCTCTTACTCTCATCATCCACAAGCATTGCATACAACTGCCGTTCTGAACAGAATACTGAAAGTCTTGGTTTCGTAGGCGTTCCATTATACTGTTCAAACAAAATGGTATCTTAGAAAGAGCCAACGATTTCTCAAATCTATGATTCACTTTTTCCTATTTCAGAAGAATACAAAATACAGGGACCAAGTCACCAATTGGCCCCAGCATATCAAACTAACTATAATAAATACAACAAAATTAATCAAAACAAATTAAGCACTGGGAAAATTGATAGATCACCTATTCTGAAGTATGGAGGAGGGGGAGAAGGCCTCAATAGGAGGAGGAATCACACCTTTTGCGCAATCTTCTATTCCGAATTTTGGCACTTTCAGTTCGAGAATTCGCCCTTTTCCTCATCTTTGCTTCAACTACAAATGGTTTGGCACCAATATCTACAACAAAAGCCAGAAGCCAAAACCATTTCAAAGCTCAGAAACTTCAATTCCTGCAGCTCCTATAGAAAGAGATATATGAAATGTAATAACAACCATGATGATATAATAATTACATTGACTTTGCATTGGCCGCCATTGAATTCTCAATGGGTTCAAATAAGTCCTATTGGGGGAGCAGGCATTCAAATTTAGTGCAGGAGTGACATTTAAGAGAGCCATCTATGTTGAAGTTCCTTCACATTGGTACTTAAGCAGCTGAGCAAACATTCAAATCACCCAAACCTGTTCAAAAGAAAATCAATACAGATAATCCGTCAAACTCAAGTCTGGAAAGGAAGGACATTTTTGTTGGGCAACAGGTAGCTAATAACTCCTAAGAGGAATTCCATCAAATAGTTGGTGAGCAAGGGGAAGAAAACTCAATCCCCGGACACACCACTCAAAAATACACAATTGTAGAAACTAATTTGATGGGCATTTACACATTTTCGAGTTGAGGCGGATCCAGAAGAAAAAAAAAAAAAAAAAAAAGGCAAACGGGTTGGCATAAAATAGGTAAAGTTGAAAATTTTTAAACTAGTCATACTAATGAAATTAAACAATTAACACATTACAATTTTCCTTGACGAGTTCTCATGTTTGGAAAGGCCAAACATGAAATTACACAATTAAAACTAGTCATATTAATGAAATGATTGGACGAATGCACAAAGCTCACAAATTCACGAACAACTTCCACCAGGAACCAATTACTCATATTACTTGAATTAAAGAAAGAAGAGGAAGAAATTGTACTACAAACCCCAGTGGCGGGCTGGCGGCGTCGACTGGAGGTAGGTGACTGGGCACCGGCCGGTCGTCAAGGGAGAGAAGCAGAGAGCGGAGAGAGACCGGGAGAGGGTCCACAGTAGAGGGAGCGAGTTTAGCCTTACTCGGGGCTTGGAATTGAGAGGGGAGAGGGGGGTGGAACTGTTGGTGCTTATATCGAAACGCAGCACTGCACTTGATTCAGCATACTCATGAAAATTTTTGTGAATTATGATAATTAAGTGTTAATTTGGTTAGTTTTTATGTGAATAATAATAATAATTATCACATGAATATTAGAAGTTATCTTTACATATTGTTGTATGTGCCATATTACATGTTTGACCATCATGCAAACTCTCTTCACCCTATTCATGATAATTTTGAGCTATTTTTATAAATTTGTTTCAAAATCTTTTGACCTTGTATGAAACACTAGTCAAATCACCATCCACATTTTATATGAATTTCCAAAATACCCTAAGTAATGCAGCTTTGGAAGTCCGATTGATGTGCTTCAAATTGAATTTACTACAATTTTCCTTCAAAGTTGCTTCGTTTACATTACATACTTATTGAATTATATAACTCAAAGTTAGACCCGGATTTGTAATCTCAAATCACGTGTCAGCCGATAAATAAGATATGCAAGGGAAATATAGTGCAACTTTTGGAAGAGAGAATTTGTAAAGCATAAGTGTTAACCCTTGAATTCGGTAAATAATAGGCAAGTCAATGAAAGTGAGAATTACAATCTTATTTCATTTAATTTTAACTTACATTGTTACTAATTTCTTACCGTTGAATAAAACAGGATAAATAAAGCAAATATAAGTAAGAAAATAGTACAACTCGAGTTTAAACCGAACGATTATATTAACTTGCCTCATACAAAAAAAAAAAAAATAGTGACATGTACACCTGTCACTGAATAATTGGGTCCCAATAATTGATAGTTGATAGGACTAGAAGAACTCTCCCAGAACTGGTGGTCTGTCTGTCCAGCACCCAAATCCCTCTTAAAATATCTTCTCTAGGTTTCCTTGTCTTCTTTTTAATTTATATATTTTTTATTGACTTTGGATAAACATTCAGATTTCATTTATTTTTATTTTTCTAAAAAAGTAAAGAATTTCTTAAATATCAGGATTCCAAACAGAAATATTATTAGAACACCATGACGCATTCAAGCAAATACATTCCAGATCCTTCCACCACCTTCCAGTAGGCCGTCTCAATGCTCGAAACCCCATCATTTAAACTCTCCTTCTCTTCACGCTCCATCTCCTCATCTACATTATCAAACTCCTCCATTGCTCAACATCCTCCATCTTCCTCAATTCTCCCTCTCCATCTCCAAGATGTCGTCTGAATCAGAAGCAGCAGAGATGCACTCAGTTCTGGAGAGGCTGATAAACTCCAGAAACAGGGACTTATCTTTGTTCATCCCCTTCCTCCTTGGCTTCACCAGCACCGATCTGGGTCCGACTCGGACTGACACTGATCCGAATTCAGCTGACTCAGATCAGGACTCCGCGGATCCTTCGACCCCAGATCATCATCAGAGGGACAGAATCATCTTGATCAACCCCCTAACGCAGGGGATGGTAGTGATAGAAGGAACAAGGCTAGATACCCTGTTTCGAAACTCGCCAGAAAAGGTAGGGCAGCCGCCGGCATCGAAATCGTCGATTGAGGCGATGCAAAGTGTCGATATCAGGGAGGGAGATGAGGGGAACTGCGTGATTTGCTTGGAGGAGTGGGGGATTGGGGGAACTGTGAAGGAGATGCCCTGTAAGCATAGATTTCATGGCGAGTGCATCGAAAAGTGGTTAGGATTGCACGGCTCTTGCCCGGTTTGCCGGCATACGATGCCGCCGGAGGAAGAGGAAAAGAAGCAGGGTGAGGAGAGAGAAAATCAGGGCAGTAGGAGGAGGGAGATTTGGGTGAGCTTTTCTTTTGGTAGCCCTAGAAGGAGAACAGAAGAACCGGAGGCCGGCAGCGGCGGCGATGACAATCCCTCGAATACGAGTGACAACGGCGATCTATCGGAAGTCGCCGGCGAGAGGGGCGGGAATCAGACGGAGGAGATAGAATCGGATATGGGAAGTTGAAATTAGGGGCTCAATTTTGTATGAAATTTTTCGAGAAAATATTATCGGAAATTGCTGTATATAGAAATTGGTTTAGTACAGAAAAAAATTTGTTTTTAGGCAGAATTCATGGATTGTTTTAATTTGCAGCACTCCTTTTTTTAAAATGTAAAAAGTTTGGTGGTTTGATAATTCATTAGAGATTTTTATGTTTTGGTTTGCTTTGCTGTTTGATCCGTAGTTACATGGAGCGCAAGTTAACATTTTATTAAATAAATTTAGTTTAATTCTGTTTTGAAACGCACAAACTTTTAGAATTGAAAGAAATACAAGAAAAAAAAAATATTTAAAGCAATCATACTCACTAGTGCTCTTAGAGGGGTGTCTCTTTTCCCCAATTTTGTGGGACAGTGTTATTGAAGTTAATTTAATTCATAACTAAAATTGCATAAAAATTATCATTTATTTGTATTTGTTTTTGTTCATTTCTATTATTAGTTTATTTTAGTTTCTGTTCATATTTTTTGTTTGTTTTTACTATTTTCTATTCGTTTTTCAAAATTACATTCGAATTGAGAAAATTTTATGAAATTATCAACTCAAATTATGTTAGGTCATGGCTATATTTAATTTTTTCAGTTATGATTTATTTTCCTTAATGATCTTATTGCAAGGTTTTAATTCTTAAATGAATTTATTTTTGTTGAAATTTAATAGAAATCTGTATTGAAAATCTGGTGAATAGGTGGAGTGAGTTTTTTCAAGTTGCCTAGGCTATATCATTTTTGGCATCGATTATTTTGGAAATATTGTTGGAAAATTGAGATATACACTTTATGCTATCATCATTTTTGGTATATTCTTCTGCTGATTTGATTGAAATATTTTAAGAACCTAATCAAATTGTCTATGTCAAATAAATATTCCAAACAGATCTTCTTAATATTTGGATCCATGATTTTATTTAAGACTTCTAAATGTGATTTTCAGTACCAAATAAAGATATTTTTTTAAAAAACAGTTTGTCGACAAGATATGAATTTTTTATTTGAATTACCGTATAAATCACATAATTTACATAAGTAAATAAATTATTGAGATGTAAAGTGGTGGAGCTAAGTGAAGTTTTCTAGGGTTCCCAACATTTGTAAGTTGAATTTTTTTTTTGTATAACAATTCTTTAAATATTTAATAATAATAAATATCCATAAAAATTATTTGGTATTATTGAAAGTTTAAAAAATTTAAAAATAAACGTCAGTGTATAAAGTTTCTGAAACATGTGAATATTATTCTGACAGTAACCTTAAAATGCTTCTTGCTTGAATATTTTTAAAATTCAAATACAAAATTAATAATTATAAAACTGATATTTTGAGCTACAAAGAGCTTCACACCCCCCAAAAAAAAAAAACCCTTGAAAGCAACGAAGCGGTTGATCATGAATTATACATACAAAAAAAAAAAAAAAAACAGGGATGCAAAATCTTTTGTTAAAATTCCCATAATTATACATTAAATTCATCATGAAGAAAAACTCATTCTTTCCTCTATAATCTTGAGACCTTGATATCTTCCTAGCATCATCAATGTAGCCATGGGGTTAGTCCCTGGTGACTCCACCAATGTAGACCCATCTACAACCCTCAAACCCGAGACCCCGAGAACCTTGTACTCTTCATCCACCACTGATCCCATGGTGCAACCCCCATGATAATGGTAAAATGTCCTCACATTGTTCTTGCAATATTCCCTACTCGCACCCTCACCCAGCTTCTTTAGGCCATTTTTATCATTCCCCAAGTAGAAGGTCACCCATTTTGATGTGCTCACTTGCTCCACCGTTCGATGAACCTTGACACAAGCGTCCATGTCCTCCTCTTTGGTAAGATAGTTGAATTTCACAAGTGGGTTCGCTCTTGGATCCTTGTTTTTGAGCTCGAGCTTCCCTCTGGATTCAGGGAAGGCCAGCTTCCCTGCTATCGAGACCCTAGTCAAGTTGGGTGAAGTGGGCACAATTATTGACTCGATTATGATCTTGTAATTGTCTGTTATGCCAGTTACTTGAGGTGTATCGGGTACCCTCCATTTGGGCCTCGCGTCCACCCACAGGGAAATCGCGGGGTTGTCCTGCATTTTCTTCCCCACCTCCTTCAAGTTAGCCACAACCGAAATGTTGAACATTTGTAGCTGTTTTAAGGGTCCAATGCCGCTCAGCATCAGAATTTGAGGGCTGCTTAGTGCCCCTGCTGATAGTATGACATCGCCCCATGAGCTTGAGTTCTTCTCTGGCTCCTTGAGGTACACATTGTAAGTTTCTTTCGTGTTTCTCTCGCTTCTGATGAATCTTACCCCATGAGCCCGTGGTTTTTCCCCTGCATCATTTATCACGAAATCATTAAAACACTCAAACTTATCTCAATTTCAAATTTGACTCGATTCCGGTTGTTTTTTAGAGTCTTACCATCGCGCTTAAATATGATCTTGCTGACCGTGGCATTCAACAAGACCGTGATGTTGCTAAGGCTTCCTTTCCCCAGGAGATCAGCAGAGGTATGTCTTGTCCCAAACAGGTCGAAAATGGTACCACTCAACTTGGTTCCTTCAACATGTTCCAAAGTGTAACCATTGAACGGCAAAACTCCGGCCTCTAAGAGGCCATCCATGACAGTAGATTGCCAAAGACTCAACTCAGGAGGGAAAACGACCTTCGACTCAACCCACTCGTATGCCTCCTTTACCATCTTCTCATCCCACCCCATTTTCTCAACAAATTCTGCACTAGCCCTGCTATAGAACCCGCTATTTATGGCTGACGATCCTCCTAGGACTCTCCCCTATAGTTCACTACCCCATCAAGGGAAACAAACTCCTGAGCAACTGAAGTAAACTCATCTGCTTCGAGAAAGGAGAACCCGAATTTCTCCCTTTCTGTAATGATTGGGTTCCCATAAGGGGAGCCCCTCGTTCTATGACAAGGACCGAGAACTTCTCCGAGAGCGTGGCAGCTAGAGGACACCCACACGTCCCCCTCCGATGATAATATAGTCGAAGGACTTCCCTTGTATTTCCTTCACATCCGAAGTCATGCGAGGCAGCTGAACCTCAGGCCCTGCAAGTCCAGGAAAATGACAATGTTCTTTGTTCATTACATTATCCTGTACAGACTTTTATCAAGGGAAAAAAAGTAATTACTTACCTTGATTACATTGTGGAGACTCAAGTGAAGAAGACAAGTACAAGAGAGAGAAAATAGACGCAATGAGAAGCAGTGGTTGGGTTTCTTGAAGCTCCATGTATGACAGTCAGTGGGAGAAGAGAGAAGAAATGGTAGGATTTATGAAGATGGTATTGGGTCAAATACAATCATGAAATCATGAAATTTAATTTGATTTGGTGGTAGAAAGGCTTGCGCATGTTTTGAGCAATTATAACTTAGAGGTATAATATTTTTTGTTGGGTATGTAATAATGTTGTTTTTTAGCCATTATTGCATGCCTCTTACTTAGCTTTGATGTGTAATTGATTTGCTTTTCCTCTAATTTTGTTTATCAAGTCAAGAGCTAAAAAGTTTGGTCTCACCACCAAATTATCATAATTTTATGTTTGTTGTAATGGGTATTGGTGGGCACTTGTATAACCACATCAATTATAATGCAAGGAAATGATCACGCCATGAAAATGTGGACTATAGTTTAGATAATAAGTTCATGGATTATATCAAGCCCAATCTATTTGGGTTTAACAATATCTATGAGCTATCAAACTTTCTTTGTTGCTACAAACAAACATTCATATCAATGAGGTTTGACGGGATACATCAAGTCTAGGGTTCGATTCCTCCATCTTTTATTATATTGCTGACTTGTCTTTTATAATTCATCCGAACAAATGAAAAACCTTCATTGTTTACAATTGTATTACATGTTTTCAATGAGAACAATCTATTCTAGAATTGTTATTGAGAGAAGCACCAAAAGCCAAAGGCCCCCAATAAATTTCCATCTTTGGAGTTACGCTCATAAGGAGACAATTTTTGCATATACAATAATTCATATTATTTCCAAATCCTTTTGTCGTATTATATTTAAATCATTTTCTATGCTACAAATTGATGGACGGAGAACATGTGTCACTTTATATTCACAAATCTTTTTATTCTTTTGATATGATTTTGAATTTCTCATAATGTAGGGTTACTTCTAGGATTTAGTGGATCTTGTCAATTGGATTATTGGATTTACTAGTCTCAACTCTCCTTTCATATTAAGTTGTTTTCATTTTGCTTGTAAGAAAAAATTAGTACAAAGCTTCAATTATTAAAGAAGCTCTAAGTACTGTAGATCGAAATATACACCTCGTTACATAACTTTTCTCTATGTTAAAACGAAAAAGCTTTTGTCTTAAATATGGTTGAACTTTTTTGTACAAAGGCTCTAACCGTGAGGTTTAGATGGTTGTATGCTAAAAATGTCAACATACTAAAAATGAGTACCATGTAATGTTTCTTGACAGAAGTCAAAATTTCCTTACCCTTAATTTTGACCGCTATTTATGACAACCTATGCCCAGATTGAAAACTTTAAATTTCCCAATAGAAATACTAGCATGCAATTTATGCATTGTTTCACATTTTTAGGTTCAAGGAACCAAAAAAGCATATTACCCTAAAACTATGAGAGTTATTTGCTGATATATATAACTTTGATAAATACTACTTATTTACAAATGTTATTATATTACAAATATACCTTCTTTATGGATATACTCTCTAAAGATAAGAGAAGGTCCAAACATATGATATGAACAATATACATTAAAGTTTTATAAACAAACATTTTTGTAAGAACCCACCACATCTTGGCATATAATATTTGATTGAATTAAGGCCAATCTAATAAAATGGTTTGGTCCCCTGAAAAGAAAAGCACCTAAAGATGCCGATTGAATTGTTCTATTCCTTTGGAATTCAAGTCTATTGGCTGCTTCTTTGGACCTAAATCTAACTCACTCTGATCACATTGGCTATTGAGATCAAATGTCTCCAAAAGCCCCAACTTCCTCAACCCATGCCCTGTTTCCCCTTTATGCCCTTGTGTTGATCTCTTCTTACTTCCTGTTTGTTCAACACAACCACCATCTGAATTTGTGCTTCTACTCCTCTTCTTCCCTCCGAAACCTTGATCCAATAAGGAGAGTGTCAATGGAGGGGCGATTTCCCGATCCTCCTCTCTCCTCTCTGAACTCTCCGATGATGTCAATGAGCTCTCAACTGAGCAGCCTGTGCCTCTCAGTGTAGGTTTTCGATCTAGATTCTCAAGGGACAAATCTGTTGCATCTGTAAGCTCAGAAAAGGATGAGTTGCTAACCATTGAAACTAGCTGAGAGAGCTCGGCTTTTGCATGTTCTACCCCAGCTGATGAGCAACTATAGCTAGAAAGTGTTTCCTGGGCTTTCTTCAGCACCTTCTGCAAATACTTTCCTTGGGCTTCAATCCTCAGCTGCAAATGTCTTTGTACCTGCAAAAAGATTCAATTTCGAAGTTTGAATGCCTCAGTTGAGCGTTTATTATCCTCCTAAAGTAGGATATAAGGATATGCAGATGTATGCAGTCTTACCCTTAAGAAACAAAGAGGCTGAAGATTAAATGCTTTGTTGTCTTACTTACCTCAATCTGTTCATGGAGTTTCCGCTGCACCTCCATCTGCATTTGTATTGCCTGAGCCACCCTCACATTTCTGTTAAAACAGGGGAATGAATACAGAGAATTTCTTCACAAAACCAATACAGAGAAGGTGAATAAACCAAAGTATTACTCGTTTATTTGGTCTTGAGTCGAATCGTCAGTTTCATTTCCTTGGAAAAGTTCAAGCTCATTCAAATCGTCTTTGTGATCAGAACCATGTTGTTGCTTGGATTCATTATGGGTTTCTGAGTGCTGATTTTTCCCAGCCTATATTTCTGCAATAAGAAAGATTTCCAAACTTCAAATTTCCATCTTTTTACAGGAAGCTAAACATTTGGTAGAAAAAGCAAGGGATGGATGAATGCCTGTAAATGACTCTTTAGGTGGTACAACGTGAGCCCTGGAATTCCCATCATCCTCATCAGACTCTTCGGCGTTGCCTCTGCTTGATAACCAAAGAGAAAAACCAAAATGAAAAGAGAAAATTATTAGACCATCTTCCAAATGGAGAGATTATAATTTGAAAAGAAACCATCATCGTCATCACCCAGTTTGGATCCCGCTGTAGTGGCGGTCTAAGGAAATTTCACGACATTAAGCACAAAATGGATGATATAGAAGCACGTACTCTCTGCCCCTCCAAGCTGATTAACTGCTTCGACGAAACGTTGGTGAAGTTCTGGAGTCCATTTAAGCCGAGGCTTGGCATCAGTGGATAGAACCAAGCCCGTGTCTTGATTCTGTATATTTTGAAGACCCATCTGTGTTTAGTGAAGGAATGACAGGTAGGAAAAGGAGAAAGGAGCATAAATAGTATAGTTGTTGTATTGCTTTAGGGAGAGGGAGGGTTGGTTCCCCTGATCTGAGCTCTGACCCCTTTCTCAGCTCTGCTTCAAGTATGAGCAACTCTGCTTCTTTTTATATAAATTGGGAGAGAGTTGGCTGGCTTTGTCCTATGTTCTCACTCCATATCTGGAAAAAACATTATATGTGGGGTTGAGAGAGGAATATATGCCCATGACTTGGGTCTCTCTCTCTCTCTCTCTCTCTCTCTTCTCAACTCCCCACACAATTTGATATCACCTTTTCTCTCTCAATGGCTCAACTAGTGTTTTCTCTCCCATCTCCTTTGACTTGAAAGAGAGTGGAGAGAATCTATCCAAGGCAGCAAAAACAGAGAAAGCAACACAGTTCAACATTTGAGTCTCAAAAGGAGAGAAAATAAAATAGAAGGAATATAAGTGTAGGCTTTGTTTTATCTTCCTGTTTTCCCACCTCTTCTCTTCTTATCCCTCCTTGATTCCCAGGGAATTAGGTAGCCCCACCATGATGAATAATAGATGAAAAAGAATAAATAAACAAATATAATGCATGTATGGTGATGGGAATTGCTTTAATTGATTTTGTTTTTTCTTTTCCTGTAGATTGTGCTATACAAGTTCTACACTTCAACTACTACTAGTATGATCACTTTCTTTGTTTGAAATCTCGATATGGTAGGGATAAGGTTGCATAAATATGCACCTCCTTAGCTTCCATCAACGAAAAGATCCATACAAGATGATATCGGCATTTCTCGTAAATAGGAAGTTCACTGCCCCCCCCAATTTCTTCTCTCTTTTACTTTTTCCCCTCATTTTCTTTCATGTGGTGAGAATTGTCAGATTCTTTTTGTTCCTTGCAAGGGAGAGGGAATCAAAGAATCTATTGATAGATTTTGAGGACACTCATATCATATGTGTCACCAACTAAAACAAAATAAGAATCAAATCAGCCAGTTCATCTACCAGAAAATGAAATTCCATGACTATACCCTCCATCCACTTATCACTTATGGGAATGCAACAACTAAAAGGTAACAATATCTGAGGAATTATATATATACAGGAGAATCAGAATACAGGAGCCGCAACCATTTTATACAGATGTAGCCACAAAATTCATGCTTTTCCTCAGAATAATTTTAGCTTTTACAGAGAAAATTCCCATAGGCTCATCCAAATTGGTGAGTTTTTACTTGCCTAAATAACATAGGGGTAAAAGGGCAACGGCAACCAGTGTTCTGTCCTTTCACTCCAAGATTGGTGGTGTTTTCCTGTTTGATATTCCTTACCAATTTCTGCAATAGCATCTAGTTCTTTGCCACAGTAAGTAAAGTAACTATAATTTGGCCCCAACAAACTGGCCATATGGGTATTTCAAATCAAGCTAGAACCGATTGATGGAATATTCATGCTGGATACAATCTAGGTCGGATCATTTCAGGTTTGGATCATATCTCATTCTATTTTTAATTAATCCAATATGCTTGCAGTGAAATAAAGGATGAATTTGATTTGCCTTATTTTGGAATCTGGGTCAGGTTGAAAGTCAAGCACAAGCACGGGTGAATTTCACTAGGTCTAACCATAGTATCACCCCAAAACACCTCTAGTGAGTTCAAGAGCAACTAGCAAAAATGACTCCTAATTGGGTTGGATTCAGGGCAGTTATATACTTGTAACTTCTAAAGTTTCCAAGTTAACTTAGCATTTCTAATCACATATTAGTCGGATTACAAAAGGAATATGAGCAAGATTTACTCCCAAAGAACTTCGAGCAATACACTGAAACAAAAGACGATCCAAATAGACAAGAGATGGGTGTGAAGCTTGAGTAGATGACAAAAATATACAATATACATACGTACATTCGGAAATGACAAGGGGGGTATATCGTTTATGACTTCACGCAATATAAAAGCAATATGCATGATTAACAACGCTCAAAGATACAAATAAAAGAAAGTGCACAAACACATTATAGAGAAGCAAGTGACTTTTAGGCCTGTAATCCATATCCTGAAGCGAGTTGAAACAATGAAAAGAGGAAAAAGAAGGGCACAATATGGCGAACAAACATATCCCAAAAAGTCAATCTGATCAAAGATTGATCTTCCTTTAGATTTCTTGGGCTTAGGCCAAGGGTTTATCATCACAAGAATCAGAATTTTAATGATTAATATCCTAAAGCTTTGCTATCTGAGTGCCATACATTTGCATTTTTCTGCTCATTCTTAAATAATTTCTCAGGATCCCAAGAGGAAAAATGAAAAGATTAGATACCAGGTAACATTAGATGACAAAAGAGCTCCAACTACTAAAGCAGGAAATATAGGGACATTGCCTTTTACTTTGTTGTTTTTGGGATCCCAATCCTAGTTGGTCCACTACACTTTGACATCTAAGGATTAATAATTGCATATGTTAAAGAAATAAAGGATCAAGTCAAAAACTGCATTAATCAGAGGGCTTAAATCACTGTTTTTTTGTAGGCCTCGCCTCGACATAAGCAGTAGGGCTCCCTTGAATCTAGATACCCCATTGGCAAGCTCGTCGTGATCGAAGAAAGGAATATTTAGAAGGGGGAAAGAAAAAAAGGAAAAGAAGAGTAATTGAGAGGGTACCTTTCTCTTTAACACAGAAGCTGCTGATGTACTTAGAGCTCTTTTATTTTTGCTTTAATATATTCTGTAATGGGTAAAGGAGATTCTGGGATGATGCCGAAAGAGTACTGGAATTTTTAGGTCTTCTAAGAGGCAAAGTTATTGCACCCTCATCAATTATTATTCTGTAGGGACCTCATGAAGAAGATGTTTTTATAAAGCCAAAAGCATGAACATTAAGATGAAAAAGAATATGGTCTCTGGAATCCAAAAAGGAGCAGAGCAGAGCAAAGCAAATGCATGATCGATATATTTACTGATGCAGAATTAATGCAAAAGAAAATGTCACTTACTGAAAATGACGCGAGTCTTACGTCACCACTCAAGTTTTCCTTTCAATTGCTTCCGAGTTACGACCTGATTGGGGCTATAAGAGAAGGAAAGAACAAGCACTTAGCATCACATACTTTAAATGACAGCCTAGGACTTTTTCTTGTTGATCAGGGTGTAAAGAACATCATCTCAACTCTGTCAACAAGATTATATTGTAGAAAAGTGAACAAGTATGCATAAAAAACGGATTACGAATTCACAAGTACCACGTGGGTATTCAACATCTAACATAACCCATTAAAAAATATCAAGAATTTGGTAGTCGACATTGACCCGCCACTTTATCATTCCCTGAAATCCAGGCTTCAGGAATCAGGGAGGAAGGCTGGGGCTGACAGAGTTCCTGCAAGAAATACCATAAAATTTATTCGTCATGAACTAATTGTTATTGGTTGGCAGATAAGGATAGGCTGATATGGTCTTGAAAATAACCAGTGTTATCACCTAGTGTTGGTCCCACTTAATTGAGCCTGAGATCTAAGGAGGTCGAGATGTATGCTTAATCTTAAACCTGTCCCCAAAAAGATAGAGAGAATATTTGGGAAGTTGGAATGTTGTATTTAGAAGAAACTAAGAAACCAGGAAAAAGCATCCCCATCACAGCCTTAACGAGACCCACACTAAGACCGTTTTGGTTGTTCTCAAACATGCATAAAAGGTTACCATAAGGAAAACATGATCAGGGTCAATCAGTTACGATCTTTGAGATGGGTTTAATCCAAAAGTGTTTTGTATGTCAAGTATTTTTCAACCATAACTCCAAAGAGATTTCTTGAATTTCTGCATTTGTTTCATTGTGGAACCTTATTTTTCAGAATGATGCAGAATATGCAAGTCTGAAAAGTATAGCTCACTAGCAGTGAACAGATATCACCAAAATTTCATAAAGACGAAGAATAATTTGTTGGTCCCAGTTGTTATGGCAGCACGTATAGAACCATTATAGACGGAATATCTTCGTCAAAGACCCTACAACTTAATTACCAGGACAAAATAGAATCAATGCAAAAATATTCCTTTGTATAATGTGATCTTAACTCATTCATTCATGATAGGATTTGCGAGTTACACTTGTGCCGAGTTTCTACTTCAAGGTTTCACAGGGATGCATTTCTGACTAATATCTCGCAATTACGTGACCTATCAGCAAAGAACCCGATAGATTTCTGATCTTGAAACCATACAATCTTGTTCTTTTATGGCAGACACTCACTTTTGCTCTTACCACCTCATCAGTTACCCTTACATGTTTATGGACACTTCAGTTAGTCAAACACTCAAGACTCTTACATGTTTATGGATACTTGACACTTCATTCGAGATTAAACAGCATCAGAAATTGAACGAGTCTAACACCTGTATATCCAGCCGTTTTCGACAGTTATAGCAAAGTTTTAGTAAAATACCCCCACCTTAAAAAAATAATATATCAGAAAAATTTAGAGCATAACAAAGACTGAATGGCAAAACATATTTTCTAAAATATGTTCAAACTTCCTGATGGAATCACCTTCTATGCAAATTTAGACAAGTGGGAAACAGAAAATACTATGGTTGAAAATTGACAAATATGCTCCAGCACAGAATTTCACATCTATGAGAAGGTGCTTTCAAGGTAAAACTCACCTAGAATATCAATAATTCTACAACTAAGGAAAGGCTGAAGCATAATTTCTGACAACATGCTCTGCTGGATGCCAAGAAGACAATAAAAAGGCAAATTTGGAAAGAAAAAAAAATTATTTGGGCTTTTGTTTGGGTAGTGGTTAAAAGATTCCTGAATTATGACACTTCCCCTCCTCCCTCCCAAGTCTTATCAACAAGGAAACTTTGCACAGGTATGATTGTTAATTCCACCTACTCTATCATAATCTTCGAAATACGACAAAAATCAATCAGTCTCTTGCACACACACATTGTGGCCTCTGGTAAGACCAGAATCTTTTATGCAACAGAGAAGAGTGCACACTTCAAAAGCTGGACTAAATCAAGTTGCCACATTTTCCTCCTTTTTCTCAAAATTGATCTGTTGCACTATCATCCAATCGAGAGTGTCTAGCAATGCCAGATTATAGGAAATTAATGAAAGGGTTTGACCCAACCTAGGGACACTTAGCTCGGAGAGGCCTAGCCTTTTACTGCTCCACACTCCCTATACAAGCACCCTTGTTTGAAATCCTCAATTTCCACAATTTGGGGGCAACAACTAAGTTTCACTGTGTTTGGCTAAGCATCCAGTCTGAACTCGTGCCCTATCCAAGCTTGGTCAAATATCATCTAATCCCAGCCAAGGTTTGATTTGATCAAGCTGGAATACTTGCAAAAGACTCTTTTCTTACATGACTCAAGTCTGAAATGGCTCAGTTTGAAATTTATTGGAAACTTTTGACTTGATTATAACCAGTTTACACCATAGACAATCAAATCTATAGCCATGAAAGCATAAACATAGGGCATATCCTATCCCTCCCCCTTTTTTGGGGGGAAGGGTGGGGTGGGGTGGGGGGCTCGACCAAGTTGACCAGAAATTCATTGGGCTAGAGCTCAACTCAATAAGTATTGAAGCAGAGCTCCAGCTAAACCGAGCTTTGAGTGAGTGGAGCCTAAGGGATTGTGAAGCTAGCTCACATCCATAGCAGCAACACTGCCACTTAGTTTAAGAGCTTTCGGGCTTTATAAACAAGCCAAAGAAACACTTGTTGAATGATCTGCTTTGATAGCAAAACATATAATGCTTTATTTCTCACTTCAAGTTGGGTTTCTATGCATGAATCATGTGAATGTTTAAGACTTGCAATTCAAGGATTGGATTAAGCTAACCAAGGCAGCTCTTTTTACCCCACCAATTTTTCAAGGAAAAAGACAATACAATAGGGGCGAATTGTTATTTTCTAAAGAGCTTACCTTTATCTAAGAGAATCAATAAAAGTATTTATCCATTGAACAAAATATGTGCTTGCTTCGATGCCTGAAACATAACTTTAACACCATGCTTCATCGATACGGAAGAAAGCACCTTCCCCTTATTACAAGGAACTCAAAAGTTAGAACATTGCTCTGGAAAAGAAACATCCTGGCAAACAAACAAGTGATATTCAAAAGATAAAGTAAGGCATATTTGAAACAGTTGAAATACATAAAGAGGCAGCATTTGAATCAGATGACAACATAAATAAGTTAGTTACCCAATAATAGTTAGCCTTGCCTATCTGTCAAAATTATAAAATACAGTTTAGTCTTGCAAGTTAGTATTTTTCCCCCTTCATACATCCTACTTGTCTTGGAATCATGTATGGATCCAAAAGCACCATATACAAACTTATTAAGATAGTCTACATATATTCTCAAGTTTCCACATGTGCAAATGTAAAAGAAGCCATCTAGATAAAAGGATAATGAAACAGCTGCAAACACATGTTGCATGATTCCTGGGTCTTGACAAGGAAAAGAATTCTCACATGAAAACTTGTTTTAATAAAAATCTACACTTAACATCTACTTACTTCATCTCTAAGCACTCTCAATATACAGCAAGTATACTGAACACTTCAATGTAAGCAAAAAAAGCCTGTAAAAGTAGCCGAAATGGCAGAATTCAGCTCATGGACAAGTGCAGTTGTAGTGTGTGACACGGTCAAACCCATCTTATAGTTTAAAAAATAAATACAAGTTAATTAAGTACTAAATTACTTATCATCAACGACCACAACCTAATTTGAGTCCCATATGTAGTTGCAAAGAACGCCTTGGATTGCTTATTCTAAAAAATGGGTAGCTAATTATTGAATAAACTTGGCACAAATTAAGGCTTTGGATAGCTCTCAGGTAAGCAAGGGCCTACCTTGGCCAGAGTAGGGAAAGCTCATTGTATATTTTTCATAATGTGAAGGCCGTTTCAAACACTTCCTTTTCCGTCTCTTTCTTATCTGGGGAGTACAAACTTGAAATTGAGTTGCAAAAGTGAAGTAAATCCTTCACTATACCTTTTCAGTAGTTTACCCTAACAGATCGATAATGTAATGGGTTGACATGTGAAAGGCGAGTCTTTTCAGGAAATTGAGACAACGGGTGATGCTTTCTTTACTATTCAATCAAAAGGCTTCAATTTATGCACTAAAATTTCACAAGATACCCACAAAAACCAAGGAGTTAACTGAGCATTTTGGGAGAGACCCACATGACAGAAATTGAAATTACCCAGAAATTCTAGCTAATAACCAACACAAAAGAAAAAACGCAATCAAATTCAGCAATCCATGAAGACTTTCATCATATATATTCATGTTTCAAAGATGGGCGAGAGAGAGAATCACCTGTTTTGAGTGATCATTCATTCTTGACATGAAAACAAGCGGGAGAGAGGGGTTTAGGAGGGAAGGAAAAGGAGGGAGATCGGCTGAACAATGCATAGTTTATCGAGTCCAAATTCAGCATTTGGCCCAAATCACCCCACTTACGGCCCCAATTGCTCAATTTGACAATTTCGAATCTACTGCAGTATTTACAATTAATCATCAATTACAATATTAACTTTCAAGAAATATCAACTAAGTGAACATATATAAAAAAATATTTTAATGAATTCAACCCTATTAACAAATAAATATTTTACCTATAATCTATAATTACGAAAAATTATTATTATATAATAAGATGAGTTTATAAAATTTATGAATAATAACACATTTATACTATCTAGCATCACAATTGTTTTTTAGTTTACATGTATAATGTAATAATTTATGGGGATAAATAGTACAATTATTTATGCCTTTTGTTATAAGGGTTTATCATTTTGCATTTTGATTTTAGTCTTTTTGGTGGATTGTTAGGTTAAAATTTGTTGAATAATTTTTGTTTTAGCCAAAAGAGATTGTGAGTCATCGTTTTCTTATTGGTTGACTCGTATTACATCGTCTTTTTTTCATATTTTTGAAACTTATTAATATTTTTTTAAAAAAATCTTCAAAATAGGTGATGGTAAACAAATAAGACTTAGCATAAACAAATGCCTTGTAATACAAGATCAAAAAACAACAAAAAACAAATGCCTTGTAATCACTATGAAGCAAAAATCAAGGTAAGACATTTTTCTCATATTATTATAGGTAGTTTCTAACCCACTTAGTAAAGTAGATATAGAGACATAACTTTATTTTAGTTTATTTTATTTGATGTTGGGATAGGTGGAAATATGGATGGATTTTTGAAGATTAAAAAAAAAAATTATGTGTTTTTAACATGATATTAGTCATATCAAAATATTTTAAAAAATTGATTATTTGAACATGGGGGTGAATATCTCTCATAGAATAGAACAAACAAAACTAAATAGATGACTTGTGATTATGAGTTATGAGCACTGCCGCAATTTTTAATGCACGAGCAAAGAAAGACGAGGGGATAGAGAGATTACGATCGCAGAACAGAGTAAGTGGCTCACACGAATATCTTCGCTCTGACCCTTTTATAATTGTCTTTTGCTTTCACAAATTCATGTCAGGGGAATTAAGGTGTCTAATCTCTCAATTTCGTTTAGAATCCTAGCTTAAATTTTCTGGGTCCATCCCATCAAGATTTTTCCCCTTTTCGAAATACCCAACAAGTAGAGAAAAAAGGGTTGATTTGGGTTAGTATATCTCAGTCCTCTACTTTGATCGAAAGGTGTTCGATAAAAGTCCTCTGAGAAAGTTCTTATTACGTTAATTATTCTCGAGCAGTGTAAACATGTATACTTTAATCTCTCTCCTAATGTATGATTGGGTTTCTCTCATGCTTGATTAGCTTTTGGCATAAATTAACTACACTCGTCAAGTTGGTTTCTTTAATTATGCTACCTGCTGCTTTCGGTCTGTTGTAGTTTGATGGAATGTTAATGTCAATATCATGCTGTGTGTATTCATGCTTCTTTATGTGGATGAAGTCAAAATAAGCAACTTAATTAGTCTTAGGGGAAAAAAAGAAATGTGTAACCCAGCTAGTATTATATGTACAGATTTAACCATTTTTATCAGAGTGAATGTATATATATATATATATATATATATATATATATATATATATATATCTCTATATCATGGCCCTACATGGTGGAAGATAAGTGCATAATTGAACGTATATTTCAACTCTTCATTCAACCATGTGAAAATTAACTATTCATTGATGCCTGGTCAATCAAGACACTATTTACTCAAAGTTTTGTCGAGAATCTTTACTATTCAACTATCTGTTCAAGCTTTCTACCTAGCAAGAAGCTGTTCAAGATCTGTTCAAGATATGATGACTCGTCAATCACTATTCATACTCTTGGTCTAATCGAGACTTGTTCCAATAATTCAATATTGTCGGAAGATATTTTCAAGATCAAGATTCCATTTCAATCAAGACTCTCAGCCAGTCCAAGTGTTCGGCATTTATTCATTATTGTAATCTATAAATAGATACTCATTAGTTTAGCGGAGGGCATCGCCTAACATTGGAAAATCACTTGCCTTTCGATCATCCCTACCCCCAAATATCCCTTGTACTTTTCTTCAATCTCTCTCCGAGAGTTTTATCAATCCTTGTATCAATTTTCAATTATTAATCAAAGTAAGTTTTGATTCATCTCCTCCATTTCAATTACTCTTTATTTAATTATTTTCAATTGCCTCGTTTTCATCTTTTGTTTTGTAAAATCAATTTGTTAAATTAATTTGTCACCCTACTTCCCCGCTATTCAACCACAAACAGTACCCGAGCTTCGTCCCCGAGCTCTAGACCGATCTTGTTCCCCTTACGGTATCGGAGCCAAGTCTGTCTATTCTGTTGTTGCATCTGTAAAGTCTAGCGTTGGTCGGTCGTTGGTCAGCCCCATGTTATCCGTTGGTCAGCCGTGTGAGGTGGTCCCGGTAGTATGTTCGTAATTATCGACTAAATAGACAAGCTTAAGCTATGATGGCCTCTTGGTTACGAGATCATCTAAGTTTAGGAAGTAGCAAGAGTACTAATGTGGTCAATAACAGAGAAGTTAGTCAGTCAAGTTGATTTCTCAAATTGGTCTATTCAAAAGCAAAAGATATAAACTATCTATCAAATAGGCAAGTTTGATTTCAATATCGCTTTTTCAATTAAAGACCATGAAGAAACCTTCAGTTTAGATGAAGAGTTTCAAACTATGAAGTTATTATCCAATATTTCTATTAAAAAATATAAAGAAAAATATAGATATATTCATTTTGGTATGATTCAAATAGCACTCAAGCCTTTAACAAGATTAGGATTAGATTGTCCTATATTCATGGCCCTTAGAGAACTATCAAAAAATTTTGCTATTACTTATAGAGTTTATTTCAAGCTATTATCTTCTCAATTAAATCTAAAGTGTTTATTAAAGCCGTTTCTAGATGAAACAATATTATTAAAAATTGAATCGGATAATACTTCAAGCTTTACTCATAAATTATTAAAGTGGAATGAAATAACAATTCCTCAAGAATTTATTATTCAAAATATTAAGCCTCCTAGGAATATTGCTCAAAAGAATATTCAACAAGTTATTGAAGAGCTCGACGGCGAGTATTAATAAAATTTAATTCTATTAATGAAAGATCTTTTTCTTCAAGGCTTTCGAGAAAAGAGATCTTCCCAGATTTTCCTTCTCCATGCCTTCAAGATCTACTAATTATGATTATTTAAAAGATAATCAAGTAGAAGAATCTCATTCTTCCTCAAAGATTTATTATAAATCTCCAATAGCAAAACCAGTTGATGAAACTAGTTCATCAATAGGTTCCTCTACTCATTCAGTTATGCAACCTCCTTCTTATTCTTCTATTAATGTTATTTCAAGACCCTTCGAAATCAATAAAGATTATTTAAGAAAAGATTTCGATTCAATAGAAAACAAAGATAAAAACACAATGGTTTTTATCTCATTTCGATCTCAAAGCTCAAGCATTCATTAGGCAAGAATGGTATTCACTAATAGAAAGATTATAATGTAATATTCTATTCTTTACATGGTGGACCATGTTTGCTCAAGAGTATAAATTACCGGATCCTCATGATATTAAAGAGATTAATATTAATATAGATCTTAGTAAAAAATGGACGTTATCGAGATGAAAATATATTTCATTCCGTAACTCCTCCTTTGCAAGAGATTTTGATCCCTACGGATCAAGGTCATATTCCTGCTTTTCCTTTCAAAATAGGAAGAAATAATTCAGAAAACTCTCAAATAGAATTAGATGATATTAAAAAGATTTATCATCAAAATAATTATACTAATGAAGTATTACATACAGTTTCTCAACAAGTTAATAAAAAACAATTCAACCGTAACAAAAATAATAAAACAAATACAGCTCCCAAGAAAAATATTTCAAAAAGAAAACTACTAATAAAGCTACTTGTTTCAAATGTGGCAAGCCGAGACACTATGCAAAGAATTGCAAAATAAAAGAGAAAATTATTTCCTTATTTGAACCCAAAGATACTCCAGTTAATTCGGATATTTTATCTTCCGATTACGAAGATAATAATCTTTATGAATTAGAAAGTGATTCAAGTAATTATTCCTCAGCAAATGAATCATCAAGAATTTGTTACAAATGTATCAATATGATTAATACCACTAAAAATGAAAAAGAATTTTTACTAGACTTAATTGAACAAATTCAAGATCCTGAATTAAGGAAGGAATATTTAGAAAAACTCAAAAGAATTTTAATAAAAGAATATTTATTAAAAACTACTCCTCCAAGTTTTAGTATTAATAAAATATTTGAAAATTATGATACTCCAAATATTTTAAAAGTTGTTAACATTCAAGATCTAAAAATGGAAATTAATAATCTTAAAGAACAGATTAAAGAAATTAATCAAAATATATGTTCTCTCCATACTAAAGACTTAGAATTAGAAACAAAATTAGCATTAATTAAAAACAAATCAAATTCTTCAAATATTGAAGAAGATACTCCAAGTACTTCTAATCAACAATTTATTTCAACAATTAACCATATAAACTATCAAAAATGGTACATATATATTACTTTAAAAATCAATGATGACTTTGAATTCAATACAATTGCTCTACTAGATAGTGGTGCAGATCAAAATTGTATTAAAGAAGGATTAATTCCATCAATCTATTATGAAAAAACTAAAGAACGACTCCATAGTGCTAATGGAATGGCAGTACAAATTAAATATAAATTATCAAATGCTTATATTTATAATCAAGGCTATTGCTTCAAGAATACCTTTATCCTTGTAAAAGACATAGGTCAAGAAGTTATTCTAGGTACTCCTTTTATCACTCAAATTTATCCTTTCAAAGTTGATCAAATTGGTCTACATACGGAAATTCTAGGAAAAACTATTTCTTTCAAATTTATCTCTCCTATCCATGTGAAGGATTTATCTTTACTCCAAGAATCTACTATAATCAAACAAATAAATTTTATTGATAAAAAAGCGACAAATTAGTTTTTTACAAAAAGAAATTACTTATAAAAGAATCGAAGAAAAATTACAACAACCTTCTATCCAAAACAAAATAAAAGAATTACAAAATCTATTTCACAAAAAGTTTGTTCCGATCTTCCCAATGCTTTACGGGAAAGAAAAAAACATGTTGTCACACTCCCTTATGAAAAAGATTTTTCGAAAGTAAAATCCTTAATAAAGCTCGACCTATTCAAATGAACAAAGAACTTCTAGAATTCTGCAAAAGGAAATTCAATCACTTTTAGATAAAAAATTGATAAGGCCCTCTAAGTCTCCCTGGTGTGCGGCCTTCTATATCAATAATCAAGCGAAAAAAAACGTAGAGTTCCTCGCCTAGTTATTAATTATGAACCGTTAAATAAAGTTTTACAATGGATTAGATATCCTATTCCTAATAAACGAGATTTACTCAATAGACTTTATGAAGCAAAAGCATTTTCAAAATTTGACATGAAAAGCGGTTTTTGGCAAGTTCAAATTGCTAATCAAGATCGTTATAAAACTGCTTTTACCGTTCCTTTTGGGCATTATGAATGGAACGTGATGCCTTTTGGTTTAAAGAATGCTCCTTCAGAATTTTAACATATTATGAATGATATTTTTAATCCTTATACTCAATTTACAATAGTCTATATTGATGATGTTTTAGTCTACTCAAATAGTATTGAGCAGACATTTCAAACATTTACAAACTTTTTACATATAATCAAGAAAAATGGTTTAGTTGTTTTTGCGCCTAAAATAAAATTATTCCAAGCAAAAATAAGCTTTTTAGGACACGATATTTATCAAGGAACTATTAAACCAATTACTAGAGCCATTGAATTTGCGAGATAAATTTCTAGACGAATTAAAAAATAAAACTCAACTACGAGAATATTTTAGGATGTCTTAATTATGTGTCCGATTTCTTTCCAAAATTAAGACAAATTTGTCAACCTCTTTATAGGAGATTACGTAATAACCCACCTCCATGGTCCGATGAACATACCCAAGTAGTACGCCTTCTTAAACAAAAAGTTAAATCTTTACCATGTCTAGGTATTCCACATCCAAATGCATTCATGATAGTCGAAACCGACGCATCCGAATTAGGATATGGTAGTATATTAAAACAAAAGATGTCTACAACTTCCAAACAAACTCAACTAGTTAGGTATCATTCGAGAATCGGAATCAAACCCAAAAAATTATTCAACCATTAAAAAGGAAGTTTTATCAATCGTTTTATGCGTTTCAAAATTTCAATATGATTTATTTAATAGAAGATTCCTTCTTCGAATTGATTGTAAATCCGCAAAAGAAATCATTACTAAAGATGTTCAAAATCTTGTTTCCAAACAAATATTTGCTCGATGGCGAGACAATTTTATCCTATTTTGATTTTGATATAGAATTTATTAAAGGGGAAAATAATTCCCTACCTGATTTTTTAACAAGAGAATTTCTTCAAGGATCTTCTAGCTCTCAAACTTGATTCAGCCAGTATCATCTTCAATTATTCAACGTTATACTTCAATTATCAGTATGGACCTCAAGAAAATTTTATTCCACAAGAAATATGGATTCCCTTGGATCCTTTGTTGGTCTTTCTCAATCACTCAATATTATAAGCTTCCCGCATCTTACTCATTAGTAAGAGAATTCAAGATCAAATGGTGGGACAGGTTTAATGTCAAAGCTGCCTTAGAAATAAAGACAGCTCCACCGACTCAGCAAGCGCCTCCTACTCCACAAAAGAAAGAAGCCGGTTCAAAAGGAAAAGAAAAAGTTCAAGAAGATGAGATTCAATTACTCAAGAAGGAGATCATGCTACTCAAGAAACAGACATCAGCGAGTTACTCCTCAAGGAACCAACTAATTCATCGATTCATCTATTCAATCGATTATGATCCATTTGATGGGCAATTGCTCAGGATCCTTATGATATCTAACCCATAATAATGGGTATTCAAAAAAAAAATCATATATTTTCTAACGTTTTTATGCAGGATTTTCAAGATTTTGCTTCGGTAAAATTTCTCATTTCACCTCTCAAAATGCCCGGGAAGGAAGTGGACATTACTTGTTCACTTACTATTCGAGGTTATTACTCAATAAAGCAGCAGAACATATACTATGCACTAATTCGTCCTTCATGGCCCTACATGGTGGAAGATAAGTGCATAATTGAACGTATATTTCCAACTCTTCATTCAACCATGTGAAGATTAACTATTCATTGATGCCTGGTCAATCAAGACACTATTTACTCAAAGTTTTGTCGAGAATCTTTACTATTTAACTACTGTTCAAGCTTTCTACGTGGCAATATATATATATATATCTCGCTGAAAATAGTTGGCTCTAATGTCAAATCTACACCTCTGCCTGATCCTTGTCCCCCAAGTCTGATTACCATTGCTTTTATGTGTCCTCAAGGGCTGGAATTGGAAGCATAATTATCACACTTTTTAGTTCAATTGCCCCATGTCTCATGTTACCTAAAACAATTATTGCCAACCATGTTGATTGCTTTGATTGTGAATACTAACCACGGATACAAGCTGCATATTTGGCCATTGGCATTGTCTACGTGTTGGCTTTGACTTATCGTGGGATTAGGTGTAGTTGTTCCGCAATCATTTTTTCTTAATAGCCATCTGAATTCTGTTGGCTAAAGAACGCAACATTGCCAAGAGAAGAAAAATAAAGAGATTGTTCAATGCATGAGGTGCATCTTAACATCTATATATGTAGAGGTACATGCCTTATACTTTCTGTTTCTGAAGCTACGGTCTCTCTGCTTGTATTTGGGAGATTCCTAACCCCTGCAATAGCAATTGAAACAATAATTCATAATTTCATATTACAAAAGGTGTAACCAGATCAGCTTTCAGAAGAGGGGCAGAGAGTTCTGTGGTTGTACTTGTTTCTGAAGCAGCACTAGATTTCAATAAGGCGAGTGCAAGCAAGAATATTGACCATAGATGAAATGAATGATGTGCCATTTTGAACTGTTGATAAGGTAGACTACTGGGGAATTATAAATCACTTTGCTTCTATACCATAGACATCTCGACACACTTAAACTGCAAGTCACCTCAGGAAGTTTAGAATGTATGTATCACAAAACAGGACTTGCTTTAGAGGATTACCTAACATTCTTGTTGTTACATGTCTGTCCCCGTCGTTACCCACTCTTTGGCGCTATGTTTTAATCACAGAGGAATCATTTTGTGGGTTCCAGAGGTCCAACATTAAGGATCTTATATATGCATTCCCTGGGACACATTGTGTTATTATCTGTTACTGAAAGGCATTTGTGATATTTTTCTTGGTGGCTCTTGAGCGTGATTGATGAACCCTCTGTTTGGTGCAACGGAAGGCCTTAAATTTGCTGCCCTCTTGGGCTCTATTACAATTTAGAAATTGGTGAGGGTGGGGGACAATCTCAAGTTATCATCTTCTCCAGCACCTTCGTTACGAAGTGAAAAGCTGAATGCCCTATAGATACTCGATGTGAGTTGTGAACCCTTAGTATTTGACATCCCTATCCTCCCCGCCCTACCCCCAGAAATGTAAACTAAAGCCTTCAACTTCATGCACATACTTTATGCTTAGCTCCTCCTCATTCAAGTGATGGGATGGCAGATTATTTTCAGGGACTTGGACAGAAAGAGGACAAGTTTGAAGCTTCTTCTAAGTATGACCTCGGTATTGGAGCAGTATGATGGAGCCAATTCTGAGAAAATGAAGCCTGAATTTTCAGAGGCATTAGCAAGTTTGGATGCTTCCATGAAGTGAAGTCAGGGAAAAGAAAGGAAGAGTCTTGTAATCATGTAAGTTTCCACTACTATTCCTCATTAATCTTCATAAAAAATACCTATTAATGTGCCCAAGGAAGTAGCTTTATTTTGGACATGATGAACAAAAGTTGTTGTCCTTCCAAAATGACAACCTTGAGAATATGTCTTTCATTTCATCCTTTCCGGGAAACTTTCTGCTGTCATTGCACAATTAACTTCCTAGACATTGCATTTGTCCAAATGACCTTATTTGATGGTTGGGCGCCATGGGTTGAGGATAATCTGCGGACGTCTATTGAGAATCTCTCCCTTATAACAATCTCAGTCACTAAAGGAGTTTAGTCCTAGTAAAGCTCGTAGCCTCTTAGTACAGGGGACAAGGGATTTTAAGTTATTGCCCATCTTCATATGCATTTTTTAAAGTTGAAGCTGTGGATTTCCTCTTTCCTTTTCCTTGATTAGCAATATCAATGCTGGAAGAAGTAACTAACAAGCCTAAAGTCCCGCTAATGTTGGGCCCCCTCCACCCCCCAATCAAAAAAAAAAAAAGAAGGAAATCCTCGTTTGATTTGGTAATTTCTATATGTTCATTGAACTTGTAGGCTTATAGAATTATACATCTATCCCCTTATTAGCTAAACCAGAAAACTGCTGGGGTTAGTCACCAATCCACCGATTTTGGGTCAATCCACTAAATGGAGAAACTTTTTCAAATACTGATCAGGTATTTTCCAAAACCAACCAATATTCTCTAACCTAGGATACAATTTATAAAACGAGGCTGGTCAAGACTTTGCATTATTTTAAAAGGACATCATTTTTTTTTTTTGTGAATGCTTACTTTATATAATAGGCATGCATGGTGTTTCCACTTTCCATTATAATGAGGGAAGAAGAGGCCTGATATAATACTTGCTCATCCATGGCTAATATGGATCCTGGTAAAGTGTGGTCTAAAGAAGCAATGATATGTGTTTCTTTATCCTTAACAAGCAAAGAGATTTCTATCTATACAAGCATGACTTGCAACAAGAAGAAGCCCCACATAGTTCCTGCTAAATCAAGGTGACATAGAGTGGTGATGATATTTAGTTATACCCCTAACAAGCTAAAAAGATCATCACCAAAATAAGCGTATGCATGGTGAATATGGTAAATTAACTCACCTACTTTTTAATTCATGTATGTCAACTATTATAGCCGGTAAAATCATTAGGTGGTGTAGCCATTTTGAATTTAGACTCTATCCATGGCCCTTAATCTGTGCACCCTTTTCCCCAAACAATTTACTATTTCATGATATTACCTAATATAATGATTAGTTCACTCCAATGAATCAAGGCACGTCAATATCTATAGAATAGTTATCCTTGTAGCTTTGGTACGATGACAAATTGACAGAAGTATGAGATTCTAACTCTTGAAATCTTGTTATACTTGGAGGTCTCCTAATTTAAGAGATTGGTCGCCATCAATACATAACAGGAAAATATACCAATTTGGAATTGAAGTCAAGCACATTGATGTCAGGCCTAATGTCAGCTGCTGATGTCCTCTACAGGTATGTCATGCCATTCTCATCATAACAAAATTCTCTATAAAATTTTCTGTGTTTCTTGTCCACTCCCTAATCTTCCTTTCTGGTTTACCTAATTAGGTCTTAGCCCTTTTAATCATCCTTGGCCATAGAATGGAAAAGGGGGTTAAGGGTTGGGCATGTTTTGTTGTTTTTATAGATCTTACTATGTGATGCATAAATATCAGTACATGTGAATGAAGTTAGAGTCTTTATTAAGAGGAAAATGGCCAGCAGGTTTATTAATTCAGGGATCTAAAAGTTAAAAATCAACACCAATAAATGATGGATCTCATATCAACACAGGTTAGTTTAAATGATTCTGACACTTATTTTCCTTAAGGGTCAAATTCAAATCTTATGGATGAAAAAACATGTAATGGAAGAGTTCTAGCCCCTTATACACCACAATAACTTGACTTCAGTAAGTAAAGGGTCAAGACTGTAGAAGAAATAAAAAAAAATTCGTATATACTGAAAAGAAAAATAGCCTATATGCAAAAGGTTGAGGACTATGAGGAGCTTACTGCCTCCATCAGTCAACCATGATACATATCTTGATGATTCTGCCTCATTTTAGGTAAATTTGGACAGCCATAGAGTATGTGTGGCTGATATCTTAATAAACCATGTGCAATTAAGAAAATTAGGTAATATCTACTGTGGAAGCATAGTGTGTACATGGATGCTTCATTGATACCCCTTTTTCTCTTTGTTGTGATTTTTTACACTAGCTGCCTAAAGTTGTGAATCCCCCTTCTTCTACTTGCATGAGGCCTAGCACATGTATTCATGATTGTGTTCAGTCTTCACTTCCAAGTATTTGGTTCAGATATTTTCGTACCTTTTGTTAGCTTAATTTTACTTGTTTAAGAGCTCTTTCACATCTAACTATGTACCATGTGTCTAACACATGCATGTTAGGGTAAAATAAGCAGTTGGAATAATAGGTTATATAGTTGTTGGAATCCGTAGATCTTAAGATTATATTAAAAAGTTGCGTTGGTCATACAATTTAGATATACATTTAAAAATACTATACACGGGCTCTTGAAGACTGTCTTGTCCTTGTAGAAATAAACTGTCTATATATAAATATCTCGAATAGATTCGAGTAAAAATTTATTCTAGGTATTGTTATTGTTTGTTAACAATACTCATTAACGGTGCATGGTTAAAACTAATCCAATCTCCAAAATATGAGTGCAGCCAAACCCTATGCATATAGCCTGTTAAGAATACAACAAATTGATATATAATAGAGACGCAATTTCGGATTAGTCTCAGAACATATACATTTCACCGATATCCTACCTAACCAAATGAATCCTAACAGATTGCTAATTGTCCCATGAATATCAAATTAGGTATGCAAAATGAGTTAGTGACATCTTTAACTAACCTATGTGAAGCCTAACCTTGCCAATTTTTGTTAAATGATGTAATAATCCTATTCTTAAAATTGCTAAGTGGAAATTTCTTTGCAGCTCAAACTCTTTTGTTATAATTGGGGGTTTTCTGGGGTCTTCCAGAAATGAGCTTCTTTTTTCACTGTCTTCTCTAATCCCCGCCTTTCTGATTATGATCAACCTCTTAAGCTGCCATTTACTAGCTAGTTAACATTTAACAGAACATGTGAATTTCATGAGTTGAAACTTTGTTTTGTTCTTTGTTCTTTTCTCTTTTCTCTTTTCTCTGATTTTAGTGGCTATTTTGCTCTCTATTGCAGATTAAATTTGAATATTAAAGGCGTAAATGAATCAAGCTAGCTCACAAAAACTTATCAACTGTTTTAGCTATGATATTACAAGTTAAGACGTATAGTCTGGAAACTATTAAAATTTACTAGTTCAGATCTAACAAAACATGACTGTCATTTGATGAATTGATGTCTTAACTACTTTAGTTCTTCTTTTCTCCGAGTATTGTGTTTTTTTTTTTTTCCGGCTTTCTATTGCAGATTTTAAATTTGGCCATAAAAGCATAGATGAATCAATTCGGCTTATAAAGGCTCATAAAGTATTTTATCTGTAAAGACGAATAAATTTGTTTAAAATTAAAAATTCAAGATGATTTATGAGGTGATTTTGTGCGGAGATTATAAGTATTTGTTAATAAATTTGTTTGGTTTTATGGCATGTAAGATTTTGTTTGAATATTATTTGTCGTTAATTATGAACTTCACTTAATGATATATTAATTTTATGAATAAGATGGAAATTGATTTTGATGATTAAGGTTGTAATGACTAAATAACACTTACAAGTATTTTGTTATAGTGTAGGTGCTGTGCTATATGAGGAGCTGGGCTGGGAGATTCTCCAGGGGAAAAGTGTAGACTCAAAAGTGACTTGAGAACCCTTAACTTCTTTGTTTATCTGAGTGTGCCCCTCGATGTCTTGTGAGTTGTGACTGAAAATTAATCAATTATAAGAAAAAAGAATAGGCATTAATAAGATCGAAAAATCTTGATACATTGATAAAATTAGAAGACATCTACTCTCAGCATGACCGAGACGAAACTAAACTTTATTTTTAAAAAATTTTCAAATAATTTACTCGTAACTTGTGTACGTAAAGGAGAACCTATAGTAATCCCTATCCGGGTATGTCCGATTTTAGGTATTATGTTTATGTTTAAATGTACTCGTATTTGCTTTTAAAAAAAGGCTTTAACTTTCACATGAAAATAATGAAATTTTACAGTTTAATGGACTTAACTAAAAAACTAAACGATCAAATTTAAGATGTAAATTATCACCTAATTTAAATTTACAATAGTTATTAAAATAAAAGTTAATAATTCAATCCGACTCATATATAATTTGAAATTAGATCATCTAATTATAAAATTTAAATTTAATTAAATATATTAATAATGAGTTTCCATTTCGAAATTCGAATTCGATAATGATAACATAGGGTATTCTTTTTCAATGGTAACCAGTCATTTTTTTTTTTTTTTGGTTATCCATTGTAGGCCAAAGATAGCAAAACTACATGAATTCCATAAGATGAAAGAAAAAGATTTGGTCCCTTCCCTTTTCTTTTCTCAAAAATTGACACGTGTAATCATGGCCTAAAAAGATTTGGGCCTTTGAAGTTGGCGGGCCCGCCAAAAAACCCCCGCTAACCAGGCCGGGGAGAGAGAAGATTCCTGAAACGCCCTGGTGTTTTTCCCATGGGGACACGTGGCGTCCCGCTATTCGCTGAAACTTTCTAAACCGACGGCCCAGATTCTCAGTTGAGGAACTTTTTCACCCCAAGCTGGGACCCACCTTCTCCCCTTGTATAATGTCCCATGAGTGATGTGAAATTGATGCCTTATTATTATGATTAAACCTTTATGTATGGATTTTAGGCCAAAAAACAAAATTTACCAAAAAAAATGAAATGAAAAAATTATAATTTTTATTATTGCCTAGATGGAGTTTTTTTTAAAAATATATATTTTTAGGCCAAATGGAAGAAGCTAGCAGTGGCGTTACTACGTTAAGGCTATGGTGTCCCAGGAAACCCATAGCAAAAAAAATAATAATAAATTTATATTTAAAAAATTTATATAATTATTAAAGTTGATAACATAAAAAATAATAATATTTATAAAATTTAAGAATATTAAAAAGGGACACCCTTAAATATATTTGTTAGCTTCACCGTTGGAAGTTAAAGTCTGTCTTTCGCAATAATTTGAGTGCGGTGGAGCAGTGCGGTGTAGGTCAAGGTCCGAGATTCTTAGGTGCAAAAATGGAATAAGCTATAACTTGTTTGTACGATATGAAATTTACATTGGAGAAAGGTTATACCAACTTAGTGATCAAGAGCGATTCCGCCTTGCTAATCACCAAGATCAACAAGAGGGTAAGTTTATGTTCGATGTTAGTTTGTTTATTTCTTATATATTCTTGATCTTTGTAAGCATTTTGTTTTTTATTCTTTTTGCATATTTGTCGGGGTGAGTATGGTCACTCATTCGATTGCCCACTGTTTCAACCCTATGGTTCTTCCGATAGGTACGGGTTGGAGACAGTCGTGATTTTTGGTGATTGAGTTGACTGTTAAAAACTTGTTTTTGTTTGAGAATGTTGATAATTAATATACTTCCTTGTTTGGATTCAAAAGAAAAAAACCGGCTTAAAATACCATTACATACAACTAAATTTCTTCACTGAAATGACTCATAATATTCGGGATTGTAATTCGAGCTACATTGAAATGCCAAATGCAAAACTTGTTTTTGAAATCAATTCTCAAATGAAATGAGTTATCAATCCTAACACTTAAGGTTGAATTATAGGGGTTTCAAGATGAAATACATGGTCTGAAATAATTGTAAATATATAGTCTTCATCACCAATGAATCTATAAGTAGATTATTTCCAAAATCAATTCTAAATTATAAAAGATAAGTTATAGAATGAGAAAATTATTTATTTATAAAAAAAAAAGAACAAAAGGATAATTACACAAGGACCCATAAGAATCAAATTACATGTAAAAATGGTAAAAAGATTGGTAAGAAATTAAATTGGCAAGGTCTTCATGAGAAATACATATTTAATTCTCACTACACACATGAGATTTTTCAATATTGTAATAATCTTAAGGGTACTTAATTAATGTAATACTCTCAACATAGTTTTTTGTTTTGTTAGTTTTCTCAACAGAAATGTCTAACAAAATTTACCAACTTTACTTTCTTGAAAGTATAACATAAGTTGCTATCAAACTTAATCCAATGTTTTCTTACCAATTAGGGACTTATCTGATTGGTACCTCTCTTATTTTTTATACGAGCTAACCTGATTTAATCTTGAATAACTGTATGTTCTCAACTCTGAGAATGTGGGAGTCGAGAGGGTAGATATGCCCTTTGTTTCTAAACCTTTTACCCTATTAAATTGCTCTAAAATTGAAGGTTCAATAAATATAGAAATTTATCTAGTAAAAAATAAGAAAAAGTTGAAGGTTTTCTTTGGTTTAAAAGAAAGCAGGGTTTTTTAAAATTATTTTTTAAGATAGAGGTGGAAATGATTTAAAAGATTTTTAAAAAAGTAGAAATATGGGAGACAGAAGAGGGTAAAAAGGGGGTTTTTAGGGTGTAGAATGGAAAATGCTGACATGGGCAAAAAGTAGCTCTTCTCTCTCTCTCTCTCTCTGCTTTCTTTGTCAAGTGAGGGAATCAAAAACTCTGCTTTGTGAGCATTTAATGATCTTCTCTTAACGCCCCCAAAATTATTTGTGGCTGTCAATCCTCTCTCACTTTGGTGACTTGGCATTCACTTCCCTATTCCTCTCTTATATACATAATACATCTTCATAACCTCTATACCTCATTCCCCCCTCTCTTCTCATAACTGGACATTCCACTTCAACATCCCCTCCCCCAAACTTTTTCTGATTTGCATTCTTCCAAAGCTCACGAAATCATCTGGATTACTCACAGACAGGGAGAGAAAAACTGTGAGACATAAGGGTGAAGAGGGATTTCCATCTCTGTTCTCAAAATGGCCAGACATAAAGATCCTGCAATCAAGCTTTTTGGGAAGACGATTCAATTGGGCTACGATTCGAATGCTGATTCTGGGATTGCTTCAAAAATCGACCACCGTTTTGCTCTTGCTGCTGCTACCACTGATGCTGATTGTGGATGTTCTGATCAGAGTATCCCCTGCTCAAAACAGGGCGAAAACAGTGCCGAAGAGGTAGTGTTTTTGGGGTTTTATTATTATTCTTTGTTTTCTCTTCGACTGATTTTGCAATTTTCACAACTGCCCAATTGTTAAAATTCACGAATTTGATTTGGGTTGATCTTACTTTTGCAAATTTTGATCAATTTTATGTGTTTTCCTTCATGTTTTCCTATATCTCAAATTGATGATCATTTGCCTTTGAGGCCGGTGTTTTTCAAGTTTAGGAATTTAAGGTGGCCTAAGATCTCCTTTGCCTTTTTTTTTGGGTTTTCCTCTTTGGAGGGTTGGGTTGTCTGAGATTGAGCATGTAACTTCGGTAAGGTTGGATTTCTGTTTTCATTTTTCATGTGTTTAGTATTGTATTTTTAAGTCACAAATTTGGAATTTAAGAGTGGGAAAGTTTTCTTTTAATAGATCGCTAAAAAAAAAAAAAAAGCAAAAAAAAAAAGGCAGGTTGATAGTGCTTGGATTTTCATGTTTTCTTGTGATTATATCCACAGTAACGTGAATTTGCCACAAGATCTATCTGTATGTTATTGAGTTCTTGCTTGGAAACATGCTGCTTATCAAAATGTTTGTATCCACAAATGTCTAATATTCTTTATATTCCACCTGATTTAATGCAGAAATCTTCCACAGAAGAACCGACGAATTCCAAGATTGAAGAGGAACGATCTTCAAGTTCGGTTATAGAAGATTGTAAAACCCCACCCAGCCCCTCAACCCCAACTGAGAGCCCTAAATCTCTGTCAAAGAAGGATGATCAGAGCGATCAAACAAGCAGTACACAGTCACAAGATCAGAACCCTCCAAAGAAGCCGGATAAAATCCTGCCTTGCCCGAGGTGCAACAGCATGAACACCAAATTTTGTTACTTCAACAACTATAATGTCAATCAACCGCGTCACTTTTGCAAGAATTGCCAAAGGTATTGGACTGCCGGTGGCACCATGAGGAACGTGCCTGTAGGGGCTGGTAGGCGCAAAAATAAGAGCTCTTCCTCAGCTTCGCACCATCGAACCCTAGTCATTCCTGCGCCTCCCAATGGTCTGATCCACCAGACTTCGAGACCTAATGGCTCAATCCTTACCTTTGGCTTAAACTCATCTCTTTCTGAATCAATGCCCTCGATTTTGAACCTAGTTGAAAAACCCCAACCATGTACCCCAAATGGAAAGGAAAATTTGAGTTCTCTATATCCAATTCCTTGGGAATCAAGATTTCCAGTGTCACTGTACTCAGCACAGCCTAATTGGACTTCAAGAACGTGGAACTTGCAATGGGTACCAGCCCCTCAAAGCTATCCCGATCAAGCTTCCTCGACAACCAATCCGAGCCCTTCTTCGCTAGGAAAACATGGTAGGGACGGGGGTTTATTGAAGGTTTGTAGCTCGAACAAGGAAAAAGTTGAAAACCAAAGACTTGTGATACCAAAAACATTGAGAATAGATGATCCAACTGAGGCTGCAAAGAGCTCAATATGGGATACATTGGGAATTAAGAATGACAAAGTTGGTTCATCAAATGGAGGAGGGTTTTTCAAAGGATTATACCAGTCTAAGGGTATTATTGATCATGAGAGGAGTGATCCAAGTGTTGAGGGATCATACATGGTTTTGCAAGCCAATCCAGCTGCATTGTCAAGGTCCATGGCTTTCCATGAAAGTGCACACCCGAGTTGTTAGATAGAGGAAAATCATTTTTTCTCTCTCTTTTCAATATCGATCGAAAGCATCGACATGAAACCGGATTATTTAGAAATTTTAATGACTATATTTAGGTAAATACTATAATTTTATTTAATTTAAGAAGCACTCAGGACAGTAATAGTATAGAGATTGACATATGTAGCTACTAGCTTCTCATATGTTAAGATTATCCATATTTTTCCCATTTCTGTTTACCTCATTCACTTCCTCCTTTCTTTTAAGGATATTTCACATATAAAACAAAAAATATGTATATATTCATTTCTAATATAAATAAGTCTAATCGATAAACATTTGACTCTAAAAGCTCCAGAATTATATGTATGTATTTTTATATTTTTAATTTGAAGACCGGTTAAGAAAATTATTTTATGAATATGAATTTTTTAATTCATTGTTAGTCAAAAAACTATACATTTTTTTAAAATTATTTTTTGAAGGGGATTTGGATAAAGCTTAGTTGTACTCCATTTGTGCACTCATAACACATCAATAGATTCTCCAATCCCCACTTCTTTGTTTTGAACCCCTTTTTCTAATGCCCAATTCTCCATTCTTGAGGGAAGAATTGTCAATTGTGGCTTGGCTATTGCAGAATTTTTAAGACATTAAATTCCCTTTTTTCCAAAAATTTCCTCCCATTAGGCTTTAGTGCAATTTATTTATTTTATTCTCTTGATGAAAAAAAAGAAATTATATTCCTGAGAGATCCAGAAGGAAATCAAAAGAAGAGTTTTGATTGGGTTTTATGATGCCAACACAGCATATGTCCCATTTGTTGTGTTTATTAAAATTCCTTTTCATTTCTTTTATTACAGAAAATTGAATGTAAAAGGCAGACTGAAAAGGCCATGTAGGCCTCACAGGTGTAGATAAGCTTGAATTAAGGTGGGGGATCACAACACCCCAAAAGCATCTTTCTTTTTCAAGCACCAAAAAGATCCACTCTCAATAATCTAATTAAACTTCGTTAATTTTAATTATATTTGAAGGCTTAAAGGAGATAAAAGTACCAAGTTCAGGTTTGCAGTTCAGACCCACAAGTTACCCCAACTCATTCGTACGATTTATAAAACAATTATCTCTCTCAAGATTTGAACCCTAATAAAAAAAGATGATATTATGAACGCTAAATCAACTTTGACTTAATTCCTTTTTTAAAAATTAGGCATAAAGCTGTCGCCTTTTTTGCTATTCCTTTCCCTGCGCATCTATCTCTTTCTCTCTCTTGCAATTTTATTCATGCGCAATAATTCTTTGGATAAAATGGCAACAAGTACTCAAAGCAAATCACATTATTAGAATAGGATTAAGGCCATAAATATCAAACTAACATCCAATTGACGGGGGTTGCTTTTCAACTAAGCTATATATGCACTACTTATACTTTATTACTTTTTATATATTTTTTTGGTGCAGAAGAGGGGTTATGCCCAAACCGAACTTTTTATATTTTATGTATAAAATTTATATCTTCCACCTTATTGGTAATAAATTTGTGGCGAGTAAATTTCTTATGGCTGAGAATATTTGAGTGCAACGTGACTCGCCTAATTCAGTTTAGACTGTATGAAAAAAATTGTGCGAGTCTTTATGAACCAGCAACCAGGAATATTCTTATTAGAAATAATCCAATATCCAATTCAAATAGAAAACCATTTTAAGAAAAAATCGATGCCGCATTTTCTAAATGTTCTTTTTAGAAGTTATATATATAATACAAATGGCATTTTAAAAAGTAAAATTAGTATAAGTATATTATTATTGCTATATCAAACGGAAATACAAGGGGAAAATACATATGTCTATATAAATATGTATAATTCAGACTCCGATTTATAACAGTAATTAACAAAGATTTATTAATTGAAAATGTGAGGTATATATATTATGCTTTCATTTTCATAGAGAGGGAATATATAAGAAGGATATAAATGTGAAAACCCCATGAATGAGAAGAGGAGGGACCAAGAATATCTTAGATATTTTGATTGTTCCATTCAAATACTTCACCACCACATATTTGAGAAATGAGATGGCATTCCTCTCACTCTCATCTTTGCTTTTTCCATCTGTCCCATCCTTTTTTTTTTATTTTTTAATATGTCTCATTTTTCTTAAATTAAATGCAAACACCAAATTTCAAACTATGCTCATTTAATTATTGTTATTCTTATTTATTTATTTATTTATCATTGGTCCTATAGAAATCATTTTACAGGTATGTATAGTAAATACAAATCTTTATAAAAAAATTTTCAATCAAAAAAGAATTTCACATAGGCCATGGTTTGTGATAAGACCGATCAAATCATCAAACCCTAACCACTCAATTAATATCTTATCCTATAACTTTTCGTGGATATTTTTTTTTAAAAAAAAAGAAAGATAAGACTATCCATATGAGAATGTAAATATATGCTAAAATTTTATTTTTTTTTGTATGAAATGTTTCAAAATACATACACACAAAAATGAGGAAATCGAATGAAATATCTTAATATTGAGATTGACTCTTGATTAATAAAATTTTCCTTTTTCAATAGTGAAATAATTAAACAGAGTTTCATAGATCATAATATTTTATAATAAATAAAACAGTACGGTGCTTAACATTTAAATGTCTCATAGTCTAACGAATAACTTTATTGTTAAATAGTAGACATTAATATTTTCCATTATAAATTTGTATATGTTGTATTTCTCAATTAATACAAATTTAATAATATTATTGTGATATATCTAAATTACAAGTAGTTATGACATGAATGTAATGAGATTGGTTGCTTTTTCCAATTTATTTATTTATTTTTTTAGGGAGGAAGCTCGGCTTAGATGTCATGTCATAATTTCTCATGGATGGCTTTAAGGAGGGAAAAAAAATTGTCGTGGATTCCATCTAGCCTCACCTGTAGTAATTTGGGCCTTGGGCCTTACCTTATTGAACTATCACTGATTGGAAGAAGACCGAGCCCAGAGAGTTATTTTTGAGTCGAAACTCGAAAGTAGGCATATCAAATGAGTCATTTGATTTAGTTTTGTGTCGGATTAATTTGGATGTGAATTATATTAGGATTAATAAAATTTATGTTGGTTTTAGTTTTGGATCAGATTATTTTTTACTTTAAATTAATTTTTGAGTATGTTAATATTTAATCTAATAAGCTTATCTTATAAAAAAAAACTTTAATAAAAAATGTTGAAATCACCTAAAACATTTTTTTCTTTTGGATTGATAGATTTGGTTTATCTGAATGAGTTTGATTAGGTTTAGGTCTAGCGAAAAGTCCTCACAATCAATTTTACTTTTATGATTGACTGGACGAAGACCAGTTTCAGTTTGTTTATTAACTTAAAATGTGTCATCGAAACTACTTTTAAAAAAGACAGCAATTTCATGGAAAAAGTGAACAGGGCCTGTCCCTATCGAAATTTCTCCTTCATTGACGTGACTATCAGGGAATAATTTAATAAATTAAAATCATGGACACACGATAAATGTCTTTGATACATTAGATAAGACACAAAAAATTATCTTATAGATTAACGAAAAAATATCATAATGTAAATTCAAAAGGATCATTTTTAAAAATACTTAGGCTTTATTTAATTTTAAAAAATTGGAAGGAAAGAAAAAAATATGGAAAATGAATTTCTTTCTCTTGTTTGAATTGAAGAAAAAGAGAGGAAAAAAGTTTGATGGAAAAATTCATGGAAAATTTTGTCAATTTGATCAATCATATTTTCCTTCCAAAATTGAGAGGAAAATGTAAGAAAAATTTCACAAAAAGAGAGAAATTTAGGAAAGAGAGAGAATTCTATTAAATAATGTCATTAAGAATTTTCTCTCTCCTCTCAATTAATCAATGTTATTGAATATTTTCTCTCTTCTTTTCATAACAATGTGGTGGATGGGTAAAATGTTAGAAAATGATTATAATTTTTTTCTCTATTTTTCCTTGAACCAAACACAAGAAAAAAATTAATTTTCCCTTAACTTTTTTCCTCATCATTTTTTTCCATTTAAATTTTCTTTTCAACCTATTTTTTAGAATCAAATAGAGCCTTAGTGTAATTGTATCACCTCACATTGGCTTACTACTTATTAATTGTATGACATTATTTTTAATTTAAAAATTTTCACATTTATGGATAATACTTTTGTCGGTATAATTCGCAAATACTCAAGTTTAATAAATAATATAGTTAATTATAACTTTCAACCATTTTTAATTTAGATGTACCCAAAATATTTTTAGTATATATTTTGGTGTGAATAAGTTTCAAAGGATTTATTATAAAGATTTTTGAATTTTAGTAAACTTTAAAAATAGCCCTTAATGTCCTGGAACTTTAGACCTTGTTATTGTGAACAATGTGAACTTTAGAGAAAATAGCAGCCAATGGTGAGATAGAATTGGGGATGTAGCTTTTTAAAACTCGGATTATTGACAATAAATAAATCAAAAGTTTAGAGTACTACGGGGTTATTTTTAGAAGATTGAATTGTTAATTACTAAACCCTAAAAGTTAAAGATTATTAAAATTATAAAATTATGTTTACCAATGATTTATGCCCGTTGATCACCCAACAGCGAGCAATACTTGTCTATATTGTGCTTTCTTTAATCAAACTCAGAATTATATGCAAAGAGAAAAATATCAAAGTGGAAATCTTATAAAGAAAGCATAACCCTTTACTCACTCATCTTTGCCTTTTTCTTTTTCTTTTTTTTTTTAATAGCCGCATTTTAATTAAAGTCGAAAAATCCAACATAAACATCCAATCACCTTGGACAAAATAATAATAATAATAATATGCATATTTCTTTTATGATATTAAATACTAATCTGGATCCTTACTATACACCACGGTTGATATATTTATTAATGAATATAATTGTACAGCGATGGTAGAAGTTTCAAAGTAAGTTTCCTGGTGCATTAGAATATCAAACTTCGTGCATTTTTGCATGCAATTTCGTGGAAATTAACTAAACTGCATTCCCAAGAAATATTCATAATCTATTCTTCATTCCCTGACGTTAAGTGACGTTACGTAAGCAATAAACCCTATATATTTTGCTCCCTCGTCTCCATGCTAAGCAAGGAAATATCGAGCCGTACATATATATATATAAGATTCAGAAAAAAAAAAAAAGAATATTTTTGAGGAGGAAAATGGTGGGAGTTTATGTTGATTTCTCGAACTTCACCAAAACTCTCAACTCAGTCTCATTCCATCTCTTCAACTTCTTTGCCGATCTTCGTAGCTTGTTCTTCATACGTTGGCGCAATGGCGCTGACAGTGAAGGTCGTGAAGAGAGAGAAAGCGGCGCTAGTGTTAGAGATGTAAAGATGGTGATGAGAAGACTAGGAATGGAGGATGGAGCCGGAGCCGAAGACGAGGAAGATGATGATGATGGAGGGGAGAATTTGTAGGTGGGGATGAGTTGGAAGGGCTGTTTAGGGAGGAAGAGCCAACTTTGGAGGAAATAAGGGAGGTTTTTGAGGTGTTTGATGAGAACAAAGATGGATATATTGACGCATTTGAGTTGGGAAAAGTGTTGTCTAAATTGGGTTTATTGAGGAATAATAAGGAACAAGGGGTGGAGGTGGAGGTGGAGGACCTTGAAAGGTGTAGGCTGATGCTCAAGAGCTTTGATAGATATAGTCTTGGTTTGTTGGATTTTGATGATTTCCTTAAGTTTATGGAGATGTTACTTTGTTAAACATATATTCAAGGCCTTGTCTTCTGTTAACCCAAAGTCAATCTACTAGAGGCTAACGTAGGTTTTCTTCATTCATTAGAATCAAACCCGAAGCGAAATTTACTTGTTTGTTAAAAACAAGTATCAATTCACTTGGACCTATATGTATTTGACTCCGTCTTTGTTTGATTCACCTATTTCCCTTTTAGCTATTATCACATTCAATACCTCTCGAACCCTTTCGTGAGGACTCCTTCCCGAATCATATGTAACTATCTTTCAAAAAGAAAGATATTTTCAATTAGTCAAACTTACAAATAAATCATAAATGGTTGTATAATAAATAAAAAAGACAATATGTCCAATAACAATCTTAACTACTAAGGCTACTATTTTATTAGCTTGATTTTTCCCCTTTTCTCATTGTTTTATATTGACTTTTAAAAAAATTTGAAAAATGTGATAATACTAGTCAAGAAGACAACAATCTTCTGCTAAAGTTGTTGTGGGTTGGAAACCCGAGGGAGGGAATATCTGGTGGGCGACCTTTTGCTTAAGCTCTCCTTCCAAGCCCAATACAATCAATAAATGTCGTAAAATGAGCCCAAAGTATAAATATGGCCCATCCACAAACTTACCCAATTTGTTTTATATGTCAGAAAAGGAATAGAACTTGTATTTTTAAAAATAAAAAATAAAAAATATGAATTTATTTTAAGCTATATAGCACACCAGATTCAAGCTGTTTGAATTAATTATTTTTTAAAAATATATTTGGTAAAATTTTATTTATTCCTTCATCTCTAAAATATTTCTTAATTGAATATGATTTTTATTTTAATTGGTGATATTATATTCTTTTCAAAAAGAATTAAATGTATGTCATATATTCAAATTATCTTCACCAATAGAACCTTATTTCTTACTATTTTTACATAATTTTATTCATTATTTTTCTTAATTTCTTTTCAACGTGTACATAAATTTGTCGGATATGTTTTTTTCGGCATTGAATTGAAATTGGTATGAATTTTAAATGATTTGATCTTATTAAATTGAATCTTTTTTAAAAAATGTCACTACTCATTTACATCTTTTTTAAAGCTCATTGCTCAACGTACAAAAATAATTAACGAGCAAGCAATCAAAAGCATAGTATCAAATATTTGAAACTCATTCAATGCAAAAGGAAACACCCCAAACAAAGAAGCAAGAAATATTAGCTTATAACATCTTCGTCAATTTTGGTAATATGAAGGGAACACCCAGCCGATCTGAAGTAAATTTAGCAATAAGATTTAATCGTAGTAATGCATGTAATTTTCGTCAATTTTTGGCAAAATAGTAATTTTTATAAATTTTTTCCCTAAAAGCTATTAACAACAACAGTTTTAAAAAAGTTGTTTGGGGCCAAACAATTATCCATCTGTTTTCATTAGGTCAAAACGGCTAAATCCTAGTGGTTAAAACTGAGGTCTTGAGTACATTATATCTCATCTTCGATTCCCCTTTATATTATATTGTATTGAGAGAGAGCAGTTTCAGTTGTACGAACAAAATAAAGTGTGAAGCAGAAGCGAAGCACCTTGAAGCTCGTTGAAGCTGTATTTTCATTAATGCACCCATAATGCCTTAACTTTTTTTTTTTTTTTTGGATAAGCGGGCCACCCGTTGGACCCCTATCTCGAGGAAAGCCCAACAGACTTAACAGGGACAGGGATAGGGGATGTCGAGCCCATTAACCTCCACCACACAATATCCTCACAAATAAGGAATATTGCTCCCACCCGATTCAAACCTCGGTGGGATGGGTGGAGGATAGAACCAATGGCCAACATGCCACTCGGCCTCCTTGACATAATGCCCTAACTTTGGTTTAACCTAAGTATAAGTTTTCCAATATTGTGTTTTATTGTATTTGATAGGCAAGATATTATACCCCCAACTCCCCCAAACAAATGGTCAATCTCTGTCATCCAAACGTGTGTATGCCTTCCAAACTCATTAAATTCTTCAGAAACACCCTGAATTTTAGAGCCCCCTTTTGTCATGCAAATACAACTATATCTTCTATGCCATAAGATCTTTCACTGCTAGGGTATATATGGTGATATCACTTCTTAATTAGGGCTTTGGCCCTTTCTGTTTGGCTCTTTCACCTCTTTTGGAACAAAAATAATTTCAAAATAAAAATCCCCAAAAAAACCCTTGTTGGGCCATCATCAATGGGCTACCAAAATTGTCTTTAGACTATTCAATATTTGAAAATAAAAAACCAAAAAAAAAAAAAAAAGTGTCCCTTTCTCTCTCCCCCTAAAAAACCAGTAATTAATTACTCTTGCTCTTAACAGCTTGCTGTTCCAATTGGCCCATATTCACATGTCAAAATTAACTCTTTCTGGACTAAAAAGTGAACTACTCTACCTTTGGCTCCATTACATTTATCTTTTGGTACTATACTCTCATGAAGATGATACATTTATAGCTTTTGTGTTGGTTTCTGAGCTTTGAAATGGATAGTTAAAAAATAACAATCAATGTTTCCCCTCTTTCGAACATTTGCACATATACATGTTGGCTAATAATTATACATGTCCCTTTTCATATAGGGTTTTTAAGAACAGCCGTTCCAACTTTAATGGGTCCTATGTTCCACATAATCTCAATAAGTACCGGTGTTTGTCTCATTTCAACTTCATACATATCCTATTCTATTTAACTTTACTTTACAACTTTACGAGTGCTTGCAATCTCTTTATAACTAATTTTACTAATTATCTTAGAACTCTTTATAACTCGCTTACAACTCTTTACAACTTTACAACTCCTTATAACTAAATAAAATAGGGTCATAATTGAACGCAAGATTGCATAAGATTTAGAGATTGTTCTAGATATAAATGTGATACAGAAAGATATGATGAAGAGGTATTAATATGAACAAAATTAATTTATCCACCAAACCCTAGCTAGCTACTATATTTATCACATAGAGTAATATCCTCATAAGAATATGATATCCTACCCACATTCTCTCTTTCATAGAGTAGTAATACATCCTTAAAAGATGTTGGTCCAGTAATTTAATTTTGTCTCATTGAATCCAATCCCAAGGAATAGGAAGAGGGAGAAAAGAAACTTTGAAAAAAGGAAGTTGCAGTGACCTGTTTTGTCTATGGATTAACTCATCATGAGCTCCAATGAATTTTTTTCCCTTATCCCCTCCCATAGCCTCTAAAATCCATGCAAAAAAGTTCTTCCACTTTGTGGTTAATGATGCAGCACAGTCAAATAACCTTCATCTTTTTGTTTGGAAGAAGCCATCACATCTCTAAAATCAGAGTTCACTTTTCCAACAAAACCATGATTATTATGATTTATGACTAACAGAAAACCATACTTGGACCAATGGTCCCTTCTTCAGAACCAGCTTTTACCCACTTGTGTGAAACAAGGTAATTTTTCTTTTTTTTTGGGGGGAGAGCGGGGTTTTGGGGGGGAGGGGACTGTCCAAAAATGACACATGCTTAGAACAAATAAATAAGAAAAAAGGGAAAAAAATGAGATGCCATGATGGTTTATAATGAACTGTCATCTTTAACTGATACAAGGAAACACCCTCCCTTTTTTCCATTAATGGTATCTCACTTAATTTTTAGAACAACCCAGATTGATCTCTCTCTCTCTCTCTCTCTCGCTCTCTCTCTCTCTCGCTCTCTCTCCTCCCACCCACATCTTCTCTCCATGAAAATCATCTGTTTTTTTTTTTTTTGATTTTCATGTGGCACCAACACCAAGGAAGTCTATGAAGGGTGGAGAAGGAGGTTGATCCAAGTGGGTGTGGGCGGCTTCTCTTTCTCTGCTCTCTTCTGCAGTTGATGGAGATGGTGAGGAGAGAGAATAAGGGCCTGTTTGGGGAGGAGGTGGTGATGATGATGGAGGGTGGTTGTAGTAGTAGCAGTAGTAATAGGATTGCTGTTGTTGAAATGTCATTGCCATTGGCCTATCCAAACAGCTGCTTGGACTGAACATGCTCACCATGCTATTGCTGTTTTGACCTGCCCAAAACATGTTTTCCCACTTTTCTTTAAAAAATAACTTCAAAAATCCAAAAACCAATCAGAAAAAGGAGTCTATCTGATTAAGAGACAAAATCTTGCTATCCAAATAGGTGAGAAGAGAACAACAAAAGGGTAGCCTCAAAAAGAAGGATTTTTTCCTTCTTTTTCACCAAGTGCAATAAAGCAAAACAATTAATGGAGAACACATGAGATCAGCATCTGCATATCCCCCTGGTTAGTTTTAGTATGATTCATCTAGTTTCATCATTATTTATTATATCCTAAATACTAGACCTAGTCAAAACATATGGAAATTTTATACACATTTTACTTCCCAAAATCTTTACAATATTAATTGCTAATCTAGATAGAAAAGTTTTCATTTATATATATATTTGATTTTATAATTTTTAAAAATAGATATGTTGAGGTTTAATTAATTAAATGACTTTTTCTCATTTCATCTGATCGGAACATATATACATATATATATTAAAATATTTTAAAAATTTAGAACCGTAAGCACGACTTCCTCCTAAATAGTTAACAATCTTCAGAAAATTGTAATTCAAATAAAATGAACTAAGTCATAAAGAAGCAATGGACATGATTCAGGGGAGGGGTCGAGCTCAATGACAACGAGGACTAACACCGCCCTCATTCTCGATATGATCCTGGACAGGTTCAGATGTACACGACCTTTTCCCTGACAAATTAGTAAATAGAGAGTTGGTACTTACCAGAGTAGAAATCCAATGAGGCTGGCTGGGGAAAGAACCCAGGACTGGTGTTCCTAGGAAAAGCACCTTGCCCATAGGGAAAAGTAGAACATTGGTTACTGTTGTTAATTCCTCCAGCTCCATGGAAGAGGTTATTTGGTGGTTCATCATCCATTGATGATGAAGAAGAAGATGACAGTCTAGGATTAACATGATGATGAGGAAGAAGAGATGGTGATAATGGTGATGAAGATGGATGGTGATGATTAGGCATGCCCAAGAGATTTCTCCTCCTCCTGTAAGCACTGGATTGTTCCCTATACTTCCTAGCCATAATCACATGCCAATGATTTTTAACAGCATTGTCAGTCCTCCCAGGGAAGAGCCTTGCTATCATTGCCCATTTGTTCCCATACACTCTGTGTGCTTGCATTAGCCTCTCTTCCTCCTCTTCTGTGAATGCCCTCCTGTTTATTCTTGGGTCTAGCTGGTTGAACCACCTCAGCCTACAACTCTTGCCTTCACAAATTAAATTAAATTAAACCCCAAAAAAGAAACCCAGCCTTTCAGAAATTGACAAATGAATGTGAAACAAAATCATATATAAAAAGACAAAAATAAACTACAATTTCAGACCTGAGCATGAGTATCATTATTAATTACTTTTAATTTTTAGTTGGGATCTTAATAAGAACCAAACTAGGAACCAACATCATCAATAATAATCATAACTTGGACCTTCTATATATTCTAAAGTTTATTATAGATACCGTATCACTCGTTTATATTTAATACAAAAAGTGCTCTTTTTCAAAGAGGGAATCCCGTTATGATGAATGAATCATCTATACTAAACTCCCTTGTAAATTACGGTTAAGGGAAAAAAATTAAAAGAGGGGGAGGGGGTTTCAGTAGTTACCTGATCTTCCTTCCAATTTCTCAGCAATGAGGTTCCAATTCTGAGGGCCATAGATGGCAACAAGTTCCTTGAGCTTAGTATCCTCGGCAGGCCTCCAATGTCCTCTGGCACAAACCTTAGTTTGATCTTTAGAGCAACCCACTTTGCTATCTTCACCCAAATTTTCATCACTGTTACTATAACTTGCAATTGCATTGAGATCCATGCTTGGAAATCCATATTTCTCTCTAAATCCATGCCCTTTACCGTCACTGTCCCCATTAATCTGAGTTTCTCCAGGGATCATGAAATTGCCCATCAAGGGAAAGCCCCTGTTTTTGGAGGACTCTTGAGAATTGGATACTGACCCAAAAAGCAAGGTTTGTTTAGAGAGAGAGAGGACATGTCTGGAAAACCACTCATAGCAGCCACTGAACTAGAAGAAGAGGAAAAGGAAGATGAAGATGAAGATGAACAAGGGGAAGATGAAGGTGAGGAAGAAGAGGAGGAAAGAGAATGGAAATAACAGTTAAGCAGGCCATTGGAGTCTGGTGGAGGTAGAGTATTAGTATTGTCAATAGCACCAACAACATTTGTTGGCCATGCCTTCATTTGCTTTCTGACAATTTTTTTCTTCCTTACCTGTTTGATGCTTCAACTGTTATGAAGTCATCTTCTATCTTGAATCTGTTGCATACTTTGAGAGGAAGAGGATTTTCAACTCAGGAAATGAGGGGATTGATTGACAAGTTTTGAAGAAAAAGAAAAAGAGAGAGGAGAGAAAGGTGGGGGAAGTTAAGAAGTGAGAACTGAGAAGTAAAACACTCGAAAATGGCAAAAGTGTTTCTAACAGAAACCTACATCAGGCTCTAGCCTCTCTCTCCCTCTCTCTCTCTCTCTCTCTCTCTCTCTTCTAGAGAGTTAAATAGACACTGCTGTTTCCAAGTTGTTAAACACCCAGCTGACTGGCCTTTAATGGAACTCCCAACTAAAAATATACAACACCATTCCGATATAGACTCCTCTAAACAAAATATAAGAAATAGGATATAGACAGTCTTATCTTATAAAGTATAGAAACCAGAAATTGAAATTAAAATATAATTATGATAAAAAAATTATTTTGTCGAAGATAAGAAATCTTAATTTAAGTAACAAAAAAATCTGTCTAAATTATCCTACTTGGGATTAGAGCATTTAAAAAATACCATTTAGCGAGTCCATTCTGACTATTTTCATGCAATTTTTTTCAAAAAATTTAAGTTGATGCATATGGGAGTAATTCATGTACCTAAATGTAGCTACTTTATAACAGAACAAGAGATGTGAAGCTAGCAATATAGTAGTAATAAACAATTAAGTTTTGGGTTAGGGGTGGTCAAACCTTCCAATTTCTGTCAATTCCCTCTCGAGAGGCATTGATGAACAACCTCAGGAAAGAAAGGAATTGTGTAGTAACCAGTAAGCTCCCAAGAAATCTAAGTTCAGATTAGGTCAGACTATTAGGCACATTGGTGCTAAGCATACTACACGTGTGGGCTGCTTTTGGACAATACCTAGGGAAACATTACCCCTACATGTTCTTCTCGGCGATTTACTTTCTCAGGGATTTTCCATTTTACTCTATTGTTTATTTTGGGGTGAGTGTAGGTCGTGTGTTTTCGTATGCATGCAATTGAGTCTCACTAATTGCTAGGCGAGAGAGAAATAGGCTGTTAATAGAGTTTTGACATCTGCAATCAGAGTATTAATGTACCTTTTTTTGGGTTTGTGTTCGTATTAAAATTTTTATGACTATATATGCATATATTGAAAAAATGGTATATCGTGAGTTTTTCAAGTGTAGATACTAATATGTACGTTCACAAATATTTATATATAAAATAAATAAATTCTTAATAATCCAGGATAAATATTTAACTAGTAACAATTAGACCTATTTGACATTTATATAAACTTATGATCTTTTTAACATCCCCCTCTTGCCCCTAGCTTCTAACCCAAACATACATATTTTCAGCATATATGGCTAATCTTATGACAAAAGAAGATGATATACTAGCACATGCTGAGGATAGGGGATCACAATAACCTTTTCTCTCTAATTGACAATTATTCGATAATAATGTATTGCAACACAATTGTAGTGTCATACAATCAAGTTAATTATAAGAATAATAGAGTTTTACAATATGTAATTGACTCCAAAACCTTGCCAAAGCACTTCAGCGTGCTGGGTTAGTTTGGTTTTGGCATATGCAATTGAATTTTGAGCGTTAACGTATCCATCCAACAATGCTTCATCTCATATCATATAAAGTTTGAGGGCTTAGCATTTCTTGTCTCTCTCTTTATTGACACAAGTGTGTGATGGTTTTTGCTAGAAGGCAGAAGGATTGTACTGCTAGAAAGCTGTCAAAAGGGCAGGGCAAATAATTTTTTAAAAAAAAAAAGAAAAGAAAAATGAAAAAGCCATTGACATGACATCAGACCTCTGCCAACATAAGTTAATACTTCTAACCTTCTTGGCTCACCATCTCAATCAATCAATCAATCAACCCCTCTCGGCTCTCTCTCTCTCTCTAGCTTTGAGGATGGGGGATTGAAACTTGGAAGCCTGAAGCAGACCCACCAACCGAACTTTTAATATTGGCCTTTAAATTAGACCAAAAGGATTTACCAAAATTGCTAAGTTAAAAGGGATAATTAATTAGGGAGGCCTTAATTAATTTTCAGTTAGATACTCACCTATTTAACAAACCCACCTGTTTCTCCTTTGTCCCCTTTTTGGAGTTAATTAACAGATAACCAAATGCTTACATGTGTTACTTTAGTCAGTAAACCCCCATTAAAGAGGACTAATTATATCCCAAAAATCATTGCAAACAGCTAATTCCCTTTAAAAAATGACAACTTAAAGACATTAAGCATTCACAATCAGACAACATAACAAACACCATCTACTTAAAGTATTGGAATTAAGAGTCTTATAACATACTTAGTTGAATGCTTGTCCTAACAAACTATCATGAATGCTTGAGCAAAAGGGTTGAAGTAGGTAAGAATTATATTTTGTAATTTACTGATTAAGTTTAAAAACATGAATGTTCAATCAACTCAGTTAACTTCTAGATAAATTTATGAATATATAATTGAGCTATATTTACTTCAAACAACACTTTAGTGTTTCATACGATTAGATTATGGTGCTAAAATCATCAATCTGTGCACTTCCTTTTGTAACAAGTAAAAAAAAAAAAAAAAGAATGTCACATTGAGAATTCAAAAACTGGTATAATTTGATGGACACTTGTGAAAAAATAACCAAGGTTTATTTTAGAAAAAAACTTAGCAGGGATATTTTTGGTTTTAATTTACTTTATAAACAATTTTACTAATTAAAAAATTTTTTAAATAGTAAATTTGAAGACAGAACATAGGATTCCCCTATTCTATTAGTTAGAAATATATCCCAATAAACTTCAACCGTTGGAGAAAAACATGGACAAGTGGGAGGACATACATTCCCCACCCACCTAGTTATAGATCATTTGATATATTGGTCAATCGTATTTTTATATGGCCAAATCTATTTGAACAATAATAAAATAAAAAATAAATTATCATCTTTAATCTTTCTTTTAAACCGCAAAAAATATTGACAATACAATATAATTTTATTATATTTATTATAAAAAATACGTGCTTCATACATATATTTAGGAAACATCCTATTAAATATATGGAGATATTATCACTTAAAACACCACACTTCATTTGTTAATATGTTGAAACATGATTGACAAGTATAAGATATAGATAAGATAATCTTGGTAATACAAGTGTAAAGATTGTTTTGAAAAAATGTAAAGACATAATATCCAATATTAATGTTTTTTTTCATAAATAATATTCCCGAGAAAGAAAAGGGAAAAGAGGAAACAGGAACAGGAACAGTCGGTAAGAGTAAAACTGGAGGGCAGTAAAATGCACATGCACGTGCACGTGCACTGACTTTAAACAAAACATACATTATAGATATATATACTAGAAAGAAAGAAAAATGGAAAAAAATGGCAGGGGTTTGAAAGTGTTATGTAAGCAGTTTAACATGAAAAACGTAATATCCCCGGCCCCCTTTCTTTGGTCCTTTCCTTTCCTCCCTGCAACTTTGGTCGCTTAAACATCTACACTACACTATACACTACACATGATCAATCAAATTTTCTCTCTCTCTCTCTCTCTCTCTAAGTTTCTGATGATGATGAGATGATGAGTCCAATCACCAGAGTAATATTGATTGAGTTAGTAATAAAGTTTAGGATACAGAAGAAAGGAAAGACACAGAAAAGAAAAGACTTCACTTGGAGGATGAATCCTGAATCCTGAATCCTCTGCAGAAAATTAAGCACAACTCCAAAACCAAAACACAAGAAATCCAAAACTAAACCGGTTAATAGGAGGAGGGTATATTTCCTTTTGTGGAACATAATTATCTCTGCTCTTTCAAAGTGCTTCTCCTTATCCTTCACTACCGCCTTTTACTGTACATATATTTATCCAAAGAGAGGTGTTTCTTTACTCGTACCTTACAAATAAGTGCAGGAAAATCTTATTTAAGGCATCGTATTTTTTAGTTACAAACCTTCCCTTCCAGTTTCCTACAGTTACCTCCAACTCTTGAACCTTTTTTTATTTTTTATTTTTATTTCTTCTACTTCTATAATTTTCTCATGAGTATTTTTCATTTCTTTCACGTTTCAACTATTTTCAACTCCTTTTAACCTTGGCTCCTTTCTTTCATTTTATTTTTAAAAATATACGTTCTTAGTATAACTACAAAGATAATAAATTATAGTTAAAAATTGACTCATTAAAAACATGCTATATAAATAGATAGATTATTTATTATAGGCAGTAAACACGTACTTATGTTTCAGCAGTAAAGTTTATTTGCCAACAATACAGTACTTGTTATTTGCTAATTTTCATAATTCTTTGATACAAGTCACACATCCCTGCATACAAATGTGCACCACAGGTAAACAACAGTTCCCCTCCCCAAAAGAAAAGGGGTTTTTTTGGGGGGTGTTAAGCTTAGGACTCCTTCATTCCATATTCAGGAAGCCATGCTTCCCTTGTGAAGGGAATTGTGGGGCAAGCAGTAGGCAAGTTACATGTACATCTCTTTTGCTCCACTTTGTGCACAATCTGAATAGCTAAAAAGGACAATTTTTGGAGTATTTTTTCAACTTATATTACAATAAACTAAAGCAAATGTCTATTCAAACTTTCTTTACCTTCTTTTTGTGTAGCAGATATTCATCTATTAGATTTTAAATATAAAGACGGGTAGAATCAGATCTCTATAATTTCGAGAATTCCATAATAAAACCATTACATTAAATCCCCCATCTTACTTGATAGTTAAATTTGAAGACATAAATTTCTATCTTTTTCTCCGCTAAAAACCTTTTGACATATTTTCTACCGCTTAACCCAAGCAATACAACTCCTCTAAAATAGCCCTGGATATGACCTCTATTTATGTATGTTTTTAAGCCTCCCATCTAATATACATAGAACAACATATTCACAAGGAGGTAAATAACTAGAAAATCCAACGGTAGAAGCTTTCATATCTAATGCCAAGGGAGGTAACAGAAACATGTACAACAAAGAATTACTCCACGCTATGCTATGAAGAAGTGAATAGTTTCTGGTCAAAATGTTTTCGAAGTCTGGCCTTTTATGGCAAACAAACTCACCATATAACCTCTTCAGACATTTATAATGGCCAAAGTTAAAGATTTAAAAAAGGACAATTCTTTCCAAAAGTAAAACTACAAAAAACAAATACAAAATTACTTTCTTTATAACTGCATCCAACTCTTTTAAACTTATTTAAATCTTTGTTAGCTTCTTCAAACTCTTTTCAACTTATTCTCACTTTTGCTTTTTTTCCTTCCAAAGCAGGAAAAAAAAAAAGAAAGAAATAGGCACTTGAAACTATTTTGAAATTTTTGGCAAGAAGTTATTTTCATGATGTCATGGCCTGATGATCCTAGACAGATGCACATTGGGAACCAGCAAAGTACTTGTCATTTAATGCAATTCCATCTCTTAATTGACCCTGCTAATTTTGTTATTAGCTGTACCTTCTTTTCCTATTTTTATCCATCTTTACCCTGCTAAAATTTTACCCCATTTTTTGTACATTTGCTCCAACCTTTCCCTTATTCCCCTATACCTAGGCTAGTCTAGTCGCGCCTTAAATTATAGTGGCTTGGCTTGGCTTGGCTTGGCTTTCTTTAAATGCATGAAAATGGTATACCTTTTGTTAACAACTCGATTAATAAAATTGATAGTTATTCTTGGGGTTTTTTTTGGTGGGGGCCGGTGGAAACTCCACAATGTTCAAATTGCAAAATTTATATTGATGCCTAGCATACATAGTGTTTGAAATGAATAAAAGATTCAAGCTCATCAAATTTAATAAAATATTTGATTTCATTTATAAAAGAAAAGTCACTTGTTATTTCCATTTTCTTTAATCTAAAAACATAGGAGTTATAGATTTGAGGGTTTAAGAAAATAAGAATAAGATTATGTTTTCTTATATCTTTTCATGAAGTCTTGCATCTTTTAATTTATCTATAAATTTTAACGCTAGTATACAATAATTAAATGTGACATGTTTTTTCCTAAAATTTTAAAGAATCTGCAATTTGCAAGCTTGCTTTTAAAAGTTTTAATTATGTCTACTATTTTTCAGTAGATGTAATGAAACAAAATAACAAATATAATTATGTCTTATACAAAGAAGAACCACAATAGAAATAAAATATTTATTCAATCCATTCTAAGATAATTGCTATATCATTAAATGTTAGTATTATTATTTCTTATTTCAAATATATGTTGGCAAATACCATAAGCTTAGTAGGAGAGGATATAAAAAGTTTCTAAAAACAATAAACCAAAATTTGGATCATACTTAAGATAGGTCATAAATTAATAAAGAGGTTACGTGGACAACAAATCGAACCATGTCCCTTAAAAATTTGAGTTAATTTAAATATAGACGGATATTTTTTTGTTTTTGATAATCACAGAGGGAAATTATGTAATTGTAATAGCTTGTGATACTCTATATGGAGTCATTTTCAACAAAGATCTTCCTGGTTTTATCATCATTGTCATGATATTTTCACCTCCTCAACAATTAATCTATTTTGAGAATATGTAAGAGATGATGCAATTGACAAAAAGGTCACCATTCTGAAGCACCCCTAAAAAGATAAATTAACACATGGATATAAATAAATAAATAAATAAGAATTGATATGGATGAAAGTGACAACTTATATTATAGGTCCCATGTTATGCTATTTATGTGTGGCTTTTTGCCGGACACACAGAATATTGCTCTCATGACTCATCAACTGTATGTGTATGAATTTACACCCCCCTCCCTCAAAAATAATTTTAAAAAGGAACAAACCAAAAGGAAAGGGGAAATTTTTATTTTATTTTATTTTTTAAAAAACTTTGGTCAAGGAACTGGTTCTTTGGGTTTTTTTCATGCATCTGTTTAATTTCCCTTGATATGGTGAAAAATTTGCATAACAATAGAACTATTTCCAATCTCATTTTAGAGAATTGATGGTATTACTTATTCCCTACTGTATTTATTAAAATGAATTTATAGTATCACATATTACGAAATAAGATACAAAAGATGAACTTATAACATCACATATCACAAAATAAGACACAAACACGCAATAACATCTATTGTAAATATTATCATAGTAATTAGAAACCTAGGAAAATCAAATTCTACTCCCTTATTTTCTAAGAAAAAGGTCAAATAATATATATTTTTACCCATATCCTATTAGCCATTATGTTCTCCAAATTACGTGTAAAGTCACAAAATTTTAAAATATAGAATCTATGTTTTAAGGTGATAGCTTTTCATTATAAGTTTCAAAATTCAAAATCTAATAATATTTTTTTATGCTTGCTAATCTGATTAGTTAGTTTGGGACACAAGTCAGGGAAAGGTTGTTAGTTACCTTGTAACTCAAGATGATAAATGTAGTAATGGTAGAGATTAGATAGTAAAATTAGTTGCAGGAAACATGTACTGGTGCAAGCAACCCTGTAGTTCATCAACTCATCATGACATTAATCAGTTCATGAAGTTGGTGAATGTTGATGGCAGGCATGAGACTAATTACCTTGTTTTTAGGATTTAGTTAGGATCCTTGTATAAATAGCTAACTATGCAATGAAATATATATATATATATATATATATATATATATATATATATATATATATATATATATATATATATATATATATAATAAAGTAAATGATGACATTCCATATTTTGAGATAGGGTAAGGAGGTAGGTAATCAGCAAAGATCATTTTAAGATTCAATTAATGATATATTTTCTCATAGAGTAATTTCCCACCAGAACATGGTTTCCCAAATTGGTAGGCCAACTAGTTTCAATGCTTAGGATTGCTTGTATGAACTAACATCGTACATATACATATCTTCCGTCACCTAAGATATTACTTATTAGATATGCCACCTTAGGTGGGCTTGCCTACTAGTGTAAAAGAAAATACATAAGTCTGTTTAAGGCACTTCAATCCTCTCAATTTAATTCTATAAAAATAAAAAAATTTAAACCCACCTAATTGCTTTTGGACCAAAAAAACCTCAAAACCCGGTATGTTTAGTTGTTAAAGACCTTGGATAAGAACTACAACATTACATATCATTTTATAACTTCCTCCATCAAATCAAAGTTATTTAACTCGAGGACAATAAATAGTTAGTTTAATAGGAATAGCATAACTATATACAAGAAGACAATTCACTATTCAATTAAGCTAAATTAGTTTGTGCCTATGCGTTGCAAGAGTGTGTATTATTAAAATCGATACAATAATGAATACTTGAAATATTTACCAAGTATTATTTAAATACTATTTTAGATAAGTAATTTACTGAAAACCTTGTTTGATGTAAATATATATTTAAAAAAACAAACATTATAAACCTAGAGGATTTGAACCATTTTCAGCATTACATTTGGTTCAATTCAGGTCTTTTTTTTATCGTTGTATTGGTTTGGTTGGGTTTTTTTTTCATTTGATTACATTTTTTGTTAATTGTCCTTTAGATTACGTTTAATCCCGCAAAGTTACAACCCCTACAGTTGCTTCCTTTCATTTTTTGCACATCATTTTGATTTTAAAATTGTGCAAATTCTTTTCTTTTACCGCAAATTCTAATTTGTGAGCATGCTTTTACATAGTACCTTTAAAATACTAAAAAAGCAATCAAGGGATAAAAATTCAAAGTAAATACACATAAATTCATAGCACCAATATTTGCAAGTATGAATAGTTTTTTTAAAAATAAATTATGGCAAAGAGAAAACAAGTTATTCAATATTTGTGAAGTATATTTCATTTGATTGCTTTAGAATAAATTATTATATTTAAAATTTTTTAAAAAAACATATTGAAAAGGTGGGAACACATTTAGGGAGCTCTTTTAGAATTAAATGTGGTGTAAGAAAAAACTAATAAAAAATCATTTCAATTATAATATAAGACAATACTATAATTTAGTCTTTTCGATATTGAAATTGTAATATGTAACTCACAATAAATTTGAGTATTTTTAAGCTAAAATAGATATCATTATACTTAGAGCAAAAGTCATACAAGAAGGGAAGATGGAAAAGAGTGCAATTCCTACATCATTAATGGTGATGTGAGTTGGTTATTTGGAGCATAAGACGGAGGAACATGCTTCTGGAATGAATAATTCCCCCCACCCCCAAAGAACCAAATGTAAAATGTAGTCAGCAAATATTTGGCTAAATCAAACACAAAAGTGGAAGTCAAGATTGCATGAGGCGGGGGTGGGGGGGAGAAAGAAGTCATAAAGAAAATATGAATGGCCCACCATAGAAAAGGGTGGGGCCATCTCCCCATAAGATTCTGTTTTGAATGTGCTCCCTTAGGAGCCATAATTAAGGGTAACCCCTCAACCTCAATGCCTCATTTTCATTGAAAACTACAAGCAACTAATTGGGGAAAATGAGGGTGGGGCTGGCCTAAGCTACCATGTTGTATACACACACACACAAAAACATGAAATGACATTGGGGTTTCCTTGCCATGAAACATAGGTGGAGGTGGGGTGGGGTGGATGCTCATCAGCCTAAACCATATGGAAAGTCAGTTACCCTTGTCTGTGGACAACCAAGTCCATGACAAATCAACAACAACAAAATCTTTTTGAGTTAGTATTCATTCATATGTGCATGCCATGTGAGAGGCTGGACATCTTAAGCACTTAATTCTAACTACATTTGTCTATAGGACACCTTGTTAAGGGACCATACTTGGGCATGCCCACCACCCTCTATGTTATCCTTTTATCTTGTTTCTTCCTCTTTCAATGTTCCTCCTCTCTCTTCCTCTCTCCCTTTTATTTTTTCTCTTTTCTCTTTTTCCCAATTTCCCAATCTTTTTTAATCCATATTTAATGCAATGTGAATCAAGGTTATTGATCCATAACTATTTGGGTATGGATTGAGAAGAGAATATGCCGGTCAAAGAAATTGGAGAAAGAATTTCCATTTGAATACCCATGTAGCTTTTTTTTTTTAATTTGCAAATTTCATATCATTGCCCTGAATTTTGAAACTTTATAGAACTTTGGATATTGTTCGGTTCAAATATTACATTATTTAGACTCTTATTTACTTAATTTTTGACTCGGTAAAATAATATAATTTTAAGATTTTTACTTGTTTTTCTTACATTTGTAGGTAATATATTAAATCAAGACAATAGCAAAAAGTTTGAGCTAAAAGGAAGATAATGATGTGCGGAAGTCGCACTACTGCTCGTGCACACCATTATCTTTCATAAACTTGCACGGATACTCATGTAAAACTTGCACGGCCATGCAACTTTCCAATTTCGATTTTTCTCGATTTTTATAGGTTATAAAAAGACTGTTTTGGCTCTAATTTTTGGAGCTCAATTTTAGGGATTTTAGGGACCTATTAGGGTTCTTACTTAGCCAAAATAAAACCCTATTAGGGGAAATTAGTGTAGACTTTTGTACAAGATTTTGGAATTTCAATTCAAGGATAAGTTTCCTCTTTATCTCTTCTTCTTTACTTCTAGTTTAATACTTTGATTGCTCAATTTAGTTTCAAGATTCAATTTTTATTAGTCTAGAAGTTAATTATAGTTAGATTGATTGCTTGTTTTTATGCTTGAGTTTAAATATCTAGTTTATGTTCTTGTTCAAGTTGGTTTGTGTTAGTTTGTTCTTTAGTGTAGTTTTTATGTTTATTTCATGTTTTTATGTCAATTAGTTGTTAAAATTGATTGCTTTGGTTGTAATTAGTCTCCCTAATAGCTACTTAATCTCGTTTAGGCCTTAACCCAATTAGTTTATACTTGTTATTTGTGATTGTTTCACATGTCCACCACGTGTTCGATAAAATGCCTAAAAGGAATTTTCATCTTGATTTTTGAGTGATTGGTCTATTACTTGAAATGTGGAGTCAATTTACTAGCGTGGATATAGAGGATAGTCGGGATTTTGGCATGAAAATAACCCGAATCTTAGGTAGGTCCATAGGTTGCTACTCTTGTAGTCTAATTGAGCTAACCCCACGAAAGTGGATGGTTAGAACAATTAGATTAGCTCATGACCATTTAAAGTGTGACTTGAGTGGCCTTTGATAGTGCAACGGACCACTTCTAAATGATTGCATAGACTTGGTTAGGTTTAGACTTGTCATGATTAGTTAGTTTATTAAGTGGTAAAATCACAATCCGAGCATCCTTTTATTAATTTCTAGGATTATATTAGTCATCATATTTCTCAATGAAGCCGATTTGCCTAGACAGAAAATTTAAGATAACTTTGAAACACAACTCTCTATGGATAAGACTCGTGCTTGCTGGCTAGCTACAACTACACCGTAGACTTACGGTAATAAATTTTAAGACTTAATTCTTCCATATCGGATATATATTATCTTCAAAAACTAATTAACTAAAACTTATGGTGCTTCAACTCACATTGCATCTTGCAATAGTAAGCTTGATCTACCAAGATTAAGTTCCACACACGATGACTCAATTTTGATATAAACCTAAATTTTGATTTGATTAGACTTGAAAACAACTCAGCTTGAACCTAAGTCGAGTTACCCGTCCACCATGTATTTATTAATTAACTTTCCTAAATAAATTTGTCTGAATTACACAAACTTGAACAAATACGTATGATGTTATTGGCTAAAAAAATCCTCAAAACTCTATGTATGACAAAATAACACTATGGCCCTATTTAGTGAACCTAATAAGTCGAGTTACTCGTCCACCATGTATTTATCAATTAACTTTCCTAAATAAATTTGTCTGAATTACACAAACTTAAACAAGTACGTATGATGTTATTGGCTAAAAAAATCCCCAAAACTCTATGTATGACAAAATAACACTATGGCCCTATTTAGTAATCAGCTGTCGACTATTGACTAACTCGAATTAGTTGTTTGTTGTTGGTCGATTGAGTTAGTTGTTTACTTTTTACTGTTTCGAAAAATTGTTTGATAAAATTAGTTATTTCTCAAAAAGATATGAGATAAAAAACTAATTCATAAAAAGCCAATCACACAAATTTTTTAGAATGGCATTTTTAGAACAAAAAATTATTATAAAAAACTAACTTACCAAATACCGAAATAATTTTTTTACTAAGACAAAAGACTAAAACTTCCTCAACAAATTATTTTTTGCCAAAAAGCCATTAACCAAATATGGTAATGTAATACTCATTTCGAGTTCTCATCATAGTTAAAAGTTTAAAAGACAAGAATGATAGACTATTAGAATGCTTTGGTTTTACCCCCATAATTGTAAGGGGGAAAACAACAGTAATTACATAGTAAAAAATATATATATAACCCAAAACACAATCATCACAAAGAGCCAGCAATCATGTCAATTTATTAAGGTTTGGTGAGAATTCTAACAAAAGAGCAGTATGTTCATGTCTACATGAATTAGGTTTATACAGCAATATAGTAAAAGTCATAGGCGCTCTATCCACCGAACCGTAAAGACGTGCACATTTTGCATAACAGAGCCTCTAAGGCATAGGATGCTAGGCATGGAATCAAATAATTGAAGCAACCAAAGGGAGTTAGAAAATTATGTACCTCATATATGGTGCTTTCAATGTAGAAAAATGCATAAGGTACGTCATCTTATAATGTACCAAAATTACTGTATGATTTCAAAAATATCTTGTTATCGTACTTTTGTGCTAAGATTTTTCTTCTTTCTTTGGCCATCCCTATTTACTTGAGAAAGTTTCGAGCATGTCGAGAACAAGATGACATGGCTGTAGACATATTATTACGTTCTTTGTAACGTATTGATGGGAACCTGCACAAAGATCAACAACTTCCTTTCAACATCCAAGAAAAACAGGGGAAAAGAACAAAAACAGTTCAAATTTCTGTATGGAAAATTAATAGAAAAAAATGTTATATACTGTATATCTATATTTGAGATAGCAGGTAATTCTGTGAAGGTTGCACGCATGGCTGCCAAGGAAGGGAAAGAGAAAAAGATAGTGATTTCGATGTTTGAGAAGCATCTACTTCATCATGGCCCTACTGTCCTGCACAACCATTGGGAACAAACAACCCCCCAGCCTTCCCAAAAATAAAACCAAAAAAAGGAAAAAAAAGTAAATTCAAACTCAAATTGAGAAATAAAACCATAGCTCTCACCATCACTATCATAGAAGTAATATTCACATGATAGAGAGCTCGGGGATTGCATTGGAACCCTACTTTAAAGCAGTCTTTGTCAATGTATGTACTCTATTTTATCCATAGAAAAATAACATCACATGTATAGACTTGAAATATCATCTTTATTTGACTAACACACCTATGGATAGATTATTTAATTTATTTAAAAACAAGTAATAATCTATAATACGAAAAAATTCACAAGTACTCTGTAAACTATTTTTTTAAAAACAGTAAATTTACCTTGGAAATGTCACACATGTAAACATTTGAAGTAAATGTAATGTGAGATAGGATAGCAATAGTACATCATTCAGAGCTATTAACTACAATCAACATGACAGGCTAAAGTCACCAAGCATAGGACATAAAGATAGCATTCCAGTTAGAGAGAGAGAGACAGAGAGAGAGAGAGAGAGAGAGAGAGAGAGAGGGTTGCTATCTGGAATAATGAGCGCTGGGGAAGTGCACTAAACAAGGGATGTACCAAACCAATTCACACATCCACATATAGCCAATAAAGGTAGCCAAGTTTAATGACTGCAACAAAGCTTAACAGTCAGTAAATCCTTTTCTCTGTTCAATTTTTTTTCCCTGAGATACAGTGAGATCAGAGATGCTTTATGATTAGTCTTTAAAGTAATGACTTGCATTGGCATTTACTACTACAAATGGCAAAAATAAAAGGTTTTAAGTTGCCCATCCTTTCCCCATGATTTGTGAAAGATGCATACTACTCAATACTCTGCAGTACACAGGGCAATAGGTTATAACTATGTGAACAGTAAGCTACAACCATAAGGCCATAAGAGTTTCAGTCCATTAACCTCTCAGCAATTCTTGTTGTACCATCAACAAATGATACTGCCAGTGATTCAGTGACACAGTTGGCTTAAAAGATATCAGTCATATCACGCATTGAAACTTAATAATTAAAAGAAAAAAATAAGAAGGGAGAGTTACTCTAGTTAAATTATAGCAATAGAATTAGGAGTGTCACTTGTGAGTTGATTGTATATTCAGGTTCAAGTGCTAATTTATCTAATAAACTTACTAAGCATAAAGACAACAATAATGAGGCAAATATAAGATCAATATCTCTTGGGTTAGGCAATTTGCCTTTGGAGCAAGATAACATTTGCCTCATCTAGCCAACTCCAATGTGTTTACTAGTCACTCGGATTACGTAATTAAATGTATGTTCGTTAACTGTACCAAGTCCTATGTTGTATAATCCAACCTAAAGTTGCAAAATAAATCAATGCACAAATAGACATTTCAAAACTAAAACCACAACAAGGTCCCACTATCATTTATTCTTCTCCCTTTTTTTTTTATTGGTAAAGTATTTCAATTTGGAGTCCTATATCTCATGGAAATATTTAGAAGGGGAAGGGGTTAGGAAGAGAAAAATTTTCCTATACCCCTAGTAGGATAGGAATTTACACATGGAACAAACCCTATTCGGCCATCCTTTTGAGGTCTTTAACTCCAACTTAGATTTGATAAAACCAGTCTCAATTCAGACTATTTTAGGGGAGAATTAAGCCTTAGAAATTATCCCCGTCAAATTTTCCGAGCCACTGCCACCCTCCCCCCCAAAAAAACCCATTTTTACAATGAAAAAGCAGAGGGGAAAGGGGCAGGAAAGAAGAGAGAAGGGGGCAAAGTGGGAAAATGAGAAATTCCTAGTACAGTAATAACATAAAAGATGTAAGAAGTTATTTAACTGTGTGCAGGGGTTGCAGACTAATAAATAATAACAAGGGGGTTGGATAGGTGGAAGAACTGAGGACAGTCTTTTTTTTAAATGTTTTATTTCAAGGGTGAGAGTTTTCTTTTCATGTAGTGGGTGGAAAGAACAGTGCCGCTCTATGTCTTCTGATCTCTCAACACTAAACACATTCTCTCTCCTCCCCCTCTGTCTCTCTCTCTCTCTCTCTCTCTCTCTCTCTCTCACACACACACACACACACATCCTCTTTTCATTTTCATTACACTAGTAAGCATTTCCCACAAAACAAACAAAGGACAGGGATTTGTACCAATCCCACGTGCAATAGACCCACCCTCTTGTCTTCCCCGTTACTTGCTGCTCCAAACAAACAAAGCAGACCCAACGGTCCATGCCCCTCTCTGACATTCAACTTAACATAAACCCCTCACCCTCATTCCCCACAATATTATCCCTCATCTTTCCAAAATGACCCCCCAAAATAAAAAAAGGGAACAAGGGAACCATTGAGGGGGTAAGGAGGGGCATGCTAAGCCGTTACCAGTGGGAAGATTGGCCCTACGAGTCCTGAAAATGGGCACCGGAGTACCGGACAATACAGAAAACAATGGTCATGTTTGGAAAATTAGACCAGCAGCAATTGTAACGATCACAATTAATGACCGGTTCAACTTGCAAGTTTGGTAATTTGCACTTCATTGCATGGGTAGAGTATAGATAGCGGACAGCAAGTCTTTGGTACATTCACTGTCCCACTTTCACCAGCTGTTTTGAAACTGTTAGGTGCTACAGGCTAACCATATTGTCTCCTACCTCAAATGCTACAAAGAGATCAATAGTGGGCTGTAGTGTTTCATCCTTGAGCTGTATTCCTCATCCAACAACAGTATCTACGAAAGTAGGAAACCAACAAGTACATAAAGATAACTTGGGCGAGGAGGTGTTCAATTTGGAGCAACTATGCTCATTGGTTGGTCCTAATACTGAGAAAACTGACTCAGATCTAATTTCCCTGCCTGAAACATACAATGCCAGGACAAATCTCACACAAAAGAGTGTGACCCATTAGCCCAATCTAAAACCTTATCAACCATAAATTTATTTGATTAATATCATGTGCATTTTCTAGACAAGCTCGGTGGACAACCTAACAACAGACCAAACATAACCCAAAGTTGAAGCGAGCCAACTCAAATTGACGTTATGTAGTACTCCGTATTTCATTAACATGTTCTAACTCAATCTGAAACTACATGGCCAGAAAATGAAGCAAAAGCATTACCAGGTATAGTGAGTTTGTTTTAATTATGGTGCAAGACAAGAAAACAACTTCGCATCCTTATCAATTCTGCCCCCTACCTCAATAGCTGCCATGTTCAAGTAAGTTTTATGGTCACCGCTAAGACAAAGAAACACTACTAAATGTGTGGGTCTTCTTTCTTTTCCAAAGGCATCGGGTGGGGATGGGCAAATGGAATACCTTTGATCTTAATGACCCAGCATCGAGTTTCTTTAGGTCCTCAACCTAAATCTCAACTTGTCCTAAACATTTCCTAGAATTTGTCAAAATAACCCCTCAGACAAGCACAATTGAGGTAGCATTTACAGTTGCCTTACTCCAGCCCACCTGAATGTTTTCTCACTTTTTGAAATGTCCAAAACCAGTTATTCACGCTCTTCTTGTGCTTAAACTTCTACTCTGTATTTCTGACTATCACATACAAATTTCTAAAATATGAGTGAGGAGCGCCCTGGGACAAGAAAGCAACATGTCATGGACCATGTTATCTCCTCTTAGGCCTATTTGCAACTCGTTCCACATATGTTTGGGCTGGCCCCTATCCTGGCTTAGGTGCTCTGGCACTACATGTTGGATCAGCACTTAATGTGAAAAAAGGCCCAAAAGGTTCTGAGGTTATCAACACAGGTAACCTCCTGTAAGGCTGTCACCCAGACATAAAAGGACTAACATGAGAAAATCAACTTATCTAGTTCATTTTGCATCTCCAACCATCTCAAACATGGCAGATAGCTGCGTAGGACAACAAAATATATTACTGAACAGCTGAACCTCAGTATCCAGGAATCAAGTTGCTGGCATTCAGAAAATGATACTCCCTCAAAAACTACAGATATGATCATATCAGTTACAGGCTTCAGTTTCTGCTTCGTTCACCTCCAAAAAGTGCGTAAAAATATCATAGGCTTAGAAGTACGCCCAAAAATAAAGTTGTAATAACCAAAAATCGCTTATTCCTTAAAACATTGCCCAAGCTAAAAGAACGCAAAGGACATTCTACAAATTCTCCCGTCAAAACACCAACAATACAGGAAGACAGCATTCTGTCAAAGATATTATGAAGACTACTCCCTTGGAAATCCAGAAACGTTCGGAAGCCAATCCCCAGGCCAAACGTGCCTAGCACCTTGTTTCTTTCTTAGATACAAAAAGAATTTCTAATGCGAGCTTGCTTAATCAACCCATCTCCCCCTGTTCTCCTACAATAACAGCATATGGTATGAACTACGAACACCATTTCGCAGAGATCTCCAAACTTCATTTTTATGTTGGTAGGTTTTAAACTTTATCAAAATATTGATATCCAGCTATCTGTCAGGTAATTTTATACAGGTCTCCCGGAGGTAATTAGATTTAGCAACTAGTTTGCAGTCACAGTTATTTCACCAAAGAAGTCCATTTATTTGTTACAATATTGCCATGATCCATCAGGACTACAGGAACAATGTCCATATACAGATCAAGCTACAATGTGAACTAGGAAAGTCAAGCTGTCCATGGGCTCATCCCTTACTATCCATCATGACAACACAGGAAAAAGAAAAAAAGAATCCCTTTTTGAAGCAGGAAGAATTCATAAAGAACATTAGATAATTCAGATTCCATGCATGCAAGCTTATTACATTCTTAGCCCCCCAAAAAAAGAAAAAAAAAGAAGAAGGTAATCCTCATGTATCAGAAGAAAAGAAATAATGTTCACCGAGATGACTCAATTGCAACCATCACTCATCTATAGTCAATCTTGTTCCCATAAATGGTCATACGAATAATCATAGCGCTCAGGAAATGGGCAACATATCAGTAAGTCTTAAACAAGACAGCAAGAGTTGTCATGCTTAAGGGTCAATTACCAGGGGCCTAACTCCATGGACAACAAAACATACAAACTAGATAACAGATTAACATAAATCCCAATATATGATAACTTGGGCCTCTAGCTCTAAAATCGTGAATGACGGGAAATTAGAGCCTTAGCACATCGCTTGAATTCGTTAACAAAAGAGTCCCTCTCCAAAAAGTCGTCCAGTTAGGTCGAACGTGAGATTTTTAAGTTCAGTAGGTATATCTAGATTCTAGTCAACCAAGCCACTTGTTTTAGACACTGAGTTCAGCAAGGAAATAAGAGCAATGGGCTATTGACCTGAACACAAAGCCACTGGTGGACGAACACCTGTAAACAACAAAAGTGATGCAAATTTGGATGCTCCTGATACCAAATTATGCAAGTAGCATATTCAATTTCAATAACTATTTAGGGATAATAATATTCCTAGTACATTAATTATACGATACTTAAAAGACTAGGAAAACACGTAAAATACTACCCAAATTATCCTAGATAGAATGGGAAACTAAACCTTAGTAATTTACTAATTTATCCCGAAACCTCCTTATTCTGACTACTATAAACTACGCTATGGTATCCAATTTGAATTTCAACATAACAAGTATAATGAAAGCTTTATTAACAACATTCCAACTTCAAAATTATTCCCTAATTATATAATTTAAGTGTCCTTCTAATCTATGTCCTCATTACCAATTTCTCAGGAGGAGGCCCGGTTATCAGCCGTTCAACACCCAAATCTGAGAGTTGTCAAAGGAAAGGCTAAAAGGTCCTGAAACCTTATAGAATCACAGAATAACTACGCAGGGTTTTGCAACAATGTTGAATGATGGTCGTCAATGTGTGGAAGTCAATGCCCATCCTCATAACTATAAATGAAGTACTCGAATGGAACTTATCTTAATATAAGGCTAATAAGCCCTAGTCTCCTGGATGAATTAAGGCTAGCAAAGGTATGATCAAGCAGTCAATTAGACTTGTGCCTAAATTCCATCAGCACTTGGCAGATGCTCATTCCCCTCCCCCTCTTCCTGCCTCCTCCATGAATCTTGTCATCATCAACATCACCATGCAACTTCTATGACCACCTACAGACCTACCCATCATCACAATCAGCTTTTCTTACAATCCTAAACTCCTTCCTACCCACCTTGATTTTACCATTACCACCATAGACACAACCTGCTCCTTCCTAAACCACCAGCTCTCTCTCTCTTTCTCTCTTGCCTGCCAATAACCATCATTCACCATAATTATTTATCGCTCCCACTTCCTGCATACCTATCCCTATGCCCCTTTGTCATAATAACCAGCATCCACCCAATTCCCTCTTTCTCGACTGCCAACCCCCCTCTTTTTCTTTTTCTTGAGATATGTGTGTGTATGAGTTGGAACATGCTAGAGTACATTATTAGAGGTCAAGGAAGTAGTTAGAGGAGATGTTTAAGGATAAAGGGAATTTGTTGATACAAAGGAACCAAGGTTTACGGGCCAAAGGGGCAGAGTCATGGAGGAGAGGTAATTGTAGATGAATTACCATAAATCAAGGCAGTTAATAAAAAGAATTGCAAAAGACCACTTTGGCCATGCTGGCCAAGAGATCCTGCTGCAAGTGAAGCACAGGTACAGGTCTATCTTCTGTTGCGCCATTGCCACCTTGGCCATTGAGAATTGGTAGTGGAATGGGTTTCTGTTTTATATCAGTTTAAACTTGTAAAATTTTGGTTACTTAGAATAGGTTTCTGCCAAATGATTAGGGGGTTGGAAGCACCAAACTCCCTTTAGGATGAACCCATTAAAAAAAAAAATTGGAAACGAGAATCAAAGCAAGTGAGTCAAACACGTGCTACAGGAATGAAAGTGCTTGACAACCTTTCTAAAACTCCAAACCAAATAGATCATGGAACGTGAAATGAAAGAACAACCACCTTATGTAGTTCTGTCACTAAGCAGTAAAGAAAATCTAAGAGGGATCAAATTGTCATTCTGAAGTACATGCCAACACAACTGGTACCAATCACCGTCTTGCAAACAAGGAAATGCACCGTTTAATGACAACACATGAGAGGTCACGTTTAACACCTCTTGTATTTACCCACTTACGTTAAAGTATTAGACTCCATTCCAATAAGAGGACCTTATTTTTACCTTGAAAAACCATATACGATACCACACTTCGGGATTCAAATATCAACACAAAAACAAAAATCAAAGATGCCCATACACCCTTTTTCCTGGTGCTTCTCCCTCCGAGATACAAACAAAGTCTGCTCAATGTTGCATCTCAGAATATAATCACTGAATAGCGCATTTCATATTATCTCAGGATATGAACTGAATTCAATCAAGTCAAGGTAATAATAAATGTACATAATGTACACCCATAGAAGTATACGATTACGACATATTATTTCATTCATATACTCTCTCATTCCAAAGAATTATATCATGATTAAACAAATACATATCCCAATAATCGCATGGGACCAAAAAAAAAAAAACTCACTCATTAAATTAAAACTAGCAAAAAAAAAAACAACTATAAAACAATGTACATTGAGTAAATAACTTAGAAAAACTGACCATGACTTATAAGATGCCGCATATTGAACTCATCATCGATAGTCCTTAATGCCTAATCTCGGCCAGGATCCCCTTCGTTTCATTCACATAATACCCAAATTTCGGCCTAATCCGCTCCGCAATATACAAGTTGGAAACCCCATCGATCGGTGCACCGAATTCGCCAAATCGGAATCGGCAAATCTCAAATCGGCCGAAACCCTAAAATTAGGGGCCGAAGGATGGAATTCAAAAAGAGTGAAGTGGAGAGATGAATGCGAGTGCATCTCGAAAATGCGACCAAGCGAGGGGAGAGAGAGGCCCATGAAGGATGACGGGGCAGCTCTCTGCGGAATTTAGGGTTTGGAGAAGGCGGAAACGGAACTGGATAGTCTGGCGGAGGGAGCTGCCGTCGAGAATTCGAGAAGGATGAGTTTGTGGCCGTATTGGCGGCCGGCCCGGCGGAGATGGTGGTGGAGGAGGAGGAGGTGGGGCAAGAGAGAAAGGTTGCCGTTGGCGGTGGCGGCAAAGTTAATGTGGAGACTCGTGAGTAGTTTATTTGAACTGCGCCAATGCAAGTATATATATATACCAAGAGAGCAATTGCAAATTTCCTACTACACTCATCAAAATCATCAACAATAATCTCTCCCTCTTTCATATCTCTGGGTCAATGTGCAGGATCGAGGGAGATCAAGATGTATTTTTACGTATAGAATTAAGAAATAAGTCATGTAAAACAAGCAATACAATGGAAGGTGAGTAACATTAATAAACATAATGCAATTTTTTCAAAAAAATAAATAGGCGAGACAAGTATAAGCAAAATAAGTATAATATCATTGAAATATTGAATTTCTCTGGCCCAAATATATATAACATGGTAATGGATATGTCTAATTTAAACATAAAAGTATGATAAACATTATTAGTAAATAATAATAACATGAAATAAACAAAATGATAACACACTAATGATGTTAATGGAGCTTGAGAATCTAGCAAAATTGAAATGAAATTAAAACATGGTTAACAACTAAGGGTTTGTTTAAAATAATTGTCAAAATTAACTATTATAGTTAAAATGAAATAAAGTGATTAGTTGTTATAGTTGTTATTGGTTGAACATGAAATGATTGAAGTACGAGAATTTTTTTTGTTAGAAAGGTAAACAGCTCACCTCAATTGGGGCCTTGTGCAAGGCAATGCAGTAGAGGCTTATAATGGGCAAAAGGGTGGGGGGTCTAGGCCCAAAGCCTGCTAATGCCTAGTAACTTTCCAAATCACACAACTAAGAAAGTGTTCCTCCCAAGATTAGCACTTAAGAGCCGATAATGCACGACACACACTCAAAGCATCCAAATGCAAGTTGCGCTACCAGCGCTTTGGTGATTGAAGTAGGAGATTGTTTTTTACTATTTAGCATTTTTTATTGTTAAGCTACACAAATCGATTTGTTAGTAGAACACTAGTATTTGATATGAGTTTTGGATGCTCTATTATTTATTACTGTTGGTTGTATCACGAATATGGGATTCCTCTAATTGATCAATTATCAAACAAACAAGAAAAGGAAAAAAGTGGTTTATCACCTTATCTTAATCGATTTATGTGATAGATAACATTAACTTTTATTTAGAGGTTTCGAGCTACCCTTTTATCGACACATCTAATTTCACCACATAATCGGGTGTTTACTATGAAAGACGGATACTATAGCCTTGAATCAAATAACTGAATAAATTATTGGTTGACCATATGTTAATATTTTGTTTAATTAAAGCCACAAGTGAATTATAAAAATTTTTCAACTATGCAAAAAAATAAAAACTACATATAGTTAGTGTAAAATGTTATTAAGAAAGTTAAACATAAATATAAACTACTTTGATAATAATACGTCATTTTTTAAATTTAATAAAAATAACTCAAAATTAATTTTACTATCACCACATGTATTAGTAATGTAGTAGTTTAATTGTTTTTTATACTCCCTTTAAAGGACCAATGTTATTGAATCATATGAGATATCGAAAATTTTTCTTTCATATTTTCTTCCTAGCACACCACAGTACTAATACCTTTATCCAATACCATATGAATATTATATGGGCTCATTTAAGAGCACCCAAGTAACGTAACGGGGAGATTATAAGTTGTTTGAGTTTTGCTCCTATTTATTTTAACATTTATAATAGTTCATAATAGAGAAAGAGTAACTATAACAATTTGTAACAATTAGTTTTACTTAGTTATAACCGCTCATAATATGTTATAATAACTCATAATAGTTTATAAAAGCTAATAATAACTCGTAACAGTTAAAATGAACAAGTGCAAGTCACATATTTGTTGTTTTGATGTGATTTAGTAGTGTCTTTTTACTTGTTTAGTCAGCTATGATTTTATTTGATAGTTAATTCTTTATACTTTATTTATTTATTTGATAGGATTTATACTTTACCTTTTGATATTTGTCTTGAATTTTATTCATATAATAATAATAATAATAATAATAATAATAATAATAAAAAGAAAAAGAAAAAGAAAAGACACCCAAGTTAAAAAAAAAGTGATTTGTTTATGTAGCTGATAGAAGCTTTTGAGTTGAATGTGAAACAATGAAAGGTGAGAGGCGTAATTAAAAATTTGCAGGCCGTTAGCTCGGCTGGTACGGGAGAGTAATGCCGATTCTCTCGCTCCTTCTCAAAGACCGATTTTGCAGCTTAACCCATCCTCCTTCATGGCCTCCGTGTAAGTCTCTTTCTCTCTCACTCTCTCCCCTCCCCTCTTCACCCTCCTTCTAAAGGGTTATCTATAATTTCCTGCATTTCGGTTTCCATGATTGGCTTAGCAATCTGTTCGTCTCTCATCCCAGATTATTGGATTTAAAGGCCACTACGATTTCTCGTATAAATATCCTTTTTCTGGGTATTCTTCTTTTCTCCCATTTCTGCTTTCTGTTCATTTCATTGGTTAATATGCCTTGTTTATTTGAACGAGCTATCACTTCAAAAGAATAAAAAAAAGATGAATTCTTTATGTTGATGTGGATTATGCGTTAAATGTTCACCTGTAATGCTTGATTTAACATTTGGATTTACCCTTTACATCGTATCTGGGCAATGGGCATTGTTTGATCCGGTATTTCCCTCAATATCTTAAAGATATCCCAGTTTTAGGTTACGCTGGGTTGGGGACAAAGATTGAATATGGGTTTGAATCCATTAATATGTTTGGCAAGGTGCAATGTAACGCAGTCTATACGGAAAAATGACAAATATTTTGCTATTGGTTAGACTTTATTGCACTGCATTGCACTCAGCATTTCAACCATGTATATATGGGAAGTACACAAACAACCATCACCCATGTATATATGGAAGTACACAAACAACCATCCCCACTAGTGTGGATCCTGTCAAAGTAGGATACCTGAATACTGGGAGATGTATACCTTGGGTGTCTTCTCCCTCTGAGCAAAGAGATTGGTCCGTAGATACCTACCAAAAATAAATGGGAAACAGATTGTAAAGATTATGTATGAGGAGTAATGTTGCTATAATTTGAAGTGGCCAAGTTTAAGATTGAAGCCATAGGTCAAACACGAGTAGTTTGTGTTGCCATGATGAGTTTGAGTAACACAGAGCTAGTTCATGAGTTCCAAAAAATAATGGCGCGTTGAAGAGGGATATCATCCTACTCAGTTTATCTTCTTTCCAACAGGAGGTTGCCTCTATGACCTGAAAACATGAAGGTCAAGGTCATAATATGTCAACCTTATTGCTACAACACGGATTATCCTTGTTTAATAAGCATTACGCCAGTTACACTTCCATTTGTCGGTTGTCACTCTTCTAGTGACTTCTCTGTGTTCAATTTATTTGTGGCGTCTCCTTGAGTCTTGAATTCTGTCAACTACCAGCAAAATCTCCTCTTTCTTATGATATTAACCCAAGAATACAAATTTACTGTGAACTATTGGTTTATCCATTTATATGGTTGGCAGATTGAGTTTTTATATCGTTGCCTTGGTTAATCATTGGCTGTTTGAACAATTTATGCATTTCTAGTTATGTTTGGAATCTTGAAAGCAGTTTGTTAGAGGGTCATATCCTATGGATAAATGATGCAGGATGGGAAGGGTTAAGCTGGAGATAAAGAGGTTAGAGAACTCAAGCAACCGTCAGTCAACTTATTCGAAGCGGAAGCATGGGATCTTGAAAAAGCACATGAGTTATCAGTATTATGTGACGTAGATCTTATCCTTATTATGTTCTCCCGGGTGGTAAACCAGCTTTTTGCTGTGGAAAGCACAGGTAATTGATATTTATGCTCATTACTTAGCAATACTTCTCCTGATGCACGTTAATACAATCATCAATTATTTTTTGGAAAGAGTTTTCCATCTTTGCATGCCAGAATAATTAGTTTGCTTTTGTCATTGAGAGAGCTGTCGACTATTGTTTCAAAAATCTTCATGTTTCTGAATTAAGCTTGACACAACCCCTGTGTAATGGGCAAGATACTCCTAAGGAGTTGTTTTGATTTTTGGAAGTATCCCATAGCCTATTGGTAAACCATTTCAGAATTATGAATCTTCAATAATTTGCTGGTTGATAGATTCCCATTCCTTTCTTTGCGTTTTAGAATCATTGATCCAATCCTTTGTCTGAGTTATATAATTTATAGATGGGACATATATGCCCTGAAAGTTCAACATATAATTCATCTATTACGCTAATTGTCTTCTTCATCCGCTGTTCTGTCAATTGCTCTGTATTTGAGAAACATTTTCACTTTACTTTGAATGAGAAATAAAAAAAGTCAAATGACAATTTATTCAGGGAAAGATTATTAAATCTCCATACTATGTGTTAGGATGGATTGCTCCATTCAGCTGAGATTCGAGGTTTGGAAAGTTGGATGATTATGTATAATAGTTGTTAGGTCCACCATGATGAGGTGCCAATGTGATTTTATCTGCACGCTTGGAATCCTTCTCAACTGACTAGATTACTCTGTGCTTCTTTAAGTTAATGCATACCATTAGGATAGGATTGAATGGTAATCTAGAGACTGTACCTTGGTAAGAGACCGGAAATGAAAACGACGTCTCTGACATCGGAATAAAGAGAGAAATTTCAACTGTATGTCTTTGAGAAAGATTATGTATTCAAAAGTCCCTTTTATGAGTTACCATTTGTATCAAATTAACTATCCTATTTTATTCTAAGCATTGTCCATAATTTTCCCTTGTGTGGCAGCATTGAGGAAGTTATTGCTAAGTTCAACCAGTTGCCGCCACAAGAACGGGCAAAAAGGTATCTAATAGCCCTGTGGTGAAAATCGATTGTTGAGTTTCTTAAATGTCGACCTCACTTTGTTCTCTGAACTGAAAACAGAAAACTGGAAGGTCTTGAAGTAAGCCTCTCTTTCGTGCATGTTTGAATTGCTGATTTTCAAGCAAATGCACTGCTATCAATGTATCTCGTTAAGAAATTTGCTCTTCCTCTCCGAAAAGTCTAGGCATTGAAGAAGACATTCAAGAAGTTGGACCATGATATAAATATCCCAGATTTTCTTAGTTCAAGGTAAATAGAATTTCCTTAATAACACATATTATTCTCTTTTTCCAGGGCCTTGCTGATCATCAAGTAATACTTACACATATTTTCTCCTTTTCTGTTATGTTTTTCCTTCTCCAGCACTCCAACAATTAAGGTATGCATGGACCCCAGGTACTCTAAATTTATCCACAAGTATTGAACAGTCTGCCAAAGGTTTCTATTACCATTTGCTGATTCTTTAGCAAATATCTCTCTACAGGATTTGACTGAACAGGCTACTAGAATACGAACAAGACTTTCAGAAACTCATGAAAGACTCAGGTGATGCTTGGAACCATGGCTGTGATGCCCTCATGAATCTTAGAGCTTTTTCTTTTGCAGAAATCATGTTGATCATCCAGCTATTTTGTTCAACAGTTTAATTCCCACCCCCTCCTTTCTTCCTGGTGGGCCAATAGAATTAAACCTACAATGTCGTGGATTAACAAAGTACTATCTTGATTGTTGTTCAATTTCTCTTTTTGAAATATCTTTAGGTATTGGACAAACCCAGATAGAGTCAATGACTTGGAACTTTTGATGCAAATGGAGGATTCACTTAAGAAGTCTCTTGAGCAAATTCAAAGACAAAAGGTATTACCTTCTTGTGCTTTGATATCCTCACCCTCTTTGATTGAGACCATAACCTCTATATGGATGGCATTCAACATACTCGAAAGAAGCTAACATTTATCATGGATTTTGGGTTTGAATCCTATCAAAGGATGAGATTTCTCGCTTCTTTAACACCCTTCTTCCCGTTCCATTGTGATGCATCCATAATACACGGCGTCTTCTTATTGGTACACATTGCATTACCAAGCAACTACTTCTAGTGTGGATCATGCTTTCACAAGGTCTAAGGAGATCTAGATGTAGGCAGTCTTATAAGGCTACAAGTACAGAAATTGATTCCAAATGATCTACAAAATATTTTTCTAAAAATATTTTTATCGAGTTGGAACCTCTTTGGAGATGAAAAACATTAAAAAAAGTAAAAACGCTGATAATAATATTAATAATACGAATACTAATAGTGAAGACAATACCAAAAATAATAATTCAAGGGTTACAACATGTATTGGAAGGTATGAAAAAAAAATACAATCCATAAACAAGACAATACCTAGTAGATTTCTCCCTATTTCCAAGTCAAACAACATCAACCTTTGAATGCCCTCTCTTGATGGAGGTATGGAGCATATTGTGTCAGTGGTTGCAGATGCAGGTTAGCTGTGTTTGGGCAGATATAGTTCAGTGGTTTTAGAGGACACCGGATCTCAAAAGAGTAGTGAACACAGGTTGGGAAGGCTGTTCTTGCAACTGTGCTGTGTATTATGTGTGGCTCAAGAGAGACTAAAGACTATTTCAGAACAAAAGGAGGAAATCCATTGACATTGTGCAAGAAATTATAGCTATTGTACATGTCGGGTCAATATTGTAGGAAAGATGCTGTGGGGAATTTTGTGTGAGAATTTGAACTGCTTTGTGTGGTGTGTTCTGTTGGGAACAGGGGGCTTGTCCTCAGTATTTTGAGTTCTGAAGGTTTTTGATTTTTGAAATTGAAGTTTTTGAACTTTGGAAGTAATTGATTTCTTTCACCTTCCACACACACACACACACACACACACAAATAAATTACAAAAAAAGGCTTGGCTGAAAAACCTAGATTCTCAAGTTAGGGTAAAGCTAGTTACCCAGGATGTTTGTAATCTAATCCTAAACCTCCAAAAACTCCTAATCTGAGTTATGCTCTCCATGAATCCTGAATTCACCATGTCTTGTTTAATCACCTCTTTTGAGTTTTTCTTTGTTTTTTTTAATTTTTAAAAAGAGAAACATGACAGGCTAGTACTAGACAATCTTCTTGTAGATATTGATTTAAATTCAATTACTTGAAATGGGTGGTGGTTGAAGTTAGATTCTGTTCCTCTTTTTTTCCCCTTTTTTTTATGTGGGTGGGATTATGTGACCTACTAAGCTCTGAAAAAATGCTTCATATTGAGTACTAACTCCTCATTGTAGTAGGGAAGAATTGTAGTAATCATTTTTTTGGCATTGATGTTTATGTAATTTTTGATAAAAATAATGTGATCAATCATAAAGTACAAGCACTATTTTGAGCTGAATCATTCATGATTGGGTGCTAATTTGTTATAGAGTCTTTCAGTGGCAGATGCACCCTCTGATGATGGGTGTCTTGGCACCTGTTACTTGCTGAAAAGTTTTCAAATTTCGTATAGAAATTCATAGTAACTTTTGAAAAGGACATCCATAAAAATTAATTGATATATGTACAAAATGCTAGAGTCCAAAAGAGGGCTCTTGGTGGATAGAATTTTTGGATCTGCCATTGGAGTCTTTGTAAATTAGATCAGCATTCCACCAAGGTTGGGAATGGGTAGGTATGGATAACAGTACCATTGCGAAGCAGGCTATTTCAGAGTCAAAAGAGAGATTGCAAAGTAGTAGATTAAAGTGATTGCACATACAGTTTTGCAAAACTACAATTGATCTTAGTATTGGAAAATCTAAGGCTTGAGATATAGCAAATTAGAAGAGTTATATGCATAGAGGTTTGCCTAGAAGCAGCCACCCTTGACAGAGTGCGTAATAGCTCACTCATCAAGCGCTCTTGTGCCAAAGATAAATGGGGTTAAGCAGTCTGCTGAAGCTGTAGGATGTAAAAAGCATCGGTAGGGGAGCGAGCTGTAATAGATGAAGAGGATGCGAGTAATGCAAACATTGGTGAGAATCCAACGCCCGAAAGCCTAAGGGTTCCTCCTCAAGGTTCGTCCACGTAGGGTGAGTTAGGGCCGAAGTTCAGGCCGAAAGGCGTAGTCAACGGACAACATAGTGCATGCTTCATAAATGGTATGTTTGCGATTTTGAAATTTTTTAAAGGGTAAGAGCCCTCCACCAGTCCACACCTCTTGGGCCCTATCTAGGGCAACCCAAGGGGGTTTGTACTGAGCTGAGAAGGGAGGAGAGAAGATTCCAGGCCAGAAGGTCTGCTGAGGTGGAAGCACCTCCCCATATGTTGGGTTTCGGGGGAGGACTCTAATGCCATTGTAAGCTAAAACTTATCAGTGACAAATTTATATCCCTTCATTCCAATAAAATTTGGCTAACTTTGTGAAGTTAGAACTTTAAGGGAATGTCATTTGACAAATTCTGTGGGATAGAGAGGATATATGTTTATTTAAAAATGAAAAGAGACAATACAAACAAAAATACAATAATACTCTCCAATTATAGACAAATTGTATCTTGAGTTTGGAATTGGAATTTATACTCTGTTTCTGATGCATCTTGTGCGCTAACTGAAAGCGAGAACATTTAGGAGTTTTATCTAGCCAATCAAGTAATATTATCTCATTATGTAATCTTATTTCAGTATTTTTTTTTTTTTTTTGCAAACTGTGCAACAAGAGTTTTGTTCCCTAGCTGTATATGATTGGTTCTATGTATTGGCAGGAAAGTTTTCAAAAGCGACAACAATTGCTCCTGGAAAGCAGCGCTGAGGTAATGACCTTACAATCACTTTAGAGATGTTTTTAGAATTGCTTGTGCATTTTTGTGCACTTCTGGCTGCTAATCACCTTGGAGTTGGAAACTGTGATGCAGACTATGCAGTTACCATTTAATTTCACTGATGAACAACAGCTTCAGGCCTTGTGGTGGACAACCAATGCTGATATTCAGCATTCAGTTGTGACCGAGGAGCCCAAGTTGCATACTCAGAGGTCAGTTTATGGGATTGCCGCAATCATTGTTAATTTGACCAGCATATTGAGAGGTCACATCTAAATGAAACAGCTTCCAACCATCATTCTGCTTTGATTCAGCTTGTTTTTACCTCACCTATATAATGCTATATGTTAATTTATTAGATATATCCAACTTAGTTTTATATGCATTAACATTTACAACTGTATTGTTGTGGTGGCATAGTTGGTAATTTCTAACGGCGGGGCGCCCACCCTCAAACGTTGGCCTTTGTGTCGTCACTCTTCACACTTTTTAGAAACAAATGCTACTACTATTGCTACTTTCTATCAATCCTATAATTATTCCTTTTTTTCTCAGTATGTTTAGTAACTTTTGTTTTTAGGAATTAGCTTATAGCCTTATAATAATCAGGACTGGTGGCATGTGTAATAATATGTACTTAGAAGTTTGTGGTCCATCAACTATGATGTTTAAATTTGTTTTATAAGGTTTAATGTACAATTACAGAGGGTTGAATTTGTATTTTCAGAGAAATCGAGAGCTGTACTGGTTCCACTTCTGGGAGCTATTTTGGTTGCCTCAGCACAGGCAATAAGTCAGACGCAAATAGTCCTGGCCAATTGAGTGGGACTGACAATGTCACACATGACACATTTCAGGGGCTGCAATTTGGTGGACAGGATCCATATGTGCCTTGTGGCCTAAATATGCCTGTTGATAATAGTTTCCAGGGTTTGCTGGGGATTGATCAACAACAAAGCACTCTGGCTTATGATGTTGGTAGAAATTATCAGCCAACTGTACCATGGCATGACATTTGCAATCATCTAACAACTGAGTCTCCTGCTGATTCTGCATTTAGTGATTATCTTAACTACCAGGTATTTCCTCGCTCTCTGCTATACTTCCCTATTCACACAGTTTTTGCAAAATGCGTGAGTTTGATACCTGGATATGTACCTGTGGTCTGATGCTTTTATCCAAGATTGAATAACATGACAAATAAGTCTTCATTGAGATTTTATTTTAATCTAGAACTTGTTTTGAGTGTCAGACAGTTTTCACAGTCAGTTTCAAAGAAGGCTCTTTCCTTTTCTATTTTGTTTGGGGGGAGGGTGTTCTGGTAAATAATTAATGGATAGGCTCCAACGCCAATGTTCATTTTCTGGTAAAAGACCTAGTTTTAGTGTCTCTATAGTAAATACAATCTTGGAAATATGCATTCCGCTTTGTTTTGCTACCCAAGCTCTTATTACGTAGAAAAAATGGTTAAAATTGATTGCAAGACATTTCTATTTCTAATGAATTTGAGTTAAATTTGATATGTTTTCTGGTATTTGAAAATATCATGTCTGCATTGGTGAACAAAGCTCATCTGCATACCCTCTGTTTTGCTTGATTTGAGTTTCCCATGATGTGATTGAACCTCATCCTATTACTTGGGTATCTACGGATTAGCTTTGGTATCCGACTCCATTATCCCTTTCCTCTCCTAAGTTATTTCCTCAGGGGCTGAGGTAAAACCTGAATTATCACTTGCTTCTCCATGGCTGGGCTGGTTGAATGGTGGTGTGATTTTTCAATTGTGGTAGAAGCAGTTCAAATGTCTATATTAAGTCTCTTTTTTAGCCAATACTTTATTTAACATTGACTAGGCAAAACTAAGTTGTCCCCCTTTCTTTCCCCTTTTTTCTTGTTGGGGATTTGGGGGGTGCTTATACACAATTCAGCAAATGGGTTGGGGAGCGGGGAGGAAGTGGATTCCTTCTTAGTCCCTTGTTCCAAAGAGGTTGGCTTCCCATCCAAAAAAAGGGGCTTTGTTGGCTCCCTATCAAAGGAGCTGTGGGGTTCGCCATTCACATTCCACTAGTGTGCATTTGAAGGTGGTTTTCTGCCTTTTTAACTATTCCCTCTCCCCTCTTCTATAAAAGTCCCTGCAAATGATGGGACTCCTAGTAGGCCATTATATCCAGGAGAAATGAATATCATCCAATTATCTTGACTAGAATGATGCAAAACCGGGCCTGAAGGACCTGTTTGCTAGGTCTAATTTAGCGTCTCCTAATAGCTCTCATGGGTTTGTTTCTGCAGAGGCTGCTAGCAATTCCAGCTCATGAGATGCCGTCAACAACATATGAGAGAATAGCAAGAGATCCTATTCAAATACTGTTTGAGAACACTCAGAACCATTATGCTTGACTTCCCTATTTACGATTATATGTGAAAAATGCAACCGGGGTCACTTGGATGCTCTGATTTCGAAGAATGTAGCTGAGGTGGTTATCTGCATCTGCAGCACTTTTGTATTAGACGAATATACATATCATAGCTAAGAAATATAGGCATGGCTAAACTGCCAAATCTGTACTTTGTTCTCTTCAGACTGATGTGGTTAGTGGATGCAGCTAGAAGAAATTGCTCCTAACCCATCAACTCTGACTGAACTGACCTGGGTTGAAAACACACCTCAAATGTCAAATGATTGCAGTTACTGAATAAGAGAAATATATTACTGTTTTTTCTGGAATAGCTCTCGAGAGAATAATGCCTTAAGAGAGCGCCCGGAAAACAGGGTTTTATTTACTAATAAAAGATGAATGCTTAGAAATGGCGCGGCATATTGTTTTTGTGATCTACTTCCTCTTTCTGCAGATATGTTCTTGTCCAGGGATCAACTTTTCTGTCCTCCTGCGTTTCTTAAAACAGGACAGCCCATGTGCAGCTCTTCCGAGGCAGAATTATCCAGTTTAGCGCCCTTCATGAGAGCACTCAGCAGTTCACCCCGATCGAAGAAGAATTCAACTTTGAAGATCTTCATCTGTTCATCCACCTGCATATGACATGGCAGAAGGGATTACTTATGCATATCTTCATACAATTATTGAAGGCAGTTGCTCTGATGTGATGAGACCCCCTCTCCTTAGAAGAGTTGCGGACAACGTTGGGGGTGCGAGGGGTTGCGCAGTAGCAGCCTATCCCCCCCCACCAAGACGATTATAGATTACTTGTCTTATTCTTTCAATTCTATAGTCCAGTTAAAGAAATATGTCTCTTGATTCAGACGTTCAATTGATGTTTTACCTGAAAAATAGAGACTCCGAAGAACTCTACTAATTCTCCAGTGGGGGCATGCCCTTTGAAAGGGCCCTCCATGTACGCCCAATGCCTGAACTTGTAAGCGATCACTGGTGGACCGGAGTAGACCTCAAGGACCTCCCATGCGAACCCACGAGGGAACGCTGTTCTGAAGGTGATGTGGGCTGATTCTGCTGTCTCCTTTTCTGGGTCATATGAGCGCATCTCCTCTGGCAAGGAAGTTTGTAGGAATGCATTGTATCCACCTCCCACTTGCCTTATTTCCTGCAAAGTTAAGGGCTTCCTCCCTCGTATTACAAAGCCATATGGTTAGTTTGGCAAACCATAACAGCAAATGCTAGGGATATGCTTTAGTCTTATGGGCTATGGTCCTTAAATTACCTGACACAAATGACCTGAAACCAGACCCTAACTCAAACTGAGAATAGGACTACCCTATATCGATAAGTATCTAAAATACAATATTGACCCGAATAGCGTAGTTACCATTGACAATAAAAGAAAACCTCGTTGCATCGATTGACTTATAATCCGCGGGATTTGCCTTGTGGAAGAGTTCCATCTCCATTGTCTTCACAAGATGTTGCACCTTCTCTTCCAACGAACCAGGAGGCCATACCTAGCAATCAAAACAGTTTACAACATAAGAATTACTGTCACTACACAAACATCCTAGTCCATATTATACTGCTTTTCATAGTTTCAAAGCTTAAGACCCCGAACTGTAAACTATGGACATCAAGTAGAGAGGGAAACCTTAGTCCGGCCTTCTTCAAAGAGCTTGTTGACGACATCATAGCTCGGAGGAGCTCCAAACACCCATTCAGTGTTCTTCTCACCTTCTCCATGGATGAAAGAACGATACTTGTCTCCCACCTCGCTTGAAGAATCCATCTTCATCTGCTTCAAACCCTAACATCCAAAACACCATTTTAAAGCAGTTGGGGAGTGACCTTAGCTTGTAAACTTGCCTTTGTTTTGATTAATTAATTAATTTTCTCTTCCTTAATTATGAAATTTAACTTTGGCTAATACCTTTAGGTCATGGCCTAATGAATTTTAAAATCAGAATCTTTGGCTTTCTTCTCCCACTAAATCCCAGGTGGAAGCCAATTAGTTGACGATTTTTGAAGGGGCTCTAAGACCGATGATTTTTGAATTAAGATAAAGGGAGCCAGTACGTTTGTTAATTTGTTTATTTCATATGACATGATCAGCGGTGATATATGTACTTCATGTGCTCAAGCGGTGATGTGAATCTAAGAAATGTATTTTTTGTCGTGAGTTCATAAAAAATAGTATAATATAAGAAAAAGGCGAAATTAGTTATGATATGGAATGAATTCAAGATCTTAATTTAGAGAGTATTAGAGAAAATATACTTAAATTAAATTATAATCAACAATTATAAGTACATCATATTTTATGGTTTAATAAACGCTTAAGTAGCTTGTTACAGATAGCATTATCTTCATATTGTTAAGAGAAAATCAAACACATATCTTTGACCGGGATTAGACATGATGCTCCAAAGTCAAGGCGGCTGCATGAAAAAAAAAAAAAAAAACAATGAACGAATCTCTTATTATTGTATTGGATCAGTTAGGGATTAGTTGGCGCTTAAGACATAATGCTCCTAAATCAAGGCGGCTGCCTAAAACAATGAAGAAATTTCTTTTATTGTAGTATATAATTTAGGGAGAATGGATATTGATTTTTCTTATAAAAATTTGTTGGAGTATAAATCTATTTTTAAACCTCTAATTATCATATTAAGTTTTTGGTTAAGTTTGTCTTTCAATATGCTATTAGAATCTTTTCAAACGAAAAATTTAATTTTAACTAGATAATCCCGAGTTCCCAACTTTAGACACGTCATCATCACACCTTGCTTGGAGCAAAGGAGGTTGAGCATGGAGGGGGCAGGGAGAGAAAGATGAATGTCAATCATTAATGGAGGTCTTACCTTAAGCTATTTTGCATTATTTTTTCTTTTTTAAAAAAATTTTGAATGTCAACTTTGGTAAATGTTCAACATGAATGATTTCACGATTTGTCCTAGGGTGGATTTGATTTCTTAGCACATTTTTTTTGGTCTCATCAGTATTATCTTTATTTTTTGGTAGACTTCTTTTTTTTTTTTTTTTACTCCAAATAAAGAAAAGAAAATCACTTTCTTCTATTTTTTTTTCCTCAATTTTTTTCCTTTCACATTTTCTTTTCCCCACACTTTTCTAAAATCAAACGGAGCCTAAGTTAGTAATTAAGACATGAGGCTTCAAAATTAAGGCTGTTGAGCTAAGATTAATCTTAATTAGCTAATATAAAGCCATGAAATTCCTACTATGCACCTGCCATTCTTTCAAGTACTCCCTGCGCTTTACTATACTTTTCATTTTTAGACTATAAGAGAATATCAATAAAACACAAAGTTCATGATAAATTTTGTGTTAAAAGATCAACTTGTCACAAAATTTTATGGGTAATGATAAAAGTCAATGAAAAAAAGAGAGAAAAAAGACAAAATTGGTAATTAGTCGTTAATATCATTTTTTGCAAATGAGATGGTTTTTGAACAACAATTTGATTCTAATGAGTTATGATATATTATCAAAGGGAGAATTGCATTACGTTCTAAAGCATGGAAGGCCTACCTCTTATTCACAATTGAAATGTTGGCTATTAAAGTTTTTCAATTCCCGTTTTATTTCCTTAAAACTCTTAAAAGATATTAGAAGCCAATATGAGAAGCTATTGTAAGATGTTCCGAGCTTAACAATTTGGCTGGTTGTGGTTTCATTCTATAATTGTCTCTTTTTATTTTGTTCAAATGTTTTGTCACTCTTACAAAGTTAGTCTTTGTACTTTACCTCTTGACACAAGTTATGAAAAAACCAAGTTACATTAGAATATAAAACGACAAATACTATGAAATTAAAAGAATTAGTTAAAATAACATATATAGTAAAACAGAGGGATATTTACTCAAACCTACGTTTTTGGAAGTTGTGCAAATTAAAGGGACCATTGAAATGGGAAGGCTCACTCATAATCAACATTAAATTAGAGAGTTGAAGAAAGAGGAACAAGAGTTTGTGGAGAAGTAAATGCAATCTTTGTCATAATGTCCCATTTTATCAACATGAACAACCGACAATATTAAGCACATAATATCTGCATCCAACACTATATATGTTAGAGATGACATATCCCTACCTTTCGACTCATTACACACATAATATTCGCCAATCAATTATACCCTAATTTTCGCCTTTATATCGTAGTCTCAAGTCCATAAATTTAAAGTTCTAATATTTCTCTTTTCCTCTAATAAGCTCCCTATAAATAAAACTGGTCATATGTTAGCCCCGATATATGTTATAATATGTTAACTGTACCTTTCTAATTTGATTATAGTTTTCATCCAATTTTTCAATTACAGAGATATGTAAATGTCAATACAACATACTTACTATGTTTCACAATATATGTCATTTTAACTAACTTTGTTCGTTTTAAAATATTTATCATTATACAATTCTAATGAAGTATTAATGACTAATTTATTATTTTTTTCTTATTAATTACTTTATTTCTCTCATTTTTTTAATTAATTTTCTTCATTTTTTAATGAAATTTTGGGATAATTTTATCTTTTAACACAAATTTTATCATAAATTTTATGTTACTTTGATATTTTCTAATAATCTTAAACGACATGTATTTTGGAAGGGAGGGAGTATTAATTAACAAGAGGAGCAAAAACAATTAGAGTGACATATTATTTCCAAAACTTGTTCAATTGTTTGTTTGTAGGTAGGGTTGGGCTGGGTCGAGCTGGGCTGCCCACTTACTTAACGGGTCGGACTGGGCAATACTTTTTAATAAATGGGTTGGGTCGGGTCATGGGTCAAATGACCCCGACCACCCACAACCTACCCAATACATGCTTCGGGCAATACTTTTTTCTTTTTCTTTTTTTAATTTATTTTTCCTTTGGGTATTTTTTAATAAATGGGCTGGGCAATGCTTCTGGCCAATACATGCTTCTAATTCATACCTGCCTGAGCATGCTCGTTATAAGTGTAGATGCCGTCAAAAATGATCCGAAATTCTCTATCAACAAAAGCGAGCACCACATGTGACAGCTTTGACTCTATCTTCACCTTTTTCTCATAGAAATTCTCATGCTACACTCGGTCAAATTCTCTGCATATTCCTCTTCGACAATCAAAAAGAAAAAAAAGGGTGCGAAGGGAAGGAAAAGAACCTCTTCCGACAATCATTACAAGCACAAGATGATGCCAAACCTTTAGTATTCTATCATAATTCTATGACAAAATAACTTGGTACCCTATTCAGCTTTGTTGGACAGAAACTTACAATTCGAGATCATTATCTTCCACATATGAACTCACTTGTTCAAATCATTATCTTCCACACCAAGGTCCCGAGGCCGCGGAGGGTAGATGCAGGTTCAATTTTATCCACTGTTCGGTTTGTGCACAAATGAAGATTTTGGTAATATGGGTAATCAAATAAATCTAGTCTCAACATCTTCCATAAACCAAAACCGAGAGCGGACTCGGCAAATGAACCCTTCGAAATCGACTATCAAAAACATCAATATCAAATATAAAATCACTCGTGAAACACCGAGCCATTTTGTGCGGTTATCAAACTTTGTGTAGTCGGAATCCGAGATCATTGTCTTGTAAAATGACCTTCCGTAAGCCTTGATAGCAGCAAGCTCCTCTTGGGTAAGATACGAGTACAAACAGCAAGAATTAGCAATAGAACAAGTCATAAAGGCACTACATTACATATTTTATTCAAAGACCGAAAACATCAACTTCAATTATCAATAAACCCCCAAAAGCATACTACTTTAGTCGAAATAGCATAGAGCAAAACACCCAAATCGGGGTCGGAGTCCCGTAAAAACAGCAAGAGATACAAGAGTACCTTGGTCATTACATGAGTTGCACATTAGACATGTTCCAATTTCCAAATATATGAACCAAAGACATTAAGCTTTGGGGGAGGAACAACAAATATGAAAGAACCTTCATGATCCATTGACGATATTGTATCACTTCCTTTGGCTTACACAACTATTTCGAAATCTATTCTGTGAATATCCATGATGAAGCTACCTCATCTAATAGCAAACTCCTATTACCCTGTCGTTGTTACAACTTACAACCCTTCCATGGAACTCAAGGTGACAGGTTACCCAATAAAATCTCTATCATATAACAATCATTTCGAATCATTTTTGAGAGAAGCAACAACAATTCATAATACCAAAAGTTGAGAGAAAGAATTCCAGATACCTCTTTGTGGATAACTAGCGAAGAATCGGTTAGCAAATGTCAAATTAGGGTTTCCGCGGATGCGAGAGAGAGAGAGAGAACGCCGATTCACGGACGATGGAAGAAGAGCGACGATGACGGAAAAGCTTCGACTTCGGTTCACCGGCGAGATGGCGGAAGACGACGGAGAGAGAGAGAGAGAGAGAGAGCGAAGGAGGAGGGGACGATGAGCAAGCAAAAGACGATGGACAGAGAGAGACACAGAGCATGCGAGAGTTAGGAGGAGACGGAGCGTGTGAGACTCGTGAGAGTTGGGGGCAGCAGAACCACGGTGGCCCGGTACCCGCCCGACCTAGGCCCGAAAAGTTACTTAATGGGTGGCCCATTTCATGCCTAGTCCATTAAAATTATCAAATGGGTTTTGACCCTATTTTTTCAACTCACCCAATTAAACTCATTGGACACCCTGTCCAATGCCCGCATCTATTTGTAGGGTTCTTAGTTAATTAAACAATCTAGAAAACAAGTAGAAGGCAATTATCAGCTTTTATTAGTAAAATCACTTACATTAATTAGTTAAAATATGGATTCAAATTCTGTTTATGTATATTTCGCAATTGTCGCTCCTATTAAATCTAGAAGAGATATTAAATCCATTAATAATTAATATTGCCTCCATCTCATATTAACTTTAAAAATGATTTATATTTCTTATCCTATATAATATTGTCAAAATTTATATTTATAATTTACAAAAATTATTAATAATTTTATTTGTTGAAAAATCATTTCAACCTTACACAAACTATACATTGTTACGGTATAAAATAATTGTAATTACATCTCTTAAATTTTGACCGTAAATAAAAAACAAGCGAAGTATATATATTAAAAAGGAAAAAAGATCTCATCAATGTGGTTCGTTTTGCCTCTCTTTTTCAATTGTTGGGGATTTACGTATTAATATTTGGTCCAGTATGCCATATGACATATTAACATCCAAAATTTCACCCTCTTGTTTTTTCTTTAAAAAAAAAGAAAAAAGAAAATGGTTTGTATGGAAGGCCCCAAGCACATGTTCCCATATGGGTGTATTAAATTTGAAATTTAGAAAGATTTTGAATGTAGAAATGCAGTAAATGTATCCATCAATATCATCCACCAAAATGGGGTCTTTTTTGTGTACTTAGGTGACATTTATATTCAATTTTATGGGCAAACACATATGCATACAACGAAAGGGTGCTTCATTTTTGGAGCAAGGGCTGTTATGTTTTGGGCCATACATTCGCCATCCATGTCTTAAAGTACCACTTTCTATTGTTTGTACCATGTCCCTCAACAAAAGATCTTCTATTCTCCAAGATTCTCAAAAAAAAAAAAAAAAAAATCTTATCCTTTTAAATTTTAATTATTATAAATATATATTCGATTCTAACTTACTCTTAGTTTGTATATTTGTAATCAAATATGTCATATTGAAAGATTAATATCTCCATTTTTGGAGAAAATTAAACCAATGGAGAAAATAAATAATTACATATCAGTCAAATAGAAATTAAATGCCCCCACCCCTTTAAATGTTTTCTAATCATATAATTTTATTTTCGGAACTAAAATTTTAAAATTTTAACTTAAAAGAACAGGTCTCGATATGAATATATATATATATATATATATATATATATATATATATATATATATATATATATATATATATATATATATATATATATATATATGTCTTTAATCCTTATCTTTTAGAATAGTTAGGTGGTGAGTTTAAGAAGCTTGACCCAAAAAAGAGGAAGTCTAAGTAGTAATTACAGTACTAGTTACAACAACCATTATATCTACCATATTGATTGATATGACAACAATGGAGATGGATCCAATAAGCCTAAACTCACAAGCTGTTCATTCATATGACACACCCGTGGGATTGCAAATGATATATATGTCCCCTCCCAAAAATATCTGGTATCTATTAGTTGTATTACTATTAAACAGAATTGGATCTATTAGTTCGATCAACATCTACGTTTCAAGTTTAAAGGGTATTTGCATGAGTAGACATGTTATAAAATAAACATATTACTAAATTTTCAACAATCAACTTAGGCTTTTAATTAAGTTGATTTTTGTATCTCAACTAATTAGGCTCGGGTTAAACCCAGCCTCCTCCCCACAAAAATGTCGTACCCAAGTACATTACATACAAAATTAATTTATTGATTAAAGGGTGACTTAAAGCTAAGCTCAACCCTAGTGTTTATTTATTTATTTTCTTGGAAGAGTACTTACTATAAGAGACTTGCATTATGAGAGTTGGTCCGAGCGGACGTTTGGACAATCCAGATTTAAGATTCATACAAAGAAATCTAAGTCGACAATAGATTTTCGGTTGGTTCGTCGCATAGTAAAATTAAGTATTCCTTTTTTCTTCTTTAGCTTGCCTCCAGGGGGTCTTTATGCTATTTTCCTTGAAAATTTTAGGCCGGTGTAGCTATGCCGCATACAACAATTATATCATTAGATATCGCGAAGTACAATTTTTTGGGGGTGTTTTGAAGAAAAAGTTATTTTGAACATCCACACTCAGTTTTATCTTATAATTTTTTTTTACATACGACAATTAAGGTTAAGTAGGTATATATACATAGCTCAAAAAACTATATTAAAGGCTTGCCTGAATCTTTTAATGCAAATGGCTTCTACATCTTTAATATTACTCAATTCAATTTTTGTTCCTTTTGTATGAAATTTTAATTACGAATAACATTAAACAAAAGCATGCATCTATTTACGTAAGATTTTTAAGAGCTTGATGCAAAGATTAAAATAAATCTTTTTAAATTATATATTTGTATACTATTAACTCTTCTGTAAACTCTAAAAAATTTATGAACCATATTGAGAACCAAGACCTGACCAACTATATGAACATGAATATTAATTGCAATGATAATCTTCCAATAGAGAAGCTATTTAATTTGTGAAAGCAACAAATTAATGAGAATGAAAATGAACATGGGGTATTTAAATTGCATTCACATATATAGAATAGAACTCCATCAATAAATACTCACATCACTCTCTTACATGCCCAAATTTCACACAAACAAAGATAGAAATTGCACATATATATGTAGCTACTCCTTGAAAAAGCCCAAATTTAACATATTTAATAATTAATTAAAAAAGAAAAAAGAATTATACTATGAGTCTAATACACTAATGGCGGGTAGTAAAATTCCACCCCTGCCCTCCCCCTTACTGCCTTACAACAGGAGAGGAAAAATCACACTCATGGTAAAAAGAGAAAAAAGAGTGTCCCTTTCAATTTAAAAAGGGCATCCTTTTAAAAAAAAGGGCTAGTTTCTTAAAAATAAATAAGCCCCCTTCCCCAATTCAATATTGCTAATTCCTAAATAAATTATTTTAATAACACTTGCTTTTTCTTATAAATCCTATATAATCCAATCATATTTGTCTTACACATCCCATGTAATCTCATAGACAATTACCCTCCTATATTAATTAATTAATTAATTAATTAATTAGCCTTAAATTTATATATGGGATATTAGAAAAAGGGAGCGAAAGGTAATTTGCAGAAGTAGTGTGTTGTCCATTCAACGTCCCCAGACCCGTAGAATCGTACCCACACTGGGAGTTATGGTTGTTGTTTATTTAATAGAATTGAGACCCCGTGAAGGTCTGGCCGAAGGACCAACCGGGATGGGCAACGTTGTAGGAGAGGACGCTGCGGCCGTCACTGGTGGTGACCTTGAAGGAGAGAGCCTGGCCGTTGAGGTAAGAGTTGCTCTGCCAGTTTTGGCCCCAGTTTCTCGACATGACTTGCCATCCAGTCCTTGACCCTTTGATTGCCACCCCATGCACGTCCCCTGCTCCACCCACGTTGGTGATCAGGACCAGGTTGAAGTACGAGTGCCCGTTTATCGTGAACCTTATCCCTCCGCTCCTTCTGCAAGGTACCCTACAAACCACACATTTCGCTCAGCTAACTGCTCACTTTATCATTTTTACAGAGTTCCTGTCTAATTTTACTCGTGAAATTTTTAAAAGTTATTATCGATAATTTCAAAAATTTACATGTTATAACTTGAAAGTAAATGAATTGTTGTGTGGGCCGCCCAACTCGACAAAATTGCCAACCCATCCTTGTACTGGCGAGTACTAGTACAAGAAAAGGTAGGGTGTTGGTCATTCCACAAACTTAAGGTTTTTTATGGTTATTATTCCACTTTGTACCAAACATCAGTATGCAACTTTGCATTAAATTTGTATAATTTCACCGGTTCACCTACATTTTTGTAGGAAATTAAATCGGTCCCAATTAGACTAATGTATGAATAGTTAAATATATTTATATTTTCATTATTTCTGGATATTTTAATTTTATGGTGGACCTAACAAACAAGTACTAGTATATACTAGCACAGTTTTATGTATGTTAATTTGTACTAACACCAATTTATTTTCCGGGTAATGTGCGGGTTTTGACTGGTTATGACTAACCATTTTTATTACAAATGACGTATGTATACCTGCGATAGACGACCGGGACGATGCCAGCACGGTACTGAGCAATGTGCTGAAAAATAGGCTGAGAGAGATCAAAGTGGTGGTTGGGAGGGCTGCACCAGCCGTCCGGGGGCAGAAGTTAGTGGCGGTGACGACGATGGAGCCCGGGAGGCACCATTTGGGGTCGTTCGTGCACCGGATTTCGTAGCACGACCCGCATGCCAGCCCGTTATTGAACAACGCCGTGCTCAGCGCTGCCGTGCTCGTTCCGTACCCCTGGCTATACAAATTCCCGTACCCACATGCTCCCCTGCATTTTTATTTTTCCAGATTAATATATCCAAATGTACGTCTTTTTCAATGGAAATAGATTTTATCTATTTACTGTTTAATTAGTTAAATTATGCAGGGCATACATACCCATTGTTCCGGAAGCGTCGCCGCCTCCGTAGAAGGTGGCGTGGGCACCAATCCAGGGGCCGCCTCCTCCACCGCCTCCGCGGCCGTGGTAGCCTCGTCTTCCGTAGGCTTCAGCGATTGAGGTAAATGTGAGGAGACCCACTACGAAAAGTCCAAATGCTGGCGCCATCTTCCTGCAAAATTCACCTCAAAGTTCAGCGAAGCTCTCCTTAGATATTTTGCTTTCTAGTGTACTGCTACTTTAGAGAGAGAGAGAGAGAGAGAGAGAGTACATGTAAGAAGAGTAGGACGAAAAGCGAGGGAGGAGGAGTTTCCAAGAAAGAGGAGGGGAGAGAGAGAGAGAGAGATGAGGTGAGGAGAACGGGGGAGAGGGGAGAAATAAATAGAGAATTTGGAAGGAGGAGGGGGAGTGGTGGGGACAAAAGGGAGAAGAAGGTCGAAATTAATGGAAAACCAAAAGCGGTTTTTGAACAGTGAAAAGGACCGAGCTTTTGCCTTTTGAGAGAGCGGGAAGTGGTTTTGTGGGGATAAAGCGTGTGGTATTGAGAGGGAGAGAGAAGGGACGTGGTGGGGTTATGTTATATTGAGAAGTGCCACTGCCAAGCCAAACGAAGTGAAGCGCACATGCATGCAAACGCAAAGGGGGCAAGGGCCCAACCCACAACCACCAGTTGCCTTGCCGTAATTACCCCTTAAAATTACATTTATTTTTAAAATGAACTATTTTCTTCCTGTAAATATTTCAACCCATAGTATATAGGAATATACTTCAAATATTTTTTGCAAATTTACTTGTAGGAATAAAATTATAACATAATCTACTTGAATATGTTACCTACTCAAATTTAGTTCTACCTATTTAATCTTAATTTTTCCAGTCACTTATATATACTGATTTAATTACCGTATCATATATTCTAAGATATGAACCTGAATAAAGAAAACATTGTTGTTAATGACATAAGCATAAATTCTTATATACACATGCATGCTTTGACTATAATGCGTATATTTATTGTAATTTGAAAATTCTACACCAAAAGTTTTATAAGAGAAGTTAACAACACCACACTTCAATAACTGAAAGTGATGACTTGCAGAATTATAATAATATTGATTAAATTAATTATAATCTAATTAAGATTAGCTACCCCTTTACTAAGTGTATATGTATGTATGATACGTACATTTGAATAAGCATGAGGATCTAATTACCAAAATAACTCAATGATTAGAGAACAAAGATGGTTAATTAATGATTATGATTTGTACATACTGTGATTATTTGAAACTGATCCATGTATTAGTGATTGATTATGACTTATTAGGGTTAGGATAGTAATAATGATTTAAAGGCACTGAAATTAGAGTAATAAGAAAGGATTATGGCATACTATAAGATTAATTGAACAATAATTTTACAACAAATTTGACAAGCATAGCTAGCTACCCTACCTTTTATACTATTCATGTACCAGCATATACTGTTTTGTCACTTAAAATCTAACAGCTGGATTCACCTCATCTATATGACTTGTGGTGCCCCCTAATTATAATGCTAATTAGCTATTTTTTTTGGTAATAAGTTAAGCATATTTTATTATCAAACTGCCCTATTGAAAATAAGACTAGTTGTACTTTGTGTTACAATTCAGACCCCACATGTCTTTTACCATTTTTCTCCATTTACATATATTTTTACTTTGTTTCTCTGGGAAATTAAATCTAGCACTGATGTCATACTAGATGGCTTTCCATATTCGGACCTCTGTCTTCTTCCTCCCACCAAAATTCTTGAGTTTCTTTCCATCCAAATGTGATAGTGAAATACTACATACACTGAGTAGAATAGTTTCCTCCGACCAGCTTCCCACCTGTTTTCCAAGCAAGCATCCGTGCAGCTATTCAAGAGTGTCTCGCTGAGATCGTACGACATGCCCACTCACTAACTATTGCCCAAACTTTTTTGTAAATGAGCTCTTCCAAAATATGTGTCCTCTTTCGTCAATTTGCCTCGTATCACCGTATAACCTGCATTTGAGCTCAATCCCCTCTATATATTATGCTATTTTTACCGTTTTGGGATTCTTTTTATGCATTAATATCCACATAACAAAGGAGTGCTTTGGGATATTAGTTCGGTTCTAGGCAAGCTTGTCCCATAGGACTTTACTTCTCCCCCATTAGCCATTGATATCCACTGTGCACCTGATAATTCTTGTTTGGAGACAACCGCCACTCCCAATATCCACGTAAACCAGGCTTGAATTGCTCTTTCACTTTATAAAGTTTTTTTCCAAGTACCAACAAGTGTCAAGTTTTGGAACATAGTCCTTCCATGCTTCATTCCTCAAAGAATGCCCATGCACCCAATTTACTCACAAGGTATCTTCCTTCTGTGCTATATGCCAAACATATTTAGCCATTAAGGCTTTGTTCCAATTTCTAATGTTTCTCAGTCCTACAACCCCATATTTCTTTGGTTGGCATACTAAATCCCAAGCTAAAAATGGTTGTCCGGATCGATTGCTATTACCACTTCACAGGAAGGTTCTCGCATAGTCTCAACCTCTTTGATGACTTGTTGTGGTAAAACAAATATGCTTGCCCAAAACCCTACTACACCCATCAAAACCGAATTGATGAGTTGAACTCGCCAACATATGAGAAGTGTCTCGCTCCCCATATCTTGATTTTAGTATTGATCTTTTCCACTAGCAATGAACATTCATTAGCAGTTATAGGGACCCCAAGATATCTAAATGGCAAGGCCCCTTCAACAAACTCACTCGTGAGCTATTATACTCTTTTTTCCCTCATCTTTAGCCCCCTAACCACAATTTGTGATTTTTCAGTGGCTTACACTAAGTCCTAACACCCCAGAGAATTTATCCAAGTATCCTGTAATTGTAGCCACCGATTTGGTATTTGCCTTTGAGAAGATAAGTAAATCATCGGCAAAGATTAAATGATTGAGTTTCATGCTTGCACATCTTGGGTGGTAGCTGAAATCATCATATTCACCAATTGACCCCAACATCCTAGACAAATACGCTTTGCAATCACAAATAACAATGGGGATATAGGATCCCCTTGTCTAATACCACGTGCACCCTCAAATCTATGAGACTTTTTCCATTAAAATGTAGGGAAAAGGAAGCACTTCTAACACATGCTATAATCCAATTGGTTACCTTTTGGGGAAAATGCAGTCCATATGGAGCCTCGTCCAAGAAGTCTCAAGTGGAGAGAATCATAAGCTTTTGGATGTCCACCTTGATCACACACCTTGGGATGGTTTTTTTCCCTGTTGTAGGCTCTAACAACTTCCCGGCGAGCATCACATTTTGCACAAGTAATCTCCCTTGATGAAAGCACACTCGGCTAGTTGAGATGATGGTTGGCGTAACCTCGCCGGTCTTTGGCATACTAATTTGGTGATACATTTGTAGATCACATTGCAACAAGCAATTGGTCTAAAGTCTTTTGCATGTCTTGGATTTTCCAACTTTGGGATTAGAACCACCCTAGTATTGTTCAAGTACTTTAGGCATCTTGCCCGTGCTGAAAAATTCCCTCATATCCTTACACACCGTAGGTCCAATCTCTTTCCAAGTGAACTAAAAAGCCACTAGAAAACCCATCAGTACCTGGTGATTTGGAGTTAGGAATGGAGAAGATAGTTGATTTAATATCTTCATCATTGAAACCCCTGCACATGTGTGTTTGCTGATCCAGTGATAATTTGTGGCCCCATTTGAAGATATCCTCATCACACGTCTACTTGTCTTCCCAGCAAAGCTTTATAGAATTCCAGCATGATTTGGTCAATTTGTTCTAGATCATCTACCATTTGGCCTTCACTATTTTGAAGTTGGTAGATACAATTCTCCATTTTTCTTTTTTTGACTAAAGTAAAGAAAAACTTGGAACATTGATCTCCCATGTTAGTCTAATTTACCTTGTTGTTTCATAAGCATTAATGAGTGCGATAGTGCTTGAATGTATCCCTCCCTTGTTTTTTCTTCTCTTGTAGTTGGGGGTTCATGGGCTCATTGTGCGGTTTCTCATGTATTTGGAGAAGTTGAACTCTAACCGCTTCCCTTTTGTGATGTACATTACCATACTTTCTTTTGTGATCAGTAGTGATTTTTGCATACTCTTCGGACACTCAGCCACTGAAGCATAGCGGACCTTGAGTACACCTTGGTTGTGGCAAGTGCTTGACAATAGAAGGGAATTCTTCATCCTTAGTCCACATCTCACGTAATTTAAACTCTATTTTTTATGGATAGTTAGCCCTATTTTTAGTCCGAGTAGGCAGTGATCCGACAAAGATTCTGCTATATATTCAACAATCAAATTTTCATATTCAATCAACCACTCTACATTGTGGAAGCATTTATCATTAGCTAATCTTGTATTTGGTACTTTGTGCTTTTACATTAACCCTTGTTTTCATCCCTAATTCATAATTATCCTCTAATGATATGAGATAAAGGTGGATAGATTTAGCTTAATTAATTGATTTGCTTAATAATGATCGAGAATATATAATCATAGGAGCAAGCATCTCGGGAATCATTTTCAGGTCCCTATGTTGAGTTAACCTTTCTAACAACCAAATAAATCTAATCATGTGAGATTGCGTACTATGTATTAATTATTGTTTAATTGACGTTAATTTATTGCTTTAATATTATTTTTGCTAATCACATGCATGCAAGAGAATGTAAAGTTTTCTCTCTTGCTGCTTTTTTTTTTCTAAGACAAGATAAAATCATTATGAGTATGTAATGCGGAAATATAATTTAAAATTGAAAATATAATATACATAGGATTTTAATATCAACAGTGACGTAAGAGTTTTTAAAGGTTGTTTTAAATATAAAAGATAATTGCATTTTAAGATGGTTAAACATTTACGAGTTATGACGTCATAAAAAAGGAAGGAAAAAAACTAGAATAAAGAAGAACAATGAGTAGAATTTTACAAAAGCGACATGCTCGTAAATAGCTTGGGGAGGGGGGAGGGAGAAGGGATAGAATGTGGCCGACAAAGAATTAATTATTATTGTTATTATTAGGAAAGTTGAAAAAAAAATTTAACGGCCAATAACCAACTTTAAAATGCCGTTGGCAAATGCCGCTTGCTTACTAATTGCAAATTTTTATACGCATATATTTTCAGGTCCGTATTATTATTTTAGAATCACAAAACTCTCCTAATTTTTTATTTATCCAACTATATGTTAATATATGTACAAAAATACATACTTTTAAATATGTAATTGACAGTTATGCCCATTGATACGGGGCAGAACTCAGAAGGAATCCTTCTGTCTAAAATAAATAAATAAATAAAAATCTCGGAGGAATGTGTACCCTTTTTATTTCCTGTGTGCAACGGCTGCGATGTCAAGGCGCTGGCTCTAAAGAGATCTGAGCCGTCGATGGGCAAATTACTGACCTTTTTGCTGGCTCTTACATTTCATTTTCACCTGTTGTTCCTGGAGATTCACTCAGTGATTTCTGTTTGCTGGTCAAGATTTCTCTCCTCAATGTCAAATGTTGACCTATTTCAACGTAAACTTGATTATTCTTGCATGGTCGAGCTGCTCCCGGGGCAGCAAAACACAAATATATATACTTTGCATGAACTTAGTAATTTTTTTTTATATGAACTTAGTAATTAATTATACTTAAATGAATTAGAGGTTAAATAAACTCTATATCATTGAATTATATTATTTTAATTACACGTCGATTTCTCATTATAATATTTAATTTTATCAAGCTTCCTTATATGTAGGCTTTGTTGCTCACTACAATATCTATGTCGTTGTATTATATTTTTTAATTAGTGATATTAATTAGAATTATGTGTTAAATTTTATAATTCGGAATACTAAATAAATGCAATAAACTTTGAAATAGAGGTAGAGAGAAACAGCCTTGACAATGAAATACAAAAAAAAAAAAAAAACAGATTAATGGGTAGCTTTATTCTTTTTGATGATGAAAATTTAGAAGAAATTTAAGCCAATACTTTCTTTAAAAGTTACGGTCCAGCGAAGCTTACAGCGGTTCATGATGCTTTCACTTCGTGCTTTCAACCCCTTACAATGTTGGCTCAAAGGTTCTCATGTTTTAATTTGAAAACTTTTTATAATTAGTTTGGTAAATATGTGTCAGAATCCCGAGATATTTTTTAATGAGGTTTTTTTTTTAATTTGAAGGATTTCCATCTTAAATGTTTACTGTATGAAAAAAATTATACCCTTAATTAAATTCAAACAAATCTTTTTTGTCCAACTGTTTTGTCAATAAAATTACCAATTATTGAAAAAACAACTTACTATCACGCATTAATTGGATAAGTCACATTTGCATTGACAATCACCTTTTTGAAAAAGCTTTTTATAAAAATTATGCATTTTCTCTACATTTACTCTATTAATCTGGTTCATTATATTTATCGTTTACCAATGTGTCAAAAGAATTTATTATTATTGAAAATACAAAATTTGTCACTTTTTTTCCGCCGTGTTGAATTATATTATAGCCTCTTAGGGTGCATATAGAGTCTTGTATCTGTATGGCCAAATTTAGAAATTAAAGTTGAATTTATTTTTTTATTTTTCAAAAAAAAAAAACCGAACCACGAGACAAGCGATGCATATCCAACCCGAGTTTTAATATATATATATATATATATATATATATATATATATATATATATACACCCTAAGCCTAAATTTAAACCTGACTAAAAATTACACTCATTTCAGTTCAATTACACTCAGTACTTGAAAAGGATATAATACTAGCACATTAGGAAGACATTGTCCATTAGCAAGATAAATATACTTCTTATAGTGGAAATTGTACTTCCTTGTAACGAGGATTGAGGAAAAAAATTGAAGTTCAAGGATACATTCATGAGGTAGACAAAGACAAGCACTTAGTGAAATTATTATCACCACTTTCTCAAGGCAATATTATTTCAAAAGCATCACATCGGAGATAAAATAAAATTAGATTATAATTAATTAGTCTAATCTTAATTATTATAGGCAAATCAGATTTCCTAAAGATTCTTTGATAATAAGTCTTTGTATCAATTAATTTTGAAGGTGACAAATGTACATATGAATGATAGAATAATCCCCTTGTTCTAAGTTGCCAAGTTTATGCAAAGTTTTCTTCGTTGGCCCTTACATCATTTGTCTATTTTCAGATTAATCATAATTAGTAAAACTCACTAGTGCTTAATTAGAAATTACTATGTTCTTAAGTTAAACTACCATATTTCCCTCGTATCAGCGCAATTTGGGAGTCTTTGTATCAGCACCTAGTGAAATTAATCCGATCATACTTCAAACCTTACAAAAACGGGTTATCGTTTTTTCTAATTAAACCTCTTTCGATCCCGTCAATCATGAGTACTGATAAGTTGAATTGAAACAAGAGAATCAGCCACAAAACTGCCAAAGAAGTGGCATTCCTCCCACCTATTTTCCGGCCGAGCAGTACCTTCATTGAATCACCGGCATTTCTTTCCAGCGTGAGAGAGAGAGAGAAGGGGGCTCCAATAGGCAACAGCTAGCTAGTACTTGTAGTAGTAGCGCCCGTAGGAATTTAGAAAATTTGTGGTACTAGTTTTGTGTCGGCAGGGTTGCAAAAAAAAAAAAAAAATTCCTGAAACAAAAAAATTAAAAAAAATCATCAGGAAACAAAATAAGTCTCTCATGAGTTATTAATTTTATTTGTTTCCTTATTTTCCCTCTTTTTGGCTGCCAAATTTGAGAGGATAGGGGGTCATGAGAAGAGGAGGAAGAAAATGAGGTAAGAATTTCACACCAAGTACCGTCAACAAATGCCTTATCATCACACTTAGCGAAAAGAAAGCTTATACTTTCACACGTAAGTCTTGTTTCAAAAAGAGTGACATAATAAAATATAATTTCTCACGTAGAAATTTCTATTCTAAAAATTAATCGGTGCGAATTTTATAATACAAATTCAATTTTAAATAATCTTTATATGTTTTATTTATAAGTATTTGGACTCACAATCGGAATTACTGATGAATTTAGAAAAGTATTTATCTTAAATGAAACTATCTCAATTGAGCTTCCCATAATATATGTCGAAAAAATATAATTACCCTACAAGCCGTCTTCCAAAAAAAAGAGTTAAATATAATCAATATATATATATATATAGTTCTCCCAAATTTGGGTTATTTTTTCCCCAATTTGGGTTCGTTTTACTGAAGTGTAATAGGAGTTGAGTAAGGATTGAACCCGAAATTTTATTTAAGACAAAAAGTGTTAAATTACTTGAATAAATATAAAGATAAAAATATTAAAATGTGGACTAAAGATATGTCCAAAAATTGAAATAAACATAGATTTGATATTGCGATAGACATTTTAATAATTTGTCTTTACTTTTCCATCAAACCGGTTAGTTTTGGAGGGCAGGCAAGAAAGTTTAAGAGTTATAAATGTAATGTTTCATTTTTGTTCGTGTCATATTGATTACTAAATTATACACAATTAAAAATTATATATATATATATTTTCCTTTTAACAAAACATTTGAACTACCCAACTCGTTTCTTTTCTCTTCTCTTCTTTTCTATCCCTTTTTCCTTACTTTCTTCCCATTATTTTTCTTTGAATCTATAAACTAATTTCCATTAAGTTTAATTTGATCTTATATTTTATCTAAATTAGAATATAAATTAAAAAAAAGAGATACATAATATATACATATTGGTAAAATATATATATAACCATTAAAAATATGAATTATTTTTTTCTATTATCGACGTCCTAAAAAATGGGAATACAAGAATACACTGAACCACATAAATAGATAGATTTGCTAAGCATGACCTCGATAATAAGTGTATAAATAATATATCGAGAAAGAGAGAGATAGAGTGAGAAAGGGATGAGACTAAAAAGAAAAGGAACACCCACTAGAGTAAAGTATTGATGATATAACTTTAGTGCTTTACTACACAAAAATGCAAGAAAGGAGTTAAATTTCAAAGACATCATCATAAGCAAAGAAGGAATGCATATAAGAAGTGCACAAATTAAAGGTAGATAGCTAAATTCCAACTTGCATGATCATGCATTACCTAATCAAGAATTACTTAGCATATATCATATTCCCCCTCTCAATTTGTGTTTGCCTTTACCCCCAAAAAATATGTATGTTGAAATGTACACCACATCCACATGTAGAGGGGGCACAAATAGATATCATGATATTTGCCATTAGTTAAGAATGGTTCATTCCCTACCTCTTTTTTATTTCTTTGGAAAATTCCACCTCCACTTATGCCTTTTTTTATAGTGGCTTGCCATGGAAAAGTAAAACCCATTTATATTGGATCCCAAAATCTCTTCAAAGGAAAGACTCGATATCCATTATTACAATATTTTTTATAATTGGTTTACATAAGAGCGGCTGATATCATTTTATCATATAAGTACGCACGTCCTGATTGTTTTGGACTGACTGAACTAAAAAGTAGATATATATAAAAAAAAAAGCTAGGATATATTGTAAAATTTATAGGTCTGAGCCAATAGTTAATTAGACTCGCAATAGAAGAACCTGTACTTTGACCCTAGGGTTTATGTGTATGAAATAAGCACCTCGATAGTTTTGGAAAAGCAATAGGAATGAATAGAGCTTCGAGGATTTGTGATGTTCTGTTTTTTCAGGCATAATAAGTAATGTAGAAGGGAATAAACAATATAAAATAATAAATTGGACTGTTTGTAGACTATATTTTTCTGTTTCTTCCGTGACTTTTGTAATTTTACAACTCTGTCTACTGTAGAAATATTCTTGTTTTGAAGAGGTAACTATACAAATATTCTTTTCAACAGCTTAAATATGTCACTTCACTCGCATAGGAGGCTACATATGTTCAAATTTTAATGGTGGTGACTGTAAAAAAAAAAATATATTTCAATAAATCTAATAGTGAGCTATTTATTTATTTGTCTATATAAACCACAGTAGTATAATATAATAAGCGATGACAAAATCAAACCTGGATTCATATATCCAAAACCTCAATCTTAACCACTAGGTTAAGACGTAATGGGCTATTTGTCCGAAGAAAAAAATTATATAATTCTTCAAGATATGTAACTAAACTATAGATAAAAGTTTTAAAAAATAAGTTTAATAAATGATTGATTTTATTAATAGTTGAATATATGAAGCAGAATACCAGAAGCGATGAATCAATTTGAGACCTAATTAATAAACTAAAAATAACAATAATATTAATATATAGTGGAAATGTAGATGGAATTACTGGACCCTCCATTCACATGGGAGTTCACATGGTGAAGTTAAAAGAAGCACAAATTAAAATTACATAATTAATTAATAGGGATTTATGATATTCATATATATGCAATTTAACTGAGCACTCAGACTACCCCTTTATAGTAATTTGTCTACTCTTAGCCAAATAACGTGCCCTTGAATAACCCCACACTTGAAGATGATGTGATTTTGATATTTTTCACCGTTTGCACGCCCAAACCCAATCAATTGCTTGTATGTATCCAACCCTAAGTTTAAACTTTGGATCTCTCTCTCCATTTTCGGTTTTGTAGGACAAAGATTGAAGTCCGAGCTTATTCAAATAATACAAGCCTTCTTATATGTCGTACTCTACTCGATCCATAATAATATAGACTTATTTTCATTCGTGGATACAACTTAACTTTTATGAGAAATTTTCGAACAATGTCTTGTCATCCTTCTCAACTGTTTTGATCTTTTAATCAACTATTTATCAAAAAATAAGAAAAACGGATATATTATTTTAAAGGATTTTTACAAAGTATAAAAATTATATACAAATTTTATATGCGAACGAATCGATAATTGATATGTAGATATTTAGAAATGGTTGGTACATCATACTTTGATGATGAAGGGACGAGACGATCTTTCCCTACAAATGTACACGATAAAACACATCTAAACAGGTCAATATGATTTGTAGGGTAGGGCTGTACAAGTATACAACTAGAAAGAAGGCAAATGAATCTAACAAAGTTGATGCCAAAAGAGATTTCTAAACGTTCCTATGTGAAATTCAACTTGGAATTCACAAATATGTACAATTTTTTCAAACTCGAACAAGATTTTATGAGCAATGTTAAGTTAATAGTGCTGATTGAGTTTTTCTATAAGATCGTCTATTTTTATAATGAATCATATTAGACTATTATTTCTAGTCATTACAAAATCTCTAAAAAGCCATCACCTAAGAAGTCATGTCATTGTATCCTATACTTGAAATGAGACATTCATACACGATAAATTTGTGAACGATGGAGGATCCAAGAATTTAGAAATGAATACTATATTATACAAAAGCTCTAAATCAACGACCCATATATATCCTATAATAAACTCGTTTATTTTTATTTTTTATTTTTAAAAAAAGGAACGGTGTGTTTTGGAAGTGGCCTATTGGCTCATTTGATAGAAAATTAGTAGCAATGTGAAGATCTAGACATCCATCCATATCTTGAGAATTGATGTTTTTGTTGAAAAGAGGAGGAAGAAGAAAATACAAGGGAAAGTGATGTAAACATCATTGTCCATTGACGAAATTTGATGGTCAATTGGGGGTGTCCCTGTTGAATGAGACGACTCCTTAACCACCTAATTATAAGGTTGTAGATTGCTCCTTCCGTTTATTTCATGTGATGTCACAGTTATTAACATATTTTTTTTTTTTAAAAAAAGGACATAATTTTTTTAAAAAGAAAAAGGTTATAAAGTTTGGATAAGAGCCATGCAATTCTTATACAAGAATCATTTCAATCCTTATGAGAACCCTTGTTGAGATTTCCTTTGCATTCTCATTGATGGAAAGGAAAAAAGAAATTCAGACATAATTTTTTGTAAGAAGGACGGTTCAAAATTAATTATATTTATATACATTTTTAAAAAATAAGTAATTAATTAAAAGTTTAACTAATAGTTGAAAGTTTAAAATCAGTTGAAACCAGTAGCTGACCTAATTACTGATATTTTGCATTTGTTTTTTTTTCCCTTGAAAATAATGCATAAATTTGTTAATTAAAAGTCATATGATAAAATAACAAAATAAATCCTTAAATAAGAAAATAATTTTTACACTTTTCAACGCTTTTATGTTCCTCTTTCATTTAATCCTTGTTTTATAATACAATCTTTGATAATAAGATCCATTTATTTATGATAATAGTAATTATATAAAATACAATCACATATTCAGAAATGGGTTTATTTATTTATTTGAACAATAAGTCTCATTATTTAAGAGCATTTTGTAAAACTTATGTTGCGAATTTCGAATCAATATACCTTCTGGCTTTTGTCTAATTATATTAAGGATTACATGAATCGCAAATTTAATAAAAGGTGAAATATACATCAATCATTTCAAAATGTATGTCTTTTTTTTTTATTTTTTATCTTCAACGGGTAGGGGTGTTATATTAATTTATTATCCACAAACAAGCACATGTCATTCGTTGCCAAATCATGAACAAGATTTGGCCCCCTTCCATCCATATCCTTTCGACGAACTCGATAGGGTGGAAGTGAGTGATTGCGTGAGCAACCGAATTACAACCCCTTCGAACAAAATTCCACGAAATAAAATCGAACGATAAACTTAAAACAAGAATTTCATAAATGAAAAAACCAAGAAGAGAGTTGGGTACGTCTTTCTTCTTAATCTTCGAAATGAGCGACTGGGAATCGCCTTCAAGAATGATTCATTGGAAACCCCTTGTCTGCAGCATGTCGGAGGGCAAAGATGCAAGCCCTCGCCTCTTCCAATTCGGCCTCGTAAAACTCCGGGTTTTGGTGCTGTAAGTCCCATTTATTTTCGATGTTATGCCTTTGTTTATTTATTTAATTAATTATAGAGGCCTTTTTTATCAATGAAAAATTCATTTTTTTATAAAGAAAATTAAGTAGAACAATTCTTTTAAAATGTCTCATTTTATTGCTAGGTTGTCGTAAGAAAGTAACTCACTGTATTTTAAAAATTACTCATGTCGATTGTAGGTCGATTTTTAGTAAATTTTAACGATAACGATACAAAGAAAACGCAATAGATGTCTCACATACTGTTTGATTTAACAAGTACAAGTTGATTTATTGGATATCAACGGATATGAAAAAAGAGGAACCCTAGACTAAATTGAAATGTCAAAATCAAATTCTCTTTCATTCTGTTTCAATTAGAGTACAATTTTTATGCAATGAAGGCACATGGTGAGGGGGAAAATGAGAGGTAGAAGGGCAACTTCCAAAAAAGGGGCAGTAAAGGAGGGGGGCTGAAACCTAGTCAAAAATCTCAAAGAAAGAGGGGCCCCAACCACACGGGAAATGACTTGCTGGGCTTGCCCAAGGACAAACAAATTTAATGAAAAAGAGAGGTAAACTAAAAGGGCAGGCTCCCACTAAAATACAACTTTGCCTACTTGCTTGGTACAATTGTGACTCCCTTTCTATTGATGGACACTTCACGTTATTGTGGGGTATTCCATGTTTTATACAGCATTCTTCCCCAAAAGAAGCTCAATAAAAAATAAAAAAAACTGTTGTTTTCTATCATAAATTTCGGCATTTTGATTTTGACGCTTGAAGTGGAAATTGTGCAATTTATAATTCTATATAATTCGATTTAGGGACGTTTAAATCGATGAAAACTTATTCAAAACCTTACATATATATCATCGATAATCTAGGGTTATGGCGCTGGCACCACTCATGGTTTTACTTTTTCACAAGTTCTATATCATATTCACGGGAGTACAACGGGAGCATGTACTCGCAACAGCCACATAAACATATGTAGATCAAAACTTCTCTATATGATAAATACACATGGACGAAATATATAACGGGGCTTTGGGGAATATTTACGCTAGTGTGTACAATATAATGAATATATGTTGCTGTTTTTCATGCTACTTCAAGATACTTGATCTATTATAGAAAAGGAGTACATGTTCCTTAGCCCTAAATTTGTGTTGCAAACTAGTTTTCCAATGTATAAATTTTAAAGTGGAAGAAATGAAGATCATGATTCACATTTCTGATTTCACAATTAGCAATAGAATAAAGGTTTAAATCCCACTTAGCACGTGGAGAGTTTATCCTCTACCATAGCCCAAAAGTTCAACCCTAAAAGCACCAAAAAAAGGGGGCGGGGGCACAAAATCATTTGTCAATGCAGTTGGATAAATCAAAGCACTAAGCTCATGTTTAATCAATCGAAATCAATTTTTGAGCACCCTTGCAAATATTCACAAGAAATTAGCAATCATCATCTGGGAATTATCTGCATAATTTCTCAGCCATCAGGCCAAAATCTAGAGGATGTAAATCAAAAGGTTCAAGTAAAAAGGAGCTACAGATTTACACCTATGCATAATTAAAGTTACCAAAATCATATTCCAGAAAAACAGCTCATATAACTCTTACCTCCAGCACTAGATGTTCCCGTCACTTTTTAATGCCCGGGCCAGCTGCCGTCTTCGAGCATCCACCTGCTCCACGATCATTCAATCGACCACCAAAAAGATGCAGTGGATATGAGCTGGTTTTCTTCAGTTTTCCAGGAATGTCTTTGCTGGAGTTGCCCTTCGGGGAGAGAGTCTTCTTGATTCGGTTCCGGTTGAGCAGCAACATACTACCTCTCTGTGGAGTGTGCAGTGCTCCTTCAACACAATCCCCAGCTTGAACACAACCCCAAGTTCTTGATGATGCTTCCTCACTGAAAGTTCTAAGCCTTGGGAAACTATTCCGCAACCGGGGAAAGGTGTGGTGCTCGGGAGAGTTTTCTCTCTCTAGTTTAGAACAGAGGGGACAAGGAGGATCACTTTTCTGAGACTTCGGGGTTGTCTGATCCAAGCATTCTGCATGGAAAACATGCCTACAGGAGAGAACTCCGGCTGTGGGCAGGTCTCCACTTCGAACAATACGCCTGGAACTCCAAGGAGATCTTTGTGAAAGTAATCGGTCACACAATCCACATTTGAATCCCTCACCAGTATTAGATGCTCGGGCTAGAAAATCAGCCTCATATTGCTCGGAAATTTCAGCCAGATCAATACTACTGCTGCCACTGCTCAAGCGGTGGGTGTCCTGCTGAGGAGTGGTGGTGGCATCATACTCGACAAATACAGCGGCTGGGCTTCCAGATGCTTCTCTGCTAAGAGCTTGGACAGGGAAGGATACAGGATGAATGGGTTTGGACATAAAAGAGCGGCGGCTAGGAAAGTTGCGAGGAGTTGAAAGGTGTATCTTTCCTGTGTGCTCAAACTCACTACCATCTGAACGAGATGAAGTTGAGCCCCCACCGTCTCGAACCATGGAAGTACCCTTCAAAAAGAACACATTTTCTTAATTAAAAATGCAATCAAGAAATTCTAATTATAGATAAAAAACATAAGCATAGAATAAGTACCTCCATCGTGGGTGTGAAGGGTAACGGTCCTGATATTTGACCTGAAGGTTTGATCAGGATAAACTAATATCAGAAAGGTGTTTCAAATGATTCGTATATATTGCCATAAAAAGAAAAAGAAACTCAGAAATGAATCGAAGTGTGAAACAATTAAAACCTTAGCATTCTGAGACCAAGTTTTATAAGCAGCTATCTGAGATACAATAGAAAATGCCCTCTACTGCCCCTCAATCCATGACACATCAACCGCCACTCTCTTCTAATATTACACCACACACATGCATGCACATACAGTCACACAGAAACAATGCACAAAAACTTTGGGGGAAACAGGGGGCACAGGGTTGGAGAACAGACAGGGAGATATAAAAAGCAGGTAGGAAAAGATTACAATCCATTCTTCCACATCACTCAGTAGGAAAAATTAACAAGAATGTCCAGTGCCGTGCTCATGAATCTAAGGAACACGGGAAACATAGTTTCACTTAGATTTCAACCAAAATAGAATCAACATTATAAAGCCAAATCCAGAACTTCCAATGAAACTCATGCAAATATAGAGCACTTCCAAGGAAACTCACATATCTTACTTTCAGGAAAGTAAATGCATTAGATTTGGTCTGTCAGTCACTCGCAAACTTCATGTTTTTTAATCTGCATGGGTATCACTGGCACAAGAAATGCATGCAAAAACCATCTGGGTAAGAGCAGCACAAAAAGTTCACTGAGAGAAGCACAGGGGTTACAGCAGAGCATTAGATAGGCTCTAATTTTCAGCTTCAAGAAACTGAACCACTATATATAAGCGGGTGTTTGGCCTAGATTTTAAAACTATTTTTGGATTCTAAAAACTGAAATTAAGCCAAACACTAATTTTTTAAAAATTAAAACTGTTTTTCAAAAGTGATTTTGGAAAAAAACTCCTCAAAAACAGAAACAGCAAAATTTCTGTTTCTAATTTCTGAAAAAGCTGCGTAAAAACCACAAAGAATCCAATTTTCTCTCTCTCCTTTTCTCTCTCCTCTTTCTTTTACGTTATTTTATCTATTCTATCACCTCTATCTCTCTCTCTCTTCTCTATCTTTATCTCTCTCCTCTCTCTCTTATTTTCATTGATCTCTATCTCTTACTCTAACAAATAAATAAATATTATCTTATACAAAAAATAAACATTAAATAATAATTATTATGAAAATTAAAAAAATCAAATTATACTATAATAAATAGTGTAAACAAAATTAGGCCAAATAACTTATTATTCAAAAATATTTTCATATAATTAGGCCAAACATTTCATAACTTCTTCAAAAACTACTTTTAGAAAAACTGTTTTTTAGAAACAAAAACAGTTTTCTATAAACCAGCCCAAACAACACCTAAGTATACTACATTATTACTCAAACATATCACTCCGCAATTTGGACCAAAAACATAAAAAAATGTTTGGAAATCGCCAAATTCGATCCCTAGATATCCACCAAGGGCTATAGCAGGGCCAAACTGGCTCAGCAAGCCCTTGGTATAGGTCCAATAAATTACAGTTTTCCGCATTTTTGAGCCAGGTCCAATCCTCGTAGGAGTCAGTTCCATTGAGCCCTGTTCACCTTTTTATTTAGGGGGAGGGGTTCTTTCTTTGCAGGTGTGTGTTTGAGTATATGCTCATGTGCACACAAGTATATTTGATTTGTCAATGTACACAGTAGCCACATAGCCGTCATTTTCTAAACCCTTCTCCCTCTCCACTACCAGCCTCTACCCTTCGCACCATTTTCCTAACTTGTTCGCTTGAGTTGAACTAATCCATTGTTCACTCTCTGCACCAAACTATCAAAAACTGAAGAAAATTATAATTTGCACAACACCAGCGTCAAAACATATGATATCGGGACTCTGTTTGTCTGTTGTACCTGTGTTGCATGCAACCCCGCACAGATAGGACATGAAAACGTGCTCGACACATATCCAAACTCTAAAGCAAGGGGTGAAAAAAATAGGAATATATGGTCTTTTTCCTTTTCCATTCATTATTTTTTTTATGATTCTTTAGTTTTTAATGGTGTGACAAGTGGACAAATTTGTAATAATTAAATATACTACACAGATTAAATTGAAATTGCAAATTCTGCATCTAAAATGATGAACCCTAATATCAGTGCACGACTTTGGATAGTGTCCCTATGTCTTAACTTTAGAGCTTCGAAGAATCCAACACTTGAATCTGTACACATGTTTGACACTCTATGCCTGAGTCCATGTAACATAGCTAATATTTAACACAAATGCCCTAAAACTCTTCACACCAATTTTGAGGACACCATTGTACAAGGAGACCATTAGTGGATATGGCATCGAAAATATCAAATATAAGCATAACCATAAAAGTTGGAAAGCCATATAGCTACACTTTTTACAAGACAAAGATACTTGAAGTGGATTCCCCTTGGCCTCAGCCCTGTACCCATAAGCTTCTAAGGGTCAATTAAGAGGTTAAAATCTTAAACAGATAAAAGGTGACTTCTTTCCTTTAGCTTGGCCTCCAATGCATGAAAAAGTGCCAATAGGACACCCAACTTGACAAAATAGTTTAAGTTGAGTGGTTTTTTTTTTTTTTTTTGGGGGCGGGGGTTCGTCAAGCCAGCAAAAGAATGATCATCAGTTTCAAAATATTGGACAAGCAGAAATCAAATGATACAACATAAAGTGGACCGTAATTAGTAGAACACGAGAGCTGACAAATAAGGGAATTTGCTTCAAAGAAAGAATACATACCTCTCTTGATAGACATTTCGTATTCATCAACATTGATTCCATGAATTGGTGGCGGTGTCCACGGTTGGACCAGAGACCTATCAGAAGGACTACTAAAATACAAAGCACCACCCTCAGATGCTGAGTACTGATGAGTTGGACAATAACCTCCTCTCATCCAGCTTCTGCTTTCTTTACTGTTAGATGATGTAGATCCAAATAACTGAATACTCTCAGTAGAACCATACTGTAACCCTTCAGATTGTAAGCGATAATCCCATTGTGGAGGAGGAGGTGAGAAGCTTGTATTAGTGCGCCAATATGGCTCATGACCCATAGGCCATTCACTGCTCGTTGCATTAGATCCATGTGGCCTAGCGGCCACACAACAAAAGGACCCCGTCTTAGCTATGTTGTGAAGACACCAGACAAGATCAAGCCCCTTTGCTTCAATATTTACCAACTTCACATATAAGAAGGTAAACAGTCATAATGTTCAACAACATCGATACATGACAATTCAATTAGTACTCTTCACAAGTCCAAAAATTCTCCACCAAGAAATATAGATGCTATTAAGACATTCACTCCCAGTCGCAACAATGGATAGACGAACACAGACTCCTCTTTCTATGTAGAAAATCACATCTAGAAGGTCCAAATTTTGCCAACTTTTCCTGCATCATAAATCAAAGTGCCAAAGCCTCAGAGTCTAAGTCATCCAGAAAAGGAAAAGAAAAAACATAGCAAGCTACTCATATCATCGAAATACTTAAAATGACAATTAAAGAGTGTCACTCATGTTCTGAAATCAGAATACCAAAGATTATTTTTATCCAGAGCCTCAAAAACCCTTATTTTGGGAAAGCTGGTTGGAGCATATAGATTCTTTTAGAAAAGAACAAAACCACGGTGACAATCCATTACATGTAAACATGAAAAAAATGAACAGAATCCTAGGGTTCTGGCCACAGAAGTGTAAATTTTTACTCCAGTCTCCAGCTCAGAGTTCTCACACTCTAACTGAAACACCCAGCAAGATTATCCATCTTAGGCATTTCACATTAAGCCAGGAACACACACAAGTTCCTAAAAATTTCCGACACTGAATTTTAAATCCAAACAAGTGCTCAATACTTCATACAAAGTACAAACATAGTTTGTCACAAAATGCTACAATCTACATCACTTTACAGTGAAAAGATCACCCATTTACTTTTGCAGCACTCCTATGAGTAGGAAACAGGTAAATTTTAAGAAGGACAAGGTGAACTCCGCCCTGGCGAAAAAGGACATTTAACATAAATTAATTCATAGAAAGGACATTATAACAAATGTAAGTTGAAAGAAGACAAGTGTGTCCAGTGAAGCAAAGTACAACTAGACTAGCACTAAAAGGTTCGAAGTAAGCTAATAAGAAACAACTCATATCCCTAGCTAAACCTAATCCCAAGTTGCCAACAGGTAACTTCAAAGTTTCTATCCATAGGAGCTTTTACCAAGTATAATTCTTCTACCATCTCAAAAATAATGATAACTTCCTTAAAAATTGACAATAAGTATGGCTTCTGCATAACCCAACAAATTTCTAATTGAGTTAAAAATATCCCATGCCAACTGGAGTTACATATTTCTAAGTGTGGTAGTGGTGATGTTTGAGATCTAAAAACTGTCACTGACCCCACTGTGGTTTAGCCTTCCTAAGCAAACTGTCATAAGCCACAACAGTAGTTTTAAACAAAAATAAGTTTGATGACTAGCATTGTCAAGGAACTTCGTGGTTGGCAAGCTATACTTCAGCCTCATCTCTAGTCCTCCTTATTTTACCCAACATAACTACACAAATTATAAAATCAAGCACTAGAGTTCATCTGAAACCAAAATTCAGTCTGTGCTGGGGAGCAGAACTAAAATTTCCCTTCACATTTGAGATTACGTATGAAATATAAAGAGCGGCTCAAACTTTCCTTCCCATCGACCTCATCTAGGCCTTCAGAATTCCATAAATCTTGAGCTCCACTATCTATGATACCCTAAAAGAAACGCTAATGAGCTAAGAAAACACTCACTTCAGCTAAGAAACCAGCCCAGCCAAGATTAAGAAGCGACACTCACTTCAACTAAGAAGCAGCATTCTAATTTTAGCTTCATGGAAAGTGAAATTAAGCAAAGAAGAGGAAGAAACGTCCTTTATTTAACTTCAATCTAAATTTTCTCAGGCGACAAATTCTATGTCACTAAACAAGAAGCGATTTTCCATTTGCGAGAACGTAACTACTCCATAAAGTAAGAGAGAGATTACCTCCAATAACATCTGACAAAGAGCCAATCAGTTGCCTTTGAGGGAGGAGAGAGAGAGGAAGCCATTGGAGAAACCGTCATCATCATCAAGAACTACAATCGAAGGAATTTGTTCTGCGCATTCTTCCAAAACCAAAAACCCTAATTCGTCGGGGACGGACAGGATTTAGTTCATTGGCATTTTTTATGCACAGTGCTCTCCCTCTCTCTCTCTCTGCTGTCTATTCCTCCGTAATTTGTATTCTCTCTCTGTCTCTCTCGGAGTCTCTTTCCTCTTTTGCTATACTTCGTCTTTTGATCATTTCTTTTTATTTTTAAAATGAAGATGACGCTCTCCTTTCGCTTTCCAGTTCAATTTCAATTGGAAATTCGGATCAAATAATACTTCTTCAATATCCATTTGGATGCAATGCTATATTGAAATGCAAACTAAAAAAATATTAAATGACAATAAAAAACACACACACAACATAATAATCGATTTCAAATAGTTTAAGATATAGTATCGTAAATCTCTTAACTAATGATTTAATTACCGTATTGTTCGTTTATTAGATTGTACAGCTAATCTCCAACCTCTATTCAAACTCTAACGTCATTTCAAATACAATAACAAAATGAATTTTGATTTTTGCAAATATAATGTGATGTAATTAGATAAAAAAATATATCTTTATTAGAAATTAAGCTAGAAACAATTGAATTTAATAAGTAGAACCATCTTTGTACTCTTAAAGGTCTATATAAGGATCTCGTCTTTTGTCCAATTAGCATAATACGTGTGGTTTAATATTAGCATGTTAGTATTATATTTCGAGCAACTACTAAATGCCAAATTGGAGATTTTCATTTGCTATGAGAGTATCTCAAATTTTATCAGCTGGAATAATTAAGAATCATAGTAAAATTTCAAGCAATGAATAAGGGATCACTTTCTATCAACAAACACATCAACCACAACAAAGTAGTCACAACCTTGCAAATATGAACGAACATCTTTTGGATATCAAATTGATGAATTTCCCATCTTCTACTACATATAGAAAGATTATCTATCCGATACAACTAGAGAATCATTCTGTCATTATCAGCCGACATAAAGGAAGTAAACAGTGGAATTACCGTAAACATGATTACAAGCTGATAATCTTCACCTAATCTGATTGACAAAGAAATCCAATCAACCCACTTTGTCCGCTAATTTTTGCTCTTTGCTGGTCTATTTTGCTCTTGAGCAGGCCCTTGAATGGCACTTCAGTGACTCTACTTTGCTCTCACTTCACCAGCTTTTTACTTACGAAGTTGGAAATCACATGTTTTGGCAGCCATATCCATTCTTCCACAGCCCCCCGGTCGTGGTGCACTTACCTAGACTTCTTGGTTGGGCCTTTATGGGGTTAGGAAAGGCAAGGCAGAAATGAACCTGTGAACTCAGACTCATAAGGTTGGAAGCTCACCAGTTATCTCCCACTTGATTGCCAGGAAATCTCAACTAATTTAGAGGGTAAGGTGTAGTTTATATGCATGGATATGTAGATTAGTTCTTCGCATATCATTTACAAGCAGTTCCATATATGTGAGGGTTTATAAAGAAAGCATTTGAGATTCGAGTCATGCTGCTATCAACACCTGAGAAGCCAGCTTCAGATATGTACCTCCCTGTTTCCCTTGTCAGATGACAACCATCAGCAAGCAGCTGCTGTAATGGGTCTAGAATGTTCTGCGTAAACCTAAGGGGTGTTCCCTCTGTGTTGTAAATCAGAAAAATCAAATTCAAGTTAGCATGACATAATCAAACACAACATTGCTTGAACAAAAATGATAATAAAGAAACTCTTAATCCAGAAGTTTGGTTCGGTACCCTTTGCCGCCACATGCTCCACAAACAAGTAAAGTCCACCTGGTCTGAGTACCCTTTTTACCTCTGTGGAAGGTGGGGGTGAAACGATTATCAAGCCGGTTCAGGAGGGGTCATACATATCTGTCTACGCATGAGGCATTGAATTTTTCAGTACATTTCTAGTTTCTAAATTTAAATGTTATATAAAATCTACTTACCAAAAGGAAAAAAGATTTTTGGAATTTCTCAAAAATAACCTCTTTACTTGTAGACACAAGGCCAATCTCCCTGGTAGGATTCAAACTAGGTGGTGGTGTTGTATTCCAAGTTTGTTCCTCTCCTAATCTAGCCAAGTATCAACTTACAACAAGACATGGCCCTTAGATCAGCCTGTATGAGATGACATGTTAGATTGGTCATCTAGATCCTAATACTGAAGGTTCATGTTTCAATTAGAGCACAATGCCATCTCCAGTAGCAAATCGCTCAACCTGAGTTAGCAAGTTTAGGCATATGATCCCCCTCTCCCTCCCCTTTTCAGAAAAAAAGGGGAAATAAAGGAGAAAAGAAAGAAGAAGAAGAAGAGGTTGGGTAGTTTTCTTGGGAGGACAAATTGGTCCATTACTACTTTAAGGTTAAAAGGAAACCATCTGTGCCATTACTTGATCAAGGCTCCCATTTGGTAAGGGGTATCAGATGACTCAGTTCAACTAAACCCAAATATTCCTAAAAAAACTAAAAAACTAAACCCAGATTGGCAAACTTGCCAACAGTGAGTCATTTTCAGCTTAGAAAGGCAACTTGAGAAGATGTTGTGCCTACAGAACTTATTCACCAATTTGTTCATACTTTTAAAAGGTCTACAGATAATCAGGGGGCAACGGGAAGTACCCCAACAGAAAGGCGCATACCTTGGAGAGTCCTATCAACATCTTTAACAGAACACAATACAAGTGTTCCAATGACAGCATCAACAGAAGCATCACCCAGGGGCAAACCCTCCCTACCTGGAGAAACAGGGCCTTTAACAAATCAGCAGCCACTAAACTGGAAAGCATTTGCTGACAGAAAAACATGAATTGGCTAACTTGCAAACGAAATATGAATAGAAGTCACAGATGAAATGATACTGGAAATAGCAATATCACCAAGTGGCTACATCGCCACTACTGTGGTCAGTATTACCAATTTCTTATCTTTCCATTCCATGTGTCCAGAATGGACAAGAAACATATGAATCATTTATCAAAATTCGCATTTTCTGAATGCAGGTTGACAGGTAATCTTCTTAAAAGAATAAAGGATATTTGGGGGCTTCTTTGTAACAGACTGAAAATAAAGTCAGCTCAACATCTCTGTATTTTGTCCTTGTTTGAACTTCGAACTAATAGGTAGATATTGTAGAGGAACTCATGTAATACAAATTGTGAAGGGAAGAAAAAGATGAGAAATACATCATCTACCATGAGTTACCATTTTCCTGGTCAAAACCAGCTATATAAACAATCCAGCCATCCAACAAACAAAAGTGAGGGGCAGAAAATTCCGGTTTCTAATCTTAGCTCATAAAACAGTGTCAGTAGCATTTGACCTTGACAAGTATAGCCTGCATGCTTCTGGATCTGCCACGAAAATTATCGTGATTGACAACATGGTTTACTACTTAATTAGGCTGGGTCTAATTTAGTTTTTAGTGGATCATGATATGTGGATCAGTTGGAGTGAGAATGAGAATATGAATGGCAGGAGATTCAAGTGTTCCCAACAACTATGTTGACGAGATTCTCATATCAAACAAAGTAAGCAGGTCTACCTAAAATGTAGCATGAATGTACAAATATACAATAACGATGCCAGCTAACTGATTCATACTATATAGAAGGAGATCTTCAACCAAAATTCAGTGGTTGATTCTAAGAGAGAAGCAAAGACAACACAACTTAAAAAGAAACATACAGCTTGTACAAACTCAAAATTTGCTGGTGAAAGGCCTGCAGCCTCTGCTGCTGTTCTGGCATACTTTTCCATCTTCCTGTTTGGATCAATGCCAAAGACGCGCATATCAGCATCAGTGATGTAATATTTGAGGTTAGGACCAGTCCCAATGCCTATCTCCAAAATTTCCTTGGCTTTTCCCCTCAACTTGCCAAACAGCTGAGACTTGTACCTTGCAATCTTAGCTCCAACAGAAAACACATTCAAATTCAGCGGAGAAAGTTGGCAGAAACCGAGCAACTTTGAAACAAATCCTTACAAGAAAAAGCCTTTTACAACGAGGGAGCAACTAACCTCCGCTTCATATGATTTCATGGAGTTGTTCATAACTGATGCATAGAACTCCTCGTACCAGTCTGCCCTAGGAGGGTGTACTCTTTGCAACATTTCCTGTACTCAACATTTCCAGTTTGACCTAAAGTTGTGAGTAATCACTACAAGCATGACCATTTCTTTTACACACAACAGCCAATATCTCCTAACAACGAGAGCCTAGTTGAGGTGGATAGAAACTTGAGATTACGCCCTCACAAGGACACATGCATATGAGATCCCGAAACCAACCAATTCCATTATGCTTCACATGCCAGATGAGTATGAAAGTTTCTAGCTTATGTTCAACCGCTCGAAGCTTGATCAAACTGAACTGTGAGATTTAGAAAATTGAAAGCCATGTTATTGTTACTTGAACATTTAAATGTCAGACCCTATTCATTGGAAATTTTGCAAATAACGTAGACTAAATTGTGAACAGCAAAATGTGCATGAATGTCAAAATGACATGTCTGACATGGTTGCCACTTACTTCAGGTGAAATGAAGAGTCCGATAAACACAAGTGGCTGAGAAATAACAGTTCCTAAACTGCCATCTTGTCAACATTCAAACATTTCCTTTGCCCATCCTTTGTTTTTTCTGTTTTTCCCCCTGGAAGTGATATTTGAATAAACTAGTAGCATTTGGAGTAACACCATGAAACTTGCAAGACCAAATTCAACTTTGGTGTGAATGATCATCCGCAAACTCCAACCAAATTCCAAAATTCCTTCAATTTTCTTTCTTCTTTCTGCCTAAATCTTTAAAATACCCATAAAGCTCTAATTTTCAATAACAAAACCCCAAAAGGAAAGAAGGGGGATGAAATTACCGTAGAAGAGTTCTGGGAAGACCCAGTCTCAGAAGCAAGGATGGAGAGAGAAGGGGTCAGCAAAGTACTCGCAATTGTTCCCAACAAATGTCTTCTCCCACATTTGCACAATCCTGAACCTTGCGAAACGAGGGGTCGGTTAGAGTTTTTCCCTGTTTGTTCCCGCAATAAACTAAACCCTTTTTGGCCATTGTTGCTACTTTTGTTACTATCCCCATTTGTACAAGATGATGATTTGTATCCAGCGCGGGAGTTTCTGCCTAGAGAGAGAAAATCACCGGGGATACTTGAGATGGGCAGTGGAGAGGAGAGAATCATTTTCTGCTTCTTGCTGGGGCTGGCAGGTCACAAATATCATAGTAAATAGATTTTTTGAAGGGGTGTTCAATATCTTGTACCTCTTTTCCTGTCTTGTGCATCTTTTGTAAGTTGTGGGCTAAATTATTTTTGAAAAAACCATAATTTGGGCAAAACTAACTCAGTTCAAATAAAATTTGAGTCAAAATTGTGTAGATCAAGAAGCAGTAACTAATGGATAACAATCTAAGGGTGGTTGTTGAACCAATTATATCTAATAAGGCTTTGTTTATTTGTTCTTTGTTCTTGGGCCAAATTGTTACCAAACACCGAATAAGGTTACTTGCATCCATCTAGTGGTTAATGACGGCCTAAGAGATGAACCCGATTAAAAGACGACATGAGAAGCGTTTTTTTAAGTTGTGCTTATTTGTAACGTTATATATCAAGGTATTGTCTTATATAAGTTTTGTATATTTCTCTTTGCTCCACTTAGAGCACTATGTGACTGTCTCAAGGAAATACAATGCAATCCGAAGAACATAAGCCCCAAGATTCAGGGGACTTCAATTGAACCCGACCAAAAAAGGCCACATTGGGAATGGACTCACTTCAATATTAGCATTCATCAATGAAGAAGTCAGTTCATTCTACTACAAAAACAAGACTAAACAACATCAAAATCAACGATATGAGAAGTTGAAATGAATCTCTACAAATGCCCAATGATAATAGTCTATCTTTAGTGAACTTCCTAAAACAAAAAAGATGATTTTGGTGAAAATTGTTTTCTTCTCAACTGAACATATACCCCTTAGGACTATGAGGGCAAGGGATATAACTGTTGGGACATCATTTGCAAGCTACTCCTCTTACACGATGCCTTATAAGCGGGCCGTCTGAGTCATAACTCATCTTGCAGTTGACACTCAGAGAAGCCAGCTTGAGAAATGTACCTCTCTGTCTCCCTTTTCACACGACAATCGGGGAGCTAGCTCGCTGTATAATGTGCCTAGAATGTTCTGTAAGAGCCTCAGGAGCGTTCTCTCTGTGTAGTAAACAAGAAATATCAAATTCAGCTCAGCAAGGCATAACCACGGACAAGATTGCTATTTGTTTTTCAAACAAAAAACTAAAGCTGACGAATTGAACAAGCTCGCGGATCAGTACCCTTTGATAGAGTGACACAGTCATTGTTTGCATTTTGCTTTCCTGGCTCTTCTACCATCAATCGTATCAAGTCAAGAAAGTGACATAGTCATTTGATCGAGCACTGTCGATTAGGCTACTACTGTGATCCCGAGCTGGAACATGATAAAACATCAGCGCGGTTGATTTCCGAAGTGATGAATGACAGTCAGAAACCACCTGGAGCAAAGAAAGTGCAATTTAAGAAAGAAAGAAACCACCTGCAGCATGTACAACTCAAAATTTGTGGGTGTGCAACCTGTAACCTCCGCTGCTGCTCTGGCACACTTCTCCATCTCCTGTTTGGATCGATGCCAATGACACACATACCATCAGTGACATAATATATGAGGTTCGGACCAGTCTTAGTGCCAATGTCCAAGACTTCTTTGGCTCGCTTCTTCCTCAATTGGCTAAAAAGGCGAGACTTGAAACTTGCATTCTGAGCAACAAACCCAACATATATACAGCATGCACATTGAGCTACCAAGAAGCAAGCACCAAGGATGAAGCAACTTTGGAAGAATTCACCACGAGAAGTAAGTCGATGCAGCCGCTAACCAACATGAGGGTCATATAATTTTGTGGGCTCATCCAAATCAATTACACAAATACGAAAAATCACTAAGAAGTGAATTATTAAATTTTGATATAATTGTTACACTACAAGTCACCTCATACTAGATTAAGGGTTGTTCAAATTGATAGGTATATCAACATATATTTTTATTTTCTATTCTTTTCGATTCATTTATGTGCATTTCTTCTCCTTTTTACTATAACAGTTCATTTTCATTTTAATTACAAAAGTTATTTTTAGTCATTTATATTCATTTCTGTTCATTTCAATTCGTTTCTACTTATTTTTTATATTTTTTGAGATTCAATTAGAGGGTATTTTTTTTTATAAAGTAGTTTTATTAATTTTAATTAAAAACAATTTCATTATAGGGTTCGATAAAAATAATGATGTTTCTCTCAAGCTAAGTCTATTATAATCGCACATAATTTCTAAAAATGTCGTGAAATTAATCAATCAAATTTTTAAATATTGTTTAATTTAGAAGATTGAAATTTAACCTTTATCCACATCCATATCTAGTTCCAAATTTTAAAAAGTAAGGGAAAATATAATTATTTAGATGTCACAAATGCACTTATATAGTTTGCTCAGAAAACAAAGGGCACGTAGCATAATTAATATTTTCAGCCACGCACAAACCATATGGTATGTCTATTAATTAAACTAGGGCTATACACTTGCGATATAAGGATGTGAGTTAAATTTTTAAATAAATTATTATATATATAATAATAATTTTTTTGAAATAACAATGATAAATTAATTGAATAAAAAAATAATAAATTAATATATTAGTTATTTTAATTTATTAATATATTAGACCATAAATTTGATAGAAGCAGCTAGGGAACAAAAAGTTAACTGGATCTAATCAAAACGATTTTCACTCGGCCAATTATAGATATACCATAAAAAGAACATGATTCATGCTCTAACCTTGAAATAGGGAGGGTCGTGATATATATCAACAACTACTCCAACCCTTATCAACACATTACAAAATGCTTTTAAATTTATTCTAAAGAAATATAATATCAGAATATTTATATGCACCTTAACGGAAAAATAGAGGGATTTTGTGGCCTAATATTTCTCTCTCTCTAAAAATTTATAATATAATACATGACACGTGAAACATCAAAAAATACAACATATGTAGAACTTTTTTCTTCCTTTTCAACTTATATATACGCTAATTAATATTCAAAAATTAAATTATTTTAAATAAACATATATCTAATAATAATAAATGGGTACTGAGAGCAACAATCAAAAGCTGGGATTGATCGACATGTACATCATCGCGTGTGGAAGCCACCGATCGTAGGTATGTTTAAGGTCAATGTTGACGCAGCTAAGCTTGGGGAGTGGGGTCATGGGTGGGCTCTGGTGGTGTGTGATAGCTGCGGTAATGTAGTCCTAGCGGGGTGCAGCAAGCGGCGGGTTTTCTAGGTCCGGAAATAGAAGAAGCTCGAGCTCTTCGGTTTGCAATTCAGGAAGTTATAAAGGGGGCTACAGGAAGGTCGTCTTTGAAGGAGATTGTTTGTCCCTCGTCGCGAAGCTTAACAGGAAGACTCCAGCTACTTCTAGTATTGGCTTGATTATCGATGATATTTTAAAGCTTTGTTTTTCGTTTGATTTTGTTTCTTTCGGGTTTGTTAAACGGGAGGGAAATCGTGTGGCACATCATTTAGCACATCTCCAACCCCTTGACCCATCCGTTCGGGTTTGGCATGGAGATGGCCCAGACCATATCTTGGATCCGACGGTGATGGATTTTGAGTTGTTTTTATCGTCTGATTAATACCATCACCCCTCCCCTTCACGCTTAAAAAAAAAATATATCAAAGAGATAAGAGTGAGTAACCTCCCCAGCTGTCTGAAAGGTCCAATGAAAGAGCAGGAGCTCCCTCCCTCCCATGGCTAAGGAAAATATATTTTTTTGCACAAACTTATGACAGAAATAGAATTTATTCTCTAGAAGGCACAACCACCTCGATTGCATACAATACAATCTCTTCAGGATAAACCCTACCCTTTTTCTTTTTTTTTTTCTTTATTTGGCCATGCTTTGATTCTCTCTCTCCCTCTCCCATGTCAACAACGTACATTTGTGATATGTTGACCGACCTCACTCTCGCTGGATTTTTCCTCCCTTTTTCTTTCCTTCTTTATAGGGTATGTATGGCCTTTATAAGTTTAAACTTAGCTTATGCATTCTATGCTTATCGAAAAATAACTTCACTATCATGTGCTTTACTAAAGATGGACGTACATGGATATTTCAAGAAAAACAAGATGTTGATCGCAAGTAAATATCTTAGAATGTATAAGATCATGTTAATTTGATCGTATATATCATATTATTAATGAAATAAATGTAGTGGCTATTGGCAAAAGTCGATTTGTTAATTTGATCCAAAGTTAAAAGAAGAAAACAACTGAGATTATATGTTACGATCCTTAAACACTATGAATTATTGAAGTATTTAAGGTCGATAGAAATGAGAGTGAGAGGGGAAGAGAAGTAGTTTAACTTAATTTAAACTTAATTTGGACGGTAGAATATTGGTGAATGGAAAGAGACAAAAGCAAGCACATTCACTACCTTCAAATTAGGGGATAATAAGCATGAGGAAAAAATGTTTAATAAGTTCAACGTTATTCACCGTTATTCTCCTTATTCACGTATCTTAATGAGGTGAATACGAACAATGTCCTCTCTACGTATTCTCTTTATTAATGTTTCATGTATTTCCCTCTAAGTTAATTTTTTTGATGAATTTGAATGACAACTAGTCTAGTATATTATCAACATGAAGTTAATTATCAATTAAATTGACGATGTGTTATTATAACCATATTCTTAAAAAATTAATTAATTATTTTGTAAATAATAACTCTGTAATAGATATTCTTTCTCTACTCTTTTTTTTGGGTAAAAACGAGGCTCAGAGTCCTCTTGCTCTATGACTCTTCTCTCTCGAACGTACACTCCAGGGTAGGAATTATTATGGTGTTGCTTAATTCAAAAAATTGCAATGAAATAAATAAGTAATAAATCAATTGTTAATAAAGTAATTTTTTATTTTTAATATCATTTATTTAATTCAACAAATTATAATTTTGGTGACATAAATTTATATGAAGTAGAGAAATGAGAAAGATTTACTCAAATAACACATCTAAAAATTTGATAACAATTCAAATTTATGGTTTGGAACTAAAAATAACCAAACACTTAATAAATTTTAAAATGCAAATATCCCATTTTCGAAAGCCTTTTTCCGCTATCACAAAATCTAAAATGGAAAAAGGGGAAAGGAAATTTCACCAGAATACTCCCTGGGAACATTCTGTAAACCCTATCCCCAAAAATATAAAATACATACTGCTTTACGAGGAAACTCAACTATTAGCCCCTCTTTTCATGGCTTCCATCCCTCTAACCACATATATGTATATATATATATATATATATATATTTCTTCCCTCCTTGTCCAGTCTCCACTATTGCAGACCTTTAAGAGAGAGAGAGAGAGAGAGAGAGAGAGAGAGAGAGAGAGATGTATCATCAAAGGTCTTACATGTATGTGCAAGGCGAAGTTGGTGCAGCCAAGGATGACTTGCCGGTGGATAATCTCTCTCTCTCTCTCTCTTTCTGAAGAAGCATACATCCATTGCTGGTGGCGGTGGTGGCGGTGGTTGTGGGTAATGTGGAAGAGAGAGAACTAGAAGGATATGCTATCCGGCAAGTCGTCCTTGGCTACATGAATCACCTTGTATTTACATGTTAGATCCGTGATGATTCCGGAAGGGCATATCAATGAGAGCATTTCAACCGCATATATATTCAACAACATCTCAAAGGTAAATCCATATATATTTTCTCTTTTTCCTCATTCTTGCATTCTTCTTCTTTTGTTCAACTCGATACACCAATGATGTTGGTTTTGATTCAACTATAGTAAAATTAAATTATCAAACACAATACGTGCTTGCAATTAATATACTCGAGTAAAATGTTCGTCTTATCTATCACTTTATGTGAATTAGTATGTAGCAAGTCGTTTTCAATTTACGATCTAACTAGATCTATCCTATATATATCTACATTTAAGGGTAGAATGTTCTACCTTCAATCGACTGTCATCTAGATGATCAGGCTCTCAAAATATAAATTTAGATTGGTCCAGTAAATTTGTTAATATATAATCTTCAAAACTTGACATTAGAAATTTCTGTTTAATCATTTTGTGCTTTTATACATGGAAATGAGTTTTAGATCTATATATATATTAGTAATGTTACACAACCACTGTCTTTTTGGATGGAACATTTTCATATATCTTTTGTATACATGCCTTACATTGAACAAAAAAAAGAAAGGAAATTAATTATTTTCCACAGAGAATATTTCTAAGTTTATTAGTTTGTTGTGATTTGATGCTCGACTATAATTGCATTACGTGATTTGTGTGTATATATATATTGGCCAGACAAAATCGCCAAATAGTCTTTTTTTTTTGGGGGGGATGGAGAATTTTAGAGCTTTAGGTCCATGCTATTCACAATCTGAACAATCTTTAAGCCCAAGCCTCGATCTTATAAGCATCCAAATAGAGCTTAGATGGCCTCATTATAAAGTTATACTCTCAGATGAAAATGTATCAATTATTAAAAAAAAAAAAAATAGAGACAATGAGAAAAACTAGCATAGCGTATCCAAAGTTGTACTAATTGATATAATAATTACAATATCAATCTATGCAATAGTTAAATTAAAATTCAGAGAGAAAAGAAAGCAAAATTGAGAGAGATAAGTCTTGTGGCTTGAAGACTTTGGTTTATGCAAGGAATGCAACGAGGTTGTCTATTGATTTCAAGGTCTTCTCGTAGAACAAATATGACTCGTACACCTTTGGTGTCCGCACGTAGAAGTCAAACTGAAAAATACCCAACAATAATAATACATACCATTAAATATTTAGTTCATTATACATTGGACATCAAGAAACTCTACAACATTCAATGCCTAATTATCCAAACACCAAATGCATCATCCCGATTTTGACTTAAAATGTGACTTGTAGCAAGTGAAGGAGTAAGATGTCTAGGTTGTCCTATGTTTGGGTTGAATTCAAATTGAATCATCCTATTCACCGATTTAAGAGGGTTCGCTTATTTTAAGAGGGTTAGGTCTAAGTTCATTGCTTGGTTCGATTACTCTAGTAAATTCAAGATAGTTTAGCTTACTGAATTCATATGTATAATGATCTTATGAATTGACTCGATTATCACCTATTAATGTTTATTTAGTTAAGGGAAAATTAAATTGGAAAAATAATGAAGGCCGCATAACCATTGGACCCAATCCAAACAAGAGAACAACTTCTGTCAAAGCTAAAGTCAACTAGAACCAGTCTAATCTATCCCAACTGAACTCCACTCACAAATTTGATGAGCTGAACCAAAATTCACCAATTGGAGAGAGAGAGAGAGAGGTTACCTCAGCCATGTTATCCACCAACTCATTAGCCGCATTGACATAATCCTTCTTAAAGCGGTCAGGAACCACAGCCAAAGCAGTCTTCATATCCTGCTTCAAATAAGCCTGTTTTAGCCTTATGTAGAATATGACATACCTCCAAGCCATGGTGTCCAACATATGCCTCAGCCCATGGAGCCCCTCCGCTGTGTTCCGGATCCTAGCAGCCGCATCCTCGGGCGACAGCCCGGGCTCGAAGAAGTGCTCCCACAAGAAGGACCGGGTCCCCCATTTGAACTCCTCAGCTTGGGCCTTCAGTGGCAGTGACCCGCTTACCAGGCCCCCTGCCCCTCCTAGCAATGTTGTTAGTAAGAACTTCCGGCGGAACGTCCCGTCTTTGTCATCGGAGGCATTCGGGCGGGTCGCCCGGGTCTGGTGGGAGCAATCCGGGCTCTTGAACTTGGTTTGGATCAAGGTGATTGTGGGATTCAGAATGGTTGTCATGGTTTGAAGGATAACATTAGCATATGCATGTGTTTTTGGGTGAATGAAGTGAACTGGTTTTTGGGTTTTGGATAAGGGGCGGTTTTTTTGGGCAGGTGTTTGTGCTGACCGTTGGTGGTTTACCCGTTGGTGTAATTTGGTCCTAGTGTTTTGCCAACGTGGCATGTGTTTATCCAAACCGTTCTTGGACTTTGAGCTGGAAATCATTTGATGTTGGACTTCCCCTCTTTGGGCTTGGACATGCAAATCAGATGATTTTCTCATCTTTAGATCCAAATGAGCATTTCAAAAAGCCCAAAATAAGGATTATATCACATTGTACTTTCAAATCATATGCTAATAAATGATTCGACGAAAAGGAAATTAACGAGCATTTCAAAAAGCCCAAAATAAGTGTTTTGCCAACGTGGCATGTGTTTATCCAAACCGTTCTTGGACTTTGAGCTGGAAACCATTTGATGTTGGACTTCCCCTCTTTGGGCTTGGACATGCAAATCAGATGATTTTCTCATCTTTAGATCCAAATGAGCATTTCAAAAAGCCCAAAATAAGGATTATATCACATTGTACTTTCAAATCATATGCTAATAAATGATTCGACGAAAAGGAAATTAACGAGTAAGTTTAGAGAAGAAAACAACAGGTTATAGTTTAGGGAACTACCTTGCTAGATAGCTCATAAACTACAATGAATTTTTAATAAACTAGATATTTGGTTTGGGCTAACAGATATTAGAGTTAGACTTGATTAGATCGGATTATTTTAGATTTGGGTATAATTTGGGTTGGGTCGGATAAACTTGGATGTACTATTAGATTGACTTAAAAGTTGGAGGTTAAAAGAGAAATAACATTGGATATGATCAAATGATTCAGGTTGTTCAAGTTGAATGATCATATAACAAGTGGACAATTGTTTAGGGGACAAACAAAAAAAAAAAAAGAAAAAGGAAGAAAAGGACCAAAAAAATCAGTGGTAAAGTTGGTCATTAATGGATTGAATTGACTAAAGTATAAAGTATAATTAAATTGAAAGCAAGACAACATTAGGGTTTGGACAAGAAGAAGAAAGGACAAAGGCATTAGTGTCATACACAATTACACATATGGATACATCATACATGATGTAGGTATTTTGAGCTAATATTAGCCACACCTTATAAGTAGGAAAATGAAAGTGCTGCATTAGTTGATGGATGTTAACTACATCTAGAAACTGTGAGTTTCAACCCATGAGCCATTGAGAGAATTGTCATCATCCTATACTTGACTTGGTGTCCCTCCACCAACTTGAACTTGTAAAATCTACATAGGATTGCTAGTGTCATCTTCATCTGCAAGTAAGCTGAGTCCTTCCCTAGACATATTCTTGGTCCAGCCTGAAATAGTACAATAAACGTCTTGCGTTAGTCATGTAAGTTTCAGACTCAGTATCCCGATGGATCTCTCTCACAACCGTATGGAAAAGGGTTCTTGAATGCGTGTACGTTTGGGGGTAGTTGCTATTTTGGAATATTCGAGAATAATCCTTGACTTTCTCCAATGCTATTTTACGTAAAATTTTCTAGTGCTTTTCTTCATTACAAACCAACTTAAAATAACATAGCCTTATATATTAATTAAATTCAAACAAGTACGAACGTAACTAATAGTCTAGTTGGTTCACTAAACTCACAAGCTATAGGCAAGGTTCAAATATTAATTAAAAGAAAGTTTACATGGTAGACTCTAATAAGCTATTGGAACTTACACAGTTAAAAAGACGTTCCCTTTAACTATTTACGTCGATAACACCTAGACTTGATACAAATCATAAAGTCATAACAAGCAAAAACTAATTTGATACAAATCATAAAGTCATAACAAGCAAAAACTAATTAAAATCAAAATCGAAGCTCTCCCTCATGCTTCAAATTTTGAGGGAGACAATTTCTGTTGTAAAGCAAATCAGTACAATAATTTGAAGAATACCTGAAAAGCAGTAAATTTGAAGGGGGAAGCATTTTGGAAGAGGCCATCTTTGAGCCACCTATGAGGGTTGAAGGAGGCAGCATCAGGGCCCCAGTTATACTCCATTCTTCCCATGGAGTATGGGACATAAGTCACCATCCCTCCTCCTTTCACTTTGGTTCCATCTGGCAATATGTCATCCTTCAATACCCCCTTTGGGTCCTGCCCAAAAAAAAAAAAAACAAAAACAAAAAAAATGACCCCATTTTTATTTACTTATTCTTATCTTCTTATATTGTGGCTATTTTTCCTTGTCCCATCCATGTGTTGGCTAATCTTGTCTTGTTTTAGTAACTAGATTAACTTCCCTTTTTCCTTTGTTTTTGTGATTGAGGGGATTTGATGGCACTTCTACCATTTATTGTACTAAAAGATAGAGCATGTAGAGAAAATATCTATGGCCTATCCAACTTTGTCTATCAGTTGATGATCTGTACCTCAGATATATTTGTATATGGCATATGACCATTTTAGTAATGTGTTTAGGGATACTTTATCGAGAAATATATAGTTTAATTGATATTATATAGATTGTTAATGAAAACTCGATCAAAAATCTAAACCGATGATCAAAAGTGCAAAAGTTTCTATACTCATCACTTGCTTTATGCAAATGCACTTTGATTAACTGACACATACGAAAACGCTTACCTGAGGAACAGCTGGATAAAGTCTGAGAGTCTCAGTGACAACAGCATGCAAGTAATACAGCTTTGCCAAGGCATCATAGGTAAGAAGTTGTGCAAATTGTGACAACCTTTGGTTAAAAGAAACAGGGTCCTCTGTATCACATTCAACCAAGGACACATTCTCTTCAATGGCTCTCTCCTTCTCGAGGCTCTTGAGCTCCAAGTGGAGCTCCTCTGCAACGTGGGGATGTGTCATTATCATGTATATTGCCCATGACAGGGTTGTTGCTGTTGTGTCTCGGCCCGCTATCACAAAGTTCAACACAACATCTCTGAGGCTCTTCTCTGTTGTGTTGCTCTCTGGATCCTCTCCCAGCTCTATGAACCTTGTCAATATGTCGTTCTTCATCTGAAAGTTTTCAGAATGTACATATCAGTAATGAATATTTCAATGCTGTTCAATTATGAATGTAAGCTTCTCTTTTAGCCTAACTAACTAACTGCAAAAGTTTAGGGCCTGTAAAAGTTTGTTTCACCCGATGACATGAATTTGTTCGACTGGAAAATTTGGATATGGTCATGAATTTTTCATTTGAATTTCAAATTCTGACACAAGATATGCAAATAACCAAATATATGATGAAATATTCATCAAAAATCGATATTATTCTATTTAAATTTGACCTGAACCCGAAATTTTTGTCACTCTACTATAAAAGATAGTTGTTTGCTGTTACCTTGATGTTGTTGCATTCCTTTTTAGCCTCTTCCAGTTCTGCCTTTCTTCTTCGGATGACAGAGTATGTGAAATCGTCAATGATTTTAATGCTTTGACTAAGTAAAGCCTCTGATCCCACATTGAGAAACTTCTTGATCCTCCACAAGGGATCAATAAACCTAAGGGTGACAATGATATTGGCCGTGTCAAATGCCCGTGCAAAGGAGTTCTCTGGTAGGTCTGGGGCTAATGTTCCAATTTCTACCCCAAAACCAACCTTGCATATCGAGTCCAGCGTCAACCTCATCAACAATTCCTACAAATAATAAACAAAGGAGCAATGTTGAGAATTCACTCACACATGCACAAAATTTTGAAAGAAAAACCTTGAAATTTGTGAGTATATTGATATAAGTTGTCGGAAATACTTCTTAGATAACTCAAGTATAAGAACATTAGTCGTTATTTATCATAAAAGTAAAACCTCTGATACCTTAATGTTACCTCGATATTTAGAATGTTTGTGAAAATTTTTGCACTGAAAATTGCTTCAAAATTAATTTTTGTTAATATCGACTAGCATGCACTCTATTTATTTTAATACACAACTTCTCTCAAACTTTTTTTTTTTTGTTATTTACGAAAACTTAAAATTGCATAACCCTAATCCATACAGGCTGAATGTTTACCTGCATATCAATTGCTGAATTCTCAAAAGATGCCATGCTTAGGATGGAAGAGAGCTTCAAGGTATACTCTCTAAAAACCACAGTGCTAAAGTCCCTCAAGTTCTTGGATGCAAATTCAAAACTTGCAGTTTTCCTCTGTCTCCTCCAACTTTCTCCATCTGCATTGAAAATGCCATCTCCAAGCAAAACTTCCATGTATGAATGGTAAACTTCTCCCTTTAACCATTGTCACAAATCCAAAACAAGTTAGTTAGAGAATAAAACATGCATGGAGAAATAATGAGAAAAATCAAATTCTTATAGCACTTCTAACAAGTTTAAACAACAACTGCGTACAATTATACTTCCTCCGTCCGATACAGAATATCTTCCCTTCTTTTTTTCCATACTTAATTTAAGAAATGCGGATGAATCCACCTTCAATTTTAAAGATAATATACAAATAATACCCTTAATATTTTTAATTTGTAAATGCATTTTTAATGCCATTTCTTCCAAAAATATATTTAAAATAAGGGTAATTTTTAAAAAATCATTTTAAACCGAAAAATGGAACATTATTTTTGGAACAACCGAATAATTAGATGGCCAAGAAAAAGTAATTGATTTATGGCATCAATATTGATTGAAAAGTAATTATTGACCACAAATTGCTTAACTAAGCGAACTTTATTAAAATTGAATTGGACTCGAATATTGTATATGTAATTAGTATTATTTGTAAAAGTATCGATCTTTTCCTACTCTTTTTGGGGGCATCACATCAGGGTAAAATTGAATTGGACTCGAATATTGTATATATTGCCAAAAACGACTATAGTTTTGATAAGTGAAATTGTTAAGAATTATATTACCTTGGGATAATTGGGAAAATTGGTTTTAAGGACATGCTCAACATTAGCAGGATCAGCAATGTAGGTGTAAGTAGTGAAGGGCATGGGCACAACAACAGTCTTGCACTTGGAGAGATACTCTACAAGCCAATCATGCATTCTATCATAATTCATTAGCTGCTCAAAAGCTGCCCCAACTAGAGGCCATGTCTTTGGTCCCACCTTCTTCCTTTGGCTCCATCTGTGGACTAAAATCCATGACAACCCCATCAAGAGACCCACTATTATCATTCCCATTTTGGGAATTAAACAAGAAATTATGGGCAAGCTAAGTAAATTTTTTTTTCAACACAAAGGAATAATATGAAGAAAATAAAAAGTTTTTCTTTCTCCATACATAGCAAGCTAAGGAAGGGTATATAGGTGCCATGGATAAGAGTTTGGTGGATCAAAAGCCAATGAGTTAGTTTAAATATCTCCAACAATCTTTACATGTTCTTGGGAGTGACGGCTCATGTGTTTTGCATCCTCGACCTAATCTCTCCAAATTCATCGTAACACTCATTTATTGCAAAGTGGTTAGGGTTTAGGAATCATAATCTTAAGTACAAAATATTACGATTAGAAATTTTTTTTTCTCATAAACACTATTACGTTTTTTTAGTGGATATATCAGGGTAAAAGTTTTTTCAATGCCAGCAATTTAAGTAATCTTAATTATCCATCATCATAATATTAATATTATCTTGTGAACCAAGTGAAGTGTTTGATTTGGCTTTCTTCAAATGTCCTATGATATGATCCTGGGAATATAAAGAATAAAATGGTAGGGTCAAAGAGACAAAGATGTGGAACAGATTCTTGGAGCTGTTCTGCACTTGCTCATATGCCTTGACTTAAGTTTGTTAATTTTGGCCTAAATAATTGATGTTTACTTCTAATTCCATACATAGTTTTTTCCTCTTTTCCTTTTTCTGGGGGAGGGATTGCAAATTATGAGCCAAGTTCATTTAGAGGTCATGTTTAAACCTTCAACCTCAGTGATTAGAACGGTTATCAAATTTGTAAAATATATGTCAATTTGCTTAACACTTGAATAAGTCGTTCACATACTATCGAATATGTAATAAAGAATAAATAACCCAAGACAAATATTTATTCATCTTTCCGAGTTCTCTAATCTACTTAATAATCATCCATAAAAACAAAATTAATTTCATAATTTTGTCAAAAGAGAGGCGGGAGGAATGACACTTATTGGTGATGATGACTGGTTCAAAAGGAATTAGGAATTGGCGGCTGGCTCGAACTTATCCTCTCTTTATTTTTATTTTTCTTTGTTGGTGTTGTGTGGGTGTGATTTGGCAAATATCTCAACCCATGGCCGTGTCTTTTTCATTCCCATGCACATGCAATGAACCAAACTCCTTGGAGCGAAAGTGTCATCATCCAAAAACTCCACTTCCCTAATCTTTAACTTGTTACTTCACCAATCTATTACATGTGTAATTATGTGTCATATTATCCAACCCAAATCAATGTCAATTAATCTACTTTATGTAATTTGATTACTAATTTGCACTTAATTGATACCATATATATGTTTGATATTTATGTTGGTCAAATAGTGATCATCAATTGTTTTCTGTTAACGTCCATAACGTCCCAATTTGACTCGAGTAACAATCGTGTCCCATATGAAATAGTAATAGATTGAGAATTTAATGTAAATCAGTTTCAAATTCAGTCACATCATAAACTTGATCACCGTTTAACTCATTTCAAATCAATTTAGATACGAAATTATGACTCGTTTCATTTAGTTATAAGGCTCTAAAGAACTGTAAGAAGATATAAAGTTGTAAGTAATCGTAAGAAATTGTAAGGAAAGTTATGAGTTGTAAGCATCTGTTAGATAGTTATAAAGTTAGTTATAAAAAGGTGTGAGGACTCGTAAGCAATTGTAAGGAGTTATAAATAGTTATAAAGACATGTAAGCAATTATAATGAGTTGTAAGCAGTTATAAGGACTCGTAAAACTGTAAGGTAAAAAGCTAAATAGAACGGACACATATTCTCAAGTCCAATCCCTACCCTTCACAGGAAGCTATCATATGTAAATTTTTGCACTAGTCTCCTTCCAAACCCACAAAAATCAAATAAAGTATGTTATGTTTGACAACTAAAAGGCAAGTATTTTTGTACATTTCAAAAGTTGATCTAGCTTAAAACCAATAAAAATCTGAAACGTTAGATAGTCATCATCATCTTGAACTAGCCATGAAACTTTTTTGTTTTTTTTTTTGGAAGAAGTAGTTATATATATTATATCATGATCGGGATTTATATATCCAAATTATCATATTCATATATAATACTTTTTTAAAAAAAATACATCCTTTTTAAAAACAATTAGATTCGCTCCTCCGAATAATTGTGTCATGTCAATGAGTCCATAGACCCGAGTCTGCGGTATAATAATCAGACAAATTGTGATTAAGAATGTATGCCCTAAAAGTGTTTTCGTTAAAGTCAAAATCAAAAGTGGTCAAAGATAAAGTAAAATTAACAAGCGTGCAAAAATTAAATAGTGATATTATTCTTAATTATTAATGTGAAATGCCCCCGTCGAGCCTTTCCCTTTTTATTGGGTCAAAGCATATTACTTACGTACTATGTAATTAATCGCCCCGTTTGTCCACAAGAGAAAATTTAAAGTGGATAACGTGACTTGAGAATACATTAATGAACTTAAAAAGAATGACACTACTCATATTTTAATTTGATTAGAGTTTCATTTTCCCTTTTCCGCAGTGTAACTTATAAAATCTCTTTTAATAAAAATATGAAAAAATTGGGTTCATAAAGAAATTGAAAGAAAAAAAAATTAGAAGTATATTATATTAACGTTGGATACAAAAATAAAATTGAGATTTTAAGTCGTATGACGAAAATTCTACTGCCATATATACGTCGATATCTACATCTAAATATAGATAATGAACATTTTATTTTTAACTTTAAGAAAATTATGATTAAAATAGATTTTTCTAGAGCTCTCGTTAATAGAGTTAAAAATTTAAGATAATCCAATATATACGGATCAAGACCTCATTTGTATTATTATGGTCCCTTTATAAAGTCCATTCACAACTATATAAGCTCGCAAATTTGCCACCGTTTAATTTTACATCTAGAATATCTGAGACCTTTTAAAATCAAGTTTGAAACTTCTCTACTAAGAAAGGGACCTCAAATTTTGCATTTTCATGCAATAATTGATGGAATTTATAGTTTTATGTGGCCTAATCATTAACTTTTAAATTTCATTAATTCTCAAGTTTGAATTTAGGGGTATATATACTTTTTTCAAAAGTGAGTGAGTTGAATTTTATCAAATATGTCAATTAATGGTTGAAATTTTGAATGAACCTTATATTGTCCTATCTGTCATAATAGAAAAAAAAAACAAAAATAATAATCAATTTCAAACAATTTGATATTTGTAATTCGGTCTTGATTGAGGTGTCAAGTTTGTTTGAATCCAATTTTTTTTATGGGTGATAAAAAAATTATGTATTTGGATAATTAAACTTTTTGGGGATAAAAAAGAAAAGTATGAAAAAGACCAGTGTGTAGGTTTCGTAATAGATAATTTGCCACATTGCAAAAGACAAAGTAAATAAAATAACAAATGCATAGCATACACACACGTGGATAGCCAAAAATGATTTTTTTTTAAAAAAAAAATTAGCACTCCTTTCTTGTGAAAATAGTAATGAAATTAAACATATTTTAATTAACAAACAATAATTTTTTACAATTTCAAGGGCCTAACTAATCTATTTTTCACTTTTTTAAAAAACCCAAACTAATCTATTTCACATTGAATCCTCAAGCCAATAATTAATAAGAGGCTTATCACTAATTGACAACTAATTGTAAGATGGGTTCCCATAGTAGCCCAACCCAACAGCTGGGCATGATGAAAACGGGCCCAAATTCGGGTCAAACCCGGCATTGTTGCCCGTATTCATTTGGAACTGAAGGCTCGAATTATATGATGAGTTGTCCGTATCATCGTTCAGTAGGTGGGCAATCGGACCCAAATAGTCCAAATCCAACAAGTAGGTGAGAGAATGGGTCCTTGGGAACTTCAACTTTTGGTCTTGGTGGTGATCATTGTCACTACCAACTTCATTTGCTCCCCCATGCCTAATTGGGCCTCACTTGGCGAGGAAGATGAATCCTCTGATCTTTCCTCTGTCCTCACCACATGCCTCTTCTTGTATATCCTACATAGCACCCAATCGTCCAACTGCAATTTTTTTATTTTTTATTTTTTAAAAAAGTGAAACCGTTATATTTTGAAATTTTCAATATGATATAAGTGATAGTGAGACAGTTATTTTGAGTGTCGAGTCGGGAGCCTTACCCTCATCGAGCCGCGTTGCTTGACGGGTTGGTGCCTAGACTCGGTCAACCTGTACTCGTGCATGATCCAATCAGTCTTGACACCCTTAGGTGGTCTCCCCTTGTAGAAGACTAGAGCCTTCTTGATCCCTACATACTTGGCTCCACTATATATGGCCTTATCTGTCCCCGTCGCCTTCCAATAACCCGACACGGTCGCCCTGTTGGGTCGGATCCCATTCGGGTACTTCCGGTCTCGTGGGCTAAAGAAGTACCACTCCTTCTCCCCGAACTCTGTCTTATCTACACAATTCAAACACACCAAGGTTAATAAACAAACTATACACATATGCATCTGTAGACACCGAACTTTGTCTGATCATAAATCGGATAATTTTGAAAATGGTAGGAGACTAACCGGGTAATTCCCAAGGGTCAAACTTGTAAATATCAACTTCAGGGATGATTGAAACGGGGCAAGGCCTAGACATGGCTTGGTTCTTGAGGTAGTGCATGATCAGTTCTTCATCTGTTGGGTGGAATCTGAACCCAGGTGGGAGATTCTTTGAGCTCATCATCTTTCCCTCCATTGACTTTAGAGAGAGAGACAGAGAGAGAGACAGAGACAGAGAGATTTGGTAGGCTACTGTGGGTTAGGGGAGAGAAGAAATGGGAGTTTGAAAGGGGATAGAGAGGAGAGGAGGGGATTATAAGGGAGAGGATTATTGTCCTGTAGCGGGGAGTTTGCGTCATGTTGATTGGGGATGTGGGGTTGGCCATTTGACTTGCATACCTCGGATGATGAATGATGATCAAGGATCAAGATAATTACTTTGTGAAAAATTTGGATTATTTAATTATGTCTTCATTTATTATGTGAGGTTGGACCAACCAATATCTTTTTTGTGTTTTATATTCATGCTCAATAGGTCCACCTCAATCCTTGAGGTCATCAATTCCAATTCTTAATTACCATGTAATTATCTTGTTTAGTTTAGTGAGTGGGATGGGATAGGATAGGATAATTCTAGGAAGCCATGTGTATGGTCCATGGAGATTATTTTTTTACTACTTAAATCCCTCCTCATGGCTATCATTAGTTTGATACTTGTTTGGCAATCGACTGTTAGTGCATTAATAGTTAGATGCTAACTATTTATATTAAGCTGTTTGACTTAACTATTTACATTAAATGTTTAAAAAAGATAAATAAATCAGATAAAAAAATATATAACGAATAAAAAGACAAGATAATAACAAAAATATAATTTACTCACAATTTAGCCATGACCTAAAATTAGTATGTAAGAAGTGATGAATCGAATCTATCCTTTAGCCTTTAATATTAGCATTGTACTTTAATAATTTAAAAATAAGCATCTTGGACTTAAAAAAATGTACTAGATGACCTATTCCAAGAATTTCTCTTTCATGTTAGAGAATTTTTTTTAACAAAAAAAGGATTTGAAGGAATCAAGTATGTGCATGATTAGGTCATCTACAAGTCTACAAAAAAACTAACCATATTCTATGGTATGGTATTGGGTTTCACATTGGCACGTGTATGGGCCAAAAGGGAAAAGGGGATTACATCACCTAATTTCATATCATATCTTACTTTAGTGGTGAACTTTGGATTAAAGAGGAATGGATTATTTACATCGCTTATTATTATTATTATTATTATTATTATTATAGTTTATCCTATGCATTGATGATGAATGAATATGTGGACAAATTGTACTATTTCATCATTATCGTATTGATCCACCCAATTTTTAGAAAGTTTGCATATAATTGAGGTTACTTTTTTAGGTTGGATCAATATCAATATCAATAAGGATAATGTAAAGTTGAGTTTATGAAATATAAAATAAAAAAATAATTATGCAAAAAAGGTGTAATTTAGAATTAAGAAAATGATAATAGATGATTATTTTGGTATTGTAGTTAAAATTAATATTACTATTTGTTTTAAATTTATATATATATTTGAAAAATTAAAATTATGATCACAAGAATTATGTGCACAAGGACTACTAAAATAATATAAGTTGAAATTATTGACTGTACGAAGCAATACAAGGAGAGGACCAATTATGCTTTGGCTTCAAGCAATTTTTATAGTTTTTTAGGATATTTAATATTTTCAAACCTATTAATTGCTTTACTTTGTGGTTAGCTACCCTTCATGACTAGAGAACATGACCTTTAGAAATTATATGGTCCACTAGTTTTAATATGTTTCCCTTTGTAATTCGGTATGTTATATATAAAACGCAAGAAATGAATTATTTTATTATTATTAGTACTCAACAAAATATAATTTGTATTTATTTTTAAATTAGTTAATATACCAAAGGTGAAAAATAGTAATTAATATGATTGTTAGATATCACTATTACAAAGATAAGTAATTAAAAAAATTTAAAAAAATTAATTTTTACCTGTTAATAACAACAATAAACTTCTCCTATTCTCACTCGGTCTATATGACCCATAAGTATTTAATTAAACAAAATACTTGCATACATATATTTTATATTTTTTAACCATGTGATTATTTGTTATAATCCTTTTCACCTTATATGGAAGTAAATACATTTTTTTCATTTAAAACCAATTTTTTTAAAAAAAATTATTTCTCCATAAAGGCATTTCCTTCCTACCAAATGCACCCACGGTCAAATTTACACATGTTGCGACATTTCAGCAAAGACAATAAAATATTTATCCATAAACAAAATTGTTATTTATTTTTATTTTTTTGTTACTGTCAAATATTACTCGTCTATAACACGTGCCTCCCCATAAGAACCATTGATAATTAGGGATAAGCCTCAGTTAATTTTTAAATTTATTTTCCAATTTTCTTATGGCTCTTATCCAGCCAAGTCATCCACGGGCCTTCTCATTGGCCAATTTGTTTATTACTATTTTCTGCTTATTCTATTAAAAAAAGGTATCAATAAAATAAATACTGTTAATATTTTCATCAGAGTGGCACGTGTGAAAAAGTGTGGTCCAACGGATTCGGATAAAGTCTACGACGTGGCAAGTGAAAAAAAATGTAAGAAGGGATATTCTGTGAATAATCAGCCATCGGTGCTTATTCACACATTCACACATATTACGCCGATTCCCTACCCTTTTTTTCTTTTTTTTTTTTTATATGTAGGTGACGAAATGTCTTATGAGAATTTTTTTCAAAATTGTAACTAAAACCTTTTATTTATTTATTTATTTATTTGCAGAAGAGGGGCTAGCCCTTGAAAAGAAATATTATTAATTTTTAATAAATTTTGGTTAAATGGCTCATACATTATTCGTAAATAGCATCTCCATTACATCCCTAACTGGAGATTGAAAAATGATAACATAAATTCATAATCAATCCTATATTTGCTACTCAATCTACAACTTAATTCGCCTCCCTACGAGTAGTGAGTAATCTTTATAATCCAATCGAGTTCTCAATTAGCAATCCGCATTGGGTTAAAATTGAGAAAACTGAGCCCCCAATCTTTCGACTTTCAGCATCCCAAGTAACTAGTATTGAACCCGGTTGTAGTTATATCCGATTAAGACCCAAACTACGAGCTATTCTTAGTCCCCTCCAAACCGCTTTTAATTCTACCATTACCGATGTACACCATCCATAATTTTTGGTGAAACCACCTATCCATTCCCCTTAATCTCCTCTAATAATTCGTCCTCCAAGCAGTAGGACCCGAATTGCCTTTAAAGGCTCCATCAGTATTAAGTACTACCCACCCTACAAGGGGAAATTCCCACCTTATCAACTCAACAGCTTTATAAGGCATAGTTTGTCATTGGTTTTCAATATCATTTCTCGTAGTTTTAACCACTTCACTAAACCTTAGTAAAAGGAATTCCTCTTTGTTTCTCGGTATAGCTTCTTTCACATCAAAACTATGAGAATTTCTCCATTTTCGAGAGATACCAAATGCTCGAAGGAATTTAGTCTCCCAATTAGGATCAAACTTATTATTCTCCAACTTGACTAAAATCCACTCCTTAAATGACAAATTTTCAAGGCCTACATCAAAGCCTTTTGAGTTAAGAAAATTCCGGATGGCCACGGCATAGGGATAGGTACGAACAATATGTTTGCATCTTCAACACCGACTCCACGGACTTTACAACTTGGATCATTCGTTAAGCCCCTCCTCTCGTCTATTGAAATTTGTCATTAATCGATCATGAAGGAGGAGCCAAAGGAACATCCGGACTCGTTGTGGGACTCTAGTTTTCCATATCCATTTCCATCGACCATTTTCCGAATCTTCTTGGTCATTCTGGATGATGTTAATAGCATAATTAATTGAAAACTTACCTTAAGAGGTGATCATCGAGTATAGCCGAGATGGTGCTTTCGCTAATAGTCGTTTATCCGCCCAACTATCCAGACTGTAATCTTGTTCGGCGGTCATTACCAATAGTTAAATTAGTTCCTTGATTGAGCATGGGAAGATGCTCAGCCAATCCCTTCCAAACGTGATGAAGGAAGGCGGCTGATAGATAGGTTTTGAAGATCCCGCCCCTACGGTATTTATTCCGAAAATCCGGGCCTAGGTCTATTCAGGCTCATTAAGAAATCGCCCGCCTAATTTCATTAAAAGTGCACTCTGTTAAGCTATCTCATTGATCTAAGGCCTAATCTTCCATTTTCCTTTGGCTTAATCACGGTATTCCATGCCACCAAATAGATTTTTTATCCGATGAAGAGCCACCCCACGTAAATCGCTCGGTTTTTCTGTCAATTTCATCACAAACAGTTATAGGAAGCCTTACTCGTTTGCATTGTGTAAGTTGGGATTGCACAAATCGTAGATTGAATTAGGATAGTTCTTCCCGTCAAGAAAAGACATTTAGATTTCCATCCCGATAATCTTTTATCAATTCTATCTACTAAATCCTAAAACAGAGCTTTTGTGATTCTTCCGTTGATGGTTGGAAGACCCGTGTATCTCCCCAAATCATTCGTTTGAGGCATTTGCAGGGAATTATATATCTTTATGGCCAAGGATGAATCACAATTCGGAGAAAAATAGACACTAGATTTCGCCACACCGATTTTTGCCCAAAAGCCATACAAAATCGTGAGAGTCATCTCGTTGATGATACTAGCTTGCTCCATACTTGCTTCCGCAAATAACACCACATTATCCGCAAAAAGAGACTTGAATTTTCGGTCCACTTCTACAGATAGGAAAGGGAGTCCAGTTACCCCGGATACTTCTTCACTGTCGGTGGTACAACCTTTCTATACAAGTCACAAACAGATATGGTGATAATGGGTCTCTTTTAGTAAGCCGAAAATTACCAGTGGGTTCACCATTCCGGAGCACATTCATAAAGCATGAGGTAACGCAAGACATAATGATGTCAATCATTAGTTGTGGTAGACACATTTCCAATAATGTTTCTCTAACGAGGGCCAACACGACTCGTCATATACTTTTTTAAGATCCAGTTTGATTGTCATCCAACCCTTGGAGCCCCTTTTTTTCCTCATAGAATACAACAATTTTTACATGACTATAATGTTGTCACTTATTTGTCTCTTGGGAACGAAACTCGCTTGAAATGGAGAAATTAGTGTAGGAAATGCTACCTTCGATCGGTTAACTATACACTTAGTGACTAACTTGTAGTTAACATTGCAAAGTCCAATATGCTTGGAATTGGGACACAACTTGAGGATTATTGACTTTTGGGATAAGAGAAAGAAAGGTTTCGTTTATCCCCTCTATCATTTGTTCACCTCGTAAAATACCTAATATTGTATCACATACATCACCACCAATTAATGACCAAAACTTTTGATAGAAATAGGCTTGAAATCCATCCAGTTCGGGGGCTTTTAAGAGGTGCCATGTTTTTACTACTTCATAGACTTCACTAGCCTCAAAAGGTTTTGCCGGTAGAGGCTTATTTGTCTCACCAATCACCGGGAAGAAGTTTGTTTGGAGCAAATGACATCCCTGTGAAGGATAAGGATCAAGAAAGAAGTTTGCAAAATATTCTACCACCATTTTTTTAATTCGGTTGGGTCAGTTACCCAGTTGTTATTATCATCCTTCGGTGCTTCAACTCTATTAAACCTCCTTCGGATGATAGTACTTGGTATGGTAGTACTTTGTATTAAGATCCCTATATCTAATGGCTTCGATACAAGCTTTTTGTAACCAAAGTAACTTGATTTGTTGCAGGACCTTATTTAGCTCTTGTCTCAATTTGATTTCCAAATTAATGAGGTGTTAGTGACATTGAACTTCCAGTTTACATTGAATACTACCTAACCGAGCCCACAAGGATCGTTTCTTTCGAAAAGATTCCTAAATACCTCTTTGTTCCATTGACAGAGATCAACCGCCAAATAATTAAGAGCTGGCACCGGAGGAGTGTTGGACTTCCAATCATTGTGCACAAAATTTCCAAATTGTTCATGGGTTGTCCAAACAATCCGAAACCGAAAAGGTTTAGTAGCAGTTGATTGCTTGAGTAAAACCTTTGAGGCTAATTAGAAGGGGAGTAATCCGAATGGCTCCGAGTTATGTGATGAACTCCTTCTTCTTAAAATCTGGTTCTCCATTGAATATTACGAGAGCTCTATCCAAATGTGCATATTTCCTAATTTCACTTTGTTTCCCCGACACCGGGTGAATTTAGGTCAAGAGAATCCCAAATCAATAAATTCGTTGTTCTCTATCTAGTTTTCAAATTTCACACATCTCCGGGCCATCTCTCCATTACCATGGTCTCGTTCCTCCAAACTAGTAGTCTCATTGAAATCTCTTGCGATCATCCAAGGCCCGGTGACGAGAGGAAGCGAAATCGGAGAGTTCTTCCCAAATAGCTTCTCTAAGGTGAACATGAGGACTAACATACACGACCGTGAAGAGCCAAATTGGGGAATCATGAATAATAACTTCAATTGTAATGAATTGATCGTGCATACGCAAAACATTGGCATTGATTTCATCTTGTTTCCGGAAGATCCAAATGCCACCTTGAAAACCGAGTAGCTTCGACTTGGATAAAATTTCCGACGTTAATTTGATTGCGGACTTGGTCAGCTCTATCCCTACTTATATGTGTTTCTAAGAGAACCAACAGTTTCGGCTAATGGATCCTAATAAGTTCCTTCAGGATGTTTCGAAAATTCACACTTCGGCTCCTCTAACATTGTAAATTAAGAACTTTACGTCTTTGGAGTTATCATGACCATGAGAACTCCTTATAGTAGCACTCGATTTTGATCCATAAAATGAACGGAAAAATAGAGAGCACCTAAAAAGTGTAACGCCCCCAACTCATAATCACCGGTTTTAGACTAAACAATCCGTTAGCCGATGATTAGTGCAGCAGAAAGGAAGCTCGGGGAGTCGTTACCGTCGCCCTTGTCCGCGGACAGAGCAAGGCTTAGTTTGATAATGTTAAGATTTTAGACATAAATTAGGGATAAGCAACTAACAAAAGGTACAACTCGAACTTATGAATATTTACAAACTATAGCAAACACCATGACATCTTGATCGACCAACAACGCTCCTAACCACTAAATCAACCAACGAGTCTCCCCGTGAGCCGTTACGTCCGATTATTCACATCCTGGTACTTCGAAAATTACCTAAAACAAAACAAGAAAATATTTTTGCACAGTGAGTCGAAACTTAATACACTCATTATTATGCAAGTAAAATATGAAATCTTTGGATTGAGCATGTGCATTTCAATTCATTTTATAAATGAGGGAGAGAGAATAACTTAAAATGATTGCTAATTGATTATCCGTGTGGTTACCCTTGCGATCATCGGGTTTTCCCTAAATGTGTACACACCCGGACCGATCGGGAAGTCTAGTTGGTGCGACGCAATTACGGTGTGCCGACTTTGAACAATGGTGAAGTATCAATGGGTGGGTCCACTTTTATATGGAAAATATTATTTGCAAATGATTCTTTGTTGGTTGTTAATGGCGACCATATCCGGCCTTGATTATTGAATGAAACTTGAAAGGTATAACCGATGAACGTACTCGATGGGATTGATGGTACCCTTACTTTTGTACAGGACCCAAACAAACTTTGATGATGGCCTTTAAATAGAGTTTTCAAAGTAACTATCAATAATAAGAATTATATTGCTTGTCCGAATAATGATATTTGACATGATTTATGCTTATGTACTTAATTTGTTTATGCATTACATTATTATGTTTTAAGCACTAAGTCTTTTATTCATGAATGTAAATAGTTTTTAATATGAATTATTTATAGAATTTAAACATACATTCTAACATCCTTAGCTTATTTAACTAATTTACAAGTTATTATTATCAATCTAAACATGCATTATTTACCATGTGATTACTAGTTTAGGCATTAATTTTATTAAGCATGTATCAGGATTTAGTCATTTAAACATGCATTGTTTTTCATGTCATTACTAGTTTATTTACTAACTTCATTAAGCATGTATCAGGAATTTAATTAGTCATTTAAGTTATAGCTATGCCAATATTTTGTTTATTATAAAACATGCACCTAATAACTAATTAATTTTTATTATATTTTTTTATGAACTATTATTGTTTACTCATGCATTAACATGCTACTAATTTTTACTTAACATGCATGTAAAAGTTTATTTGATTATCATAACTAATTTAAACCTGAATTCCTTTTTATAAATGAACTAATTAATATTTCATGTCATCTTTATTACTTAACAAAATTTATCCCAATTGATTCATGCAAAATTTAAACATTATAATTTCTGTAAAATTTTATCTAAATTATTTATTTTAAATGTTAAATTAAATTATTGTAATTTAGGGTTAGGGTTTTTACCTAAAGGAGTGAAGAGAGCCTAGGTTGGAGTGGTTGTTGGTGGGATCCGGTGGCGGCAGGCTGGTGCTCGGCGTTTGGCGGTGGTGCCCGGTGCTCGGTGGTGGCTCTTGGCTGAAGCGGCAGTGGCGGTGGGTGGTGGTGGTTGATTTTTGAGAAAGATGGATTTTAGGGCATAAAGGAGAGAGAGAGTGTGTGTGTGTGTGTGTGTGCGTGTATGCTTTGGGTGGCTGCGGTGGTGGTGCCGGGTGGTTGCGGTTGGCGTTTGCAGGTGGCGGCGATCCGGTCGTTGGTCGGTGATCGGGTGGTGGTCGGTCATGGGTGGTAGGAAAAGGAGAAGTTGTTTGGTGGCTTGGTGTGTTTGGAAGGTTTGGAGGGTGGTTATTTTTGGTGGTCCGGTGGGCGGTGCTAGGCCGGTGATGGGCGGTCGGTGATGCTAGAGGTGCTGGGCCGCCGAGGGTGATGCTTGCCGGAGCTTTATGGGGTGGCCGGAGGTGAGGGAGAGAATATAAGGATGAGAGGTGGTGATGGAAAGTTGGTGAATGAGGTGGTTTTGGAGGTGGTTTTTCGGCGATGGGGTGGCCGAAGGGATGGTCGGAAGGGTGCTTTTGGTTAAGTGTAATGTGGTGAAGGTTTCTGGTCGGTGAAGGCCGACTGAGGGAGTCGGTGGACGAGCGTGCGGGAGGAGAGAGACAGATTGCTTAAACCAATTTTTGGGCCAAAATTTATGATAATTAAGCCTATTTATACTAATTTTTGACCTTAATATGCATGGTCTTGCTGTCATTAGCTGTACTTTTTGTTGACAAATGTTAATGGTGCATGCCAAATTAGTGATTTGGCAAAAATTTGGCAATTTTTAAGGCTTGCTTAGTGTAATTGGGGTGTCAACCCTTTATTTGACCCCAAAATCCACCATAATCCATTATTATTTTTATTATTATTTTATTATCATTAATATTATCAGCTTTATTACTATTTATTATTATTTTTGTTATTTTTATTATAATTGTTTTTGTTATATTATTGCTAATATTAAGTTTATTATTTGCTCTTACCCTATCATTTAGTATTTGTGCTAGAATTAGGTTAATCTTATTAGTTAGGCTAGTTCTTAAGATTGATATTGGATGTTCATGTACTTAAAGTGTGCTAACTAGATATGTATGCATATGGGTGTATGTATATCTATATATATGTATATCTATAAAAATTGGATTTATATTAAATATTTATGATTGAAGGAATTGGGTATGAATTATGTGAACATAAGCATAAATAATATTTTGGGAGTTGATACTTTATGAATTATATAGTAAATATTAGCCATCCATCATCATCGTTCACGTCAGGGTCTTGAAAAAATAATTTTGATATAGGCATATATATATAATATGACATGAAAATACTTTGAAATTAAAATATAGGTGCTTATTATAAGTTGATGTATTATGTTAATATGTTATATTTAGGGACGGGTTGTTACAAAAGGGATGCAGAATCTTGAACCAAGGCTGGAGTTACTACTTCCAGGTGTGTCTTCTTCAATTAACTTCTTTACACTAGAGAAGTTATTAGCCATTTTCAACCTAGACAAAACAATCTGTCCAAGATCTTTGGGGACTACATGGAAGAGATGGGTCCGACCCATGTCAGTAGCCCGACTTCTTTCCGAAAAACTCACTCAGTCCACATCCGTCTAGGTGTTGCGAAAGTGGGGGAAATATGGGCTAACCGAAGGTCTGCGAATACGAGTTGAGGGAGATGAGGGATTGGGCTGGACTCCCTGGTGCTTAGAAAGACGAAGAGAGTAAGCCCCCAATGAGGATGATCACAGTGATAGAATAAGAGCATTGTTTCTGGGTAGGCTTTTGGAATGCTTGTAGGCTGCAACCCTTTCCTTGACTTTGAAGTTGGCTTGGATATTTTCTCCCTCATTAATCTCATTTCCGTAAACTTGAGCAGAATTTATTTGGTTAATATGCCCAGATGGACTTTGTCTCCTATTTTCCGCAATAATATTATGTCTGTTTTGTTCCTCTGATATATCCATTGAAAATTCCTGGTTTGGCAGGACTTCTTCCTCCGATGTCTCCCCACGTTCCTTATTGGCTAAGGCTCTAAATCTTGATCCGAGATTGACTTCCTAATTTTTTGTAGATTTTCTTGTAGTGTCCTCTTTGCCTTGTGCTTCCGTAACTGGTGTCACCACACCTTCTTCTGTTGAAGCTAGGTTGATCTCTGGACCAACTCGTCCATCCGGTTCTGTAACTCGGTTCAGTTCAGATTTGTCTCCCACTTGTGACCCCCTATCGATGGTTGCTTCGAAGTTTTCTGTCTAGCCGATTTCTTGACTAACATCCAGTTACCATAGTTTTCACTTACTTCGAGTCTGCCCAACTGATCATTATTAGGAATGTTGCTCTCCTTTTGAGCATTTGTATTTGCATTTTCAGCTTGAACTAAAGGGTAGTTGTCCTACTTGTGGCCTTGCTTACCGTAGTAGAAGCAAATCATTCGGAGCCTTTCGTATTGGATGCGCCAAATGTGACCATTTAATCGGAATTTAGATAGCAACAGTTTGGTTAGATCAACCTCAACACTTAGTTTGGTGTCTTATCCCCTTTCGATATTAGCCGTTGCGTTATTAATGCGAAAAATCTTCCCTATCTTGCTACCGATTTTATGGAGTAAAATTTTTTTATTAAAATACTCCACACCCAACTTCGAAATCCTCACTCAGGCTATGAGTTTTGTGATTTTGTCATATTTCGGTAAAAAAATTTGGGACCTATTCCCTAATCACTAGATAATTATCCCTAATCATCCAAGGGCCGCCAGTCATCACGTGTTCGTAATCATCCATATTGGTGAATCTAGTGACGTAATAATCGTGACCAATATCAATGAGAGAAATATCACCTTTGAGAGCCCATTTTTTGTAAGCGCTTTCTTTAAGTGCATGTAACCAATCCCTTTATCTAACATTTTGATGATGATTGCATTCTGCCAGGGTTCTCTTAGAATCTTCTTTTAGCCATTGTCAATAGTATTGTAGGGCAATTAGGATCATCCATTTCAGGCGTTTCATCATCTTCAGATACATAAAATGAGTCATTTAAACCCCAGATGGGATTATCTCTTATTTCCATGTTCAAGTTTAGATTATTTCTCTGGAGAGTGTCTCTGTAAGACCTCTTCTCATAGCGTTAGTTGCCTTCTACAGATGGAGTTTCCTGCACTTTGAGGGAACCCAACTCCATGTCATCAAATTCATCTTCATCATCAGCCATCAGATCTTGTTGAAGATTTCCATTAGTTCGTTTCATTTTCTTTGTAGATATATTAAGTTGATCAGACTCCTCTACAGAGCGTCCTTTCTGTACTTCCAAGCCCAAGGCTATACGCGATGAGTCTAGTTCCATGCTTACTTTATTAAGTCAATTCAAATTTTAACTGAAACCTGCAATATTCAAACAATCATTCTAAATACATTTATAATATAAATTAATATTTATATAATATAACGCAATCAGATACAACATATCACCAAAAAAAAAGGAGGTTTTAATAATTAAAAATACAATCATCCAATTAAAATATATTGGTGTGCTTTTAGTGTATATTTTGTTGGTGCAATTATACTTTCCATATTCAAATTTGAATGCTGTTAATAGACAACAAATACGTACTCTATTAATACAAAATCATATGACATTTACAAATATAATTTTCTGACAAAAATAAATTTAAAATATTAATATAAATATTTATTTTGAAAAATTTAATTGCAAATATACTTCCGTGCGGTTTTATACTTGCAACATCAATCCGACCATAAAATCATATTTTTTTAACTTCAATATGTATTTATCGAAAGTTGGCGAACTATAGAATAACTTCGTCGAATATATCTTTATGTGATATAATAGATATAAATTCTAACATGAAAGAAATATCATGTTGATCAAGTCATATGAAAAATATCAAAGATATACCATTTAATCAAATTAACAATTCTAATAAAACTTCCATATATATGTCAAAACAAAACTTTCATATACTCTTAAAAACTTACTATAATGATTTATGTAACAAAAATAAATGGCATATTTATCAATTACATTTCAAGTGACATAGTCTGTGCATATATAAGATATTGGATTGAACTTCTTTATAATCTCATATGGCTTAATATACCTACGACTTGATCTTTCTTTAACGTTGCACCGTCCGACCCCTTTTTCCGGGAATACTTTCGAAATACTTTATCTCCCACCACAAACTCTAATGGTCTCCTTCTTTTATTTGCATAACTCTTTTGTCGACTTTGGGCTGCCTTGATGTGTTCTTAAATCTTACTAACCATTTCGGTTGTTCCTTAGGCCAACTCGGGCCTATAGTCAATGCTTCATTCAACTCACTCCAACACAATGAGGTTCCGCATTTCCTTCAATATGGTGCTCCAAATAGGATGATTTTACCATTGACTTGATAAGCTGTGTTATAGGAGAAGTCTATCAAAGACAAATCGGTTTCCCGTTTTCCTTAAAAGTCGAATGGACATGCTCTTAGTATATCTTCTCATATTTGATTTACCTTTTTGACTTGCCCGTTTAGTTCCGGATGATACAAACTACTAAAATTCAATTTAGTCCCAAAATCTTGCCATAGAGCTTCCCAAAATTCACGTGAAACCTCTTGTTACTCTTTGATATAATGCTCTTCGTTATTCCATGTAACCTAGGAACTTCTTTAACGTATCACTCGTGTCGTATCTCTACATTCTATGTGTCATGTGTTGGTACAAAAATGCATAGATTTAGTAAATCGATTAACAATCGCCCATATAGCATTTTCTTTGAAGTAGTTAAGGGTAATCTCTCGACGGAGTCCATTGAAATTGAACATCTTTTCCGGATAGAAATCTCCAACGATCTCAACTTACCAACAGGACGTTGATGTCCCTTTTCACATCATACTTTCAAGGCTCGGCTTTAACCACTTGACAAATCAAGCCCTTATCTCGCATATTCTATGACGCCTTCGTTCATATTATTCCACCAAAATATTGTTTGAGTTCTATATACATTTTGTTCCTCCTGGATATACCAAGTATCGTGTATTGTGCGTTTTCTCAAGAATTTTCCTTTTCAATTCCTCTTTCTTCGAGTACACAAAGCGAAAGGTTTCATCCTCGTGTATTTCTTGCAACTAGGAGAAATTTTTCTTTTTAATATTTTTCCTAATCCTTTCCATAATGACATCATCGTTTTGGCCTAACTGAATTTCCTTCATTATAATAGGTCATACCTCTATCGCTGCTAGGAACCCATTCATTTGTCCATGCGAGACCGACTCAATACTTATATTGTGGAGATCTCATATAATGTAACGACCCGACCCTAAATCACATCATTTATTTTAAATCATATTATTTATTTTATTAATTACAAGATTTATATGATCGAGCGCGTGCACTTCAATTCGGTATCTTATATTTAAACTATTTTTATCTCGTGTGTTATGCAGCTAAGGCGACGAAGTGGCCCTAATAAGAATCTTATAATAAGATTATAATTTGTGAACATCGTCATTAAAACAAAATTAAAAGTAACAATAAAAGAAAACAAAATAAATAAAATAAATAAATAAAAATAAAATTTTTAGATTTTTTGAAAGAAAAATCTAGAAACGGATTTTTCTCGGAATTTTACACAAAAAAAAGAAGAGAAAAGCGGTTAAGACCCAAACAAATCGGGACTTCGGTCGTGCTTCCCTGCTTCCTCTCGCTTCCCCTGCCTCCCCCTGCCTCTGCTCGCCTCATCTGCCTTCCTGCTGCCGTCGCACAGTCCGGCCACGGACGCCACCAACGCCGGCCGAAGCCGGCGCTAGGCGCCGCCGGAAGGCGCCCATCTCACTCTCCCTCGCGCTATCGCTTTCTCTCCCTCGCGTGCTCTGTTTCTCATCCTCTGCTTCTCCTCTCTTGCTGGCGTCGCCCCTTCGGCCACCAGCACGACCGACACCGGCTAGAAGACCGGTGCCGGCCACCCTTTCCCTCTCACTCTCTCTCGCGCCCTCGCTTTCCCTCTCTTTTCCGCGCGCCTCGTTCCCTCGCTCTCCAGCCGCGGCACTTAACAGCTAGCCACCAGCCGCAGCGGCCGCCGGAGCCGGTCGCCGTCCCCCTGCTCAATGGTCGCCGGCGCAGCTCGCCACGCACCACCACCGCCCTGCTCTTGCTCTTGGCTTCCATCTCTACGAATTCGAAGGTAAAACCCTAAACCCTAAATTATCAAGTTCATTATTTATTTGAACAATTGTAATTGTAAATTGAAGTATATGATTAGAAATATGGTGGTGGAGTGAATTTAAGGATTAATTTGGGGAAAATCCGAATTGGTGTGAATAATCGAGTTGTGGCATTTTGATGGATTGGTTGTGTATGAATGAGAACGAATGTGATTCTCATGGGGAGATTATGAATTAGTGAATGAGTTTGGGAGATGTTTTATTATAGAATTGGGTAAATTAAGGGATTTGTTATATGTTGGAAATGGTTATATTGAGCAAACGAAGGGGAATGCGTGCTTAGAAGTTGAAATTCGGTAATGTGCAAGTGTACGGGCATGGAAAGTAATTGAGCATTAGGCATGCTTAATTGTGGTTGTGAATATGAAGTTTGTCGGGAGAACAATACTTATGACCTCAGGATGGTGTATGTACGAGTTTGAGCAATTCGGTAGATTATGGAACCTCCCCAAAGGAAGACATTTGATGGGTTAACTAATTACTTACCTATGGGTCTTGAATGTAATGAAGGGAGAAGTGAGGAATAAACTAGGAATAAGTGTTTGATTATGTATTTATATATACCATTTTCAACCCAAGTTAACTAATGAATTGAATTACATGAATGTCGTTGGCCATCCGATCAACCTAATCAACTTCTTAATATGCGTTGTAATCAACGTTCGAAATGGAATTAATGCAGTAAAGTTATGTAAGGAAACGTAGTTTAACCGATTACGTAATAAATACGGAAAATGAATGAATTGTTAAAGCTTATACAAATTCAAGCATTAAAACTCAAGAAAACATCATTAACCCTAGAAATCTATTTTAAACGTAACCGAGGCCACTTCGTTGCCGAATAGTCGGTGACTCAAATTTCTACAAAAAGGGAGAAACAAATATTCTCAATTCGGATACGTTCATTGCTCGTACCTTTCGAAAACTCACATGTTTCATCAAATCTCAACATTTCTCATATATGCAATTAATAATGAATCATTTACAAGGCAAGTTTTGCCACCTAATTAAGTGGTCCCCGCCCAATTATCAATTACCAAGGGCTTAGGGCCGCCAATTATACTCGCGCGGCGTCAACTCGGGTTATCGGTGGACCCGGGGTGACACTTGTTCAACGATCGTATCAATTATCAAGGGTTCCACTTTCGGATAATAATCGGCAAGCAAGTTTTACTTATATTCTCTCCCCGATTTCAAACTAAAATGAATTGAAATGCGCGCGCTCAATCAAAATATTCTTCAAGTTATTTTACGAGTGCAGGAATGTTCGTACTGAGTTTCGACTCATTCTGCGAAATATTTTATTGTTTTTGTTTTAGGAAAAAGCATTGGTGAACAATCAACCATTTACCAAGTCCGACGAAGGCAAACCCTAGCCAGCCACGTGGCATTTGCGAATCCGAAGGTACATAGACGCTCACGGTGATTTTTCCCTCAACCAGGGTCTAGGTATGACCTTGGGAATTACTGTACGTTGCATATTATTTTGTGGATTAAACAAAAGTCTAGGTTGTATAGATATTACGTTGCTAAACCAAGTATCCCGTGTTTTGGGATGACCTAGCTACTTGGGTAATAAGTAGTTACTCCTAACAAGTATCATTGGAAATATAACAGTGGATGCACAAATCGTACTTCATTTTATTTCAAATTATTAGCCTTGTCCTATTTTTAGGACGGCGGTAGCGCCTTCGATCGTTACCTTCCGCTGCGACCTTACGTAATAGTCCCTAATGAGGGGATTATTAAGTAATGGTGATTGGGGCGTTACATATAACCACGAGCTAAGTTGTCATTATTACATTCAAACTGTGTTTTGTCTCTCGTACTCCACGCATTTGCCACTATATTTGCTTTCACTAAGTGATATTATATTTGTAAGTCATAATCCTAAAGTAATTCCACTAGCAGCGTTGCCTCGGATTGATCTTCTTTTGGGTAAAAATGTACTTCAAACTCTAATGGTCAATATAAATCTTACATGTTCCCCCATACAAGTAATGTCTCCAAATATTTAAAGCAAAATAACAGGAGCCTACTCCAATTCATGAGCAGGATAAGTCTTTTCACATGGTTTGAGTTGTTGAGATACATAAGCTATGACCTTGTCGTCTTGTATTAATACGCATCCTAACCCGTTTTTAAACGGCTCACTATAGATGGTATACTTTTTATCTTTCATAAGTAAGGTAAGAATTTGGGTTGTGGATAACCTTTAGAGTGTCTCTTCACATTTATCCGACCATTTAAATTAGGTTGTTTTCTTTAGCAAAATTATTAGAGGTGACGTTGTTCTTGCAAGATCATGTAGAAACCCTTTGTAGTACCCTGTTAACTCAAGGAAACTCTTCACTTCGTACCATTGGTTGGTATGGGGTATTCGGTTACTACCTTTACTTTATGAGAGTTGACATTAATCCCTTCCTTAGGAACATTATGTCCTATAAATGTCACTTCTTCTAACCAACACTCACATGCTTGGCCATTTAGCATGCAATCGATGTTCTCTTAAGATCTCGTAGCACTGTTCACAACTTCTCGTCATATTCTCTCTTATCCTTAGAGTATATAAGAATATCATCAAGAACCACCACCACAAATTTATCTAGATAAGTTTCTCAAAATTTCTATTCATGAGGTCTATGAGTGCAATAGATACATTGGTAAATTCTCTATACATTGACGTAAATTCGTAGAGTCCACATTTAATTCTAAAGGCAATTATTGGAATATCTTCCTGTTTAATTCTAAGCTGGTAAAATATGCTAATTCCTTATATCCGATCAAACAAATCATCAATTCAGGGTAGTGGATACTTATTCTCGACAAACATCTTGTAGTAATCAGCTAACCCAAGAACACTCCTAATTTATGTAACATTAGTTGGTCTCGGATCATTCTCATTATCTGCGTTTACCTGATGGGGATCGACCTTGATCTCTTCTTTGGAAACAACATGCCTAAATATGTCTCTTCCTTTAGCCGAACTCACATCTTTGCGATTTGGTACGCATTTGATGTTTTCTCAAAGTTTGTAGCGCTATTCTCACATGCTCGACGTAATTTTCTCTTATCATCGGAGTATATAAGAATGTCGTCAATACTATTACCTCAATTTATATAGATAACGCCTAAAATTTCCATTTGTGAAATTCATGGATGCAGCAGTTGTATTGGCAAGTCCACATAGAATCACCTTAAATTCATAATGCCCATATCCGGTTCTAAACGCAGCTTTGGGAGTATCTTTCTATTTAATTTCAAGTTGATAAAACACATCAACCCCTTGAAGTTGATCAAGCAAATCTTTAATTCGGGGTAAAGGGTGCTTATTCTGGGGAGGGATTATCTTGTTTAGCTCCGTATAATCTATATAGAGTCTCCAAGTACCATTCTTCTCCTTCCCAAACAAGATCGAAGTCCTCCAAGTTGACACACTTGGCCTAATAAATTCTTTTTATAGTAATTCATCAGGCTGGCTTTCAACGTTTTGAGTTCCATTGGGGTCATCATATATGGCGCTTTGAAAATGAATTATGCGTCAAGAATTAGTTCAACCTCAAACTCAATCTCCCTTTGAGGAGGTAGACCATGTAAATTTCTAAGAAATGCATCCGAAAAATCACATGCTACAAGTGTAGTACTTGTATCTGTCTCTTCTTTTCTATCCTTAATAGCATAACATCAATACCTCATGTAGTTATTTCTTAATGATCAACTAACCTTCATGACTGAAGCTATGAAATACTCCTTGGTATCTTTTCCTTCCGACACACTTCTTTCTCCCTTTTGGCCCTTTTAAAATAATCTTACAACCTTTACAAGCTTTGTTCACTTCATATGTCACCAACCAATCGTAACGCCCCCAATCACCATTACTTAATAATCCCTTCATTAGGGACTATTACGTAAGGTCGCAGCGGAAGGTAACGATCGAAGACGTTACCGCCGTCCTAAAAATAGGACAAGGCTAAATAATTGAAATAAAATGAACTACAATTTGTGCATCCACTGTTATATTCCCAATGATCCTGTTAAGAGTAACTACTTACTACCCAAGTAGCTAAATCATCCCAAAATACGGTTTATCGATTTAGCAACATAATATTTATACAACCTATACTTTTGTCTAATCCACGGAATAATATACAACGTATAATAATTCCCAAGGTCATACCTAAACCCCGGTTGAGGGTAAAATCACTGTGAGCGTCTGTGTACCTTCGGTTTGCGGATGCCACGTGGCTGGCTAGGGTTTGCCTTTGTCGGACTTAGTAAGTGGTTGATGGTTCACCAATGCTTCTTCCTAAAACAAAAACAAGTAAAATATTTGGAAGAGTGAGTCGAAACTCGGTACGAACATTCTCGTACTCGTAAAATAACTTGAAGAATATTTTGATTGAGCACGCGCATTTCAATTCATTTTAGTTTGAAATCGGGGGAGAGAATATAAGTAAAACTTGCTTGCCAATTATTATCTGAAAGCGGAGCCCTTGGTAATTGATACGATCGTTGAGCAGGTGTCACCCCCGGCCGATCGATAACCCGAGTTGACGCGCGCGCGGTATAATTGGCGGGCCTAAGCCCTTGGTAATTGATAATTGGGCGGAGACCACTTAATTAGGTGGCAAAACTTACCTTGTAAATGATTCATTGTTATTTGTATATATGAGAAATGTTGAGATTTGATGAAACATGTGAATTTTCGAAAAGTACGAGCAATGAACATACTCGAACCGAGAATATTTGTTTCTCCCCTTTTGCGAAATTTGAGTCACCAGCTATTCGGCAACGAAGTGGCCTCGGTTACGTTTAAAATGGATTTCTAGGGTTAATAATGTTTTCTCAAGTTTTAATGCTTGAGTTTGTATAAGCTTTAACAATTTATTTCATTTCCTATATTCGTATGAAAATCGATTAAACTAATGTTTGTATTACTCAACTTTACTGCGTTGATTCCGTTTCAATTATTGAATATAATTTATATTAATTAAAGAAGTTGATTAGGCTAACTAAATACCCAATAATGTTGGTGTTATTCGATTTGCTAGCTGACTTGGATTGAAAATGGTGTACATATAAACACAACACTTATTTTTAATTCCTTCCTCACTTCTTCCTTCTCTCGCACTCAAAACCTATAGTTAAATAATTAATTAATCCATCAAATGCCCTTCCATCGGAAGGTTTCACGACTTTGTTGAATCGCCCAAAATTCATACATATACTATGTTAAGGTTATGAACGTTATTCTCTCAACAAACTTCATATTCACAACCACAATTAGGCATGCCTAATGCTCAATTACTTTCCATGTCCGTACACTTGCACATTACCGAATTTCAACCTCTACGCACGCATTCTCCTTTTGTTTGCTCAATATAACGATTGTTCAAAATGTAGCAATTCCACCAAATTGTTCAATTCCCGTACATACACCATGTTAAGATCATAAGCATTGTTCTCCCGACAAATTTCACATTCACAACCACTATTAGGTATGCTTAATGTTCAAATCTCCCTCACATGTCTACATTTACACATTGCTTAATTTCACTCTCTACATACACATTCTCATTCATTTGTTCAATATAACCATTTCCAACATATAATAAATTCATCAATTTACCCAATTCTATGATAAACATCTCCCAAACTCATTCACTAATTCATAATCTCCCCACGAGAATCACATTCGTTCTCATTCATACAATACACAACCAATCCATTGAGATGCCACAACTCGATTATTCACACCAATTCGAATTTTCCCAATTTAATCTTTGAATTCACTCCACAAATATATTTCTAATCATACTTCAATTTACAGCTACAATTGCTCAAAAAGATAATGAAATTGATAATTTAGGGTTTAGAGTTTTACCTTCGATTTAAAGAGGAGAAGTCGAAGAGGTCGAGCAGGGGTGGTGGTGGTCGGCAGCTGCACCGGCAACTACTCGGCAGAGGCGGCGATGACCTCCGGCGATCGCTGCGGCTGGTGGTTGGCCGTTAGGTGGCCGCGGCAGGGAAACCCCGCAGCGCCTAGCGGGAGGCAGAGAGGGACGGTGAGAGCGCGAGAGCGCGAGAAAGGGAGGAAGCGAGACGAGAGGGGACGGGGACGACCAGCGCCGGTTTCCCACCGGCGTCGCTCGCCGTGCTTGGCCGAAGAAGATGCAGCGAGGAAGAGGAAGCAAGGGAGGAAGAGAGGAGCGGGGAGGCAGGGGAGGAAGGGAGGGGCAGAGACGGGAAGAGTAGAGGAGGAAGGAGCAGGGAAATTGAAATTGCATTGCCCATTTAATTTGATCTTAACCGCCTCTTTTTTTTGTGTAAAATTCCGTAAAATTCCGTTTCTGGATTTTTCTTTCAAAAAAATCTGAAATTTTTATTTTTATTTTTATTTTTATTTATTTATTTTGTTTTCTTTTATTGTTACTTTTAATTTTATTTTAATAACGATGTTCATAAATTATAACTTTATTATGAGATTTTTATTAGGGCCACTTCGTCGCCTTAGCCGCATAACATACGGATAAAAATAGTTTAAATATAAGATATCGAATTGAAGTGCACGCGCTCAATTATATAAATAGTGTAATTAATAAAATAAATAATGTGATTTAAAATAAATAATGTGATTTAGGGTCGGGTTGTTACACAATCCATTCCTAACATTACCTCAATTCACACATATTAAATTGGATTAAATGTGCGAAAAGTAACTTCCCACATATGACCTTGGCACATGCCGATAAAGAATTGAGTCTTTTACCACTTGTTCATTTGACAACTCGATTTGGTACTCTATTCGGCCTTATGATCATCTGAATTTAAGTGAAAGGCAACTAAGACTAATTATAAATGAATGGGTGGCGGATGAATCAAATAAAACATAAAAAGACTTTGAGTTTAATACCAGTGACAATCGTCATTCCTAAGGTTGTGGCTTCCTTCACATGGTGTCATTAGGGGCTTGGTACTCCCTTCTCTACAACTTTGTGCTCTCTTGGGAAAGTGTTTACTAAACGTTCAAAGCTACCGCACCACATACATTTATTACTACCCATTCGACAAGCTGGTGCGGTGTGATTTGTTTGGAAACATTTCCCACAGTGGTTCAAAAACAATCAATGAGTGACCCTTATTGGAACTAGTACCATGGTTCTTCCGAACTACACACTCACTTGTATTGTTTCACTTCCCTTCGAGTCTCCGGGATTTAAGGCCCTTAGTTCGCTCTTTTTCTCGTTCAACTCGTGCTGCTTTCTTATACAATTTTTGATAACTTTTGATAGGTTGGTCTTTACGTTAATGTCAAATATAATACATCAGGCCTTCCTCAAGTCTTAACATTTTCACCCCATCAATAACAACAAGGTCTCGAGTCATATCTAGATAACTCCATAAATTTATTAGCATACCGCATTAACGTCATGTTGTTGTCCATTTTTAACTCTAAAAACTCTTCTTCTTTTGTCACCGAACCGTAGTTGAGTAAAATTTAGTTGTAAGCTCTTCTAAAAATTTCCCCAAGTGAACTCATAACCTCAAGATTGGTTTTTCATCGTGCCTCACCAAATGTATGCTTCACCAATTATATAATATGTCCCTATGTTCATTTTTTTTCCCTTCCTTTAGGTACCTCAACAACCACAAGTATCTTTTTCTTTCTCCTAATACATCCTTCTCGTTCCACTCGTATCATCTTTCCATTGTAAGTTTTAGAATTACGACAAGTCACTCTATCTCGCTAACTTGTTAGGTTTAAAAGTGGATTTATTAGGTGTAGGAGGAATCATTTTCATTAACTCTATCACCCAATTCCCCAATAGTTTGGGTCCATGGTATCGTTGAAAATCTCTAAGAGTATGAATTGGGTTTCACTAAGGATTTGTTGCGAAATGAAGGAAGTTTCTAACCCCTATTCGGCAATTCCTCAATCATGGCCCAACTCTACGACCTCATTCAAAATTACATTATTGCTTTCTAGCCGAGACATGCCGAATCATATAAACATAAAGTTTCCTAATTAATTTCCTTTCCCTCTCATACGAAACAAATTGTTAACAACTTCTAATATAAAACATTCTTAGTTAACTCCTATTTTCATTACGTCTATATAATAAGCGACATCAAATTGTATGTTAGATTATCAATCGGCTCTGAAATTTTCATTGGTTGAGAAATCCTCAATTAAAGGAAGACCCAAGGCTCATTCTAAGTGTCGGTATTGCTTTCTAATTTCAACCTTAAAGGTAAGAAAGGAAATTTCCTAAAAGAGTTTGATATTTCCTAAAAATTTCAGCAGAGTTCCGCTTGTAATATGGTCTATCCCCTAAACATAAAGCTTCAAAACCCCGCATAAAAACCACAATATCCATCAACGAGCCATACGTTCGGAGTACAAAACTCAACGACCACACGCCGGAGTCCAACCAATATACATTAAGGCTTAAAACAACCTAAATGGTTCATGATACCTTTGATACAAACTATATGAACTTAATTACAAGCTAGTACACTTAGAAGCATATGGGATATACGTAGTCAATACATACATCGTTTATACCAACATACCCAAAAGTATATATATCAATCCAATATTAATTATACTACATCCACAAGTCCCAAAACGACAACTTGAGTAGATAATAGTCACGTAATTTCCTAAAGTTCGGATCAGGACACCTTATAACCCTATTGCTCACAAGTGATCTCTAAAACCCCGCTCCGATACCACAACCGTAACGCCCTCAGTTACCATTACTTAATAATTTCCTAATTCGAGAATATTAGATAAGGTCGCAGCTGAAGTTAACGATCGAAGGCGTCACCGCCGCCCTAATAATAGGACAAGGCTAAAAATAAAATACCATATCACCCTGCGTTTATCGGTTATGATTAAGTCTTTGAAAGCGCTAAATGTTATGTTGCACGGAGCCAAGCTCGGCAATATAAATAAACCAATCCCAAAGTCGAGTCCTGCTAAACCTTTATACATTAAACAAGCCAATACAACAGTCTACGATAGGAAATACGCAATATTTAATTACATTCCAAAGTCAAATCCAGAATTTAACGAGGATGAGAATCACTCGTGAGCATCTAATCCCATCATAACACAATGATAATGACATACCCAGACTGTGTCTTGCTCCCGTCGAGCTTCTTAGGCAAATGACTGTTCACATATGCTTTTCCTAAAAACAAAAACATTAAAATAATTCGAAGAATGAGTCGAAACTCAGCACGAACATTCCTGCATAGTTAAATAATTTTGAAACACATTGATTGAGCGCGAGCATTTCAATTCATTTTAGTTTGAAATCGGGAGGAGAGAATATGAGTAAAACTTGCTTGCTGGTTATTATCCGAAAGTGGAACCCCTTGATTATTGATACGATCTTAGTAAGGTGCTCACCCCTGGCCGACCGAGAACCCGAGTTGACGCCGCGTACGGGTGTAATTGGTGGGCATAAGCCCCGATAATTGATAATTGGGCGGGGACCACTTAATTAGGTGGCAAAACTTGATTTGCAAATGATTCATTATTAGTTGTATATATGAGACATGTTGAGATTTGATGAAACATGTGAGTTTTCGAAAGGTACAGGCAATGAACGTACTCGAACCGAGAATATTTGTTTCTCCCCTTTGTAAAAATTTAAGTTACCAGCTATTCGGCAACCGAAGTGGCCTCGCTTCTGTTTCAAATAAATTTTTGTTGTTAATAATGTATCTCTTGAGTTTTACTAATTAAATTTGTATAAGCATTGACAATTTATTTCATTTCCTATACTTATACGACAATCGATTAAACTAACGTTTGTATTACTCAACTTTATTGCGTTAATTCCGTTTCAATTATTGAATACAATACATACTAATTAAAGAAGTTAATTATGCTAATTAGATACTCCATGATTTTGATGTAATTAAATTTGTTAGTTGACTTGGGTTGAAAATGGTATATATATATATATATATATATATATATATATATATATATATATATAAGCAATCACTTATTCCTAATTTATTCCTTACTTCTCCCCTCCCCGCACTCGGATCTCATAGTTAAGTGATTAATTAATCCATCAAATGTCTTTCCATAGGAAGGTTTCACAATTTGCAGAATTACCCAAAGTTCATACATACACCACTTTAAGGGCTTAAACATTATTTCCTCAACGTAATTCACATTCACAACCACAATTAGGTCTACTTAAAGCTCAAATTTTCTCACACTTCTACACTTCCACATTATCTAATCTCAACTTCTACATACACATTCCCCTTTGTTTGCTCAATTTAACCATTTCCAAAATATAACAAATCCATCAATTTACTCAATTCTATAATTAAACATCTCCAACCTCATTAACTAAATCACATTTTCCTCAAAGGAAATCACATTCGTTCACAATCGAACCATCAAAATATCACACCTCAATCATCCACAACAATTCGAATTTCCCAAATCAGTCTTTAAATTCACATCTTAAATATCTTTCTAAATCATATAATTCAATTTACAACTACAATCAATAGATGGATAATTAAGGAAGACGAATTAGGGTTTAAAGTTTTACCTTCAAACCCAAGAGTGGAAGCCGAGGAGAACGAGCGATGGTGGTGACAGCGGTGCTCCGGCGGCTACTCGGGAAGCACCGGCGTCGACTCCCGGCGACCGAGCTGCGGCCGGAGGCTGGCCGGAGAGTGGGCTGCAACAGAGCCCCGCGGAAGAGAGAGGAAAGCGAGAACGCGAGTGAGGGAGAGAGCGAGACGGAGAGGAGGGACGGATGGCCGACGCCGGTCTCCTCGCCGGCATGGTCGTGCAGATGGCCGGAGAAGGCAGCGGCAGCGGCAGCGAGAGGAAGGAGGAGCAGGGCCGGGAAGGCAGAGCACGGGAGCAAGCGAGACAGGGAAACGCGAATGAGGAGTATGGAATTGAAAAGTCGACTATTTTTATTTTTAACTCGCCTTTCTTTTTTTTTTTCAATAAAAATTCCACGTAAATCCATTTTTGGATTTCTCCTTCAAAAATCTGATTTATTTATTTTATTATTTTGATTTTATTTTGATTTATTTATTTATTATTATTATTATCATTATTTTCTTATTGTTACTTTTTAATTTTATTTAAATAATGATGTTTATAAATTATAACTTTATTATGAATTTTTTTTTTTTTTTTTTTGTCACTTCGTCGCCTTAGGTGCATAACACATATAAAAATAATTTAACTATAAAATATCGAATTGAAGTGCACGCGCTCAATGATATTAGTCTCGTAATTGATAAGATAAATAATATGATTTAAGGTCGGGTTGTTACAGATTATAATATAATTTTCACTTCAAACATAAATAAATGTGTTCAATGGATACAAGGGCTATCGAATTCCACTAAACTAGTGGTTGTCTTCGTTTGGCAAATACTTGAGTTAGGCCACACTAGATAGTTTGTCAAGTTAATGTAACTTAATGCATGCTCCCATTACCAATCATGTCATATTTTTGTATTTTCATCTCTATTGTCAACAAAAAAAATAGTTTGTCGAGTTGGATTTAGCTCATTGGTTTTATCAACAATATATCACTTATACCTACAATACTCCGACAACTGATTTTTACTATTGTTTAATTTTTATTTGGATCTTTTGCTTTTATTTAATAAGACAATATATAAATAAAACTTTTTTTTTTTTTACTTACAAAAGATGCCAACATGCATAAGAATGCCTACAATTAATTCCGTAAAACTAAAATTTATTGTTGTAAAAAATTATCAATGTATAAATATCATATGACTTCTTTTGTTTACTAAAAAAAATCTACATTGATTTTTGTATATCTCAGTAGAAGTCTCCTATTTTTATTCTTTTAATGAAGTATTTAGTACTAAACTAATTAGTACTGTTATGAAAATAAATTATTAGTAGCAAATGCGATCGAAAATGCAAACTCTAATAACCCTAGCGCTCCGTCCCCAAATGAGTATCCAACCCTAACCCTTGAACCCCCGGTACCTAGTCCGAATCGTATCCTCTCTCTCCTCCGCTCTGGTCCGAGCGGAAGTGTCCCGCCGGCGACTTTGCGACTCTGTTGTTTATCCCCGCCGCCGCACCGCCGGCCCATTTATCTCTCTCCACAATACAGTAAAACCCTGTAAGCATCTTCTTGCTCTCTGGCTGGTATGGATTTTCAGCTTTTTCCAATTGGGAGATGTTTCTTCTGCTGTTTGCTTTACTGAACTGTTACCTGTCTATCTTTGTCGAAAACTTTGCCCTCGAATTCGGATTTGCAGTGTGATTGAATCTGGCTGGTCGTTTTCTTGAACGAGTAGGGCTCACATTTGTCTACTCTTCCGCATCCCCCAATCCCCTTCCATGTGGCGCAATTTTTTTTTTTTCTTTTTGGGTGCAAATTCTGCCTTTTGATACTATGATGATATGCTAACAGTATCATGTGTAGACAATCTTACTTTTGCTGCTCATGGTTATAAAGATTTTGCCTGTATCTTTCTGCCTTTTTAATCGAGGTAGAGGATTATGAAGCAATGCAATCTCGAGACCCTCCAGAAAAAAACCCATCAGCTATAATTGCATTGCAATAGTTATTTGTTGTGAATGCCTTTGCATGATTCTAATGGTATCGGTGTGCGTATTATCTCATTCATATGTTGTTTTGGAGTTTGTAGTCATGTATCCCTCTCGTGGAAGTAATTCGTATGGGCAGCCGGCCTACCCTTCACAATCATCGTATGGACAAAATGTGAGTGCCCTTGTGCAAGCTTATCGATCATTTCTTCTTTTCCCCCTTTTGTTTCAATATTCATGAGCTGTATGTTGGTTCACTGAATTATTGCATGCCTGACAGGTTTCTAATGCACAGACCCAATCCGCTTACCCTGGGCACTCTGCTGGTCCAGATAGTGGCTCTCAGCTAAGCATGGGGTCTCGCCATCCATCACTTTTGGGTGGTCCGCAAGACCCAGACATCAGTGGGTATAGAGCTCATCCTCCTGCATCAGCACAGTATGGTGGACAATATAGTTCTTTGTATGCCTCTGCTTCATTGGGGGTGGTCAACAGGTCAGCAGATGCATAAGTCATACGAGTTTATTGGAATAATTTTTGATGTTCATTTTGTCATTTGATGATCTCGTGCCAAGTCATCTTTCAATGAGTTGCTCTCGAGAAACTTCGTTCTGTTGTATGCACACCGCTTTAGTTTAACCTGCATTGCCTACAAATTGAGCATAGAGATTGGTCAGCATGGTAACAATCTAAGATCCTTGTCCTTGATGCTAATTGGTTTGCTGTTGGAGTACTGTTGGAATATATTTCTGTTTCCTTAGAGTAGACAAGCTAAGCGCTCTCAGCGTTGTTGTGAAACCATTTTGTAGCATAACTGCACCTTATGATTGGTTGGCTGGTTTTGCAACTCACTTATCTTTCACTGTGATTGGATGCTTTGTTACTTGAATTTAAGTCTTTTAATGTGCAAGGCACAAACCTAATTTATTACTTGGTGAAGGTCTCTGCACTGAGTGCTAAGGGGTCTGGACCACCGGCTATGGAAGGGCGCAGCAATTATTGCTCGATAACTGCTGATTCCCCCAAGTATGCCTCTGCTGATTATGTACCTTCATCAAGCCATGGATATGGCCATAAACCTGAGCGCTTAATCCCTGAGAAGATTGCAGATTATGCATCACTAGAGAGGAGGCAGTATGCTGAGAGGCAGGCTGCTTATTTGGGGAGGGAGCTTCCTGTTGAGGCAGGTGGAAGATATGCTGATCCTGTTGGTTATAGCAACCAACATAAGGTATAATTTCTTTTCTTTACCTTTGGTCGTTCTTATGAATATTTGCCTAGTGTGTCAGCTTAAGGAGTTTGATTTTTATGTTGAATACTTTTTTTCTTCTTTTTGTTTAAATTATCTTGATTCTGACTGACTACAGTAGTTATGTACAGATCTTAATAATGTTGTTAAGCTTATGCCAATAATTACTTGACTATGACATAATTTTGCTGCCATTTATATACGAGTTATTAAAAATACTTAATTTGAATAATCAGATAATAAGAGAAGCTTTAACAGAGACAATACAACAACATAATTTTTAAATTTTTAGTCCAGTGTCTTTGCGCGCTACCATACATACTGACATTTACTAAAGGATCACTTCATAGTGCAATGGGGAAAAAATGAGGTAGGAATTTCTAATTGAAGAATTATTTCAATGGTGTTAGTTCTCAGAGAATTGTATGTCGAAAATTCAAGGGAATCCAAGTCATCCAATAAGCCTTAAGACTTGGTGAAAATTGTGAAAGCTTTTAAAATATTGGAAGTTATTTGATATGAAGAGCTTATATAGTCTCATGAAAAGTTGCTTTTTCTCCCTCACTTTTTTTGTTAGATAAATTTCTCTTATCTCGATCCATTTTCTTTATGTCATGTCGTGACACTTTTTGATAGGTTTGGTTTCTTTCACAGTCTGAAATGTATGATCGCCTTGATCAGGCATCACTTATTCGACAGGACCAGCTGCTGAAATCTCAGTCATTGCAACCTGCTCCACATGAGGGCACCAGGTATATGTGGTTAATAGTAGTTTGTATAGGCTTCTAGAAAATTGTTGATGTTGACAATGTCCTCTCTAATCCATTGGTGTGAAACCCTTCTGATAGATAGCATTATCAATTTTTCTTGCTCATTCTGTTGTCACACTACTGTTTGGGATTATGGCTTTGCACTTTATGTATACAGCTCAGCCAGAGAGTTTTATACTTACTTTTTACACTGAATAGCAACACATTTCTGGCAGACAAGCTGATTATCTTGCTGTAAGAAGTGGTACATTTCGTCATCCAACTCAGGAGCTTGTGTCTTACGGAGGTAGAGTCGATGCTGATCCTCGTGTCCCTGTAGTTGGGAATTCTTCATATGCTGGAAAACCTGCTCCATCGATCTTAGGAGCGGCTCCTCAAAGGAATATAGATGATCTTATGTATGCGCAATCTTCTTCAAACCCCGGTTATGGAGTGAGCCTGCCTCCTGGTAGGGATTATGGCATGGGAAAAGGGCTTCATGGAACGCCTCTTGAGTCTGACTTTCATGGTGGCATTTCATCACGAAGTGGACATTCAAGACTTGATGAGCTTAAGGATGAGAGATATGCTCGTGAACTTGATCTAAGGGAAGAGGAGCGCCGAAGGGAGCGTTTACGTGACAGAGAAAGGGAACGAGAGCGAGAACGGGAACGTGAACGTGAACGAGATCGTGAAAGAGAAAAAGAACGTGAAAGGAAGCGCCTTTTGGATATTCGAGAGAAAGAGCGTGAGCGTGATCGAGAACGCAAACGAGCACTCGAAAGAAAAGCGGAACGAACTCCGCCAAGAGCATCTTTGGATCGTCGTGGTTCCTCTTTGAGTAAGGATGCAAAACCATTGCGTCGGGATTCTCCTCGTCGCGAAGCTGTTCATAGGTGGATCTTGATGTTTAATTTTGTGTCATGGTCTCGTTTCTGTATATAGATGCTCACGTCCTGGAGCTTCAAACTAACCTGGTGTTCTATTACCCTGAAGGATTCATTCACCTGTTAAAGAAAAAAGGAGAGAATATGTCTGCAAGGTAACGAGATGGTACAAGAGCCTAGTCTTTCTGTATTAGAATGTTAGCTGTTTGATCTCTGCCCTGTTTCTCCGCGGAATCCGGATTTTAATGCTGCTTCAATTCTGCCCCCATGTGTCTTTCAGCCTGGGCTGAGGCACTTCCTCATTTCTTTGCTCAGCTCTTGATTTTTCTTTGTCAAGTCTCACATCTTGGCATCATTCTCCCTTCTCTGGGATATCTCCTCCCCTTTCTGACATCCTTTCGTTCTAAATCACACATCCATAGCTTTACTTCTTTATACAACTCTGTTTCCTTTTCTATCAATTGGTTATTTGTATGGTTTGGTATTTTGTGCGTCCTTGGATGCTACCGAGAACTCGCCACATAATGAATGTGCAAGTGTTGACGATATAGACATGAGTGGTGTATCTGATTTGCTTGGAGCGGTGCATTTGATTTGTTGTTTCCATTCAAGAAAATTATTAAGTTAGTACATAATGCTTGAAAAAAGAACTTGCTAGTGGCATATTGAACCAGCTGCCTAAGTCTTTACTAATTTTCTTCAGTATCTCTTTTTTCTTGTGTGGGCAGTAGAGTTCTTTTTTCCTATTTTTGGTCATTTGCCCCCTCCTGAGTAACTATTCATCTTCAGGTTTATACATCACGTTTGGTAGATGTTGAGAGGGACTATTTGTCATTGGATAAGCGCTACCCAAGGCTTTATGTCTCACCAGATTTCTCAAAGGTCTGCCATAAGATGCTAACTATTGTCAAATTATGTACAACTGTAATTAGATTGATATTAATCTGCTATTGTCTTTATGTTCCAAGGTGGTAGTTAATTGGTCGAGGAGGATCTGAAACTTCCAATGCATACTCCTGTCAGGTGACTTTGTTATCTATTTTGCACATCTTTCTTCTCATCAGTCCGTTGCCTCAGTATCCATTTTTTTAAAAGTTATTTGGTGCTTTTTGTGTGTGTGTGTGTGTGTGTGTGTGTGTGTGTGTGTGTGTGTGGTGGTGGTGGTGGGGGCGGGGGCGGGGTACATTTTCAATACATGCTACTTAAGTTTCTTATTAATGTCAATAGTTTAAAGAGAGAGCAAGAGAAAAGCAACTTGAGGCCAAACAATCAAGTGATTCCCTAATTACAGAAGTCCCAGATTAATTGTTCTACCAATATGTTACCAATATAAGACCTGGCTTTTAAAAACATTGATTATGGGAGGTTGTTAATGAGATTACTTTAAGGCTGTGAATGTAATTGTCCAATTTGTTCTTCTATTGTGCCATTTTTAAGGAAAACCTCTTTGTTTTCTCTGCCAAATGATTATTGGCAACAGTTTTGAGCATGATTTTATTGAGGGTGGTGTGCATCAGAAAGCGTTGTCTGCCCAGCAATCAGATATGGATGCTGGTAAATCAGAGCATAGGAACATTGTGTGGAATGCAAAGGTGAGTTATCTTTTCTTTCCACTTCACACACATAGTATTTAACTATAGAGGATACCATGCTATATATGCTTTATGTTTCCAAGGGATTAGAACTTTGGAAAACCTGATCTAAAATGGATCATAAGTCATATAACAATTTTCCGCAAAATTGGCTTTTCATTATCAGTGTGCTAAAGCTGGCATTGTCCATCTGAACTCCAGTAGAAGGCCTCAAAATCTCATAAGGTACAGAAGTAAACAAGCCTATGGTTATGAGTATGCACTACTGCACAAGGCATATTCTTGCTCCTACTATTATTGACCATGCACCTTCTTTTGGCAAGATATTTTTCTATGTTTCCTTTGGAGATGTTTTGATCCAGAGGCACATACCAAAGGTTTTTTTGTGTTATAGTGTACTGTTTTAAAAATTTATTTTGCTTTCATCCAAAAAGGAAAATAGGCTCCTAAATCAATGTTAGAATAGGTGTATCAATCATGTATGTCATGAATTTACAATAATAGAAGCAAGACAGAATAGGCGTACCAATCATGTATATGTCATCAACTTACAATCAGGTTATTGATTTGGATGGGTAGGGAAGCCTTCTTTATTGGGCCTAGTGCTAGATCCCAATATTCATGTGGCTAAGAGGGACAATCTGCACTCTAGATCCATGAGGAGGTTATTAATTTCTCCAAATATGAGAAGTATTTGCTTGGTCATCATGGCAAAGGACTACTAGAACGAGCCGTTGTGGCCATTTAGTGGAATACATGGAATGAAAGAAATCACTGAATTTTCGAGGGTAAAATTGTGTCTTATCAAGAGTTCGAGCTTTATATTATGAGAATCCTGTAGTTGGGAGTCATGTGCTTATTCTGTAAGAAGTTTGATGTTTCGCGTTTTGTTTTTGTAAATACTATCATTCATGAGAGCCTGAGGCAGGAGAAGTTTTTGTGGTGTTGGTTACCCCCTTTTATACCTAGGTGGTATACCCTTTGTGCATCCTTATAATATAATCTGATTTGATTTGGCTACTTTGAAAAATAAAAGGAATAGAATTCTCCCTTGTACCAAAAATACAAAGTTTGTATTCTTAGGAATAAGGCCGATGAAATTTGCATAAGACTACCCAGAAATGTATCATCGGTGAAAATCTCCGAGAACATTCTCATCGTGTCACCCCGAATTGTAGGCCGGTTGGCTTGAAGGAAGGCCTTAGTTATGCCATTTGGGTGAGTAGCCGTATCATCACAACAATCATGAAGAGCTTTGGTAATTTTGTCCTCAGTGAATTGCATCTCAATGCCCTCCCTATTATAGTCCCAAGAGGGTATCAACTATCCATCAACTTTTGGTCTCCATTGTCTGGACTTGGTAACTAGAGAGCTTAGAAGCCATGAATGAAAGACTCTAAATGAGCGGAAGAGTTGTCTGCAGACTAGCAAAGTCTTCCTGATGACGAAAGTCATTAGCCAGCTGGATGATGCAGCACGTTTTGCTTTGCTCGGCTTGTTTTTTCTCTGCTTTATCCCCTGCCACCAATCCAGCCACTTCTTATCACAGTGTGGGAAAGCTACAATCTTACATATACATATTGCAGGTTTAAACTAGAATGATTTCTCTGCTTTTAGCGATCATTGAAGGCCATGTTCCATGATGTAACTATCTGATTTGATTTGTTAACTTAGAAGAACAGATAAAATCTATTTGCCATTTGCATGCTTTCTTTGGCAAGGTAACCCTCCATGATAGAGAACTTAACATTGCTTTTATATTTGTTTGTTATAGATTATTTTGATGAGTGGGCTTAGCAGGAGCGCAATCGAGGACCTTACTTCTGAGAAAGTTTCAGATGATCGCGTTCCACACATTTGCAGTTTTCTAAGATTCGCAGTGTTAAAAAAGACCGTGCCTTTATGGCAATTGGAGGTCCATGGAATCCTGTTGATGGTGTTGATCCATCAGTTGATGATTCCTCGTTGGTTCGTACTGTTCTGAGGTTTGTTTGCCTATTTGTTTGTTACTTATTCTTCCGGACCCCGCCATTGTCTTCCACTGATGTTAGGCTCAACCCTTCTGTCCCTTTCGAGTACTGCTGCTCACGTGTGAGAATGATCATGATTTGTGATTCAAGATGTTATCTTTATTGTGTAGATACGCCAAAGATTTGACAAATCTCGATCTGGATAACTGTCGGCATTGGAATCGTTTCCTTGAGGTGATGCTTTTTCACACTTATGTTCTCTTTAGTTTCTGGAATATTTTTCTTTTGAATGATCTGCTAAAACCTGTACGAGTTTTGAATTTTTGTTTAGTTTCATGATCACTTCAAATAAGCCTTTTGTCAAATGCGATTGTCTGTGTTGAAAATATAACTCTTGCATGATATGGAGGTTTCTTCCATTGTCGTAATTTTCTTAGGTGGAATGTGCTTTCTCTGTGTTGCTTGTCAAAAATATGTAATTACTACATTTAGTTCTGAGTCCTACCAAGAGGCCTTGTTCTTCGGTTTGGTGTCCATGGAGAAAAACTTCAACCTATCCATGTGACTGAATTTAATTATGGTGGCCAAATTTGTGTTAGCTGATTAAATATATTTTTGCCGGTCTATTAGTCTGGAATAAAACTTGTGACTAGTTTTCCTTGTGCTATTGTAAAAACTAGCCTTCTAACTACTTGTAGCTTGCAGATTCACTATGACAGAATTGGCGATGATGGCCTCTTCAGTCATAAGGAGGTCACTGTACTCTTTGTTCCAGATCTTTCAGATTGCTTGCCTTCTTTAAATGCATGGCGAGAGCAGTGGTTAGCTCACAAGAAAGCTCTTGCTGAGCGTGAGAAGCAAAGAGAGGTTTACTTCTGTTCTTATGTTTATGTTTACGGGATTACAATCATTCCTGTTTTTTTTTTTCCCTTTTTTGGCCTTTTGTCAACTTTTTAGGGAAATGCCACTATTTTGCAATTTGGTGAGATTATTTGACCTAGAAAAATTGCGAGAAACAATAGAAAAATGGTTCACTCTTAGAATCAATTTGTTAGCCGTAGATCATCTCTGTCCAAATTTCTACAAAACTTTCCAAAGTTTCTTAGAATTTTGCAGTTGTTTTGTCCTTGAACAAACTAGGGGCAAAGTCTTCCCCCTTAGTTTAAAAACATACACCTGAGTTTCACCTAGGTGAGAGGCGAGAGGCTGGCACCTCAGGTGACCCCAAACGCGGCAAAATCCGAAGGCGCAGTGAGGAGCGTCCCTCAAAGCGCCTCAGTTGAGGCAAAGACGGGGCACTTTGCTTGCCTCATAGGAATTCGCAGTGGCGGAAGGATTTTTGAGAAATTAGTCATCAAATGCCAAAATCTCTCCAAATTAGAACTTATCCAACTCGTGATTGACAAATTTTGTCTAATTCATTAATTGCATTAAATTGCTCCAAATAAACCATAGTTTCTAAACCCTAGTTTTCAAAAACCCTTAGTGCGCCTGGCGCTTTCTTAAACTAAGCCTTCCCCTCCTTATGAGGGGAGTGAGTGGGTAGCGAACTTAAACTGTTATTGTGTTTGATAACCGAGTCTCCACCTTTATGCTTGTGATCCTTCATGAACAATTCCCCACTTTCTATTCTTCTTTCATGTTTTTGTATTAATTTGGTTTTCCTGTTTAATATGTCGAGGTCGTGGGTATTAATTTTATTTTCTAATAAATGCAGAAGTCTAGGGACAAAAAGATTCTGTGAAAGGTAATGTGTCTGCGATATACTTTCTGGCTATTTATCTTCCTTAAGTAAACTAATGGCCATCACCTTGTTATAGCAGAGCCCGATTCTCCCAAGGATGGGAAACTAGGTGAAAAAACTGAGAAAAAGAAGGAAACCGTTGGCGCTGAAAAAGCAGCTGATCAGCATAAAGAGAAAGATGGGCTCTCTGAGAAAAATGGAAACAAAGATAATAAAAAGTTTTGAAGAAAGTGGTGGATGAGACTAGTGAAGCCAACAACATTGAGAAAAAGGAACAAGTGGTGGATACAACTGCTCCAGAGGGTGTCAAGCCCGCAAAGAAAAAAATTGTGAGGAGGATTGTTAAGAAGGTTGCCGACAAGAAGGTTGTTGGTGAAAATGGAAGCAATGATGATAGTAAATTAGATGAGAAGGCTGCTGAAGTCACTGAAGCAAGCACAGAGATTGCTGTTCAGCAGGATGCTTCATCTGCTGATGCTGGGACTGTGATTACTTTCACGAGGAAAAAAGTTGCAAAGACAGTTTCAGAAACAGATGTTTCCGTAAAAGTAGATGGTGAATCTGCTGAAGACAAATCTGTGGTGAAATCAGATGGGACTGCTGGGACTGCAGTGCGTAGTGCTCCTGTTAAGAGGACTGTGAAAAGGAAAATTATTAAAAGGGTACCGAAGAAAAAGACTACTGGTGGAGAAGCCAGCAATGTCAGTACTGAGAAAAAGACTAGCACAGAGGGGAGGATGGCAAGACTGTTGATGCAGGGAATGGAACTGACAATGTTTCTGACATAAAGGACAAGGCAGGTGAGGGTGACAACGCGGAGAACAGTGTTTCTAGAGTAGAAAGTTTAAACAAACATGATAATGTAGTTGTACTGAGTAACCCTGAGAGCGGCCCAGAAAAGGTTACAGAGAAGGGAGAGAAAACTGATGAGAAAATTTCCGAGTCCAGAAAAGTTTCAGGAAAGGATGATAATGACTATAGCAAGGAGAAGGCTAATGAAAAGGATAAATCAAAAGATGCCAAGGGCAGGAAGGATAAAGATGGGAAAGATGAACAGAAAAGCAAGTCTGGCAAAGAGGTGGATAGGAAAAAGTCTGAGGAACCACCCCGACATCCTGGATTGATCTTGCAAACAAATAATGACAAAGATGCTAAAGTATGGACTTAAATTTTCAATTCTATTAGGTCCCCCTCTTTGGGTTTTCTGATGGCAATGGTATTAGTATTTTGCTATTTTATCTGCTACTTACATGATCCCCAAATTTTCTGCAGTTACGTTCAATGTCACTTTCTCTGGATTCCCTGTTGGATTATTCTGACAAAGATATTGAAGAATCAACATTTGAGGTTTTTCCACATTCTCGCTATACCTTAATGCATGCTTGCTTTTGTTAATTATGGGTACTGCTTATATTTTAGCTTGCGTATATGTTATCAGGAACCACGTCTGAGTATACATCCTACCTGTTTGTAATGTTGCCACATATTTATAATTTATTGCAGCTCTCTATATTTGCTGAATCCTTCTATGAGATGCTTCAGTATCAGATGGGTTCTCGCATCTTGACATTTCTACAGGTAAAGTTAGTTTGTGCTGTTCTTCGTCCATCCTGTGAAAGGTTTACACTTACATATCCTTTTTCACAGAAATTGCGGATTAAATTTGTTGCCAAGAGAAATAAACGAAAAGGCAAAGGGAGCAGGTTGCTGACAAGCAGATGGCGGAGAAAACTGAAAATAAGCGTTTGAAAAGTGGAGACTCCCTAAAGATGACAAATCTGCGAAGCCTGAAGTGAAAGAGGAACCTCATTCTGATGTTAAAAAATCAGCATCTAAAGAGGGGACAGTAGATGATGGAACTGTTAAAAAGAGGAAGTTGCGGTGGCGCAAGAGGTGAAGAAAGAAGATGATGATGAAGAAATGATTGAGGAAGAGGATCCTGAAGAAGATCCTGAAGAGGATCCGGAAGAAGATGAAGAAATGCAGGATGAGAGCCCTCAAGAAGACTCAAACAAGGAGGTGAGAGTGAGCCTTGCCTTATGTCCAATGTCCCTTCATCTGTTCTGTTGATTTCTTTTAGGCAAGAGTGTGCATGATTCCAAGTCATATTTGTCAGCCAGTATAACTTCCTAATGATATTTTTCGTACCACTATAGCTCGGGCCCTCACCTTTTAACCTTATAATCAAAGAGAACTCTTCTCAGTTTTCCTTCATTATTATGATCTTCAGGTGGAAGATTATCTCAAACAATGATCTGTGTTAAACATTTGGTGCTACCTGTTCTTAATTTATATATTTTTGGGGTTTTTGGTCTTCCCCTCTGATCTCCTGACTGTGTTTGTGATCTGCAGAACAATGAAGAGGTGAAGCCTGTTGCTGAGCAGAACCAGACACAGACGGTTAAGCAAGAGCCAAAAGAGTTAAGTACTGAAGAGAAAACTGATGGTGAGAAGAAGTCGAGCAGTGGAGCAGAGGCAAGTAAATCTAAGGAAGTAAAAACTGAGACATCAAAGAAAACTACTTCAGCCCGCAAGGAAGTCCCAGTGGACAAGGAACTGCTACAGGTAAAAACTGCTGGACTTAATGTTCTTTTTTTGGTATCCACCCATGTCATTTTGGTTGATTGGTTGGTTTTGCAATCTCTTTCAGGCTTTTAGGTTCTTTGACCGAAATCGAGCTGGCTACCTAAGGGTAAAAATCTGCGAAATTGTGCTTTTCTGACTTAATTCATATCTGTAGTTTTGCTCGTCCTCTCCTCACAATCACATACTTACCAGGAGAAATGTTTCTTCTTCAGGTTGAAGATGCTAGGTTGATTCTCCATAACCTCGGGAAATTCCTATCTCATCGAGATGTTAAGGTCAGATGTTGTCTTCACTTTTATTCTGCATTCCTCTTGTCATGGCACTTTGTGCTACTATAAATAGTTCAATCATATTTTGTTGGCTGAAATGTGCATTTGTATCTCACTATTAGGAACTTGTGCAAAGTGCATTGTTGGAGAGCAGCACAGGACGGGATGACCGTATACTCTACGAGAAGCTGGTCAGAATGTCCCTTGACATGGAGTAGTATTCTGATTCATAGTTCAACGTCTCAGGATTGCAGTTCATAGTATTGCCATTAGTTTCAGAATGTAGGAATCTGAATTGTTTGAGAGCCAAATAGAAGAATCGAAAGAGTCTGAATCACATTTGAAAATTGGTTGGCCCCGCTCTGTTGCTCCCGGAGAAATAATAGTAGCTTTATTGTCACTCATTGCTGAACTCGTGCAGATATTTCTTGCCCTTTTCTCTGGTGATATATACATGTATTACTCACCCTCGTCCTAAACTTTCTTTTTGTTACCCAAAACGGTGGTGGAATAATGGATTACCACATATCAGTTTATGCTTGCCGATTCTTCAAGCTTAGGTGGGCTGCAAGTGTTGTCTAAATCCTTGAAGATTGCAACATACTCTTAAGAGTTTCGTCAATCCTATTAAGGCTCCGTTCTTTTCGACTTATCATAGGTACTTGATTTCACATCAATAGTATCAATATTGATTATCATTACGTCTCTTATGATAAGATGAAAATGTAAACTCTAAGATCCTCGAATGTTCAGTATAAGCATATTAAATTGTATATTGGTGGGATATTTGAAAACACTACTACTACATCTATTTTAAAACTTCTTTCATTAGTTTAAGTTTTACCTACATACAGTGAGAAAATATTAATATGTATGTAAGAAAATATTAATGAATTAATAATGATCAAAGCGTTGCTTTTGGAAAGTAAACAATGAGACATTCTTGTGGAATAGGGTCATTTGGACACATGTCCATGACCATGATTGATGCTCAATACCTAGGAGTTAGTATCAAATTATGGTTTAAACTTAACCTATTATAAACATTAAATTATGGTTTAAACATAACCTATACAGACATTTGTGTTACTTATACACTCTGTGTGAGTCTCCCTTTTATTAAAAAATAGAAAGAAAATTAAAAGTTGAAGTAGCTCAAGTCCTTTGTAAATAAAATTTAAAATATAATTTTAATTTTAGACTGTTTTGGCACGAAACATACTATTATAACATATGTTATTGGCATGATTTTTTAATTCCTTTTGCTAAAATAATTGAGCAATTTCAGGTTAATTTTTTATTTAGAGAGGAGTAATTTTGTTATTTTTTAGATCAAGAGATGAGTAATAATTTTATTTTGTCATCTGTAATCTCTCAAAAAACAACCCCTAAAATAAGATACTATTTTTTTTTTTTTAACAAATTAGAGTCCATCTAAAAAAATAGCCCATCCAAATCCAACACAACAGTGAAAAAAGGGTAAAAAGGTTATTAATTATTTAATAAATTATATATTTAAAAAATTCCGCCGGTAGCCGTTGCCGCAGCAGAAATCGTATGTGCCGGGGGAAAATAAAGTAGAATAAATAACATTCTCAAGATGACCGTTACGTTCACCTGCAATTTAAATTCATCAACCCCCAAACGAAATCCCTGTGCGAGAGAGAGAGAGAGAGAGAGAGAGAGAGAGAGAGAGAGAGAGAGGGAGACTCCCTTACCGATGAGTGAGAAAGAACAGCAGCAGCAGCAAGCAGAGATGGAAGAAGAGACGAAAATGCATCAATTGAGATCCAAAGCCACCGAGCTTCTCCTCCGAGAAGAGTGGAGGGAATCTATTCAAGCCTATACCACTTTCATTTCCCTCTGTCAAGCCCAAATATCCAAGACCCATCTAGAATCCGACCCAGATCCTCTCTCGAAGCTCCGAAAATCCCTCTGCTTGGCCCTCTCCAATCGAGCCGAGGCCCGCTTCAGATTAAGGGAATTCCAAGATGCCCTCAAGGATTGTGAAGAAGCCCTTCAAATTGACACCACCCATTTCAAAACCCTAGTCTGCAAAGGTAAGATCTTCCTCAGTCTCAATAGCTATTCTTTGGCTTTGGGTTGCTTCAAGGAGGCTTTGCTCCTTGACCCACAATGTAATGGGAATCTGGAGACGCTAAATGGGTTCATAGACAAATGCAAGAAGCTTGATTATCTTTCTAGAACTGGAAATCTTGATGTTTCAGATTGGGTCTTAAGTGGGTTTTCTGGAAAATGCCCTGATTTGGGTGAATTTGTGGGTCCTGTTGAGATTAAGAGGTCTGTGATTAGTGGAAGAGGTTTATTTTCAACTAAGAATATTGATGTTGGAGCTTTGGTTTTGGTCACCAAAGCAGTTGCTACTGAAAGATGCATCCTTCCTAAATGTAATAGGGATTTGGGGAGAATGCCCAGTTGGTCATGTGGAAGAATTTCATTGATAAAGTTAATGAATGTGCCTCTAAATGCCCAAAAACCCGGCATTTGATCAATAAGCTATCAACAGGGGAAAACGAGGATGATCTTGAAATCCCTGATGTCAATCTCTTCAAGCCTGAAACAGAAGCAACCCATGTTTTCCCAAATGAAAACCTTGATGTGGACAAGATTTTGAGCATATTAGATGTGAACTCGCTTGTTGAGGATGCAGTTTCCGCCAAAGTGCTTGGGAGAGATGGCGATTTTTATGGTGTCGGACTGTGGTTGCTTCCTTCATTCATCAATCACTCTTGTAGCCCTAATGCGAGGCGTTTGCACATTGGAGATTATGTTATAGTTCTTGCTTCTAGGGAAGTCAAGGCTGGGGAGGAGATCACGTTTGCTTACTATGATGTTCTATCTCAACTAAGCAAGAGAAAAGACATGGAAAAGACATGGGGATTCAATTGCAAATGTAGGAGGTGCAAATATGAAGAGGGCATGCAATCAAAGCCCGAGATACAAGAGATTAAGGGAGGGCTTGAAAGAGGGCTAGATGTCGGTTCTGCCATTTTTCGGCTGGAAGAGTATTTGAAGAGGGTTGTAGTGAGAGGAAAGGAGAAGGGTTATTTTAGAGCATCATTTTGGAAAGCATTTTCAGAGGCATACCAATCGGAGAAGACAGTGAGGAGGTGGGGAAGAAAGATACCGGCATTGGAGCCTGTGGTTGAGAGCTTGGTGGAAGCAGTAGGCAGTGATGAGAGGGTACTCAAGGTGCTTATAAGGAAGATAAAGAATTGTGGGGGTGGATTTGGAGAAATGGAGAGAGCAATCAAGTTAGGAAGAGGGGTTTATGGTAAGGTTGTGAAGAAACAAGCTATGAGGATTCTGCTTGAGCTTGGTGTCCAAGAATAAGGCTACTAACTTAGTAGCAACCCTAGCTTTATTTGTTTCCTCTTTGTAATGTCAGTTTGACTTTGTTAACAAACTGTTTCTGTGTATTCATTCATATTTTGCAGTTCAGCAAATCAAATATGATCTCTCTCTCTCTCTCCTCTTCTGTCTTCCAAGTTTCTTGCCTTTTTTTGTTTTTTTTTTTTTGTGCTCTTTAATAGATAGAATAAGGGAATAGGAGGGGATGAAAAAATGCCCTAAATGGGTTTCAATCCAACACTTTATTAGATTGTAGGCAAAGTATATAGAGGTCTGTGGTATATCATGCTCAGTTCAGAAAAGTTCCTCTCTCTCTCTCTCTCTCTCTCTCCTTATCTTACCAGTGTTCATTCATCCTCAGACAAATCCTGCAGCACTAATCGTAGCACTCCCTCCCCCTTGTTTTTCTTCGTCAACTATAATTATTAACCATAAAATGGAAGACATCAGTATTGAATCTTGTAAGAAAACTTTCTTGTTAAGTCTCCATTCAGAGAATACCTTTGAACACAGAATAATGTTCCTCATTACCACAGTTCACGTAACTACACCTACCACTGTACGATATGTCAAATAGTGCCTCAGAAAATACTACTATTGTGTCAAGATGAATAAATAGCATAAAATCTAACTTCCTCAAGGTTTAAAATTTACATAATGTATTCCAAGAGTTATTATGAACATTTGGCGCTATGTTTTAACATATCTAGGCATGAAGTTTCCTTCAAAAATATGGCTGCAAGCCATATATTCCTGGCACCAGTAAAATGGATCGATCATACGCTTCTAATCAGGAAGAATCGCAGTACAATGCAACCAACTCAATCAGAAGCCCAGTACGGATCTCTCAGCACCTCGATGAAGCAGGTTTTTTCCCCCTGAAAGTTTGAGTAGTTTCCTGGCATATCCATTCAATGGCGAGCTGACACTCCCACAAGGGTTCCACCCCAGAAGCTCAATAAGCTTTGCAAAAACTAGTATTATTGTCAATAACTAAAAAATTGTAAAAAATAGTAGTATTGTGACAATATAAAAATTGTAACTCATACAAAGGCATGAATACATGTCAACGAGTAACTCAAAGAAATCTTACCAGTTCGATTGGAGCACTGAGTAAGTAATAATGTAAAGCGTTTTGACATGTCAATCATTTTTCAAGAAATAAATTCCATCCCTGAGTTCCAGCTTCTCTTCTGCGACCAAACCAGCTAAGAAGTTTTGCAGCTGTTGAAGTGATTTGTCATATGGAGGATCAGCAGAACTGAATAACACCTGCATAATTTTCCGTTTCATATTAGAGCATGAAGGAATATTTATAGTTTTGTGAATATTTAGGGTTCTACAAGGATCAACTACCTTTAGAGTGTTGTGAATCCGGTCCAATGCCGAGCTGCCTAAGTTTGTCAACATCCCCAGGATATATTTCTGCAACAAATCAAAGAGAAAATAAGAGAGCGAAAATAAAGAAAAGCCAGTGTTTCTCGCAAACCTTGGACGTTTTAGCATTTTGTTTTCAAGCAACTAAGCAGTCAACCAAATGCGTCAATGAAGTGCTCTACTGCTCTCTCTTCAGAGTCACGGACCAGTCCATGGAAGGTGTTTCTAACTAAGGCTGGAAAAAATGATAGCTACAGACATTGATAACAATAGGGAAAACTTTTAACCAAAACAAGCCTTCTAATCGAAGCACACAGGTAAGATCCATGATATGGATAATCTATGCGAATTAATAAGCTGGATTTTGTATAAGAAAAACTCCCCACATTGAGTACCTCATAAATGATCATTTCTTTATGTATTTGATCCTCAACAGAGGCCACTGATCTGTCCACATCTTCATCACCCATGAGTTCATCACCAACAGCCCCGGAGACAACACTTCTACCAGAGTCTGTGCCTTCTATAAGTGAAAAGACGTGGTCATCAGTGTCTTCACCCATGGATTCGGCAAGAATTCCCTACATAAAACAACAAGGCAAGTATATAATCAGCAGAATTCTATCAAGTGATGAATTCTGAAACATCTTGTACCAAAAGTTTACTGAATAAGAAAAGTCCTATCATTTGAATACTATCGAGTGCCAAATTTGATTAATCACAGGGGTATGGATGTCACAAGAAAGTTGACCTGCAATACAAGCACTAACAATGTAGAGCCATACAGGTAAAACACAAGTCTTCCAAAGTCGGTTGAAGAAAATGATAATTACTTCACCAACAACATGAAGCACAGTATGTTAAGGTGCAGGATATTGGACTGTTAAGAATGCTGTGATAATAGATAGACAAATGGAGTTGAACATTAGAAAATGATGAATGAATAGACCTGCGTCCCAGATAAATATCTTGCTCTGAATGGCACAACCATTTTCTATCGCTAAAGAAAAAAAAGGGGGGAGGGTGCGGGTTCAGAAAAGCTTAGTAGGAAATAACTAAAGGCAAACACCATAACTCAGATGAACTACATTTGAAACATCCTAAATTGAAAAGCAAGACAAATGTTTTCCTGTCCAAGTAAACGGCCAGGTGAGCCCTAAGTGAATCACATCCACTGATACACTATCTTCAGATGTATTACCTTGCTGATCCAGAAACTGATCCTTCGGTTTAGTACATCAATAGGTACACCAACTACAGCAGCGAGCTCCTTGGATGTCCAACTAGAGTAAAAGATATAAGTTCATCATAGAATAACAGTTGAAGGAACAAAGAAACAGGAAATGAAGCAACCCCAATACTCACCGGGTTTGATCCTGAAACTGCATAACAATAGATGCCAGCAAAGGCGAGACAGAAAACTGGACTTTCCTATCCTCAAATTGTAATTCCAGCTAAAGAAGAGACACAAACATTAACATGCCAAAAATTATCACAAAGACATAAAAGCTTAGAATAGACACAAAACAACTGAGCAAACAACTATATGGCAGATAAGTAAAAATTGTTATGTTAGATAATTGAGAAACCTTGACAATGCCGAGATTCTTCTTCCATAGCAGCTTGCGAGGTGTTTTAATTTCATGGAATCTTTTTGCATAATCTGATAAAAGCTGGTCCACTGACACTGGTAGGTTAATGGACTCGTCCTGCCATAAGTGTGTAGTTTCATGTTAAGATGGATAAAAGGGACCAAAGAAAAAAAGAGATTGAAGCAATGAAAACATAATATATTGAGACAAAAGAATATGATGAATTTAATATAAAAATCTATACATGAATACCACAAAACGCTGGATAGATTATAGAACATCATTGTCCTTTTTCTTTTTCTTTCTTTGATGAGTAACCAACATCATTGTCCTATAATTTAAACTTTGTAGGAACAGAGTATCAGAAGTAAAATCATAAGAAATTGGTGTAATATCTGATTTTTCTTGCCTCTCTTTTTCCTTTTCATTGTTAAGCTCTATTTTCTTTTTCTTTTTTTTTTGGGGGAGGGGGTAAACTATTGAAGTGAAGACTCAGAATAGCATAACCACCCCCCAACACACACACACACACCCACAAGAAATAAAAAAGACGGCTGGTCTAAATTCACAGATGCATGATTGGACCAACTCTATCAAATAGATTCACATATCTGTGGTATCTCCAAATTCATCCAAGTTCCTTAAACACATGAATAAACACAGCAAAAAAACCTGGATTGGAGGCCAGAAATTCGATGATATTATTGTAGCATCAAGAGCATCCAGAGATAGCTCAGATTTTGCAGCTTCACCTCCTACAAAGCATATTTCAGTAAATTATACTTCTGAGATTTCTCAATAAAAATGACAAGCTAGGCCAGAAAGCAACCAATCAGGAGAAAAAAATACAGAAATTGTACACTACCTGCTTGAGATTGCTTTGGTATTGTTGCTTTTATATTACTGTTAGTTCTTTTGGAATCAATCAAATCATTAAGCATAATCTCACACTTCTGCATGCTGCTCTCCCCAAAATGTATCTGAAAAAGAAAAAGAAAAAGAGTAAGTGAAGCATCAGCACTGGATGCAGCCCCTAAAACAGAGAACTAGAACTATGTCCATTCAGTGCAGCCATTGTTTTCGAAAGTATCTAAGCACCAAAAGATTCAGATGTATCAACATCCAAATCACCTACCTTAAGGAGTTCTAGTGTTCGTATCTCCGAGTCAATGTCATAATCAGATTTGTTCAAAAGCTTTTCAGCCAGCATAACACGATACTCATTAACTAGTTGATCCTTTGAGCCAATTATCCCCACAATCATCCCAAGTATATCAACCTTCCTTCTGTTCCTGCTACCCTTCAGGGGATCTACCTCCACAGGATCCGGTTCCCAGCTGGCAAGTGGAGATCGTCACAGTAAATTACTAAATTTCAAACCAAGAAAAGCCTAGGAGGGTGGGGGTCAAAACAAAAAGGTAAAGAAAAGCGGGACAAACAGAGAATAAGGAATGTTCATGTAACCATGCAACCTTTTCTATTCAAGTATGCTCCTTTTTTTCTTGCTCGAAACCATGTCAACAAAAAGACGACTAACCTATCCGATATTAGCTGTTAATTTAATTTTTCATATGGAAGTTCGAACAGAAATATTGGAGTTCTACAATGTAATAAATGGAGTTAGGAGGGGAAAACAAGATTTCAAGGGACTTGAAGCTAATGAAGGCTGAAGCAAAAGACCAAATTATTTCCAAGGAATGATGCCACAAGACCCATAAGTAGCATGATTTCCTTAAAATTTATGAGGAAGAATCTGGCCATCTTGCAAATAATGTGCAATTATTGTTATTTGGATATAACATCCTTTTCAAAGTTTTTGCGCAACATTTAACAGGAGTTCCTTCCAAGAATTAAAGAGTCAAATGTGCAGGGTTCATCACAATTCACATTAGAGATTATGCCAATTTAGATTCTCCCCACTTTTTCCCTCTTTGATATATCTTGCACATATGCAACTTTATCCTGCTTAAGCGAGTCAAACTGATCAGAAATCATTTCGTAGGTTGGAAGATAAAAAGGAAAAATAAGTAGATTAAAAGAATATTTGCAGAGAACATTGGAAGACTCTATGGAAAACCATGATGTTGACTTCTTTGTCTACTATATCAGTGACCATAAACTTGGACAAAGAAAAACACCACTTTTAAAACAAGGTCAGGAGATCGTTGAAAAACTACATACCGTTGAGCGTTGACCCAAGCTTGCTTGTCATCAACGTTAAAATCATCATCAAGATCAACATTTTCTTGATTTTCTTCATCTCGGTTCAATTCTTCAAGGAGGCTGTCCCCAGCAGTACCAGCACTAGCGTTTCCACCAGTACCATCAGTGAGCATAGTCACGACACATTTTATAGTGTCCTTCCTCCCCCTTAGATATTCACGTATAGGCTCACCAACAGCTTCAAGGAATATACCAGCTGGGTCTATTGTCCGAAGGGCTTTAATGGTTGAAACATATTGGTGCAAAATATCATTGGTTGAGGCACCAGCAGTGAGTAAGCGGTATTTCAGGGCAGAGATAAACGAATCAACCAATTTTGAATGTTGTCCAGTGTAATCAAGACACTGTTTCAAGTCGTCAATTGCTGGGGAGCTGCAAGATTAAAAAGAAATAAGCCAGACGTCAGGTCACCATCGAAAGATTTCGAAATCCCAGATAAGTTTCTAATCCCTGTGTTGTATGCATCTCTCTTATTGAGTAATGGTTTTACTTAGTTCAAGTGAATTTTCTTGGTGCCTTCTGTAAACAATGGACTCTAGTGAGCAAAGAAAACCAAACTTTTAGAGACCTTGGGCTCATTCTGACAAAATGGACAGGACGGACTGCTGTGGCTTTGTGCAGCAATCCCCAGCCCTACACAAAGGTGGCATCCCTCAATGCTTCAGACATACACAATTAGGTGAGATGATCCATAATCAGATTCGCGTAGCATGAAGTACTATGGAAGGAATGGCCCAGAAGACAGGAAAATCTTTCACAATATGTCCAGAAAAATATATAACAAAAGGAAAAATGAAAAAAGATACCTGTCAGGATAGTCGACAATTATATCAAATAGTTTGGCTATCCTTAAATCTTGCAAGGTCTCGTAAGCAAAATATTCCAAGCGCAACTTCCATCTAATCAGACCTTCAGATGGACTATCGACACCAAGGTAGAATGAAGATGGAGCTGAAGCCAAAGGAGATTTGAAGCCAGAAGTAGGGCTATTAAGGCAGACAGAGTCGCCAAGGTAAGTAAGAAGCGCATGCAAGAATTGAAGTGGAACAGCCTGCAACATTGTTGTAACTTCAAATTTCACATCATATTTATTAACACACATCATTCGTCTTTACTTACACTGAATGCTAAATGACTTGGATTAACTTTCTTCATGATTTGTGATGCTAACTACATGAAAAGTTGAAAACAGAGCTAAAAGAACAAGTCCTCCATTTGACTCAAGTCATAAAGTTATTTTTGCTGCTAAAGTGTAATAGATAAGAATTAGCAGGTTAAAAATGTGAATCTATAGTATTCCTGCAACCATATTAAATTATCAATCAAATGACTAATTAATAAGATTGAAAAGTAAAATTGACCATCAAAAACATTAATTTGGGGCATTTGCAGATTCATATTCAGCTGTGGTCAAATTGAAGGCAGCAAACTAACAAAAAGTAAGCGCAAAGCAAAAGAGTTAGAAAGACTTCCAAAAATAATGGATACATTAATTTTGATTGCCCTAGTGATCCCTAAATCACATCATACAGACATAGAATATATCTCTGATATCACATATACTTCTACAGCAAGCTCCACCTAATAAATTAGAATAAAACATATGAGTCTAATTGGGAAAGGATTTATGTGGAGAAAGAACAAAACATTTGCAGCTTAATTGTCTTACTGATTGGTGATCATCGCAGAAGTTTGATTTGCCTGTTTGTAATTCGCTTCTAGCAATACAAGTTTCAATAACAGAAAAATGATTTCACTGGATCATAGTATCTAAGAGAATATCATTTGGACCATCTTGCATAAAAAGCAGACACAGCACAAAATTGCAAAGTTTACTCTTTACTCCAGCTCTGATATCACTTCTTAAGTTAGACCACTCAAGGTCAGCAAGCCAAATTTGACATTTTTTCCGGCTTGGATTATAGTGGACTAAAGCAAAATGCCTCCTTATATTGTCTTTTGCTTCCTTTCTATGAAGTAGTAGGCAGTTAGTGCTTTTTAAATATTAGGCTTAATGGAACCAACCTTGCTATAATTATGTATTAAGAGGTAAGGCTGCTACATTGGACCACCCCCTCACCTGGCAGAAGGGGGCATTCCACATAGGTGGGACTTTTGCGGTATGGATTCATATTTGGATTTGGAAGGTCAGCAACAGAGTGTCTAGAAGAGTATCTATAAAAATTATTCATCTCTGCACAAAGCATATAAACCCTTGATCTTAACTGAGAATCAGAAAGAAGAAAAAAGTTATTTCAAAAGCAAGTAAAACAACTAAGGAACAGCGCCTTGTATAAGGATGTCACCCCCTTGGTGTCTCACTAATATTTTTAATGGGTAAAGGGAGCAAGGACAAGCTATTGCTAACCATAAAATACAACAAATGGACACTAGATAGCAACATATCAGTATTATATTATGAAGGAACTTCGTAATATAATTATTATGAACACCTTATTTATCTGCAATATCTAGTACCCTTAGTTGAAATTACCTGAATCCACACTTTGATGGACTCCAGGACAGAACTCCTGTAATCATCCCCAGCCAAATCTTGAACTTTGTCCTGTCAGTCAGATACTAAGAAATAAATGGCATGATTCCATACGTAGAAAGTTCGAATGATCAGCAGATCAAAACCAGATATAGAGCAACACAGGGATGAAATGAATTCAGATGATATAGAAAGCTTGGATCAAGAATTATAAATCACTCCCAACTTTCTCAGACAAAATAAATCACAAAGATTGCAATAAGCTTATTAATTAAGCTAGACTTTTCAGAACCATGTCAGGAAGTGCAAAATTCAAATTCATTATCACCTATATTACCATGACTCTTCATTTTACCTTACAGTACCATGTCGGACCTCAACACTCAGGCAAGGATACGACACTTGAAACAAACTACAAATGAAAATTTGCAAAATTTCTTGAAAATAGTTGAGTTTGACACTTAGACATGTATCCATATCGGACACCTTTACCCGACCCCGATTAACATAGGTTATCACTTATAGCTGCTGATAATTTGATCGAGTTATAAAACTTTTGTAAATCAGGAATCGTGATCTCTTAATGCTTTTTTTGGCAAATAATAATAAAGGATATTTAACAGCATTCTTCTCATTACTAACGCTTTTACATGCTTACCTTCAAAAGCAAAAAGATAGCAGAAGCATATGCATCCTCAGTCATAGAAGTAAATCCAAGGCTTCTTAGGTCTTGAACAACCTTTCCAGTGTTCTTCACTAACGAACTGTTCTCTGAGAGCTTCTTCAGATTATGTTGTTCATCAATGTCCATTGCACCATCTCCAGATAAGGATTTGAATTTGTCATCTAAGTCCATGTTCTCTTCGTCATAAAAGCCATCATCGTTCTGAAAGGCTCCATCCATGAGAGTACTTAGTTCTTCCAACCTTCCCTTAAAATACTGGTGCAGGATTGCTAAGAGCATTGCAAGACATCAACATCACAAAGAAGAATGAGCGACTTTTCAAGAGCCACCATGGACAATATTTCAAGCATTTAAGGAAAAGGTTAGAAACATAAAATTATCCAGTTAAATTAAAACAATAAAATAACTTAAATCTCTGCAATGCACAGACATAAATCTAGTATGTATGTAAAAGTTTAATAAAATCAGACAGACATACACAATATGATACCCATGGATGCAAAGTAAATGTAGAAATTAGGACCTGACATCAAACTTTTAAACAAAAAAACAAAGAAAAGCACAGTAGTTTCTTAGTTTGCTCAATTATGCCAGTAAAATATAATCTTCTGCCAGTAATTCATTTGCAATGTTGGAAGGGTGAAGGTATAAATACCCAGCTAAAAGAATACAGCATCATACAGACACAGTTGAACCTATTCAGGAGTTATGATTCAGATTAAAATCAGTGTAACCTGATGAGTAAAAAGTTCAAGAGCCTTATGCAAGCAATAAATTTAAGCAAGCAAGTTACATGATCTTCATTAAGTTGGGGGAGGCCAGAAAATTAGAAGTATTTATGTCACTAAGCAACAGCAACATGTTCCAGACCCCGGTTTGGTTTGACAGTAACCTATTCGTTTGTCAATTGTTATTAAAGTGACAGGGCCATGATGGCTGACGCTAGTTGTCTCACATTGGCCCTATTTGAACCCATTGAAGTGTCTTATGAGTTATGACTACATATTAATAACAGATAAAAATATCCTCATTAGTTCAGAAGTGATATTTACCAGGAAACTGGCGCGGAAGTGAAGACATGAGAACAGAAGACACCATTAGCTGGTATTTGGTGGAAAGAAAACCTCTATCTGCTTCTGAATTGTGCTTGTTATCTGGTATACTATCCATGTAGGATTGCAATCCATGTGCAAGCATCAACAAAGATCTTTCTTGGTATTGCTTTACCAATGATATTTCTTCCAGTGCTGTAGACAGGACTCCCTCTACACCTCTCTCTTTATTCTGCAATCAAATGAACATTGATCGATTTTAGATCCAGATTGTTTATGTGCAATAGACTGTTTACCACATCAAACAGCTCTTTGCAACTTAATCTATGTCGCATTTATGTCTACATACATATCAATTATGAAATTTTGAAGAATGATGAAAATATAGTTCATCAGCATCAAGAACATATCATGGAGAATCCTGAACCCCCCCAACAACTCCAGCTCATATTTCTTTTTAAGTTCTCTCCTCCATTGGGTCAGCAGGACAAACTGATCTAGACAATCAACTACTCATTATACTCTAAAGTATACAAAGATGGGGAATACTCACCATGAACACTGACCTATCCATGTAGGTATCAAAATGCTGCCAGAATTTTGAAGCACCTCTCCTCTCAAAATTCACCTGTAACACAACAATATCATAAATAGCAAATAATTGTCCACTGACCTGAATTAAGGAAAATGTGACACGATAAGTTTCTCTGCTTATCCAAAAGAGATTTCAAAATGCTTTAAACTCTAGTTCATTCAATTGCTTATGGCTAGTCTCTGTTCCATTTGATTTAGCTAGTTATCATACCAAGTTTTCTTTCCAAACCAATGTTCCAGTGTGTAGCCATCCATGATAGTTAAAGCGTCATACTGATGGAAAGACAAGTAAACACCCTTGAATCTACATTTTAAGAGCTGGGTTCTCGAATTTGGCACTGTGGGCAGTAGACATAATAATCCAAAAGAGTGGAAAAAACAAAAGCAGCACTTAGTGAAAGCAACTAGCATGGCAAAATCCAAATTCTAAGTCAAATTGGAAGCTAAGAATTTCAAAACATATTCCAAACGATCTTAATCGTTGTAGCAATATCTGCCCCCAGAAAAGTGGGAATTTTTAGCTGAAATTAAACCTCTAGAGACTGAAAGAAGTGATCTTGGACAAGGGAGAACAAGCCATGGTTACACAGAGAATGCACTTGAGAAACGAACTCGGACCCAATGGAGACATCACCGTCGCCGCTTAAAAGAGCATCCGTGGTTGAGCAGAACCCATTCCAGCTCTCCAAAATCTCCTCAATTGAATCGGCGGGCAGAGAGTCTAGAGCTCCGAGATTGCAATCAGCTAGAGAAATCGATTCCATTTGCGCTTCCCTACTCGAAGATGCAAACTTAGCCTATAGAAAGGCCGAATGATGAAAGAGAACAATGCAAAGGAGAGCAAAACCGCAGAAAAACCCTAAATAGACATCGTAAGAGAGAGACTTCAAATGGTTCTTCCCAGAAGGCACAGTTAAGTCAGATAGGAAAAGCAGTAGAGACTAGAGAGAGACAGAGAGAGAGAGAAAGTTCCGGTAGCCATAGAAGGTGCTTGCCGGCGAGGAGGACGAGAGGAGAGAAAGGAGGCAGGAGAGGAATGCCTGGGTTTCTGGTTTTCTTTTTAGAGCTTTGGCGCCATACACATATGGTCACTACTAATTTTTTTAAAAAAATTATGAACGGCGTAATTTTTGTCCCATTGCTTAAGGGAAAATCCTCCTAATAAGTATATTCGTCAGATTTTAAATTTGTATTTTTTAATAGTGACGAGGTCGTTATTATTTGATATAGATTGATTATTTGATATAGATTGAATATAAGTAAACATAAACAATTATTTTAAATACACTTACAAAATAAATATCAAATTTATGCCTATACAAATATGACATAATTAGATAGAAGCATAAAAACAGATTTTTAAAAATAAAAATCAAAATTAACCAATTATAATGTGTTATTATACTTTTATATACATTTTATTTGTGTAAATATGGGTTCCAAATATCTATAGTTCATTTAAATATACAACTTAAATATTGGTAAAAAAAAAGCCAATTATATGCTAAAATTGTCTTTTAAAATTTGGTTTTCCAATAGACTTTTGTACTAGTATTTCCAAAAGATTCAAATAGAGTTAGTGGAATTCATTTTTCACCTATTGATGTTGAGATTATCAAATTAATTCCACTAAGTGTTAACCTACCTCCTAACCGTCTACTTTGGTTTGGGTCCCCTACTAGCGAGCTCACGACCAAACTAGCGTATCATTTTATTTGGGCTTCTAAATATTCCGAAAGTGCAAATATTAGTTCGAAGGGCAATTAGATTGGAAGCGTATCCGGGATTTAAAGATCCCCCGAAATCCGGATGTTTGTTTGGCGTCGTTGTGCTAGAATCTTACCTACGGTACACGGATTAGGTGCTCAAATTCAAACTTTCTCCGTGAAATATAACTTGTGTGGCAAGGTCGAAGAAACCGATGTTCATGCTTTCTTCCACGACTGTTGCTTATTCGGTATGGAATTGTAGTAAGTTCAAAACCATTCTACCTCTACTTGATGGCCCTAATCTTCCGGATATCTTTTCGGAGTCGCGAGGGGAGTGGGAAAAGCTCCTAGCGGTGGTTTGGGGGATCCGGACGGCTAGAAATAAAGCGTTGTATAGTGGAGAGAGGGTGAAGTGGGAGTTAGTAGTGAATAGAGCCATTAGAACGGTGAAGAGCTTCTATGAGATAATGGAGAACACGTATATGGGGACTAGTTTGCTGCCCATTGTCTTGAAACCGCCAAGTTTGGGGTCGGTGAAGGTTAACTTTGGCGCCGCTCATCTCGGCAACTCGGGGGCATGGTTGGGGCATTGTAGTTTGGGACACCGAAGGGTCTATAGTTATGGCTTGTGTTGAGCAGGGGATGAGTTTTCTAGGTCCCGAAATTGAAGAAGCGAGAACATGTCGAGTATGCGTTAAAGGGAAGTGGCAAGAAGAGGATTCGAGTGTGGAAATCGAAGGGGATTGTCTTTCCCTTATGTCTAAGCTAAAGAAGAAGGTCTCGTTGGCTTCTAGTATAAGATTGATTATCGATGATATTCTGCGTATTTGTCAATTTTTTCACTTTTATGCTTTTTCTTTTGTTAAAAGGGAAGGTAATAGAGTAACTCATAGGTTAACACATCTCTAACCATATGATTCTCATACTAGAGTTTGAATTGGGGTTGAGCCAGATTATATTTTAAATCTGATTAATTTGGATGTTGAAACCCATTTGGGTTTGAATTAATAACATCCCCCTTTTCTGGATTAAAAAAAAACCCCATGCGTGAAATCTTACAAGCTAAATGATTTAAACGAGTTTTGTTTTGTTCTTGGCATATATTTTACTGCAGTCTGCTGGACGATATAAGTGGAAGAGTTCTCCGCAGCTTTCGATCTTGTGAGGATTGTGCACTCGAGTTACTGTTGGTCAATACAAAAGGTAGAGCTCTCCGCAGCTCTCGATCTTGGGAGAATGCAATCCAGAAAAGGCGAGGAGGAACCCACCCACAAGAAGCTCATACTGACGGGGCTCTCGGCCGTGGTGGCCGAGACAACCACCTTCCCCATCGACATTATCAAGACCAGACTCCAACTCCACGGCCATGGCGGCTCGTCCTCCACCGCCGCTCGGGTGGCTCTCGACATTGTGCGCAATGAGGGGTTTCTGGGTCTTTATCAGGGCTTGTCTCCGGCTATCATCCGCCACCTCATCTATACTCCGATTCGGATTGTGGGCTACGAGAATTTGAGGGGTGTCGTCGTTGCTGCTCAGGGTGGCGACGGCGATGCTGGGTCTCTCTCCCTCCCTCCAAGGCCCTCGTCGGTGGCTTATCTGGGGTCATTGCCCAGGTAATGAATTTCTCCATTTAGCCCTTTATTTTCTTGATTAATTTGAACAATTTCATAATGTAGCTGATTCTGTGAAGTTTGATTTTTGCCCCCATTGGATTTAAGGATTGATTGTTGAGGAATTTACATATTGCAGCCAATTGAGTTTTCTGCATCTTGAATGTCCCTCTTCTTTTTCTGCAAATATTTACAACATTAGAAGGGATCGTTTATTCAGTTCTCTCAGAGGTTGATTTTCTTGTCATTTCAGGAACACCCCCCCAAAAAAAAAAAATTGTGGTGCTATATTACTACTGAAATGTATCCAATTTGGGACTAGTGAGTCCAGAAAAACGCTTTTCATCACATCATTTCTTCGAGATTACTGTGTATCCATCTCTTAAGTTTTAACCCAGTTAATGGCGGAATGGAAAGAAGATGAACATGCATTTAGCTTTATTTAAAGTAAGAAGAAATTATGTGGTCAGTTGATTGCTTGAACTGGACTGGTTTTGGTTATCTTGGTCATCTGTAAGGTCAGCCTGCCATTTTGCGCAATCTTTCGTAAATATCAGACTCGGGTAATTTTGTCTATTAAGCAGCTACGGTTTTATCTTGATTATTGACTAAAGAGTTATAGTTTCACATAAAATACTATTATGTTCTGTGGTGTCAGACGCACTTATCAGTTAATGACGTGCAAGCTGATTATGTTTGCTGTCTTGGCTTAACTTTGTTTTTGGTTTTTTTCCTTCAACCCCCCAAAAAAAAAAAATCCAATTCCCTCGGCTCTTTTGCACTGGAGTTACATTTCTATCTGGATCAATCCAACGTTGGTTAGGCTTGATAATTTCCTGTATACTTGCCTACAAACATATCAACATTCTTGTTCATACCTCGTAGGTGTGCAGGTGGTGGCAAGTCCAGCTGATCTCATAAAGGTTAGAATGCAAGCCGATGGTCAACTAGTCAGCCAAGGTCTGCAACCTCGGTACTCTGGCTTTCTCGATGCACTAAACAAGATCATTCGTTCAGAGGGTTTACGAGGACTCTGGAAAGGGGTTTTCCCAAACGCTCAGAGGGCATTTCTGGTGAACATGGGAGAATTGGCATGTTATGATCATGCAAAGCGTTTTATCATCACAAATCATATAGCTGATGACAACATATATGCTCACACACTGGCCTCTATCATGTCAGGGCTTTCAGCCACCACGTTGAGCTGTCCAGCTGACGTGATAAAGACAAGAATGATGAATCAAGCAGTAAGCAAAGAAGGTATGCTGATGTACAAAAATTCGTACCATTGTTTGGTGAAGACAGTTAAGCTTGAAGGGGTGAGGGCCTTATGGAAGGGGTTCTTTCCTACGTGGGCAAGACTTGGTCCTTGGCAGTTTGCATTTTGGGTGTCATATGAGAAATTTAGACAGATTGCAGGTTTCTCTTCATTCTGACAATTACACTAGTTGTACTTGTAGGCAGGCTTTTCCTCGTGAACTTCCTATCATGGGGCATTTGCTCAAGATATGAATCTCTTTCAATGTTGTTGGTGGAAAATTAGCTAGAAAACTTTGAATTGTTTTCCAGAGATCGGCATATGACTTAGTTACAGCACTACAGCACAGGATAACTTGTCACCATTGTCCGCTTTGGCTTCGCAGCTGCCTTCTTGTGCTTGAGTTACATCCGCCCTTTGACAGAGTATCCTTTGTCATTCATGATCAAGATCTCGGTGTAGCACACATTATGAGATTGTCTTCTGGAAATTTTTCTATTAATTGTACTGGTTTGTACTGTTTTCACATAACATCTGCAATTGCACCATGTGAATTTTGAAATATATGTGGTTATAGTGCTTAGCTTTTACTCAACAAATTCTGTTGTTGAATGTTGTCTAAACCCTATGGACATGGAAGAAAGTGCTACCTTTACTAGAATCAAGGAATTAACTTTTACTCATCTCATCCACGTAAAAATTTGAGTGAAATAGGATATCATCCACAACAATTTTGGTGGAATAGGGTTGACACTGATGAACCGCTTTATCTACCTTATAATGTACATAGTATAATAGGCTATTGTCATTTAGAGAGCAATGAAATTCATTGGAGCATTCCTTAACAACAGAATAGATTATTATCCTCTTACGGTTGTCTCTCAATATAGGTTTTGCATAGCAATAGCTCAAGAAAATATACAATAAACCGATCAAATAATTATATCATGCCAATGGAGAAGATATGACCTTTGGATTACAATTCATGTTATTTTTAAATTATTTTTTTGTTATTACAAATGGGCAACAATTTAAACGACTTTCTTATTAGAAATTTTCAGCTTAAATTTTCGCTCATATATTCTCTGGATTTGGGACAAATTCATCATATTTGAAGTGTTTGCTTCGCCCCCTCCACCTTACTAGTAGGTCACTTACCCAAAAGCAAGAAAAAAAAAAAGAAAGCAAAACCAATGGATAAGATAATTAGAAAATCGATGTAAGATTATGTAAATGCATTTTTCAGGTGGCTAGAACTTTCTGTAGAAAAAGATGAGATGGTTAAATTAAATACAACGACCCTTGTATACCAACTGCTAAAGTGCAAAACACCCTAATTACCAGTAACACATAACTTTAAGACTTAAACCGAAATACAAAATTGCTAAAATTGGGATGCTAACCTCTTCCTGGAGCTGCTAAACATTTCGATCAAAAACTCATTCCTGAGGAACAATGCAAAACTAGCGGTGGCAAGTATCTCAACTAATCTGATTTTATAATTCTTCCCGACCTTCAACCACCTTAAGGCCCCAACTCATATCCTCACAATGCCTTACATGGGGTACAATGTTCCCAGTGTCAGTCCCTCTCTTAGCCTTACAATCCCAGAAGGGTGGAGCATGAAAGCAAGGTTCAATCGACATGGCCCGAACACAAGGAGGTCGCGGGGTCTTCTTATCCTCCGGCTTATACAAAATCCATGGCTTCAACCCCCGAGCCCTTGAGCAATGTAGCCAAAGGTTGACCATGCACTTGTCACCAACTTGTCAGTCAGACTAAGCAAATACATCTCTGCCCATGCTTTCCTGTTGTGCATCTTCTCGTGTGATTGCTGAAACTCTTCATGGCTTGGCTGGTAAAATCCAACCGTCTGTCCTGTAACTGTTGGGTGCTTCCAGTACATTTCCCTTAGGGTCTCGTAGTAGCCTGAGACCAAGGATGTTGTTAGAACAGCTATGGATTTTGGGTTCATCGACGAATTGATGGATGAATCATCCTTGCTCACTTCCGGGAGTAGGTTCTCCTTGAATAGACAGGCCTCAATTTGCTCCTGCACATGTGGGAATGGGCCTTTACCAACCTCGAAAGTTCTAATCTGTACTCCAATCCTCTCATCTGCTCGGGCTAAGTAAGCATTATAGTACCTTGTGATCAGACCCCAGACTTGGTTTGTTGGGTGGAAAAGATACCGCCCTAGGTGATGAAAAATGGTTGCTTTCTCAGGAAACAGGCTATGTAATTCTTGCTCGAAAGATGAGATAAGGTAAAGGGAAGGGACAAAGTATTCGTCAGTTCTCATTATCAGCCATGGGACTTTCCCGAGATAAGATTGATCTTCATCACAGAAGAAAAGCTTGTCATGATCATTGTAATCATGACCCAGATGAAGATACAGATATGGAGGCACTCTTTCCATTGAAACATTTAGAAGATTCTTTTGCAGCAAGTACCCATGGCACTGTGGAGATTTCTGGTTAAAACTCTTGAATTTCCTGGTTAATGGAAAGTCACCAGGAAGAAACCACGAGGTGCTCGGAAATGGCTCACAGAAAAGATCAGTCATGTCAGTCCCTGGGTCAACGAGCAGTACTCGATTTGTAAGAATGGCATAAAGAAAAGCTGAAACCACTGTTAAGATTTTGTTACCCAAGCCACTGTATGATATCCAGACAATATAGTTACATTCCGTGGGAGCGGCATTTTTGTGGTGAGACTTCAGCTGCTTTAGAGCTTCATTGTATGGTTGAGTGCCAGGGCCACATCGCCTGTGTAGCTCTTCATAATTCCGTAATCTAGACAGAAGATGAGAGGAAGGCTTGAATGGTGAAGCCTTCCTATACATAAAAGACTGGTACCTGCTCAAACAGGATGCTTCATCAAATCCAGAGGGCAGAAGTCCACCAAGCAATTTATCGTCAGGCACTTCGGTGGGACCCACACCCGATTGTTCTTGTTGCCGTTGTTGTTGCTGCTGTTCGTGTGGTTGTTGCACTTCAACAGGCTGTGTGGAACCATTCAGTGAACCTGAGAGTTTCAATAGTCTGAGATTTCTTGCTAAACAAGATAGCAATCCTAATTGGATTTTGAAAAGATTTTTTTTTTTTTCGGGGAAGCGGGAATGCTGTTTTCACACTGCTAGCAGCAGCATGTGCAAATTACACTGTTTCATAGCATCCATCCTTAACAAGAAAACCACTCATGTTCAGCGTTTACAAGAAACCCAAAAAAAGACCCTAATGGACAGTCAGAAACAGCAGATAGCTTTGCAACATCAGTATCCAAATAAGAGGCAAATACTGCTTAAAAGGACTGGGAAAAGTGTACATCTAATGACCCTTCAATCTGCTTACAGTAAGTTTTAAGTCTGGATGTCTTGCACGCACCATTATGGGGACCGATCAAACTTATTCACATTCAGTCAGGACTCTGGAGTCCAGAAAATAGTTCTAACGGCGTGCCCTTAGAGACTTACAGCTGAAATTAATATCCATTCAAAATCAGGGCTTGAGATAAGCTCAAAAAATTAGGCACAATCAGGGCTAGCAATAGGCTCAAAAAAACAGAAAGTAATGATTAGACCAATCAGTCTGGATTGCTCTAGGGGATTCAAAAATTAGGCAGGCACACAATGCAAAAGAAATCAGAACAAGATAGGCTTGGAGAGAATATGATCCACCATTGCACTAGCACAGAGTCAACATTGGCCTTTTTTTCTTGGGGGAGGGGGAGGGAGGTGTTAAGACAACCAATATGAGAGCCCCATCATTTAAGGAGACACTTCAGTGGGAGCACGTGTGGAACGCAGAGGAGAAATAAGGGCAAAACCGCACAATCCCTCTTTGCAAGTTCCAGCCCTCAGAGTGCCCACAAGTGCCCCTTCTAGGATTCAACTCACAAATCCAATAGAGTGAACGTGATGCTGAAGCCACTAGATCAACCCTTTGGTGGTTGCCCGGTGTTGGCATTTAGCTTAAAGATATGAACTTGGCTATGTTGACGGGCAGATGCCATAGATGCCACTCAACCTAAAAGCTTGATTGTTGGCGAAGACATTCATATGAAAAAATTCAAGAACATTCATTCACCTACCTCTGAAAGAAAGGGGAAGGGACATTCAATTGAACAACATAGACTGTGGCCCAGCTGATTGATCTTAGTAGCATACCACGTTAGCATTTAACAAGTCGATGAGGAATAAGCTTAAACAGTCCCACATTATAGATATGTGCAGCCCCTTCTACAACTATCTCTAATCTCTCACCAAAATTGCACACACCGACAAAACTAACTAAACCCAACGAAGAAATGGGGCAATAAGCTCAACTCGAGAGGAACAGGCTATCAATTTTATCATCGAACTCTCCATATTTCTATCCTATCTCATGATCAGGCAGGAAAAATAGCGAACTAACGACTATGAATTTAACAACGAGATAAAGGGCGAGAATTGATTACCTAATGATTCAGAAGTGATTACAAACGGCGGTTTAGGATCCAAAACCCTAGCCTCGGCAAAAGGGGATGGGCGATCGGAGGGTGGGCTGCGATAGATGACAGAGACTGTGATCAAAATTGGAAGCACTACGAGAAGGGCGGCGAAGGTCTTGGTGACATTGGCGGCAATGAATCTAAAAGAGACCAGGGTCCGAGCTTCGAGGGGTCGAGCTCCGTCAATGGCGTCTCGATCTAGGGGTTTAGCAGGTGAAAATCGCTTCCTTAGATCGTTGAGATCCATGCAGACCATTCAGCTCTCGGCCTCTTCCCTCTCTCAAGCACTGCCGATATCTGTTACTTTGGCCGCATTTATCGGCGGACTTCTTCTCAGAAATGGCAGAAAATGAGAGAGAGAGAGAGAGAGTTGGAGAGCTTGGAACTTTGGAGGTTCAGGGAGACGGAGGGACGATGAACATGTCGTATTTCTGTCGCCCTGTCTTATGATTATGCAGAGGATAATTACTCCTAAATCCTTTTTTGTTTATGGCAATCGTCTTTAAAAATAAAATAAACAATTTTATATATTAATTATGTAATATTTGTCATGTAATAACAATAAGTGGCTCACATCCTTGTCCATCTATAAAATAGAGATACCAAATATAAATTATACAATAAGTAATAGAATTGAACCATAATTTTGTAGCTATTATAAAAATTAAACACACAAGAATTTTCAACTTGTATCAAAACAGGTAAAGAAAAGATTCTCAAATTGGTGATTGAAAAAAAAATCCAAGATCACAATAACTTATTTCTATTAAAAATGTGTTTTTTACAATAGATTGTTCAAATATCAATACAATCATTCATCCCAAAAAAGAATACTTAAACTTATTTGATCACATAATTCATATAATTTTTTTATATAGTTATCGTTGAAAATTTTGGTAATTTTAAACTTTACTGACTTTTAGGATTGAATTACACTCATACAACAATAACACTTTCAACATGAGTCACATTATTATGGAGTATGGAGAATTGTTGTACGAGTCATCATTTTAGTTGCGCAAAAAAAAATTAATTTCTATTTTTTCGACATGTAATATGAGCTATCTTATCTCCGTATATTTTTGTCCAACGTAGTCCCTTTTCATATCAATTTTTCAGTATAAAAATAAAATTTACTATTTACAAGATAATTGCAAGTGGCTCGTTTAATAAAACAGGAAGGATCATAAAAGGATCATACCAAATAAATGCCACAATCATGAACACCAGGCTATTCTTATTTATTTATTTAGGGGTTAAAACAAGAAAATCTCATGTGACGTTTGGTTGGATGTAATGTAATAGGGGTGTAATGTAATCAATTATGTAATGTAATTAGATATGCAATGTAATGGGACAGACAATTACATTACCATGTTTGGTTATATAAAAAGTGTAATGTAATCACAATGGTAACGGATTATTTTAATGACAAAAGTTAGTAATTAAATTATTGTAATGGAGTTAAATGCTATCTAAATAAAAATTTGAGTTACATATTTAGTTTTGAGCTTTTAAAAATAGTTTCTATCAAATAATCATATTTTATTGCAAATATAAACTATATTATTCTAATAACAATAAATATAGTAATAAAGATAAATGTTATCCACAGGAAAATATTTTAAATTCAAAATCAAATTTGAGATTTTTTTAATCTTTTATATCATATTTCCTAATTTTAAATTTTTTTCCGGCAAAAAATCAATTGGATTATTCTAGTGGTAATAAATGTTTATCGTAGTGAAGATATAATAAAATTTTAAACTCTAAATTTATATTTGAGCTTTTTTAATCTCTTCTACCATATAATTAAGTTTTAAATTTTTTTCATGGATAAAAAAACTAAAATTATTTTATTTATGATAAATATTTATTGAATTAAAAATAAGTGTTAACAAGTAAAAAAAAAATTGATCTAAAAATTTTAATTTAAGCTTCTTTTATTTTTTTAATTGAATACTTAAATTTTAAATCCAAAATATTAAAGTTAAAATTTTTTCTTAATGACTTAATGATTATATCATATATTAAGATAATATAAGAAAAAAATAAGTTTCTTATCAAATAGATAAATTTTTTGTTTGTGCCAAGGAAGAGAGAGAAAATGGATATGCAATTGAGAGGGGGAGAGAGAATTGTTGGAAGTGTGTTAAAATTTGATCACAAGGATGGATGTAATCATGATTGTTTAGTAAATGTTCAAGTAATTGTAATTGCATAGATAGAGGTTAATGTGATTACAATGTAATTTTGATTGCATTACAAAGTTGTAACCAAACATAGTAATGTAATCACCATTATCAATTTGATTACATTACCACTTTGATTACATCCAACCAAACAAGCCCCCACTAATATTAAATTCTATTAAAAAGAAAATATTTTTGTATTTGTTATCGACTTGTTGTCCAAGCCATCCCTCTGTATATCATCCGGTAATTTTCCAGTTTCATGGCCAAGAAACAAATATTCTCCAGTCAAAAGTTCTTCTTGCACCCACCGTCTCTCTCTCCGATTTTCGCTGGGTTTAGCGAGGGTTTTATTAAAAAATAAAATAAAAAATAGACTATACACCCGATCGCCATGGGAGGTATATCATCGACACCCCAAAACCCTACCGACCAAAACCCATCATCAATCCCAGATCCTCCCAATTCGCAGAACCCAGATCCCAAAACTGCCCAAAATCAAAACCCGGATTCCCAAACCCTCGGAGATCAAAGCCCAGAAACCTCTAATCAATTGGAAAAACAAGATAAAAAGAGTGGAAACGACGAGGAGGAAGAGGGAGAGTGTGGGTTCTGCTTGTTCATGAAAGGAGGGGGCTGCAAAGACTCATTCGTAGCCTGGGAGCGCTGTATCGAAGAAGCGGAGAAAGCCAAGGAAGATATAGTTGAGAAATGCTTTGAGGTTACTCTGACTATGAAGAAGTGTATGGAAGCTCATTCAGATTACTATGAGCCGGTTCTCATGGCGGAGAAAGCAGCCGAGGAGAAGGTTAAGCAGGAATTACAGGGCGAAGCGGAGAGGAAGAACAGAGATCAGAATGCGGGTGCGAAGGGAACTGAGGAAAGGGTAGAAATTGCTGCTGAGAAGGAGCTTAATGGGAGAGAGAAAGAGGGGGAAGCTTGCTAATTATTTTTCAACCAAAGTTGGGATTTTTGCGTCTTATATTGACTGATTGATGATTCTAGGGAACGAGAGATTTTGGCTTTAGGAAACAATTGTTGTCAATGAGGTAATTTAGTTAAATTTTAAAGTATTTTTGGGTTTTATGGAATCATGTCACATGAAAATTTATGTCTAATGACTCAGGCGAGCTAATTTTGCATTGCCCTGTAAAGAACACTTCCCTGTTTATTGAATAGTCATTTAGCCTGGTTCGGAAACTCTAGCTCCTTTCATGGTAGATGTTATGCACTCTGTGCATATAATTCTATTCATTGTTGTCACTGTGATATTTTTCTCCCCCTCGTCGATGTGAATTGGGCTTGATACTCAGGCTGTTTCCAGTATGAATGTATATATATTGGTACATTGTTGCATGAAAGATTGTAGCAGTAATTTGGAAATTGTGGACATTGATCATTGCCACAATTATTTTACGTGAGGGGTTGGCTTTTCGCTATGCTATATGATCATAGCGCCTGAATCCATGGATAGTGAGAGATGGAAACAGATAGTGGTTATTTGTCATGTTCATCTAGGCTCGAGGGATTGATTGATTAGTGATCATTCCTTATTGTTTCGACCCATAAGCTAATATGGATTGTGTTGGCTGTTCTTACAATTCAGCTTTTGAGAAGTTGAGACAAGGATGTCCTTTGAGTTATGTTTTTATAGGCACTATAATTTTAAATTTCATCAAGTTTGACAATAAAAATCAACAATGATGGGCTATTCAGCATGACATCAAGAGTGGCAGCGTGGCTAAGCCTTGTCTGTGTCAATGATCACTCTGTTGAGCTTGAGGCCTCATCTGCTCTATCAATACTCCAGATTTCCATACTTTAGCCCCTGTTGTTCATGGGATGAAATACCCGCACTCAATTTTCCCACCCACCAATAATCTGTATATCACATAAGGCAAGGAAGATTCTTGGCTTAGAGGTCGTTGTTATGAGTGCAGTACACATCTGAGATTGCTTGGCGATGAGCTTCGGGAAATGATTCAATTGATCCATGAGTGAAACATGCAGTAAAATTTTGTAACAAGATGCTGTTTGTCTCCTTTTCCATAGTTGAGTGGGAGTCTAGAGTCTCTGGATTTTGTTTACAGCTAGCATGGTGGCTGCTATTGAACCAGTCTTCAGTTTAATGTCTGAGAAACCTAGCCCTGCTCTGAAATCATCTGCTATGAGTTTGTCTGCGCACATAAATGCTAAGGTTCAGAGTGTCAGCTTACTTGATATATTTTCTCACTTTTCCTAGGAAAGGTGTACAGAAGATGAGGATTAGGATTATGATTGCCTTAACTAATCCTCATCTAGCTCAGGTTCCTGTGGATCTTTCTCGTCCATTGTGAGCGATTTTTTTTTTTTCATGAGTTTATCTCTTTTATGGCCTTCATCTGGTTCCATGACCTATGCCTAAGTAATATCTTGTTGGACCTGATAATTTTCTGCTTCACCTAGGTCAAGAAGCTACCTGCAGTCCAAGCTGTGCTTTGGGGCTTAGAGATATTCATCATGGACTTGTAACTAGTGCAGGAATCTTGCGAAGTTTGCCCCGTGGACTGTCTTCTTTCCAGGAACCGACCCATAGGACCAGCTACTGAAATTTGGCTGAATAGAAGTAGAGCCATGGCTGGCCCTGTCCAGCTTGCACTAGCCCCTCGCCACCACTGACCGGATCTTCGTTTATCTCAGTTACTGGATCTTTGTTTCTGACTCGCTCTGTGGTTAGTTCCATGGAAAAAGGACTGAGTAAATCACTCCAATCAGTTAACAGTGTATAATCTGCAGGAGCTTAGTTGAATATCTTCATCAATGATCCTTTCTGATTGATTAGAATCAATTATTAGAAGCAGAGAGCCAAAAATTAATTGCACTATTTTTTTGCTCGACTTTGTCTTATTTGAGATTGCATCACTCAAAAGCGTTGCCAAATGAAAGTAATTGATCTTTAAGTATGCTAAAAAATGAGTCAATCTCGTAAAAAAAATATGTTCAATGACGCATTCAATTCTTTTTCTCTGTATTACATAGTATTGGCAAGAAATGTAAACTTTACAGTCATTTTCTGGTAGAAATTTCTGATAGTAAACTTGAGATCTTATAGGATACATTATGATCTTTTAAACTAATTGGGTAAAAATTATGGAAAAAAAAATTGTGCACTTGTGCTTGACGATTGAACTCCGGCGCTCTTTATCCGTTGCCGGAATTTTGATCTATTTTTGGAAGTCCAAAAGAACATCTAACCCGATTTTAATCATGTCTCACGTGAAGGGAGGCACAAAGGCTGATAAATTATAAATTCAAACATATGCCTTTAGTACCAACCCTAAAAACTTGATAAGATATATCAACTGATAATCTTGTAAAATCGGGATAGTTTGACTCCATAAGTGAATCAAGCTGTTCAATTAAAAAAAAAAAAAGAAAAACAGAAAGGGGTTAGTGATATAGGTGGCAAGCTCGATCACATCACAGGGACCATAAAACAAAAGAGGGGGAGGGGGGAACGCGAAGGAAAGTATTGAATTGATTAAGCTTGAGACAACAATAGGATGCCAAATAGTGAAATACTTACAATTAGGTATTTCACTGAATTGATGTAACAAGTCTGTGCTTGAGCAAGCTATGCATAAAGCCTTTATTTTTGGCTCTTCTCCAACGAAACCTTTTTCCTTGTACACTCCTCTTTTGTAGTCGCTGTAAATATCAACAATACGTTAATAAGTTAAATTTAAAATTTAATAAATAAATTTAAATACTTTTAAAAATTAATAAATAATTAGTCAGATAGCATACAAGTTTATTTATATTTATTTATGATGACTGTGTTAATTTGGGGTTTTACGATCAAGAAGAACGGAACAAGTAAAATCAATTTAGCATCCTAACAATTGATCACATAACTATTGATATGGTGAAATGATGAATTTGTTTTATCACATCAAAAATTTTATAGGTATAGAAAAAGTAAAATTATCTTAAAAACATATTATTAAAAAATATATAAATTCGTGTTAAAGATAACATAAAATTATCTAATCTGTAAACAATTACAAGAAAATGACGATAATTTACGATGATAATTTGGGTTTGGAGATGCATGGAAATCAAATGCATCTACTATAATAGTTATCACATCAATAACTAATATCAATTGACAACTTACTATTCGGCCATGGCTATGAGGCACAATATGAAACGATCCTAGTGATGCTTGATTTCTGGATTCTTCTTTTCTTTTACTGTTTTTTTTTTCACCCTTATGAGTTGGGGGATGGTTGTGGAGAGGGGAGGTTTGTGATGCAAAGGACTACAAGATTTTTATGATTATTACTCATGAGGGAAGAGAGAGATACAAGAACCCTTTTTATAGTTGAATTAGAGGAAGATAGAATTAAAATCGATTTTGAAAATCCGATCTGTATAATTTTCAATTGAGTGCACCACATTAACTTCTCCGTCAAAATTTGTAAAGTTATCAATTTGGATTTTATGCAACTTTTACACGTGTACTACACGTATATATTAATAATTATAATGATACTCTACTATTATTGTATTGCACACTTTATTTCATGAAAAAAGAATATTATTTTTACATTTATATATATAATATGATGGAAACATATTGACGTATTATTATGACTTGAGAGTTGTCTTCAAATACTTTACTTGCACTTATTTTTAAGTCGATAATATGTAAGGAACGTAATAAAATTGTTATAAGTTGATAAAAAATATTGAATATAAGTCATAATCAAGCTATAAATTCTTTGCTAGGTGCTAAACAATCTAATTTTATAAATGATGGAATATAAAAATATATAAAATGGGAAACAAATAAACTGAAAAGGTGATTCATAATAAGTCATAGCTGACTATTATTTTTCTTAGACATGGTACGGATGATATATCAATTAGCATTGTTGGCTCGAAGGACACCTACTCCAAAAACAATTTGTATTACATACAAGTTGACGGTTCGTCTGCTGTGGCGGCGGGAGCGTTTGTGATCGAGGTTGAGATGGTAGGTTTCTTCAAGTAAGGACATCATATTTAGGGTCTTTTCCGATCCTTGTTGCGAAGCAATCGCCATGAGAAATGATGTTAAAGTTCCAATCCAGGCCGGTTTTCGTTCTATTTTCTTAGAATGTGACAAGTGTAACCGTAAGACTCCGAAATTTCAAGTGTTTGCTTGCTAGTGAATTAGAATTTTTCCGAGTCGAAATTAGAAGTCGAGAACCGAAACCCGAGCGTGGGCTAGCTAAATTGGGCCTTGTGAAGCTAGTTGGGCCCAATTAAAATAAAAAGAAAAAGGAAAAGAGAAATGGAGATTGCTTGGCATTTTAAGGGAGAGTTGGCGGATTACTAAGCAAGAATAAGCAAGGGGTCCAATTGAAAGAGAGCACCAAGCTAAGTAGGTGGAATAAGGAATTTAGGAGAGAGAAACCCAAACTGGGATGAAGGGGAACCGGGCAGAGAGAGGGAAAGAAGCGAGAAATAGAAACGAGAGGAGAGCGAGGGGAAGTAGAGGCAAGCGAGAGAGGGAGAACGCGCAGAGAGAGAGGGAGAGCGAGCGGGAGCGAGGAAACCGCAGCCGGCGGGCACGGCAGGCCCAAGGACAGGCGGCGGACGAAGGAGAAAGGAAAGAGAAGCAGAGGGTGAAAGAAGGAGAGACGAAGCGAGGACAAAGCGAGAGGAATCGAGGGCAAGAGAGCCACGAGGGCAGCGAAAGGAGGAAAAAGAGGAAGCAAAACCCAATCCGAAACCCTCTAAAACCGAAATCCTTAGAACCTCTAAGAATTCAAGGTGAGTAATCTGAATTCATCCTCTAAAATAAAATGAATTAGGTGGATTGAACATGAATTCGAAGCATGAAATTGGAAACCCTAGGTTTAATTAAAGAAGTTGAAAGCTTAAATTCATGAAACTAGCAACTCGCGAATCAAAGAGCATGTTGTGATTATGTGATATCTAGTTCTGAATTTGTGATGTTTAAGTATTATTGAGCATGATTATTGAGAATTGGATGAGATCAGCTTGAGCAGAATTAGGGGAAAAATCGGGAAGTTAAGTTCATGACTTATGTGTAGATTTTCGGTAATTATGCATGTTGTCCGAATTTCTGTGAATTCATGTGTAGCCCAAATTTCCTAAAAATTTTACTACAACTTCATGGCAATTTATGGAAATTTCCTGTAAAATTTAGTATGCATTGGATGAGTAAATTGGGAGATATGCAATTTTAAGTAAAAATGTGCTGTTTTGGGCTAAATCGGAACTAAGCGAGTAACTGAATTAAGAACTGAGATTTAAGAAGCTATGTGGCTAGATTAAAAGACATATATCGATTAAGGAAAGCTATAGAACCATAAATCACTTATGCGCGATATTACGCGATCATGAAAACGATAAGTTCGTTGATTAGAAATCCTAATTGACATGTTTATGTGATTATGTGTTTATCTTGAATTACATCGATTATAAATGATATAAGCATGCTTATGTGAAATGAATTGATTATACTTGAGTTGGAACTTGCTTATGTGAATTGCTTGTTTTGAAAAAGTTACACATGAACGTGCTTGAGCATGAATTATATGAATTAAGTATATCTTATGTATAAATAATAAGAAGATAAGAAACATAAAGAACTAAAGAAGGGAGAAAGGATTGTGTTATTGATCTAAGACACCACGAATTAAAGAACCCTCCGAAACTATGGCCATAGAAGTGTCTCGTTAACCCGAAGCCACGAATTATTTTGCTTCTACGAATTATTGACGATATGCGTCCTTCGGGGAAGGGAGGCTGCCTCGAGGCCACGAATTATATGCTTCCGTGAACTAAGCCCACGAATTATTTTGGCTCCAAGAACTGGGTCTTTAGAGTAGAGCATAAATCTTTTTCCATTCGAAACTAAGATGACTTAAAGAATTATGACATGAAGAAACGAATGATCATGCATGATGGACAAGAAAGAAAGAACCAATGATTTATGAAATGCATGATTGAACTCAAGAAGAAGATTGAGAAGAGGAACGAATCCTAATTTCGTAAGAAATGAATGCGATAAGAACTAAGATATAATTTACGCGACGAATGTTTTTCATGATGAATGATTCTATGATTTACTTGCGTAGAAAGACGAATGAAGTATGTTTGAGTGAATTCATGAGTAATTGATGTTATTATGTTTCTCGACAAGTTGGTAAGTTTAGAATCTCGTATGTCTTAAGCATGTATGATCCGAATCGCATGTTATGAATGAATATTGAACTTACGTGTGTTTGTTAATGAATTAATGTGTAAAGCGAAACCGGGGTTGGGTTTGGATTATTCACTGGGCTAGTGGAGCTCAAGACCTCACGAACATTTCAAGTACGAAGTTAAGACCGACGGGAGTTGCCTTTGGCTTTTGGAAATAGCGAGACGAATAGGAGATGCAATACTTACTGCATGTTTTTCTGTCTTTTGTTTGTAAAGATGTTGTAAAGACTGGTTGTATGTGAACTTAAGTTTTGATTAAGAATGTAAAAGCCCTATGTGAATACTCCGAACGTGTGGCTCGTTGAGTTTGTGTTGTGTCACTCCGAGCGTGTGGCTCGTTGAGTTTAAGATTGTGTTACGTGCGGGGTTAAGGCTTTAAGCCTATGGGATTAGCCATATTACCGAGGAAACTCGCCGAAATTTTCGAAAAACCTTTGAAAACCTAGAACCGCCCTTACGCCAATCCAAGAAAGGATTATTAACCCTAAGTTGAGACCTTAAGCGACCTTAGGGGTTCCTCTCGGGAACCCCGGCATGTAATACTCCTAGGGTGGGTCTAGGGGTGTTACAGATATCGGTCGTCAAAGAAGGAAATCGAACCGCTGACTTGGATAGCCAAGTTTGGCCTTAATGTTTTTCTAATTTAGTTTGGTCTGTTATTCCCTACCGCCCGCTAGTTGTTGTTTTTACTTTGCTCATCAACAGGGAAATCGAACCGGAGACCTAATGTACCCAAAATTTCAATCTTGACCACTAGACCATAACCGCATTGGCAAAATTATTATTACTTTATACTTGTTTTCATTTTAAAATATTTCTATTTTTAAGATTATGATAGTATTAAAAAAACTCTAAAGTTTATATTAAAAACTAAATTATTCAAATATTTTTTAAAAATAAAAAATAATAAAAAATAATTAATTAAAATAATAAAATAATTATTAATATATCGTTAAAATGACAAAATGTCACCAAAAAATTGATTAGATTGATTTATATTTTAAAATAAACGGAGTATTAAAAAAAGGAAAAATAAAGAAGTTATTTTTGTAGCGTGGGGATGTCCAAAATCTTATCCTTTTCATCGTTCATGTCTAATTCTCTGCCATTGTAAGAAAAGATCATATTTTTGGACTGAGAGAGGCTTGAGTGAGAGAATCCATGGCTACTTTGTTCTCTCTCTCCTCTACTACAACCTCTGCCTACCTCTTACCGTCCAAGCGTACCAATATCCCCACTTTCTTCTGTTCATCCCAATCTCTCACAACCAGAAAACCTCTCTCCATAAAATGTTTCCGGCCGCCGGAAACTGACCCACCGCCGGCGGTCCAGAAATTCTGGGGTTGGCTCTCAGACAAAGGCATTGTCTCACCAAAATCCCCAGTAAAGCCGGGCATCGTCCCAGAGGGCCTAGGGTTGGTTGCCCAGAGAGATATGGGCAGAAACGAGGTCGTTTTGGAGGTGCCCAAGAGGTTTTGGATAAACCCAGATACCGTTTTAGCTTCAGAAATTGGTTCTGTTTGTGGCGGGCTTAAGCCTTGGGTTTCTGTTGCCCTGTTCCTGATTAGAGAGAGAAAGCTGGGAGATGACTCCTCTTGGAAGCCTTACATTGATATATTGCCCGAGTTCACAAACTCAACCATTTTCTGGTATGTTTTTGGTTCATTTGATTGTTTTTAGTTTCTGGGTGGCTTCACTTTGATTGTTTTGATGGGTATGAAGTGGGAATACTAAATGAAATTCGGTTTTTGCTTTCAGAGCAGGTCAGAAGAGGAGCTTTCTGAGCTTCAAGGTCTGTTACACTTTCATTGCTTAGTGTTTTCTGCAAGTTCAGTGTGTATTTCATGCATTTTTTTCATGCTAAGCATGGCATTTATATCTATTTATCGAGAATGTTGTCAATTGCTAATTTTTGTTATTTGTTAAAAAATTGCAATTTCCCTATATATGTGCGCAGTCCTCTGTTACCTTTGTTGGTAAAAAAGAGCCAAATGGTTAGGAATCCTATACAATTAAGAAAATCTTTGTAGGATGCTTAGTTTCTATATAGAAAACCGAAGTTCAATTTTTTGTAGGTTGTCAGTGCATATTAACTTTACACAACCACAAGAACTTCGAAAGAAAAGAACATTAGAATTGAGAGGATAATGTCCTCTCAGTCATTTGATGAAACCCATATAGTGGCAAAGACAAAGTTAAGGTGTCTGCAATGTTTATCTTATATGGTGGGAATTATCTTTGATTTGAGTTCTCTTCAGGTTTATTAATTGAGGTGAAACCTAGACTAATTTGAAATTTTCCATGATCCCTAAAATTTTCTGGCTTGAAAATTTTCAAGCATACAAAGTGGATGAATCCATTTCTACATGAGTAGAACTGGACATACCTCACTTCTTGCTCCCCTTACCCCCTGAGGGAGCTTCATCACACACTCACTCATAACATCTTTATTCTATGCATCTTTCTAATATTGTTCAAACTTCATAGCTTCAACCAATTTGGGAGATCAGCTGTCACCACCATAACCCATTCTCTTAAATGTTGAAGAGGAATCAAAGGGGTTTTTGTTGTGCGGATTCCGCTTTGGCGACCCTTGATTCTGTGACTATATCATTGCAGGTTCCCAGCTGTTGAACACAACACTGGGGGTAAAAGATTTAGTGGCAAATGAGTTTGCAAAACTGGAGGAAGAAGTGATACTTCGCAACAAGAAACTATTCCCTTTTCCTATAACAATGGACGATTTCTTCTGGGCATTTGGAATGCTAAGATCACGGGCATTTACTCGTCTGGAGGGCCAAAGTCTTGTTCTAATTCCATTAGCTGACCTGGTAATTATTCCATCATTAATTTAAATTTCTAGCTTGGTTTGCATTTTATTCATCTCAATTGTGCTGAACTGAATGCAAAACTCCTTGTATATATGTATGGATTGATCAATACAAGGTTGTTTGGCCTGTGTACTGACATATGAATGCCATTGGCATCGTTTCCTATTCGAATTTTCTCCCGAGATGCTTGTTGTTGAACTTTAGATGAAAGATTTGTGTTGTGCTAATGTTTCGTAATGGATGGATCAGATCAATCACAGTCCTAATATAACAGCAGAAGATTATGCATGGGAAGTCAAAGGAGCTGGCCTATTCTCAAGAGAACTCCTTTTCTCCTTGAGGAATCCAATCCCAGTCAAGGCTGGTGAGCAGGTAGCTTTTCTTTCTCATGCTAGTCAGTAGAACTAGCTCAATGCTTTTGTATAATGTTTTGAGCTCTTGGGTACCAAGAAAAACTTTTTCTGATCTAAATTTTGAGAAATTTCTAGATTCAAAATTTTTAGCTATCTGGATTTTTTTATAAAAAAATCAAGGGTCTTGGGAGACCCTGCTTTTGCAGGATTCACACTCGGCTTTTATACTTGTTGTCAAGTTCATTATTACTTGAACATGACCTTGCCATCATCACATAAGAGAATCCTTTATTATTAGTGACAGACACTGTTTTTTGAGACAGGTCCTGATCCAATATGATTTGAATAAGAACAATGCTGAATTGGCCTTGGATTATGGGTTCGTGGAATCAAGGCCAGAAAGATATACATACACCCTAACACTGGAAATACCAGAGTCAGACTCTTTTTTGGTGATAAGTTGGATATAGCTGAGACAAACGGTCTAGGCGAAGTTGCATATTTTGATATCGCTTTGGACCAGCCTCTTCCTCAGACAATGCTCCCTTACCTAAGGCTATTAGCTATTGGAGGAAATGATGCCTTCATCTTGGAGTCTATATTCAGTAACAAAGTTTGGGACTACCTTCAGCTTCCTTTTAGCCCAGACAATGAAGAACTCATATGTCGAGTCATCCGTGACACTTGCAAGTCTGCTCTTTCTGGTTACAGTACCACCATTGAACAGGTAATCTGTCTGATTTATAAATCTAAAATAACCAACCTGTACCTAATTGCTCAACTGAATGACCTCAAAAACAAAACCTGGCTATACAACAACTCCAAGTATATATGGGTGCTGCTTTTTTGGGGTCTGGGGAGATTTAGGTGTAGGCAAAAACCTGACCCCTATAAACACAAAGCCTGACTATCTTAGACCCAAAACGAGGCCACCCAATTGCATGCAGAACTCACCTGACTAATATTATTGATATTCTCTTGACATGCTTATTGGACAACCCGAAAACATTCCAAAATCATTCGATATAGTAAGTTAATCTGAGATTAGCCTGACCCGTTTGCAAGGTCTAGGACTCGGCTCAGGTGACCTCTTTCCTCTTTCTAGATTTCCCTTAATTGAGTTTATTTCGTAGTCTAGTTATGTGAAGAACTGGTGTGATTGACAGGATGAGAAGTTGCTGGATGAGGGTAAGCTTGATCCAAGACTGGAGATAGCTGTAAGGATACGACTAGGGGAGAAGAAGGTGCTACAACAGATTGATGAGATTTTCAGAGAAAGAGAGATGGAATTGGGTGTGCTAGAATATTACCAGGAAAGGAGGCTTAAAGACTTGGGCTTGTGTGGAGCACAGGGAGAAAAACTTCCCTGGATCGGAGAAGTGTAAGGATTCTTGATGCTTCAGGAGCAACTTCGGCGATTTTCAATTCAATAGAGCCTTATATTAGTGCAGAACTATTACCGCCAGTCTACACCTCCGCTGAGATGATACTGTCAAATACGAGAGTGAACTTCAAATTCAGATGTTATTCGATCTATTCACTGAAATAGTTTTGATTTTGCAAACTGGCATTTATGAAGTGCATATATTTAAGGGTGAATCCATCATATTTAGCCAGTGAAGCTGTCAAAAAAGAGCTTATTTGTGCTGTAATCAAGGATACAATTTGCCAGTGTACTGGTTTTCACCAGATTGGATGTACCGATTTTGCTGCACACTGATACAGTGATGCATGAATAAAAATATAAGATGTTTATAGCAGCCTTACAGTATGGAAATGAGTGTGACAATTAAAATCAGCATTCAAAAAGATAATCAGAGGGACTTTTATTCCCTGCTCTTATATTTTCATTACCACTAATCATCAATAATACGAGAACAATTCCTATGGATATTAATTCCGGTGACAAAATGAATTACACTTTACAAACTTTAGGAAGGCAAAAGGAAAAGAAACGGGAAAAGGGATACCAAAAACTGAACTTTGATGGAGAAGGGAGAAAAAGAAAAAATATCCAACTGCATTTGCAGAATGGATTCAGTTTATACCTACCTAATATTCTGGAAGGAGAACACGTCTTGATCACGCTGTGAATGTGTACAACAACGTATGGTACCAGCGGCCCACGTCAAAATAAACATCCAAATGGGAGCAATCTCTTTTTCTTCCTCTTCTTCATCAAGTCACTAAAAGACTAACTGCACTTCCAGAACAATAGCTTTGAATATAAAGCCTCATAGCTGAAATTACTAATTGAAAGGTCACGTTCACCCATTCCATCTCAGATTCTTACAAGAACTGATAGTGCATCTTGAGATCTCCGCTTTAGGCCAGGCAAACCTTTCAGGATATGCAGACCAAAGAATTTCAAGAAATCAATCATCACCACATGCGAATGACTGCTTCCAGTTTAGCTCGAAGGAGACTGGGCTACATATATATACTTGGTGCAAACCGATATTACCCTCAATGCACAGCACTGATGTTGCTGGCTGCCAACAAATCGTGGCAATTTGGATCTTGGCAGAGGCACTCCTGAGGATTTGCATAGAAGTAATCCTCCTCTTTTGGCTTGTCAGGAATAACTCTCCTAGGAACTGGTTGTCCTGATCTATTTTCATGAGCTTCCCTCACTGCAGCGGCAAATGAATCCCATGGAAGTGTTCCATTCTGATGTAAATCAATCAATTCAACAAGCCTTTTGCGATCCAATGAAATCGTTTTCTTGAACCCAAGATGCCTGAAAAGAGTACATTAGTCAGTGAAGTACTACAACTATATCTATTTCTTAACAATGAGTAAGTAATGTACTTTTTAGCCCTGCTATTATAGCCCAATGTAAATAAGCTCTGATGCAATTATATGCAGAAATGCAAACCTGCGGTGACCTTCAACTAGTTTTGCCATGTTTCCGTCGTAAGTAGGAATGAATATATTACTTGCAACTGATACCATAAAATCTAGGGCAGCCATTTGAGAAGAATGATTCTGGAATTGCTGCAAATCATCTGGGTCAAGCAACATATCCTTCTTTATCTGAGGTCATTATGATTAAATGTCAGATTGATCTTCAAGCTTATCAATATAAAAAGCGCCACTCCATAAGGAAAAACATGTTGCTACTTATGCTGCCTATAAAAGTCACTTCCTAAAACAACATATATGCGTGGCAAGTTCTTTAGAGAAGGACAAGAGACGAGCTCAAGACTTTTAAGTAACATAGAGACAAGTTTAAAAGCCATGAAATTGCCAGCTGGGTGGACAGCAAGAAAAGAGAAAGATTAACGAAAGTAGAAAGAGGTACACTCTACAGTAAATGAGAAATCACTGCATTCCCAACTCTCAAGATCTAATGATCCAATTGAGTCTACAAGATTTCCTACAAGTCCAGGAGGTAGGGGCTCAATAAGAACTATTTTTCTTTTCTTTCCAGAGTGGTTTTACGTCATTTGATGTCATTATAACATTGCCATTATGAATCTAAGGAATCTGAAAACTAATAGTACTAATGCACCATGATATTGCACCCAATTACTCATTCTCTTCAAAATAGAATACAGACATTCCAACGCAGTTCCTTAGGGAACCAACTTTTCTGGACAGGGTAAGCATAACCAACATATGATCAGCATAAAAATTGCAAGTTGCCATCACATAAACCCAGGTATCAAATAAATTGATGTTAAAAACATCAAAAGCAGAAGACTGCTTCAAAGTCCAAAAAGGTAGCAACAAAAACTGCAAAGTAATCCCTTTTGACGAGGAACAAAACTGCAAATAAGTAGCATTGTAGAAGGACAAGGTGGATTTTTTTGGTCACTCACCGTATTAGGAAATGCAGCTCGCAAAGCTGCAAGTCTTTTTCACTACCATAAGTTTCACCAGAAGCAATATAAATCTGGGTGTCATTGTCAAAACCCAATGCTTGCAGAACTAAAGCTGTCTCCTCAGGTGTAAGAGGGCATAAACCTTGAGACCTCTTTTCCTCAGAGTTGATCTCCTTATCCCTCCACCAAGGATATGCATACCTAAATAGAAGACACATGATTCATGCTGAATTACTTTTGTGCAAGATACCATATCACACATTAGGGGGATTGAAAATTTACTACTTAGTTAAGGAAGATTTTGATAACTAGAAGATTGTCCAGACATGGTTTTGCTATAATGCGAAGTCTAATTTATATGTTAGCAATTTTGTGATATGCAATTATGTATGAGCAAATGCAACAAGAAAGAACAAATCAGCCGCACGATGACATAGAAACCTGTTAAGGAATCCTAGATATCAACCTTATTTAAGGTCTATAATATATATTTTTTTTGGGGGGTGGGGGTGCATCTCTGTAGTCACTAATCTTCTCCCACCCCCTCTCTCTCTTCCTCCGTTTTTTACTCCTTGCGGGTCCTGGAGGCAGGAACTTGACTGCCATTTAATTTGAGATGATAGGAAGTCAGAACTCAATATATTAAGGCAGCTTTCTCAATCTGCCATCATCGTGAATGCTGAAATAAATACTTGAATGCTGTTCAAAAATTTTGATTGTATATAATGAACAACCATTTATGAAACTCGGTTGCTCAAGCTTTTCACTAGGTACACAATACTTGTTTCAAACTATGCCCATCACAACTCACAAGATACATTTTGTTCCATAAACCACCAGATATGTTCATGACATTTCAACTATTTTTGTTAATTCGAAAATTCAGCACAAAAAGTTCCTTTATAGATCCAAAGTGGGATTCAAAAATGCAGTTTCGGTTTCGGTCGCAGTACTGAAAACTTGCTCTAATGCGGCAATCACGTTTTATATCACACTTGTCGTGGAGTGAAAACGCAATTTGCTCACATTTTTGAATCCATGACCAAAAGCCAAGACCAGAAATCCGTTGACAACCCACCCAGTACTAATTCTAAACATCAGAATATCAGATGCCAAAAATCCACAAGTGCGCAGTCATACAGATAATTCCCCCGGGCACTTTCTCTCTCTATTACTTCCTGGCTCATATATATTCTTAGCAGCAATAACAAGATCAAGCAAAAAAGATTGCAGAAACGTGTTAGAATTTAAAACAGACCTCATCCGCTTGAGCTCCTCAGCTTCTTCCTCAGTACAACCATGGTTACAACCTGAGAAAGCCAACATGTCCATCTCATATCTTAGATGCAAAGAGATGAAAGGTCCCTTTCCTTGAAGTGCATGAATCAACTTGTAACCTAACGTCTCTATCTTGGGAGTAAATTTCAGGGCCTGAAAATTAACATGGCACCTAAGCCTCTGAAAATCAAGTGGAAGTCCATTGTTTGCCACACGTGCATCTGTCTTGTTAAAATGTATGACCTTATGCTTCTGGAAAAGCGGCAGGACCTGCATACCATGGTGATTTTCATCAGGAAAAGAGATAGCAACCAGTAAAATGGATATATCTGTCAACAATTATTTCATAGATTGAAAGCGAGGAGATTCATCCAAAACAACCTTTTTAATAAGCCTTCATCTACAATAGTTAGCCAAAGGCTGCTAAAAAATGAACCTTGGAACAGGAGATTGAGAATAAATTAACACCCTTCAAGGAACTTATAGTTGATAGATAACCAGGTTTTCTTCGGTAGTTTCAAATATGGGTTTCTGATGCAAGCAAAACTCTAAGAATTTAACTTTTTTTCCATTGTTCTTGTTTTTACTTTTATTTCCTGTCCCCCTTTAATTCCAATTCTACTGTTAATTTTCACAGCAATAGAACATCAAAATGAATTGGAAAATAAATAAAAAATAGCATCGACTTGGAGCAGTTTGAAGCCTTTTTCCTTTCTAATATGAGTAACTTAGAGAATTTTGTCCTCATTGTGTCATAATCGACCAAGTAACAAGCTATCCCTGCTTATGCTTAGGATGTTTCACACCCTCAAAACAGTAATTCCTTGACATAATTAGGCAAGGTGGTACTAATTTCATATCCTCAAGTTTTAAGAGGAACAAAATTCATCCTCTTCCTAAACATATAATGTTTATTCAGCCCTCAGAAAGATATTTCCTCAGGATAATAAATAAATCTAGGCAGCCCCAGTTTCAGTGCAAGATGTCTCAAGGATGCAAGAGAATGTAATTGAAAAACTGAGCTCAAACAGCATCTAACTGTGCTAGATGGGGGAGGGGAGACCCAAAAAAAAAAAAAAAAGAGGCAGTAACCAATTCAAAATCTATGCTTTGTTTCTAAGCATGCATAGCAAAGAATAGGCAAGCAAAGCATTTCTCTAAAGCATCCTGATTAGTTGGAGACATACTATGCTAAACTCAATAGAATCGAGCAACAAGACAAGCGCCATAAAACCTCATTATTAAGGCATGTTTAGCCCAAACCCATACTAATTGCACGAAAGACTATATCACTTGAGATCCAAAGAGTAAACATAGGAAACCAGACATCAATAATTCCAAACTAAAGAATTGAAGTGAAAGGCAAAGGTTTCTCATGCTTCAAGGTTCGGTATTCTCTAATGAATCAGTATCTCTGAAAAGAAACTGTTGAAATAGGCAACCAACAAAATGGGCTCAAACAAATATCTTCGTGAATTAAAAAGCTGTTCCAATAATCATAGGAACATAGATCATCATTTATATCCATACTAACATAAAATTTAAATTCTAATCCGATAAGCCCTGCATTTTTCTTCCTCAATAGAGCCTCAAGTGGGAAGGGAAAAAAAAACAGAAAAGGGAGCAAACCTGTTCAAAATAGTACTTTTCACTAGACCAGCTAATTGGTTGCATGACCAACAATTGGAACCCATGCTTGCTATTAAACCTCTTTGGTAGCCTTTTAATGATCCGGACTTCATCCCTTAAAGAATCAATGAAATGTTTCACATCAAAGATGTCTGCAAAGTCACTGCATGAAAAATAAAAAACACATCATATCAATGCACGGAAGCAAAATCAGACAAGGAATCGACTGACACTCAAAACCAATACCTTGTATCTGCCCAGAAGGATGTCTTATCAAGCTCTGGGACGACCAAAGTGAGATTTAGGAACCTAGCTACTGCAACCATGTCGCATATCTGAAATTGTGGCCATTCTAAGTTAATTACTTTGACTTAAAAATATATAAGCAATTGAAGACTAGAATAGCAAAGCACAAACCGCGGCACGCATTTGATTCAAGCCTCCATTGCATGTCACCCTCAAAAGCCATTACTTGTATAGTTTCCTGCAACCATAATTAAAGGATTGGATCCGGTTTTTGACCGAACAAATGTATCCAGCAAATATACCAAAGGACTAAAGGAGGAAGCTTGAAGACAGACAGCCTATATTAAGGTAAACAGATACAAGGGCTTCATGGCTTATGCAGAGGAGCCGAGGAGCCATTAGAAGAGCATGGGAAATGTGGCCGTGAAATTTACGGAGCTGATAGGCTTGCATCGAATTAGGAATTGTCCCTAATAACATAAAAATATATACTACTTTTACAATGTAGAACAAGCCCTCATTGCTCAACAGGAAGAGAATCCAGTTGCAGAAACACCAGCCAACCTCTCAAATTCTTGTCACCCCAATAAACCATTACCTCAAGCCATTTACGTAGACAAAAATGCAATGTCATTTGGTGATTTCCCCATAAGCCCAATAATTCTGTTGATACCCCATTGAACATGTCTCTAGATTCTCCTCAGCAGTCAAGTAGCAAGCAAAGTAAAAATGCAATCTTTAGCATCACTAATGATCTAAATGCATTTATAAAAGTTTAAATAAAATAATTAACCCAATCCCCTCCACAATTATCGACATATTACAGCAGTGGACATTGCTCACAAATTGGTCAATAAATGCCGATTCAAAAGAATAGAGCAACTACCCAATTCTTCACCGGTTACCACCAAAGGTGAAACGAATTAAAAGGAAAAAGGGCAAGAAATTAACTCACTTGGAGGAAGAAGAGGGAGTGGCGCAACCACCTCCTGGACTCGAACAGAAGGGACCGGAGAAATTTCGGACGTTTTCTGGGAAATGCCCGCAAAGAAACGAGGATGCCATAGCTCTCCAAGAGCAAAAAGCTGAACTACACAAGTCCAAAGAAAAATGCTCGAACAAATCCTAATGAACCACACCTTTAACCTAGTTCTCGGGATCGCCGGAGCCACCGGAATCTTGTCAGGCCTCACTTGCTGCAACCCGTCTGATCTTACCTCCATTTTTCTCTCTCCTCCCTCCTCATCGCCGACTCATCAAAAGAACCCGTCAATTGTCAACTACCCATCAATAGGAAAGCGAAAACTTTTAAACTGAAGCGCATGAAGAAGGCAATGCACACTTCCGCAGTGATCAATCAAGCGACAATCTTCGAAACGTTGCCAAAATAACAAACTTTAGGGTTTATTCTGCGACGGGGCAAATGATTTGGATCGAAGTGAACCCTAGAAGACGACGAAGATGAAGAAGACGACGACGTAGATTGTAGATCGGGGAATGTGGAAATCTAATAGTATAATGATGAGCACAGAAACCGGGGGAAGGGAGAGAGAGAGAGAGAGAGTGATCAGAAGGTAAGGAAATCGAGAAGGAGAGAGAGAGAGAGAGTTAAAAATGCTGCCTTGAAAAGCAAGCACCTGGAGTAGAGGAGCAACCACCATCAACAGTTGTGCAGCTACATCTAAATTCGTACTGGAAAAAAAAATTTTTGATTAATTTGATGTTCTACCCAGAATTTTTAGATTAGTTGTTCACCCATTGCATCTAATCTCCAAATTTATTTTGCTTTCCTCTACAAAATACTTTCACATCTTGTGATTAAAAAAAATTAATTTTCAATTAAATTTAGATAAAACAAGATAAGTTTATCTTCTTTCACATCTTGTGATTAAAAAAGTAATTCTCCATTAAATTAAGATAAATCAAGATAAGTTTATCTTCTATGAGAAAATAATGAATTTTAAATATAAATATTAAAAGTTAAAATTCGAAATATGTTTCTACTAAGATGATTTGTTTAATAAAAGTTGCCTGAAAATAAAAATTACTATATGAAATATGTTTCTATAAAATGATTTGTTTAATGAAAGTCACCCTAAAATCCTCGCAATTTATAAAATTAAGAGTAAAATAACATTTTTGACATGTTACACAAGTGAAACATCTAATCACACTTTGGGTGTCAAAGGTGAATTTTGTTGTGCATGCTTTTAGCCAATATCAGTTTCTTATTGTGTCTAACCATGTAACTTTTTTTTTTTTCTTCAGTAAGAGGAAGGACTTTTTATTTATTTATTTAATAGGGAAGAGCTTATACGTTAAAAGAAATTGAAAAAGTTGGGAGAAATAAGAAGGAAGTATAAAGAAGATCATTGTGGGGGCTTGAAAGAAAATCAAAGGAGCTACAAGAACTCGGACCTAAGCACATGTTTATTTGGCTCAGATCTATTTCCTTTTAACTTCTAATTTCTTTCCAACTTATTTAATTGCCTTATGATATCTTCAATTTTCTTCTACTATAATTATAGAACTTTTGTAAACTTTTTCGAGTTCTTGTCAAATTGTTCTAGTTATTTCATATTTTCAAGTCCATTCTTCTATTGAAAACAATGGACTCGTAATCATGATAAATTAGAAAGAGTTGAATTTTTTTTCAAATGTTTAAAATACTTCCCTTTAAATTAAAAAAGAACATGGACATTGTAATAGTTTTTAAGATCAGAATTAAAATAGGAAAATGGTGAAAAATATATATGGTAAATTAAAATTGAAAGGAACTACGAATGCCGCAACAGGAGTAGAAAATATAATTCGAAAAAACGTATAAATTTTTTTTTTTGAGAAAAACACAAATATAAACTAAGAAAAAAAAATACAATCAAACTAAGCAAACAAGTCATATCTGTATTACTATAAGAAGTGCATGCATACCATCTCACAACTTGAAGAACCCCTCTTAATGAATATGCATTTGGCGTGTTGTCACATTCATACCAAACTCAATTAATCATTTGCTTATTCCATTCCCTACAACTTTTTTTTTTTCTATATAAACGTAATTACACTTATATCCTTATATAGGCGTTGTTTTATAGACGTTTAATTTACAATCTTGTATCTCCGTACAACTTTTTATAATTTTTATAACTAACTTTACAATTATTTTATAATTATTTACAACTCTTTATAGATTTATTTGTAAATCTTTACGGACTCACAACTCCTTACATATAAATAAAACAGAGTCTAATTATACAAAAGAGTGCAGACTTAAGAAGAGTTTTTTTTTTTTTTAAATAAAAGCAAAGGGGTGGTATGTATATATAGAGTAAAAAAGAGATTTAATGGCCGGCTAGTCTATTAAGAAACTAATGACAATATTTTTCCTCGCGGTGCTTGAGTCTATCAATGAAGAAATATATGATTGAAGAATTCTACCCATTGTATCTAACAAACCAACAAAAAATATGTATCATATATGGGTTTATACATTTATTTATAATACCGGTTCATTTCAAAGTTTATGAATCACAACTGTTAAGGATTGATAAATGTTAATAACCATTAATCATTAGATATAATTATTAATAAATATTGACAAGTGCTAATCATAATAGTTGATCACCAGTATAACTTATCGTAACTGTTAATAATAACGATAATCTATAATCTATGATTATAACTATTAATAACTACTAATCTCTAACCACTAATTATAATCACTAAAACGAAAATGCCCATGGTGAACCTCATACTTAGCTCACATTGACTTGTACAATCAAGAAGTGTATTCCACAGTTCGTTAACCAAAACAGAAAAGAATAATAAAAATTTTCACAGAAACGTAATTTCATCCAATAAGGAGGTGCCACATAAGCGACTACGCGACCAACCTCCAATCAGGTCTCCTCTTCATATAACACAAAATTGTGTAGATGAAAATTTTCATGCCCTTCTTTTGACTCTCTCTCCTCCCTAATCCCTCCATCTCTGTCTTCTTTCTCTCCCTAAATCAACTGCGAAGACCACGCTGAACCACAGGCTCGCTGCAAGAGGGAGAAGAACCAGTGCTTAAAGCCATGATCTTCGGAAAATTACTTGCAAGTTTTGTTCTTTTGGGGTTTTTGTTGGGTTTTTCGCAATCCCTAAGATTTGATCTCCAATCGGGCCACACAAAATGCATCGCCGAGGACATGAAGAGCAACGCCATGACCGTCGGAAAGTACCATGTCGTCAACGACAATGAAGGAACTCCTTTGCCTGAAACTCACAGAGTCACAGTTCGAGTAAGTTTTTCGAAGTATTGTTTCTTGTCCAAATTGGGAAAAAAACCGTAATTTGATTTGATTGTTGATTTGTAGGTTACATCGGCATATGGGAATACCTATCACACCTCCGATCATGTCGAATCGGGGCAGTTTGCGTTCACGTCGGCGGAACAAGGGGATTACATGGCTTGTTTCTGGGCTCCCGAGCATAAACCTCCTGTTTCTGTGACGGTTGATTTTGATTGGAGGACGGGTGTTGCTGCCAAGGATTGGGGTGAGGTTGCCAAGAAGGGATCAATCGATGTAAGTTTTGTTACAATTTTAATGTATTATTGTTGAATTTTGTATGTAAAAGTTGGGTCTTTTATCATTCGTGTTGTGAATTTTTGATGATTTTGGGAGGTTTGGTATGTGAGTGATAGAATTTTGAGTTGGGTATAGAAGCTTGGTCAAGTTCAAGTATTGGGAGTTGTGAAGCAAGTGGGATGAGGTTGCAAGCTTGAATACCATGTACATCAATGCACAATGCTGTGAATCAAAAAATAAAAGGGAAAAGAAAAGGGGTATGGGCGCACTTGTATGCTCATAACTCAAGGAGAATATATCCCAAACAGGTTCAATGTCACTGATCCCGGCATCGATTTATTTAGCAGGTGGAAGTTGGAATTTGGCTGTTGGGGATGATTCAGCCTTTAGCATGGTAATTTCACCGCCTCTTTTGCTCACAAACTTAGGGCCGATGAGAAGAGGCGATTTTTTTCCGTATTTGACGATAATACTCTTTGGAAGCACTGGTTTTCTCTTGAAATTGATAGATAATGCTCTTTGGAAGCACCGGTTTTCTTTAAATTACATTGGAGATTTTTGGGGTGAATGTATGGTAACATACTCTTGGTTTTTGCGAGCTTTTATCAGTCCTCAAAGCCTCAAAAACTTTGCTTCTACTGGACATATGCAATGTGAATGTGGTAGCAGGGCAACAGGTTTTCTCTTATCTTATATTGCAACTTGCACCTCTCTGAAGGATGGGAGGAATGGTCATTTGTTTTTGGAACTTGAATGTGAAAAGGGAGTAGACCTTGATATGTCAGGTTCTATGTAATTTCTTCTCCAATTTCTTTTCCGCTTTACTTGCTACTCCCTCCTTTCTATAATTTTAGTATCTTCTCCGCTTGAGAACCATAAAATAGTTGGACATGTGCGGATGAGGAGTGGAGGGAGAGGGATTTTGTAGAATGAAATTCTGATACTTTAGGAGTTGCTGAAAGTGATTGGAGCTTGGTATACACATTGTGATTTTTTTAGACGACTTTTTGGGACAAGAGGGGAAGGTGACTGTGCTAGGAAAGAGCTTATGGGTGTTCTCTGATGAAAGGGTGAAAAATACTGCTGAGTGGTGCTGATTTTTGCATTTACTGTTGATTTTCACAATAATGTATGGTTAAGAGAAAGCATAGAAGGGTTTCTGTGCCAAGTTTAACACTGACGACCAACTTAACCCAATGAGTGAAAATCTATGGCTTGGAAAGGATGTCAAAGAAGGTTCCTATGATATGATATCTTTAAATTTTGGAACTATAAATGTTGTTGTACTTTGCACAAATCCATAAAGACATTATCTTATGATCATGTTTAGATAGTTAGCTTTAGTATGGCTACAGATAGGGATTGGTGTGTTCATCTTTCTTATGCTTGTAATTTTTATATCAGGTTATGGAATTGGAGTTGAAGAAGCTGATGGATACTGTAAATTCCATTCACGAGGAAATGTTTTACCTCCGTGAAAGGTGAGGTGCCTCTTTCCTTCCTGAGTCATTTGCGGAAAAAAAGAGGATCTCTAGATTCATTTCCCTTTGTTTTTGAATGTTTTTCATACGTTTGAAAATCTTTTTAGAACGTTGTTTCAATTTTTTAGTGGGTCTTAAATATGGCCTCTGCGCCTATCGAGGTAAGGCTGTCTGGTTGTGCTTTTGAATCTAGAATTTACACTGAGTGGTGGCTGTAGGACAGTATCTATTTGAAATATAGATGTACTCTCAGTCACGACTAATTAACCCTTATTTGCCTACAGGGAAGAAGAAATGCAAGCATTGAACAGAACGACCAACTCAAGAATGTTTTGGTTGAGTTTGCTTTCACTTCTTGTCTGTCTGTCAGTGGCTGGGTTGCAAGTATGGCACTTGAAGACCTTTTTCGAGAGGAAGAAGCTTCTTTAGTTTTGTAGCGAGCTTTTAAATCATTTTCCCCTATTTCACTGTAAAATTTAGCAAGAGTCCTTCATATAAACTGGAACGGAGTACAATCAGATAATCAATGAGCAAGACGTTCTATGTTTTCCTGTATTTGTATCTGATTTGTTTGGTATATTCTGACAATTTATGAGCTCTTGTTGCATACTTAACTACAATTCTACTAACAGGTTTTAGAATTCAGTTAATGATACAAAATATTGCGTTCGGCTGTGTTAATGTTATTTCTTGAACAAGGGACCATTTATGACGGGTGCCCCTTTCTCTCAACTACAAGACTAAGCTAACCAAACAAGAAGGTTGTTCGGGTTGGGTTCGGATTATAACCTTAGGCTTCTGTTGGACCCCTCACCCCCTCTGTTAGGGTGTATGAAGTGGTGAGGGCGGCTCAGGACAAGCTTATGTGACTTAGTGCCAAAGGCTTGATTTTGCTTCTACACCAATATATTTCCACAAAGCACTTTGTGTGCAAGGATTGAACTTCAGTTTCCTTTGTCTCTGGAAGAAGAGCAACTCATGTCGTTCAAAGCCGTATCCACTGGTCCCATAATCTTAGGGTACTAGTCAATCTGATGTTGCTAGGCATTAGCAAACTTGTACCCGAGAATATAGTTGCACACAACTCTCATTTGGACTTTTAATGGGTTTTGACGCAAGGAAATTTAATTATTTCTTCAACATGGTGCAATCAAAATATTATAAGAGTTTGTTACTTTTTTAGGAGGCACAATTTTTACATTGTAATAATATCAAATATTCTACTTTTTTCATGATAAATATTAACAAATTTTGCCATACTCTCATAAAGTAATGTCTTACATCCCCCCCAAAAAAAGTCAAAGCCGTTCATGAATTATGGTGTCCAACTCCTCACCTCGTTCATTTCCTCATATCACCCAAAAAAAAAGTATAATTCCATCCAATAGGAAAATGCCATCTAAGCTACAAAGACAGGCCCACCTCTATTCACGTCTTATATATATATTGAAGCGGAAAATTGAAAAAGAAAAAGAAAAACCTCGCCTTTGACTCTCTCTCTCAGATCGTCTGCGAAGACCAAGCGAAGCACAAACACCTCTGCTGTAAGAGAGAGAGAGAGAGATCAATGGCTGAAGTCCTGATCTTCCGAAGATCACTAGCAGTTCTTCTTCTTCTTTTGGGGTTTTCATTAAACCTCTCACAATCCCTAAGATTCGACCTTCAATCTGGCCATTCGAAATGCATTGCCGAGGACATGAAGAGCAATTCCATGAGTGTTGGTAAGTACCATGTCATCAACCACAACGAAGGAACTCCTTTGCCCGAAACTCACAAAGTCACCGTTCGGGTACGTTTTTCCAAATTCTTCAAATCTCCCCCTGTGGATAAAAACCCTAATTTGATCGGCAATTGATGGGATTTGGATTTGTTTGGCGGATGCTTCTAGGTCACATCGTCGCATGGGAACAGCTATCACCAAGCGGATCACGCCGAATCGGGGCAGTTTGCGTTCACGGCGCCGGAAACGGGGGATTATATGGCGTGTTTTTGGGCTCCTGAGCATAACCCTGCTGTTACTTTGACGGTTGATTTTGATTGGAAGACGGGTGTTGCTGCTAAGGATTGGGGTGATGTGGTTAAGAAGGGCTCTGTTGACGTAAGTTTTCACCCCTTTTTCATCTTTTTTATGCTCAACTTTACACAATTTTTATGGTGAAGTTTGTCTTTGATCTTTAGTAGCTGGGTCTTTTATCATTAGGTTGTCTATAAGTCGGGTCTTTATTTTTGAGTGCTTTGGTTAGGGGAGTTATGAGCTGTATGTAGAAGTTAATTAGAGGCTCCTTTCGAGTTTTGCGCCCTCTTTTAGACCTATTGGTTCTGAATTTTGAAGCTGGGTCTTCTTATTCTTGGTGTTTTTGTGGGAGGATTGAGTTGAGACCATTTTTGAGTTCGGTGCAAAGGTTTTGCAAACTCAAGTCATATTTGTGAAGCAAGTGGGAGAGAGAAGAGCTTCAAGTGCCATGTTTCTCAAGGTCTTGTTCACTAGGGCTGACTATATCTTGCCTGCATCACGGTCCGTGGATAATCTAGGTAGTGGATTAGGGCCCTGAATTTGGGTTTGGTCTTGGTTATACTTTAGCATAGTTTAGCCTTCAGGATTAGAATCATGGTACATTGCTATGGGGGATGGATCGGTTTGATGGAACGCATTTGATCACACCGTGTAACTATGGGAGTGGATGGGCCTGTTTTACTCTACTAAAGAAGTTCTTTTTCTTTTCTTCTTTCTTCACGAGAAGGTCATCCACCATGGAAACTCTTAATTTTGTCCAAATTCATACTTACCATGAGCAGCGATGAGTTTGAGCAAAGAACCTCAAACAATGGCATGAATTCTCCCTCCCCCTCCAACCCAAAAAAAAAAATAAAAAATAAACCTCAATAGAAGAGTCCAACTAATCTAAACCCTATTCCTGTATCACATGTTATGCTAAAATAGGTGATCAACCTAAGAAGATGATTCCATCAAATTTCTGCTTAGTGTTTCTTTTATAGTTTCCAACTGCTTTTCTTAGAGTTTGAAATCATTTACATGCTAAATCAGAAATATTAAAAGCTTAAAGTATCAATTCATAAGCACTTTAGTAAAGATATGGGCCTTGTATTTGTGATGCACGTGCCCTTGCTTTGTGCTTCGTGTCTCAACTCGGAAGATCTTTTGCACCTCAGTACACTTTGTGCCTTTTAAAACTAAATCGCCAAAACATTCCTCTAAACAATTTAATAGGGCTATAATGGTGTCATTGACGATCTTGTAGATTTTGAAATGTGATTTCAGAATGTCTCCAAAATGCGCATTATGGTGGTATAAAATGCAGTTTAAAACTTTGATAACCACTTGTACTATTTTTAGGAAACCCACAAACCTGTGGGTTCCACAAGGCTCTCTCCATCATACCCACGAAACCTTTAAGGAGTTGCTAAATGTCCAATAGACGATTTCAACATGTACAATGCCTTCATTGGTAGCATGTTTAGAGTTGAAATGTGATTCCAAAATGCTTAAAATTGAGCATTATAGATTTATAATGGTATAAAGCATCTTTTAGGTTCTTTCCTGTGGGATAGTCTTATTTTAATTTTGTGAAGAATGCTATATGCTGTTGATCTTCAGAACACACTTATAATCACATGAGGTGTAGGAATTCTGTGCCAAGTATAACTGGGTCAGACCTCTTAGTTAAAACATGAAATTACCTCCTAGTTAGAAAATGAAATTTCATGGTTCCAATCTGGTGCAACTGTTCTAGAGTAGGTTTCAGTATCACGTACCAATTTTGTGAATGATGAATGCTGCTATGTTGCATCTCCATGCATCCCTCCCACGCCTCTCATCTCCACATTAGCGTGGGCAAAAGCATTTGAGCGATTATGTTTATTTTATTCGTGTACTATTTTGCACTAGGTCATGGAATTTGAATTGAAGAAGCTTATGGATACTGTTAATTCCATTCATGAGGAAATGTTTTACCTCCGTGATAGGTGAGCTCCTAATTCTCTTGGCAAGTAACGTCTGCAAAAGTAAATTGGTGAAATTTTCTGAAAATATGAATACTATGTGTGACTGATAAATCCCCTAATTGCCTTCCAGGGAGGACGAAATGCAATCGCTGAATAGATCTACCAACTCCAGAATGTTTTGGTTGGGCCTACTTTCACTTTTTGTTTGCCTGTCAGTGGCTGGTTTGCAAGTGTGGCACCTCAAGACATTTTTCGAGAGGAAGAAGCTTCTTTAATTTAATTCTTACTCGTTTTCTGAATGATTTGTACCATTGCCACTGTAAAATTTTCTTGAGCTCTCAATATTTCACTTGAATGAATTATTTTCTTCATAGGCAAATAGAGGATACTTTGTGTTTTCACCACAGCCCTATTCCAATTCCTTGATAGGTACACCTGTTTGGAACAATATCCCTGATTAGTTATGGGCTTCTGTTGGATATTTTCCGAATTCGAGCAATCTGCAAATCAGATGTTCTGTCTGTTTGATTTGTTTGTTTGCAACAGTTATGACCTCGCTGTTGTGGACATCAGTCTAACTAGAAAAGTCTCTGAAGACTGATACAGGCCATCGGATGTCGAATATTGCTTATATCAACTTACTGCAAGGTCTTACCTATTTAGCCTTTTGCAATCAGTGAAACTTTAGTTTTTTAGTGGGACATATTGCAATCATAATTATATTATATAGTTTATGATAATAATGATTATAAGATAGTTTTTTTAAAAATAACAATATTTTCATATTATCAGACCAGGCAATGTAATGGAAATATGATTACAAACTTATTTGCAACCAAATATTGTATAGGGTTACAATCATTACATTTGATCCTAATCTTGTCTGGGCTGTGTGGATTTGAGAAGAAAGCCCTGGGGACTGGGGCTTTTTACTTGCTGAAACTTATTCTTTTTCCTCCAATTTTTTTTTGTTTTTGGATATGCGATATGTAGTGATTTCACTTGTGAACATATTCACCTACGCAAACTAATATCACTTGTGAACATATTCACACCTACGCCATCTACTAAGAACTGATTCCAACAGCCATCAGAAAACAAATGGTCACTCAAGCAAGGCCGCAGAAGAACAATACCAAAGTAGGGAGTAAAATGGAAATGTGAGAAACAGAAATCTAGTAAAGAAAATTCTAATAAACCAGAATCCATTCTCACAAAGAAAGCAACCTGATTTACATTTAGAAATATATAGCTCACAAACTTGAGTACAAAAAACCAACTTCATAATAATTGAAGACCCCAAGATTGATAAAATCAAAATGAAGTTGCAGCCTGATACCGACAGATGTTTTGAACAAGGTTGTGTTGGTCGGAATCTGACATGCTTGCTCAGGGTCCAACATAAGTATAATGTTGAAATAATGGAAGCAGGTATGACACATACACATACTAGGGATAGCTAGCCCAGCAAAGGTGCTGAACAACTGCACATCAGATGCTTGCATAATAGCTGGGAAGTGGGAAGGGAACCATCAGATTACGAGGCAAATAATGCCGGGCGTTAATTACCCGGAAAAGAAGTGCCAATGATGCTCAGATGGCAGATTTTCCTTTATTTTCTCTAGTCTCTTTAGTATCTCCAAGAACGAAGGCCTCTGGTTTTTGTCAGCTGCCCAGCATTGCTCCGTCAACCTATTTAACATCCATGAAAATAATCTCAATAAGGTCATTCTTTTTTTTTGGGGTGGGGGGTGGGGGTTTTATAAGCGAGGCAACTGAGTTACTGGAAGGCAATAAGAGTTCTTTATAGGGAGAAGGGGCTTCAATTTCTTGAGACCCAATCATCAAAGAATGTCAGGCACATGGTACTACTGTCCTACTATAAGCTTCCTAATCCTACCTCTTAGCTGATTATCCATGTCAGGATTACATATTGACTACTAATCAGACCAAAACCAAAACGTTATTCCTGTATTCCAGAGTCCCACCCAGGCCAAGGGCTATGTGTTGCCAGTCAAGGGAGGTCTCCAAAATCCAAATAGATGAAGCCTTACGCCTTACGCCTTACGCCTACTGCCTACCGTCGTATTACGGGAATACTCATGCCATCAGACCTTTTGATTTGAAAGACATCAATAGCAAACAAATGAAGCACAAGATTGTTCACTAAGATATATACTTTGGCCACAATTATCACAACTTGAAAATTTTTGACCGCAAACATGAGGTAAAAACAAAAAAATCTTGACTGTCCAAGAATAGATCAGAGTTCACTTTAAAAAGTTGACTTACTCTCTCAATTCAGGAGCGAATCCTTTTGATCTAAACATAGGTCTATGTCCTTCAGACACATATTTTGCGGCCTCATATGCTTCATAATTTGACATTGGAGGCTCACCTTCAAGCATCTGATGAAGTGGCAACATGATGAGAGGCATAATTATATACTTTTTAAACTACTATTGAAAAATCAGGACAGTAAACTCACCTCATACAATATCATGGCAAAGGAGAAAACATCAACCTTCTTGTCATACTTCCGGTGCTTAAATACTTCTGGGGCCATGTACCGGTCTGGTATTTTGAATTAAATGATAAGGTAAATTTTAATAAAAGAACAGGAAACGAACCCTTATGGTTAGAAGCACAATAGTCACTCACAGCTTCCTGTCTCGCCAGTCATTTTGTACACGTCATGCGCATGCTGAACCCTGATAAGCTTACTCAATCCAAAATCTCCAACTTTTAAATGATCTGCACTAGAGTTGACTAAAAGGACATTCCTGAAAGGATCACCAAATTCACACACGCATAAAGTAAAAACACATGAGTCAGCTCAATCTTTCCAAACTTGGTCTAAGTGAAAATACACAGTTATTTACATCTACATTCTAAAGCCTTCTCTAATACATCCCCTCCCCCACCCCCTCAGAAAAAAAGAAAAAACCTCCAAGAAAGGGTTGCACCGGACTCACTTAAATTCAGAGAACTACAAGATTAGGCTCATTTTAAATAAAGAATTAATGAAAGGAGGGTGGGGGACCATACTAACCTTGGTTTCAGATCTCGATGGATTATGACATTAGGCTCATTGTGAAGATAAGCCATTCCTCTGACCAGAAAGGGAAAAACGGAAAACATTGATCAGCAAGATTGCAGAATTACGAGTAGCCACTTTTCACAGCAAATAAGCATGTATCATGGTACATTAGTATCATTCAACCGAATTCACCAGTGAATCATCAGATCTAAGGAAACACAGGACAAGGAAGTTTCCAGCATTTTGACTAACTATTACTCCATGAAACCACATGATCAAGAGAAGTAGAAGAGACAATAGATCGAAAAGGGAAGGATCTCATAGAGTCCCTTCTAGTTCTTTTACTTCCCTTTTCTTTCAATTAACAATGGGAGGGTCATAGTTTTTCAGCTGAAGTTGCTATCATGGGATTTTCCCACATCCCCCCCCGCCCGTTTTTCTTTTGGGGGAGGGAGGGGAAGTGAGTGGAAATTTTTTCACAAGAGGAGACTAATTGCCCCAAAATCAACATTGCCAAGTAAATAAATGCATTAACAAGAGGTTCTACGCTTCTAACTGAAGTGCAAAAACTCTTCTTTCAACACCTTCCTAAGTTATTGCACCAAAAAAAGGAAAAAACACTTCCTAAGTTATGTGTTGCACCATTTGCTTTTCTCAATGAATTTGATAAGTTAATTTATGTTCCTCCAGCAGACCCAGGAACTCTTTAGTATGACTAAGCGGACACAATATCTCTCACCAGAACTGACTGTTTCTGGATAGCCATAAAAAGCACATTAAAATAGTTATTTAATGAAACTCCTCCCTCCCCCCACCCAAACAAAAAAGGCGGCCCTTCCGACCAAGAAAAACAAAAAAAAGCAAACCATGTTTTTCTGTGAAGATAGATAACAAACACAGCTTATTGAGCATAATTTTACTGAAGAAGACTCCACGATACCTTGCAATATCCAATGCAAAATTTACAGCAGTTGATGGACTAAGAGCACCCTTTTCTTTAAGGTACATATGTAGATCACCCTATACAATAAACAAGCAAGCGCATAAGCATACTCAACTTCCAAAGAACAGCTAAACTTGTCTTTCCAATGTGAACCACAATTCATATATAGCTAAAATATGAATCAATATACCCCTCGCAGATATTCTGTAATCAACATCAAGGGCTTCTTCTCGGTACAAGCTCCAAGGAATTGAACAATATTAGGATGACGAAGCTTCACCAGTAAATTCACCTCATGCCTGAAATCCTGGCTGAATAAAAAAAAAAATGACAAGTTGCAGCAGAATATCAACAAAAATATTAACTCATCATAACAAATTGTAAATAGGCATTTATGACGTACTTGTGAAACCAATCCTACAACATCTAAATGCAGTGATTAAAAACTTTTTGCTTCCACATTTGAGCTGAAAAGAGCTATAATTCAATTGTTACCACTTATTTCAGTTTTGCCTCAATTAACAGAATGGTCCACTATTAGATGTACTTTTAAAAGGAAAAGGAGACACATACAGTAAACAACATACAGAAATCCAATGGGAGATGGAATTAACTCACACTTATTTCAGTAACTCAAATGACAGTACATTTTAATAAGATAACAAGCAATATGCAGCTGATAATGTCAAAGGAACCTGGAAGATGCATGTTTTACAGTAGATCTTACATGACCAATTTATCTTCTGAAAGAGATGGAAGTATGCGTTTGACTGCAACAGGAGTCCCTCGCCAATAGGCTTTCAAAATTTCACCAAATGATCCCTGCAAGACTCAGTTGTTATTAAGGGCAGAAGAACACAATGGGTTGCTCATTTAAGAAACTGTCAGGGAAGAGACGCCACATATACGACTACCAAAAACGCTTTTTAAGTTAAAACACATGAACCAAACAAGACAGATGGTGAGTTTTCAGAGGTTCTGTTTATTCCTTGCCTTCTTAATCATTTGGGCATTGTCCTTTTTCCCCCTTTTGAGATCCCTTCTCCAATTCTATTCCTAGAATGTTTTCACTTGTTCAGGATGGGCACTGATCTAATGCCTTCACCTATTCCTTTGATATATTCCTCGCACAAGGTTTTAATCAAGATAGTTTACAGCAATTTTCCTTTGTGGGTATCTTGGAATTGGGCTTTCTGCTTGCAGGATTGCCTATCAATCTGCCCATACCCTACTTTTAGTGTGAGGTAGGTACATATTGGGAGGAGTTATTAGGAGAACCCTTTTTTTTTTTTTGGCATTCCTGGGATAAGGAGGTGTACTGAAAGTGAATATGTGCTATATGGCAGATCAATGAAGTTGGAAGATAAAATGTAAAAGAGTAATCAAATCACACCCCCCCAAAAAAAAAAAAAAAACCTGTGAAACTGACATCCACATCATACAAGCATATCAGACCAAATGTCAGAAGCTCTGCAACTGCTTATCATCCAGTGCAAAACACAATCATACCTTTCCAATAATGCTCGAGTGTGAAAAATCCAGCTCAGTAGGGTCAATTTCCCAGTCACACTTGTTTGGCAAGGGAGGGGGCACAGGTTTTGGTTCAAAATGGCTTCCATTTTGTCCCTGCAGAAAGACGATTGCTTAAGACACAAACAATAGGAAGATATGCAGCCTCACCAGGCAGAGATATTAACCAGAAAAGTGGCTTATTGTAAGCACACGTCAAATGATGTCAGCAAGTGCAATCATGTAAAAGTTGCTGGATTTACTCTCAGAACTTGATCATGTAACATTGTTAGCTTAAACAGAAAATGAAGCTAGATCAAAATTTTATTTTCCAAATGCAAATGCCCACACATGCAATAATCTGATACAGAGGTTGACTTCCTCTCTACATTTTTGTAGGTAGCATTATTACCTGCTGTATTATTTTAATAAGGGTTAAGCTGATATATATAGCTTTGTAGACTATTCATCGTATTGTCGTATTTTGCAGAAAAGATGCCCACATAGAGAGACATTGTGTAAAATGGGGTAAGCTCGCAAAATTGAGGACAGGTGATTCATAAGAGAATGACTATTAGTAAACTAATTCTGACAACTAAATTAGGAAGAGTTAAATATACATTTTCCAAGGAAGAAAACATATGACTTCAATATTGAACTAATTCACAAAAAGATGTGTAAATCCAGAGCTTACATAAGACAGACCGCCATATGACTTCAACAGCTCGATCATTGCATGTTTTTTGCTCCTTCTGCATCAGCTAAGGGCTGTCATAGATGGAAAACCCATAAACTACAATCAACTGAGATATACTGAGGGGGGATACAAAAATCCATAAATAATTAAGGAAACACCCACACTTGAAGAAATACAAATTTGACTTATTGAGGCTAATTATGTTCCAACTAAGATCATGTTTCCATAGCTGATAGTTCAGTTCATGCGCGCTCAAATACATAGCCTGCAATTTAGTTTTTGTGGGATTTAGCCAGGATTTCCTCTATTGTCATCCTGGTCAGCAACACTTAAGCCGGGAAGATCAATTGTTTTACTGCAATGAATAGTCTTTTCCGAGGCCTCTAAGGCAGCTAAGTCATATTGGGTAATTAACATGGTACACAAGTAACCATGAAACAATTAAGGTTGCTGCATATTTATAATTGCGACCTAAATTAAGGGACCATGAAACAAACTACACTGATTATGAATGGTAGGAAATCTAGCAGAGAACGGCAGATTGAAAGTTGTTTGCTTGGTGAAAAGTATTCCATCTAACCTCACATAACCGTCCTCATGCAAAGCCTTAATTTCTTATTAAGTTGTCCTATTCAAATAATAATTGCTCTGACAGCTGCCTAAAGCAAACTACATATCCACAAACATTAAGAAAATAATTATAAAGAAAGGATGATATTAAGTTTCAGTAAAGCCAGATGACAGAGTTGCTGGACATCTACGATAGTGAGCTAGCCAAAAACCCAAAAATAGAAAGTGGAATCCAACGTTTAAACCAAATAAGGAAAACTTCAAGTCGCTGAGAGATTACTTAACCAGAGAGAATAACAGTAGATTCTTGAATTACAACAAAAGCGGTAAATTATCAGTGAATCTAAGGCAACGAATTCCATATTTTTCTCTTTGATCTCCTCGAGTTCATTTTAGACCCAAACCAGATTTCAAATTTCATCCCAAAATATAACAACTTATCAATGTATGATGACTAATTTTATCGATTTCAAACATTCTTAGGCATTGCATCAATTGTGTGTGTGTGTGTGAGAGAGAGAGAGAGAGAGTACGGTGTTTCTCCAGCGATCTTGAGCGTTAACGTCAGCGCCAAACTCAATCAAGCACTTGGCAACATCGAGCCAGCCATGGAGGGAGGCAACGTGGAGAGGTGTGCGGTTATCGTAATCCCTAGCGTTGACGAGCGACGGATCTTCCTCCAGAAGCTTCCTCACCGCCGCGGCGTCGTTTTGGTGAGCGTGCCAAAGGATCGCCGACGTCTTGCTCACCCTCGCCTTCTCCTTGTGCTTCTCTCCCTTCGCCGTCGCCGGAGCTCCCTCCGCTCCTGAGTTCTCCGACGAGCTTTCCCCCGCCGTCGCTCATGATGATCCCTTACCCTCGGCGAATCGCAACCAACCGATCAATCAATCAATCAAATGGAATTCTCAGAAAAGTAGAATCAGGGAATCGGTAAAATTAGGGATTTGAGCATAGAGAAAGAGAGAGAGGAGTGGGGGCGGGTGTATGTATGTGAAATTGTTAATCCGTTATTCTGGTTGTTTTATTCTGTTTTTTACTCTTTTTTACGTTTTCAACAGAAAATTATTCAGCATTTTTTTCATATATTTTTTTCCCTTCTCTCTCATCTTGTGAGGACTGAGGGAGTGAGATTTTTCCATGATTTGTCGTTTTGGATAAAATTTGGTAGGTTGTTGGCAGTTAAGACAAAAGGGCATTTAGGTTGCTTGGGATTGGATTATGCAAATTGACCTATTCCAATTGGCTCGTTGCGTCCTCACATCCTAAACTTTTAAGGATTTCTTATTCATTTCTCTTCCATTTCAGCTAAGGTTTATGCAAGGTCTTTAGCAAACTTCTTGTGCAACTAGTAGTGAGGTAATAACATGATCCGTTTGTCGTTGTTCCATATAGAAATATCAAAAATTCATATCGTTATAAATCACAAAAAATTATAAATAAGTAACATTAGAAAGAAATGGAGAAAGATTTGACAAAGAGGATAAGGATAAAAATACATTTGCATGATAAGTTAGAAATCGATAATTTTACAAGAAAAGATAATTTTTCCTTCTAGACATAACTTAGGTGTATATATAAGTCATTATTCTAGTTTGAACTCTGGTAACATTTTTCTCAAACACTCAAAACAGTAATTTGATTATATAAAATAATTAAATTTAATTTCAAAAAATTAATACTCTAAGAAGTCCTCAATGAACTCTGGTAACATTTTTCTCCTGCTGAGGGGAGTGCTTCATTTTGAGGTAATTATTTTGACTGATATAATTTCATACACTTGATTGAAAAGTAAACCAAACCCAGAAAAGTACAGTATCTAATTGTTTGCCCAATTAGGGATGAGTTACAGGTAGATGACTGACTTTTTCTCATCAGTTGTCTTGAATAAAATCACCACTTTCTTCTGTAGGAAAACATCCAATTGGACCAAATTGCATCCTCCATACGGGAAAGGCTGACATTGACAGACTGATTAATTTTGGGACAAAGGACATTTTCCAGTTTCCAACTTTGTTATTTTTATCCAGATTCAAGAGTACATCTTCAGCATATTACCATACATATCTATGTAGTACAATATCCGTACTTGATACAGCTTCAGGGGACTTTGAATGTGATGTACATGAATTGATACTTCATGGCCTCATAGGAATGACAACGAAGGTACGCGTGCATCTCTATCCACACTTGTTTTTGTTTACCGCCAAGAATTTAGAAAAATCTCGGAAAAATTACAGTTATAATGATAGGGGTACGAGTTTTAGAATATTTCGATTGCTCGAAACTTATTTTCATTTATAGGTTTCTAGAGACAACTTCTTTGCTTAACAGAATCTAGACTTGATGTCTTTTTTGTTTTTTTGTTTTGTGGGGGGGTGTGAAAAGGAAACTTTCCCAAAGGATGATATTTACCGAGTAAATTGATACAATGGTGTATATACATAAGTGAATTGCAATCAAATTCAGATCTACAACTTAAAATGTTGCGTACTTTCTATACAATTTCTGTGAGGCTTCCTTTTGATCACCCTGAAAGAATCATGTTAGTCTTCAAGGGAGTGCTTGCGTGCTTTCAGGTTAAGCTGAAGGTTTTCGGGTTGAGGTGGTGTCCTGCCCCTGCGGAACAGAACAGCCAATGCTCTTGATTGTCGGCAAAGATCAAAGACCTGCATTCAAAGTATTTACTTCAGAGATATGCTGAACAAACGGTGGTTAGATTATGGAATTTGAATATAGTTCTTAATCTTACAGATGATGCTTCGATCTCTGCAACCCCTCGCATCCTTGCCCCCTTCCCTGCAATAGGTCACAATATTTGACAGCTTCATTCTGGTCTTCGAATACCTAAGAACAAGAACATCTTGTGTCAGAGTGAAAAAATATGCATAAAGAATGTGGGAAACCATGTCGAGGTCTAGTGGCAGGGCTCCCCAGACTCTAAAAACTTATTAGGACAGTGTCTTAGTGTTTGTTACTTGGACGTGGCTACAAGTGTCCGACATAGATACTCGTCAAAGTGTTGGATTCACCCATTTTTCTGAAAATTTTGCATTTTTTGGTCTGAATGGAGTGCTATTGACTGTCAATGTAGATGCTACAATGTCAGACGCCAAATGTGTTGCAGGTGAGATCAGGAATCTGAGTTTTGCGATTGTGGGTTCTAATTCACTCCTCTTCCGCAAGGACCCAACTGAACAAGTAGCTAGCTCCCACTTCAGCAATTATCAGACAAAAGGGGCTCCCACTTCAGCAACTGAAGGGTAAGAACTTTTGGACAATTTTGAGTGTTTTAAGAAAAGGAAAAAAAAAAGCAAGTACAATGCATTATCTATTGTCACAAGCAACAGTTTCAAGCAAGCAAATAGCCAAATATGTGCATAGAGAGCAGTTTAAAATTTTCACAGGCTTTTTCATGGCATACCAGGAAGTTCTTCGGCCCTTAAGATTGAAGTTATAGATCCAGATGAGGTACAAAAGAGAGAAAGGTCCAGAAGAAAGGAAAGTGACTTACAAGTACTCCTTCTCTCACATCCTCAACATGCATTTGAAACTTTGTGCCACTTCTAGATTGCTTAGCATGATTGCCAAACTCAGAGCCCCGTTTTCGTCCCTTTGAAAACAGCAAACCAAGCTCTCTTTCAACTTCACTGTTCAAAAAGATCCAAATGTCAGCATGACCGCCACCTTATATATATTCAGAAATAACTGCAAATATTCCCCTCCCCCTTCTTTGAGGAGGATATAAACTCTGTCAGACCTGCGACTCCTCCGTGTTTTCATGGTGCAAAGCTGGTTTTCCTTTTGCGTTAGAACGTACACAGGCTTTGAACTTTCTCTCCATGGATTGGTTTCCAACACTACACCAGTGAAAACAAATATAAGCTTTTATGGAGTGGGATGAAATCAGATGTGTGAAATGAATATAACTGAATTAATCCCACAAATGACAACCAACTTTTTGCACAAAAAAGCAACCAACAAATATGCCTTGCAGATCGACGTTCCCAAAGAGTATATTTGGCATACAAATGAAATAGCTCACTAACTCCATCTCTCTGCCCTCTTTCATGTTTAGTAACAAGCATAAGAGAAAATAGCCGAGGAATCTTCCTAAAAGGCCTAAAAGGAAGATTTCGAAGTAAAATTGCGAATTCCTTGGTTCATGATTTATGAGCCACCAAACTATATAATCGAAAACGATATCAACCCTCAACTACCATGAAGGAAAACACAAAAACTGGTGTCTGGTAGCATGTCAGTCAAAGTAATCAGATAGCGGGTAAATGCGGTCAACGGACACCTTACTGGAATTTCAGAAAAGATCGCAATTGTCTTCTGCCACCAAACGCTATCATAAGATAATCGGACAGGTGTCTGACAAGACTCACATATAAAAGAAGAACCCTTTTAGTATAAAAATACATAGTTTGTTCAAGTGTTACCCAGATAATGATGATCATATTTGGTTTCTTGATATGATGCAGAAAGAATTAAGTTCATTGCCTGTCAAAGACTATTCAGATTTCTGAGGATAAAACTAAAAACTACTTCCTCTACTCGAAATCATTATGTATTAATAGCAAATATCTCTCGTCTCATACTATTTCTACACAATCAATAAAGACCAAGAAATTAAGGCTACAATAATTGGCTAAGTTGATACAGCTAAATCATTCTCTATTCTCATCTGTTCATACTGGAAACTGGACAGCTCCACCCCTTCCTCTGAGCCCACAAGTACCAGAAGCTGCCGAATGACTAGAACTCTAGTTCAAGGAACTACACTGCGACTAATCTACCGGAGATGAACAGTTTCAATATACAGGATGTTACGCTTGGATATTGAATTTTTAAACTTGCGCAGTTGAACAGAATGGATATGAACAGACAATGTGCCGGCTAGTATGTTTGAATATATAATCTTTAGTTTGAACTTATGAACAGAGTGATCTGGATGGAAATGGAGACAGGGAATTACAAAAGATTCCATTTTCTCTATCAAGAAATGAAAAGATGGAATCAAGGGATTAATGCACTCCAAAGTCCCTAACAAACCTAATTTACATAAAGAAAAGAGAAAATCAAATGGATTTGTGTGGTCACTCCCCACTCTTCCCCTTACAAAGCAATAGTAATCAAATAGAATTATTCAGCTGTGGCTGATGTGGATGGTATCTTCTTGGGTGATGTCAGGTACTATATACCTTAATGTAATACATGAAGTTCACGCCCAAAAAGCTTCAAGGACCCCAACATCTACATAAGAAATTAAAAGGAAAAAAACACATGCACCAACAATTCCGGAAAAACTATGCACGTATATATCCTGCCAGAAAAGGCTAAAAAGATGCACTATGCCAAAGTTCAACTAGCCGCTCCACTGCCCAGGCAAGGCAAGGGATAATGAGAGGGGGGTGAATGGGAAGTACACAAATATAGCTTCTAAAGGTTGTTTACAGAATTCCGAACAAGTAGTTACTTCCCCTACATCAATCATTCCATTGCTTTTACCAAGAAAAGGCAGGGATGGTTGAAAAACATTGTAATCAGTAGTTTTGGTCGATTCATTCCTACGACTTTTCTGTTAACCTAGTCCCCTTGCCATGCTCCTGCTTATTGCAATCAAATATAGGCAGCTTTGAACACTGAGAGTTATGAATAGGTTATTTTCATTGCACCCTTTATTATACACTTCCATTACCACTACACAATAAGTAGCTAATCAAAGCAGGCATTTCATTGCAGCCTTCATTGCAATCAAATTATGGGAACCACTGAGTTCACCAAAATTAGACCCTAGCAAAGTTTTCACCAGTTCATACTTGCTACCAATTAAACATATTAGAATCACTGAGCGAGTGTCTAAAAAGCAAAAGATGTGAACTATGAAATGAAAATCCATGCAAGTCAATTGATACAAAGAAAAAATCTTCAATCAAAAATCCGAATCACGATCACAATAAACCCAAAACTTAATCAAGCAAAAAGTTTAAGAGAGCGAAAGGTTAGGTACCATCATAGCTGCTGGAATCGAGGGACTCATGGAGATGGCGGCGCATGTCGTAAGCACGTGATGAGACCTGCTTGACGAACTCATCGGAAGTACCGGGGATCGTGCCGTCCAATCGGAGGGCTCTCTCCACCTCCACTTCATCACTGGCATCACCCCCGTCGGATTCGGCGGAATCATCATCACCACCGAGGGCCTTACAGCGCGATTCCCAAGCATCCCTCCGCCGCAACCCAGGCGGAGAGAAAGCAGCGGAGAGCGGAGAGGAGAGAGATCGATTCCGAGGGAGCGAAAGGAGGAGAGGCGCCTTGTGATGGCGGCGCAGGAGAGGAGTAGAGCTGCGTGGGAGCACGATGGAGGGCGAAACCGAGGAGAGAGAATCCATCACCAGAGATTCTTCCCTGAAGCTGGAATTCAGAGGCCAAGTCTTAATTTTCCTGAAAAATTGGAGGAGAGAGAAGAGGGGAGAGTTCGATTGGGAGCTTTTCCACGATCTTCTCTTCTGGTTGTTGAAAGTTGAAATGGGGGCAGATATTTTTCGCGCGGGGATCTTTCTTCTCTCTCTCTCTCTATCCTGCCTTGTGGGGATGGCCAAAGTGGAGCCCCCAAAAGACCCAGAGAGAGAGAGAGAGAGAGAGAGAGAGAGAGAGAGATTGTTCAAGTTGATCACGGCGGAGGGCGGAATGAACTCTGGAACAGTAGAACGTATTCAAATTTGGTTGTAGATGACTAGTAGTTTCTCTTGGATTTTTGTCCAGAAAAACTCCCTCCATTTTTATTTTTGGGAGATGTTAGAATATTTGTTCTTCTAGCAGCATTAGCAAAAATTTAAATTTGAGTTAAAATTAAGTTTGACAAATTGATCCGAAGTTTTTGTCCGATATTTGATTTTTTCGGATAGGACAACTTTAACAATCGTAAATTCGGGTTTGGACAATAGAAATAGGAAAATTTGATATACGAATTTAAAATTCAAACAAAAAATCATATCTAAACTCGATTTTTTTTTTCAGGTCGGACGAATTCGGATAATCGAGTTGGATAAAATTTTGTCAGCGCTAGGTAGATAAGTACATACTCCCTAAGTAGCCTATGGACATGTTGATAAACAAAGATTAGAATCTTTATAAGTATAGTTTTATTTCATTTAATCATGGTATGTAATCAACATCTAACCCACCTGAAGTTCTTCCGACCCAAAAAATAATTAAAATCATGATGTCATTTCTTCTAAAAGTTGGTATCTTCATGATGATTCTCTATAAGGCATTAACGATGTACATAAAGATTAGAAACGAGTTGGCATAACATTGTTTATGGAACATCGAGCTTAATTACCTCATCTGATCTCACTAGAAGATTGTCACTTCATTCTAAAGCTTTAATCAGCCTATAAATTAAATTGCTCCAAGTACAGAGTTTTGGCCTCAATTTTCTGATTGTTATTAATCTTCACTAATCAGAATCAAGTTAATGTTAACCTATAATAGGGAGAGTTTTTAACATTGATACGTCTTCCTTTTGTAGTGTAGAGCATTGTCCTCTGTGATGAGAGTGTAGCACCCTAGGTTCTACCTCTTCCTTATAGGTTCATCAAGGGTGCAATAGTAACAGCCGAAGAGATTATACATCATGTACATGCAACAACACAGATTCATTATCTTATACACGAAATTACAGCTTGTCGATTCACATACATTCAATGCAATCTTTGCTAATTTTACAGGTAATAGGAGCTACAATTTGGGAACCAAACTCCGTGGGTTCTGATTCGCACATTCATTCATATAAGTAGACATCAGCATGCACTCCAAGTGTTGCATCAGTGAGTGAGCTTGAAATACACAATAAAAATGATGGCAAGGAGTAGAACGCCAATTATTGAACCAAAAATCCATTTGTTTTTGCTTATTCTGCGTGACATAGCAGTCAGAATCTTCTTGCTTTTGTCGATGGCATTGTCTACATCATGAAGCTGCAAACCAGAGTGGGTTAGTTTTTGCAACTGGTGCTCATCAAGAGGCAGCATGTTTGTGTTGATCATGAAGAAAACTTCCTCTAAACGTCATCTACTTCCTTTTTATGGGGTAGTAGGTGGTCATCAGTTTTTAAACTTAGGGTCTTAATGGGACTAATCTCTTCGTAGTTTCAAAATTCCGGGTAAGACCATTACATCAGATTTCCCCACACCTTGGCTAATAACAGCATTTTCAGGGTATGCATCTGGATTTGGATTAGGATTTTGTGTCCAACAGCTTGTCACAATTCTAAAAAGCATCTACGTCAAATATCATGCATGGGACTTAAGTACTAACTATGCTTTTAGCTCGCGATCTAGGGTTCTCTTTTTGGCTTTTTGGTGATTTCCTTTTTGTTTTTGATAAATAAAGACTTGGACTAGTACAATTGCAGATGTAAGAAGAGTTGTTGCGAGCATATGCTTGTATCACCACTCCCCAAGTACCTAGAGCAATTCATACATAGTTGTTTTTTTATTCATATAGTTTTTTATTGCCTCCATCCCAGAATAATTATAAACTTCTTATTATTTTCACAGAAAAATGTTCATGTAAAAGAAATAATGGAACTACAGTAAAATGCCAAAAGATCATGACAAATTGAAAGTAGCAAGACTAGAGGAGACCTTGGCATGGGAATGCAGGAGAGTTTCACGCTGCTGATGCAAATCTTGAAGAATTGAAACACCCAATTCTTCTGTCTCCAGTACAGTTCTCCGGCTCTCTCTAAGTCTCTCACTTGATTGCTCTAATCTTTCTGTTGAAAATGCCAATCTTTCTCTCTGGTCTGCAGAAGCCTGCCCATAAGACCATCAATTCTGTTACTTGCTGCATAAGCCTCCTTATGGGAAAGATACACAAACAACAGGCTGAAAAGTATTTCAACATGTCATATGTTACAGAAAAATTCTGCTCTTGGCCATGAGCTTTGCCAAACCACTATTGCATGTGACCACCCCCATCCCAAAAAATATAAATAAAAATGTGAACCCTGCAAAGGCAAGATTTGAGAAGACCTATATATACTCAATTTTACCCCAACAAACAAATAATTGTTTCCTAGAGACCCAACTATTGCATACCATACACAATTATTTTCTCCCACTTTTTTTCCCTTGTTGGGTTCTTTTTCTTTTTTTTTTTTTTTTGGGGGAGGGGGCCGCTGTCAAGATGGAATATGGAATGCAACAGTAATTTTTAGACTATTAAAAAAAACTATGATAATTGTTACACCAGATACCTTGTATGCATCAGCCATTCCTGCCTCCATTAACTCTTCACGTGCCTGGTCATGGTTGGGTGAACTGATTCTCTTAACCTCTCTTTTCAGATTATTCAAGTCAGATTTATATTCCCTGAGCTTTGCGAGAAGCATGGCCTTCACATTTGGTTGCAAGCTTCTTGCCTCAAGGTCCATTTTGCGTATCTGAACAAAGCCAGAGAATAGTTACACCAAGAATCATATATATCAACAAAATGAGGGAGTGTACACTAGATTACACTACCAACATATCTGCCTCATCCAGGCCTGCCTTAATGTCAGCAATCTTCTGCTGCTTCTGCTCTGTAGATCATTAACCACGAGAGAAAAAGAATTATATCCACAAACACAAATGATTGAAGAACATCTCTCAAATGCAATGAGATTCCTCACTGGATAGGGGTGGGATGGGGCGGGAAGACGAAGCTAGAACAGATTACAAGAGATCTTCATGCATGCTTACACGTTAAATAAATAGCGGATGCTTATACAAAGGTTACAGAAGGAAAGTTGCATTTGTATTAAGACAGGAGCCAGGAGGTGATTTTCCACCTTCATTATGCAACTATTGAAATTCAACCTTCCTGGCTTCTAACTTTGACACAATGGCCCACACCACATCTCAATTCTCAAATTTTAACTACTACAGTTGTTATATCGGCATATTGCCACAAAGAAGCAACAGGACCCTGAATGATTCGATTGTACCAATGTTGGGAATCAATCAACCCAGTGAACCAGAACAAAATTAGCTAATCTTGAAACCATATTACATCTATGTACCCAAAAGAAGAAGAAACACCAAAAAGGAGAAGGGTGGTATTGGTATTGAGCCTCAATGCATACACATACAGCCTACAGAAGTTCATGTCAACGATCTCAAATTCTCAATGAATAGACTGTAGGATTATGTCTGGCAGTGTCTCTACCCTTACACTGCAAGGCATAATAAACAAGTGGAATAAGATCATAGAACAACCTTTAGGACCTTTCTTTGGACTTACATGGAAACTATCATCCAAACCCAATTTAGGAGAGTACCCACACGGGTGATAATTTTGCAATTCAATACCAACGAGTTTCAAGTAGTTTATGCAAACCTGCAAGATGTTGGTAAAAAATATTCTCTCCGAGGTATTTTTCCTCTCATATTAACATCCTTTACCAATTGTCTATGATAATAAAATCATAGCCCTAACATCCTTTCTTTTATTCCCCTTTCTAATTAGATGAAGTTGAATAGATTAGTGCATTTAGATGAAAACAAATAAAATACTAATCCAGGGTCACTAATGTATATAAGAGCATTAAACAACACCAGAAAAATCTTTAACACAAATCCTCCTAAAACAAAGAGAGCGGATTATTTTTTTTTTTTGGGGGGGTAGCACACAGGTGGCTCCACGGATGCTCTTTGTGCCATCCTAAAGTGCAAATATTTAACTACAAAAGTTGGTTAAACTAATACACTATCATCTATAAGCTGAAATGAACATCAAAATAATTCCATGCTTCACAGAAGTCTTTATTATGGCAATGTTGTGCACACAGACGTAGTTTTCAACCATGATTGACACTTCATAACCCAATTTCCATTACCAAGGCTTAAAAACTAGTTTTCTTTCAGCTAGATTAACCTGAAAATGATATGTATTTAGAGCACGAGCACTGAGGCAGTTTTACTTTCCAAATTCATCCAAGCAATTGAATTCTTAGGTATTGGTTTTGTTTGGTTTGCTATGGTTCAACTAATTAGTTAAGAAAATTAATTGAGGGTCCAAGAAATGTTCCGCATCCAACAAAGCAAATTTGCACAAGCTGGGGGAAAGAACAGCACTGTTTCCAAGTTCCATCACATACAAGTACCCAACATGCCAAGTCACTAGAGTAGCCTTACATGATGCTAAGAGCCTTATTTCCCTGAGAAGCTCACATATGTAGGTGCTAAGAGAGAGGCTTCCAACTCCATATACTAGTACTAAAATCAAAACATGATTTGTTAGGAGTATGTTTGGACTTGGGAAAACATAAGGGAAAAATCTTTTAATGTAGGAGATAACTTGAAATACAAGTTACAACCATGATTAATGTTCCATCACTAGCACTAACCCAAGATTTTTGCAACATCCCAAGTGTCTCCCCTGGAACCTCCTAAGCAACCACTCATCCTCTTAAGACTCGGCAACAAACATATGATCAATACTACTGACTTCTTCCACAAGCTCAATGGATGTGACCTATTCATCAAGAGCCAAAAGATCCAAGACATCTATGATCCAAAGCCACTGTTCATTCAACCAACACCACCATTATAACCTCAAACTGGGTAAAAGGTATTTGGAGGTTGTGAAGGACGCCTAGTATGTTTGATACCTTGCAGAGAAATTCTGTTGTGATACCATACATAATATTATACCACCCTGGCACACAGACGGTTACTTGGTGCTACTTGCTTTTTTATTCATACGCATATGAATCGAATTTTTACAGCAGTTTTGTCTTTTAGGCTTTAGCTCATTGTCCACTCCCCAGGAACTCCCTAAAGGGTTCCGCAATGGAGCAGCTCTAGGCAAGAATCGTACTTAAAAATCAACTATAGATTCGTTAGCCCCTTTCCAGATGCTTAATTAAACTACATTAAACCCACCACAGTTGAGAAAACTTCAGATTAAAGGCATTTCTATGATCCATCAGATCACTAGAGATCATTATTCATCAGCTTTACTGCTTCACCCAAAACCAGACCTCTCCGTCTCAACCTAATTTTTCTTTTGCTGCAAATCACGATTTCGCCTTCATTTTCAGATCAATTCATAAGCACAGAAAGAATAATAGGCTTCAAATCCCTCAAAAAGAACAAAATTCTAATTCCCGAACGAATTAAAAACCATACAAGATTTGAGGGGTTACCTTGATCAGAAAGAGCAAAAGCTGAAGTACATTTTCTGGAGAGATTCGCCGACAGCTCACAGTACTGGCGCTCGTAGCCATCAAATACCTCACTCATTCTCTCTCCCACTGTGTCAATCCCTTGCCCAAATTGTAGAGTCGGAGGAGAGAGAAAGTCAGGGTTTTTGCTCTAATGCCGAGATCAGACAACTCGACGCTCCCGTAACCCCGTTAGGTGAGAGACGATCAGACACTGATGATGATGAAGTGTCAACGAAGCTACGTCTCAGGAGGGAGCAAGAAATTAAAAACGCAAATAAAAGTTAAAAAAAAAAAAAATTAGCAGAGGGAAGTAAAACAGAAGGCCCAATGAGAATGGGAACACTGCCGGCCCATCTCATAACAAAAAGGCCCATATCAAACTCATGCACTCATCCCAGGCTCCTAAGCCTTTTGATTTTATTTATTGAATAAAAATCATTTTTTGAAAATTTTTTAAATTAAGAAAACAAGAAATGGGGGTGGGGCAACTATTGATACCATAAACCCGTGATATGGCATAATTTAAAGAAAAAAATTTAATTTTTTTTAATAGTAGACTGAAAATATAGAGTGAGTTTTAAAAAATAAAATAAAATATATAATAACTTTTAAGAAATGATGGCTAATTGGCTAAACTTTTAAAAATAATATTCACCTTGATCGCAAGAACTGCACTCTTAAATAAAATTTCAAATTCTATGGTGATAAAAAAATTCAAATTCTCTGACCCTAGTTTCCTGAATTTGGTTAGACACCAATCACAATTGTTGTAAATTCAAAATGAATGTTTGATTATACATTTCATTATCATTGAGTTGATTTTGGGATGGGAAAATTGAGCAAACTCAACAACCTCAAATTTCATTGCCATTAAGATCAAAAAAGGGAGAGATCAGCTAAATTTAACATTCAATCTACAAGAGCTATAAAAGCTGAGGTAATCCTATGCCTCGTATTGACACAATCACTGGCGTTTAACACAGATTACAAACTACTACTACAAACGCACATTAATCTTTCTTTCGTCGTTACTACAAACGCACATTAATCTTTCTTTCGTCGTTTCAACCGTTCAAGCGCTCCGAGAGGGGCATCGGCTCCCTTGGCCTCATCCTCACCATCGCCTTTTTCAGGCTCTTCCCTCTTCTTGGCCAGGCCGCCAAAAACAGCACTCGGCACATCTTTTTGGGCAATCTCGACTTTTCTTCATCTTCCTCGTCACTTTCATCGGGCAGGTCGATCTCCTCCTGATTTACATTTCTTCTCCCATTGTCACCTTCAACTCCGGCACTAACAAAGCCAACTGTCCTCGGTTTGTCATTCACCGGAACATTGTTATCTGCAGGAGCCAACTTCTTCTCAAGAGCAGCCATTTCATCTTCAGGGACCCCAGCTTGTTTCAGAGCATCTACTGCCTGTCCGAGGCTCATTTTCTCATCCTTTTGCATCAGGTACTCGGGAAGAATGAAGTGCGTCTGTAGGAAACATATGGGTTAGACCTTGCAGCTCTAAAACTCTAAGCATGACACCTTAGGTATAGAGCCAATGAAAGAAATACTAAAAATTAAGCAAACATAATAGATGTACAGCAGTTCATCAGGAACAAGTTGGAAGTCCGGATATAATCCAAGTCACTTGTGTTAAGCTAACTTTCTCAAACTGAGGTACAACAGCTCAGTTATTATGAGCAAGTTAGCTATAGAGGAACTTGAGCACAACTCAAATTCCAGCTCCACACTATCACCAGGTTCTTAGTTCTTACAGCAAATTTTCTATAATATATTGCATTCTCATTTCTCCTTTTCTTTTTCTTTTCTATGGGGGCGGGAGTGGGGGCATTTCAAAAGTGATGAGGCCCAATCAAGTGAACCACCACAACGTTAACAACCATAGTTTACATTATGGTGACAAGGGCAAGCACTAGAAAGCCCACAAATGCAAGAGACGTCTTAAAACCAAATAAATACCCCTAAGTCCCACCAAGGATGCTGCTGGCACATATGTACTGTTCACACAGATGTTGTTCCACTAACTACCAAGTACCAAAAAAGGAAGCAGCAAAACATTTACTTCAACCACATAACAAAAGAAATACAGGACAGTTTGAAACCAGGACCAGATGGTATATTGATCAAACTTGGAAGCACTTCCATTCAGGCTTCAGTACTCTCTTGGCGCTTGGGGGGGTGGTTGAGAGCAATAAATAAGACCAACTGACACACAGATTGTCAATGCTTGCAAGCATCCAACCGAAATGAAAAGGTTCCTTTGGCATTGAAATGATGGAAACATAGATGGATCGTAAAACATACCTGGCTGTAGCTTGCAGAGACACTTCGTTTTATACGAAGCATTTCTCTGAAGGTGTCTTCATTTCCATGTTGGACCTCAAATTCATGCCAGCGATTCCAAAAATCAGGATCAGTTCTAGGATCTGCAAACTGGGAGGCATATGTATAAATCCCACGAGCACGATCAATCTCTCCAAGACTCTTCTCAAGCTCGGCATATTTCATGCACATGGTCTTCACATCTTTGTCAGGGAGACCAGATTGGATAGCTTGCTCGTATATCTCCCTGGTTTTTGGCACACCAAATATTTCTGCCGCACGAGCTATGTAGATTTCATACATGCTCAACTTCTCATTAGCAGGAACCGCTTTTGTGGCTTGATCATAGACCTTCATTGCTCGTTTTGCTAAACCATAATCCTCCTCCAGCTTAGAGTATTGTAGATACAAAGTCTTCACACAATCCGCAGGAGCCTAAAAGAATCAAATGTTAGAAATATCAGGGGTCAATAAATGCATGTTTTTTAATTCATAGTATATTTATTTCGAAAAAAGATTAATGAGGAGGTTCCATGATGGATATAACATGATAAGAACACAAAAGCCAAAATTGCTAAGATAACAATAGCTCACTCTTAAGTCTATACTGTCTTTCCACAAAGATAATTGTAAAGCATGCCATGATATAAAGGAAAGATTTGGATATCTCTATCTCCTAAAAGCCAATGACACATCTTGTCTTCTAAAATTATATTAAAGTTTTAGGACAAACTGTTAGCCCTACATTTTAATCATTAATTAATCACAGAATTTAGCTCAAAAATAGAAATGCGTCGTTAGAAAGAGTTGAAGACAATACAAAAGAGGTACATCAAATAAATTTTGTAAATATAAAAGAGGGAGATAAAACAGTGTTTTCTAAGGGAAGGGTTTGGTAAGAGAAGCACATTATACAACACAACGAAGAATTATCACCACGTATATAAACTCTGTCAATGGGAACATACCGTTTCAACAGCACTCTCAAACAGTTCTCTTGCTCGTTCCAACTTAGCTTTCCCGTATCTTTTCACAAACTTGGATAAATAAGTAACCCATATATCCTTCACATGTGGATATTTGAATATCTTCACACCTCGTTCATACACCCTAAAAGCATCTTCAAAGTATTTATGTTCCTGTGGATATCAGAAGATGTTATTTTCTTATTGCTAAACAAAGCAAAACCGCATATACCATAGTAAATAAGTAAAAGGGAGTCATACCTCCAGTAACATCGCATAGTTTATAATAATTTGTGGAGTGGCAATCCTCAAATCCAATATCCTCTCGTATACAGCACAAGTAGACTCCAAATTTCCGAGACTTTCCTCCAAATCCACATAGAATGTCCATAATCGCAATGATTTGTGCAGCCTCATCTGCACAGGTTCATGACCATCAGCAGCAACTGTTCAAACAAATGCACACAAGTTAGTCACATATTATTTTTTGATAAGGGAGTTAGTAAATATTACATAAAACAGAACACATAAGAATATGCCAGGTTCATGACCATCACGCAGTTCATGCTAAAAGTGCAAATGCAGGGTACAATCCCTGTTTTTGATACAGCCATTAGTTGCTATAAAATGTTGAAAGTTGCAATAGAGGAAGGAGTTGTGGATATAATTGGTGGATATGCTGCATATTCTAATGCTCCCTGGCTTATACTAAGGGATGTCAATCATGTGCAGGATATCAATGTTGGGGGAGTGGGGAGCATGTTAATGATTTTATTGATTTTAGTAACTGCTTTGCCACCTGCTATAACCAACTTCAATGGCCCGGTCAGAGGTAATAGAGCAACAAGAATGAGAATGTGATGGGCTATTAGTCTAAGATTGACAAAGCATTCCACTCTAATGATTTGATTGACAAATTTGAGGATGTCATCCTCTTACCAGAGGATGCATCAGACCACTCACCTATCTTTTTTAAACTCAATGAAATGATGCTGTGGAAAAAGGGAGATTAAAGTTTTTCAACACATGGTGGAAAACTGCTAAATCTTCTGAAATTATCAAGAGAGAGGTTTGAATAAGAGGATTGGTGGTTGCAAAATGTATAGCAATCCCAAAATATTGAAAGAATTGTCGAATGATCTAAGAAACCTTAACGAAGAGCAGTTTCAAAGAATTGATGGGCAGGCTGAGGAGATTACAAGTCAACTGCAGACTCCTCAATAGCAACTTCAAACTGACCATTCAACCAGCAGTTACAGGCGCAAGAAAGAGAGCTCTGCAGAAAATTTAGCCACAAACTGCTACTCAGCATCCTAAAGCAGAAAGCAAAAGTTGATTGGGCTAGATAGGGAGATCAAGGAACAAGGTTGTTCTTCACTTCTACTCTTCACTCAAAACAAACAAATTATGCCACCAGAATTTTAGCCCTCAAAGACACCCAAGGAAATGAAATACTGAGACTGAAGACATTAAGGACCTGCTTTTACAACACTACAGGAGCTTCTTGGATACTCAATCTGAAATGAAAGGGCAAATTTGGGGACATAGCATAAAAATGGGATTTATCAACTGCTGGATCTTGCTGAACTCTTCAACTCTTTGCAACTGGTGCCAAAAAAGAGCAATGTTTGACACAATGTACAAATAAGAGCCCAATAAATGATGGTATGGCAGTGGTTTTTTCAAGGAACAGCAAAGCATTGTCTGGGAGGAGTTTACTAAAGCAATCCTTAAGTTCTTCAACACAAAAAGGCATTGAAGATGCCGCAATTCATATGCTAGCACCAAATGTGGCAAATCCAACTACCATGGTTCAATTAGGCCCATTGCTTGTTGCACCGCATATGTTACTTTGACACATCATTTTGCCTTAAGTAGCCATGTTGGATGCTAGACACTTGGACATAGGTATCGCCACCTTTCATTTGGACCAAAAATGTATAAAATTCTTTAGAAAATTGCTGAGTCCAACATGGCAACCACGTCGGACGTTCGACACATTCGTTAGCAGCCATTAATTTCTTGAGCAATTGCAAAATATTTTCAATACGGTCTTACCAGCCACAAAGGCTAGTTGATTTTGATGAACCATAGCAGGTTGCTAATCAAGGTGTTCATCATAAAATTTAACTGAGAAAAATCAGTTCCCTATACGTAGACATGACCCTGAAACTTTACCACATTATTTCTCGAGCTGTGAATTTAGTTTTGATCTATCAAAGAATGTTTGTAGTTGGCTGGAGATCTCTTCGATGACTCATGTCGGTTCAGACTGATCCAAAGCCTAAAAATTTCAAAAATCAACTGCATATCTTGACAGCTGTGAAATCTGATTCATCGCTAATTGAGGGTATTAATAATAAGCATGCTGAAGCTGCTGATTGAGATTATATTGGCAATTCTAAATTGTAAGTAGAATGGCTGTCACATTTGAAAAACCAATCCTTCCTAGAAAGCATGTTATTTCCTCTTGAGAGTTTTTGAACATAGTTTATAAATTGTTTCAGACAGTAACGACTTATACTTTATCCCACCCAGAACCTTAGTTTAAAAAATCTCAAGGTGCACAAAAGCGCAAAGGGTCCTGGGCTCGGGAGGCAGGCTTCGAGGCGAAGAGGCGGGCTTTTTGGAGCGGCGTGCACTTACTAAAAATGTTTGAAAATCATTATCAAGCAATATTTTTGGTCAAATATGCTACATGATGAAATCAAATAAGTAATTAGATATCATTGTAACTACGAAAAATACCACAAAGAGTCTTAGATTATGATAATACAATGAATTCGTTACGATTTTCACCGAAAAATCGTAAAAGCAAGCAGAAAAAAAGTACAGATTGAAAAGGGGGCAACTAATCCACTTACTCACAGTCTAAGAAAGAGACAAAAGAAAAAGGAAGGGGGAGGGGAGACAGGAAAATAGCAAAAAAACAGAAAAAAGCCCTCTAAGGCGCAACTGCACGCTGGCTGAGGCGTGTGCCTCAGAGGTTTTTGGAGAGGCTGGGCTTGACCCCTTGCAAGGTGCAAGGGGTGAGCTTCGGGCTTTTGTGAGCCTAGGGTGTGCTTTTGTAAACTACGCCAAGAACCATTAAAAAAGGAAAGGAATATGCACTTCAATGTCCACCATCAACAATTACGAAAGAAGCTCGGCTTTTCCTGAATACAAAGGTATTCGGTACCTGATCTGCCTACAGTACTCCCACCTCCCCCCAAAAAACCACCGGTCCACCACATGAAAAAAAACACACATATATAAAACACTAATCTGTCTACCAAAAGAGTAAACAATGCCCCATTGCCAGAGGACCATCACTCAGATAACAGCAGTCATTAATGGAAGTAGGAGGAAAATTCACAACCAAATTTCTTAAGCTTCCATACTAAAACTAAAAGATCAATTCCATGTAACAATCTAGCCATACAACACATTTGGAATGAAGGAGGAAGGGAAAGAGTAGAAACTGACGGACCTATAACGCAAATCTTAATCTGCATATAACACGTGCAGAAGTAGGAAAAGGTTGGTGCACTAGAAAAACAACAAGATTAATAAAATTGAATATCTGACCAAGTTACCAGGAAATAATGTGATGCTAAAGTAAGACTTATAATTTCTGAAAGAAGTAAGAAATTACCTCTACGCTTAACCTCAACAGAGGGTTCTGCTGTTGCACGCCGCATCAAGTCCAACGCTCCTTTGAAGTTCTTGTGCCTCAATTCCATCTCAGCCCACTCACACCAAACACTAGCCAAATGCTCCACACTCTTGTAATTTACTTGCACAGCTTTGTCAAAGATTACTCTTGCATTTGCAAGATCTTTGTGGTTCTCATAAAGCTTAGCAAAAGCTACCCATAATGTGTGAGGCTTTCCCACAGCCTTGAAGGGATCCACTGTCCTAACCGCCTCTGTATAAGTCAAAATCTGCCTAGTCGGGTTACCCTCAAAGAGCTTCACCCTGCGGTGCCATTGCTCCACATTGTGGGGGTTTTGGCGGAGGAGAACACTATTCGCCAGCTCTGGTCGTCTGTTCAGCAAATGTTCAAACCTCACAATCCGTAGATCCACATCATTGTCATCATGCAGCCAAAACCCATTCAGAATCTTCCTCTCAAACTTCCCCACTGAAAGATCCACATCCTTCCTAAGATCCTCCTCTTCCTCTTCCTCTTCTCTCTCCTCCTCTCCATTCTCTTCCTCCTCATCATTCAATTCCATATTTTCCATCTTAAATGACAGCACACTGTCCTCAAATTGCGAGTATGCATCGAAGATCACACTAAAATCCCTAACTGTCACCACCGTCATCATACCCTCCTCAAAGATGTCCCTCGCCTTCTCAGGCAGCCTCCTCCTAATATAATAATCTGCCAACGAAGTCCACAATCGACCCACCTCATCAGTAAACTTTCTAATCCCTCCCCTAATAATCGCATCCACATTCAACCCCGATACCTCAGTAGCATGCTTGGTCAACAAATCACACAACTCAAGCCACAACCGGTGCTTTGTCTTCCCCTTAATCGAAAAGAACTGATCGTCATTCAAAACCCCAGCCAGCCTCTCAGCAGCTTCCTGCCACCTCTCTGAATTGATCAAGAACTCAATAAAATCCTCAATGTGAGAGGGGTCGTACTTCAAGTACCTCCTATAAACCCTAAGCGAGGTCTCAATCGGGATGCCCTTTTGGCTCACAAAAACCAAATAGGGTTCCCAAATCCGATCATGTTGGGTCACGGGCAGCGCACAAAGCGCCCTATCGAAAGTTCTACGGGTTCGGGTGACCAATTTTTGCTCGGTTAGGGTTTGCAAATACATAATCCAAATTCTGGGCATCTTGTGCATAGTGACGAGAGCCCTTTCGAAAGTGTTGTTTAGGGTTTCATACTGTGAATGTGTGATGGGCAGATTTCGAACGAGTTCAAGGCGTTCACGAAGATAAGCGTACCAGAGTTTGTAGCTTCCAGGAAGAGCTTTGAGGGCTCGCTCATAGATGACGGCGCGCTTCTTGAAGGGGGCTTCGGTCCTGGCGACGAGGTAGCGCCACCATAGCCGCAAGCTGAAGGGATTCCGGAGAAGCTCCTCCTCGTAGGGTAGGTCGTCTTCTGAAGGGTAAAGCTCTCGCGAAATTGACATCTTCACCGGAAATTTCAGATATTCGGGGGTGGGGCGGGGGGAGGAGAGAGATACAGAGCGAGAGATTGGGAGGGGGAAAGGCAAACCGGATGCCGGAGAGAAGTATGAGACTGTAGTCACTGGACCAGCTTTGGGTTTTTTCTTTTTTTTTTTGGTGGGTAAATTTTTGCAGCTACATTTTTTTTTTAATAAAATATCAACTTCTGAAAATTCAAATCCATATAAGTGATAAAAAATAATTCAAATTCAACAACAACTACTCGAATCTATTAACTATTTAAATTTTTAAAAGAAGAATTACTAAAACAATGTGAAAAGATTACTAAAAAAATTCAAATAAGGAGTACTAATTTTGTAATAGTTAGTTTAAATTTTTGGCCCAAAAAACTTAAATTATTAAATAATGAACATTTATATTTAGAAATTTCCATCATATCAGTAATAGAGATGAAAATTGGGCTAGTTCGACTCATAACCACCCATACTATGCCTTGTGTCAAAATTGCTAGATTCACAATCAACAAATTATATAGGTCTAATGAATTCACAACATTTTTTTTTTATTGTTGTTCAAGGCAGGTGTAAGGATAATATAAATTTGACGACATTCCACATGTTAAAAATAATTAACATATATATATATATATATATATATATATATATATATATATATAGATATATATATAACAGTGAGTGCGAGTGTTGTGGGCTTGACATATGTCAACTTAGTTAACATAATAAAACTGAGTTGGTTGTTTTTCATTAGCCCATGTATTTACAAAATAAAGACATTAATTGTTTATCATTAATGAAATATAAATATGCATGTAACTTAATGTTATCTTTGCAAAAAAAATGTTATTTTTGCTCTAACATGCACCTAATGTATGCTATAAAAACACCTTACAAAAATTAACATAATTATATATTAGAAAGAGCAAAACAACAAAATTTTATGAAAAATAATACCATGTACATCTAGATTTAAAATGTTTTTTTATTTTATGGAAAGAGGTAAAATATTTTATTTTGTATGGATATTTTATAAATACAATATACCACATTTTTTGTTCGATTAAGAGTGTAATTTCTTTTTAAATGTGAGCATTTAAAATAAAGTATTTTCAATAAGTGCACTTGTAGAGAATATCATGTACATTTAAAGGGATAATATCTATTTTTAATATTTTTTCAATGTATATATAATATCATAAATATCCTCACAAAAATTAGCACATATATATCAAAATATTATATAATATTTAAAAATAAATAATAAAAATGAGTGCAGTTGTTGTAGTAGCGACACGTAGCAAGGTAAGTAATTAGTTAATGAGTTAATTTTTTGTGATTGCATCTAACTTTGGTTAAAAAAAACAAAAGGGGTATTTAAAATAAGCATTAGTGAAATTAAAATAATAAAAATAATTATTATAAAATTTAACTTTTCAATATACATATAAAATTATTAATTCTTTATTTAACTATAGATACTACTTTTTTCTAAAAATACACAAAATTTATTTTAAAGTTTTATAAGTTTTATTTTAAAATACACAATTATTTTGAAATTGACTTATTAATTCATTATAAAATACATATTATTTGTATTTTTATAAAATTATAAGTTATTTTTCTATAAAAATTCAATTTTCTTACAATAAATGGATTTTTTTTTTTGTAATTTTTATTGATGAATTTTAACGTTTGGCCTATATATTTGCAAAATAAAGACATTAACTGTTCAATATTAACAAGCAATGTCATCTTGAATAAAAATTAAAAATGAAAAACAAACAAATAATGTCATCATCATTAGTGGAATTTTGATATTCACCGTTGCTATTCATTATTAAAAAACAATCCAATTAAAAAAATTTAAAAGCAACAATCCAATAAATAGCCATTAGTGCAATTTAAAAGCAATTATTCATACGTTGCTTTTAGGAAGTGTTTTAACGTTCTAGGCATATTCTCATTAGTAACGGGAAGAGTTTTTTTTTTTTTTTTTTTGCTTATAACATCCTACACTCGTTAAAAAACAAAAAAGAAAAAGAATAGGCAAAGGCTTATAAATCATCCAACTTAACACTAATCACATAATTAATAAAATTTATTATTTAAATATATTAATTGTCCAAATCATATTGTTATATAAAGGCTAAATCGGGTCATCTGTGTACTTCATCGAGATCCATACAATTACAAAATAGTATTTTCTTGAAAAACACCGTAAATACTAATCATAGTGTCTTATTCATTTCTCAACCAATTATCATATGAAAGAGACGATTAGAAGAAAAAAAAAAAAGTTAGAGTTTCCAGAGTTTGGAGGGCGTATAATATAAATGATGATATATTTCTAAGCAAATATATGGTGCTAATAGATGAGAAGGTACTGTGACATTATTTATTGATTTTCATAATTTTTTTCACTTATTCATATTGTCTTACATGTATATATTGTTTTATGCATGGAGACTATACTCATGCGAGCATCAAATTCAATTTTACATCCCATTATAAGGATTGTTTGGAGCAAAGGAAATTTTGATTCATTTTTAGAAGGTAAATTAATTAAAATTATTATTTAGTGATTAATGATTTTGTCATTCAGGTCTAAACAACTAATAGATATTGCATTCTTATTTATTGTCCATTAGGTTTTTAAAATAAGTCTTTAAAAAAATACGATACAAAATAAATTTATAATTTTCAAACAAATATTTTAAAAACAATCCGTGCGGTAGTGCGGGTTAAAAAACTAATTTGAAACATAAAACCCACCCCAATCTATGTCTCGACCCCTTCTCCATTTTATTAACGTCCAATGCGGTTTAACGAATTCCATCCCATCAACACACACAGTTTAGCGGGTAATTTAGCCCAACCAAACCCATTCCTCGCCCTAATAAGTAATCTACAGTTAACACATAATTAGAAACAAAAAATTTAACAATAATACAATATTTTTTTTTACCATATAGACATATTTGTTTGGAAATAAAAAGTTTTAACAATAACACAATTTTTTTAACCATATAGACATATTTGTTTCAACAATTATAATTAACGTATCAATTCTATAGGGTGTGTTCGGCATTAACTTTTGAACTAGTTATTAGTGTTTTGGAGGATGTAAAATACTATTTATCTAAAAATGTAAATGTTTGGCAAAATAGTGTTTGACATAGGGATTAGAGTTTTAGGTAGTGTTTTCGAAAAGCTACTCAAAGTAACGTTTTCAAAAACATTACCTAGTATTTGCACATCATTTATAAAATTCTCATTTTTATTTTTTAAAAACTTTTATCAATTATGTGCTTTTAAATCATTTATACAAATATGCTACTTAAACATTCTACTATTACCGAACACACTTATCTCAAATCACTAGTTGAACATCTAACCACTAACCATTAATCATTAACAGCTAATCATTAATAAAACAGTTAACAACTATTGAAACAACTATCCACTGATAAAACAACTAATTTTACCGAAAATGCCGTACTATGTTCTGTTCATTCCACTCCCAAAGCCTTCAAGTCTCCCAACATTTCAACCGAAAGCCCAGATTTTCCCGCTTAATTCTCTCTCCTAACCCATCATCTGATCCACCCCAAAATTCCACCATGGGCCAAGAGGGCTTCACGGCCCAGAAAAGATCGGCGTCGGTGGCCTCCGCCGGCGCCATTCTTCCGACCACCACCGCCTCTTCCGCCGTCGGCAGACCACGCGGTCCCCGCGGCCGCCAAATTGCGAAGACTGTGAACAACATAAAGATCACCATCCTCTGCGGCTTCGTCACCATCCTAGTTCTCCGTGGCACTATTGGATTGAATCTTGACACCTCACAATCCGACGCCGAGAAGCAGAGCCTCGAAGAGGAGGCTCGCCGGGTCATCGCCGAGATTCGATCCGACGGCAAAGAGCCCGACGACGAGCCCCCTCTAAACCCTAATGTCACCTTCGCCATTGGCCCCAAGCTATCGAATTGGGATCAGCAGAGGACCCAGTGGCTCAGATTGAATCCGAAGTATCCGAATTACGTCAATGGAAGGCCCCGGATTTTGCTGGTAAGTGGGTCTCCTCCTAACCCTTGTGATAACCCAATTGGGGATCATTATTTGCTTAAGTCTATTAAGAACAAGATTGATTATTGCCGCCTTCATGGGATTGAGATTTTGTATAACATGGCTCATTTGGACAAGGAGCTTTCTGGGTACTGGGCAAAGCTTCCATTGATCAGACGGTTGATGCTTTCGCACCCGGAAATTGAGTGGATTTGGTGGATGGACAGTGATGCATTGTTCACTGACATGGTTTTTGAGATCCCAGTTAAGAAGTACGAGAATTATAACATGGTGATTCATGGGTACCCTGATTTGTTGTTTGATAAGAAGTCTTGGATTGCTTTGAATACTGGGAGTGTTCTGTTTAGGAACTGTCAGTGGACTTTGGATTTGCTTGATACTTGGGCACCCATGGGTCCTCGTGGGCCTATTAGGGACGAGGCGGGGCGGGTTTTGACTGCCTTCTTGAGTGGGAGGCCCTCATTTGAAGCCGATGATCAGTCAGCCTTGATTTACTTGTTGATCACTCAGAAAGATATTTGGATGAATAAGGTGTTTGTGGAGAACTCGTATTATTTGCACGGATTCTGGACTGGGTTGGTGGACAAGTATGACGAGATGGTCGAGAAGTACCATCCAGGTTTAGGCGATGAGAGGTGGCCCTTTGTGACTCATTTCGTGGGTTGTAAGCCTTGTGGGAGCTATGGGGACTATCCAGTGGAGAAGTGCTTGAAGAGCATGGAGAGGGCGTACAATTTTGCAGATAATCAGGTGCTGAAGTTGTATGGTTTTAGGCATAGAGGTTTGCTGAGCCCAAATATCAAGAGGACTAGGAATGAGACAACAACTCCTCTGGAGTACGTAAATCAGTTTGATATTCGACGGTCTATACTTGTCAGTGGATCAAAATTGTGATATTCAACCAGATATCTTCCTGAGAGTAATTCACACTGAGTATCCGTGGGTTTTTTCTTATTGTAACATGATTAGAAAGATCATGTCCAAGCCTTTTTTATTTTATTTTATTTTATGATTTAGTCTCATATGTTAAGCTCGCTCCATGAGTTCAGGACCTCCCAAAGTCCCTGGCAGAGGAGGAGTTCATAGAATATTATTGAATTGCTTTGCTTAGTGATACAGTTTACCTCATACTCAAACTGAAACTTCAGATAGAAAAATCGACAGTGTCCACTAGAGATTAATTTTTTTGCTCCAAGCTTCTCATTCTTTATGAAATTGTAGTCATATTCCAAGAAATGAAACTTTCTAGTTCTGATTCTTGTGGTTTACTGCTAGACTATTTCAGTCTGTAATCCAGAATGCTTCTGGAATCTGGAGAGAACATATCACTAGCTGGTCAATGTAGACGTTATTTTAATACTTGGAACTGTACTTGCAAAAATGATTTGTTTTGAGCTGTGATTGTTACTCCTATTATTCAAACATTATCAATTACAGCTAGCGAAACTTCTCACAGCTCGAGCTACCCTTACTTTCTGCAGAAGAACAGTAGCATTTTTCTTTTTGCTGAATATACAATTTAGGAAGTGCCTATGTATCTTTCTGTTAATGCTTTCTAGTATGATATGGAACCATATGAAAGAAATGTACATTAAATATTATTATGAAAGAAATTTACTGTAAATATTATTCTTCTGACAATTTGAGCCGCTGCAGAGCAGTAGAAGCATTTGTTCATCTTGCATAATTTGGAATCTATGGTGCCGTAGTGACCTATGTGTTCGACGGTGACATTTTATTGTTGGTGTACAAAGCAGAGTTGGCTGAACTTGACCATAGACATATTGGAAGTATCAAGTACCTGAAATGGGTATAGGCGTCAGAACCGCGTCTTGAATTTTTTTTTTGTTTTCACTTTTCAGCTGAAAAACAAGGATTAAGCGTCCAAATCTACAGAGGTTTTCAGCACGTGTACATGTCTCAGGTACTCGAGGAAAAATAAAGAGTCTAAGCAATATAGCTAGTATTAGATATATGTTTAGAGAGCTCAATATGCATTGATGTAGGAATCTGACTTCACGAGGAAAGAAGGGCAATATGTGCGGCACAAAAATGTAGAACAAAAGAAAATATCAAATGTAACTATAGCTAAAAGATGGTTGCTTCTGTGCTTCCTCGTGTGTTTCTAATTAATTCGTAAGACTTGAACCCTTCTCCGTGCTGACAAGATCTCATTCATGAGGGTAATCTGATGCAAGAGCTGGCTGATTCTCTGCATCAGTACATGTAATATTAGTTATCAGAAGGCACATGTGTTAAAAGGCAAACTTGGAGTTATTAGAATGCAAAATTCACCTGGTCTTTCTCCCTGACGAGAAGCAAAAGACGGTTTCTTATCTGCACGATCTTGATGCATGCCAATATCACTGCTAGTAGTGCAGCTGCAGGAGCAAATGTTGGACATGGGAAGCTAAAACCAAGAGCTGTGACCATCCTTCTCCATGTTGCACAAATGACAGTTTTGACCTCACCCATCACAACTGACAGCTTGGAATCTGACTTTGTCTGCTGCTGATGTGGTAAATCCGCTTCTGATCCCCGGGATGGCAATGGTGATGTTGGTGGCGACTCTTCATTTTCCAGGGGTTCACCTTCTTGTTCCTGTTGAAGTGGTAAGTCTTGTTGCTCTTTTGTTCGCGTACCGAGATCAAGATGGGTTGGTGGGAAAGTTGAGGAAGTCTGGTTATGTAATGGGAAATGGATTTCTTCCCAGTCAGTGAAATCTTCCGATGTCTCTGGACTCCCCATTTCTCCAGTTTTCCTCTCAATGAAATGTATGTTTTTCTTTTTGGCACTTTTAGCTTTAAGGATTTTTTCATGGGTCTAACAGAGATTTTTGCCAGAAGTGGGGTATTACAGGGTTTTGGATAGAGTTTTTGATGTTTCAGTAGGCTTGCTGAAGGTTCAAGATGGCCAGTGTGTCAAAATGACATGGATGCTGCCAAGTTTGCTTTAAGAATCTTGAGTGTCATGTTGTGTAAAAATCTTCTCGAAATATCGTCGGTCACTCTCAAAAATGCACCAAACTAAAACCCCACTTGAATTTTTCCAGAAATTTTCGATAAAAATGTGGCTTTATCAGTTTATCACTTTATCCATTAAACGGAACAGCTAAAACTCTGACTAGTAAACCGACTTTAAAGGCTGAAACTTTTTCCTGTTCATCAAGGAGGCGTTGCCCATGCCAAAAACCCAAAATTCAATCTTATTTGAATACTAAAATTCCTTCTTCTCTAGTTTATTAAAAAATGATAACGACTTGTATGAGATTATTTCACAAATTTTTTGTGTCTATCTACATCACTAAGTGCATAGTTAAAACTTACCAATATAGGGTAGTTTAACTGATAAATACTTATTCTCTACTTAGAAGGTCTCAAATTCGAGAGCTTTACCCTTTTTGTGGTTGACAATTAGCTCCGAATAGCTCAGACCATTAGTGGAGGATTAAAGATCCAAACAAAAAAATTAAGGCGGTCTCCTTCAAAATTTTCTTTTACTGTAGAATTCTTTCCTATTCACAGTACATTATGAAATGTTTTACTGAAAAAAAAAAATTGCGAGCCTTAACACAGCTAAAATCCTGTTTTCTAGTTGTTTGGCTAAGATATATGTTCGCAGAGAGATCTGTTGGTTCAGAAGAAGCTTAGTGTGCCCACTTGGTTTCCATCTCCTGATGTCGAAGATGAACTGAGCTCCTTTTTCCCGGGATCGAGAATCGAGTGCTCCCCAGTTATTTGTCTCTCACATAGAAAGATCAGACGTTAACCTCTGTGCTGCAGCCTCTGTGTTGCACCCATCAAATTACTTGCATATTTGTGTGCCTAAACCAGAGGTGATTCCATGACAACTACTCAAGGATACAGTATCTACTTAAATGGCAAACAGACTTGAAAAAGAGAGAAAGATTGAAGTAACTTCTAGGAAAACATCTCAGTTCAATCTTAACTTCGATTGAGAAACTCATTACAGACAAGTTCGATAGCTTGAGGAAAAGATGCCAGATCTGTAGGTACAATACCAAGAAGAAAACAATGCTTTGGTGCCGGGTATAATGTATGTAATTATAGTACAGTAGTACTATCTCGTAAGCATTCGTAGAAGATTACACTGATGATGCACATCATGGAATCAGCAGCGACACGTAGCATCCAGAAGAGGGTTGCCTGGCAGGGGGGTTATATTACACAGATACAGCTCGTACATCCACATCACTGAGACGATTTACTGTCCCTCTTACGAGCTAATTCTCGAGCCATCTCACGCAACTCCTCTGGTGATGGTGGTCGAGGTCCCTCAGGAGGATAGACCACATAAGAACGCTGCCAAAAAATAATAATTCAAGCAAATGTTTAAATGTAAGCCAATTCAACAGGCGGGAAATTGCATATTAATAATGTGTACTCTTTATGAAAAATTCAAACCATAAGGTGAAATGGCATGAAGTGGTATTGCACAAAGACAATCAACATTGGCAGTTACCAGGCAAAAATTCTCTAGATCAGTTCATGTGCATTCTGTTAGAGTTGAATGAATATGTTAAGCGTTCAATTTTCCAATGCCCTTTGTCTCATCTAATCTGGTGCTCATGCTTCACAGGGTTGGAGACCCCTGGACAAGGTTAGGGGGATGAAATTGGGGCCTTGAAAATGCAAAATGGAGATAACTGATGAAAAGCAGGGTTTGAAAAGCTATAGCTGTGGTAGCTTCAACATGTTGAAACATGAAACACAGCGAGATGAAACAATAGATATTTTCAGGAGCGTTGCAGAAAGATGGAAGATATTGTTAGTGTGAAAAAGAAAGATTTTCAGACCAGGTGGTAACACATTTGATCAGACAGCAGCTTGGATTGCAATTATTTTGTACACTGAATTCTGCTTGATCTTATTCTCCCCCCAAAAAAAAACAAAAAAAAGGAAATTTTGGGGGGGTATTTAGTGTTTGTTACTTGTAAGAAACCCCAGAGTGAGAGAGATAAACGACTATCCTCTCTGTCAAATGGAAACAGAACAGAGAGGCAATGCAGGCTACTCTCATTAGTATAAAATGCATGATGCCCATCTCAAAAACCCAACACTGAACACCATTATCCAACATCTTGCTATCCCCAGGTTAAGTCAAAAAATGACTTAAGGGATCATGTTTTTGCAGAAACAGAAGCCCCAGTAATCATGAGTAGGAGTGTATTCCCCACGGATGCCAGAAGAAATAACAGATGCTTATGAATACTATGTGTTCCTTTGATCGGGACCGGTGGTTCATGAAACAATTATCTTCAGTGCTTCAAATGAAAGTAAAAGGAAAGGCCACATATTGTTGTATTTCAGCCTTCAACTCAACAAACACAATGCCTCAGTGATAAAAACATAGAGGGACCGTAATCCATGACCCTCTTCTTTCCAATGGGGAAATAAACTACCCCACATACTCTCATGTTTCAATGAGTGTCAGTATACCCACTTCAAATATATAACCAAATCTTCCAACAGCAGAAGTATACGTTCAATAAAAGCTTTCAACTATTGGTCTAACCATTCTAGCAATTGACTGGCAGAGAAGACCCCATCAAACCATCCCTGTTTACAGTCACCAATATGAATCATAAAATGTAATACTGGAACCATCTTGTGCGATTCCACACCCTAGATATACTCTCATATATGGAAATCTACATGTTGTGAACTTGTGGCTAGGGGTGAGCACAGGGTATCCTGGAAACGAACCGGTTCCCAAATCAAACCTCGGAACCGTTAAAGACAAATAATTTTTCCACGATTTTCGGTTTTTAGTTTGTGAATATGAGGTTCATGTAATTTCAGGGTCAATTAGTTTGTGGTTCGTGATATTTACTCTTTAAATGCAAAAAGAAGCACAAATTGATGTTTTGCTCCTTGTTCCCTTTGCCTACGATTTTTAAATTCTCTTCTAACTCTTCCTGTGGAAAATTAATTTGCTATTTATTAATGCTTAAAATGTAATTAAATAAGAATATATAATTTTTAAGGCATTAAAGATTTTTTTAATAAAAATACTGGTATGGACAGGGTACTGGCATCGGAATCGGACCCGAGGTTCGAGTTCGGGTTCCTAAAATTCAGAAATCGGGCACGAGATTCCGGTTCAAGTTCCTCAAATTAAGGAACCGATCAAACAGGGTTAGGGTCGGGTTCCTAATTTTGGGACATGGTACCCGGATCCGCTCACCCCTTGTGGCCATTCCTTATATTCCTAGTATTTCTCTAAAGCCAACTCCGGTGTTCACACCATTTTATACATTCATCAAAATACTCTTCCCCTCCTTTACACAATCAAGTATGAAGATAAGGTGTTTTACTCCTCTCTCCTCAACTATCATGCCTTGCTCTAAAGTGCTCACGCTTTATTTTATGATATGATTCCCTGAGACAAACCCTTGAGAGAAGGTTGCACATGACCTTATGAAACACATAAATACTTCTCTACCCCCCCACCCCACCCCACACACACACACTTAACAGCCGAATTCGGGCACTACTAAATTAGCCTTGCCTATTGAATGATCAATTAGGGTGGGCATATCATGGAAATTTAGACAGGGTTGGAGTTCAGGGAAAGAGTTAGTCTAATTCTTAATCCAACCCTATCAGTATACAACTGCTTGTCAGTTCCCATCAGTATCAGATCTTCTCAAAATCGAGCAAAGTTTCCAACTTTACCAACTTTCATAAATGGTCAAAGTACCCGATTGAAGCCTGAGATCCTATTCCAATAGCAAACTTGCCAATACCCAAAAAAGGGGGTCAAGATAAAGATTGACAGCATAATGTAGCGCACAGATGAGCAATTTTGAAAGATAACCAAAGAACTAAACAAATCAGATATGCAATTCACCATCAAGTCAAATGTTTCAGTGAATGGCAAAGCCTCCCACAAAAAGAAAGCCTCAAATTGCGCTGGGCTTAACCGAGCTAATTGGAGCACTGGTTGAATTTGGTTGAGGTCCGGGAGGGGGTAGAGAGAGAGACTTACTCCGCCCATGAATCGCTGAAGATTTTTGGAATTGTTGGCGAAAGTGTACATAAGAACAATGGGAATAGTGACGTAGATAGCGAATTTTCCCACCTCCAACAGCCCCTTCCCAGCTCCAAGTGATGACATTCTTCCTCAGAAAATAATCAGATGAGAGAGAGAGAGACACACACACACACGATCAGACGACCAATTGGGCAAATTTATCGAGCTGCTGTTCCAATAGTCGATGAGGTCGAAAGTGTTCTCTGGCAAGATATTCAAGGTCACTCAGAGCAAAGAAGCAGGTAAAACTATACAGTATACAAAGTCTGGTTAATCTACAAACGAAAACTTTAAGGGCCTGTTTAGTTGAATGTAATCAAGGTGGTAATACAATCAAAGTGATAATGGTGATTACATTACCATGTTTGGTTATAACTTTGTAATACAATCAAAATTACTAAATAATCATGATTACATCATCTTTATGATCAAATTTTAACACACTTCCAATAATTCTCTCTCCCCACTCTCAATTCCATATCCATTTTCCCTCTCTTCATTGGCAAGTAAAAAATTTATCTATTTGATAACAAACTTAATTTTTTTATATTATCTTAATATATGATATAATCATTAAGTCATTAAGAGAAAATTTTTAACTTTAATATTTTGGATTTAAAATTTAAGTATTCAATTAAAAAGATAAAAGAAGCTTAAATTAAAATTTTTAGATCAAATTTTTTTACTTGTTAACTCTTATCTTTAATTCAATAAATATTTATCATAAATAAAATAATTTTAATTTGTATTTTTTATCCATGAAAAAAATTTAAAACTTAATTATATGATAGAAGAGATTAAAAAAAGCTCAAATATAAATTTAGAGTTTAAAATTTGTTATATCCTCACAACAACAAACATTTATTACCCCTAGAATAATCCAATTGATTTTTTTGCCAGAAATTTTTTTTATATTTGTAATAAAATTTGATTATTTGATAGAAAATATTTTTAAAAGCTCAACACTAAATATGTAACTCAAATTTTTATTTAGATAGCATTTATCTCCATTACAATAATTTAATTACTAACTTTTGTAATTGAAATAATCCATTACCATTGTGATTACATTACACTTTTTATATAACCAAACATGGTAATGTAATTGTTGTCCCATTACATTGCATATCTAATTACATTACATAATTGATCACATTATACCCCTATTACATTACATCCAACCAAACACCACATAAGTTTCTACTTTCCGTACTCGAATAATTTTTGAAAATAAATTAATAAATCTTATAAAGTTTTTTTTTCAATAGGTATTTTTCAGTAATTTTAATGTGACATTTTAATATTTTTATTCGCTTAAATAGTCAAATAATATTATATCTCTTAATATTGATCGATTTTATACATTTAATGAGCTCCTATTATAGACCGCAAGACCAATCAGCAATGAAGGTTTGGAAGAGGTGGAGGATAGGAGTGAAGGGAGAAGATTTGCACAACATAACCTTCAATCAGCACTGTGGTGCGTTACTCCCCATTGGCAATTGTCCGAGCCCAGGTGCTCCCTTCCTGTTCATGCATCAAATCTTCAAGCTGACATTTCTCTCTATTTCTTGGAGTGACGATCATGAAACAATGGGTCATTGGATGGAGAAATCCATATGATGATACGTCATATTTAGATCAAGAAAAATGTGATAATTGGGAAATTTTAAATCCAGTTGCTTATTTTATAAGTTGGGTGGGGTGGACCCTGAACAAGTCAGAATTTGGCTAAAACAAAATGGGAAATTAGCAGTGTGTGAAATCAGATTCATCATCAGAGGCCCCCCTGAAAACGAGTCATGAGTTGATTACCCCTGAAGCTTCTTTCTGAACGCCATTAAAAAATTGAGATTGAAGCTTGAAAGTAGGAACAACCTCCTTGATTGGTTGATTCTCTCTCTCTCGCTCGCTCTTCAAAACCCCACAAATTCAGGAATTTGAAAGTTCAAGCTGTTCTTCATTGGCTACTTCAGAGCTCAGGTACTCTTTGAGTTTCTGCTATTCAACAGATTGAGTTTGCTTCTGTTTTGAGTAAATCAGTTGACTTTGTTCGATAGTGTTTATGGCATAAGTCTATAATACACCATCTTTTATAGCGGGCAATATCTGCTTGTGAGTATTTTCCCGTCCCCAACAACCCCAATTTTCTCTTGAAATATACATTATTGACTTGTGTTGCTTTCTCCAGGGGAAAAACCTAAAACAAAAAAGAGAACTTTTGTTCCCTAACTATTACTCTATTCGAGTGAATCACATTAAAGCAATGCTGTTGGAGTACACTTTGAAAAGTTCTGTTTTTGTGAAGCAAATTGCAAAGGTTTTTATTTTTAATTCCTCCTACCTCCTTAAAGGAAGGGAAGGGGAAAAGATAGTAGTTCAATTGTCAGTTTTCCATTTTTCTTTTTTGGGGTTTGTGGTGGTTTTTTTTTTTTTTGGGGGGGAGGGCAGTGCTATGCAAATGGCTCATCCACCAAGAGCCTCATCATTCATATGGACACCTTAGCAGGGCTGCTTATGGGGGAAGAAACAAGGATAAGAGGCAATGGTGGTTCTAAAAATTTTGCATATTGGTGCTCCCTTTTGAACTGCCCAAAATTTTTATAGGTATCAATTGATTTTATGGGTATCCTTTTAAAAATTTTATAAAATTTTAAATTTCTCCTGCGGCTACCGAGCCCATGGGACATTGTTCGCTTTAGGATGGATCCACCCTTAAAAGGGGGACCTCCTCCTTGAAGCGCATCGTGAGATTTGAACCTCAAAAAACACTTGATAAGAAGGTGGGTCAAATGCGATTTACACCAATCTTTTGGTGATGGATTTAATAATCTCTTACCAAGTTTCCTTTTTGATTCAGATATATGCTTTACAATATTGCCTATTTTCCAAAAACTACTTTTGGAGGAACCTTTTCACTCTTCCATGCTTTTGGCATTTGGTTTGCCCCGAATAGCATGTGTGATCATATGCATAATCTTGAGGTCAAGTTTTCACCAATAATTTTGCTCCCTTTATAGCAAAACCCCACACCTCAAAAGAGGGTCATAGTTACTAACAATCAACATAAAAATTTGATGGGATATCTTTGTCCCGGTTGGAATTCCCAAGCCGGGGTGGAAGAGGAAGGATGGTGAATCAATACAGCGTAAACACTTTGGGTTATCTTTCTGAGGACAAGAATGTGATTATGTGCACCAAAACAAAGGATCTAATGGAATGTCAATTGGTTTAACTTAGAGGAGTACTTGACTTGAATGACTTCCAAAGAAGTCTGCTCATATTTGCACTCTTCTTCTTTGCTGAGTGGGATAACGGTGTATATGAAGAAGAATTGCAAGATTATGTCCAGTAAACTTCTCATTAGCACAATTAGATTCCTATTTCAACCATCTTTGATAATTTTATGGGTGGTCAGTGAGCCAGTGACGTATATGGTTTCTGTACAGGTCATTTACGGAGGATTAGAGATATCCTTGTGCAATGATTGTTTCAGCTCTCCTAACCTCTGTTGGGATAAACTCTGGCCTTTGTGTTTTATGCTTCGGACTATATTCCATATTGAGGAAATACCCAGGAAATTACTATGTATATCTGCCACGCTTTTTGGCTGAAAAAGGGTTTGAGCATAGTCATTTCCGCTTGCGGCAGCTGCTACCTACACCAGGGTGGGTAAGCAGAGCATGGAATCTTTCTGAAGAGGATTTATTATCAATTTCTGGCTTGGATGCTGTTGTTTTCATTCGCATGATCATCTTCAGGTAGCTTACCTGATGATTTTTTTGTTTTCTTTTTTTATCTTTTGGCCTTTTAATCCACTCAATGGTTCTCACTTGATGCCCATCCTATATCTTATTTGCAGTTTGAGAGTGTTTTCTTTTGCTGGGATTATAGGGCTCCTGGTTCTTCTTCCAATAAATTGTTTAGGGACTCAGCTTGCAGCGTTTGATATCACTATCATCTCCAGTGAAACTCTGGATCTGTTTACCATTTCTAATGTGAATAATGGGTCAAAATGGTATCTATATTGAGGAACTCTCCATTCCTTTTCTTTGTTTTTCAGTAGAAAATATGCAAGATTCTCATAGCTCACAGATATATAAATTATCCTCACGTTTTTTTGCTTTTATAATGTCCATAGTTTAACCATTGAGCTTTTGTGGCAGGTTGTGGGCACACTTTTCTGCTGTATATTTGGTCACTGCCTTTGTTTGTTACCTTCTTTATTGTGTAAGTTAGTTCTTTCGACAGTCCCACCTATTTACACTTTGTGAAATTTGTAATTGAAGTGCATTTGGCATGTTTACTACCCGCTGTGGACGTGTCATGGACTACCTTTACTTCTTGTTTATCATGCTTCTTGGGATCCTCTGTTCAGAGAGGACACTGACTTAAATGTAAATCTAAGAACTAACATTTGAAGAAGAAATAGTAGAGCTAAGAAGAACTGGGAGAGAAATTATCTAAGGCTCCTATTGGCTATTTAGGACATGGTTTTTGATAGGAATTTATGGTGTTGTAGGATTCTTCTTTCATGTATAATATTATTCATGGGGCCACAATGTCGTATTTCACATTCTGCTGTTGCTGGTCACTTGGTCTTGCATTGCTTTCTGGTCATGCTAATGCAAGTAAAGAGGATTGCATATTTCCAAAAGAATGAGATGCTGACTGACACTCAACTCATCTGCAGGAATACGATTATATATGTTCAAAGAGGATTGCATATTTCCAAACGTCGAAACCTCAGCCACATCAATTCACAATATTAGTTCGTGAAATTCCTGTGCCTGCCGGGAGCAGTGTCAGCCAAAGTATTGACAACTTCTTTTCTGAGTATTATCCTTCGACATATTTGTCTCATGTGGTGATCCATCGAGCAAATAAACTTCGGTATCTCGCTGTAAGCATTTTTACTGAGAAAATCTTTCTTGTTCTGTTGTTGTCTGTATGTATTGTGTGTGCAAGTCCACTTAACAAGTTGTTTCGTTTTGCGCCTCCCCCATTCTTGAGATACTGTTGCAGCTGCAATTGTTGGTTCTCTTTAAATTGTTTCATTTTTCTTCTTGATTCTTGACAAATTAGCAAATGTATAAGGATTATGTGGTGTTGGTTAAATTGTGTTTGGCATTATATTATCTATAATTGGCCTCCAAAGGATGTAACCCTTGAGAAGGTCAGATGGCCATGGATGAATGTTGTATTGAGTTCTAACCATATAGTAGGAAGTGCTGTTTATATTGAACCTGGGGTCTCTATCATATGGCATTCTCACTTAAAATGTTTAGGGTGTGTGGTGTTTGCTATGTATTATTCCTGTCTAACATGTGACAAGCCCTTTGAACTTCTTTTACTGATTGACGAAGTCAACACTTAAAGCCTACTGATCAATAGGAGTTTTTGCTGTCAGGATAGTGGATTTTCAGACTTTCACATTGTATTCAGCTTATAATGGTCCCTTTTTTATGGACACTTGAATATGTTTGTAGACTGAGGTGAAGAAACTGTATAGAAGATTATCACATATACGATCGGAGCGTGCCAAACAAAAATCCAAACATGATGTTTATTTTAGACTCTCCCGACGTGAGTTTGATCTTGAAAAGAAGCTGGGGGATCTACAGAAGAACCTGAGAGCAGAACAATCAGATGTTTCTTTGACTGGTCAGGTATACAACCAGTTTTATTTTCTTCTGTTTTCTGGCTGCAAAATTTAAATGTAACCAATTATATATGACTTCTTGTCTCCTGCTAGTGCTCTTTGCCATAGCAAATTCCTTGGGCCTAATTCCTGATTTAATGTTTTTAAAATTTTCTAAATTTCTGGTTAAGTAGTTTTTCTGTTTGCTAGGGCTATTGTTTATCTAGGGTTTAATAGAATAATCTTCTTCCCAGTAGCTCTTCTCTTGCTGTCACAAGGTAATGTGGTCTAGGGTTGGTTTTTAAGGTGCACTTTTCGGGGTTTCTACACAAGTTATGATTTACGTCCTTACTCTTAAACATGTCTCCTATGTTCACTGAATATTTTGTTTTTGCACTGTGCTCTGATGATGGTGAAGGAAGTTCGATCTGCTTTTGTATCCTTCAGATCCCAATATGGTGCAGCAGTTGCTTTGAAGTTGAAACAATCCGAGAAACCAACAGAATGGGTTACAGAGCAAGCTCCTGAACCTAGTGATGTGTACTGGCCCTTTTTCCACTCGTCATTCTTGAAAAGATGGATTTCTAAAGTGGTGATTATAGTGACTTCCGTTCTCCTGATTGTTCTATTTCTCATACCAGTTGTGATTGCACAAAGTCTTACCAATCTTTCTCAATTGAAGTCATGGTTCCCTTTTCTCGAAAGCATTTTGAATAAGTAAGTGATTTTTCCAAGTCAATGGACATTACCATCATCATAGGTCTTGGGTCAATGTGATTCTTTTTATTAATTCTGAATTTGTTATGGTTCAGTCAGATTCTTTTTGTTGCAGAAAAGATTTCATTTTCATTTTAAAAGAAGTATTCTTTATGTGGAAATATGTTGACTGGATACAAGTGACATTACTCCTTGTGGCTCATTTATGCTGTCAAGTTGCAATTTATGAAAGCAAGCATGAAATAGCATTGCTTAAGCACCTAAATGAATGGGGATTTCCTATCAATAAAATCATGTTGTTGAAAGTTGGAAACTTGAAAATATTATGAGACAAACAAAATGGAGGTTTTTGATGATATATGTACGGAGGGAGTATGTTCTAGTCCTTCAAGTGTTTCCAAAATACCCTTTCATACAATCCCATTTATGTTAAAGGCATACACTTGTGGTCCTCAGAAGAAGAAATGGTCTTGGAACACTTCCTTTCTTCCTCATCCCAGTCTTCCATCCGTTAATCTGACATAAATATATAAAATCCTCATAGAATAAGTTTGAGTTGTTACTCAAAAGGCCGTCAGGTTCTTGCTTCTTGGGAAATGTGGGCAGTGAACACCTGATGCAGCATCTCAGGAAAAACTAGCTCGTCATTTTCAACCTTAGATCCTTGACAAGAATTCTGATGGAGATTTTTCCCTTAGGCGACCTATTTCTCTGATTAGCTTCCTTTGTATCTATGCCATATTGATGAAATTTGTTTATTATCGTTGTAGTTCTTCTTGGACTATTTCTGCTCTAGCTCCTTGATCACAAGATATGAAAGTGAGATTTGATAATTAGTTTGTATCTCATCAGCATTAAATTATACCTTTGGTAGTGCCCTGAATCGCCATCTATGGCAATGATGCTTCTTGTTGTAGTTCATTCTGTTGTGACTGATCATTATGGTCCAAGGATATTTTGTACTTTCTTTGCGCATTGATTTTTTTTTTTTTTTGTCATATGCTAAAATTCGTTGTATCAAAATGAGTGGTATTTTATCATCTACACTTGGAGTTGTGAGTCACTTTAACATCATCATTCACTAAAGTTGTCTGTTTGCTCCTGCAGGAGAGTGATCAGTCAAGTTGTTACAGGTTACCTTCCCAACCTTATTCTTCATGCATTTGTTAAGATGATGCCTCCTGTCATGCAGTTCCTTTCACAAATCCAAGGGCACATATCATACAGTGAGATACAACGGAGTGCATGCAACAAGCTCCTGTGGTTTATTATATGGAACATCTTTTTTGCAAATGCACTTTCCGGGTCAGTTTTAAATCAGCTCTCAGTTCTTCTCGACCTCAAAAACATTCCTGCACGCTTAGCAGTTGCTGTGCCTGCACAGGTAGGAACTTCTTGTTAAGAATGGAAGATATCCAATTATCTATCAATGTTCTATTTAATGAGTTGTTACAAAATATTTTTCTGGAAAATTGTTTTTTGTCAGTCTTTTCGAATGAGTCTCTCTACTTGCAGAAATGTCTGTGGGATGAGATTGCCTACATCTAAATCTCCCGGACCTGTAGAAACGGGACCTGTACTAAGAGATATTGTTGTTTTTTTGTTCAATGAGCCACAGAGCTTTCGGATTATGAAAAGTTGGCATATTATGTTATAACTTTAACATGTCTCGGTGTATTCTGTAGGCATCTTTCTTTGTTGCTTATGTGGTCACTTCAGGATGGACCAGCACCTCATCTGGACTTGTTCGGGTTACTCGGTTAATCTTCAGCTTGTTGAAAAAGTGTTGCTGCTGCTGTGGTGAAAGTAACCCTGATGACTTTGAACCACCATATATTGCTTACCACTGGGAAATCCCTAGGATGCTATTTTTTGGGCTTTTGGGTATCACATACTTCTTCCTGGCACCACTGATTCTGCCGTTCCTGTTGATCTACTTTTTACTGGCGTACATAATTTTCAAAAATCAGGTAACCTCATTGCTCACTTAGTTATGTATGCTCTGACTTCTGCCGGTAGTTTCATGTGCTTAATGTGTTGCTAACATTATTGCTGCCGTTTGTCTACAATCACATATTCGTATCTCCTTTTCTAGTTTCCTGTCATTTTTCTTCCTATAATGTCTTGAAGCCCCCACCCCCCCAAAAAAATAAAGAGAAAGAAATTATTGTTTTCCTGGTTAACATCTCGCTTGTCAAGGGTGAAATTGCTCAGATTTGAATCTAATTAACTAGACCTGGCTTCGAGTGTTTCTTTATTATTATAATTATGATAAATAAATTGTGCTTTTTGAATGTCTGGTTGTCATTTTTTTTAGTGCTTTTTGGTCAAAATTAGCCTTTTGGACACAATTATGTGTTTGACTTGGTTAAACAGCTGAATTGGGTGTTTAGTGGACTAGCTTTCTGAAATCGTTTCTTAGTCCACAAAGTTAATTTGAAAAAAGTTTAAATATAAACCTTTTAGAAATTATCTTTTTGTCTTACATGTTTTTCTAGAGTAGAGCTAAATTTCACCAAACATATTTCCCCCTAGAAATCACTAATGCAAATAGTTGATACAGATAACAAATAGCTTTTTAATGGCTGATTGACAAATAGGTCTTTTGACTTGGTGTTCCTTGCTTTTGTATTGCAGCTCATAAGTGTATATGCCCCAAAGTTTGAAAGTGCTGGAAAATTTTGGCCGATTGTTCATAATTCCATGATCTTCTCCTTAGTTCTGATGCAAGCCATTGCAGTAGGCATCTTTACGGTGAAGAAGGTTCATTTGGCATCATGGTGTATTTTCCCTCTTCCACTCTTTACACTTTTGTTTCATGAATATTGCCGGAAACGCTTCCTGCCCAACTTTGTTGTCTACTCTGCCAAGGTATGCATGCTATCTTATGACTGAATCCCCTGTCTCGTGATTTTTCATTGTCAGCAGAAAAAAGGCTCACAGTACCATAAGAATATGAACGTACGAATGATAATTAACGTAATCATATAGCTATGTTGGAACTGCAAAATATGGTGAGTGAGCGTATGCCCCAGATTTACCCTGAAATGACACTCAGACATTTGGGATGAGTATGAATACTCAACACTTCATTTAGACCAAAAATGAACAAATTTTTTCAGAAAATTGCCGAGTCCACACAATGCCCGTGTCGACATGCAACACTTGGGTATGGCTGGCCCGGTAGTAATAAGCATTCAGTTTTTGTTGGGCAGGCTAGGGCTCTATTGGTTTCAGTCGGTTCAATTCAAGTTCTGGCCAAAATTGGGTTGTGTTATTTCAGTCCAAGCTTTAGGCGGTTGGACTTGGGTATTTAAGTACCGGTCTTACTGCCCACTTTCCTCGCCCTTCTGTCCCCACTTCTACACTGTCATTCTGATGTATCCTGTGCCTATCTTTCAGACATTGATAAACAAGGACAGACAAAATGCCCGTGATCCCAACATGCCCAAATTCTTAAGCGAGCTAGTTACAGCCTATACAGACCCTGCGCTATCTCCTGTGCAAATCTCAAACTCTGATGGTCAGACGGACCCCTATCCCTCCAGTGATTATACAACTGCCCTTCTCTATCATCATCAGATACGATCATTTTGATCGTTTCGGGCTACTCTGATGCTGTACATTTATTCTTGTGAAGCGAGTCCTGAATGGATGCTGGGTTTCCTCCTATTTGTGCCTATATCAAAAGAGAGTAACCATCCATTACAGAACATTTCCTCAAAGGTCTTGTATGTACATGTATTCTGTATAGTATCCCAAAGCATGCTTGTGTATCAATGGGGCTTATGTTACTAGATAAAGAAGAAAAGAAACATTTCGTATGGAGAGACATAAAGGGTGAGAACTGAGAAAGCACTCTCTCTCTCTCTCTCTCTCTCTCTCTCTCTCTCTCTGGGCTCCATTACTAAAAATCATAAGATGAAGATTTTATGTCAGATATTGTTAGCCTTTTACATGCCGAGGAAAACACAACAGGTCAACTGAATTTGGGGTATTAATCATTTACCACTATCAGTTACAAAAAAAAAAAAAAATCTCACTTGCTACTTTTGTTTCCTTTTAAAGATTGGGTAAAGCAAATTCAGATTACAGATTTCTCAAATTTGGGTGCACCAAAAAGCTCAATGTTTCATTGATGAATAAAATGTTTATTTATATATATATGATATTCTAATTTTAACGTAAAAAATAATGTAATGACTAATATAGACGAGATTTAAATTTGAAATTCTCTAACAATCAGTTGAACTATATTAAACTCAATACACTAATTGACGAAAACAAAGTTTTTGATGAAAATCAAGCTCAATTTATGAATAACGTATCCATAAATATATAACTAGAAATTCATTCGGGGTATACTCCTAATCGGATCTGTTTTAACCATGAGGGAATCGAGCTTAGCAAGATGATGGGTAGAAGAGTTTCCATCTCTCTTAACATGAACGAAAACAAAGTTTTGAATATCACTTTCATTTAGCTCTCTTTCCCTGCGTGTTTATGGAGTTTTAAAAAATTTATAATTGCTTATAACTTATTGTAATTCTTTATAACTAGTTACAATTACTTATAATACTCGTATAATTCTTTGTTACTTGTGGTCCGAATTGTTTATAACATATTATAACTCTTTATAATTGTTTACAACTTATAATTATATCTAAAAATTAAAATGATTTACGGTAAATTATCTAAAGTTGTTATTAATACAGAAAAAAGAAAACATAAATTTTGCAAATGCATTAATAATCATAACAAAAACCTTGGGTTATCCGCTAACACAAAATTAATTAGAAGGGGTGGAGCACGAGGAAGGATTCCATATGTTTGGTGGGCAGGCAATGAGCTTTGCTAACAGGTGTTTGCTTAATTACTTACTACTAAACATTATTGGGTTCTATGCATTTGCCTTTGCTAAAATCAAGGATTTGTTTCATTTGCAAAACCCATTTTCTTAATTAATTAATTAATCATTCTTAGGGACAAGTGTTAAAACTAATTAATATAGTGAATACATCCTTGATTTTAGCAATGTAGCACTTTCATTTTTACTAGCTTTTCAATACATCAGACGAGGGGAATTAAATCTGAAATCTAATGTGTGAGGATCTTAGTTTTAATTATTAGACTAAAACCTCATTGATAGCTTTTCTTATTGTTAAAAAACTAATTTTTGTATAATTAATTTATTAACATTATAATATGATGTTTAGGGTTGGTACCTTTAAATTTTAGATTAATTTTTTTAAAAAAATATATCAATTATATAAAAGACATTGCTCATAAAATAACAACGGATTAAGAAGCAATGAGTGAGTAGAAGATAAATAATTAGTGTATAGTAACTAAATTTTTAGAGTGAGAGATTCACTATGTTATTTTAGATATGTATTTGTTTGAATTTGATATATATTAATATGAATGTTAATAAATATTTTTTCCATTATTTTCAAAGAAATTATTGATTTAATATATTTAATGTATAATCCATTTCTATTTATTTGTCTAGTTATGACCCCTTTTATTTGCTTCTCTTTTTTATATAAAAAAAAATCCCATTTGTTAGGTATGTGATGAGTGTAAAAGCATAGAAGACAAATATCGAAGTTTGTTTGGAGTTTGGAGCCATGGGAGACAAATATTTATATCTTAAATTTCCTATTCATATATTAGATACATTTTTTGTTTTAATGTATATTATTATGAGGGATTTAGAGTCTAAACACCAAAAGATTAAAGTGGTCCAACACTTAGGTTAGTCAAATTACATACAACAATAATCATAGTGTCCCTTGACCATCTTATTTTAATATTTTTATTTCACAATCAAAGTGCCACTCCAACTATTGTCTTTTGTTTTTATTTGCATTTAACAATTAGACAATTATAAATGTTTTTAATTTCTCTTCCTACTTATCTATAATATTCAATTAAATTTCATTGTGTCCCCTCCTTGCTAGAAAACTTTTAGAAAATATTTTCTTCCTTTTATCATAAATTTTATAATAATTTGTAGCTCTTAAAATATGGTAAATTACATTAATACCCTTCAATTATTTGAGATGATACTTGTTCCATTTAGTTGTAAGAAAATGTAAGGCTATAAGCAAAATTGTAAGAAGTTGTAAGGATCCGTAAACAATTGTAATTAGTTGTAAGAAGCTCTAATAAGTTGTAAGGAGTTGTAAGGCGGTTATAAAGTTAGTTATAAAAAAAAGTGTAAAGAGTTGTAAGAAGTTATAAGGAGTTGTAAGCAAGCTGTAGAAGTTGTAAGGAACCATAAGAAGTTGTAAAGGCACTGTAAGGTTGTAAGTTAAAACTAAATGAAATAGAATCTTAATAATAAGGGTTTGTACGTATAATATTTCTTTTTTTACTACGCAAATACAAATTCAGTTATGTAAATTTCTTATAAAGTTTTATTTTGAAGGATTTGACCATTTTATAAAACCTTTTCCCTCCTAATGATAAAAGACAAAAGATACATTACTATTCTTGATTTTGCCTAAAGGTCGATTACATTAATCATGTGGGATACAAGGATAAATATTTTGATTATGAGAATAAAACAAGACCCATCAAGCTTTGGTCGAGAGGATAAAATTAGGCCCCATCAAACATGGATGTTGACAAAAGATAAGGCAAATGTGGGCATGAAAAGGTAGGCCCTAAGACAAGGATTTTGGTTTTTTTTTTTTTTGGAAGATGAAGAGGATACATATAATATGGACATTTTTTGGGAAAAATTATGGTGATTAATTATTAAAAAGTATGATTTGATTTTGTTAATTTTATAAATGTAAGCATGTGGGATTGAGGGTCCAAAAGTGGTCTACAAAAGTGGTGTAGAATCAATTTGATTAACCCTTGTCCTAATTAAGCTACTTTGAATTGAAATATGGTACTATGTCATCTTCTCCAAAGAATGACCTCACATTGGGGGAATAGAAAGTTCTCATTCTTTGCTAGGCCCATGCTCTATGTTGCATCATCTACATTTTTTTCAGCTATGGACATGTTCGGTAAAATTAATTGTTTTAGTAGTGGTTAATTGTTTTAGTAGACTGCTAACTATTTTATTAGTGATTAGCTATACTTGATTAGCGGTTAATGGTTAGATATTTAACTGGTGATTTAAAATAAGCGTGTTTGGTAATATTAGCTATTTAAGTAGCAGATTTGTGTAAAATGACTTAAAAGGACATAATTGATAAAAGCTTTTAAAAAATAAAAAGGAGAATTTCGGAAATTATGTGCAGACACTAGGTAATGTTTTTGAAAACGTTACTTTGAGTAGTTTTTCAAAAACATTACCTAAAACTCTAATCACTATATCAATCAAGTACGTTTCCAAACACTTACATTTTTAAATAAGTAGTGTTTTACCTCATCTAAAACACTAATCACTAACTCAAAATCTAATGCCGAACACACCCTATATGTTTATATTATATATCTAGTTTATTTGCTTCCTTCTTACGCACTAACTATTTTGTAATTAAAAACCTCATAAGAGGTGAAAAAGCCGAGTTCTCGGATCTTTCTGCTCTTAATTTTTCAGAAAATTCAATTTTTCTCTGAAACTTTTTTCATTCAAACGTGTCATTATTTTTTAAAAAAATTTAGAAGTACCCGTAAGCCCCACATAAACATGCTGTGAAGTATTTTGAATTTATTTTTAGCCTAAATTGCCCAAATCCACGAATGAATCGATTAAAAAGGAGAGGGCCTCCCCAAATCCCTTAATAATTATGAGTATCCTTAGTTTTTGCAAGGGATCCAAACCCACTTTGCATTGACAAGATGACCCCATAAAAAGAAGCTTTTGAAGGGACTACCCTCGACTTTTTATGAAATTTATCACATTGCCTACAAAATAATGGACATTGATGCTCAAAGTACTAGTGAAAATTTGTTAAAACAACAGGACTCAAAGGTTAAATAGTTTTTGACGGTACGATTGGACGTTTTTTGAAATTCTCATCAAATTTTTTTAATCCAAAATAAAGATCAATTCATTTACAACCATGCAAAAATATTAAAGTGAAATCTAGAGTGTAAATAATCCAAATCTAGTTATATTTTTAATTAGAAAATTTTGGAGAAATCTAATAATTTTTTTAAATAAAAAGCCAAGATTATGTGAGCTTGGATTAACTAAACTAGTGGCAGAGTTAGTCTTTATCAATGGTGTCCTAAGATATCGTTGGTAAAAAAATTGTTAGAGTTTATGTGTAAAAGTTTTTAAAAATTTATAAAATTGTTAAAGGAGATACTAAAAAAATTAATATTTATAAAATCCAAAGATACTAAAGATTTGTTTAAAGTTATATGAAAAATGTATATAAACAGAAATAAAAACAGAAAATAATAACAAAAGGCAAAAATAAGCGAGTCATGAACATAAACGAATAATAGAAAAGAGAAGAAAGGAACATAAAAGACCATAAACAAATAGAAGAGAACGTAAACGAACGGAAAATAGAAATATATTATGATTTTTACATATAACTTTGAATAGTTCCTAAAAAGGAGATACTTGTCGAATAAAATTTCTAACTATGCTATTGAAATGAACTATAGGCCTTTTTATGAGCATTGACTTGGAAGAATACTACTTGTAGGGCAAAAGAAAGGGTAAAGGGCCATAAACTTTTTGGCCAACATTTATTTACCATACCATCCATATTCATAAATCATACTATGCAAATTGCACTACTATCCCAACCTCCAAGTGGGCACACCTTATTTCCTGGGGTTTGACCTTTTCCCCTCCTTTTAAGGTAAACCCAGATGCCTTATTTCCCTCTTTTGTTTTCTATCTCCCCACCAATCCAGTAATCAACCCTTCACATACCATACTAGACACAAAGAACTACAGGTTTTCAACCCACCATGACCAGTCACTGTCCTCCCCTCCTCTCCTCTCACAGTTCAATAACTATAGTTTCTTCCTCCTGTATTATACACAACTTTCATGGCCTGGGACCAGTCATCAATGACTGCATCCGAAAACCCGACTCTAAATTCAATACCCATATCAAATATATTCTCTAAAATCTCTGTTCTCTTAATTGTAAGTTAAAGCGGATTTCTAATTTATAAAAATTTGTACTAAACTCCATTCCATTAGTTGTATTTTTTTGTTTTGTAACTCATGTAAAAAAGGATGGGAACTTAAGTGTCAATTTTCTTGCTAGGTCTATTCCTCACCCTACTTTACCCTCAAAAAAGGGAAACAAAAAGAGAAACTCTCAGAAAACTTAAAAATATACCTTCAAACTTCTAATACCAATATGTAAGGACTTTATCTCTAGATTTTTGGTTAAAATTGTAAAATATTTTCTGATTAGTTTTGGTTAAAATGGTAAAATATTTAGTTACATTAACATTTAAATTTTCCTTACCCTCAAGAAAAAAAGAGAAGAAAAGAAACATTAATGAGAAAAATATTTTAAAAATAAAAAGAATTAAAAAACAAATAATTAGCTTGAAGTTTTTGCATGACTAGGTGACTGTGGTGGTGGGTTTATGTCATGTTCTCACTTTTCGTTTTTAGCTTCATTCTCACAGTTGGACCTTCACACTCAATCTTCACCGCCTCAGCTACCCACTGTCCGCCGGAAGCGCCGCCGTAGTCGACGGACGCTCCTCCCTCCATCACCACCGTGCTGTGTTATTCACCAGGTCCTTTCATCACCCATGTAGTATTTTTTCAAAAGAAAAAAATTAATTTCACTTCTGAATTTTCTCTAGGCATAAGTGGATCGTGTTTCTATTTTGTTAATTTGTTTGTGTGCCCATCAAACTATTTTATCTCTGCAGAGCAGCTTCTTTCTCATCAGATTAACTAGTTATGGAAGAAGAAGAAGATTCCAACACCAAGAGTAGGAGGAATTGGGCACCTCAAGGCAGGAGGCTTAGAGAGAGAAACCACTGTCACCATGATAATCATCATCAGCATCATCATCTTCTTCCATCTTGTGACAACAATCATAATCATCACTACCCATTTCATAATTTCCAACACAATCCCAATAGCTACAGATTAATTGGATTTTTTGACCAAAACTATCATCATCATCATCATCATCAACAGCAGCATAGTTACACAGGTCTTCTCCCTCTTCCACCAATATTACCATTTCAAGTTCCTCCCCTTCAAAACCAGAGATTCAGGGCTAAAACCCACTTGCCGAAATCTTCTCCCAAAACCCATAAAACCCCTCCTCCTCCTCCTGTTCTTCCCCCTTCCTCTGATAACGATAACAAGTTCCCATCTTCTGCTGTATTACACGGTAAACAATCTCTCTCCCACTCTTTTGGTTGGCAAAAAATGGTGACTTTCCGTTTTCAACTCTTGGAATCGGTCTATCTGCTTGCAACAGTACGACTGATTGCCTACGTCTAGATTTCACCGAAACCCGCGAAAGCGGACCCACGTGGAAGTAGTTGCTGTTGTTGGGCATGAGTGGATTAGAAGAAGTATTTCATATGTTTGCTGTTCACTTTGTGTGGAAGTTTTGGGTTGTGGTTTAAACATTAATGAAAACTTATATATTATCAAATACTAATATGGATGAATAAAACAGCTAGGGAAAGGCTCGAGCAACAGCTTAAATCACTCAATATTAAGAGGTCGAATGGTGATACTGCTGCTGGAACACAAGCATTAGTGGCTGCAAAGAGACCAGACTCAGGAGGGATAGAAGGCCAGGCTATCTCTCTCCTTGCCAACCATTTCCAAGTGAAATTGGATTCTTCACCGCTGATTTTCCACTATGACGTTGAAATCTCTCCAAACCCTTCTAAGGAAATCGCTCGAGCAATTAAGAGGAAATTAGTGGAAGAAAACTCAGCTTTGCTTTCTGGTGTTTGTCCTGCTTTTGATGGTAGAAAGAATCTGTATAGTCCTGTTGAGTTCCAAGGGAATAAGCTTGAATTCTTCGTTAGTCTCCCGGTGAATTCTTCTGGTAAATCCGGTCTGGAAGGCTTGAAAAAGAAGTTATTTAGGATCAATATTAGGCTGGTGTCGAAATTGGATGGAAATGACTTGAATAAGTACTTGAGCAAAGAGGGGGAGATGATGATTGGATTCCTCTTCCTCAGGAGTATCTACATGCTTTGGATGTTGTTTTGAGGGAAGGTCCCAACGAGAAGTGCTTCTCCTTAGGAAGATCACTCTATTCGACTTCGATGGAAGGGGCAAAGGAAATTGGGGGAGGAGCTCTTGGGTTAAGAGGGTTTTTCCAAAGTCTTAGACCAACCCAACAAGGCCTTGCTTTGAATGTGGACTTTTCAGTCACTGCCTTTCATGAGAGTATCGGTGTCATACCCTATTTGCAAAAGCGGCTCAAGCTTTTCCATGAACTAAGGCGGAAAGACATGAGTTTGACAACCGAGGAGAGGAAAGAAGTTGAGAAGGAATTAAAGAACATAAGGGTGTTTGTTTCTCATAGAGATACTGTTCAGAGATACCGGTTTCATAGCTTGACTGAGGAAGTTACTGAGAAGCTTTGGTTTGAAGACCGAGATAGAAGGAGATTGAAGCTTGTGGATTACTTCAAGGATCAGTATGATTATGACATACAATATAGGAATTTGCCTTGTTTGCAAATGAGTAGGAGTAAACCATGTTATCTACCTATGGAGCTTTGTGTGATATGTGAAGGGCAGAAGTTCCTTGGCAAACTCTCGGATGATCAAACCGCAAGAATCATGAAGATGGGCAGCCAAAAACCAAGAGAACGAAGAGCTATCATCAACGGAGTCATTAATGGACCCGTTGGACCAACAAGGTACTCATAAATAGGAGTTCTTAACGAGGGTAAAGTTTAATGCTTTCAAAATTCTTACATTTTGTGTCATTATTCCTTTCAGAGGGAAACAAGCCGAAGAATTTAAGCTTCAAGTCTCGAGAGAGATGACACGATTGAGTGGGAGAATTCTTCAGCCTCCAAAGTTGAAACTTGGTGATGGAGGACTAGTGAGGGATGTGTTTCCCACCCGGCTTGATCGCCAATGGAACCTTTTGGGTGGTCACGTAGTTCAAGGAACGCGAATTGAGAGATGGGCATTGATAAGTTTTGGTGGCACCACGGATCAAAAATCCAACATCCCTAAGTTCATCAACCATTTATGCTTGAGATGCGAGCAATTGGGAATCTTTCTCAACAAATCCACCACCATCAACCCCCAATTTGAGTCCATGCATGTCCTCAATAATGTTACCCTTTTGGAAACCAAACTCAACAAAATCCAAAATGCAGCGACAAACAATCTCCAGCTCCTCCTGTGCCTGATGGAGAAGAAACACAAAGGGTATGCAGATTTGAAGAGAATTGCTGAAACCCGAGTTGGAGTTGTAAGCCAATGCTGTTTGTACTCAAACATTGCAAAATTAAACTCCCAATTCTTAGCAAACTTGGCTCTCAAGATCAATGCCAAAGTGGGTGGATCCACAGTTGCATTATTCAACTCATTGCCTTCACAAATCCTCGCCTTCTTAGCCCCCATGAGCCAGTAATCTTCATGGGTGCGGATGTAACTCATCCTCACCCCTCGATGATCACAGCCCTAGCGTTGCAGCTGTTGTTGGAAGCACAAACTGGCCAGCCGCAAACAAATATGTCTCAAGAATGAGGTCCCAAACACACCGCCAAGAAATCATTGAAGATCTTGGAGAAATGGTGGGAGAAATACTGACTGAATTCCACCAAGAGGTAAACAATCTCCCAAGAAGAATCATCTTCTTTCGAGACGGGGTTAGTGAAACCCAGTTCTACAAAGTCCTCAAAGATGAGCTGCAATCAATAAGAGCAGGATGTGGCAGGTTCCCAAATTACAAACCCTTGATCACATTTGCGGTGGTTCAGAAAAGGCATCACACAAGGCTTTTTCCAGATGAAAATGACCCCTTTTTCGGGGAGTTTTGGGATGAGAATATTCCTCCCGGGACAGTTGTGGACACCGTGATCACCCACCCTAGGGAATTTGACTTCTATCTGTGCAGCCATTGGGGGTGAAGGGCACAAGTAGGCCTACACATTACCATGTTTTATGGGATGAGAGCAAGTTCACTTCAGATGAGTTGCAGAAGCTGGTCTATAGCTTATGCTTCACATTTGTGAGGTGTACTAAGCCAATTTCGATAGTCCCACCCGCTTATTATGCTCATCTGGCCGCGTATAGGGGAGATTATACTTGGAGAAGTCGGAAGCTGGGGTTTCGACAAAGGCTGGTGGCTGCGCCATGTCACGGATTGGCCCTCCAAAGGCCGCACCTCTGCCTAAAATCAGTGAAAATGTAAACAAGTTCATGTTTTATTGCTGATTTCCTTGTTTGATGTTTATTTATGTGGGTAAAGATACCGTGAATTTGTAGTTACTAGTTAGGTAGGTTGTTGATTCTTATCAGTAGCTAAGTTTAACCCATAGGATTCTGCCCATGTTGATATTTGTCAGTGTATTATGATGTGCACGTACTGCCTGTTCTAATTTATCTCCTCTTCTCTTCTCTTTGGTTCTTACTTCATAAAGTTCACTAAAATGGTTAAGTAGCCAATAATCCGACAAAAATACAAGGATAAATATCGAGTGATCTCAGGTGATGACATACTATATTTTCTTAACTCGTGATGATCTTATTTTTGTACTACTTTATATTTTAAAAATAACGAAATAACAATAAAAAAGATCTATGAAATGAGAGACTTATATCTACTTTGAACCTAAATTATAGAATAAGCAACACACTCTAACTCGGACTTGGAATCCCTCAAGTTAATCTGACCCAAAACAGATGGCCCATTTTCCTAGTGTGTGACCAGCAAGATAAAAATGTACAGGACAAAGACAAAAGGGGAAGAAGAACAAGAATAGATTGAAAACAAAGAAGTACCAAACACAGCATTTACTCCATTTTCACGAAAATGGGACAGGAAAGGTAGGTACTAAAACCAAAATGATGAAATCGAACATTTAAGAGTATTATTATTAGAAGTAGGGGCCTAAAAGCCAAGGGGGCAAAGGCTCAGAAAAGGCTGAAGAGTTTATTCATTTTGTATTGCAATGGCATATTGGGGAATGACAAGGGGGAAGCTAAGAAAGTAACGTATCAAACAGGAGGAGATTATATGTCCCTGAAACTCTGACTCTCTGAGTTGTCAAATTTGTGTAAAACGTTAATATATCCCTTTTCTCTCTCCTATTTTCTACCTTCACTGCAGGTTTTAGCTCTGCTGAAAATGAAATGTCAATGCCACAAACACTCTTATCTTTCTCTCTCCCCCTCTCCCTTCCCACCCTTTCTTCGTCTTTCAATCTGCTGTCTCTCTCTCTCTCTCTCTCTCTCTTCCCTACGCTTTCTTCTTCTTTCAATCTGCTGTATTTTTCTTCCTGCATTTTTACTGCGAATCTCCCCTGAGGAGACTGAGGCCTGAGTCTATTTGCCAGTCACTTGTCAAATTATAGGTTCTTTTAAATAAATGAAAAACTTAAACAATTACTATATTATTATTAGGCATTAATTGAACGAAAATTGGTATGATTAAATAGTGCAATGGTGCTATCATTTATTACCTAAAACTACCATTTAATTTTTTTCTCAGTTATCAAATTACACATATAATACTTCTTTACTGATACTAAATTACCGATTCACTTATGTATCTTTTATATTTTGTTCGACGTAGTTGACGAAAACTAAAAGTATGATGTATATAATTAATTATAGTGTCTCCAACTCTAACACGCGTCCTTGGACAATTGCTTTTTAAATTTAAAGCGTGAAAAAACTTTTTCTTACCGACTTTTTCCCCAAAAAAAAAAAAAAAAGAAGACTGGACGACATATAAAAATCATAGGGGAAAAAACACACCAAAACATGGTACATTACACAACCCCACCCCTGGGAAAAGCTTGCAATTCGTATATAAAATTACTGCCAAATGGACGTCGAAACTTCCCTTTTGTCTCTTCAATCTTCATCATAACCTCCATCATCTCTCTCTCTCTCCCTCTCTCTCCAGACTGCAATTACCTTTTGCAAGTACCACCATTTACAGCTCTGAGTCTGAGGAGCTGCAACTGAAGCTCAGACAGAAACGTGAGGTAGTAGTAGTGAAATATCCAAGACCAAGTCTATAGACCCCACACCATATGCTACAGATTTAGCTACTTTATTCATTAATTCTTTTTAATCCGCGCATCAAAAAGTTGTTAGACAGACAACATAGCGTACGATTAGAAGTCATTAAGTAAGTCATATAGTAACATGATATTATCGGTCTCTTAATAATCAAACTCTATATCATCAATTTCTTCAATAGGATTATTAAAATTGTAACAATCCTTAGGTAGAAAAAAAATTAGGTAAATTTAATTCATGTTGAATTGATGAACCAACTGTCATATTTCAGATTTGGACATTCAGGATGGATTAAATTTGAATATGTAGCCCATATTTACCTATAGCTTGTGTTGAGGAATCGAAAAAGGCCCAGTGAGCCCAATTGGGACGCCTATCCAATCAACAGAAATAAATACACAGACCTTCAGTTTTCAAGAATATTGTCTTGCCCTGGCATCACACTATCAAAAGACAAGATAATCTTCCAGGGCAAAAATCGATACCCGTTGTCCCAGAAAATATGGGATAATCAGAAAAATAACTGTTAATATGTTATGTTATTAGACAGGGGGACACTTGATGCCTTCAAGAGAGCACATATTCACCCAAATATTCAGCCCCTTGTGGTCTAGAATAATGTTGCGTGAATACCCCAGGATACTGTATTATCGCGGGAGATCAAATGTAGCAGTCTTACCCCGGCCCCTAATTACAAAGAATTGGTTCCTGTTGGATCCACTATTCAAACAGCATTCACCCTCTTCTTCTCTACAGGGAAAAAAGAGACAAAAGAAAAGGCGTACAATAGTTATTGAGGTAAAGGCTTCAATCCATTTTACCCAAAATTGAAGCAATTACTAGCCAAACAAAACGCAACGAACAAGCCAGTACAGATGATCAAAATGAATGATCAAAATACCCAAAAGTTGGAAAGATCTACATTTCATCGAGGTTGAGAGTAATACGGGGTTTAGTTCTTGACTTTTAAAGGAGATTGGAGAGAAATTTGTGTTTGAATTTGTGTATAGTAGTATCAACAATGATCTGAACCAATGCCAGTGAAGTTAGCAACTAGAAAGTCAAGCATAGAAATTGCCGAATAGCAATAATATAGGCAAATTTCAATTTCATTGCATCAACATGGATTTCAATAAAAACACACCTAGTATAACAAATTGGTGAATGAGAACATAAATGTGTTGTGTAACTTAATCCTAGAAAACCGTTGTGTTAACAATCTGCAAAAGCTATCTCTTCTCATGCATCCTGAAGCTCTATTTTTTGAGCCACAGAAGAACCCGGGAAAAGTTCAAACTAAGAATTCTTCACAGAATCAAATCTCTGGCTTCCTACTCCACATGATTGATCAGAATTTCTTCTCGAGACGCTCTATGCAACAGTACTCTTTACAACCATGGTTGGCGGCAAGGATGGATATCATTTAGAGATCTTGGCACTCATATCTGATCACTTGAAAGCTCTCGATAATAATTAATAAGCCTTCAACCAATTGTATTGTCATGCTAAACAGAAGTTGCAGTAGCCATTTCCAATATAGGCTGAGCTTCCTCGTCTGTTGCTTCCATACTAAAAGACCGGCAGCTAAAGTAGAAAACAGCAGTCATCATTGAGTCTATGAGCACCACAAAGGAATACATGACCACAAGAAGCGGCCCTTCCCATAGTCTAGAAGACCCGTCTCCATAGCTCAATGTCTTCACCCTATGGTCAAACAATCCCTGCACAGCCGCCAACCCTAGAGTGGACCCAACATACATCAAAAGACCCACTTGGATCTGACCCCTGATGAGAAAATTAGACCTCGCCAATGCCTGAAGCCCCGAAGCATCCTCCAAAACTGATACCACAACCGCCACATTGCAAACAATTATGGCCTTTGCAAACACTACAGAGAAGATGAGCCCCACAACAATGGCCGGATAAACAAGAAAATCTGTGGCAAACCCAATCATCACAAACAAATTGCAAATAGCAACAAGAACAGCAAGTGACAAAGTAAGAACCCCAACAATCACCATACACGCGCAAACATACGTTACCATAATCCTCCTCCATAACTTCTTAACTACCACCCAGAACTTCAATGCATCAAATTGCTTCTTGGAGTATGTACAATCAACAGAGTATATAACAGCAGCTTTTGACAATAGCAACAAAGTGAGATACAACGGGAAGCACACAGCAATTGAAACAGCCATTTCAGATAACCTTTGACAAGACTGCTTCACAACAGGAGAGAGAGGCAGCCCACTAGTTCTAGCAATCAACAAAAGCCTTGCAGCCAATCTCCTTGCAATGGAACTATCAGCAAACAAATTGAACAACTGAACCGTGGACACAGGACATATAAGCATCGCGGCAATGGCCATAAATCCCGTTGAATTATATCTCAATATCCTCACAGTCTCCCTCAAAATCTCAAGTGCACTTGTCGAACGGAACTGATTATCCAATTGGGTACCCAAATCAAGCGAATTTCTCATTTGGGTATTTCTAGGTTCTTCAATTGCCAAGCCCTCTACAGCAATGTTCCCATCAGACGCATCCATTTTGCTCCAACCCAAATGAATTCAACAATTAGTGCTACCACAGATTAAAACTTGCTCAATAACCAGAGATCTTTAACTAAACCGAGGGATTTGATCAAAGATGCAACATTTATAGATATAGGAAGCGAGGGAAAACGCCGGCAATCAACGAAAAAGAGCGAGTAAAAAGCAGTACCTTCTCCGAATGTAAAATGGGTTTTAAAGATTAACACGAGACAAGCAAAAGCCGCAATCTGGGGTTGGTGCAGCACATCAAAGAGGGCGTGATCATTGAGGAACAGGAGACAAAAATTCCAATGCCGGAGCTAAAATAGACTGGGTTTGGAGGAGTCTTTGTAGAAGAGAGGAGTTTGGATTTTGAGGGGGAGAGAGTCAAATAGAGTAGCAGGGCAGGAGTGTTCAAGGGTAGAAGTGTCGGTGATTTGGGATTGGAACCAGTTGCTATATGCTTGATGGCGGGCGGGGGTTGACGAGAAGGAGATCAAGATATGACCATGTGAATGAGTCCCCAACTGATTCCCTAGCTGCTATCAAAGGAAACGTACCATCTAGTGAAAACAACCCTACCTTTCAATTGCACTGTTTCAAGATACAGGTTAGGGATGGGTCGTCGATTCGGTTAATTAGATTATTCGTCACTACAATTATGTAGATCACCACACCCCTCATCCCTACCCACTCTCGTAGGTAAAATAAATTAACCCTCTTTATGCAATTATATTCCCCTTAATTGTAAAACTAAAATTTAGGGATTCAAGGGAGAATTTGGGAAAATAAAGATTAGGCTAAAATGATGGAAATTTGAGGTATATAATTTAGATACACTGAATCATAATGTTATATTATTAATGTTAGTCACGTGATTCATTATCAATAAGTAAACCTCAATCGATGATATATTGATACATATGTCGTGGTCAGGATGTCATGGTTGTATGTTCCAAGACTCCAACCCAAAAGAAAAAAAATGATACAAGAAATTACTTAATTGTCTTTAACAAGTTCTACAAATTTTCGAGATATCTTATTAAGCACATTGATCAAACGCAACAAACTACATCACAACACTCCGTAACTATCACCTCATTTTTGTCATATTAGTAGTGAAAACAACCTACCTTTCAATTATACTCGAATCAAAATATAGATTAGAGACGGGTCGATTCGATTAATTACATTACTCTTCAATATAATTATATGTAAATCACCACATCCCTGATCCCTATCCACTCCTATAGGCAACATAAATTAACCCTCTTTATGCAAGTAGATTCACCAAATAAAGATTTGGCTAAAATGATGGAAATTTAAGGTATACAATGCTAAAGGCATTGAATTAAAATGTTATATCATTATTGTTAATCATGTGATTCAGTATCAATAAGTAAACTTCAGCTAATGATATATTAATTCACATGTCATGGTTGGGGTTCCATGTTCGTATGTCCCAAGACTCCAACCCAAATGGAAAACCACGGTACAAGAAATTATTTGGCCTCCAACAAGTTCTATAAATTTTCGACATACTTTGTTAATCATAGTAATCAAGCCCAACATATTACATTACAACGTTCCGTAATTATGATCTTATTTTCGTCATATTAGAAGTGATCCCCTTTGTGAAAAATACATGGTTTAATAGTTTTCTCTACTTTATTCTCCATTGTTTAATTTGTCTAAAAGTGCATCTACAGACTCCTTTTAACGACATACATCTAACTCATTATACAACATAGACTAATCCATAATGGAAATAAACATAAGTAAGGAGTGACTTATGATTAATGCGATTAATTACTTCTAAGAATATGACATAGACTACCGATCTAGGAAACTCATTATTGTACTTATTGCTTAAGTTAAGGTGACATGTTAAATTAAGTGCTTGAAGTGGTTGATTATATTTAAGAGTCATTTTTTTAACGTCTAAATCAGATTAGAGCCAAAACCATAAATTAGACGACTAGGCCTTGAGAATGACTCGCTTAGTTTAGTGAGTGAATATTTTTTCTCAAGTTGTAGTAAGTTTTAAAATGGTTTGTTGTATTTGTTAATTTTAGTAAATGATAATAAATATAGAAAGTGATAAATTCACTAATTATAATTATAATTCTACTGACTTTTTAAAAGATTATTAGTGATTTTTTTAACAAAAAAGGTGACGAAGAAAAAAAAAAAAAAAAAGGAGAGAACCCATATATAGTCGATGTCTTAAAACTTCCCCAAAAAGGCTTGACTTGGAAAACGTAAAAGAAAACCTCATCTTGACGAAGCTTGTGGAGCCCACACCGCCGCAGCCATGACAAGCCCATCGTCCCTTCCTTTCGTTTCCTTGTCAATGGCCTTTTCGTATCAATCTCGTCATCTCCCCCCACCAATTCTATTGTATACCCCCAGCAATTCCATCTCTCTCCTCGATCCTTCTATCCCCATCTCCACCACCGTCTTCAGTCTTTCTCTCTGTCACTCTCCTCCCTCTGAAGCAGCCATAGCCAACCATGTCGGGGTCATCGCAGTCCCTGGTCGATTTCTGGGGAGTCATTACTGAATCCAAGCGAATTATCAACGCCCACTCTCGCCACTTCTTAGCTCTCTCTGTCCTCTTCCTCCTCCCTCTTTCCTTCTCTCTCACCGTCTTCCCTACACTTCTGCACACCTTCACCGCCCCTGAATCCAATCACATCGTCTCCCTCCTCCGTCTCAGCCTCAATTCCAAAACCCCTCTTCTTCTCCACCACCATGGCCACCACCTTCGCCTTTTCCATGATCAGAAGACTCTTTCTTTCTCTCTTCTCTTCTCTTGTTTCATCCTCCTTCTTGCTATTGCTGCCGTCGGTTCCATCACCTACTCTGTTTTCCATGGTTTCTATGGCCGACCAGTCAAGCTCATCTCCGCTATCAAGTCTCTTCTAAGGTTTTTCTTTCCCCTTTTGTTCACTATGATCGCTGCCCAGATTGTAACTTCCGTGATTTTCTCCGTCTTTGGGTTACTTATGTATCTGGGCACCAAGGGTTTTGAGCTGATTTTTGGGGAATTCTCGTATAATTCGCCGTATTTCATTGGGGCTTCGTTAATTGGGGCTGTTCTATTCGGGTTGGCTCTAGTCTATGTTAGTGTGAATTGGTATTTGATGAACGTGATCGTTGTGGTTGAATCAAAATGGGGTTTCCGGCCAATGGTTCGGAGCCAAGGGTTGGTGAGAGGGATGAGATGGGTAGCCTTGTCTCTGATTATGTTTTTGGGTTCTTCGCCTCTGTGTTGTTGTGGATTAGTATGGTTTCTGGGGACGGCAATTCGGGTTCTGTGAATGATGGGTGGAATACTTGGGCGTTCATTATGAGAACTGTGGTGACTTGCGCTGCTTTGACATTGATCTTGCTTCATAGTATTGCTGCAAGCACAGTTTTGTATATGTATTGTAAGGCTTTGCACGGAGAATTGGCCGGGGAGATAGCAAATGAATTTGCTGCTGAGTATGTGAGCTTGCCCTTTGATGATAAGAAGGTCCCTCATATAGTTTTTTATGTGCAGTAAGACAGCCTATGAGGTGAGTGAAATTCCTGGAAAAATCTTTAGTTTTCTTGTGGCATGCACCCCCCTCCTTTTTTGGTTAGAATTTGCATAGTTTAATTGTTAGATGAGGCAATTCAATCAAATGTAGATAAGGAAATGAAGAAATGGACCAGTTTGTTACCTGTATATTTTAACCATCTGCTGACATTTGGGATATTCAATCAACTTTCCATAATTTGAATGGTATCCGGAATTGGTTGCGCACTAAAAGTAGAATCTTTTGTGTTGCATGAATGTTCAGTTGTGCATGTTTCATGGATTAGGAATGTGTGCATTTGAAGTAGGATTGTTCAAGTGAATTATTCACCTTTTAAGCTGCTGACAAAGGGCAATTAGACTGTAAGAGACTGAAGCAAAATGCTTCGCTACATGATCCTCCCTAATTATGTTTGTTATCAACCTGTATTCAGTAAATGCTTTTTAAACCTAGAGTTAAGCCTTTGAGCCTCTTTGCAGTTCGAGGGTAAGGTTGTGTACCTGTACCTTATCAAAAAAAAAAGGGGGCGGGGGCTACATACTCATCACCCTCCACAATTTCGCTAGAGGAGACTCTATGTCATTTGTTTGGTTTTGTTTAGGATCTTTGTAGAGAAATTTTTTTGGATTTTGCTTCAACCTGCTGAAGTATGAGATCATGCCCCTATTTATAGGCTTCAGGACAGCATCCCTCTCCCTTTCTTGTTTCTGCTATAAAATGTTTCCTTAAAGCTTTGAGGAGCTGTTTGCTGGGTCTTCACTTTTCAGATATGTTATTTCCTTAAGTGTTCTCTTCTACTAAATTTGGCATCATTAATATATCATGATGTGTATCTCAATGCTGCACTTCATCCATAGCTCGCACAACATTCCTTTTGATTATGAAGAATAAGATATCTGTACAGCAGGCAAATTGAAGTTCCTAGATTATGGATATGTTGATATCAATTTTGAAAACAATAATATCATTTTTAATGTAAGTGAAAGTTGCTTTGTATATCTCCCCTTACATCTTTTGATTTTTTGGAGCAATTTTGCCTTGTCAAATGAAATTCAGAGAAATTAGAAAAAGTACTAGGCCTTAGGGATTTGCGTATAGGCAAATATATGAACTTGTAGTTAAACTCATTGTTTTGAAGAATTTATAAGATCTTTACATGAATTCATTTTTTGGTCTTCCATATCTCTCTAGCCATTAATACCTCTGACTTCATTCCCTATTTCTCATTATTGTGAGCATGCTTTTGTTTGGTGCGACAAATACCTGAGGCCACGTAGTATCAGGATGATAGTTCCCAGGTTCACACGTCTCAGGTTGTGAAGAAAAAATTTGGTACTTCGGTGCTGAACTATGGAATTCCTATGGAGTTTGTGTGGATACTCTGGTGGAGTGTCCTTTGCTTGTTAGGAGTAGTATAGCAATAGGCTGATGAAGTTTTTCCGATTAGGTATAATGAGAACATCTCTTCAGTGGTAAAGCTACATACATATTCTGAATCGACCTCCCTAATACCATGCTCTAGGCAGGAGCCTGCATAAGGCAAAAGGGCAATACTATGTTATCATCTTTTGGGATATGGCCCAAGCAAACATCAGCTCTTGAAAACCTGAGACTTAAACAAAGGGGGCAATGGAGATGATAGGTGGGATTCTTAATTATCAGGTACATCAGTGAACAGAAGCATAAGACTCTGAAGGGGGAGGAGGATTGTTACTTGTCCTAGTAACTATAGGATAGTGGATTACAAAATTCAGAGGATACAATAAATGTTAAACATCTAAACAGCCGTTGGTAACTGAGTTTTGATAGTAGTACACTTTTGTGTCAAGCCACTGTTGCTTATGTTGAGATAAACATAATTATCTTTCTGTAAAATCATTTTTGTTATAGCCAAGGGATTGAGCACATTTGGCGAATGAAGTATGCTGGTGAAACTTTTGATGAGAATACGGAGATTACATTGTCTTTGTGTGTTATCTTGAATTGGCTTATTTTTACCCTAATTGGGAACCATTTTAGAGAGGTTAATTTATTGCTGCTTGTTGGGACTAATGGGAAGGAAAGGAAAAATCCTGGAATTTTATTTCTTGTATTTTGATTGGTGCAAAAGAAATGAAATACAGTTCCTGTTTTCATGTTAAACTTATAAAGGCGAATAAAGTACAGAAACAAATTAAAACTATGATTAATTCTCCTTTCTTTCAAAATCTTGCATAATGATTTCTTTTACTGTTGGGGGGTTAGGTGTTGAGGAATTGTAGGGAAAGTTCTCTTGAGTTTTATTTTGCTCCTTAAATTTGGTAGTATTAAATATCTGAAAACGGCTCTTTTCTTATAGACTGTTGGACATTCCTCTTTTTCCATTGTTTTTCTTCTATTCAAAACCAGCTGATTTTCTTATTTGGTCGAATTTTTCTTTCTTGGGAAACTTGATACCCTGTATGTACTGTTGATGAGCATTGATTAGAGAACTTACTGTTGTATGGTGAATTTCTGTAATCTTCCATTAGCCATCAACTTTGGGAGGCCAATAAGTTTAGCTAAGTGATTTTCTTTTTTTTAGTGAGCAGCTGCCATACTGATTTGGGCATCTTTCTGCATTCATGCTTTGAAATATACATAATAAAGTTGAGCCTAAGAGTGTTTCTTCACAAATTATCTAGAATCGAACTCTATGAATGTTTTCTTCTCAAGGCCCATGCTATAACAAGTGGATTGCACCTTCCTTTTGTACTTCATCTATTCTTCCAATTTTCTTTGTTTTGGGCATCTGTTTATGCTATTTAGACCTTTTGTGTTAACTTTTGCAGCTCACTGCGCTGTGCTCTCTTTTTCACCAACTGCATAGGGCAGGGCACTTCTCTACTCTAGTACTCACCAGCGAAGCAGAGTGAGAACGGATCTCATTTGAAGGTTTGAGTAGTTAGCTTAAGGAGTTGGTGTCTGCAACTGTGTCATGTCTGTTGTTATGTAATCGTGCCCCTTAACTATTCTCTGTTTTCCTACAGCAGTACCTGAGCTCATCAAATCATTGTATAGCTTTTAGTGTCGCTTTGAAAGTGTAGCAAGAAAGTGAGACAATGGATTAACTTTTATTTTCTTTCTGTAAGTAATTGGGTGGAGCTTGTGTAAATTGCTTTCCTTTTTCGGGTTTGGATTGGTGGTGTGTGTACAATCACTTGGAACGTACTTGGGTCCTTAATACAAACTGCAGGATTGACAAGCAAAAGTGAAACAATCGTTTCACCTCCATCTTGTCTAGTAAAGATGTCCTGAGGTGGTACTGAGAAACTAGGGTTTTGGTACTATCTATGCTAGTTTTTATGCCTCATCTTATAGTTTGGCGAGATAATGAAGAAAGAAAAGACACTTTTAGCACGAGAGATAATATGGACAATATGAGTCAAAATTATATTGACATCAAATAACCTAATCAGAAGTGTCACATATTAGCAAGTGAGCGTCAGACTTATGAAGCAGAGATCACATAATCAACAAATTAAGAGTTATCTTGACATTTTCAGGGAAGCTAAAGAAATGTGACAAAGATTCATGGCAACAACAGCCCCCTTCCACCCCCCAAAAAAAAAAAGAAAAAAAAAAGAGCGCACCTAGAAACTCCTAGCAAAAATCTACAGAATTCACTGAATGCTGTGCACTTGTCCAGAGTGCAAAGCAGACATTTTGTTGAGAAGCATTGCCAAAATATGGGCAAGAAGTCTGGTCTCCTTGGCATCCTCAGATCCTGCATGAGTTATATAAGCAATGGAAACAAGCACTCCATCTGCCTGGCATTCCTGTAGCCTTGCCTCCATCCATTTACACCGCTTTCTCTGGATGTTAGCCAGATGATGATGAACACATTGACTCGCAAAATAAACCCGTTCTTCCTCCAAAAACCCTAAGAATTTATCGACATTTTCACTCATCTGGATCTTGATCCTCAGAATTTCCTAAAATTGCCCTGGCTGAATGCTGCTGATGACGATGCTTTGAGACTCGGGACTCCCCCATCTGGGTTTGACCCAAATAGAAGATTGCTCCAGTTCACCGGCCTGTCCACTGGTCTCGAAGGAACTTGGTCACTATCTTCTCCCCGGATGCTTCATACCCATCACTGGTTGACCTAGAAAGTGGGATCTCGGGCATCGCAGCTGCTACAGTCACTGACAAGCCAGTGAGCCGTTTAGACTCCTCAGCCCCAGAAGATGAGAGGCGGAATGGGTGGGCATCTGGTGAGTCAGCCAAGCTGCTCTCTGGAGATGAGCCCACCATCTTTGCTGAGCTCGACATGGCTAGGCTAGTCCTGAAAGCACTCCTTGCTTCTAGCTGAAGAGGAGCCAAATTGCTTGATGATGCTTTAGCCGCTGCTTTTGCGGAGACATTCACCAGAGGCTCAAGGGGCATCTCTGCAGGAAGTCTGATCTTTTGCTAGTTCGTCTTCTACTGTGGTCGAGCCTTGGGACCATTCGCCGGCCACTGCTGCCGAAACTGTTGTCCCTTTCAAGGTTCAGTTGGCCAGGTCGTCTTACCACCGGCTGCAAAATCTTAGACTTCTTCCTTGCCTCTGCAGCAGCCTTTGAAACCTCTTCTGCATTTAAACGGGCAAGTGTCCACGGGCTGATCTTAACTGCAGGATTCTTCTTCTTGATTGGTTCCTCCACAGCAGTTCTTTTGCCATAGGAACTTACTGAACCGGTGTCCGGGGTACTACATCAAACTGAAAGAACGCACACAGACCCAGTACATCTTTTATTAACTTAAAACTCAAAGATAACTGGAAGTTCCAGTTTCAGACACTAGATAGTTTGCTAGGATAATACAACTTAGCCACAAAAACATAGAAGGCAAATATGCAATTGGAATCTTGGATGATAAGAAGTTACCTGATCTTCAAGAAACAACCGTGGAGGTGTGCACCATGCACCCCTTCGGAAAGTATTAAAAGAACTGGCACTGCTTAGGCCAGTAAAAGAGCTAACTTGTGACATCTGGGGACTCTGTCCACCTCCTACTTCTTGTTGCTCCTGCTCCCTCAGAGCAACTATGTAGTCGTACGTGCTAATTCCCTATAACGATTAATTGAAGGTTATATTGCTGGTCACAATAAGTTATTGCCAACATTGAAAAGCCAAAAGCGAAAACCTTGATGTGGCCCCAACATGATAAATGATGTGGTAATATAATAACAATAAGCAACTCAGAATCGTTGGCGTTTTTGAAATCAGTTACTTAGCTTACCTTCTTGATGAGGAGAATGTGGAAGAAGAAAAGCTGAGCCAATGGTAGAGTAGCCAGCATTGCCAAAATAGTGCAGAGACCCTGGATTAATAAAAGCACACCCCATCAGACCCAAAAAATAAAACAAAAAAACAGAGGATTAGGATGTCTCTCATAAAACCTTTAATAGACTGTCAGACAGAATAATAGTATGGATACTTGTAATTTGCTCATGAATTTACTGAGAATAAATGTAAGAATATAGAATGGGATACTGACCACTACGATTACAAAAGGCACCATGGAGAAACTGCTTCCAAGCTTTGAAATAATCTCTGCATTGAATCTCTTGTGCTCAAGAAATGAATAAATCAGGACAAGGATCCCAGTAGACCATTGAAGAATAAGCTGCAATCTCAAAGCCCAAAATGTAGGGGCCATTCACACACCTGTCAATAATTATCTAAAATAAAAATGACATGAAAATAGAAATGCTTCTTGATTCAACATCTAGCTTGTTGAGATAGTAGGTCTGGATTGCTGAAAATAGAATGGTATGAAATGAATGATTATGTCCTGGTAAAAAAGCCATAGAGTTTGCAGGATTTCAGAAATCTTGAAAAACAAGATAGACACCAAATAATAAACTGTCCTAAACTTACAGCCTAAATTGATCAATAAAATGATGATCATTTCAAGTTCTTCATGTTCTATATGCAAATGATTGATGTCATTACATACCAATAGAATTGCCACAATCATGAGGGTGAAAAATTGCCTGTAGTTCCTTTTGCCTATACAGTTATTGAGCCACTGCATCCAAGAGTAAATGCAGACATGAGAAGCTTCTTTAAGGCAAAGGCAACTAATTCAAACAAATAGAAGATTAAGCTGCCTCAAATACCCGGCAATGGTGATCAAAATGATCAACACATTTATCACAAACTCTGCAGTGCTTGCTGTACTTGTAAACCTACATTCAGAAACATCATTTTGAACACAGAAGGATGGGCAAATCACAAAAATTAAGGAAATGATCCAATGACCACACATTAAACATAGTTAGTGTCTTGTAAATAGCAGACAATGTTCATCTTCACTGATTGGATGTTTTTACTTCACAGGATGTTGGGAAATCTTTTTCTTTTAATTTTTTTCTGTTTAACTCCACCTGAGCAATTAATATAACTTAGATAGATGGTGACAGATACAATCAAATTGAAGCATGTGATGATACCTCAACTTCACACAAACTGCAATAGAACATGCCATCCTCACTTGTATGTCGCTCAGAAGATTCTTCCGATGGACTTATGCAGTTGCAGAGGAAAGCACAGGGAAAGCACAATACTCCCATAATGCAAGATAAACAATTTGTTGATTTGTCTCTTTCTTCGTGTTCAACGTCTGAATCTACCGCGTTAGCATTAGAGCTCTTGACATCCCCATCAAAAGCATTATCCCCCTTACCTCCAGCATTCACATTTTGCTTTGACAAAGTAGATTCTCTGCCTAGTTTAGAATCCTTTGCTTTGGCATGGTGTCCTTTACCTGATGTTTTACAGTATTTCTTAGACTTGAAAACCCCTGGGTCTGCTGGATCAGCTGCTGCACACCAGATATATAGGCCAAAGACGCTAAATATCTGAAAAGAAAGGTGGCATTATCAGGATCCTACTCAAAAACAATGCATAATGTTAATCAAAAAAGATAACAGTGTGTTAAGAAATAGAACTACACAGTATTCATGCCTCAGATTTGCCCCATGTTCTTAATCAAATATACTGTAACAGTTGTGTGTGTGTGTGTGTGTGTGTGTGTGTGTGTAGAGAGAGAGAGAGAGAGAGAGAGAGAGTACATTGGAACAGAGCCATCCATTAACTTTTAGCTCTGAAGTGATTGCCTAATATCGTATCATGACAAACAAATGAAAAGGCACATATATGAAACCAGATTTCTTTGAACAAAAAGTTTGACTAATCAACAGCTTTTCCCACTTCTGCTCAAATCTTAGGACAGGCATGATTCATTGCAATAAAATGTATCACACCCCTAAAGACTAATAAAAGTTGTATTCAAAGCTGCAGTGACTACCAGCACCAGATGTTGAAGTCAAGGAAATCCAACAAAGTCAGAATGTCATTATCTAAGTGTAGAAAGATTTTGCTTACTATGTGACTGAAACAATCCTGGAATCAGGTGGACAAACATGCAGTAGACACCGGAAAATTAAGAATCTCATAGTTTTCTAAAGCACAAGAGCTTAGAACTTATCACTAATTAGTAATTAGGTATATCTTCGGTGCAGATCCAAAACACTCATCATAACTCAGCTAATTGCATCAAGAACCAACACAAGCTAAGATAGCTATGTCATTCCACCCTAAGCCAGTCCAGAGGCAGATTTTGAATGAACTTTAGGAAGTGACATATATAGAACAACATCAATGTAATATTAGGTCATGTTTACAAAGTGTAGCTAGGCGACATGCCTCATTTATATCTGAACCATTACCACTCAACACCAACCCCTGTCTACATAATGGATTATGGTGAAGAAAGACCAATGATATGAAGAATGATAGTTTGGAGGGAGGGGGAGCAATTAAGAATGTACACTAGCCAAACATTGAAAGCAGCTTGGGGTCGGAGCCAAAAGTCAGCAAGCAAGACAAAGCCACAAATACAGGACCTTCTACTAAGAGGCAGCGGGATCTAAAGAGAGATGAACAATTTAGCTTCAGCTACCGTTTCAGTTAACTAGCAAGGATTAAAAGGCTAGGGTCAAGTTCAATTTTAGGCATTTGCAAAACAAAATCCAGCTGAATTATATGAACCATATGGCCAGATTAAGAGCAATATGTTGGATGGTGAAGCCATTTTTTACAAGGTAAGTTAGCAACCCAATGAAATCTGATGAGTTCACACAGACCAGGTGATAAGCTATAATCAACCAAAAAACTGAAAATAAAATGACATAATTATAGTGACTTCAAAAGGAAGACATTGAAAAAAATTACTAAAAGACAAATATCCATCTTGCCCTTATCAAGAAAAGGCTATGTTTGTGTTCTGAAAATATGTGGTGACAAAAGGAAAGGGAAATTTGAACACAAACCCAGAAAAGGAAAGCGACCCATTTGGGAGGGGAAATGATTGGAATCATAAGAACCTAAGCAACAAGAATCTGAAACAAATAAATGAATAAAACCCAGATCTCAACTTTTCAAGGCAAATAAGGTTCAAAAGTTGGGTATTAAATGAAGAAGATAACAAGAGCTATGAAATTTGGTAAGAGAACTCACAAGAGGAGTGTAGACCCCCATAATTATGTACTGGTAAAGCTTCTTCCCAACAAAAGGGGCAAAGAAAACATAGAAAGCAAACCCCAGTGCTAGGAAAACCGCCACAGCCACCACCTGCAACAAAAATTCCACCATTAACATTTTGATTTCTGAAGGGATTAACCCACAAAGAGTAGGAAGAAAAAAAGACCGGGTACCTGAAGTGGGTGATAAGGAAGCTGCCATCCATGCTTCCTCATTGTCTCCCTCCTCTCTCTCTCTCTCTCTTCTCCCCTTCACTAAAATGCGGACCCCAGAACTCGTAAAATGGGAAGAACAATTGAGCAAAGAAAAACAAAATTGGGATTTCTAGTTCGTTTCTTTTTTTGAGTTTGGGTTAAGAAATTATCAAGTCGAACTTCCCTAATTTTTCGGGAAAGATGGGTTCGGATCGGTGTTTGAAAATGGGAGAATTCGGACAGAGCTAGAGTACTCATTTACGTTCCCTCTCTTTTACCCCCTTTCTCTCTCTCTCTCGTTAATTTTGAAGCCAGATAAATGGATAGGAAAGAAGCTAGCAGAAGAGAGCCCAGTACCCAGTGCTCAGAGAGTAGAGAGAGAGAGAGAGAGAGAGAGATGTGAGGTTGTGGGTATGGAATGGAAGGTTTGTCTAGTTCACTCCATCACAATCCCAGAATGAGGGGATGAGAGAGAGGGAGAGGAGAAGAACTATTGGATTTTTTTGCCTAGTGTCTTGTGAACTTTTTGGGTACTGGGTCTGGGCTTGGAGATCTGTAGCTGCAGGGAGCAGCTAGAAAGAGAGAGGGGGGAAGAGGTGAATGGTGATGGAGTGAAGAGGAGGGAATTGTGGTGGTTGTGTTGCTTTTTTTAATTTTACAGGACCAGTAAGTAATAATAATAAATAATGAAGGCAGGGAAAAGCGTAGGCCATGGAAAGAAAAAGGAAACCAGCAAAAGGTCCCTTTCGCTTTTTGGCTGGTGTTGCTACCCAAACCCAACCCAACCCAGTCTTCCGTTCGAATTAGCTGTTAAAATTATAAGTATGCAGTTCTAAAATATTATGATTAGTGATTATTAATTATGATTAGTAGTTATAATTATAGTTAGTAATTATAACAATTGACAATTACAAACTATTAGCAATTATTATAAACGCAAATTTAAATAGGCTCGTATTGAATTTTATTTTTCTCTACTATTATGTTAAGGAATATCATCATTGTCAATAAGATTATGTTTTATGTTATATTTCGGGTTTGAATATCGCCTATATTGAATTTTATCTTTGTCCTTAAAGACACATATTTTACACTGTACACCCTAAAAATCGTTTATGATGATTAAGCAAATACTAAATACGGAGGTCAAAGAAGTTGGTTTGATCAACTTTGTATAGATTTGAAGTGAATAGGTGATAGATAGCAGAATTTAATTTTGTTTGTATTTTATTTCAATTTGAGAAATAGTAAGCCACAATTCAATTTGCTAAAGTGGAAGGAAGTAAGACTAAGCTCGTCCCAAGAGGCCAAACCCAAAAAGAGGAGGGCTTTGCAAATAAGGCTCTGGAGCTGCTCGTTTGAAATCAAAATCGTTATTTGGAGAGCTTTTTGAAATATTTTGCCAACAAAAAATAATATTCACAAAAGATTAGAAAGGACTGGCGTAGCAAGAAGATGGGCAAAATATGGTCATGTGAAATCTTAACAACACCGTTGTTTTGAGTGTCCATCGAGCAATGCAATACATATAATCATTATATTTTTACAATATTAGTTGTTTTGTATTATGTTCAACCAAACGCCACATAAAAACTACGCCTTATGGTTAACCAAGCATACATGTTGGCATATAAAGAAATGGATCGGATGGGATTGGACTGCACCTGAAATAGGTCATATAGTGGCATCAAAGCTATTGGAATTGTTGGTAGATTAGAGAGAAATGGTACGCACTCAGGAAGCTAGTTAGGCTTCCCTCCAATAAATACTGTCAAAATGAACGAATATAGATGCATTTTGCCCATTTTGATTTTTTGGAGTTTGATTGAATGATTTTTTTCTTTTATATTTTTTTGTCACTTTTGCTGCTTGTTATGTTGCTAGTTAAGTTAATAGTAATAAAAATTACTTAGGCTCTGTTTCATTAAAGTCTAGCTTACAATTTTCTACAACTTTTTACATTTTTTTATAACTCCCTACAACTTTTTACGATTACTTACAACTCCTTATAATTTTGTTTATAACTCCTTACATCCTTACAACTCCTTAAAACTCAATGAAACAGAGCCTTATTTTCTATATAGTTGAGTTGGAGTTACTACTCGACCTAGATATAATTTAGTAAATAATTTTTATTTTAGTTTCTTCAATCAAATCAATATTTTAAAGGTATTGTTACTATCTTTCCGATAAACTTTCTTTTTTGTGAGAATTTGGGTTGTTTTTTCTTTTGTCTCGTACGTGTAAGTTTAATTAGTATTAATTTTATTAGCTAGTATATTTACGATACATTTTATTAGTTGGTTTCATTTAGGAACAATTCAATATTGAAATTCCATATGGCTCAACCAAAGTGATGTTTCATGAATGTTGGATCTATTATATGACATATAAATTTATCGTATAAAGTTATATTATAACTCGCCGACTTTAAAAAAGACACATTAAAATTAGGTAACACGCTTTGTAGTTAGATTGACGTTACAACTATAGAGTGGTATATAAATATATGTACCATTAGTTTTACCGAAATAGAAATTTAATTTGATATTTTAGATTCATTCTTATTAGAAGAAAATCGTTTCCATTAATAAAATTTATTTTTTTATCGATGAAGTTACTATTTTTACAAAAATAAAAAATCACAATCCTCTCCAGAAATATGCTAATAATTTATCCTTTTTGGCAATAATATAAAAGTAGGATAATTAATTGGAGAATCCAAGAAAAAGGTTTGGAAGATAGCGGTCTACATCTTAATTGCAGAGCTTCTATGCCTCCTAACCCTACAATTGACATTTGCGAGGGCTGACATTTTACACATTCTTTGACATAATAAATACAACTTTTTTAATATTTTCTCACACCACATTTCGTGGTTTAGTTTTAATTAACTTGTCCACAAGCATTTGGAAGGAATTTAGTCCTTCCTTTTTTTAAAAAAATTATTTTTAAAAAACTTTTTCCCATGCAAAGTTTTACTTTTAAATTCATCACTTGCTATTGTCAACCCGTATACAGTTATGGTTTCACCAAATACCAACTCCACAGCCCCATAATTTAGCTTAGCATAGATCTTGTTATACTGCAATTTTTCTCCAATTTGGTTCTTATTATTAGTATTTTATACATCAGTCGTTACAACTGAATTGAGATGCAATGGTAGTTGAAATAATTGATCTTTACAGTTTTAATGAGGTAAAAATTGCTGGTATATATGTCATTCGAAACATATCTTTAATTTTAAATATCATTTGAAAGATGATCATCGTTATATATGTATAATTTTCGATCATTTCATAAGATTAATGTGTGCTTGAATCAAACTAACTTATTCTTTAATTTGTTCAAGTGTTGCTTTTTATTTCTTTTATTAATTATTTTTCGAGAGATATTTCTTCAATCATAGAAGGCACAAGCTGGTAGATATACCATGGGTAAAATTTTACGGTAGTCTGAGGTCTATTTTACCTGTGTCCAAAATCTTCTTATTTTATTTAATTTAGATTTGAATCCTCAAAATCCACGTATTTTCAAGCTATTCATGGCCATAAAATTAATGTCTCCAAGCCAATGACCTATCTTGTAAGATAGAATAAGAACTACTTTATTTGTTTCATAATACTTGTCGCTTTCATTAACCTTTTTTGTTTCACTTTATAAATCTAATAACACATTTAGCAAGGACCAGTTTGTCAATTTTGAATTGATTAATCATTATTTTATTTCCTTTTTTATTAACTTCCTTCATTTTCAATAAAACGTAAGGATAATTTTATCTTTTAATATAAATTTTGTTATAAATTTGATGTTTTCTCTATATTTTCTCGGATAAATATGTCAAATATTTCCTAACTTGGGTTATCTTCATTAATTACTTGGATCTACTTTGTTGTTTCGAGCATAGCCAATTAATTTATTACCAGTAGTTGTTTTCCCCTTTTTTATTTAAAAAGCGGAGGTAGAGAAGAGAGAGAGAGAAAGTGACCGAACAATGAGGTTGGGTGGTGGAGAGAGGATGTTGTCGATTATGGTAAACAGTTAATTAGAAGTTTTCAAACTTTGAAATTCGCGGTGTTTTTTTTTTTTTCTTTTTGGTGCATGGAATTTGGAATTTCTGTTGTTTTTTCCTCACTGCCAGTCAAGCATTGGGCTCCATATATTCATCAATATAAAATTAGGGCTTATTCAATTATTATTCTATATCTATAATTAATTCCATTTCTCATTCCAAAATATGCTTTTTTTTTCTTACCCCCAACACTAGAGAGGAATCGCAAAATTCTTTTGCGGAATATGCAAGAATCCATAAAACATTAAAGTACTTCAAAATAAATTTAGACATTTTCCATTTCATTTTAAACATAACTATAAATAAGTTAAGGGGACAAGGAATTAATAAATACTATAAAATTCACAAATATAAAATTTATATTTATGAAACCCAAGGGTCTGTTCGTTTTACAACATACAACCTATAAGTATGAATCGATAGTAGTATAGTACGAGTAATTAAACCTTAACTATATATGATATACCGAAATTAAGTATCTTAAAAACATCCCAAATAAAATAATATTTTAAAAACAAAATTGAAGTTGTGAGTTGAGAAGAGAAGGTGGTATTTATTTACTAGGCACAAATTAAGTAGATTGTCAGGCAATGCATACAGATTGAACATGCAGTACTATAAATTTCTGCAGACCAATTCAATTTAATGAATTCCTGACTAACCCCCTCTATTCATATACCTGTCTCTCATCACCACCTTTTTATATTTCTGTTTTCAACTCATGAATTCATATTACCATCCTCCCCATCTTTTCCACCATCACAATTCTATATATGTATGTTACGGATCAAGAGCTATTATCTTATCGAGAAGATTGAAAATAAGAAATATGATCCCCTTTAAAATTACATTAAAAAATCTTCTGTCCGTCGTTATTTTTGTGTTTTTTTGTAGTGCTTATTATAGTTACCCTACCTACCTAGGGGACCAATGTGAAATTGCACATCATCGATCTAATAAAAAACGTGGAATACTACAAACAGATAATAATGATAATTGAAATTTAAATAGTCTGTACTTTGAGGATCACTAAATTCTTAAAAATTTATGCACGTAAATATTAATCGACACAAAATACAAATACTTCACATTAGTACGAATTATTGCAGGAACACGAGTATATATGTGGATAAGTAGCCCCATATGTATGTATATATGTTCATGTGTATGATCACAATTCACATGTGTTTTTTGTCTGTGTGGTCACATGATTAGAATCCGTGACCAAGCTGTTCTCCAAAATCTTCGTACGTACAGAATTCATTCATTCATTCATCTCAAGCCCCTTAATCTTATCCTTTATAAGTTGGTCATCTTTTTTAAAAAAATAAAATAAAAAAAAAGAGAGGAGAGAAGAGGAAGAAGAAGAGCCCTAGGTTCCTATACTTGTATGTATGGGGACAACTAACCTAGCTTTGCACTACTTTCTTTTAAGCTATCATCACCCCTCTTCAATAATTCACTTTCTCTTTTTGGATCTATTCAAACATATGTTATGTAATAAATAAATAAATAAATAAATGACAATTTTAGCACATCATTTCAATAATTACAAGTGCTAAATACATTTAAATGAATTTAGGGTGTAAATAAGCTAATTAAAACAAATCTAATTTATTTGTTTTGTGTAGATTCGAAACTAATCTATTACTTTGATTTTTTAATTTAAGGATAAAATTAAATTTAGCTGCTTTGATAAACATATAGTGTAGAATAACCGATTATAAAAATAAAATAAAATATAATAAATAGAGCCGTTAGGTTTATACAATTAGACTCCTAAATTTCACATAATACTAATTAATCTACTACTATGGCGAAGAACATAGATATATGGGGACTATAAATGATATGATTGATTCGTCTGGGGGCTAGGGATGCATATAAATAAACTTATAAAGTCCAACATATGTTGTTATTATTATTATTATTATTATTATTATTATTATTATTATTATTATTATATGCATGAGTTGTTCTTTAAATATTGGTCGAACTGGGTCACATTCTACTTAGAAATAGCAAAATATTTCACATTTTTCGGTCAAATATTGAGTGACTTTTCTAAGCATAATTATTAATACAACACTTATCACACCATGAATTATTAAACTATGAACCACTTAATTGATTACATCTTCATTGTAGACCTGAAAATATAAAAGATAAGAATTTTTACAAATAAATATAATTTGTTCGTTTAGCCCTTTACATGTCTTTCCCAATTTTTTAAAACCTGATTTTAATTAAGAGATAATTACATGATGGTGATGAAAGATTAGGGGGCAGCATTTGACCAATACCAATAATTCTGTCACGGAGAGTGCCAAGTCAAGATTTGGAACAGCTCAGATTGTGTGAGTGTGACCACCGGTTGCAAAAATCATTACATAATATAATAATTTTTCATTTTATTTTAATATATTGCCCTCACTTTTTGTAGGCTTCACCGTCAAGTTAACATCTACATTCATCCCTTTTTTTTTTTTTTTCTATTCGTCTATAATAATAATTAACAGGAAAATTATACAAGCCAGGGACGGAATAGAACTTTTATATACGCGCAAGATTATAAAAATACTCGGTTTAAAATTATTACATCATTTTATTTTTTTATGGTATGTAAAAATTATATTCTATCTTAATAGGATCTTACGATAAACGATATACTAGAAGGGTATGCGAATAAAAAGGATATATGATCACCATGTTTCCAAAAATTTCAAACAAAAGAGCTACATATACTAAGATTTGAATCATGATTAATATACATGACGAGAAATAATCTCAGACTAATGTTCTTTGGCAAGATTATCAATAGTTTGTATTCCCATGAACTTAACTCATAAATTTTAATGCAATCATGATTATATAGTTTATGATAATCATAATTATAATATATATTCTCATATAATCAAATAATTATAAATTTGTTTTGCATTACAAAATTATACATCTAGGTCTAGCCAAATATATTATTACAAATTACATTACTTTTTTTACAAATTTTTAAAAATATAACAAATAAAAATGAAGCTTCCAAATGAAATAAAGAAACCATAAGAAATGAGTATAATAGGTGTATAGATAATGGAAACAATCTCCAATGTGTCTTGTTGTGATTGGCAAGATCACCGATGATATTGATGTCTGGAATTAACTCAGACATTTTGGTCCGCTGGATATCAAATTAAAATTTAGAAAATATTTGGTCAAGAGTTGCAAGTAAAATGAGTTCCCCATGGAACATAAAAAGCTTTGTAGAAGATGAATTTTGACTTGCCTTAAACAAAACTAAAGAAAAGTCTATTTTTCAAAAAAGGAAGAATATTTCATTTTTGAGAAATTACACTTGTATTATAAATACTTCATAAAAAAATACACTAACTCATAATGATTCATTTATTTTAATATTTATTGTTAACACTCATGTTTTCGTGGTGATATATTATATCTCATAATATATATATTTGACATCCATTTTATTTGATTGTTAATTTTTTAGCTACATGTATACAAATTTTTTTATTAAAAAAAAAAAAAAAGTTTTCAATGGTTGAAATGGGTCGATCTAGGAAAAGGTTCTCTTAAGCCTACAACAAGACGTCCAATTCAGAAAAGTCTACAGGCTTCCCTTTTAATTGTGGGCCAAGGCCCGAAATTTGTTGGGCCTTGAAGTAGTATTGGCCTCATTCTCAAAGCTTAGATTCCTCAATTTTTCAGTGTCGATTTTTCAAATAATAATAATAATAATAATAATGTGTTTTCAAATAATAACAATATGTTTTCAGAAATGTAAACATAACATAATATCAAACGTAGCTAAAATAAATACCAAAATTTAAATATAAAAAATTTTAAAAATATTCCATCATTATACGTAATGAATGTTTATTACTACTTGTTAAACATGTGATTCATATTATAATATATATTTGGGTCCATATTAATTTGAAAAATTGTTTCGTATGAAATTTTTTTTTCTTGTATTATTTTTTAATCTTTGGTTTAAAAAAAAAGAAAATATTTATTCTGAGAAGCATTTTTCAGAAAACAGAAAAATATGAAACTCTCAAGTTATCTAATGTAGTGCCTTAAGTTGAAAAAAGGAAAAATATATTTAACAAATATTTGTCAGATATTCACACACATTGAAATGAGACCCACAATATAATTTGATATTGATTTTTTAGTGCGAGAAAGAAAAAGATAGATCAAATGATTGAAGTGAGAGAGAAAACAAAGTTAGACCCAAACAGGGCCGTGATGTATTGCGGTAGATGTGGGGAAAGGTGGCCCATTTGCGGGCCCCATCAAGTTAGTGTCCTTCGCTTGCTCACCTATTTTATGAGATCTGTTTGGATTTCAACTTGTTCTCATCTTCCACTTATTTCCATCCAACTCCTGAATATTCATTATTTATGCACCTTTTTTTTTTTTTTTTTGGATCGCCATTATTTATACACTACTTAACACCACTTCTATTTAGTGGGTCTTCATTCTCCAAAAATAATTCAAAGTCTTTGGTTTTTTAATTTGTTATGTGACCAAAAAATAGTATAAATCATATCTAGCACAACAATAGTCATAATAATATTCTTTTCATTCGTATTTTTGGACTTTTTAAATATATGTATATTGTAACTAACATTATCACTATTCTTTACATTTAGGGTTTGTTCTAAGATGGACTAGTCTTAACCACTACTAGTATATATATATATACCTAAGGAGGTTTAGGCGGGACGAGTATCTTAAGAAATTGACACGATTAATAAAAAATATACACGATCTAAAATATGAATATCCACTATAAATATGAAAGCCTTGGTGAATGTTTGATGAGAAACCTTGTAGTATTAATTGAACCTTGACATGTCATAATTATAATGTATTGATAATCAGCCTCCGATTCATACAAGTTGTGCACATTAGATTGACTAATAGCAATATATAGAAATAACTAATAAAACTTCAAAACTATGGTCTAAGCTCCACGAATAGCTAAAACATTGTAACAATAAATATTGCATATTTTTTATTTTTAAAATTATTTTGTAAGAATTTTGAGTGTGCATGATTATAATTAGTCAATATCAATTCTTATCTATAAGATTATAGAAAGAACCCTCATCCAAAATTGACACCATCCCCTATATTATTTGAATTGACTGGTTCTTGTTCTTGCTAATTAAGAGCGTATCTTCTTTGAATTTCTTTCCATGGCTTACCAAAGAAAACATAATGAAACATATATACGAATATTCAAGACATTGATAGATTGCTTTTTGAAAGACACGTTTAAATTGGGGAAGTTAATTTTTAGTACTCGAGGTATGCGACATTCATTTTTCGAGGCCTCACCTTTTTACCTAATTTTAAGGTACCCTCACCGTTTGAATTTGTATAAAATAGGGCCTTATCTCCGGTAAGTAAGTGATTAGACGATTATACCCTTTATAATTTTTTATTTTTCCCGGAACTCTATCCCCCTATCTCTCTCTCATTGCCCCTCTTGTGCATCCCCGCCCCAGTCCCGTCCTCTCTTCTCGGCCGGCGTCCCTCCTCCGTCTCCAACCTCTCGTCCTCCCCCGCCTCCGCCTCCCGACTCCGACATGCCCCCTCCTCGCTTCTCTCCGGCGCGCCACCCCATTAGAATCTATGAACTGGGCGAGTGTCCGAAATTAGGTCTTTTGGGGAAGAGACAACCTCAATCGCCCTAATGAACCCAAATTTCGACTTTCTTGAGGGTGTGAAAGAAATTTCAAGCTTATCACTATCGACCCACAAAATTTACTCCTTAATTTCGATGTTTTTCATAGTCAGGCCATCAAAATTGTTCAAAAGCAAGTATCCATTAGCTACGACATGAAATTGAGCATTTGAGAGGTCGAATTTCGGGGAATAAAAGCGGCGGAAATGAAGATGTACCAGGTGGGCATCTTTCTCTCTCATCCGAAACGCGTAAGTCGAAGGCTTCATGAAGATTCTGCGCAGACGTAAATTGGGGAGGATATCCCATCTCCAGCTGGGTTCGCATCGGTGAGTGAGATCGTCCGGGTCTCCGAGAGGAGAACCAATTCGGACGATTCGGACTCGTCATCGGCGAAATTTCGATGATAAAGGTCCGTGGTGGAGGGAGAAGGCGAGTTGCGGTTGACAAGGTAGTAATCAGCAGAAGTGAAAGAGACTGCGATGGAGAAGTGCTGAAGAAGAGAGAGGAGAGAGAAAGTGGGGTTGGGAATAGAGGGGTTCATGGTGAGAGCTTGGTTGAGAGAGAGGGAGAGAGAGGGGAAGGAGATGAAGGAATTCCAAAGCTTCAAACTTCAATAATGGTGGAAATGAAGGGAAGAGGAGAGCTTTAACTTTTTTATTTTAACCGCAATTCATTTAAGGGTATTAATGATAATTCAACTGCCATTTGTTGCCTAAATTGTTCGCTCATCGGAATTTTAAATCTTAATCCCTTTAATGTCAACGCTTCCAACGGTGAGGGTACTTTAAAATTAGGTCAAAAGGTGAGGCCCGAAAAATGAATGTCGCATACCTCGAGTACTAAAAATTAACTTCCCGTTTAAATTGACATATATATTAACATCCGTTCTGTTTTTATAACAGCTCGTTTATATTATAATAACTATTCTGATTTTATCTGTAACTCTCCAAATACTTAGAACGAACCCTTGTTAAAATAAAGGGGACAAAGTTTTAATAGAAGAATTGTCCACAACAAAAATTCTCTCATTGTCAAAAAAATGGGATTCAATTGGTTAGGTGAGTTAGGGACTTGAAGTCATTGACATTATTGATTAAAAAGTTTGGAAAGGAGATACTTCAATATTCGACCACTTAAAACACGGCTTCGACCACTTCAAAATCTTAATTAATTAATTAATTTTATTATCACTATAATTAATTAATTAGTATAATTTTTCACTTGCTAATCATTGTCCTCGACTCGAGTAGTTGCTTAAATGTCTCTTTCAATAGCGGCTCCTGCCTAATTAGTTTCATGCCCAAGTGTTAGAATCTTGTTAAGTTTGGTGATAAAGCAAATCCATTACTAATTATTATATTTAATTAATTTTAAAAATCAGAAATTTTTAATCATCTTGGCAACAATTATAAGTAACATAATGTCAATTTTTTACTATTTTAATTTCACTGCTGAAGTGATTTTAAGTCCTTTGGTATACATGCATGGTAAATAATAGAGCACACATACTTATACAAGATAGTCAAAATAAAAACAATTTAAATGAAAAGAGTTCCTAGCTAACAAGTAACAAGTAAATAAAAAAATATATGTTTTTATCACATAACTCTATTTTATTTAGTTATAAGGAGTTATAAGATAATTGTAAAGTTAATTATAAAAAATTGTAGTAATTCAAAGTCGTAGGATAGTAAGGTAAAACTAAATGGAAATTGTAGAAAAATTGAGCCAAAAACTTGTTAAAACTCGTTAATAATAGTGTGTGTGTTGTGTATTCATATAAGACGGTGAAATTCAGAGGACCGCATAAGGTTGATACAAATATTAAGTGTAGATATCGTTTTTACGGAAGGTCGGGTTCCACATAAATAGACTATAGCTTTGTGAGGCTAATTTTGGTATTACAAGCTAAAGAAGCAATAATGGTGTGAAGATTTTATAATTTTTGTGCATGCACTACACGCTATTCAGCAGCTACAATAAGAAATGGGTGGAATTAATGGACTGACTTTCCTCTTTCTACATATGATTAGAAGGTTTTTTTTTTTTTTTTTTAAATTTATTGGGTAAAAAGGTCGATATAGATTAGAGGTTAGGCCTTCCTATCTAACTTGCGGGATTAACAATTAAGTACCTACGCTACGTAGCTAATTTGTATACATTTTAAGGGCTACTCTTTGACAATTAATAATTTAGTTAATTATTTAAATGTGGTTAACTGCTACATGCATGTTATTATTTTTAATTTGGGGTCCCTCAACTTTAAGCTTTTTAACACTTAATCCACTCAAAATTAGCCTTTAGTGGTAGGTGGGCTTAAATAGGAAAAGATTACACTTTTTTGTTTGGTATAATTAATCAGGTGTTTATTAACCTAAGTACTACAGGTGGCGCGGGATTTAATTCACTATTGAGTCTCGGAGATACTCCTTCTCTATCATAATATTTATCACTTCAATTAATTTATTTTATTTTATATATATACCGTAATATATATATATATATATATATATACATTTTAGGGATTATTTTAATTGACTTTTATACGTGACGAGATGAGAAATCTAAGCCAAACTCTTTGTAAACTTTTAATTTGATTAAAACAACTGTTGGTTGATAATATATAATGTATTTGGATTATGTGAAATAGAAAATAGCCTAGTGATTTAATTTAACCTTTTGACAAATGTTTCAGAAAATATAAATTTTATTTACATCAACTTTTATATATAGTAATAATTTTAAAATGAACTTAAATTTGTGACAAAAATCATACCAAATCAAATTTGAAATTGGAACAGCTTTGACGAGCTAGCTACTATATAGATTGTTGATTTTTGAAATGGTCAACTTAAGAAATACTCTTTGCTTTTTTAAATACCCCACAATTCCCTAGCTAGTTGAGTACCCAGCATTTCATATAATATCTTAAAGTTTATTATATGATCCCCATCACTAAAAGATTTAACAAATTATTTTTTTATCCCCCAAATTTTCTTTCCTTTTTAATCTAATTATACAAGCACTCGAAATTATAAATTCTAGGTTCACGATATAAGAGCTGGACAATAATATTGGTCATTCTTTCCATGCTAGACAAGCCTTTTGTGGTGCAACTTGAGAAGCTTAATTATGTAGAGTGAATGTATGGCAGTAATAAGACAAGAGAAGAGGGAGATAATCCTCCATCCGTTTTAAAATACATGTCACTTTAACTAACTTTTCTTGTTACATAATAATTGTCACTTTATAATTTTAATGACATATTAAATTACTAGTTTACCAACTTTGTCCTTATTAATTACTTTGTTTCTCTTTTGTTTTCATTGATTTTTTTAAATTTTTAATAAAATATAGGGGCAACTTAAATTTTATATTTTTTAGTATTTTCGCATAATTTTAAAATAATGTATATTTTAAAATGAAAGAAATAAAAAAAAAAAGTCTTTCGAAAACCATGTTACTTGTTGTATATATGCATATTTAAACCCTCCCCTTGTATTTAAGAGCATGTGTAATTTTCTCACATATCCATGCATGCCTATGCCTAGAAAATGGAGTATAATTAAGGACCTAATCAATACAAGCCTACTCACTTCTAATTAATGATTTCACCACCATATCCCATCAACTTTTCACTATCTTCTTCCCATGCTTATCCTTTACTTTCCCAATGTATATGCTATTCGACTGCAAAATATTTTAAAGAATGGTCCATCCAGCTTTAAAATACACGTCGTTTTAATATTATGTAGGAATATTAAGAAAATATAAAATTTATGATAAATTTTATTTTAAAAGACCAAGTTGTCCTTATATTTCATTAGAAATAAAGAAAATTAATGAAAAATAGAAGAGAAATAAGGTAATTAATAAGGATAAAATTGATAAACCAATAATTAATATGTTATTGGAATCGTAAAATAACAAGTATTGTGAAATGAGAAAAGTTAGTTAAAGTGACATATATTTTGAAACGGAGGCAGTATGTATTTCCATCTCTTATGTATACCGTGTATTATATTGAGTAATCTCGTTCTATCTAATTGTAAAAATTATAAGATCAGTAAATCATTGTAAGTACAAGCTGTAATAAATTTTAAAGTAGTTGTAAGATAATTTTAAAGTTAGTTATAAAAAGTTATAAACAATTGTAAGGAGTTATAAGAAGTTGCAAGCTAAAATTGAATGAAACAAAGGGTGTCGATATAATGGCAAATACTTCATATTTTTACTTTTTTTCACCAGGGCTTGAATTTTGGAGGAAACATTTGTTTTTTATAAGTTGTCAATAAGGTTGGGAAAAAAACATATTATATATTACAAATATATTATAAATAATTTTTATTATTTCATATGTAACAATATACAATTTTACATTTATAAGTAGGAATATCGATTTAATTTTTATTACTCTATATAAATTTATATAGGTGAAATAACTAATATCTAAAATATGATATAATTTGTAATTATTTTTTCTAATTAACATACTTAAAAAATCCTCACAATTTTAACAGTTAAAAAAGTATCACTTTTTAACCCATAAATAGAAGAATAACTTAGAGATTAAGGGAAAGAGATAAGAATTTGAATACGAGAAGTTATGTTTAGAACGTAGTGATCAGCCATATAAATCACAATATAAGCTGTTACCTTATTATCTTTCTTGATGGAAATAAGCTTTTACTTTATATTTTATATCAAGTTAAAAAATTACCAAAATCGATACCGATAAGTTTTAAAAGAGATGTGAGTCAAACTTACACGATAAAATAAATTTTATACGATTAATTCATTTATAGTAAATCAAGTATCAATAAAACTTATGCTCAAATAGGGTAAACTAATGTTGTAAATTTTTTTAAAGAAAAAATATAAGATATTTAACTTTAAATTATATTTTTAAGATCTCCACATATATACCTAAATAAGCAAAACTATCCACCTTTAAAAGATTTTTTAGTGAGTAATAAATATATCCATATATTTTCAAGATCTCAGATAATTTTCATGAATACATTGGTTTATTAATTAACACATTAATTAGGGTGATTAGAAAAAAATTAACACCTTAATTAGCAAATCATGTCCAAGTCCAAGCATAATGGGCACCAGTTGCTTATGTCCGTTGGATGGAGACACTTATGAAAAAGGGTCCCCCAAAAGGAAAAGCCCCCCGGGACCCGAATTTCCCCTGCCTATCATTATCATAAAAAATAAAAATAAAAATATGAATCTGAAAAAGAAAAAGAAAATAAAAAAGGAGTAAAAACAGAGGAGAGAGAAAGAAGAGGAGGGAAAGATTTAAAGGGGGAGGCCAACAATGGTGGGGAGTGCGGGGATCCTAAGAACAAGGACAATCACAGAGAGGGAGGACTCACCTCTCTCTCTCTCTTCTGTGTCTCTCAGTTCCGCTTTTTTATCTGGGTGTCGTCGATTGTGGCACAAGGGGGATTTCGGAGCTCCCCGATTGATTAAAAGGGGGAATTCTTTTGTTGTTAGCGTTGTTGGGTAGTTGTTTTTCGTCGCCGTTCGGAGAGGGCGAGTTCTTGAATTCCGGCTTCCGGCGGTTGGTTGGTTTCTCTTTCCAATCGCCCGGAATTCATTGCTTCGCCCTCTCTCCCTCATCCTCGCTCTCCCACCCTTCCATCAGGTTTGCTTTCTGCCTCAATCAATTCAAAATTTTAAACTTTTGTTGTGAATTATTATCAAGTTCAATTAGGATGGTTAATTACTTCATTGAGGAAAAAAGGGGTTCTGGGTCTAAATTTTCTGATTAGGTTAAGTGGGCATGCATAATTTCCATTGTTTTTTTATTTTAATATTGATGAATGGGAGTTTGCATGCATTTGGAATGGTGTGATTGTTCTGATTTCTATCTTTTGAGTCCTATCTAATGGAGTTGCTTTGCTTACATGATCAATAATTTTCTAATTATTTGATTATTATTGATTTCTTGTATGGATTTCAATAAAATTATTTAATTTGAATAATTATTTGCTAATTTTATATTCCTTATGAAAATTCTTCCTGGAAATTTCATCTCTCTTTCATCCAGATTATTAATTAATTTAATCTCACTGAATTGACTATTGAAAACACTTTAAAAACAAAGGTTTGTACTCTGATCAGTTGTTTAGTTTTCATCCACTTGTGTGTTTAAATTACTTGCAAATAGGCAGAGAGACATCATATGATTTAAATAACCTCTCCTTTTATTTTTGTTTTGCCCAAAACTTAGAACGTCAATTGAATTACCATAGGTTGGTTATCTAAAAGAGAAATTTTATGTAAAGTAAATATGTGCTACCCCCTCCCCCCAAAAAAAAAAAATTTTTTTAGACATTCTATGTCTTTGAATGAACTTGGATTGATGGGGACACTCTGGAAACCTTTTGTTATTCTTTTGTCATTTCTCTCTCTCTTTCTCTTTCCTAGTTCCATAGGTAGCTTTTCTAGAGCATAAATAGTGTTACTATCATGTATTTGATCTTTAGACAACAACTCTTCTCTCAACTCTGAGTTCCTTCATAAGCCTTCTCTCTTTTGAAGTGCCCAGTATTGTGTATTTCCTCACTAAATAATTTTCATCATTGATAGGGATTGCCCATAGTGAGTGCCTTGGAGGTGATCAAGAACGTATTTCTCTCTCATATGGAAGCTAACCTTGATATGCAAACCGCCTTCTAGAGGAGTGCCTTTGATTATTGAGGTAATTTTCTGTAGTTAAATTGGTTGGAGGGATCTTATGAGCATTTCATGATCTTCTTTATTATTTATTTAACTGTTAATTTATTTTTTAAAAGTTTTGTATCCTTTGATGTATGAGCAAAAGCATTAGTAGTGCACTGCTTTCAAAAAGCTACAGATTTTGAGTAGTTTTCTCATATGAGATGATGATGGTGTTGTTGAGATGAAATGAATGGACCACCAAAAATTGGTAGCATGATTCGAGTTTTCATTGTTTTTTTAATTGTTCCGTGTTGGTGATGTCTTCAAGAGCTTAAAAAAGGCAGACAACTTTCTTTAGCTCTGAATATGATGTTTCGCAATGGCTCCTCCCCTCCTCCCCCTCCCCTCTAAATCCGAAAGAGGGATATATAGAGGCATGTTTATGGCAAGACTAAGAAGAGAGAACTGAAAATACAAAAGAGTAGTCTCCTCCTTGATTCCTGTGATACCAGGTAGGTGGAGTTATATAGATTGGTTTAGTGATCTGTTTGCTTCTTCAATTTCAGAATTTTATATGTTTATATGTGTTGGGGACTTGTTCTTGGTCCCTACTGGTCTCACTTGAGGGCCTCTTGCTCTCTCTCTATAAATGTGTGTGCCACACTATGGTTGAGGTGCAAAGTATTGACCTTGGTAAGTGAGTTCCTTTTAAGAAAGGGAGCTCTTGTGTCTTTAATCTAAGGCTTCTAACTTCCTTTGGGTGTTTTATTAGCTCACAATCTTCTTGTCAGTTCGATTATTCTTCTCTCTTGAGCTTTGACATAGAAGTCAGGGGCATGCTTGGACTTATCTCTGGTATTACCTGTTGGTTCCCTCTCCCCTTCTTTTCTATTTTTTTTTGGGGGGTTGGATATCTCCTACGACGCGATTCTCCTTATCCTTTGCTTATCTTTCCGTCAACAATTTGGACCTAGACAACTATGTTTGAATCTCTCTAATTGTAAAAGTGGAATCAGTATTCGGCCTGCTGTGTTGACTCCCATTACTGCTCTTTCTGTATGTCCTGTTAATCTGTTTCTGAATACCTTCAGAAAAAGGAGTAATTGGAACAATTGAATTTTGGATGTATATTGATTTTTTCAATCTGTTTGTTTTTCTTTAAGATGGGTTTCTGTGTAGTGCCTTTTGCAACTAAGGTATCTGTCTGCTAATAAACTTTGAATGCATAACAGGCGGCCTATTTCCATCAAGCTCAAAGAAAGGTGCATGCTTCTTTGTGAAGTTTGGCATCTCATAGGAGAAAGTAGGTCTTGATCGGTTCCAGTATCCTTAAACACAAGCTGCAATGGGTGGCTGTGTATCGACTTCACACACAAGAGTAGCACCACAAAGGAAGAGGAAGTACACCCTTAGATCAAGAAAGAGTCATGGAAACATTCCTACTGCCATTGCTGATGTTCCGATCAAGAGACTAAGCGAGTCTGGGGGCCGCATATCAGTGAGTGAGTTTGTTCAGATTGATTTTGAAAAGGGAGGCACTACCACCTGTAGAAGATCCGAAGTTTCTAACAAATCATACCATGTCACTCAGGTGCACTGGAACCATGTGGATGAAAATGGTACTTTCCCTTCCCTCTCATCTCTGTCAAACCTGTGAAATTCCTACGTCTGCCTTAAAGAGTTAATGTTTTTATCCTTTGGCTGTGGGAGGTGGTTATGGACTGTAAGTAGAGAGAAGTCATTATCAGGTTTAACTCTAAGCCCTCAATGATGATGGGGTTGTTAACTAATCAGATTTTTGCCTGCTAACTTATTTATGGACTTTTTCCATGTCATGAACCAATGCACTTGTACACCAAATTTAGCAGTTGGAAACTATTATATCGGAGGATTGGTTTCAATTTATGAAGTACAGTTATCTTATGCTACCCTGTATCATATATGCAGGCATATGCCAGGAAGAAGCATGGTTTGACTCAGTGAGCATACAAGAATCAGATTCTGATGATGACTTCAGTAGTGTGTTTGGAGGTTAGCAAAATTGCTTCATATTTTTATTTCCATATTTACATGAGTTCCTATTTTGCTAATGGGAGTCTGTGATTGGCAGGTGCACCCATTTCACGCCCCCAAGCTGGGCTTCTGGTTCCTATGGCAAATAGTGAGAAGGCAGTGCAGGGTTCCTGGTCTGCCATTTCACCTTCCATGTTCAGGGTTCGTGGTGACACCTACTTCAGGTACACTGATAAGTCTCTCCCCCACCACCCCACCCCCCACAAAAATTATATAAAGCACCCTTGTTTCAAGGTGCACCTTCAGTTTTTCTAAGGCCTCTAGAGGTTGGTTTGAAAATCTAACTATGTAGATGGATGATGTGACATGCAGAGACAAACAGAAAAAATCAGCACCAGGATACTGCCCGTATACTCCAATTGGTGTTGATATGTTTGCCAGCCCTCAAAAGATCAGTCATATTGCTCAGCACCTTGAGCTTCCCTCTGTTAAAGGGAACGGGAAGTTGCCATCATTGTTAGTTGTTAATATACAGGTTATCCTCCTTTAACTTTCTCCATTTTACATCTTGTTTGTTCTGTAACATGCGCCTCTGCCGCCTTATAGAGTCGAACTAGCTCTTTCACCATAGAGTTATGTGTTTATGTGTCAGAAACAACGCGGATCACACTGAAGCACAGTCTTTTTGGGGGTGGGGGTGAGGGTTGGGGGGGTCATAATGTTACCGGTGATGAGCAGAGAGTCTCATCAATGACCCACAATGACTGAAGAAGAACAGAGGTCATTGTCATGTTTAGATCGCAACTGCCTATAGTTTTGATTATAATATGATTTTTTTTTTACCCAATTGGAAAATTGCCAACTCAGTTCTTTAGGGTTTAGACTTAGTGCTTTCAGAATGAATTAGTGGTTTCAAAAATTTAGCTCAGCTAAGGTAAATGTTTGCAGATTACAATAGTTCTCTAACTATTACTACTTTGTTTTTCCTTTGCAGATGCCTACATACTCGCCTTCCGTGTTCCTAGGTGACAGCAATGGCGAAGGCGTTAACCTTGTATTGTATTTTAAGTTATCTGAGGATATAGACACAGAAATTCCTTCAGACTTTGTAGACAGCATTAAGGTACTCATTGATATATTGTTAAGTGTTTCTGCTTCTTTTCTTTTCGTTCTTTCTTTCTTTCTTTTCTTTTTTTTTTTTTTTTTGGGGGGGTTGTGTAGGCTATTCTTAATTATGAAGTGCTGATATATTAGAGCTGAAACCTCTATTTCCTTGTATTGATGCAGAGATTGGTGGAAAATGAAAGCGAAAAGATTAAAGGATCATCGGTCAGTTTCAGAGAAAGACTAAAGATCTTGGCTGGGGTGGTAAACCCCGATGATCTTCAGTTGAGTGCTGGTGAAAGGAGGCTTTTGAATGCTTACAAGGATAAGCCCGTACTAACACGACCTCAACATGAATTTTTCAAGGTTGGAATAATTCTCCTAAATATGCCTGCAGAAATGTACATGCCTGGAATTTTGAGTAGCAGCTGATTCCGTTGTGCTTCGCAAATGCAGGGACCTGACTATTTTGAAATTGACATCGATGTTCACCGCTTCAGCTTTGTATCTAGGAAAGCTTTGGAATCACTCCGAGAACGCTTGAAATTAGGAATTCTTGATCTGGGGCTAACTATTCAGGTAAATCTTGTTCTCTAACCTTGGCAGTGTTCTCTTCATTTTAGCATACATATCAATTTTCAGTGCTTCAGCATAATCACTTCATTTCACAACAAAAAACAGGCAAAATTTACAGAAAATAATCATATCTGACGCCTAACACATGCTCCTGTTGAGTCTAAATTAAAGATATAGATCTTGTGTTTAACTTCCTTGATGGAATATTTCTTCGTGTAGAAGTTTTGTTTGACCATATCTTTTACCCTGGTTTACATGCAGGCACAAAAGCCAGAGGAGCTACCGGAAAAGGTGTTGTGTTGTATGAGACTGAATAAAATTGACTTTGTAAATCAAGGCCAAATACCCACATTGAAGACATACAATGACGATTAATTTGCTCGAGCTTGCAGGGAAAGTATCAAGAAACTCAGAGTCTGAGGACAGTTGGCAAATTCTTTGTACAGTGTTTATCTATAATTCTTCATCGTAACCTTTTTCCTTTCTATTTTTCCTTGTAAATGAAGAGCGAAAAGAAAAGGAAATTCATTTTTAGAATTTCATTCCTTTTTGTTTACCACCATTAAGCATTTTGTCTCAATTTTCCCCTCTTCTGAAGTCTGGGCACAATAACGTTCTCTGATTGTTGTGACTGTCCTGCCCATTACTAAAAAGTAGAAAGCATGAAAATTGGTCGCTGCATTGCTACAATGTAATGCAATTGCATGTCTGCACTCCAGCAGAAAATCCAGTAAAATTTTCAGCTTAAAGTTATGTAAAGTAATCATGCTATGAGCTCATGTGTTCATCAATCTTTTATACTTGATAGTATCCCCCTCTCCCGGCTTTTTGAAGATTCGAACACCAAACCTCACGGATTGAAGTACAGATAACAGGATGAGTGATAACCAATCTAGGTTTGATCTTCCATGATTATCATCTTGTATGAGCTGTCAAGACCAAGAGGCTGTTTTTGAAAGACCTATGAAGTGAATAACTATGATATGATGAATATATGTTTAGCTGATGCTCCAAAACAAGAGGGGTATCAGTTCAATCTTGCAAACTTCCTTCCCAAAAAGCAAAGTATGTAACATTACTTTGTATCCATAATGTACAAAAGAATACATCATACATGTCAAAACCAGACCCAAATTAATCTCTTCTGAAGTGGCTTACATACAACAAATTCTGTAAAATACAAACCCTAGCAGACCTTTTCTGAGGTTCTGGGTTTGAGCCATCTCCTCCGTTTTCTCTATACTTCAAACTTTTTCTGTGTATATCAGCTGCAAACATCCATGGGGCCGGGAAAAAAATTCCTCTGAACCTATTCACAGGAAGCACGGAATCCCTAATTCAGGGCAGGGCTTCTGTATTCTGACGACTTGTTCCTTTTAGTCATGCATTTATCTATGTTATTCTCTCTTCTTTCAAACGGAGAAGGGCTACAGGCTGTTGATTACTTGTAAAATCTGTCTTTCCGACATAGGGGATGTTGCTTGCTGGAAAACTAGGCGGTCTCAGCTGCGATGAGCTGCTGTTGGCAGTGTTATGGCTGCTTGTCCTAGCAACTGGAACATCATGATTGTGCTTACCCTCATATGTTGTTATCACCGCTTTAGGGTCTGAGGCTGCCCGCTCAATATGCTTACGAACATTACACCCTTGGTGAGTGCATTTGTAGTAGCTCCTGTTGAGGAGATACAGGTGTGCCAGGAAGATTCAGAGGATTTGATGCATCACTTAATAGAAAATAAGATAAAACAAAATAAAAGCAATGCCGAATTCTTAACCCCCTCCAAAAAAAAAAAAAAATTTAAAAGCTACTTCGCTGTATATTAGCTACTCACTCAGAAATGAAAGCAAGCTTTAACGGTTGGATACCTGCCCAGTATCTCTTCTGAAATTGTTCTGATATGAGAACAAAGTACATTTCTGCGTGTTTGCCACTCTGTTTTAATGTGCATGTATCTTCCTCAAATGTCCAAGCTAGAAAAACAATCTAAGAAGGCAATTTTATATCTCATTTGGAAATAACGACTGGTAATTTGGTTGCCAATAGACACAACCAGATCTTTCCATCACCTTCCATATAAAAATCAATTGTCATCTCAACTCAGTCTAATCATCTATATTTTCAGCTCGTTCCTCTGTTCTGCTGCCCAAAGGCAATTGGTTCTAACTTCTAATTATCCACCTAGAATGACCTGCTCAAAGAACATCCTTAAGCACACATCTGTCTTCCAGAACTTTAGGCTTTCTTCACCTTATGTATACACTTCACTGAACAACTAGCAATACATCAAATGCTGTTGCCCTACTCCATATTCACAAAGGTAAGAAGTAGTAGCTTCAACAGCACGGTTGGAGATAAGTACAAAATCAGTTCTCAAATTATCCATTATCACTCATAAAACAGTTGGATATTTCAAACTTCTAAGTTCAATACGAGAACCAGAGGTAATCAGATGAGCGGGAAGGGAAAACTTGATCATATGGACAGTAATTGAGCGAAAGCAAAGCAAAGTTGGCCTCATAAGCCATAACAGGCAAACAACAGAAAGTCAAGGTGAAAAAACAATATAACTGCCTCTAGCGATTTAGTCGGGTTTCAAAGGCAACCTTGCAGCTGCGAGCAGCACTATTTCTAGAAGCTAGCATTAGAGCTTCACATGAACTCCATACTGAGAGTTCGAGCATGATACTTAACACGAACCTCATCCAGATTCCATCTTTGCTAAATTATTGCCTTACTACACCCACAATACGCTGTGATTATAAAGGCAATAAATGCTACATGAGAACTGGCAGCCATCTGCAGAACATTCTATTAGCCAGCTCAATCACAGATTCACAATGACTAAAACTCAGCATTTTGACAGAATTCCAGTAAATGGATAGCAACAGAGTTGCCAATAAATTCACACAGGTAAGAATTTGACGAGAATAGGAAAGAAGATAAGCTACATCAATATGTTGCTTGATATCTTGTCTTAAGAATATAAGATGAAACTTCATCAAGGTTGAATGGAAATTTCATAGATGTCATGTTTCCCGATTTCATAAACTTCACATTTCTATGAACGGATACCACTTCCTTTAGATTAACAACCTACACGTGCAAGTTCTCTTCTACCTCAGATCCCTAGATTTCATATTCCCCCTCGAGCTCTCTTTACATAGTAGTGTATATGCATAAAAATCTCCACATAAACAGTTTTTCGCCAACTTAAAAATTTCATTTCCAAATTTGTTTCCAGGCATTTCCATTCACTTGCATTTCATAGGAAAACAACTTGTCTGTTTCCATTTAAATTCATATTCATTAGAACCTTCTGTTTTAACACAAGCCAGCTTCTCAGAATCAAAATAACCAAGGGAATGTTACTTGCCTCGGATATGGATTTCCTTTGACAACTTTTTGTCCATATTTGCGCCACCTATAACCATCATCCAAAAGATCAACTTCACTAGTTGTCTGAACAATAATCTTGGGTTCTGTGACTGTCCTGTGTGAGGCAGCTTGTTCTGATGCCCTGAGTTCTGTGTTCCTTCATGAGCAGAATATAAGTTCTATTAGGGGGATGAAACATCTGATAAAGGGAAAATTAATATAAACATTATGGCTAGGTTGCTAAAATACCTTCTCTTGGCATCAGGTTCATCTTCAGATTCTCTAGTGTCGTCATTGCCCATTTCCTCCTCATCACTGGACAAATGTTCTCCTGTGGCTTGGCTAGATTCCTGATCCCTTCTAGAAAATGAATAACCCATGCCCTCACTTGTGTTATTCATGTTTCCAATTTGAGATTGAGAACCTAATTCAGGGTTTCCTTGACTTCCCAAGTTTCCATTAGGATTACCACCATCTTTTGAACGCTTTTGTGGTGGTGGATGATTGTGCTGGCCCTTATAGATTATCTCAGTCACTTGGCCATCGAGAGAACGCTCCACCTTCTTCTTGACAGGACAACTAACATGTGTACATTTGTAATAACTTCGCGGAAATTCACTCCCTTTCACTTGTTTCTGCCCATATTTCCTCCAATTGTAGCCATCATCAGCAGGCTTATCGACAATGATGGAAGAAGGTTGTAATCGTTGGTCCATGCTGGCAACCTGGGTTGGTTCTCTTTTCTCTGTAGAATCTGGCGCAGAACTTGTCACATTCTGTTGCATTGACTCAGAGGTGAAAGCTGGAAACGGAGCTGATCCAGAAAGACCTATTCCAAGAGAAGATGGTAAACTGCCTTGCACATGTAAGTTAGCTTGTGCTTGAGCAGCTTGAGCCGTGACTTGAGCTAGCGCTTGCTGGTGAGACATCCCAAATGGGCCCTACAAATGTGAATTTGAAATTAGACTTCAAATTCCAAATCCCCATATTATGTTGCATTAGACAGAATGGAGGATCCTAAGGACAACATTTGACCTTGACAGTCATGGATAGCCATGTAACAGAAACCAAGTAAATGACATGAAAATGAAACAAGCCCAAATTTAGCAAAGACCCTTATCCTTCTTCTCTATCTCAACATCTTCAAGTCATGCCAAGATGCCATACGAAACTCATATAACAGTGGTAAGACCCAGTAAATGTGTGATAAGATATCATCTATAAATCAAAGCATAACCAAGTTCCAATGCCCCCACAATGACTAGCTATAATTTCATCCTAAACCCTATGAAAAGATCAAAATTTTAGGTTAAACATAACCCCAATATCAGAGCATTCTACAAGCTCAAAATGCAAAAAATTCTCAATCATGAATCATCAGATCCCATTCAGATAGCAAAAACATTTCCAATGATCAAACCCACCTCCTCTTGTTTCCTCCAATCGCCAAAATTAGATTTTCAAAAAAATTCTCTCTTCTTGGGCTACTAACACAAGTCTGTACCAAGTCAACTCAATCTCCAACATTTTATCATTATTATTCATCAGCATGAACACTTGAAATGCAAGGAATCCCCAACTCGTAAAATAACAAGAATGCTAGGTACCCATTTCAAATGAGAAAGCCCAAAAGAAAAACCAGCTAAAATGACAGAAAAATGAAACCCAGAAACCATTTTTCTTCAATTTTGACTCTTTGACCAACCTGGCCGGGGAATAAACCGGGTGAATCGAGCAAGCTCGCTGGACTAAGCCCCGGTGGAATCATGAAAACCCCCTTGCTGCTGAGAAACAACCAGACCGGCCGGTCGGCTCTGCCTGAACCGGAGATGGTCCGGTTCGCCGTTGTCGGCCGCGGGAATATTGGGGCGAGGGGAGGCCATGGCGCCGGCTAATAACTGGGAGAAAGAACGACAATCAGAATCCGGGTCGTTCTCGGAGAAGAAGCTGGAGACCAGGGTCATCGGGCCGGGGCTAGCCCCGAACCCGGACCCGGAAAAAGGGAGTCGACCCCAGCACGGGGTGGGAGGGTTATAGTCGGCCGCTGGAGCTGGCCCACCGTCATCCGAGGCGGCGGCGGCGGTTCCGTGGAGGTCACGGCATCGTTTTCCGCCATCTTTTTGTTTGTACTGAGCTCGAGCTTGGGATTGGCGTGATGAGGAGCTGGAGAGGAAAGAGATGGGGAGAGAGAGAAAAGCAAGAGAGCCTTTCTTTTGCAGAATTTCTGGGGCACTGCTGTGTCTTGGTGGGGTTGAGGGGTTTTATTTGCGGAAGCATTCCATTGGCGGATCATAAGAAAACTTTTCTGGGATCTCTCTCCTTTCCCCCGCCCCCCAAGTCAGATATTTAATTTATATTTTCTCATATTTGAAGTTTTCCTTCTTTTTTTTCTCTTCTCGTAATTAGTACAGCAACTTTTGTCTGTTCTTGCTCTTATGAATTATTATTCGAAAAAAAGTATTTAGGATATGTTTTTATTCGATTTTGGCTTGAGAGAGAAAAAATAAACATAAAAATAATTCACAAAATCTAATCATATTTAGTTTTTCCATGAAAGTTTGATTAAAGTTGAGATAATTAACCTCAAGTCAAATAAAAAGATATAAATTCATACTAAATTCGTAGGAAGAGTGATATAATTAAAGTTGGATTAAAGTGGAAATTTATTAGTGTAAATCAAACAACATATTTATATAATCCAAACAATTCAAGTTGTATGGATTAATTAATGTATTTATTATATAAAATTCAGATTAAATTATTAGAATAAATTTAGGCGGCTTAATTTGACATATTTTGCTTAATCTTCTCAATTCATATCTAATGTAATCTTATATCATACTACTAGTATTGCTATTTTTCTAATATCATACTTTTTTTTTTCTCAACTACTTTTAATTTTTTTAGTACAATCAATACTAATATATATATGCTAACTAAATTAAGCAGATTAATATTTGGTATTATATTTTGTTACTCAATCTTCTCTCCGAGGGTTGGAGGGCTTAGTACAAGTTGATTTTTTCCCCGATTCTACTCACTCCTTTTATATGAACTATACTCTATTTAACTCATTTTCATTTTTTTTTTTTGGCTTTTTAACTTCATCAAAATTTTATTATATCACTTTCCATTAATTTCACTCATTTTCACCCAACTTCACTCCTTTCCACTATTTTCGGAAACCATTCCCCTCCATTTCACCCGTTTTCACTTCCCATTCAAATTTTCCACGTAAAATCAGAAACAATTATGATTTTGGAAGTTTTTCAATGGGGTTTTTTTTGTTTGTTTGTTTGATAGAATTCAATAGTTTTTGAATGGTTTTCATTAGGGGAAGAAAGTGGAAGGCGGCTAAGAGCCAATGATTGAAAGGTGGTGGTAGTGGCATTTGCAACTTGGCAACTTCATAATATAATAACGTTATTTCCCATATTGTCAAAAAAAAAAAAAAAATTCACCCCCGAGCTACTCAAGCCATACTCCAAAAAAAAAAAATCATAATTTAAAAAGTGCTTCTTTGTTTTTAGACAAATATATTCTCTAGTTTTGGTACCTCAAAAAACATTTTTATTCATACTAAGATCGATACTGTTAGTTATCTATTGTGTACATTTAGATGAATGACCTCTTTAAAAAAATTTTAGATAGCGTGCACATATTAGAAAGAAAAATAAATGAAAAAACTTATGATGATTTACATAACAAGTTATTGACTTGTTAACACTGTTCGAAATTATGGGTTGCTAATAAAAAGATCAGTAAATACATTAAAATTTATCAGAAGATTGTATTAACTTTAATCTTTATAATTAATTTTAAAAGCAATAAAGGCTCATCATTATAAAAACTAGCGCTAACTCAAATGGTCAAACATGTTGCTCAAATGTCAAAACACATGTATGCCCCATAATTCTTTGAAAGGGAAATGAGTTAAGGCCAAGGTCAAGGCATGCATGAGTCATTTTAATTTGGAGAGTGCCACACTTTTAATTACTTGGACCGTCTTTTCTTCTTTGACATTTTTGGCTCCCTATCTTTTTTATTTCTAGATGACTTTTGGGTACTTTTTTCCCCCATAAATTAATGCATGATACTTATAACTAATATGATAATTAGTGGAGAAATTAAACAAATTAAACTGCCCTCGACTTTCATCACAATTAAAAGGACATTCACATGACCTATTGCCTATCATTTCAACTTCTTAACCCCTTTTGTCAAATTACTTAATTTGTACCGTACAATTCCGTACATACACTTCCTTATGAAAATAGTTTAACACTAGTTTGATTAAACGATTGACCTCGAGCAAAAATTCGAATAGATAATTAACATTAATATGCATCCCGAGTTGACGCAATGAGAGAAAGGGCATGTTATCATTCTAATTATAAATGAATTTTGTGTTTTTCGGTATTCTCATACAGTTTAAAAACGATAAGTATTATGACACGATAGGAATAGTTGGTGGAGAATGGAAGAAAGGAAAAAGAGAAAGAAAAAGGGTTGAATATTGTGGGGTGGGGTTAGGTAGGTGGATATAATGCTAATTATGGAGGAGTTTGGGATTTGATGGGTGGGAAGGAAACACGTTCGCTATATATATTAGCTGTCCCTCCTCATATTTGATGGTGATTAGGATCATGTATTACTAGGTTCGTGCATCCCATCTTCACATTAATTAATTAGTTAATTATGTATTAAAGCTTCTAATTTTAATTAATGCCAGCAACAGCATTATATCCATCTCCTATTCTATGGAAATCTATATCTCATCAGATTGCATTATGTTTTTCTGTAAAATTGCTTATCTTCATAATCATCCATATCTAGTTAAACAGATGGCATTATGTATTTGGAAAAGATGAAGGTGGCAGCCAAGAGACACCACGCTCAGCTGTTCATTCTTAAAGAATGTCAATAATTGCATCTCCTAAAGAGCGAGTGGAATGTTCGTCTTGCTCATTGCTTCAGAGAATCAAATTGAGTGGTATATTGACTTCTTGGTCAATGTTGGAGTGAATAAGAATTCGGAATCTTTGGAGTTAATGTTAGTTTGTCCAATAATTTTTTTGGGTCGTAAGTGAGTTTGCTATCAGTTTATTCGGCTTCAGGTCAAAATGAGATTGTTTCTAATGAGATTACTGTGTTGAAGTCAACAGGTAAAGTGTAGGTTTATAGGTCTGCTCGTTACCTAACGTTAAAGAAAACTACTAGAAAGTCACTGCTAGATATCAAACAAATAAATGTTCCTTCCAATAGATAGATGGACAAGACAAAGGACGGCCTATGCAGGTTGAAATTAAACACAGGCAGTGGTGCTAGGTACTGACCTGGTCCAACTAGGCTGAAAAGCATTCATTCCGTATCTATACAGATCCGATGTAAACGGAACCCAGAATAAGAGTTGTACTTGTAAGTTGTCGAACTTGTTGTAAGGTAATAATATAAGGCAAACATCAAAGTTCCATAATTAACCAAATAATTCAGTCAAATTCAGTTGGAATTCACAACTGTTTTCACAGAAGAGCATTATAAAACATTGATATGAACAACGTCAACAAGATTAACTGGAAAACATACATTCTGAAATCCTAGCCCAAAAAAGACTCAGGAGAATCTTTCCACCACTTTGGACAGCAAGTAAATCTTATATGTACAAAACAGACCTATCTGAAACAGGGGGACCCAAATGCCAAAACCACATCTTTTTTGGCCTAATTTGGGGCCAGGAACTAGGTTAAAAGCAAATTTTGGGTGCTCTCATGTCATTGGGTTCTCATTTGGGACATAGAAATCAAACCGAACATCGACGGAACCTGAACTCTCGCCGTCATCTTTGTATTCTACATTCATTATAGACCCAGCTTCATCCACCTCCTGATACTCAGGCTTAACTCGTCGTACAGGCACAGTGACAGAGTACACAGTCCCGAGGTCTGTATCAGTAGAGACACTCAACTGCACCTTTTCTTGGGACTCTATCTCCACAAAGTCTGATAAAGCGCCCACAATGCTCTTCACTATCCTCCTTTTAGCCTCATCACTTACAGCACATCGATCGGAGAATAAGATCATCTTCAACCGCTGCTTAGCAATCATTGCGTTGGAGCTCCTCGTTTTCAGTGGGGGAAAATAATCTTCCATGCTAAGTTTAGACGCTCGAAGAAGTTCATGTTAATAGCATTCAAGAGAAAGGTTTCAGCCTCTTGGCTTATGGATTTTATAGACATCTTATCATCTCCAGTTGCTCCACAAGTTAGATTGGACTGGCAGCGGACACTCAGGCCACCGGACATGCTGCTCAACTTTTTGGGGGCAATCTCAGAAATACTAAGTGCTCCATTAAGGAAACCAGAATGCTCTACCTGCACCCAAGCAACACAATTTAACAATTTATGTTTTTATCAAGTGAAACCTGGTGTTATTGAACCAAAATTTCATCATCAGACATAATATTACTATCTACCCTTGGATAATAATGAGTAGATTACGTTTGAAGTTTAAATTAGCAATACAATATTTCTTGATACATCCTATACTCTCTCAAACCAAAAGAGAAAAAAAAAAATCCCGCACATCATTCTCTACACTCCTGAATGCAAAGCTAGAGTACAGAAAATCTCCACTGGGAAGCCCGGGGTGGCAGGGGGCGAGGGATCACACATACACATCGATAACAAACATGACTTGCTTTTCAGTAAATAGTGTTCATCATTTAGGTTACACAAACACAAGTTATCCTCCTCTCAAATATGACATAAGGTCTGCAACCGAAACAGAACAAATCTTAAGAGGAAGCAGCAGTATAACTAGTCACATGCATTGCAGCATTACCATTTCCAACACAAATGTCAAAAATATCAGCAGACTCTTCGTGTAACTACAAGTATGATATGCATCTAAATTATGGTCCCATATAACTAGATTGATGTTAGCTAAGGGCTCTGTAAAGAGAAGAGGGAATTTTACTTCCTGGAAACTACACATTCTTGCTCTCCCACAGGTCCACATAATCATAAACATCACATAAGTGTGTAACATTCATCAATTTCCCGGCCTGAAAAAGAAAATAGGAAATATGGTACCTCCATCAAGTTATCTCACTACCTGACCAAACATCACTTCAACTGGTCATCGTCGCTACCCCTAGCACTGCAAGTCAGTGTTCCACCGGATCCAGATTCCAGAATAAGTTCTTCATTTTGTATTCTAGGATTTACCAACATAATTACCACTTTCAACAATACCGACATTTCAGTTATCCAATCCTCCAGCCATTCTTCAGGTAAACTTATGCCGTTAAAAAATCATATGACTGCTTTAGGATAGAAATTCGTAAATGATATCTAACATACTCCCCTTTCAAGGATTTCACTTAACTTCAATTTATAATTTACATATTATACCTGAAATCATCATGATATTCTTTCCCCTCGAAGATTGAAATCCGGTCACTTGAAAATGAGAGGTCAATAGAACACCCACATTAGGCGAGAGGTAAATAGAACACCCACATTAGGCCTTTGCAGTCACTGAGCTTGCTTTCCTCATATAGGACGAAATATTTACTCGACTGGATTATAGTGGATATGATAATTTGCTATTTATTCTAACCTTGGCTCACTGCCCTTGCTCTTGAATTGCTTTCATTCCTAAACATATCTCAGTCTCTTCCAAATGCTTCCCAAAGACACAGAAAATTAAAGAAAAAGGCCGGCCAAGATCAAAATCCAATCCTAACAATCAATCAAATGCAATTCAACGTTTAATTGGCGGCTCGAGACTCCTCTTAAACCTTAAACGGAGACAGAACATTGCACACAATTGGGACACAGAAGTCGGGAAAAACCCTAACATGGTTTAACAGTCCCAAACCAAAATCGCCAAAAAAATGGACGAATTGAAAGTTGTCCATTAGAATTCGAGCTATGAATTTAACATTAACATATAGTATCAAGTCTAAGCAACCCATAGCAGATGCGGAGAGAGGGAAGACATAAGAAAGGCACCAAATAATAACATCAAAATGGAAAAAGGGTGACCTTGGACGAAGAATGTGTGGAGCTCCGAAGAGGGTGGGTGCGGCGCGGGGCTAGCGTTGCGAATACCCCCAGATCCCCTGCAATTGCCATCTCTCTATCTCTCTCTCCCTTCGGGAAGTCACCAAGTTCACTGTGAGGGAGCTTCGGGGTGTGGTTAAGGTTTGGGCATGGAAGGCTTTCTTCCCCAGCCACTGCGACGCCGTTTCGTGGATTTGTCCTTGCCTAAATCTCTTTGTTTCTATCGAGGAGGTTGACCAAATCATAACGTGCTAAGGCAAGGGAGGGAAGTTAATCGTATACGATGTCCAACTCACGTTCCACCTTGTTATCCCTCCACTTAATTTTTTGTTCTAAAATAATTTTATGGATATATAAAAACTATCTTAATTAAAGGTTTAAGTTGATAGTTAAAGATTTAAAAATACCTACTTAAAATATCACTTTAAAATAGATATATATTAATTACATGTTACATGCAATTAAAGTGCTAGTTCGATGTTAAAACATCAACTTATTAACACATTAATATTTAGCTGATTGACGTTTTAATTTGATTAAAACGATATATTTTACATCAAATGTTATCGCCAAATAGAACATGAAAGCAAAATCTAACAAAAAGTAAAGCTTGAGTACAAACATAAAAAGGAAAAAAATTAATCAAAATAAAAATATAGTATAAAGAATTAAAAAACACATAATCAGTTTAAAAATACTCAAAATAATGAGCTTAAGAATAAAAAGTACCCAAGACATTAGATTTAAGAATAACTAAATAAGTGATATAGATTTGATTTTCAACCATTCTGCCTTGATGATTTGAAATAAGGACTTTTTTTGTGCAAATAAAACATAAAAAATCGGTTATATTTTGATTAATTATTTATGGTGTATTAGTTGAACGTTGATGGATAGATTTCAATAATATAGATAAACAAATATTGTTAAAATTATGATAAACAATTCATATAAAAAATAGGCAATAACACAATGGTCACTTGCACATAGGGGTGTAACTTAGCCGAGCCGGCTCGCGAGCCTTCGCGAGCCGGCTCGTATAAAAGCTTGCCAAGCCGAGATTTTGACGAATCCGAGCCAAGCCGAGCCGAGCCTGGAAAGTTATCCGAGCCGAGCTCGAGCTTGCAATGTTGGAGCTCGTAAGCTCACCGAGCCTACACGAGCCCATTACATACGAGCCGAACGAACGAACGAGTAAACGAGCCGAGCAAACGAGCCGAACGAGCCGAGCAAACGAGCCGAACGAGTCTAAACAAGCTCGGCTCGTCGAGCTTACACAAGCTAATTACAAATGAACCTAAACAAATTGAAACAAATGAGCTAAAATTTGTGGAGATTAGTATGTGAAAAACTTTTTATTTTTATCACCGATCTAGCAATTAATTTAAATTTTTTAATTTAGCATAATTATTTTGATTTATATTTCTTAAGTAAAGCATTTGGTTATACCTAATCTATTAAAACTTTTGTTTACCAATTACTAACATTTATATACATGAAAACCCAAAATCAAGATAGATGAAATGTTAATAATGAATATATGATTCACATTAATCTAGTGCATGAGGTAGAGTGATTGATCCATATCGTAACTCGTTAGATCCTAAAACGGTGGAAGCTTTGATATGTGGAGGTGATTGGTTCCATCATCTACATGGTGTCACAAAAAAGAGTAGGATGGTAGTTTTTTGTCAATTTAAAGTATAAATTAAAATAAAATTGTATTAATGATTTAGTTGTAACTTTTATTTATCTCCCTTTCTCAGTTGTCAAAAGAAGACGATCAACTTAAAAAGTTCATATTGCCAATGTCTAATGAAGGATCGACGTGTCCACTTTGATAACATTTTGCTATATTGGAAATGTGAAATAAAGAGCCCTTTTTTTTAATAGTGAATGATAGATGTTATTGTTACAAGGATTTTAAATTAAAATTCAAGTTTTTTAGTAATTTGTATTTCATTATCAAAGAGTCAAATGTTTTATTTATGTTTTATACTATTTTTTAAGTGATATATTGTGATTGTTGAGAAAAAGAGTCTCAATTAAATTTAATTTTATGTTTTTATAGCAAGTATATATAAAAGATGACTTTGAACCTAAAAACAGGAGTTTAATAGAAACTTTTGACGAGCCAATGACGAGTGGAGCTTGGGCTCGAGCTTTGTGAGCCGAGCTCGAGCTTGATTGTGCCGAGCTTAGCGAGCCACGAGCCGAGCTCGAGCTACAAATAATACTCACGAGTCGAGCTTCGAGCTGACAGATTTGGGCTCAGCTCAGCTCGAATACACCCCTACTTGCACATATCAAAACGACCATCCATTTCATTCTTCACTCCTAACCCAGCAAATTCATGGTATATTTGGAGACACCTAAGTTAACCTACCCCAGAGCCAGTAGGGCAAAGCCTTCTTTTTTGGGGAGTGAAAATTGTAAATCATTTGCCCAAGTCGTTTGTTGCTGAAATAAACTTGGTGAAAGAATCAAACTTGTGAAAAAATTGGCTTCGCGCAACGAGAGAGAACTGCTCCATTGATGCCGCCAAGGCCAATCTGATTCTGAAGGTGGTTGTTGATGAAGAATCCATCGCCATCGTCGTCATAGTGAATGGGGAGATGGGCAGCTTACCGTCTTCTCCGCCGCCTCTCCTCTTTTTCCTCCAAAACATCTTCGATCCCATCTTCTCCCTCTCTATCTTCCAAACCCCACGCTTTATCCTCCTCAAATCCCGTTTCCCAATTTCGTCGCTTTAGGCGCCTTTCTTCTATCTCATCGTCTTCTGCTGCAGCCTTGGCGGTTGATTTGGATTATGGGTCTCGTTATGTTGGTGAGAATTATGCAGAGGAAGTTCAATCCAGCGAAGATGGGGAAGCAACTGCTAAGATTCCCGTCAAAGCTTTCTTTCTTTCTACAAGGTTTGTGCTTTTACTTCTTTTAAGCAAAGATCCTTTTTTGTTGATATGGGTAGTTGATTTTTTCCTGGTTTAATGGTTTTTGATGTGGAATTTGTTAAAATTGTGTTCATCCTTTAAATAGCCTGGTTTTATTCTTTAAGATGCTGAAATGAGAGGAAATCTGGAAGGATGAATTAGGAAGTTGATGGGGAAAGAAATTGAGAGAATTAAGATGTTTCGGAACTAATCGTTGTTCGAGTCCTTGAGATAAGAATTAAGTAGGGTTATACTTGGGAATCACTGATGCTCTTTGTTCAGCTTGCTCCCTGTGTATTCATCATCTGAAAGTCGAGCTCTGTAAAATGAGACTCTTAGACTGAGGAGGGTGATTGCAACTTCCGCTCTTTGTTAATGCGTCCATTCTGTAATCAAATTGTGGAAAGGTTTTGCTGTGAAATTATTTACTAGTTATATGACCTGAATTTGGGAAACATTTATGGAATATTCATTCTTCAGTTATCTATTTATGTCATATTCCTGGTCACTGAAAAAGCTGGAGATTGCAAATTGGTTTAGCCCCTTGGCTTGAGGCTGAGCTTCATGCAGAGGGGTAGGAAACAGATGATCTTGTACTTGGTGAGATTGAGATGATTTTAGTGCCAATGTTTAGGGATACTAAGAGTGTATTTGGGAATGTTTTTCTGCTGATCAATTTATGACCGTTAGCTCCTTTGCAATGTTTTCAGTAAGGATTTGAGCTTGCTTGTACTGTATATGTTTCAAATTGAAGCTTAATGGGGCAAAAGGAGATATTAGCTAACAATGAAAAGCAGGCACCAAATCCATTGTATTCTTCGTCTTCCCCCGTGACCTTTTTTGTGACTTTCCATATTCTCCAAGTGAGGGTGTTCGGCACTCTTTGTTGTATCTCTACCAGATATATACTATTGCTCTCTTTCACCTGGATATTATCTTTGGGGTTTGACTCAATCATGCTTACTTTTCTTTATCATTATTCTTTTGTGGTTGCTATCATTTGGCCTCACAGAGTCAGGGTTTTGGCAGTATCAACTTGAGGAGCATGCAAGCAGAGAATGAAGGGAATGTTGTTAAGAATCAAAGCTCCCAGACCTCCCGGATCTCTCGGACCTCAAATTACATTACACTCGGATTCTGCGATACTGTAAGCCTTTATGAAGTATTGTCATTTGCAGTTCTAATGCTTTCATTTTATCATTTGTTTGCTTTCATCTTGTTATAGTTTTTGTTCCCAATTAGTTCTTTACTTTTTGTTTGGGCAAAATAACTTGGTTTTGTAATAGAAATGGGCTTACTGATTGGCAATGATGCATTTAACAAACTAGAGATACAGCCTTAAGCAAGGGCCCCCTTCTGTTGTGGTATAAGAATTTGTCTATCCTGTATGTGGTTCACCATTGTAGTGCCTGGAAGTCTAGGTTTTAAATTAGCTCAGCTCTACTCAAAGAATCAGAATGTAATCCATTGTAGAAGGACGATAAAGTTTATGTTTCAATTTGTGGTGATTCACCTTGTCTATTGCATTGTTGATGCAGATGTCTTATAAACATTTTTGTTCCTTTTTATGATGATACCCTTTCTCGCAGATAGCCAGTTATAGATCTGAAATTAGAGGGTGCCTATCATCTAAAGATAGAAGTGGAAAAATAAAACCATAGATGAAGCCCAGTAAAACACAATAAAGGTGGCAAGCAACCTTTAAGGCAGAGTTCTGTTTGATATGCATGGTGGATATCTGCACAATTCTGGTCTGGATATTTCTTTTCCTGAGATAAACATATACTTAGCGGTTTCAAACAGCTGTGGAAGTGCTTCACGTATCAAAATTATCTATAAATTTAGGTCAGTGGCAACTCACAAGTGCATATGTCTATTTTACTCATATGTAGCTAGAAGGTGGGACAGGCACAGCAACCGTTTTTACGGTAACTTGGTCCAAAATGAAGTGTCAAGTGCACTCTATCAGAGTATCGAGTTCAAAATGAGTACTTGATCTCAAATAAAGAGCCAAGTAACATAACATAGGTGTGGAATTTGTAGGAACTTCCTCTCGCGAACAATCACTTTGTTCACAATGAAAACCCAAGTTAAGCAAATGGGGCTTTTGTGACTGCAAGTTAAGCAATTCTGAGTTAAGCAAATGAAGGTGTCAAGTGTCATTACCTAAGGTTTTGTTAAGTACACTCTTTGTCAGAGTATGGTGGCAGCTGTCATATTTCCCAATTTATGATCACATGCTTTTTTTTGTACAAAATAAGGTGTCAAGTGTCAGTACTGAAGTTGAATCTTGGACCGCCAATGTGTGACACAGTGAAGAGTTTGGATGACCTTGAATAGTTCATGCTTATTTGCGTTATGAATTTTTTGGTTATTTATGCACTCTTCCGTCAAATACTTCTATAGTTCCATCTGACGAGAAGATTCAACTCGGACAACCAAATGCTATAGGTTACATGATGCATTCCTAAAAAATTTCTACTGTGTAATGTCAAATTTTTATTTGGAAAGAACCATTTGAAACTTTTTAAGTTTTTTTGTGTTAACATGGCATCTTTAACTTCAGGGAATGGAACTCGAGAAGAATGTGAGTTGCAATCGCTACATGGTGGTATTTCAGTATGGCTCTGCTGTCCTCTTCAATGTTGAGGATCATGAAGTTGATTCCTTTCTGAACATAGCTAAGAAGCATGCTTCTGGAGAGCCAAAAGAAAAAGAGATGAGGAAAGATGGTAATTTGAGAAAACCTATGGCTGTAGAATCTTAATGAATTAGCATGTGTTTACCATGATACATTAGCTGCTTATTAATTTATGGTCTATTTGTTATTTACATGCCGGAGTCTCTCAAAGTTTTCTCAGGTAGTTGTGTAATTTCTGTATGAAATGGCTTTAATGGAAATAGCCTGACACATCTATACTGATAAGAGTGTCTTGAAATTTGTATCTTCTTTGATTAATAGAAAGCAGGACTGTATGTGGATAGGCATGCCTTGAGTTACAGCTAGTTTTGCAACCAAACTAATTGGGCACATAGTCAGAAGTAGAAGTTTACTTACTTCGCCTCTTCCTATTATATTTGGCAAGCAGCCATTATCTTTATCTCTGTCTTCCATGCCCCAAGCTCTATCCTTATTTCCCAGAGTACATTAGAATGTGCATATGTTGTGAACTTCAGACCGCTACTTTGTGGCCTCAAGTTAATCTAATTAAATGGTGTTCTGCTCCCAATTGATGGTTACACTTCCATTTGAGAGATACCGTTGGGTTCTCATTATCATAGATTTAACAAATAGTTCTCTTGCATGCAACTCTGAGTAAAATACTTTTTCCTTTCTGATTTGCAAATATACATTCTGGTTGCCTCTTCTGTATTCTGTCTTTCAGCTCATATGCCTCTATGTGAACAGATTATACAATAAAGGAGGATCCTGCACTTGTTGAGGATATGCAGGGTGGTGCTGACTATATAGTTCTTAAAAATCTTGATACTGATGGTATTCGCATTATTGGAAGTGTGCTTGGCCAAAGTATTGCTTTAGACTATTTTGTATCTCAGGTAATTTGCTTTTATCATGCCTTATCTAAGGACACTGACAAAGTAGTCATTTTAAATGTTGAACCCCCCAAAAAAAAAGGAAGAAGAAAGAAAAAAGGCAACAAATGAAATATTGGCCGTAGTCTTACGTGGTCACATATGTTAATGTGGTACTACTGTGATACTGGTGCATCAGAAGTAACTCCCTGGAGTGTGAAGAAATTTGCATTCAGAGTTATATTTTTCTTTTGCATGTTCCAGGTTGACGAATTGGTTGAAGAATTCGCAGCTATAAATCGTGAAATGCAGGAGACTGGAAAATTTAAAATGCATAGAAAGAAGCTCTTTCAACTTGTTGGCAGAGCAAATTCAAATCTTGCTGATATCATCCTTAGAGTTGGTCTTTTTGACAGGTATAAAACCTTGACTTCACAGTTACCGTAGCTTTGCATAACTCGTGGGAACTGTCTATGGACTTCCTCTACTTCCTTTTTATGTAGTCAACCATTTTTAAATCTAGAAATCATGGAACCAGTCTCTGTAATTTTGCAATCTAGAGATAAAACTGCTACATCGGAACCCCCCACAACAAAAAAAGAAAGAAAGAAAACACCTTGCATAGCAGCGGGATTTTCAGGGTATGGATTTGGATTTGGATGGAGCTCTGACAGGACATGAATATTTGCAACTTGCGGTCTATTTTCCAAGTTTCCATGGCTATACCTACACTGACCAAGTAATGGGGACATTGAGTCAAAACTATCTTCATAAATGAAGAGACAACTCAGGGTGAATGTCAATTGGATTCAGCCAGGCTCAGATGTAGGAAGTTGAGTAGATAAGGGATTTTTTTTTGGGGGCGGGGGCAGGGGGTGTCTGTGGCTCAAATCATGAACTATTTTTTGTGACAATTTTCAAGTGGAATTAGGAATGAGGGGAACATATTTTATTTTGGTGCTGAAAGCATGTGAAGACGCTGGGAAGTAGAAAATGGTTACCATAAATAGCATACAGCCACCTTTAGCAATAATAAATAGATAAATAGCATACTGGAAAAAATATTGTAGATTCTCAAAAAAAAAATAAAAAAATTTGCTGGTGCTCCTTGTGTTCATCCTGGCATCCTGGTTGGCATGAATTTGATTTCATGTTGGGACTGAGCATATTTGTTTCCTCCTGATATGGATCAGGTCAGAGATTGCTTGGAGGGAGGCAAAATATGCAGAAATAAATGAGTATCTCCGGGAAGAGTATGAGGTCGCTCAACGCTTTGGGAATCTTGATATCAAGCTGAAATTTGTCGAGGTATGGTGTCTATTTCAACTCACGTTCTATTTTGTTCGAAATCTTCTGTATATGTCGATAATAAAGAATCTCCAATATCAAACTGTAAATTATGATTGCAGCACAACATCCATTTCCTGCAAGAAGTCCTGCAGAATAGGAAATCAGATCTCTTGGAGTGGTGCATCATCATCTTGTTGAGTATGGAGAACGTAATTTCAGTATATGAAATCATCCGTGACTCAACGGCAGGATCCGTGTAGCCCCACATTTAAGTCCATTCAATTCATTTTTCAACATTTATCAAATCAAATAGTCACATTTTTGCCTCGATGTCTTTGCCTCTCGTCGAGACTAGGAGTGAAGGAGTAGTACCTTGCTTTCTCACTGGGTGGCGGCAATGATCATTTGTTCTTGCGGTTCATTTCAGACAAGCTCTCACAGTTTTGATGCGTACTATCATGAATATGAACCTTAACAATGTTAATTTTTTCTGTAAAGGCTGATTCGTTGTTAGGACACATGCAACATAGAAACGGAATAGGTGTTTATAACTTTGCCCTAAGGGCAATGTTTCCGGAGCATCCAGGTTATCTATACACATGTTTTGGCAATAATACAGTGAGACACTCTATGTTCAACCATAAATTAAGGCAGGAAGCTGCTGCTTTTCTACTGGGATCGGATGCGTTGTTTACTTATTGATTTTTCGACAAGCTCATCATAAGCATTTGCATTTAGACTAAAGTATGCCCTCATAGTTAACATGGCAGCATTACTATGGAGGTCAGGTAAGCCTAGAGTTGCAATATGGCAACATTGTGACCCGGTAACCTTTCAATTTGCTTGTGTAGTCTAATAATGTATCGATAATGTCATAGATTTCTAATCTAGCTTTTGAAGCACAAAAGCTCATCCCATAACCAAACAAAGGTTCAACTTACATAAATCATTTTGCCCTCGATTTTCCAGGGTATATGACAAAAAAGAATAGGAAATTATAAGACCGAAAGAATAACCAGTTTGCTACTGCCATAGACCATCTTTAACACCCCTACCCTAAAGCTCAAAATTCATCAACCCTGCGAGCACCATGAGGCGTATCGTAAGCAACTTTAGGCCGGGATTTCTTCACCCCTGCTGTGAACCATACTTTGTCAGATTTATACCCCTCCACAGCCACGCTTGTAACCTTGACCCATACAAGGACCTTGGTCTTCATCCCCTCGATGCCCATCAACTTTCCTCTCAGCAAAATCGCTTTCACTCGTGTTGCATATCTTAGAACCGAAGAGTCCTTGAAGCTCACCTCACATGGGTGGGGCAAGTAGACAATTAGCTTTGCTTTTGTCTCATCAAACTCATAGCATGTAATGTTATCGGGAAATAGGCCTCCTGGTAGGTTGTATTCCCTCAAAAGCTCGGGCAAACTTTTTGTGGGTTTTCCTGTAAAACGAGGCAATGCCATATTCATCAGATAAAGAAACATTCAATGATGACATATTGGATAGTTAGGATGTGTATATTACCCTTGAGCTTGTTGAATATCCACTTTGCCTTTTCCTCAACTACATTAGAAACAGCCTGCAAAAATACACACTTGAGTTAACAGCAGAGCAATTATAGGCATAGTCCTATATCCATGGCTATCATCTCAAGAACACAAAGTTCAATTATTCAGAGAACTATGGCCTACTCATGACCGTCAGTTAAGCAGTAGTGCAGAACAAGAGAGTTTACCGGTTGAGCTAACTGACACTAACCTCCAATTCCCAATGGGTACGATGAGAAAGTGTGTACTTGTCGCCAAATTAAATGCATGAATCTACCATACTAGGAAACCAGACATTTAATGTGGGGTGGTCTAGAATGGAAAAGAGGGCATGACTCAAGCTATAGACCCACAAAGAGACCCAACACAGAGTGACCCACTTGGTGAAATAAGCCAAGCCAATTCGAGCTGGACTGAACCAAGCGGGCGAACCCATTTCCTCATCCGTAGTTCACTGCTCAGATTTTATCAGTTGAGGTAATTGACATTTTTTTGGGGGGCATAAGTTGGTGGCCTGTAGCTTTCATATGACAGGAATTTGTGTGCAAATGCTGAAACAATAACACATTTTACCAAAAGAAAGATCTTTATCCCTTCAAGTGAAAATCACAACTTAAGCTTCAAAAAGGAAGGGGGAATTGATGTGAATCATCACTTTAAAGTGCTGAATTTGACACGGCAAAGCTGCATTTGAGTTCATTTCTCTTCCTAATTGAACAGCTAAGGCAACAGTTGAAAGAATCCAGTATGAGACTCCCCAAATAATCACTAAATTAGAACCCGCAAATGCAAAATGCAGCCCATGAGATGAGATTTGGGGTTAAATCCGCAGATCTTAATGGTGAAGAACAAAAGTAAACCACAATCAAAATGCCAAGAATTGTTATCGCAATAAAATTAAAGAATGTAGGAAAATAAAGAGAGACAGAACGAACAGAGATGTCTTGAGAGATGTCTTTGAGCTCCTCCTTGGCCTTCTTCGTAATCCACAGGCTTCCCGCGGCGGCCTTTATGCTGCCCACTTTGGTTAATGCTTTCTCCATCTTCTCCCTTCCTCAGCTCTCCTCACTCTCTCTCTCTTAATCTGGCACTCAAATGAAGTGAAGTGAGAGAAGTGGCAGTGGGCAGAGAGAGAAAGTGTGTGAAAGGGAAAAGAGAACTCAGAACTGAAGGAGGCTCAGTCTCAGCCTGCCTTTTATGTGTGTGTGTGTGTGTGTCTGAGAAGAGAGAGAGAGAGACAGAGAGAGAGGGATGAATGCGGACAAAGACAAACATCCAGCTGTGAGCCTGTGACACAGATTCCAGAACCGGCACATCTTTTTCTCATTTTCTCCCCTTCTTTTTCCTCTTCTCCATATCCCAGATGGTTGCAAATTCTAAACTTTTCTTAAGATTTGCTAATTTTTTTAATTTTCGGAAAATTAAACAGTGCAATAAGTAATCTGCAATTTTGAAATGCCACAAAATCTTTCAAAATTACAAAAATGAAGAACAATAATTTGATGAATGTTATTATACTTCACATAGTTAGCGTAGTATACTTAACGAAATACAGATGAACCCGACAGTGTAACCTTACCTTATGGATTTTGTAGTGATAAGTTTTCGTAAAATAGTCTCGTTGAAAATGAAGTGTACAAATTTATCGTCTAAATTAATCATGTGATGTGATTTAGCATTGAAGGATTGCAATTAAATGAACAATGTGGCTTGGCTTACTTTTCTCTCACTTGTCTTCAACTTTGCATCACCTTTAATTTCATCTTTTAGATCAGAAAATGGAGGACCTCCACCAAAAGCCGAAAAAGAAATGAGCCAAATGGGCCATGGATGGGGGACTTCCTTGAAAAGGATGGAAGCATGTTCATCATCAACCTTTGTATTTTTGTTTACTACCCATAGTGTTCACTATTATAAAATCGATAAGTTTTGGCTCGGAAACAATTTCGATCAAATTTAAACACGACTTTAAGTTTTTAATTTATAGACGGATTTATCTTATTCTTATCAAATACATATAATGAGAACAAATTTTAAAAAATTAACAAGTGTAATTTTCTCTTACAGATGTACACGCACAAAAAGAAAAAACTCTAAAGATTAAAATTGATGTATATATTCGTATATCGTAGGACAAATAACCCATTTGGATAAAAGTATATAGGGATTGAGACAAAAACTTCATTATAAACCAATGATGTCTGCATCATAGACCATTTCATTTCGACATGGTGGGCTCACCCTCTCATCAACATCAAAAGCTCTCTTTTTTTCTTTTTTTTTTTTGGGGGGTGGAGGGGCTTTGGGCTTTGAACACGCAAAAGAAAATGCATATGTGAACTGGACCATGCTTTGGGCCACTTTTATGAAATGCATGGTTCCCTGTTGAATCATACCCACTAAGTTGAATCGGTTCAGTAATTTCTAGTCATAATAGTCTGGAAAAATCAGCTACTGATAACAAACTACCCGCTATTTAAATTTAAAAACAACCACGAATGTCAAAATAACCTGATATAGCCTACAAGGTTGTGGTACTATACTCAAAATGGACATAAACGTAGCGTAACTTATGACCATCAGCTCCTGCATCTTAAGAGAGCACTTCCTTCACCAAATTATCATGAGAAATCCTCACCTTATCCTCCGAAAGCCCTTATAAAAAGAATGAACAAAAACGGTTGATTCCAGCCACGTCTTGCCAGGAACTTAACCGCACCATTTGGTGGTAATTTCACAAAGTCCATGACAAACTGGTGCTGACAAAAATAAGCATTGTAATTTCGTAAATGCTGATCTTTTATCAGTGTATAAAATTGTGTGTGTGTGTTGGGGGAGGGGGGTTCCAATATGTGTCTAGCCATTCTTGTTCATAAACCTCTTAGCCTTGAAATAGGCAGCAGTCAAGTAGTATCTCAATCTTTGAATATGAAGCCTCACATCTTGCCCTTTGAGATATATCCTGTCTAAGGCAGACCAGTTTCCCCTAATAATGGCTCCTGGGTTCCTCACAACCACATGCTCCAACCCATACTTGCCCACCAAGCTGCTTTCCTCTGCTCTGATCTTATACTCCAAATACTCAAGTCCCGCCCCCTTGGCCAAACTCTTGAAGTATGTGTCTGCCAGCCAGTCGTTGCCTAGGGGCACCACTTGGATCAGCACTGAGCCAGGCCGGAGGAAGAGGGAATGTGTTAGGCCCGCCCCATGCACCCCTATCATCGCATGGCTAGCATTGATTAGACGATATGCATCGCACAGGTACGTGAACTTTGTGGGCTTGAATTGGACCACCTCAAATCCCAGCTTCTCCGCGGCCTTTATGATGTCCCTTTGGTTTAACATGACTCGCCCTGCCTTGCCCCTCCTGCTGACAAGCACGAGCCTTGGCTTGCCTGGCCTGACAGGAGCCGGTGGGTGGGAGGGCGGACACTTGCCATAGGCTGCCTCCAGGAAGGCACGGAAATCAAGGAAGGATGGCTTCTGGCCGGGCAATAAGGTAGGGTCCATGGTCATTGGCCCGTGGGATATTAGCCCTACAGCCACCGAGGGAAGCAATGGGTGGTGGTCGTTTGATTGTCGAGGTTAAGCAGCGGGTGGCTAGTGACTCGCTTCAATAAGACCTCATACTTGGAGTACCACCAATTCGTAAAATTAGTGACAAGAAGCGTTACATCTTGGTCAGGGAAGAGGGTATTGATTGTTATGTATAACGGTATAATGCCATCGTTAAAATCATGGAAAAAATTGCCCGTGTAGCCACTGACACTGAACACCAAGGCAGGAGCCTCATGGTAGACATCGCAAGGCTTGTCGATCGAGGAGGTGCTGAGTGTGACTTCGCTTATCAGCGACATGGTCAAATTCTCCCACTTACGAGGGTAAGGACGAGTTTTTTCCACCCGAGGTTGCTCAGCTGAATTTTGAAGCCGCGAGGCCCTTGTGTAAAATGTCACTGATGATGGATCCAATATCGTAGGACGATTGAGGAAGCACCATTCATAAGTGTCGTGGGACCGATCGCATATGATCGGTCCGTTATGTATTGACTGAATCAATGCTTCTGGTATTCGCAGTTTATCTCCGCAGTCCCATGATTCCTTTCCTACACAACCCAAAAAAAAAAAAACAAAAAAAGTTAAGACTAGAAGAAGAAGATGAGTAAATGGTGGCGAAATTATGGATTTCCAGGATATGCAAATTTCTTAATCTTTGTTCTTTTCCTTTCTTTTCTACTTTTTTGGTCAAGATTGGTGGGAGGTAAGAGTCAAAACTCAGTCAGTATTTGAAACAGCAAACAAAGCTTTAAGAATTTATAACCTAAAAATATAAAACATGTTCATTGAATTATATCATATATAAATACAAAGGGAAATTATAAATAATTATTCTAAATATACATACAAAAATTACATCAATTCAACACTGACAGGATATGACCATATAATCATGAAATATAATTCGATATAGATATATATCGACTACCATTACCGTGAACAATACTACTTGCTGCAAGGTAGATGAAAGTATGAAACCCAACATGTTGCGAAATATGATTGATGTTACTTTTCCATAATTCCAAGCCCCGATTTTGATTAATCATGGTAACTTGACCATAAATACAGACAGTAAATTATACGGTAGTGGTAAAATGAGTGATGGAATGATTTACCTTGGGAAGTTGGTGAAGTAATCCTAGTGATGAGCATGAAGGAGATGAGGACCCCAAGGAGTAACATAAACATAAAGCATACTTTCTCTGGGCTGTGCCTTTGCTTCTTCATCATCGTCAACCGATGATTATTCTGCTATGCAGGGGAGAGAGAGAGGGAGAGATGGGGGAGAGAGAGAAGAAGAGGGGGATAGTGGGGGTGAGATTGGAGGGAGAAGACAGAAGAGAGGGGGGTGGTTCTCATTTGCAGAAATTTGTTTGTATAGTTGGACAAGTAACATACGCTCAAATAAAGATGGGATGATCTGGGAGGATCATTTTCCCATTTCGTATCTACTATTATTGAATTTATACCCTATTTCGGCTTGTTGCAATTAGGAAATTATACATCATTAAAAAAAAACGGAAATCATATATGTATGTACCCAGCTTTTTTCTCCTCCTAAGATATGCTTCATTTGGACTTTTGCTAGTGATTTCATATTTGTAGTTGAAGACTATTGGCTGTCCCGAGTCCCTATGTATTCAATCAAAGATTCATACTTCTTTGAAATGGAGCTGGTGAAAGTTTGGGTTCGGGTTGAAGTACGGTCGGATTTGTCAATCAACTTTTAGAATTCGGACGAAATATTTTGTTTGATATTCAATTTGTTTTAAGACGGACAAATCGGATTGACCTTAATTCGAGTCAAAATTGGTTTAGACAACAGAAATAGACAAAATCTTGTGTCCGAATTTAAACTTTGGACGAATAATTGATGTCCGTACCTAATATTTCGGTGTTGGACAAATTCGGGTATTTGGGTCGGATGAAATTTTACAAGTGCTAGTTTGAAATTAACAAAATGTATATAAAGGATAAAAAGTTCTTGTACAAGTTTGTACAAAAGTAAAATTTTACCGTAAGTATACAGTCAATCGAGACTCGATTCACAAGGACGGATTTGAATTTAGACCATTAGAACTAATTACTAACTCATTCAAACTATTTTGAAGGCAATAAAGATGCATACATGAATATATCGACTGATAACAACGATTGAATTTGTGGGCTGAATTCTAACTAATAAGGAGATTGCCACAACTAACTAGAAAGCAACAACGGAAAGGCAAAAGGAAACAGATCACCCAAGGGATTGCTATGAGAACTCATCATTGATGGGATTGGCGAACAAAATCTGATGGGGTGAGAGATTTGAAAGCAAAATCGAAAGAAATAATGCAAACCTCAACTTAAACTAATCCAGAAGTGTAAAATTTAAAGGTTACGTGACAGAAACTACCTAAACTAAACTAACCTACTCCCAATCCTAAAACTTAAGTTGTCGTTCAAAAGGATCTTTCGACCTATGTATTCTATAAATGCAGAACAGAATCTCTAGGGTCCAAGGGCGGCTGGCCCCGCTGCGTCAAAAGTACGGCCACATGGGCCACCCTTGTACTCAGCTTAGCTACGGTGGACTACATGGTTCATGTTGGCTGAGCTACATGGCTCGTGTCTGCCAACACGGGTAGACCGTGTGGTCCATGTAGCTCGTCTGGCGTGGCTTGCAGGGGCTATAAAGCTGATAGCAGCAAAATGAGCATGTAAAAATGTACATGTCCTCTGTTTCTCTTTTTGTAACTTATAGACACAGACATCTGCAATATCTTAAAAGAGACTAAATTCGAATCCAAACTTATGATTCAGTAAATAATAATCATGCCTCAACAATTTAGCAACGCCAATTATATAAATTCACAAAAATCATTATGTAGCTGTTCGCAAACTACCCAGTGCCCACCAAAAACCAAGGGGTTTCTTGAACTCAGATCTTACTGGCTTATCCTTCAAAAACTCCTATAGTGAGGTCGTTAGTCGTTACAGACATTTACATATGATGCCTGTTGGATCGTAAGTTAAATCTCGAGTTTAGACTTCAGATTGACGCATTGATGCGGAGGATGAGCATATGAGAAATTATATCAGGTACTCAAAATTTAGCTCATCCTGGCAAATATGCTACAAAATCTTCTCAAACAGGGGTTAGCCAACACCATAAGTGTAACTGAACACCAGCGGCCTGATAAATTTCTTGATCTTAGGCCGGCGTCGAACATGCAAACCTTGACTCTCCATCAATTTCTTTGCCTTAGAATAAGCATGCTTCAAATATCCCTTGAATCTTGCTATGTCTAGCTTCACATCCTGGCTTCTCAAGTAAATACTATGTAATGCCGACCAATTTCGACTTGCAATAGAGTTAGGATCTCTTACCAAGACGTGATTTTTCCCGTATTTGTCGGACAAAGTACTCTCCTTAGGCTCAATTTTGTACTCCATGTATTCCAATTTCATCCCTTTAGCTAGGTTCTGAAAGTAGGTCCGGGCAAGCCAGTCACCCCTAGTGGTACTATTTGGATGAATGCTGCACCTGGACGGAGGAAGAGGGAGTGTGTGAGTGCGGCTCCATGGACGCCCATCAAGGCGTGGCTACCATTGATCAAACGGTACACGTCGCATAGGTAAGTGTAGGCGGATGGCTCAAACACCACCACTTCGAACCCCTCCTCTTGAGCAGCCTTTATCACACTGTCTTGATTCAGTATCACTCTTCCAACCGGTCCAACTCGGCTGACCAGCACAAGCCTCGGCCTGCCCTTGATCTTGGGTGCTGGCCACACAAGGCACTTCCTATACGCTTCTTCTAAGGAGGCTCGGAAATCAAGGAAGGACTTCTTATGGGGTATCAGAGCTGGGTTTATGGTCATAGGCCCATGAGATATGAGGCCCACGGCAGCAGATGTGAAGCAATGTGTATCTGTCTGGTTGTCGAGATTGATGACTTGGTGCTTGGAAAATTGAGGAAGCATCGCCTCATATTTTCCAAACCACCATTCACTATAGTCGGTTATAACAAGGGTAACATCTTGGTCGGGAAAGAGGGTGTTTAGGGTAATGAAAAGCGGGACAAACCCATCATTGAAATCATGAAAGAAATTCCCCGTGAACCCACCGATGCTAAACACTAGAGCTGGGCTGTCATGGTTGATTGTACAAGGGAGAGGTAATGATTCTGTGGTCAGTGTGATCTCGCGAATATCCAACATTGTTTCATTGTCCAGTTTGCGAGGGTAAGGACGCAGTTTCTCAACCAGAGGTGGCTCCATAGAGGGGCTTGGTGATCTTACAAAGAATTTAGCTGTTTTAGGCTCTAAGATGGCTGGACTTTTGAGATGACACCAATCATACAGCTGATGGGATCGATCACAAATTATGGTTGGTTTAGTAGGTTTCGGATAGATGGACAAATGGCGGGTTTGTGAAGGTGAGATTCTCATTTCCGAGATACTAGACTTCGGTTGGTTATTTGTTGGCAACCATGAGATTGCTGATGATGAACTCCTCATCAGCTTGGTTGGTCTCCATGTTTTGTGCTCTGTAGACAAAACAAAGAAATGAATATAATCAAAGTCAGGCCAAAGCTTGACAACTGGTAAACTTTTTCTACACAGGGAGGATCACTTTTACTCAAATTCTTCTGTGAAATAGTTGATGCAATTAATTGCCTAATACGATCAACTAACAGTTAACCGAATTAGTCTATGACCCTTAGATTCTGAACAGGGCATTGGTCTATGACTCCTCAACTCGATCCCATCACAAATGGTGAATTTTGGGTCATTAGTTTCACTTATATAGCTAAAAAGTTCGATTTTTTTATTAAACCGTCAAAAGCTATGGACTAACAGTAGTACAATAAGTAGTCGAGGTTTTTTTTTTTTTTTTTAATGGATGCACAAAGAATATTGTGAAAAGAGTTGTTGACTAGGTGAAGAAAATGACTCTTGACTTAGAAAGGCAGAGAGAAAGCATAATAGCTAACTGACCCTTCTGAAAATTAAAATTAACAGAAAAGTATAATAATTACCAGACAATTAAAAATAATGCCGACTTAATGATCTTCTTGGATCCATGCAACAGATTCTCGCCGGAGAACAAGTTTCAATAAATTTCTCTCTTTTTTTCGATTTCTTTAAACATGAAACAATTTAAGGAATTAAGTATAAAATGTTTCAGATAAACATGCTTAAAGGGTTTTCTTTTTAAAAACTTTATTGCTATTAACAAAAACTATATTATACTCGATCGTAATATTTTCCATCTAATTGCTCTTGTATCTATTTATTTTATATCTAGAATGATTGTTTTCTTTGTAATAAATATAGGTGTCAACCTAATTAGGGAAAAAGTCTCTCAAAAGTTAGAGAAAATTACAAGACAAATATTAAAAGTGTAAAATAAAGGCTGGTCTCATGCAATTTATTTTTAGGGACTAATGAGAACTCTTGTATAAAAGTTGCAAAACACATAATTATTCCTCTCCACCCCAAAAACAAATTAAAAGAAGAAACAATGGAAGATTTATATAGATTGATTGCCTTATGCCTAATTGGGATATTTTGATCTGAAATAAATAAGAATTCCAGGGGTCGGAAGAGAAGTGCAGAAACAGAGGGTGAGCTCTGGAGAAGATAGCAGTCAGATGAATCAACCAAAGTAAGTAATATAATTTTTTATAAAAAAAGAATGAATTGTTTGAATTTGGGTTAGGAGGATTATATGAGATCATAATCTGGCTTTGCAAACCGAACAGAGGATTGAATTGGGGTTAATGGATGATTGAAAAATTCATCTTAGACAAAGAAATTAAAGCACAGTGCGTACCTTGAGGGATAGAATTAGGACAAGTCTTGAAAAGGAGCAAGTAACAGAGTTGGAAAGCCAAGAAGAAGATGACGAGCCTCCATATTTTATCTCTCTTGCCCTTTTTCTTCATTGCTACCTGTACAGAGCGAGAGAGAATCTGGGCACTGGTATTACAGGATGGAGATTGGAGAAGAAGCTTCAGTGATGGTCAAATTTGTTATTAGTTTAGAGAATGAAAAGAGTATGAATGAATTCAAGTTGAAGAAGAAGAGAAAACAAGTAGACACAGTAGGAAGCGTTTCTTTGCCGGCACGCGGTGAGGGCCAATGATAATGCAAACGAGACGAAGCGAGAGAGAGAGAGCGAGTGGGGTGTGGCTGGGATTGCAACTTTTGAGCCCTGTTGGTGGGAGGATTTTTTTAATTTTCTCCGGTCATTAATGGTGGGAGGATTTTAATTTCCTTTTCCGTTATTCAACTTTCATTACTCCTAGTTTTTATTTCGACCTTTAATCCAGTAATTTATGTACTATCATAAATATTTAAATTGCGGAAGGGTAATACGACATTTAGGGTAACTTTATTTTAGTATTTAGAATTAGAATATGTTTAAAATAATTATTATAATTATTGTAGTTGAAATGATTTTAAATGATTAATTATTATATTTATTATAAACTGAAATGAGTTAAAATAATTAACTGTTGTAAAAACATGTTCGATATTATATATAGAACGCACAGGAGAAACAAATATAAATATAAATAAATTTTATTTTTCATGTAATTTTGAATAACCCTAATACAAAAAAAAAAAGTAAGATGAGTTTGAGATTTAATTTTTCTTGAAAGGGATTAATAAAATAAAAATAGAAAGAGGAAAGTGAGGTAGACTTGAAACAGAAGAGTTGACAAAGAAATGAAAATGGGGGGCATGTGACGGAGGAGCTCTAACATTTATTTATGCCTTTGCTTGCGCCTCCCTGCTTTTTGTATCGCTTTCCACTTGGCCTCTCTTTCTCTATCTGGAATCTCCATCATTCCCTCTTCATTTGTCCCCATGCCCTCTCTTTCTGACACTTGCCCCCTCCTCACATCAATACATCCCTACTACATTCTTCTTTATTTTTTTTAAATAATATAATTTAATAATTAAACGATAATACATACTGTACTGATTTTTAATTATCAGTTTACATATTTATAAATATGATGTCAAATTCTTTATGAAGAAGAAATATCTAATTCAAATTTCAGGAATTTCAATCTTAATTACTACTACGTATTTGCCTTCACAATTAAATTAATATAAGAAAAAAATAGTGGGTATTATTAGATTAATTTTGTTAAAAAAATGAGGGGGTTTAAATGAGTATCCACCGACAAAGGACGGAAGGAAAATGGTTAATGAGATCGTACCCACCACACTTCCCCGTGCACCAATAAAATTATGAAACTGGCTATGGCCAGAATTAATGCATCTTTACTCCTAATTACTTGTATCTTAATGAGGCTATATATACTCCTCACTCCTATTAATTACTAATACAATCAATTAGTGGGTAATTTGGTTGATTTGGAACTTAATTCTCAATGTAATAAACCTTCAGGGAAATAGTGGCAGAGAAAAAACACAACAATTCTACCGTGCTCTCTCATTCATTCTGTTCAAGCTCTCCATCCTATTTTGTATGTTATTTCGATTTTTATGATAGAATTTTTCAGAAACTTTAGGTTTGATTTCATTCTAAACTATAAATAATTGTTACAATTAGTCCGTACATATCTCAAAATTGAAAATACACATGTCAATAATATACAACTACAAATTTAATTTATGGTCACATATATGACCAACTATTCCTAACTAAATGTATTTTTAGATAATATTTTTAAACAACAAAATCACCCGCATAGAAATTCTAAAATTCTCGTTTGTTTCCAAGATAGCCGCAATCGCTCCACATCTAGTTGCACACCATTACATTAGACATCTTTTTTGATTCTTCAAAGGTAATGTGATTACAACAAAATAGTAACCACGGTAACCATTGTAATTTTTATAATGAACCGTGCATGTGTTATAATCCAATCTTAATCATTAATTAATTTTGAATTAATTAAAATTTTATTTTTATAGATTTAAATAAAATTAATAACTAAATATAAAATTATTTTCTCTGGGTGTTGTTTGGCTCAATGTATAGTAATCATTCATTCAACCAAAAATTACAATGTCTGAGAAGCTATGTCGTGACCGATGATTTCCATTGTTTCCGGCGAGAAGCTATGACTCTTTCTCTCTCTCTCTCTCTCTCTCTCTCTCTCTCTCTCTCTCTCTCTCTCTCTCACACACACACACACACACACACACACACACACACACACACTCGCGCGCTTGATAGAAAATCTACAACAAAAGCCAGGGCAGGACTTAAAACGGAAAAAAATGGAAGGAGATATGGATGCTTAGCATTTCGCCGGAAAATTAATAGACCTGCGGTGGAAAAATATTAAAAGATTCAAACACAAATTGAGCCAAATCAATATCGTTCTATTTATTTCCGAAAAGAGCGGATGTTGCTGGAAAAAATGGAGGTCGGGAGGGGATGGTAATCGACGGTAATAGCATTAAAAAGGGGAAGGGGGAAAGAATGGCAACGTATTATTAATAAAAAGATATTTTTGTCACTGCCGGGAAATGAAGCCATGGTTCTGCAACAATGGTGCTGACTGGCGTAATGTTGATGGGTGTTGGTAACTTGACGAACTACAAAAGGGGAGTTGTGAGGGTTTTTTTAAGAGGAAGAAGTTTGATATCAAAACATCAATTAAAAAATTAATTTTCTCTTTTTATTAAAACATTATAAATTAATAAAAATTAAATTTTAATCAAATTTTAAATTGTATAATTTAATAGATGAGATTGAATCATGACACATGTACGTATATAATTGCAGGAGTTATCATGGTAATCAAATTACTAGCAACCACTATACCTGCACTCTTTTAAAAATCTCTTTTGATGAAAAATTAAAATAAAAAATTAAGAGTCTCGAGTGTCGAATATTGATGTAGGTTTCGCACACTATCCTTGTCTATCCATCAATATCATAGATCTTCTATAAGCCGTCTCCAAGTACCCCTAAACCTAATCAAATCCAACGTAACATTTTGTTGCTTCAAATATATCATCTTTACAAATGGCCACCTCTTCTCTTGCATCCTAATTGAATCTGTAAATATTGGGTTACTTTTGTTGTACTTCTGAATCAAACTACTCTCCTCAACTCCAACCTTATATTCCACATAATCTAACCCTATCTCCCTAGCGGCCTTCCCATAACACAACTCTGATACCGAATCCAACCCGATGGGTACCGCTTGAATCAGGACCGTACCCGGCCGTAGGAACAACAAATGGGTCATGGCTGCCCCATGAACCCCTACCACTACATGACTCCGTTCCAACAATCCGAATGATTCGGGTATTGGGGTATTGACTTTGGGCTCAAAAACAGCCACGTCAAAGCCCATATCCTCCGCCATGGCACGGACTTGATCCTGGTTCAAGAGGACCCGACCCACATGACCCTTCCGGACAAGCAACACCAATCTGGGCCGGGGCGTTGGTTCTTGATGGGTGGGCAGGTGGGCTTGACTGTAGACCTTGGCGAGTAGACTATGGAAATGGGCTAGTCTTAGTGGGACGGGCATTAACTTTGGGTTAATAGTCAAGAACCCATGATAATAAAGGCCCACAACAACAGAAGTAAAACAATGAGTATTAGTATCTTTATCAAGGTCCACAATTGGGTGGTTGCTAAACTCACCAAGGAGGTGAGAGTACCTTGTGGCCCAAGAATCCTTCAACTTCCCAATCACGAGGACCACATCTTGTGCAGACAACGACATCGATCGGACGGTGATAAAGAGGGGGATGAACCCTTCGTTGAAATCATGGAAGAAGTGGCCTATGTACCCTCCCGCACTGAACACAAGGGCAGTAGCATTATGCACCACGTCGCATTTCTTTGGGCCTATTGGGTCAGACCTCATCGTCACCTCTTTAGTCAGGGCCATAACCGGAGGCTCCCATTTTCGAGGGTGGGGCCTGATCTTCTCCATAAAATTTTTAGGCCTGGTCGGCCCAATAGCGTATAAAGTGGATTCTGTAGAGTCCAGAACAGTGGGGCCGTTGATAACGCAGATGTCGTACTCACGGTGAGACCGGTCGCAGCTGATCTCTGTCTCCACTGGAGTTTGTTGTTGGTGGTCATTGTCTGCAATCAAGAACCATTATAATGAATGAATACAAACAATCCAAATCTACCGTGAGGAGTCGGCAATTAGGTTCGATTCCCCGATCAGATCTAGTAAATAGAGGGTTACCTTGAGGAGTTGTTGCCAAGGAGTAATGCCAGCGTTGGAGAGAGACAAAGGTGAAGAGGATGAGAGAGAAGGGCAGGAACAAGAAGAAGAACAAGACAAGCATAACGTAATTGTTCGAGGTCGCTGCTTTCTTCCTCTTCATTTTGGTTGCCATCAATTAGCAACATCATCCACTAACTTCATTTTTAAGACTCATAAATAGGATCAAGAATAATAAATTGAAGGAAGTTTCTCTATTTCATCTAATTTATTCCGACTCTTTAATTCTTTATAACTTCCTTTCAGTTTCTTCCGATACAAAACCAGTTTAAAAGTTTCTAATCAAATAAAATAAACTATCCGATTGATAAGCGAATCGATTGATAAGAAGCCAATAAATGTATAGTAACCAAATTGATGTATAAGTTTTGCGCTATCCTACTCGACGCATAAATCTCCTAGCTTGCCTATATGCTACCCTCAAATATGCCCCAAACCTTGTCAAATCAACGGTAACATTTTGATCCTTCAAATATACCTTCTTCAAAAGTGTCCATCCCTTTTTCTGAATTGCCATTGGATTTTTAAGTATTGGGTCATAAATGTTGTACTTTTCAGCCAAACTACTCTCTTCGGGTTTCACTTTGTATTCCAAGTACTTCAAACCCATTTCCTTAGCAGGATTCCCATGACACAACTTGGCAATTGAATCCGTCCCAATGGGCACCACTTGTATGAAAATCGAGCCAGGTTGAAGAAACAAGAGGTGTGTCATGGCGGCTCCATGAACCCCTACCATTACATGACTTCGGCTCATTAGCCTATAAGATTCTCTCAACGACGTGTTGGGTCTGGGTTCGAACAAGGTCACATGAAAGCCTAGTTCCTCTGCCATGGTTTTCACTTCGGCTTGGTTCAACAAGACCCTGCCCACAGCACCCGTTCGAACCACCAAAACCAATTTGGGTCGGCCCACTGATTTCGGTGCCACGGGAGGTGGCCTTGACCGTAGGCCTTGTCAAGGAAAGCATGGAAATGGGCTAATGTAGTTGAGTTGGGCATCAACTTTGGGTCAATTGTCATGAACCCATGTGAGACTAGGCCGATAGTGGCGGACCTAAAACAATGTAAACCGGTGTCATTCTCAAGGGTCACAATTGGGTGCTTGCTAAACGCACCAAGGAGATTAGCATACTTCCCGATCCACCAATCACGGCCCTCGGATATCACGAGGACTACATCTTGATCAGCCAACAACATCGATCGGAGGGTGATGAAGAGGGGAGAAACCCATCATTGAACTCATGGAAGAAGTTGCCGGTGTACCCTCCCGCACTGAATACAAGGGCCCGAGCATCATGAACAACGTTGCACGCTATTGGGCCTAGTGGGCCGGGCTTTAAGGTGATCTCCTTGATTTTTGACATGGTGAAGTTCTCCCACTTGCGAGGATAGGGCCTGATTTTCTCAACGAAACGCTTGGGCCGGGTCGGCCCGATAGCGTAGAAGGTGGAGGTGGCGGGGTTCAAGACAGTTGGGCCGTTGATGGAGCAGGTATCGAAGTGATAGTGGGACCGGTCGCAGGTGATCTTTGACTTGCCACGTGGTCTCGAACTTTGTGGGTCCCATCGAATCGCCGGCTTGTGTTTTACAGGGCCACCATCTGCAGGGTATTTTAAAGAATATTGATTAATTTTTCCAAAAGAAACACGTGTGAAAGAGAATCCTCGATTCAAAAAACATATCTTTTGCTAGCATAAACATGTTATAGATTTTCATTAATGCGAAATTATACCTTATGCATAGTAAATTGTAATATATATTAACGTGATAATAATTTAAGAAAAAATGCACATTTTATGAAAAAAAAAATATGTATTTGAATTAGAGTAGAGGGGATTAGTCACTAACATGCCATTAATTTGAAGTAATTCTAGATATAGTCGTTGATTAGTGTGTACCCAGAAAACAATTTGTAAGTAGCAATTTATTGAAAAGAGAATTAGTGGGGCTTAATCCTATTCCTAGGTAAATTAGGAAGGCAGTTTTAGAAAAAAACCAATTAGCGAGGCAAGATCCACGAGATACTCAAAATATTGGAACCCAATCACTAGAGATCACGCTACTTAACTTGCAATTAAAGCATTTGTTTTATTAAAATATCATTATGGGCTCGTTTCAATTAAAGCATTTAAAATTAGTGGTGTGAAAATACGCATTAAGGTTATTTTTTAGTTAAAGACACAATTACCATTTTGAAGGATGTTTAGAATAGTTGGAGTCATTATAATGAGATCAATAAGGTCGATGGTTTTTTCTTTTTATATAATAGAAAGGTCCACATATATGATATATTATTTATTTAAACATCTCGCTTATATGGGGAGGGAAGTGAATGATTTTTTTAATGATAGTTATCCATAAAATTATTTGTTTTCATATTTGGAGATGAGTTTACCTTCAATTAAATCATAATGCAATTATACATTAATGCATAATAAATTACTAATCACCTGGACTTAATACTCCCTTGCTATAGTATTTATATACTAATTAAATACTTGTATACATTTAAGGGTAATATATATTATTAATTTATCCAACAATGTCTTCTTACATATATATATTTTGAAATCACATTTTCAATTAAAAATTCTAAATAATTCGCAAAAATGAATAGTTTTCCTCTTTTTCCCAAAAAAAAATTGAATCGCAAACCCCCAATAAAACTATACAATCCCCAGTCCCCAACCGCCACCCCACAAAAATAAAAATAAAAGTCATGGAGGCGTAAGGTGCAGAGGGGGATTAGGGCAACCCTCCTCCTCCCATCTCTATCTCCATCTCCATCTCCGTCTCCATCTCTACTAATTCTTATTTTAAAAAACGAAGGAAAAAGTAGTGGGCAGAAGCAGTACCTTGATATACTGTGAAGGAAGAAGGCACAGGTAGCGTAGATAGGGGGAAGGGAGATTCACACGTCGGAAAAGAGAGCCGAAAACCAGCAGAGAGAATGACAAGAACAGCATCACCGTTACGTGAGCTTTCACCATCGCCGATCCCTTCTTCAACGACATCGTCTGATTACCCTTTGCTGCATCACCCTCGTCTATCGCCATTCTCGGACCAGAGAGACGGAGAGAGAGAGAGAGGGACTATAACGCTGGTGTGCTGATTTAATTTTTTCCAGGTCAAATCCCCAGTCCATTCCTTTTTGCCTTGATCTTATATATTTTTGAGATGATTTTATTTATTACATTGCCTGTTAAAAAAAATGCAGTTTGCCGGACCGCCCATTTAATTTTGATAGGGAGGCCCGCTGGAATGTGATCAATGAGCCCACTTCAGTTTATTGGGCTGCGTTCCTTTTAAACTGCTAAATTGAAGAGGGGGAAAAGTAGGGAATGAATGCCAAAATTGATACATTAAACTAAATTTAACAAAGAAAACAAAAAAATAAAATAAAAAATTGAGGTTTAAAGCCTAATAGTAATAATTAGCTTCATTTTACATACTGAAAAAAAACTAATACATTAAACAAAATTATTGTATATCTGATAATTATTTAATTCTATAGCTCGTAATAATTAACAATTAATCATAATACATAGTATGAGCTTGGAGCATATAAAAGGAACGGGCTGTGACCCATTCTGTTCCATTATTCTCATATGAAGAATTTGCAGGTAGGAATATATGACGTGGGAAAAAAAGAAAAAGAAAAAGAGGGTGTTTAATGTGGGGGCGTGCAGGGTAGGACCAGTGGATATGGGGACACGTGGAAAGGAGGAGAAGAATGACTGACAAGACAAGAAACAAGTAAGTTGGGAGGTCACTTCACGTCACTAGATCGGGTCGGGTGGATCGGGTTGTTTCTGTTAATCTTGTGGAAATTCATGTGACATCTGGTGACGCAAGAGTGAGTGAGGCCCCTCATGATTTGGCAGATCCATCGATCATCCACCCCATGGGATTAGGAGTGAGAAAGCCGTGTATTGACTTGACTCGTCGTGAGAGAGAGACCCTGCCCTTCCGAGATTTCCATGTACGGACGGTGCCCTCAGTAGACTAGATTCGCATTCATTTTACCATTTTGCCCTTTCCCCTTATATTTTATTTTTTTCTATTATCCCATATTACAGCCTAATTACAAAAGTTAGTAATCCAATCTTTATAGTTTGTTGCATACATTTAATGACTAGTCGATTCTAAACTTTTAATTATTTTTAGTTGTGAGGTAAAATTAAGAAAATATAAAATTTATGACAATATTTATATTATAGATCAATTATCCCATAATTTTATTATAAATAAAAAAGTCAATAAAAAATAATTAATAAAAAAATTAACAAACTAGTCATTAAAATGTTATTTAAATTATAAAATGAAAAATATTGTATATAAATTAGGTCAATATTTCATTCTTATTTTTATCTTTTTTAATAATAAAATAACAGGTAATTACACTCAATAGCTTGTTACATTACAACTTATTTTGATGTACTAATAGGCTCTTTGCAGACATAAGCAAATTAATTGAAAATAAGATATTTAATATTATTAATTATTTCTATATTTGAAACTCGTGAAAACCCTTTTTTCTTTCTTAATATACATTATTTAATTAACCTTGATTAATAAAATTTAAATTATTTATGCATATTTTGAGATTGATGAGAGAGAGAGTATATTATGTATGGGGAAAGGAGTAGAAGCAGCAAGGATTATAGAATCAAGACATGTTAATTATGGATAGACATGGAGTTTTGAAAAATCTCATCTGCATTTTTCCATGAAATTGAAATCTAAATGTTATGCGGGCTCCACCTCCACGTGTCTCCGAGTTTGGTGTGTCAAAAGGGGAAAAAATCAACAATCATTAATATTTTAGTTTAATTTATCTCTCTTAACCTTTCATTTGGCTTTTGATCAGCGTATCTAATAATATCATTAGTAAACATATAAAGCTGATTGTCATGCCCCCCCACAACAATCAAACCTCTATTTTTCTCTACTTTTCTTCCCCCACCCCCCTTCCTCTCTCTCATGAAAAATAATATTTCACTTACCTATACAGATCGGCTCAAGTAAGCTGTCAAGTATCGAGTGAGTATTGTCATAGAGACAAACACTTCATATTTTCATTACCTTTATCGGGGTTCGATCCTGGGCTTTAAGTTTGGATTTGATATCCCTTATCCCATCGACTTTAAGCCTAATTGAAATTACCCCTAAAATAGAGGTCCAGTTGAGTAACCTACATTTACCATTGGAAAAAAAAAGTAAACTATTAAAAAATATTTAATGATAAAACTCTACTTATTATAAGACAATAATAACCCGACTCCCATATAAAACAGAGAATTAAAAACCAAAAGAAAGATAACTTCAAATTGATGGTTGGGGGAGAAAGATGTAGGTTGGAACTGGAAATAGAAAAGCCCAAATATGAACCCATTGGGAATTATCCCAATATCTGGCCCAACTTCAATGATAAGGTACATTGCTGAATAGAAGTGGTCCCAACTCCTAGACCATCCCCAAATAATTAATTGTCTTCTTTACCCTTTTTAGATGTTTGAAATAAATAAATAGATGCCCTTTTTTTCCCCATTTTAATCCCTCCAGAATATGCCTAATATATGAATAGATACCTGAAAATAAATATAGTGGATGTTATTCTAACATCATTGTTTCGAAATTCCTATAAGTTTACAGTATTTTTATACAATGTCAAATACACCGATAACGACAATGTACGTTTATAAGCAAGATTCTTTTTTTTTTGTTGAAAAAAAAATTCATGTCTTTCTGTCCCGTATTTTCTTCTTTATGACTTGTAAAAACTACCTCCACTTCTGCTAAAAGAGTTGGATTCTTTTTTTCATATTATGTCATATTATCAGGTGGATAGATCCGAGAGGTAAATTAGGAGAAAAGAAGAAGGAAACTGAGTGGGTCAGCTTTGGTAGCTATTTGCTCACACACGCAATGACTAAACTTGTGCATCTAATTCTAAGTCTTCCTCCACACCACATATATAAATTTAATCTTCAGTGCCTCTTCAATCTGTTTTTTTTTTTTTTTTTTGGGGGGGTCCTTAACTTTTGTCTCTCCTGTAATTATGGTTGATTTTTGGGTTATTAGATTGCCATAATTACCAACATTTTAAAAAGCATTGTCTTTTGCTGGTAACAAATAAAAACTATTTCTGATATATTAATTCCATTCCAATTATTTTGTCTCATGTCTGTATTTATAATTAATTAATTATTATTATTTATGAAACCATAATGATCTCGATTTCAATAAAAATTTATATGTATATGAAAATTATCATCTACTGTTATTTTTATTCATTTTTCCCCTTGAAAACAAGAGTGGTTTAAAAGAAAAACGCTTTGACCAAATTAAAAGAAAATAATTTATAGTGGAAAATTTGTCAAAGAGGACGGTCCTTGAAAGTTGCAATAAATATATCCTAAGTCAGAATTAACGTGAACTTCTATTTGTTATGTTGGTGTTATGTTTCCCCGCTTCTCGTGATCAAATTGGAGATAAAATTACTAAATGATTGTCATTGGTTAGACAACTAATACCTTCAGTTTTTATTTTTAATTTTTCCTAAATAAAGGTGAAAATGTTGATTTTATGTCATGTCAACCGTGGAAAGTGCTCGACACTAATTTTTGGGGTAATGATTATTGTTTTGGAGGTACTAAAATAATATTTATTAATAATGTAAGGCTTCGACAAACTAGTGTTTAGTCAACGTAGTGATTAAAGTTTTATGTAATGTTTTTAAAGTTTTATGTCGTAAAATAGCTATCTCATTCTTGAAACAACTAATTTTACCGAACATGCCTAAAACAAGTATTTTCCAAATAATGTGAGATTTTAACTTTAAATTTTATAAATTAAGAAAAATTTATGATATAGAAATAGATTTGTGCTATTTGCCATCTTTACAAAACATTTATTATACACTTCAAAGTTTGTACTTGCATGACACGTGTTAAGAAAATGGTTGGATGAAAGCAAAAATAGAACATCTTAAATACTCTTGGGAGTATGTATTTTTCGCCATATGTCACGAGATGGTTGGACGAACGTAATGATGTAACATCTCGAAAGCATAACTTTTTCATGTGCATATAAAAATTTACATCGTCCTTACCACGAAATATAAGAATCGATAAAATTTCATTATTTAAGGAATCTTATCCAATTAGATTATTTTAATAATAAATAAATTATCATAATAAAAAGCTTCTATCATGAAAAATAAGGGAGAGTTCATTGGCAGGCAATCGAAATCTGAGATTGAAAATAAAAATGTGACATTTCGATTGATTTTTTGTTTTTGTGAAGTGGGGAATTGAACACCGTACAAATGTGTGGCTTTGATGAATCCAAAAGGATTTGCCACGTGGAAGCATTTTAAAAATACTTATTTGGCTTTATTTATACTCACACACACACACACACGAATATGAGGGAAATGGAGGAGAGAGAGGGCCGGCCAGTTAAAAAGAGACAGAAGTATCATCAAACCCTAAATTAATAAATAAATAATAAATAAATAGTAATAATAAAGGCAACATGAAGTTAAATGGAAATCCCAATCCCTTCTCCTCGTAATTCAAGTATGCCCAAAAGGTCAATTTCTTAACCCAACCAACCAACCCCCTCTATTTTTTTTATTTTTATTTTTAAATTATGATATTACTCCAAAAAAAAAAAACATATAATTTTATTAACCTTGCCCCTTTTCTTCACCAAGCTAGAGTGGGACCCATGGCTTGTCTCTCCTATTCCCATTGGCCAATTCAACACTTAGCTTAAACTAGGAATTTCAAACCTATTTATGCTTCTATAACTTCTAATCCATTTAAATTTGATAGTACCAACTACTACTACTATAGTATTATATAACACTTTCAAAAAATAACTACTCAATTTTAAGTAGTGTAATATTGGATGTTTGTTCGATTGTTTGTTTGTGTGCCTATTATGTGTTGTCTTTAGGGGTTGTCAGCGAGTATTATTTGTCATCTAATATAATTATGAATCGTGAAAATGTTTATTATTATATGTTATACTTAGATTTTAAGGTGCCATAAGGAAACTAAATCACCCGATGAGGCGTCATTGTTAGGTTTGAGCTATTTTTGCCCAATTTCTTTACCTCTTTTAAAGGTTAATCAATTATCAAAAAATTAACTATTAGATTAAAATAAATTGTATTTGGATAGTTAAGATGTCAGTATACTGTATTTTAAGATATTTGTTATCTCTGTAGATTATATTATTTACTTTTGGTTAATTTTAAATTAAAATATTATATATAATCGTCCGAATTAGTAATGTAATTTTAAAATAATAAATATCTCTAAAATACAATGTATAAATGTTTAAATTTATATTATGATATAATCATCCAACACACCATAGTGTACCGTTTATTTTATCAATAACCCTTTAAAAAGATTGTACAAAGTACATTATTGTTCATCTTGGTTGGTTGAGACTCTTTAATAAATTTATTATCATTATATTACAAAATGTCAATATTAAATTTATTCATCTTGCTTGTTTTCTAACTGTAGTTGTATACTGTTTCTGATATTTCGTAATATTTTTAATCTAAAATTTACATTCTTATAAAAATTATTTATACTCTGAAGACAATTTTGATGCTGATTTGAGAGGGACACTAAATTCATATCATTATTTAAATACATATAATTAATATGACATGGACTTTTTTTCTAGTATATATAAATTTCTAAAGGTTTTAAGAAAAATATTTTTCACATTTATACAAAGAATATGGTTTTTTAAATAAATTTAGATACTTTAAACTTATAAAATTTAACAAGGGATTGCAAGTCATTGTAGAGGATACGCGGGAAGCTCATATTCGAGCTTTTCACAAGTCAATGAATAGATGCTATATACAAGTGGGTACTTATTTATGCCGGACACGGACAATACGTAGAACAATCTGTTATACTAACAATATATTTGCAACATTTTAAAATTAATTTATGTTGATCCAAATATGAAGGGCTAAATTATAAATCGATATGAGTAAAGACCATTATTAAGGAATATAAACTTATGAAGAATTCTATTTTGATTTTCAAACTTATAATTATGTTGAATTAAATTTATTAACGATTTAGTTTATAAATAATTAATTTATTGCCTGTCTAACAATAATATTATTTATTATAACTCTCTATTTCAAGTGTAATACGATGAAAATTCAAAATACGTATCTAATTTATTATTAAAACATTTAACATTTTATCTCAATGTTACAGTTTTCTCAAAAAAGAAATTAACACATTTTCTATTTTTATTGAAGTGATATTAATACACTTTTGAATGTTTATTTTTGTGATGATTTATCCCTGGAATGTTTTTAATATTATTGTTATCAAAAATAGGACTCGCGTTTGATGTAAAACGTTTTGAGTTTTTAAATTTCTTTATAAAAATATATTATTTGATTGATAAAAATGATTTATAAATCGAGGGTTATTAATATCTTCTGTACCTAAAGCAAGGAAGGCGGAGGGAATCTAGAAATGCCCCTCAATTTCTCTTATTTCCTCAGAAACCCAGAAATAAAATAAATGAGGGGAAAAAGCAAATTAAGGAGAGAGAAGGGGGAGGGAGAGAGAGAGAGGAGGGCGAGAGGGAGAAGAGAGAGAAGAGAAGAGAGAGACAGAGAGAGAGGGAGTGATATGAAAAAGCAGAGAATAAAAAGAGACCGGATGTTGACAAATTTCATGTCACTGTTCTTAGAAGGTCGTTCGTTTGTGTGAAGATTTCTTATCTGGGATCTCTCATTCTCTCTCTAAAAAACAGTTCTCTCTCCTCAAACCTCTTCATCCTCCTCCTCCCCCTTCCCTCTTTCTCTCTCTTCCTATTTATCTCTCTAATTCTTTGTTTCAGACACTGGCCCAGCAGATCGAAAATCCCCATTTTTCATCCTCTTACCTCATGGCGATCTATAATTAGCTTTCCCCTCAAAATGGTGTTAGAAAAATACCCACTTGTTATTTTCCTCTCCTTTTGTTTTTACTTTTATTTTATCTAGTGTTTCTTAACTCATTTATAAAGTTCATTCCTTTTTCAGTCTCAGGGACTGAATTTTCATGATGGGACTTTGGGGGACTTTTATCATCTGTTTGGAGAGAGAGAGAGAGAGGGAGAGAGAGGGAGAGAGAGCTCTATTGAATGATTGAATCTGCGGGCAGATTGTTGAGGAGAGAGAAACAGTTTGAGAGAGAGAGATAGAGATAGAGAGAGGGGAGGAGAGGTGATTGGAGGATGTGGGTCTAAAGGTAAAATCTTGTTTCTCCTTCAATTGGTGCTCAAATTAGATTTGCAAGGGTTTTTGGTATCTGGGTTTTGATCATTTTATATTTTTGGTAGTCTTTAATTAATTCTTACCGTTTTGTGTATTTCAGTCTTGTTTAATTGCCGTGTTTGACTGCATTTCTGCGTAATTCAGTGTTGGATTCTCCTGTTTCTCCTTTTGTATATGCTTTTAATTGATGTTAAATTGCTTTCTTTTTGAATTTGTTGCGAATATCTATTGAGGATATCAGATATGTCATCTGATTAATTGAATCTTCAGATTTCGTTAGACAGTCACTTGTTGAGAATCAGCAAGTAGGGTTTGGCAATTCAAGTCTCAATTAGGATATTTTCCTGATTAGAAGGATTTAGTGCCCCATCTTTGTGCTAGTGTATCTATATATCACTGTCTTTCTCATTTTCTGTGGTTATTGATCTGACTAATATTGGTTTTTGTTTTCTTTTGGGGGGTTGGAGTTTTAGGTTTACTCTTTCTTACAGTACTTAAAAGTGTGGTTCATGTCAAATGGAGTTGGTTATTGTGCTGTTATAATTTGTGCTTAATTGTTGAGCTCATCATACTTGGTTCATCCCAAATATATGTAACTGGTTAAAGAAACTTATGGTGCTTAAAATTTTGCATTAAGCTTTCTTCTTTTTTCTGAGCTGGTGATGATACCTAGGTGGTCATTCAGCCGAGTGTTGCTCCATTCCATTCATATATGCAGGGGTTTTGTTTGGATTTCACATGGAAATGATTGGTTACCAAGTGACAGTGCTAGTAGACTACATTAATTTAGGGGAAAGATTATTACAGCTTAGCTTTGAGCTATTTGATTCAAAATTGGAATGTTTCCATGTGTTTGAATAGGGATAGTTACTATGAACGTCTCCCAGGTCACTTAATCTGGAATGTGGATCCCTACTTATTGCACAAATTTGGATTAACAGAAGATAAGCCTTTTTATTGTCTATTTACATTATGAGTCTCTTATTGGACCTGCTTAAGTTATGTTTCTTATTGAGAAAACTACCTCCCCTAGGGGGTTGGGGGTGGGAATGCTACTTGTGCAGGAATGGTTGTGATACTGATGTGCTAATCTGGCTTTTTGATACATTGACTTGAGCAAGTGGCCTATATTTTGGTTAATTCTGTTGGACACTTGTCTGCTTTCTTGGTACGTTCCAAATATTTGTGTCTACTCAGCTTAGAGAAACTTTGTTGGATTCACGCTTGCTGAGTTTCCTTTGTGATTGTCGGGAGTATATTTTTGCATGTAACATAAGGTTATCTAGTTATGACAAGCGAATGTGTCAAACATGTGTATGTTACTTGAAAACATCCTTAGGTCTTCTTATCAAAAAAAAAAAAAAAAAGAAAACATCCTTAGGTCACGTGTCACATCCATGTAGGACACAATTTTTAGGAATGGTGCTACTCTAACTTGACCATATCCAACTTGAGGTGTCGAGTGTTTGACGTGGTGTAAGCGTTGGACTCAGAGATCTTCTGAAAATTTTCAAACTTTCTTAGTCCAAAAGAAAAGGTTGTGGGATTGAACAACTCAAATAGCTGTACCTCAATTTCTGTTTGCCATAAGTCATTACCTAAGGAGAAAGGAGTGTCAGTATAGGTGGTGATACCTGTGTACAATTTGCATGTGTGTATGATGAAATGTATACAAGGATACTTTATTACTGTGAATATGAAAGATTTGTGAGTGAAGTCTTAATATTGTGAGTTGACCTGATTGTTGCATATCCTGTCAAGATCATTGGTTGCTGATTTCTTTGGTGACTTCATGTTTTGATTGATACTGTATGCTATGATGTTACATAGCCAATTAAAAACATGAGTTTCATAGCGGTGTTAGTGACTGCAATGTCCATTCGTAGTTGCTTATTTCTCATAGCTGCTGTTTTGCCATTAACTGGCAGGAATGGGAACAAAAGTGCAGATTGAAAACTACTTTGCTGGACATTGCTCAATGAGAGATCTTAGCCGTGAATCTAATGGTGCAAGTTGGCCTTCTTGTTTTGTTGACAACAACTTACCCAATGGACAGTTTTACTATGGTTTTTTGCCTAGAACTGTTGCAGATTCTCACTCGGAGTATGATAAAGATGTAGTGAAGCAGACAATGCTTGAACATGAAGCCATCTTTAAGAACCAGGTATAAATGCTCGCCAAACCAATATTTTTGATTGATATTTATGCTCCAATGATTTGGCTACGTAATGTTTTGTGTCCAATATAGAGATTTGGTCAACCAAATGGCTTTGCTTTAGGTTGGATGTGGCGATTGTTGGTATCTATATGTTAGAACCTGCTTTCAGTTGGTTTGGATGTGAAATGTGCTTGTTCTTGTTTTTGACACCAAAAGAGTATCGTGGTGTCTTGCCTGGGCTGTGGGGTATTGTTGAGCCTTACCCCATAATTAAATGCTACAGATATTTCTATTGAAACCTAGATTTAAAAGGCATTGCCTACCCACTAGTCTGGAACAAAGTAGATGACACTAAAGTATGATTTTTTTGTTCTAGGGTGTACTATAATCTGAAACTATAAAGAATTGCTCAATAATGACTTTTACAGTTGCCTGGAAAAGAGATGCAAGTAGTTCGTCTCTGCCATTATCCAAAAATTTAATGACCTTTGGAGCAGAAAGAAGCTGCAAACTTTGATTCTGTTATCATTAACCACTAGTTTCCACTGTTTAGGTGTATGAACTACATCGACTCTATCGGGTACAAAGAGATCTGATGGATGAGGTTAAGAAAAAGAGCAATTTGAACGGCGAATACCTTATGAAACATCATCTTCATCAAGCCCTTTACCATCTCAAATGAAATACGAGGATGTGCAAAGATGGAATGGCTCAAGCCTTCCATTGGCAAACTCTGTTTGTGGTAGACCTACTTCTGGTCCAGAAGCTATTGAGTCCTCACCACAATCTGCTAAAGGAAAGAGCATACAGGCCAGCCCTGCTTCATTTCAGAATGGCTATAGCCCAAAGAATTCAGAGGTATCAGAGTCCAGGCCTACAAAACTGAGAAGGAGAATGCTCGATCTTACACTTCCAGCAGATGAGTATATTGACACAGACGAAGTTGAGCAGTTTGGTGCTGCGAAAATTTCTGATAATGTAAGCCGGTCGCCTGACAAAAATGGAAAAGTTGTACCTGAAAATGGGTTACTGTTTCTGAGCTATGCTGTAAAGGCAGAGTGTCGTGGAGAGGCATTAAGATCAGATTCACATGTCAGTAGATCTAAAGCTCTGGCAGACTTGAATGAACCTTTACATGTGGAAGATACCACTGCTGTCTCTTCTGCTGAATTCTCAAGCCGTGCGGGCGTCAGAATGATGTTAAGCACTGGGATCTTTCTGCAAAAACTTTAATTTCGTCAAAGGATGTTGCCCATAACTGCATACATGGAAGCTTGAATGGGATTTCAAAGAACTATCACCTTGAAAATAAGTCAAGCAGTTACTATTCATTTGAATCAGGTAATACTGTAACTTTTCATTTATACATGTGATTTCCTGGATTAGGTACCTGTTTACTTGCCTATCACAAAGACCAATGGCCAAGAGTGTAGTAAATGTTACTCAGACTTGACATACCCTTGTTGGATCCAGGTGTTGGACCCAGCAGTTCCGTATATATTTTTACGTGTCCTAGCCTAAAGAAATGTGTTTAGGCAGTAATCTGAATTCGGTATATGTCTCCTGTAATTTGTTTCTTGTTTTTATGTGAGGGAAAGTTCTTATGAATACATAAATATGTCTCCTGTATGCAAGTATGTTATGCGTATTCATGCTTTCTGCTGATCTTTGCTTTTCTCTGTTACTTATCTCAGAGCAACACAAAGGTTTCTTGAGAGCCAATAATCAAGGAAGCCATCCAGAAAAGGGGCCCAAGCCTTTTCATCCCGTAAATTCTTTGCTTGATCCAGCATGTCAATCTCTGGCGTTTACGACAGGAGATAATTTCAAGGGAGATCCATGGAGAGCAAAATCTGGTGGTAATATTGAAAAATCTGATAGAAACTACTCTATGTCAAACTACAATATGCCAGAACCAACTATGACTTCTCATCTTCCAAATCAACCTAGTTATTTTCAAGCAGCTGATTTGGGGAAGCCATGGGATCAGTGTGGCTCATCTTGGGGAAAACCAAGCAGCAGTTTGACCCAAAAGTCAATATCGGTCCAAACAGGTCCATTTTTAACTTCTGCCAACTTAAGCAAAAGCCCTCCCCAGTCATCAGCTCAGAGCAACGGTTTTTGGGTAACAAGTGGAATCTGAACTGCAGCCCAGGAGCTAATTCAACTTTTGAGGGTGAAGTATATATGAAAAATGGGTTTTACCAAGGAGCTGCAAATGCTGCTTTTAAAGAAATATCTGCCCACATTCCCCCAGTTGGCTTTGATTCTGGTAAAAGTTTCTTCAAGGCTACAACTGCAATTGATGTGAAACCATTAAAAGACGTGAACTTGAATGTGGCACTTCCAAATGACACACTACACAATCATAGGTCAGAGGATCCTCTGGCTGTTTTGCCATGGCTTAGAGGAAAGGGTTCTTGCAATTACAAAGCTGAAACTTCAAATAATGGTCCAAACTCATTGCCGGGTCCTGTTGTCCAAGGTTGTTCTCTTGCATCGAGTTCATATGAGGGAAGCGCCAATGCTTACAGGAAACCTGACAGCGGTGACTGCCCAAGCAGCAGAAAAATTCTTGGGGTACCCATATTTGAAAACCTGCCTACACCGAAGAAAGAGAACTCAGCTGTCACTGGCCCTTCAGCTGTTGACAATCGATTAGCTAAGCAAGAGACTGGATACAATGGTAGAAAGTTTGTTATTGACATGAATGCACCTTGTGAACTTTCAGATTCTGAGGATAGGATGGGTGTACAAGAAGCAGCAGCCACTGTTGTAGAGAAGAAAATGCAGAGTGAATCAGCCATTCTTAGAAACCACTTTGATCTAAACTCATGCATAACTGAAGAGGAAACTCCATGTATAACCCCTCTTCCAGAAAACAGGAAGGGTGATACTGGTATAGATTTGGAAGCCCCGTGATACTTGAAGAAGATGAGGATGTCCTTCCTGTGGAAGATTCTCTGACAAAGGAGCCCAAGAAGCTTCCAGAGTTGCCCCCAGCTGACGACGGAGAAGCTGAACTTGCCAAGTCAGCAGCAGAGGCAATCATTGTCATCTCATCATTTTCAGCCGACCTAATTCAGTCCAGGGAGGAAGTCATTCTTGTCCCTGAAGATGCTGATGCGGAAGACCCCCTTCATTGGTTTGCTGACATAGCTTGTTTTAGTGGAAAGGACAACAATGGGGGAGACAACATGCCCAAAGAATTAGACGATTTTGAATCTATGACTTTGAGGCTAAAGGAGTGTACCTCCGAGGAGTACTTTCCAAAACCAAGCATTCCCGACATCCCAAATCTCGAAGAAAGCAGCACACGTGTTTTAACAACTAGAACTCGTAGAGGGCAGGCTAGAAGAGGGAGGCAAAGGCGGGACTTTCAGAGGGACATTCTCCCAGGCCTTGCGTCACTGTCAAGACACGAAGTGACAGAAGATATGCAAACTTTTGGAGGGCTCATGAGAGCTACAGGATATACCTGGCATTGCGGACCAAACCGAAGGAACGCCACCAGAAATGGATGTGGTAGAGGGAGGAGGAGGGCGGCGGCGGCAGCCGCAGCAGCAGCGGCAGCTCCTCCCGTACCTGTGCAGACAGTATCAGCCCCGATGAAGCAGCAGCAGTTACAGATTACCAGTAATAATAACACAGAAGTGGGTTTGGAGGATAGAAGCCTGACAGGGTGGGGGAAAACAACAAGGCGACCCAGAAGACAGAGATTACCTGCAGGTAATCTTACCCCTCCCGTGCCTTTGAGCTAATAATATTTGCTGAGAGGCTTTGATTTATGATTTGAGGATATCTATATAGAGAGAGAAGTTACCTGAGTAGAATTAATTGTTCTTGAGGCATTTGGGACTGAGTTTTTTCTTCTCCTTTTTCTTTTTTGGGGTAGTTGAAAGGGGATCGTCTTTGTACATGTTTCTGGCAGCCCAAAATTTGGGGTAGGCCTACTCCCCCTCTGTTAAGTTAACCAACTTTGTATTGTTTGATGAATAATGGTGCATGGCTTTCTCCTAAAAGCTAATCTGTATCAGTTAATTAATCATGCAATTGTGTGGTTACCTTGACCTTTTCATGTCAATTAATTTGTCAGAGAGTAGTATCATGAGTGAGCTACCAAAATACTTGATCCTTAACTTATGAGATATCGATCTAAGCCTAAATATTAAGAATTAAGATTGAGAAATATTAAGAATTAAGATTGAGATTTTAAATACATTATATTGTAAGAAAGATTTTGAACACATTTCATTCTATGGGGTCTGCCCAATTCCCACTTGTGTTAATTTGTTTTATTTATGACATATCGATATTTTTTCTCCCTTTTATAAAAATCTCAAAGCAAAGTCATTTCTTAGTATAATTAATGGAGTACATTAAAAGTCTTCTCTCTTTAAAAATCAATTGTAAACTATACATTAAATTTATAAATTCGTATAATTCATTTATTATATATGTCAGGCATCTGCACCAAAAAAAAAAAAATTATACTAATGTCAGGCATCTAAGTGAACAAACAATTACTCTTTTCCTTTTTTTTTTTGAAGTTATATGTACTTTCACTTGGGTACTTAGCAATGAGCATATGTTAATCCCATGAACTACGATGAAATTTTCAGTATGGGCATCCTCTTAGGCATTACCCGTCCCAAGCCAGGAGGAGCTTTATACAAACAAGAGGAATGGAACACCATTGGGGATTCTTTACACAAATTCATAGCTCAACAAAGTGCCTTATACAAACTTACACTACTCGACAAGCGGTCCCATTGGGCCTTTTTTTTTTTTTTTTTCCTTTTCTGCATAATGCAGATATACAACCTATTAGCAAGCAGGAGTCATGGTCACGGCTACTCTTGAGACTTAGATAGAGCTTCATTGAGGGGGTTTAACCTTCCATCATGGCCTTTGCAGCATCAATGATTGCGTCTCTAAAACCATCTGCAGCACGACCCAGCACCGTGTAACCTTCTTTATCTTCAATGTCGACATCTGCTCCATGCCTTATCAAAAGGAGTGCGACCTGCCAAACAATTGAAATAGAGCAATCAGGAAACATGCCATGTCACTTAGGCTTGACTGCAAGTATCTCTCATGAGTACTTGAGGTAAAATGAAGTGTCTGAGAAACATAGGAATGATGTAGTCCAAAAGAGTACTTCTCCCTACAGTACAACTATTATAACTTTTAAGAGTGTTTCCATACAAATATTCACCTCTTTGTTTTCACATATCACCGCATTCATGAGAGGAGTTTGATCAGTTTTGTCAAGGGCATCAATCTCAGCGCCCTCTTCAATCAGGAGTTCGCACAACTCTGAATTCCCAGTGCTTGCTGCACGATGCAATGGTGTGCATCCAAACTGAATCAGATGCTCAAACATTAGAGAAGACAAACAGGAATTCAGGATCATAAATAAACAAAACAAGAACAGGAATTAGATAACTTTTTTTGAAAAATTAGATGACTGATATAAGTGGATATAGCATGGTTTATGAATAAACAAAATGCTCATGGGAAATTATGCACCTTGTCCTTGGCATTTACTTTCGCACCATGCGATATCAACATTTCAGCAATTTTCACCCAACCTTTGCTAGCAGCATAGTGAAGAGGAGTTCGACCACCATTATTTTTCAGGTTCACATCAGCTCCTGATCACATTACACTCATTTTAGTACCACATGAACCGCTCTCAATGGAAATTGTGACTGGTTTGTGATACACAATCAATTCAGATGCTAGTTGCCCACTTTTTTCTTCTCTTTTTTAAAATAAAAATTCTCTTTCTAAAGGTCCTTCCACCGTCCTATGTAAGAAGCCAGGATTACAGTGAACTCTTGGTATAGTCAATACTATAAGATTGCTGGTTCTCAGATGCTAGTTGGCATAGTCAGTAGCAACTAACATCCTAGTCTTCCACAGTCACTTCTTGTTCATACAGCCAAAATTATAGTGAACTCCAGGCATGATCATTTCTTGTTCATACAAACAGCATTACAGTGAGCGCTTGGTTGCCAGCCAAAAAAGGAGAAGATGTTGCAAAATCACTTCTCCCCATTCTGAGGCCTGAGCATTCAAGTGAACTACGAAATGGAAGTAGATAATATAGCATAATCACTTCTCAAAGTTCGCGCAGGAAGAAAATCATATTGAACTCTTGCATGTCAGCCACAGGAATACAAAGAGAAGATAAGCATAACCACTTGAGCTTGAACATTCTGGTGAATTTGCAAACCTCTCAGTATTTCAGCAACAGACTTTACATAATTGCGGTTTATTGGATGCCCCTACTATTGGCTATAGTTTCCACTGGTACAATTTTACCTATTGGAAAAGAACAGACTTTACATAAACCACTGGTACAACATTCTATTAACAATTTTGTCCTGCAACAGCTACAGAAGCTTGCAATGGTTCAGCACTGTTTGCAGAAAGAGTTTTCAATGCCAAACCAGTAATGTTCAGTTTTCGCCAAATATCCATTGGGGCAACAACAAACAATTACAAAGCCCCGACACAATGATGTTCATTTCTAATGTTATAAGTTGCTCTGCAAATGACTATTTTGCTATACAATCAAAAAATGCCTACATCTAGATCTCCTCCCGCTCTGCATAAGCGGGACGCATAGTGAGAGAAGTTGTAGTTGCAAAAACTTATATAGACCTTCCCCAAAAGAAAGTAGAGCATAAGATGATAATGATAAATAGTCGATTTGCAATCTTTGTATTCCCCAAATTCAACCAGAAAAACAAAGTTTACAGCAACGATCAGGCATAGATTATTGCTGTCCCACCCCACATGAAGCACTCAATCCTAGGTCAGAAGTACTTGACCCATTTCAATCACAAGTCCATCCAAAGAGTTCAGACGGTAATTAAACCACAAGGTCTGGAGTACAAGCCAATTAATCCCGGGAATCACATAGGAAAATGACATTCATTAGAGAGGAAACCAGCTAAAAAGAGAGTGCCGAACCTTTAGTGAGGAGTGTTTCTACAATATCGACATTGCCAATGCTACAGGCTGAATGAATCGGCGCCCAACCCTCTTCATCCTGGCTATTAATGGCCTTCCCAGTAGAATCTGCTTCAGCCAGAATTTTGACGACCTAAAACCCCCAGTAAGAAACATTCAAAACAAATACATACAAAAAGCAGAACAATCAAACAACGGCGATTGATAGAGAGAGAGAAAGAGACCTCGGGGTGAGAGGAGGAGACGGCGACGTGGAGGAGAGAGCGGCCATCCTCGTCGCGAAGAGAGAGAAATTTGGCGAGCTGGTCAGTGGAGAGAGAATTGAAGAGGGAAGCGTCGCCTGATTCGGCGGCTTTGAAGAGGTCGTCGTCTTTGAGCTGTCGATCCATGGAATCGTCAATCTCCATCTCCATTCCTGATTACTCGAAACCCGCTGGCTTCTGTTGATGTTCCAGTCGACTCCACACAGAATTTACTTCTGCTCGCTCTGACCAATTAAATTTACTTTTTCATGATATTTTTTACATATCTTTTTATCTCATTTTCAAAAAACAAATTGACCATTTTTTACCAGTAAATAATATTTTTAGAAATAATTAATGTAAACCACCATTTGATCAAAAACTAATGTAAATCATTAATTACTATAGAGTAATATAAATAATTAGTAGCTAAGACCTAATAATTTTTGTATAAATAAACGGTAAAAATTAATGTACGCAAGATTCAAACTTTAATTTAGAATAAAGTATAACTTACTACAGTCAAAATAATAACTATTGTAAGATACATATATAAGCAATTCAAGAGAAATAACATTTAAAATATTAGTATTTTTGGAAAAAGTTATCATTATTAGTATTGAGATTTAGTTCAAATCTCACCCATATCAATTTTATTACTTCTTATTCAATCTCTCGGAAAATGATGTATAATTTGTAACCATGTAACCACCTACACTTTTAGCAACCAATAGTAATATGGGTCGTAAGTCTGTTCTTTTGAGCGACATTCATTTCTATTACATTCCACTCCTTTAAGACAATTCAACTCCTTTTCATTTTATTCTACTACTATCATTACAACCCACTCTATTCCTTTCCTTTGCACCTCCCTCCATTCCCATTATCTTTCGAGGCTTAAAAGAACAATCCCTATATATATATATATATAAATATGTATATATATATATATATATATATATATATATATATATATATATATATATATATATATATATGTATATGGTAATACCGTGGATTTTGAAAATGTAGGTGAAAACATGTATATGTCTTAGATTGAGGCCTGATAGTGAAATGGAAGCAAATTACCTGTCATTTAGAGATTGGATAATAAGAGTGACGGGCAGTGAAGGGAGGGAAGCTACAGGATATGGCCCAAAGGGGTGACCTGAGAACACAAATGGGTATTATGATTCATTCGGATTCACGCCATTGAATTGAAAACAGCAGATAATAATACCCGCCTGTGTTCTCAGGGGTCACTCCTCTGGGCTCTACCCTGTTTTCCTTTTCGTCTCTCACGATATGTTGTATTTTACGTCCCATTTCATTGATTTCCTGCATTTATAAAGAATGCTGAAGCTCAAAGTCAGAGTGTTGTCATGCTCTCGACATTACTCATCACCATTTTCCTTCTATTTTTCTGGGCTAATTTTAACGTCAATGTCCCATGATGTCGTCATCTGTATTTATATTATCTTATATTGTTTGTATCTCAAGTCATGTCCTTGTTTATTTTTCCTACATAACTCAAACTCCATTAGAATATAAGTATTAGACTTACGTAATCATCAATTGATATTATAGTTTAGGGTCAATGTTTGTTGGAGTTTTTTTTTCACTCTTTCTATTCTTAGTCAATTTTAACGTGTTTCAATATTTTTACATGAATCTTATCGACCGTTATAATGAACGGTTATCGGTTGTTATCAACATTAATCAGTGACTAGAAATTATAAATATTGTCCTCTAATATGTTGATTGGATGTAATATAATACGATTAATTTTGTAAAAATATCATGATTGCGTAGTTTGTGATAATTATAATTACATGTAATGTATTAGATTGCAATAGTCTCATATAACCAAACAAATCAATAAAAACACAATTATAAATTTATTTGTATTATACAATTAACTACATCACTCAAAAAAAAATTACATGAAACCAAATGTTTTTTTTTTTTTGGTAATAAATAAAGGATTTCGTTACCAAAACTCCTCCCTTAAATCAAGGGGGACACATACGGTCAGAGTTTACAAATCTATATGCTTGTTTCCACTATCCATCTCCTCCATTCTGTATACTTCCTATGCCTTTTTGCTAGAAAATCAAACCGAGATTTTATCTCATATACAATGGTTTTGTATACTTGCTCCTCTGTATTATGCTTCCCAGAAAATGTTATAGCATTTCTTTCCATCCAAATGTGGTATTGTGCTACAGCATAAGTCGAGTAGATTAAATATCTTTTCACTGTATGACACTGGCTTGAGATCAATTTGTCATGCAGTGATTCTAAACTTTCAGGTATGTCCCTCACCATGGTCAACTACTTGCAAAGTTCACCCCATATCCTCCTAGTGTAAGAGCACTGCAAAAAGATGTCTTCACTTGTTTCAATCTGCTCAGGGTCTTGACACAGCCTGCAATTATTTTCAATATCATCCAAAAACTGCATCAATCTGTCTGTTGTTGGATGTCGTTTGTATATGAGGATCCACAAAGTAAAGGAGTGTTTGGGGATATTTGTCTTATTCCATACCAGCTTGCTCCAAGGCACTTTAACATCAACCCGTAAGAGCCATATATAACTACTTTTGACTGTGTATATTTTGTCCACTGTTGACCTCCATTCCCAGTTTCGAATGTATCTCTCATTGAGCTGTTCTTTAATTTCACAAAGCTTATTCCAATACCAACAGGTGTTAGATTTTGGTGTGTATGTCCACCAGTAAGATCCCCCAGATAACAACCATGAATCCATCTTACCCACAAATTGTCCTCCTTATGACCCACAACCCATACATATTTTCCCATGAGCGCTTTGTTCCACACTTTGACATTTCTCAGTCCTGCATCCCCATGTTTCTTTGGTTTGCAGACTAAATCCCAAGCAATTAGTGGTGTTCTTGGTGCGTTGTTGTTTTTACCCCAGAGAAATTGCCCACATTTTGCTTCTATGGATTTCATGACCTGTTGTGGCAATACAAAAATGTTTGGCCAAAAGCCTATAACTCCCATTAGCACCAATTGTATTAGTTGAGCATGCCCTGCATATGAGAGATGTCTGCTGCCCCATATTCCCAGCTTAGCTGTAATTTTTTCAATCAACATCTCACAATCTGATTTATTAATTCTCGCAGATGTGATTGGTACCCCCAGGTAGGTACCTGAACGGTAATGACCCCCTCAGTAAAATCACTTTATCAGTTTTTTTTTTTTTTTTTTTTTGTTATCATCAAGCCCCCCAATAACAATATGAGATTTCTCTTTGCTAACCTGTAATCCTGACACCTTTGCAAATGTTTCAAGAGTGTTGGTCATGGGTGGCCTTGACAGATTCTGTGGTTACTTTGGCAAATAATATTGTATCGTCTGCAAAGATAAGGTGATTGCGCTTCAGATTCCTGCATTTTGGATGGTATGAGAATGTTGCGTTTTCAGTAATCTCCCGCATCATTCTAGACAAGTATTCCATTGCTATTACAAATAGTAGAGGTGACATTGGATCACCTTGTCTCACACCTCTAGCCCCATAAAACATAGGCAAAGACTTCCCATTGAAGAATATTGAGAAAGATGCACTTTGTTTGCAGGCCATAATCCAAGTCACTACTTTGTTGGGGAAGTGGAACCCATATAGTATCTCTTCCATAAATCCCCAGTTGAGTGAGTCGTATGCTTTCTGGATTTTACTTTTAGCATGCATCTAGGGAGGTGTTCTTTCCGTAAACCCCAGGCTGAAATCAAATGTTATGAATCCAAGTTGTAATGCAAGGCTTAACACCTATTCGAACTTACATACAAAACACGAGATAAAGATAAATACAAACAGAAATGAACATAAACGAACATAAAAGAGAAGAAACGAACATAAATGAACAGAAATGAACATAAATGAATTATTAAAATAAGAAACGAACGAACATAGACGAACATAAAAGAACATAAACATAAATAGATTTTGTTTTTCATGTAAAGTCGAACAGACACTTACCTGTAGAATTTACATACAAAACGCATATAAATATAAATATAAACGAACATAAATGAATATAAACGAAAAAAAAATGAGTTGTTAAATAAAAAAGGAACATAAATAAACGAAAATAAACAGACATAGATGAATATAAAATATAAATAATTTTTTTTTTTTTGTAAAATTATTAGTATACTTGGAGTTCAAAATGGACATGCTTTTTGGGCCAAGCCCAACCGCGTACCCAAATTCTGGACGAGTAGTACGCGTAGGCCACGTCTATACATACAACTACTTTTCACGTCCATACAACAATTAGTTGACCTTGACTCACACGGCTAAGGCAACAGCATGAGCCGGATAACGGCTCGCCCCACCGATCCTGGCTCAGTCACCCCTTTTATATCTCCAATCAAATATCTGCCTCCTCTTCGATCAAACTAAAAATATCTCTCTCCTCTTCCTCGCCTACCCATCAATCAATTTCTCTCTCCTCCAATGGCAGAAGAAGAATACACCAGCAGCCCCAGAGGCAAAGCCAGACCCACCGCCTCCCACAAACCCCCTTCCAAATCTGAACTTATCTCAAGCGCCAAGCTCTTAGCTGAGGCCGCCAAATCCGCTACTTCCCACAAATCCGGCGACCTCGACAAGGGCCAAATCGCCGGCGCCGCGGCCGATGTTCTCCACGCCGCCAAGCACTACGGCAAGCTCGAGGAGAGCAGCTTGGGCAAGTATGTCGACAAGGCGGAGGATTACCTCCACAACTACCACTCCTCTCACTCCTCCGCCGCTGCCCACCATGGCGGCGCCGCTCCCGATGGTAAGGCTAAGCCTGAGGCCCACGATGACGGCAAAGGGAAACATGGGCATTCGAGTAGCGGCGGTGGGTATGGGGAGTATGTCAAAATGGCGCAAGGTTTCATGAAGAAGAACGACCATGAAGGTGGTGCTGGGCACTCAAGCGGTGGCGGAGCAGGAGATTATATCAAAATGGCTCAAGGGTTTTTGAAGAAGAAAGACGATCATGATGATGAAGGTCACGGCCATTCAAGCGGCGGCGGTGGTGCCGGAGATTACATCAAATTGGCTCAAGGATTGTTCAAGCATTAACCCCCTCCCCCGAAATTTTCAAGGCTTTTAGTTTTCAAATTATGTAAATTTAATATGATGGATTGTTGGGTGTTGCTTTAGGATGATATTTGAATTTCTTCCTGCTAGATTCATTAATTTGACTGTGTTCAATTGATTGATTTTCGCCATAATTAGCTGAAAAATTGATCGATCGAAGAAGCACATATTTGAGTTTTCAATTTTGCTGTTGAAATGCTCATCGGCTTTGAATTGATGATCTCGGTTTTTTTTTAATTATTTTAAATGTACACAACTTAAGAAAATTGAAGTTTGATATTCATATAGGGTATGTCAAACCTGTAAAGTTTGAGACTACAACTAAAAATTCCTTACCGCAAAATACTAAATACCTAGTGGTGGTGCTAACTACCGTTCTTTCCTTCCTTTTTCTGAATATTATTAGTCAAACAGAAATAAATGGTACTTACAGTTGATACAATAGAGTCCGTATAATATGATCCATATAATATGGTCATGGACAGAGACAGATCTATAAATTTATTTAATGATAAATATTTTTGGATCCTCTTATATTTATAAGTACTAAATATTTTTAATAGTCTCTAATTTTTAAAAAATCAATAAATTATTATTAAGACACTAGATTCTTGGCAAAAAAAAACTAGCAGTGCACCTTAAGTTTTAGGGCATCTATTTTTGGACTCAAAGTTATCAAAAATTATAATAAGGCATCTTAAATTATTGGACCAACTATTTCCTAGATCCAATTCGAGCTCGAGCTTGGATGGAGTTATGAAAAGTCCAAAATGCCCTTACGTAATCAATCTCTCTCCTCTCCATCCCCTCCATACCCAATTCCGCAAATCTTTCCGTACGAAATCCATAACAAAGAAAGGGAAGCAGAGGGCGAGAGGGGGACTGAAGGTGGGAAGAAGAAGAGGAGGAGTTGAACTTCCCATAGCACCAAAACAAGCAAGAATTACTCATCCGTGTGACGATCCTCGGCCTCGTCTATGTCCCGGCCTTCATCACCCGCCTTTTCGGCGTTCTCCGATACGAGAGTATGATCCACGAATTCGACCCGTATTTCAACTATCGGACCACTCGTACTTGACGGAAAAAGGGTTCTACGAGTTCGGAATTGGTTCGACACCGAGAGTTGGTACCCACTTGGTCGGATCATTGGAGGCACTCTCTATCCGGGTCTCATGGTCACCACCGCTCCGATCTATTGGACTCCGAGGGTCCTCCGTTTTGCGGTTCATATTCGTGAGGTCCGTGTTCTCACCGCGCCTTTCTTTGCATCAAACACCACCCCGGTAGCTTATTTCTTTGGAAAAGAGATGCGGGACGAGTGGGGGCGGGGCTCGTGGCGGCCGCCCGATCGCCATTTGCCCCGGTTACTTCTCGAGATCGGTGGTAGATTCTTATGATAATGAAGGGGTTGCCATTTTTGCTCTCCTGCTCACTTTCTATCTGTTTGTTAAGGTCTGTCAATACGGGCTCCCTTGCTTGGGCATTGGGGTCCGCTTTGGGTTACTTTTACATGGTTTCAGCTTGGGGAGGGTATGTGCTTATAATCAATTTGATACCTTTGTATGTTTTGGTGCTCTTGATCACTGGAAGGTATTCCATGAGACTCTTGAGGTTGAGGGAGATGGAGGTAGAGGGAGACGGAGATGGAGGTTGAGGTTGAGGGAGATGGAGGTCGAGGGAGATGAAAAAACGGAGGCGGCAAGCTATATAGAAGGAGAAAAGGAATACCACTAAGGGTAATATGAGAAGTTCAATTCAAACAGTCGGAAAAGCGAAGCTCGGGCCGGAATTGGACCGGGAAATAGTTGGCCCAATAATTTAAGACGCCTTATTATAATTTTTGATAACTTTGGGTCCAAAAATAGTTGCCCTAAAACTTAAGGTACCTACTAGTTTTTTTAAGACTCTTGGCAACGTTTATCCACCCCTACCGAGGAGTATTTAGTGGGCGTAACATGTGTTAACTTAATTTGTATACTTCACCTTGGTTAGAGTTGACGAATAGGTCGGATCGGGTTGGGTTCATCTTCGTATCGGATTTAAATGGGTTGTAAAAGTGTCGATTTGAACCTAACCCATTATTAAACGGATTGAAAAATTCTATCTTATACCCGTTTATTTTTTAATCGAGTTGACCTGAAACTGATTCATTTACCCGTTTACTTTAAGTTTAGCCAACCTAAATACATATTTGGCTTTTTAAAATTATCAATTATAATAAAATTATTATTATAAGAAATAGTTTTTTAATCTCGTTCATCATCACAAGGCCATTATGCATACTTCATAACTCTAAAAATATACATACCTTTGTCATGAATATGTAAAAAGCCTTCACTTTTCATTTTTTATTTCCCTTCATGACCCCTACCCTCTTTGATTTTCAATTCCCATCGCATTTTCAAAAATCATATAGATACTTTTTGTTTTGATTTTAAAAATAAATAGGTTAAAAGTATTATTATCGTATTGAGAATCTCAACCTAAACCTAACCCAATTAATAAACGGGTTAAACATGTCAACCCATTTAAATAAACGGGTTGAAAATCTCTACCAAACCCGCTTAACTTCATGTCGGATTCGTGTCGGTGATTGTATTAGGTCGCCTTTTCCCAACTCTAACGTTTACCATAATATCTTTTATAGTGTGAAATTTTTTTGTGTTTAAAAATAAAAATTTAAAGTTGTTTACATTTTTATATCCCCGTATCTCATAGAAGTAGAACCTACAAGTGTGGTCGTATTAAGGTCTCATTGCTAAGTGTCCTATTTTTGGTGTATTATATCATTATGATTTATAAACCTAATTAACTAGATCTTAGAAGTTGTACATAATTTGTAAAAATAAAATATAAACAATTTAGTAGATGTCAAATCGTTACTTAAATATTATATGAGTAAAAAACATAGAAAAAGATAGCTAGAGAGAGAATAAGTGGATTCGAATATACCCTTTAATTCAAGAATTAATAGATATTTGAGAATTAACATAGGGAACATATTTGAATATGTGGAAGTGTTAGGCATGATTTTCTAAAATGAGAACGAAAAATCTATGTAACGTATTTAGAGCTATACATACGCAACCTTTTGTCCTCGTCACTAAAAATGACCCCTCCATAGATGAGATTTTGTCAAGATTTCATAAAATTGAAATAGAAATAAAATTCGAGTACAAGATTAGACTGGAAAATGGAGAGTTATGTAAAATCATCACATAAAGAGAGATTCTTCATTTGATGTTGTGGTTGTGGATCATGTGTTTCCAAGTGGACTATATATGCTACTTAGTGTTTGTCATTTTCATGGCGATCACTTCTCCTAAAATTAAATCGAGTTTGGCTTAAAATGGAGTAGACAAATAACTGTAATGTTCTAATTGCGAAATTTCCACCCTCCCTATCCATATGTTACGTCAATATCATTAATTGAAAAACCAAATCCAATTTGAATTTGTGTTTTATATGAGTATGGGATACGAATTCTTTAAACAACTCTACCATAAATGTGACGTGATAGACTATTAATTTATCTATGAAAAATGTCGGACTTTAGTTTGTTTACTTATCTATCAGATTAAATTATCTTAAGATATAATTCTCAATGCTTTATATACGTAGTATTTTTCTACTACTATTTTAGCTATCACTATTACGAAACGACTATTTAATTATGATTAAAAATGACCCTTAGCGACAGTTAATACCTATCGTGTATTTAGGCGTTGTTGTATATACCATTTTTGACTAATGTTCGTTATAAAAACTCATAACAAAAAGAAACATAGAGTAAAAGATAACGAGTTTCGCACACTATAGATAAAACAACTAGTGTTTATTGAAAACTAAACTAAATTTAAAGTGCAGGTCCATTATAATATTTTATTTAGGGAGTTTAAGGTGATAAGTTTTATATTATAAAAGTATTAATTTTTAAAAGAGAAAAAGTTGGCTCTTACATGATACATCATTGTAAGTCTGCACCTTATAAGTCTAAAACAGACCCACTAAATGCGAGACTCTTATCTGTTGATTAATTAGCTTCACTAAAACATCTTTAAAAGATGACGAGATGTTATCATGAAATGGACATCATTTTGTTGAACAAGGGCCGCACTTGGAGTAGGAGCTAGTGTTGGGATTTTTGTACACGTTAGAATACTACGCGATTTTTCATATTGCTGGCCATAAACTATATAACTGTTTTTTAAAAACATATAGCGTGTTGGAGTAACGTCTTCTGTAGTTGATAGAAGTGTCGGCAATATAATGACCAATAAAACTTGACGGGGCCCGGAGTTTGGTAACCACCATTAACTTCCATGCAAAATAAAATATCTCCATTAATTGCCCTCCGCAAAATGGCAACCCCTTCGCCCCTTTAAAATCAGCCCCCCACCCCATCCCATCATCTCACCTGTACTTGACAAAGCATTCCAAGATAATCAAACATTCTATCTATATACTCTCTCACTCTCTCTCTCTCCAGCTAAACGATGGCGGAAGAAGCTCCAAAGACCACCCCTCCTCCCGTTCAACCTGAAGCAGGCCCTGTCCCTGCCCCTGAACCTGAAGCTGAAGCAGCCCCTGCCCCTGCCCCTGCCCCTGCCCCTGAAGCTGAAGCAGCCCCTGCCCCTGAAGGCGGAGACCAGCCTGCTGACCTGCTGACCAGCGCCAGGACCTTAGCCGAGGCAGCACAGGCGGCGGCCAGCCAGCAGACGGACAAGATCGACAAGGCCAAGGTGGCCGAAGCCGCCGAGAACGTTCTAGAAGCGGCAAAGAGCGCAGGGAAGTTGGACGACAAGGAGGGGGTGGGGCAGTACCTTGACAAGGCTCAGGACTACCTCCACCAGATGCACAGCGGAGACGCCAAGGACGAGAAAGACAAAGAGAGTGGCGCCGGTGGCGCCGCTGGTGGCTTCATGAAGATGGCTCAAGGTTTCTTCAAGTGATCCATCAACTCCTCCACCCATCTCCTTTTGTTTTAGTTAATTATATGGTGGCCTTCTGTGGTTGTGGGCTTGTGCTTGTGCCTTTTATTTTCATGCAAATTAATTAATCAAAGTTCTGGTGGTTTTATTTACCAGAATTTATCAGAAATATGTACAAGTGATCGAGTGGTATTGTATGTGTCAGTATGTAATTTATCTGTTGTATTATAAATTCGTGTATGATCCCATGGTGTTTGGTGAATGTCCATAGACAAATTTATAGAATAATTTTGTAAGACTTTCTTATTTGACTAAATATCAGCGAACATAAAATCAATCTAAATTGAAAATAATCTAATTTATGATCATAACTGAAAATTATTGACTCGAATATAACACATAAAATTAACTCAATTTGAAACTAAATCAAGTAAACTATTTATTAAATCGATTTACATGTCACAGGCTAAGAAAAAGCATAAAAATAGGACAAGTTATGTGTTTGTGGTGGTGGACTACAAGTGCACTGAATTATGTTATGGATAAGATCCGTGAGTTTAGGTGGGTGCTGGACTTTAACTTTGTCGACAAAGAGGCCAGAAGTTCTCAGGCAGGACCTTCCTCAAGCTTCCCCTCACACTTCTCTATATATTGATTTATTTATTTTTTTATGTGGTGGTAGGGGAAGGGGGAATTCCTCAAAAAGCCTATTCAAGGAGTCAGTGATGGCCCATGAGAATGATTATTTTTAAATGGTAAACAATCATTTATATTGGACCGCTTTATCTCGGGGTAGTTCAACAGATATAATAGGTTAGGAATCCTTATCTCAGGGCAGTTCAACAGATATAATAGGTTAGGAATTCTTATCTCAGGGCAGTTTCGCAGATATAATAGGTTAGGAAGAAGAATGGTTGTCAAGATCCACACAAACTATTCCCTTTCAAATTTTCTCAAATGAAAAAGTCGTTTGAACTAAGGGGAAGGAGGATAGGGTCAATAGCCACTCACCTCCTCGAAATGGCCCATGAGAATGATGAAAATGGGGTATAGAATGCATTTTAGTGATTTTGTGAAAAGTAATGCAACACAATGAAAGTGAATATAGAAAGACACAAAGTAAGGTCGGATGCTTTATTTTTTTTTCAAGCCATGTAAAATTTAAATAATAAAATTTTCTTTCCTATCTTCACTTTTCTTCGTACATTTTAACTCAATTATAAAAAATTATAAAAATAACTTTTTTCTTTCCAGATATAATGAATAATATATAATAGTTCATACATTATTTCATATTATTTTTTTACTTTTCATACTATTTATCTATGGACACCTTTTATGACTTAATTTTTTTATATTTATGTTAGGAATTGGAACTTTAAAAATACTACAGTATTTCACTAATTGTAACTTTAAAATATTATTTCATTAATAAGTACATAACCTAACTTTAAATGAATTGAGATACTCTGTAAGTTAAAATGCGTAAGTGATAAGTGTCTTATAATTAATCTACAATTTAAGATCCCCATAGTCTCAAAATTACAGCCTAAGTTGTATAAAATAATGTCGGCTATGAGAATGTTGTAGTGAGATTAACATCACCATTAGGTCATAAAAAAAGATAAATTAACACAACTATGATAACATGTTGGAATTATTAAAAGTGGAAAAGTTTTACATTAACAAATTAAGAGACCTCAAGTATGTTTATAGGTTTATAAGTTACTCCTCCTATTGTCAATTAGTTTTGGGATGAAACATCATAGATTTGTATTCATGTTAGGTTGAATTAAGACCCAAAGTATCGGAGCCGAGGTTGCACATCGTTTACTACCACCACCTCATTGGATCATGCCACGTATTAGGCCTTGTTAGTTGCCCACATGTAAAGAGGCGTGTTGAATTAAGGCCCGAATTTAACACAAACCACTCACCCACTTATATTTGTTATTCATGATACATGTTTAAACTTTATTTATATTATTTTAGTTTGTTAAATTATATTGTTTTCACTAGCAGAACCAAGGGGGTAAAAAAATTTTTATATAGAGGAAACTAATTAGCAAAAGTAGGTAGATGAATTGGTAAGACTATGTAATCCGAATAAGAGGTACAATGTTCAAATTCTTCTATTGCCAATTTTTTTAAAATTTAATCCTGTCCTTTTAGTTTTATTTCCCTTGGTTATTTTTTTTCGAGCATACACCCACCCGATTTATTTCGACCCCTTCCTTAAATTCCCGAATTCGTCACTTATTATTTTGGATGGTTAAATTATAATATACGAGTAGAGGAGGAATCAAACATTAATATTACTTGTGGAAACCAGTCATCCTAATACTAGATTCTCCACAGGCACTAACTTTGATTGTATATTCACTTATACCAACTTCAATTGAGTTCATAGATACCAGAAAATTATGCTGGAAATATGTCCACAGAGCATAATACCGTTTTTGTGCTTTTTTTTTTAAGAAAAAGAAAAAGGCAATGGGGGAAGAATGAAGATCCCAAATAATTGAGGGTGACGTGTGAGTGGATATCACGGTTTTTTTGGGTGAACAACTAAACGGAAATAAGAAGGGCGAGATCAGATTTCAACTAATAAACAAAATTAAACCGCGCCATCGGAGTTGGGATTTTCCGGGGAAGAAAGGGCAAGACACAGACGGGGAAGAGAGAGAGGAAGGGGAGAGAGAGACAGAGAGAGTTCACCTTCCCGTGATCTCCCTGTCTTTCTCTATCAGTTTCCCTTTCCGCATCGCCCCAAACAAAGCAATCTCATCAAATCTCTCAAGTAAGATCATCATTCCTTCATTGTCTTCTGCAATTTTTATTCGTAAATCAATTGCACTGCTATTTGTGTATCGATAAAGATTCAATTTTTTCCATGAATTTATACTTGGCTCAAATGGGCATTTGATGATGATTCATTTCTGTTCGGATTTGCTTTCTGTTTTTTGGGGGATTGGGGGGGTTAGTTGGTGGGTGTTCTTATTGAGTGATCCTAAGGAATCCAGGAAGGTGTTCCAAGATTTAATCTTTAGCTTATTATCATCGACCCTTTTCAGAGTTGATGAGTCTGGTTAAGGTATGTTAAAAATTGATGTGAATCTGGAAGATCAATTTTTGGTTCCAAGCTTCACTGTCTGGTATTGGATTCTTAGAGCTACCTATTCAAAAATTTAGTTTCAAAGAGTGTGGATTGTGGCTTTTTCGAATTTTCTTTGGTTACTATGATTGTAATGTTACTGTAAGTTGTATGCTATTCTAACCCACCATTAGCAACTCTTGATTTGATTAGGATGTGGAGCTTCCAGAGTAGTATCTCTAATCTTCGGCTAAGGAAGGTCTCCACTGAGCCAAATCTATGTTGCACTGACCTTTCAGATGATGATGCTGGATCGAGCTCAAGCGGGGAGGAAGGACTAGAATGCCCCATATGTTGGGAATCTTTCAATATGGTTGAGAATGTGCCATATGTCCTATGGTGTGGCCATACCCTCTGTCAGAATTGTGTTCTGGGGCTTCAATGGGCTGTCTTGAAATTGCCTGCACAGAAGATTAGGCTCCCATTCTTTGTCTCCTGTCCATGGTGTAACTTGTTATCCTTTCGGTTGGTCTATAGAGGAAATCTAAGGTTTCCCGAAAGAACTACTTTATACTTTGGATGGTTGAGAGCTTGAATGGCGAACGAGCAAAGTCAGCATTCTCAGTGTGTGGTGATAATCAGCCGGTTCTATCTCCTAGAAGAAGCTCGCTTCCCGGGTCATCTGCCAACAATCACAGCCCTATGAGAGCTCAATCTGCTTATCCTCGAGGGCCGGTGGGGGATAGCTTTGATGATAGACATGCTACTAACAGTGTCAATGTGGAGAGGCCTCATTTCTCGCTTCATAAGTCCCTTGATATCTTCATTGAATTTGCTGCTAAGTTCCCATTGGTTATTATTTTCTTGGTGATTATTTTCCTAGTAATACCTGGAAGTATGGCCATATTGGCCCTGTATTTGCTAGTCACCGTTCTTTTAGCTATCCCATCATTTCTGGTATTGTATATTGCATACCCTACGTTGGATTGGTTATTGAGAGAAATTGCCAGCTAAGGTTTTTCTTGGGTTGTGCAGTTTGTATTCGTGTTCGATATGTGGGTGGTGGCTCGTCTGTTTCCTACGCTGGTCATTGGCAAATTGCTTGATTAATTAGGATTTGAGATAGATTAAGTTTGAAAAGTTCCATTTTCTGGGACTGGATTCTTGGATTTGTAACAATCATTCTAGTTGAATGAAGTATTCTACTTGTCATTTGTGATATTTAGAGGCGCACGATGACTTGTCTTTCACATCTGTGGCTTTAATGTAACGGTTTAAGCTTTGATAAATGATGATCTTCCATGCTTTGCTTGTATTTTTTCTTCCAAAGCTCAAGTATTGGTCTCTGTCCATCTGAAAATATTGTCTTTGCTTGACTGGAAAATTTGCATATTCGAAGTGCAACCAAAAATAGATATCGGGAGTGCAGTTTGAGGTGATGAAATTAATTCTGCATATCATCTGCCATTTTCACTAAAAGTTGTTCACCTATCAACTTTGCTGGAATGATCCGGCAGAGGGCAGCAGGAGAGTTGGGGGGAGTCTTCATAAGCATAAAATCTTGCTTCAAATTGGACTTCAATTGCATTTGCATTTACTAATGGTAGCTCTTGGGATATTTCATTTTTATGTTTTATTGTATGTTGAAGTTTTGCCCGGAAAAAACCTGTACTGATAACACAGCACAAAAATGCATGTTGCTCTTTGTGGATCGATCTTGAAAGTGCATAGTCCATCAAGTTATTGCTTATGTGGAATAACAAAGCTTCAGTTTGCTTTAGGTTGCCAAGAATACCCGTAAGTTTCCCCAGCTTATATCTTGTTGAAACTCTGCACTACATGATATGAAATAAATTGTCTTTAAATAAGCTTATGAATCTCTGTACAACCAATATGTTCTGATTTTCCATTTTAGTTTTGTTTAACATATTCATATCTGAATTGAATTCTTATGATTTCAGGGGAAGACATGAATGTTTGCTCCTTGTTCTAATCACATTTTGATGCCCCAAATACCTACGGTGTCGGCCTTCACCAACAACGACATGCCGGAGTCTGAGGCAGTTCTCCTTTTGCTCGGTACCTATTTGCCTTCTCTTTGACCTTCATTTCTTCATTTCTCTTTTTATCTTTTGCTTGCGCCCTTGCTCCATCTGCAATCTGTTTTATTTGTTCCATCTCAATTTGATATTTGTGCATAACTTTAGCTCTCCTGGTATCCAGTTCACTCTGCGGTTCTTGTAAATAGCTCATTGTTAGAATAGATCTCATAAATTCAAGGCAAGATCTGTGTCCTGGTTAGTTTTAGAGCAAACCTCTGTTTTCTCCAATTTACGCCTGGCTTTCTTTTTCTTGTTGTCCTCCCATTCAAGAATTGTTCCATGAAGTTTCTCATACCTGAACAGCAATTAATTATTAGATTCTATATATGCTTATCCCTCATTAGTGCCAAAAACTATGTCTAATATGAAATTCCAGCAGGAGTCTAGAACTGTTCTTCACGTTCTATTTTGCCTTGCAATGGATGTTTCTCTAACTCTTTGTTTCACTTCCAGTACCTCGGTTGGATGCTTGACAGTGCAATACTTCACCCTTCTATCCAGACTAACAACAAAGAATTTTCTGATGATGGCTGGGTCAGCCTCCAGATTGATGTCAGGTGCTCAGCACCTCACCTTGTAAGGATAAATCCGAGTAACATCGCTTGCAAGTATGTAAAGGACACTAAGAAATGAAGTTTAAACTACCTTTGCTTGATTTTAGCCATCTCCTCTCTCTCCCAAGCATCTATCTCTGTTTCCAGTTTCGGTGGAACTTCAGGCTGTATTTTAAGAGGTGGAATTGCTGGGGGTGGGACAGGGGATGGTAAAACGGCTGCTGCATCTTCGGGTTTCATTCTTTCGAATTCTTTCATTGGTTCTGCACCGAAAGTAGGAGTCTTTTTAACACTTGGAGTCTTTCTGAAGGTGGTGGGGTTTATTCTTTCAGCATCTTCACCCTCTTCTTCTGCAGAAGGTGGAATCTTCTGTACAGTTGGAGTCCATCCAATGGAGGGTACAGTGGAGTCTTGTGGAAACTCATCAGCAAAGGTTAGTCTCTTTTTTGTTATAGACGGAGTCTTCTTTCTTGATGGAACTGGGTGGATAGTTTTCCCTGGTATCCTCTCATTCATGTCAGCATCTGGTGCCTCAAAAGTTTCGTATTTCTGCGAATCCTTGGCTTTATCTCCATTTGGCATGAACAAAATGATAATTAGATTTATTTGGTGCTGGTAGAGTCATTAGCGGACCCTTTTTTTCTTCTTTAGATTGGTGAAATGTCACTGGTTAGTTGTTATTGACTAAGGCCAAAAAAATGGTGATTGGGATTCTTGTTCCAAACATGCATGTTGATCTTATAACTTTCTCTGTAACTTTTACCGGAATTACCTGCATAACTTTTCAATGCTTCATCGTGTTCTCCCATACTAGAGATGGTGTCTGCGATTTTGCTTCTGGTTCTTGGCAGGGAGGTCCATGGTTTATCTCTTATTTGTCTTTGATCCATGTCATCTTCAAGGGAAGTAATTGCAATTGCTGCTGCTGCTGCTGCTACTGCTGCTGCATACTCAGCTTCCTCACCAGACTGCTGGGAACTCATCTGGCGAGACAACTGTCTCCTGAACCACTTATGAGGTCTGCTCTCTGCCAGCAGAAATAAGATTCATCAAATTCCATTGGCATTAATGAGAATACTTCTGTTTATAAGAATACTTCTTCCAGTAATGAGTCACTGATTCTAAAGGTTCTCCTTACCTCCTCTGAATGATGGAGTCTTCTCTGTCAGTGTTCTTTCTCTGGTGCTGCTCAGTTCTTCTGTTGTCCTAAATCTTGATCTAAGAAAAGAAGTGATTATTAGTCAATTGCAGATACCGGATTCTACTGAGACCTGATTCCTAAACCAAGTAACCAGGACTTTAACCCAACCTGAATGATCAAAACCAGTCCCTGCACCCGACATAGGAGAATCCCATTGTGACCCGCAACCAGTTGACTTAATCCAAAATTTCATAAGCAGTGGTCTTGAACTTTTCAAGACAAACTTATTGGAACAACTTGAATTACCCGCGCCCCCGACCCTCGACTTGACTAACCCAAGATGGAGGAACTCAAATGAAACATTGCCAAGAATGATCAACTTAATTATGACTCTATGCAGGACTAATCCAATTTGAAACCAAAGGATTCGTTTGCCAAGTATTGTTGATTATACTGATTCATGAGCCTTAGCACTTGAAATTATTTGTTGATGGGTAAACAATTGACATATAATGCCCCCTGCTAAATACTATAAATACAGAGCACAGTAATATTAGGACTAAATCTGGAGGTACCTGGCTTGTTTTATCAGAGCTTCCATTAATCAGACAAATATCCTTTCAGCTGTGTATTTTGTTGCTTGAGTTCAGAAAGAAGGAGGATGAGATTGCAAAATGCAATGGAAATTAGGACTTAGGTTGATTATAGGGAACCAATGGAAGGTGTTGGACAAGCAAAGTTAGCATATTCATTGCTGCAGAAAGAGACTTTTTATTAAGAGTTTCTCAGAACATTTTAATGGCAGTAAAAGCAAGTTTCCTTTTCTCTTGGTGAGTCCTCATTAATAAGTTGACAAGGAAATTTTCTCTCTATTTGTCTTTATAAATAATTATCTTTGTTAAGAATTATTCTCTACTGCTATTAAAATAGGTCATGACATTTTCCATTGCTATGTTTGTGGTTGATGGGAGAAGAAAAGATGAATCTTTTTGAATTTCAGGTAACTTTCAACTTTATGTTTGGTACATTTTAGTTAAGATTCTATGGCTATTGCCCTTGTTTTTGTCAGTCTTAAGTAAGGTACCTTGCTGCTCCCTTTTCTTTAGGGGGAGGGGGTGGCATGGCATTTTATAGAGGTACCTTGTACTGATCTTTAGAGACTTTACTAATTAAACTAGCTCCTGCCCTTTGAACAATATATACATAGGGTTAGGTACTAGCCCGACTATGAAACCCGTTTTAGTGATGGCGGCTTTGCGCCTTTGTGGTGAATTTCCTTTTATCGTTAGAACAAGGAAGAATTTGTTGCCCTTTTATGTGAAAATATGCATGAAGAATATCTGTACTGTCAGGCAAACATGAAAACTTTTCCACGATGCCTTTCTTTTTGCATAATAATGTTTTTTTTGCTGTGTTTGATAGGGTATTTGTTTTCTTCTCTTTCCATTGAGGGTTTCTTTTCTTCTTATACAAACAATGCTGTGTTCCTTAGAGTAAAATAGGAAAGTCAGATAAGATACATAATTCAACGGTCAGACATGTCAATTTTCTTTTGAAATTGAACAAAATTTTGATGATCGAGCAAAGGAACCACAATATCTGTTTTACCGCGCTAGATGGTACCACAATAAATCTATTGGAGATGATGGACATGGGTCAATAACACCAAGATCCCGTCTTAACAGGTTTCAGGGAGATCTAAATGTAGATAGCAATAAACGCAAATATAATGTTGCAGGGCATGCAAGTATTAAAGTTTGCTCATACGGTCCTAAACTAAACTACTCAAATCTAGTAGGCATTGTTGTGCCAATTATTCTCCTCTATGACACCATCTTTACTTCTTAATCACTTGTTAATTAGAACTTAGTCAGTAGTGTTTTTTTTATCTTTTGGGCAAAGGAGACGGAAAAATTAGTCAGCAGTGGGACATGTGGTTTGCTGAAGGAATAACTTCCCATGGAGGGGGTCATGACCAACATTGACACCAAGAAGCATATCATATCCAAGTATAGAAACCGAAGTCCACGCTGCGGTCACCTTCAGACACTCGAACTCAGACCCGGGAGCTTCTCCCACGCCCGATTCTCCGGCACCTCAAACACGAAGTCGGTGAACTTGAACCCGATCCATGGCCTCTTCATCCTGGGCCAGTACCTCCCAAATGTGCTTGAAGGGTAGCAAATGGGGTAGATAACTCTCTTGGTTGCAGGCCGCCCAAGGAGTCTTTCTACTTCCTTCTTCAACGTGTCAAAGGCATCCAAGGTCAGCGTGGTCAAGGTGGATCCAGAGTCTATGACGAACCCCTGGTTCCATCTTCGGACATCTTGAACACCCCTGGGTTCAAATCCAAGTCCCTCCCGTTCACTTGTATACCAACCACGTCCATGTAGTAAAAGTGGTAGTGAGCGTTTGTCATTACGTTGAGGCTACTGCCCACCAGGTTTGCTTCATACCCGAACTTCACCATGCTCATCTTGGTCCAGTCATCCGACAAGCAGTAGGAGAACACCGGGTTGTCAGGGTACAGCTGTCTAGGAAGAGAGTAGTGGCTATTAGTCGCACCTATGATCCCCATCACCTTGTCATCGTTGGCGGAGCTAACCCCAAAGATAAAATCGGTCCACTTCTCCCAGTAAGGCAAGAACATGAGCTCATCGGTGCCCATGGACCCACGGGCAAAGGTGGTGTCCGCATACCTGATGTCAAACCCACAAAGACTGTTGGGGTCAGGGCAGGAGGTGATGCTCGGGTTAGCCATGCACTTGGACCTGTCCCCGCAATGGACAGGCTTGAAAGTAGTAGACTCGCTTTGGCTAAAGTAGGTGTGCTTGGTCTTGCCAGCGCGTTCCTCCCCTTGGAACCACACAACATCGCTCCCTGTGTCAAATATGCCTTCAACCAATTGGAACCTGGTGCCCAAGAGCAGGGACATTACATGGTGGCCGCCCAACCTTGTCCAATGAATATCACCGCGAACATTCGGGCCCTCCGAGTCTAGGAGCCACTTCAGGTAGTGGGTCCGGTTTAGGGTTATCTGTTGTGGGGCTATGTCCGAGATGGAGATGTTGTTGGCCTCTAGTATTTGAGGGTAGAATGGGGACCGAGGAGACAATGGTGGGATCAATGGCACACTCATGCCTTTGCTGGTGGCATTGCTAGAAGAACATGAAGCAAAGGGTGTGACTGAGAGGAAGAAGATGAAGATGGTGGTGAGGAAGTCGTGAGGCATTGTCAAGGATGGGAAATTAGTAATGGATTTTGTTTGTAATGTAGTTGGGCTTTTATAGTGTAGCATTTTACGAGGTAATTACCTTAAAATCTATTGGAATGAAGATTCTGACATGAGCTTTTATACTGTAATATAATCTATATGATTTTGTTCCATTTTCAGAGATATTGTCAGTGCATATTTGTGTTCAACTACCAAATTCAGTAAAACGAATAACTAAAATAGAGACAGAGAAACAGAAAGGAAGGCAGGATATTTTTCTCTCTTGCCACACCCTTTATTTTAACTTCAAATCTTTGTGAAAATATTTTCGGTATAATTCCAAAAGGAAGTTTTTCTTTACAAAAAAGAAGTGCTCTTGTTGAGAGTCGAACTCAAGACCTCCCGCTTACTAAACGGGTGCTCTAACCAACTGAGCTACAAGAGCACACCGTGAAGGTTTATCTGAAGTTAGATTTCATCACAGTTTTCACCCCCTTCTATGGAATGATCGACTTCCTAACCCTTATCAACTTACCATTCATTTTATGGTGATATTAATTTTTAGGATGACTAATAATAATTATATGACCTAAAAAAACAAAATACTTCGCAGTTATTGCAATTAAAATCAATTCTTAATAAATGTTAATCACCCCAATAATTATTGAAGTCATTCTAAAAGTTTTCGTCATACAAAATTATTTAGGCGGGAGAATCCCATGTAAAACCTGCTAATGTTAACATTTGTTATGCTTATAGTGCAAGTTCATGGCCAGAAAATTGCATATGTTTTACGAAAAAAATAAATTCCATATACCTCCCTGGACCCAATCAGGGAATCACCCTTCTACATGTAAAATTGCAACGAGGCAAAATCATTCAGAATTCAATAATCCATCATTTCATTAAAAACTACATGTAAGCGATTTTTGGATAATGAAACTACATACAATGCAGGGAAGTGTAAGCTATTACATTTGTGATTATCTAATCTATGCCAGGAATCAAATATGTAAAACTATTTCACACACACTCGTGGGAGAATCAGATTCAGCCAAAAATGCATTTGTTTTCGAACAAATAAAGAATAGTGGAGGCGCGTCTGGGTATTGAGTTAAACTAAGAATTCTGTGTCCGTGACTTCAAGGACTTTGTGAACACCAATTGCATTTACACCTTCCCTGAATGCATTACCCTCAATATACCTGCATCAACGTACCGATCAGTTTGGTTACAGCCTTGAAAAGTAACATTCTATTGAACTTGTATTAAATTTGTTGGGATCAGGATATAGTCTAGAGAACTCACATTTCTTTCAACAATGGATGTTTGTAGAATGCATCGGGAATTCTCCCACTGAATTGATTGTGATCCAAGTACCTGCAAAAAATTACACAAAATGTGATTAATTTTACAAATGTGAAGATGCTACAGGATCACTTGTATGATTCAAATGGTTGGGGTTCCATTCACACTACCCTCAATTTTAGGTTCAGTGTAGCCAGAGGCTTAGTTGTGGGCTGCATAGCCCATGGCACTATTCCTGGCCAGGGTCTACTGACGGGTTGAGCTGTTGAAGCCCTTGACTGTAGATAATTACGATTACAGCTATGAACCTATGATCCTTCGAGGAGAGTCAGGCCAGAAATTGAAGGATCCCATATTGTCTAGCAAAGGATGAGATGAAATTCACCTATAACTTGTAAAAGTGAAAGACCATCAGGGTGCAGAATCCCCTAACCCTATAGGAGATCGTATGGATATACATTTTCCAGGCACTCGGGAAAAATGGACAAATTTTTACCTTTAGATAATAGTAGATCAAAAATGAGTCTCACCGAACTATCCTTTACTTCTTCTATTGTTGAGCATTACACAACTATAATTTTCAGTATCTTTTACTGGAAACCTGCTTGCAATACGGAGTAAGGTTGCCTAACACCACCACCTTCTTGCCTAAGCAAGACTTTAAGGTATTGAGTAATTTAATCGATTTGATTAATTGAGCAGTTATATGCAATTAGTAGTTAGGTTGCAACTACAGAAAACAATTGCGTTTTTCATCTAAACACCCACTAAACTTATGACCCATAAATCCTCAATGAATTATCCCCTTGGATATTTAGGTTGTGTACATATAAACCCTCACTAAGTTTTCAGTATATAGTGGTAAGGTTACAATTACAGGCACCTCTCCTGCTCTTTGCAATTTTAGGTATTTAGGATGAGCAGTTATTGCACTCCTAGACCAACCGTGCTTCAGGATGTGGCTGAAAGCCTGAAACCAGGGACTTCATCCATCTATCAGGCAACTCAAACTGTTCCAGGTTCAGTAGATTTTTCATTTCGCACAGCAGGCTAAACATGAACAGTTATTTGATGGATTCTCTTAGAAAATACAATCCTCACATTATAAGATATAGAGGAGATAAGGGATAGAAGACTTACAAGTACGTCAACCTGGGAAGACGAGCAAGTGCTGATGGTATTATTCCAGTCATTTTGTTGTAAGACAGATGCCTAGGCAATGTAGAACAGGAAATTCATCACAAAGATCCAAGTAAACAGAAAAGGAACTCCAGCTTTTAAACAAAAGATGAAAGGCAATACTTACAAGATCTCCAAGTTTGTCAAATTTGCTAGCTGAGCTGGGATTCCTCCCGTCAAGTAGTTATTATTTAGATAACTGAAAACCCAAGTATGAGGTTAAGACTACCACCCAAGATAGCAAACCAAACAGTAAACAACTGTGACAGAATAGCTTACAGGTTACGAAGGGCAGGAAAACATCCTTCAATGCGTATCAGTTCTCTAATTGTACCCACTAAATGATTGTTACCAACATCCCTGAACACATAGAATGTCATTTCATTTAATACCTACTAATAAAGTAATGTCATCATTGCTCAAGCAGACGAATATAACTAATGCACAGAGAATAAAATTTAGTGGTATATAAAATCTCACAAATGCCGAAGATTTTGCAGTGTGCCTAATTCTGCAGGAATGCGCCCAACGAAACGATTCTCATGCAGATACAGATATCTCAGTTCAGGGAGATTTGCCAGCTCCTTGGGAATTTCCCCTTGAAATTGTTAAAGCTCAGATACCTGAGAAATCGCAATTGAAAAGCTTTTGATTAGAAAAAGATGGAGGGGCAGCAGACAGACTCAAAAAGATGACATATGCTCATAAAGATCACTTACAGATGAGTCAGACTTTTCAGTTCGCCAATTTCAGGAGGAAGGACATCCTGTAGTTTATTCCATCTCAGATTCCTACAAGTACACAGTCAGCAGATCCATTGACTATGGAAGTTTAAATGGTAGATCAGCTTTAACACTTGAAAAAGTTATTCACAATATCATATGGAAGTAGCCTCAGCCCTCAAGGCTGTTTTTATTCAGGCAAACTGCAGTGGGGGATCTAAGAGTTTTGCGTAATTGTGCCCCATTTTTTATCTTCCTAAGATTTGATAAGTTCCAATTAACTTTTATTGGTATCCTTTGTAAACATTTTAAGGATTTTTGCAAATAATTTTGATTAAATTATACAATTTGACGACATCATAACAGCACAGTAGAGAGGAAAAAGGAATTATAATCCCTCCAGATCACTTCCCACCAAATTTGTTTCCATTTACATTATCTAGATTCTGGATACATCCACATAATTACATTTGATACTGATTACATCTCATCAAAATTCATCTGTCCTTCCACACAATCTACTGTACAGATGTTAAACAACTTTTTACAGATCTTAGGAGTCATATCCTGAACATGCTGAAAAGAAATGATCCAAGACAACAAAATCTCTGTGAACTGTTAGAAGCATGGGCAACAGTCACCTCCCTCAGAAACAATCCATTTACTCAAAAAGCCTACTAGAGAAAAGAGCAAAATCTATACGTTGCAATCAGAATCTACATCCTCTAGGCCACTGTGTAATTCTCACCACAGTATAGACTACGATATTCCAATACATGATTTTCATTGTATACTATTAATACAGTATTCTCACTACATGTATCACATACGAGAATAGGTATCTGTCAGTAGATATACACCATGTCTAGGCAGGAGTCTATGTATGGATATACAATTGAATTCATAGACATCGAAACAGCCAATGTACTGTAAGATACACTACTAGGAAAACTGAATGGAATACAAAATCTAGTAACAACATGAATTTCAACATATAAATTTACGACTCGAAAAGACTGAAAGGTTAAGAAAATATAGCCCAAAGGATCTTACAAGATTTTCAGACGCTTCAACCGACCAATCTGAGGAGGTATTGGCCCCGTCAACTTATTGTTGTGCAGATCCCTGACACAGTTACGCTCATTTTACTCAAAGGCATGGATATGGGGAAATATCAAGACTGGTGAATCAAGGTAATAAAAACTCTTACAGCCTCTGAAGATCCAAGAGATTCGTCACAGCAATAGGAAATGGCCCGACAATTGACACAGCATAAACTTCCCTGCAAGTTGAATAAGCGACCCAAACGTAAAAATGAATGCTGCAGCTTTTCTTCTAATTACAATAGCCAGTTTTAGAAAACTAAGCAGCAGAAAGTACGACTTACAGCTCTGTAACAACTCTATAATCCCCCTGTACAGAGCACTTTACACCGGACCAAGGAGGTAGATCACCATCTCCACAAGGATCGTCCCCAACCCACGAGTACACAACCCTCCACCCAAGTGATGACTTTATTTCATTCAATGCTTTCACTGCAAACAATAAAGAAACGTGAATTAAAACCTCACACTTTCTTTTTCTGTTCAATTAATCAGTGTACCACACATGAAGAGGACTATGATCACATTATCTCTATTGATATCAATTTGATTCTGCTCCAACAGAACTAAATGCTTAGCATGAAAGCATGAAAGGCACACCTCAAACCAAAACATGGGGGTATTCGTTCCAAATATTAATTGCAAAGCAGAATAACATTCACTGCGATCTCTATAATTTCTGAATTCCAAAATTGGGCTTTTTTTCATTCCTTCTTAATATGATTGTTCAATAAGATTGCCAGATCCAGGATAGATGGCAGATTTCGCCAATATAAACTGCTGAAAGTGGGAATCAAATAATATGTCGTCTGTAACCATATTTGAATATAAAAAGGCACAATTTGCCGAAAGAACAGTACTCAGATTAGTGCCTCCATTGCTTGAAGATCCCCTCTTTTCTCTCAAAAATAGATACAACATGTTCCAATCAACAAGAAGGGATGCCCTTCAATATGCTTCTAACACAGATCAAACCCATTATCATACATTCAGAAGAGGGGGATATATGATAAGTAGCTCAAGTACACAATGGAATTCTTGGAGGAGCTATGGCCAAAGAGTTTCAGCTATGACTGAATTCACCTTTGGGCAAAACACAAAAAGGGTTTCAGAGAGAGAAAGAGAGAGTTGGGTTACCGTCACGCTTGAGGGTTTTACAGAAAGTGGGAGTGAAGAGAAGAGGGACTAAGAAGGCGAGGAGCAGAATTGCCCGCCGCCAATACGCGATCTCCACCATTGACAGCCTCTCTCTCTCTCTCTCTCTCTCTGTGAACGTGGGTGTGTATGTGTCCGATCAATCAATCAAAGTGAGGACTGAGCAGATCAGAAGCATTCATTCAAGAAAAGATCAAGATCCGTAATTCAAAGGGGAAGAAAAGGGGTTAGAGCTCCAGCCTCCAGTAGTTGAGCCAGTCCGTTTTCGGGACTTCACTCTCTCTCTCTCTCTCTCTGTCCTCTCTCTGAGCAGAGTTACACTACTAGACTGCCTTAAGTTCGGGTCGGGCTTACGGGACCTACCTGAACACCCGTCGGTGATTAATTATTTGTAATATAGTCTGATTAATTTATGTCAGGTTATAAAGTCTAATATTTTTAAAATATAATTAATTTATATTATTATTTAAAAATAGTTTATATTAATTTTAAAATAAAAATATATATTTTTTAGTTAAAATAAAATTTATATTTTAAATTGACTCCTATTTAGATCACATTATCTCGAGGTCTTCATATTTTCTATGCAATATATTTGTCTATGTTTTTTTGTCAATCCCTTCATATCCTCCCCCAATTAACCACTTCATTTCTGTTGCATTTAGAGTTATCCATTTTTATTAATCCTATATGCAACTTATTTTCTACTTACCCTTTAATATTATATACTCCCACATGAAGTATTCATTTTTATTTTACAAATAAAAAATAATGTTTCAATGACTAAAATCACACATAGCATGACATAACTCCAATACAATTTTATTTTTTTAGAAAAAAAATACAATAATATAGTAATTGACACAAGCATAAATATTCAGTAAGTACTCACAAAGCTATACCATTCAAATTCACCGTTCATCTTCAATTCCAATACTATTATAATACTACTAATAAAGTATTAGTTAAAATGATAAAGATTCCATCTCGATAAGGAAAAGAATACAAGTTTAAATCTTTTTAAACACCGAGGATACACCCTTTTCTGAATAAAAATATATATTATTATACTACTAGCTCGTTGATTCAACTATGCTATATATTCAAATTACAATTAAGAAATTAGTATGAAAATTAATTTGGTGATGCAGCTATGTATATTAATTAATTGATTTGGTAGCTAGGCTTCTTGCTGAGGAAAAACCCTATCTAGACTTCCCAAGTCCTACACAGTGACTATTTTTTCCCTTAATTGCTTCATCTTCTAATCTCTCTCGTCCACCTCCATCAATGAAATTTGGCCATTTTTACGTAATCCTCTACATAAATCGTCACTGTCGATTAAATCATCCCATTTTTTTCATTATTTTTTTGCTGATTTTTCTCAGTTACAAAGCCAAACCCTGAATACACATGCAATTTAATAGCAATACGTTTCAGGGCCCTGGAAAACTACGTTCTAATTCGAGTCATGTGCATATGTAAATAGCTATTTTGCTCACGTATGAACTTGACAAGTTATGGCAAAAACGGTCAGGACATTTTGCCCATGACAACGTAAGAAGAAGTTGGCATCTTAACCACTATGATTTTTTGGAAAATTTTATTATTGACTCGGGTCCATATTATATTATGGATGACTGTGCTTGCGGCAACTCGACAGTGGGAATGAACATTAATCAGGTCTAATCATTTTGAAAATTTTTTATGTTATAATTATGTTTCTGAAAAAATGTCATTGTTATTTTTGCTATTAATAATAAATGAACATTTAATTGTATATTGATGAACATTTTTGTAAGATTTGGTGATGAACATTGCTCCCAGATTAACTTTTACGAGTTAGAACGATAAACGTTTTGGAAATCTTTGACACTTCAAGTGTATGGTTTCTCAACTTTGATGCTATAATTATGTTTCTCAAATATTTCTTTATGAATATTTACTGTGCATAACGATGAAATTTTTAGAAATTTTTTGTACACGACTATATTTGGTTGATTTAGAACTTTCAAAGTGATATTTTCGTGAGAGTCTTAATTTACGAAAACACAATTAGTGATAGATATAAAGTTATGTAATGATACAAAGATACACCAAATAAACTTGGAAAGAAAAATATGGCATGGAATTGAAGTAGTCCATACTTCACGAGACCATATGATCATTAGCAATACGGCTACTACGTACTACAAGTTTCAATAAGCTTTCACTTATTTGGTGTTGAAATTTCCATCCACACGACTTTTCCATTTTTTCCAAAAATGTATTCTACATTTCTTTTGGGAACATGTGCATTGCCAAATTCAAATCCCTTCCTATATTACTAATATTTTTTACCCTTTTAAATGTATTTATTATAGAGGTATATTTTCGGGTTCAGCTTCTTATCTTAATGGCATAAGTAGTACTCTTTTTCAAGGGTATGTTAATGATCAAATTTTATGTCGATCTGATATTTTTATAGATGCTTATATATTATAGACAGTCATAAATAACAAGTAAAATAAACGAAATAAGTAGTACTTGATAATTATAAATAAAATTGGGTGAGAATAGTGTCACCTAGTAATTCAATATTGGGGGGAGGGGATAAAAACATGGAGCCCAAAAATTAATTAACAGAAAAAGGGGGAACTTTGACATGATGATATTAAATGAGTCATGGATCGTCCATGAAACGCGAAAAGACAGTTTTGTCCTCCTGATCACAGGATGGTATTTGCCAGTAACTAGACATTCACCCTCCCAACTCCAAAATTTATGGGAGCCCATGGGATTCTTCTGATTTCACCATCATATATTTATAAAAATCAATCTAACAAAAAAAGGCATTAAAATTCAACTTCAAAACCAAAAAAAAAAAAAATTGCCATTTCCATTATTGTTTCTGCTGAATGGAAATTCCTAAAATACCCTCTACTCCCATGCAAACGAGAAATGCTAAAAATATTGCAGAAACAAGCTTGGAAATAGCCCCCTCTCCCCCCTCCCCCAATCATCAGCAGCTATACATCTTGAAAATTTTAAAGATTACAAGAACCAAAAAAGAAATTCAAATTAAAAAACCAAACAGGAAATTCAAAGAAAGGGGAATTAAGACTAAATGCAACAATATTAAATGCCGCCATGAAAACGACGTAGATCAGAGCATTACGTGACACTCTCTCTCTTCTCTCTTTCTCTCTCTAACATCAGCTGCTTCACACGCCACCGCCATTAATTCAAGAACCACAAGAAAACCCCATGGAGAAGAGAGCGAAATACTACGGCACCGTTTGATCATCACCATCATCATCATCATGCATCTTCAGTTGTGAAGAGGGTTGGGCCCACTTGGGACGAGCCGCTTCTCGACGCCGTACCGGGGTCGATTTCGGGGGAGGACGGCGGAGGAGGGGGCGGGAGGAGGTGGCGGAAGTGGGAGCAGAGAGAAGGAGGGTACTTGGAAGCCACGGGGTGGCAGTGGTGGTAGTATTGGTCGTGGAGCGAGGGCATGATTGTCTTATGCGGTGGCGGGGAAGACGTTGAAGAGGGTTCAAGAAACGCCGCCGTTTTTGAGTTCGAGGGTTCAGCGTAAGCGGAGGAGGGGAGGAGGAGAGAGAGAGCGAGGGTGGCGATGATGGTGGTCAGAGGAGAGAGAGTGCTCCTCTTCTTCTTCATGGCTGCGCTGGGTTCAGGGAGGAAGAGAGAGAGAGGTGGAAAATTGGGGTTTGAAAGGGAAATATTTTCTCGGGACGGTTGTGACTTATGATCGAGGTTTGACAGAAAAGGATGCGAGGGGAGGGGGGCAGCATTTATATTTAACTCCTTTCTTTTTTATTTGACACTATTTCTTATCGACTAGTACTAATACTACAATTTTTCCATGGTAAGTAATATTTATTTCTTTTCTAAGGGCTTTTTTTAAAAAAATGATAAGGGTGTTTTTTGGTAACTAAATATTATATTTAAAGTTAGAGATAAATCAACAATATGGTTGCCAAAAAATGTTAACCATGATAACCATATTAATTCGCACAATATAAACCCTAGATGTGTCATCATTTAATTTCATCCGTTAATTTATTTAATTTAATTAGAATTAAAATTATCTATTAAAGTTTATCAAATATTAATAAATTAAATAGAATATAATATTTTTGCTAGGTGCTGTTTGTATCATGAGTGAAAAGGAAAAAATAAATAAACAAATCAAAGAGGGCGAACAACGATACAATACCCCAGTCCCCAGCCTAGCCCTCCATTTATTCCAGTCCCTTCCCACAACGTGTTCTCCATTTTTTCCGACTGCCTGATGCCAGAATCCGGCACCTCCACCTCGAGTTCGGTGGCCGCTTCCTCCGACTCAACAGTCACTGCCCACACTCCCAACCCTCTCTCACTGTTAATGGCAATTGACTGTCTAAATATCACCGGCCCCGACGAGAGCAGAACTCATCATCGAAAAAATGGAGTTCATCAATCCGAAACCTAAAAGAAAAATCCCTAATTAGCATTCAATAAGATAAGATAAATCAAAACAAATAGTCGCTCGATGCAAAAGGGAAAAGGTGGTAAGAAGATGAATGGCGCGGGAAAGATCTCGTCGGAGACATAGCCGGTGATTGAAGCACATACGAAAAAGTAGAAATTGAGGGGTAAATAACGATTTTGGATAAATACGAGAGAGAAAAGGATCTTATTCATGTCAGACGACCATAGCTCTGACAATATGGTCGGAGAAAGCTGAATGTCGCCGGAAAAATTAGTGAGAGCGGGAATATATGTTGGGATTGAAAACAGGCTAACTTCATTGCAATAGCTAAAGAATAATGTGACGGGGTAAAGGGAATTTCCTATTTCTATAATATTTCATGTTGAATAAGAGGGATAAATCTTATATCCAAACACCAACTAAATTAATTATATTTTTTCCATTTGTTGATATTATATAAACTTATAAAAATAGCTTTTTAATCAAAGTAAAATTATACGGTTGAGATAAAACATTGCCAAGTGTATGGTCACGATTATGGTAGTTTTGGTGGTTCCTATGGTTACCATTTTACGGTAGCTACTATACCCACACTCAGTTAGATAAACCTTCTTATATTTAATTATTACAATTGCACTCATTTCATTAGTGCCTTAATTCCAAACTGATAGTCACATCTAAATAATGAAAATTTTTAAGAGTATATCATTAAATATATTTTTTTATTACTAATTTTTGTCTACGCTAAAGCACATGATATATTAATATATAGAAATATTGCAGAAAGTTTTTTATCATTTAATAGGTGAAATATCAATGATAGTTGTTATATCAAAAAATAAATTTTAAATGATAAAAATATTTTGTAATAATACTTTTTAAAAATAATTTCAGAAATAAAAAATTAAGTAAATCCTAATTATGAATTGCTATTTATTCTATAACTCATAATAGAATGCATAATATTTATTTTATAAAAAATAATGCCCAATAATGTAAAAATAATATTTAGGGAAAAAAATCTAATGATATGAGTCAAAAATCTAATCAACTTTCCTATAAATTGAATTTCAGATATTTTAGTGTGTGTGTGTGTGTGTGTCACTCTCTCTCTCTCTATATATATATATAGAGATCATCTTTCCTATAAATTATATTTCAGATATTTTTGATAAAATAAAAATAATTTAGTTTGAATTTCAAAAGAATAAAAAAAGGAGGGAATTAATTTGAGATGTGTTATTTAGGCGGAATTGAATGTGATACAAGTAATAATTAAAAAAATATTTTAATTATAATATTAGATTTTTAGTGAAAAGAGAAAAAATTTTAATAGTAAAATAAAATTTATTTTGGAATCTATACACTATATAATGCCAATCTTTTCAAATTTTGAAATGCTGCAACCAAAGTGAATTAAGGAGTTTCGTCCAATAAAAAAATAAATAATTTATCATTTAAAAAATAAGTTTCCACTCATCTATGGACTCTAATAATAATAATAATAATAATAATAATAATAATAATAATAATAATAATAATAATAATAATAATAATAATTGAGCAGAAAATTAATAAATAAAAATTACAGAAAATTATATAATGAACTAAATTAAAAATCTGGACAGAATTAAAAACATAAAAACTTTTTAAATTTTTCAAAAAATTAAACACAATTAAAACAGAAAAACAAAAATATAAATCTAAAATAGAAAGTTAAACAAATAATCAATTACACTACAATACATATGAAAATAAATAATTAAATAAACTAGAATATTAAAACTATTTTTTGGACCGAAACATACACTAAAAACCTAAAATTAAAATACAAAAATTTAATTTATAAATTTATTAAATTAAAAACTTGCTTTAACCTAACTTAGAAAATAAATCAAAAAATAATTAAATTAATTATAAAAACTAAGAAAATTAATACTAAGATATTAATACTCTAACTAAACCCTATAATAATATAAAAAATAAAATTAACCAAAGGAAACTAATTTAATCCAACTTCTAACAATTTGACTAAAAATAACAAAAATAAATAGAAAAATAATCTGAAAATTAAAATATATTAGGACTCAAAATAAAATTAATATAAAATTACTGAGATATCTATCTTATTATCAATGAATGTAATTCATTCTCACGTCAATCATTAGTAAAAATCCGTGAAAAATTCAAAAAAATATATTGATGACAAAAAGTATATTGAATGATTTTAAAGAAGGGATGTAACTAAGAGTAATTTTTTTAAGATAAATTATAGAATAATATTTTAGAAAATAATTAAAGGATATTCTATTATTTTTAACGGTGTTAAGGTTAATTCACCAATATTTTTAATCTAAAAAGTATAATCTATATTATTTCAAATTTTGCTTTGATTTGATTTACATTTGAGAATCACAAGTTACGTTTTTTTTCCTTTGTGACTTCAAATTGTGACTCGACTGAAATCTAATGAGATAACTATCAAAGTGAACAATATATATTTAATTATATATTTTTGGGTGGATGAATAAGATATTTCATTAGATGAGAAAATTTGTTCTTCCTTTCTACCAAAAAATAAAATATGTATTGTAAAGATGTAACAATAGTTTCGTCATTGTTTGGTTTATTAATTTGCTAAGAAGATGTGGTTGATGTGACTAAACAACATGGTATCGGTTTCAAACTAATTTTTAATTAGTGGCTTTAAGTTTTGAAAGTGATTGAATCGAGTAAGGGTCGGTCAATTGGAGGAGGTCCGTTATAATTAAGGTATGAGTTTAACTACCGATTTATGTAATTTTTTGTCTAATTTGATTTGTTTGGATCATGAGTTTCTTTGTCTCTCCACTTACTTTTTAATTTTGTGTCTATTCTATCATTTTTAAAATACGACATGCATCCACGCTTTTACCATACTTATGTTAAGTGTGGAAATGATATAAGTGGACAAATATTCCACACACTAAATAAGTCGGATGAAAGTCGTCTTTAACCACACACTTATATCCAAAGAAAACACCATCACTCGCCATACTTATATCTATGGATATATTACCCCTTGAGCGAGTCTTTTTTTTTTACTTTTTATGTCATGCTTTTTCTCTCGAAAGGACGGGGTTGGGTGACCGCGGTTGCCCTAACGTAGATCCGCCTCCGGATTAAAAATACTTAGTTCTTCTTCAAATTAGGGTTTTGTTCATTAAGGTGAATTTTTTTAGTTTAGTTTTATTTTACTTTTCTTTAAACAATATTAAGAAAAAAAGATATAAAGCGGGCACATGTGAAATTTATTGATTAAGTAGAAAATAAGAGAGAAAACAAGATTAGAGTTTGAGATTTGAGGTTTATTTCTTATTTTGATTTTTTCAATATATTGGGCATTGTGCTATAAAAGAGAGAAATCAAAAATTTGCATAAAAATATTTCCTTTATGTGTTTAATTTTTATAAAAATTCTTTTCAAATATTTTTTAAAAAATTTATTTTTGATTGTAAATTTAGTAGTTGACTTATATGATTATCATAAATTGTCCAATGCGAAAAAAATTCTTTTTATGTATTTCAATTATCTCAAAATAACTCGTCATGCTTATTATCTATCACGCTTATTTTCCATGCTAAATAATCATTTTTTCAATAGATGTAAATCACCACTCTTAATATACATGGATGTACCTTAATAGGTTAGTACCACTCTTACAAGAGTGGTTATATTTTTCCACATTATTATGTGTAAAAATAATTTCGAGCAACTCATTTTTGCTTATTTTTCCGCCACATTCAATCATGTGTAATTAGATAAGGTGGAAGCATACCATATGGTGATTGTAGCATTTTCGATTATTAATCTCATTTATTAAATGTAGTTATTAAGTAATTACTTTTTAGTTCATAACTTATTAAGGAGTATTACATTACTCCGTATATAAGACTGGTCCAAACTAATTTATATAGAAGAAAAGGTGATTACTACGTACTGTAGGACGAATGGAGTAATGACTATGTCCTAAAACATGTAAACTTCTTTAATCTTTTCAATTATAACCTGCCATTTGCATGCAAACTCCTTGTAGTAACTCTAGTTAAAATTTTTTTAAAAAAGCAGTAAAATAGTGAAGTGATAAGATGAGTGTTGACCGTTGATCCAGTGTTTTTGAGGTAGGCCCATCCGAACCATCTTCATCACATATTAAGAACAAATGATATCCAAATTCCTGTCGAATATTAGGGCTGGGTGGTGTGTGTCTAAACAATTCATGCCCACTTTGTACTGCTCCTTCTGTATGCTTTATCCTATGATTGGTCATGCCTCGGCAAAAATTCCGGATTCGGATATTAGTGAATGTTTAGCATTTGAACGAAATATTTTATCTGATATACTGTTTTAGGATAAGTGCATAATTAGACTTTTTATTCAAGTTAAATTAAATATACTCCACAATGAATACTATAGAATCGAAAAAAAAAAAGAAAAAACATAAGAATAAAATTAGTCTAATAGAGATGTAGCTCTATGAGGTAGCACATCCGACAAGAGTACTAAACATCATCCAAACAAACAAAGAGGCTAAGCTTGTCTTGAAAAGTTGTCAAGTTATATTCCCGGTAATCCTCCTAAGCCTTTGAAATGTCGCTACTCTCCTCCACTCTATTGACTATTTTTTGGGTTAATCGTAAAAAGTTTTAATAGTAGTATGTAATTTTGATCCTATTTCTTATGCCTCTTTTTATATAGAAAATAATATTATTGGAAAATAAAGATGCAAATAAAATAGGATAATTCCTTTAATTACACTTGATAAAACCTTTTTGCCCATTCCCAAATGAGCTGAGACTCAATTTTAGGCACCAGAAACCGAAATAAAATTTGTTTGTTTAATTGACACACATGGGCAATGTGGGTTCCCTGCAAGTGAAACACTTGCAGATAACCAATCAACCTCCATCGCCAACCAGACAAACACCAGATTTCACCTTCCCAGAAGATTTTTTTTTACAAAAAACCGCAATCAATTTTGCTCTCAAGTTTCCAACTTTGAAAAAGAATATTCCATCCCGTTGCTCAATCTTGAAGGATCAATGGTGATTAGCCCATCACCATCCGACATTTGACTTCCCACTCTCTCTTCCCACCTACAAATCCAAATCCAAATCCCCCAAGTAATTTAATCACCCTTCTTCAATCATCTCTAAATTGTTCAATTCTTCACAAATCCCAGGACCCAAAACCCCCGTATAGCAGCCATGATCGTTCGAATCAGGTCCCTCTTCACGATTTTCTCTCTCGTCATTTGTGTTTCGAGCGCCGCCGCAGCTCCCACCTTCTCCTTCACCCCCGCAACGCTGAACAAATCGGGGGACTCAGTCATCGTCGAGTGGACCAACGTTGAGTCGCCGTCGGAACTCGACTGGCTCGGGATCTACTCTCCCCCAATTCGCCCAACCACCATTTCATCGGGTATTTCTTCCTTTCCTCTTCACCCACATGGAAATCCGGCGCGGGAAACCTATCCTTCCCGCTGATCAACCTCCGGCAGCCCTACCAGTTCCGGATCTTTCGGTGGACCGAGAAGGAGATCGACCCGTCTAAAACGGACCACGACAAGAACCCCTTGCCCCGGTCCAAGCACCTCCTGGCCCGCTCCGGGGAGCTCCGGTTCGCCAATCCAGGTGGGCCGGAGCAGGTCCATCTGGCGTTCACGGATCGGCCCGATGAGATGCTGGTGTCATTCGTCGCCGGCGACGGCGGGAAAAGGTTTGTCACGTACGGGGAGAAGGAGGAGGAGCTGACGGAGACGGCGGAGACGACGGCGGCCAGGTATGAGAGAGAAGACATGTGCGATTCGCCCGCTAATGACAGCGTTGGGTGGAGGGATCCTGGGTTTTCCCACCATGGGGTTATGAAAAACTTGAAGAAAGGGATCAGATATTATTACAAGGTAATTTCTTTTTCCTTAGCTTTTAATCTTCATTATTATTCTAATTATTGGGTTTCAATCTTGGTTATTATTCTGATTATCTTTCGTGTTGTTGGTTGATTTGCAGCAATTTTGAATTTCTTCATCTAGTTTTGTTGAATTGAATGTTAAAAGATGATGTTTATGTGGAAAATTGTGAATTTTGATTGTTAAATCTAGCAATATTTTGACATATATATATATTTACTGTTGATGATTATATGAAAAACTGCCAATTTCCCCCTTAACTCTTCTGATTTTCGTTCAGATTGTGAATTTTGATCTGCTTATTCCTTTCTGGCTTCTGCCTATTCTTTTAGTTTTAGCGACCCATTAATTGACTAATGAGATATTTATGGCTGTGAATTTTTCCCATGCTGCTGATAGGTTGGGAGTGATTCTGGAGGTTGGAGCACAATCCACAGCTTTATCTCAAGAAACGAGGATTCAGATGAAACCATTGCATTTCTATTTGGAGACATGGGAACTGCAACAGCCTACAACACCTTCATCCGCCCCCAGGAAGAAAGTGCATCAACTATCAAGTGGATCCTTCGTGACATTGAAGCTTTAGGGGACAAGCCGGCTTTCATCTCTCATATTGGCGATATCAGCTATGCTCGGGGCTATTCATGGATATGGGACAACTTTTTCAATCAGATTGAGCCTGTTGCCTCTAAGTTAGCTTATCACGTCTGCATTGGCAACCATGAATATGATTGGCCTCTGCAGCCTTGGAAACCAGATTGGGCAGCGGGGATTTATGGCAAAGATGGAGGTGGTGAATGTGGGGTACCCTACAGCTTGAAGTTCAAAATGCCCGGTAACTCTTCCTTTTCAACTGGGACTCGGGCACCCGCCACCCAGAATCTGTATTACTCGTTTGATATGGGGTCGGTTCACTTTGTGTATTTCTCAACTGAAACCAATTTCCTTCCGGGAAGTGACCAGTACAACTTCCTGAAGCATGATTTGGAGAATGTTAATAGGAAGAAGACCCCTTTTGTCGTTGTTCAAGGGCATAGGCCTATGTACACTACAAGCAATGAGATAAGGGATGCCCAGATAAGGGAGCAAATGCTGAAACACTTAGAACCTCTTCTTGTGAAGAACAATGTGACTCTTGCCTTGTGGGGACATGTACATAGGTACGAGAGGTTTTGCCCATTGAACAATTTCACTTGTGGAGAGTTGAACAATAAGCAAGGAGGATACCCGGTTCATGCTGTGATTGGAATGGCGGGTCAAGACTGGCAGCCTATATGGGAACCAAGACCAAAACACCCTGATATGCCAGTATTTCCTCAGCCAGAAAGGTCTCTATATCGTGGGGGTGAGTTTGGGTACACAAGGCTTGTTGCCACAAAAGAAAAGCTCACGTTTTCTTACATCGGAAACCATGATGGAGAAGTCCATGATATGGTGGAGATAATGGCAACCGGAGAAGCCTTAAGTGGGAGTGACAGTGACACCCGTACTTTTTCACTGAGAAATCAGAGAGCACTGACAATAAATCTGAGGTAAAATCCAACGGGAAAGAATCCATCTTCCCCCAGCTCATGAAGGGAGGAAGTATTTTACTGCTAGGTGCTTTTATAGGATATATTCTCGGGTTCATTTCCCGTGCCAAAAAAGAAGCTAAACCTTCTGGGAACAAGTGGCTGCCCGTTAAAACAACCGAGGAATCATGAAACGTCAGAGTTTGACGGAGGTAGACCAGGTGGGAGGCTGTGTGAGTGATTCTGGTCTCTCCGCTGTTTTGTAATGCCTGTCTGGGGAAGTTGGCAAGAGCAATAGGATGCAGTAATTGTAGCCAGGTACAGTCTATTAGGCACTTATTTGTAAATGTTATTATTCTTCCTTTTTGGTGAAAGATTTGTGCATTTTTCTGTGCAGCCTTTTTGAGATGATGTATCGATATCAGTATAATGAAATCCATGGTTGACATCAGGTCCCAATTCCGCGTTATGTAGAAAAAAAGAAAAAGATTGTAGCTTGAATATAAGCCTTGAATGTGAAGTATAATTGGTGGAAAACGCGTCGTTGTCGTTCTCAGTAGAGCTGCACTGTCAAATTGACAGGGTTTATAAGTTCACTCAACATTCTTTCAGACCAAGAAGGTTGGAAGATGATAGATGCGTGTCACTTGCCAACTAAAACTTCAAAAATTGTTTTTTTAATAAATAATTGAGCTAATTGGGATGGGACACAGCTAGCCCATAAATCGGACTAGTCCAGCCCGATTATTCATTTTCCAGGCCCAACATTTGTGGTCTTATTTGACCCATTGGTGTCCTCTTAGGACTACTGTAAATGTGTTGAAGTTCTTTTCGTGGATGCCTAGGAAAACAGCAATATTTTACTTGAAATTACCAAAATTTATGTTAGAAATTCTCTTTAGGTGGTATTTTATTTCTTACTTTTTCTTATATATGTTACCATTTCTCTTTTACAACGTCTTTTTCCTTCTTTTTTGTTGGTATATTTCTTCGATATTGTGAATGAGGGAACGATCATGTGTATACTTTAGAAATATATCCAAAGTTAATAATAGTCTATAGTTTTGAAAGTAATCAAGAGTATTCCACCACAAGCTGCCAAAACACACTCAGTCAATGGTCAATCTCCGGCCCAAAGCTGACCAGTACAACCATGTGTCATCCCGCGGGTTTCGTCGTATCTTGCCTACTCTTCTTTAATAGGCCTATTTGTACCCAGTTACAATCTATTCCCTTAGGTCCAAGAGCCGCTTGCCCAATCCTCACTCGACAACTTAGTCCTAAGCTTAGGAAAGAGCCGAACCTTTTCTTTCCTTCTTCATTGATCTCTTTTTTCTACCTTTATAGCTCGCTATGTCATTCCACTAGCAATACACTAGTACTAAGATCATTGTGAGGGTCGGGGTGAATTCAATAATAAACGCTATCTTTAAAGCATTCCAACCTTTCTTCTCCTTTCAGTGCCCGACCCAATTTAATAAAAGAGAATTCAATCTTTCTTGACTGTGAATATATGATTTTTTAGTGTTCATTATTCAAGAATTCTTGTTTAGACAATTCATACCATCCATCCTTTAGAAAAAAAGGCTTTTAAGCCATACATTTATTCTTGGCTTAGCATTATGGCTCTTTAGCAACTTATAGATTTGTGCGGAGTTTGGAGAGATTCACTTATGCGCATTCTCTAAGGCTTATGGAGTTTGGAGAGATTCACTTGTACGAATTCTCTAAGGCTTATACATACACCAATTTCAAAATACCCATACTAAAAATTTTGACATTGAGAAAATCTAGCAAAGAAAATCAAGTGATTTTGCACTAAGAATGTCTCTTTAGCCTTAAAATAAGTATGTATTCACTAATTACATGTCGGAGATCAATTACATTAACAAGACAAGGAGATACCATCAACTTCAGTACCTAAATTTTGAAAGTTTCTCATTGGAATAGCCATCAACTTCAGTATATATTTTGCAATTTAAAAAAAAAAAAAAATATGAGCAAGTACATTGAAATCAAATCCTCAAAATTTACACCAAAAAAAGAAAAAAAAACTAACCATGGTCAAACGGGTCGAACAACAACCCGGAAAACCTTGCGGCAAACAGGGCAATTCTGTTTCGTCTTCAACCACTGATCAATACAGTCAGAGTGAAAAACATGGTGGCATTCTGGGAGCACCTTACAAAACTCATCCTCCTCGAACACTTCTCTCAAACAAATCGAGCACCCATCTCCGGCAAACGGCGTCTTCTCTCTCTCCTCCTCCACCACTTTCTTGAACTTGATCGCCGGAATCAGATCAATCAATTGCCACCGCTTATCTCTCTCCTCTCCCCCAGCAACGCCGCGCTTAACCCATATTCTTCGTCGCCATTGCTCTGGTACGGCGTCGCTGGTTCCCAATCTGGGTTTTCTCTGGGATTTTTGCAGCAATAAATGAGCAACGTGGTGGCGAATACTGCGACGTTCAAAAGCAGGCCGATTCCGGCGACGTACACCAGTTGCTCAGAGTCTATATCACCCATCAAATTGAAGGGAAAAAAATAAATGGAGTTTGGGAAAAATTTAATTTGTGGATTGGGATAGTTTTTGAGTTTATATGGAGTAACAGGGGAAGGAGAAAACAAATCATGTGAATATTGAAAGCAGTCTCACAGTAGGCTACGTTGTATTATTAATGGAGGAATTTCCTTTTATTATTTATGAATTGTGATAATTCAGAACTATTTAGATAAGTATATATCCATCTACTTCCTTCCTTGATTAATTATACGTCTCCCCTCAATAATTTAGCTAAAAAATTATTCTCGAGTTTCTTTTAAATTATTTAGATAAGAATAAATTGTAGCACGATAGCTATTAAATACTACTGTATGATTTAAGAATACATCATGCTATATCACCTCTTCGTGTCAAATAAAATAGTAATTTGAAGAATATAATATTAATAAATTTGAAGGTTTTTAAAAAAATTTTTTTTATAGTTTTTGGTTTTGAAAGAAAGCAATTATGTGGTATGAAACAAAAGGGACTAACTATTAAAGTTGATGACAAAGACAGAATGTCCCATGAAGGATTATGAAGTGCTTATTTTCTTATTACATGTTTAAAGTGGAGCTTGAGGCATCGCACCTTCTTGAATGGCCATCCTCAACTAAACGTCACATCTTCAAAGCTTTCTGTAACTTGGTCCCCATTTGACAAAATAAGTTATTTGAGTATTAGATAATTGTTTGAATAACGTATAACTCGTTTAGATAACTTATATCTGTTAGATTTCAATTTTTAGTGGATAATTGCTCAATTGAGTAGGTTGAATAAATGTGTTTAGTAAATTTAATGGTTGAGTTAGCTGATTATTGTAAATTGACGTAAAAGGATATAGATAATTTGCCAAATATAAATTAATGAAGAGATGTTTTTGTCGAAAAATATGAAACGCTACTTTTAAATGTGAAAAACTAATATTATTAACTTTTCAAAAACATTACTTGAAACACTATAAGTTACTCAGAACGCTATTTGAAAACACTACCTTACCAAATGCTAATATTTGATTGGTTACTTGTTTTGACTTGGTAAAAACGATAAAAGCTACTCTAAATGCTTGTCGTCGAACAGGACCTTGGATACAACCCCTCTAAAAAATAGTAATAATAAAAATTGTGTTATTATTGTGAAAATGATTAGTTAACTCCACTGAATTATTTGATCTATTTTTATAGTTGATGATTATCAGATTACGTTTCTTTTTAATTATTATCTTAATAAGGTTTATATTTGAAGTTTTGGAATTTTGATATACCATAAAAGTGGGAGCTATACAGAAAGTTATAAATAATTTTCCTTATGTAGAAGCTAATTGTTGTAAGTTGAGATCCAAGTTAGTGTAATATTTTGGGACAAAAAGAGGAAGAAGATGGGAAATAACTTAGGTGAGAGGAGCAGGGGGAAGTAGAAATAGGGAAATGAAAGGGGACAAAGAAACAAACACAAAAACAAGCTGATGCAGGAGCAGGTGCAGGTGCAGGTGGGGTGATGAGGTGGACCTGACAATACCCGGGTCCCACTTCTCCATCTCCATCTCAAGATTACTAACCCAACACAAAATGGGCCCCTTTCCCCGGCCCATTCGTGTGTCATGGGTTCCACCCTACCCATCCCATCTCGCTCATTAATACTTGCTATACATTACCCGATAAAAAAGTACCAGTTATTATTAAAGTTTTAGATTTGAATTATGTGTATATTGACCTTTAAATTTGAAAATGAAACAAAATTTTGAAATTCCTCGACGGGAATAGTTCACTTTAGTTTGATCAATTAAGGGGAGAAAATTAAGTTTCTTTTTTTTTCTATGCATAATTATTGGTGAAGGAGACGTTATTTCCTGTACATGAAGTAGCACAATATTCTTGATTGTTGTAGCTAATCAACTTTTACTGATTGATTTTGATGGTGAAGGCAATATGAAGCAGTCAAACTGGATCACTCTAGATGCTTTGATGCTTAATGATTCGGTTATTTTCCGAACAGTTCAGACTCACCCGCCACGTCACCGACCAACCGAGCCTAATCAGTCGGATAAGGGAGGAATCGACCCAAGATAACCCTTAACGGGCCAGGTAAAGCCCAAAGCCCACTAGGGCTAGGGTTTCCTTAAACCATGGTAAAGTACCGTTTTACCCCTTTAAAATCTCCTATAAATACTCATCTTTCCTCAATCTCAAGGCATGTTATGTTATGTTCATTTGACAAGACATCTCATTTGGAGGATAATTACTTAAGTCTCCAAGCTCTCAAGCTCCTAAGCTCTTAACACTCATCCACATTCATAACGTTCATCAACATTCATCGGCACTCATCCCGAGAACTTCCATCTTTGGAAATCTTGTAGTCTCCCAAGGAGTCCCCCATGCACATCGAGGAAGATCTCCTCGATCCATTCAACTTAGTTCATTACTAACTTGAGCGTCGGAGGGCGTTCCCGGGATCTACCACCGGGCTTCGCCTTTTGCGGGTTCAAGCGGTCGCCACTCGGACTCGGATCGATCGTGCCACGTCCTCGGAACCGGAGCGATAAATCCTTCCTCTCTCCGAATCATCATCCACATCATCAACTCGGATTTCTCCGGAAACAGTTTGGCGCCGTCCGTGGGGAGGAAGGTAGCATATGGTCGCCGGTGGCACTCGATCTCGATCCAAGATGACTTGCGACACGAACAACCCACCAGTCCCTCATCTTCATCGTTCAATGCCTATGGGGGCCAATCCCGCGACGCTCCTCAAGCCGATGATGCGGAATCGTCTCGGTGGTCTATCGGCAACCGCCATACCAGGCCGGAGGGATACGTCACCCTAGGGGCTCTCCGGAACCTAATAGAGACCCTTAAAACTACCGTCGCACAACAAGTGCGAGCCACCATGGAACAGCGCATGCCAATCATGCCGTTCCACTACGCCCGACTCATGGGTACGGCACAACCCCCAGGGAGGTCGGCTTGTTGGCTACTTCTCGGGCGGGATGTCTTCCCATGCAGCCCCGGAACAACCAACCGAGGCACCAACTGCGCTTGCTCCCGAGCAGCCAAGTGTTCTCCCGACAAGGCGTCACAAAGAAGGCGATGCCCGAGGGGTTATCGAGGCGAAGAAAGCTCTCCGTAAAGCCAACGAGAATGTTGCAACTTTGCACACGGCCTCGACCCCTATGCTACCCACAGCAGGTGTTCCGCCCGGTTCGACGATCATGGCGACGCCCTAGCCCTAAACACGGAGCGAGGGCCCCGGGGAGCGAAGGTCCGCCGACTCTGCACGATCGGCTACACGTAGCCGCCATTCTCATCGAGCCCGCAATGCCCCAAAGCGCAACCAAGAGCGGTCCGCCGCCCGAGAGCGGGAGCGATCAAGAGAAAGGCGACATGAGTAATCAAATCCGAAGGGTCCCGAGAAGTCGGAGAGGACCGGACGTACTCCTCCTCGATCCGAGAGGAGGAAGAGTCCTTCCCCGGTGGAAGTTCCACGCCACCAACCCCGCGCAGTCCCTATCTCCGGCTCCGATTCAAGGCCAACCCGGAATGCTTTCAACATTCCATTTTCGAAGAAGATTATGAATGCTCCCGAATGAAGAAGATAAAGGTTCCAAACATTGATCCATACAATGGCACAACCGATCCCGAAGATCACTTGGCGTACTACAAGTCCCACATGTACGTTCGGGACGGGGACGATGCAACCTACTGCCGATTCTTCCCTGCTACACTAAAGGGAGTCGCGCAGAAATGGTTCAACAATCCTCCCCAAGGGAGCATCTCTTCCTTCGAAGAGCTATGCGAGAAGTTTGTCGCACAATTCATCGCAAGTTGCAAGCGAAGAAGACTAGCATCCACCTCTTCAAGATTAAGCAAGGGAGAAACGAGACGCTTAAGGACTATGTCCGAAGGTTTCATGGAGATGTCGTCCTTATCTCCGACTCGCAAGATGGAGTTGTCTACACTGCCTTCCTTAACGGACTCGAAGCGGAAGATTCAATTTTCCCTCGTTGAACAAAAGGTGTCCACCTTAGCGAAGCACTCCGAAAGGCGGCCGACTTTATTCGAGCCTTAGAGATCCGTGCGGAGGAAGGAGATGAGGTCGAAAGAAGGAAGGAGATGGAAAATTTCATCCTCGAAATGAAGTAGACCACCGCTTCAACACCGACCCCGGAGTATTCCGATGGAGATCAAAGGGTACCCCATGCTAAAAAACCACCTCCCATGTCCACTCCTGCAAGCGCGAGCTTCCAACAAATATTGCGAATTTCATGAACAAACCGGACACAACACTACGAGTGTCGCGCGCTAAAGAAGGCGCTTGGGGAGTTGGCGGATAATGGGGAAATTGATCGCTTCCTCAAAAAGATACTCATGGAGCACAAGGAGGTTCTTCAAGGCAAGGATATGAGCACTACGATGAGGACGATGCTACTAAGATTGTAGCCACCATCGCCTGGGGATTTGCGGGGGCACGACCCTCTCTTCTGGAAGGCTCGCCTCGAAGCGCTCAACAAGTCCCGATCACCGGCCAGCCTCCACCTCTGGAGGTGCCCACAGTGACCTTTGGAGAACAAGATTTGAAAAGCATGGCCGCCCCACACGAGGATCCTTTGGTCATCACACTCGAAGGTTTCGGACGCCTAGTCCGCAGGGTCCTTATCGACACGGGAAGTTCGGTAGACGTCATCACCATGGAATGCCTAAGACAGCTGAAGTATTCCCCTCGGAATCTGGTTTCCCTCGTCAACCCCGTAGTCGGATTCGGAGGGCGGACGATACACCCCATAGGCATGATCCGCCTACCGGTCGGGGTTGGAGAGAAGGTCGAGGCTGAAACATCGAAGTCAAATTCCTAGTGGTCGACATCCCTCTCGCCTATAATGTCATCATTGGACGTCCCACCCTCAACTAGATCAAAGCGGTTGTCGCTTCATACCTTCTCCTCATGAAGTATGAGCTTGATGACGGATCCGTAGGTGAGACCTATGGAGACCAAAAGACCGCACGTGAATGTTACGTAGTAAGCCTTCGACCTTTGATGGAGAAGCGAGAAAGAGGAGGGGCAGACTTATGATGATCCTAAGGGTAAGAAGCTGAAAGCGGAGCCCCAACCAAAGTCTTCGAGACGATGATGGTGTGCTTCACCACCATAGAAAATCGTGTCAAGGTCCGGCTTGCGCCTCCCGAAGACATCGAACTCATGAGATAATGGTGCTTATGTAAATAGTGCGAGCTTATTGTGCTGGAGTGGGGGCCTTTCTTTAAAGACCCACCCAGCCAAGTCCCAAAGATTTTGTAAAGGAATCACCCATGATTGACGCGACTTTTCCGAAAGCGCTCAACGGGGGCACACATTCCTCTCTTTTGTATGGACTTCGATCTTTTATCAATACAACGAGCAAGCTTTCTGCATCTTTACGTCTCATACTTTACTTTAAGACGATCTTGGGGGCATGAATAGGGGCTAATACAATTCCCTAGAGCACCCAAGTCCCTAGTTCCTTTCGTTGTATTTTCTTAACGTTGTCAAAGTTAGAAGAAAAAGGAGGGGCTAATCTCTTTCGTTGTATGTTTTTCATTGTGCCGATTTTGGGGGCAACATCGCAACACTGGGGCTAATACAATCCCCTAGGACAACCAAATTGTGAAACTCAAAGAAGACCCTACTATGATGAAGGGTGATCATGTACCCCAAGCGGCAAGAAAGCAAAAATCGGCAACAATAAAAAAAAACAACGAGGCAAGTAAGCATCCAACAAGCATCAAAGCAAAGATCAATCGAAGATAAAAGTTCTAGCAAAACGAAAGAATATCAAGTCATAATGGCACGCAGGATGTAAAAATAACTCATATCCCATGAAGAGTCATGGAAAGGGGGTCAATCCTCGGAGCCATCTTTGGCATCCTCGCCAACGCCATCATCCTCGGGGATCTCCCCTCCTTTGGCGCTTCTTCCTAAGGGATTGATACGGCCAAAAACTTGATTCCAAAGTGAGATCTTCGAGTAAGATCCAACCATAACACAAGTAAATGCCAAGCACGAAGAGAACGACTATGATCTTCAAATGCGTACATTCGTCAAAAGAAAGGCCTCTTGGACAAAAAATTACGAGCGTACGCGACTCGACTAACGAAGATCACATAAGATCATAGAGGATCTTTAAGAGACATCACTCAAGCCTTAAGTTACCGGAAAAAGGCACAAGGTCAACGCCCTCGAAGAACACTTTTGTTCCGTAAGAAACCGCTCCAACACTATAAGGGAGCGATGGTTCGCAAAATGAAGACGAAGAAGGTTTTTGGCCTCTCAAGGCGTACGGTCGTTATTATAGCCCAACGCTAAACGTCGTTTGACGACATCAAGCTCGGAGGCAAACGAGAAGCTAACGAAAACCTCCAACGTAAAATTACGACTTGGGCACAATCGAGGCACCCTACGAAGGCCCACACTAAAGAGTTGATACAATTTAAGCTCAATGGGAGTCAACACGGGCTCATCGAAGAAGGGTATGATTTTTCTCGATCATAAAACGCCTAATATGTTTCGACTAACGGAGCCGGGGCCATCGCATTTCCGCTACGAATTGGGTTGATATTCTCCGTCCGAAGGAGCCTACAATTTCTCCACTCTAAAATCGAAGTCGGTATTTTTCCGTCTCCCTTCGAAAATTTTTGCGTATAAAATTGGTTGGGAATGTTCCCCCCAAAAAAAAAAAAAGTTGGCGCGAGCGGTCCGCACAGGGGTCGGGCGAGGGGTCGGTGCGAGGTGTGCGTGAAGGGTCGCCGCGAGGGGTGTGCGTGAGGGTCTCCGAGAGGGGTGCGCGTGAGGGGTGTGCGTGGGGGTCGCCGCGAGGGATGTGAAGAGGTAGCGTAAGTATTTGGGTTGGAGTCGTAGCGGAAGCTTTTGGGTTGGAGTCGTAGCGTAAGCTTTTGGGTTGGAGTCGTAGTGTAAGCTTTTGGGTTGGAGTCGTAAACCCCTCAAGATTGAAATTTGCGTTAACTTCTCCAAAACTTTCCGCAACGAAGCATATGATTGCGGAGTCCGAACGTATCTTGACGACAAGCAACGACTTAGCCTCCGGGAGCTAACAAGTCATATTTCCACCTCCACAAAGGGGACATCCTTCAAAGTTACGGTAGCGATAACTTAGCCTACGGGAGCTAAAAAATCGTACGCCTAACTTCATAAAAGGAACACCTCTCGGAGGACACACAATCATGCACTTCTAAGCCTACGGGAGCTGGAAGGTCGCGTAAAGACCCATGTCCGCATGAGCACTCGCACTCCTAACTTAAGGTTAGGGGTCGCGCTCTCCGTGGGATGTTCCCTAGCGAGAATCATGCACTTCTAAGCCTACGGGAGCTAGAAGGTCGCGTAAAGACCCATGTCCGGATAGGCACTCGCACTCCTAACTTAAGTTTAGGAGGTCACGCTCGAGAATCATGCACTTCTAAGCCTACGGGAGCTAGAAGGTCGCGTAAAGACCCATGTCCGCATGGGCACTCGCACTCCTAACTTAAGGTTAGGAGGTCGCGCTCGAGAATCATGCACTTCTAAGCCCACGGGAGCTGGAAGGTCGCGTAAAGACCCATGTCCGCATGGGCACTTGTACTCCTAACTTCGGGTTAGGGGTCGCGTTTCCGAGGGATATGCCCTCGCGAGATACTTACGTTCAAGCATTTTCAAGCCTCCGGGAGCTGAAAGGTCGCGTAAAAGACCCATGACATCGCTACCATAGGCAAACTCACTCCCTTCGAATCCGAGGCACGTATACTCCGGAGGGATCACAAGAAAACTCATCCTCGCCCGCAAGACTCCTTTTTAGCCCCAAGGGGTTAAGTAAAGAGTCAAATCAAATCATCATCACAAAAATCATAAGAATGGCAAAAACAAAATGAGCAAGGCCCGAAAGCTCGTCAAGCAACGACTTAGCCTTCAAGGGCGACAAGTCGCATTTCTACTTTCACAAGGGGCTATCCTTTGGGGTCCCGAGTCAATTTGCACTCAGCGACAACTTGGCCTCCGGGAGCCGAAGATCGCACTCTCGGCCCATAGAGTGGTACCCTCCAAGAAGTTATCTCTCAAGCACTTTCAAGCCTTCGGGAGCTGAAAGGTCGCGCAAAGACCCATTCCGTCATGGGCATTCGCACTCCTAACTTAAAGTTAAGAGGTCGCGTTCTCCGTGGGATGCTTCCTAGCGAGACTCACGCACTTTCGAACCTTCAAGAATCGAAAGGTCGCGCGAAGACCCATTCCGTCATGGGCACTCGCACTCCTAACTTAAAGTTAAGAGGTCACATTCTCCGTGGGATGTTCCCTAGCGAGATATCCATACTCAAGCACTTTCAAGCCTCCGGAAGCTGAAAGGTCGCTCAAAAATTACTCTCTAAGCCCAAGGGGTTAAGTAAAATCATTCTTCACAATGAACGTCAACGACAAGACAGGAAGGCGAAGAAAGACAAAGTTAACAAAGCAAGCTTCATTCATTCATTCATTCATTAAGACAAGAACGCGCGATGCGCCATTACAAGAGAAGCAAAGCGTCTAGAACTCAAGATACTATGCTACGACGCTATGGCTATACTATTACGCTACGGTTACACTACTTAGACGGAATGAGGACCCCGGCTACTACATCACTTCTCCTTCGGAAGGTTCCTCTTTTCTCCGCCGGAAGGTTCCTCTTCTTCTCCGTCGGAAGGTTTCTCTTCTTCTCCACAGGGAGGCCACTCCCCTTTGCCTTAGGTAAGTCCCCACGTTCATCAAAGGAGTGGGTTGAAGGGCCATCCACCGATTCACCACTCTCCATAGGAGGATTAGAAGACGAGCCAACACTCAAAGCGGCCCCTCCTCCCGCCGCATCGCTTGTTGAAAAGCTCGGGTTTGTTGCCCGAAGTTCGACGAAGAGATCATGGTTGCGCTCCACCTAGGCCTCAAAAATATCCCACTCGGGGCGGATCGTGGCTTGAAACAATTTATCATACTCCTCACCATCGTTTGTCAACCTCGGCTTCCAAGCATCATCGATGAGAAGCTGGTAGAACATTTCCACGACAAAGGATGGTCGGCGATGCTCCATCGCTGTTTGCTCGGCCTCATCTCGGTTGAAGCGAGGGCACAACTTTTCATATCCGACCGGAAGCGCTCCAACGATCATTTTCTTCGAGGCAAGAGAAAGGAGAAGAGTAAAGATGGGGAAACTTACTATCTTCCTCAAGATTCACCCCTATTTATAAGAACTTGGGGTCATAAAGGCATAGCGGAATGGGCTCCACATTCCACGTACCTACCTCGGGAGGCATGCGAGCGGAACATGAGGGGCTAAATGATTCGAGTATTTCCCGGACAGTTCCAGCTCACCCGCCACGTCACCAGCCAACCGAGCCTAATCAGTCGGATAAGGGAGGAATCGGCCCAAGATAACCCTTAACGGGCCGGTAAAGCCCAAAGCCCACTAGGGCTAGGGTTTCCTTAAACCATGGTAAAGTACCGTTTTACTCCTTTAAAATCTCCTATAAATACTCGTCTTTTCTCAATCCCAAGGCATGTTATGTTATGTTCATTTGACAAGACATCTCATTTGGAGGATAATCACTTAAGTCTCCAAGCTCTAAAGCTCCTAAGCTCTCAACACTCATCCACATTCATAACACTCATCAACGTTCATTAGCACTCATCCCGAGAACTTCCGTCTTTGGAAATCTTCTCGTCTCCCAAGGAGTCCCCCATGCACATCGAGGAAGATCTCCTCGATCCATTCAACTTAGTTCATTACTAACTTGAGCGTCGGAGGGCGTTCCCGGGATCCACCACCCGAGGCTTCGCCTTTTGCGAGTTCAGCGAGTCGCCACTCGAACTCTGGATCGATCGTGCCACGTCCTCGGAACCGGAGCAAGAAATCCTTCCTCTCTCCGAATCATCATCCACATCATCAATTCGATTTCTCCGGAAACACTTAATTTTTCCCAGAAAATTCATTAATTAATTGGCACCCTAGAATAATTCTCTTCTTTAGCTTTCCACTCCATGTCGGATCGACACATAGCATATATATATATATATATATATATATATATATATATATATATATATATATAGAAAAGTGCTTTAAATTTATTGATAGGGAATCCATACATATATATGACTAAATCGGGAGAGGATGAGTCCCAATCCAGATTTGTTCGGTTGGCCAAATGGTGTGCTCCCGGATTTTCATATCTTTTAGTGTGAGATGACTTACAATGCATAAATAAATAAAAGGTTATCAACAGTGTATAAATCAATCAGTAAAAGTTGATTAGCTAAAACAATCAAGAATATTGTGCTCCCGTATTTTCATCTCTTTGATGGTGAAGGCAATATGAAGCAGTCTATAAATTTAAAGACTACATTATATTGTCTAATGTATTAACAAGAAAATATTGAAAATTGATTTATATGTATATAGATGGAGTGTAGGATATATAGACAAGAGGAAGGGGGAAAACAAATGGGAGATAGGGATCGGAGTTGGGGGACCATGAACCACCCATACCCTGTGCTGTTGCTTAATTCTCGTGGATCTTGGGTCTTCACCCATCACATGGATGCATGTGGAGATATGGGTTTCTATGGGTTTTTTCTGCTTCTTCCTTCCTCTTTCTCATATTTCTTTTGCCGTATATATGGATGGTTAATCAATATGTATATCACCTAAACTCATCTGTAATTAGTCATCCAAGCCCTTCAGAAATGATAATCATATATGAAACTGAGCTTCGATGGTCCTCTAACTGATCCAAAAAACCTAAAACGGGTGGCTACATTCTTATTTGGGATATATGGAAACTAATAAGTGATTGAAGCAAAAATTAACTAAACTGCACTGCAGATTGGATGACACTATGGGTCATATGATCTCGTCTTTTCTTTTTTGCTCATGTAGCCCCGCCCTCCCTCGTTTCTCCTTTTATCTTGTCCAATAATTATTTAGGTAAAATCTTTGTGATCGAGAATGCTTGTTTAAATTTCTTCTTAGTTCTTTATCCCTTTTTCACAACACAATATTTCATGTTTAAGAAATTTACAGATAAAAAACTCACTAATTAAAGCTGGCTTATCCCTCTTCCTCTCTATTTTTCCCGCCACTTTTACCTACGGATTTGCCATTAATTATAGCTCGTGAAGCATAGAATATATATTTATGCATGTAGATTGTAGAGGCTGTAGGATTCTCCCGTACCCTTTTCAATTTTCACGAGTTTTAATAGCAAATTCCTTTGAAAATGATGAAAATAGTGTGAGAAACAATAACCCATGCTTTCAAATATGAGATCTTTCAAGGCTAAGTGTATAGATCATGTGTAATTCATTTCGTATACTTGCAATATAAGCAAGTTCTAATATTAAGTTGTATGAAAAATGATTAAAAATAAAAATCGGGACTGAATTTATCTACATTTATCCATACTTTTTAATGATAATAATAATTTTTATTATAAAATTTAAATTGTCATATGCACATACAAGTTGTAGTGATAATTATTATTATTATTTTTCTTTACATCACGGGTAATTAAACATATCAAATAGTAACAACTAATATAATATGGTCTATGGATTTTTGAGGCCTATGATTGAGCCCACTTTAAAAAATGGAGTCAGTCTTATATTTTTTCGACAGGGATGTGGGATAATTTTTTAAAAATGTAGGGAAAGATGAAAGGTAAAGAAATAATTGAATGGCCGCTTTCTTGAGCAGTTTCCTTAGCTTAACATTTTCTATCTGCTGCTGGCATGCTATCGCAGAGCGCACTACAGTGCTGAGAGAGAGATAGAATTACCAGGGGATGAAAATTATGTGGGTAAAAATGCGCCTTGCGTGAGACCTGAGAGAGGAGCCGCACCCCCACCCGCAGCAGCAGCTACTCTCTTTCTCTCTCTCTTGATATTCTTGTGAACCCTCTGAGCCTGAGGCTGAGCTTCTTCCCCACTCCCTATCTCTATAAAGCTGCTTCCCCCACACTAACTACCATATTGCTACAGTGGTCCTCCCCTTCTCTCTCTCTCATCTTATAATGCTATCTCTAACTTCAAGACAGTACGCATGTATATGCATAATTTCAGTCTCTTCTCGTTGCTTCAATCCGTCAAGATCCATCCATGTCGATTCAGCAGAGTCATGTCATGCTTTTCCACAGCTTTCTTGAACTTTCCCTATTCACTCCTCTTCTTGCCATCTGTGCGCTTAATCGCATTACTATATACAGAAGAAACAGCAACCGGAAAGTTCAAGAAAGTTGTGGGAAAACATGGCTTTTCTCACCGTCTCCTTCACAACTGCCCTGCGTACTCCAATCCATGGGGTAAGTGATCAGTCTCATTTCTTCATCTTGAGATAATTTATCTTTTTTTTTTTGTTTGTGCGCAAGAATTGAAGAATTGTTCTTGAAATTATGGAGCCCAACTATTCATTATTAGGGTTGCTTGGCTACATTCTTTTGTTTTTCTCTTTCTTGGGATTTAGGTTGCAGGGAAGGTGCACTGAATTTCAGGAAGATTTGCTCAGGAAAGAGCCTTTCACAATAATTCATTTCTTTCTTAGCATTTTTTTTCGGGATTAATTATAATTAAAATTAAAATTCAGATTCATATATTTAGATCTCAAAATTTTTCCATTATATTCAGATTCACATGTTTAGAGAATATGAACATTACTATGGTATTTTTCTGAAGATCACGCCCAAAATATAATAAAATTAAAAATTAAGCATTTTTAATTAATTTAATCATTTTATGACTAAAATTATGGATGGATTCATTGAAGGTACTTAATGAATGTGAATTTGATTTTTCGGGAATTTTATGTGAGTTGGATATTTGGCAATCTGTCATTGGCATGGGGAATCTTTACCAAATAAAAGGTGAACAAAAAAGACCGGATTCCCCAATCAAATGTTTTAAATTTGCAGAAGAATGTTGTGTGAAAAAAATCAGTAGATAATTTATAAATTCGCTATTGGCTGTATACTCAAGAGAGGTGGTCCACTGTAAGAAGCTGAAATAAAAGCCACACAACACAACAGGGCATGGCAAATCTGCCTACAAAGGAATTTAATTTATTATTTTGTCTCCACTATATGCTCTCATTTCAATTTTCAAGGTTCCTTTTTTTAAAATTAAGCTTTTTTTCCTTTACTGTTTTTAGGTCATCTTTTATGTAAATTTGAAATAAAAGGGCAAAACGTAGTTTATGTATGTCATTTTTTAAAAATCTTTCTAGTGTAGATTCCATGGACATATATTTTTCTATAAAACTATCAAAAATTTTACTAAACTTCATTATTTATAAAGTAATTAAAATTTTGAACTGAATCCGAATTTCCTGTGGATAGATGTGGAGGTTTCTTTACTCCTTGGAAGGGAAAGATAGTTTGATGTATATATATATATATATATATATATATATATATATATATATATATATATATATATATATATATATATATATATTGATTTTTAATATGCATTCTATAAAATTACCAAATAAAAAAATATAAACCAAATGCAATATAAATTTCACCCAATTAACAAGATAAAAACATATATATATTTTTTAGGTATGGTATGTCCCTTTCCAGATCTCTCCCATTTGGGCCCATCTACAAAACTCAAATAGATAGGGGCTTGAATGAGCTTTAGGAAGGGGAAGCCCAACAAGTTCCGGCCCATAAAAGTCTGTTGAGTGACTATATATAGGAGTCGTATGAGTGACTATATATAGGAGTCGTATTTAGTATTTTAAATTTTTTTAAAAAATATTTCGTAATTTTTTTTTTGGATTTAAAGGACCTAATATACAACGACGGAGGTGAAATCAAATATGAGAGCTAATATATCGAAAATTTTTATCGTAACCATTAAATCAAGACTTAGTTGGTTCTAATATTATTATGAAGTATGATAAATTAGTTGTCCATTATTTGACGCTTTTCTTAATTTGCATTATTCCTCCCATAAATATAATTAAACTAGTTTTGTGATAAACAAAGGCTCCTAGTGAGTTGTGGCTCGTGGTGGCTGTGATTGGATGATGGATTCAAAGAAGGCTAGCTTTCCTTTGCACTTGACCACTTCCCTCCCCGTCTCCCCAACCCGAAACTGCTCCATCGGATATCGCCAGTGGCCGGAGAGCATATATCGACTTCAGCTGAACGGGAACCCGGGTTGGGGCATTACTGCTTGCTCTTGATATTCATAGCAGGGGCAGCAGCATTCGGGGTATGGCTCAGCTGCATATTCAGAAAGGTCCCTATCTGCTGGATCGAGCTGTTTGACGTTGTTGCCCCTAATGAAACCGCTAGTTCCTCCACTACCAGCCGCATAATTGTGTATGATATTAAGCTCAACGACAAGAACAGGGACAAGGGGTTTCTACGATGCCCTCAACTTCACCCTCTATTACAAGAAGCACTCTAACCTCAGCTTCGTCCCCTTTGGAAATGCCTATACTTTGACCCTTTCCACCAAGGGCGTCATAAGTATACTCACCGTGTAGGCCATCGTCAGCCCCTAGGGGCAATTTGGGAGAACCTTATTGCCGCCATGTCTTTCAGGGTGGAGATCAAGACCAAGGTCAGGTACAGCAGTGTTTATAGTTGATATACCTTCACATTATCGTACAACGTTAAATATATCCTACACGTTGATCTTGTATAAAAAAATCCCAAATAATTGATCATGTGGGCTACTTGATGAGGTTTGAAATTTTCTTCCCATAATTAAACAAGTTGTATTATTAAGGCTTCTACTAATTACCTTAAGCTGTGATATGCTTAGCAGCCTGATAGAATAATTAACCATAAAATTCATCTAAATTAGCTCACATATATAGAATAAGTCGTGATTATCTACTAACCCAAATCTTTAAGACCCACGTTTTTTAGAAAAAGAAAAAGAAAAAAAACTGTCAACTAGCACACATGTATATGTACACTACATTACTGAGCCTAACTCATAAGTCATAGTTGGTGCATAATCTACTAGCAAAAATTAGGAGCTCTTCGTCCTCCCCTCCCCCAAAAACCGCCATGTCCGGAGACCGGAAATCGATTTCGGTGGGGCAATTGTTCCGGTTGTTGGTGTGCTTCTGCGGCATCTTGCTGTTCCTATCAGGGGTGGCGGCTCTTTGCGTGTTCCTGATTTATATAACTACACCAAATCCATCCATCTACATCGAGCAGTTTGACGTCATTTCCCTGATCAAACTAGTAATTCCACCAACACCAGCCGCACCATCCGCTACGGTCTTAGGCTCCGGAACAACGAGAGGGACTCTGGGATCGACTACAACGCCCTCAACCTCACATTTTATTACAAAAGGCCCAACCTCAGTTTCGTTGCCATGGGAAATGCCCGTATTGACCCTTTCTACCAGGGGCTTCGTAGGAGTGTAGAACGTGCGGGACAGGTCCAGACCTCGGGGGTAGTTTGGGAAAGTTCCATTGCAGCGATGTTTTTCAAGGTTGAGCTGAGGACCACGGTGAAGCACTGGCTGAGTAGACGGCGATACTTAGCGGTCGGAGCTCAGGTGCAAGTTGACAATCAAGGGAGACTGACGAAGAAGAACAGAGGTAAGATCCTCACCGGAATCAGATCAGGGGGCAGGCAAGATCAACACTAATTCTTTTCGGTTTTGGGCCATTTTGGGCGTTTTCATCATCATTCATTTGTAGTAAATCCATAGGCTATAATGATCTCGGGCCGTATCTATTATTTCATGTTTGTATTGTATGATTGATTCATTGTATTTTTCGAGTTCCGGGTGCAATTTATGTTTATATATATATATATATATATATATATATATATATATATATATCAGCTGTACAAGAATGCAATTAATTGTGAGACATACGTCACTTACAAAGTGCGGATAAATAATTGTGTTCCTTGGCCTCTGTATTTGAGAGATATGCTGCTGCTGCTACTAATGAGACAAGACATGACCAAAACAAAAAGGGGCAGCAGAGACACATAACAACTGAGTTATCAGAAACATAATCAGCAGTCTAATTCATTTTATAATACCATTAAAAAAGTAAGCAGATAACTAATTATTATTATAGTTTAATTGATTAGATAATTATCACACCTGGATAGCTAATTAATGATACACCATCCTACATGGCTGGCTGGCCCAAAGCGCACATCCGACAATAATACTGTATTGACCCTAATCTCATAAGCTAAATCAATAAATTATTAAAAGTACTTATAACTAACCTTGCTTGCTCCTTCACTCTCTCCACCCCTCCCCTCTCCTTAACAGTATGTTTGAATTTAATGAAGAGGAGAATGGAAGGGAAAGAATGGGAAGTAGGTGATAAACTTTTATCCCATTTGGATTAAGTATGTGTGAAAATACCGGGAATAGAAGAGAAGAAAACGAAAGAAGGTGATAAATTTTTATCCCATTTAAATTCAATATAGGGGACAATGTACGATAATAAAAGATGTGAATTTATTAAAAATCTTCTCATATATTTCATTCACATATGTATATAATGGTTGGTTATCAGGTGGGCTATTATTCTAAACACATATGTATAAATAATGATTTTTTGATAGCATAAATAATAATGTTTTGGTCAATTATGTACATTTTGAACAGCTATTTTGTATTTTTCTTCCCAGAATTCAACAAGTTGTGTCATTAAGAAAGAGTTGACGAAGGTGCTTAGCAGCCTGATGGAACAATTTACCATAAAATTCACCAAAATTTTAAATATAAAACCAACCAATATTTTAAGACGACCCATGTTTTTAGAAAAGAAAAAACTGTCAAGTAGCATATATAACATTATTATCACCAACTCATAATTCAAGTCATCCATGGTGGATATGTAAAACTACTTCTACCCAAGATTTGGAGCTCAACCAGCACAAAAACCCAGAAGCTAGCAAGCTTCTTCACCCCTCCTTTCTCTCTCTTCCCCATCCCGCAGCCGCCATGTCGGATGACCAAAAATCCTCGTCGGATGACCAGAAATCGATACCGGTAGGGCAGTTACTGAGAGTGTTGGGCCTCTTCCTGCTCCTATCAGCACTAGCCATTTTCATCGCCTTCCTGGTCTATATAACACCACCAATTCTATCCATCAATCTCCAGCAGTTTGACGTTATTGCCCCTAATCAAACTACTAATTCCGCCAATACCAGCGGCATTATCCACTGCGAGCTTCGTATCTGGAACAACCAGAAAAGAGGTGGGCTCGACTACAAGGCCCTCAACCTCACATTTTATTACAAGAAGCAGTCAAACCTCAGCTTCGTCCCCATCGGAAATGCCCGTATTGCTCCTTTCCGCCAGTGGTTTTCTGGGACTACAAAACGTACGGGAGAGGTTCAGACGGCAGGGGTAGTTTGGGAAAATTCTATCACAGCCATGGTTTTCAAGGTGGAGTTGAGGACCAAGGTGAAGTTCTGGCTAGGTAGATGGTACCACTTAGCGGTCGGAGCTCAGGTGCAAGTTAACGATCAAGGGAAATTGACTAAGAAGAATAGAGATAAGACACTCACCAGAATTAAATCAGGGGCAGGCAAGATCAACACCAGTTCTTTTTGGTTTTGGGCCGTTTTTGGTGCTTCTATTATCTTTCATGTGTAAATCATCGTGCTAATGTACACTTGATCGATCAGGTTTCATCTATTTCATGTCTGTATTGCTACATAATCATCAATCCTCCTTTCATCTTCTGCTGGTTCAATTCAGGTTTTGTACATTACATCAGGAATATGTGAACTGTAATCCAGGTTTTGTATATTACATCAGGAATATGTGAACTGTAATTCTTGTCAAGTATATGTGAAAAATAATCATCCAAACTATGATTAAGCAGAAGGAGATCAATAGCACATGGACATCCAAATCAACAAAAGATTTATTCATATCAAGTCAAAGGTTCTGACAACTCACCAACATATACATTCCTATAAAAACAGAACAGAGAAGGTTTAAATAAAAGAACATCAGTCACAGACACAATCCCTATACCCATTGAGGCACAGAAATGCTATGGAAACATACATCACTGCTTCGAGTCTCCTTTTAACCCTCCAAGACTGCCGTGTTGAGGGCCAAGTAAAACTAAGCTCTCGACATTGATGCCCCACATAAAATCGTCCTTAAGAATTGATAAGTTCACATTTCCTGCTCTTGGTATCAAATGATAAAAAGTTTCTCCCCTTGCTCAAGTACAACTTGACCATTCACCCGAACATATTGAACGTATGTGAGGTCATCGCAGCTGATACTAAGAACTTCTCTCCAGGACTCCACTATGCCGCATTCTTCCATCACCCACAGGGAACAATATGTATAATCGGTACAAGCTTAAATAACACCTAAATAATCCTTGCCTTGGAGGCATATGGTGATAGGAGAAAACAAGCAATCCTTGCAGTATTGGACCATGTCCTCTCCAAAAGAATTTCAACAAATTCTTTATGAGCCAAATTAAATGTCAAAATCAACTTGCCACAAGTCCAATAAATCAAACCCTCCACGTCTTGTGCTCTAGGGAAACTTGAACAGTAAACAGGCAATGAAAATGTAGTTATAGGCTTCCAAGTGCCAACATGAAGCGAATCAATGTAAACGCAATGAGAGGACCATTCAGCATGAAACACTAAAACAACCTTGTAGTCATTGCTGGAAGGATCAAGTCCAAACCCAACACTGAAATGTAACTTTTCAGTACATACATGAGGGAAATCGATCACCAAGGATTTTCTTTGAGACGGATTCCAGATAGTTAAATAGTTCATGGCTTTCGAATAACAACGAAAGCACATGATACCATCACAAAAACCCACCAATTGAACCACAGAATCAACAGGGTAATCAAAGTCACAAAGCTCGTTCAATGTAAACCCATCATCGCAATCTGCATAGAATTTAAGCTCTTCCCAGCAAAGGTAAAAGGGATAGGCTTTTGGCACGACATTTCCCTGCTGAGAGCCCTTTGATTATTGAGTTGGGTAGAAATGAAATACGAGCTACTGATTACAGACTGCCATGATTTGCAAACTGACATACATTGGTACCAAATTAAAACAAAAATAAATATGTATTTTTGTTACAAACACCTTTAAATGTCTTGTATGACTCTTCGCTCAACTGAAAAAAAGGTTTGACTCAATAGTATAATGGTAGTACGATTTGTAAATTGTGTAATTTCTCATTGTTATAAAATTACATTTATAATACATCCTCACTAATAGGATTGATCAAATTAACATATCATTTTATTATTGCAGGCGAAGTCAATAAATATTAAATCTTTATAAGTGATAATTAACCATTGAAAATTTAGTCATTTAAAATGAGACAAGAAGATCAGCGGCAGCCAAGATCAACATCTTTCGTTCAAAATATGATTAAGAGGAAAGAGATCAATACCACATGAACATGCAAAATAAGAAACGATCCTTCTGTCAGCATGGTTTATTGACAAAACTTGGATGATTTTTACGCTCTAGAGCCAAGATTCATTGGTCAATCAATAAACTGTAGAAGGAAAAAGAATCGTAAAGATTTATTTATAAGAAACTCATGAGGTCAAAGGTCGTGACAACTCACTTACATATACTGCTGTAGAAACAGAACAGAGCAGATTTAAAGCAGATTCAAGATAATCCTTATTCCCCATTAAGGAACAGCATAGAAGTTGCAAGTCATGGAAACTTACATAACAGTTTCGAGTCTCTATATAATCCTCCTCCTTTCCGAAGAGTCAGGCTGCAAATCGAGTGAAATTAAGTTCTCCAAATACAGATAATAATGTCTTCGAGGATAACCCATGCCTCTACGCACGGGATTAAAAGTTATTAGAACTTGTTCCCCTATCTCGAATACAACTTCATCATTCACCCTATCATGGTGAACACGCTGGAAGTCATCAAAATTCATTACGAGGAATTCTCTCCAAGACTTCGGATTCCCATATTCCTCCATTATCCACAGGTAAGAACGTGCACGATCAGAGCAACAAATACCCACAAAGTCCTTCCCATGCCGGAAGATGGGGAAAGGAGAAACCAAGCATAATGTGTATTGTCTGAGCATGGCCTCTGGAAGAGAAATTTCCCCGAATTCTTCACGAGCCAGATTGAATGTCACAATCGATTCGGAAGAAGGCCAATAGAGCAAGCCCTCCACATGTTCCCCTTCGTGGGAAATCCAAGGGGACTCAGCGGGCAGTAAAAAGTAGTAGCTACTGGCTTCCAAGTGCGCTCACGGAGCGAATAAACATAAACTCGAAGAGATAAATTTTCATCTTCAGAAACCGAAACAAGCTTGTAGTCGTTGCTGGAAGAATCGAATCCAAACCCAATAAAGAAAGGATGCCGATGATAAGGTAAATTGAGCACCAAGGATTTTTTCTGAGACGGGTTCAATATAGTTACATGGGGTTGCATATGACAATTAAAAGACTCGATGCACATCATACCATCACAACAACCCACCAATCGCGTCAGAGAATGTTCAGGGAAATCAAATTCATGAAGCTCCTTCAATATGAACCCATCATCGCTAAAAGTATAGAATTTAAGGTACCATTTTTTGGAAACGTCCCGTGAACCTTCCTCCCAGGTACAATAAACAGGACCGGTTTTTTGCAGAAAATTTCTCCTGCTAAGAGCCTTGTGATGGTTGAGATGGGTGGAAATGAAATAACTAGTAGTGATTAGAGAATACCATAATCTGCAGACTGACATACATCGGTATAGAGATTTAACGGGTAATCGCTTCAGGATTTCAACAAGTAATTCCTCTAGTAACCTAAGCATGTTTTTCACAACTCTTCAAATTAGAATTGAGATGATCTAATTAGAGGGAAAAGAAACGTAACCGGACCAAAATGCAGGGAAGTCCCACAAAGAAGCCGCTAGCGATTAGGGTTTAAGGGATCAAGGATCTGATTTAAATATAGAAGTTAGAGGTGATCTTAGGATCTGGGATTTTCCCTACTCACAAAAATTTTAATATTGTGAAATTTTTTAATAATGAGAGTTTGTAGATTTTCTGTTATTGTAAATGGAAATAGTCGGGAATTCTAAAACCGGGGAATTCGTTGAGTAGAGCTGATCACATGGGCCTACTTGATCTTTTCCTCTTAGCACAGGTAGCGGCCCAAACATTATTTTCATTTTGAATTTAGAATGGAGGCCCAATTTTAATATGGAAAAAATAACTTAATTTAATTTAATCTAATAGATAATTGGATATTTCTCCCCCTTCTTCCGCTCTCAAACCCAAATAATAATAATGTATTATAAATTCAAATCTATGGTATTGAAATTTCAGTAATTAAACTTAGTTTATACTTTTAGGGGGCATTTGATATCATATATCCCCATATCCGACCGACTAAGAGATTTTGGTACCTATAAATTATAATCACGTTCTTATTTTGTCCATAATACTCAATAATAACATTTTAAAACGATAGAGTATTCAATATTTATCAAAACTTTTCAAGAAAACATCGCAAAAGTTTTATCGAGGAGAAAACATTAAACAGTTACTCCGAGAAACATATCATGTTTGATATTTAAAAGCCTCACCAACTACGCTTCCGTTTTCGTAGACAACTTTGTGAATAAGATTCTTATAGAATGGTCAATTTTCGGGTTGAGAAGACTGATTGGATTAATTAATCTCCTCTAGTGACTAATATAAGATTAATTAAGTATGATGGACTAATTAAGCCAATAATCTATGCATAAATAAATATTAAATATCCTCTCTCTTGTTGCTGTCTTCTGTTTCTAGCCTAGCCCTTTGATTAAAGCTGTTGATTACGACATTTTATGATAATATTTAAAAACAACTCTTAGGCCTACTCTCTACCTTTTCTTGTAAATCCAGGAAATTAAATTCTCCTCCAATTATTTAATTTAAGATTCTTTTTATTTTTTATGTTAAACAAAAACCCTTTTTCATCCGATTCATAATCACCCCAAGCAAAAATACAAGCTGCCCCTACTCTAAAACATTCATAGACACAAATGCCTTTTCTAATTTGAATATATATTCTAATGGGTATTTCTTATAGATAAAGTCACATAAAACCATCATTTATTTCTATTTTCGGTTTATTTCCGTTCGCTTACGTCGTTTTTTCTCTTTTTGTTACTCGTTTTTGTTTCTTATGTAACTTTAAATAGGTTCTCTCTTGGAAACATTTTAACTAACAGTGAAGTTTAGGGAGAAAATTGAATATTCTAATACGATGAGAAATTAGTAAAATTGAAATTAAAAATGTCGCTTTCAGAATGTCATATTCGAAACTTATCTTATAATAGACCCACATTGATTGATAAGATTAGAAAAACTAATATGGCTAAATAATAACCTAGGGCTGAATAAGACCTTATCTATACTCTTCTGGGCACCAATAATATGTTTGTGAGAATACAAGGGCACACATGCAAATTGAAAACGTTATTCAACTTGGAACTCTCCTTTTCATAGATGCTCCAATCATTCAACCTTTTTTCGTCCCTCTGAAAGTGATTTTAGACCATTTATAGCTTTTCATTTTTCCCTACATAATTTTCAATTTTAGGTTGGTCATTTCATCATTGGTCTATATTTCTGGTAAATTATAGCGGTAATACCTCATTTTTGAAAAAATTATATAGATGACATGACAATATGAAGTAAATATCAACTGCTAAAAGAGCGTTTCGATAATTGAAAGTCCTTACAAATAATAATAATAATAATAATAATAATAATAATAATAATATAATTGTGCATTACTCGGTCACGTTAAATCATTTTCTGTTGTCCCTTGGCATAAAGGAACATGATACTTTATTTGTGCATAAAAAGTATAGTAAATTTTTACTTACGTTGTGTCGTATGAAGTTAGTTTTATTTGCACTCCGATAGTTAAGTTCCGATTATATTTTAGGTGAATAATCTTAATTAATACAAATACTTATAAGGTTATTTATCTTTCTTATAGTGTCTAATTATATAAAGTAATATTTAAGATAACATTCCGTCCTACCCTCCCAGCTTTATAGAACAAGTAGTAAAAAGAGTATATACTTTCTTTTTGTGCTAAACGAGAAGTGCCCCGCAATTAAATTGCGAGGGTTGGGGGTTTGAGAGGAGCTGTTAGGGTCCTAGAGCATCTAGATCAATCATTTTATGTACTTTCTTCTAATGAAAGCGATTGTGTTACATATGTCTAACCCCTATTGTACAGACGAGAATTATATTTGTATATTTTAGCGTAATATATTTTTATATTGAATGAATATTTTTATACACTTGTATGCATGTTTTGAAGTGGTGTAGAGAATTTTATCATCATCTTACCTTTGATTAACGAATTAATCTAAAGCAATGAGCAATTATTCTACTTCTTAAATGATTGGATTTTTCTTCCCTTTTGCCCCATCGTTCAATTCAAAAATCAAAAAAAAAAAAAAAAAGGTTGAAGAAACTTTCTCAAGTTTGGTCAATTTTCTGATTTGTATTATCAGATTCTTCAATCCCAAAAAAACACATCTAAACTTTGTCTTTATGGAAAGACAAATGAGTTATAGATATAAATCATCCAAAGCTACCTTTTCTTGCAATTTACTCTTAAAACACATTATATCTCTCCATTTGTCGCACAACTATCAAGTTTTATACTTTCTTTTCCCCCACGTTTAAGCACACACCATTTTTTTACCCCAGAAAAAAAAAAAAAAGATGTGGGAATGGAACCTCATCTTTTTTTTCTGTTTTTTTTTTTTTAAACAAGTGGGAGCATTTCTTTTTCCTTTTACTTCTTTTTAAAAAAATGAATCATAAGTGGGACTCGGCTAAATGCCAATACGAACTTATCCCCTCTAGCGTGAAACCATATGAACCCTGATTCTTATTATGTCCAGATCGATATATATATTCTCTTTGTTGTTCGACGATCTTATTTAAAATTTCGTTTTTAAATATAGGAGGATGGATAGATTATGTGGTTCTCTCTTATGAGGAATAGTGAAACAAAGCATGCACTATAGGCAACAAAGTGGAGAATGCAAATTTTGGTGATTGATTGGTAAGGTAGGTAGCCAGGTTCATGCATGGTATCTTCCTCGATCTCCTTTCCACTGTTGGGCTGGAGTGTGAGCAGTTGAGATTCTATAAAAATAAAATTAAATAAATAAATAAAAATTTGATAAAATGTTTTGCGGTCCTTAAATTTTAATTTTATCTTCTTTGGGTGCACAAGGTAGTAAATGTCACTTTCTAGAGGCCTGTCCAGAAGGGTTATTATCAATCCCACACCCATTTTGGTTGTTTGAAGAATCATGGCATTACCCACTACTCACTGTTTTTCCCTAATTATTAGTTCTATTACGACATGTTAATCAAGAGAAATTGTTCTTATTTCATTCCATAGTTGTTGTTGTTGATGATCATGATGATATCCCGTCTACAGTTCGAGACTCGGTCCAATTTGTCTTAATTCGCTAAGCTGTCTACTCGGTTCTAATCATATTAGAAAATTTATATCGTCAACCAATTATTGTTGTCATATATTTTACATCTATCTGCTAATCAACTACAGTCACTATAAAATAACTTATATAAATAAGATCAATTCATTAATATATATAATGACAATTTAATTCATTTTTTATATATGAGGATGAAGCATGGAAGAAAAGAAAGGCAAAAAAATTAATTATTATAAATGACTGAACGTTATTAATACATACGTGGTGGACCTTAAACCACCCATGAAAAGTGCCAATAGGGTTTGGTGGTGTGCCCCGAGACTTATTCATAGATTCTAGATGTTGGATCTTAGGCAACAAATTAAATTAAATTCTTCTTAATTAGCTCCAATATATATATATATATATATATATATATATATATATATATATAAAAGTTTTTATGATTAATAATGAAAAGGCTGATGAAAATTTTGAAATAATAGTTGACCAATGAGTTTAGATGTTATTAAATTGAATTGATAAATATGATTTTGTAAAAGAGGGCCTATATTATAATGTAAAAATTTATAGTAATGTATAATAATTATACGGAAATAATTTTATATTGTGTGAATCTTATGAAAAAGAAAGTTTAGTTAATTTTTTGAGCTTAGGTCATGATACTTTTTCAAGACCTCAAATAAAATAATTTCAGTATTAATATTTTCCCCTTTAGTTTAGTTTCCAAGTATTTTGAAGCTGATTTTCCCCTTTAGTTTCAACTAATTTTGCTCATAAATAATATTAATATTACTCCCTCCGTTTCATAATATATGTCGCTTTAATTAATTTTTTCATTTTATAATTATAATGACATATTAATGTATGATTTATTAATTTTATTCTTATTAATTGCCTTATTCTCTTCTTCTTCTTTTTTAATTGATTTTCTTTATTTCCAATTAAATATATAGACAACTTGGTCCTTTAATATAAAATTTGTCATGATTAGTGTTTATTTGATATTCTTACATAACTTTAAAATGATTATTTTAAAATAGAGCGAGTATTATCATGTCATTTATAACGACTCCAGTAAAGATGTATTATCATGATTGGTTGAATTTGTTTTTATTGAAAAGTCAGCAATGACAGTAAATATTTGGAAACTAAAATCAAAATCACCGAAAAAAGACAGTTCGCGCATGAGAAAGTACAATTAGATTTTCTTTTTAAAAAAAAGAAAAGAAAAAGGGTACAATTAGATTGATCCTAGTATTGCTTCATCTGTTTATTCTGATCCAAAACATATAAAATATGATTTACAATCTCGAACAAGTAAAACGTTTTCCACTAATTTTCTATCATTTCTGTAAAAAGAAAAGGATAAGTTTGCCAGTATATTAATTTTTTTTTCTTCTCAAAGTATATTAAAATTTCTTCGATCAAAAAAATATATATATTAAATTTATTCTATGACATAAAATAGTTTCCATAAGTTACATAGTTTTTTGTTTAATTTAAACACGGATATAATTCCTTTTATATCACAAGCGGTTATAAGTACGCTTCCAAAAATTTGAAGATTAGACCGCTACCACTTCGACCAATAACTTATTAATTTATATTACATCCTTGTCAAATACCACTTGTTAATTTAGCTAAAATTTTATGTTCTCTCCATGGACAATTTTTTAAAAAAAATTAGAATTTTAAAATGTGAAACTGAACAAAGAAAAAAAAGATAATAAGTTAAGTATATAAGTAATAAAAAAATTTTAAATAAAAAAGAAAAGAATTTATAACTAAATTTTAAAAATATTATTTTAATTATTTAAATAAAAATATATTCACTTATTTTTTAACTGATTATTAATTTTTATCATTATAAATTAACTATAAATAATAAAATTAACTAATTAAAAAAATTAATTAATATCCTTAAATAAAAGGGTAACCCTTCATTTGAAAAGGTAAAAAAAAAAAAACAAGGGTAACCCTATTAATTAAAACAAGTGGAATAGGAAGAGTATTGCAAGGCACGGGCATTGGGTAGACAGCGACGGGATGAAATGTAGTCGCTGAATTCTGAAAGCACAAGTCCCTCTCCAACTCCAATCACTCCCCGGGTCCTTTCGTAGTACCTTCCCTAGCTACCCGTTTCCTCCGGCCCCCTTCTCGCCAGTCTTTTCCTCTCCCGCTGCCAACATAGCCTTTGCTTTTTTACCCGATTAAGGCTCTATTCGGTACTAATTTTTAAGGTACTAGTTAGTGGTTTGGAAAAGTTAAAATAGTACAATATCTTTTTTAGTAACAACTAAATCGGTTAATCCACAATCAATTTATGCTCATTAGAATCCTTTCCGATACAGGGTTTACTTGGTAAAAGTTTGATTTTCAAAAAGAAAACCAGTCCTAAACTATGACCATGTTTGACAAACAGTTGTTAGATGTTTGTGTCAACTGTTAGCAGATTACCTGTTTGAATTATTTATTTTGCATTAACTATTTGAATTAATTATTTTTGAAAATGTGTTTGGTAAAATTAGCTATTTGAAGAACAAATGTTTAGTGAAATTTCATTTATGCCCTTATGTCTAAGTTGTATTTTAAATAAATAAATATATATGTTTTTATTGATCATTTATTTTTTCAAATATAATTATATTATGTTATATATACAAATTATCTTCATTTATAAAACTTTATTTTTCTTACTATTTTTACAAAATTTATATTCATTTTCTATCTAATACAATATTTATTATATTCAATTTAAATAAAAAAATTTAAGTAGTAGTAGTGGTAATAATAATAATAATAATAATAATAATAATAATAATAATAATAATAATAATAATAATAATAATAATAATAATAATAATAAGTGTTGGTGGCATATGGCGTAATTTCTTCAAACTTTTTGGGCAAATGTGTCATTTTCACAAACAACTTCTTCTCAAAAGGCTAATGGGAATAACTTTTTCGAACAAATCTTTCAAACAATTGTTAACCAAACACTAATTTAGTTGTTTTGACCCCCAAACGACTCTTTTTTCTCAAAAAGTTGTTGCAACCGAACAAAGCCTATATGAGTGTGTAAAACTTATCCATTAAAAAAACTTATGTGAGAAGAGTCATAAACGTGAAATTAATAGTAGATAACATCAATATAATTTTATGACCAAATTTGTGGTATAAGTATTGTTGAACCTTAGCTTGTTAGTTTTCTATTGTAAAAAAATTAAATAGTGAGTGATTAAATTTAAGTGATAATATTGTGTTAAAAATGGATCGAATCACTAGCCCACGTGCTAAAAATGGATACCGGGATATCATTTTGGAACAATCCGTTGATCCATGATTGGATTAACATACATGATTAATATCATCTATGGTGTAATTTTTTTAATTTGAGTTTATCAATTTTCAATATTAAAACCCAAATGATTAGCCATATATAAATTACAAAAAATAGTTTTATGGTGAGAATTATAGTTAAGCCACTTTTTGGTTCAGGGTTTTTAAAGTTGAAATATGAAATAATATCATATATTTTTATATTAATGTTGAATCTAAATTTTAATTCGAGAGAAGTCACAAACGGACAATATAATTTAATAAAAAAATTGAATCTGAAATTAATGTATCTCGAATCTCGGTCTTAGCTACGAGATCAAGACCTTGTTGATTAGAAAGACTAGTATTGATGCATTGTCTTCTCTATCGTTTCAATTGTTGCAAGTATTATCTTTAATAAACCAAATTTCACATCCCAAAATCAATCAATCAAAAATAATAATAATAATAATAATAATAATAATAATAATAATAATAATAATAATCGCTTTCATCTCCTATATATGGAATAGTCGTCGCTTGAATAGCTCATCACAGTTAGACAGAAAATTTTTAAATTTGCAATATAACAATAAAATTAATACAGAAAAATAATGATGGATATATACTTATGGAGTTCTTGTTAACTAAACCATTTTGCAAAAATAAACCACTAAAGTCTTAGTTTAGTGGTCAATATTATATTTTTGAGTATATTAAAAACCAGGTTCGATACTCCACTCTTCTTGTATTTCAACCGCCACCTAGGTATAAAAATAATAGAATTCATGTAATCACTATGAAACTTCAAATTAAGGAAAATATTTATATATAACTATTGTTCATCTTTCTTATTGTACACTAGTACATGTCTACGATATTTGTCGTTTTTTAGCTTGTGAGAAAATATGAAAAAAATACAAAATTTATGTTAAAAAATAAGGTTGTTGCAAGGTTTCATTGGACAAAATTGATAAAATAGTTGTTAATATATCTTTATAATTTACAAATTCAAAAAATAATTTTCTCTCCAAATAATAAAAACTTAGGAGGAAATTCATAGTTAGATTAATATTTGGTAGACGTTATACTAAAAGAAAGGTTTAAAGACGTCACTAGCTAAGCTAATAAGTATAAGGGTAGCTTTGTTGGCAATTGGCATACTACAACACCGCTTTTTAATTTCTTAATGTAAATTAATTCATAAGTGGTTGCATTTATTCTACACCAACGGAAAACTAAATTAAAGTATTCTTGTATTGCTGCTAAATCCCCCTCCCAAAAAACAAAAAAAAAAGACTCGTAAAGTTCATAATTGATCTTAGACTACACACTAATTTCTAAAGTGATTTTTTTTAAAGACTTTTTCAACTTGAGATTTTAATTTGATCAATTGCAGGCTAATCAAATAATTAATAACATTATTTAATTTTTTCTCTCTGAAAATCAAATTTTTTTTAATTAAAATAAAAATATATTTATTTTAACTGTTAATATTAACGGTTAACTTATTATGTTTAGACAAAAAAAAAAAAAATTGAAAAAGAGGGAGAGGTTGAGGGCAGTGAGATTTGCAATATAAACGTCGATATCTCCTTCCCTCCCATGTCAAGTCCCACCATTTTTGAGGTTGACGGTGATTTTTCTCATTTCTTCTTTTTTTTTAAAATTTGAGAATTACTATATTTTCCTTCACCTTCTTTATCCTCCAAATTTGTTCTCTCTCTCCCCGACTTTCTTCTTCTTATTCTCTCTCATTCGGCGTGTGCTGTGTTCCCTCCCTCACTCTCTCTCTCTCTCTCTCTCCCCCGGTCTCTGTCTCTCTCTCTCTGCTCTGTATTTGACAGGACTCACATCATCAACCCAACCCAACCCAACCCCCTTTCAAACTACACTCATAAAAGAACCCACAAAAAGTTCACTCTTTACGCGTCCCCCACTCCCCCTTTCTCTCTCTCTCTCTCCATATCCCCACCCCCAAACCAAAACCCTAATATCCAATCCCTCTCTCTCTCTCTCTCTCTCTCTCTCTCTCTCTCTCTTTCTCTCTCTCTTGATAATTGAGCTCAATTACGGATCGGGTGGATGGACGATTCGGATAAACCCGATCCGCTCGACCCGGCCTGGTCCTCACTCACCGACTCCGACTTCTTCGACAGAAACCACGACCACCACCATCACCATCATATCCTCACCGACTTCGGATGGACCGAGTTCGACCAGGGCCCCCGGAGTCTCTCGCCTCACTGACGTGGACGATTACCAGCCCTCCGATACTCTATCCTCACCACCACTACTTCCAAGCTCTGAATTTCCTGATCGGAGCTCCGACTTCGCTCCGGCCTCGTCTAACCAATCCGCATCCTCCAGCTCCTCCGAGGATCAGCCGGAGAAGTCCACTGGCACGCCCGCGACGCCGTCGGCGGAGATACCGTGAGTGCCTATTAACATTCCGTACATTTTCCCCGTTTTCGTCGATTTGAATTTTTTAAATTTACGAATTTTTTAGGTCGAGGGGCGAAAGTAAATTATGAAAAAGTAATGGGGTCGGGGAAAGACAGTACACGAAAATATAGGGGGTGGGAGGGGCTTTTTATTTTTATGGGGATCATAAACGAAATTTTTTAAAATGGGGCGGAAATGGAAGGTCCCCGCCGCTATTGCGGCGGGAATGGCGTGGGAAGGGTTTTGATTTTTCTCTCTCCTATTATTTTTGCAGCAGGCTTTTCTTTTTTTTTTTTTTTCTCTTTTGTGCATTTGAAGCTCGTGGGAAATGGATGGCATATATAATTTCTGTACGATAAAAAGATCATTCCTTTATTTCTTTATAACCAATTTTTTCAGTAGAATATTTTTGGACCGACTGTTTGAGATTTGAGTGCACATGGGGAAGAATAAAAACAGTAATTGGAATAATTTTGTTGTTGGGCTAAATTAGTGTAATATGGTTGGTTCATGAGATAGTATTTGTATTTCTTTGGCTTTTTATCATATACAAGTGTTTAATCACTTTGTTGGTTATGTCACTAATTGTCTCTTAATTGAAGTTATTGCTCATCTTTCTTGGTGGTTTTCAATTAAAGAGAAGTCCTCACTTTGATATCCTTGCCCAAGAATCTTCCAAATTGCTTCCACTTGACCAACTTGCCTCTCCTTCTCTGTTCAACAATCTAGATCACTCTCTATATGAATGCTCATCTTGTTTATATATTTTAGTATCGCTTTTGATCTACCGACAATAACAGGCGTAAGATAGGATATATATCTATATTTGAAACCTGTTGTTCTTTGTTCAAATGACAATATTGTGTATAGTTAATATGCTTTGTCTTATACATATATACTCATGTAATCATTTTATTCTCATTTGAATACTTGGTAACAGAGTTCTAGACAGAGTCGTATCTGATTTTATTTTCGCTACACATTTTTTTCTTCCTTATTCTCAAAGGAAGTTTTGTGTCTTTATCTTACTCACAACTTGTAACATTGTCCCTTATACTGACCTATTTATAAGGTAATATAGGATGAGTTTTGTGAAATGTTGTTAATTTTATGATACTTGTCCTACGTCCTCTTCATTATATAATCTAGCTTTATATTGGAATCATGAGCTATATATCAAGAACTGACTTTGAAGAGAAACTGAACACAATTAATGTAAACTTTTTATTTTTTATTTTTCTGTCAAAGATGACATTTTTCTTTTTCAGCGATGATTATATGTATGTATTAAAACTTCCCTATACGTTTTTTTAGGACCAAGGTAATGAAGAAGAAGGGGCAAAAGAGAGTAAGGCAACCCCGATTCGCGTTCATGACAAAGAGTGAAGTGGATCATCTTGAAGATGGGTATAGATGGCGAAAGTATGGGCAGAAAGCTGTGAAAAATAGTCCATTTCCGAGGTCCATATATACTCTGATCTCTATACATACATACTTAATTATCCTCCATATCTAAAGCTTTTCATCTTCTCCCTCCCCCTGTTGTGGTAGGCTATATGAATTAGGGAGAAGACCTATACTTGACTCACAAGTTATCAAAATCATGGAATTTTTCATACTCCAGTGATATATTATATACATTCATTAATCATTAGAGAGTAGTTTAGGCTCAAATGAGGTGGATCAAGGGTTACTTTACAAAAGACATGTCCATATATAGGTTTGTGTGGAAGTCACCTTCAGCTTTTACTATACATTTAAGAAACAATTAATTTCCTTGCCATTGCTCATGTTGCCTTCCTTGCTATACCTACCTATACATTTTCTATTAGGCACTAACACCAGAGCGCACTATGATTGGTCTAACAAGTGCTCGAACAATAGGCATTCGCAACCCTATATTTACTCTTTTCAAGACGTAGGATGATTGGGGTGTATGTATGGTTGCTTCGTCTTTAACGTACCGTCTAATGGCAGGAAATAATCTCTCTGTAACAAGAGGTAAGACAGTTACATTTGACGTCTTGTTTCTGTTTGTGTAGGACTTCGCGGTATATGTGCGCTTGGATTTAGGTTTTCTAATTTAGCTACTGCTATTGATGGGTATATATGGGAATAGTCCAGTAGGAAATCCTGAATTACATCCATGCATAGGCTGAAAATCTTGTACAATATGTGTTTATACATTACATGCTATATATGAAAATAAAACTGTACTTACTATCCTTCTTACAGGAGCTATTATAGGTGCACAAACAGCAAATGCACGGTGAAGAAAAGGGTGGAACGCTCCTCAGAAGATCCTACGGTTGTGGTCACCACCTACGAAGGCCAGCATTGCCATCACACCGTTGGATTCCAAAGAAGCACTGGATTCATTAGTAACGAAGGGCCCTTCCTAGGGCAGTTTCCTCCACAGTTAACCCACCAGTTGATGTTCTATCCGCCACCACCTGGTATGCAATTTTCTCCCCGTGATGATTCAGCTAGTGCTAATGCACCAGGTTCCACCACTTCTTTCCAATCTTATCAAGAATCCCCTCGTGGAGTAGAAGAATCGCCCCCAGTCATCCCCGAGTCATCAGGCCAGCAACCGCGTCCTGCAACTGACGAAGGGTTGCTTGGGGATATCGTGCCTCCAGGGATGCGAAACCCATGAAGATCAAATGTAAGAAAAGGGTATGTATGGATCAACCAACGACTAGCTTATTGCATTAATATTATTGGATTTGCATCAAACATCGATCTGGTTGTGATCAATTTGGTATAATATCTTATGTTTGGCTAATTGTGAGGCCAAATTGAAAGTGATCAACCTATGTGAAATCGATCGATAAATTCTCAGGAAAAGATCGATTGCATCAAACTATGGAGCTATGGAGAAAATATATACTATTATAATTATTAGGAATGTGAGTCATAAACTATATATATATATATATATATATATATATATATATATATATATATATATATATATATATATATAGTGGTGCTTAATTAGGATTTGCATAGAGTTGGTTGAAGAGTTGCTATCAGAGAAGATTCATACAAAGTGCTTGACATTGCACCGAAAAAATAATAAAGTTGGTTGACCAAATAATACCCATGGTTTTTAAATAGATCCAAGGTTGTTTAAGCTTTTTTTTATAAAAAAACCATAATATGATGTTTGACTTAGTAAACCTAATATCCCCTCCTTTAATATCACATGTTGTAACCCACTGGAAAAATCTATAATTGGTCAAAGTTCAAACTTTTAAGTTAGAAACATGGTTGGTTGCGTCTCAACTCTCAAGTGTCGGATTGTTCTAAATTTTGTAAAGTCGAAAGTATTAAATTTTATAAACTTATTAAACAATCTGAGTTTCAATTCACCTAAAATGTTAATTATGCTTTTTTTACTCCTTTTGAAGAGGATTTCTTTTTTTATTCATAGTATTTAAACGTAGGATCTTATAAGAAAATCGAGCACATTCAGATCAAAGGATTAAGTCCATTTTTGCTGTATACAAGGGGGTACAATAGTTGGCTCATATAACTATCATAGGATTCTAGTTTTGTTGAGATACTAATTTATATTATGTTCAATATGAAGAAGTTAAAATGTAGAAAATAAAAATAAACCAGAAAACAAAGAAGGAAAAGCAATACTATTAGAAAATAGTGCAAAGAGTGATGATCTTTGGCTGCATTAGTCAAAGGATGGACCAATAAGATATGGTAGGCTAAATGCCTTGTTTTGTGATCTGAACTGTTAAGTTTGTTTATATATATATATATATATATATATATATATATATATATATATATATATATATATATATATTTCTCCTTGGCCTATATAAATTCATATCTCAAGATTTCCCCCCACCCTATATATCATACTTGTTTATTTGAATAAATAACAATATATATATATATGGGTTGATTGTGGTAAAAAAGCAAAGTGAGTCAAAGAAAAAGGGCATAAAAAAGGAAAACTTTGGATAATGGTTGAAGATTTAGTTCCAAGATTTATTGCACAAAAGGTCAATTGAGGAGTCACATTTCCATGAGATTTTGCTTTTTTCCCACTATAACTTTTTGGGTGACTATATATCTGATCTCCACTCCATTATTCCTCCACTTATCTTTGCTATTGCTGCATAGAACTGGTTCTCTAATTATCTTTCATCCCACGAAAAAAGAATTCTTTCAGATTTTCCTTTTTCCATTATTTCACATACATATCCAAATTTATGTACATTCTGACTGTATGCGCTAATATATTTATAACTCTTCAAATATATTTTACAGTTTTCGATCCGCACTTAAGCGTTTTATATATGAAGAATTTCTACATTATCTATTCATTTTTAATTCTGAATAGATTGATATATTCTCATATATATTGGCTGAGGCTGATGTTATACATACTTGCTGTTGGTTTACAACTTTAGAAATGGAACTTCATGTTATCTTAACCTGATATACACCTGCTAGTGATATGTGTAGAGAGAGAGAGAGAGAGATTAATTACTGCAGGTCTCTGAGATTTTTGATGGTGTTTCTGTGCATAATTATTAGTTGAGCTTAAACATGCATGCTCAGTGCATTAGAGCATATTTGTTTGTCACCATCTTTGGACGACCTTCAAATCCAAGCATCCTCTCTCTCTCTCTCTCTCCCCGTCACAGCATGGTGGTTAATTAAATAATGGGGTGAGTGCAGAAAGATTCGCAGGAAAAAGGAAGAGGGGGTGAATTCCAATGTTGCTTCTCTTTCACATGCAGGAAATTAAACATATAATTAGCTTTTGACCCGACATTTAGCTTTTCTAGGTTTCACCTCTCTCTTTAACCTTCTGTGAATTATAGGGTTTAGTGAACCCTTTTGGTGCATGATCATCATTAGTCAACCCTAATTCAGGCCTTACCTTTATCATTAGCCTCCCCTTGGCAGAGTTTAGTAGTCTTGTCTTTTTCACTTCAAACTGCATTTACCGAGAAAACAGAGAATATTAGAATGGACCGACTGCACTTAATCATGTCCACAGGCCCAATCTAAATATGTCCACTTTACCATATTACACCTTGTAGACATGTAATTTGCATTATAATTTAAACCTAATGAATGAGTTATTGAATTTAATTTTAAATTATGTTAATTAGAATCAGGTCATATTTAAGAAATATTGTTCGGTTTGATTTCAATTTCTGGCCAAATTATTTTTCGGTACTATAAAGAACAAAAAGTTTTGGATTAGCTATTTTTAGTATGAAGGCCATGTTCGGCAACAACGTTTGGAGTAACTTTGTCCAAGTCAAAACACTAACCAACCAAATATTAGCGCTCGGTAAGGTAGTGTTTCAAATAACGTTTGCGATAGCTTATACGTTTCTAAAAGTTAAGAATATTAGCTTGTCACATTTAAAAGTAACGTTTCATTTTTTTGACAAAAACATCCCTTCATTTATTTATATTTGACAAATTATTTATGTCAACTAACTTAACCACTAAATTTACCGAACATATTTGTTCAACCACTCGATTGAACAGCTATCCGTTAACAACTAAAATTTAACAGCTTATCAGCCACTTAAACAATTATTAGTTACACAAACAGTTATCCGTTACACAAACATGTCATTTTGCCGAACAGGACCGAATTGAAACCATTTATTGCTTAGAGTTTGCAGTCAATTTTTGGGTTTTATTGTATATGCATGCAATCTTTTTCCAGATGGTATAAACAAAGTTCTTTTGAATTAGGGTTTGTGCAAACAAATTTTCTTTTTTCTAGTGTTTTATCGTTCGTTTAAGTGGAGCAGAACTACTATTAGTTGGAAATTTTGTTTATGTGTAAGGATTGAATCGAAGGTCTTACTTGCTAGCTAGAACTCAATGCCACACCACTCGAATCAAATTTGAACTAGTATTAAATTTTTCTTAAGTCATATCTTATTAATTTATACGTAGAGTAGTCCATGTAGGGGATGTTTTTGTATGCTTACTAATTTAATCTTTTAAATTAGGTCTTCTAATGTATGCTTCACTATAAATTTGAGTGATTATCTCATAAGTGTAATTTTCTTTTTAAAAAGGGATGAAAATTAGTCATTTCATTTCCATACCTAGTGTTAAAATAATGAACCACTTTATCTCGGAATAAAATAATGAACCCGTTAAATAATGTAGGTATGTTTCCATAAAAACCAAAGATGTTATTAACCTTGTGATTAAGATTGAAGTTCGATTATATTAGATTTCGGATCCGATTCTTTTTCCTTATATTTTATTTTATTTTTTCGGTCGCTCATGTTGAAACCAAAAAAAAAAAAAACTTTAACTATGCCTCAATTGTGGATTGTTTGATTATGGCTCAATTGTTGTTTTAAACATACAACCCTAAAAACTTGATGGGTACAATACAAATATTTCAATGGGCGGAAATTTTAATCTTGCTGGAAAAGTGAGGCATAAATAATGTGGGCTTGTGGGCCCAACAGGAGCAGGGGAAGTCGTTCTCTGGAATTAATGCAAGGGAGGGAGGAGAGAGAAAATCCCCCAACGTTGATCATGGAAGCAAACCAACGCAATCACGTCTATTCATAGACAGGCTTCGGTTGGGATCTCCCCGAACCAAACCCAAAGCCTACTTTAGCGGCAAATTAACTGCCGACGCCCGCCTCTCCCTTCAATTAATTTGGGCCCCACTCCAACGTCCGCTTCTCCAGCGGTTATGACCGTTGAGCTTGTCGGCCGATCCCTCTAATTTTTTTTTGGGGGGTGTTGAGTGGTAAAATATCCTTTTCAAATTCTCGCAGATGAATTATTGCCTATTCTACTCATAGCTGTGATTTTTAGTTAGTTGGATAAAAAGTTCTTTTAATTTGCTGTAGAAATTCAAAAGTTAGGGTTTTTATGGTGTCGATAATTATTTATGTATTGTATGTCAAGAGGTGAGTGGCCTAATGACCACTCACCCTAATCTTAGGATGCCTACTCAAGTTTAATTTTGGGTGTTAATAATTTGTGATTGGGTATAGTAATGTTTGGAATTCTCCCTTCCTCCTTTAGAATTCCCTTGAGATTGGGCGTTGAAGCGAGCAAGTTTACTTATCAATTCAAATAAAAAATAAATTTTTTATATATTGTATATGAAATTAAATTTAAAATTTAAGGTTTATAGATACAGTTAAAAATTAAGGGTAACACTCTAACTATTTAAGACTATAGATAAGGTTTTTTAGACGTATAACTTGCACTAAAATTTAGGGTATTTTATCTTTTTAAAATGTATTACGAATATAATATAATATAAAAGAAATTTCACTTTTCAATATCTTCCTATCACAAACACTGTAGTAATTCACGCCATATCATAATGTTGATTTAGGATTTATTGAAAATCTCTTAACTTGGTTATAAGTTATTAACAGGGGGTCTTAAAATGACTATGCATTAGATTGTTCCCTCTTAATATGAATTTTTATTTATTTATTTATGTGATATACCCTTTTAAATTAAATATTTTCCTTTCTTTTTGTTATTTTTATCACGAAATATAATTAAAAATGAATATTATTACAAATAAAAAAGTTTATTTTTTTACAACATCTTAAGCACTACAATGAATAGTTCGAATTTCATTGATCAAACTTGAAATGATCAACATACTTATATATAGGATCTCCAACATTTTACTAGACAACGACCCTTTTTTTTATAATTTATATTGTAATTCTGTGTTTGTGGATTTAAATAATTACATAATACTTTATTTTGATTATTTTTCTAATAAACACCATCTAATTTCATAGTCCTCCCCCCCAAACCAAATTATATTCTCTTTCTCAAAGTGCACTATATCATCATGTCTGTAAACTCCAGCAGGTAATATAAACACTTCCTGTACCCCTAAAAAATGGGCCATAGGTTGTTGGATCAAGGGAAGGAGCGTGATTTAGTGTTGGAAGGTGTAGGGTCGTTAGCCAATCAATCTCAATCAGTGGACCCGCTGTCGATCAATCATATTCCGATTTAGACATGAACTTGTATGGATGTGACACCTATGATTAGGGCCTTCAAGTCGGCCCACCCTCTTCACTACGTAAAAAAAAAAAAAAGAAAAGAAAAAATTGTTTCTGGATTCATTGGGCCTCTTTCGATTCATCCACATCGAGTACTAACTCTAAAGGCCCAATTCATGGGTGGTATAACTGTTGCAATTGGTGGGCCAAGGCATACAAGGCCAAGCCCAACTAGAAGATAGATTTAATTATCCTTTTATTTTTATTTTGTTATATATATTACTTATCTTTTAAATCTACATTTTTCAATTTATTATTTTAACAATAATAGTAATTTTCATTGTAATTATAGTTGCAAAAATGTTAACTAGTATAAGGCCCTTACAACTAGATCTCCTCCGACCTTGCAAAAGCGGGACACACACTCGAGAGTTATTATTTACGTCGTTCTTTTATCTGTATATATATATATATATATATATATATATTTTTTTTTTGCCTTATCCAATTATAAACTAACATGTATAATAAAAAAGATTGACCATATCTAAAGGTCTCATTTTTCTTAAAGTGTAATGAACAAAATTTCAAACTTGATATTCTGTGATAGTTGATACCAACTATAGCATTTTGGAACCATGGAAGATGCTGGGTTAACGACATAGTAAGTGCACAAAATTTTGCTGCTGTAGTAGCTAATTATATCACTCAGGACTTTTTGGTAGTAGTCTATTTCTGATACGTTAAATCAACGTTCCAATCTTTTAGTAAGGATATCGAGCATCTTCTGATTTTAACGTTGTAAATTAAAGGTAAGGAGTCACAAAAGATAGTGCAAAAATATTTAAAAATTTATAAAAAGAGCAGTAGAGACAATAGGGAGTGTTCAGCAGTAGCAAGAGTTAGGTGTAAAGTGCACAAATTGTTAAGAAGTGTTCTTAAACTATGTAATTATTTGATGAAGGTTTACGTATTAGAGTAAACACATAGCTTGTTTGATTGGATTGACTCATATTTATAAACCGAAAAAAAAAAAATTTTATTAATAGCATATGTATCACTTATTTGGTATTATGAGAGTACTGCAGTTAAAAAATTATCTTATATTCATAAATATCACAAATCATATAATGATGGATAACATGTATTGTATTATCATTACAGTATATCAAACATATGTATTATCTTATATGTATCACATATGTATCATAGTTACATTATAAGATAACATGTATTGTATTATCATTACAGTATATCAAACATAAATAATATACTCATAAAAGATTGTAATGATGGATGTACGTGAATAAATGAGACGATAACATAAATAGAGTGACACACAAGCATGATATGATGTAAATAATTTTTTTTTTTGGATAAAAGCATAATATGGTATATAATTATGGCATCGACATTGCACAAAATGCCCACTCCTAGCTAGGCCTTAGTTCCGCATGATCAGTGTTGCAATCTCCCTCCCAAGTATATGATCAGAATCTCATGATGTGTATAGATTTCGTCCGTCTTTGATGAAATTGTCTCATAAAAAGTTACTACGATATATACATCAGTTATAAAAATTTACAATCTGCTTTCTCACTTTCTTTAATCTATAATATCGGTATTTTATTGTAAAATGATATGAGAATATAATTAGAAGATTCGTTTTGTACTCTCCCCACCCATCTCTCTAACCGTGAAAAAAAAGAAACCCAAAAGAAATAAACTTGTTATTTGATTGATAAGCAGTTGTTCTCATCTAAAATGAAAATAGAGACATTGAATCTCATAAAGAAGGCCTCAAAAGGACTTGTTGGTTTAGATAACTTGGTACATACATTTAATGAATGCCCTTTATTGTGAGATAATTTTGGACCCTCCAACACATGGTTGAGGAATGTGGAGCAAAATGCAGACAATCAGAAGTGTCGTGTGAGACACAACATCACCCTCTCATCTCATCAATCCCCTTTTTCTAAGATAATTCGTGATTCATTAATCTTTAATTTTCCAACTTTTTTTGTCATAATTATGAACTTTATTCCATGAATATTATCCCCCAAATCTTGTGTACATAGTATGGATGGACATCCTTTAGTTTGATATTTATGGTCATAATTCCCTCCCCACTCCTAGCAATTGGTCCATGAATCATGGTAATTAACTCGCTTCATAATCTTCTTAAACGAGGGGTTTTTTTGTCATATAGTAATGACGGGATCATAGTAATGAATCATGGGACAATTGAGCACAAATAATACAAGGGTAATATTCAATAATTAATTCTTTCGAGTTGTATTGTATTTCACTAGTTTAGGAAGATAAATATGGGATGACGAAAGTAGTTGTTGACCATTGGCGACAAGTTTAATTTTATTATTAAATTCCAATTTGCTTTGCTTGTCATCATATTATTAAATCCAAGCATAAATAAATAATCTGTGTACAACTTCTCGATATTTTCTACTTCTGGATGATGAAGAATGCCAAAATATGGCCCCCAAGAATACTGTGCAATAAGACACAGCAACAAACAGTCAAAGGGAAAATCTTTACATGTTTCATCTCTCTCTCTCTCTCTCTCTCCTGTTGCTGAGAAAACAAAGTAATCTTTTGGTTCAGAAAAGCACAAACAAGCTACTCAGTTTACTGTACATTCTTTAGGGGCCTGGAAAAAAGTTGCCCACTTCACCTTGCATTTTGCCCTTTTTGCAGCTGCTGAAACACACACCAGATTCTACGGATTTCTGATTAAGCTGCCTAATCAAGCCTCATAAAATTAGTGGGACCAAAGTGATCTGGTCTCTGATGCTAATCAACAAGACCTAAAAGTAGGTTAATGGTGACATTTAGGTGTGGATTAATTTAAGTGTTTTTCATAACATTTATGGAAATCAATATTAGACTCTCTCTCTAACTGAGTAATGCTCCCTCCGTTTCACTAAATATGTCACTTTAACAAACTTTTTTATTTGACAATATCGATCACTTTACGATTCCAAGTGACATATTAATTACTAGTTTACCGATTGTGATCAATAATTAGTTTTTTCATTGACTTTCTTCATTTCTAGTAAAACTTTGAAATAAATTGGTATTTTAATACAAATTTTGTTATGAATTTTGTATTTCCCTACTATTTCCTCACGACCCAAAAATGACGAGTATTTTGAGATAAAGAGAGTAGTATTGATCGATCAAGGGGACATGGGTATTGAAAGAATTGTATGAAATTTGCAGCGAATTGAAAACAGAAAAGTGGTTTCTGTGTTTTACCAGAATCCCCAAGTGATGGCCAAACTTTGACATTGAAGAATATGACTATTTATAGTGAGAGGCTAAGAAGTGATGAGTGGCAGCTAACTGTAGAGAGGGAGTTGAAACATTCATATGAAACTACCAGATAACACAAGTTGCTCACTTTAGTGGAGGACCCATTCATCTCTCCAACTTTGTAAACATCAATCTGGGGGCGGCAAGTTAGTAAGATTTCACATCTTTTTGTTAATCAAGGGTTTAAGCAAAATCAGCCTTAGGTTCATAAACTAATTAGGTCAAACATACATTTTAACAAAGTCAATTACTCCTCTGCTGTTCATGATTCATATACTCCAGATTGGTCATAAGTTTGGTGGAACAGAAGCTATGGAATACAAGTCAAAAAAAGGGAGGAAAAACATCACATATCTTAGTATTGAACCTTAAAAACCATTACAGCTGAATTGGTTCGAGTTAAATATCAGCTCGTTGCAACCAGGGCCTATGCATTTCAGCGTTTGGCAGCCGAGCCTTGGTTTATTGATGACCGCTCTTTATAACGTGCTACTTTTAAAAAAAAAATTTATTATAATTTCTTACCGTTTCTAACTAAATCTCATTTCTTCTTACCGCTTACCCGGATAAACTCAAACCAACGTGCCTCAGATGACCTTCTCAAAAATACCCTTCCACCCACGGAAAGAGAAACTTTTCAACTCATACATTCAAAGAATAATGTATTATAAACAAACAAGTAAAAGTTGTTCTCATTTTCAAGTTTTGCAGCAATCAAAGTTCCAAGTTCCACGAGTGTATTCCATATCATGTAGCCCCCTTTTTTTTCTTCATATACTTGTGTTCGCCAAAGAAGTAATGTCCATAACCCATGTATGAAGAGTCCCCACAAGGCCAAGTTGGAGTAAAGAAAAGAAGTACACAAACACGAGTCTGGTGAAGGGATAGTGGTGGGTGACCATATATACCCCTTCAAGAACTTTCACAAGTGCTTAAAAACTTCAATCTTGAACCCAAAAATATACTAATGAAAATGCTCTTTGGGGTTTGTCAACCTTGATTGCTAATGATTCCACATCCTAATCATTCCTAATCATCTTTCAAATGAGGAAAGATTAGCCTAACCACTATGTGATATTCCACTAATCACCCTCCCCCTAAACATCCCGGGGCCCCGCTTTCCTGATTAGGAAGGGCTTCTTTCATAATGCAGCCTCTGAAATAAAAACAAATCGCGCTGCCGCCTTCTTCTTGCTTACTTAGGCTTCATCCAGGACCATAGAAATCCCACCAAATTGATCCCAAATGCCTAAAATATGCCCTGTCTTGGCATTTATGTATACATATACACTGTATGTTTACAGTAATAAAACTGCCCCCCTTAGATTAAGTCTTTTCTTAAAGAATCTAAGCTAGAAGCTCTACAGAAGCTACCTAAACTTAACAATGATTAATTAATTAATTAATTTAATTGTACTTACCCGAATGCATTTTTGCAGAATTATCTCGGAAAGAAAATCATTCCAGGACATTGATCAGCTCTGTACAAGTAGAAGCTCTAAAATAATCAGTTCCTCGGTTCACCCACAGACATTTAGTTTATTTTATAGTTCACTTGTTTTTGTAAAAAAAAAAAAGGAAAAGGGACTATTCAGATTTTTCTGTCCTTTTTTAAGGTATCAGAGAGATACTAAATCTGATGAATTTTCAAAGAACAGAACATGGATGTCAGAACCCTGAGATAAATGATTGAATCCATTAAACAAAGAATTAAGTGACCAGATCAATGATTCAGAGCAATTAGTTTAATAAGCTGAACAAATTTGACAGAAGAACTCAGGAAAATATCAGGTACTGAGCATAAGATATGTATTATATAACTCAGCATAAAGTGAAAAAAACAAAACAAAATTGAAATGAGAGAGACATGAACGAAAAGCTACCAAGGTGCAACAAAATTCTGCTTCTTCTTTGCTTGTTATAAGCAGCCAATGGAACAGTTACCTGAGGTCCTTGGGGAGAAGGAGAGGGGGAGAGAGAGGAGAGAGAAGACTTGGTCCTTGAACAAGAAAAACAAGGAAGGCATAATGTACTTGAAAAATATCTTCCTCCAACCAAACTGTCTGTACTCTGTACACTCAATTCCAGCCTCATGGAACCCATATGACCCACCATTCCTCCTGATCAGAATAATAATCTCCTCTTTTTCCCTTTTTCTTTTTGGGTTTTTTGGGACCCCTGAAAACTTCCACATTCCCCCACAAAAACAAACTTTCATGCCCAACCTACCATGTCACAAACTGGGAATTCCCACTTGCTTCTTCCTCCACAGGAGCAGGAAGGTTAAGATCAATCAGAGGAGGAGGAGAACCCTGCCTCTGCTCGGGCTCGGGTTCCGGTTCCAGTGGTGGGGCTCGGGTGCTCGGTTTCTCCTCCGGCAACCCCACAGCCCTGCCGCCACCTCCCATCATGTGGGACCTCTTGTGACCCCCAATGCCTGCCCTGACTTGAACACTTTGGGACAATATGGACACTTGTGACCCTTAATCTTCTTTGATCCTACTCCTTTCTTTGCATAATTGGTAGCCATTGCCTTAGAGGAAGTAATTTTTGGTGAATTGCTAGTATCCAAGCTGCTCTCACCATTTCTCCTATGAGTTATAATGTGACCCCCAAGAGCTTGGTGAGTCCTGAAGGTTTGATTGCATACCATACACTCAAATTTGCTCCTTTTTGTGGACTATGATTATTGTTGCTACTCTCATGATAATCTTGCTTGATCTTCTTGCTAGAATTCTCCTCAGATTCCGGGCTATCGAAACCAAACCCACCCCCATCCCTAACCCTCTTCTTAGACCCATCAGAGGAGTCCACTAACCCAGATCCAAATTCAGCCTTATGGTTCTTAGTTCCATAACTAGAATAATAGTAGTAGTTCTTGACAAAATACCCATCAACAGAATCATCAGATTCAAGCTCCTTAGCACCATTTTCAAAGTAGCCAGAATCAGAATTATCCATTTCTTGAGCCACATTGAGTTTCTGAGCAAAACCCACTTGCTTAAACTTACTATTCATGGAGTTGAGATCTTTTCTCTTACCGATTCCACCAACAGCATGGTTGGATGAAGATCCTCCTTCTAAGATGACAGAGTTATTGTCAGATGATTCAGCTGCGAAATTGAAGCAATTAGTTTTGTAGGCAGAGGAGGAATAGTCCCTAGAGAGCATCATCAAGCAGATTGCGACCTCCTCCTGTTCATGCTGATCAATCTCTGAGTTGTTAGAGAGAGAATCAACAACAGTGAGAGACCTGTACCTCGAATAAGAAGACCTGGTTTGGCGTTTTGAGGAGAAAGAATAATCAAGATTATTGTTGTTGTGGCCAGAGTGGCTCTCACTAGACCAAGAACGATCGTCTTCTTCTTCGTCCTTGAAGTTTCTCTCTCTCTCAGAATGGCTGCTCATATGCCCACAAAGCGCTTTCAGTGACTGAAACGCCTTCCCGCATTGCTTGCAAACTCTGATCTCCTGTGGGTTCTGGTTCTGATTCTGATTCTGATTCTGATTGTGATTATTTTTGGTGGTGAAGTTTGAATTATGATCCGCAGCCCTCCATGTCTTCTTGGGATTCTCTCTCAAGCCATACCCAGAATGCCCACCTCCATTTTTGTCTCTCTCTTCATCATCGTCGTCGTCATCACCATGATCATGATCAAAATCAGCATCCAAGGTGGGAGCTTTGCTCTTCAGAAGGGCAGCCTGGGCCTTAGCTTTCTGGGCATTTGCGATCACATGAGACCTCATATGTCCACCTAAAGACTTCCCACTTGGGTATCTCTTGTTGCAGAGCTTGCACACATGCTTGAACTCCGCTCGATATCTCTCCTCCTCCATTTGGAATGCAATTCAATCGCACCCAGGAATGATTAATCAGTGAACAGAACTCACTCTCTGAGAAAATTGGAGGCTCTGCCTCTACATTTGTTGTTGGGTAAACACAACAGGTGTAGAGCGAGAGAAAGGGAGAACAGCAGATCGCAGGAGAAAAGAGGAGAGAGAGAGAGAGAGAGAGAGAGCTCAAATCTGGTAAATGGGGTAGAACGGATCACGAAGTTTCATGCTTATTGACAGGTGATCAAAGGAGAGAGAGAGAGAGAATCAAAGTAGCAGAGAGAGAGAAGAGATGTGACAGTTTTGTGAAAAAGTACAAAGATCCGACCCATGAAAAAGTGACCACATGAATTCCATTTCTCTTGGGAGCCTCAGGCTCAGGCTCAGGCTCAGGCTCAGCACAGGAATGGGAGCTGGGTTACCCTTCCAATTCAATCCCTTTCCTTTTAACTTATATCAGAACAGAAAATCAAAATCAAAATCAAAATCAAATAAATTTATTTCTTTTTTTACTTTTTTGGAGAGAATTTATGATGAGGAGGGAGAAAAATCAGAGGTGTTTGTTTGGTAGGGAGAGAGAGAGATGGGTAGCTAAAAATGTTGGAGACGAACAGGCCCTTGGGAAGTAGTAGTAAATAGTAGTGTTGAAACTCAACCATGACTCTTTTTTTTTTTTTTTTTAAATTCTCTCTCTAAATTTTTATTTTTTTCTTTCTCTAGAATTTCATGCATGGAAAAATTGGTAGAACAAAAGCAAACAGAAAGAGCTACATAGGGGTTGCCACGTGGAATCCATTGAGGGTATTTCGATTCCTCTCATCAATGGTTAGGATTTTCTCTGCATTTTAGGTATAATATTATGTAATTTCCACCCCTCTTTTTTCCTTTTTAACCAATCATGAAATTTGCCTTAAAATTTACTGCTTACCATTTTCTTTCTTTGGATTAAAATAAATTCCACATAAATTTATTGCTAACAATTTCTACCTCCAGAAATTATTTTTAAATATTTTATTGACATTTTCAAAGATACTTTAAAATCGTTGATTTTGTGAAGTTATTGATTTTTCTTTTCGTTTAAATCAAGTGAAATCATTATGTCATTTGTGTGTGTTCGATGGAAGAGAGGACGGTTAGGCAATACAGATAAAGATTAAGCTAAAATTTAAAAGTATTGTAAAGTGTAGTACAATAATAAGTTATAATATCATATAAATACGAGGATTTTGTTCCTCATTAAAAATATATAAAAGTTAATATAAATGGATTTGAATTCAAATCTTAATTTGCAAATTTTTTTTTTTATTTTTTTTTTTGCAAATATGAGTAGATGACATTTGCACATATTGAGTTTTATCTTCCACCAATAGTGCCTAGTCTTGTCTCTAGCTCCCTAATTAAAAAAAAAATGAAAAAATGATACATTTATTTTTCCTGATAGAAAATAAAGAGAGTGGGTACAAATATTAAATCCGTTATTGTGTTTCCTCATTTTGACCCACATGAGGAAAGGGGAAATTTTTCTTTGTTTGTGCCTCATTTGTGAAACATTTTTATATTGCAATTTACTGCCCCTCATCTCCCACTTGGTAACTGTTGTATTTATTTTACCCTTTGGTTAAATGCTGATGTTTGTGCAATATTTTTTTAATTTTTTTAATTTAATTTTTACTCAAATATAAAATTATTTGTGTCTCAAATAGAATGAGTCTGGATATCGAATATCACTCTTGCCAAAGAAGAGCTCTTTATTATTAATTCGATCACAACTTTATATTCGACAGCAGTAAGAAGATGACTCTAGTCTGCTAAAAGATTTGAATGTTTGATTTTTTTAAATCTAATTTTATCATTTTTTTGTTAAGTTGATTTTTACTTGTTTATCGCTGCTTTCAAGTCAACCTCGCCTACTTAATTAAAATTTTGTATATTTTAATAAATAATTCTTAAAATCGACCCAAAGACAACTAGAGGTCTATTTTTACACCCCCACAAAAGAAATAAAAATGATGACTATCTCAGTTTCAACCCCTTGATCAATTTGAACAGCTAATAAATTCAGAAGCCATATCAACATTATATGATTATTATTTGTTTTCAATTGCATTGATCATATTGTGGGCCTTGTAAGTAAAAAGATGTCACCTTTCGGCTTTCAAAATGTGTTTTTTGGTATAATTTATGCTTTATATATATATATATATATATATATATATATATATATATATATCAATTTATGCTTATTATATGTGTAAGTTACAATTGGGCTTTAGTCAATTGATATGCATGTATGATAATTATTTCATAATTAACTAAATAGTAATTAAAAAATAATAAATCAAAACAACAATGATTTTAGGGATTTAATACAACAGATTCATCCTAGTTTTCTTCTTTTATGGTTATTTACTTTAGTAACGAAATAAATAAAATTAAATAATAACAAATAAAAAGAAATTAGTAGTTTTGATTGTGTATCAATGGCTAATTCGCGTTAGAACAACAAATAAAGTACATGATTCAATAAATTGGTCCACTACCCAAACGAGACCTATCAATTGTTAGTTTCTTTTTTTTTTTTTTTTTGAGATCCACTAATTGTTAAAATTAAAATCAAAATTAAATTATGTCGAGATCAATTCATGGATTCTAACATGAAACAAACAAAAAAATATTTATGAAATCTTTAAAATATGACATCTTAAATACTTTCTATTATTTAATCATATTTATATAAATCCTTATATCTTCTTTCTCACAAAAAAGAATCCACGAATTTATAATGAAAGGATACAGAAATGTGACTGTTCATTAGCTCAATTGATAAAAATTTTTAAAAATTATTATTAAAAATTGAAGTTCGGATCTCATCTACGTTGATCCGTTCTGCTCATCGGCGGAAAAAAGAGGGAACAAATGATGAAATGAGATTGAAGAGGCATGTACATAGCCAAACTAGGTAGGCTACCTCATGAGTCATGACCCAAATGTGATTGTTGAAAAGGGAGCTTAACTTGTTCCATGTGTCATATACTTAGTAGAAGTTAGAGGGCAAATTAGAAGAAGAGGTGAAAACACAAGCAAGTGTCGATGTTGGTAGCTTTCACTTCATTGAACCACTCAATTATATACCAATCCAACACCCATGACTATATCTTTGCATCACTCACTCCAAAGTTCTCCACGCCAAATCTCTTCATAATATCTTCTAGGATACCATTTTTTTAAAAAAAACTTTTATTGTTAGAGTACGTGTAATTTGGTATATTCAATTGAGAGATTTTGAACTAAAATCTTGACTACTTGATACATTTTTTCAAGTCAAAGAAAGAAGAGGCTATATTAAATTTGTACAAATAAAATCACACGTGTCTTTAGATGTCCGAGATATATGTATAATACTTATGAGTATATTTGTGTCTCAGACTCTACATAACAAATTGATAGGTCGAAAATGAGCAAGATAGGACGCAACTCTGTTGCTCGTCCTCTTGCTAAAGTGTGACTCTTGATTTCGAAGATATTAATTTAACAACCGTCTACTCCGCCGAGAGAAATAGGAAATATGCAAGGGAAGGTAATCTATTTTAGTTCTTAAACGGTATTCATTATCCAATGCGTGAAAACATGACAAACCTCATTCAACTATTTTCTCAATATTTATTTATTTTTTCTCCATCAAATAAATGAATGATTCCCTTACCCTTTTGGCCAATTCCATCAATTATGTTTCTCATTTATTCATTTTTTACTTACAAATGAGATACAAAGATCAACACGGATATAAATTTCAATCAAAATATCTGATAAACCAATTGAAGAAACACTGGTTTATGTTCATGAGCTCATACATAAATCACAATGAAAGGCAATTACTTTTCTCAAAAATGAATTCTGAAATAATCTCTCTGTCGCCTCAACTTGACAAAACTCGTAGCCTTTTCTGGTGTGGGCTTATGATGTCACCCATGAAATCTTCTCCACTCTTCACAAGGCTCTCGGATATTGCCCTCTGTGTTTTTAGACTTTAGACTTTTCTTCGGGCCCTTTTTTCCTCGCGAGTTTGACGGGGGAACACTCAAAGTTGGCCAATCTTCAACTTTGATATTTCGAGTTTAACCACTATATAACCTCAAGTTAAAGTCAATTCTTCCCTTCATAATATCGGTAAGTCATAGATAAAATCCAACATAAATACCTAAAAAACAAAGTACAGAGAGTCGGCTTATAAGAAAAATACAACTAAGTATAAAAGATACTTCTTCTAAATCACATAAAAAATGCAAATAAATGTTCATAAGAGTAAAATTCTTAAATTTCCTCTCAATTGCATATAACTCTTGACATTAATTTATTTCTTACTCAAACTTCTTATAATTCTTGTTATAGCATGAGTATCATCTCCTCTAAGACAAAGCCCTAACAACTTATCAATCTCTACATTTTCTCAAGCAATCACCGAAAAAGTAGGAGAATTATATTCGACACACTTGTTGTACTGTTTTGTTAGCAATAGAATTCACCCCTCTTATTAAATCCTAATCTTGTGTTCTGCCTCAACTAATTAGTACGATATTTATAAGCTCTTCATAAATCATAAATATAGGTCGCATAGGAAGTATACCACCAGGTAATATAGAGGGCCAATTTCACTATTTTACAATGCCTCATCTATAAACGAATGATTAATCACTAGTTTTACAAAATCTCATATTTTCCATAAGCAATGCCAAACGGTAAAAATAATTGTTCAAAATTGTTATTTTGAAAATTATAAACAAGGGAGTATTAGATAAGAAAACTACAACATCATTTCAATATAGATCTCTTAGTGCTGGACAGATTGTCATCTTACAAAGCTAGTAGGTAATTGGCATCCTGTTAATTCAACATTGATTCACCATTTTCTTTAAGGAAAAAAGAAGTCAACCTCACAGCATATACATGTTTAGTAGTGGAATCAAAGTGCCTTTAGCACATAAGTACTGAAGCTTCCTTAAGGTTCCGACCTTGGTATCATGGGCTCGAGTCCCATGTTTCATTGTTTAAGTCCGCTAATAAGCTCCGCTTGGTCAGCTTGCGGTTAGGTCTCTATTGGACCTAGTCTAGTTTATATGCTCTCCTTTTCCCACCCGCTTATATGGCTCACTGTTAACCTTTGCAATATACATGATATTTTAATGGGTGGACACTTTTAACCTGTGTAATATACATTATATCCTGTGAGTGGACTACGTAACACGAAAAGGTAGTTCAATAAGGGCAAAACCTTTGAAATGAAGAAAAAAATTTGTGTACGTTGACTGTATTTTTTAGCATTTAGATAGCCCCAAAACGGACGGGGAATGTAAACCAAATAGAATAATTAAAAAGAGAAGCAGGTCAAACACCCTTTTAAAAATGAAAATTTCAAATTTATTAGCATAATCTGGGAAAAGGCCCGAATAACAAATTCAGATTCTGCACTAGATACACACCTCTGACTTGAGTACATAACCGAAATATAACGGTAACTGCCGGCGTGACAGAAGATGAATGTATAAAAAGAATGAGTCAAGAAAAACGGAAAAAAGAGGAACAAACATATGGAAGTATCAAATCGCCCTGAACTACTGCTAGGAAGCCAACAAAAGAATGTCTCTCACTTGGGTTCAAGCTACAGCAGGCATGTCCTTGAGAAATTCATCAAGTGGTTTGCCAATGGAGAATACAATGAACCCGATCTTCCTCAACTTCTCCACATCGATGATGTTCCTGCCATCAAAGACAAACGCGGGCTTCTGCATATTGTCGTAGATTTTCTGGTAATCGAGGTCTTTGAACTGATCCCACTCTGTCATAATACAGACAGCATGAGCATCCTTGGTGGCTGCGTATGCATCCCAGACCACACTGACCTGCTTGATTGCGGTGGGGCTTGAAGGTTGAAGGTGAGCCGGGTGATCCCAATCAAACTTCTTCATTGAAAGATCCTTCTGGATCTGGTCTTCAGATACCTGGGGATCGTATATGCTCAACTGGGCTTTGTCCCCTAGAAGTCCTTTGCAAACATCAATGGCCGGGGTCTCCCTGGTGTCACCAGTGTCCTTCTTGAATGCAAAGCCGAGGATTGCAATCTTCTTGTTGGCTACAGTGTTGAACATGGAAGAAACAACCCGGTTCACAAAACGAGTCTTCTGGTAGTCGTTCATGGTGATGACCTGTTTCCAGTAGTGAGCAACCTCAGGGAGGCCGTTGCACTCACAGATGTAAACCAAGTTCAGGATGTCTTTCTGGAAGCAAGACCCACCAAAACCGACACTGGCGTTGAGGAACTTGGGCCCAATTCTGGTGTCCTTTCCAACAGCATGGGAGACTTGGGTTACATCAGCTCCAGTTGCCTCACAAAGTGCCGACATGGCATTAACAGAGGAGATCCTCTGAGCCAAGAAAGCATTAGCAGCCAGCTTGGAGAGCTCAGCAGACCAGAGATTGGTGCATATGATACGGTCTTCAGGCACCCAATGAGCATAAACATCTTTCAGGGCTTTAACTGCCTTGGAACCTTCAGGGTCTCCCTTCCTCCGATAAGAACCCTGTCGGGTTTGAAGAGGTCCTCAATAGCAGTACCCTCAGCAAGGAACTCCGGGTTGGACAGGATTTGGAAGTTGATGCCCTTGCTATTGTGAGACAGGATCCTCTCAATTGCCTCAGCTGTTTTGACGGGCACAGTTGATTTCTCAACAACAATTTTGCTGGATTTTGATACATCAGCAATCATACGAGCAGCACTCTCCCAGTAGGTCAAGTCAGCTGCTTTGCCAGCTCCAAGACCCTGAGTCTTTGTGGGGGTGTTGACAGAAACAAAGACAATATCAGCTTCACAAACATGCTTCTCCACATCAGTGCTGAAGAAAAGGTTCTTCCCCTGCATTGCTTCACCACATTGTCCAACCCGGGTTCATAGATAGGAAGCTGGTCACTGTTCCATGCATTGATACGTGGAGCAGAGATGTCAACAACAGCAACTTGGATCTCAGGGCATTTGAGTGCAATGACAGCCATAGTTGGGCCACCGACATAGCCAGCACCGATACAGCAAATCTTAGTCATCTTCTATTGCTTAAAAATACCTGCTTAAGAATCATACAATTACCAAAAGATGCAAATCTCGTTTCAGCAGATAATAAATCAAGCAAGGGAAATCAAAAAACAGAGATGAACCCAAAGATCAAGGCATGACAAAGATCTGCAAAACATCTCGATGAATCCTGCTCACAACAATAATAGCTTGGTGTGATCTCCTCTGGGAGGTCGATAGATTTGGTTTACAACATATGCACCTAAAGATTATTAAAAAATTAATGGGCCCTGAATGCACGTTAATAAAGGTTACTTGTAGAATTGTCTTCTTAGTTGTTTAGCTTTTGATTAGATAAAGAGCTGGCTTTGTCCCTTTACAGGAAAGCCAATTCTCGGGTCGCATCTATGGCCTACATTACATAAGATCAAAAGCAAACTTTTCCTTTGCGCCCCCTCTTATGGCCATACCCCTAGCTAAGAGGGTAAGGTGAAGCCCACAGCAGAGTGAAAAGGGGATCCTGCATATAGAAGGGTTTGAACCCGGAATCTCCGCACGAGGGAAGGAGCACTAACTCCACACAAAATGGTTTTCCTCATATCAACAACAAATGTGTAAGCTTTAAGCAAATTTAAGTGAGCAATAAAGGAATTCAGATCTAAGATTGAAATTTGTCAAAGGATCACCAGAGTTGCAGATCCCACTATCAACAATCAAACGAAAGATGAACAATTTAAAGTTGGCGCAACGGTGACAATGATCTTCAACATCAAGAACGCTTTTATCACAAATCCCAAATAGTACACACAGAATTCAGTCACAAAACATAGCTAAAATTCTATAATTAAGCTAAGAGATCTGGAATACTCAGACAAAGTCCCCCCCGGCCCCCGCACCTCAAAACCCGCCATTTCCACCATTTCAGTGCCAAAATTCGGATCAAATCACATAAAAGAACCAACATCCTTTTGAAAGATTAAAGCATGCCCACCAAAATTGAGCCGAAAATGGTGAAAAAAAGCATACCCACGTACTTACAGCCAATGAATCGACTAAATTTGAATCAGAATCAGATCAAAGCGAGCACAGAAAATGTCAAGAACAGAGTGCATGAATCAAAGAAATTAAGGAAAGATGAGATCAAGAGGGATTACCGTCTATCAATTGCTACAAATGATCCTTCGTTGGAGAGAGAACAGATCTGATAGAAATAGAGAGAGAGAGAGAGAGGTAGCGAGCAAAAGAGGGAAGAGGGAGGCTCTTGTGCCGACGAATGAGGATGGCTGTCAAAGCCAAAGGCCTCTGTATTTATATGATATCATTGTTTGGGAAATTTAAAGCCATGATTTTTTTATTATACTTTTTGCTATAAAAAGCCAAAGTGGGCATTATTGTTTATTTCTCACGTTTTGGGTCTCTCTCTCTCTCTCTCTCTCTCCAACACTTCAAACTACCGAACCAACCGACTTCCTCGATTTGATTCTCATACACATGAAGAAAGCGACATTCCATTCAACCACAATTTTGTTATTCACCTAACAAATGTGATAATCAACCTTAACTAATTAAGCTAATTTTACAAAATATAAGAAATCCAATTTCAGTAGCTAAATATATGTTACATTACTAATGAAGTTATTTTTAACAAATAAAAAAAATTAATTATAAGTAGGCTCGACAAACGGATCATTCGATTTGCGCTTAAAGATGATTGGAGTTTGTTTATGAGATTATAATTCATTTACGGCTAAGGTTGTATTGGTTTCAGTTATAACTGACTTTCAGTCGATTGAATGTTGGTTCAACACACTTGCATCACAAAGACTAAATAATTTTTGTGAAAAAATCAAATTTTAAGTCTAAATTAAGTTACCGTTGATTCAAATTTTACTTTTCTATAATTAAATTAACTCGCGATATGAAAAGTAGTACATAACGTTAATAAAATAAAGTAATAAAATAAATTAGTATTACATCCATTTTAACTCAACCAAACTATGTTCAATAATAAAAGAAGGGAAAATAATCAGCCAGCTAGATAAGGAGAGACTTCAAGGCACAACATCCCTTTCTGATTTTCTACCAAAATCACAAAAAGTTCATATTATACACTTCTATACATGAAATTTATGATATGGTTTTTTTTTTTTTTTTTGATAATAGATATGTTTCTAAAATTAATTTATAGGAAACCCAAATGAAATTATATAGATTGGCTAAAAAATGGGAAGCTTGGGAATGAAGGGAGGAAGAATAATGGGGGTAGCTATCCAGCATATGCCATTGCCAGGTGAGATGAGATTGTGCGGTGCAGAAAAAGATTTGAGTAGCATCTACTTCTACCCTTAACTTAATTATATAGCATCAATATAATACTTCACTAAAATAATACCAGCAGTTGTTAGACATAGAAAACACTTCAACTCTTCACTAATCATGAAATAAACCGAGTTAAAAATTTGCTAAACGCCAATGACGTTTTGACTTAGTGATCAAGACCGAAATTTTGGATATATTAGATATTATGCTCTATTTTATCCTCCCTAATCGTATTATACGGTTTTTGTGACTCTTATGGATATTAAAAAAAAAAGTAAAAATTTACTATTAGACAACAAAAGATTTGTTTTGGACCTTTTATCTTTGTTTAACTAAGCTTTAATAATTATGGATATATTGAGTTGGCTTTGGGCTACTGAAAAGCTAGGAGAGTGCAGGGATGAGGGAGATAAAAGCTTTTGGGATATCTCAAGTGAAATTTGGAGCAATTTGGAAGAGAAATCCATGCCAATTAGGATACTAATAGCTCAATTTTTTAGAAAGAGAATGGAAATCGAAATGATACCGTACATAATACACTTAAAAGATGTCACAAATAGGAACTTCATTTTAAGGGTTTTGTACAACAAGCTAAAAAATACTACATATAAGCCTAATAGATAACTAACGTAAAGCCAGTACTTGTAATGGACAAGACATTGTATGTTGGCCAATTAAGTAGCTTTTAGGATGCTAGTGTTGTTTCTAGGGTTGAAGATTTTACGACTTATGTAGTATGTGTTATTGCCACAAGAAAGATAGAACATAAAATGAAGAAATTCAAATGGGTAGAAGAAGTCAATCAAAGATAGTAATAGAGGATATATAGGGATAAATATGTAATTTTATTTTAAATTTTAATTTTGTTTTGATACCATGCGAAGTTTAGTGGTATAATGACTTACCTAAACATGTGTGTCTGGCCTCGTATATATAGTAATAGTATACAAACAAAATTACATATTGTAACAAGTATGCGAGTGCATGTAGTTTCTCACTTTATACATACTCCTCGCACTACTCAACTTGTTCGTTTGTATCGTGACAACATTAACGCTACGTACATGGGTGTCAATCTTGTACAACATGATCGTAGTAAGCACATCGTTGTGGATTATCACTTTGTTTGAGAGCGGGTTGTTGATGGTAATCTCGTAGTTCGTTATATCCCTACATCCTTACAGAGTTGCTAATATTTTTACGAAGGTCTTTCTTCTCAACCTTTTGTATTACATAGAAACAATTTGTCCGTACGACTTCCCGATCAGATTAAGGAGGCGTAATAAAGGATATATAGGGGTAATTATGTAATTTTGTTTGTATACTATTACTATATATACGAGGTCGGACATGTATATTTGGGTAAGTCGTTATACCACTAAATCTCACAGATGGAACTGGGCTTACATAATTGATCATATTATTTAATATTCACATTTCACTCACTACTCGTGAAGGTGTTTTTTAAAAAATTGATCGAGGTTATTAGATGCTTAAAAACAAAGAAAGAATGTGAACGAATAAGATATCTAACAATAATAAGAAAGAAAATGATTGATGGAAAAACTCTAAAATATTTGACAATCTCGGTTGTGCCTATATCAACGATGATATTTCTCTTTTTCGTTGCTCACAACGATATATTTTTATCCGAATATTATCATTATAATCACATCTATAATTATAAACATTAGCCATATATTTTGTACGTTATTTATAATTATAATTTAAAGTTTTAACATAAAATATGATAATGTATTAACATGTGTCATTCGATTCACTACCATAGCTATTGAAGAGCTTTTTTTTTTTTTTCATTTACCCTATCCATTAGAATTGGTCTTAAGCTTACAGATTTCCTCTAAAATAAGATTATTAAAAATAAAAATAATAAAAAACCAGAAAATCCAATTGTCAAACACATATTGCATATTTCAAGAACATTCCACAAATGCTTAAAAATTGATTTTTCCCAAAATTCCATTCCACACTTCCCGAACTACCACCACCACCAAGCAATGTCAACGCCCCGCCTCATCCGTCAAACTCTCCGGCGATCCCACTGCCACCATCGCAGCCACTATGCCACCTACTCCGCCGTCGCCACCACTGGAAATTCATCTCTCTCCTCTCCATCCCCACCTCCCCCACCTCATGATCTACGATCGCCTAGCTGAATCCGTTAAATCCAAACTTAAACGCCTCGATGACCCGGACCCACGTTTCCTTCGCTACGCCTCACCACATCCTACTCCGGCCGACAATGCCCAGATCCTCCAATTCCCGGAGACTCGTATCACGACCCTTCCCAACGGCCTCCGAGTCGCCACCGAGTCGAACCTAGCGGCACGATCGGCGGCCATCGGAATCTGGGTCGACACCGGAAGCCGGTTCGACCCGGAAGAGAAGAGTGGTGTGGCCCATTTCTTGGAGCAGCTAGTTTTGAAGGCGGAGAAGGAGGAAGTAGAGAATATTGGGGCGCAATTGGATGGATTCACGACTAGGGAGATGACTGGGTACTCTGCTTTGGTTTCGAGCCAGAATGTGGCCAAAGGGGTTGAGGTTTTGGGGCAGATTTTGCAGAATCCGGATTTTAGCGAGGGAAAGATTGATAAGGTCCGCAATGCGATTCTCAAAGAGAGGGATCAGGTAAATTTCTGGGATTAAGATTTCCTTTGTTCTGCTTTGGGATGATTGAGTGTTTTAATATTGGAATTGGGGTTTCTATGGATTTGGAAACTGTGTGCTAGAGGAACATAATTCCATTGAGAGTGTACTTTGGTGAAATAAGCAAAAAGTTTGTTGCTTGGAAGAAAAGGAGAGTTTAGCCATTTGTTAATAATTGAGATGAGTAAGTGTAGAAAGATACTAGCTCACATCAAGAACGCCAATTTTTGGCTATGCTCCTATTTTGTGCTTCCAAAGTCTGGCCAATTGATCACTGGTTTTAGTCACTTCACATAGTTTGTGAGGGAATGGCAGCCAATGTGGAGTTCCAACATACTTAAATTCATACGGCTACGTGTTCATGTGGTTTTATTGTGATCCGAGTGCTTTTAGTCCAAATGTTTGCTTATTTTGTACCATATCAAAAGTCATGTAGGTGTTTGTGCAATGGCAATTTGTTAGAGTGACTACAGTTTATCATCCTTATGGTATAGCATATCAAGAATTCAGGAGGGTGAAATGTGCCTGACTTGGTAGATGGCTGATGAGGCAGTTTTGTTTGCTGAGAATACTTGATGAATTTTAAATAGTTAATGTTACTTTGGATAGATATTAGAATTTCATTGAGGAGATTGTATTCTCACCTAGGGTAGCAGAGATTGGTGATTACAATGGTGATAATTAAGGGAAGGCTAGGGTAGATGCTATTAAATTGCTGTTGTGTGTCTGAACATACATGGAAGGCGTAATGCAATGCTTTACTGTTATTATCATGAGTTTTAATGTATAGTTTGCTATACCAAATCTATGGTTTGATGAGAAAGGTTTGTGGGGGCTATCTGTTGGTTTACTGTGTTGCTTGATGGCAAGTGAAGCATGATCATCTGCTACGTGGAGTAAACAACTGGTGTAATCAGAAATATTATTGCATTATGTGTGGTCCAAATTAGACTGCCTATGTTACATGTGCGTCTTCCCATTAATTACTTGTTTCAGTAGTCAACCTCTGACATCCCCACCCCAAAAAGGGAAAAAGGAAAAATCTGGGTGGCTTCTGGGGTAATGATTTGGCTTAGTTCAGTGTTGAAGTCGGGATTATGAATTATCAGGTATTTTTAACTTGAGGTAGCATCGGGCCTGTCCCTTCGGAGTGCGGGGAGTATATTTTTTCTGAGATTTAGATGCTTAAATGTCATTTTGGTATCCAGTCCGGGTAATGGTTCCTTTTTTGGGTTTTGGGGGCGGGGGGGCTCTAATTCCTGCATGCGTCCCCGTTCTATTTTAATGCTCACCCCATTGATGGTCCTTATCCTATCTATTCTTACATCTTGATTTTCCCCATTTTGTTGAGGTTAGGTGTGGTACTGGTTTTTAATAGAACAAGAGTCCCTATGTATGAATAACTCTATAGCATAATTGACTTCCATTAAACTATTCCAGAGTTATTTCTAGTTCGTAGCTGGTTCTTTAGCATTTACTTCAGTTGCTGATTCACTTTTGTCTTTTAGATGAGTGCAGAAGGGGATGTAGTTATTTTTGACCAATTACATGCAACTGCATTCCAGTATACTCCACTTGGTAGGCCAATTGTTGGACCTTTGAATGATATGAAGTTAATCAGTAAAGTGGATATTCAAGAGTACTTCTCATCTCACTATGCTGCACATAGAATGGTAAGTTTTTGACATCTTGGATGGTTGATTTCCTTTTTTCCTGTATCTGGGGTTAAGCAGTCATGATGCTAATGCATGCCAAAGCATAAATGGGAAGTCCTATATTTGTCGAGTTAAGCATGTACTTCTCCTCATTCCTGTATACTTCAGGTGATATCTGCTTCTGGAGCTGTTAAGCATGAAGATGTGGTGGAACAAGTCAAAAAGGCTTTTACAAAGTTATCAGCTAACCCTACTACTACTTCACAGCTGGTTGCCAGTGACCCAGCAAATTTCACCGGATCAGAGGTTTGTGCATGCTGTTATTTGGTGTAAAACTTGTTTTGTCGTTCATGATAGCCTTTTGTCCATCCTCGTAATCTTTTCAGCAATGAATTAGGTTCGAATCATTGATGATGACCTTCCTTTGGCGCAATTTGCGGTTGCATTTGAAGGAGCTTCTGTGACAGATCCAGATTCCATTGCTTTGATGGTCATCCAAACTATGCTAGGCTCATGGAGCAAAAAAGATGGGGGCGGAAAGCATGTCGGGTATATTTCTCACCTTCTTCTATATTATCCAAACTCCATTACTTTGCTGCTTTAAACAGCAGTTTGATGGGCAAAGACGCACAGTATTGGACCATATATCTCATAGCCAAGTGTTTGTGTTATTGCATTTGGTAATACTGATATTTTGCCATATCTATGTGTGTCTCATACAGTAATACTATTCTAATAAGAAACAGTGCCCCTTTTTGGCAACCTGAGTAAAGGTCACATCGAGTGGATCCCTTGTTTAACAATGTAGCTTGGTGTTATAGAGGCATTTTGATACATACTCGTGATCAGCTGCCTTTTTGTGTCTACTCATTTTGGGAATTTGAAAACAGCTCACAGCTTGTCCAAAAGGTTGCTATCAGCGAAGTTGCAGAGAGCTTCAGGACCTTTAGTCTCAATTACAAAGACACTGGCCTCTTTGGCGTCTATGCTGTGGCCAAGGTAAGTAGATCCTAGTAAAAGTTACAAATGTAGAGGCTTAATATTATTAACATCTGTTATCCATAATAAATTTGGTATATATTAATGGCTCATTAAATTTTATATTTTCTTGCAGAAAAATTGAAACATATGATAATTCTTCAAGTGCAATTTGTTGTGTTGGAAATGAGATTAACTTTTACTTTGTATTTTAATCTTATTTTACAGCCAGACCGCTTGGATGATCTATCATATGCAATTATGCATGAAATAAGCAAGTTATCTTATCGAGTGACAGAAGATGATGTTGTCCGTGCTCGTAATCAGGTATGTGATGGCTTGATATCTGTGGTTGATACAGCATTCTTTGATACTGTCTTTTCTCTCATTTTGTTGTGCCTTACCCTGTACTATCTCGGGTTGGCAAATCCTGTACAATCTCGTCGAGCAGTTTCTAGTTGATCATTGTTATTAGCTTATTATACTCTTCATCGGAGCCAATGAAGAGTATAATAAGCCAGTTTTCATCACCATGTTACATAAAATGCTCAATGTTACCAGCTTTCTATTAGCTATACTCCATTGCAGTGTCGCACTACTCATGAACATGATATTTTTTTCTCATTGAGGCTAAAAATATGGATTCTTCACCATCATACTGGTGGAAGAGGGTTGTAATCTACTTCCTTCAGCCCTTATGTCCTATGTTACACGGACTCGGGTATAGGGGTCCGATTTGGATTAGAGTCCAGTGCCAAACTTGGCTATTTTAAGAAAATTTTGCAGATTTTCATTGTAATTTGAAGTGTCAAGTTTCGTACCCTTGTCCGATTGTCGACAGTTTGATACTGGGGTAAATAGAAGAGTTGGGTAACCTAGCTTATGTCTATGCTAGTTGTTGTCCTGTTACCTAACTTCCTGATTACCTGGTTAATTCTTCATCATTGTGTATGATACAGGGAAATATTGAAATGTTGTTATAGGAGAATTGTGAAGGCTTGTTAAACCCCTGCAGCATATTCTTAGGGTAGCCTGTTCCTTCTATTTCATGTTCTCTGTCGAGACATCATGAGAAATGTGATTCTGCATTTTTGGGTCACACTCTCATTATGACAAAGATGTTGTCACTTGAATGCAGTGAAGCTTATGGCTAATTTTGCCATTATTCTAACACATGTGCTTATGTACAGCTAAAATCATCTCTTATTCGTCGTAATGTTGGAATCAGTGGCGTTGCTGAAGATATTGGACAGCAGGTGAATTCATTGCCATTTTCTTCCCACAATCTAAAATTCTAAACCCCCTCCCCTCAAAACCCCACTTTCTCCTTTCCTTTTTTTTGGGCAGTAACAACTGAAAATCGCTGGAGATGACAAATGAAACTTTTTATGATTTGACATCTCCTCATCTGTCACAGCATCATACCTATTACTTAATTATGTACTCTTAATTTGTAGCTTTTAACTTATGAACGAAGAATCCCGTTTGCTGAATTATTTGCAAGAATCGATGCGGTGGATGTAAATGCTGTGAAACATGCAGCAAACCGCTTCTTTTTGATAAGGTAAGCTAAGCTTCTTCAGCTCTCACAATTTTCATATACGTCTACACAGACAGGAATGGTGGTGTCTTTCAGCATTAGACTGGGCAATTAAAATTGTTTTTTCCCTTTTGTGAAAATGGTTAAATTTATATTCCATTCTTCGAGGGCCTAGACAAATTGCAAAGGGAAGTGAGCGAGCAAAAAGAAGCCCCAATTTTATTATTATTTTTTTTGGGGGGAAGGGGAGAAGGGTGGCTGTGCTTGGTGATTGAGGATTTGACCCTTTATTGATAATTTGATACGCTGATGACAAGAAAGAGGAGAGCTCTCATTATATGGCATTTGTCCACCTTTGAAAGCCACAGCCTCTCAAGCTGTATTTTACATAGTATCTTATTCATCCCTGAGGAGATAACAACCCTCCCTGACCATACATAATAACCCAGATGAAGAACAACAAACCTAGTTCAAAATGACTAACATTAGTTCTGCTAATAGTATGCAAACTCCTGATACAACCAAACCAAGTTCAGATGACAAACACTAGTTCTAAACTTGACTGATAATGTGCAAACTTCCAACTATTTGTTAGATAAATCCACATACAACCATAAATAGATTATCATACTTGCGAAGAGCTGGACTTCATTTGGTTTTGAGTGGACCAAGACAAAACATTCTCCTGTACCCCCATGCCACGTCTCACGGGCACAGCTGCCAAAGCACACGCTCTTTTGTGCAAGATACTCCTCTCCACAAATCTAGGAAGCCATTTTTGCTGATGCAAGATGCGAGATGCTTCACCTTTTGCAAGCAATCAGGTATCACTGTGATTAATTTGTAAAGAGTGGCCATCCAGTAGGTGAAACTTAGGAGCTTGGCAGACCTGTGTTTTATCTTGTAAAGACTTACCAAGACTGTAAGGCCTTTGAGACTGTGTCTAAAAGAAGACAGCAATGTAACTAAATGTTTGAATGAATGAGATGGTGTCAAGAATCCAGCAAAGATTTTCTGATTTTTCTGTCTTTTCCATCCTGATCCTACGCAAGTACCCAACAAATGCCAAGGGGACAAGCCCCTTTTTTAACATTCTTGTGGAAGTGATGATATGACTATCTTCAACCTTTCCAAAACGCTTGACCAAATTTGTACGGAGACAAAGAGGTTAGGGAAAGGTGACACCTTGGCCTTAGTCCCCTAGCGCCCTTGAAGAAAGGCATTTGATTTAATCTGTCAAAATCCAAACCGGAACACACACCTATCAAGTACTCCCAAGTGTCTTTGAAAATGGCAGTGGCTGTAGCTCCTCTGGACTAGGTTTCGGAATTTGCTTGAGACTACTTATGAATGCTTTTCTAGTGAGTAATCTTTATTAGTGTATTTTTCACTCTTTTTCATGTTTTCCTTTGATTTACCATCCATCCTCCATCTTTGTTCCCAACTGATAAGCTTCCTTGTAATTTGTCAGGACATCGCAATTGCCGCCATGGGGCCAATCAAGGGGTTACCAGACTACAACTGGTTCAGGCGCAGGACTTACTGGCTACGCTACTGATTTTCACACATCATGTTAGCCTTTTTGTTATTATGGAAGGGGGCCTGGGGGTGTAGCCCATCGATGCCATGCATAAAGCTCTGAACCATGTTAGATTTTGCTGGTTGGAGAGTAGAAAATTCTTCTTCCCGAAAAATAAGCATGAGAGGAATATATTTATTTGTTACTCGGGTGTGTCGTTACACACTGTATTTTTGACAGGTACAAGGGCTTTGTACCCTGCAATTTTTTAATAACTTTTTGTATATGCTGTAGATTCAGACTCAAATACGATGATTTCATGAATGTGGAAGCCGGAGAACTCCATTTCCTTGTGAACAGGAAAAAAACCTTTTTTTCTGGCATACATTTGATCCATGAATCTCTCATCTCCCTCACCCCCCAACAAAGAAACTGAAGATATAAATCAAACCAGATATGTACAAAGATATATTGATTGGCAGAACTAATTGACATTATATAATCTAAAGAAGTCTGAAATTGGGTAATGGATATGATCCAAACTTGCATTCAAGGCAGCTTAATTTGACATGAATTCAAGTCGTTCGAAGCAAACCAGATGTTCCAGGTTTTTTTCATCAATGTCTTAGAGCGAGGATAAATTTGACCCAAAAATCTAATTTATAAGGGTCTGAGTGTATCTTCTTCTGACACACCATCACCATCTACTTGAAAGTTAACATTGTTCAGCGTTACCATTCAATCCTGACATACCATAGAAATAACCCATCAAACAAGCTATACATTATTTATTCCCATTTCGTAAACAACAATAGGTCATCAGCTAATATCAAGACGACTTATTTAAACGATTAATTGCAATAACTTGAACCAGCCCTATATTATTCATCAATATAAGTTGCTGAATTGAGCCGAAAGCTAATTCGAATGACCCATTTGTTAGTTTTATTAAACAAGATGGTAACTCTATATCGAGTCAGTATGAAACCTACGCAAACATATTAAGTTAAGATATGGGTGATTTATTAACTCAACGCAGAAAAACAAAAATGAGATATCGCAGAGAGTGACAAAAAAAAAGGGAAAAAGGTCCCACCGGGAGTCGAGACCCAGGTCGCTGGATTCAAAGTCCAGAGTGCTAACCACTACACCATGGAACCCAGCATTGACAGTCGGTCGAAACTTTTTAATCATCAATATATATCTTTTCTGCGATTATCCCTTTGTTTTTTGTCTGTAGTAGAAACTCTCAGATTATCATCCAGGGATGTTTTAAGTATTATGGCTAAAATATATGACCCTCAGAAATTATTGCAACATGTGAATGTCAAAGCTCTTTACTGAGATAAAAATAAATTTATAAAAATTTAAATTTTTGAGTATAGCTTGTAAATTATACAAAATACAATTATAATCATAAACCTTAAAAATTATTTTGAAATTTTACATTTTTAGTCAAGGGAAAATCATTGTAATTGCCTAATTTTACATTTACGCTTGCAATATATGCTCTTTTATAACTACATATGTATTCGGGTGATTTTATTTCAAACTATCTTGCAATTGATGAACAAAGGGCTCTAGATTAAAGTTCATATTTACACTAATCATCATAAACATAACCATGCGTAAAACAATCTAAATGAACTTAAAGATATTTATTTAAAAAACAAAAAAAAGAAATATGTTGTGGAGTACTTTCTTTCAGGTCGAACATGTTTGATTCGAGGCTATATCACTAAATTGATCCCACGTGCCTTTCTTTCAAAAAAAAAAAAAAAAAAGAAATTTTTAGCTGGTGGGAGGATTTGAAATGTATCCGTGCATTAAAATAGTTTAAAATTTAGAATGGATGATCGTAAATACTGATCAATATTCTTAAACCTTAGAAGCCTAAAAAGTACATGATAATTTGTAGAATATAACTAGGAATATGCATGCGAATTCCACATAAAAAAAAAAAAAAAAGAAGAGCGATAATATATATTACTATTAGCGATGTACTTGGCTTAAAATTTTGCCAATTAGTGACAACTGAAAGCAGTTTAAATGCCAAATTTAACCAAAGAAAATTACGTGCATGAATTGTAGTAAACTTTCGTAAAAAGTTTTTCTATTTTATTCAAAGTAATTACTTTGCGTGTACTCTTACTTTATTTGCAATCTATAAATGTATCTAAAACAAACTTTTTATCTGATTTAATTTTTTTTGTCCTCTTGCAATTAAATTGGAGTACCAGAATAGTATCACATTTTGGTAGATTTTTTTAGGTTAAATTTGCATTAAAAAAGCTTCAAATTTGCATATAAATATGAGACTACTTTAGATGGTTCCACTGGAGGTCTAACTAAGAAAGAGAGAAAGAGGGAAGAGATAGAGAGACAGAGGGGACAGAATGGGTGTTGTAGGGACTGGAATTACAGCAATTATGGTGGTAGCCACTGCTGTAATTTATTTGGGCAGATCAGTTGAGGCTGAAATTACTGTAAGTGGACATGGACATGGACATGGTTGGCAGTTTGGCCATGCAACATTCTATGGTGATATGAGTGGCCATGAAACCATGGGTCAGTCAGTCTTCACCTTTTCTCTTTCTCTTTCTTCATACGATTCGATGTTTAATTATTTGGGTTCAAAAATATGTTAAACTAGTAACGTGTGATTTATTGTGTGTTTATTTTGGTGTTACATCGAGAATATTAGATATGTCATATGTATATATTGACAACAACGTTTATATAAAAATACTAACTACTATTAGCATACGTGGGGCCGGGGGACTAAAAATAGTAATGTAGTTGGAAAATCTGACGTCTAATAAACAATTAAGACTTTCATACAAACGTAAAAAGAAATATGTTGTTTATTTTTAAGTGTAACTGTCAAATAGTATAAACTATCTTACGTTTTGTTTGATCAATTTTTTAAAACAAAATAATAATTACATGAAAACCTTAAAAATCCAATCAATTTTAATTTCATACGTGTCACATCAATATTAATATGAGATCTCCCATGAATGTAAATTAGACATAGCTACCTCCTACAAAATCTTTTTAACTCATAAATATCTAACTTCTTTTCCCTTTTTCGGTTGGCGATTGAAGAAGGAGCATGTGGATATGGCGACCTCTTCAAACAAGGGTATGGCCTACAAACAACGGCCCTGAGCTCAGCACTGTTCAACGATGGGCTAACATGCGGGGCTTGTTACGAGATCATTTGCCATAACTCCCCGTGGTGTCTCAACGGCGCCGGAAGCATCCGAGTCACGGCCACCAACTTCTGCCCGGCCAACTACTCCAAGCCCACCGGAAACTGGTGCAACCCGCCCTTGAAACACTTTGACCTATCCCAGCCCATGTTTAGGGCCATCGCTGAGTACAAGGCCGGCATTGTCCCTGTGGCTTATCGGCGAGTCATGTGTGCCAAGCAGGGTGGGATCAAGTTCGAGCTCAAGGGTAACCCTTACTGGATCCTTGTCTTGGTTTACAATGTGGGTGGTTGGGGTGATGTCGATAGTGTCAAAGTCAGGGGTCCAAATCACACCACTTGGATACAGATGACTCGGAGTTGGGGCCAAAACTGGGTTACTAATGCACCACTCATTGGTCGGAGTATGTCTTTTCAAGTGACCACTAGTGATGGAGCTACGGTGCAGTCGAATAATGTTGTTCCGGCTCATTGGCAATTTGGTGAAACTTATGAGGGTAGGCAGTTTCATTGAATGTATGAATTCTACTTTGCATATGACTGAAAAATGTCATGTAAAAATTGTTAAATTAAAAATAATACTTTTAAATTAAAAATATTCATTCCAAAATTATGATCTTTGTTGATTTCGTTCTCCATCATTATTATATTAACTTTAACATATTATAAACAACATCAGAGTGTAATATACGGACAAATAATTCAAATTTAAACATCATATTAATTCTCCCTTCTCATACACAAATACACGATCACAACCTACACGGCCATACATATATATCTTCCAAATAATTAAAATATGTACAATGAAGGAATACAATTATTCATTGCTAAAGTTTGATTTTTTTTAAAAATATTTTCTTTTTCTCTGTTTTTTCCCCTTAAAATGAAATGAATGCTTCTGCACTGAGGACACTCTCAACAAGTAGGCGGGTTGAGGAAGTTTTTGAACCAGTTAACAGAATTCTTGGGATATCTCTTGAGATTGTCTTTAAAATCCACGAAATATAGACCGAACCTTGAAGTATAACCGGCTGCCCATTCCCAGTTATCTAGTAGTGACCATGCAAAATACCCTTTCACGTTACACCCATCTTCCCTGCATTTTCACCAAAACACATATATAGCTGTAGTTTACTACAAACTAGGGTGAATAGCCTACAAATTAAGGTTTTTCCCCTTCTTTTTGGCATTTTTTTCCTGTTTTTGAAAGCAAGGAAGTAGATTATTGATTTACCTAATAGACGCAGCCAATTGTTCAAGATAACCACTGTAGTATCGGATCCTTTTCTTGTCGTTGAGAGCTTCATGAATCGGCTTCAAAGGGTTGTTTGAATCATCCATTCCTGCAACAGCAAAATGTGTAAACTTCAATTGAAACAAATGGAGGGGAGCAAAAAGAATCAGATATGGTGAGACGAGTTCTTGAAGATTAGATTCTGAAAGATTTGGGTTAATTAATAGATTATATTACGACTCAAAAACAGGAACTGATGGGATACTGTAATGGATTAAAAGATGGTTAGAGTGAGTACCATTTTCGGTAATGATGACTGTTGGATTTCCATATTTGTGCTTGATGTAGTTCATCAGTTCCCTCAACCCCCTCGGTACTATGTACAGCCATATAGCATTAGCCTGCAAATGCATATGAATGCAACCAAATTCATCGTCAGATAATCAACTAATGTGCCCTTGTACAACTCTCACTGACCTGAACAAACCCGCTTCTATATATTGGTGGGTTTGTAGGTGATCGCCTGACCTTAATCAGCTCCTAATTAACCTAGTGTATATAGTTTGGCTCGATCGAGCCAACAGTACAAGGCCTGAGAGCTAATGTACCCCTTGATTATTAACAAGTAGGTATACGGCTCATTAGAAGCCTACTGTCTAGCCAGAGTAGAAAACAACATACACTATATAGCAGACAGCAAAGCAAAGTACCTTTTCTCCAATAGGTTTTCCATCATGACCAAATGCTGCCAAATATCCACAAACAAAGCAAGCTTGAAGTCAGATGACAATCCAAGATCAAATTATAGAAGGGAATGCAGATAAATTCTCAAAAAAAAAATCAAGCAAAGACATTACGGAGTGTGACGGTGCCAGAATCTGCCAGAGTATCCTTGAGCAGAATTCCGATCAAATTAGTTTGGTTATCCCTTGCATAATAAGTGGTGTAGTGATTTATGCCAACAAAATCTAAGGACCCTTTCACAAGAGCTCTTTCTTCTGCTGAAAACTCTGGCAAACGATCTCCCACTCGCTGCCTCATTGAACTTGGATAATCCCCAAACATCATCGGATCTAGGAACCTAATTGACAGTTATCAAATTTGTTAGTTAAAGTTAGTTATATATTGGAATTTATCTACTTTTTTAAATGATCACCGACTAAAAAGAAGAAATGTAAGATATGATCAATCATTTGTTGTTTACCAGCCAAGCTGAAAATCTTGCGCTCTTTGTGCTGCTTCAATATCTTCTGTTTTGTTTGTCATTGGCTCGTACCAAATCACATCAAGTGATGCCCCTATTGACCCCCTTTGCCTTTTCTATTCATGTAATCAGAAAAAGGGGGTAGAAATACGTCAGAAACCAAACAAGTGCATATACCTGTGTCAGAATCATTCTGAAGACGCAATTTATAAACAGAGAAAGCGGCAAGTTTACTCATCCTCATGTAAAAATTCTGGCTAATATTTGAAATCAAATTGACCTGCCGGATAATGATTTTATTTTCTTAGACATGTTTGTATACAAACCAAACAGAATACTTAAATTCGACAGAGACCCACATGACCCAATCCTGTATTCAACTAACAAGCTCTGACTGATCCAATTTACCCGACTCAAATCAGAACTGAAAAGACTAGTTCTATTGATTAATTCTGAATTTTTGTTAACCACTTGAAGAAGAGAAGTAGTTTCGATTTTTCACCTGGTACTTCTTCCTGTAAATGTCAACAGCAGTAGCATGAGCAAGGATGAGATGGTGAGCAGCAACATAAGGCTCGGTAGCTGAGTTGCCAGCCCTGCAGAAGAGGTGGAGGAGGATAGAGCAGCGGCCAGGAGCAAATAAGCCAGTGTCATAGCCTTGAACCGCCACAGTGTGGGGCTCATTCAGCGTTATCCAATGCTTCACCCTGTCCCCGAACTTCTGATACAGAGTTTCCGCGTAAATTGCAAAGTCATTTCTGAATTCAGCAGGCAAAAGAAACACACAATTGAGAAAATGCAAGCAGAAGAAAAATTTTTTAAAAATGTTTAACAAGTCCACTGGAAAACTAGAAAAATGTACATGATTTGAGGGCTAAGCCAGCTCTTGTATTTGTCCTCCAAGGCTTGAGGAGTGTCCCAGTGGTACATTGTTACATATGGTTCGATTCCTGCAGATCATATGATGAAACCACATTTTAAAACCCGATTACGTTTGGTAAGACTAACCAATACGACACATAAAACAAGGCAATGTAATTTTGATTCGAACCCAAATGATCTCGACAAAGCAAGCCTTGCCTCTAAATCAAACTTCAATATCAAAACATCTGCCCCGAAAAACAGAAACAAAAATGAAAATGGGTAAACTATTAGAATGTACCATTGGCTAGTAAGGCATTGATTAGATTGTTGTAGTGATCAACTCCAGCCTGATTAATTTGTCCAGTCCCGTCTGTGAACCAAACACATCAAGATTAGGCAGTAACAATGAGCACTAATTAAGAATTAAGGGAGAATTAATCAGTGAAAAGTGAAGAGAAAGCATGACTAATTACTTGGGAAAATCCGAGTCCATGAGATGGAAAATCTGTACGCATCAACTCCCATGTCCTTCATCAGTCCTATATCTTCCTGTTTTTATTTAGTTCAACTCAAATTGTTATAAATTAAATTTTGAGAATCAAAAATAAAAAAATTCGTTGTATTTTCTTACATGGTAGCGGTGATAATGATCCTCTGCAACATCAGCATTACTGAAATCCACGACCTTACCTACAGTAAATAATCAATTTCAGCCATTTCTACCATCCGAATTTATCATATAGATGTAATTTGTTTCTTTTTTAAGACAATGGTTACATTTCAATTAATTTCGTTTCGTTAATCGTATAGTAAAATCTTCTTAAATCGTATTTTAGTCTATATACGAAACGGAAAGAGTGTAAGATTGTAGGGTGTGTTTGTTTGAGTGGAAAATATTTTTCGGAAAATTATCATTCTATTTTCCGGCGTTTGGTAGCATAAGTGGTGGATAAATATTTTACGGGAAATAATTTCCCTCAATCAAGGGAAAATAAATTTCCTTTTATGAGGAAGGAAGTTAATTTTCCTCTACCTCAATCAAGGGAAAATAAAATCTTATTAATGGGAGTTCAAGTTCTAAACTTCTCTTACTTTGCCACCTTCATTTTCTTTTTCCAAGTTTTGTCCTTGTCTTTTCACTTTTTTGTTGTAAAGTTCATAGATGAAAAGTTTTTTACGGTATTTATTTTTTTAATTTCTATTATTTTATAAATGGAAAAGTTTGATTATAAACAAAGATAAATGTGAGTGGAAAATTATTTTCCTTAAAAATTTATTTTTCCATAAAAATATTTTTAGAAAAATATATTTTCTTTTCAACCAAACACACCCGTAATCTTTGTTATCCGAAAGAAGTCAAAAATGTTTTAAATCCACCATAACAAAGTCACACAGAAGGGAGAGATGAAAGAGAATCGTACCAAATTGGTGCGCGAACTTGTCCCAAACACAGGGTCCCCTACCCTCGTCCGTTACGGCTCCTTCAAACTGCAATTTTTTAAAAAATGCCCACACTAAATATCAATTTCAAAGTGGCATTTATAGCCAACAAATATTCATATAAAATTTTTCATTTTTAATTTCCGAGCCCTATCTTAATTTATATTAAGTTTGTCCAACTCACGAGCTTTAAATATTGTCTAATTTTTTCGATTTAAATATAACTATAACCCAAATTTTTTACTACCTCTATCGGTTCCATTAATATTGTTCCTAAAAGAATCGGGGTTATTTTAGATTGTACTTTTCAGACAACCCTATAAACAATGTTGTCTCTTAAATAATACATACATATGAAATTCAAGTTACATACGTTATATATACCATATATATCATTTAGTAATTCATGATTATTTTTTATATTTGAAAAACAAAAAAAACCATACTAAGAAGCATTACTCTTATTGTTTTCTACAAAATCAAATTTCTATACAGAATATTAGATGAAAAAAATATGAATATTGCTAGACACTAAAAAAAATAGAAAAAATTGAATATGGTATATATGATTCAAAAGAATCGCAAGTTGTTGCAACTATAATTTCATGAACAAGGCCATTCGCATTTCCCGCCGTATTCTGAGAATTTTTGACCACTCACATATAGTCATTTCATCGTTTGAGCTATCAAGGAATTGCTAGTCCTTGCTTCGGAATGAAGTTTTGTTGACAAATAGTTCTTTTAACCCAAACTCAAACCCGATCCGAATTATATATTCAAATTCAAATATATTATTAAACTTATATTTTATTCTTATAAATTTATGATAACACATAAATTATGTCGGATTTTTCTATGTTAAAATTAAGATAGAGGTTACTTGGCTTGTTAATGGAAAGCATTCTCATCCCTCCCTTTGAGCCATGCAATTGAATGTGAACTCAATATCAATACCTAATTAAGGCACATAAAGCAATCCTATACGATTGCATATATCTACCTGCCCAACTATATGCCTTTATATAAACAAATATAATTTTCAAACTTTATGTGTCTAACGGCGATCCTATTTATCAAACTCTCCTCAATTTTGAATCTGAGGACACAAATTTCTTTTTTTTTTTAAACTGAGTGGAAAAAACTATTTTTCGGTCTCTTAACCCCCGAGTCCATGACCATATCAAAAATATAAAAAGTATCCGACCCTACTCACACCAAAAAAAAAAAAAATTCGAAGGATTCATCTTCTTTTGTCGTTCTCCATTTTTTCATTTTTTTAATGGTATCAACTAAGAGAAGAGGCAACAAGTAAGGAATTATACCTACATTCTTTTCTCCTACAATATTCTTTTCTTCTTCTTTAAACTCCCTCTTTAACTTGTCTGTTTAATGCTCACCACATATATGTTATCATGGAAATAAACAAATATAAAAAAAAAAATAGAAACCCAAAGAAAACAAAGAAACACGCATATTACATATATAACAAAACAAGACAAATTAATATCACATGAATGCATGGATGGAGTATCCCTCTCATGTCCTTTCATGTCTGATCAGAAACCCAATAAAACCCAGTTGTATATTTAGTTTAATTAAATTAAATAACATGATGAATGAAAATTTTACTAATTTAAAAAAAAAAAGAGAGATTAGTAGTAATTTAATTACCTGATAAGCAGAAGATGCAGTGCCAAATACAAACCCTTTTGGGAAGCTCTTTCTGTTTGTAATGTTTCCAGAACATTCAGAATATGTATGGACGATACTCAGAAGAGACACATGAATTATGACACTGATTGTATTTCTTAAGATCATGATTCAGGAAGAGAGAGAAAGAGGTTCAAAATGATGAACGGGGCTGATACTCTTTATTATGGTATTGTAGAATGCAGATGGATGAGAGAGAGAGAGAGAGAGAGAGAGAGAGAGAGAGAGAGGGTTGAAGAAGGCACAAGGGAAGTTCAGAAGTTAGGTTAATATATGCACTTGTGAGTGTGACTTGTGAGTATATTTCTTGTCACGTTCACACGTTCATCCTCTTCGCTTCTCACCCCTCTTTAAAAAGAACGAAGAAGCTTTATTTATGTTGAGTTAAAATGACTTTTTATAAAAAACAATTTTATTTTTTAAGTGATTTACTTATATTTCATAAGTTAGTTAAATTAACCAATATTTTGAAATGAAGGGAATATATATTAGGTTGTACTTTACTTTAAATAGATAGGGAGAGGGGATCGGAGATGGCATTAATTAATAAGGCGTGATACACATATCTCGGGTGATAATTATTTTTTGTGACTTTCCGTTATAGTATAGATATTGAAATGAAACATAGGAGTACACTTATTAAAAAAAGCCAATTAATTAAATAAATGCACTATTCATATTTCTAATAAAATAATTTACGCAATGAACTAATAAAAAAAGTGAATATTATTTCCAAAGTTCATATATCTACAAATTTATAACATGCTTTTCTCCCTTTTTAGGACAACTTTGTAGAATAAGTTTGAAATATTATGTATAATAATCATACTTAGCTTAATTAATTAATAAAATCAAGATATTCCATAAAAAATAAAGAAAACTATGCAATATAAATAATATTAATATGCCAAAAAGATAAAGAAAAATGAAGTCCTTGAGAGTGACCAATAAAAAATTAATTATGCGTAGGATAGTCCATCTCCCACTATTGGAATCGATCGGCGGCACTTTGGCATTGCGGGCGTCAACCAATATTACTATTCAGTCCCCACTGGAAAATACGATATAATATATATATATATAGCTCCAAATTAGTAAAATTGGTAAATTTTTTAAAGATGTTATTATCAAAGACTTATAATATCGGTTTTTATATTTACTTTTAGCTAAAAGAATAATATACAAAAATGCATGATAATAGTTGCTTAACGTGATATTTGTGTTTTTTCGTTACAAACTTATGGTGATTATTTATTCATTCTCTCTTATTTTGACTTAACATACAAAAAATTAAGCCAAGGAATTAATAAACTCCAACAAAGTTTTACTCTAATTACATATAGAAAACCTATAATTTAAAATTTTTTTGTACAATTAGGTAGTTGCTAAAAGGTTAGGATAAAGTTCTAGTGCAAAGAAAAACACAGATAGACTCATGCACTTTAATAATATAACCTATAAACAGAAAATGTAAGGGTAATATAAATAAGTCGGCATGTAACACAAAGGAGTTTCTTGTTAGTTGATGAATTTGAAAATATAATCGAATCATCGAGCAATACTAATGGAGTTATAGGGGCAATCTTCCATCCATGATTTGAGCCAAGTTCGTATAATTTAATTTGTAACCTCCTTTTTGTGAGCTTGCTACGCATGTACTAGCTACTAAAACAATTGCTACCCAAGAATTACACCTTAATTTATTTGGCATAACTAAAATTGAATTAATTAGTGGCAAAGAGAATTGTATATGATTTCATAATACCATATCTTCAAAAAGAGTCAATACCTTTTTAATTTGTACACATAAAGAGACATCCTTAAAGGTAATACAGTGGTAGAATAATCGGAGTTTAAAAGAACACTGACGTTTGACTCTCGCTATAAAATGTATTCATAGAAAAGAAAAACGGAGACATAAAGAGACTAATAGCTATAGCATACAATAATCATAACAGAATGGTCCCCTCCCCTCAAATGTAAAAACAAAAATCGATATATTCATAAAATCAATTAATCCGTCAATTATAGCAAATACAGCAAATAAGTAAAAGGTAAAGTTGGTCCTCGTTTGTGGCGCTGTTGAAATTCGGGGAAAAACATGCCAAAGAAGAAAATCATTTATGTCAACTTTAATAATTTATGCGCGTATTAAGATCAACAAAGTCGAATTCTTTTCTAGTAGTGCCTGCCTTTGAACTTTTCTTTTCTATGTGGTTTTACACTTGTCCAGCCACACAGAACTAATCCTCTTCTATTCAGCGGGCTAACTTCATATGAACAAATTCCTACTTATTTCGTTACAAACCGATCCGATCAAAATTAGAATATGCAATAATTATAATCAATTTTTTTATCAGTTGAACAAATTGATACCCATTACTTAATTAGAAAATCAGTAACAATCTCTCATTTATCTGAACATTATGTCTCTATTTTTAGGAAAATTTATATATTAATAAAGTCATATTTTTAGGAAATTAGAAACTCATAATAATCCTTAAGACGCATTAGTTGCCAATGGGCTAAATCGTTTCTTCAAAAACACAAGTCAAAGTAGGTGTGGTCGAAATGTTGACCAATCTATATGAGTGTTCAAACTCAAGATCGGTAGAATTTGATTAGAAGAGTACACAAAAGTCACCTAAGTAGTGTCATCATCGTATTCTCATAGTCATAGATAATGAAGCAAAGGCAGAGTATTTATGTCAGCTAATGCATGGGCATGTATGTCCTCACATATATAGTAGAATACGCCAGCACTGCCAATAATTTCGTAATCTAAAGTATAATGTTTCACGGGACAAACTAAGACAATTTGTCAAGTTACTTATGACCTTTAATTGGGGAGATTAGGCTAACAACTAAAGATTGCGTTGTTTGCAATTCATGTTCGGCTTCTATGTACAAATTCATTCTCTCTGTCTGTCCACTCCTCATCACCACTCACCAGATTGGTTGGATGTGTTTAATTTCGCTTTCGTCACCTAATGAATATAACAATGATATCTAATTATATTTAACTTATCTTTCGATCTAATAAGAAGAATGTAACGCCCCAAACCCATAATCACCGGTTTTAGGCTAAGCAAGCCGCTCACCGATGATTAGCGCAGTGGAAAATAGGTCACGGGCATTATAGCCTTACCCTTACCGAGTGTAACCCGGGGTTAGAAATGTATCTATTGTTATAGCCTTCCCCTTTCCTCCGATAAGGGCGGCGGTAATGCCCATGACCTACTTTCCGCTGCCCTAATCATCGGCTAGCGGCTTGCTTAACCTAAAGCTGATGATTATGGATTTGGGGCGTTACAAAGAAGGAACAAGTTTCGAATTCCCCGTCAAATTATCACCTAACTTTGCTCAGCTAAGGAGTCCCTTGCTCCTATGAAGGCTATCAGATCTAGCTACGTGCTAAAGAGATATTTCAATTATAAAAAGTTTTTTTAATAATAATACCATAATTGTTAAAATTAATTGGAAGGTCGAATAAACTTTTATTACGTATCAATTATTTTGATTTGTGGGTAGACACAGAGGAAGGAAAAAGAAAGACAAAATAAAGAACCTAACGGAGCTACAAGAAAGATAAAATTAATTGGAGGGTTCAATAAACTTTTATTAATATCAATTGAAGACTACGAGTATAAAGGCTAATTTGTTGCGATTTACACATTCCCCTCTCACGGGAACAATATAGCGTGCATCCTAATTTTAAACATTCATGGCATATTAATTTATATATGTCCTTCTTATATAGATGCTTTTTTTATAAAGAGGGACAAAAATAATATGATTATATGAATATACAGGAAATTCAACACTTCAATTCTTTTACCACCAAAATTCTAAGTGCACTTGTGGTGGTAGAGACTGGTGAGGAATGAAAAAATACAAATTTAATATCCTGCTCTTGTTGAGAGTCAAACTCAAGACCTCCCATTTACTAAATGGGTGCTCTAACGAGCTGTGCTACAAGAACTATATAGTTAACAGCACAAAAAAAAAAAAATTAATTGGTACCTTAAATTTTAGGCCATTTATTTTTTTGACCCAAAGTTATCAAAAATTAAATTAAGGCGCCTTAAATAATTGGCCTAACTATTTCCACGGTCCAATTCCGGGCCCGAGCTTGGCTTTTCCGACTGTTTGAGCGGGAAATTGAAAAGTGTGAGTTGAACTTCTCATACTACCCTTATTGCAACGGTCATGTTATTTGAGCGGGAAATTGAAAAGTGTGAGCTGTGCTACAAGTTTGAGCTTAGGGTTTTTGCCTCCTTTTCGTTATCCCCCTCAACCTCCATCTCTATAAGTTTTGTCCTTCAATCTTCTCTCCTCTCTGTTTTTCCATCTTCGGTTTGAAGAAGATAGTGTTTTTGAAGCTTGGTTTTGAAGCTTGGTACTTTCCCTTCTTCTTCACCATTGTCGTCCCTTCGTCTATTTCTTTATCCCTAATTAATCTTTACTCGTTTGTAGAAGGTGCAATCCTTATTTATTGCTATTGTTGTATTTCTTCTCATGCTTGTGTTGTATCTAATTATTTGTTTCTCGAAGCTGAGTATAAATTGGAAAATTTTTCTGAAATTTGGGCTTGAGTATTGTGGGGTTTTTTTTCTTTTTTCGTGGCAACTGGTAAAAATGGAAGGCATATCATCTTCAAGGAGCAATGCATATAATTAGAACAATGATGAGTTATGCGCAATATGTTATGTGGTGGGAAAAAGGAGGGTTTCACATTCGAGGGAAAATCTAGGAAAGGAATACTTGAAGTGCATAAGATGTGAAAAGTTCATCAAATGGGTAGATCCAAATATTGTTGAGTGTGAGAGGACTATTATTAGTTTACTGAGTGAAATTAATAACGAGTTACAACAATTAAGAATCATGTACAAGTTGATCAAGAAGGGTTTGAACATTGTTATAATGTTATTAATTGGACTGATTGTAGTTGTTGGATTTGTCCTTGTTGTTTGATTGTTATGATAATGTGAAGGAGAAAGAAATTTATGATGAGTGTGATTGTGTTCTGTTTATTAATATTGGGAGCCTTTGTTATTGATATGTTAGAAGTAGTTCTTGTCAACTATACTTTGTATATTTTGACCTATTGGCAGCCTTTGTTTATATAAGTATGATGGTTCATAAGGCTTGTACCTTACTCAAATGTGCTTGACACTTTTAATGAAAAAAAATTGAATTAGTATTGCAACACCAAAATAAGGTAAAATTTGTTTGTGAACACAACAGAATACAAAGTTATTAATCTACAAAGTAGTTCATCACATAATCTTCCAATAACAGATTACAACACCAAAAGAAAAATTAAAAACACTGTTTTAATGACATAATATTCCCACAAAATTGATCACATAATCTTCCAACAACATAGATTAAGATGTAAGCCACAATGCACTTCTACTTTTGATGTGTCGAGGACTTGATAGTGGATCGGAGGTAGATAGAGGAGATGTATGGGGAACAGAGGCGGAAGGAGCAGATGTAGGAGGAGCGGATGCGAAAGAGCGAGATGGAGACTGCAGTTTCGAGTGCCTTGCCACGAGCTTTGGATGACTTTCCCTTGGCTTGAGTAAAAGTAGAGGGAGCAGAGGCGAAGGATGAAGAGTTGTGCTTGTTTGGGTTTTCCTTGGCCTGTCATGAGGTTTAGGCTCCTTACTTTTAGATTGCCTTTTTCTCTTCCTCAATAATCTTCCAAATTCATCCCTTGGCTTCCAAATTCATCCCTTGGCTTCCCTCAAGTATGAGAATTGTGTCCAAGCCTAAAGCATTTAGTACACCTATGTAACAATTTTTTTAATATTAATCCTCCTCTCTAAGATTAGTCCACTACTTGTTTCTCCCGCTCGTTCTTCCTCCATTGCTCGGGCTTCCCGAGCTTCTTCTTCTTTGTTTTCCCTCTCTCTCCACCGCTTGCTTAATTGCGGTTAATGCTCCTTATTGGACCCCCAAATGAGCTTAATCATCTCCTCCCGATCTAGTAAAAATAATCATGGCCCATATACAACAAGTCTATATCTTCTCCCTTCCGTCCTCTTACACTGCTGCGTCCCAACTTATTTTAATACGCCGGCCACGACGATTCCTAATCACCCAACAGCAGATGGAAAAAGGAAGGCAATCTCCTTGATTTAATTTATTCGAGAACGACTTCCGAAGGAAATTTTAAAGAAATAAGTCCGATCGTAAATAAAATCAGCCACTCAACCCCCTAGTTGTAGGGAAAAAAATACTCAATAATGTTACGCTTTTCAACTGCTTTCTTTAAAATTCCGGGTATTACAACCGTCCGGCGCCTAACGCCGCCCAGCAAAGCCCGCTGCCGCTGCCTTGACACCGAACTCCACCACCGGGCCTTCCACCGCCCAATTCCACCTCGAAACCTCCTTTAAGGTATTTCTCCAATCCTGAATTTCTACTTAAATTATATCACAAATTTATGTTGTACTTGGAGTAATTAGACCAGATTGAGTTTTGAATTGATTTTAGTGGAATTGGGAGGACATTAGGAGCAATTGAAGTTGAATTTAGAGCTACCGAACCTTGATATGGAACACGAAAGTTCATATGAGCATGCTCACGCTTGTGAATATATTTACTGTGATGTTGTATTGAGCATGATTGAATTACTTTGTTATGTGAAGGTTGATTGAGTTGAAGCCGAGTTTTGTGGTTGTAAATATACTCCGGTGTGTGACCGTTGAGTTGTATACTCCGAGCGTGTGGCTCGTTGAGTTTTATTGTGAATTTTATGCGGGTTTTAAGGCTTTTAGCCTAATTGTTAAGTCATGTTTCAAACGAAACTCTGCCAAAATTTTTAGAAAATTGGAAAACCAAACCGACCCCCTTAAATAGGAAGTTCGCTTGATTATTGGTCATAGAACCTATCGGAAAGTATTAAGTTGTCGAGGGATCCTTTAATGAATAACTAAGGGGATAAACAGACATGAAAGTCTTTAAGAATGACAAGGAAAACGGTTAACTTACATAACAAAAGTTCAAAGAATACAAAGTATATAGGTAATATTAACAATTCATTAAGCAAATATAACTTATAAAAGCCTTACTCTAAACACAAACGAGTCACAAGCGTGATAATCGGGAAGCTTGTGTAAGGAGTGAAAAAGCATTAAAAGGTACGCTATTGCTTGTACCTTTTTCAAAGTGTTCATATTTACTATTAAGTTTACTATTTTAATAATACAAATAATTTGGACCCACTTCACGATCACAGTTCACAATTTACGATTACGATTCACGATTACGGTTTACGAACACGATTACAGATTCACGGTATAGTTTACGAACACGGTTCACGATACGGACACGATTACGATTCACGAGGGCCCTCCACGATCGATCGGGATAAATAAATGAATGAATTGTCTATACGATTACTGATTACATAAACGATTATCTCACGAGAATCGCCATGGCATGCATATGTACGGAATTGGGTCCTAACTATTTCAAAGATAGCGCATAGTGACCCTACTTCGGTTTACTTCGATTTACACATAAATAGCTTTTGAAGCCGATTTCAATTATCTGCGCGCGCTCACTGACTTTTATAATATATTTTTACGAGTACAAGGGTAGCGTCTTGGGCCTATGGCTCATTCTTGTTTTTATGTTTTCTTAAATGTTTTTAGGGGAAGAAAACATTGTTAATGTTGGGCAAGAAGTGACAAGAGCAAAGGAATCGGGAGGTGTTGACTCGGATAAGTGACCGGGCTTTGGTTAATCGAGAAGCGTTTCATGATTGGCTTTTGGCAATTGCGTTTTTTGGGTTAAGACGTCCATGTGGATTTAGTTGCTCGCGGAGTTATTTACGTCGATGGTGATTTGTTAAAGGTCATAATGTATCTTAGGAAGAACGAACTCATGTTTGGTGGTTTAAATTATGTATATTTATATTGGGTTTGATGTACGAGACTTTTATTGTAAGTGTTTGGGGAAATTGAAAGGATCATCATACGTCTTGTTGTAAATTTAGCCTAGTCTCTCGAGGAGGGACGGCGATAACGCCCTAATACGACATAGCTTCTTGCTACCTTGTTATATTATGGTTATTCAATAAGTGTGTTTTATATAGTGATTATATTGGGGCGTTACGAAGTGGTATCGAGCCGAGGTCGTGACTTTGGGGTATAAGTATAACAAGATAAAAGAGTTACTTGGGAGAAAAAAAGTCATATGGGTATGATGGACCTTAACGATGTTATTTGGGATCCCCAGTGAGCAATTAATACCGAGAGTTGGGCTAGTGCAGTACCTATTATACATAGCCGTATAAGCGAGTAGTTATGTTGATGATTATTTGGGATTAGTGAGGTTGCAAATACATGATGAAGTATATAAGATTTTAATGATGAGGAAATGAGAGGAATATAGAATACATGATTAGAAAGTAACAATAATGACGAGTAAAGTTGCATGGAGCCTATAAAAGTTTAGGGAGAACGATAAGGGTGGAGTTAGAGAAAAAAAAAAAAGTAATAATAATAATACAAACGTGGGTAATATTTGGGGATCCTTGAAGTTACTCGAATGAGTTCGGATGAAAGTATTAGAGAAAATAATGGAGTAGAGAAAGAGTTTGGGGCGTGAGGATAGTAACAAGAGCGATTTTGATCTTATGTTGAGAAAGTTTACTAAGAGTACAAAGTTTGAAGGTTTAAAGCACCAGCTCACCCAACCTTTTCAACTACCTATAGTGGTGTTGAAGGAAAATTGACGAATACCTTATAATAACCGATAAATACCCTCACTAGAACCATAAAAGACTCCGGTAGATTAAAGAAAGTATATTATGTCTTGAGTGATAAATAAGTTATATATTTCGGTATGTGTCGCATGCCTAGTCAGCATTAAGTACCAAACGATTCATATCTTGGTAATAGTTTTGGTGATTGGAAAGAAAAATTAGAACTAATTATCTTCTCTAATTTCATATTAAGCGGAATGTCGAACCGGAACGAGGGCATCCCGAGGAATGAACCGCAAGAAAACAACATGAATTCTAGGCATTCTCCATCGAGTTAACCATAACCCTCCAACCCCTCATCAAGAAACGAGAGAATGATATGAGTAAGAAGGGGGACGAACGAACAGGAGTACTTAAAGATATAGACCCGGAGTTATTGGGGACAATTATAGCTATGGTGACAAAGAAGCTTAAGGAATCGGAATCCAATAATTCGGATAAGGAGGGAAAATTTTTCGAAAGGGTTGCCAAACAAAATCCAAAAACCTATGATGGGAAAATGGATCCGGTGATATTAGAAGAATGGATTAGGCATCCGGAAAAGATATTTGATGTGGTCGAGGTACCAAACACTAAGCGTGTAAACATTGGAGCTTTTTACCTCACCTGGACAAGCCGATATCCGGTGGGGAACGAGTAAAGGCTAGGTTCCAACATCTCGAGGGCACATGGGACAAGTTTGTGGAAGAACTAAGGGCAAAATTTTACCCAGTTCCTTTACAAAGGCAAAAACAAAAAGAATTCTTGGAGTTAAGGCAGGGTAATCTGTCGGTGATGGAGTATGCTAGCAAGTTTGCGGAACTTGCGAGATTTGCCCAGAATATGTGGCCACTGACCATATGAAAATGATAAGATTTGAAGAAAGGTTAGCCACATATATCCGGGATCATTTAGCAGGACACCCGATACAAACAAGCCAAGAATTATATGAACGTGTCTGCTGAAATAGAGCGGGTGAAAACCGAATTAAGGAAGACAAATTTGGGAATTTTTAATAAAAGAGGGAATGAAAAAGGAGACTCAAGGGACGAACCACCCAGCAAGAAACCTATGGTCATTAAGGCTGAAGCTCAAGGCCTAACCGCTCACGAAAACGAGTGTTCTAAGTGTGGTAGGATGAACCACAACACTTCGGAATGCGAGTAGGAACAGGAGTGCATTGTCGGTGTGGAGATTCGGGCCATATGATTGCAAATTGTCCCATCAAGCCTCCTCAAGCGGGTAAAGGCCCAATTCAAATGTCTAGAAGCAACAAGTCGCCTGTATTTACCGAGTAACAAACAGATAGGAAGGGCCTATGTGATGAAGAGGAGGGAAATTGTTCATCCAGAGACCACAGAGAGCTGAGTACGTTCATATTTCACTTTTGGTCATCGTCGTTTTAATTAATTAAGTGCCATTTATTCTTCCATGCTACTGAAAGCTATATCTCAACTAACTATATCTCAACTAAATATAAGACCCATACATCTCCCATAGAATTGTATATAAGATTTCTCACGGAACAAACAGAAAGGTGTGAAGTTATGCACAAGTACTATTCAAATCAATTGAATTTGGAAGAATACACATGATCTCCGAGACTATGATACGGAGTCATTAGTGTTGTGTGAAGCTAGTTAAATATAAATATACCATTAACGATAATATTGCTAAGCGGTAAACTCTAAGCAATGAATCAAATCAAAACAAATCCAATACAAAGTTACGAACCTATACGAAGCGCAGCGCACAAAATAGAAACTTGATTTTAGTAATTATTCCAAATGTATGCTACGAGACATCATAGTTTCGAGGACGAAACTTATTTTAAGGGGGAAGGATGTAACACCCCGAAACTTGATCATATTTAATTATTTTAAATTTGTATCTTATCATCTCAATACTTGTTTAAGAGCGGTGAGTTGCGCAAAAATTCGAAACCAAAATAAAAGGTGTGAATAATTTAATAATTGCAAATAATAATGGGTAACTCGTGCAAACTTACGTTTGTACCACGAAATGAAAATTTATTCGAAATATTTTTATTACAAATCCGAATAATTTAAAATGATAAAAATAAAAAAATAAAAAAATAAAAAAAGAAGAGGAGGAGAGGTTGCTAGAAGTATCGTGAGTTAGCGAAGGGGGCTTATAATGCAAGCCAAGCCATTCACCTTCAAGCTCTCTCTCACCCCTCCTCCTCCATTTCCCTCACTTGCCATCATCTGCTGCCACCACCGGCCGGCTGTCGCCGGCACCTCTCGCCGCCGATAAATCGCCACCGGCGCCCCGGCTGCCGCCACCACCACCTCGCTGCCGCTGGTTCTCTCTCTTTTATTTCCCTGTCTCGCGTCGGCAGGCGGAACAGCCCCTGCTGCTGCTCCGCCACCGCCTGCCGCCATCCCTAGCCGCCGTTGTAACACCCCAAAACACCCCCGGGAGTATTACATCGCCGAGTTCCTTAAAGGAACTCCCAAGGCTCTTTCGGTGTTGGTTTGGTTGTCTAAACTCAACTTAAAAGTAATGCCTGGTGGTTTTCCAAAAGAATCCGAGATTCTCTGAAAATTTCGCAGAGTTCCGTTTGTAATAAGGACTAACCCATAGGCTTAAAGCCTTAAAACCCTGCATGAAAAACATGATATAACTCAACGAGCCACACGCTCGGAGTATACAACTCAACGGCCACACGCCGGAGTCCAACCAATCATGCTATACAACTCAAAACAGTCTAAAGGGTTTCTATACATTTGGTACAACTATATGCACTAAATTACAAGTACAATATTGAGAAATATCGAAATGCATAATCTTGACTTGAATCGTTCGAGCATACATCAAACAGCGAGTCAGCGGAGTCCGAAATATGCTAAGGGTAAATCATGCTCCTGAAGTGTACCGCAACACTCGGGAGGGAAAGGGGGAATTTGTGGGGGTGAGCAATAATCAACGGGCTCACCGGAGTCTTATACCCTTAAAATGGAAATTCTTTATACATAATACTCATAATAATGAAATCTGCGAAAGCATAATAGCGTAATAGAAATCTATATACTTTTCAATAAAATCACTTGCAATGGAAAGATCGAACTCTTTTAATCACTTAAAAACACATAATCACATTCAAGAACACTTCCTTTGGGGTTGAATCAACATTCCAGGCCTTCGAGGACTCGAACTAGCACTTCTTTAATTCGGGCGCGACCCAGACAAAAGGCTCCCGGGACCATTCTTCGGGAAGTCTCGGAGCGGGCATCCTGTCTCTCAGGACCCCTATTAGAACCCTTCCCTCAAAGTTTCTAGCTGGGCGTTCCCGGTTCGAACACTTCGGTATGCTAAACGATCCGTAGCGGTCGATTCAAAACAATTTGCACATTCTTATTCATCACATTCACTTCACAACTTTCTCAATCGATTTGATATCAAGGAAGGCATGACACCACGTGCCACCCTTATAAATTCACTTTCTCAAATAAGCTTTGCTTCTTTAAAACACAATCACGTTCGAAAGGCGGTTCTCAAGAAGTTGCATTCAAGAATTATTCACGTTACATACAAAACTCCTTTCGAAACTACTTATGAACATCACATAAAGCAAGCACATAGCACGAATATTCACCATTCAATGCAAGCAATCATTCTCAACTCTTTTCCCAACTAAGCTTTTCTCAATTCATCGGTTTAGTACGATTGAATCCATTTACGAGCCACAATAACCACAAGTAGATACTATTTAACTCGACATTCCCACTTTTCCCAATTCACTACCTTTATCTCAATTCCTTATTTCATGACTTCACTTTGTAACCTGACCTCTTTTTCCCTCATTCAACCATATATCCTTAAACTTGCTTTACCGAATTTCCTTTATCTTCATTCACCTTTTAATTCAATTCTTTCTCAAAGGTCTTAGACATAACTATGGCTTAATTCCACCTTACCGTTCCCGACTTGCTATTTCCCAACTTCGTTTCCCATTTAATAACTCTTACTTTATTAATCGATTCTTGATCGCTCACCCTAAGATATGTATCTCTTAATTACGTTTCATTATTCAATTCCCAATAACTTTACTTACTTTCACGCTCGGTTCAACCTCGAGGATTTAAATATACTTCGAACGCACTTAACCTCACAATTACCCATTTCTCACTCACATGTCCCAATTGCGCATCACTTAATACGATCTCATATTCCTCTTTACACTCCCTTGTTATATCCCGAATTAGTACTCGTCTCTTAATGCCGCGAATTCAATAAATCTCTAAGACTCAATCCGAATATCAATTCATAACCCATGCCCAAACCATACGCATTTATCTCCAACTAACCCAACTCTCGACACTACTCATTTGACCCAAGCAACTCAATGAATTTCTCGATTTCATTTTCGAGGCCTTAACAACTCCCATTCCCTTCACTAATTCCTAATTCACTTCCAGCAACTTCTAACTCATTCGAGTAGCACACATATTCAATATCTTACAATCACATTCAACAATCACAATAAACTCATTTAGTTTTCGAACATACTAATAGTTTAGAGTATAAGACTACCCACCTCGATTCGGGGATTGCGGGTTTGTGGTTTGCTTGAGATTCGAGCTCCCGGTTCCCTTCCTTCGTTCGGTTCTTGTTTCCCCGCCTCTAGCCCACCGTTTCTGCCGCCTCTCTGTCCAGGTCCCCACGCGTTCTACCGCCGGTCTGCCTCCCTTGTCGCCGTCGCCGTCGCGTGTCCCGGTCCCCGACCCCTCGGACTTCCTCGCGCTATCCGCCCTGCTCCGCCGCTTGCTCTGCCCCAAACTCTCGCTTTCTTCCCTCGCTCGCTTACTAGGGTCGCCGACCAGTCGTTTTCCGGGTCTACGGTGGTCGCGAGCCACTCCTTGGTCTGTCGGACCTTCACACCGCACGCCTTCTCTCTCTCTGCGCGTTTTCGCGGCGCCGTTCCTCTCCCTCTGCTCCTCCGTTTCCCTTGCGGGTGCCGGCCGCCTTCCCTCGTTCGCCGCCCGGCTTGCCGACCTCCGACCTCGGCTCCAGGTCCCGCGCACCCTCTTTCTCTCTCTCTGTTTCTCCCGCTCGTTCTTCCTCCACTGCTCGGGCTTCCCAGAGCTTCTTCTTCTTTGTTTTCCCTCTCTCTCCACCGCTTGCTTAATTGCGGTTAATGCTCCTTATTGGACCCCCAAATGAGCTTAATCATCTCCTCCTGATCTAGTAAAAATAATCATGGCCCATATACAACAAGTCTATATCTTCTCCCTTCCGTCCTCTTACACTGCTCTGCGTCCCAACTTATTTTAATACGCCGGCCACGACGATTCCTAATCACCCAACAGCGAGATGGAAAAAGGAAGGCAATCTCCTTGATTTAATTTATTCGAGAACAGACTTCCGAAGGAAATTTTAAAGAAATAAGTCCGATCTGTAAATAAAATCAGCCACTCAACCCCCTAGTTGTAGGGAAAAAAATACTCAATAATGTTACGCTTTTCAACTGCTTTCTTTAAAATTCCGGGTATTACAACCGTCCGGCGCCTAACGCCGCCAAGAAAGCTCGCTGCCGCTGCCTTGACACCGAACTCCACCACCGGGCCTTCCACCGCCCAATTCCACCTCGAAACCTCCTTTAAGGTATTTCTCCAATCCTGAATTTCTACTTAAATTATATCACAAATTTATGTTGTACTTGGAGTAATTAGACCAGATTGAGTTTTGAATTGATTTTAGTGGAATTGGGAGGACATTAGGAGCAATTGAAGTTGAATTTAGAGCTACTCGAACCTTGATATGGAACCCGAAAGTTCATATGAGCATGCTCACGCTCGTGAATATATTTCGTGATGTTGTATTGAGCATGATTGAATTACTTTGTTATGTGAAGGTTGATTGAGTTGAAGCTGAGTTTTGTGGTTGTAAATATACTCCGGTGTGTGACCGTTGAGTTGTATACTCCGAGCGTGTGGCTCGTTGAGTTTTATTGTGAATTTTATGCGGGTTTTAAGGCTTTTAGCCTAATTGTTAAGTCATGTTTCAAACGAAACTCGCCAAAATTTTTAGAAAATTGGAAAACCAAACCGACCCCCTTAAATAGGAAGTTCGCTTGATTATTGGTCATAGAACCTATCGGAAAGTATTAAGTTGTCGAGGGATCCTTTAATGAATAACTAAGGGGATAAACAGACATGAAAGTCTTTAAGAATGACAAGGAAAACAGCTTAACTTACATAACAAAAGTTCAAAGAATACAAAGTATATAGGTAATATTAACAATTCATTAAGCAAATATAACTTATAAAAGCCTTACTCTAAACACAAACGAGTCACAAGCGTGATAATCGGGAAGCTTGTGTAAGGAGTGAAAAAGCATTAAAAAGGTACGCTATTGCTTGTACCTTTTTCAAAGTGTTCATATTTACTATTAAGTTTACTATTTTAATAATACAAATAATTTGGACCCACTTCACAATCACAATTCACAATTTACGATTACGATTCACGATTACGGTTTACGACACGCATTACGATTCACAGTATAGTTTACGGACACGGTTCACGATACAGACACGATTACAGTTCACAGGGGCCCTCCCCGATCGATCGAGATAAATAAATGAATGAATTGTCTATACGATTACTGATTACATAAACGATTATCTCACAGAATCGCCATGGCATGCATATGTACGCAATTGGGTCCTAACTATTTCAAAGATAGCGCATAGTGACCCTACTTCAGCTTACTTCAGCTTTACACATAAATAGCTTTTGAAACCGATTTCAATTATCTCGCGCGCTCACCGACTTTTATAATATATTTTTACAAGACAAGGGTAGCGTCATCGGGCCTATGGCTCATTCTTGTTTTTATGTTTTCTTAAATGTTTTTAGGGAAGAAAACATTGTTAATGTTGGGCAAGAAGTGACAAGAGCAAAGGAATCGGGAGGTGTTGACTCGGATAAGTGACCGGGCTTTGGTTAATCGGAAGCGTTTCATGATTGGCTTTTGGCAATTGCGTTTTTGGGTTAAGACGTCCATGTGGATTTAGTTGCTCGCGGAGTTATTTCTGTCGATGGTGATTTGTTAAAGGTCATAATGTATCTTAGGAAGAACGAACTCATGTTTGGTGGTTTAAATTATGTATATTTATATTGAGTTTGATGTACGAGACTTTTATTGTAAGTGTTTGGGGAAATTGAAAGGATCATCATACGTCTTGTTGTAAATTTAGCCTAGTCTCTCGAGGAGGGACGGCAGTAACGCCCTAATACGACATAGCTTCTTGCTACCTTGTTATATTATGGTTATTCAATAAGTGTGTTTTATATAGTGATTATATTGGGGCGTTACGGGCAGTCAAGAAGAAACCTCATTCTTCTTCATTCTCAATCTCAACCAAGTGCATATGCTAATGGAAACCGACCATTGTTTCCATCTAAAGCCATTGCAATAAGGAGTACTCCCCTATAAACTTCTTTAAGGTGAGTGGCATCTATCCCAATAAAAGGCTTACAAAATTGCTTGAATGCGGTGATAGCAGGACCAACATAAATGAACATGTGTTTGAAAACAGAATTTTTAGCGAGGCTTTGCTCCAACCAACTTATGACACAAACAAATCCCGAGTTTTTGCCTTGAACTCTTCAAGCATATTTAGGCAAATACTTGTACCCATCTTCACGTTTCCCTTCAATAGTTGCCCTAAACAATCTTTTTTCCCTCCAACAAATGTAGTTTGGCACAAATGTTGAATACTTGTTCATGATGATTGAATGCATTCCCTTGACATCCAATTTTGGAGAAGCAATGAAATAAGGTAAGAGTTTTTGAGCAACCCAAGTTGAGTTTGCCATCCTATTTCTCTCGGGCCTTTCACATACATGCCTCCCGAGTGTGTGATTTCACTATCTAGGTAGTCCTATCAATAAGGACACTATAGTGAATCCTCTAGTTATACCTTAGATCCTCACATCTCTGTGTGTACTTAATTTCCTTATTTTTCTCTTTCTTCATTATGAATTCCTCTACAATGCAATACTCTCCCATAACTGCAAGTAAGTCCTCATTAGAATTGAAAATATGACTCGCCATCAAACTTATCCTTCCATCCATATTCCTCTTCCACAAACACCCTTACCCTATTATCTTAGCCATTTTATTAACAACTAAGGTCCTATTTTCGGGACGATCAATGATTTGGGCACACATTTCCATCCTCTTTTTGTTTTCTCGACTCGAAGTTTTCCTCTCGAATCAATAGAAAATATCTCTTCATCCAGAGATTCCTCCTCACAAGATGAAATCCTCAGGCTGAAATCCTCATCATCACTATTATCGAAGATGAACAATTATCCCCAAGCACCGCAACTTGATCCCCATCACCAACAAATTTGAACCTCGGTTTCATGACCACCATCCCACTTATTTTCACCAACCCACTGAGGCACTTTTGACGAGTGACATCACATCAAAATCATCTAACTCTTCCAGTCCAAGCACGAGGAACAGTCAACAAGCAACCTTGTACTTAGTTTTGGGAAAGGCGGTTTTGGCTTGGGTTGACTCGATCGTGGTTTGTTTGCCTTAACGAGTGGGTTGTACAGGGTTTGTCCGAGTAGATGAGGATCTTGTATGTGGTTTGGTTGGGCTAACATGAGGTTTCTACAGGATCGATGTATAGTTTAGTAGAGGCCCTTGTCCGTGGTCTGCTGAAAAGGGGAGATTTTGGTGAAGTTTCGGTGTTGGGCTTTGGGGAGGTTTCGGCTTTGGGGTTTGGTGAAGTGGGCCTTACTAAAGAATTTGCCAAAGATCTTGTGACTGGTCTCTTATGTATCAACTTAGTAGGTTGAGAAGATGGGGTACAAATTAGAGTGTCCGCCCATTTGTTTGCTTAACCGATCTGTTGGGTCCTCATCAAACACCCTAATTTCTTGTTGGACTATTGAAGGTTAGACATTTCCTAAACAAGCAATCAAATTTTCAACACTCTCTACTATAAGTTGGGCTTCACAAGGCTGCTTCAATTCAACTATGTAAATGGGAATACACAGACAACTTAAGTACATAACCCTAAGACTTCACTAATGTAGTCCACTCACTATCGGTGTTCACTCGCCATTCTTTGCTTAACTTTTTTGGGGGATGTCACTCGAACCCAAGCATACTTGGGGAACTCTACACCATACTTCCCACACCAATGTCTACCATTTTATATAACTCGAGTGCGATTATACTTATCAAGGTCGACCCTAGGAACCTCTATGACTTTACCCTTAAAATAAACCTTCAATTTCACAATTTCAACCCCTGTTTTAACACAACAAAGCAGGACTAACAAAAAAAAAAAACAAAAATCTTCAAAAACGAATCCAAACAACTCTACAAATCATCATTAGCTAACACGTAAATGAAAGATTGATAAAAAATTAAATATAGATAATTAAAGACTAAAAAACCCTACAAAATTATATCGAAAAAGTTCTCATGCAAAAGTATAAATTGTCGAAGTGGATTTATCCATTCGAAGATTATTTCATAAAATTATGGTACAAAAATTAATTTTTCAAAATAAACCCCCAAATTTAACCCTAAAATGAAATCAAAGTAAAAAATTAAGAAACTTCTACCACTTACCATTATCTGGTCGTCACCTCCTTTTCTTCTACCTTCGTCTTCGTCTCCTTTTTTCATCTATGGAGGACGATTCTTCCTCCAAAAACGAGTTGCATATCGTACAAAAGGAGTTGCGGAATTAGGGAGAGAGAGAGGGAGAGAGAGAGACAGAGAATGATCGAGAATAGAGAAAAATGACAAACAAGAGTTAAGGCCTGTTATGGAGTTAATTTTCACTCTTTCTGCGATTACAAAAGGATATTTTAGACTTTTCACAACTCTGTTCAGCTCAGGCCTGGAATTGAATTATGAAAATAATTGACCAAATTATTTAAGAAGCCTTAGATAACTTTAGATGCGAAAAATAGATGACCTAAAATATAAGATAATTGTTTTTTTTTTTTTTCTAATAACAAATAGCGACTGAAGTCACGGCTCACCAGCCTAGAGTCAAGACTGTGGCTGACTCTCAGCAGAAAGAGAGAGAGGAGGGGAAGGATGGCAGACGACGAAGAGCCTCCGCTCGCCATTGAAATCAATGAAGCGGAAAACCGTAGCTCATCCCAGCAACTCGATTATCAACCTGGAAACGACGATGGTACCGTCGGCGTCACCGTCATCACCGGCTACCTCGGCGCCGGCAAGTCCACTGTAAGCTCTCGCTTCGTCAACGCTTAAACCCAAACCCTTCTCTTCAATTTTTTATTTTTTTTTCATGGTGCGTTGTTAATTTTTTCTTTGTTTTCCTTTCTGTGTTATTAATGCCTTAGCTGGTGAATTACATACTAAATTCGCAACATGGGAAAAGGATAGCTGTGATTTTGAATGAGTTTGGGGAGGAAATTGGGGTGGAAAGGGCGATGATTAATGAGGGAGATGGCGGTGCCCTTGTTGAAGAATGGGTTGAGCTCGCTAATGGCTGTATTTGTTGTACTGTTAAGCACAGCCTCGTTCAGGCCTTGGAGCAGCTTGTTCAGCGGAAAGAAAGGTTGCCCTTTACTATCTCAAGTTCCTGCTTATTTTTTATTCGTTGTCATTTTCTTTTGTTTTGATGATGATGCCAATGATGGTGGACCGGCCTCTGTTAGGATTCTACTGGGTAAATGTTGTTTTCATGCCAGAAATTTGGTGTGATGCCTGCTTCTGCATTGTGACTTTAGTGATTCTTACGGTGATGAAGTCACCTAATAGTATTTTTGGTTGGAAGGAATTTGTTTGATGAAAAAAGCAACTGAAAGGAAACGGGTGTATTTCCGTATTTGTTTTGATGTAAACGCAGAAGAAAGGAATGGAATTGATGTGGACACATACTCAAGTTATCCTTTCACTCAATTGATGGGGTTAAGACAAAATAAGATAACTTAATTCTTTTGTATTAGTTAAGGATGGATACAAAATGATGGATTTGGTCGTTTGAGGTGCTTAATTGCTGCTTCATGTATTCAGTAAAAGGCTTCAAGGGGTTGATGCAACTACTTTCTGTTGGAAGGAATAATACTGAGTAATTTGGATTATGCGTCTGTCATCTTATATAGCTATATCCTGGTGAAAAAGAATTCGATGATAATTTCATGACAACCTACTGAACTAGCATTCTATCTGCTCTTCACTGTCGAATACATCTGTGTTTCTTCTGAATTCTGGATTTGGAATGATATCTTTGATTCTCATTTTACCCCAACTTCAATAAGTACTAAATTCTAGGATTCTTAGCTGATGCTGAATAGATGGTACTTGGTAGCATTTCTATGTTGGAATAGCTTCCGAGTTCCAGTGACTTTGGACTTTGTGATTTACATTGAACGTTTCAAGTGCGTAGATTAGAAATTTAGTTTGTAAGCCTGGTTAGTGGTTCCTATAGTCCCATTTTGTGCAACTATGGGGGAAATATGGTGGAGAATAAGTGGGGAAAATTGTGTGGCACAAGGTGTCTTCCTTTCCTTCCTGTACTAGATCATATTCACAATATTGGCAAGGAGTAATCAAGAACGAGACTGTGTCAGTGCTTGTGCTCTTTCAAAATGAAGCTCTTCCTGGATTTGAGAAAAAATCCAGACATAACGTAACTCCTCCGAAAAGTTTCACCTCGAACATTCAATTAGGCTTTCTAGTTTCTTAAGGTTTTAGATTGTAGAGGCATTTGGAACTTGAAGAAGATCACTGAGCATATTGGCGGCGGCATTCACGGAAAAATAAAGAGAATGACATCAAAAGTTGAAGAATCAAATATGTTTGATCCTATTAGGGTTCAATGATGTGGACACAACTTAACATCCTTGATTTATTTTATTTTATTTTATCAAGCTTAGCTTTTACCACAGGATTGTTGTTGCATGTGTCTATGGCTTTATTAGAGTTAGCATATTTTACTTCTTTTTGGGAACCTATTGTCGATCTATAGAGAGTTGCCACCTCCTGTAACTTGTCTGACACTCTTACATAATAAACTGGATTCAATATAAATGATTCATTACTTATTGGTTTCTCTGTTTTGCTATCACAGACTTGATCATATATTACTGGAGACAACTGGGTTGGCAAACCCTGCTCCTCTTGCATCTGTTCTTTGGTTGGATGATCAGCTGGAGTCTGATGTCAAACTTGATTCCATTATCACTGTATGTTCCATTTTAATGACATTTTATGTTTTGATATCTCTTGTTCTTCATAAGATGCCTCATAGATCAACATTTTTTTCTTTACTTGAAGCCATGCCAAAAAACTAGATCGAGATTACAAACACATGGAAAATCCAAACAATTCTGGCATTACTCTTTCAAATTTCTAGTGCATACTTTCAAATGGAATCTGAGCCGAAGCGCGTAACTATATCTTAATATTTACAGATCACACTCTCTTCTCTATGCTCTTCTTGAATTTGTTGTACTCTACCTTTTTCTCAGGTTGTTGATGCCAAAAATCTTCGCTACCAGCTGAAGCGGCATGATAATTCATCTTCATTTCCTGAAGCCTTCCATCAAATAGCATTTGCGGTAATTGTCTGTTGGCTTCTGTATTGTTGTCCCCTAATAATGCCAATATTCAGTAAAGGAAGATTTCATGAGATTTATCTTGTTTGATTGCAGGATGTTGTTTTACTTAATAAGGTTGATTTGATCTCTCCAGAGGATCCTGAAGGTACTCTGGAGGATTTGGAGAAAGAGATACATAAGATTAATTCACTTGCTAATATCATCCGTTCAGTTCGTTGTCAAGTTGATTTGTCTAAGATATTGGATTGCCATGCCTATGATGCTACAGTTAGTTACATGTGTCTGATTTCATCAATTCTCAGTAGTTCTGTTTTTTCTGATATAAAATGCATTGAATTCATGGTTTTAAGTTTTTTATTTCAGCATGCTGCTCATTTAGAAGCTTTATTGGAAGAGAACAAGTCTTTGTCTACTGGGGACCTTCATGATGCTAGTGTGAGAACTCTATGCATTTCAGAGCTACAAGCGGTTTCTCTGGAAAAGGTACTCCTGTTTTCTACCTGCCATTGGTGCATGTTCTGACCGCCCCTTCCTGCAATTGTTGCCTTTTACTCTGTTCCAAGAAATTTAATGCCGTGTATTTTGGAGGGAAAAAGGCCTGGTAATAATGGTGGTTGTGGAAAGCTGAGTAGAGTGTCACTGTCACTTGAAGGGAACAGGGGAAGTTATTTCAGGACGTACAAAATTTTAATTATGCTTTTATTTTTTAGGAAAATAGTCTGGAAAGGAAGGTTGATTATACCTAGGAAGTGAGACATATATTTCTAGATGGAGTATATAAGTGTTACTGGTATGTGCACTTTGTGTGATAATTTCCCCCATGGCAGCTTCTCCAAAAGGGCAGTATAAAAGTTGAAGAGAATTATCTGTGTCTTCTAGTCATTTGAGACTGGGAAATTAAACTTGTGATGGATGTGAGTTGGCAAAATTGGATCTTGAAAATTTCTGTTACTATCTTTGCGTGTAATAATTTATGTGTTGATGAACATTGCTTGTGTTACTTGTATTGAAAATAATTGTAACTGATCAAAATTCTTCATATAATTCATATGCGTTAATATTCGGATTCGAATTCAATTTCAATCATTGTTTGGTATTGGACTAATTATCAACTCTAGCTGACTTTTCTCTTTACTTTTAAGGTTCGTGTATGGCTGGAGGAGATTCTCTGGGACAAGAAATATGGCATGGATGTCTACCGCTGTAAAGGAGTGTTAAACATAGTAGACTCAGAAGAACTCCATACTCTACAGGTAACAATGCCTCATGTTTTCAGTTAACAAGGAATATTGTTTGCCTTCAGCCAGCTAGCAATAGACAGCCATGCTTTTGCATACTTGGTTTCTGTCATCTTAGAACTCCTATGCTCATTGACAAGAAAACATTTGAGAGAGGAAGCCAAACCAGGTTAGGATGTTCACGGGCCCTTAGCTTGGTTTATCTTTACTCATGAACGTTGGTTAATGCAGCTTGTCAGAGTAGTTTAACCCATCAAGGGCTCAATTTGATAGGCCATGACAAGGCAATGGAGTGTAACTAGCTCAGCAGCTAGGTCATGGCAAGCAACAGTGTTGGGTTAGGCCATGATACACCCGCAGTGTAGGGAGACAGGCTATGGCATGCTTATAGTGTTACACCGTATGCCATAACAAGGCCGTAGAATTGAGGGCCTTGAATTGGTCCGATCCCTCTCATGCCTCAATTTTTGTTCCGTTGGTCTCGCCTCCTTGTTAGCCCCTTAGTGTGAAGTGTGAACCAGTCTCAGAGGTCTTGTGGTGGCCAACCTAAAGGTTACCAGTTACAATCACAGCCACAGCCACAGCCACAGGGGTTGGGGGTGAGGTCCTTTAAGTAGGTCAGTGAGTCCCCAATGGCCTTTGGCTAACCTAGAAACAACCACAGGCCCCTCTAAGGATGAAGGGGGATATTGCGGTGCCTCCCCCATTCAGGGTCCAATTCTTTCTTCAAACATTCCCTGCCAATATTCCATATGTTCTGTTATTTTTCCTTAATTTTTTTTTCAAATTTGTCTATTTTGTTCCTATTTTTGGCTCTAAAAATAAGATAAATAGGTACTAAGCTGAACCCCTGAACCCTTGTGTGGCTGGCTTAGCGTGGCCCAGAGTGGAGCAGACCACCCTGCTGGCCACTAGCACTGCTACTAAAAACATTTGACACTTGCCATTTCTCAATGTATGGCAGGGTGTGAGAGAAATATATGATGTCGTTCCATCACGTGTATGGCGAAAAGAAGAAACTCGGATCAACAGAATAGTATTTATTGGTAAATGATCTACTGGCAACAATCATCTTGTATTTTACTGGCTATTCGGCCATTCGCCATCTTAACCTGTTTGAGTTACCTGTGTTGTCAGGTCAAAATTTGGACGAAGATGTTCTGATTGAGTCCTTCAGAACTTGTAGAGTAGCCAGCTAATTTTGTATGTTCAAGTTTTGCTATGCTCTGACTATTCAAGAGGTAAAAAAGGATCAGCTTTGGAACGGTGCAAGCTGAAGCAATCTATTGTCTCTGAAGTAGTTAGTTTGAACCGTTTCAGCAACCATCTTGATCATATGTAAATTCAGAGCTTTTTGTTTGGGCTGCCACAGTTGCTCCTTCAAGAGTTGATGATGCTGATATTATAGAACGGCCTTGTGGAGTCGTGGTGTTTGTTAACTGGTACTGTGTTATTCGAGTGTTGGCGGGTTAGCAAATGTCATGAGAGTTGAGACTTCTTTTGAATCAATGTACCAACTATTATCTTAGTCAGATTTGGATATACTATTTGTCGAACCGACGAACAGAAAGTCCTTGTTGCCAACATACTACACACTTAATTAACCATCAACTACAAATCATCCTAGTCAACTCTCTTCATCTGTATAGCTACTCGAGAATTGCCTCTGTTTTATGATTGTTTTCCAATCAGAAGGGGAGATTCTTGTAGAATCATAGTCTTGGCGTCTACCCATAGATCTTGCTGGGAGTTGTATCGTCTAGATATCTATGAATATTTTTACTTTGTTACTCAGACGAATTACTATTAGTTTGCCTTTTCTGAACATAAAAATCACAAAAAGATAATAATGTTTAGAAGACACCAATTTGTGCATGTGAGTTAGCTTAATTAGTGAAGTCTCCTAAATTGTTATCAAAGACGTGAGTTTGAATCATGTCTATGTTTACCTTTACGTTTCATCCATAAAAACAAAAAGACCATAATCTCTATAAAAAAATATTTATAGGTCTAAATAATTTGAAAAATTATGTTTTTGAGTTTAATGTTTATAAATATTTGCTAAGTGAAATTATATTTATTACTTTAATTTTTAAACATAAGAAATACTCTTGTTAAGTTATCAATAGAGAGATTTGAAGTAAAATTTAGAAACCAAAAGGATTTGGAATATTTTACCACTTAATAAATTTAAAATTTAGAGAAATGTAGAGATAATTTGTAAATAATGTCAAAAGAATAAGATGCCCTAAATATTGGAAAATCATAACAGAGGGGGCGGGAAAGCAATAAAGCAAGAATCAAAAGTTGCAGGCGTTGTGTTCGTGCATACAACGCCATTGCTTCAAAAACTCAGGAAGCTCCTCTCTCTCTCTCTGTCTCTCTGTGTGTGTGTGTGTGTTTGTGTTCACTCGGCTGGCAGCAGATTGAAGGACGGCCTATCGCGCGGTGGCGGAGCGAGCTTCGTCCTCAGGTTAGGGTTTCAACCGTAAACCTTTAGTTTTCTTATTTGATTTGGTTTATTTTTTTTAGTTAATTAATTATGTATTGTGATGTGCTTGTTATTGTCAATCGAGTTGTTTCTGGAGTCATTGCTTAGAGGATAGCTAATTAGATGCTCACTGTTTGATAATTCACGGTTTTTAGAGGATTGTTATCGTCAGTCAATTCATTGTTTTTATGGTGGTGTTATGCTGATTGTTTTTCGATCATTCACTGGTTGTATTTAGTTCACTTTTTTTACAATTGTCTTTGTCGTTGATTTGATCAGAGACGGATTTACGTGGGGGACACCATAAGCCAAAAAAAATAATTAAAATGAACTAAGCAGTGAATTTTTAATTTTATATATGACACCCACAAAAAAAAAATTATATACAGGCCTAATTAAACAGGCTCAAAACCAATTTTTCCTTTTCAATTTTTGGCCCTCACTTGCAGTCTCTCTCCTCTTAATTTTCTGGCTCGCTCAAACCACTCTCAAACTCTCGCTCTGTCAAACTCCTCACGGTTTCACCGACCACACCCACCACCACGACTCTCTCTCCTCCCGCTCCCGCCGGCGCCGCCCTGCCCACACCTAGTCGAAGGCGCCCAGACGCACGTTGCCCCTTGCCCCTGCCCTGCCTACCTCGCTCGCTCTACTCCCTCTCTTCATTTGGCTCGCCCACCACTACCACGTCGCGCTTCACCAACGGGCAGGGCCGCCGCCGCCACTTCCGGTGACGCCGGCCACCCCCATACGCCAGCCTTGAGCCTATCACTCTTCCTTTCTTTCATTCACTTTCAACTCTGAAAGGTTAGGGTTTTCAAATTCTTTTATATTTTTACTGTTATTGTTAGAATTTTGAATGCATTATTAATATCGATTATGATGTTGATTGTTGATATTGCTTGCTTGTATTGCAATATTATTGATTGTTGATGTTATTTGTGATTTGAACGACTCATTGTAACATTGGTGATTGGTGGTGAATGGTGATTATGAATTTATGATTCGTAAATTGTATCGTTGTGGATTACTTGAAATTAGTTACTAAATTGATATCAGTTGATTGTTGATGTTATTTGAGGGATTGATATTAGTTGATTGTTAATGTTATTTGAGGGATTGGTATTAGTTGATTGTTGATGTTATTTGAGAGGTTGACATGATACGAATCAATGTACTCGTCGTGTATTTGAGGGGTTATGTGATTTGTGTTCAATTGTTAGTGTTTGTAAATTAAATGTTGTTTCAAATTTATTTGTTGGCCAATAAATGGATGAAATATTATTTTTTTCTAGTTTATGTGGATTAAAAAAATGTTCTAGTATTTGATGTTGTTGTTTGATTTTCAATTTTTAATATATGTTTTAGTGCCATTTGGAAAGGGACACGCATAGATGAAACTCCTAGCTCCGCCACTAGATTTGATGCTCGAGACACAAAAAAACATAGCCACTTGCTACGCAAATTAGTTGCACAATTAGGAGTTGTGCACAAGAATTTATAGCCTTTATAGTTTGAAGCATATATTTGTTCCCTTTTTTTTTTCATTTGAATGCATAATTAATTCTAATGTAGCATTTGGTTGGATGGTATCGACTCTGCAATGCAAACAAGTTTGTTATTATTTTTCCATTGATTTGTTTGGTTGTATGCGAGTATTGCAATTTAACACCTATCATGTAATTATAATTACCTCAAATTACGCAATCATGATACCTTTACAAGATTGATTGCAGTACATTACATCCAACCAAATGCCATATAAGTGCTTCTAAAAGGCATGATACTTTTGCTAATTGAATGTGGATAGAATCAACTCTATTTTAAAATACTTGGAAAGAATACACCAAGGAAAAGAGTCAGTTCTAATTGACCCAATTTCTGGCAACTCTGTCATGTACCGATTTCAAAGCATGAAACCTCCTGTTGGACACTTGTAGTATTAAATTATTGTAGTATTAAATGTCATCGTATGAAATTTCTTTCATAGTCATGTGTTGGTGCCGTTTGTATATGGATACCTAGATGAAAATCCTGGACCCACCATTAGTCATGGGTGCTCTAGACCACGGTTTTCATCATATAGGGTACTGCACACCTGTGTGAGAGTGGGTTCCATTTTCCCCTCAAATTCTTTCAAGGAAGATGATGCTGTGGAGATTATTATAGTAGAAGGTTGATTGAAGGGGGAAAAATCAACGCTTCACTTTAGTTGAAATGGACAGCAAATTTTCTGTGATTATATATGCATAAAGGATATGAGGGGGTAATTCTCTCATGAAAAGTGCACCCTGCTATTCTGGGTGCAATGTTACTTGATTCTTATAATAGTAACTTCCACAACACAAGGAAGGACAAGTTCGTTTGGTTAAAAGGATGGTATGTGTAGATTAGGCATTGTGTATAATTTTTCTTGGTAGAGTTCACCTATCTGCTTTTGTTAGTTTTCTGTTCTAAACCCTCCACATATCAATTGTTATGTATTCTTCCTTTTGTTTCTTTCTTATGGGCTGGTGGGGGGAGGGGGTGTTTCCAATGCTACCCTGAATGATGTTTTAGTTCTGATGAATCCCAAAACACTGGCTATTTACGTATGCTATGTAGATGTTAGATAGACGATGAATATGGTCAAATTGGGGTGATTCTCCATCCAAGCTATTAGTCAATCCATTGTCTGCTCAATCATCCATGTGTTTATCATGTCACCCTCAGAAATATAGATATGCATATATTTCCGGAATTATGCATGCTGAACATAGTTCTGCTGTTTGAAGAATGATAAATTGAGCTGATGGGATCGATGCCAGAAGTCATCTCAACTCAAACTTCAGGAAAATTGAGAGTTTGAGCTGGATGACGAGGCCTCCATTGCAGTTGGTGCATTTGTAGTGTACTTAGAATCTTTTTCTAACTTTACATACCTTAATTTGGAGGAAGTTTTGGGGAGGAGGGATGGGGGTCAAGGTTTCTTACTTTTGGATGTCAGCATCCCTGAAATTAGCATAAAGGATTTTTACAAAATGCTTAACCACTATCTGATTCACCTACTAATGATGGATGAATTGGATGTTTGCAATCCTTCTTATGGATGACAATGTACTTTGGGGGAACCAGATGGGTCCAGGTGATTCTCCCCTTTTGAATCTGCCCAATTGGTCCCCCCATTGCCGCTAGGCAGTAGCCACTGGGCTTGCTCCAGTGGTCTCAAAAGCCCTGTCCTAGCATGGCCATAATTGTTTTGTCTATGAGGTAGTGGGAATAGGACATTCAAAAGAAATTTGTCTGTTTATTGCCATCCTCAAAACCATGACAGAGTGGATCTCATTCTTTCATCACACATCTCTGTCCATGCAAACATGCTGTGTGTACCATGAATTTCATTCTCGCATTGCTGCTGCTTGAGAAGGACGATGAGAAAAATTTATTGTTAAATTACTGAGGCAATAATATTCTTATGAAATATTAGAAATCACTTACTTTCTTTTCTTTCCATTTCAGCTGTTCCCTGAGCATGATATTCTTGAGTGGTTGGTAACAGAAATTTATATTCTTTTATTTATCTAGAAAATGGCGTTGGTGGTGATCTGCGGACAGCCATGCAGTGGTAAATCAACTGCTGCAGCGTGCTTAGCAGAAGCTCTCAGAGACTCAGAATCAATGCCAACTGTGAGGATAATCGATGAAACTTTCTTCCATCTTGATCGCAACCAAAGCTATGCCAATATGACTGCTGAGAAGAATGTAAGAGGGGTACTGAGGTCAGAAGTTGATAGGTCTGTTTCAAAAGATAATATCATAATCGTAGATTCCTTGAATAGCATAAAAGGTTATAGATACGAGTTATGGTGCTTGGCACGTGCAGCTGGAGTTAGATACTGTGTGCTTTACTGTGATGTGGGAGAAAGCGATTGTCGAAAATGGAATGAAGATCGCAGAGAGAAGGGTGAAGCTGCATATCATGAGAATATATTCGAGGATCTAGTAAGAAGGTTTGAGAGACCAGATAACAGAAATAGATGGGATTCTCCTTTATTTGAGCTGTGGCCATCAAAAGATGTAATAGACAAATCCTCACCTGCCATTTTGGATGCAGTTGCATATCTTACAAAAAAGGTTGACTCTAAAACTAGGGATGTCAAAGTCTTACAGCCTACAATTGCGACACAAAGTGCACGACCTTCAGAGGCCAATTCTCTTTATGAGATGGACCGAGCAACACAGGAGGTAACGAATGCCATTGTGGAGGCTCAATCCCAGGCACTTGGAGGGCCTCTCAATGGAATTTCCATTGGTCCGGGATTACCAACAATTAACATACAAAGGTCAGTAGGCCTACCAGAACTGCGTAGACTTCGTAGAACGTTTATTAAGTTAACTGGGCAGACAAGTTTGAGTGGCCGACCCCCTCCCGCAGATGCAGAAAGCGCAAAAAGGATGTTTGTCGATTATTTGAACAGAGAATTGGGAGGTTAGTTAAAATATGCTCATTATATTTATGGAAGAGCTGATCATCTTCCCTCTCAAGACATGTTTACATTTCCAAAAGTTTTGTTAGAGCAGGATTTTACAGGTTCATTCATACCGGGTTCTATTTTTCAACTGTTTATGATTTCTGGATGCTCTGGAGAATCCTTAGTTTTTTCAGCGAGCATCAATTCTGCAGTGCTGTTGTAACATTAAAATATTTGTTTTCCATCATCTGGGTGAGTTTGTGTTTTCTTACTTGTGTGATTTCAGAGAATGCTTTGTAAAGTCTAGTATTTTGATCTGCTACATATGTGACCAGCAGAAAGAACCGCCTTGTGAGGTCACAAGCATTGCTAGCCTAGTTGGTTTATTTGAGAGGGCACTAGAATCGAGGGCGTATTTTGAGCAACCAATACTTGCCACTTTTTGAAGAACTTCTGCAGGTTGGGTATATCCGGCAAACAGTTTATTCCCTTTCGTCTACGTCGATTTCTAATGTGATATAGTTCTCTTCGGGTCAATTTTTTATTTGGGCTGATGTCGAGTTTGTGGTTGGTTGGTTTAAATAATTTTAATTTACAGAGTAATTAAGATCACATTTTTTTTATCTGCAGTTGGAACTTTGGAAGCCACATGAGAATTAAAGTTTGAGGAGGAAAACCAGCGACCAAAACATGTGATTAATGAAAGGATTAATTAATGACGTAGCAGGTAATGATAAAAGAAAAAGCTTTAATCACTTTAGTTGGAAGCTTTCTAGTGGTGATTGGTGCAAATCATAGGAGATAAACATCTTTTTCTATTTTATTATTTATCAAATTCGCTTTTTTGGCCCACATAGGAATTTAAATTTAAAAAAGGAAGGAAACCAATCCTAACCGTCCACGGAGTATCCCACCAAGAAAGTGAAAGTCCAACGCTAAAGAAAAAAATGATGGGCGACATATGAATGCATAATGAATATGATAAGGAACACGAACACCCAATACCTAATCGTAATCCACTCTCTCTCCCTCTCTCTCTAGATGGCTTTATAGCAGGCTAGCAGCTCATCCCTTGCAGCTTTTTACTGTGCCATAATCTTTCCATAACGGCGAGTATTAAAAATGGAAACCTCAATTTTTTAGAAAAATGTGGCTAATTCCATCACTGGGCTTAAATTAGGTACTCATTTTTATATTGGTGAAGTTTAAAACTCAAAAAAATTATTTTTTTGGTCTAAATAATTATAAATTTTTACTTTATTTTTTAGGGAATTAATCCTTTTTAACATAAGTTAAATTTAGCATATACATAATAGCTCAATCAACTCCATTATCTTAAAAGAAAAGGGGGCTAATTTCTTACTTTTTTTAAAGAAATCGAAATTTTTTTTTTATGTTAATTTTCGATAATCCATTTAATTGGAGTTAAACTACTATTATTTGTAAATAAGATATTTTTATCAACAAAGTGTTTGTTGAAATGGTAACAATATTATTTCAATAATAATTATAACACAATTAAATATCTGAAAATACAGTTGTTGGAAGAATTTCTACTATATGAATTACACTCTTTATTGAAAATTAAAAAATAAATAAGAAAACTCTCCCATTATTATTTTCTTTTCTTTTTTAAAACTCAAAATTAATATTTATCATATAATTATAATCGACAAATTAAATTATTTTATTAATAAAGAATATAAGGTGGGGCCAGTGAATTAATAGCACTTCTCTTCATTCAAAAATTATTTTTCATTCAATAATTATTTGCAGCAACAATAAATTGTAGAGAGAACAAAAAGGGAAAATGAAAAAAAAGAAAAGATTTTGCCGTTGGCTGCTGCTTTGTTTTTTGCACCCTCTCTCTCTCTCTCTCTCTCTCTCTCTCTCTTACTGATGCTAGATCTGAACACAACACAGCCAGCAGTTGAGCACAAATATAACTCCAACCAAAAAATACCAAAATTTCCGATTTTGCTGGACTCTCTCTCTCTCTCTCTCACTCACTCCCCTCTCTCTCTTATCGCCATTGTTGTAATTCAAAGCTCTCATTTACTCCTTGATCTTCTTCGCGCAATCTCCTTCTAATTCTTTGTTTTCTGTGTCTGCATTGTTTTTTTTCTAATTTTCTTTTTTGTACATTGAGTTCCTTGGACGAAACCGTGATCACATTCTCCATTTTTTGTGCGATTTTGTTGGATCCTAAAATTTGGAGATCTCATTTTTCAAACCCTAGGCACTTCTATTGGAACTTCGAGCTTTTCTATTGTCTTAGTGAACAGTTAGAGCGAAAAAGCACAGAGCGAGTGCAACTGCAAGTGGAAAAAAACCTACACAATCCGGAAAAATGTGAGGTAAGATTTTAATTTTAATGTATAACGTTGTGATAATTTGAGCTAATTTGGTCGATATTTCACGAAAGATTATTGTGTTTCTTGACTATTCATTTGCAACTTCTATTAGTTGTAATTTCTTGGATTTTCTGAGTGAATTATGTGTTGGTGAATTTCCCTTTGTAGGCATTATTGGTGAAATTTGGAAGGTTATGGTTTCTTCAATTCTAGGCGAGTTGGGATAATTCTGATAAGTTATTCTAAACTGGGTAACTTTGTACCCAATGAACTATTGAAGGTGGGCCTGGTACAAATTGGACATGAGAAGCGTTTGGTTTAATAAATTGTCGCCTCTATTTGGTCATAGATTACGCCATAGTTGGTTCCTTTTGTGTCTTCTTAGTGTTATTGCAATAGTTGCCCTTCTAAGCTCCACATCATCCTCCAAACAAACTGATTTATTGAAGGCTCGTCCATTGCCCGATGTCTTTTCCAACTATAGAAAGTTGAAGGAGCAAGCAGTGGTTGATTATTTTGACTTGAGGTTCCTCGAATCCGGGACTAATGTTAGGCAAAAGGAGTTTCCCCTCTGTGGGAAGGAGAGAGAAAATTATGTGCCATGTTATCATGTGAGTGCCAACTCGTTGGGGGGTTCAAGGATGGGGAGGAGTTTGATAGGCATTGTGTATTTTCACGGAGTGAAGACCGGTGTGTGGTTCGGCCTCCTAAGGAGTATAAGATTCCCTTGCGATATCCTGCTGGCCGAGATGTAATTTGGTCTGGGAATGTGAAGATTACCAAGGACCAATTTCTTTCTTCGGGAAGCATGACGAAGAGGTATAATTGCTCATATATGAAGCTATCTTGTTTGTATCACAAAGTGTTGTAACTAGTTCTCTGTTCATGCTGATATCATGCTGTAAAATTAATCTTACCAGGATGATGTTACTGGAAGAGAACCAAATTGCATTTCACAATGATGATGGTTTGATTTTTGATGGTGTCAAAGATTATGCTCGCCAACTTGCAGAGATGATAGGGTTGGGCAGTGATTCAGACCTCCCACAAGCTGGTGTAAGTGTTTTTTATTTCCATTAATATTATCACCGCAACAAAGCCAATTCTGGATCCTGCTGAAGCAGGGTCTACGGGTATGGGACAATCAGATGCATGCAAATTCTCCTAGACAAGTAGATAGGGTATTTTGGCCTTTTCTTTTCTTAAAATGCTTGTGGAGGTTGGAAAACACTGTAAATAAATCAGAAAGAAGGTGCAATGGTAGCTATATATTCTGGTCTGTTTCAAATGTAAGAAAGTATGGTATATGCTTATCTTTCTATTACTTGATTTCTATGAGAAATGTTCAAGCATTTACAAATACAGCCTTCTGTCTCTTGGAAATAAGGGCTGTTTTTTTGAAGTGGAAAGTTATGTAGTACCTTTTGTCTTTCAAGAAGCTGATATTGTTGTACTGATTATTATAGGTGCAAACTGTGCTTGATATTGGCTGTGGTTCTGGGACCTTCGGAGCCCATCTGCTCTCCCTAAAATTAATGTCTATTTGTGTTGCGGCATATGAGGTGACGGGTAGCCAAGTCCAATTGGCCCTTGAGAGAGGTCTTCCAGCAATGATTGGGAACTTTGTGTCTAAGCAGCTTCCTTATCCATCATTGTCATTTGACATGGTTCACTGCGCTCAGTGTGGGATTGACTGGGATGAGAAAGGTAATTGATGGCCTTATTCCATGGGCTATATGTTGTATGCAGCTTGATTCACTGAGTGACACCTTTGCCCTGGATTTTCCAAATACGGGAGCACCAATTCTTTCCCGTGAGCATTGGTGTTTCTTGATTATTATTATCTTCTTTAAGAAAAGCATGGGAGCATTTTCCAGATTATTTACATTAGCTTCTTTTCCCAGTAGATTGCTCGCCCATAGTTACCAGGAACACTTCCCGGATTGCTTATTCCGGAACAGTGATGGCTTCTTTTCGCAAATTTAGTCTAATTTTGGCTTCAGATCGCTTGTTCCCGGAACATGGATCATGGAGGGGGAGCGATCCCGGTTACTATGTGCTCGCCCACAGATGGGAAAATAGTGTAAAGCTAAAGTCTTCTCTGATTAGATGCTTGGGATTAGGTGACTGATAATCTGTTGCCGATCCATGTTCGGATGGAATGCTTGGCATTTAGGTCATGAATACATTCTTTGGAGCTTAAATTGTTTGGAGCTTGAACTGATGAAATAGATAATATTCACATGCCAAGAAGTTGTCAAGTGTTCTAAGCTATTTCTTCAAGATAACAGTCAATCTGTCCTATTATGGAGAGCAGAACCTCATCATGTCTTTCTTGTATTCACTTTTGATTTGGTTCTTGCCAGCGTGAGACTGCCTACTTTGCATACTTATTCATGTAAATTTTAATTTTGTCCTCTCAACTTGCAAAGTATGTACCTTCAGCCTTCACCTTCCCATCCTTGTGTGTTCGAGTTTATATTGTATCATTTTTTCTATGGTAAAAGTAGGAAGGCAATCAAACTGCTTAGAAGGGGTTGATTACATATTTAGTGTTGCTTGTGATATTTTTATTATACAGGATATGAGGAATTCCTTTGCAAGAATTCACTTTACAGGGACAAAGGCCAAATTATTCATCCTATGGGGGATGATGAGACTTGTAAATTTGGTAGTTAATCCATGTAGATTAATTTATAGGGTCTTCCAAGGGTGCATCTTAGTTTATGGATATTTAATACTGCTGATTTTGACTGGCTTGTAAGATTTTAATAAGGGCAGTGTGGATGCTATGCTGTCTCTGATTGAATAGAGAAATGCAGAGTGTTTCGACATTTCTATGCTTGTGTTTTTTCTATTTCCTTCTCAGTAAATATTTCTTGAGTTGTAATTGCTGTTATAAGACAGCTGAATTTTTCTTATAACCACTAGGCCCTCTACTATACAGAAACCACTGCTAATTTGTTTCCAGCAGTCCCTGCCCTTCGAGTTGTTTATGTTCTTATCCAGTCCTTGTGTTTCTATCTCACTGCTGGACTTCTAGTGATGGAATGCTTGAAATAGAAAGAAAATATTTACTAAGGAAGAGCTTAAAATCCTGGAGGAGGTTGAGACTATGTTGTTTGAAATAAGTTAATTGTTCAACCATGGAAGAGCTTATATTCAAGTAGGGTGATATTCAACCATGAAAAGAACTTATATTCAACCGTGAAAGATGAATGCTTGATAGTCTGTCAGAGGTAGTGTTAAAAAAGAAACAATTGTGATGATGTAGTCAATTTCAAGTGAAAAGCTATATTCAAAAATTCATGCCTATCTCCACATAGTGGAGCAATTATCAAAGAAGTTGCACCTTCTTGTCAAATAATTTTGAAGTGTAGAGAGATTTGATTCTGTTTTGTATTATATGGTTAGAATCTTAAGCACAGAAGGAAATGAACCCAGAACTATGAGTGCAAGTGAATATTGGTGATAAAGATGAACATCACCAAGATTTGTATTTAAAACTTGTGTTTCACAATGGCCTACAATGCTTTTATTGAAATGTTGAAGAATTATCCATCCTTGGAACAGATGGCATGTTTATTGTCGAAGTTGACCGGGTACTTAAGCCTGGAGGTTACTTTGTCTTAACTTCTCCTATGATCAAGACACAAGGAAGTTTGTTGGCTATGATGAAAGGCAAAATGCTGACACCAGTTGAAGATTTCACTCAAAGGATTTGTTGGAGCCTTCTGGATCAGCAGGACGAAACTTTTGTCTGGCAGAAAACTGCTGATTTAAATTGCTATGCATCAAGGTGAGGACAACAACATTAATAAACACCTTATAGCTGGACATTGACTAGATTTTGTAGATTCTTTAAAAAATTTAGTGGTTAGTCTTGTAGCATGTTACCTTCATTCTGTTGCATTCATATACTGGTGTTTTGAAGATGCTGATGGCATTGCGCAAAAACTTTACTATTTTGTTGTTTGTATAATAGGAAGCCAGGGCTACCTCTTTGCCAGGAAGAGCGTGATGGTCAGTTATATTACCAACCCCTTCGCAAATGCATCAGTGGTACACGAAGCAAAAGATGGATTCCTGTTCGTAACAGGTCCAATGGTTCTCGGTTGACAGCTGAAGAACTTGAAGTTCATGGAACGTATTGTTTCGCTCGCTGTCTAGTTCATTGGCTTGCTTCTTGTTACTTTGCTGACATGTTTTTTTTTTCCTGCAGGGATTCAACCTGCAGAGTTTTATGACAACAGGGAATATTGGAAATCAGCTCTTAGAAATTACTGGTCATTGCTTACCCCTTTGATATTCTCAGACCATCCAAAACGGCCAGGTGATGAAGACCCGCTGCCTCCGTACAATATGTTACGCAATGTGATGGACATGAATGCTCATTATGGAGGTTTCAATGCTGCCCTTTTGGATGGGAAGAAATCAGCATGGGTCATGAATGTTGTTCCTGCGGGGATTAGCAACACACTTACCCTCATACTTGATCAAGGTTTTGCTGGTGTTTTGCATGACTGGTATAGTTTTGTCTCCTTATTTATAATAGTGGTCTTCGCTAAATCCTGAGTGGAAAAGTTTACTGCTCTTGGAAATAATAAAAAGATTATATATATTTGGCTTGAAAATTATGTCATATGTGAAGACAGTATTCCGCAACTGTATGGAAGATTCCTTAAGGATTGTTAGAGTGAAGGGTGAAGAATGACATTGGTCTTTCTCTGTATTTAACTTACCAGATTGATCAAGTATAATAATCTACGAACTTGCTAAACTAGCTCCTAAAGTGGTCTGCAGTAAATGGTTCTAGTTCTTACCCGCCGTTGATGTTTAATAGTTAAAAAGTACAAAAATACAGTGTGATGTTAGATCATTATTCTTAAGTGCTGCTTGGACTCATCCTTTTAATAGACACCACAATATGACCATTGTACTGTTTAGCCCAATAGACACTACAATGTTATGTTTCACTTGCGTTATTCTAATAGTGTGCGGTTGCCATGTCAATTATCTGTTTTCAGGTGTGAACCTTTCCCTACGTATCCTCGTACCTATGACATGCTTCATGTCCACGGACTTCTCTCACATTTAAGTTCAGAGAGATGTAGCATGATGGACTTATTTTTGGAGATGGATAGAATTCTACGGCCGGAGGTATGGTCTTTTCTCACCATTGTGATTATTGTCAGTAAAGGAAATGGACTTTCTGGTTTAGCTAAGTTATCTGTGCCTTCTTTTTATCCCGGGGCTGTTCTCGGAAGGATTATGGATGGTTTTAAGAAGTAATGTAGTCTAGATCAAATTCCAGGCTCAAGCACTACCCTTTTGTCAGGTTCATTGCTCCAATTCTTGGATAAGACAGTCATATGAATTGCTTTTGTGAGAGCAACGTTTTTTTTTTTGGTGGGTCTCTTGCATGTCTAACCGCATTTCTTTGTATCTCAAACTCTCTTAGGACTTAGGACTGATTATCCAATTCTAGGGAAGCTACCTTTTTGCACATTTTGTACAGCACATGATGCAGTATAGAGTACAAGTGTGTATAAATGGATATTTCCAGTTGCTGTTGAGAACCGCTTATCTAATGAAAAGTTTGATACAAACATTCTAATTCCTCACCAGGGTTGGGCAGTTCTTTCTGATAATGTTGGAGCTATAGAGATGGCACGTACACTTGCCACTCAGGTTCGCTGGGAAGCGAGGGTGATTAATCCACAGAATGGTGGTGATCAACGGCTTCTTGTTTGCCAGAAGCCCTTCTTGAGAAAGTAATCAATATGCGACCTGGAGTCTTCCACAGCAATAGCCTTTGAATTGTCAGCTCTGGTAATTTCTTGAACTGCTATATCTGCTGTCTATGCATGGCTGATTTATGCCAGTAGCTGTCAATTGCCACTTAACTGATAACCAGTCGCCAATTTGACAAACAAATCACTGACTGATCCTGAATAAGGCAAAAGTGCAATATAGAGTATTATCTGGGTCTTTTCCCATCTCTTTGGTATGCTTAACTTGTTTTGAGTTATCCTATAAAGGACTGATGTCTCTCGAGCTACTTTGCAGGGAGTTTACGTGATCATATATATAAGCAGAAGCTGCTCGGGTTCTTTATGGAAATGAGGATCTCCATCCTTAACTACAGACAGATCGGAAGGTGTACATTAGGAGAAAATATTCATTGCAGAAATTAGCTGCAAAATTTTTGGGCAAGGCATTTTCCAGCAATTCGTTCATCCCCCATTCATTTTATTGTCCCCTCCCCCCTTCTTTCTCCCACAGGATCGTTCTCACTTTTTTTTTTCCTTTTTTTTTGCTTGATTTTTTTGGGTAATTGTCTCTGTAATGAAGAGTTCGTGGTTTTAGAAGAAAATATTTAGGCAAGCATCAGAATTTAACACGTCATGTCTGTCTTACGAGTGGAAGAATGAAGCTCGTCTCATTTTTTATAGTTTCCTTGAACTAAATTTGCAATTCTTATTACATTCATCTGCTGTTAAATGGATTTGGAGCTCACAAATATTGTCCCTCGTTAGCTCCAAAGTCCAACTCTTTTCGAGATGTAATTTAAATCTATGTATTTAAGCTAGTTTGGTTATGAAGAAAGCGCTTACATGCCATAATCGGCATACTAAACCTTTCGTTTTCATCAAAAGCCGCCAAGCTCAGTACAAAACGCGTAAAATTTCTAAGATTGGCGGATAATCAAATATCACTAAGAAGACTATACTCGCGTTAGGCTCCGAAAACTAATTCTTTTGGGCTTATCATAATTACAACTTAACATTAGCATTCAACACTCATTAATTCTGAGTAACTTATTATAAATTACTTAATTCCGAGCTGAGAGAAAAGAGAGATACTTAATTCTGAGCTGGGAGAAAAGAGAGATGATTTCCTATTCCCAAGGTGAAAAAATGAAAGAGGAAAAAGAATTGGAGATGCGGGGATCGAACCCCGTGCCTCTCGCATGCAAAGCGAGCGCTCTACCATTTGAGCTACATCCCCTTTTGCTAATGTCCTTCAATAAACAATATTGAAATCGATTTTTCCCTTTTTTTTTTTGGTGGGGGGCGGGGGGTGGGTAGACAGCTGCAGCCTGCATGCTTAAAGTTTCAGCATACCATCATCTTATTTGAGTTCGACAATTATTCATTGCATGTGATGGAGAAATTATAAATTCGGCTTATCATATGGTAATTTATTTTAGTTTATTTTCATATTTATAAAAATTATATTCTAAAATATGTTATGTTACTATAATATAGGGTGTCTGGTATAATTCTTTAAATACATGTAAATAACTAAATATCATAACCTTTTTCCACAATGATGTTTTAATTAGCCAAAATATTGTTAAATAAAATTATAATTATTCAGTTAAATTAGCATTTTCTTAGCATTTTACAAACGTATAACTGAACACATGAACTTCAATGGCTCGGTTAAACAATTATATACTAACAGTTAATAATTATCCGCTAATTAAATAATTTTCCGTTACTCAAACAACTAATTTTGCAGAACATAGCTGTATTAAGTTCATGATATCACAAATATCCTTTTAAACTTTTTTAGAAACTTTGAAGAAAAAGACACTTTGAACAATTGATAAAATGGTACCCTAAAATATCGTTGTTTAATAATAAAGCTCCAAAAATTTTAGAAAATGATATTTTATCATCCGTACATTGAATTTTAATAGATTTATCATCCATCATAATTTAAATGAATTTTATTTTCAAGCTTCACTTTATTATTATTCCAAAACTTTTATCACCACTTTGTATAGTGATCATTCCTTGTAGCACCATCATATCAAAAACTTTATTTTATAGCTTTTCAGAGTTTTGAATGTAAGAATCATCTTTAAATTTTTATTCCTTGGTCCCAGAAAAAGGTTATTCATGGTACAACCAAAATATGAAGTCCTAGCTCTTAAATATCACATTAAAAAAAATTTTCAAAATTTTATCAATTAATGTAATTCATAATAATTTTTTTTAATTCAAATACAATTAAAGAGAAGATTGAGCGTAAATCTCATATATTCTACTATATATTCATAATCTAAAGGTTTATATATACGAAATTCGATCATCGAACCCATCTCCGATAATGAAAATCTATGCACCGGGTCTATTTAAAATGTATATCAAAATTAGTTGTTATATCCAGTTAAAGTTTAAATGAGTTGAAATGATTAGTTGTTATAATTGAAATAAAATAAAAAGTATTACAAATATTGATATAAATATGATTTTAAAAGCCTCAAAAAATAAAAAGACTTGGTGTGTATTCTTTTCTTTTCTTATTTTTCTTTTTGCTACAAAAAGGAAAGAAATGAATAAATATAGAATCTATTTTGTTTTTTATTTTTATACTCGTACATATATTTTGGGAGTGTTAGAACGAATCAACCTGAGTCCTCCGATTTGCGCGCCACAGATAGAGAGGATAGAGATTCAACGGTGGAGATTCGGTCTTTGGTTTGACTTGCTCGATCCTGGAAAAAGAAAGAAAGTGATCCCCCACCCCTACGACTACTATATAAACCCCTCTTTTCTCTCACCTCACCTGTGATTTCTCTCTCCTCCATCTTCCAATTCTGCGATCGTTCGTTTCGCTTCTTTGAATTTTCTTTCTCTGAGTTTTCAGGCGACATGTCGACGGAGAAGGAGAGAGAGACTCAGGTTTACTTGGCCAAGCTCGCCGAACAAGCCGAACGCTATGAAGGTATATGAATATCTCCCCCTTTTCGTCCTTCTCGATGGAGATTATTTTTATTAGATCCTTCGTTTTTTTCCCTAGATTTTATTAAATGTTCGAATCTTTTGATTTTTCCATAGTTTTAGGCTTTTAGCGATGTCTGTTTGGTTCTTTTACTTTTCTTTTTTTTTCCTTTTACTTTCTATGATGGTCGTATGATCCTAATTTCTCCAAACGAAAGGAGATTGTGAACATTGGGTGTGAATTTTATATAGTTGTAATTTTATGTTCTCAGATTTCCGTCTGATGTTGTATGAGATGATTTTCTTTTGATTCTAATAGCTAAATGGTTGGAATAAATATATGAATCAAGATTGTGCTTGCCGTTTTGGTGATGGGTGCTTTATGAAATGCTAAAATATGCAAGATAATTCGATTTGAGTTAGTAATAGATCAACGGCAATGGGAAAGGAGTATTGAAATTTTACATTGAAATGTCTCACATGGGATATGTGTAAATACAATGCATCGCGCAAACAATAATTTATCTTATCAAACTTGGGTTGTTCAGGCTACCATTGTAAATTCTTTATCCATCTTCGCTTTTTATGGTAATCTGAAAGAGGCTTAGCACTTCGACTGATATTTTATCAACATGGTTCATTCAGATGGTTGTCAATTGTGATTGGGTTAGAACATTAGAATCTAAGAGGGGAGGGAGAGGATGGGAAGAAGGTAGGGAAAGGAGGCAATGAGACAGAAGAGGAGACACTATTTACTTGGTTGGAGAGCTTTATATTGTGCCTGGAGTGAGAGGACAGGGGGTTGAGGGGAAACTCCTTACATGTCTTGATGTCCCCCCCCAACTTTTTACTTTTAGAGGACTGAGGACTTCTTCCAATTATTGCAATTTCTTCCTCATGAATTGAGAAACGGTTGGGAAATTTACTCCATCTATGCATCTTACTGTTCTGTCGCCCTCCCTCTGAAAAAAAAAGAAAGAAAAGAGAAGAATTAGGGAACAGTGAAATCATAAGGGATTAGGGGTAGAAAGAACCCTTTGGAGCTGTTGGGGGGTAGCAAGAGAGGGTAAAGATTAAAATATTGCATAATCAAGATATTAGTTCTTTATAGGGCATACTATTTCATGGAGTGAGATAATTCTTTTACTATAAAAAATTTTAAATTATTACGTGATATATGGTTAGAGATTGTCGTTCAAGGATTTATTGGTCAGCTTTGATTGATCCTAGGTTGGGTTTCCGATATCTCCATGTTCACAAAAGTTGATTTTATTGAAAACTTTACATTATGTAGGATTTGGATAATTGTAAGGAACTTTGATTTCCACTTTTTTCTCCCACTGATACATCAGCAAATTTTCTGCATGTAATTTTTTTTATTGTTCTAGAAATGTTAGATAATTTAGTTTGCGCAGGATTAACCTTGTGTTGGTATTGAATTTATGGTCATTTTCTGATGTCTTTTCACAATACCCTGACATAACTGATTGATAACTTCTTAATGCTGTTGGTATTGGTTACAGAAATGGTAGAGTGCATGAAGACTGTGGCAAAACTAGATGTTGAGTTGACTGTGGAGGAGAGGAACCTCCTTTCTGTGGGTTACAAGAATGTAATTGGTGCACGGAGAGCCTCTTGGCGTATAATGTCTTCAATTGAGCAGAAGGAAGAATCGAAAGGGAATGAGAACAATGTCAAGCTCATTAAGAGTTATCGACAAAAGGTAGAAGATGAGCTCACCAAAATATGTGAAGATATCTTGGCTATCATAGATAAGCATCTAATTCCTCATGCTGGATCAGGAGAAGCCACTGTTTTTTACTACAAGATGTAAGTCTTGTCTGAAACTGAGTGTACATCTGATTTTTATTTTTAATTTTTTTGAAGTGATTCCGTTGCTCAACTCCGTTAACCATGCCTCTTGACTGATTGATGTTGATCTTTGGTCTTATTTGAATTTATATTCTTTTGGTATTTATCAATGAAAAGTATTATGTTCCCAAAGATAATGATGAGATTTTGATGCTGTTCCCCTCTGTACATTAAGAGTACATAAACACAACCAAATGTAGGCTTCTAATTTTGTCTTAGAATAGATTTGGAACTAAATTGGCATCCTCCTTTCAGTAACCAAATGAGATTGACATATTACATGTTTGTGTAGCAGCAGGGGATCGGTCTTGTTAATGGATCCATTTTTTTGTGAATATCTTCTGTATGCTGTCTTATGTTCTGGATTTGAATTCTATAGGAAGGGTGACTATTATAGATATCTTGCCGAGTTCAAGACAGATCAAGAAAGGAAGGAAGCTTCTGAGCAGTCACTGAAGGGCTATGAGGCATGTGAATATCTCTTTGTTTACCCAACAGTGATGGCAAAAACCCACCTTTGTTTTGTTCATTGCTTTATTTCATCTTGCTTATTATGGACTTGTTTCATTCAGGCTGCTTCTGCCACAGCAAATACAGATCTTCCTTCTACCCATCCCATCCGTCTTGGTCTTGCTTTGAATTTCTCTGTCTTCTACTACGAGATCATGAACTCTCCTGAAAGGTAGGCAATTGTAGCATTCAGCAGTCTCCCATGTGCTCCATAACTTGGAACCTTCTTCAACTTCACAGCACGCCAATCTGATTGCAGGGCATGCCACTTAGCCAAACAAGCATTTGATGAAGCCATTGCAGAGTTGGACACATTGAGTGAGGAGTCATACAAAGACAGCACACTAATCATGCAACTACTGAGAGACAATCTCACTCTGTGGACTTCTGATTTGCCTGAAGATGGAGGTACATATACTATAACTACCGGAACAATGAACAACCACCATCTACTCTAAGTCCCACTAAAACAGAATATGTAGCTTTCTAGAGTTCCAGTAGTGTACAACCTTACCCCTGATAATAAGTGACCTCATCCTGATAATTTATCTTTGGGGGTTGGAGAGAGAGATGTGTAATGGCATTCCTATTAGTTATCTGTTTTACTATCCTATCATCGTAGCTGACCTCATCAGTGATGCAAGGGAACCCCAGATACTATAGTTTGTGAGATGCTTATGCAGAACCAATCTGATGCACGAATTCTATTGTGCAGGTGATGAGAATGCAAAGACAGAGGAATCCAAACCTGCTGCGCCTGAAGTAAGTAGTTAGATTTGAAGCTATTACTGCCTTGAAACAATTTTCTCGTATTCCTGATGTTTTTGAGTTCGTCTAATCTTCTTCTAGGGGCAGCAGTGATGCTTCAAAAGAATATTGGGCTTGAATCAGAGATCCTGCTTTCATCAAATCTTTCTCAAAGAGCAGTACATGTGGGAGCAGCACAAGGCCTAGTTGCTGGAGTTTAGGGTTGAACTAGCCACAAAGACAGAATCAACGAGTCACTTTTTTCCCCTGTTTTCTTTCTAGATTGAAGATTGTTATTTGCTGTTTCTTTTACCTTGCTAGAGTCCAAACAGTTACTGTGTTCTCTTTCAGATTTGCAATTGTAAGCTATTTTATATTACAATTGCAATTTTGTTTTCTGGTTTTAACATATGTGATTTACTTTTGAAAACTGAGATTATGAGTAACAAGAATATGGATATGCTTGTTTTCATGTGCCTGCACTTTGCATGTCAAGAGGGCAATACCATTTCATGAAGTAACTCATCATAACAAGTTATAGTAGTCCGTGAATTACAACTCACAAGCGTTAACAACTACAAGCTTTTATTTTTGACATTTTAGGTAGGAAAGTCAAATTTGGGAGGGAAGTTTATACTATATTTTCTAAATATACACTCTTATACTTAAGTATTGTTCTTTCACCTACAAATGGTGCATGAATCAGTAAATAATAGGACCATAATATAATTTGCCAATATTTGCATTGTATCGATATTTTACTAATATATCTACATATTTAAGATTCTTCCGTACAATCATTTATTTTGATACTGTATGTCTATATGAAACATTCTTACAATTTTTACAAAAGGTAAACGAGTACAATTAATAGTTAGCCCTTCGACAAGTGTCGATATAGTATTAATATAACTACACATTTAAGATTCTTCCGTAGAATAATTATTTTGTTTAATATGTCTATATGAAACATTTTTATAATTTTTATATAAGGTAAACATTATAACTCATAGTAACCCCTAACATTCTAACAAAAGGAACATAACACCACCATAAAAAGAAGAAATTAATATTTCAAACTGAGCTACCTAATTTGCATATGATTAACTTTATAAATGACATATTGAACAAAGAAACATTCTTATAATTCCAGTTTTTTTCTTGTACCTTTGTGTGTCATTTTGTAACTTTTTATGAGATATTTGCATTAAATTAACTTCTTAGGTTTTGTACATATATACATATATAAAATTATACTATTGTAGATCATAAGTAAATATGAAGTGCAGGGATTCATGGATAACATTATGTCGCTTTGGCCGAGTGGTTAAGGCGTGTGCCTGCTAAGTACATGGGGTTTCCCCGCGAGAGTTCGAATCTCTCAGGCGACGTACTTTTTTCTTTTTGCCCGTTTCTTCTTCAAATCAGTGTTTAACAAGAGCTACAAAACATCGAAGGGCGGAACACCCCCTCTCTCTCTCTCTTCCGTGAACATCGACCTCCGAGGTTTTGACATGTTAGAGCAAAGAAATCGAAGAGGGTGATGCAGAGGATTCTGAAAGGACCCCACAAGGCAAAATGGCTTTATTCATTTCATTTTCTTCCAAAACTTAAGAACAGATTAATATCTCAAAGCCATTTTATTTTAGTCTTTTGAATCTTCCTTGTACCTGCTAATATCAAGAAATTTACTAAAATGTCAAAATGAAAATTTTCTGATTCAGATAAAAGGCAATAAAGCCATCGTCACTTCCATTTACTCTCGAAACTTGAAGGAAAACAGTAGGTGCCGCTAGGCTGTTAGTTAAAACAAAAATGTACACAAACACCTAGGCTTATTGATCAGTTCACGATTCTTCCTTCACAAAGTAGCTTTGTGGCAAAGAGAAATCGTCCTCACGGTTTGGGAATTCTGAGTCCTCATCATCTCCTTTCTGAAAATAGAAAAACAAAACAAGCAAGCCCGAGTGTGGCATTTGTCAAGTTTTAGCAGAAAATCAGGAATATGAACACATGGTTCCACGAGATGTGTCTTGTTATCATTGTAGAGTATATAGATTAGCGTGTCAAGAGTTCAAGAATGATCAAGCTTGTGTGAAGTAAGAATGCTAATATCAAATCTGTAAGAGCATAAGCTGGTAATTGGTTGGGTTAGGTCGAATCAACCCCAAATGATCCTCAAGTCATCTGCACGTCTGAATCAGAACAACTTAAGTTCATGAACAAAAAGTCAAGCAACTTATTAGGTACAAAACATCAAACCTTTGAGTCAAATTCAAGGTGTGCCATGTTCGGCTCATACTTCTCCTACTAATATTAGATCAGGACATCAGGTTCAAGTCAAATTCTCATCTCATGATAGACATTGCTAACCCTCATTATAGTTTCAATCACTCACTCTCACCTCCAAAATTCTCATATTAAATTATCCCCAACATGTAACTCACCAGCATTTCCAAATTGTAGAAGCGATCTAACAAGCGCAAAACCTCTTCGGAAGAGAATTGCCGGTCAAAGCTGTTAGTGGCAAAAGGAGGGGAGCAACATAATTAAAATAGGAAACTTTCTTAGAGAAGGAACAAATTTCTCAGAAGCTGATGCAACCTAATAATGACAGAAGCCATACCTTCTTCGCAGAAACTCCATCATACCATAAAGGACAAAGTGGCGATGTAGGCCTGAAGTATAAATAGCTGTTAATGCAGTTGCACAACTTCATAAAGCATTCTAGAAATGTATTCAAACAGACAAAATGTAAGTTTATCTCTTCATATCATGTTTTTAGTGAGTGTATACTAATTGACTTTCCACATAAGATTATTAAGGATGAACCACAATGGACATCATTATGGACTTCATATGCAGTTGATTTGAAGCAAAACGAATAGAAAGAAGGATGATAGCTGCGAAATAAAAGGTGTATCAGTTAGCAATTTTGCACAAAACACATGACAGCATCCTTCAAAAAACATAGACCAAAGCAACTTCCCAACAGCCTGAAACCTCCATTGATATTAAAGCTCAGATTATTTAATCAAGAGCAGCCTCCCAAGAAAGAAATTCCAATTTTTTTGTGGTTGGAAAAGTGAAAAACAACCGAACAAAATCCCCTAACATAAATCAAGAAAGCATGAAGAGAGGAGTCCGGTTATCATTTATTGCTTAGTTGAGTACTTCTTCCCTTTTTTCGGGGAAAAAGGGCGAGGGAAGGGGGTTATTAAATAATCTTGGTTGGGATCAGGAGGCATTCGTAAGTGTTTAGTAGGAATATAAGTAAACTCTCCCACAAGTTACTTCACTTCTCAAGGGCTACAACAGCAAACATTCACATTCCATGTGCACTTATGCAAACAAACGAGTGTTTTGAGCAGGAATGGAAAGTGGAGATCTTAACACCACACAATGATTCTATTTTTATAAGTCTGTTTTGATGTTTTCTGTTCCTTTTTTGATGTTCTGATGTTTGCCATGAGTTAAGGCTGAACATAGTGCAATGATAAACACTATTTAACCTAGGAAAGAAAAGGCACTGAAACACCAAGATCAGCCATTTTCATGCATCACAGAACATCTCACTGTTAGCTCAATATGGATGACTCCATACATGTCACAAGATATAAATTCTCAACTAGGAATGTCAAAATGCTCTTTTAACACAGCTGAAAATGTGCGGCAGGGCACGTGAATCTCCCAATCTAAAAGCATGAATTACGATCAATGTGGAAACTTGAAGATGCTCTATGGGTCTATTGAGCAAGCTTCCCTTGGGTTTGACTGCTTGAAGGAAATTCACCAACTGGATTATGACATGCATTCCTCACAATATAATGTTTTGCTTTACAACACTCTGATGCAACCTAGAGGTTGATGTGAAAGGGCTCATTTTCAGAATGGTGTGTTCATATTCAGCAAGGAGTTTAGACCAGCTGCACCATCAATAAGCATGGTCAAATATTTGTTTGATTTTTCAGGTCAAAAACTAGGCTGGAGAAGTCTGTCTATGACATAAGCTTGGTACCACAATGTGTCTCCAAGGCCTTTTGTTTCTTTTTTTTTTTTTGGGGGAGGGGGTGCAGGGAGCACATCATAGCATCGCCGCTTTCAACAGCAAGCCAATCATTGCATCTGACCTTGTCAAAAAATGCATTTGTGAAGGCAAAGAATATAAAGTGATTCGGGGAATGAAGCAACAACATAAATAACCATAAAGATTCCTTGTACTCGCTATGTTTCATCCACTTTGAAGTTAAAAACTTACCAAAAAGAAAATGAAAAGCAGGCAACAGAAACACATTTAAGAAGCTTGTTCAGCAGCATGAAAAAAAAAAAAAAAACTGGCATTCAACAAGTTACCCTGATCATAGCATAAAAACTTTTTTTTGGGCGGGGAACAAAGTCAAGTTTTCACTGCTCCAAGGTGAGACTAATTACAAATATATCTTGGGCATTCTCAAGTTCATTACAGAGTCATTTGCCGCAGACTATCCAGCCAGCATCCGCAGCAAATTTGCTCAACCAAGCACATCAATAACATCAATTCAACAACCAAAACAAAATCCGAAGACATGTATCACCCAAATTTCGTCATATAAAAAAATACCACTTAGCGTTCAACAAGACACCCTGATCAATACCACTTGTTCAATTCAACAACCAAAACAAATTGGAATACATTTCACCGCAATTTAATCATTAAAAAATGAACTTTATACAAATTGAAATGAGTATTGAGTGTACATGCCTTTTAATTTGCCAGGAGGGTAAATTTCAAGGGCCTCTAAAAACCTAAGTTCCAATTCAGCCTGCGATTGCTCCTGTTGATTCAATGCCAACAAAAACCCAGATGAGAAATCGCAACAATAGACCAAACCCAGAACCATAAATTGTCTGGAAAGAGAGAGATAGGGAGACCTTGGAGAGAGAAGATGCAGAGGAAGGGAGAGCTTTGCAAGGAGAGTGTACGGACATTCCATCTTGTTCTTCTTCCTTGCCCCCACCACCTCCCATGTTCCTCCTTCCCTTCTTCACTGTTTCAGAAAACAAAGCAAAATGTAAATGCCCACTATTTTTTGTTTAATAAATACCCAATTTTGAGTTTAAATTCTTTTTTCGCAGGAACTGTTGATTGGCATTCTTTCTGATTTCTTAGGGTTTATGGTTTTGATCCAAAAGTCACCAACAGCAAAAGTTGTTTTCACTATTGGGCTTGATGGCATAAACCAAATCGACATTGGACCTTACTCCAAATAAAATCCATATTGGATCTTTCGCTTCTGGGCTTTAACGATTGAGCAATAAATGTATGAAATTCAATACCTCTTGTGAACTCCCATTTTGAGGCAAAACCATATCGTAGGCTCTAATCTATCTCATAAAATCAAAGTGGAAGAAGTGTTAGATACACCTAGCACTATTCACAATCATTATAATAGATATGTACAATAATCGCCAATTTTTACTTCAAATTAAAGGAATATGGGACACATATTTGAGTTATAATATGAAGCCAAAAAAATTGTTTATATTATTATAAGATTGATACCAATATAATAAATTTGAAATATACATGTATAGATGGTTGAATTATAAAATACGATACTATGATATTATGATTATTAATGTGAATGGGGTGGGGAGGGAGGAAGAACATACTCTTTTTGCTCTCATGTCCCTCATGAATGAGGCGAATCACGGGAAGGACGTGATGAAAGATGGAGCAAAGTTATTTCTAAATTTATATCAAAAATAAAGTTTTTCTGGGCTAGGAAAAAAATATCATGTCATGTTTTAGCTTTGTTTTAAATTTTTTGAATTTGTAAATGTAACCTCAAAAATAATACATTGGTAAAGTGTAATATGAACTTTTTTTTTCTGCTTTAAAAATATCTCCATGATAAAAAAAAATCAGCACAGTTTCATAGTTTGTAAATTTAATTGTCTCATAAGCAAGCAATTAGACTGCTTTTTGATTAATTTGAGGAAGATCCTTCTTTCGTCGCAGGAAAAAAATTCATTAGTTTCATCAGCAATATGTGATTGGGCAACATTTCTAATTATAGTTGACTGGTTATGAATTATGAAATATACGATTATAATAGAATCAGTTAGCATAATTATAACTAAACGGTGATATTCATGCCTCTGCAAACGTAATGCATCATGCGGCTGAGCTTAAACGTACAACTACTGGGCCAACTTGATCAATTTATTACTAGTTCTTCATAAATAATTTATGTTCACACCAAACCCAAAAACAAAAGAATCTATCTGTCTCCCATTCAGGGAGGCAGTGGAGTAAGCAATTTGGCAAAAATTTGGATTTGGGTCCAAATAATAAATTAATATTTAAAATTTGGACGAAATTTTTAGTCCAATATCCGATTTTTCGGGTCGAGCTAGAACTATAAACTATTCGGGTTTGGTTTGGGCACATTTTGGTTTGGCTCGAAGCTCACCGAGCCTTTTAACTTTAGATTTGAGTTCAGCTTGTTTATTCTTTTAATTTGCTTAAAAAGTTTATAAATTTAAGGTTATAATTAAAGTTAAAGTTTATATTTTTCTATTAGGTTCAAGAAATAAGGGTTTGAATGAAATTTAGTGATTTTAGTGGTTATTGTATGTGCTCTACACAAGTATTTTTAGAAAAAAAAGTGAACTATTTAGCCTAAATAGAGCCGAGCCTTGGTGAGCTTGGGCTCGGTTTGACACGAGCCCAAGATAAGCTTTGACCATACGCTTAGCGAGCCCGCTTGGTTCCAGTAAAAACCTAGGTTGAACAATTTGGAGAAACTTAAATTCAGGTCCAAATTAGGATCATAAGAAATAAGAAAAATGTTGTCTCCGAATTTAAAATTCAAAAAAATTTCATAATCAGATCCAATTTTTCTAGGTTGAACAAATTTAATTAATTAAGTTGGATAAAATTATGCCAGCACTGAGTGGAGTTTTGAAACTAGCATAAGCATAAGCAAGTTGAGAATCAAACCAACTTGGGCACCTTTGACATCATCTTCCACTCCATGTCTTCACTCACTTTTGCTCAACTCTTATTTATCTCAATATATACAAGCTGGGTCTCCTCATATTGCTCCAAAGTCAATATTTCTAAAAATTTTCCTAATTGATCGATTGATTTATTTTTATCAAATATTTTAGCGGTGAAAAAAAAAGAAAAATGATCGGGGTATCATGAAATCTTCTCGAGGACCATGCCAAAACTTGAAAGAATTCTCTGAGTTTTTTGATAAAATTTAAAGTGACTTAACGATATTATTGAGGTAAATATTGAAAAAGTATTGGGTACACTATGGATGGAGTGTGAACTCGTCAATATTATAACCTCAATAAATATTAAGGAGTATTTATTAATCCTATCATTTTATTAAATCATAAGGAAAGTTTGAATTTTAATCCCCTCAAATTAAATGACAAAGCAATGTGAAAAATTTGAAAATCACACGCATAGTGATCAAATTAAATTATAAATTTTTTCTTTTTGGGTTTTTTGGGAACCCCATGTTATTATGGAACATGAATATCCTCATCTTCAGCTTGAATGGTTAAAGTAAAGATGTTTCACTTTCAGAAATCCATCAAAATCAAATAAGGGAATCTACCCAATGAAAGGAGGGATGTAATTCATAGCTTAAAATATACTATAGCTTACAACAAAAGCAACCAAAAGGAAAAGAATATTTTATGAAAAAATTAACCAGGTCAAAATACACACATAAAGGATATAAATCAATCAAAACCTTCCCCCTTTACCTCCTTGCTAATTATTGGGATTCTAATGCTTAAATAAATAAATCATTTGGGGGTTTTATAATTGGTACTTTCTCCAAACTCCCCAATTTTTTATTTTCTATTTAATAGAAAACTCCAATAAGTACTTTAAAATTCAGCCTCAAGCCTTTTCTTCTTTTAGTCCTATATTGCAGGAGTTAAAATTCAGAAAGTTGGCTTCTTTCCCCACTTTCAATCACTGAACTTCAAAGGGGCAGTGCTCTTTCTCTCCTTTTAGCTACCACAATCATATTTGATCACCACCCCATTTGACAAATTGCCTCAAATAAAGAATGACATCACTTGCCGCTAACCCAGTACAGTTTTGCTGGGGATTGCCATCATTCTGTTCTCCCAAATCCAAGGCTCCCCTCATCTGATCAAACTAAGGAGGCGATCACTAGTTCCTCCTCGAGTTTCAATCTCTCGATCCCCGCCATCTCCGCGGAGTTTCCTTGCTGAATTTCCCTGCAATGTGTCAAAACTTACAGTCCTGAGCTCACTGTTGAGGAGGCATCAACATGGACCTGATGGGTTTCCTGCCCCATTGTCAGCTTTAGCAGCAGATTCTGATGGCCAAGAGATTGAAGTTACTAAAGGGTTTGAGAATTATGCCAAATTGTCAATTATTAGTATTTGAAGTGATGTATGATGAGAATGTGAAGATAATGAGTTCATTTTGAACTTGAATTCAGGATTGCAAAGTCATCTAAGAGCTTTTCAGAGAGGTTTCCAGCTTTAGTTACTGGCTTCTTCTTCTTCATGTGGTGAGTAACCTGTGACCGCTTCTGTGTTTATGGTTCATCATGTTTGTATAATTTATTGTCTGTAGACTCTGCACCAATAAGCTCGTCATAGCTTTGCTCATTTTGTATGATCAGAAAATTTTTAACTACAAAATTTTTGTAATCCACAAACCTGAGTCTTTCTTCCCTCTAATCTCGAAATTACAAATCTTTTTTTATCAGACAATAACAAAAGTCAATCTAATTTTTCTGAAGATTATCATTATCTTCATAATTTTTTTTGTTTGCGAATGTTAACTATTTCAGTCAACATCATGGATGTATATTTATGGAACTCTGACCTGTTCGTTTATATTATGGTATCTTCCTCTGTTATCTTACAAATGAAAAAGACAAATCTATGTGCTTTGCTCCAATGGCTTTTCGGCTTTAGGGAAATTGATGTCTTTACTATTGCCTAAAGGGGCAAGTCATGATTTTGCTTAAACTATTCAGCATGCTAAATATGCAACAGTGTGTCTTCTGACTCTGTCCAATGTACAACAAACAGGTATTTTTGAATGTTATCTTCAACATATTAAATAAGAAGGTCTACAATTACTTCCCTTATCCATAGTAAGTTTCTCTGTCTTCATCTCAGCTATTGAATTAGCTATCCAGTGCTTTCCACCAGCCTTGATGGAATTCTTGGGGTATTAGTTGGTTCAGTTGTGTTTTATCTGACCCCGTCTCTTTTTCTTTTACAGCTTTGTTTCGCTAATACATCTCTTGGTTGGAGTTGTTTACTGTTTAGTAAGTTGGAGTGTTGGTCTACCCAAGCGAGCTGTAAGTATTGGTACTAAGTAGTTCTCCTATTCAAGGGACAATTATGTTACAATTAGAGAGTCTCTAATGTTGAGTTTCTTCCCTACCAACCAGCCAATTGATAAGGAGCTATTTCTGCTTCTCACCCCAGTCGCATTCTGCCATGCTCTCGGGCATGTCATGTCCAATGTCTCATTTGCAGCAGTTGCTGTATCCTTCACTCACACCATTAAAGGTAAGAACTCAGCTTCAGTTTTCACATGCTGATGTCAAAAACTAGAATCAGCATATGATTAATACATAATGCCTGCGTTTTTTGCTTAATGTTTGTCACTGTGGTATTGGTCATTCTACAGCCCTCGAGCCATTCTTCAACGCGGCTGCTTCTCAGTTCGTACTTGGCCACCAAATTCCCTTGCCTCTGTGGTTATCTTTGGCTCCAGTCGTCATTGGTACTTAACTACTTGGCCACTGTATCTTCAGCCTTTTTTATTTTTCCTGGAAAATGATTTGAGGTACTTAATTGACTTATAATTCCTCACAGGTGTATCAATGGCTTCAATGACTGAGCTTTCTTTCAATTGGACGGGTTTCATCAGCGCAATGATTTCAAATGTTGCATTCACATACAGAAGCATCTACTCAAAGAAGGCAATGGTAAGATAGCATCATAGACTTCACAAATGAGTCATTCAGATCAATTAGGAGTCAGTTCACATCAGACCGGTGGAATTTTCGAGATAGCTAGGCCCAAGTTTGGTGAATTTAGGTTTGAGTCTGATTCAAGTTTGCTGGCTGTTTGTCCATTGACCTTGTAAGAAAAATTAATACATTTATAGAAGGCGAATTTCAAATCCAAGTCAAAATAACGGTGCATCATTACATGGAGGTCAATCAGTGTTTTAGATCATTCGGGTTAAGTAACTAGTACAGTATACACCGGAATCCCTCATTCTCATCCGTAAAAGTGCCTCAAGGTTAGCTCAGCCCATAAACTTGAACAGACCTACGGTCTTAGACCAAACCTGCAAACTTCCCAACAACGCTGCAGTGTATCCTCATTCCTAATGCATCTTCCCGTTTTTGACAGACGGGGATGGACAGTACCAACGTCTATGCTTATATATCAATAATCGCCCTCCTATTTTGCCTCCCTCCGGCCATACTGGTAAGCTAGAATCCCTTCTTCTGAGATACTTGTTACATTCTTTGCTTTGAGCTTTTGAAATAGAAACGTTCCACTGCACTCCAGATCGAGGGACCACAGTTAATGCAATACGGGTTCAGAGATGCAATTGCCAAAGTTGGCCTGCAGAAATTCCTATCTGATCTTTTCTGGATTGGCATGTTTTACCATTTATATAACCAGGTATTTTCAACACTGGTTTCTCCATGTCTTTAGGAACATATGTTGGTTTCATTGATATCTTCTAGCTAACCAAATCCCGAGCCATCATTACAGGTAGCCACAAACACTTTGGAACGAGTTGCTCCCCTCACACATGCTGTTGGAAATGTGCTGAAACGAATATTCGTGATCGGATTCTCCATTATTGTATTTGGTAAGCAAGAATCTAATTCTGCTCCCATTTGCAGCTTTTTCCAGGGTTTGCAATGGCCGGGTTTTTCACATAAATGAGTTCAAATTTCTTGCAGGGAATAAGATCTCCACCCAAACTGGGATAGGTACAGCAATTGCAATTGCAGGTGTTGCAATGTACTCCCTCATAAAAGCAAACATTGAAGAAAAGAAACGGGTAAAATTACTCTCTACCCTCAACAGATGAATTCTTAATTTCCTCGAAGACATTGGTACTAGGCATATTTAGCTTGATAAGATAGCTGAATGTGCTTTCCTTTCTACAAAAATTAGACAGACTATTACCTCTAAAATTACATGTTATATTACAGAAAGCAGCATCTTCGGCTCCAGCATCATAAAGATGAACCTGAGACTAGATGATTGTAGTCTTCTGCGAAGAAATTTCAGGGACTTCACAACCAAGAGGCTCCACAATTGGCATGTAAATTAACGACATTTATGTGATGTCATTCTGTAGAATGACAAGAGTATTTTGACTGGAACGGAATCATTGGAAGTAGCTGTTGCGTATTTTTGCAATGGAATCCGCTCAAATTTATCTTCAATGTCTAGTGAATGTCCTATGTAGCGTATTCCCCTAAATTTACAAGACCTCCATGTTATCAGAGCCGATCCATTCGTTTCAGTCATCATTTTAACTTGGATTCACACTTCACGTACATCACACTTCACGTATTCCCCTAAATTTATGCCTCCTCTTACACGCAGGGGAGGGGGAGGTCATAACTCTAGCCACTGCACTGAACCCAGTTCTATCAAAGGTTCAGATAGATTCATGAATGACTTCATCGTCAAGCCATACAGATGCTACCATTGAAAATGAGATCTCGATAGACTGGGCAAACACTTAACTCTTACAGGAGTCAATAAATTTGGTTCAGGTTTAAGTTTTTTTCAGATTGTTTGATCCTTGGTCGACTAAGCTAATCTCATAACTTATTCTGTCATGCTCATGCCTGGTGCCTTTTACGAGGATGAGTAATTTTTATGTAACACGTTCTTTCATTTATGTATGTTTGAAATGGATACAAATCACGGATAATGGAATTCTGAAATATGTGAAAATTGGGTCAATTCAAGTTTCACCTCCAAATCAGACTAGCCAATTAGAGTGTGGGGTCAAGTACGGGTTTGCTATTCGAATTTCAAATGTCTCGTTAATTTTGCTAGGTCTTTCTCCATGATAGATCTTTGCGAGTCCCCCATACATGACAGTGGTACCACAAGGAGAGAAGGGTTGACAGGAGAGGTGGTACGGTTTTTGCAAGGAGACTCCTCCGGTACAATCGTTTGACACTTGACACACCGTTGTCTTCTATTGCATCCAATATGATTGAACCAGTTATTGCAAGACAAGACTCTCATCCCATCCAGGACGTTATTTTATACTCCAAACCTATTATAGAAAGAGAAGATTACGAGAGAACAGAACATATTGCAGCCCGTTAGGTCTAGTGCGAATTCCACCAGCCTAGGGACTGGAATGACCAAATGCAAGCAGCCTTAAGTTAACCCTATACATACATGATACAACGAGAAGTTAACAAAGCCATTAACCATGCACGCAAAAGCATTGAAATTTTCCTTTTGCATTGGATAACTCATAATTCCAAGTCGTACTCAGTGAACATTATCTGAGCATGCATTAGAGTAGCAAAATTTAAGGAGCTATGAATCGGTTCTAAATTATTCCTAAGCTGTGTTTTCAAATGTCTCAGGCCTACAATAGAAAATCTCACTGCAGACGGTACAAAGGAAATGGAGAACCAAAGCAAATACATGAAAACAAAGTGAAAAAAATGACACGATCCTAGAGGTCATGCATAGAGGCTCAAAATACAAATAAATATAATTTACAAACAAAAAAAGCCACCTGGTTGCTGTCGAGAAGGCATCAGAAATGCAATCTGGTATGTGGCATTAACAATATAATCTATCAGGCGAACTCGGTGCTATACTGCAGATTAAACAACATGTTCCTCCGATTTTCGCTGCCCATTAAGATTTTGAACCTCTGAGCAAGTGCTCCTACTTGGTTATCGCTTTCGTAATCCATCTCCCTAATGCACCGCCTCCTGACCTTCCTCAATGTCTCCCTGGTTGGTTCAAATCCAGCCTCCACCTACCAAGGCACTTTCCAATTAGAAGTTTGTATACTTTCGAGACAAAAGAACCCATGAGGTGCATGCATCAGTGGCACAAAGGCCCCACTTCCAAGTGGATATAGGGATCTAGCAAGTTCGATTCTTGGGTTTCACCAAGCACACTTTGGACCAGATTGTCAGGTAACCCCCTTTGCTCTGGCTAAGGGCCCAGTCACCCAAAAGAAAAAGGCATTGAGAAATAAATTTCAGATAGTGAAAAGAGTTGTCATTACCATGGCATCAATCACCGCCAGAGCAGCCTTGGGATCTCGGTTGACAAGATGAGCATCAACAAGTAAACTATAGGATGTAGCATTTGGTTTTAGTCCCAGACTAGTTACATGTTCAAACACCCTAGTAGCTTCTGGTGTCTGCCAAGAAAGAAAGAAATTCAGCAAAATGAGGAAGTGGTTACAAGTGTCTTCTCCACATTCCAGAAAGGTATCAGGTAAATCAGGAAGCAATTTTTAAATTTTCATCATCTCAGCAGATCAAAGAGGTCTCTCGGCTATAGAAAGGTCAAAGAAATAGTTCAACCAAAGGGGGAAAAATAGAAGGAAAAAACAAGAGAAATAACCAACCTTTTTCAGCTTCCCAAATGCATACATTAGAGCGTTGTACGAATGAATATTGGGGGTTAAACCGAAGGAAGAACCAATGGCCTCAAATGTTTGGTAAGCACGGTCAAGGTCCCAAATATTTGCGCAGCCCAAAATTACACAATTCAGTGCAGCCACAGATTTGTAAGGAGGGTCAGCACGACTCAGGTTCTCCAGTTGAAAGTATACCTGAGGAACAGTGAACAATTATATCAGCATCAAGCTGCTTGTGCCCTTGTCCATGGCTAAAAACAAACCATACGTCAAGAGCTGCATAAATGTAAATCATAGAGGGATTGATGATCAAACAACAAAAAATCAAGTGTTTGCAAGCAGGATACACTTAAATTCAGAATAAAGCTATATGCCATATTTCTTGACCACTTTTAGGTTGAACTAATTTATCTATTTGGGGGAAGAGGAGTTAAAGAAGGAATCAGAGACTGAAAAATAGCCATCAGCATTAAGCTGAAGGTTTTGGTTTACAATACATCTAAAAGGGAAATTGGCCATCCAGACAATCATCAAATCATACCATAGCATCTAGGGCTAGCAAAAGCTAGCATAAAATAAGTCAGGGACTTGGGTTTTCAAAAGTTGACACAACATAAGACGTTAACATGAAGCAAATAAGAGTTATGCAACCTTCATTTGAGGTTTTCCAACCACTCAATTGGAACAGGTCCAAAACTAACAGTGTTCCACATACAGCTGTAAGCCAAATATGAAAATCCATCAATCATCAGTAATATCATAGTTGTCATGTATTTAACTGTTTTTTTAGCATAATTGCAATTTAATTTTTATCCAAAGACAACGTACAACAAACACGCACTTCGAACTAGTTTTATATTTTAAAATTTAAACCCTCACATTCAAAGAATAAACAGGTTAAAGAGTTCAACTTATGAAACACAATTACTAGGAACACTCAAAATGCCTTGTAACTCATGCTTTCCCATTCTGAATGATCCACATATCAAGCAACCTCAAAGCCTAAGTTAGACTAAACAAGCATAGTTGAATATAGATCACATTCCAATTTCCACAGGCATACAGCAAATCTAGATCCTGGTGACTGTCAACTCACATGTCAGGTCAACAGTTGAGGGTTGTGATTCACCAAGTTTTTGCTAACCGACTTACTTTAAACAAACATAACGACCTCATCTCAAAATAAGCAGAGAATGAAAACGTATCAAACTCAAAACTGTGTTAGTAAGGGTACAATCTTAACTGAATTTGAGGTCTCCAAATCCTTTGGGCTCAGATACATACAAATGAATGCAGCATTCCAGAACTCTTTTAAGTAACAAATTTAACACCACTGATTATGCTAACTAGAATATCACATCTGCCATACAAATGCCAAAAGATAACAAATATGTAGCAACATAAAATTAGCAAAAAATTAACTCTATCAAAGGATAGAAGGGTGCAGATCAGAGACATACCGAATCTAATGTTTCAAAACCCTTTTTGGAACATGCCACAACAAGAGGATATAAAGAAGTAAATGGTGAGAACAGGGTCTCCTCCTCTACAGTAGCAGAATTTGGATGCACTCTTTCAAGTTCACTTAAAGTACTAAAAGCACCCTGCAAGTTTCCCAATGAAGCAAGGGCACATATCTTGGCCAAATAGGTTTCAGGTTGAGGATGCTTCTTATCACGCAATGATCTTTTTAGTACAGCCCATGCTGCATCCAAAAGAGTAGAGTCGTGCGTTCTGCCAGCCATAGAAAGAGCAGAAACAACTAATCTTTCATCAGCAGAACGAACAGCAATTCTTGCTTTTTCACCGGCTGCAATCCATTTCGCGATGAACTCCAATGATAAAAAGGCCAGTCTGCTGTGATCAGCTCGAATAGCAACTTGTGCAAGGTTGGTGCACAAATTCCAGTTGGGGCACAGATTTTTGTTTTTATCCATAGCCTGATGACACCCGAACCAAACAAAGTCAATACAGTAATGCAAAGCTGCAGTCGACTCAACAAGGACCAATCAAAAATGTACCTTGCACTTCTCAATAACCAGCACCAAACTATCCAATCTCTGCCTACTGATACAAATTCGCATACATTCAGCAAAGACCCCTGTTGATAGCATATAACCAGATTTCAGGGTGAGATCTATGTATTTCAACGCAGCATCAATCTGGCCTTGCCGAAGTAGCATGCTAATGACCAAATTATATGACTCATCATCAGGCTGTGATTCCTTTCCGATGATCAGCATCCTATTCACAATAAGTAAAAGGTTACCTCATCAAACAGCTAATTAATTAACAACTGAAAAGATCAAATTTATCATATAGAAACATATAGACAAGGTCAGTACATCATACAACAGAAAAAACTGGCAGTTGTACCCACATATATACATCAAGAGACAGCCATACAGGTGAGGATATACCAACATCAGTGCAACATATTTTACAACATACTCGATTGTGCAACAATATATTTCGACAAAGGTTAAAGCTCCATTTTTCTCCCTCTCCTTAAAAAGCATGTCCAAACTAGGAAGCATAACATCATGGCATGAGTTCCTTCCTTTCCCAGAGGGGATCATTTCTCTACATTCGATATATCAATCTTGGAAGCATGCCAATGCATGTAGTTCTCGTTCCAAATGCTCGATAGGAGATCAAATAACCACCACGTTTCACTTAACTAATATCCTTTTTTCCCTTTTACCCCGGGGAAAAAACAGAAAAGCAACAGCAAACACGAAAAACGAATGAGTAGACACTCGCGCGTCCGCGCACACACACAGACAGAGATAGAGAGCGAGAGAGTACCGTTCGATGAGCTTCTGGGCAGCCTCAATCTCCACAGCTCGATGCATTGCCTTGAGCACCAGATTGAATGAGGCCGTATTCGGTTCAATTTCATAGTCATCCATTTTGCTCACCAAATCCAGAAGCTCCGCCGCCGATGCTCCTTTCATCAAATAAGCCCTCAAGTAGTGATTATACATCAACACATCAGGCCTATTTGGCTTCCCATTCTTATTCAACGACCTTATCCACACCTCGAATAGCTCAATCATGTCCTCCCATCGCTGCTGTGTCATCCAATCCGCAAACAGATTCTTCACCGAGTTGATATCGCGGCTCTGCGCCAGCGATTGGATCTGATAAGAAGGTTGGTTGATGAACCCAACCGGAATCAGAGATTGAGCGCCGGTGTTCGGAATAGGGTTCCGCCAATTCTCATGGTATAAAGGGCTGCCGGAGGCAGGATTCGGCGGCAGAGGCGTAGGCGACGGTGGTGGCTCGGCGAGCTGAGGCTCCTGGTTGAGGAAAGAGAAAGTTGAGACTGACTTGAAGATGGAGGAGGGTTTGGTAGGGTTTAGGGATTTGATCAGGGTTCGAGATTTCGTCAACATCGCCATTCTCGATTGCATCTGTCAGAGAGTGGAGTGCAGGAAGAGACAATGTGAGAGAGAGATTTGGAGGAGGAGAGAGACTAGGGTTTTACAGAAAGACATATTGAGGGCAGCATTTTTCTCGCGCAGTCGAGCACTCCAGCGAGCTCCGCTCGGGACGATAATGTTTAAAGGGAGGCATTATGGTCAATTCAAGGTATATTAGTTTTTCTTTTCTTTTTCAATCGAAAAAAAGGTTTTCTTTTCTTTTTTCTTTTGAGGGGCCAAAAATTGGTGTAACGTGTTATATTTTATTTTTTCCGCCCCAACCCCAGCAAAATGTTACTTTTTTTAAGTCCCCAACAAAATATTACTAAATACTAACTATATTAGTATGAATTTTTCTAACCAATATAAGCTAGTGACACTTACATTATCTACGTATAAAATATTAATAATTTCTATTCATTTTGTTCATTTCTATTCGTTTATGTTTATTTACTTCTTTTTTATTACTTGTTTACGTCCATTTCATTCGTTTTTGCTTCTTTTCTATTTGTATTTATTCTTTATGTAACTTCAAATAGACCTTAAATGAAAGTAAAAAGTTGAAAAAAGCACCCATAGCGAACCCCTGTCATGATATGAAGAATCACACACACAAAACCATGTTCTTTGTTCTGCCAAAAAAAAAAAAAAAAACTATTTTAAAAATCAAATTATAGTCGGGCCTCCAGTAATCTCTATTCTTACGGGAATGGGTTAATATGCCCAATTAGTCACAGCACTACTTTCAATCTGAGAATAAGGCCTTCTGTGTACTCTGCCATCTCTTGGATGGGCTTACACTCTTCAGGCTTATAAATTAAAAGTTCGTTAGTTCTCCTCATGGGACTCATTTCCTGAGCCCCTTTATATTTACAGGATTCTTATACCAATTTGGGTTGCCTTTGGGCTTTAGTATGGTATTTCAAGCACCTCCTGTTTGATATATTTCAAGTTTGAATTTAGAAGGAGACATTATTACGTTGCAATATACTTCCTTAATTTGAATTTATTTATTATTTGAAGTTATTAAGCCATGTTTAATTAAGCAAAACTGAAATGGAATTTGAATTTTTGGTTTCAAGTTCCTTTTTCATGTGTTTGGTTGAAGTATTTTGAAGGTGGAACTTGAAATTTACTGATTTTAAATTCCTCTCAAAAAGAGCGAATTTGAATCCCCAAATAAGAGGGGAATCAATTCTATCTCCCAGAGATCATTTTATGCTTATTAAAAAAAAGAAAAATTAGCCTAATATTGAAAAATTTGCTATATTATTATTATGATTATTATTGTTGTTGTTGTTGTTGTTGTTATTATTATTATTATTATTTTAGTTATTAGGTTGGTGTATTGTTATTATTATTATTATTATTATTATTATTATTATTATTATTATTATTATTATTATTATTAGATTGGTGTATTGTTATTATTATTATTATTATTATTATTATTATTATTATTATTATTTATTTATTTATTTATTTATATATATAAAAAAATTTCATATTCTTTGATAGAATATTATACTTTAAAAATAGTTCATTTAAAAAATTAAATAAATATAAGACTCAATTATCATCAAATATGATAATGAGCTTCAACTTTTATTAAATTAAATAATAACAATTTACAACGACATAAAATAATTTAAAAAATAAAATAATTTTAATTTTATTTTATGATTAACAACCAAATAACAAGAAATGGAACTTGATTTTGTTCTTGTTCTCTACCAAACACTTGAAGAAAATATTCAAGTATCATTTCGTGATTTCATTTCATTCCACTTTTACACACCAAATAGGGCATAAAAAAATATTAATATAAAATTAAATTAAAGATAAATTAGTGATTAAAAATTAAAATATCCCTACTATTTTATTATGATGAGAAAAGTAAAGAGAAGAAAAATAATTAATAATAATAAAATTAATAAACTAATTATTAGATAACACTGAAATTATAAAACGATAAATATTATACCACAAGAGTCAAAATGCGTGTACCAAAATCCAAAGAAAAAATAATTGAAATTTATTCTTTAATATTCTGAGACTACAAAAAGGGGAAGATAATCTGTAGCCAATGAGGAAATCACTATCGAATTAAAAGCCACCAATTCCATGTTCATGTCATAAGAGACCATCTAGGAGTTGGGCTTTGGCAACCGAGTTGCAGAAAAATAAATATTTATATTATTATTCCATCCTCACTCTTTTTAGGTTTTGGTATGACCAAATTATTCAACCATAATGCCCAACCACTTAGATTCAAAAGTCCAAATCAAATGGTAGCTTCCTAAAGGGCATGAAAATACTAGCTTTTCATTAACAAAATTTTATTGTTGATGTTTACATTCCGATAGCTGCTATGCCAAATTTATCGTTAAAAAAATCTACGATACATGTTGGTAATTTTTTAAAATTTAAATTGTTGAATCATTTATTAAAATCAAACTATATTTTATATTGAATATGGTTGGTCTACAAATTGATACGTTGATTCTATTACGAAGGAGTCTCAAAAAATATTTTCGTAAAATTATATTTTTCTAATTATTATTGCATTACCTTTTGTTTCTTCATAGCTTAAGAGGACAGCTCTTTCCTTATGGACAACCCTTGTAATCCATGGCCATTCTTGACAGAGGGCTGCCTACCTGGACCAATAAGAGACTAGAAATGATGGCTCGGTAGTAGTGCCCTTGAGAGGGGCACCACTAGCAACATTGCAAAGTGCAAACCCAACCTTAACCATGGTGGGAGGAGTGTGACCATGGGTTGGGGTTAAATCCCATTCTCCCACATCAACATGAGTTTATGACCGTTTGAAACACCCACTGATACACAGACAGACACAACACAACACAACACTGTACAGTATCAGCTGACGAGAAATACAAAAAGCAAAGCAAGCTTTCACCCCTTTTTAATGCTCTATTTCCCATAGTCCCATTTTCACTCTGCCCAAATCTCCCTCCAAAACCCTAAAAAAACTCTATATATTTTAATATTAAAGGCACAGAAATTAAATTTAAATTTTAAAACTAGCTCTAAAGGACTAAAACTAGCAACCCCATTTGCATTCCATTCCATTCCATATATAATGGGCCAAAAATGGCACAATTTGCCTTGCCTTCTCTGTCTCCTAGTCCCACCTCCACCCACCATTTCTCTCATATTGATATTATTCTCCTCCCCTCCTCTCTCTCTCTCTCTCTCTCTCTCTCTCTCTCTCTCTCTCTGCATTTCTGCCTCCGGGTGTCGCTTCTTTACTTTTATACCCAGTTCAATTTGAAAGAAAAAGGAAGCTTCTTTTTCTAGCTTGAGCTCAAACTCTGGTCTCCAATCAATGGGTGTATTAGTCTTCTTAGCTCTTTTCTTGAGCTTCATTGGCTCCTCAAGTAAGCAACTTTACCAAATCTTTCCTTCTTGTCCCCCATCCCATCTTTGAACTTGTGATCAAACCCTTTTCATATTCACGAAACATCTCTCTAACAAGTTTATCCTTAACCCTTTAGCAAAATTTTGAGCTAGTGGGGTCTCTTGGTATCCTGTGAAGATAAAGATTTTTAATCTTTCTCCTAATTTCTTGCATAAATCAAGAAAATAACTACATGGGCAGATCTTATTTTCTCTCAAACATTCAGAATTGATCTCGGTGACTTTTTTCTTTTGTTGTGGGCAGGTGCTGCCACATACTGTGTGTGCTTAGAAACAGCTCCACAAACATCCTTGCAGAAGGCAATAGATTATGCATGTGGAAATGGGGCAGATTGCCGCCCAATCCTTCAAAATGGGGTTTGTTATCAGCCTAACACTGTGAAAGCTCACTGTGACTATGCTGTTAATAGCTACTTCCAGAACAAGAATCAAGCTCCTGAAAGCTGTGTTTTCAGTAGCGCTGCCACTATCTCGAACTCTCCCCAAGTAGTAAGTACTAATTTTTACCCTCTTTTTCTCTAGTTGGATATGATTTCCTTGTCAGGGTTTGGGGGTTAGATTGCATACTGGGTGTTAGTTTTTAGAAGAATATTTATGAGAAGTTGAGACTTGAGAGCACTTGTTTAATCTGAAACTCCTTTCTTTTTGTAAATTTTCAGCTGTTGCTGCTGGCTGCACCTATCCTACAAGTCCTGGGTATATCTCTTTCCTTTTGACACTGTTTCTTGATTTTTAGTTGCTTATTTTAGACATTTCTCTGGCCTGGATTCATGGGGATTTAGATTTATATTGATTCAGAAAATGGGTTTTTCTGTTCTTTACATTCTTTTTACGTGTGCTTGTTTATGGAGAAAAGTGGTCTCATAAGTATGTATTTCTGTCCTTACCTATGTTATTCAACCCTGAAATACTGGATACTTGAATTCTGCAGAATCTGCATGTTAGAAAACCCTAGATTAGTTCCACTTTAACTTGAATATGAATTGTAACTTGCTAATATTTAGGGTATTGTATTGTTTCTGTCTTCCCTTGTAGGTCTCCGAGTGGGACTCTTGGAGACTCCTGCATCTTGTATATTGTAGAATGTACAGAGAGGAGTGAGAAATGTGATGTAACAAGAGATAAACCTAAAAGGGGTTTCATTTTTAATCCCATTATAGGTACTTTATATTTTTTATTTGCTAAATTTTGGGAATCACAACTTGTACAGACTTATGGGGCTAATTAACCTTAGGGTTGAGTTAAATAATGTTGTTTTTTCTTAGTTGCTCTTTATCATGTTTCCAACAACAATGATAAAATACTTTAAATCTTAATGCTAGATTTGGTCTAAGGTCTCTTACATTACATTACCCTGCCTACCAAATCTTTGGTGGTTGATTACTTATTAAAAGTGGAAAAGCCAACTTCCTGGCTTGTAATCTTGACAATGCTTGGAGTTACCAATTAACACTATTGCTAAAATATTTAAGATTGTTGTTAAAGTTTTTAGGGGTCGGTACTAAAGACTTGAGTTCGTATAATGCCTTTAATAGCGGGTCTAGCTTTGTTTCTCTATTAGGCTTTAAGCTTAAACCGAACCCCCCAAAAAAAAAAAAAAAACTAGTTAACGATGATAGATCCACCTCTATGATTTTTTTACCATGTTTTTTCTATCATTTTTTTAATTTTATATTTCTTTATGTCATTTCATTCATTTCTACTCCCTAGCAGCCTGGTGAGTTGTCATGATTATGATGTCCCATTGCTTAGTGCTCCTTTGAATATTAACAGCCAGGTCTGGCATCTGTTTGGTTCAGTACTCTAGTGTCCTCTTCCTTAGTTTGTATGGTTTGGTGTCATGTGTATCCAGCTCCTCACTGTCCCTCATCTTTGCTAATAACATACTCTTCATCAATTTCTTGCACCAAAAGGGGCTGGCTTTATTAGGTGGGCATGTTTGTGAAATGTGAGAAAGAATGTGGATCTACTTTTGCCATGCACTTGGGAAAATTTTGGTGTGGTTGATAATTTTGGTAACCATTACTTATGATTGAGTAATGTCACTTGCATAAATGTCCACAGCTGTTAAGTGTGATTGTGACTAGGGTTGTTAACCATCTCTTTCACTTCGCATCGTATCTGCAAGTGTATGATCCTATCTGTAAGACCTTCTACTGAAACGTGATGCAATCTAGCTCGATTAATTGTCAATTTATTTGTTTCATCGGACTCTGATCTTGACATTTGAATATATTTTGAGAACTTGGATGATTCCTTCATGTCATCTTGTGTTGCTTTCTACTAATTTCAGAAAGGAAGCATTGCCACTCCACGACACTTGTGATGCTTCGATGTTGACATTTGAACTGAAAATTGTTATCATTATATCAAGTTAAATAGTGTTTTGACATTTGTTGAGGTTTTTTTGGCAATGATGTTTTCAATATGCAGCCAAGCCACATCCATCGGCACAAGCACAAGCACCGGTGGCACAACTATAGGCACACCTGGCTCAACTACCTCTGGCATATTTAGCCCAACCGGGTTGGGCCCCGCCGGCATGGACACCACAAATCCAAATGGCGGTGCTTCCGTCCTCCAACAGTACCGGGGCAACTTCTTTTTCTAGTGCAAGCCGTCCTCATCTTGGGCTTGTTGGTCTTGTGGGGTTAGTAGTAGGGTGGACCCGAGTTTTGGTTGGTGGGGGATGACATAAATGGATGAGATTTTGCTTTGAGAGGGATGGGAAAGGCAATGGTGGCATGGATTGATCATCCAAAATAGACAACTCCACTTGGGTTTTCCTTCTTTTTCCCCCTTCCCCTTTTCTTTTGTTGTTTTTAAGGGTTTGTCTTGGCTTCTCTAGTGTTGTGAAAGGTTGGGCATTTGATTCCATGTGAGTGGTGACAAAGGGGTGTTGATATTCCATGGGGTGAACTAACATCCTCTCCTTTTCCCTAGGCTAGATGCTCTTCTCCTTTTCCACTTCAATATTTCCTTTCTTGTGTACATCTAAGCTTTAGCTAGCCTAGACATTACTAGATGTTGTAGTACTACTATTTGTTTCAAGAATATTCTAATGAGAAAATATATTTGTTATTAGTTTAATGCTTGCTTTGAATTCTATTATGCTAAGTTTCTATGAATATATATATATATAGAGAGAGAGAAAGAATCGGGGTATAGAAACTCCAAGAATCTTAGAAAAACTAATCTTGACTTGATTTTAACTTCTTTTTCTTTAGAGATATATGGCATTAATATAGAGTTTGAAACTTATTGTGGCTTACGCAATAGTCTCTTGTAAAGTTTATTCATTTTAGCAAAATAAAACATTTGTATAAAATCGTCTATGGTGGTTGCATAACAACTAAGGGCTTGGATTGGTTGCTTTATGAATTTGATTTGACTTAAATTGGCCTCATATTTAATTTAAATAGAAATATTAATATTTTAAATCCTAAAAAATTACTCTTAATTTTTATCGATTTTAAAATTAAGTTTAATAAATAAATTTATTTTGACCTGATTCGAGATTGATTAAACACCAAATTAAGATTTGATTTAAACCCAAACTTGTACTTTTAAGTGGGAAATTTTTTCACAAGTGAAATTTGCATTATCTAATCTAATATGTTTAAGGGCAGTTAATTAATTAATTAATTAGGGTTTGAAGTTGGTAGGTGAAGTGAAAGGTGGGTTCAAATATTGAATTGAAAGTGGCACGTGAGAATTACTGAGCCATTGTATTTGTATCAGAGGTTTGGACGGGTCCCTTTCCCTTTTTTTAATTTTAAAATGGTGGGGATATTTTTGTAAATATTCCCACCAACAATAATTTCACACGTGGGCAGATGACCCACCATCGTTCATCACTGTGTAGTGTGTATCTATGGATGGCTGTGAGCCCAAAGGCGGTTCTCATTGGTCTACCGACCCATTATCATAGCTTCGATTACTTTCTGGTTTTCTTTTTAGCATTCATACTTTATTCAAGTTCAATTCAGATAAGTCATAAAGATAATATAACAACATCGAGATCCCGACTTAATAATCAAGATCGAGGTTTTCAGTATATTAAATCTTATGTTCGATTCTCTTTTACCCTATTAGTATTATACTTATCCTCTCGTCACTTCGTGCACTAAAAAATGAACGCAATATAATAAAATTAGAGGAGAGAAAATTAAATTTAAAACCTAACATATTTATCATCTCGGACTTAATTACAACACTAAGACTATGTCTATAGATTGAGTTTTTTAAGTATATACTAATGAGGGATAGAGGATTAACTATTTGAAAGAACAGGGAAATTTAGAAAACAACTTCTATATTTTGACATTGCAGTTTGTATTTTTGATGACAGAATTTTTAGTGGAAGTAGTTGTTAAGTATTATAGAACGTCCATGTGCAATTTAAAGTAAAAACCCTCTTAACAAGTATGCTTCGAAGATTCGAACTTATGTTCTCCCGTTCGTTGGGATGACATAAAACACTAGAATTGAACAAATTTCTTAACATAAACGAAATTATTCAGTAATGCTTTTTTTTTAGCGCTGATATTAAGTAATTAGCGCAGATATTTTATTAATTAAATTTATGAGGTGGATATTCAGTAAGCACGTCCTTAGCAAAGTATAACCCAAATAATTAGCAATTGTTATACCTATTTCATTGTCTATCCATATAATAATATGGCCTCCCCCCAAAAAAAAAAAAATCAATTTAGAAAACGAAAATCAAAAGCAAAAGTTCCTATACAAATGGAATTTTTACAAGAAAAAAAAAGTGAAATAATGCATGAAATTTGCAAAATGAGTTCTTACTTGGGGTAACCATTTCCATGGTGGTGGGGTTCAAATTTGACGCAAAAGGATTCAGAAATTGGCATATTGCAACCTTTACAATCAGTCCAAATACAAGCCAATTAAATTAATTCAAACCCGTATAATTTTACAGATTACTCCACAATTAATTAATGCAGTTTGCTAAATAATGTGAGGTCCATGTTTAATTTGTCAGCATTCAAGTAATAACAATAAAATAAATAAATAAAGCATCCAGTTGCCAAGTTAGAACAAGAAATTCCATTAAGGTTGTAAAAAATTATAGGGGTTCAAATTTTGTTTTCCAGTATGGTGGCTATGGTTACGTGTTAGTCATCCTCTGTGGAACTTGGTTAAGGTTTAGGTCATGGTCCAGCTTGGTTAGCTCGATTTAGGTAAACGCACAAACCTGGTCCGACATGACTCAATGGGCTAGTTCGGTTTCACCTGCTATATAGTTCAATTCCAAACAATTATACCACAGACCCTAGTTGCAGATCCGATCCACATGGCACCTTTTTGGGGAGAAAATACATGTTTTGGAGACTATTCCAGTTGAACTTGAAAGTTGAAACTAAACATCGATAGCTCGTTATTCCACAACAAAGGATTAGATAATAAGATCTTACACAGTAAAGAACAAGTTGTGATACAATCTCATACCTTAATTCAAATCTTGTTCTTGCACATGCCTTTCCAAATTTGGGGCTTGGTGATCTTCCTCTTCCCGTCTGTTCTTGCTCATCTTCCCGAGCTATTGTTTTTGAATATGATATATTAATAGTAAGATGTTGTGCTACTCAAACTCGACTATAATTATCCGGCATCGGTACATGTCTGGGTGTCAAACCACCCACTTTCCAAAAAAATTTGTGTTGTTTCTGTCTATGACTAAAGAGTTGGATGTCAGTCCCACTTTGATGGGTCGAGCATCAAACACAGGTACTTGAGATAAAATGAAGGAATAGACAGACAAAGGTGAACAATGCAGAACACAAAGGGTCATATAAAGCCTCCATGTGCTCACCACAAGGACATGTAAGAATCGATTATCACATTCACCTCAACTGCTCCAACAAACAGTAGTTCTTTCTAATAGCAACAACTAGGAACCCCAAATTAATTGTGGCAAGACAAACAGAGAGCAACACCATGAATAAGAACTAAATTTTCCGGGAGGAGAGGACCCATGCCTGATGATATGTTGTATCAGAAGCATAATCAAATCGGAGAGAGTTGACCGCAAGTCTCTCGGGCAAATTCTATGATGAGATCAGCAGCTGATCTCGGCCTTTCTACATGAGGGAGATGACCACACTCGGGAAGTGGGCGTAGAGTTGCATCTTGCAGCTCCCCATGCAATCTCTGTTAGTTGATCACATATCAAGTATTTGTCACAGTCAGTCACCCTGTTTTTCACAAAGCTCAGAAACTCAATCTAGCAAAAGAGAAGCTAGACAAGAATAGAGTGCTTTCTAACCAAGATCAGCTGAGATTCATTTAATGACTTCACAGAGAGCAGCAGTTGTTATACTGATACATCAGTGAATCGCCTAAACTTTGCCACAGTGAGTCTACCAATATGTTTTTACATGCTTTACTTCTCAGTCTCTTTCCCATCTCGTTGAACTTTGATACAAAATTTCAAAAGCAAGAACCACAAGTAAAGCAGGGGTAGGAAAGATAAAGGCCCAATTCATATCTTAGTAGCAGATCAAAATTCAAGAGGGTTGGTCCGTGTTCTGTTCCAGACAAGATTTTGAAGAGCAAAACAGATTTACAAACTATAAAAAACATACCAATCATGGAGCACCATCGACTATAACCAAGTTATACTTCTGGAAAATAGATCAAGGCATGAAGCTTACCAATGCAAGCTTGTAACTGATGATCTGGTCATCCTCACCCCATATTATTAGTGACCGTTGCTTCACCTGTTAAAACACATTTAAGTCATCCTCAGATTGAGGGTATAATCATACCAAAAAGAATTATGTTCAACAGTTGCAAATAGACTACCAAATGATTTTCCAAAATGATTTACTGAATGGGAATAGTTCCCCTCATCACGAAGCCACAGATAATAAAAACCTCCATTCCTATTCAAATGATAATTCACCTTCAGACTGCCATTAGGCAATATAACCCCCTCTCTCCCCCAAAAAAAAGCCACAAATAGGCTGTGAAAAACACTGCTCAAAATTTTCAACAATCGGTTAAAACAGTGGAATAGAAAATGAAGGTTACACACTAAATCCTAACACCTTCCACATACCTGTTTAATCAGCGGAATAACATTATAACCTCCATTCATCATAAAATTAACAGTTGCATCCTCCCACCAAGGGTTTAGACAATGTAATCTGCCAATCTGTTGGAACACATGAGATACAACAAAATCAACCCCAACATATCAGTACAACTCAAAATTTTAAACCTAAACTGGAAAAGGCAAAATGATTACCTTCATCCAGTCCACACCAGCATCAAAGGATAAGTTTTTGAAGGCCAAATTGATCGCATAATATCTTAGAGGCACACTCTTCAGCAAAGCAACCTAACAGAGCACCACAAGAATCGTATGCATTACTAGTCTTTAGTAAGTGCACACTCAGTTATGGCTGTATATCAGCGGATTAGGTTCAACATTAATATTTGCAAATGAAATGATATCAAATACTAAAAGGCTACACAGGATTGGATGTCAACCTGATCCCTTTCTCGATAGAAGCATGGTTTGTTTCTTTAAAAGGTGCCTATCTTCACCTCCTAGTCCCGTACCACAAACTCCTATCATTCAGCATCCTCAACACCTACCTACTATTACCACTTAATCTCTGACAGCCCCTACAATAACTCATAAGCCAGAACTCGATCAATCCTATGCCACCAGATGATTTCATCCATCCTTACCTCCAACTTGTCATACTCACTTCCAGCATATGAGAGAAGAATCAGAGAGAAGCATGATCCTGGTACCGTCAATGGAAAAGATGGTGACGATGGTAGCCTCTGAGTCAAAGGGCACTAATCAACTTCCCTCGATCATCATTTTCAATTTTTCTTTGACAATGCTTACATTAATCGCAACATTGCCATGCAAAAATGGATCCTTCCTCACAGACCTCCCCCACCCCCCACCGAAACCCCCAACAAAAAAAAAGAACTAAAAACACAACCCTTTCCCTTTGACCAGCTTGAAGTGAATTTCAGTGAAGCTACTAAATTGACATCGCCATGGCCAAATCTAGCTTTGGAGGGACAGATTGACACATCAGCTTGATGAACATGATTGCAACTTGCTGGCTGCAAAGGTTTTTGCCGCTCCATCAGAATTCTACATCAGTTTAAGATAAGAGAAAGACAAAGTATGATGGCGCAAGAGCAAGAGAAAAGGGAGTCAGAGAATGTTGACACTTGACACAAAGAAGAGAGACATAGAGGAAGAAAGGTTTGGGCTATCAGCGCAGAGGTTCTGATTTTGGACTCGTAGTCTCGTAGGCAATAGATGACATTGATGTTAGTGGCAGTTTTGGTGAAGCAGCAGTGAGAGTAGCCATTCTGCAAAGTAGTGGGCCTTGAAACACCAGATGAAGGGTAACTAAAGGGAGGAATGTTAATGTCAAACAAAGGATTAGTTTATCCTTGCTTCTCAATCAGTCTTAAAAAAGGGAATAGGTAACTCTCCATACCCAGACTCAAAAATAAGTGAACCCAATGATCAGTTTGTTTCTTTTTGGCCAACACATATCCAAAAAGGCAAAGAAGTAATATCACTAAGAAAATGTGAATATAACTAGATAAACATCCCCAAATGGAATTATTAGAGACATCTATGAATGTCATGCAACATATTCTACCAAGGCCATACTCACACCAGCATAAGCAAATAGTCGGGGCAGCTTGGACATTTCTCCTGTGCCTCCTGCATACACACTAGCATCAATCAGGACCAACTTGCTCACCTGAAATATGAAAAAGAAATATTATAATGCATCTTTATCATTCAAAATGCCGCAAAGTTTCTACAAACCGTGTTGTCTCTCCAAGATCTAAAGGTATGATATTAATGCCAGTTATTGATCCTACTTACTGCTTCTGGATAGTAAGCAGCAAAATCAATTGCAACAGCAGCTCCAAGACTAGGTCCAACGAGTATCATTGGCTTTTTGATGTAAGATTTCCACAACTGTCACAGCCAAGACCAAATAAAGAGGTCAAGATGGAATGCTTTTTGTATTAATTCATCAGCCATTGTCTTTCAAATAAGGATGCCGTGACTGAAAACCAATTATTCCATGAATGAGTCTCAATTTGGATTAAGTGAACAAATAATTATTGCGGTGCTCCAATAATTGGTATTAATAACTTAAGGTAAACACAAGCTTCAACAAATTTCTGATATTTTACTCCATAAACTGCATCAATTGACCAGTAAAAGATTCAAATTGGAAGCCTAAGGTACTAATAGAACCAAGCTTTCAGCATTTTCTTCTAATCACAGAACAGTTGACCAAGGAGAATAACTTTGAGACAACATATGGTTCAAAACTTCTGGTACCTGATATAGATGATTGCGTTTGGATGCTACATCACAGGGGGCGGCTTTCTAATATGCAAATGAAGCCAAACCAAATTAGAAAAAGGAAAGAAAGCATCGATTAGAAGAAGCGAGAAAGGAAAGAGTGATTACGATCATAACATGCAAGATTCAAGAATTACAGTTCCAACAGTAGATCAAATGGACAACTAACATACCTAAATCAGAGAAACCCCACCCAAGAATGTCAATGGCCCAGGTGTCAAGACCAGCTTCCTCAAGCAAAGGGTATGCGTATCTCCATTCTAAAACAGAACTGAAGAATAACTGCAATGAACTAAGAAGGAACTATGCAAAGATGCTTCTGAAGCAGCACCATATCTGCAGAGAAATTCTGACCTATCAAATCCATGCAAAAGAACAACTGGATCAGTCCTTCCTTGCTTCATTGGCTTCACACAACTACTCATGATCGGCGCGTCTGAGAAAGGAACCTGCAATAACATTGAAGAGGAACATTAGTTAGTAATTCTGTATTTGTCTAATGCAAAATAACACCACAAACTGGTATGCCGGAGCTGTTGATAACTCCAAGCATTAAACCAAGTTATTAGACACAAGGATACAGCTGTGAAACTGCCAGAGAAGTCATAGCAAATGTTGACATTCCTTTACACACAACTCCTGAAATACTACATTAAGCACTTCTAGTCTAACATAATAAGCATTTAATCCATTCCAAAGGTCATCTGTCCTATACCGATGTTATTGCCTTGTTTTCCAAACTTCCCTACCTTGTGGGTAATTTAGACTCCTTTAAATGAATTCACAAGCTGCCATATTCTATTCGACATACTTGACCAACTATGAATATTACCCTCTGTGTGTATGCGTACATGCAATTACGTGTGTTTTCTCTTGGTGACTACAACGAAAACATTCTCAAAGCATCATCTACTGCTAATCTTACCATATCATTTCGAGGAAAACAAAAAAGAATTTAAAGTTCCAAAAGAAGCCTATCAAATATACAATCAACATGCTCCCAAGATTCGACAAGGTTGAAGATGAACACATTGTGGTCATCATTGACACTTAAAAATATAAGCAGAAGTGAACTGTCTCATAGAATGTGGATAGGAATGAATGAGTGATTCCAACTTCTGAGACAAAGCATATGGAAACCCAAGCCCACTAGAAATGCAAATGCTACTAATTTAGAAGTCAAATTTTGGTCCGAAAACATACCAAGGAAATAATTAGATTGTTTTCAAATCTCCACATAACTAAACTACTTCTGCTAACTTGCACCAGTGCAAACTTTTCCTATGAATTTGGCCATTCAAACTCTTCTACGCTTGATTAAGTGCTAAACATACGGATGAGGAATGCCCATTGTTTCCTCGAATTTGTCACATTAGAATGCCGAAAAAGCTCAGTCTTTTTCTCTTCAATTATCCAATACGAAATCAAGAACATTCCCAGCAGAAACAAAAAGGAAAATTACAATACAATGTTGCAGAACGGCAGGAATGTCCAAAAACCCAGTAACAAGCAACTAAATTTACGTCAATTGTGAGGACAACGATGAAATTTGTTCAACTAGAACAAATAATTAACCTGAACCGGCACTCTCTCAATTCTCTGAGCCAAGTTCCGGGCAAAGGCGTCTTTGATATTCTCGACGTCTTTAGGAAGAAATGAGGGGAACCCATTTGCGCAAACACGAAAAGTCCTCTTGGGTCTGAATTTTTCCGGCGAAATGAAGCGCAGGTGCGAGCAAACAGTAGTCAGGGCTAACATCGGAATGTTCGCCGGCCGGCGGCACTCAGTCGCCGGAATGGAGCTGTGTAGCAAGCAGAGCTCAAAAATGGAGAGAGAAACAACGGCTAGTGGAGGTTCTTCGTGCAAAGTGGGGTTTGGCTTATTCCAAATTTGCCACCCTCATCCTATCACTCTGTATCGGTGTTCAATGGCGTAGGGACTGAGAGAGGGGGAGAGAGTGAGGGTGTGGACCTAATTCGGCCACTACCAAACCATAGTAATTTACTATTTTTGGACGTGGATATTATTTCTTTATTGTTTTTTATTCGAAGCGAGAGGTAAAAGTTTACATTGGCTTCTATAAAAAATAATTTTTTTAAAATTTTATCGGTGACATTTAAATTTAAGTCTCCGGACATCATTTTAAAAATGTTATTGGAATGTCTGATCTAGTAGTTAAGTTTGGTCATTATATTTATTCTACTTTGGTTTAGTTTTCTATCCCCTCTTCTTCTTTTCTCTCCATTTTAATGGAGGACAACTAAGTAGAACCCTTGCAGAAGAAGCTAGTTATTAGTTGTTGTACTTACCTTTTCAAAAATAAATAAATAAATAAATTTAAAAATGTTATCACTTGAGTTGATACTCATTGAATATTAATTTAGTAGTTTAGTGGATAATAATTTAAAATAATTTAATTTTATTGTTTTTTTTCATGTTTAAAACATGAACGTAAAGTATGAAAAGTTCATATATTCATTTTTCAGTCATTAAATCAAAAATTTGAGGGTATTTGTAGTTTAATTGGTATCAAATGAAATTCTTATAATAGAAATTATTTAAGAACTTACTGAAAATTTTAAATAATTTCGTTACTGTTCCACTACAATTTCACTTTTTTTCTTAAAATTGAATAGATACAAATAAATTTAAAAGCTTAAGAACTCTCATATTAGATAATTTAAACATAACCATTATCAGCTCACAACAGATTTCACTTAACTAATCCCTCGTTTCAAGATTTCTTGTATGAAATTATATATATTGTGCCTTTACACCTATATATATTTGACTATTTCTTATTTTTCAACATAAATAAAACTGATAATAAGAAAGATATAAAGTTCTGTAAATCAATAATTGCACCATTCTAAATAATGCAACATTTATAGTCTTTAACAATAATTTAAATTAAAAATCACTTTCGACATTTTTATATAGTGAATAATTTCATCTGCTTTAAGACAATTTATTATGCACACAACAATTATTTATGCCATAAGAATAGTAACCTTTTCGTCTAAGTGTGTTCGACACTAGCTTCTAAGGTACCGGTTAGTGTTTTAAATGAGGTAAAACACTACTTATCTAAAAATGTAAGTGTTTTGACAAAGTAATATTTGACATAATGATTAGAGACAATTTTAAGTAACGTTTTTAAAAACACTACCCAATGTCCGCATATATATTTCGAAATTCTCCTTTTTATTTGCTACAAACTTTTATCTATTATGTTCTTTTAAGTTATTTCATACAAATATGTACTTAAACAGACTACTATTAGCAAACACATTTATCTTAAATCACTAGTTGAACATCTAACAGACTAACCACTAGTTAATAATAACTCATCGCTAATAAAAACAGTTAACAATTATTAAAACAACTAACCACTACTAAAACATCTAATTTTACATAACACGTCCTATAAATATCGTATGGTATATGAATATATTTAATTGTACTCGCTTCTATCCAAAAAGAAAAATCGTATCCGATTAAACCATAATCAAACAATAAATTATCTTACTTTGTTTTATATAATACCAAAATTTTCATTTATTTATAAGTTGTTACAACTTTTTTAATGGAAAAGACGATATTCATTAATGAAAAGTTATACGACATTTACAATAAAAATCATATAATAAGAATAAATCTAAATATCAAAATAAGTACTCATTTCGAAAAGTGAATAGTAAAAATATTATGAACCAACTCTTGTAACGTCTTTCTAACCACTAACTGCATTCTTCAAAGTCATCGCATTTTTTCCGAATATCAGCGAGATATAGTATAACTTTTTGAAGTTATAGCGGTTACAACTATGGAACATTAAATAACATACTCAAACTATACAATCATATCAAATAGCGTTGGCCGTAAATTCATATCATCAAGATTGGCTATCGGAAGTACGTGCCAAATGGGTTGGAAATGTTAAATTACTCCAACATTGCTGCAAAATTTAAGCACATTTGATGAGGTTGAATGAAGATTTTGCTCAATACATGGTTGTTAATTAGTGACAAAATGCCTACAGAAAAGTCCTTTTAAATTTTGTAATCTTGCAAAAACAAATCTATCGTATTGACCTAGCTTTAAAAAACCAAACTATGAAATTTACACAAGCGTTGTGATCTATGAACTTAATCAGTTATGTCATGCACAATAGTAATTAATTATTTCCACGTCACCCCACCCACTCCACGTTATGCATACTACTTTCGATTTTTAATTTTATTTAAACCTCAAAATCCTTATTTACAATAATAATTCTCAATGTAAATTCTACTTATCCACAGTTTTAGGATATCTAAATGTACGTAGGTTTATCAGTCACCTCTACAAGCATCATCTAAATCTTTAATTACGTTGGCTAAATTTAAATTTTTAAATTTATGAAGCAATTTTTTTCAACATAAGTTTTAGAATACATAGTGTTGAGAATACCCCTTAATTCAAGCTTGAAATAATATTTTTTAGTCCTATGGAGGAAGTAATGGGTGAAACTCTATTGTATTTTTCTTTATACGACTAAGAGAAAAAATGATATGGTCATGATTGATACATTTCTTCTCAATTTCCTTTTTCTTTAAAGTATGTTTGGTATTGTTAGTTGAGATGTACTTGTCTGGTCATATAATATACGTTGGTCACATATTATAGGCTTATCTAATGCTTTGGTCTTACATTTTAATGTTAACTACAATCTTTCTAATTGAGTTCGTTAATATATACATAACTCATAGCTTGATGTCTTTGATGGTATACATAATAGTTGAAAATTTATAAAAAATTGACATAATCATGTTTGTTGTTAATACTAGGCATATTAAAGATCGACATCTCATCACATCAATGTTGTTAAAAATTCTAGTTATATAAGTTAAAATTTATTTGGACCGACTTTAAACAAGAGTTTATTCTTTCTAAATTCTAACTTATTAACACTAATCAACACTCATCAAGCACTCATCACATATTTTAAATATAACTCTTCATATACAACACTAATTAGCATATTACTTATAATAATTAGTTGGGTGACTCTTCCCAATAAATGTATAAATTGAAAATTCAATCACATAAATTAAATTAGTATGCTTTAGAAGAAAATTTGTTGACGAAGAGAAAAAAAAGGAAATGGAGTTTGGATAACATCCCTCGACCCTCTTGGCAGTGGCACTTTCAATTTTCAACCGAAACTATAAATAGCTGGGAGCCTCTTCCGGTAAGATAAGCATAAAAAATGGATCAAACTCGCGCCCAGCGTCGTCAGGCGCTCGAAGGTGGGCCGTCGGTCGCCGGACATTGGCCTGTTCTCTTCGTCTTCGTCGCCGCTGTCACCTCGGTAGTCTCTCGCTCTCCCCCTCTCAGACCGTGATTAATTCGTTTGTGTTTCTATGAGCAATTTTTGAGGCATATTATGTACGATTTAATTTCCAGTTCTGGAAACTTGAGTGTTACTCTTTCGACTATGAATCATTTGACTGCAGCAAAATTAGGGCTCAATATTTAGTGCTCAGTCTCCCCATTCCCCTCGTTTTAATTTGTTTGTTCTTAATTAGATTACTAATTTAATTTACGGACATGTTTTCGACTGTACTCGATCGAGTTTTTGTTCGCGAATTTGTTTTTCAACACTGGGGTTCTTCCTCTGAAACAATTTCTTGAGGTTTATTGGATTGCCGGGAAATTGGCTCAGGTGTTTACTGTTGTATTGCACATTAACCTTTTTTTTGGGGGGGTGTTTAAACTTTGCAGCTGATTATCACTTAAATTCCGGGGATGTAATAACCTCCTATGCTGTGAAAATAGCTTATTTTCCCTTTTTTCCAATCTTTGGGGGAGGGGAGATGGCAGGGGAGTTTTCGGTTTTATATGATTTTGCAGGTCTTATACGATTTTTGCGGGTCCTTTTGAAGAATTAAGGAGTTGGCACTGAAAATATTGACGTACGGAGATGTTGTTGCTCTCTTTTATAGTTTAATCTGTTGATTGGGGGTCTAGGAGTAAAACATTTTTTCTCAAAGCCTTTGCCACAGTTGGAAAATAGTTTTCATTTTCAAATTTTGCCTATTTTTCAATCTAAAATCATCTTTTAATTCTTTCTCAACCCCAAAGGCGAGATACTCTTAACTCAGACATGATAATGAGTTCAAAAGACGTCTGCTAATGTTCTGAACTCCCAGCAGTTAAAAATTAACAGGTGGGAAAAATTTCCTTGGTTGAAATACTTGTTTTACTCAACATGGAGTTGTTGAGTTTCTCCATTGCAGAATGACTACCAATCAAGCTTGCAATTATTCCTAAGATGCTATTCCATTCTGTTCTAATACCTCCGACATCACTACAAAGAGAACAAATAGAGGGATTTTATTCAAGAAGATGAAGGAACAGGGTATATTGGATCTTGCAAATCTGTCCTTGTCCTCTGTGAATATATTGTTTCAGCTTTTTGCTGAGTTAACTCTCTTATCGGTGTTGAGTGCAGATTCTGCATGTAATTTCATTTACCTGGTTTCGTCATCCTCAACTAACAAGGTTAGCCTGACCATCCTGCACCAAGTACCAGAAGGCCATGTTGGCGTCTACTGGAGAGGGGGCGCCCTTCTTAAAACAATCACTGATCCTGGTGTGTTTCTGCATCTTTCATTGCCTTTAAGTTTACTATTTTCTGTAGTAATACGAGCTGAGTAATGTGTGCTTTTCAGGTTTTCACTGGAAAATGCCTTTACTTACCCATTTTGAACCTATACAAGTGACTCTTCAGACTGATCAGGTAATATCTGTAATGCTTTTATATTTTCAGAACTTTCTTAATAGGTCAGCTTAATTTTGTTTCGCTGTTCTGAGCCTGAGCCTATTCCTTGAAAGCTAAGGAAAAAATTTAGTTGGATTTTAATTTCAAAAGGATTTCTTGTAGGTTAGAAATATTCCTTGTGGCACAAAGGGGGTGTTATGATCAACTTTAACCGGATAGAGGTAAAGCTTGTTGGTACCCTTTATGTAATAAGACAAGACTTCTCTTTGTCAATTGCTGTTATTAATTCTCTCTTTCTAGGTGGGGAGTTTTGTTGGAGTGTAATTATTTTGGATGTTTCTTCAGGTTGTCAACAGGCTGCGGAAAGATTATGTTTATGAAACCCTTCTCAACTATGGTATTCAATATGATAAGACGTGGATTTATGACAAAATTCACCACGAGATCAACCAATTTTGCAGTTCCCATTCCCTTCAACAAGTTTATATTGACATGTTTGACCAGGTGAGCAACAAAACAAGTAGAGTGATGCTTGCTGATATGTTATAAGTTTTGCATATGTTTCATGTTCTCAATTCTGATCAGGATATGGCCTTTTTTCCTGTTTCGTCCTTCTCTTGCTATGAAAGAAAAATGCCAACTCACTAGTACATCAGCTGAAGAATTTTATTCACTAAACTGAACCGTAGCTTACCACACTTAGCAAAGCATCTTCTGTTAAATCTCTGTGCAGATTGATGAAAGGATGAGAGAGGCTCTTCAGGGTGATTGCACCCGTTATGCGCCAGGTGTTGAGATCATCAGTGTGCGTGTCACCAAACCTACTATTCCGGACAGCATCAAGCAGAATTATGAACAGATGGAGGAAGAGCGCACCAAGGTATTTACAACAATTGCAGATAGAGCCATTGTTATATTCATGTTGCTAACATAAACTTTTCCAGCTTAATTATTTAGGTGTTTGTTTTGCACTTGATTAGGCTTTAATAGCTATTGAAAAGCAAAAGGTTGCAGAGAAAGAGGCAGAGACACAGAAGAAGGTTGCCGTTTCTGAAGCTCAGAAGAATGCACATGTCAGCAAGATCATCATGGAGCAGAAGCTGATGGAAAAGGAAAGCTCCAGAATGCAGCAAGAAATTGATAATGAGATGTATCTTGCTCGTGAAAAAGTTTGGCTGATGCCTACTTTTATCGGTGAATCTATTCTACATTCCTTCTGCCTGCCAATCACTCCCTGCTGCTCATACTAACTTTGGGGCCCATTTTTGCAGAATAATTAAAGAAGCTGAAGCAAACACATTGAAGCTTACCCCTCAGTATCTTGAGCTCAGATTCATAGAGGCAATTGCTAATGACACCAAAATATATTTTGGAGACAAGGTAATGTTGGCATATCTCTTGTATCGATAATCTGTATCTACACCTATATTTGTAGTCTGTACAATACTAATTTCTACGTCCATATCCATATTTGATATTTACATCTCTGTCTATGTTAATATTCGAAAAAGCTAGCATCCATAGTACAATTTGACTACTGATTGTAGTCTTCTCTACAGCATTTTAATGCCATGAGCAATGTTATGTTGAGGTAAAACTGTTTCCCAGTAGAGGGGTGTGTGTGTGTGTGAGAGAGACAGAGTATTCTCAATTTTTGTAATTCATATGGATGCGTAATAGTTATCCACTGGGTTGAGGGGGGACCACTCCTTCACAACTAGGGAAGTATAGTTATCTCTATGAGCTATTGCTTTCTAAAAACTAGAAACCACCCCCTCTGCATTTACATTCCATTTCCCCAACTTTAATTCAGCTATTTGCCGTGCAGATTCCAAACATGGTTTTTGATCAGAAGTTGCTGGGAAACTTCCTGAAACATGAAAGTAGAGTATCAAGTGAGGTTCAATAATCATCAGGTTCAGTTCAGAAATGATTGCAGAACTTTGCAGTTTTGTGTGTAAATGAACCCACATCTGGGTGATACACGAAAAAGGTTTCTCTGACGCAGATACAGTTACAAGTTACAAGTGTGACTTCATTGTTTCTGGTAGATTACAACATAGATAATTCAACAGTAAAGTAAATTCAAGGGAAGGACATTTCATTTGTGTCTCACCGCCTCTTCTCCCCATATCTTTGACAGTGTTTGTGTTTGGGGAGTAAAATTGGTTCATTTGCTTCCTTCCCCATATTTTGGCATACTATTCTCTGTAGCTTGAATATTTATTTTGATTAATATTCGAGGAGATTTTGTGGATGTATATTGTCAATATAATGTTGTCGGATGCCATTTTTCTCTCACTTCTGAGCTTAGTAGAGCTGAAAGTATAACCTCTTTTGGTTTTTTTTTTCCCTGAAGTCTAGAGGAGTAACAAAGGGCTGTACAATTAAAATAGGAGCAGGGGTAAATCAAAATTGAGACCTAATATATCTCAATCTTCTCGTTGGTAACCCCTTTTGGTTCATTCCTATCAAGTAAATTTCTTTTCACAAGATGTTCACAAGCGGGCATTTGGTCTAGTGGTATGATTCTCGCTTAGGGTGCGAGAGGTCCCGAGTTCAATTCTCGGAATGCCCCTTCTTTTTATGCACATTTTCCCTTTTGTTTTTTTCTTTCCCTGAATTATTCAACTTGATGATTTTTTGTTTATAATGTATTGTTTCTGAGGGAAAACAATAATTAGATCAGTGGACCACCGCATTTTGGCTGTGTTCTTCAATAGATTTAGATAAGATACCTAGAAATGTCAGTCACGTTGAAATCCCATTCATTTAAGGTACTTTTTTTATTTTGTTTTTTTTCATTTTTTGGTTGAAATTGGGGGAACAGTTCATTTTTAAAAAAATTGAATTTTGTTGAAGTTGACTTTCACATCCGATGCCCTATCTCTGATAACAAAATAAAACCAAACAGTATTTGACCTTCTTATAATATTCTAAATAATTGTTTGAAAGTTTGCTATTGAACAATAATGATTCATAATTATCAAAATATTCAACTACCTCATAATTTTCTAATTTCTTATACCACTCTATAACAGTTATCAAAATGCTCAAATAGCCAAATTCCATCAATATCCCTTTTTTTTTTTTTTTTTTGGTAACAAACTACAATTTTGGTAGGTTCTTATTTTCACCTTTATTTTGTTAGACTTCTTATTTAGAGTTCTTCAATAAAAAAAGTGGATAAAATTAAAAATAAAGAAATTATACAGATAAAATCTATTTTTTAATAGAATATAACCTAGGCCTCTATCAATAAAAAGGATCAAAATTTCATTTCAATAACTTCAATTAAATGAAATTAGTATAGCCTATTCCATGTTTCATTCTCCGGATTTTCCAATTGCATTATAATTGTACTAGCCTCTCAATCATGTGAATACGTGATGTAAATTTTTTCCGTTATCAATTCAAGTTGACTTCAGTATAATCCAAATCAATGAACAACCCCATGACTTTCACTGAATTGTTTATTCAACTTGGCAGAATTCTATGAAGCATGGAGCTAGCTAGATGACAATCAAGCCACAGCTAATCATCCCCCCCACCTCTCTCACTTTGAGTGCAGACAGAGACATTTGTAATCGCCAAGTGTGCACTATAAAAATGGGGTATTGCTCTCTACTAGGCATTCACCCTCATTCCAGGAAACTGCTTCTGATGAGGTATAATAACTGCAAACTACTCCAAGATTCTCTGACAATACCCATTGAATTGGATCTGAGAGTTTGATACCCTCTTCTGCTGCATATCTTTGTTCTTGGCAAGAAGGGTCTCTTGGGCATTGATTCAAACGTCTGGTGTGCAACAGGTAAACAAAATTTTCTCTCTGCTGTGTTCAGTGTTCAGTGTTCAGTGTTCAGCTGGGTTCTCTAGTATTGCTTCTGATGTTGTTGCTAAATAAAATGGGTAAGGTGGATAATTGAAGATTTGAGCAACTTAGAAACTGAACTTCTGATACATGTTATAGATTTCCAAATACTTGCATGATACCAAGGTGGTATTTTAAGCCAAACCGAATCAATGGTTTTGGAGTATAGGTGTAGGGGAAAGGGAAGATGTACCAATCATATGTCTTATAGAGAGGTCGTTTTTGCTGAACCCTGAATTGGACTTCTGTTGAATGCTGACAAGTCAACAGAAAAGAAGTATGTGACAGTATACTGACACATTTTGTTATCACACTATGATGTAAGTTGAAAATTTACGACGGATGACTTTGTTGAGTGGCTGAAAAGTGGATACACTTTTTTTTCTCTCCTCATAAATCTTAGGAATGTGATGGGACCTCATTTCTCATTGAGGCAACATAATGGAAGAAGGCATTGGAGACTTGAACAGGAACAGAGGAGCTGGAAACTCTCCCATGCGTCCATTGGTATTTAGACTCCATATTGAATAAGACAATGGGTCAAATTTCACTAGACCACTCATTTCGTTGTTAAAAAGTGGATTCTTCGTACACTTATGCGCATGTTTCGTGATATATATATTATTAATTAAGCACATTTTTCATAAAGCCATGCTTTCTTTGACGATTCCGTACCTTTCCATGGCGGGATCCACAGTGAAAGTCTTCATTATTATTGGCTCTTCTTCCTTCAATTTGGGACAAATTTGGAAGTAAATTGTGGCACCCACAACCATTCCTTGTGAAGTAAAACAAGGGGGAGTGGGTTGGTGCTTTATTCTGAGGACAACTTGATGTAGACTGGAGACAAGGGAATTGAATGCCAAGAGGCCCAAGACCATACATCACATCCTATTGCTAGCAATTGGACCTTAGGGAATCAAAAGTCAAGTAAACCTTTTGTTTTGGGATGCTCAAGGAGAATATTTGCATATTAAACAAATTACAAGCAAGACTTTCTACCTCTAGGGTTGAAGGTTTGCTATGCTTGTTGCACATCAAAGTTGGCTATTTTAGGAGTAGTTTACTGAGGAATTGGCTTAGCACAAAACCATCTATAAATAGAAAGCCCCTAGAAGTGTGTTTGCATCCACAAGTTGTTATAGTGAGGTGTTTAATCAAAAATTGGGTGAGCATATTTTGTCATAATGTACCTAACTAGGGAGGTATTCAGATTGATCTCCAGTTTTGAGCACGGGAGATATATTTGGTAATCTGATTATTGGAGTACCGGAAACAACTTATCTGCAATTCAAGGTTAAGGATGCGTGTGTCTAACTATTAATTCAGTTTGACTACTAAAATAGTGGAAGGTTTCCCAAGAGAGAAGAATTTAGTTCCACATTACTTGCCTTTCCTTCATTTCTGGCACAAATCCAGAGCAGAAAACTTGTGTTCTGTTTCAATCTGAATTTAAATTTTCTCCACTCAAAGTCTAGTTTGAAACTGCCCTAAGAATGTGCAATTGTCTCTGCAGTTTGGAATTTCTATACTGCAAATTTAGCAATGTACTGATATGGAGGTTTTCTATTTGCATTGCTTCCTTGTAGTTTTGACAGGTGCATAGAAAATGTATGTGGTAGAGAGCAAAGGCGGAGCTATAGTATGCATGCTGCTGTCTTTATTCTTCCTGGGGACATGGCCTGCTGTTATTGCCTCCCTCGAGAGACGTGGCCGCCTTCCTCAACATACTTATCTTGATTACACTATAACTAATCTATTGGCTGCAGTAATTATAGCTCTAACATTTGGTCAGATTGGAGACAGCAAACCCGGCATGCCAAATTTCTTCACCCAGCTTTATCAGGTGATACTGATTAGATTGGTTTGGCACAAGCTTCTCTTTGATGTTTATGCAAGTTGATTTCTCAAAAACTGTCATTATTTGAAGATGTTATCAACTTAGGATAATACAATGGAATGAAGTAAATAGAGCTGTCTCACAAAACTGTCACTGACATTAGGTCAGAAATTGTAGGTTATGGATGGCTTTCGAATAAATCCATCTGTAATTTAACATTAGGAGTAATGCTAGAAACAATCAAAACCCCTCCCCTCTAAACATAAAAAACAAAAAAATAAAAACATATGAGGTGCTCCTAACTCCTGAAGAAGGATTTTACACCTTGTTTAGGTCAGAAACAATCCATCTATAATGGTTTGGGTCGGTTTGACTCTACTCTCACTTACTGACCTATGGCACTAGTTGGACAGATGGAAAAGCAGACCAATTATCAAATCCTTACGAAGGAGTCTACTTAACTGAAATTATGTACAGTCATTGTTGATGATCAACTAGTACCTACCTAATTTACTACAACTTGACCAAGCGAAAGCATAAGAGTTGCTGATAAATCTTGTTTGTTTGAAATCCTCGATTTGGCAACCAAGTTAAGACGTGAACTGAAAGTGATCTGACCTGATCTGGACCAGAAATTTTCCTGAACAAATGTACCTTTATTTGCAAGATGAACATATAGGATCAATTAATAATGGTGCCTGAACAGCGCTGACCCGGAAATACTTTCACCTGAGCATTACTTAACCAAAGTTAACCCGACTTGAACCCGAACTCTCTGTGAGCCGGGTCTTACAATTTCAATGTAGCATTTACGGTAAAAAACATCTAATAACTTCTTTAAGGTCATTCATGCAGGACAATTGGCCTTCTGTGCTGTTTGCAATGGCTGGTGGAGTTGTTCTAAGCATAGGGAACCTAGCCACACAATACGCTTGGGCATTAGTCGGCCTATCTGTGGTTGAGGTCGTGTGCTCTAGCATTACTGTTGTCATAGGTATGTTTTCTTCTTCCACAGTATGCATGCTTTATTGAGTTTCTTTGTGTTGGAAGAACAGAACCCAAATTTATATTTTCCTATGTTTCTAGGGACTACTTTGAACTATTTCCTCGATGACCAAATAAACAAAGCGGAAGTCCTTTTCCCTGGGGTTGGATGCTTCCTGATTGCAGTCTTTCTGGGTTCTGCTGTTCACAAATCTAATGCAGCTGATAATAAAAAAAGCTCAGGACTTTGCCAAGCGAGCTTGAAGATGAGGCAGGGTATACACCTTTTCCTACAAGTGCATTCAAAGATTTTGCTCATTTGTTTTTATTTGGCTGAGACTTGGTTAAAAGTTCATCATGCTTTTTGGCACTTTGTTTTGTCGAAAATCTTCTTCATTTGAAACATGGTTATCAAAGCCAGAATTTCTGTTTGGTTGGTCAGGGATCGTAACCGTCTGAATTCAAGCTTACCCTCTCAATCTCTAAGCTCTACTACTTAGACTCTTCAAAGTACCCATGTCAAAATTCTAGACTTCATTCTTCCCAGATCCATGTAATGGGATCCAGAATGAAAGTGTTTTACTGTTGGACAATTAGCCAAGTTTGGGTAACATATATTTAGCTAATATTACTAAAAATTTGTAAAATTGTATGTATGCACATTTTCAACATCATTATGCTGACATCTACTGTAATGTAGACTGATGATGCTACCACAATCAAATTTTGACAGGAACAAGGATGTCGCAGTCTCTTATGAAGCACCTGTTAAAACAGGTTAGAGATTGACAATGTAGTCCCTGTTTTATTAGTGTACGCCAGTCAGGGTAAAATTTCTCAACTTTTCTTGTCGACTTCTTTGTTTCTCTTCACAGTTGGATCAATGGACATTGAAAAGGCAAACGGAACAAAAAGTGAGGCCAAGTTCGGGACTGCAAATTTCCTCATTCAACTTGAGAAAAGAAGATCCATAAAGGTTGGTCAAAGTCACCTTTGTTTTTGACTAATAAACTCATCTGTCTTTCTACGTTTTTCCTGATAGTTGAAACAGAGAACTTGATTGATCTGTAGGTGTTCGGGAGGAGTGTCTGGATTGGGCTAGCAATAACTTTCTTTGCTGGTTGTTGTTTCTCTCTCTTCTCTCCGCTATTCAACTTGGCTACAAATGACCAGTTTCACCTCTTAAAGCAAGAAGTTCCTCATTTGGTTGTTTACACCGCTTTCTTCTACTTCTCGGTGTCCTGTTTTGTGATTGCACTCATCTTGAACATCATCTTCTTGTATTATCCTGTTCTGGACTTGCCAAAGTCATCGATAAGTGATTACGTTAGAGACTGGAATGGAAGAGGGTGGGCACTTTTGGCTGGCTTACTGTGTGGCTTTGGCAATGGTCTTCAGTTCATGGGAGGCCAGGCTGCAGGATATGCTGCAGCTGATGCTGTTCAGGTTAGTCAAGTTGCTTGCGTGCAAAAACTCAGCAATTTATTGTCTAACATACCTGAACGTATGTGTTACACATATGCTTAGCAAATGGGTCATTCGGACCAGGTTAAACTCGTATAAGTTTGGAACTAGTTGGAGGAATATGAATGGGATCAGTTCAAGTTGAGGAACTCTGGTCTTGGTTATGAATCATAATCACGTCTATTGTCGATTGGTTTGTCCAATCATAAACTTGCAAGAGAATGCAATCAACATTAATGACATGAATTTAGGTCAATTTACTTCGGTCTCAATTTTTCTTATCCTTATCAAATTACTTTATTTCAAGTTGAGTTTTAGGTCAGTGGGTCATGTAATCATATTGAGTGAATTTAACTTGCCATGCATCCATCTAATGTCATATATGTTTTTCCGATTTTATTTTCAGGCACTTCCACTGGTGAGTACATTTTGGGGCGTACTTATTTTTGGGGAGTACAGAAGATCCTCCCGAAAGACATATATTTTACTTGTAAGCATGTTATTAATGTTCATCATTGCCGTTGGAGTCCTCATGGGATCATCGGGACACGAGAAAATCATAATGTAATAATAAACCACATCCAAGTATTTGTAATTTTTGACAACAATAAATTTATAATTATATGACAATATAATCTTTTCCCACTTACCACTTCCAAATTTCATATTAGTTCATCTTGATCTGTTACGTTATTGTTGATAATTGCTTATACTGAAAATAGCCAATCACCAAGCATGAATGTTTAGTAACATAGCAAGTTATGAAAGTTGCTTGTAAAATACATCAAATGTACATTTGTTGCTAGAATTTGTCACATAAATACACATCAAGTTTGTTTATTTGTGGATATTGTGAGATGAATAATTGAATCAACCAAAGTGGATGACATCTTGCCTGACCCCACCCCCCAAATTGTTTCTTATGTCACTCAATAAAGATTCCATTCATTTAAAAAAATTCCATTAGCCAATGGGGTAAGATCATACTTGATACTCAAGTTGGGAGTTCTTCATATCCATTAGATTCTTACCTCAAGAATCTTACATTTATTTAAAAAATTAGTGCAAAGGAATTAAAAAAAGTAAAAAATAGTGAAATTGAAGGAGAATACATAGAGTGTAATGGATTTTTCAAGAAGTTAAAAAGTAGATGGGAGAAAGAAGGGGTCGAATTGGTTAAAATAGAATAAAATTATTTAAAAAAGTGCGGAAATGAGTGGAAAAGAATATAAAAGATTGAAATACAATACAAAATTTACATTTCAAAAAAAAGAAAAATAAAATAGAGCTTATTAGAGCAACGTATTTATTATACTTCCATGACATCTATAAATAAATGGTTGGACGAAAGGAAAAATAAGAGATTTGTTAGGTCAAACATAATAATACGACACTCGAAAATATAAGATCTTATATAAATATAAAAAAATTCGCTATTAGAGGGGGTGATGAGGTGGGATCTTTACCCACCAAAAAGTTTGATAATTTGCGTACTATAAGCATTAAAAAATCCTTGTCATCCACCACCATAAGCATTGAAATCCTTATCATCCACCATAAAATTCAAAAAAATTATGTAAAATTATGTAATAGTTCCAATAAAAAATATATAACTAAAGAAAAAAATACCATAAGGATAAGCATTGAGGATTGTCTCATAATTCCACCACAAGCATTGAAATCCTCATCATCCACCACAAACAATCATGGTGATTATATAATAATTCCAACAAAAATATACTATAACAAAAGATTAAAAAAAAATAGTACAAAAAAACAATTAGAGAGAGGATTTTAGGGAGCATCACTTTTCGTTTTTTCCTCCTTTAGTTTGGCATTAATAATGGAGTATTTACCCTTTTTTTTTCTCACACCCTCCCCCACCCCAAGATACCAAAAGAGACACAAAGAAGAAGATAATAGCTGAATCATTATATATAACACTCTTATGATCATGTTTTGAGTTGTCTCCCTCTAGCTTGCGCCAAGAAGGGTTCTCGCAAGCATTTATTCGAACACCTGGGGTGCATAACAGGTAAACAGATTTTCTCTTCCCTGATCCAGTCCTGTCTCTCCAGCCTTTATATCATCTTGCATTTGCATGGCACTAATGTTTTACGATGTCCACTTCTCATGCAACTTTAAAAAAGAAAACTGTTGGAACTACTTATTAATGTTTCTTAATTTGTCACCTAGTTTAATCTTTAATTAAAGTGGTATATAATAAGTGCTTTTTAGTTAATTAAATTAACTTCTCCGTTACCATTAAATTAACTATCTCTCGATGTGCAGATTCTACATTGTACTTCGAAAATGCTCCTTGCGTACCTTAGACTTCGTAAATTTTGTGTAAGACTGTCTTTTTTAAGAGATATTTTAAGATAAATATACTAACAATAACTTTTTATAATTATAAAAATGATTAATTACTTATTTGGAATAATTTTTATTAAACTATCATAATTAGTAAACCATAAATTAAAATACTAAATAAGTATTTAGTTACCTCAAACCTAAGAGTCATCCCTCATGGATAAGCATCAAACCAAATTGATTCTAGACCATTAATAACCATGAGATAATCTCTATGATTGATTGATGTAATCTCTATCTAGACAAAAATTTTGCCGTGATTTACCTAACTTTGTGTATTATATTATATGGCTTACGATCATCAAGTCATTAGTAGTTATATAGTTAAGTATCAGCCGTTGGATTAAAAATTTGTTGTCCTATCAAATTAACAAGCACCTAAATTATGTCCATTAAAAAAGAAAAAGTAAGTATGCATATAATTTTATAAGTTATATTTAGTAAGTTTTGTATAACTCCATCTTATATAAAACACCATACTATATAAGATATATCATAAGACAGATGATTTTACGCTAACTTTTAAGAATAATTGAAGTAACTAAAAAATTATTACGAGTAATTACAATAAAAGTTACTACTGAATGAACTATTCACTTTAAAACATATTATCAATAACCTCAAAACTTTTGAAAAGTCATTCTTAAAAGAGTCAATCTCAAAATAAATTTTCCGTGAGACAGTCTCACCAAAAAATTTGTGCTTTATATCGTAAATCAAATAAGAATTAAAATTAGTTTTTTGAAGCCAATAACCCTTACATTGGAGGTATTCAACATTAATAATCCTCACTTAAAGAAATATTGTACAATCACTTATTAGAGTACCTGTATTTTGAGAGTATTTATTTTGTATATATCACTATTAATTAAATAATAGTTTGATTTAGTGATGTAATAAACTTTTTGTTTATTTGGCACACGTGAATGATGATGTTGAAAATGAGATGGAAATACGCAGACATATATAGTAAGTTTTTATGTCAACAGCTTAATGAGTGAAAGTGTTTATGACTCAATATTTATATAAATAAATATATATATTACGTTTGAGGGTGAGATGACAAGACAAGTGACAAGGTATATATCACTTGAAAATATTTATACTATAAAAGTGTTTGAATTTGACCCAAGTGGCATTTTCTCACATTGAGAAGAGCTAGTGATATGCTGAAATTTGGCAGGGAAAATCAGGACGTCGAGGGCTCGATTTTGGAAGGTGTACTGAAAAATGTATGAAATACAGAGCACAGGAGGAGCCATAGGGTGCATGCTGGTCTCTCTATTCTTCCTAGGGACTTGGCCTGCTATGATTGCCGCCCTTGAGAGACGGGGCCGCCTTCCTCAACATACTGCCCTTGATTATGCTATATCTAATTTCTTGGCTGCTGTGATTATAGTTCTAACTGTTGGTCAGATTGGAGATAGCAAACCCGGAATGCCGAATTTCATAAGTCAGCTTTCTCAGGTGATGAACATGTTGTGGGCATTGATCTTTCTTGTTTGAACATCTCTTTTTGGAATTTACTTCACTGATTAGCAACAGTAGTAGAAGTGACAAACCAGTCATTCACTTCAGACTGGTCAAGATCAATTAGTCCAAGAAGTTTATCTCGGAAATTAAAACAAGGAATACTTGTATGGTTTAATTTGGTAAAGTTGCTCATATCAATTTGATCAAGTCCAACGAGTGAAACAAAGCTTAACTCCAGAAAAAAGTTGGATAGTAGGATTAATTCGATTTTCACCAGGACACAATTTGACCTACTAGACCAACCCGACCCAAACTTTTCCTGCCAATGTTACTTGTGTTTGGAGCACATAACCAGAGTAATGTGCATTAACTTGGTCAAGGTGATTGATGCTACATGTGCAGGAAAATTTGCCCGTTGTGTTAGTAGCATTGGTTAGTGGAGTGATTCTGAGCCTTGGGAACCAATCAGCACAGTATGCCTGGGCTTTAGTCGGTCTATCAGTTGCTGAGGTTGTGAGCTGTAGCATTAGCGTCACCATAGGTCTGTGTTCTCTTTCCTTCCCTGTACAAGCTACAATTTTGACAATCTCTTTAGCTGTAGGAATCCAAATTGACACTTCCTCCTCCATATATGACATATTTCAGGGACGACTATGAACTATTTCCTTGACGGCAGGATGAACAAGGCTGAAATCCTTTTTCCTGGAGTTGGATGTTTCCTTGTTGCAGTCTTTCTGGGATCTGCTGTGCACAAATCTAATGCTGCAGATAATAGACAAAAACTTGGAAGTTTGCCGACTAAGCTTGAAAATGGGGCAGGGTATACACCTTAATTTCCTACATTTTCATTGCTTTTAAAAACATCATCTGCATTTCAAACGTATTCTTCAATGTCATACTGTCTCTGAACTGTGTTGCTCAAACTGTTCATATTGAACTAGTTCACAATGGAGTCTTCCCTTTTCCCTTTTCAACTCTTAGTCTGTCCTGACACTCAAATGAAAATAGTTCAACTAATTAAACTGTCACTCGATAAGTTCGACTACAACAGTTGGTGTTGTTTCACGGCTTAGCTAATAAGATCAATAGTTGGTGGAACTGTCATAAATATGCGCACATAAATGAGGCTAACAAAATCACTTCTTTTGGCAGGAACAAGGATGCCTCAACCTGTAAAACACCTATGAATAATAAAGGTGAGAGCTTTATGAATAATCTGTTATTTATATTGAGTGCCTGACACTAATAAGGGTCCAATTTCTCACCTTTTCTGGCCGTTGTTCCTCCATTTAACTTCACAGTTGAATTGATAAACTTTGAAAAGGGATACGAAACTAACTGCAAGCTAGAATCAGAGCCAGCGTTAGGGAGTGCAGATTTCCTAGTTGAACTCGAGCAAAAAAGATCCCTAAAGGTCAGCTTAAGTAATCACCTTGTTCAGATTTTCGCTAAAACATTCATCTCCCTGTTGTACATTCTCCTGACGGGTGAGACATGGAGTTCTGATTACAGGTGTTCGGAAGAAGTACTTGGGTTGGGCTAGCAGTAACTTTCTCGGCTGGTTTCTGCTTCGCCCTCTTCTCTCCGCTATTCAACCTGGCTACAAACGACCAGTTTCACTTCTTGAAGAAAGGGGTTCCTCACTTGGTGGTTTACACCGCTTTCTTCTACTTCTCGCTCTCATGCTCTGTGATGGCATTCATATTGAATGCAAACTTCTTGTATCATCCCATTCTCGGCTTGCCAAAGTCATCATTCAGTGCCTATCTTCGGGACTGCAATGGACGAGGGTGGGCACTTTTGGCTGGGTTGCTGTGTGGGTTCGGAAATGGTCTTCGGTTCATGGGAGGCCAGGCTGCTGGATATGCTACAGCTGATTCAGTTCAGGTTAGAGAAGTTTACATTAATACTTGCAAATCCTTGTAACTTGCACTGAATCAAATCATCCTCAAAAGATCCGCCTCATCATATTTTCTTAGATGAGAGGATCGATCTTGTTCGAGATTGTCAAATGAAAATCAAGTTGCCTAAATGGTTGTCTTGTCATATAATTGATCTGCATAAGTTTTGCCATGCAATCATCTGACAGTGTTTTGTTTTGACGGTCTTGACAGGCACTTCCGCTGGTGAGTACACTATGGGGTATACTTATATTTGGAGAGTACAGGAGATCATCACGAAGAACGTACATACTACTCGGAAGCATGTTGTCGATGTTCACGATCGCAGTTGGCTTCTTTTGGGATCATCCCACCATAGAAAATTGTAATCTTACAAGTTGTAAAATTGCTTTGCTTGATTTCAAGGGAGGGATATTGCTTATATGGCTATGTAACAGTAGTTACGTAGAGCCCATTGTGATCAAAGAAAATAATCATTGGCTAACAAAAGGGCCTTCAGAAATCTGGTTAGCTAATTTTTTTTTCTCAAAAGAAAAAAATGTTGGATAGAAATATACAATTGCAATTTTCGTCCAAAGGTTTGCAAATATAAGATTTTTCTTATGAAACTATCCAAACTTTAGACTTGTTAAATTTACTGAAGTTGGAATGGACAACGTACTCGACAAAATATCATGTCTAAATTTTACATATTTTTTGTAATTAAAAGAACTAATAAATTATATAAGTTACATGTACTTCTAACTTACACAATGCAAATAGCACAAAAAAAATCACACTATGCAATCTGATAATTTCTTATCATCTAATATGTGGTAGACCATTTTAAAACCAAATGAATTGAAGATAAAAGTATTATCTTTCACAATATTTTCCTTTCAAGCTAACCCCTTTATGAATCCATGTTTAAGAATTGGGACGATTTCGCTAAAAAAACAATGTATGACCTAATTAAGTTTTGATGAGGATTAAGATACTTCACAAAACACAATTATTCTCTTTAAATTTTTAAAATTTTCATATTTACACCTCTAAAAATTGTCTCATCATTATATATATTATTTTAAAAATAAATGAATCAAAAATAAAATATTATTTTCTCCAAATTTGAGGTCAGAATGAAATATATCAAAATGACAAAAGCTAAACTCAATTTCGTTAAAAAATAAGCTACTCATTTCCCAAAACATGACTCCTTTTCTCTATTCAAATTCTTAGGACTCCTTAATTCAACAGTAACACCTCTAAAAATGATCTCATGTTCACGTCTCCCCATGAATGACCCGAACCAATGAAATGCCAGAAAGCGACACAGGATGAGGCTGGACGCCGCGAAAAGACAACGTTACTTCTCAACCTCATCAATCATTTTAGTTTTATGATTAATAAAAAAATGAGAAAAACTTGTCATCGTATTCCAGTGTTCCAGAGAGTTCCCTGGGCTCTATACATGCATGTGCGTACTATAAATCCCACTCTCAATGATTCAGTGCCAATAATTTCTAATCTAATTCAGTTTCCTCGATGAAAACCAAGTCACATCATAATTGCCCAGAAACCTCTTACTGATCACAGTTTGCTCCTGTTTTATTCTGTCCCCATTCTCCGCTATCCATCGGCAACTTCTCTCCGGCGATGGCAGATATGGCGAACTGGGCAACGATGCTTCTAGGAGGTGAAGGGAAGGAGAGAGAATTTATCATGGTAAGGGAGGAATTCTTTCTGGATTGCCTGGCATTAAAAGTCTATATTTCTTATGCTTTTATTCTTCAAAATATATTTTAGAAATTGTTTATAACTCAAATCGGTAGACAATTGAGATTGAGTCTTATTGATGCTACTTGCAAAGGTTATACTCCCTCTGTTGTGTATTATTTAACAAGAACAAAGAGTTTTATTTTTACGAGACATAACTAAGGCGCTTATTTCTAACATAAATAAATAATATGAAACAGAGGGATCAATTAATTTAGGCAACAACTCGTAAAAATGCTTATTGTCTGAGTCTGCGTGAGATTCGAAATCTCGAGCTCAAGTTTGGGCTGGCGGATCTTAGAGGGAAAAGGGTCATGATATCCATACCATGAGCTAACTATACCAATCAATACAGCTAGGAATAGATCACTATTTTTGTCTATTGTGCATCCTAAAGGTGTAAGGATCATACAAGTTGTCACATGTCGCTATTTATCCTATATAATTCTTTATTATCTCATTTCTTCTACCATTTCAATGGCATGCAATTATTTTGTACATGAGAATCTTCTTGTATTGTGTTCAATCTTCGTCGTGCATGAATTTGACTTTTTGAAGGGGGTTGTACATAACAAGGAAGTATTGACCTGTGAAAGCTTATGGGAGCTCGTGAGCTTAGTCCGACAGAGCCTCAAGCCTAAATTTCTAAGCTTGGCAAGCTCCCTACTCGTGCCAAGCTTGTAAAGTAATTTGTGAGTCAAGCTTTGAGCTTGTCAGGCTTAGGTCCCACTCAGCTCATTGCAACCCCTCATGACCTCTGTGTGGCTTTGGCCAAAAGACCTGTCATTTGTGGGTTCCCCTACCCAAACCCACCCACATGGTTTTTTCCCTTTTGTTGAATGTGATGCTTTGTTCTTCCTCCATCTAGCCATCCCAATAGGATTAATTTATAACTAATAAAGATTTAGCTAATAATGTAATTTGATTAATTTACAAATCATAAACAATAAAATAGAAACCATTGCAATAAATATTACAAACACTTTTTAACTACCCAATTGGCCAATGCTTTCTTCAAAAACAGTGGATGTAATGTAACACATTAATACAGTCTACGCAGGCAATCATCTCACTACTAATATCCCAGTTAATTGTTGAATGCCCCCTTAATATGCTACTTGGTTTGAATTGACCCAAATGGAAATTGAGTTTACAGTAAGCATTTTCTCATTTTCAAAGTTTAGTTTTTTGAAACTCATTTTCAAAGTTTAGTGATGCACTGAAAAATTGACAGGGAAATCAGGACTTTGGGAGCTGGATTTTGGGAGTGGGATTGAAAGTGTATGAGATACAGACCACAGGAGGAGCCATAGGGTGCATGTTGGTCTCTCTATTTTTCCTAGGGACTTGGCCTGCTATGATTGCTGCCCTCGAGAGACGGGGCCGCCTTCCTCAACATACTGCCCTTGATTATGCTCTATCGAATCTCTTGGCTGCTGTGATTATAGTTCTAACTGTTGGTCAGATTGGAGATAGCAAACCCGGCATGCCAAATTTCATAAGCCAGCTTTCTCAGGTGATGAACATGATCTAGGCATGAATATCTTTTTATTTGACCAAAAAAACCATCAAGAACTGAAAGTTAAGCTGCATTAAACATCTAGGCCCAAGCCTGATCCAGACTAACCAAAATCCCATGAATCTAAACATGATGTTACTTGAAAGTAACAACCGAACTTGAACTCATAACGGCACAAAACAGTGTATTTTCTAGGACTAATGGAGGACATAACCGGAGTAATGCGCATTAACTTGGTCAAGGTGATTGATGCACAGATGCAGGAAAATTGGCCCTCTGTATTAATTGCATTGATCAGTGGGGTAATTCTGAGCTTGGGGAACCTATCAGCACAGTATGCATGGGCTTTAGTCGGTTTATCAGTAGCTGAGGTTGTCAGCTGTAGCATTAGTGTCACAATAGGTCTGTGTTCCTCATTTCTCTGCAAACTAAATTTTGACAAATCTCTTTGAGTTGTAAGAATCCAAATTGACACTTCTCAATATATGACATTTCAGGGACTACTATGAATTATTTCCTTGACAGCAGGATGAACAGGGCCGAAATTCTTTTCCCTGGAGTTGGATGTTTCCTTATTGCAGTCTTTCTGGGATCTGCTGTGCACAAATCTAATGCTGCTGATAATAGACGAAAACTTGGATGTTTGCCAACTATTGAAAATGGGGCAGGGTATACTCCTTAATTTTCCTACATTCATTGCTTTTAGAAATATCTCCTGCATTTACATTAAGTTCCCTTGTCAGGTATCACTGGAACAAAGCTTTGCATACTTGGTCGTTTTAGATTAAAAGTGCAGGAAGTTTGCCAAAATGCCTGGACTTGGTAGCCATGATTAAGCACATATTTTTACCGGACCCCCTATAAGCTTAGTCTGACTAGCAGCTTAGAATGAAGTCTGCCACTCTGTCCTCTTCCTTGTCAATTCTTTGTCTGTCTCGAAACTCAACTGCAAATAGTTAAATTACTCTTTGTTAGAAGATGGCCCAAAATCTTGTTTTAACTCAAGAAAATTGCGTTACGGGACAAGAAACGACAAACATGGGCGAGCAGCAACAAGAACGGGCCGTTTCGGACGAAGAAGCAAAACTTGGCCCGGGCAGCAGCCAACACGATCTGCCTGTGTCGGCGGACACAGTTCGTGTTGGCTGTGCGTGCTGCCCGTTCTGTCCAGCACGGGTTGTTCCGGCTGCCCGGTGCCCAGTCTTTTCGGTTTTTGGCGGTTTTGTGCGTTTCTTGGGGTGTTTTCTACCATGATTGCTCGGTTTTAATGTTTGTTATTGTAGTGCAAGTGAAGGGATTAGCTTATTGTCTATTTAAGGTTGTTTGTTCATCTTTGTAAATCATCCAAGTATCCTAAAGAATCAAGTTGTGGGATATTGGTGAGTGTCAATTGGGGTATCCAATTGTGTGTGTGCTATTGTAAGGAGAGAGCAATGAGGTTGGGTATTATTAGGTTTTATTGGGAAGGTCTCGGGGTGAGATCGTTTCTTGTAAATCTCTTATGATAGTGGCATCGGTTTGTTGTGCCGATCGTGGTTTTCTCCCGGTTTGGGTTTCCACGTTAAAATTCTTGTGTGTCCATTGTTTAAGCACTTTCATTTGATTGTCCAATTTCTGAATATCTTATATATCTTACAAAACGCTTCCGCATTCAAGGCGCTCATATTCCTTACACTTTTCGAATTTTCCCTTGACAAAACATTCAACTGAAAATAGTGACAGAAAGAAGGGCCTTTTTGGGGGGTCAGATTAATTGAATTGCACAAAACAGTTGGAGTTGTTTCGCCACTTAGTTAATAACATCAAGATTTTGTGGAACTGTCGTTTCATGCAGATTAATGATGCTAACTCGATCACTGTTTTGGCAGGAATAAGGATGTCTCAGCCTTTAAAACAGCTATAAATAAAGGTGAGAGATTCATGAATCTGTTCATTATATTGAGTCCTTGTCACTAGCAAGGGTCAAGTTCTCACCTTTTTGTTCTGTCTCCACTTTGCAGTTAAACTGATAGACGTTGAAAACGGGTATGAGACTAACTTCAAGGTAGAGGTAGAGGCAGAGCCAGACTTTGGTAGCGCAGATTTCTTGGTGGAACTCGAGCAGAAAAGATCCATAAAGGTCAGCTAAGTAATCACCTTATTCTGATTTTTACTAACAACATTTATCTCCCCGTTGTACATTCTCCTGATAGGTGAGACATGGAGTTCTGATCCCAGGTGTTTGGAAGGAGTACTTGGGTTGGGCTAGTAGTAACTTTCTCAGCGGGTTTATGCTTCGCCCTCTTCTCTCCGCTATTCAACTTGGCTACAAATGACCAGCTTCACCTCTTGAAGAAGGGGCTCCTCACTTGGTTGTTTATACTGCTTTCTTCTACTTCTCGGTCTCCTGCTCTGTAATAGCATTCATATTGAATGTAAACTTCTTGTACAATCCCATTCTCGGCTTGCCAAAGTCATCGTTCAGTGCCTATCTTAGAGACTGCAATGGACGAGGGTGGGCACTTTTGGCCGGGTTGCTGTGTGGGTTCGGCAATGGTCTTCGGTTCATGGGAGGTCAGGCTGCAGGATATGCCACCGCAGATTCAGTTCAGGTTAGTAAAGTTTAAATACTTGCAGTTCCTTTTGTAACTTGTCCTAGTTGTATACGCATTCAGTTTCCTACTTCAACTGGTTTACTCTTGGTAATGATGATTGGTGAGTCCATCTGAATCTAGTAAACGGGTTGTTTGTGTGTATGGTCAAATTTGAAGTGAGTTAGCGAGAGCAACGTTCGAGTGGGGCAAATTTTGTCATGGCAAATTTTCTTAGATGTGAGGATCAATCTTTCCCAAGAAATTCGGATGAATGCCGTATTAAGGATTCACATTCTGATCGTAGTGTCACATCAAATGATAGTTCACAGTAAGTTTTGTTATGTGTCATCTGATGATTTGTTTTGATGGCATTGTCAGGCACTCCCGCTAGTAAGCACACTTTGGGGTATACTTATTTTTGGAGAGTACAGGAGATCATCCCGAAGAACATATGTATTACTCGCAAGCATGCTGTCAATGTTCACCATTGCAGTTGGCTTCTTTTGGGATCATCCCAACACAGATAATTGTAATCTTGCAAGCTCCAAAATTGCATCCTGAATTCATGGGAGTTTCTGTGTAACTGTAGCTACTTAGAGCCTAGTGTCATCAAAGAAAATAATTATTTATCAACAAAAGGGCCTTGGGAAATCTTTCATAATGGCTGGGCCCAATGGAACAATAGTTTTTTTTTTTTTTTTTTATAGTTGTATTAATATGATTTCTTCCAAATTAATAGTAATTGTTTGTCTAATTCAAGCCAAGAATATTCCGTACATTAATTTTAGTTGGGATCAACCACCCCCTCCCCAAAAAAATAGATGAAAGATCCATAAAAAACCCATCAAGATATCAAAAATAAAATTAAAAAAACCATTAGATGAAAAATATTACAGAGTATTTGTTTTATAGGGCAATGGATAAATAATAATACTCCTTCTATCTTCAATTACCATCTCCCTTTGTTGATTTCTAATAAAATTGTACATCTTTTTCTTTTTTTCTCTCCTCCCAATTTCTTAATCTTAGATTTCTCTCTCTCTCTCTCTTAATTCCTAATGTCACACAATCTCTTTCCTCACATTACTCTCTCTCTCTCTCTCTCTCTCTCTTTCTCTCTCTCTCTCTCTCTCTCTCTCATGTATCCTATATTTTTTATCTCTTTTTCATTTCTATCTTTGTGTGAATAAAAAGAATTAAATAATTAAAAAACATATATGTTAGATATTATTAGAAATGATAAAAAAATTTTAAAATAATTAAGGATAAAATTGAAAAACTACTCGATTAATATAGCATTGATGTTATAAAGTGACAAGTATTATGCAACGAAAAGGTTAGTTAAAGTGATATGTATTGTGAAACGGATGGAACAGGACCGAGTTTGCTAATTGTCACCCTTAGGATAATGGATAATAATAGATAAGATATATATCCATTTAATTAACAAAGTAGGTAGATAAATGGATAAAAATTTAATTAACTAAGATTATATCCATTTTAACTTCCAAAAGGAATCTTACCTAAATTAATATCAATAAATTTTTTTGTGGGTGAACGAGGGTAACATCAACTTAATTTAGGTATGATTCTTTTCAAAATAAAACCAGAAATAAATCATTAGGTAAGATTCTTTTTAAATTAAAAACAGAAATAAATAATTTAGGTAAGATATTTAGCCTAAGAACAATAATTAGTAATATCGTTAAAAAAATAATAAAACTGATCAACACATGGAACCGAAATTTCCTACCCAAGTAGTCAAATAATATTTTCAGAATAATTATATTTTGACCCCAAAAATTCATAGTCTATGAGTGCCCGCAAGAAATTGCAAATATAGTGACGTTTTGGTTGAAAAATTAGGCAGAAAATCCTTCGAACAAGTGGCAACAACCATTTCCATCATTTTCTCTCCGCGAATTTACTCAATAATTCCATTTTTAATGTACAACAGCATCTGAAATTAATGACTCGTAAAAAAGAAAGAGCAACTGAAATTAACACAAAATATTTTTTTAAAAAACCAACCTTTTTCTCAAAAGATTCCTTGAAAATGAATCTCATTCACTGATTCAGTCAACGAATCGACTGTTTCCAAGTCTTTTTATCGTTGCAGCAGCCAATCAAAGCAGAGCCCACAATACTCTCCCTTCTCTCTGATGGAACCAAGGGTAGTATAAAGGAGTTGCCCTACTTCTTTGGAACGCATGGAAAATCATATACCATCAACAATTTTGTGTTGAGAAACTTAAAAAATATAATCTTTTGATTCACTCATTGCGCTGTATCAAGTTAACATCCGTCCCTGTTCACCAAATTGTAATCTTTCTCTCTCAATTATTTTTTTATAGGCCCTGAAAAAGACTCTTTCTTGTTCTTAAGTAAGCACAACTTTTGGATTTTGAGCTTTATTATTCTTAAGCTGTTTTTGTGGGTTGTTCTGAATCATTCTACGGTTCTGCTCTGTTCTTCTCAGATGGTGAGCCATTGTACTGGTTTTGAAGATTCCGCCATTCTCCTCCTTTTGTAGCTTTGATTTTTTATTTTGCTCTCCTGGGTCTGAAATTTTTGGAGATTTTTCGCATATCTTTGCCTTTTCCATTAGTTTGAGAGATCAGAGTAAATCAGAAATATGGTTGTGTAATTTTTGTGCTGGTGTTGAATTATGTTGCCCTCCTTTTTGTAGCTTAACATATTGATTTTAGCTCTTTTCCTGGTTGAAAATTGTTGAAGATTTGTACACTTCTTTCTCCTTTTCCTCAATTTGATTTGTTATTTTCTTGGTTATTGTGAGAAACTTATCATCCCATGATTATAATTTTAAGGAAACCCAACTGGGAATTGTTCTTCTATTTTCAATTAGGTTTGATTTTCAATTTGCTTTACTTAACAGTAGATGTGTCTTCCCCTTATCATGATAATGTTTCTGCTATTTTCAATTAGGTCTAATTTTCAGATTTCTGATCTTGATGCGAAAAATATTTGATGATTCAGGAGTCATTCAACAAGCTAAGTTCATTAGTACTTGGGAATATAATCCAGGAGGGAAGTCTGCCTGGTGGATTAGGAATGTATCTGGTGGAGAGCAAAGGAGGAGCTATAGGATGCATGCTGTTGTCTCTATGCTTTCTGGGGACATGGCCTGCTGTTATCACTTTGCTCGAGAGGCGGGGCCGCCTTCCTCAGCATACTTATCTTGATTACTCCATTACTAATCTCTTGGCCGCTGTGATGATTGCCCTTACATTTGGTCAGTTAGGTGAGAGCAAGACTGGCATGCCAAATTTCTTCACCCAACTTGGTCAGGTAATGGCAACTCCCCCCTCTTTGGTTGTTTAGATTCTTCGTTTCTTTGTTGTCTGCTTTAATATCATCACAAAGTTCAGGGTCCAACTGAAACAGCCTTTGTATAACAAGATGTAAGGGTAAGAAGCCCAGTATCCTATCCTAGATAGGACCATGTAGTATTGGTTTGGCTTGGTTTGGTTTGATTTAATTGATGAATCTCAAATTGCTAGAAATGGTTGTTTCCATTGGACCTTTTGAGAAGTATCAATGTCTGCCAGTTCTTCAGAATGGACAAGAGGGAGATGAAACATTAGAGCCCGGGGATGTTTGGTGTAGTACATTCAGTTAAAAGCTGAAAAACTTGCCCCTTCTTTATTGATGAGCAAGAGAGCATAGTGTTATACTCTTTGAGTGTCTGGTCTGTCATTACTATGAATAAATCTGGAAGAATTGATCCTCTGATTAATGAAGTTTGGAATTTGGATGGAGGATGTTGGCTGTAATTTTGAGAACTTTGGAAGTTTTTATGTAGCTGTAATCAATAGAAGCCTAGTTTCATTCAGGCAAGTTGTGCATTTTCTTGTATCTAGTTGCCATGTTTGTCTACAATTTTGGTAGAGGTCAGGATTGCAATTTCAAGGTAAAGCTGCCTAACTCTTACCCTTCTGTTTTTGCCTTGGTGGGAGCTTCCCGAGAGGGCTTTGATATCAGTATGGCATGATTGGTACAGGGTTTTGTGACACTGATATACAATAATTTGTGGAAGGTGTTATTTTTCTTTAAGGAACTAGTGATAATTTTTGAATCTCTTTAGATTATCATTGCAGGATAACTGGCCCTCCGTGTTATTTGCAATGGCTGGTGGAGTTGTTCTTAGTATTGGAAATCTATCCACCCAGTATGCGTTTGCCTTAGTAGGTTTGTCAGTAGTAGAGGTGGTCGCTGCTAGCATTACTGTGGTTATAGGTATCTCCATTCCCTGAATTCATTTTTCTGTTTTCAGACTGAGGTAAAGGGTTATTCACTTGTTTCCTTTCTACATTTACAGGTACCACATTGAACTACTTCCTGGATGACAAAATTAACAGGGCTGAAATCCTTTTTCCAGGTGTTGGATGTTTCTTAGTTGCAGTTATTCTAGGCTCTGCTGTTCACTCAGCTAATGCTGCTGATAACAAAGCAAAGCTTAGCAAGCTGTCAGCTGATTTTGAAGATGAGGCAAAGTATTCACCCATCTTCCTATCATATGATCTTTCACTGTGTTCGTCATGAAATAGAGTTTTTAGCATATACACCAAATTAAACTAAACAATACCCTTGGTCTGTGCCATAACATAAGATATAGAGGACAGTTTAACTACACATATACAATACATATTGCTATTGTCCTCTGTAATTCGAAAATGGGGGAAAAAGAGGTTACTCTTTCAATTGCCTGGAGAGTGGGTATTCATTTGAAGTTATTTATACTCACACAATCAGTTTTCTCAGGAACAAGGATTTGTCACGCTTTAACCAAACATTTGTCAATGAAGGTTGGAAATCTCTCGGGATTACTCTCCTTTCTGATCTTTTCAATGCTATCAAACCAGAAGTTGGTCTTAACTGTTCCCATCTCAGAATACTAATTTCCCAGAGTTCCAAATTTATTTTAGGAGACCCTGAAAAGGGAAAAGATGCAACAATGCAGGCAGAGTTTGGGACTGCGGAATTCCTCGTTGAACTTGAGAGCAAAAGATCCATAAAGGCAAGTTTTCCAAATTACTAGTATTTTCTGAGATGTTGGTTTACTGTCCTGCCACCATTGCTTCTTACAGCGCATATCAATTCAAATTGTAGGTGTTTGGGAAGAGTATCTGGCTCGGGCTCTGCTTAACTTTCTTTGCAGGCATATGTTTCTCTCTTTTTCCCCTTTTTCAACCTGGCAACAAATGACCAGTTCCGCCTGCTGAAGGAGGGTGTTCCTCACCTCGTGGTTTACACTGCTTTCTTCTACTTTTCAATCTCTTGTTTTGTGATTGCCGTTGGTCTCAACATCACTTTCCTATACCGACCTGTTCTGGACTTGCCCAAGTCATCATTTAATGCATACCTGAAGGATTGGGATGGAAGAGGGTGGGCATTTTTGGCAGGCTTGCTGTGTGGATTCGGGAATGGGCTTCAGTTCATGGGCGGTCAGGCTGCTGGTTATGCTGCTGCTGATGCTGTTCAGGTATGTTAGAATTTTGGCTTAAGCCCCTATTGATTAATGGCAATGATGGCCAGGTGAACCCACCAATTAACAGAAGTGAATATCTGCAGATTTCCTGGTTATGTTTAGATTTAGCAAGCCCATTGTTTGGGACGGTTGATGTCTATAACAACTCCTAGTGCTGGTCCTGCTTTTGTAGGTCTCACGGGATGTAGATTTAGACAATTTTACCCCTCTGCAAGCATTCGTGCAAGCAGAGAGACCGATGTCAGGTTGATATCCAGTGTGTCAAAATGGTAGTAGAATATTTGGGTCAAATCAAGTCCAGGTTTGATAATTTCTGGTTCATTCATATTGAGATCTGCTGAGTATTTCTGCCATAAGCTTGTTGAAAACATGTAATCAATATTGGTCAAAAGGTTTTGGATTGGTACATTCTGGTAGGGTTGATTTAGTCTTAGCTTATGAGTATGATTTCTTAGCATCAGTTGGGTAGTGAGCACAGGTCAGTTTTACTACATCTAGTCATATTTTTCCAAGGGAGAAAATGGACATTTGGATTTTGTAGAGTATTAGTGAACGGTGATCACATTTTGGGGGCATAAAGTGACTTCAAAGAATGGTTGAAAATTGTTGTTAACTATGAATGTTGTTGTCTGCGTACTTTAAGTCATGTTTAACTTGCGGAAGTTTGGATGGAACATATTAACAGGCACTTCCATTGGTGAGCACATTTTGGGGCATACTTATCTTTGGAGAATACAGGAAATCGTCGAGAAGAACATATATGTTACTAGTTAGTATGCTCTTTATGTTTGTAGTGGCTGTTGGAGTCCTCATGGCATCCTCCGGACATAGGACTCAGTCCTTGCCTTCATAATTTGACTGTTTTCGAGTTGAAATAGATCATGTACATATATAACATGTGATGTATATTTGGTGACATTTTGAAAGCAAAATGTCCCATTCATTCAAGAACTTCAAGATGGAGCTGGATTCTGATCAGGATCTGGTCATTTCTGGGCATCCCCGATTATCGTCTCCATTATTGCGTGTCTTTCCCTTCTTATATTTTAGCAAGCTTACTTGCTCTTTCTTTTTGGTCAATTCTTCATTCATTTTGAAACACATTTGAGATTGTATCGCATTACATTAGCTTCTGGTTGTTGCTCCTCTTTCACAACTCAACTGCATCTTTTTATGTCTCATAATGGGATGGTCGCACATAAGATAAGCCCTTTAGTTGGTACCCTTAGACACTCGGTAAACAATATTATACTAAACTTAACTGTAACAGTTTTGGCTGCTCTAAATTGTTGGTAATTTTTCTATAGAAAAATACATAACTTGTTGGTAAAATTTATTTGTAAGTTGAGTAAAATTATCAACCTTGGGCCTTTGCAAGCTTAATTGATCACTCTGAAATCACTTATAACAGATAATGCAAGCAAAATAGAGTACTTAATCATGTACCCCTTTCAGTTCAGAGGAAGAGAGAAAGCAAAAAAATGTCCCAGTCTGATCGGAATTTTCTGATATTTGTCTAAATGTTGCTCCTCACCCACCTCGAGCAATAATTCATTACAAGAGCTGTTCAGATTAGAATCTGAATTTTTAGAAAGGCTCAAATACCATATTCATTGACCAACGTAACAAAAATTTAAGAGGGTGATTGAAGACTCGGGAATAAATTTCATATTTTAACGCCAAGTGTATATGCGGTATTACTTCACCAAGGATCACTCTATTTGAAACCAGTACGGCAATACCCGCAGACCTCAACGGTTGGGATTTGATGCTTCAAAAACTACAAAAATGTTCAGGACGTATTTTTGCATGATTTGGGGGTTTAAGAAATGGGCACAGTCTCAATTTTCATTGTAGGGCAGAGATGAATCCACTTTCAAGAATTTTACGGCTGTGGATGGTGTTCACCCCTTTTTACCCTTCTTAGCACAGGACAGAGAAAATGGAACAACTTCCTTCTTCCCTTCAGCATTGTGGGTTCTCATCTGCTCTTCTTTGGAATTGGAAGCCTCTTGAGGTTTTACATCTCTCTCAGTAATTGTATCTCTCTTCTCTTCCCTGCCTTAATTTATTATTTCTTTCTTTGCTTTGTTTATCTTATGGTTAGCTACTTAACTTCAATAAGTGAAATGAACTGTTTATTTATTTTTTAAAATATCTGGCTTTGCTTGGTTCCATTATTTACTCTGCTCCTTTCCTCTGTTTTTCCTTACTAAACTACCCCATTATTCCTCTATCGAACCAAAAGATTAGATTTTTGATATGGGTTTGATCTTGCATGAATTCCCACAAGAAATATATGACATGGGTAGTTGTTTCAGGGTTGGATTTGATTCTTCTGTTTAAGTTCTGGCATGAATTTTGCCTAAAGAGGAATGCCCACATATACAAGAAGAGTGCTCGGGGTAAAGTGGAAGAGTCCGTGTTGGATAGGTGTCTGCATAAGTAATCAACTGTTGCTTTATGTCCTTTTAGTTGCAAACACACTGTTTAAGTGATGAGTATATATGACAGTCAAGAATTACTCATGATTTTTTGTGTAGTGTTTAGTTATTTTTATTAGGGAATGAAGTAAAAATGCAGAAATCAGAACCATTATGAGTTTGACCAACACTTACCATGATGTTTTTTATAGGTGTATCATGACTTTGGTTGAAGTTTGCTGATAGTGATTCTCATTTAGTCCCAAATTGGGTTCATATCGAGTAGCTAGCCTCTTCTTGCTCAGTATTTCCCCTCCCTGTTTAAAATGTGCTAAATCGATGAACTGATAAACACGAACCATACATCACACAGTTACTTGAAACTTGGGTACTTCTATCGTGCAAAAACTGGCCTTCTACTTGATAAGGTTGTAGACATCTGAATCACCCTAGGAAAGCACATACTTATGTATTTCTATTGTGCATATTATATCGTACAGAAGCCCTTAGCAGAGAATAGTGGATTCTCATCTCCATGGGAATCAAGTACAGGTAAGATCTAGATATTCTCAATCTACTGTATCTAAGTTCATTTCTAGATGCCTGAATCTGGAGGGATTTCCAAACGAAGGTACAAAAAAATGACAATCCAAAAGCAAAAGTGAAGTTTCTTGATATTGAAGAAGTCAAGATGCTTGTTTCCAGAGAAGAAACAAGAAGAATTCATCGAAGAAAATCATCCAATTTGATACCTACTCCCTTAAAAACACATCATAGTTTGAAACAATCGATGTCATTATACAACCAGTCTCAGCCCCAGAGAAATGCAAACAGAAAAAGAGCAACTTCGTCCTCAGTCTTCTCTTCAGCAGGTTCAAGTACTTCTCATGTTTCTGGGCCTAGATCATCCTCAAAACAAATAAGAACAAAAGTCGATGTCGCTGATAAGTTCAAAATAATCAACACAAAAGATGATGTGAAGGACAGGAAGACGTTTTCTTGGGAAGATGACACTGTTGAATCTGAGTATGGAGCTGATTATTCAGGTCCTTATAAGGTTCAGAACTGATATTTTCCGAACATTTCAGTTGCAAGTAATGGATGCCTCGCCTCAGGTCTTGCTTTCAGAACGTATCTAGGATTCGCGTAGTAACTAATGAACGTTATTAGTTCAGACTGTATAAACTTTAAATACAAATATAGACAGAAAATATCTGGTTTTCACATCTTTCTGTCCTTTACCCCTACTTCCCCTTGCTTGAGTCTGCGCTATGTGAAGTATATATAATACTATCAATTAACGTGGTGCTATGAATCACATGAAGATGAGGTTGATACCAATGAATGAACCACCCATTTGCGAGTTACTTGGACAGTTGAACTGAAGAAAAATGTGGTCGATCCAAGCTTACTATTTCCAACCTACTAAAACAACTCCTTAATAACAATTATCATTTAGCCAATTTCAACCAACTTGAATTTAATGTTAAGACCCATAGTTACCAAGACGTTTCTCAAATCGTTTAGTGACTCTAGTTTAGAAATTAGAATACCAATCACTACATATTGCAGAAATTTAATTTATTTTGGTTTGGAGTACTTGTTCCCGATATTGGACAGCTGCGGTATGGAGCATTCCCATAATTATGGTTGGACAATTGACATAGAAAATTAGAAATCCATCAAAATAACCAAAAAGGGTAATAAAAATAAACAATTTCGCTAGAAGGAGGGCTTGAACCTCCGACCTTGTGGTTAACAGCCACACGCTCTAACCAACTGAGCTATTCCAGCATCTTGATTACCATGATTTTAAAACATATTTAATCACGTATTCGTTTACGAACGCAACAATCATTCAAATGGAGCCAGAGGAAGCAAAGCGGAGCCAAGCCTCGATTCAATGTGGAGAAGAAGAGCTCTCTCTCTCCTCAAACCACCACCCACCAGACCATTCTCCTCCTCCGCCACCACAGAAGAAACCCCATCTCTGTATTCTTTCCTCCAACCCTCCCTTTTCTCTCTCAAACCTTCCCAATCTCCTTCACCTCCCCCAGTTCAGACAAACCCTCAACCACTCCCTTAACCCCGGAAGACAAATCCTCTCTTGAAGCCAGCCTTCATCACTCTCTCTCCTCTTCCAACACTGATGAAGCTTGGAAGTCCTTCAAGTCTCTCACTAATCATTCCTCCTTCCCTGGTAAGTCCCTCACCAATTCCCTAATTGCCCACCTGTCCTCCCTTCCTGATGTTCATAATCTCAAGAGGGCATATGCTTCTGTTGTTTATTTGATTGAGAAAAACCCAAATTTGTTGGAATATGAATCTTTGAAAAGGGTTTTGGCCTCCATGGCTGTGGCCAATACAGCCGCCCCTGCTTTTGCTTTGGTCAAATGCATGTTCAAGAATAGGTTTTTTTGCCATTTGATGTTTGGGGCCCTGAGCTTGTGGGAATCAGCAGGAAAAATGGTAGCTTTGTTGCGTATTTGGGTATTTTTCATGAAAATTGTAGGATTGCTTTGGATGAGAAGTTGGATTTTATGAAGCCTGATTTGAGTGCTTGTAATGCCGCTTTAGAGGGTTGTTGTTGTGGTCTTGAATCCGTGAGTGATGCTGAGAGGATTATTGAATTGATGACTCTCTTGGATGTTAGGCCAGATGAGGTGAGTTTCGGGTTGCTTGGCTACTTGTATGCATTGAAGGCTGTTGAAGGGAAGATTGTTGAGTTGGAGAATTTGATGGATGGGTTTGGGTTCAAAGATAAAACAGGATTCTTTAGTCAGCTGATTGGAGGTTATGTCAAGTCAGGCAATCTAGAATCGGTCTCTAAAACAATCTTGCGAGGTTTGAAAGGAGGAGATGGGCAGGGTTTGCATTTCACCGAAGAAACTTTCTGTGAAGTGGTGAAAGGATTTCTAAAACATGGGAATGTCAAGGACTTAGCAGCATTGATTGCTGAAGCTCAATTGTGGGAATCTGAATCTGTAATAGCTGAAAGGTCTACTGGGTTTGGCATTGTTAATGCTTGTGTTAACCTTGGAATGTTGGATGAGGCCCATGGTATATTAGATGAGATGAATGCTCAGGGTGCTACCATTGGACTTGGGGTCTATTTGTCAATCTTAGGGGCCTACTGCAAAGAGCAGCGAACAGCTGAAGCAGCTCACTTAGTGGCAGAGATTAGTGGTTCTGGCCTCCAATTGGATGCTAGTTGTTATGATGCATTAATAGAAGCATCTATGTCATGCCAGGATTTCCAGTCCGCCTTTTCTTTATTTAGGGACATGAGGAATGCAGGGGTACCTGAGCTAAAAGCAAGCTACCTCACTATAATGACTGGTTTAACGGAAAATAACCGTCCTGAATTGATGGCAGCATTTTTGGATGAGGTTGTCGAGGATCCTCGTATTGAAGTAGGAACCCATGATTGGAACTCTATCATACATGCTTTCTGCAAGTCTGGTCGGCTAGAAGATGCTAGGAGAACTTTTAGAAGGATGATCTTTCTGCATTATGAACCTAATGAGCAGACTTATTTGTCCTTGATCAATGGCTACGTTTCTGCTCAGAAGTACTTCAGTGTTTTGATGCTTTGGAATGAGGTTAAGAAACGAGTCTCGACAGATGATGCAAGAGGATTTAAGTTAAGTCATAGTTTGATTGATGCTTTCCTTTATGCTTTGGTAAAAGGAGGTTTCTTTGATGCTGTGATGCAAGTAGTGGAAAAATCTCAGGAGTTGAAACTTTTTGTAGATAAATGGAGATACAAGCAAGCATACATGGAAAACCACAAGAAACTTAAGATATCAAAGTTGAGAAGAAGAAATTTCAGGAAGATGGAAGCCTTGATCGCCTTCAAGAATTGGGCTGGCTTGAACGCATGAAACATTTAGAATAGTGCATGGCCACCATCACCCAAAGTTATTGAGCTCTGTTGAAACTGAAAACTAGGTATGCAGGAGCCTGTATTGCCTACTTGATTTCAGATTGACGATTGACACAAGTCCAGGGATTGGTTTTCTAACTGAAAGATAAGCAAAAATACTTTTGCTTCAAGCGGGCAATGGATACCTTGAGAAGGGCGCTTGGCATGCCTTTTGATTCAGCGTCACACTTGGCTATCTGAGGAGGATTTGCTGGCTAGACAGCTGGCAAGTTGAGGAAGAGAAAATAGAGTTACCTAAAGAGCTGCAATGATTATGAAGCTGCGATTGTGATAGCATCACAGTGTCATGGCTTCCACCTTTAGATGATTTATTACTTCAGTGTGCACGAGGACTTCAAGTTTGGAAAGGCATAATAATGAACCGGAAATTCCACTCAATGGGCCCTATTTCAGCCATATAACTCGACATTTCTCACCGTGGTGCAGTAGCTGCTATTCATGCTACTAGTCCTACGGGATTTTGAACTTTTGGATCCAGGCAATTGTCCTTTATTTTTTTGGGTTTGGGGGGTTGGGGGGGACGTATGCTATTAAGTCATATTCCAAAAACTTATTGTGGTGTAAAGGATCCAACGGAAGGAAACTCAGAGTTTGATATTCACCCTTTGTCAGACGGTTATCTCATTCCAGTCCACAGAGGGTTCCACCTTCTCTCAAGCACTGTGCAACAAATGAGCATGTTTTCTCTGTTATTTATGCTTTCTCCAGCCATTTTTCTCTCTGCATATCTGTGAATTGAGGCTGTTGAGTGCTGTAGTTTGCTCTCCATGGGTTTCTCTGGTTTTCACTTGTTTTTCTGATACTGTTTTCTCATATGCTTGATTTCCCATTTGCAATTTTGCAAACAAATGATTAGTTTTCTGTATCTCAAAATTGAACTTTTCTTACCTGCTAACAGTTTGCATCTTGTACACATGAGCTTCTGGGATCTGTCATGGTTTTCTCATGACTATTGGTGCTACCTCAGTAACATTGTTGGAGAAACACTGATTTCAGTCTATTGTTTAGTCTATCCTCCCATTCTGATTTCAAAGGCCCTAAAAGGTCCATTTTTTGGCTCGCACTTTGCGTTTTCTAATTGCAAAATTTACTCCATCAAAGGAAGGAATTTTGCAAATTCAGTGATTTAAAAACAGATGTATGTCTTCCCTTGTAAATCCTGCATTGGTTTAATTCATTTTCTAGCTAACTTTGCTAATTTATTGGTTACCTAACAAGCTTGTGTCTTTTAACCACCTTGCAGGGTAGTTTCCAGATGACAATATAATGTATGAACTATTTTTCTCAAGTATACATGAGGAAAAAAGTTATGTACTTAATTAGATAAAATTCTAAAACCGCTAACAATTATCATTCCTCAAATAACGGACTTGAAGATAGGCCTTAGTACCGATGTCTTTTTTTTTTAGTTGAAAGTAGGGATGATTTTTTGATTCAAAAGGTCCTTGATAAAATTTTAATTTTTTTCATAATTCTTGTATGGTTCCTCTGAATTCAAAAAATAAATAAATAATTTAAAATTTTATAAAGTTCATCGACAACATAGTCTCCTGCAAGACCTTTAGTTTTATAAGATTTATCTTAAAGACATAACCTTTCATTTTATAAGATCTATCTTAAAGACGTATAATTTTTAGTATTTGTATTTAACTTATGTTTCTCAAGTAACCAACTTTATTACTAGCCAATGAGGCTTTGGAGTTTTTTTAATTAATTTTTTTTTTATGGATCTTGGCTTCTTGAGTATATTAAATTTGCGATCTGAATGTTTTTTAATTATATTAACCTTAGCATCTCATACGGAAAAAAAAAAAAAATTCACTTATCACTATTAGTTATTACTTACTAGATATATACATTAAGTGATATAATAAATTTATATAATTTAAATAAGCCTTAAGCTTATATGATAATTGATAAGTCTATTCTATATTCTCCGTCGGTTTGTTTTCTTTTTCTCTTTGCGACATATTCTGTGCAATGTACGTGAAATCTGACTTGTATAATACTGAAGTTTACACAATGCATACATTATTTTAATTACCATTTAATATTATTGTACTATATGATATAATATCATAATACCGTAAAATTTATGAAAAAATATGATGAAATTCTTCCCAAAATAGGGATTTTATTTTATTTTTGGAATTTTTATTAAACACGCAGCACTGTTAAGTTAGGATCCCAGAACGAACACCTTATTGTAATTTGTAAATTTAGTTGGTGTTTTATTTATACTTAACGTAATTTGATACAGTGAAGAATCGTAAGTCAGGATGGCCGAGTGGTCTAAGGCGCCAGACTCAAGTTCTGGTCCTCTAACGAGGGCGTGGGTTCAAATCCCACTTCTGACATTTTGGAGAATTGATAGAATCCCCTTTTTAAATTTTATTTGCTTCATCGCTTTTATTTATAGATTTTACAAAATCAATGAGATTTAGGTTCGACTATATACTATAATCAAAAATTTTTTTTTTTAAGGTATACAAGTCTTAATTTGAGTCAAAACAGGGTTCGGGCAATGGGATGCATAGGAAAAATGTTGTGTGCAAGTGAAATCAATGTGCTACACCTTCTTTGTTTTTGTTGATTAGGTTAACTGAAAATTTTCTTTATTACTTTATAGTAAGAGTTGTAAGATGGAGAATTAGCGTTGACAAAATTTGGGTTTGACCTTTTAAACAAATTTGAGTCGGTCAAATCGGACAATGTTTAAAATTTGGATAAGATATTAATAATTATAATTTTTTTATTTTTATGGATTGGACAAATCTTAATTGGGCTCAAAATCGTATTTAATAATAGATATATAAAAAAAAAAGTGGGGTATAAATTTAAAAATTAGAAAAAAAATTATTAGTGCACTTGATTCCTTTTGGATCCAATAAGTTCAGGTAAGTTTGATAAAGTTTTACCAATTCTACCTATAATGACTAGAAATTAATTTATCAAATTATAGAAATACTTTTACATGAGAAAATAGCAGGAAAAGCACAAGGAATGAGGGACGCCATATGCCATGAATCCTTCAAAAACCCACCGGCGTCGAAGCCGGGTAATTTCTCTCGTTCACTCGAAATTCTGAATCATACACGTTCGATCCTCCTTTTTATTAATACAAGTCGATCAAGAAAATATAAAAAATGACAAGTCTGTGATTTTCCTCATAAATTATCAATAAGTCTGAGGAATACTCATCAATTATCATAGCTTCTGACTTTGCTCAACTATATTACGTCGCTTCTACTTGTGGCTAAGCCAACTAGATAGCCTTTCAGCAACCCATCATCTCAAATTGATCATATAATTTGGGTTGCCCAACACTCTCACTTCTCAATCTGATAGTTTCTGCAAAGGTCAGCATTAACTAACCCTATTTTGATTATTTGCTATTGGAATTCAACTGTTGGGCATCTCCTTTTTAGGAATTAGATCAGTAGTATATGGCAGCAAAGCTGTATGCTGTTTTTGGTTCATTGAGAAAAGCGAAAAAGGGTTTGGGATTATGGTTTTTAATTTGTCTGTGGAAGAGGTATGTATATGGTTGATGGTTGATTGCCCTTGTTTTCTGTTGCTATGACCGTAAATTATGGTTGTGTGATTGATACGAAAGCAATTTCCTCAAGTGGGTATGGTGAATTTTGCTATTTTGAGGATATATACGTGGGTTGGAGTGCACTAGTTCTAACCAGAAACACAATTTTCGATCAAAGGTTGCTGATTTATGATGATAATTTTCCAGTAATGCAAGTGCCATTTGGTTGAGCTTGAAGTGTTGTGTTACATTCACTGCTCTCTACAATGTCATATTTTGGTTGTCTCCCAAAACCTTGGGGGAGGGGGGAGCTTGTGTAATGCCCGTTGTATGTGAGATCTTGAGAAAATGGTTTCATTTGGTTTGTTCTATCTTTGAGTGAATGCAGGGGTATTTTATGCGGACATGAAAGAGTTTAAGAAACTATGACCATATGAATAGCATATTGGATATCATAAGGGGAAAGTGAGCAATCAATTGTTCATCCTTTGGGTTGACTTTTTGTTCTTGTTTGCCTGATGATGAGTATTCAGGAGAAGTAGCAGTCACTTTAGTTGTGGATTTCGGTTAGCTAGTCAGCTTTTTCCTGTTATGCCTCTGAAAGCCCAATGAGCTTCAGAACACTAGAGAAAGTTGGGTTTTGATGTTCACATCAGCCTCAGATTTGATAACCGGACTTTACAGTTCTAAACTTGACCAGTGATTGAAATTCACAATAGAGTGGTTGTTGTCTTTGACATTATAAGGAGAAGAAAAGATTAAAAATGCATAGAGTATTAGGATTTAGGAAATGAAAAGGAAACAAACTTGTCAGGTCGTGGTCTGTTAACAAACGATTTCAATGAATTTTCATTTACGGCCTTCCATATGTGATACTCCCACATATATTTCTTTTGAAGCAAGAATGAGACGAAATACTGCATACTATTGATTATGTATACTTTCAAAAAGCATTGCTTGTTATGATTGTGGTCTTTCTGTATCTTGTATTTATTGTCCATGCATTTACCAAGCTTGGCTTATGTGATTGTGGTCTATCTGTATCCTGTAATTTGAAGTTCTCTATTGCAATCTATAGATCTATGACCTGATGAAGGTTATCTTCTGCATTTTGCTTCAGGTTTTGAAGGGAGATGAGGGGCTTGTTTACATTATTGACAGTTCTTTATGTTGCTACAAACCTTCGATGTGGTTTATCTAGTGGGCATCAACCCCTGTCAAAAATTGCTATTCACCAGGCCAAGGTTGCTCTTCATGAAAAGGCTCAAGTTAAAGTTTCTCCTACACTCATTGGATTAGAGGTAAAGTTCAATCCCTTGCACATCTAGTTCCTTTAGTTTCGAAGTATAGACCATTGCTTCTCCGGTGAACTTCTCATAATGTCAATTTCTAGTTAGTAATTGATATTGTTTTCATTAGGGAACAACTAGTGAATGGGTTACAGTGGAGTTCCACAATCCCAATCCTACAAAAGATGATTGGATTGGAGTATTTTCTCCTGCCAATTTCAGGTAAAACAAAATTACCTTCTTCTAGTACAACCTAGTTCAGATTGCAAGTATTCATGCCACTCTGTTTTGAGGGAAGAAATTGGATATACTAATGATTAATGGTCACTGATCATGGTTTTTGGCTATTGATTTGCAGCTCATCTACGTGCTTGCCTGAGAATCCAAGAGTTCTGCCTCCTGTAATATGCACAGCTCCTATAAAGGTTGGCGCTACTGCTTCTATATGTCTCAGAAGCTTAAAATCCCTTCCCTGTGGACAGTTATACTGAAGTTCAAGTGACTCTTGTCATGCTCTTATCTTTGTGCCTGCTTTGCAGTATCAATTTGCAAATTTCTCAAATTCCAAGTATGCACAAACGGGGACTGGATCACTGAAGCTTCAGTTGATCAATCAGAGAGCTGACTTTTCATTCGCTCTGTTTACTGGTGGATTGCTAAATGTATGGTTCCAATATTTCGTACTATTATTCTGTATTTGAGAGTTCTGGTAGCTTGTGTGGATAGTTGTCGGTTTCTTTTCCATCTTGAGGGGATTTCTCCTGGGGGTAGGCATGCGGAAATCGTGCATGTGCCTTTTTTTGTCTACTTAGGTACTGATTTTCATATAAGATGTGAAATACTCCCTCTAATAGTTCAAGCTTTTTTCTGTGTGTGGCTTATTGTTAAACATTCATTTGGAGTCTTTTTTCTGTGTGTGTGGGTGGGTGGGTTGGGGGGGTGGTTAGGCATCTGTTCGGAACTCTGTTAAAACAGGCATATTGTTAAACATTCTGTCTTTGAGTCTTTCTGGCGTATACTATCAAGGTCTACTGATAAAGATTTCCTTTTGTTTTCTGCAGCCAAAGCTAGTTGCCATCTCAAATACAGTTACTTTTGCGAATCCTAAGGCACCTGTGTACCCACGATTGGCTCAAGGAAAATCATGGGATGAGGTGAGTTTCATCTTTTTTAGTTCTGGATAAAGATCTAGTTTATCAAAAACTAAGTCTGCCCCCTCACCCTTATGAAAATGCGTCTAATCAATTTAGAATAGTTGTCTTCTGTCGTCTATGTTATGCTGTAACAGCTTTGATTCATACTATCTTTTTAGAGTGGATTGTTGCTTTAAATCTTCTTTTTGACCTAATATTCAGATGACTGTTACATGGACAAGTGGGTATGGAATTGATGAGGCATTTCCTGTCGTCGAGTGGGGTTTGCAAGGAAAAGACAGGATTATTTCCCCTGCTGGGACACTAACTTTTGATCGTAGCAGCATGTGCGGTGAGAGTTCTCATTTGCATATATCTACAGTATTGATTAATTATATTGCAATTGGTTAATCATCCACTTTCCTACTAGTATTTGGGTTCTTATCCAGTTGAAAACAGGGTAAAATATAATGACGATAAAAGGGAGTGAAAAGTGCTTAGGGGAACAGACATTCTTGGCAAACGTATTCTAAATTTACTAATTCACCCCAAATATTGCTCCATATTTTAGGCAATTTGTTTTTTGATATATATTTTTCCGATGGTATCTTTTCCTGTGGTTCTACAACTAGTGCCTTCTTTTGATCTTGTCTGGCAACTATTGGTTTACTGGTGACTTTCTAATATCCTAAATCAAGTAGTGTAGATGTTGCTTGAGTACTTTAATTTCCAATTTTCCTCCTCTAGGCTTGAATAGTATATCAGCTTGTTGTGTATTATGTTACTTGGATACTTAGATTCTTTAAATATATTGGAATCATTACAATGTCTGCAATTTTCTATCTTTCTTCTGCTTTTTAGTGATATTTGATTTGAAGGGTTATACATATTACTCATGTCCTTTTGAAGCATTGAATGGATGTCCAAGTAGGGTATTGCAGAACTGATCATGTCACTTTGGATATAATTTAACCAAACAGCATATGTATGTGAACCCAAAATGCTCCGTAACAATCTAGTCAAAAACACTGATATTACATTTGGTTGGGGGTAATAGAATGCAATGTAATTTAATCAGTAGAAGAAACTTGGTCAATTTTATTCAGTCAGTTGCTTATGCATTGAATTCAATTGCATTGCAACATACCAAACATGATTTGTGATATAAGAAATAGCTTTTTACTTGCAAAAATTCTGACCACTAAAATGTAAGTTCACGGGAGAATGATAAGTGTCTACTGCTTACTGAAGGATACAGCTGCAGATCAGCTTCAATCATTTGCATTCATGCTCCAATTCAGTCTATAAATCCTGATGGGTCAACTGTCGTGATGACAATATCAATTGATGAGTTCAGCTGATTAGCCTGTTTCTCATCTTAGCAAAGCATGTCATTAGGGATAGCTGGTGTAGTATTTTCTTGGTTGAACTGTTGTTCGAGCTGGTTGCTTGAAAGCAATTCTCAACCATGCATCAACTTGTGATTTCTTTTGGGGGTGGAGTATACTAATTAGGACCTCGAATGATGGTATGGGAACACAACTGGTTACTTAGTTATACCAGTTTAGTCAAATCTAGGCTTCGGATCAAGATACTGATCACAATATAATGATAAAGAAAAACAGGAACACTAATTGTGGACTGGGTGAGGGGTATTCATTCTCAATAACTACAACTGAGCTTTTGGAGTTCATGAGAAAGTTTTGAGAATATTCTTTTGGGTTAGACTAGAGATATACTAGCCTATGGGACTTTGACCATGGCATGCTTTTGTCATAGTCATCAATAACATTGCTGTGGGTCAACTCATGCCATTCCAGTGCTAGTGACTCCAGTTTCTGAAATTCATATGCAGGTGCCCCAGCAAGTACAGTGGGATGGCGTGATCCTGGGTATATACACACTGGTTTCATGAAGGAGCTGTGGCCCAATTTAGTGTATGTCACTTAAACAGATATTTGTATTTTTGAAATTTTCTTATTATAATTTTTTTTATTTGTATTATCATTGTTCTGTGTCAAATGGAGAGACTTTTGTGGTGCCTGTTTTTACTGTTAAAATTTGCCCAAGTTAATTTCTGCCCTTATCAAACAACTTTTGCTTCTTTAAGATCCTAATACCGAAGCAATGAACTGTAGTTGAGTACTTATCTTGAACTATATTGTTTCCTTCCTGGACTTTATTTTTGCGCATCAGTATTTTGCTTGCAGAGTTGCACTCATCTTTTAAATTATGTAGTCATGAAAACAAATTTAACTTGTATAAACTTGACTTCCAATGAATACTTAATCACATGGAAGGGCAAATGCAAGAGGCTACAGCAAGATGAGTATAGTTGCACTCATCTTTTAAGTTATGTAGCGCATGAAGCACAAACATAACTTATATAAACTTGACTTCCAATGAATACTTAATCACATGGAAGGGCAAATGCAAGAGGCCACAGCAAATACTTCTGTAGTGACAACTTTGGTTTTAAAAGGAATTGTCTTTACATTTTCTTCATTGTCTTCACACTATGCAGGTACACCTACAGGGTTGGGCACAGAATGACCAACGGCTCATACATATGGGGTGACAGTTATCGCTTCAGAGCATCTCCTTATCCAGGCCAGGATTCTGTTCAAAAAATTGTCATCTTTGGGGATATGGGAAAGGTCAGGGATTCTCTATTGTGGATAGTACCCCCTCTTTTTCCAATTTGCTTGTTGTTACTCATAAATACTAATCTCCACTAACGGAATCTAATCCTATGTTCATGTAGCAGACACACGCTAATTTGTTTGAGATGTATCACATTTATTACATTTCATTGCTGTTTGGGAGTTTGGCATTTTGTCTCCATCTGTATAAATGTGTTGTTGTTTCTAATCATTGCTGAATATTGCTTGCATGTCCTGATTTATTTAAAATCAGCTATGATGTTGATCAAGCTCTTGGTTTCTCCTTGAATACAATCAGCTCTGATGTTTTACCCCATAAAATGCTAAAGTTGCAAGAAAATAGGTGGGATTGCTTGCATCTTTGCTTCTTGGAAACAGCTTCTCTGCCTGCAGGGGAAAAACTGCCTGCATTTGAATCTCAAGATCTCACTCTAGCGGATCCACATAGGCAGTCTTGTTTGGCAGGTCTAACAACTATATATATATATACATGTCAAATGTCCTTAGTTGAGCCTAAGTAACATTCTTTCAGAGGATTATAAATTCTTGCTTTCTTCTCTCAGTATCATATAATGTTGACTCCTGGATATATTGTTCCTGTTTCAGGATGAAATAGATGGTTCAAATGAATACAACAATTTTGAGCGTGCTTCTCTTAACACTACAAGACAGCTCATCAATGAGTTGGGCAGCACTGATCTAGTCTTCCTCATTGGAGATATCTGTTATGCAAATGGGTATCTCTCTCAGTGGGATCAATTCACAGCACAAGTTGAGCCCATTGCTTCCACTGTTCCTTTTATGGTAGCTAGGTGGGTTAACCTCTCATAATTTTTCTTTGCATGTTACATTTGCACCGAAGACATTACTTTAGGGCAATGGTTGCTTTATTCTTGCAGTGGGAATCATGAGCGTGATTGGCCTGAATCAGGATCCTTCTATCAGACTCCAGATTCCGGGGAGAATGTGGTGTACCAGCTCAGACAATGTTCTATGTTCCTGCCGAAAACAGAGAAAAGTTCTGGTATATATATGACTGGAAACCACATAATGAGAAAATTTGAGATGCATTAAACTATTCTATCTTTAGATCAATACATCTTAGCTCCTGTCACAAATGTTTCGGTTATTTTATTGGGCAGGTACTCCACTGATTATGGGATGTTCAGATTCTGCATAGCTGATACAGAACACGATTGGAGAGAAGGCACAGAGCAGTACAAATTTATCGAAAACTGTCTGGCATCCACAGATCGACAAAAGCAACCTTGGCTGATTTTCCTTGCACATCGTGTGTTGGGTTATTCTTCAACTGACTTTTACGCAGTGGAAGGGTCGTTTGCAGAGCCTATGGGCAGGGAGAGCCTTCAAAAGTTGTGGCAGAAGTACAAGGTTGACATCGCCATTTATGGCCATGCACACAACTATGAAAGGACATGTCCTGTTTACGAGGTTATTTTCTTCTCCTAGACTTTGTTTCTTGTTGAACCACCTAGGTTCCCAGTTATGTTGCACAAACTTTGTGTTTACCGTGATGTATCTCTGCCTACTGGCATGGATACAACAGTTGGATACACAAAAAATGGGCTGCAAACCCACAAAATTCATAAAACCTGACTTATTATACACAATTACCTCTATTTCTTTTTTTTTTTTTTTTGGTGTTGGGGTTGGGGGGGTTCAAACCCTGGTTAGTATACCTAGGGCCTCAATGTTAACATTTAATCATTATGTGCCATCCCCTCCTCTTCATCTAACTCTTGTTTAGAAGTTACATTCGAATTCTATCCGAAGATTTTTGTAGTGTTTTTCACCCGTGAGCTATTCTTTCTCACAGAATATATGTACCAGTCAAGAGAAGAACCACTACAAGGGAACCTTCAATGGAACAATTCATGTAGTTGCAGGAGGTGGAGGGGCCAGTCTCGCACAATTTTCCTTACTTCAACCAAAGTGGAGTATTTTCAGAGACCAAGATTATGGGTTTGTGAAACTCACAGCAATTGACCACTCAAATTTGTTGTTCGAGTACAAAAGGAGCAGTGACGGAAAAGTTCATGACTCGTTCACTATATCGAGGGATTATCGTGACATCTTGGCTTGCACTGTGGATAGTTGCCCGAGCTCAACCTTGGCCTTTTGAATAGAACACAACAGGGAAACCCTTTTTTCCCCCTTTTCCTGAAAGTGGTTTGATTCACAATGGTTTACATTTTCAGTATTATATGCCATATGTGTGCCCCATTTTCCCGCTTGGCTATTATACATACCAGTGTGAAATTATGAAAATACAGTTGAAACTGCATTGATGATTTCAGAAATTCTTTGCCCTTTTGAATTGATTCCTCTTGGCTCACAACAGAGCATGCAATAAATGGATGTGGATTATATGATACTTTTTGTCCCGCTTGGCTATTTGTCCCCTTGGCTATTATTCCTCTAGGCTATTATACATACCAGGTTTGAAGAAGTTAATGATACTTTTTTAGAAGAGCTGGAATACTTATACTTGATGTAAAATTATTACAAGAAAATGGAGAGAAATAAAACCAAAAAGGAAAATAGGTTTTCATTCGAAGGTTTGCTTGATTGTTTACCGGGTCACACACAAAATTCTCAATTTATATTTGAATGCATGTGTGGTCAAGAAAACTGATCAATTATATTTTTCCGGAAAAAAAAAAAAAAAGGAAGAAGACTTCAGACCCAAAAGTCAAAAATGGCAACGAGAACTTGACGATTCCAGAGCTGCCAAGTCGTAGTAAATTATTTTTTAGTACTGAAAAAGTTCTAATTCTGCATTCTCTCTCTTCCTCGTCTTCTTACTTAGGTAAGTGCTTCCTCTGCTTCAATCTACCTTTCTAAACCTTTCTAGGTTTACCCAGTTTACCATTTCAGCTCAATGTTTTGGTTTTGATGCATAATTTCTCTATTTCTCTCACTTTACAAAATTTTGCTATTTCTGCTGGCAATGGCATGTTTGTCATCTGGGTTAGTGTGGATTCTGTGACTGTGATTGTGTTCTTCTGCAACTTCTGGGATTTTGTCAACACCCCCCTCCCACCAAAAGAAAGGCGGGTGAAAATTTTGCATCCTTTTGGACTTTCATTTTGTTTCTGGGTTCTTTGAATGTCGAATTTATGCACTAATTTTTGAACCCTTAAGCTGATCATTCAAATCATGCTTTAATATTCAATTCCCTATTGCTTCATCTGGACTTTATATAAGTCAATATGTCCATTTCCTCTCTTTTCTAGCTTTTTGGCAATTTGTCCCCAGAGGCTTTTAGCTCTTGAACACCTACTTTCAGAAGTTGTTCTTTGTGGGTATTAACTTCCACAGGCCAGACATAGAGATTTTCCCAGACCCTGCTTAGGTGGGATTTATACCAAATTTGTTTTATTGTGGTTGTTGTACTCTAGTATGTTTTCAATGTACAGAAAGAAATATCAGGATTTACAGAAAAGATGAAAATTACTTGCCTTTTTCTTTCAAGGATTGTGGAGATGATGAGAGCTTTTCATCTGATTTGGTTGGCAACCTTATGGGGTTGTCTTACATTCCAAGGAGTGGCATCAGATGATCATCAGCCTCTATCCAAAATTGCAATGCATAAGGTCACCGCTGCTCTTCATGGTTTGGCTTATATCCGAGTCACTCCTAGTTTTCTTGGACTGAAGGTGTATTTCCTGTCTCCTTTCCTGATAATTGTTCCTCAAATGTGCAACTTTCTTGTACTTTATTCATCAGGAAATTAGTGAATGGTACCTAGGTAGCTATGATTCAGGAGCATTTATTCGGTTTACTTTCACTGTGCATTTGGTAATTTTTGCTGAAGCTGAAGACTAATAGCCTTGTATGCCGTAAAGAATAACTTTACCATCCATTAGAGATCCTGACTGAGAACCTATGATACTTACAACTCAAAAAAACTTATTGAATTTCCATTTTGCATGTAAAATGTTTGCTATGATCAGGGTGGAAGCTCAGAGTGGGTGACCTTGGAATATGGCCACAGGAGGCCGTCAACTGATGATTGGATTGGGGTCTTTTCTCCTGCCAATTTCAAGTACTTTGTTGAACCTTAGCTACTACCCCCCTGGGCGGGTGATATAGAACGTGGTTTACCTTTTGTGATTATTTTGCAGTGCTTCCACCTGTCCAGCTGAAAGCCCGCCGACTAACTCTCCTTTGCTATGTACTGCTCCTATCAAGGTTTGCTGCGTACCATTTCTGCTCTTCTTTACCATTCACTTTTATGGGATTTCCTGCCTTCTTGATGTGAGAAATAACTAAGGATCTTATTCTTGCTTTTTGTTGGCAGTTCCAGTATGCAGCCTACTTAAATCCTCAATACACATCGACAGGCAATGGAACAATGAGGCTTCAATTGATTAACCAGCGATCAGACTTCTCTTTTGCTCTATTCACTGGTGATTTGTTAAATGTACAACACACTAGCATGAACTTCCTATCACTTTTCAATATTTTTCCATTGTTCTGAACTTTGTTTCATTTATTTGTCTGAGCCTCGTCGAAACCTCTCTACTTGTTAGGAATAAGACTACATACATCAGGTTCTCCCCACATCTCTCGGTGGGATCCACGCTGAGGATAGTGGCAGTTGCTGTTGTTCTTTCATTTTATTTTTATGGCTCATAGAGTTGTTGTCCATTCATAATGGCTTATTACATATTTATGAATATAATGTTTGATTAGGGCCTCTACAATTGAATTGATTATTCTTTGCAGCCCAAGCTGGTAGCTGTGTCAAACACTATAGTGTTTGCTAACCCTAAGGCACCTGTTTACCCAAGACTAGCTCAAGGAAAGTTATGGAACGAAGTAAGCTCCACTCTATTGTTTTTCAGAGTCTTCGAACTTTATTTTTCGTTTGGTTTGCTGAATCCATCCCATAAGGTGAAGAGCTCAGGGAAACTTCAATTAGTTGATGCTTGCTGTTGGTTTTTCTCCCCTGTAATATGCATTATTTTGGTTTCTGACATGCAATATTTGTTAATTCTGACATGCAGATGACTGTAACATGGACAAGTGGATACAGGATTGATGAAGCAGAACCTTTCGTTGAATGGGGACCAATAGGAGGGAGAAAAACTCAATCTCCTGCTGGGACACTAACATTTAACCAAAATAGCATGTGTGGTGCGTAAGTGTTTCCTTTTCACATCTCATACAATTCAAAGCTGAAATATTGCCCCTTGGTAAATCTTATCAATTCTATTGAAACAATTCTTCATTGTGCACTTTCACTTTCTGGAAATTACCTGCAATTTTCTATTGTCATCAAGAAATCCTGCAAAACAAGCCACACAATGCCTCCAGAATTCACTAGAAGGTTAATATAATTATTATGTAAAATATGATTACATTGAGCAGAACTGAGCAATAAACTCTCCCTCCCTCTAAAGCTCATGTCGTTTCTGTTATCAGCATATCAGGGAGATAAATAGACAGTAGTTCACAAATGTCTATTGATAGTAAGGTGATCACGGTCTTTTGTTTGTGGTAATTCTTTGGCATGACATAAATTTCTCTCTGATTGCTCTTTATAACACCTTTCAAGGACTTCCTAATTTGTTGCGAAAATGCACAGGTGCACCTGCAAGAACAGTGGGCTGGCGTGATCCTGGATTCATACACACCAGTTTTCTCAAGGAGCTCTGGCCCAATTCTCAGTATGTCTTTTTCTCTTTGTTAGGTGGTCTCGTGGAGAGTTAGTCATGGTGACGGGGTGTAATGCCCCAGACCCTCGGGTAGAGACGTCACATCGCTAGGACCCTTCTTGAGGAACCTTAAGTCTTATGTAAGGAACAACTTGGAGACATAACATGTTTTTAAAACTATCAGAAGTCGAGCTAGCAAATTTTTTTTTTTTCGATAGACAAGCTACGGTGAGTCTTGAGCCCACACGACTTCAGGTGAAACTTTTGGGTTCACAACCCTACAACAAAAGACAAAGTACAATAATAACGGAGTCTTGGTGGGGACCACCGAAGCCAAATTAGATCATCTATGAATGCCAATGTGTTTCTAGTTAAAAACGTGCTCAAACACAAATAGCTTTGTATGATTATACATATATATATTAGCAATTACACTTAGTAACAACAATATTAGTAAATAAGCCGAATGAGAAGAGTACAACTCATTAGAACTCAAGTGATCCACATTTTCTTCATCAATGTATCCAAATCACTTCTCAACTTAGAACTTAGCTTAATATTACTATCTTGAATTTGTTTTGGGGCTAGAGCTAGTACCCTGATACTCAATTGATGTCTGTGAGCCGACCCAACGTATCACGGTACATGGATTCAAAACCACTCACGCGTACTCACAAGTTTCCTATCCGGGAATACTCGTAATCTAGGAGTGAAAGTCGCTGCGCTCGGGCCGAAATAAGTCGCCTTCTTAGATTTTCGTATTTTGATATTTTGATACTTGTGAGCCGACCCAACGTATCACGGTATTGAGATTCAGAATCACTCACACGTATACACAAGCTTACTACCCGGGAAGGACTCATTATCTAGAAGTGAAAGGCACTGCCCGCAGGCCACAATATGTCACGTTCCTGGATTTTCGTATTTTGATGCCCTGGAGCCGACCCAACGTACCATGCTATAGGGATTCGGAACCACTCACGCGTATACTCAAGTGATCTATTCGGGTGGACTCATAATTTATGAGTGAAAGCCGCTGCCTGTATCTTCCTAGATTTTGTATTTGAGCCAACCCAATATACCACGGTATAGGGATTCCAAACCACTCATGCGTATACTGAAGTTTACTACCCAAAAGGACTCATGATGTAGGAGTGAAAGTCGTTACCCTTAGACCGGAATAAGTCCCCTTCCTAGACTTTGTATTTCGACGCCTGTGAGCTGACCCAATATACCACGGTACATGGATTCAGAACTATTCACGCGTATACTCAAGTTTCCTAATCAGGAAGACTCGTAATCTAGGAGTGAAAGCTGCTGCCTTCGGGCCATAATAAGTCACATTCCTAGATTTTGTATTTCAACGCCTCTCAGTCGAACCAACATACTACGGTACAGGGATTTGGAACCACCCATGTGTATGCTCAAGTTTCCTATCCGGAGACGCAGTCTAGGAGTGAAAGTTAAAGTTGCTGCCCGTAGGCCGGAATAAGTCACCTTCCTAAATTTTCGTATTTTGACGCTTGTGAACCGACCCAACGTACCACGGTACTGGGATTCGGACCCACTCACGCGTATACTCAAGTTTAGTACCCGAAAAGACTCATAATTTAGGAGCGAGAGCCGCTACCTGTGGTTCCAAATATAATCTCATGTCACATTTCTAGATTTTGTACCGGTAAAATGATTAAGTCCAAAAAATCCATTTCTCAAATCGCTTTATGGTTATTATCTCTCTTATTCCTCATATGTATGTTAATGAGATTGCTCAGTGAAGCCGGAGACCACACTTTAAAGGCTTAAATTCACTTCCCAACGTAGAACACAAAGCTTACGAGCATCCCGGGACAAGACCCTCAAGTTGTGGAGATCCAAAATTTTCTTTAGAGGTCACCACGGACCTCCACATGGCCAGTGGGGGTCAATAGCTGGTTCTAGAGGTCATCACAGGCCTTCCCACGGCCTATGGGAATTTCTGGTGGCCACCACGGGATACCCCACGACCTGTGGGATCACCCGTGGTGGGTGTTTCTGGTTGATTTTTGGCTGTTGCTGGCCACCACGGCCTTCCCCGCAGGCTGTGGGAGAACCCATGGTGGGTGGCAGTGCTCCCAAACTCCATTTTCTTATCTTCTACGTATTTTGTCTTTGTGGGATATCTAGGAAAGGTTTGTTTTATAAATTTTTCAGTATTCTAAGTATCATATTAGCTCAATGAAACCCATTAAAACACACATGCAAGATACATACTTCTCATAATAAGTTTAACCCACATTTTCGATCATCGATCCCCAAGAGCATTATACCAAGTATATTCTCTAACAAATGTCAAACACAAACCTCAACAAAACCATGATTTTACAAAAATTTAAACATGGTTGATACACTTCCATCTTCATGCATGAAATTATAACAACAAAAGAGAAGCTTAACTAAGTACATGATGATGATCATGTTTATTTCTACTTCTTTTTCTTTCTAACATCCTCCTAACATATTTATATGAATGAGCCACTCCAAAAACACATGCATGCAATAATTTCTTGAAGTTTTGAGCATTCAAAGTTGATCAACAAGCATACTTACAAAATTCATTTTGGTTCAAAAATAATATTTAGTGGGGAGGAGAAGGAAAACCACCTTGATGAAGATGATTAGTGCTAAGTTCTTGCTATTTTTGTGTTCTTGAACCTTCCTTCTTCCCCTCTACCTTTGATCTTGACCTCTCTCTCTCTCTCTCTCTCTCTCTCTCTCTCTTTCTCCCCCTCCTCTCTGTAATTGGAGTTGTTGCATCTTTCTTTCTAGAGAAAGTGAGCCAACCTCTGTAATTTAAGTCTCACATTTGGTTTATGTACCGTATTTGGAGTGAGTGCAATAATTATGAGGTATGGAGACTTGGAGCTAGGAGTCTAGAGGTGTAGGTAGCAGTAGTAGACAGAGAAAAATTGAGCAAGCATTTCTAGTTCAAGCATCCTATTTGATTTATGCAATAATTATTTGGTATGGAGTAGCAAGGTTGAGTGTATCTGATTTAAAGGGGGAGTGGTGTTGCAATGATGATTGAGGCACGGTGTAGAGAGGTGGAGTGCAGTAAATTTGGAGGTAAGTAATGATTATGAAACATGGATACTTGAATCTTGGGGCTAAAGATGTAGAGTGCAATAGTAGACAAATAAGAGTGGAATAAGCAATCAGATTTTTGGCCTAAATGCTGAAATTTTGGGATGAAATGAATATGTTTTGGATGTTCATAACTTCGAATGATAATCAGGCTTTGGGATTTATTTTATCCAAGCAACTAGTAAACCAAATGAATATTTTCTAAGCTTACTCCTAATATTATTTCTAAATAAATTTGTCCATCAACTACTAAACATGTACATAAATATATTAACTAGCACAATATATAAATTTTTTATAACCAATTGTTAAATTTAGTTTCCTAGTGAGTAAATCATATATATTAATCAAGTATTTTCGCTTAATATTTGTTTTAGTTTTCGCGTTACAGGGGGACACATGATACAGCAGGACAGGGGTAGACAAAGGCGAAAACTCCCCCATGCCCCGAGCGGGTTCTCATCTCCCTTTTATGGAAGTTGGGCTTCCTGTTGTTGGACCATTTATGTGGCTAATTCTTTAGATGTCGTACAGTCATACTTCTTACATTTTATATATCTTGACTTTGTTTCTGATTTGAATGTTGATGATTGTCAGAACTCAACAAGTTCAGAAGATAACCCGGAATTTCTTTCCTTCTGTCTTTTCTGATGTACGATGCAGGTATACTTACAGATTAGGACATAGGCTATTCAATGGTACATACATTTGGAGTCAAAATTACAGGTTCAAATCATCTCCTTATCCAGGTCAAGATTCTTTACAACAAGTCATCATTTTTGGCGATATGGGGAAGGTGAAATATTCTAGCTAAAGTTTTCATCTAATTGTGTCTACATTTTATGAAAATACTTCATCCAGGCTATGATTGTATAACATACAAGCATCTGACAACATTTAGAAAGCGTGATTACTGCATCTGGATGTTGAGTTATCTTCTTGATGTTTTATCTGCTATGTCTGCATACTCTTCTTATCTACTTAGATTTGCTCGAAAATTTTATCCCTAAAATATTCCTGAAGGTCGACAAGTTTTAGATGAGCTTTGTTCCCGAAATGTCTAGATGAACGTTGATATTTGTGGACTAGAACCATTGTAAAATTTGTAGAGGAGCTCCGAATTTCATAAAACTCTGAAACTTCTAGTTGAACTCTGTACTTGTAGTCAGCCTGAAAATTTGATACAAGTTGTTTTTGGGAAATTTTGAGATAAAATCAACATAACTGCCCTGTAAACTTGATGCATGGGGCTGTGTGTACTGTTCTCGTGCCCTGCCTCTTAATTCAATATTGGAGTTGCTAACTTAAGTCCTCTTGATCAACAGGATCTAATAAATTCTCATAGAATAAACTCAACCAAAATTCTTGAGTGTGGATCAAGACCGAGTAATAAAATTTTATGACACTGCGATTATCCATATATATGAAGGATATTTAGTCTTGGTATGGCAGGGTGAGATTGATGGTTCAAGTGAGTACAACGATTTCCAACCCGGCTCTCTGAACACCACCAAACAGCTGATCAACGACTTGGAAAACATTGACATTGTGTTTCATATAGGAGACATATCTTATGCATGTGGGTATCTCTCACAGTGGGATCAATTCACTGCTCAGATTGAACCCATTGCCTCAAGAGTCCCTTATATGCTAGCAAGGTTTGTTGAGATTTCTCCTAGATCAAATCATTTGTGTTGCTTGATTTGAGTGTAGTGGGAGCTTATTGATCTTTATTCATTTTTGCAGCGGAAACCATGAGCGGGATTGGCCAGGGACAGGGTCTTTCTATGGAAACTATGATTCAGGAGGGGAATGCGGTGTGCCTGCCCAGACGATGTTCTACACTCCTGCTGAGAACAGGGCTAAATTCTGGTGTGGCATCTGTACTCTCTTTTTTTTTTAATTATCAGAATACACCCTTAAAAATTGATAAAGAAACTCTAATCAAAATAATAAAAATACAATTTAAAACAGATAATTATGGTGATGCGGGGATCAAACCCCGTGCCTCTCGCATGCAAAGCGAGCGCTCTACCATTTGAGCTACATCCCCATTTCTAACTCTTCTCATAATCTAATAACAGTTATATTAGAGAATTGATTTCCTACATATGGACATGCCCAACAATTTTAAATCATGCTTGTGCTGATTTCGCTTCTGCAGGTATGCCACAGACTACGGGATGTTCAGATTCTGCATAGCAAACACAGAAGAAGACTGGAGGGAAGGGACAGAGCAATACAAGTTCATTGAGCACTGCCTTTCTTCGGTGGACCGTCAGAAGCAGCCATGGCTCATCTTTTTGGCACATCGGGTGCTTGGCTACTCCTCCTGTGAGTGGTACATGGAAGAAGGGACAACCGAGGAGCCAATGGGAAGGGAGAGCCTTCAGAAGCTGTGGCAGAAGTACAAGGTTGACATTGCCCTTTTTGGTCATGTTCACAATTATGAAAGAACCTGCCCTGTATATCAGGTATGTCTATTATTGTAGCCTCCCTCGCATAAAAAGGTTCCGCTAAGAGTTAGTTTTTCGGTTCTGCTAGGATACAAGTAGGGTATGTATCAAATGAGTTCTATATCAGGTTGTCTCTGTGACTCTATATTGAGTTAAATTGCAATCCTTTGACAGTTATTATTACCAAAATAGGTTAGAACTTAGAATCTGGTAGTTCTGGTTCTATACTCTGGTAGCTAAACACATTATATCTCTTTAAGCTGAACCTTTTTGCGTTCCCTTAATGCAGAGCATCTGCACCCGGGAAGAGAAGGATTACTACAAAGGTCCATTGAATGGAACCATTCATGTGGTTGTTGGAGGGGCAGGGGCAAGTGTTTCAGACTCAGAGTTCGCAGGGGTCCAGCCGAAGTGGAGCCTATACCGAGACTTTGATAATGGGTTCGTGAAGCTCACAGCATCTGACCATTCGAATTTGCTGTTCGAGTACAAGAAGAGCAGGGATGGCATTGTCTATGACTCGTTCCAGATATCCCGTGATTACAGGGACATCTTGGCTTGCTCTGTGGATGGTTGCCCTCCAACAACCTTAGCATCTTGAAGCAGATCATTTGGGGATCTCTATTTCGTTGGTTAGAGTGATGATTTAATAAAATGGTTCGGATTTTCTGTATCATCTTACAAACCCCTTCCGCCTAAGCCCCAAATTCGTTGCCATACAATAATAAAGTGTGCGTGAAAATTTTCTGTTGAAACTTATTTGTTTTCCAGAAAATCTTATTTTTGTGTTCTCGTTTCATTTGATTCTTTAAGTTTGCAAAGTGAAATGTTACTTCAACTTCTCGTTGTGGTTGTATCAAAAAATTTAAAAAAATTCTCTTATGACGATCCAAAAATATTTTAAAAAAATTTATCGGTGGAGCTTTAATTCAAAAATTAAAGATTCCCACACATAGAGATGAAGTTGTTTCGTCATAATCTACTTTAAAATCAATTATATTACTCTATATTTATAAATACCGTGGCAATTAAGGTTAAATATTGGATTGGAATTAAATGGAAATATTGATTTAACACAATATCATATATAGTATCATTAAAAAATTTTAAAAATTAAAAAAAAACTCAGTCTCATTTGGCTAGTAACACTAATGTGAAAATTGTTAGACATTAACAAACTCAACTCATGAAAGTCTTAAAAATAGTATGTTCATAGGTTCAAAAATACTAGTCAAGAATATTTGAGAAAATACAAATATGAACTGTCATACAATAATATAGATCGATTCTTAGCTAAAAATATGTAGGTAGATCAGTTATAAACAAAATACAAAGAAAAACCTAGTGTATGAATTGATATTGTATAAGGGGCGATAGAATATAAGTTTCACTAAACAAAATATAATTAATGGATACATTTGTAAAACATAAGAATAAGGCTAAGAACTTCCTTTTAAAATTTGTAATATATTTTTTTATAGCTAAAAAATTTAAACAGTAGAATATTAATTAATTACTAGTATTTTAATTTTGGTGGAGATAATGGAAAAATATTAATGGCAACTGAATAAGGTTAAGGTATTTGATGCTTACCTTTTTCTTTTTCTTTTTTTCTTTTTTCCAATGAAAAATTCATCACAAACTCAATACAGAATATATTTTTAAAAAATATAATAATAATAATAATAATAACATGGGAAATTGGGAATTCCAAGGCCCCAAAACGAGTTTTCGGTAATGGGCCGAGCCACACTAGGCCTGCCAAAGTCTAGGGTTTCAGATTGATTTTATAAGGTTGCACGTCAATGAAGGGCACATTTCTGCTGCTGCGCCTCCGACGTCGAGCCGTAAGGTCTCTCTCTCTCTCTCCTCCCCCGCCCCCACCCACTCTGTCTCCTGTGCTATCTTCATCGCTGGTGAAATCTAAGGTTTGTCCATTATTTCTATTTCTTTAGTTTTCTCGATTAGTAACATAGTTTTCATTTGGAAATTTCAGCTGAGGATTCCCCGCCGTCTATAACCATGGTACTTACTCTCCCTCTATCTCTCTCTTTCATGCTTGAGAGATGCCGTTGAATTAGCTTTCAGTTTGTTGAATGTATGTTGATTGCCTAATTTCTGAACAGTTGAATAAAGTACTAAATGATTAGATCTTTGTTGAATGGTGACTTCAATCTGTACATCTTTTTGTGCTCTTCTTGTTATTTGTGGTGTGCTAATGGAAGTCTGAGGAATTTGAATGTGATAAACACAATACGAGGCGAAATCGAATATGTTAATTTCTCTGTGAATCGCAATAATATGAGGGTTTTTGGTAGGTAGGAACTGTAGGTTTCATCAGTAGTCCTTTTAACATGAATCGTAGCTTTCAAGAAGTGGAATATTTAAAGGGTTTGTTTGATTAAGTTACTCGTTTATAGTCTTCCGCAATTGGCGGTGAAAACGAATCTAGTTGTGAGAAAAGGGTTTCAAGAGTAGTGAAAAAATAAAATGAGAGCAATCACACATGTGCGACCATGGCAAGTGCATGGGCTTTGATCTCCCCCCAAAAAAAAAAAAAGGGGGTTGGAAATTTATTTATACAAATGCTTTTTAGAGTTAGTGAATCTTGAAGAAGAGAGAAGAGGCTTGTAAGAAATTGAGTATGAGAAAATAAAGGTAGGAATAGGAACTAGTGTTGGATTGGTTCATGTAGAGGAAAAGCAGGGGACCAAGAGACATAAACGAATGATAAGAAAGAACAAATTAAGCACACTTTTTTTATTTTTAAGATTATGTTACCACTTGGTATACTCCACTCTGTGGCGTAAGGAAGTCTTAACAGAAGAATTGGCTTCTCCATTATTAGATAATAATGGAGCTGTATTCAAGGAAACATTAGAGGATGGTTTTTTGGTGGGATTGGGGAATTGGGTTAAGGGGAGTTTATAGTTGATGAGCTATCTTTTAAAATGATTGTTGTGATATCATATTACATTCGACTGTGATTTTCTGAAAATAATGTCATACATGAATGATGGTCAAATAATGCTCCACATTGTAGAGTGTCAAAGCTAGTACTGCTCATCTAGAGATGAATATGAAGTTAGTTTCTCTCATTATCCCATCTACCTCCCCTTTACATTGGTTTTATATGTCTGAATTTGCCCACTATATGAGCTCTTTTCTGTTATTGCCATGTGATTTCCTCAGTAGATTCTCTGTCTGTTATTGCGCTCATTTTCTCAACCACATTGAAATTTGACATGATACCTTGTGGATTTCTACAGTGAGGTTGACAGTATTATTTTCAGTATCTAGGAAAATAAAATATTGCGCAGTAGATGATATCTAAGTTGTTATGTTTCAATTTACATCACCTGGGACAATGTTGTCTATGTAACGCCAACCTTCAGTACCTCTCCTGAGCATAGCTAGATACACTCTGGTTTTGATCCATTGGTCTAGTTCTTTCTGACTTCACAACAATCATTTATGCACGTAAATGGAACTCTTCTTGCTCCATTTATCTGAGATTGCTATTATTCGGGGTTGTTCTTTGCTAACTTCATATTAGAAACTACAATAGTCCATGAACTCTCCCTTTTTCTTTGTGACTCACTATAATCATTTGTTCACCTGAATAGACCCCTGCCTTCTTCAGTTGTGTGAGAATTTTTTTTTGGCTGTTCAGTTTCATGATTCTCTGTCCCAACTGATTTCCTGTTTATAGGTGAACGTGCCGAAGTTGAAGAAGACCTACTGCAAGAACAAGGAGTGCAAGAAGCATACATTGCACAAGGTGACTCAATACAAGAAAGGAAAGGACAGTCTGGCAGCTCAGGGAAAGAGGCGTTATGATCGCAAGCAGTCAGGATATGGTGGGCAGACAAAGCCCGTGTTTCACAAGAAGGTAACAACATAAACTTCCTTCTGTCATGCTGCCTCGGGAGATTTATCATTGTCAATGTGTGATGTCATTTGGTGTCAATGAACAGGCTAAGACCACCAAGAAAATTGTCTTGAGGTTGCAATGCCAATCTTGCAAGCACGTCTCCCAGCACCCAATCAAGGTTATTATCTGATTGGCTAACTAATCATGTTATTTTGTACCTTTGGTGGCTGTTTTCATTCTAAAATATGTTGTTGGTATCGCAGAGGTGCAAGCACTTTGAGATTGGAGGAGACAAGAAGGGCAAGGGAACTTCTCTCTTTTAGTTGTGCTTGCAAAAGGCTTTGTCAGTTCGGCTTTACGTTTTTTGTCTGCTGTTATAAGCTTGATTATCTGAATGTAGTTGGAGACTTGTTTTTGTAAACTTTGGTATTTAGTATTTGAAACGAGTACAAGATTTTGTTGGTGATAGTCTCTCAGCTTTATTGTTGATTGGGTACTTTGAGGGTTTTTGCTGTTACCCTTTGGTCATTTCTTGTCCCATTCAAATCGTGTCTGTCAATACTTGTTGAGATCAATGATCTTGATTTGTTGCTGTCCAGAATATGTTTCACTCCTCCTGAAACAGGGCTAAGTTAAGAGAAATTCTTCCAACTGAGAATGTTATTTTCAATATGTTGCTCTCTAATAATGATGTGTAAATTAAGAGAAATTCTTCCAACTGAGAATGTTATTTTCAATATGTTTTAATGTCAATCTTCATCCCAAAATAACTAATTAACACAGAAAGAGATCATAATACTTCCTTTAGGCCCACAGAAAAAGAAGTCACCTTGAGCATACTAAAAAACCAACCTTATGATACAGTAAAACAATCAACATATCAGATGCAACATGCAAGTGATGCAATACGAAAGGAGAGCATACCACCCAAAAAACAAAAATTAATACAGTAACCAAAACCCTTCCTAAAGCATAATAAAGGTTCTACCTCCACTATAAGAAAAATTCTAATTAGCACTGCTATTGGATATTTTTATATTATTATCAATTGCCAACATGCTTGCAAGTTTATAACCCATCTCCAATAACCTTAAGCATAAGGCCTGCAACTCACCTCTCATGTACTAGGAGCCTCTTGCGATAAATCGATTGTCATTTTCCTGAACAAATGCTTTATTAGCTTTGTTGTTGGATTTTATCGACTTCCCTTTGTTGTTGGATTTTGTCAAATAAAAAGTATGGCCCATGCAGGTCTCGAACCTGTGACCTTCGCGTTATTAGCACAACGCTCTAACCAACTGAGCTAATAGGCCAAATATGTAACTTAAACTCTAGTTTAATTATATGGACATTAATATAAATAAGGTCTCTCGCATGCAAAGCGAGCGCTCTACCATTTGAGCTACATCCCCATATATTCGAAGGCAATTGTTTAGCTGTATTTTACTATATTGCATTTCCCTCCTATATGGCACACACACCAAAAGAGTTGAGAAAAGAGGCAGAGAAATACAGCCTGGGAGTTCTACATGGAAGAAGGACAACTGAAAGAATCCATCAAAGAAATGAATTCTAGTTGAATCTTATTGTGTGCTCAACTTTGTAGTGGATCAAATTAGCAGTTGAGGTGTGTTTGTAAGTTTGTTTTAGTCTTTAAAACATACGCATACAAAAGATTATCGAATTCTTATACATCATATTCTCTGCTTATAGATATATAATGAGATAATATATTATTCTAATTGGGGTTTTAATCAAGACAGTCAAAATATTACATTTGTTATAAAACTAGTAAAGAGATATAATACGCTGTCCAATATCTTCCATGTTTTGTAACTAATGAAATTATAAATATTCTTATCAATTTCAATCTCATACTTCTGAAATTTATTTTTCAAATTCAGTATTATAGTATGAATTATATTATCAATTTTTTAATTATATAAATTAAAATTTTTATCCATAATTAAACACCCATCAATACATTTAGCATGGATCATATGTGACATGAAAATATCTGCATAGTGTTTGAAAAGATACCTAGACACTTGCACCCCTTGATTGTACATTAAATTTATAAGCCACTCACCCACAATTCCACATTAATATCATGTTGTTTTTCTTTCAAGGAGGACAAGACAAAGTACTAACGTGTCAAAGGCTAAATCATAAAATCTTCAGGGGATTATTGAATAACAATTATTGTCACTGAAACACCCAAAAACCGATTTTTTTGAAAAAAAAAAAACCAATTATTGTCGCTTATACCAGAGAAAAACATCGAGAGGGGAATCTTCCTCCACATATTCTGAGAATACTCCCTCTATCCCAATCAAAAGATATCACCTGTCCATTTCTCCTTCCTTGCCCAGAAGTTTAAACAAGAAAAGAAAGGAACAAATGGTGCTACCAAATTTTCCAAAATTAAAACCAGCACTTCACCTATAATCATAGTTAATCATATAAAATGATAAATAAAAAAACCCAATGATATCAACTTAAACTAAATTTTTATGATGAAGGATTTTGAATGTTTCACTTGTTGATGATATATACCACCCTAGTTTTGACAACTGGGGAGGCAGTTTTTCAAAAACAACAAAAAAATTGTACAGAATTTTGTACTGATATTTTAACAACAAATTTAATAAATCTTAATTGATGTATCTATTTTCCTGAATTTTTAAATGGGATTAATGAAGTTTAAAACATTAGAAAAGAAATAAATTAAAAAATGGGATGAGATAATTATAGAAGGGGTTCAAATAAAGCATGTTATTAAAATATTATGGCTAAACCCAAGGAAAAAAAAAAAACAAAAAATATCTTGCCTGGAGTGAACCTTAAACTCAATTGGGACCTTAAAAATGATTATGCAAGTAGTTCCGATCCAAAAAGGTTGGAATTTATTGATTGAAACCTCATCTTCAGGCCTTGTTTTACCGTTCTATTGTTCTTGCTCCTGCCCCTGCTGAGCCCCCAGGTGAGTGCCTCCTCTGTTTCACTTCACCTCTTTAGCCCTTTCTGTATTTACCACTCCACTTTCTATTTAGTATTTTTTGGTGGGAATATTTCTATTTCTATTCCAATTTAATATTTGATGGACTATTACTATCTCTTTCCCTTTTTTTCCCCTTTCACCTTGTTTGGAATTTCAGTAGATTTTCCAATCTCTAATTTCAACTCCCTCTATGGGTTAATGTCTTAATGTCAATTCTGCCCTTGTAATCTTCAGCAGCTTCTGGGATTTCTGAGGTTACGTGATGGTTGAAGGCACTTACTCATCAAGAGCTTAAGTTGGATGGTGATTACCCATTTACTCATCAAGAAGGTTTTTTTACTTTTTTTGGAGGGGGTGTGCAGGTTTATGGAATGATGAGAGCTGTTGATGTAATGTGGTTGGCAATTTTATGGGTTTGTGTAACTCTCCAAGGAGTGGCACTGGCATCAGATGATCATCAGCCTCTATCAAAAATTGCAATCCATAAAACCACCTTTGCTCTTCATGATTTGGCTTACATCAAAGTCACTCCTCTTCTTCTTGGAGTGAAGGTATAATTCTAGTCTCTTTTTCCTGATAGTTCCTCAACAATTGAGCAATTTTATTGTATACTTCTTCAATTGTTAAGTATTAGACAAGTCTTAGTTTTCGAGTTCATGGTCTGGTAGAAACAAATTCTCCATAATTCAAGGGTTGAGACTTGAGACAAGGCTGCATACTTATTTGCCCCTTCCCCCGCCCCAATTACCTCACCCTACCCAGATGGCCCGATATCCAAGCTGTTTATATGATTTGCGTTGGTGTTCGGTTTGTTATTGATGATATAATTGCTAAAAGAATCACACTAATAACTTATTGAAGACATAAGCTGTCCTCTTTAAATGACATGCTTACATGTATGAATATGATCAGGGTGGAACTTCGGAATGGGTAACCTTAGACTATGGGCATAGCGAACCTTCAGGTGAGGACTGGATAGGGGTCTTTTCGCCGGCAAATTTCAGGTATGTCATCTGCTCTGCTTTGAACTTTGGCTTCTCTGAACCAATCTTGTTAACAAAATTATTATTAAAAGACGTACAAATTATCTTGCAGTGCTTCCTTGTGTCCAGCTGAAAGCCCTAGAACTTATGCCCCTCTTCTCTGCACTGCTCCTATCAAGGTTAGTGCACAACATTTCTCTCTTTTTACATTTCATTTTTCTGATCTTTGCTGCTTTCTTGACAACAAAAACCTCAGAAATGACCAGATACTGAACGTAAATTTGGCAGTTCCAATATGCAACTCACTCAAATCCCCAATACAAGGAGACGGGCAGAGGAACAATGAGGCTTCAGTTGATCAACCAGCGATCAGATTTCTCATTTGCTCTTTTTACCGGGGGCTTATCAAATGTAATATCCATAAACATCCAATAGTCTTCGATTGAATGGGATTTTGCTAGACCTGTCTTCACAAGGCATTTTGGTTTTGTCTGGAAACATTTTTTGTTTCATAGTGGCTTCCAAAACTTTTAAAGGAATCAAATGTATGGTTTGGTTGTTAATGGCAGCCCAAGCTGGTGGCAGTGTCGGATGCTGTATCGTTTGCTAATCCAAAGGCACCAGTTTACCCAAGACTGGCTCAGGGAAAGTCTTGGAATGAAGTAAGCTCCACCCTCCTCTTTTGTAGCTTTCGAAACTTTAGACACAATGTTTTTGTTTCTGTATGTAAGTAAATTTTGTATTCAAACTGGTTTTCTGTGGCTTATGCTATTCTGTTTGCTCCTCTGATGCAATCTTCCTTAGGTGCTCTAGTCAGCACTAAGATTGGCTATATCCATGTGGGAATGTTAAATACCTATAAGAGCCCAGGAGTTCAACTCAGGATTTTCCTGAAACTTTCATCTGTTGTTTATCCTAACGTGAAAGATCAAGTGTCTATATAATTTGTCTAAGTTTTGTATGTTTTTATCGAGATGAAAACAGTTTTCTTACATGTTACTAAACCTACGTGCAGATGACTGTAACATGGACAAGTGGATATGGGATCAATGAAGCAGAACCTTTTGTTGAATGGGGGCTTAAAGGAGGGGAAAGAACCCAGTCTCCTGCTGGGACACTAACCTTTCATCGCAACAGCATGTGTGGTACATTACTATTTCATTCTCTGATTTGGTATTTGATGTTTCGGGAAATTATGTCTTGTAGCTCATGCCATGGATAAGGCTGCATGAATCTCAAAATCACCTAAACCTAGTCATCGTGGGTCCATGATAGAGCTGGACAATGGGACAGTTCTAGTCAACCCATGTAATAATTGGGCATTGTCATGGTCTATCACGTATGATCCAAGCTAAAAAAGTTGCACATTACTACAGTAGTGACTATTTCAGCTCTGTTCAAAGTTATGCTGTATCTGTAAATTATATGTGCAATTTTCTACTCTCACCACATCATGAAAACTAAGGCATACGGCACCATTATGATTTATAAACAATTTTGTGCTCTGTTGAAAGATGTAGGCAGGACACAGGACTACCCCTGAATTGCAAAAGGGTGGTTTACATTGAACCCGAGATTTAGAAAGTGTTTAGCATCCACTGATCGATAGTAAAACAAGTAGATGATAGTTTGATCTTATTCTTTTGAATAGAGCCCTTGAAATGACTTCCTAAGTTGCGGACATGCACAGGTGCACCAGCAAGAACAGTGGGCTGGCGTGATCCTGGATTCATACACACCAGTTTTCTCAAAGACCTGTGGCCTAATTCTCTGTAAGTTTTTATTTCCTAAATTGCTGTTCTTCTCTTCCACTTGGGCTTCTGAAGATATAAAATCCTAGTGACTCAAAAAAAAATTCTTGTTTTCTGAAACACTATACAGGTATACTTACAGATTGGGACACAGGCTGTTCAATGGTACATACATTTGGAGTCGAAACTACCGATTCAAATCATCTCCGTATCCTGGTCAGGAATCTTTGCAACGAGTCATTATTTTTGGCGATATGGGAAAGGTTAGAACATTCCTAGCTTAATTTGGCATCTTACTGTTTCGCACAAATTACCTTTTAGGATATAGCACTAATATTCATCTGGGGTATAACATACAACTTTTGATCCCATTCAGAAAGCTGAGCAGCTGAGGTGCTGAGCTGCATTAGTGCATTAGCAGTTGCTTGTTCATTTTTTGCAGTAGGTCGTCCAGATAGAGAAAGCTAGGCTATTTTATGATTCAATAGAACATATTGACTGTTAGATTCTCATATTCCCTCTTAACTTAGGCCAGTACAACAATATTGGTAGGAATCTGATTTGATCCGGAGAACTTAAAACTAAGGCCAACCAAGACCAAAGCGAAAGGGAACCTGATTTTGACACCTGCAAGACCCTACCCAAGTTGAACTGACCTGAAGCCTGCTTAAGCAATATTGGTTGCGCCCGATGATAGACCCAAATGGCCAAATATAACCTGAATCAGAAATGACCTAAACTCTGACCCAACAGCCACTTAACCCATTATGACCTATTTGGAATCTTGACCCAAAGGACCATTTTACAAAGTCTACTAAGTTTATTTGGAATGTTGGCATTGTAGGATGAGATGGATGGCTCAAATGAGTACAACAATTACCAGCGCGGCTCTCTAAACACCACTAAACAGCTGATCAATGACTTGGAGAACATCGACATTGTGTTTCACATAGGCGACATATGTTATGCAAATGGGTATATATCCCAATGGGATCAGTTCACTGCACAGGTTGAACCCATTGCTTCAAGAGTTCCGTACATGCTTGCAAGGTTGACATTTTCCCCGGATCAAATAATTAGTGTTGCTTGATTTAAATCTGTCTGCATTGTCAGCTTTTTGACCTGTGACCTGATATCACAGTGGAAACCATGAGCGCGACTGGCCAGGGACAGGGTCCTTTTATGGAAACTACGATTCAGGAGGGGAGTGTGGTGTGCCTGCTCAGACTATGTTTTATACTCCAGCTGAGAACACCGCTAAATTCTGGTATGACACTATGGGAATCAATGTTGACTACTTAAACTTTTGGAAAATATACAACATAGATTTTGAAAATTGAAAAAAATGCAATTAATAATCTAAACTGATTTTTGCCATGAAAATAGAACAATCTGTAGAGATGAACGTAACACTATTATTGTTAGATCAATAAAACTCTGTATAAACAAACAATACTATATGTGTTACACTGTAAAACAAGATATGTAAAATTGGAGATGCGGGGGATCGAACCCCGTGCCTCTCGCATGCAAAGCGAGCGCTCTACCATTTGAGCTACATCCCCATTCATGTTATTCACTACTTTTCAATTTCTCTAATGATGTCAATTATTTCCCAGCAAAAAAACAAACAAAACGATCAATCTTTTATTCTGTGAATTTACCCTCCTATCCCCGCAGGTATGCCACAGACTATGGGATGTTCAGGTTCTGTATAGCACATACAGAAGAAGACTGGAGGGAAGGGACAGAGCAATACAAGTTCATTGAGCACTGCCTTGCTTCTGCGGACCGTCAGAAGCAGCCATGGCTCATATTTCTGGCACATCGCGTGCTCGGTTACTCCTCCAGCGAGTGGTACATGGAAGAAGGGACAACCGAGGAGCCAATGGGGAGAGAGAGCCTTCAGAAGCTGTGGCAGAAGTACAAGGTTGACATTGCGCTTTATGGCCATGTTCACAACTACGAAAGAAGTTGTCCTATTTATCAGGTATCTCACCTTCCTCTGATTGAATGTTCTTTTTTGTGTAACTTTTGTGTGTTTCTGTTTGTGAACCTGATTAAAGTGTTGGGTGGTGGCAATTAGACCAGGTAAATGTGTCGTTACAGAGCAGATTTGTGTCAGGTACTCGGGTCAATTTCTGATTGAATTAAAAGAGGCCTATGTCATATTTAGGATGGATTGATTTGGGTAGGTTATTCTAGGATTTCGAGTGATATTTTGCGTCCCGTTGGATATGAGGCTGATGAATGTTGAATAGCATCAATGTGAAGTTGGGTCATTGACTTCTTTGCTAGTAACTATTTTCAATTGTTGGCAAACTTAGGTATGTGTGATCTGGGTCATATGGATTGCATAATGTCAAGCCAAGGTCAAGAATAATGATTGAAGTTGGCTTGCTTGATTCAGACAATATCAAACACTATTAGGATTTGAACATAGCCGGTTTCAGTTTCAGATTATTCAAGTCGCATAATCAAATAGAAGTCAGGTTAACTTGGTCAAGTAGCAACCGAGCCAATGATTCCTTTAGATTCAGGTTGTCCATTCCTAGTCCATTCAGAAAAGGTCAGTCATTAAGGGATGTTGAGTTCATGCTGCTTCTTTGTTGCAGAACATATGCACCCGGAAAGAGCGCGACTACTACCAAGGCCCATTGAACGGGACCATTCATGTAGTGGCCGGAGGGGAGGGGCAAGCCTTACAGAGTTTGCCAAGTTCCAGCCCCGGTGGAGCCTATACCAAGACTTTGATTATGGGTTTGTAAAGCTTACGGCATTTGACCACTCGAACTTGCTGTTCGAATATAAAAAGAGCAGGGATGGCAAGGTCTATGACTCTTTCCGGATATACCGGGATTACAGGGACATCTTGACCTGCTCTGTGGATAGTTGTCCTCCTATCACACTTGCTTCGTGATAGCCATTCAAGTACTTAGATTATATGTGCGTGCCAGTGTGTATGCTCAAAAAGAGCTGCTGTAATTGATAAGGCAGCAAGTACAAGCAACGTTTTCCATGTTTCTGCATCTTGTTTGCGTTGTCTTGAAACAGCTAATGTAGTTCGTAGTAAGAGTTGCAAAATGCAAAGTAGTTCGTTTGAGAGGAGGGCTATTTTTAGCAAGGTCAAGTTTGATACAATATGCGGGTTATATCAGGTTCAGGTCTTCAGGCTGTGCTACTGCATTTTGTCGTCAATCTGTAGACAATATAATTCAAATCTACGGTTCTATGAATATAATACAGATCCATGGCTCTATCGCAGCATGTATGTTTTTTGGTTGTACGAGTTCGATTCAATTTTGTCACATCAAGACTTCGGAGCCAATAACACAGCAGAACAAGGCACATTACTCTGCAATGCAAGACATTGCAAGTAAGATCAAGAGCTGTCATATGTCTACATTTTGTCTTTCTGAATTATCGAGGCAAAACTGACCCCAAAAAAGGAGGGACATGAAAGAGTCAGACAGCAAAACCTTCAGAAGGATCTTTCAAAAACTGTCTCATGATGATGGCTCAGAGAATTCTCGATTAAACAATGGCAATGGTTGCAGAGAATGCAAAAATACATTTTGATTAAACAGGGAATACTTTTTCCTCTTGAAATAAATCAAAAAGCAGAAGTATATGATCCCGCAAGAGACACCACTAATAATCAGAACCCAATTGAATGTACATGGATTGTCAAAGACCGACGTGGTGAAATTCATCCCGAAGACGCCCGTGACAACTGCAAAAATTGTAGCCACGAAAGTTGCTGCTGTCAGAAGCAACTCAAATTGTATCAGCTGGTTCTGAACGTTGCCCTGTTAAAAATGAAATAAAATGAAAAACCGCTGTTTTCAGATACAGAAATAGAGCTTGACAGAAGAAGCATGAAAAATAAGTGAAGGGTTTAGATTGTTGGAACTGACCAGTTTGATATTAATTAAGTCCTCTGTGTCGTCAATGTATTCCTTGAGCTGCATTGCCACAAGGTAAAAAACAGTGATCTCAGTGTCTCTCCAGAATTTGAAGCTGAAATTTATAGACAAGTCACAGAATGCCACTTCAGTCAAACAGCCCCATAACACCCCCTGGGGACTGAGTAGACAGACGCATACTTGATGCCATGATCGAAGACCACACATGAAATAAGTAACATGATTTTGACCCACAAAACCGACTCTTAACTAAGCAATGATTTCCTAAAACTCTAGAAGTTATTGGGTCTTCAGATCAGTAGCACCCTATGGCACAGATGGGTCAGGTGTCAACATGTGTAAAATCTTGAAGGGTATAATAGTGTAATCCAAAAGTCTCCGGTGCAAATTCTAAAACAGAAAAGTAACACGCTTACAATGGTGATATCCTAATAGATCAGGTAGTCTTACCGATGACAAGTTGCTTAAAGTTTGGTCAGCAACTATGAAATATGCTTCAAGCAACATTTCAAGTTGGACAACGTCCCCTTTCTCACTGGATGAACTTGAAAAGCTTGTGTGCTTGCTTGATCTCCCAATACTGCTGAAAGCCCGCTGCAACTTCTGGGCTCCATTTGTTGCAGCCACAGGTGAGATTGACGTCACAGGTGAAACAGGTGCAGATTTGGACAACCCCTTTGCACCAGCTGTAGCAGTATTTTCAATATCTGAATCATTGGATGTATAACCTTCCATTCTCTCTTTCTTCTCTGTCAAGTACATCTCTGCCATATCGCCATCATCATCCATAAGATGCTCAATTTCATCACGCACCTGAAAATTCAATTCATGTCTGCTATGTAGAAGTTCAAGTAGGAGGATTTATAGAATGACACCCCGCAGGCATACCCATAGCCTTAACACTTAGCATATATAGTTAGTTATACACAACATCTTAACCAACCCCCCCAAAAAAAAAAAGGAAATAAAATAAGCAGAATGAATCCCACTTAAGTAAACTCCAGAGAGATCCAAATGCTAGCAACCTCACCCCCTGAAGCAAAGAGGTGGTTTTTCAAAGACTTAAAATCCAGGGTAAAATCACATCGTAGGTTAAATAAGCCATGAAAATTCTGGAAATGGTGCCACTTATCAAACGGCCACAAGAAGTGTCGCCATTAAAGCGAGTTTTGGGGAGGTCGAGGTGTATGCATACTTACCGCCACCAACCTTCACTACTAAACAGGTCATTTTCAACGGATCTAAAACAATGAGTGCCACTTACACAAAGACCAAATGTGAACATAAACTACATAAACAAGTAGACTACATGAACTAGCCATCGAGAAGTTTTACCTTCTGAACTCGCTGAGTCAAGCCAAGAAGGTTCCCTTTGAATCTTCGTACACGTTCCAGGTTGAGGGTGCTAATAGACGAGGCTAATTCATCCAGGACAGGGCGTATCTCTGTAGCCAATTCTTTCGCCTGTGGAATATCAAATTCTTTTGACACAATTCTCAAGAAAGGCATACGGTCATACAATTTCAAGCAAAATGCTACATCTGAAGAAATTCCAATTTCAGCAAAGGGAGTTTACAGTGAAGAGAATTAGCAATGACAAAGAAAAGTCCTGGATTCATGAGAAATCTACAAAACTGTCTAATTTTGACAGGCCACAAAAGGATTGTATCACAAAGCCTCCTTTTTCTCCTAAAATGTGCACGCACAAGCATAAACATGAACACAGGGACACATGACATTGACATATATGGATGCTACATTGTGCATTTGCGCTTTTACAGTTTCTTAAACAGGTGAGTAGTCTACGAGTTATGCTGCGTACCTGGGCATCCAGGGACATGCATGTTAGTTCCAAAGCCAATTCAAGTGCTTTAAATTCAAAAGGCAATTCATCTGTAAGAAACAATTTGTAAGCAATTTTTGTAGATCTATTTCCATAAACCACAGTCAGTAAAACAACAGGTATGTGGTTATTGGCGGCCAGGAAGTTTCATGGAAAGCACAATTTATTAGGAAATAACAAATGAAGGATTAAGCATGTTGTTTGGTTGACCACATGGTAGAACTTTCCACAAAAATTTAGTTCCCTTTTTCTTGACTGAAAAAGTTTTAGCATTTCCCACGAAGTTTAGAAGAAAAATTCAGTCATGAGAAGCACAACGTCCTGTACTGCAGGCACCTAATTTCTCTGCAGACCAATGAACTCCAAAATTCACCAGGATATAACTCAATTCACCTGACAAAAGACAATCCCACTTAAGTGCAAAAGTTCATCGCTGTTTATTTCCTCCGACTGGATACATCAACAGCAGCAGCCATCACCACCAAAAATGTGTCCCACTAAAGTACGGATCTCTTTATACATGTCCTTCTAGTGGATAACTTTACGGCTTTCACAAGCAGCAGCAGCAATTTCACAAAGCTAGAAGCTAGGCCAAAAGGCTGGACAACAGCTAAGATTGCACTTCAACTTCAGAATTTTAAACTGAATGGTTACCTAGATGTCCAAAAGGCTATAGACCAAAAATCTAGCTCTTTAAAAAAGCATTTAGGTTTCAATTAAAGCTACAACTTAGATGTCTTCACAATGTTGGATATGCAAGGAGTAAATAGAGAGCAGACTAGGGGGTCAAATCTGTAGTTTCTATCGATAGATTATGAGCACAAAACAAATGACTGAAAAACTGAGCATCAGATACTCCCATAAGTACATTCACAAAACTGACAACCAAAAAAATTGCTAGTTAGGTTTCAACTATTACCAGGTTGATCTTTAGCTGCTAGAAGTCGATTGGACAACTCTGTCTTGTATTTGACAACAGACCCATCCAACGAATTCATAACAAAAACCTCTTCGGCAGTGATTATGCATCTAATCTGCTCCAGGTTGACTACAATAGCCTTCTCCCTTCCTAATATGGTAGAAGGGTAAATGAACAATGGGTCCAAAAGTCGGAGATCTCGAGAAGGCAAGGAACAATGTCTCATAACTGTGGCCTTATCAAGCTCCAAAACCTTTGCATTCCCATGCTGATCAATCTTTATCCATGAACGACTTCCATGACCTCTCTTCTTAATGCCTGAAAAGGGAAACATTGACCCAAAGCCACCTATTCTTGCACTATTATTGGCAAATGCTGATTCAGGTTTATCAGAATTATCAAAAGGAATTTCTGCCTTCTCCATCAGCCTTAAAGTTTCTCCACTCTTGTGTGGAAGTTAGAAATTCACAGCAAGATATCTGCATCAGTAAAAATCAGCAATGTTTCCGGCTTGTAGACCCTACCTCAGTAGTCGGAGATATTAATGGACTTCATTTTGGATACAAGTCAATATCTAGGAGCACATGTATGTGTTACATCTTGGAATAAGGACTCCTGCAAAATCAGAAATAATAAATTCACAATTCACAATCAACAGTAATAACTACAATCAGCAAATAAAATGTCATGCTAGTGATTTCATAATTCAGTATCCAGTTATCTTTCCTGAGCAAAACAAACTTGTCAACATAAACTCCGTAAGCAATTTCAAGCAAATAGTCAAACTCGAGACTTCATGGGCTAAAGTGATTTAATGGTCTTACTTTGTGTAGGATGAGTATAGAAATGACAAAGCTCTCTGGCAACTGAATATGCAGGCAGAACTTTCGAGGTCTAAGACAGATCCATTTGATAAATTTTGTTGTCTTCATAATTTCAAGCTACACGAATACTCAACAAAATGAAAGCATATTACTTCCTCAAAAATCTTAACAATAAAGAGTCAAAACTATGAGACTGCTTTCAAGAAAAATAAAAGAAAAATATTAAGCAATAAACTGCAGATGATTCATTGGTGATAGGTAGCTAAGTTTTCCTTGATGATAAACCACACCATCTACAAACCATGCAATATGGAGCAAAAGACAAGTGAAATGCCTCAAAGCAGCTTTGCATGTTAATGTTGGGCTCTGTAAAAAATAAAAACTTTGTGCCAGCATGCTGGAGAAACCTAGAACAGTTATCACACTATTTTGATTCTAAAAGCTTCTAAAATTCAATGAGAAAAATAAGAAGGTAACAGCATATCACTAAAATCAGGAACATAGATATGAGAAGAGAATTTGACCAATGTGTAGACTGGACAAGATAGACGTTTTAGTGCTTTGGTTGCTCCATATGGAGATCACGTACGCAGGAGATACAAGAAGAAACACTTTGGTCCTTGATGCAGTATGCTTGAAAACAAAGATAGTATACCACCTAACTTCAGTTCTGAAAAGGAAGATGCCCTCAAATCTCAATGTAGAGAAGGATGCATACGAAGCTCTAATAATCAAAATGGCTCACTTTGACAAGTCACAACGGCCTTCCATACACACCGAACACTGTGACGGACATCACAACCTCACAAGTAAGGAGGGTACTAAGGCATGAACTCCCCATGAAGGAGTTGCAACAATCAAAGCTGAATCATAACTTGATTGGACTGTAACAACTACTGCTGATTGTGCGCAGACAACTATCAATAAAACAACATGATTTGGTGTTTACGACAAAGCATGATACTTGCAGCAGGATCATGTTGGATACAACACACAGAGCTATTGGCCCCTATATCTTACAAACTACAAATAACTTGGCAGATTTTCCTGTTGAACAATTTAGTATGTATAAATTCTATACTCAAACTGAGGTCAGGGCAGGAGACCCCCTTTTTTTTTTGGGGGGTTGAATTTGTCATAGATACAAGAATTGGACCACCAATTTCATCCAATTGCAGACAGTACAGCACAACAATTCCACCACAAAATCCCCAATACTAGAAGCAAGATCATGATGGATTCACGCAGTCATGACTATGATCTTAACACCAAGTCAGCAAAATCCCTTTTTCATTTTGGCAATTCCAAATCTATCCCCAAATTAAGGTCTTGATCAAATGAATAAAGAACACGCTAGACCAATTCTAAGATACAATAATTAGTCCTCCAATCAATCCAATTATGCCCAACACAACCCAACAACTCCCATCAATAAAATGCCAGAATTCACCGCCATCAACATTTAAATAAGACAAAAATTCCATCAAATTTAATGGATTCAAAGCATTAGAAGAAAACCCATGTCCTCAATTTTAAAAAAGGACAAGGAAACGATATCCTCAAGAACACGAATGAAAGCCGGAAGAGGAGATGGCAGAGAATCAAACCAAGGACGAAACGCGTACCTCCTAGGGATCTAGCTGTAGTATACGCTCAGGGCAGAAGATCACTCGGAGAGAGAGGTGAAGAAAACTCCGGAAGGCCAAGGAGGATCAGTGGGAGGGACAGAGAGAGGAGAGAGACAGACACGACGACGACAAGGTGAGAGTGGAGAAGTTGGGCGGTCCTGATTTCCTTGGCCTCAGTAATCACCGGGGGTGAGCACGACTAACGGATACCCTGAAACGGACCGGAATCGGTCGAATGGGTAGGCTTTAGAACCGAAGCCGATCAAACGGATAAGGATAAGGTTCCTAAAATTTAAAAACCTCGTCAAATGGGTAAGGGTAAGGTTCCTAAAATGAAACCCCGAACCGGAACCTGGAACTCGTTTAGACAGGTTCTAGAACCGTGGCACCCGAATCCGTTACTAAAATTTTCAAAATTTTCAGCTTTGAGGCCCATGAAATTTTTACTTTTGAATTTCTAATGTGTGGCCCAACTTATTAGAAAACCTAATCTCCTTCCTCCTCGTCATTTCGCGTTGCTCCATTTCGCGTTCCTTCATTTCGCCTCTCTCGCATTGCTCTGCTCTCTCTCCCTCGCGTTGCTCTGCTCTGCTCTCTCTCTCTGCTGGTGCTCGTTGACTCGCATTGCTCTGCTCTCTCTTTCTCTGCTGTCTGCTCGTTGACTCGCGTTGTCCGCTCTCTCGACGAATCGAACTTCATTTCGCGTTGCTCGCTTCTCGCTCCTTCATTTCGTGTTGCTCTGCTTTTGCTCCTTCATTTCGCGTTGCTATGCCCTTTCTCTGCTCGCTGCTCGTTGACCTCCTCCCGAGTCCTCGTCGGCGTTGATGTCACCTCCTTCCTTCCTCCTACTCTCGGTCCCAACTCTCCCTTGCGGCTTCGTCCTCATCGGTGTTCTCATTACAAAATAGGTAATTTCTTAATATCTTGTTGTAAATAGGGTACCCTGAACCGGAACCGAAACCGGAACCCGAGGATAAGGGTAAGGTTCCTAAAATTCGGAACCGGAACCCGAGGGTAAGGGTAAGGTTCCTAAAATTTAGGAATCGGTCAAATAGGGTAAGGGTAAGGTCCCTAGTTTTGGTACAGAGTACCCGAACCGCTCACCCCTAGTAGTCACTCCCTTGTTGCCGCTTGCATTTCCAGTGCTATATTGGGATGACATTTTTTCAATTTTATACTAGTTTTTGCCTGCGCTAAAGCATCGGATATACTAATATTTAAAAATATTAAAGAGAAGTTTTTACCATTTAATAGAAAAAATTTCAATGATAATTGTTATATCAAAAAATAAATTCTAAATAACATAAAAATCTTTTGTAATAATACTTTCAAAAAATAATTATAGAAATAAAAATGACATAAATTCTAATTATGAATAAATTAATAAAAATATCACCTCAAAATTATTTATATTTATTCTAATAACTCATAATAGAATGCATAATGTTTATATTATAGAAATAATGCCCAACAATGTAATAATAATATTTACGAAAAAATCTCAAGATATAAGCCTCTAATCAGCTAATTATATATATTATAACGTATTAAATATATGTATACGTAAAAAATCTAACCGTATCACACAATATTATAACTATTAAATTCAAGGTTGGTTGAATTAATATCCTAATTATAATCGATTTGGGGGTGGGGGTGGGATGGTTAAAATCAAAATTATAGAATTGGATCGAGGATCGTAAGATTTTAATATTTGTTTGTAATAATAAAATTATTTTTTATAAAAATAAAAATATTTGTAACATTCATAAAAATTTATAAAAATCCGAGTGCCATTATACTCGTTGAAGATTTTGATACAAAATATAATTATATTGTGGGTAGTTTATGAATTTTATTTAGAATCATGGAATTAGATTCTAATGAATCGAGAATCGTATAATCGTAGAATTATTTTACAATTTTACGATAGATTTTTGGAATTAAATTAGGATCATAAGATTCCAATTAATTGTATAATCGTAACATGATTACATCCGAATCAAAAGTTTAATAACCATCATTAAAATGCTTATACACATGAGTATAAATTATCAATAATAGGCTAGCATATATTATTACAATACTAACACACAAAACTATACTTCTACCCTTCTAATAAGACGAATAAATATTTACCTTAAAAATAATCTATTTAAAATTATATAATTTATAAGCATACAATTTATACGCACACATAAGGAGTACATTTTTATTAAAGCTTTTGTACATATAACTGTTATATTTTGGTAGTCTAATTCAAATGAATATAGTCTTCCAACATTGTTAAAAAAAAAAAAAACTTTAAGGAGTACATATAATTTAACCATCATAGGAAAAGTTCATTCACATTGTAAGAAGGGTATAGGCCTTGTATTCCACAGTGGGTAATGAAATGCACACCTAAACTTCTTACAAAATAAAAAATTAACCATCGTAAAATCCAATTATTTAAAATATATAATAAAGTTTGAACACTCTTATTTTTTATTAATAATTATAATCGCTAATAAATAATGTAATAATATAATCATGCATTGATAAAAGCTTGTGTCTTGAAACCCTCGGTAAAAAAAAATTCACACATTGATGAATTTCAATTATGAACTAAAGATTAGAAAATAATGTCCCATTAACCTTTTTTACATCCATTGATTTATTTGGAAAGAAATGTAAGGAGTATTGTATTTTTAGAATATAAAAGTATATCAAAAGTTGGAAATACTAACAAAAAATAGAAATAAAAAAATTAATTTAAAGTATTCATTTATAAAACTTAAAATATTCAAATATATTGATGAGACAATATACAACATTATGATCATATTTTATGAGAAATTTTATACCCACTTAAATACTATCTTGTGGAGTTATTGTCATCACATGATAATGATATAAAATATGAAAAAAAAAAAATCACAATTCAAGTAGTGTTAAACAATATAAAAGTTTCTAATTAAAACAATACATAATTTAAGTTAAATAAATAATTTTTACGCACAAAAAGATTTCATCCCAACAATGGCCTAATTAATATGTAAAGAGTAAGAGATTAATATGATTATACTAATATATTTAAAAGGGAGAATTAATTTGAAGTAAAAGAATTAATTTTGAAGAAAAATGAAATTTAATAGCTAATTGCAAGGGAAAAATTATATATATTTTTTTTTATCAAGGACTAATTTTTAATTTAGATTTACTTTTATTTGAACGATAATTTTAAATTTGATAACTGCATAAATATTGCTAGTCATATAATATAAAATATTATTTTTTATGAACAAATATTTATAATAATATTTAATAAAAATTTAGTAAATAAATGCTTATATATATATATATATATATATATATATATATATATATATATATATATATATATATATATATATATATATATATATATATAGAGAGAGAGAGAGAGAGAGAGAGAGAGAGAGAGAGAGAGAGAGAGAGAGAGAGAGAGAGAGAGAGAGAGGTAATATATATATATACATATCATCTTTCCATAAGAAGCAATTTGGAAGGGGTTATTTTGGCGGGATTCAATATGGTGCAAATAATAATTCAAAAAAACATTTCAATTATAGTATTAGATTTGTGTTTTTTATCGAAATATTTTGATCTTTAATTTTTATTTTTTATTTAGAATAATGGATGAATTTTAATTGAAAAAGTCATATAGTATTTACAATGAAAATCAAACTCAAACAAATTCATAACTAAAATAACAAAATAAATCTTTCGATTGAAAAAACTAAATGAACTTCTTCCGAACGCTCCTATTTTTTCGATCGTTGTTTCATTATCCACCCTTTAACGAGGAGATCTACAAATCTTGTATAACATTTTTATCGAATAGATTTATTTGTTGCAGTAGTACGAATTTGAAAAATTAATACTTGTTACGAATCGATCTAACAATAAATCAACAATTCAAATACATACAATCATAAACTTATGAAAAAAAACTAATATAATCATTTCAAAAGTAATAGACAATATCACTCATTCGAAAAGGGTATGAGACACTTTCATAAATGAAGTGAAAATAATTATTTATAGAGAAAATAGTGGATAAAATATAAAAGAAAGAGAGATTGGGGCTTAACTTTAAAAAAAAAAGTCAATGACAATCCCTAAGAAAAAAATTTATGGTTTTCTAAAGAGGAGGGGAGAAAGGAAGAGGAGGTTAGGGTTTTCTATTTTAACTTTAATTTTTGGACCAAATCTTAATTACAAGCCTTTTTATCTTTAATTCTTTATTTACCCGAGTCTAATTATTATCAAATGTATAAATTTTTCATGTATATGAAAATTTAATTTGAGTTTCGAAAAAAAATTAATTTGAGACTTTACTTAAAAAAATAACCATTTAGATCAACCTTTATTATTGTATAACCCAATAAGTAACAAATTATGTTATATTTATAATTCAATAGGTAACAAATTTCTTCTCCACAATTTAAAGATAATATATTATTACATTTGTTTATCTACTTTATATAGGTGGAATTGTCTAAATATAAATTTAAATTTAAATTTTAACCAAAAAACCTATAAAAAGATTCACAAAATCAGAGACCATTTAAATTTAAAAGACACAATTTTAAATGAGCATCGCAGTATGAAGCCGAGTGTTATATATTGAGGTCTACACAAGATTATTATTATTATAGACATTGCTTATCTTGTGCATTAACTTCGAAGTCTAAGAAAGGTACCGTTTTTGTTTGAAATTTTCTTTATGATATACCCTATTTATTTTATAATATTTGTTATTTTATAACTAACTTTTTCGTTTTAAAATATGTCACTTTTATCTCCTTGTTACTAATGTTATCCTTATTTTATCTCCTTTTTTCATTATATTTCTCCATTTCCAATAAAATCTTGAACAACGTGATCTTTTAATATAAATTTTGTCATTAATTTTATATTTCTTTGCTATTTCCGCACAATTCAAAAAGGACAAGTATTATGAAACGGATGAAGCATTCTTTAGTAGCAAGTAATTTAATTATAAAAAATTGTGTAACAGGTCAGCAAAAGAACATTAAAGAGCTATAAATAGTGGTTAATACTATAGTGATAAGAGTTAGTTATCACAACGGTTTCTTGAAGGTTGTCAAAAATTTTAAAAAAATATTATTACAGTTGAAATATACATTAAAACAACGTGGTCAAGTTAATATAAAAAAATATTTAAATCATTTGTTGTCCAATCCAGCTCTAACCTGAATTTCCGCTAAATACCACGTAATTTCTATCGTTACTCAACAATTATTTCTTTTGTTTAATTTCTCAAAAACACTGTTGAGACAACCAGCATTTTGAAGAAACATGGATGAATTTCAAAGTTGACTTGGATTTGGTGAAAAATTTGGTCAATAAACTCAGTAAAATACCTAAGAACTTTGGTCAAATAAATATTACAGTTCGGAACAGGGGCGAAACAGCAAATTTAGCGTTAAATTTCATCAATATACATAATTCAGTTACCTTTTAGTTTCGTTGTGTCCTTAATAACCACTCCATTCTCAGCCACAATAAAATTTTATTGGCTTTTTTGTTTCAACAATACCGAAAAATTTCTATAATTATTTCCTCCAGTTCTCCATAATTACATTATTTCCGATTCTATTTCCAATTTAAAGTTCATCAAGAAAAAAAAAAGGTAATTATTTTAATTTTTCCCAATCAATAATTCTTACTCATTTAAGAGTTTTTCAATTATCACATTTTCCCCTCACAAATTTGTAAATGAATATATTCTAATTTGTAGATTTTGCACAAAAAAAAAAAAAAAAAGAAGGCGGCTTTTATGAATACATTTATCTGATAATCAAGTGTCTCACTTATGAATTTGTACTAATTGCTTACAGAATTTAAGCGCAAAGGAAAATATTTTGTGGTCTTCAGGTCATCAAAGCCCCCACCATTATTTCAAGTCTTGGCTTTGGGACAAAAAAGCAGGATATTCATTAAGATGGCTAGTGAATCTGAATTCAAAGCACTTCAAGATGGTAAGTTCTCCTCTTATCCCAACTCTTCATTTGAAAATGTGGTTCTAGTAGAGGGCCCGAGGAGGGGAGAATCGAATATAGGATCTAGTCTGTCTCATGACCTCATCTTTAGCCGCTAATCTGGGTTCCATTGATGATGGCTCTGTTCATCTCATTGCAGAAACACGAGCTTCTCCTTTGCATAGTCCACCGATCCAACAACTGATGAGCAAGGATGGACAATATGACCCGGAAAGAATTCCCACATCAGTGTTTGCCAGAAGCGATACGCTGACACCGGCAGAGTGGAGCGCCGTCTCTAATGAGTCATTGTTCAGCCTACATGGTGGCCACACTAGTATGGGAAGAGAACCAGATGTATTATTGATTAACGAAGAATTGAAAAGATTTACAGAAATGTCTAAGCATGGAGACTTGTCCCTCGAAAACGTAAGGGATCCGAGGAAAGTCGTAGGATCCGAGTCGAGTGAGTTTTTGAAGTTCAACACTCCATCGACTAAAGTCGAGGTCGAGGATAAAGGGGACGTTCAAATAGCAACAAACTTGGAGGCACCAATAAATGAGCTAAAGAAAGAGAGTATTCCAAAATCAATGCCAGTAGTAAAAGTACCCATACTCCAATTTTCTTCTAGTACCTCTCGCAAATCTGATGGGAGTGTACAAAGCTCAATGTCCTTTGCATTTCCAATGTAAGCTTCTTTTCTATGTTTTTATGTCCTTCCTCGTTTTTGCTCATACATGTTTGAGTTACTCGATCATATTATAACGAGTTAAGAAATTTGTCATTGAACCAACCGTACTTACCAAAAAGAGATCAACACAACGATTGTAAAAGTTTTTGCAGTATCTGTCCTCCTTTATTTTAAGTCTAAAGCGCACAATTTTGTATATTGTGAGGAAAAAGGATACTTAAGCTCAATGACAAAGTGCAAATTCTTTCCTGATATTGTGATACAAAGCTTGAACAAAGTTTATGCCCCAAGATTTTTCTGTTCATTCCTCTTCTTTTTCTCCCTAAATCACTAGCTATTTTAAGTTCAAGAGCACGATCAAATCAAACTAAGTTGTTCTTGTAACTTTCAGATTAGCCAATGGTGGTCATGCCCCAAGCAAGGCGCGCAATCACCAACAAGATTCACAGCAAACTGTGGAAACACAAACCTCACTAGATGAAACTCCTACTCCCACACCTCCTCCTCCTCCTCCTACAACTTGCAGTTTGTTTTCTTGGTCATGGTGCTTCCCTTGTTCCTCTTGCTGCTCTTGTTTATCGTTCGGCTCATGCTGCTCTTCCACATCTTGATCATGGCCGAAATGTTGCTAAGAAAATGAGTTCCGGATCTTCAAGAACAACTTTTCTAATGCATATCCTTTGGAGCACATACTCGGGCGCTGAGATCCAGACGTAAACAATTTTATTCCTATCAAGTAGAGAAACTATCTCAGAAGAAACTCGTGAAATTTTTAAAGTGAATAAACCAATGGATATCCGTGGAAAGGAAGCAAAGTAGCACAGACAAGGCATCAAGGAGATGGCTTCATGGGGGTCTCCCTTTACTCATGGCCTGGCCATCAACATTAAAGTCTATATATCAAACTTTAGTTAAAGCCACAGTCCTATAGTAAAGGGTATAGCCTTTGTTAGCCCCAACAATCCAATCAACCTCATCGTGTTGGAATCGTATAGCTTTCCTTGAGCTCAAATAGAGGGTGGAGTTTTTTGATTTTGTATGCCTATGTAGGCTATATGATAGGTTTTCCCCTCCCCTCTTTTGTGCAAAGGAGACACAAAAAGCTAACTACTAGAGATAGAGATGTGAATCCAAGTGTTTGATACCTATATTTTACTTGGATAATTTAGCACTTGACTTAGTTGTGGATTTTACTAATATAATATTTGTTAGTAAAATTTGTAAATTAATATGTAACTTTAAAATTTTTTTATGATACGTTAAAAAATCAAAGTTCTTTTATGATACATGCAGCTTAATCTCCTCATTAAAAGAATATATATTTCTAATATTTTTTTGTTTACATATGTATATTCAAATTCCCCTTAATATTTATGCCTATAGCTTTAGCAAATACTATTAATTTATTTTTTAAAAAAAAATTGAAGGAGATAAGATGGGGTAGAGTGAGTAGGACGAGGGGAAGTACTAATATTACCATTCTTCACCATTACTTATTATTTTACATGATTTTTTAAAATTGTTTATCGCTCCCTACTGTTCGGTAAACAAGGCCTAAAATGATAAACGAGCAATCATTGCAAAAGCTCGAAGAATTAACACAAATATTCTTGAAAAAATAGATTATGAACACAATATTTTTAAACTAAGTGTTAAGCATAACAGGAGACTAAAATGTAGTTATTATATATTATGAGTGAAACTTGATTGATGCCTGCTTTAATTAGGCTTACCAATGCTTAAACATTTTACTTGGTTCTAGGAATTTTACAAAAATCTTTAACTTTGAACCTTTGTTATTATTCCTTTATCCTCAAAAATCATACAAGAAATTGACGTGAAACAAAATCTTTACTTTTTCGGGTTATCATTCACTTGAGAAGTAGAATCATTATCAAAGGTTAACATTAATCATCTTGCAAGATTCCTTTCTATCTTTTTACTGTGAACAATTTATGCATAAATAACTCATAAATCATATTCCCAAGTCACAATTAAATTAATCACTACGCATTTTAAACTTTTTTTCTTCTATAATATAGAACTAGTCGAATTTACATTTAAAACGCACATAAATAGAAATATAAACATAAACGAACAAAAGAGCATAAACGAATATAAATGAACGTAAACGAACAAAAATGAGTTGTTAAATATGAAACGAATGAACATAAACGAATATAAAATAACATAAACGAACAAAAACATAAATATATTATATTTTTCATGTAAAGTCGAACAGTACTCTAATTTACAACAAGTCGTTTTTAGTTAAGTATAAGTAACACTGTTATTTTAATCAGCGTATAAGCTAAATAAAACTTATAATTAATGTATTGAAATTAAATTTATGTTGATTATTCTCGATGATTTTAAATGAATTTTACGTATGAGAAAATACTTTTTGACAAGTCATACTATATTACACATGATAATGTACAGTATTTCCTAATCTGGTCAATGTGGTGCTCCTCTATATTAGAAATTTAAAATAGACAATTTTTAGAATTATTACGGTTTAAAAATGTAGAGATTAGTACCAATAAATAATACTTATCAGTATTAAGCAATGTGGACTCCCTGACCCAAAGCATACGTCGAAGAAAAAGATGCTTTTCTCAGAAAGAAGCCAAACACCTTCCCCACCCCCGAAAAAAAAGGGAAAGAAAAGAAAAGGAAAAAACCCGGTTTAAATTGCTGAACCGGACGAAAGGCCGCGTGGAGCCCGTTCATTGGTTGGTGCATTTACTTTGTCCAACCTCTCCTCGGGGGCCCACCCACCTTAAACGGCGGCCCAGCCAAGCCAAGCCAACCCAACCCCCAACACATCACAAGGAGCTCCGAGAGAGAGAGAGGAGGTGAGGAGAGAGAGAGAGAGAAAGCAGTAGCAACCGTAGCAGTAGTAGTAAACGCCAACGCCCCCAGAAACCCAGAAAAGAGAGAGAGAGAGAGAGAGAGACTGAAACTTCCCCAGAATTTCCCTGTTTGTTTTCGTTTCCACATCTCCTTTTCTCTCTCTTAGGTTTCTGCAACTCCTTCCTTCCTCAGATACAGAGAGAGAGAGAGAGAGAGAGAGGGGGTTTTGCTGTTGTTGCTGTTGCGAGTGCGAGAAAGATGCGTAATTTCCCGTCGATTTGGAGACCCAGTTCGCTGTTCTTTGAGTCCTTTGTGCTTCTTTTGCTACTGGGATTCCTCAGCTTTCCCGGAAAAGCCCTTCCCTCTTTGCCGGAGAAAGCGATTCTGCTCGAGTTTAAGGCCTCGGTTTCCGATCCGTCTGGAATCCTCGCCAGTTGGGTCTCACTCAACGATTCCAGTCACTTCGAGCACTGTTCATGGCTTGGCGTCTCTTGCGACAACCAATTTAGGGTTTCGTCCCTTAAAATCTTTGGCGGCGGAGACGGAGGTAATCGTCGTTTGGGGAAAGATTTAGATTTTCCTTGCTTTAATGCTTCTCAGTTTCCGTTTTATGGGGTTGGGATTAGGAGGAGCTGTTCTGCTAGAAATGGGAAATTGATTGGGGAATTGTCGCCTGTGATTGCTAAATTGAAGAAACTTAGGGTTTTGTCGCTCCCGTTTCATCAGTTCACTGGTGAAATTCCGTCCGAGATTTGGGGGTTGGAGGATTTGGAGGTGCTTGATCTTGAAGGGAATTCGCTTTCTGGGCAGTTGCCCGTTTCGGCTAAGGGTTTGAGGAGATTGAGGGTTTTGAATTTGGGATTGAATAGGATTGCTGGGAAGATTCCGGATTCCCTTTCAGGATTGGTGGGTTTGGAGCTGTTGAATTTAGCTGGCAACGAGCTTGATGGATTGATCCCACCGTTTGTTGGGCGTTATAGGAAGTTATGGGGACTTTACCTCTCCATGAATCGGTTAAAGGGGGAAATTCCTGATGTTTGGGGAAGTAATTGTTTGAATCTTAGGTATCTAGATTTGTCAAGTAACGCATTATATGGAAAGATACCGCATAGTCTGGGAAATTGCCTGGAGTTACAAGTCCTCTTGTTGGTTTCTAATGCATTGCAAGGCGTTATACCACGTGAGTTGGGGCAGCTGAGGAAGCTCGAAGTGCTAGATGTGTCGAGGAACAGGCTGGGCGGTTATATTCCTGCCGAGCTTGGAAGTTGTGATGACTTGTCAATCCTTGTTTTGTCAAATCTTGACGATCCATTTTCAGCCAATGGGAATCCTACTGGTACTTCTGGTTTTGGTGAAAGCAATCTCTTCCGAGGTTCTATTCCCTTGGAGATTGTGGCATTGCCAAAGCTGAGAATGGTTTGGGCGCCTAAAGCAGGTTTTCAGGGTGAGATTCCAAGCAACTGGGGTGGTTGTGACTCCTTGGTGATGATAAATTTGTCTCAGAATTCATTCACTGGTGAAGCATATGAAGCACTGCGAGACTGCAAAAACCTGGTCTATGTTAACGTGAGCACAAACAGGGTGTTTGGGAAGCACACTGGAAATCTCCGTTCTCCCTCTATGGTTGACCTAAGCGTTAGGGAAGTCCCCAAATTCAGTATTTGTGATGCCTTGCTTTCCAGGATTTTGAACTCTATCAAGTTGAATAAGGCTCCCTATGGTTATCTGTCATTCTTCATCAACAGAGCTTGTTCGGGAACCTACTCTCCACTTTCAAAGGCCAAGCATCTTCTGATCCACCAAATTGATGATAAGAGTTTCGGTGATAGCCCTAGCAAAGTAAGAAAACTGGCAAATGTAAGGTTGCTTTCAGAAGGTAATCCATCCTCTGGTGATGCAGTGCCAGCTTCAAGTGTTCAGAGCAGTGCTGAGAATTTGCAAGCCAATGCAGAATCTCCATCAGAGGGTGATACTAATTATAGTTACAACAGGTTTAACTCTATAGAGATTGCATCCATTGTATCTGCATCTGTTATTGTTCTTGTTCTGTTGGCACTTGTGGTTCTTTTCATTTACACAAGGAAGTGTGCTCCCAGAGATAGTTCTAGGATTCAAGTGTATGAAAGAAGGGAGATCAAAGTTTTCACTGACATTGGGGTGCCATTGACATTCCAGCATGTCGTCAAGGCCACAGATTGTTTCAGCGCAGGTAATTGCATTGGTTGTGGAGGCTTTGGTGCCACGTACAAGGCTGAAATATCTCCCGGGGTTGTTGTGGCTGTGAAAAGGCTTGCAGTTGGAAGGTTCCATTGCATTCAACAGTTCCATGCAGAGATCAAGACCCTTGGAAGAATTCGGCACCCCAATCTGGTAACTCTGATAGGTTATCATGCCAGCGAGACAGAGATGTTCCTCATTTACAATTATCTTCCTGGGGGTAACTTGGAAAAATTTATCCAAGAAAGATCATCAAAGCTCATTAAATGGAATGTGATTCACAAGATTGCATTGGATATAGCTCATGCTATTGCATATTTGCATGATGAGTGCAATCCAAGGGTTATACACCGAGATGTCAAGCCGAGCAACATCTTGTTGGATAATGACTTTAATGCTTATTTATCTGACTTTGGCTTATCTAGACTGCTGGAGAACTCAGAAACCCATGCCACCACTGGTGTTGCAGGGACTTTCGGGTATTTAGCCCCAGAATATGCCATGACATGCCGTGTGTCTGAGAAGGCCGACGTTTACAGCTATGGTGTTGTCCTGCTTGAGTTGATCTCAGACAAGAAGGCATTGGATCCATCTTTTTCCTCCCATGGGAATGGATTCAATATAGTCTCCTGGGCACATCTGCTATTGCGTCAAGGCCGAGCAAAAGAGGTCTTCACAGCAAGTATATGGGAAAGTGGTCCCCATGATGACCTGGTGGATGTGCTACACCTTGCTGTTAAGTGCACCGTTGATTCACTCACCATCAGGCCTACAATGAAGCAAGTTGTTCAACTATTAAAACAGCTTCGGCCAATCAGCTAGCTTTATAATGCAAGTTTTTTTTTTCTTTTCATAATTTTTACCTTTTGCACCCAGTTTTGTATCAGCTGATGATGGCCTGCTTGTGTAGTAGTATTATCCCTCAAGTGTATTTTCTATTGCCATTTGGAAGGGGGCAAGTTGTGAATTTCCCTTAGAATGTAGATATTACTAGTCTGTCCAAGGTGTTTATTAGGGCACAATTTTAGAGTGATATTATACCTTGGTTCCTGCAGCATTTGAAATGTACAATAACATGAGAATGATTTGGATAAAATTTTTATCATTGTTTCTAGCCCCTTTACTTCTGCTGTTACTATGTATACACACATTGCTTTCAAAAACCGAAGTAAATCAGGCATGTTTCCCTCTCTCAATGCCAACTTGGAATGTTTATGAAGGGAAAGCAGTCATTTTGAAAACCGAAGTAAATCAGGCTTTGAAGCTCAAACTGATGATGCTACCAGTGTTTAGTTTGGAGATGGAAGTACCGATTCGATCTGAGATCTCAGGAGCCATAAAATACTTTATTTTCAGTTTTGATCTCCAGAAAGGCGAGTTACAAACTCATTACATTTACAGAAAGAGCCGAAGGATATAATATCTCACATTGACTGTGAAGTGTGAACTGTGATTTGAGAATCTTGCTGATGATTTTGTGATCTTCTTTTGGGCATTCAAGCAAGTGATCCGTGCTGGATTATCTTGCCTAGTGCTCAAGTAACCCGCTTTCATTATCCATCTGATTTCCTGATAATAATTAAAGGAAAGGAAAGATTACAAGGGTCAATTTGCAATCAGCACTTTCTACAAACTAAGGATTTGAAAGGTGTCATGTATTCTATAAACAGAACAAAAACGAGTCATCTAAATTAACTTAACTGGTAAAATTTGTGATTATTACTAATAATTAATAACACTTACTTTTTTGGTATATGTCCATATAATTCAATAGCACCCCAATTTGTTTAATTTCGCATGGATATGCATGCCGTGAGGTATCCAATCCAATGGATTAAAACTAGGGGTAATAAATTAAGGGGGAGATTTTGTGTTTTAGCCACATACACAAAGCTTGACAAAGACACGGATTCATCCAAAAGTTAGGCGCCAGAATCTTCCAAAAAAGGGTCGTTCATTCTATTATTTCTTCATTGTTAGGCGGGCACCTTGAGAGACCGGACTGAGTAAGCATTACGCCATGTTTTCGCACTTCTCTCTCCTACCTAAAAATGGGATAAATGCTAGTACAGTAATACACCATAATTTTCTCTTTTTTTTTCCTTTTTCGTATAATGGATATGAAATGAGTTGACTAAATGAGACCTCAAGTTTGACTCGATCAATACATTCTAATACAAGTGACCTAAGCTCAGTGTAGGGATCAGCTTAAAAATTTATTCGACCAGGCTCGAAACAATTAAAGCTCGACTCGATTGAGTTTATGTCCATTATAGAGAATGATATAAAGGCTCTAACTTGTTGTGTTACGCTTCTATACTTTTACGGAAACTTTTCACAATGGAATAGTAAGTACACATTTTTATTAAGGGTTGATGCAATCCCCAAAACATAAATAAGAAGGATTTACAGTTCTTATATAATTGTCACTATTTACCACAACTTTTTTTTTTTCCATTGAGAAATTCTTGGGATGTGTTTGTGTCATATTGAGAAATATTGCTTGAGTTACCTTCTAGGAAATATTAAGGGAATGTGCATGTGAAAACCAAGCCGGATCTAAACGTACAAAATAACGAGATTCATCCAGGGATCCCTATCAAGGAAAGCGGAGAAGGGGAAATCTCCAAGTGACTTAAAACTTTCTCCTTTTCTTTTCTTTTTTTTTTTTTCTTGTTGGAGGGGGGTCTACATAGCATAACAATATTTTGCATTGCCCAGTTATATAGGTCAGTAATTATACCGCAGGCCCGGAACTTATAGTCCCGATTATTTATCAACAAACGGAAGTGACAAAGGAAAAATAGAATTTTAGAGGGTACGCCAAAAAACTACTTTTTTTTTTAATTTTTGGACTCTGTTATATAAAAAAATACATTTGGACTCTGCATCATGTAATAACTTTTCTATATATAGGCAGAGAATCGCATTTGAAAATTGAAAAATTAAAAAAATAAACAAATGAATTACAATGTATATATACCATAGACACCACCTTTCTTCATTGAGTCATATCACACATTTCCCTCTACTATTTCTTATGGCTAATCCAAGAAATTTTGGTACCTCAAAAAAATTAAAAGAAAAGCATAAAATCCTCCAATCAAATAACTCTATACTTGAAAATCATACAAACATAAGCTCCCTCTACATCTCATTTGAAGAGGGACCTTGTGATCTAGCTTTGATTTAGGTATGGAAAAGGAGTTGAACCACTCTGCAGTCCAAATGCCTGCGGACAGTCTCCTTTGAGAATTAGCAATAGCGATCAAACTTACTGGAAGGCTGAAGGAGAGGGGCTGACAACGATATGTCTAAGAGGGTGCTCCACATCTCTGCCTCCAGCATGCTTGACAAACTCTGCAGGGGAGAAGAAGCTGCCATGGCACACACACATTATCCGAACCTCCTCTCCTTTACCGTACCTGTAAAGAATCCCCTCTACCTTTCTCCCATGAGGTCCATCCCCTATTGTGAACACGCTTGGCATGTCCTCCATCCCACCACCTCCCCCTGCCTCTCGCCTCTTGAGGTCCATGCTTTCATGCTGCTTTGATGAGTTCTCTGCTTCAGGCCCATAAGATCTTTGAGCGCTTTCGATTTTAGTCCCCGGAGAACCCACTGTGTCCTGGCTAACTCGTTCTTGTGCAGAGTGAATACTTGATGGGCTTCTTGCTTCTCCACTATTGCTGGACCCTAAGACATGAGAGTGTATTGGGATGAGAAGTCACAGGTCCAGACGTAACAAAATATACGTTGTACAAAGCAGGGAAGCCACTCAGTACCATGGCATATTCGTTGACCATTGAGCATCAGTTATGGTCAGGACTCGGGACATCTTTCCCCAGAGGGCTTCCCGGGTTCAATTCCAGGTGGCATCAATTTTCTATGTAGTAGGCAAGTATTTGGTGGGTGGGAACCAGGCCTTAAACCCAGTATCCCCCACCTCCCCCCAAAAAAAAAAAAAAGCAATGTCATGAAAAAGGGGGTGGGTGAGTCACGGGAAATTTTTCACAGCTGATTATTTTTGCATCATAATTTATCATGCATATACAAAATCTGAACTTTGGACTACAGCAGAGAACTGGCAAAACAACATTGATAAACAAGAATATGCTGCTCCAACGGACCATGCTAGGAATAAGATTGCATGCATCTAAACTCCCTAAACCTATCAAGGCTGGAACTATACTGAGCGCCTGTGATGTGGGTTTTCAAGAATGATGGAGGCACTTGTGTCCTGTTCACTATATATCTTAGTGTCAGTAGAGATAGTCTCCTGACTCATTGAGCATCTAAGCACACTATTTCCCCTCATAAAACTCTTGAGCTCACTGCTTTATATCACTAAAATACAAGGAAGTTATTTCATATGAAAATCAAGTCTGAGATCCTTAAACAAGGCAGCTGGTATTGTGATCATATGAGTATATGGCCAGTAGCAAGCAGTAACCACTCCACCCCATTACCTTCAATGCTTCCTAAGGGTCAGAAGTGACGTCAAATGTATGCAGTCTCCTAAACTGAAGTCTGTCCTCCTTTGGTTTCCCCACACCACACCATTATGAACCCCATTCATATTTCACACACCAAAAAAATGAAATAGAAGTCATCAATGTCCAATCATAATAAGTTAAGCGATCTTCGGGAAACCTGAAACCCTGGACCTTGGTATGTATGTACTATCATTGCATAACCATCTGCAAAAATGTGCACAATATAAGGACAAGGAGCGAATATAGCGTAATCTGCATCATTGGAACTAATAAGTTTCTTCAAGCCTTTACCATGGAAAACGAATCCTTCTTTCGTCCCAAATAGATGCAAACCTTCTAAAAGTTTAAATCTTCAAGCAAAAGCTTTGCTAGTGGATGTCATAGAGAACACAAAGAATATGTTTCCTATGTCTTTCCTTAAAAGTTCAACTTCTACGAGGGGGACCATATTAACTTTTAGTTTCTACAAGCAAAGATGCTCAAGAACGAGCCTTAAGTGACAAGTAGGATAAGAAAGCCTACGTAGAGAAAGACCAGAAACACCAACACCAATTATTTTGTGATGTATAAAAGACAAGTCAGAAATATTACACTGCCACATCTGCAGTTGTGTCCATCAAAAGAGGAAGCAGATTCATGGATGAAGAAACAAATGAGAGTCCTAATATCTTCATTCCGGCATCCCAACCTAATAAATTCTAGACCAAGGGAATGCCATAAAAATACTCACACTGTGACAGAGGCAACCTCTTACGGAACTTCGTTTACAGGACACTCTAGTGATATACAATCTTTATTGCTATTGCTATTGCAATCACGATCACAATTTTAACTATGCAATAATGATACCTGGTTTCCATTTGTTTCCTGCTAGGAGCCTAAGAATTAGGATTTCTAGTTGCAAACTAATTATGATTCTGTAAGCAAAAATCAGACAATCTCCAATCTCCAGAGCTGATCAAATGGGTGAGCAGATTGGGCTCCAATGGCGAATATTGCATTGTCTGCTCAAGACAAGCTGTATCATTTACTATAGTGTCATATAAGGAAATGCCGTATTTTATGTGCAACTATTCTTCAGAAGCACCTCTAGTTTAGGAAAGACCTGATTGTGTTCCCCATATTACCTTATTTCTAATGTTAACCCATTTCAAACACCTGTCATTGACCCTTCACTTTGAAAAATGTTGATTCAAATAGCAGCATGCCCATATGAAATCTTGCCATCTTGTGACCCACTTCAAACAATTCACTGGAATTTCTGATGAGATCTATTTACAAGGACATGAATATGAACTCCTTGCATTTTAAAGTGTTGCTAATGTAGAGCCAGACTCCCAAGTAGGGTTGAGGCATTCCTTTTCCAATTATTTTACATGACGTAAGAAACACGTCAACTAAACCCTAAATTTTTCTTCATCGTCTTTGCTTCTACCTCACGTCATCCACCAAAACCCTAATGATTCCAATGCCCACGCCTCCCGTGCCCGCGCACGCATCCATTGTCGATTGGTTCCGTAACCTCCAGACTAATCGGACCAAACGGCAAGCATCTGAGTTCTGACCCTTCATTGTCCTCACTCCTCATTTGGCTGGACATGGACAAACTCTGGTTCTCTCAAAACAAGAATGATTTATCACACTTCAACTGTCTCGAGACCTCCTCAAGCAAGTTTCATCACTTAAGATTCCAACTAACCAAAGAACTCAATTACGAATCTGGTGCTTCTTCACATGCAATAACATTGCCTCTACATTTAGACTCAAAATACAAGTCCACGCCATCTAATAACACGCAACTAAACTAGTTTAGATTGCCGTAAACTACACCCATAGGAAGACCAGAGTTCAATCCTACTTTTCTAACAAAATCTGGGGCACATTACTTCAGCACTGTTGCTAAGAGAGTTATAATGCTTTCCTTCCTCACAAAGAAGTGGAAAACGAGTATCTGAATTGCTAGCCACACAAATGAGGTATTCTAGTATAAGGCCACAGCAAGAAAGTCAAATCAGTTCAACTCTAAACGGCAACCAATATTGTACAATCTCACTAGAATCAACAGAACTAGGTGACAAACAATCATGGCATGTTGAAATATTGTTCCAAAAACACTAAAATAGGCATATACAGTGACAAATTAAAATCAGACAAGGCCTAACTACAGCAAATAAATAAGCCAAAGCACTTTACATCCTCATACCAAATTTAGACAAGCAATGAAACCAATTCCACAACATTACTAGCACTTCACCACCTTAGCAAATTTAATTGATTCAGATAGTTGAGACTAGAGACACATAAATTGACAACTAAAAATACCAAGATATTCTGAAGGTTCATACCTTGATGGGTTCTACTCTCTAGTTCCGAGGCACCTGAAGAGCTACCCCTTGTGATTCCCCTGAACCCTGAGAACAACCCTGTTGAGCTTGACCTTGAGCCTGAGCCTGAGCCTGAGCCATCAAAAACCCTTGTAAGCTCCCAAAAGTATTTCTTCTCCTTTTCACCTCTACTTTAGGGGATGATGACCCAAAAGGGTTTCCCGTGGATGACCCACCAAACTTATTGGTGATCCCCAAATTTTGTTGTTCTCTCTCCAACCTCCCTCTAAAGCTCACACTCTCAACCCCTTTTTCCTCCCCACCGCCACCACCCTCCTTCAAAATCCTCTGCTTCTCAGAGCGGCGCCTTTTGGCCTCCATCCTCCTCAATGTTTGCATCTCCTTCCTCTTCCTCCACTCCTCCTCCGTCTCCAGAGGCAAAGATGCCGTCCTCACGAGGGTGTGCGCCGCCGCTGGTGGAGGTGCTGCCATCGTCTCATCCTCCCTAATCAAGGGCATAGTCCCAATTATGGAGCATGACCTTTTAGCCCCTTGTGGGACTTGTCTATCCCAAATTTGCCCCCTAAAGACAACCCTAACCCAAGATTTAGGCCTTCATCATCTTCATCCCCATCTCCTTCCCCTCCTATTTGGGGTTCAAACAATCTTCCTGTTGTTAATGAAGATGATGATGATTGGTTGGTTGCTAATTGTAAGAGATCCCTTGGGTATTTGCTGATTTCTAGAGAGAGACTCTCCATTTCCTTACTTCTAGTACTAGTTGAGTTATTGCTCACAGCTTCTCCCATTGGCTTTGAGGTACAGGAAGAATAGAACTGAGAAGAAGAAGTGTCCATTCACAAGGAAGAAGAGCCAAACCCAAACCTAAAACCCTCCCAAAAAACCAGAAACCAAGAAAAATTGTGTCTTTTTGTTGATTGGAGTTCCCTATCATCTTGTTTTGAGCATGCCCAGATGCAAAGTTTTGATCTTTGGCAACATTTCCAGTTAGGATAGCAGAAAATTAGGTGAAACTCAGATTCAAAAAAAGAAAAAAACTATAAAATCAAACAAAGAAAAAGAAGGGAAGACAGGAAAAGTAGAAGGCCTTTGTATTGAATTCAAAAAGTTTAATCCACCACAACACGTGGAGAACTCCACCAAGAAAACAACACAAAATGGTTTTCTTGGTTCCTGTTTGAATTGGTTTTTATTTTTATCCTCCTTTCTCCACTGTCTTCTGGGCCTTTACCCCCTCTCTCTCTCTCTCCCCCTCTGTCTCTCTCTCAAAAGTTCAAAAACCCTTCCCTCTTCCTCACTCAGCCTCTCTCCCTATGATGATGTAAAAAGATTGGCAAAAGATGAAAATCAGAGAAAATGGAAGGGGAAAATAGGGAACTTTTTACCAAAGTTGGACAGCAATCTTATGAGATTTACTAAGAAATGCATTAAATCAAGTAATTGACGGAAATGCGTTGGATGAGATAAGAAAAATCCCTGGAAGAGCCAAGTGGGTGTTTGAGGGTGGTCTGAGAGTGACACGCCATGCTTCATTGTAAGATATATTTCTTTAATTTGCCCAAAAGCTTTTCATTTATTAATTTATTATATAGTCTTTTACGAGTTTTATTTTATAATCGATAGTAAAGCACTTTCATTTGAGCATAATAAATTAATTATCATGGTACAACAATTGTAACTCCTTCTATTATCATTTCTGCTTATTTAAAGTCTAAAAACTATTTAGTATTCAGCACTAGCTTTTGAGTTAGTAGTTAGTATTAAGGAGGTAAAATACACTTATTTAAAAATATAATATTTTGACAAAATAGTGTTTGATATAATGATTAGAGGTGTATGTAATATTTTCGAAAAGATACTCAATATAACGTTTTCACAATCACTACCTAGTGTTTGCACATATATTTCCGAAATTGTTCAATTTATTTTCTAAAAACTTATATCCATCGTGTCCTTTTAGATCATTTTATATAAATTTGTTACTTAAATAGCTGCTATTATCAAATACACTTTACCTTAAATCACTAGTTGAATATCTAACCATTAACCACTAGACAATAACAACTAATCACTAATGAAACAAGTTACTGATTATTAAAACAATTAATCATTACTAGAACATTTAATTTTACCGAACACGCCCTAATATAGATTTTCTTGTCTTTACAAATATGATTGTCTATAAATTGAAAGGTTATTTTACTTTAATTGAAGTGATTTTATTTTAAAAATAAAATAAGACATTAAAATTATATTTTGTATTTATTATGCATCTATATGGATATATCACTTCTTTATAATTTATTGTCAATAGATCTATTCTAATAAGCCCATAAATAAGTTTGACTTCCTTTACTAAATAATCCAACTAGCCCTTCTCTCCCAGCCTCTCATGACAATCTAAGTCTCTTTTATTGTCTTCGTAAAATATCTATTATCAATTGTAAATTTATAATGCATGGTGATAAGTGTAAATTTTCTTATATTTTATGGTCTTTTTACTTTATAAAGGATTATAAATAATTATATATTTTTTAAATAAATATCTCTTTATTTTTGCATGAATTAAATAATTATTATAGTGTAATTTTTTTCTTATATTAGATTATTTTTGTCAATGTATAGTATTCACTTATTTTAATTGTGGTAGGCATCCATAAGGAAATTTTATTTTAGTATATTAAGACATTCTCTCTTTTAAATATAATTTATCATATCGAATATATATCTGCTACTTAAAGTTATAGTATAACTATACAATATTTTTAAAAATATATTAATATTGAAGAATTTAGCTAAATATGATATGATGAATATTGAGACAATTAATATATATTTACAATCATGTGTTTAAAGGTGAAAAACTATTTTGGTATATTACATTTAGTTTTGCTAGAACATCTTCCTTATACATGTGGCATTATTTTTCATTAACGAACCTGTTTTTTTTTAAAAAAAAAAGTGAGATTAAGCTAAAAGTTTAGATTAAAAAAAAAAAAGGAAAAGGAGAAGGGATTTTGTTGGAAGATGAGGTATAACGTGTCCATACCAGGTGAAGGCAAACAATGACTAAAACGTGTTAAGTGGGGTCCAGCCACCATAAGCAGCCATGTGTCACGTCCATACCCGGCCCGGCCCCGTCCAGCCTCTAGCCGCAGCGTTTTTCTCTCCCGTCATTATTCCAACTTGGTGATTTTAATTAATTTAATTTTCTATACTCAATCTAAATTTCGCCATCAGTGAATTTTTCCAACTTGTATTCTCAAGCATCACTTCAATTAATATTTTATTAATAATAAATTATAATTAATATGACAATAATTTATAATATAGGTTCAGCTTCAGTAAATATAAGGTCATTAAAATTTTAACACTTTTAGGTTATAATCTTATCTAAAAATATATTATTATTATTATTATTATTATTATTATTATTATTATTATTATATACCGCCACCTATTATACCATACTGAAATGTTGCATGGGCCAATAGCATCCATGATTCGATGGGCCCACAAGTGACTGTGAAAGCTTCAAATTCACTGATGTCGAAATTATTATTAATTAGCAATAATAAAAAATACTAGTAAATAATAAATATTTTCTAGAAAGTAAAAATAAGTGGAAAAAGACTTGTTAATATTTTTTCCTTGACATTTTGCATTAAAAAGGGGACACGAGGACAAAAACGAGCTATAAATATTTTGTTGGAGAGATGAGGGTAGGAGGAATGATGAAGAGAGAGATTCCCGACATATACAAAGGCCACGTGTACCTCCACACCTAATATGCTGTCACTTGTTTTTGCACTTTTCTTTTTCAGAGGAGACGGAAAGTAAAACAACCCTATTGGTCGTTCTTCTTCCGTTCGAAATACATCTCGATCCGTATTTACTTATATTATTTTATTTAATTATAAAAAGTTATAAGAATATAAGGAGTTATAAGAAAAAATATATAAGGAGGTATAAATATTTATAAAATAATTATAAAATTACATATAAAAAATTATAATAATTTATAAAATTATAAGGTAAAACTAAATAAAATGTAAGCTTAATATGTATTCTACCATTTGATCTCCTTCCCTTACAACTGTTCTACTTACCTTAGAAAATGAAAATGATCCAAAATGATGCAGTAATCTATTAATACTTTTGTTGATTGTATACTCTTCTCTATCAAGAACAGGATTCGTCATTCAAACTCTATAACCATTGTGTCCAATAAGTCTTATCAAAATATGCTTTTAGACTTTTCCTTAATTTTTTAGGAGGTAAAAATTCGTTAGCCAACTATATAGTGTCATGTAAAAAATTAAATTATTTTTATTCAATCTATTGTAAATTACCACGTGTCAAAAGTGGCTTCGGAACACGTTTAACATTAAAATCAAAAGAAATTAAATTTCGGCCAATTAAAAGCCGCCACATGTCACCGATGATTTAATAAATAGTAAATATTTCTTTTAAAGAATAATTGTTAAATTATGGACCTAGGTCCAAAACCAAACTCAAAACATAACTCCAAAATTTTATAAATCGACCCTCATTTTTTCACACATTGAGCATCTGCAAAATCAACATCCAACTATCAAGCGTCAAATATTAAAGTCTGCAAGAACCACCCAACATTTACATCAATTGTATTCAACACAAAGATTGTACCCAAATAAAGAAAACCAATACAAATTATATTTATTTCTCAATTTGATGTCTTTATTTATTTTAGACTTAAAATTTGTGTTTACAGCCTCCATAAATACAAGTTCCATCGCTAAATGCTTTGTTTGTATAGCGCCTTGAACAGACCCCATCTAGTGTCCGTGTGCTAAATCCATGTCTTAAATTCGTTATTCGAATAGAAACCTCATGTCCAAACTGAGTTCGAATAACTAACTACTCGGAACCATACCAAGAGCAGGTGCAAAATCGAATTTCGGATTACTAATCCGGACCCTAACCAAACTTGGAACTAAAATCTATTATTTTTCATTTTTTGAAGATTTTGTGTTCAAACCTTTGGAAATTTCGGCCATATTATAAGTGTGAACAAGATCCAAACTGAATCTAGTTTCCCAAATCTTATATTTAAACTTCTAGATAGGAGATTAGAATCATATGTGGGCTAGATTGATTGAAGTCCAAACCCAATTTTCTGATAACTGAATTTGACCAAGCTCTTCTTACATACAAATAACTAAAGATTTCAAAGTTTTTAGCAATAAACATAATAGTTGATTAGCACAGTATTATTTACTTTTACAACCATTCAAGTCTGGTGTATGAATTTTTGGAACACATAATTATGAAAATGAATTTTTAGATCCATTAAATTATTGAAATATGAATAAATGGAGGACATGACCAAAATGTCCTTTTTTATGCAATGTGTGCATTATATTACAAAAATGAAACCTTGTTTAATAAATTTGTAATAAATTTTTAAAACTACTACTATTTTATGATTATTACTTTTTGTTATTTTTTTTAAATAATAATAATATTATTTGACATATAACATATTATCTAAAGTTTTTTAAAAATTATCAATATCTTGTTAATTTTCTTGTTTATCCTCTAAAAACATTTCGATGATTCTCACGAGGGACGGATGAGATAAGAAATAAACAAACTAATAAGTTGAAAAATAAAGATTCTCGGGCTCAGTAACATTCCAAAGAATTTACATATCCCCTTCCCTCAAAAAATCCACTCCTTATATTTCAATGTACATCAATTGAATATATGTTTGAATAATTTTACTATCAAATATGCAAAAAAACATGACCAAGGATACATAATTTAAAATTCAACATATTAAAAATGTTAACTTTAATGAAATAAAATGGTGCAGAGATATCAAAAGTATAAAGATAAGAAACTTATTGAATTATATGTATAAGTATGTACAAGTATCATATTACTAACATCTTGTATAACATGGAAGATATAATTTTTTTTTCTTTTTTTTTATAGATACTCAAAATCTTTATGTTTTAATATTTTAACCTGTTTAGTTTTATCTCAATCGGGAATCCTTATGTTACGTACATAAAGAAGGAAAAAAATTTATAGATGAGGAACAAGAAAATTAAGAAGACGTTGATATTTTTTTTAAAAATAATATATTTTTAATGTCGAATTTTGGTGTTGTTATTTGAAAAACCTAGTACCAAAATATAATTATCATAAAATAAACCTTTTTAATTTATTATTCAACAAATTTATTGATAATTGTATTAAATAAAATTTTATTTTTATAATATAATATACATATTAAATAAAGGAATGTCATTTTGGTCATATTCTTCCATTTATTCATATGTCAATAGTTTAATGAATCTAAAAGTTTATTTCCATAGTTATAGGTTTCAAAAATTCATATATCATACTTGAATGGTTCCAAAAGTAAATAATTCACTAGCATGACATTGATTTAGCACATCTAAATCTAGAGCTCTTATTATGATAGTCTTATTTTGGGTTAACCGGTAAATCTAAATCTACACTAAAATCATATGTGGACTAGATTATATGGCACTATTAGATCTAAAATTGCAGATACCGTATATGACAAATTTTTTGATAAAAAAAATTAAAAAAAACTCAAACCACCCGTTATTTTAGACGGCCCCAGACCTAAAAAGGGGTTTTTTGGGGGGAGCCGTACAACACGTGTCTCAATGTAAATAGAGGATTGCAGTACAATTATTGTCAAATGAAAGACCCAGCTATGATAATATTTTGGTTGTGGTGAGTTTGTTGTGATGTGCTATATTTATAGTACAACATTCATTTCATAAATTAATATGGTAGAACCAGGGGATAACTCCCCTCTGAGCCCAAACCCCTGTCCAAAGCAAGCCAGAAGAAAAGATTGGGTCACAACCAACCCTAACTTGTCAATCTTCAAGCCATGTCCAAACCAAACACATATTTACTAAGTTGGGCGGAGTTGACTATCCTAGCACATTTGTACCCGAATAAAACCCTCATCTCAGATTTACGACAAATGAATATCGACAATTCAATGACAAAATCACTGCCCCAGTAAATAAACTCGATAATTAGTTGCTGTCAAAAGAAGAATGCAAGGTAATACCAATTCATAAAAACCAAACTCCCACAAACACCCATCTAAAAAGTTATTTAATAGCTCAATAATCCCTATCCCTAAAGCCTAAAATGAAAAAAGACGAGGGAAAATCAATAATGAACCTTCCAAATTACTACTCCCACCGGCTCCAGACGAACAATCGTCCAAATAATAATGTAGAACTAATTGAAGGATAGGGAATGAAGAAAAGACCCCCGCCTACTTACTACAAAATTCCCTCTATGTATCACCCGCTAGAAAAAAAAAAAAAGTAGTGGTGCAAGAAGTGCTTTACTTTGGAGCAGTCCTTGGCGCGGCCCACCTCTTCCACCACCGTTCTGATAAGCACCCTGGTAGCCCTCCCCACCACGGTTGCCTCGGAAAGGAGCTTCCACATTGCGTTTGCCATAGTCATTTCTTGGGTAGCTGCGTCCATTGGAATAGCCACCACGACCCCTAAAACCATCATTACGGAAGCCACCGCGTCCAGATGGGTACATGCTTACCCCATCAACAACTGCAAGGATTCAGGAAATGAGCAGTTTTGAGAATAGATTCGTACAGGTACATATTAAATTTTAATCGGCAGATATATTATGTCCAGTGTACATAAAAGAACACCTATCCCTTCAACCAACCCCCCAAAAAAAAAACCCCAAAAAAAAGAGGGATGGTATCAGTTGGAAATTGAAATTGACAAATGAAGTGGTTGCACTGAGGCTCTAGTCAGGTTAATTTCAAATTATGCCATGTTCAGGATAATGTAATTCGCCATGTTCAGGATGATGTAATTCATGGCAAGGTCAGGTTTGGATTGAGGTAAATCAGGTTCAAGTCAAGATAAGATTGCAAATTTCAGGCCTCTTAGTGTCTAGTTCAGAGTTACGTTGGGCCTAGGGAAACATTCAACCTGATAAAATTTCAGGTTGTCTGGTTCAGACTGAATTTGGATTGCCCTAGTTTTGGGTCTCAAGTCGAGTCTGCTTCTGGGTCATGTAATCTGGTTTGTGAACAGTTTAGCCATGACTATTTGGTGTAATAAAAGGCCAGATCTCTTCGCCCCCCCAATGTATTGAACAGAGAACAAGAAAGGAACACAAGAAATAAAAAAATAGAAGAAATAGCATTTGTTACTTGCCTCGAGTAGTTGTCTTTTTCTCTTCAATAAAGGCTTCCTTCCCACCAATTTGAATGGTGCCCATCTGAAAAATAGTTGTGTCATTGGCCATTACACAGAATGAGCGAGTGACCACATAAGAGGGGAGGGGTTACCTGCTGCCTATTGCCAATACGAACAACTAATAGAATGAAGATCAATAGAAACAGAACTGGTGATGCCATCAAAAGATGGGGGATCACAATTTACTAAGGAATTTTTAGCCCTTTCTGGTGAAAACAACTATTGGATTCATGCCGTCTCCATAAACACAATTCAATTGAGACATTTTCCCTTGCCACGGTTAAGTGCTTGGTCAAAGAAATTCAAGTTCCTTTACGGGCAGAAAAACTGGGCAGTGTTACAAACAAACCAGTAAGAACATTGATGAAGACGAGATTCGTCCAAAATACATACTAAACCAAAGGGATGACTAGTGTTCCAGCCTTCAGGGAGATAAAATCATAAATCCAGCATATTCACAAAAATTCTTAAAATGAAAAAGAAGTCAAAAAAACAAGTGCCATGCTCATATAGAAAACTGAAGAGAAGGAGCAATGCAGTCATACCTCAATTGCCTTTTGCTTTCCGCTAGCATCTTCATACTCAACAAAACCAAAACAGTACCCCTGTTGGATACAAAGTTAGAAAACAAGACTGTGGATCCAATACCATATGTTAAAAGGACTAATGCAAAGAATTAAACTTCTATGGCAAACATACCTTATTTGACCGCACTTGAATACCATTGCGCTTGATGGGCCCAAACTTTTTGAATTCCTTTTCAACTAGTTCAGTTGTTGCATCCCAAGGCAAATCTCCAATGTATACAGAGTGGCCCTTGTCTGTGAAAATTTCAGACAACTTAGAAAGCAACATAAAATAAGAAAAAGAAAAGAAAATAGGAACGATAACCTAGAAATAATAAGTACATAAATAGTATATCTAAAATCAGAGTAATTAGTCCATTAATGTACCATCGACTTGTTCAGTGGTACTCGCAGTACCATTGCTGCCATTGGAAACAGAAGAGTCAGAGACAGTTGCAGGCATAGCATCTGCTTGAGATTGTTGCCCAGCAGGAGAGGCTTGAGGTTGTGGAGCTGCATTTGGCACGACAGCTTTAGCAGCACTAGGAAGTGCACGCAAAGAGTAGTACTGCCCCCTCCTTCATATTCTTAAGCTGAAAGGGAAAAACCAAACATTAAACAACAAAACATAATTGAAAGATCCTATAAAGCAAATAAATGCGAACAAAACTTACAAGTGATGCATATGACTTTTTAGGAGCATCGACATGCCCATTCGACGACACCTCAACAGCTGGTTGCACATTATGGCTGGGTTCAACCAGGGTTTGAGCAACAGCTGTTTCCTTCACAGCCAACTTCTCTTCTTCTTTGGGTGCATCAACATTATCTTTATTGTTCACAATTACAAATTCTTCTGCTGTGGTCTGATTCTGAACACAATTATCAGAATCCTCAACTTTCTCTGCGAAAGAAAAAAAATGCTCAATATCTTTGAACACAAGTTAGAGAAAGTTAGTGAGCTGGACACACAAGACAACTAATTAACCTTACCATGAGCTTCTTTCGAAGGTGTTGCTGGAGTACTTTTATCAAGATCCTCCTTTTCAACTGAATTAGCCACTGGCGAGCTATCTTCCTCAACAAATCTAAATGCATCATTAAGCACATAATAGCCTTTGTCTTGAGGAGCCAAAAAGAAAGATTCAGTGAACTTCCTTCTCACATTGTCTTTTCCAGTCAAACAACCAGTCACTAGGACAATCACCCCATTCATGTGAGAAGCTTGAGCATCAGCAGTCAAAATCTCAGCTTTGTAGTCTTTGCAGTCCAAGGAGAGTATGAGATCATTGATACCCTGCAATACGTCAAAACCTTGATGCACAATTGAATTCCGACCATGAAACCAAAAATAAGCTACAGAATTATTCTTGAGCAAGTCAAACAAGTACCCATGTTTGATAGTGTGCATAGAGACATTCAACCGTGACTACATAATTTAGTCTTGCTCAGAAGAATCAAAGCGAGCTTTCTCCAAAAGACAAAACAAAAGGGAATGTTAAATTTTCTAACCATGGTAATAATTGGTACAAATTGAGGCAAGTTTAGTTTTGAAGTAGAAAGTAAAATCAACAATTAAATTTCATCTTCATGACAAAGATGGTTTATTCAGAGTTCAACACCGGGTCCAAAGAAAATAAAATCAACAATAGCAGAAGTTAACGCCCATAAATTCTACTGACTGCTTGTTGAAAAATCCACGACCACTAATACAAGTTATGGAAATATACTTGAAAAGAATTCAAAATCAACTCACCTTCATGGCAGTCACAGTCATCAGCACACCACCGGGTCCAGGACGACTCATCGTGCTTGTGTCCTGGAAAAACCTCTGAACCAGCTCGGGTGAATTGTGCAAAATATGGTAAAATTGACTAACAAAGGCATGGCCCACCATTTCAGCACTAAATTCAGCGGACGAGCCATCCACTTGAGCAGCCATCTCTACAAGATATCAATAAATGAACAGACTATCAAAACAAAAGAAAAAAGATATTCCTCATATCATTCTAATCAAAAGTACTTGAATTGAATAAAAAATGGTGAAAATGCCTGAACTACCTTTTGTTCTTTAATGCATTGTAAGTTGCATCAGTTTGTGTACATATATAAAATTAGTGGTAAAAGGATTCAATAAATCAGAAGCCTCTCAGAATCAAAAGGTCCATAACAGACAAGATCCTAATTGGGAATTGGATGATATGACATAATCGCCATCAATTGATCTTAATAAAGTTTAGATTTAGATACACCTGATATTTCACTCTCAAAAGAGATTTAGCACGCAGCAACGTATAAAATCACAAACTGCCAATAAATTACACACTGAATATACATGAATTTAATAAACAATGATTGCATTATTCAAGGAATATTTACACAATTTGGACTTCGAGCAAAAGGGGGAGAGAATATTTCTCATCCACAAAAGCTTTCAAGCAATGAACTTTGGTTCGGAAATCGGGACGGTCACAAAAATTTAAGAACACGAACAGCAATAACCCAAAAACCCTAGATCTAGACCCTTAAACCCTAGAAAACATAGCCGCACTAATTAGAGCCGCAGATCAAAACCACATTCCAATGATCGAAACAATCGACTTAATCTAGACTTCTCAGACACAAATGACTCCAATTGCTTAAATCAACAAGTGACAGGAAGCAGATCACATCCAACAACACAAAGCGAATCAATTCACAAAAAAGAACTTGAAAATAGAGAATAAATATGAGGATTCTCAATCAAACATAGCTTGAGCATCATCGGTAACAACCTGAGAGAGAAGAGAGCGAGCAGTACCTCTCCGAAAGATCGGAAGAGAGAGAGAGTCACACGAAGACGAAGACGGAGGGGTGGCACTTGGAAGCAGAGAGAGAGAGGAGAGAGCGAATAGACAGAGAGGCGCCGCCTAGGCGTGGAGGAATCAAAATAGAGGGAAAGAGTGAGGAATAAATAAATACGTATGATAGAAGCAGTGGACTAGGACTAGGACTAGGGCTTCATTGCTTTTAAGTTTTAGAGGACTTGGAATTGGAGTTGAGAATGCAGAGAGGGAGAGAGAATCTGAACCAGCGATCCATGGAAAACACAACTGCCAAGTCACATTTTTAATCACCCTACGGCTATATTTGTAATTCCAAATTTTATTATTATTACTAATTTTTAACCCGTGTGTTACATTGCGGGTTTTATTTTTGATGTCATGTATCGAGTTTTACTTTTTTAATAGAAACGTTAAAATAGACAAAAATTATTAGATATTAAATTCGCAAAAATATGGTTGATACTTTCGATTATTTAATATAGCTCGTGTTGGTTACTACAAATTATATATATATATATATATATATATATATATATATATATATATATATATATATATACGTAGAGATGAGCATAAGGCGGGTACGGCTGTATCCGCATTCATACACATTTTTAAAATTATCCCCATACTCATACTCATACCTATCGGATGTTCAAAATCTATCCACATACCCATACCCATACCCATATTCATCGGATATTTTAGATGTATCGGGTATTATTCGGATATCTATAAATGTTAAACAATAATATCCATCGGGTTTTATACTATCGTAATTTGACATTATTGATGAATAACTACAACAATCTTTTGCCTTCGTCATAAATTCGTAATTATACATTGATAGTGCAAATAAAATGATAAAATATATTTAATTGACCCGAGTGTTTATCTCGTTGCCCAACAAATTTTATTTAAAAAAAAATTAGGTAAGGGTTTAGGTTTGGGGCGGGTGAACCCTATACCCGTACCCATCCCATACTCGAACCCATTTAACTCGGTACCCATCCCACCCAAAAAGTTCAATTTTTTTTTATACCTATACCAACAAAAATCATGGTGGATTCAGATCGGATTGTTCGGATATGAATTATACTCTCATCCCTCTATATATGTACTCACTGTTGAAAACTATGATGAGAATTGTCCAATAATATATTCAATAAAAGATCAAATCAAATAGAATAAATGGTAAGAAAAGGGCACGTTAAAATTTTATTTAATTATGCTAAAGGAATGTTTAAAAGTTGAAATGAGCTAAGTGGAGCTGAGTCTAAGCTTGGCATGTTCACTACTTGGCTCGTGAACTTTTCTATGAGCTCGGTTTGGCTCACGAGCTTGCCAAACCTACAAATTTAGGCTCAAGGCTCAACTCGCTTAAGATCATGAGCTCCCATGAATTTTGTCGAGTTCATAAATTGTGTGTTCTTACTAGACTTTGTTATGAATCAAAATGATCAAAATTGAATTTAAATCCTTGGAGCTAAAGAAGTAAATGTATCGTAATCAATGATGATAAAAGATTGAAAAGTAATTAAGATTAAAGAACGATAACCACCGAAAAAAGACAGTTAATAATAACAATGAGTATGATATCTCATTGTGACTTTATAATATGTAACGGAAAAGGGAGTGACGTGTGAAATAGTTCATAATTTTATTAATCATCATTTAATTTTTGAAATTCTATTACATGCCGAATCTAATATGTAATTTCCCTTCCTTTTTATGTGTCTAATGAGCCTAACGAGTCAAGCTTCCTCATGCTCAAATTGGTTCATTAATACAATGAGCTCGAGCTCGAGCTCGAGCCTCGAGCTTGCTCGAGTTTTTTCGATATGAGTTTTTTCAATTTTTCACCGAGCTAGCTCACGAGAAAATTCATCTCATTTCCACCTGTACAAATATCTATCATGAGTCGATTACTTTTAACATATGCCAATATTTATCCTTTGTATTTTGGTATTAGTTCTTTACTTTTGCAAATAATAATCTATTTCTATAGCACAGTGGATAATAAAATGATTTTGCTTTAATTAGTGTGTAATTTATCCTTTTATTTAAGTAGAGAAGTAAAGACAAATGTAATTTATAGCGTAGTTATTTTAGGGTAACAGAAAACACCTTTTGTTTAATAAATATTCAACTTGTATATAAATGTGTAATAATACATGATTAAGTTACTAGTTTATCTATAAAAAAATTATTAGTTCAATATAATTAATCATGGTACTTGGAAAGACAGATTTTAAATAATAGTAATCAAATTTGTGAAATCACTTTGGGTCAAAATATGAAGGGTTTTTACTTTATTATTTTATTTTTTATGAAAATAAGGGCTAAATTTATAGATAACGCATCCACAAGTACATAGTTGGAGATTATTTCGGGGCATACCCCTATCCAGATTTGTTCTAACCCCGAGGGAATCACCTTAACAAGATGATGAACAATAGAGTTTCCATCTCTCTTAACATGATTCCAAGTACAAAAATTAAGGAAAGTGTTGCAATAAAATAAATCATCTAGGACCAAATCAAATTCTCCAAGAAAGAAATTGAATTGGTTCGGTATGTGAATTAGAGGGAGACAATCCGATTCGAATGAGATCTTCTAATAGTCGAACTTCTTAGCTATCCGAACCTCAAAGAGCATTGCTTTCGCTTCGACAATCATTGGTGTCCACCTTGTCCGGACACGTTTCACAACTGCCATATGGACTCGAATAAATTTTAACTGAATTATGTTTTATGGGATTGAAAAAATTATGTTTTGCTAGCCAAAAATTTCTCTTTTATTATATTTTACTTTTGTTAGCTACAAACTTGTATTTTGTTGTATTTTACTTCCGTTTTATTTCATAAGTTACGTTTCAAATAACGGTTAATCGCAAAACCAAACCGAAAATCGGTTAACCGAAGGTTCGGTTATGGATCGAGATTTTGCCGATCCAATTTTTTGGTTAACCGAAGTTCGATTAACCGGAAAAATCGGATCGGTTAAGGATCGAATTTTTAACTATCCGATAGTTCGGTTAATCAAAAATCGGTTAACCGAAAGTGCGGTTAACCGGTTTTGCACACACCTACCAAACTCTCTATTTTTTAACAAAAAAATGTAATGAAGGAATATGAAGGGTTTTTACTCTCTATTTTTTAACAAAAAAATGTAATGAAGGAATTTTAGCTGGGGGTGTGAGAAAGAAATTCGGATTGAGATTTTTTTAACGTGAAATAATTTTTGGATATAGCATCTTTATTTATTTTGGTGCAAAGGGGTATAGGAAGTCATAACCTGTTGCGATTTATGTCATATATAATTTATTTAGCAATCTTGATTTATCATTCCAATTTGTTTTCACTTCTTTATTTAAATTACTACCAATTCAACCTTCACAAATCAAGATTTCAAAAAATTGTTGTAATAGGAAAAAATTTGTTTAAAATATTAATGATAAACATCAAATAACTATACTCTTATCATCGTTAACAATTATATATAGGTAATTTTCTATTAGCTTTAGCTTACAACCTTACATCTTTGTGACTTCTTACAACTCCTTACAACTTTTTACCGCTATTTGCAAATCCTTACAATTTATTACAACTTTTTATAACTATCTTACAACCGCTTATAACTCTTTACAACTCGCTTATAACTTCTTACGGTTTTTGTAATCGCTTACAGCTCTTTATAATTAATTACAGTTTTCCTTATATCTCATTACAGCCTTACAATTCTTTACAATTAAATTGAACAGAGCTATAGCGAGCTTGTTAAATTATTTCATTAAAAAAGCTTGTTAAATTATCATGGAGGAGGTGAGTCATTTATATTATCCTTCACTATTTTGGCTTTCACACTTTTTTTTTTTTTTTGCGAGTTACCTATATACTGTTAAAAAAACATCGTATTCTTCACCCATATTTTTATATTATTTATTTTTATAATTTAAAGATCCGGTGATTTACGATTGAAATTTTTATGGTGATATTTGAAAATTATTAATTAGTATATTATTAAATTTACAAGAGGATAAATCAAAATGCAGTAAAGGTATTTATGTCAAAAAAGAATCGAGGTAAGCAATTTATGCATACATGTTTCGATCCAACTATTTTTGTTTATACTATCTTCCTTTATATCTACCATACATATATAAATATAAATTATGACATCCTCATCTTCATCGTAACATATGTGTCTTCCCTAATTCAAAACCAAAACCAAAAAGATATCTCCCATCCATGTAGAAAAATATTTTAATTTTTATTAGTTCCAATATGTATATGTATCGATCTTCATACTTTTTATTTATTTTTTCTGACATTTAATTTAAACATGAATTTTCGAAAGTTACTAACAATTACACAATCTTAAATAATTTAACTAAGAAAAAGGAAGCTCGAAAAATCAAGACTTTAGTTTCTCAATTATGGAATGTCATAAGCAACCAAAAGAGTATAAGCTAATAAAAATATTATAAGTTGTTGAAATAACTAAATTTTTTTTTGATCAACTAAATTTATTTCATTTTATTATATAATCAATAAAAATTAGAAAAAACCATACAAAGCACGGTAATTATCGTAGTATGTCTTTAAAATTGTATTTATTATGTGAGATATGGGTTTTAGTTTACATATACTTGCTGGGAAAACAATTGGAATTTCACAAAATAAAAAAACAATTCAATTCGACGTTTTTTGATAATAAAAAGTCCAAAATGAAAAAGCCCCCAGCGAGGATCGAACTCGCGACCTTTCGCTTACGAAGCGAACGCACTACCACTATGCTATGGAGGCGTTTGATAATTACGTTACCATCGTTTTGTTTCCTTTCTGTGTCTGATTGCCGCAAACAAAAAGGCAGCATTGACTGGAGAGTTGAAAGCGAGGAGCGCGGAGACAGGAGAGAGAGAGAGGGGGGCGCTGAAATGTGTGGAATCGCGTTAATACTGTCCGGAGTTGGCATTGATTCGTCCTCTACTTCCATTAAGAGCGGCTGTCAAATCTCTACTGATGCTAATGTTGAGCCAGTTGAGTGACCATTATTTTCTTATGTCATTACTGTCTCATATTCTTCTGCTTTTAATTTGTTCTTGTTTTGTAATTCAATCACTTTCTCATGTGATTTCAATCTGGGTTAGATTCAGTCAACATTTATTTTGCAAAGATAATTAATTTAGTAAAGAGAACTGGGCTTGGAAGTAATGGAAAACCCATTGAAGTTTTTGGATGTTTAATATGCTTGCTGGAGAATTGTGGCTTTTATTTGATTAAAAAAGTAGGTATTGACACATTTATCTTGTCAGGGACAGGGAACCCTATTTTTGTTGATAATCAAAACCCAGGAAATAGTTGTACTAAAGTGAAACTTGGCATTTCCCCCACCTCATGTAAATTGATGGGGGCACAATGCTTTTCCAATAGTTTTTTTTTAAAAATAATAATTTTGAGTTCTATTATTGAAATATGTGGAATAAGTGTAAATATGTGTTGCTAAAGCCTATATGGTTGGGGTTACTTAATTTTGGTGTTAAAGTTGTAATCTTTGAAGTTTGGTGGTTGTTTATCCTGCCCATTGAAAAAGTTTTAGAGAAGTGATTATAGATGATTAATGAATGCTTTTGTTTATGTATGTAGTTTGCTTTTACTATCGATGATTTGAAAGCTGCTTTGCGGAGAAGAGGCCCTGATAGTTTGGGAACCAAGAAAGTTTTCCTTGGACTGAAGGATGCAACTGATAGACAAGTATTCTGTTATGTTGCACCGGATGAGGAAGTTGAGAGCGGAAGGTCTTACTTCTGTGCACTGGATGGTCACAAGCCTTCTGGTAGTGTATGTTATGAGATTGGGATGGTTCAATCCATTGCCGAGATGTGCTTTGTCGGCTCTGTTTTACAGTTGAGGGGATCAAAACCAGTTGTGCAGCCATTAGTAGATGCGTCGGGAATGTGCTCATTTACAATGGTAAGATTGAGTTCATCGCATTGCTGTGGATGGAAAGTTGCTTGGCAATGCAGTCATAAATAGACTGTAATGGATTATAAAGGTCAATTCACCATCTAACTGTCTAAGCCATGAGGATGCTCTTGGTTGAGGAAATGACTTTTGCAATATGTGTTCTCATGATAATTTACAGTAAAACCTGAAGTGGCCTTATCTTTTCATAATTTTGAAGACTTCCTTTCTTATGAAGAGTTACAAAAGGTCTTTAAATGATACCCTCCAACTCACCTGAATTGTCTAAAGTGGAACTCCCTGAAACTACCATATGATGCATTGAGACGATGACTTGTTTTTCTTGTCCTGGTAGTAAATGACATCTATCCTCTTTATCTATTCAAACTATGCATTCTGAATCATAGCTTATAATTTTTGAAGGTGAAATTTTTGGGGGATCAAAATGAGCAGTGACAGCAATGATGCCGAAGTTCTTATGCAATCATTGGGAAACTGTTGTCTCTGTCATTCCCATGGGAACGAAAGCAGCTGCAGTGGAAAGCCTGTTCCTGTTCTTCTTTCATCAATTAAGGGGCCATGGGCATTGATTTATTGGCAGGTATCCTCTTCGAGTGGGAAGTTCCTGCTGAGTTTCCCTGAGTCAACTGCAGCTATTGAGTACAGTTTTTCTAAAGCAGAAACTGTCTGACTTTGTCCTCAGAATGCCTCAAGGACTCTGTGGTTTGGCAGAGATGCATTTGGGAGGAGGAGCCTTGTGGTTCATTGGCCCACTTCAAAAGACTCTCAGCTTCTTTTGTCTTCTGTTTCTCCTTCTGCTGCCCAGAGCCCAGGTATATGTTGTCACGTAATTGTCATCATACGCGTTATATTTCGCTTACACTCTACTTCTATGGCTATGTGGTGAAGTTAGGGGTTTATACTATTGGTTGAAGTTCTGCAGAGAGGTGTCTTTGCAACATGGGTGTTTGTATTATGAGTTGGAAACTGCAACTTATGGCAACACATCATTAGACTATTTTCTCTCATTCTATGGTTTCTGAGGTCCTCTTGTTCAACTACGAATGTGTCTTAAAATAACAAAATTCCATATTTCAGTTTGCCATACTGGTTGTCATTTTTTTTGGGGGGTGGGGGTGGGGGGTGTTCACATTTATGCATCTTTATGGGAATATTGCTTCTCTTCCATAAGAAGTTGGCTGTCATGATCAATTGCTGCATTGCATTTCTACTCCTACATTTGTCTGGTTGGTTTGTTTGACAGATTCTGAAATTGAGCCTCAAGCAAGCAGCTCCAATTACTGGGAGGAGCTTCCATGTGGAGTATACAGTATATCCTTGGATGGTTCAAGAGCTGATGGGTATGTGGTTGGTGAAGTCAGAAAACATGAATGGATGAACTCTATGCTGAAGGAGCTCATTCAGTGGGAAAGAAAGTTAATTGAGCCGAAGCATGATGATTTAAATCATTCTGGTAATCTGTTGTTGTCGGGAGACTATGAGTTGCTTTTAGTTTCTGCAAATGGTACTTAAGTTTTCAAAATCCGTGTTTGACCAGGCTGTAAAACTTGTCTGTGACTGTTGTTCAATTTGTGTTCATTTTCTAATGGTTTGTTCTCATGTTATTGTTATTGCATTTCTGCACATAGGAACTCTACAGGTCTCAACTCATGCACCCGCTTGTATGGTCTTGAATGCCCTTAGAAAATCAATCGCATGGCGCTCTATCAAAAATACAATTTTCAAGGTACATAGGTGCTATGCCTTTTACTGGCTGATTTTTTTCAATTCCGGCACAGTAGTTTAAGTATTGCTGATGAAGAATATTTTCATTCTCTCTGTTGCCAAAGCTGCTCATTTAGAGAAAAGTTGGCTAGGTCAATAATGATTTTCATTATTCCTTTGAGCTTCAGGATTCCATGAACTCTTTGACCTTTACAGTCAGCAGTTTTGCAAAGTTTTTGCAATTTGGCCTGCCATATGGATATCTTCTTCATGGTCATTGAGAACCTTAGCAAAATTGGCTGGGCAGTTATTACTCGTGACCATCTAACTGTCTCCTGTGAATCCTAAAATATGGATGCACTATGAGACAGATTATTGTAAAGAAACTAAGAGATTTCTGTAAAGATGACACATGATGCAGTAATTGAACTTAACAGCATATTTCACAGCATATTTCCCCAATATTTCACAGCATATTTCCCCAAAATGCTTCAAAGTGTTAAGTGCTTATTTTCTACTCAGTTTAGATACCAAGCTGCGTGTGAGTGGGATCTGGACATCATGCCTTGTAATTTTTGGTGCTCAATAGCCCTTGATATTTAGACAACATTTACATCAGTTATATTGCATCAATAATTTAAGTTGAATTCTAAAGTATGCAGTCTGCATGTTGCTCGCACAATAGTTTATTTCTTATCTTACTGAGCATTATCTTCCCTGAAGTGATTCCAGTCAGTATTATTTGACTTTGAATATGCAGGCTTCTGTAAATGATGCTAGACAGGGGGACTCGATTCCTGTTGCTGTTCTTTTTCAGGAGGGTTAGACTCCATGATATTGGCTGCAGTATTGCATGAATGTATAGATGCCAAATGTAGGTGCTTTAGTCTATTATTAAATGTCTTTACCATCTCTGATGCTTGTACTTCTTGAACACACTTGCTTTGAAAATTTTTTATGTTCAGGATCATATCTGATCATCTGATTAATTGTTTGGAGCTTTGGTGGCAGATGGAATTGATTTACTAAATGTAAGTTTTGAAGGTGAAGCAGCTCCTGATAGAATCACTGCCAGAGCAGGAGTGAAGGAACTGAGAAGAATTGCACCTTTGAGAAAGTATATCTTTTTGTTGCTTGATATGCTGGTTCATCTTCTTTCTTTCTCTTTTTCCCGTTCCTTTTGGTTGATGCTGGCAATGGGTGCTCAAAATTGAGTTTGCCAAAGTGAAAATCATGATGACCCCCAAAGATTTGCACGCAATGTTGCAAAGCAGGGAGAGAAGGAGATATGCAGGAGCTGCATCTCATCTCTCTCAATTCCCTTTTTTCCTTTTTTGTGTTTTTCCTCCTGCGCACTATCACTCTCTTTCACTCTGATGCTGCCGTTTTTTAAAAATGTTTTGAGGTCTGCATGGACCCTTTTGTGTTGTCTGTGTGTGTCCCACCCCTCCCTCCTTCCAAAATTGAAGTACTCTTTTCCTTTTCTTTTTTTCTTTTTGGGGTGGGGTTGGGTTTTTTTTTTGGGGGGTTGACAACAAGGACTTTTTGGCTTTATTTATGATTTGAGTTTAGTTTACTAGCTTCATTTTTTTACTCATAAACTCAATTTCTGCTTATTGTATAGCTTCATTGATGAATTGAGTTTAGTTTACTAGCTTCATATTCTTATTCAAATACTCTATTCCTGCTTATTGTACTTCCCAATTTTTTCCATTTTATGGGGAGCATACAGATGGAGACTTGTGGAGATTGATGCTGTTCTGTCAAATCTGACTCTCGAAATGAAGCATGTTACATCGCTGATTAGTCCTGCCAAAACTTACATGGTATTGTGTTCTGTTCTTTTTGCATTAGTTTAAGACAAAGGTTTTGAGATTCCACCATATATGATTTTACATTTTTTTTTGGGCGTATTTAGAAATATGCTAGAGTTCCCATTATTCTTTGGTAACTCATCTGTTTACATGCAGGATCAGTTCTGTCCAAGCATAATTTGTTTCTCTAGGAAACACTAAATTATTCTGTTAAGAATAATGATTTCATACTTCAGTGTCCGTAGAATTGATGAATTTTCTGTTTGGCATAATGTTTAGGACCTAAATATTGGTACTGCGCTCTGGTTGGCAGCTGGCGGTGATGGCTGTGTATATGAAACAGATGACTATTATCAAGACAAAGGTGGTCAGTGTTTTAGATACAAGTCTGAAGCAAGAATCTTACTAGTTGGATCTGGTGCTGATGAGCAATGTGCTGGATATGGTAGGCATAGGACAAAATTCAAAAATAGCAGGTATTCTTTTGTTCTAGATTTCTTAATGGACTAATGCACTATGCCCATAGCCACAAACCAAGTACATACTGTTTGTGAAGTCATAAATAAGTTCCTCTCAGGTTCTTCTTTCTTTCTTTCTTTCCTTTTTTTTTTGGGGGGTGGTGGTGAGGCTCTCTTTTGGAAGAGACACGGAAAGATGTTCCTGATATTTGCATTCCTTTATTTTCTTCCCTTCTGTACGGTTTATGGCTATTTCTTCTTTCTGAAGATAATTTTATACTGGGGTGAACCGGGTCCTATTTTACAATATCTTCATCCTCTTTGCCTTCATTTTTATTGAATATTTAGAAATTCTGCTAACGAGTATACAATTGTGCTATAATCAGTTGGGTTGGACTTCATCAAGAAATGAAATTAGATATGCAGAGAATATGGAAAAGAAACCTTGGAAGAGATGATAGATGCATTGCTGACCACGGAAAGGAGGTACTTCTTCTGATCCTTCACATGTAATAATGATCTCTTTATGTAATGTCATGTCTTGAAGACCAATTCTTCTTTTGGGTAGGCAAGATTTCCGTTCTTGGATGAGGATGTTATAAGGGTTTTGCTTGATTTTCCTCTATGGGAGATTGCCAACCTTAATCAACCCAGTGGAATTGGTGATAAGAAGATTTTGCGAGAGGTTAGAGCCAGTCTTTCTGTTAATCAAATTCGTGCAGTGCTTTCTGATATTGGTTGTTATGTTTATTCCTTCTCCCTTTTCTTCCCTTTTTTCCCACTTGTCTACATGTGATGAACTATCCTTTTTTTTTTTTTTTTTTTTGTTAAGAAACATTATTTCCTTTCACATTATCATTTTTTTCCAAATTCTGACTGTCTCTATCTGCACATTGTGATCAGTAAATTGAACAATCGTGTGGAAGTTTCAAATTTTTTTCCAGTTGTGATGCATGATGATATCTAAGATTACTGTTGTCCATAGCTGAGCTGTTGTTTAAGGAATTTGTTATTTTAGAAGTTATGCTTGGTGCCAAGTTCAATGGGTTGCCCGATATTGACCGTTAGTCTAACTAGATAATGATCCTGTTTAAATCAGCCAACCTGTCTAGCCGAATGTGTACCCAGCCCATTATGCACCTCTTATCATTGAGTGTCATCCTTGAGCAGAAAAATGGCTGCAGATACATAGTGAAAAAGGGGTATTTTACTGGGCAAGCAAATTTAACTTTTGTAAAGCCTTCTAGGATATTAGTTATGCTGTTGTGTCGTATTAGTTATTGCATGTTTTTGGAGAGATTGTTAAAGACCTGTTTAACATAAATCACTTGACCTCTCTCATTTCTGTGAAGGTTGCTAGATTGTTAGGATTATATGAAGCAGCAGCTCAACCTAAACGGGCTATCCAGGTACTGCATTTTTTCATTTCCAATTGATAGACTCCTACAGCCATACACAGTTAGAACTCAAATGGATGGGGCTCATTAAACATACAATACCACAATAGCTCAAGCTTAGCACTTGCTGAGTTCTCTACAAATGATTTTGGGTTTGAATCTGTCTAGTATGACTCTTCATTGAATCTCGATAACCCATGTTGGATACTCGTTACTAAATATGGACCCTTCATTTCAGACTAAAAGCACAAAATTTTAAGCTATTTGTTCATACTCTTCATTTCGACCTCAATTACCTAGTGGTCATTTTATAGTCTGCCATGGCCCTCACTTTGCCCTTTACTTTGGACTAAAATACAAAAGAGTTGAGTTTCAAAATATAGCCGCATATGACACCTATACCTGAGTTGGATACCCAACTCTTCGTATTGGATATGGTTGACTCCGAGTGAGAGTACTTTGAAGCATGACTTTTGGTATTATAAAAGTTAACAAAAATCCTTTCATGCTATTCAGTTTGGCTCGAGGATAGCGCAGGAATCAAATCGTTGGAACTTTGGTAGCAATCGTGCTGCAAATCAGGCATCTGCTGGTAGTGTAATCATTTGCAAACCATCAAGGTGAAGTTTCACGACGTATGGCAACCGCTCTGGAACTCCAGTGGTTTGATAGGAGTGCTTTCTGTCTCTCTCTCTGACCCAGGTGGCCATGTCATCGCAATACCGATGGAAGGATATTTTGAGGATATATTTGCATTGCTTGTCTACTTTGCTCAATTAATCTGAGTGGATGCAGCAAATGGTCGCTGAATCCCACTTTGATCGAGGAGTCCTAAGAACTGAGTTTCTAGGCATTGAAATTTTGTGGTATTTGAATTCCAATAGAGTTAGAACTAGGTTAAATGCTAACGGGGTTTTGTCTAGCTTGATGTAGCTGGATTGGTACTTTTGAGTTTCCATTGTGGTGCCTAGCTCTGGTGAGGAGTGATTTTCTGTTTCCAAGTTGGCGCCCTAAGTTTTGTGTACTTTTGTGTTTTTATCTGGCTTTCGTGTTGTTTTATGAGAAGAGAGGAATTATCCAACCCATAATCTTGTATTGAAATGTTTCGAAAGTTGCTAAGCATTTTGCTTCTTTTCTCACTTTTAGCATCTGTGTTTATTTGCATGACAACTTCCATGTAAACTGTTACCCCTTGCAGCCAAATTTGAGGCCATATCGAACATGGACCTTCCTGTTGTTTCATGTGGCGAAGATATGCTTCTTTTTGTAGAGCCTTGCAGCATCCTACATATCTTTTGATGGAAAATAACAGTTTTCCTCAAATAACCACTATTTGATCTTCAATATATGTTTCTTACTGTTATATCTAGAATGTAGGGCTTTGGCAAGTAGTCAGGTGGTGCAAATCCACCCTTTCTCAGTGTTTTTGTACTTATTAAAGGTGAAACCAGACTGTGATATTCAACGAACTGGTGAAAACTGAAAAGAATTATGTCCACAATGTTACTACAATTGATCCGTTGTGGTTGACAGAGCTTGCTTCACATTTCTATGCTGTGCAAGATTAGCTTTTGTGCAACCTCTGAAAAGGTAAGAGTCAGATATTCTTGCACATTGTTCTTCTGGTATAGACAATTTCCAATTCTATTATGAGTCTAAACTAGGAGACTTATTGCTTTTTACCCTCAAAGGTGGATACATGAACAACATTCAACAAGATCATATCACTAATATCGATTCAGATTTGGATATAGTCAGGTTATTTTGCTTACAGAGCATCATTGGATACTTCCACTACCGAGTTCAGTCAAGTGAAATGAAGTTGGATTTATCAAGCTGGAGTAGTTGGTCATCTCATATGCCTTGTTAAGTTACGTGGAGCATCGCCCTCAGGGGAAAGGAAAGGAGTCTTCTAACCAACAAAATTGTAGTAGTTAAAGTTGTTACCGTTACCAAGTCATTAGATTTGGGCTTTCTGCACTAGAAAAACAAAATGCTCTTGAAATGTTGTGGGTAAACTGTAAAGTTGTTGCTCAGTCATATGTCAATTGTGATGCCTTTGCTCATACGATCAGAATCCAAATTTTCCATGAAGTACAATTCAATGTTGTAGAAATTAAATAACTAAACAACAACCAGCCTTTCAAGGTCTTTGAGTAAGGCTTATGCCATACATGGGTCCACTTGGTTGGTACATATGCTATGAGGCATACCTCATCCCCTGATAGGCCGTTAGGATTTAGGAAAATTAAATCTCTCCTTTGTGGTGTCTTCTTATTAGTTAATTAGACTTATGTAATATAAAAGATTAATGAATTATCCGATGGAAAACAAAGAAAATAAAAACATTTGGTAGTTAATTTTTTTTATAATTCTGGAGGGTTGAACAATATTATAGCTCAATCTCTTTTGTTGTATTTTATTAGTTTTTTAAATCAATTTTTAACCATATGCATTTGTAAATGTACTAATTAGCAAAAAATTGAAAGTTTGACCAATTTAAACTTGAATGGATTCACCTATATTTAACCTTTGATTTAGGTATTTTTGTAATATTTTTTACGATCGAATGATATCAGATGAATAAATTGGGGTTGATTATTATATCAATAGATGCAACCCTAAATATGCAAAGTCTAATTAAGTTATTGATAGATAACAATATGTTTTTAAAAAGTAATCCATTACCGACCTTTTCAATTTAATTATCTTTCAATAAAAGACTTCATATTTTAATCATAAATTCTTATAAAGTATATTTTCATTTTCCTCATACCATCTAAACACACAACAACTTCATTGCACCTAATTTCATCAAACGACAAATAAAAACATCTTTGAATTTTAAAAGGGGGAATTAATTTATACCACTTTGAGAAGATACAGTCACACAAATCTTAGATCTAGAAGGGTGTAATTAAATTTTGAAATTTGCATTATTGTTTCGATTTTGATAAGTTAACTAATAATAATCACATGAACAGCAAATTTTGGCAAGTTGAGATTTTTTTGGTGGTGTTTTTCTAATTTCTCCACCTCCAATCCAAATCTTTTTCAAAATAAACTTTTCCTGTTGGACAGCATGTGACGTGACAGCCAGTCCCCTTACCCCGCTCCCTCTCTCTCAGTTACTACCTTCACGTTTTCGCTGCTCTTTCCACCTCCCTCTTCGGTTTCCTTCTTTCCATAATTTGTCTCCACCCACTATTGATATTTTGATTTTTGAATATCTATTCTCTCCACTTTATATTAAAATCCTATTTCTATCTCTTTTCCTCAATCATATTGGTATCTGATATCTCCCACTCTCTCTCTTTTTCTCTCTGCTTCCCAAGGCTCTTCCTTGAAACGCCTTTCCATTTTTCTTGTTTTGATTTCAGATCTGCCCTCGAGTTCTCAGGTACCCATTTCGTAACCCCATTTCTCCAATTTCCCTGGTTTTGTTGTCTCTGTCGTACTTTGTTTAGATAAGAGGAAATCTTTCATGTGGCCGATGTGGGCATTTCTTGGTCCATTTTAGGGTTCTAATTTTGTGTATTTTTGCTCTGATGATTTTTGTTTGTGCTTTTGGCGCGATGGTTGCCAATGGGTACTTGTTTCTTTGAGGTTGTTATAGATTATCAACTGAGATCATGTGAATTACAAGGTGGTTTGTTCTTTTTCCCCTGGCTAATTGATGATTTTTTGTTGCATTTTGGGTTAGTAGAACACCCCCCTCCCCATGTGGATCCTGCTTGAGGGTCTAAGGAGATTCAAATGTAAGTGGAGCATGTTGGATTTGCAGACAGGGAATTTATTTTAGCTTTGTTGGTTGAGGGTTGAGGAAGTAAAGGAAGATATTTGACATAAGGTGCTTGGTTTGTATGGAGGAAATGGCAGATCTCAAAACCTAACCCCATATTGCTTTTGTTTGCGTTTGGTTAAGGGGTGTCATAAGGAGTGGAGATACTGCAACCTTTTTTGTAGGTGCGACAATAGAAGATGTTGCAGAAGTTATGAAAGAGGTCTTTGTATATGCCCTTATGGTTGTGAAACAAGGCATATAATTCTTATTTTGTGTGATGCCCCTGGTGCTCGACTGTTTACGAGAGGAATTATCGTTTTAGGTAACCATAATAGGTATATGCTGCCCGGCACAGTATAGGAAAAACAAATCCTGTGGGTGGACTTTAGAATCATCTATTTTCAATGTAATTTATTTAACATTGTGTACCCTTCAAGAGCTTTTTCATAAGTTAAAAGACACAAGAAGAACATCAGATGACCTCAGGATCATCTTGTTTCGGTGCTTCATGAAGTCTGGACTGTAGCGCATAAGCATGTTTGTAGAGACTTGGAATGAGACATGCTTTTGTGAGACTTGGGTCTCCTATTAATATTTTCAGTGTCGTTCTGGTTCTGTTGTACATTTAAAGGCAGGTTCTTGTGGGCTAGATAGTTTTGAATTTGTATTAGAATTTCAGCAACAGGGGTAGGATAAGTTGGTTTTTTTAAAAGGAGGGGGGGATTCCACATGGGACTGTGGGAGGGTGGATTGGACAATTAGTTGCATTGACAATTTGACATGTAGTTTTCCTGTAGCCATTGCTATGTGAGTATATGATTGTGGTGCTCACACTGAGGCCCTTTGCTCTTCTTTTCAAACAACCTGTTTCTGCTGATCTTTGTTTTTGATGTTAAAACATTGTTTGTTTTAGGAGTTCGTCGAATATGAGGCGTGGTGTCAGCAGTGGAGGTGGACAGAGCTCCCTTAATTACTTGTTTGGAAGCGGAGAAGCTCCCAAGCCTGCAGCTGCCAACAACGCTCCAGCTAATCCTCCTGATGCAGGACAGGCAGCAAAAGATGCCCCTTCAGCAAAGCCTGCCGAGCCAGCTGTTCCTGCTGGAGCCAATAGGCCAACCACAAACAACTATTTCCGTGCTGATGGCCAAAACACTGGAAATTTCCTCACGGTATAATTGCGCAACAACTTAGCAATCTTTTCCTCATTTACTTGTTTAATATTGTGCACCTTTATTTGAAACTCTCCAGGACTCTGTGTGCTTCTTTGTGATCTTCTCCATCAAAGTTTATGAAAAATCAAGGAAATCCCGCTTCCTCATTTTTTCTTCTTTATTTTTTCCTGGAGTCCTTGATGTAAACCTGTTCAAAGGGCTGTGGGGTGGTTACAACCATCCCTTCCCCACCCCAAATAGACCTCCTATTTGTTTAAGGTGACAAAGTTGACAAGGGACTAGAGATTGTAGTGGGAGGGGTAAAAGAGTTTAGATAGCTAATTCAAGGGGAAGTAGTAAGATCTGATGCCCACATTCAGATTCATTCTTGTTCATTTCTGAGTTCTGGTTACATATTAAAGATAAAATGGGACGATATTTTGATGTCTTCTGTGTCTTCTTCAAGTTCCTTTTGGGAGGCATTAAGTTTTTTTTTTTTTTTTTTTTGTTCATAGGGTATGATTCTTTCAACTTCTGTTTTGGCTTGTGGATAAATGGTAGAAGTTCCTATTGTGGGTCTCTATTCTCAATCTCTCTCTGTTTTTTTTTTAATGTTTAGTTGGCTCACTTTTGATATTATTTGCAAGCCAAATTGCTTCAAAACTCCCTTATCTACCTATCTGCGACTCTGGGATTGTGTTTCTGCTTGATGTGGTTTGGTTCAAGTCACAGTGATACCTTGATTTAAGTATTTAGCAATGGTGGATCTCACGTTAGGTTTAGCACCACCTTTTTTCCTTCTTTTTTTTTTTTTGCTCTGATTGGTGGATCTCACATTAGGCACCCAATTCTTGACAATGATTAATAAATGTTGGTTAACTGGGTGCAGGATCGACCCTCAACCAAGGTTCAAGCTGCCCCTGGTGGCGGGTCCTCCTTGGGCTACCTATTTGGTGGTGGTAGTAACTGAAGTTGCCCGCACCAAATACAAATATTAAAGCATATATCTCTTCCTCGAGGGGTTGCTTTTCTCCTCTAATGATGGTGACTGATAATGATGCCAAAACTAGATACTGGTGTTGTAATATGAGCTGTAGATTTTGCTGGTTTTCTGATGATTTTCATTCAAAAGTTGAAACTTGAAACATTATGTTCAATGTTTTTCAACAAAAATCATCATCCCTAGTGGCCAAGAAAAATCGAAGGTCCATTTGTATCTTTTTCTCTCATTTTGCATTATCAATTTCAGCATTCAATTGATGGACACATTGTAATTGCTTGAGTATCACATGTCAATTCAAACCATGCTCCTTGTTCCCCTAATCTTTAGCTTGAAGAGGAAGAGAAAATGATGAGTTCAAATTAATCCAAAATTGGTTCACTTCCTGTTACAGAAAATTATTCAAGTTTATGCACTTATGCTCCAAAACATAGACGGAGGAGGGGGAATTCTTATCTTACACTCGTACTCATAGGAGTATGTACTTCCACAAGCCATGCTCATGCAAGTAAATTGCCAGTGATGGTTAACAGAGTTTAATTAAATTGGGACTTCTTGGATTGGGTTTCGCTTCATAAGCATCATTCCAACTTTGAGCCCGTAAATTGATTTTGACTCAAGCCCTCGTTAAAAACTCATTAGATGAGCATATTTAACTAATGCCATGGTATCATATGAAGGAAAGTATGATTCAAAAATCTAGATTTCACGAAACTATTTGACTATGTATAATACTAAAATGCAGAAGAGTCCATCTTTTTAGCTGCAGAACTTTTGTATATATCTAACTAAGATCCAATATAAAAACTCAGTAGTATATTTTTATTAGATTGACCTAGGAAACGTGCAAGCTTGAAGAGATTTTTATAATTTATAATCATAAAGGCTTACCCTTGTTCGAAATGACCGATAAAATGAATATAACAGATTTATTAGAAATGAATAAAAACAAACAGAAATGAGTTGAAATGATTAGTTGAAAATAGACATAAATAAATGGAAATGAATATAAACAAACATAAATGAACATAACGAACCGAAATTAACATAACATATAAATATATGTTGGTATATATGCCAATTCAAGTAGACCTTTAATATGTTTAGTTTTATCAGTTTGGCTTATATTTTCTCTCTGAAGCAAAAGGTAAACAATAATTTCTTCATTATTTTTCTAAATTTTTATGCTTGCAGTTATTTTATGCTTTGAGATCGTATTTGTTGCTAGTAATATCTTTGAGGTTTTGTTCCATCACAAGTAGACGTAAGACAGAAAATTACACTGAGGTACCCTCAAATTTGGTGTAACTATTTAAGGCATCTCGGGTATGAAAAATAACTCTTAGGTACCCGACCTTTACAAACAATTATTCATAAGTACCCTTAGGTTTGGTGTAATTATTTTAAGGCTCTTCAACTATGAAAAATAACTCTATATACTCAAACATTTGCAAAAAATTATCCGGAGATACTATAAGGTTTGGTATAACTATTTAAATACCTATTAGGAATGAAAATATACTCCTAAGTATACTTTTGTTTGTTATAATGTGACATTGGCATCATATATTTGAAGAGGATTCAAATTTTTAATGACTCGAAACTTAAAACTTTAATTTTTTTACATTCATTCCATCTAACAAGATAAAACTTGTAATTTTTTATGTTGTGATTTTATTGTTATTTATTTATAAAACTTTGTACTTATAAAATGTACAATTTTTTTATGTTGTGATTTTTATAAGTAGTTTTTTAGTTATTTAAAATTAAAATTAGAAATGTTGTAATTGTTGCTTTGTTATAATCATGTAAATATGAATACAATAAAATGTGGTAATCTAGAAAATATGCTTCAACTTGCTTTTATTAAAATAAAAGTGTAGTAGCACTTATAAAACTTAAGTCTCGTTATTTACATGGTTGGACATCTAAAATAGGTATAATCCTATTAAAATTATAAAAAACACATGACATGTCTTTTAAAAACTCTAAAATATATCCCTTTTACAAACCAATTTTGAACCCAAAAGAAAAAATTAACGATCATTTATTAGGTAGAAAATAATGCACTTAGTACCAAGTAAGTTTCAATTTTTGAGAAAGAGAGATGTCTTAAGAAAAAATAAAAACAGATGATTGATTGCAACCATCTTGGTTAAGAGGCTTGGTTAGATTTATAGGAGATATTGTGTTCATTTGAGAGCGGCTTGTGTTTACTTTATTTGATCTTCCTTGCTTTTGCTTGTCTCGCTCTTTTAGCTTTCCTATTTTTCTTCCCAAGTAATCTATCATATGTATCTCTTGGTTTCCCGCATATTATTGAGTTATGTTTCACTTTGTGACAATTACTACATTTGATTGAGAATTCAAAGTTAATTTATTATATCAATTGTCGACAATAAATGAAGGATTATTGATATTTTAGTACTCATATACTATCGAAAAATGATAAAAGAGTCTCTCATGTATCAAAAATTATAAATTATTACTTTGAGATATCGTATAATATTATTTAATTATAAAAATTTACTTTATAGAAGTTATCCAAATTATGTTAGTGTAAACAATTTAAAACATTAAATTTATTCAAAACACCAAATATTTTTTTGATCGCAAAAAACACCGAATATTAAAATTAAAATTATTATCATCCACCCACCACCACCACCACCACCCTCACCCTCTAAAAATTATTATTATCTTCCATTGTTCCCGAAGTAAAATCGACGTAGTTTAGTTTCGGGTTAACGTAAAACAGGCGGGCACATTGTCTCTCTCCTCTCCGCGAATTTCCATCGATGGATTACTCTCCCCGGCGAGCTCGGAGGCCTCCAAGTGCTCCGGTCAAGTCCTCCGACATCTACTCCACCGTCGTCGTCCACAACGACGGAGACGACGGCGGCGATTCCGATTCTCTCCGCCATCCCCGCCAAACCTCCGTGGCGGACGCGGTCGACGTCGACGACGTTGATGACGATTCTCTTCCTCCTCTTCTCAAACGCCTACCGAAGGACTTCGGCGGCGCCGGCTCGTTCGATTTCGACGCTGAAGATCCCGACATCTCCGGAACCTTCATCGTCAAGCACGATCGCGACTCCGACCGCAAACAGCAGTCCTCTACTTCCAAGGGTTCCTTCGCGAGGCGATCTCGCAATTCGCCGTATTCTCGGAGGGTGGAATCTTCGGATGAGGACGAGGATGATGGCGATTTTGGTACTTTCGTGGTTCGAAGAGGGAGAGAGGAGGAGAGTGAGGAGGAGGAGGAGGACGACGAAGGGGAAGAGTTCGGGACCTTTGTGGTGCGAAAGGCGGGGTCTCGGAGGAGAGAAAATGACAGCGACTCTGTTTCTGGACCGTTTGTGAGGAGGACGAGTAGCGGTGGTGGTTCTACGATGAGTAGGGCTGTGGCGAGTATGCAAGCGATGGGGGATTTAGGGTTTCCGGCGAGAAACAGGAAGAGCATGGAGGACGGTGGTCAGGTGAGGCAGTTGCAGAGCAAAATGTCATCGAGCTCAATTCCCGATTGTATTTCCAAGGAAGATCCCAGTACCAAGTATGAGTTGCTTCATGAACTAGGTAAGCTTAAGGAATGAGTTACTCATGTCTACTGTTACATCATATCATAATTTGAGAAGTTTGGAAATGTCAATGACAATGGAGAAGATATCAAATGTTCCAGAGTTCAAATTTTGTGGCGGAACTGATGACAGATATCTTACTGGTATATATGAATGAAATTATGTTAAAAACTGAGCAAATGTCACATTTTTATCAATAGGGACTGAAGTATGCATGTATTTACATATATATGTCTGGCCGGGAAGGAGGTCTTTAGGTCTTTTATTTGATACTTGGATTCATTCTGTTGATGTTATTTGTTGGTCTTTGTGAAATGCAGGGAAAGGTTCATATGGGGCTGTTTATAAAGCCCGAGATATAAGAACTTCAGAATTGGTTGCAATTAAACTTATATCATTAGTTGAAGGGGTACGTTCATCGTCTTTATTTCATCAAGACCCAAGCCCCCTCCCCAGCTCTCTTTGACTTACCTGAGGAATCTTTCCCTTAACACTCTTTGGCTGAAATTTTTATGACTTTTGTAGGAGGAGGGATATGAAGAAATACGCGGTGAGATTGAAATGTTGCAGCAATGTAGTCATCCTAATGTTGTCCGTTACCTTGGAAGCTACCAAGCAGAAGAGTACCTATGGGTAGGTTTTAAATTGTAATCTTATTAAGTAAATTGTCGGCTGCATTGTAATACAAAAGTTGATTATCTGAAATTTTACGGCAGATAGTTATGGAATACTGTGGAGGTGGAAGTGTTGCAGACTTGATGAATGTCACTGAAGAGCCTTTAGATGAAAACCAAATAGCCTACATATGTAGGGAGGCATTGAAGGTACTTGCAATCAAATTTATGTAGCTTTACTATGGGAAGGGCATAAAAATGTGCATACAATAAAACAAAGTAGCCTCAATACTGTCATATTTGCAAATTCTATTGTTGACATTGTTGCTACTTGCTAGCCTTGATTTTAATTTTTATTTACTTTGTTGTAGGGTCTATCTTATTTGCATTCAATCTTCAAGGTTCATAGAGATATTAAGGGTGGCAACATATTATTGACAGAACAAGGAGAGGTCAAGTTGGGTAAGTACATTGTCACCTCAATGATCATTTGGTGGTTGGGGGATTGGTGGACACTGGACACCACTTCCGGCAGTGTGGCTAGCTGTTTGAATTGTTGGTTCTGTCAAGTTATTTTGTTTTATTAAAATTTCAGGACTGTCTTGTGTTGCTTATGTGCAGAATGATGTGCTCATTCTGCACGCTCTCTCTCTCTCTCTCTCTCTCTCTCTCTGCTTGTGTTATTTTTTTCTAGGGGAAGGGATACTGCCAAGGACTAGATTGGAAAATGGAGCCTACGAACAAAGCAAACCTCTGACTTTATGCTTTTCCTTTGAAATTATCAATAGATTGCTCAAGAAACATAAAGTTAGAGTATATCAAGTACCTTTATGTTGATTGTTTTTGGCTTATGTATGAGTTCTCTTGTGCCAATGTTTAGAATTTCTCGTAATTGGTGTGATTGTAATAAGGGTATTGCTGTACCTAAGCTCCATTGAACAGTGGAATTTTAAAATTGCCACATGTCCCATTTTCTTTCCATAAGTTGCCCCTTCCAAAATCTTGATTGCAGATTTTTCATTTCTCAGCTTTCCTTATTTTAGAAACATTCTGGTTTCCTCTTCACCTCGTGATCACAGTTAACGGGAGCACCTCCTAGATTGCAATTAATTTAAAGCCATCACTCCTTTGCTTTTTTCACAAAATGTTTTAAACCACCAAAAAGTTGGTTCTATTCCACCCAAAAAGGGGTTCTCTCGAAATTAGCTTCTTTGCTTGAAGGGGTAACATTGCCTATATTTGGGTCTCCTTAGACGTGCTCAAGGGGGATTCACACTGGGCGTTATTTTAAAAATGGAACTACTGTTGAGAAGGAATAGTCTGATAGCTCTGTTACAGATTCAGGGGTCACAATGAGTTACAAAACTCATCCTGTCATGTATGTTTGAAATATTTCATGTTATATTCATAAGGATATAGGTGCATATTATTCGTAAAATTGCTGCATCCGACAGTGCCATAAACAGTGATTCTGACAAATATGTCATTTAGTATATGTTGTGTCCTTCACATATCCTGATTCATCATTCATGGAACATTTATTGGTGCTTTAAGTTAGCAATAGCAATCGCCTTTGTGTGCTATGAAATTCCTTTACTTGTGAATGTTTATTGACTCGGCAATTTTGGCAGGTGATTTTGGTGTAGCTGCACAATTGACAAGAACCATGTCTAAGCGTAACACGGTACAGTAAAAGTTCTATAATGTCACAATCATATGTTTGTTATATGAAGGATGCCTTCCTTTGTTCCTTATAGAAAGGAAATAGTGCCTTCTTTTGATGTTGGTACTTGTAGATTTGCAGAATAAACACATACTACTAAATTGTATAGTTTGTGTTTAGTTATCTTGCTGTCTTGTTTAATACTTGTTTGAATTGAAATGTTTTCACCCATATATCTCACATACTGTTTGTGTTTGGGCACCTTCTTACTTGTGCAGTTCATCGGCACTCCACATTGGATGGCTCCAGAAGTTATTCAAGAAAGTCGTTATGATGGAAAGGTATTGCCTATGGATACACACACACACACACGTATTTCAATCTTTTCCTTATTTTTTTAAAAAAGACTGTCAACAATGGATAATCTTTGTTTCAGTTTTTAAGCCAACCCTTCATCTACCATACATACTGTCAATATGAGAACCTCAGGTCCCTTCTCACTTTTCCGTTGGGGAAACTTACTTTGGTTCTTAGACGAACCTACTTCACTATTTGATTGATCATTATTGAGCTCAAACTATAAATACTATGCATTGTTCATAATATTATTTTTGTTTTTGAAAATTATACGTTTCATATTCTTTGTTCCTTAAAATGTTTTTCTGAAACTTTATTTCATTTTTTAGGACTACAAGAAATTATTTTCCCATACTTGATGATAAAGTGTGTGTTAAACTACTTGATCAGCATACAAATGCCTTAGTGAATTTTGGGTACCAGGTGCGATGTGCGTCCTATATGAAAAGGCATGTGCTAGGGATATATCTTCACTGGGTTCTTCCCTACCAATTTATGATCTACCTCCAATTTAAGAATCCGAAGAGTGAAAATAGGGACAATTCTCAGATCATCTAATGAGAATGCCCAAGCCATTTGGAGGAAGAACCCTTTGAAATACTGTCTACAAGAATGCCATAGGTTTAAGGGCAAAACTTCTTGCAATGCAGTCACAACGGTTGAATGATTTCTTATACAGGACATATATTGCTTTACATGTTAATTAATGTGTATTTAGATATAATTCATAGCAATCCCTTGCACAATCTGTCGCTTAGTATTCCATGATTTGAAGCCTTTACTGCTTTCTAGGTAACATGCTGTTGCTAATGGACATTACTTCATTGTTTTATGTTAAGAGTTGTATCACTTTTTTGAGGATAATTGCAGCGACTAGTTTATACATGATTTTGTGCAAAGTGTAGGTTAGGCTCATGTCGTATTTAATGTCTCTAGCAATTTTCTTCCATCTGCACAATCAGAATTTGATAAATCATGGTTGCTTCTAAGCCTTCCGCCATATGATTTCTCAAGGGTTTATGGAATGGAACTTTGGAGTTCCTTTTATTGAAGTTCATCTCGTGTTTGGGATGGAGCATGGGTAATTTTCTCCTTAAATAGAGAATATGCTGATGGTAAAGGGCACTTGGGTTGAAGCTTGAAGCTCTGATGCTCAATGCTTCAACCTTACATGCTAGACAAAGGCCACTCTGGAATGTTTCTGAAATTTGTAATGGTTGTTTGGTCACCCCTTTTTCAGTAGCTACATGTCTTTATATGTGTGACTTCTGTTGTTTTTGGCTCATGCTCAGGAGTCGTTTTTATGATTTCTTCGTTTAATACATGACTTATGATTTTGCATTGGAAAACCATGCATTTTTTAATATTGTTCATGTTAGGTAAAATGACATAGAGAATTCTTGTTGGATTATGATGAATCAGACAAAGGAACTTTTTCCACGTGTAGCTTTATGGTTGTGATTTATACGGAATTGCTCGAAACTGACCTACGGATCTCTAAACAATGCCTTTTTAGGTGGATGTCTGGGCTCTTGGAGTGTCTGCAATAGAGATGGCAGAGGTATTTTCCTCCAGCAAGTTCAAGTTAATGGAAATATGTTCCTGAAGAGTTTATCCTTCCCTCCCTTCCCCTTGAATATCAATCTTTATTTGTTGCGTGCTACCTCTATGTTTCAATTTAAGATGGACAACATGTGAAAAGGAACAGAAATAAAGAAGGTTGAAAAATCCTTAAAACCACTACTTCAAATTTTGCCATCAATTCAGTCCAGTCTATGAGAATTGTCTTGTGTGTCTTTCAGTCCGGCACGAAGAGCTCCCTTTTTTTCAAGAAAGCTAAACAAGTTTGGCAGACATTGGATTTATTACTGCACTAAAGCCATGGCTGAACTTGAAACATTTTGGGCATTTAATTTGCTCATCTCTGAGAAAGTCAATGAAGAACTGAGTAAATAGGAAGGCATTAGGAAGAAATGATAGTTGAAACTACCAGAAATCTCGCCTTTTTTTTTTTTTTTTTTTTCCTGTTTGTGACCCAGTTTTACCTTTTAGTTAGATCCCTTGTGCTGTTTGCATCTTGCAATTCTGGATAAACAGGTCAGTGCAAAGAAAGTTGGATACTGTACTTCTGCTTAATAAACACTTCTATTTGACTTGTTCTGATGCTTCTGTGTTGTATTTCTGCTTAAGTTGGATGCCTAGGATTTATGACCTGCTGCTAAGGCTCCTTCATTTGTTGTTTCAGGGACTTCCTCCAAGATCAGCAGTGCATCCAATGCGGGTTAGTCCAAAATATTAGGGTTTTGTTAACACTGAAGTTTCCTGCTTTTTCCTGTGCTAGTGATTTACTTCATCAATGTACAGTGACATTTTTTCCAGTTCTAGGTCTATAACTAGCAAAAAGAAGGTGATCTATGATTCTATATGCTCAAATTTGTTGGATAAATGCCTAATGGATGCTGTTGCATTTAATTCTTTTTTGACCATACCAAACTCGTTAGCCTGTTTCATATGTGAATGGTTTAATGTCCTAAGTCTAACTTGGTTGGAGAAATCGCAAACTTTGATGATCTCAAGTCTTGTTTATGCAAATATACATTATTTTTTGGCATCCAACTGTTTCTTGTGAGGTGGTGAACAGTGTGTTTCTAACTATCCGCTTTCAAAATGGAATTTTGAATTAATTGCCGTAAAAATTTGGAACTTTGATTGTGATGGACCTGCTTAAACGGGGTGTGAGTAAACAGCTATCCCTATGGATACATTCCTAAACAACTGTCAGAATCATTCACATGTTGCGAATTGTATTTTGGTATTCAAAGTTACTTATGCCTCTAACTTCTGTTGTTTGCTCTGATAGGTTTTGTTCATGATATCTAGTGAACCAGCTCCAATGCTTGAGGACAAAGAGAAATGGTGTGATATATGGAAACTTTTCCAGCTCTACTTAATTATTTTTAAAACTATTATGTTTTGTCATGCAATGATTTTTTATGACGTGATTTCTCTGTTTTCCTCCCCTCTCCTATCTACACATGCTTGGGCCTTGCTGTCTGTGTCTACATGTGTGCTAGCATTGTGTTTGTTTGCGGGTATATGTGTAGATGTTAATACTGGGAGGATCCATGCTCTAGTTCCTCATGTATGTTCTGCAGTATGGGACTCGGGTTGGTCAAAGACTGAGCTTCTGAAAGAACATTGCGCGTGGTGGTGAGAAGTTAAAATCTGTTTTCCTTGCAAGTGTATCCTTCACATCTCATGTCTCTGTCATCAGCCTCTAGTCAAAACCTTGTACTCTTATTGTCATTGTATAAATCTGCTTCACTGGTTCTATGGTAGGAGGTATCTTTTGGTTTTGGTGTTTGGAAAAAGAGCAACTAAAATGTGAAGCTTATCTTAAATTTTCCAACTGGAGCAGTCTGGATACTGGATTGTACTCAAACTATCGAAGCATATGTAATGGGGAGGATGTGAAATATGTGATCCTCTTTGAAGGGTCCTACTTAAGAAGTTAAAAACCTGCACTCCCAGCCTTCCCCCACCCTCCAATAAAAAAGGAAACAAAAACGTAATGTGGAGTAGTACTTAATTGTTTTCCCTGGTATTTGTATTTATTTAATAGTGTTTTTGGGGTCTACCCTGAAAGGGTAGGACCTCTTTGTCAGTTTTTTAGTTACATATTTTTTAGGCCTCCATATTGTGATTAGTATTGGTCCTCTTATTTCCTTGACGAGAAAATCGAGAGAGAGAGAGTGAAGAAGTGGATTGTTGGTCCATCGAGTTGCTTGATATTGCGTTCTCTTCTTATACGGCAGTACATTGTATAACACTTATTATTGCGTTTTGTTGGAGTTTAAGACATTCTCCTCTCTGGTGCAATATCAAGATGCTTTTGTACTCATCTTGGTTTTGTTAACACAGGTCCCTCATATTTCATGACTTCGTGGCTAAGTGCCTCACCAAGGATCCTCGCCTACGACCTACTGCATCTGAAATGCTGAAGGTATCTCAAGATATTTTATGGTTCAAAGCAAAAAAAAAAAAAAAAATTACTCTTATTCTTCTTAACTTCCTTCACCTGATTTGATTTTTTTCCTTGGTTTGTGAGATTTAGCACAAATTTATAGAAAGATGCAAGGTTGGAGCTTCTGCAATGTTACCTAAGATTGACAAGGCTAGACAAATTAGGGCATCTATGGCACTTCAAGCTGAAAGCCTTGATAGTGGAACGGTTAAGGCTGGGGTATGTGTTAATGGTCCTCCTGTTTCTTGCTTTTTCATTTTTTATTTTCCTTATCTTCTGTATTCTAAAAAGATCTTACGTTATAAGAGCAGATGGAGAGTCCAAAAATGAATGAGGATTATGGTGACACTGTTCCATCAAAGCCTAACAACATTGTGAAGCAGCCTTCACAGGAAATGCAGCTTGCGAGTGAAGGTACCATGTCTTCTTAAAGTCATGATATATGATTTCTACTTTCACTGCATACTGTAATTCTTCTGTATGTATAGAATGTAAGCCACATGATTCCTTGGGTATTCTTGATTTAAGCATGGCACATATATGTGAAGCCTCTTCAGCCTTCTCATACAAGCTCCACGCTCTACCGCTCTACCATCTTGGTGGAACTACACCAGTTCACAACTGTTGTTTTATTGATGCTAGCATAACTTAAAGTTATGTTGCCAGTTGCACAGTCCTTAAGCAGCGCTTTTGAGAGGTCCATTCACAATTTTCTCTGTGTACAGGTGATTTTGGGACTGTGGTAGTTCATGGTGGGAATGATCTAGACAAGACAACTAAAGCATTGTCATCCAATAAAGAACAATCTTTGCCATTTCATGGGGGTGCTGAAATTTCTGCATTTAGTAGTAGTAAAGATGTGTCGACTGATTCCAGGTTATTGTTTTCTTCTCTTTATCTCTGATTTATATGGTAATATGTGGTCTAGGTTTCAATTGAAAGTCCCATGTATTAAATATTCCCACCATCAATATATCTTGCTAGGGGGATAAACCAGTTGTCGATGCTGCAAGCAACATACATGGGAAAGAATTACATGCGACTAGCAGAGCCAATCAGGAGTCTTTCATGGCGCAGACCATTAAGGCAAGCAATACTGTCCAGATAAAGACTGGAGGAATTACTGGTCTGGGTAATCAATCATTTAAAAGTGAAACTGTGAGTCGCAAATCCTTTGCAGTGCAAGATAAGGTAATGTTTCTTGAAGGGGTTGGATTTTATCATAATAATAGCCATGTGGATTTCATTATTATTCCCTCTTCTTCCCAAGTCTAATGTTCCATTTCCTCATCATTCATCAAACTTGATTATGAAACTGGATGCTTGAATCTCCACATTAATTGCATACTTATTTCTTTCTGAAAATTGTGTCTGACCCTCAATAATGTCCTTTTGGGTGTGGATTTTATACCTTGAAAACTGTGATAATTTTGGGCCTGTAAATTGTCCTAAGGACAAAAGCTTGTATTTGCACGCTCATTTTTTTTAACAGTGTGGGATTTTTGGTCATCCAGCTCTAGTGGCTTTTTTCATAAACTGAAGATCCCTTGAATATTTAAGCTTTTCTAGAAAATGTATGCTCATCAGTAGGTTGGTAGTTTGTCTTGCAGTCCTTGCATTTAGAAAATTTTAAAAAAAGGAGAATTCATGAAGAAATTGATGTCCATAAACCAATATGAAACATATTCAGCCCAGGATCTGCTGCACTGCCATAGTTTGAATACCCCCACACCCCCGGTGAAGTTTTGCAATCCAGATTGCTAATTTGAGGGTTTCATGCCCCCTGTAGCTTTGGTCGATTTATGCAGCTGGAAACACGGTACCTATTCCTTTTCTGAGGGCAACTGATATATCACCAATTGCTCTCTTGTCTGATAATGTTTTCGGAGGCAAACCAAAAGAAAATAGTGGAACGGTAGCAGCAGAAGCATTACAAGAACTTTTCTCTGGTGATGCACAGTCAAAGAAGCGGAGGGGACAAAATGAGGTTTCAACTCTTTTTCATCCCCCTTTGTTTACCTCTTGAATGCTTTTGCTCTAGGCTCAATATGATTCACTTTCCTTTTTGTCATGTGCAGCCGATGCCCCTTCCTCCAAGTGTTTACGAGAGACTCACCTCTAGTCCAACACTTATGAACCTAGCTCAAGCTCTGGCCTACCACAAAATGTAAGCACTTCTAGTTCCTTGTGAGTGGGTTATGGGTTTGAGTTGTTGCATGTATGCAGTGGTTCTTTATGATTATGTAACCTAGACAATTCTTTTCTACTCAAGTACCATGTTACAACAGTTGATGTTTCCAACAAGGATGAGGACAGTTAAATACTACATTTCTGACAACACTAAAATTTTTCACAAATGGCAAAGTTGGAGTCTTGGTCACGACTCACGTATGGTTGTTGGATGCTCTCGACTGAAATCTAGTTGTGTACTGCAATATGGTGTCGGCTGAGTTTGTTGATCAATTGCTCCTCAATAAAAGTTATTATGAAGGTCTTCTTCAGGGACATGTCTAGTTAAAATTCTGTCCCGAGACCTGCCTTGAGTGTGGTATGTGCATGGACTACAGGACTTCTATAATTCTAATTCATTTCATTATAACAGGTGCTATGAAGAGATGCCACTTCAAGATTTACAAGTAGCACAAGAGCAACAGACCATTCAAAATCTATGTGATACTCTGAGAACTATTCTGCGGTTATAGTCTGTGATAGATTTTATTTTGTTCCGTTATCATTTTTGTTTTTCTTTCTTGATGTATTTAACTTGAAGAATAGGAAATTGTAAAGGCCTGTAGATCGTGGAATAGTTCAGTTCGTACAGCTGTTAAATGAACAGATTGTAATTATATTTATCGGGCTTCAAATTTCAAAAGAACATCATCTTTCAACAGAGGTCATTGCATCCCCCCAAAAAAAAAAAAACCAATTTAATCGACATAAGTTTTGTTTGAGAGTAATTGTTTGATGTGGTTTTGTTGATAGCTCTTTTATAAGCCTAAAGTCTTTAAAGCGAAATTGTTGGTTATGTTGCATAATGTAACCAACCCGAGTGGTCAATTAGTGTTGCAATTGGACCAGTTTAGGCGTTTACTTTGTAGAGATAATACTGTCTTTGTCGAATTTTTTTGAACCGTATGAAGATAGGCTTTACACTTCATGCTGATGTTCGTTTACTTGCATCAATCGGCGTGGAGCTGACCTGTAAATTGGTTCTTATTTCATAATCCCTAATATTTGTCAACAAAAGTTTTCTTGAGCCGTTTCTCTTTGACATCTTTCCCAATCATCCAATACTCTTTAAAACCAACCTTTTGACATTGTGAAAATTGTACTGTACTATATTATTCCTTTTTTTCCTCCCCTTTCTTTTTCAAGATTGCATAAGCAACTCTACCAGGCAATGTCATTTCCACAAATTTGATTGAAGCAGAAAACTAAAAGTGACATGAATGAGTTTGATGGGGGAGAAAATAATGGGTAAATAAAAACAAGAGAAAGGGGAGGACCAAATGAAGAGGACAAGCATTAAGGGCAGTGCAAAATTTACTTAATTTCCAGTTTTAATAAGAAAAGACAAATTATGCAGTGCCCACACCACAATCTATGGGACAAGTGAAAGCAACCCCTCTTCATGCAACATTCATTACAATTTTTTTCTTTTTTTTTTCTTTCTGGTTCTTGATCAACATATGTTCTCTGGGTGGTCCAAATTTTGGATCAGATATTTCAAGTGTTAATTGTCGATTGGTCACCAAGGTAGATAAACAATAAGGCTTCTTGATGATGTTGATATACATGTAAAATTGGTAAGTTAGTTCGAAAAACTACTTAAACTTCTTTTCAAATTTTAAAAGTTTTTGAAAGATTTCTCGGTATTGTATTGAAAATTGATCTAAGTGAAAAGTTGAAATACATTTGTTGTGGTTAAGAAAGATGTATCAATTAAAATGACCTCAGGTTTCTCATTATGAATAAAAAATATGAAATATAAATTTTTACGTATGTAACTCAAAGTATAGATAGCCATTAAAAAAGGAGTAAAAAATATGAAAAGTCTGTATATGCCATATTATAATGTCTAAACTAAACGTCATTTGTCCGAGTATATATATAACAAGGTCGTATATATGTCCAAATATGTCTATAATTTAGAAGTAAGACTAATAATACATCCTTAACTTTTTTACACTTTATTTACACGAGATTCTCAACTATGGATTTAAATTTAAATATAGATTTGGATAATTAGCCAAATTAAGTGCACCCAGAAGGTCAATTCCAAGAAATCTCCATCACATGCAAATGCTTATTGAACACAAATGTGTAATATGAATTATACCCAAATATGACAGGCTATAAGTTGCCCATTTTTCAACTATAATAGACTTTTGTGAAATTCAAGCATTGAAGTCTCTGGGCATTATTGTTTCTGAAGCAAAATTGTGTGAAGCCCCACAAGAAAATGCCTATCATGTCAGTTTTTGGTATTTTGATATTATTTGAAACCCAATAATTTTATAGGCCATTTATAGTCAATTCTATGCTCCAAGTTGCTCTACTTTTTTGTGGCAAATGCAAGGAGAGGCTATCCAATTGCGTCCCTGTCTCAAGATTAATATTAGTTGAGATACCAAAGTCGGATACACAATCCACCCCCAGTTTTGTGAGAAAATTGTCTGTCCCAAAGTTTAAATCTTAGGAGAGAGGGTGAAAATATCGAGTCAATGGTTTGAAGTTGCTCATTTGCCAATGCCATAGACATAGTTTTCTTCACTATTGTTTGTTTGGTTATCATGTCAAACAAGTTGTATCAACAGAGAATTTAATGGGCCCAAATGTATTGTGATTGAGTTAGTGGGTATCTAATACTCTTGTGGTCTCAGATATTTGAGTTTGTCAAGGGTGAATTGAGAGGAGGGGGTTGGTTGGATAATGCAATGAAATTTGGGGAAGAATTAGACTTGGTAAAACCGACCCGAATCGAACGAGTCAATCCGAACGATCCGAAACTCAAACCGAACCGACATCCGAAACAATTGAACCGATTTTGACTCAAAAATCGAAATGAACCGACTCGAAACCAAACGACCCGAAATATAATTGAACCCATTACAACCCGAACCGAGTCGGACCCGAACCCGATTTTGATCCGAACTCGAATAAAAGTTACCCGAACCCGAACCGACCCGAATCCGAATTTGACCCAACCCACATTTTTTTTGGTGGGTCTCTCAGGATGAACTTTTGTGCCTGTACTTGGTACAATTTTGATCGATCTCAAATCATATTCAAGCGGGTCCATATAAGGGATGGTGGTGGACTCGATAATATTGTATTGTATATGGTTAACTCGAAACCATACTCGAAACCTACCCGAACCGACATTGACCCAATTCAAACCGAAACCGACCCGAATATAACCCGATCGAAATTAACTCGAACCGAACCCGAACCAATCCCGAACGAGATTGACGCGAAATTTAACCGAACATAAATTGACCCGAATCGAACACGAACGAGATCGACCCGAAATTGACCCAAACCAAACATAAACCGAACCAAACCCGAACCGAATGACCCGATTGCCGGGTCTAGGAAGAATGGGTCACTTACTATGAAGATATTATGAAATTTGGGGGAAAATACAGTATGCTGTTATCTAAAAAATACAATATGTTGTGGATTGCATAATATCTTCATATATATTAGGAGATATTTGATGTTTTGACGAAGGAGAAAAAATAAATATTATTGCAGATATCGTGGCTTAGGTTATTTAATCTCGAATATTTTGGACCAGAAAAGTATTGGTTGGGTCCTTATTTCGGCTTACAAAATTGAGATCCACTCAAATTTCTATATGGATTATTATGGATTTCTATATGGATTATTATGGGTACATTGTTTCACTTTGTGTTGATGTCATACGGCAAGCTTAACTATGCAAATGATGGAAGCTTTTTATCTTTGGACCATAATTTTTAAAATAATAAATGAATTCTGTTTAAAATAGATACACTAAATCAAATCATACTATGATGTAATATCAAGAAGAATTCTCGTAGTTTTTAGCTTAATACTTCGGTTTTTTTGTTTAAAAATTCCACTGGATCAAATACGTTACACCTTTCAAAACTTGTGTCAATTTGCCCTATGTAATAGGATGGAGGGAGTACTGACCATTAGAGATTCATCCTTAAAAGAGAATTTTTGAAAAATTTAGAGGCCTTGAGTTAGGAGAAATGTCAAATTTTCATGACATCAAGAAGCAAAGAAAGACAGGTGAAGGTAAGGCTACCACCTTGAGGATAGAACTCCATGCCATTGCCATGATCTATTTTACAGCTATTAGGGGACCATTCTATATATGATCTCTCTAGCTAATACACCCAAATCCATTTTATCCAATCCTCAATTATGTTGTTCTTCATGAAAATGGACACCTCTATCCTTCTAACATGGCAATTCTATGACTACTCTTGTGCTTTTTTGCACATGATAACTTGCTTCTAAAGTTGAACTTCTTTAATGCCATTCTAAGTTTTGGAACTTATCATCTCAAGAATAGTCATCTAATGGATGTAGCATTTTATTGTGCATTGAAACTAATTTTGTTTGAGGATTCGATTTTATTGCTCGATAATTCAATTATATCTCTCGACTTATTAGCTAGTATGAAGTTCTTTTTTGTTTATATCCGCTGGCTTGTTTTGTCTAGAGGTTGTCATTTACATCTTTTGTTTGTAGGTTGTACTATTAATGTGTATTTTTGTTAGATTGAGTCTGCTTGTGTTTTCCTTTATACTCGAGCTTTATCTTAACATTTTGGTAGCATACCTAATTGAAAAAGAAAAAACTAATTTTGTTAGAGATTTTGTGTATTCTCTATGGAAATTGGAGGATACAAAAATGAAATATGTGCTTGGTTTAGAGTAAGTTAATAATGGGGCTTATTTTACTAGTTGTAAATCGAAAAAGAATTTTATTTTTTGAGTACCATATATAAAAAGAAGATTACCTAAATTATATTGATCTAAGTATAAAAACAAGTAAATTTTAACCAAATTTAAATCTACTTATAATAACCGTTATAAAGTTGAACGAGATGCTAACAACAAGCTAACCTCGATCTATCTTGAAGCAAAGAAAACAATTGTAAAAGAAAAAAAGTTTAAAATTCATAGCACATAACTCCCCAAAGTTCACATCATAGGTTAGGTTCATACTTTGATCAATGCATAGAATAAAATGGAGAAGAGGGAAAAGTAAAGTACAAAAGCTTGGTACACCAACTCCAACCATCCTTAACTAAAGAAAAACATGACATAAACATTTAACTACATAGGCGATAAAGAAAAGGTCTAGCTAGCTTTTACAAAGAGGGGTGGAGGGATTTTCTTCCCTTTTTTTATTTTTTATTTTTTATTTTAGAGAGAGGTAGAGGTAGAGGTAGAGGGGAATATTGGAGGGCTATGAGAAGAAGAGATGGATGATGATTTTGTCAAAAGCAAGATTAAAGATGTCAAAAATTAGAGAAAGGAGGGAATGGTCCCAAGCTCAAGGTTTCACCACAAATGGAGTTTACAAAATGTAAAAGAGGGAATCTAATCAATGTGTCAGTGTTTGATTATTAGGGCTAAGATTCCTAGAAATTGGGGGTCAAGTGCCTTCATTTCTCACCATCTTTTCTTGGGGACATTCATTAGTTTGGGAAATACTAATGTTGTTTCCTCCCAACTTAAACCCACTTTCTCCCTTATTATTATTTTAAATTTTTATAAATTATTATTACATCTGAGAAAAAATTTATTTATAGAAGTATGAACCGACAGTACAATAAAATGAGGGAAATTATAGTTACCATTACTCAACGATTTATTTATTTATTTTAGATGAAATGATGGTGGGAGCTTGGAAACCAAAGAAAATGATGGGGCTTGACATGATAAAGTCTCTATATGTACATATTTTTGGCATAATATTTAGACACCATGACTAGGACATGATGCTCTATTCTCAAGCGATGGATGCATAAAAAGAATAACAAATGGCCTACAATATAGAAAGAGAGAAAGAGAGCACTTTTGAAAGCTAGAAATTTTAGGCAGATATAATTTTGATCGATAAGAATAGTGTCCTTTTTAATCTTTGAAAAAAGGTACCAGATAACTCAAATCAATAACAAATTTATTCATTAAAATTAAAATTTGACAATTAAATTCCACTAATACGGGTCTATATTCTTTCATATTAGCAAAAAATCTAGAAATGTAATTATAAATACTAGATTACTCCACATGTTTTAAGTTTGAAGATAATTTTTATATGATATTTAAACTTTTTTAATGGTAGAGAGTGATTTATTACAATATTATATTTTTAAATTTTTTTATTTGATTAAATGTTGTAACATCAATATTCTTTCCAATTTTATTTTTTACTCAATGACAAAATCAGGTCGCCTCTAAATTTAAATTTTCAATGTCTTTTATTGATCATTCTTTTTCCTAACTTTCTCCTATATATACTCAAATTGTATTTTTAAAACACTCAAAATCATGGTTTCAATCTTTATTTTGGAGCACCAAACTTGTCTACCCATTTGCATTTGCAAATTTACTAAAAATCATTAGACAAATTGCCAATATATATCCTTATGAAATTTATTTTTATAGGTTATCTAGACTGCCCTCTGGGTTGTAGGCTCTATCTAGTTGGTTGGGTTAATCATCATTATATTTCCATTAATAAATTAATTTGTGTCAGGAGGTTTTTTTTTTTCGAGAAAAAACAATTCTTGAAGACTTTGAGTAGCCTGAAAGATTTGAGGGGAAAAAAAACCCTCAGACTTGACATTTTTAAAACACCCTTTTCCAATTAGGATCTTGACTTAATGACAAGTTATTTTGTATGATTGTATAATTATTCTACTAATTAATTACTTAGAGCACAATATCATGTGATCCAATCCATCTTGTAGCAATGCAAGTTCCATTCAACTCGAGGTCGACTTATCCGCATAGTCACTCGTGTATTCAATCCACTCACGTTTCCATCTTGCATTATTTTTCTTTTTTTTTTGTTTTATTTTTGTGAATGTTTCGATATTTAAAGAAAAAAACTAAATTCAATATGTATATTTGTAAGTTTTATGGGTAATATTTTATTTGACGATCCAAGTGGATGATTCAAAGGGTGTAAAGATAATGGATTGAGTTTTAAAAAATTAGATTGTGAGATGATGTGCAGGGTGTCGGCCCCATATGTAATCCAAAATTTTAGATCATGAATGCGAATGCTTTTAAGGTTTGGGTGTCATGAGTTGCATTTTTCAAGTAGGAAGCAAATTAAAGTATAAAATTTACATCTATCCCAGATCTCAATAATATCTTATTACCACAAAAAAAAAATTTGAAAAAAGAGATAACTTTAGAAGAAGTAAAAGTTTTTAGTTAATCAAAAAGTCTCTTTAATGTATTTTTTCCTCTTACATCTTGGAAAAAGTTATCCTTTTCCCATTTCTAATCATGAAAAAAATACATAATCACCTTATTATAAACTAATTTTTAGGATGCATTCAATTGTAATAAAAATCGTCTTTTGAGAAAAAAAAATCTTTTCATTTTCTAAAACTCAATTCCTATTTTCATATTCTCCCTTCTAAAAATAACTAACTGCCTCCAAAATGAATTATTTTATCTAAATTTATAAATTCAAGTTTATAATATAAACGCTGACATTTCAATTTACATATAGCTTTGTTTTTATCTCATTTTCCATTCCTCATCCCCAACTCTTATATTCTCTTTTCTTCATATCTCTCCAAATATTAAACCAAGCATATAAATTCAAATAAACACATTGTTGAAAATAAAAGTGTAAAATCGTTTTTTTTTTTTTTGGGGGAGGTAAATTTGGAGAGTGCACCACAAATAGGTACATAGAGTGAATTGGCTTTGATGAAATGCCCCACCATATTTGGAATGCATATGAGTTTCATTTTAGCCTGTTTCGGAGAGACAATCATGAGATAGAAATATGAAGGAAATAGCAGAAAAAACAAATAATTATTGGAAGAAAATTTTAAAAAATTTAAGACATGTTCGTTTTAATTGTTATAATTAATTATTATGAGTTGATCCAAATTATTATGAAAATTTTAAAATATAGTTAACAATATTATTCATTATGTATTTAACAATAACAAATATTTTTAAGACACCGTTGTAAGAGAAAAGAAAGAGGGAGAGAGACAGAGAAACCACCATGAAACCACCACCGTTACATTAAAAATACAGTATGAATCTTGCAAGCTAAAAAGGCATATTCGTACGATTTGCCAATTGGGAACTTGCACTACTTTTGACCTCTTGCTCTTAAGCTTATTCATTTTTATCTTCTTCAATTTGCTCACTTTTTTATATATTTTTTAAATATTGTTGTCAATTTGTTTGATAAATTTATTTAAAGATGGGAATTAATATCCATCACTTGAGCATATTTGAGTGGATTAGTTTAAGTTAATTGCACGAATATGGTTAAATAAGTTACGTAAAACAATTCAACCCGTATTATAAGTTATTTATACGTCTAATTTAGGTCAAGTCAAGTCTCTTATTATTTGGAGGAGCCACAAGTTTACGACTCTTTTTTTTCATTTAAAAAATAATAGTTTTATAAGTCATATTAAGATCAGTATTTTTAACTAAGTTAACAAAAAAAACTAGTTTGTCAAAGTTTGTAGGTACAATTGGAAAAGAGAGGAAGAGATTGAAGGTGTAAATATTATTAACATAATTTTTGGTTTTTTTTTTTTCCGATCATTACTAAGCTTCAAAGAAGTTCGAAAAAGATACAAATGGCTAAATTGATGACAATAAATAACCAATCTAATAACTCCTATCCTCTGTCAAAAAAAAAAAAAACCCACCAAAGTTAACAATACATCCACCTACTCCAAAACTTCGTCTAAAAAGTACAACACCTCGGAGACAACGTTCAAGATACTTACATCTACTCAACACGACAACAATTAAATATTTGTAATTGACTCCTAACAAAAATCAACAACTTCAAACATCTAATCTGCCACATAATTTTTTATTTCAACTTCAAAAAGTAATACGTAATGATAAGCATGAAATGATCATGCCTTAGAAGCCTACTCAATTCATTTCAATGAGCACAATACTTATCGCTCTTTACCATTTACAACTAGCTTTTAATGTTGATTTCATCACGCCATATAGCTCGCACAACTATCATACACAACTTCTTTGAATCTTACCTCGCTTTTTACTGTCGGTTTATATCGTTAAAATAATTAATGTTTAATTATGAAGATCTATATAAATTAGTATCAAAATAGGACAAAAATCTAATGCACTAAACTTACAACATATCAATATTAATTTTTATATTTTTAAGAGAAACACTTAGCTTTTTTAAAAAATTTATTATTAAAACCTTAAGTGAAGCAATAAAATTATAAAATTATAGGAAGAGATAAGCTGGTTAGTATCTCAAAACAGAAGATCATAAGAGATGTACATGAAATTTTCCTCCCATGATTACTATGAGTTTGCAACTTTCAAAGTGAAAAAATGTATCAAAACTTTTTCTATATTTTTTTTTGGATAGAAAAGTGTTTTAATATGTTTTTTTAAAAAAAAACATGAATCGCACTAATCTTTGCACCTCCCAGCCAAGTTTGCTTGGAGAGGATATAGCAGACGATCTAGGGAGGGAGAGAGAGAGAGAGAATAAATAAATAAATACTTATCTAATAGATTGACATTAGTGAGTAGAATTGTTCATTAAATTTCATCTTTATCTGAGTTTATCCAATTTACATCAGAGACAGAGCGAGAGAGAGAGTAGATGGGGACCGAATAGAGAGAGAGACAGGAGGAGGAAGAAGACGTTTCTTCTCTGGGTTTTCCTGCCATCTTTGGATGCACGTGGAGCTACTCAAGGGTAAATTCTGTTTATCCTTTCTTTTTCTTTTTCTTTTTCCTTTTCATTTTTTCAGTTCTTAATTTCTAATCATCAGAAATTATTAAAAAAATGGAATTTAATTCGGAGTTCACCATTATAAATTATACTTTCTTCTGATGGTACCCATCTTCTACCTTCCTCTATTTCCGCTCTCTTTGCCACTCTCTGTCTCTCTCTCTCTCTCTCTCTCTCTCTCTCTCTGTCGCTCTCTTCAACCTCCGCTTTCTTTCTTCATTGTAAGCCCATCTCTCTCTCTCTCTCTCTCTCTCTCTCTCTCTCTCTCTCTCTCTTTCTCTTTAAAATTGGCTGTATAAATCATGCTAATTGCATCAACTGATAGTTTCACTTAGTGGGTTCCTGGACTATTTGGATTATACTGGGACTAATGTGATTTTCCTGTGATGATTAATGGGTTTCTGTTACTGGGTTGTTGAATGATCTGGGGTTTTGTAATTCTGCATTCGTAATTACAATCCAATTGGGTAATTAAAACTTTTATGCCCTTTTGCTATCGGGTTTCTCTCTGTTGATCTTTGGGTTAAGGATCATCATTCCCTTTTCGATGGTTGAAAATGCTAATGGTTGAACTTGGTTTTGTGTCTTTGCACATATTCTGTGTAAATGCTCTTTCAGTTGAATCTTCTGTTTGAGTTCTCCTGCTTTTGTGGGATCCTGAGAAAGTTACTCATGATTTGATTTTCAAATGTGTAATGTTGTAAGAAAAATCTGTAAGGGGTGTGGCAATTTGTTAATGATTCTAGCACATTTTTCATTAGGGAAAAGAACGACATCTCGAACAGTAATGTAGGATTTTCGTGTTTCTGTTACATTCATCATTGCTTTTCATGTTATTTTATTCCCCATTTTCTGAATTAGTTTAAAAGCTTCATTTTCCATGTGTATTCTTATTTCACTGTTTTGGGCTTGGGTTTTTCCCCTCAATGGAACAGAATTTCCTCATCCGATTGGAAGAATGTTCTTTTCTGGAGTTCAAACGAGTAGAGGAGAGTTAAGGATTCATGAGAGTTTGAATGATCTAAGTGCTGACTTGGTGGAGTATATATCTGAACTATCAGATGCATCAGTGAAAGAGCGGGGCGTCTTTTCCATTGCTTTATCTGGTGGTTCTCTCATTGGTTTATTGGGGTATTTATGCTCTTCTTTTTTTCCATGTTTGAATGGCTTTAAATTTTGATTTGGGTCAACTAATTAATTTCTTGCTGGGAAACAGAAAACTTTGTGAAGCACCGTACAGCAAGACTATCGATTGGGCTAAGTGGTATGTGTTTTGGGTCGATGAGCGGGTAGTTGCAAAGAGCCATGCTGACAGCAACTATAAGCTAGCAAAGGATGGACTCTTGTCCAAGGTGTGTAGCTTTACATTGTATTTATATTTTGCTTTTCTATATCTTCAACAATAGTAGATTCAATTTATTTCCTGAGAAACAGAAAGTTATCATCCCCCGCCAGCTCATGCCATGGGTAACACTGTATACGTCTAGATCCTAGCACTCCCTGCGGTGCCAGATCTAAATTAGGGGTCATTGTAAAAAGTTCTAATCCTAATTTATAAAAATATTCAGATCTTTCCTAGGTGTCTAATGAATAATGCTGTGCTAATGCTTGCCTTTCTCTCATCACCAAATTTATTGAAGAGCCACTTTTATGAAGAAATTTTCTACTTATTTTGACAATGTGCAATGTGAGACAATCTTGTAAATTCTGGCATAAAAGTTACCATGGCCAACATCTGATGTGGAATGGGAGAGAGGAAAGAAATGTAGGTAATATATTCTCATATCATGTACAGCCTGCACTGTATAATTCATTTTTCAGCCTATGTGATGCTGATACATGTCAGAGTACATTTCGTGGTTTTTAACATTGAAAGGCTTCAACTTTCATTTGCTCTTCTATGAATGGTTTTGTGGGGAGCCTGTTTAATACAAGGATTGAACTTCTTCCTGTAATTGCTTGTGTGGCGTTTTGTCCTTGATGCATCATGTACCTAGTACCTACCTACCAGGAGTCTCTTTGTTCATCATTTAGTTGGTTGCACAGCCTCAAAAGGCATAAATTTGGACAAAGAGCCCAGAAAAATCACCCACAACCATTATGTCAACAAGTGCTTTTCTTTCCAAAAAGTAAAAAAAATGAAAATAGATAGAAGAATACTAAGTGACAGTGTAGAAGGTGCTTTTTGTGATGTACATCAGTATCTTGAGTAAATTCTTGAGTTGGGGTTGCATATTGCTGAAGGCCTTTATTTTGATGTGTTGCTGTCTTAATTGTCCACTATCTTTACAGATTCTTTTTGTATGCTGTTCATTTAGGTGTTTTATAATCAGATTGCCGCTTAATTAATTTCAATCGAGCATTCTGTCTTCTATTAGGTTGCCATTCAAAAATATTATATTTCTGCTTATTAGGTTACATAAAGAAACAGAGCACTTAGCCTCCCAATATGGAGCACTTCCTGGCTTTAAAACCTACAGCTCAATGGGAACTTCTCTAGGGTATCACTGCAAGAGAAAGACTATAAATTTGAACATGTGATTCGCACCCTCCCCACCCTGCCCTGAGGTTAGACTAACAGGTTTTAGGTTGATTTGTTTGGTTAAGGTGGTGACAAATTCTTTTTATTTTTTTCTGTTTTCGGGGAATATGCTTTTTAAGCTTCAAACTGTTGGTGAAAGATACGTCATAGTTACGTAACTCCTGCGAGCGACTGATATTAATGGTTGCATTGGCAGTTCCGCCATTCAAAAGTTTGAATGATCATTGACCAGGATGCTGCTTTTTTTGTTCCTAAATTGCGTTTCAGCTCATCTCTAATTTGAATTGTTTGCTGCCAAGCCTCATGGTACATGTATGTGAAAATGGTTGCCTACATATTACTGTTAGTTTAATAGTCATTAATATCATTGGGCTTCCTAGTTATGAGTTTTGGCTTATGTTCCTTCGTATAGGTATAATTTAGTGATTTTCTGCTGGTGGTTGGCCAAATGCTCCTAGAATAAAGGAGGATTATGATCTTCCTACTTTGAGAAATTCAAGTAGGCTTTGTTTATTCTGCATATGCAAGTATTAAGTTTGTGTCAGCAACTTGTAGGACACTTGATTCTTTTTCTTAAGTCAAGATATTAGGTGAGAAACATGGAACAATGATTAGTTTATATGAGCATGAAAGGTACTTGCTTCCTGGTGATATATTCATGTTGTTGGTCACCGTTGATCTTCGAGCTTGTGCCATTATGACTCTGCCCACTGCTTTCTCTACCTACTATTTTTCGGGCTTTGAGTTTCTTGTTTATCCCTGTAAATGTCTCTGAGGGATTGTATTGAATGGTGGGATTTTTTATCTTTTGTTTTCGATTAATATGTTTTGGACTCTACAATTTTACGTGAAAATGAAGATCCAATTAATCTCCACTACAAAAGGAGAAAATTCTGCATGATTGAACGCTAAGTTTTGTGAAAATTGCATAAACAGGTTTAGGAAGATTCATTGTGCCGCCATCTTTTTTGTTGGTTGATTTGTGTTTCAAGAACTGAGATGAAATATTTCATACCCTTTCTGAAGCAATATATCTTTGATAAGTAATTATGGGTCTAATTAGCTACATTGCTGAGGAATAATTTTTCAGGGTTATCGCTGTGGGAGATCTTCCATTCCTCTTTCTTAGTAATCTTTTCTGATTGCTTAGCTTGAACAAAATGCAGGTTCCTGTCATTCCCAGCCATGTACACTCTATCAATGACTCCTTGTCAGCAGAGGAGGCTGCCAGTGAGTATGAGTTTGGGATTCGCCAGCTGGTGAAAACCCGCCTGATCAGCGTGTCTGACATCAGTGACTGCCCCAAATTCGACCTCATCCTTCTCGGGATGGGCCCTGATGGCCATGTGGCTTCCCTCTTCCCTAATCACTTGGCCCTTGGTGTTAAAGATGAATGGGTTACCTTCATAACGGACTCTCCCAAGCCCCCGCCTGAGAGGATCACCTTCACCCTGCCCGTCATCAACTCTGCATCCAACGTGGCAGTGGTTGCAACAGGCGGAGCAAAGGCTGAGGCCGCCCACTTGGCTATCAGTGACATGGACATGGGACCCACTTCCTTGGCATTGCCTGCTAGGATGGTCCAGCCAACCAAAGGGAAGTTGGTATGGTTTTTGGACAACCAAGCTGCCTCTAAGCTAGATGGGCTTCAATTTTCAGAATAGGGTTCCAAACCTTTCCTCTTTTTGAGTAGTCTGATTTGTCCTCCTTTTTTGGGTTGAGGGAAGATTAATAACTTGGGGCCTTGAGATCAGTTTCTTGATCTTTCTTTTTGCTTTTCAAGTGGTAGAAAATAGGAAGGACGGTTAGTCTCCAGGAAAAAGTCAATTGTGATGTGAATAGCGCAGGGTGGGTTGGTTTATAGTGGAAAATTGCTTCCTCATGTTAATCCCTTTGTCAGAATTGGTGTATATCATCATATGGAGAAATGGAGCAAATATGTCTCAAAATTTTCTTTTTGGGATTTGCTGTGATTTAGTAAATCAAACCACATAGCAACCTTAATTCGTGTCAAAATCTCTCGTATATACACTGTTATTTTGATTTGACTTTGAGTATCTGATTTAAACAAATATATGTTCAGATATCAAGTTTGCTTTAGTTCGAAAGATTTTGGGTTTATAATAAATTGTCAAGTATCGAATCAATCATATCATAATTCATAAAAAGAAAATGATTTGATTATCACTAACTTTTATCAGACACCCTTGTAATTGGCATTATGACAATAATAATTGTTCAAAACAAATATTATTGACTTCCATTATTGGAGCTTCTGCATATGAAATTGATGGCGAAGTGACACAACCAAATAGCCTTCGCCTCAGATCTTCTCAATGTACTAAAGATCACCCCCAAAATATATATATATATATATATATATATATATATATATATATATATATAACAGAGCATGAGATTATTTGACCTAATTTCTTATATTTATCCTTGATATGATGAAGTAATCCAATCTCTTCTGCGACAAAGAAAATGATTGCAGTTAGGTCACACCATGTACAAGAATTTAAAGGATAAGAATGAATCTTTGTTAATTTACTCTGCAAATCCAATAATGCATTCTTTTAATGAACAGTGGAAAGGAAACCACTAACCAAAGCAAAAAAAAATAAAATATTACTACTATTTTGTGAACTGCATATGATGCCATCTCAAAAAAAAAAAAAAAAAAAAAAAAACTCAGAAAGAGAAGCCCTGCTTGTCCTACTGGAAGTGAGGTGACATAAATTAGACATGTTCTTACTTTTTCTTTTGATCACTTATTATTTTTAATAAATCGCTATGAATTAGGCTCATAATTTATTGATCACTTATTATCAGGGGCGGAGGCATGAAAAAGCCAAGGACACCCTTGGCCCAAAAAAAAAAAATTAAATAATATATATATTTGGATTATGAGAGCTGATATAATGGATAAGTGGACACCCTAAAATTTGGCCCAAAAACAAACTGGACACCCTTAAACCTATGATGGACCGGCCCGTTAGACCCTCAACTCTCCCTCCTCTCTCAGCTCTCTCTCTCTCTCTCTCTCTCTCTCCTCGGTCTCCCTGACTCCCGTGCTCTCATTTTCTTGCTCTCACCGTGGTTCCTCTCTCGCTCTCTGTAACTCTGCTACTGCTCCGGTGGTTCCTATCTCGGCACCGTCGTTCCTCTCTCACTCTCTCTAATTTCTGCTCTCGCCGGTATCTCTATGCTCTCGGCCTCTGCTGTCCTCGCTCCCTCAGTCTCTGCTCTTTCCGCTTGGCGCTCGCTGCTTTCTCCCTCTCTGCTCTCAACCCCACGGCGACGGCTTGCTCTTCCTCGGTCTCCTCTCTGCCTCGCTGCGACGCTTGGTGCTCCTCTTTGATCTCCGGCTGGCAAGCAGCCCACCCACACCGGCGACTCTCAGCCCCAATTTGAAGTTAAACCCTAGGTTCTTAAAATTCAGGTATACCTATCAATTTTAGACTTTAAATTTATAAATGTTCGTACAAAATCAGTACATTATTGTTTTATTTTTTGATTGCTTTGCCTTTGCTCATGAACATCATTTGGTTTGAGAGAGCGAGAGAGGAACTTTGTATTCACTGCTTATGATCTATAAACATTGTTGTTTTCTGGGGTTTGTGTTTGGTTATTTGGTTATGAACAATTAGTTGGTTTGTTATTTGGTTAATTAGTTGTTTTGTTTGATCGTGATTTGTATTTGGTTATTTGTTTATGAACATCATTTGCCTTCGCTCATGAACTTCGTGTTCACTGTTTCTTATTTTCTTACAAAATAACTGCTTCTATTCTTATGAACAATTAGTTGGTTTGTTATTTGGTTAATTAGTTATTTTGTTTGATTGTGTGTAGTTGTGATTAGTGCGATTGTGTTTTGGGGTTTGTGTTGAATTTTTTCAGTTTTTTTGCGATGAATTCCCCCTCCCCCGCATATGTTTATCAATTTTAATAGGTGGACACCCTTGTTTGAAATTTGTGGCTCCGCCACTGGCCATGACTGCCTCATTGTTAATGCTTTTTCAGTAGCACTGCAAGCTTACCCACAAGTGTAGATCTCCCCTCACGAAATTAATTCTTCGAATCCCCGCTCTCTCTCTCTCTCTCCCTCCCTCCTTCAGTAGCCCAACCCGGTATGACTTGCTATCTATTCCCCTATTCTCTTTGCATTCTTCCATTTTTTTTCGATTTATGCAGATTGAACAGTGGATGAGTTGCGTGACACTTCAATTATAAGGTGGAAAATAGAGATAATTTGGGTTGGGCCTAAGCTCGATCAAGAATTGATTTTGATTTCGGTTACTCTCACATGATCATCTATTATACCTGGTTTCTTAATTTTTGCGGGGTTGTGAATCCAAATGTGAATTTGACTTGCCCCCTAGAAAGGAAACTAACATTTGAGCTTAGTGGCGACTTCATCTTTTGTAATTTGAGTATTGAATGAAACCCCCATTTTGGGAAGCTTGTGTTATGATGAAAGATGTCAGTTTCTTGGATGTCATTTTTATGTTGCTAAATTCCAATTGATACTATGTTGAAAAGGCCACCTATCTCATGAGAACCTCTATGTTGTATATGTTAGATGTTGGGCAGGAACTACTGTCTAATGCCAATATGGTACTTTATTGTTAGATTGGTCACTGGCTTACTGAGCTGCCTGAAAATTATTGTTGCTCCCTTGAGACAGTTGAAGGATAATTAAGCTTTTGCTCGAACATTGTACAATTGAACCTAAAAATTATTTCTTTTGATAACCCAAATATCTATGATTCTTTAATGTACTCTGTCCCACTTAGTAGACAGTAGTTTTATTCTAGATATGTTATCATTATGCCTGCCTATATTGCAGTATTAGAAGAATTAGATCACAGGCAAGATGGTGGAGTTGGCAGCTGAGAAGCATGTTCGATATATAATCTCTGTTGAGAAGGTCAGCTATGTCTTTTTTCTTTAAATGCATCGACCTTTTGTTTTCTTCCTCTGTTTGGAATGGTTCCATTTATTCCAAATACAAGCGAAGGTTGCCAGGAAAGGTGGGCTTTGTAAGGGACATTTCCTTGTATGCAATTTATTTTGCTGAATTTTCTGTCCCTATGCTTAGCTGCTTATGTCTACAGAAGAAGGATGCCTTTGAGTCGGTGGTTATGGAGCACCTTAGGATGAATGGTGCATACTGGGGATTGACAACGCTGGATCTTTTGGGGAAGCTTCATGCTGTGGATCAAGATGAGGTTATTTCATGGGTTATGGAGTGTCAACATGAATCTGGTTTGTAGAATTACTTCCTTGTTCATGCTGATGCTCTCTTAAGTGTTTGACTTATGGTGTCCCTCCTTTCTCTTCTGTTTTCGTACTTAGGGATTTATGTAATGATAGTACGTACATTGATGGTTTAAAATAGAAATACTCTCCTTCTGTCATCCTACAGTTATCGGGTTCTCGAGCCCGTCACTCCAAACCAAAGCACCCATAATTGTGGGCTGTGGCCACTTGTTAAGTACCTCATAATATGATTTTCATACTTAAATGCTTCAAATCGGACCAAAATCTTAAAGCAGGCATACTAACCTAAACATTGCTGCATATACAATCTATGTGTCCAGATCTGGTTAATGCAGCTATCTTCATGCCCTGGTTGTCTTGTGAGCTGTCTCTTATGGTTTTTTTTTTTTTGGGGGGGTTGTTTTATACCTGCACTTATGTGGCTTTCAAGCTTTAAAAATTTGCCCTTTAACTATTATTGATGACGACAGCCTGTGATATTGTCTTACCCCCTATGCAGGTGGATTTGCCGGTAATATTGGTCATGATCCGCATATACTTTACACTCTGAGCGCTGTTCAAGTTTTAGCTCTTTTTGATAAGCTACATATGCTTGACATTGAAAAGGTGTCAAATTGTATCCTCTGTGCATTATAATTTGGAAGTTTGATCTGGTTTGTTATTCTCGCTTGTCTATATGGATGATTCATCTCTGTGTACGCTTCTTGTGTCAAGAGATTGTACAATTTGAGGATCCTCTGCTGCTTTTGTTCTTTGAACTTTGGGAGAAAAGGCTTTTGATTTTAGGCTCTATGATCATTTATCACTTGGCACTGTAGTTCTCTGTTCTGCTCTGGTGGGTCTGGTATCAGTTTTTCTTTATTATATACAGACCAAAGTGGTTAGTTTGTTTTTATCTGTTAAATCAGCTGTTTGGGGGGAAGGAATACTGCTTTCGATTCAGCCTTCAGGGGTGCCTTAACCTTGTGCTCATCAGATGTTACTGGCTTGCAAAATGAGGACGGATCCTTTTCAGGAGACATGTGGGGTGAAGTTGACACAAGGTATGATGTATGCAAGTTTCTATCTTTGCTTTATTTTTTCCATCCTTCTCATTGTTCTTTGGGTGCTACTTCGCAAAAGGGCAGTTTAATAAGGTCTATTCTTTTTCCTAGGTTTTCATATATTGCAATATGCTGCCTGTCATTATTACATCAGTTGGACAAAATTGATGTGGAAAAGGCTGTGAACTACATTGTTAAATGCAAAAACCTAGACGGGGATTTGGAGCCACACCTGGTGGGGAATCTCATGCAGGACAGAGTATGTGGCTTCTCTTAACCTTAAAGTTTGTCAATAAGATACCCGGCTTTCTCATGTTAAATGCCTTGTCTACGTTGGTTTTCTGCTTTCTCTTCTATTGTGTATCTAATAGCCAGAAATCAACGCTGTTATGATCCATCACTGCAGTATTCTGCTGTGTTGGGGCTCTTGCTATAACAGGTTCTCTGCATCACGTTGAGAAAGACCTTCTTGGTTGGTGGCTGTGCGAACGCCAAGTCAAATCAGGAGGTCTGAATGGCCGACCCGAAAAGCTTCCAGATGTGAGACAGCTATTTCTTTAAAATGTCTCCTTTTCATTCCGATTTATCCAAGATTCCTGTCGTTTGTTCTTTTTTTTTTCTTTTTCTCCTCTCAACCTCCTACATTTCCAGGTCTGCTACTCATGGTGGGTGCTTTCTAGCTTGATTATGATAGACCGAGTTCACTGGATTGACAGAGAAAAGCTTGTCAAATTCATCTTAGACTGTCAGGTCAGTTTCTATCATGATTCGCCCTTTTCCCCCTTGAAGGGGTAGTTCACGAGGCATGAGCAGTTATTTCACACTTGACTTTCATGCAGGACTTGGAGAAAGGAGGAATCTCGGACAGGCCAGATGATGCAGTTGATGTTTTCCACACTTATTTTGGAGTTGCCGGTAACTTGCTAGAATCCTCTTGTAGTTTGCTTCTCTTGAGCATGTGGAAAGATGGCTCATTCTCTCAATTTATAAATTCCCTTTGATGATGTCTTGCTTCCTAACTTGATTGTATGTTTTCCTTGCGGTTTCAGGTCTCTCACTTCTTGAATATCCAGGAGTGAAAGCCATAGATCCCGCCTATGCTTTGCCAGTCGATGTGGTGAACCGGATACTAATTGGCTCATAACTGAAGCTTCTCTTGCCCTTTGCACCATCCTTTCCCCCTTTCTTTGGTAGAATATGAATCATTAGTCATTAGATTGGAGCTTATGAGTGGTTGTGACTCTGGATTTCAGCACATCTGTACATTGCGGAAAGATAGTATGTGGACTTGTACTCCATTTTTATGAAACATTTTAAACCATTAGTTGCTAACTGGTTATTGAAGAGGGTCATTTTTCTCCTCTTCCTGTGCTTATAAAGTTTCTAATTGATAATGCATTAAGTTATATTTTCAATGGTTGGGTCCCTATTCATAATTTAAAAATACCCCTCCCTGCGGCCCCCAAAAATAAATCTTAGTCATATCATATACATATGATTCTAGGGTAAGATGGAATTGAACTCTCTATAATTATGTAATTAAGGGGTAAAATTGTTATATCGAAGCTCTCCGTAACCATCTTAGGATGTTGATTTAGATTAGCTATTTTATACTCCTATATATTTTTATTAATTAAAAAAGTATACCAATGAACCAGTGACTAAGGAAAGAATTCTTCAATGATACTTTTTGAAAATAAAATTTCAACTTATACCTGTTGACAGGTAAGTAGTAACCTACATAGTTTTTAACATATAATGGCAATTTATTTATTTTTTATTTTAAAATGTAAATTTGCTCAAAGTTTCAAAAAAGCGACTAATTCAAAAATATTATTAAATAAATGACCACTTTAACTACGGTTATAAAATTTAAAATTCATATGAGATATGAATAATTGATCATATTATTTTTTGGTTAAATTAATAGAATTAATTTAGCTAAGAATTAAATTCGGATAATATAAATAAAAAAAATGTTACTTATAAATTTAAAATATAGATGAAAAGTTTATAATAGGATCGTTTGGTTTTTGGATTAAACAAATTCGAACAATAGCAGCGCTGGCAAATCTCTAATCTTCGTGGCCGGCTTCTTCAAGAGCTCGGGGAGGACTGAGAGAGCAAGGGAGAGCGAGAGAGAGAGAGAGGGAGGAAGATGAACCAGGGAGTGCAGAAAAACACACTGTACGTAGGAGGCCTTGCTGAGGAGGTGAACGAGGCGATCCTCCACGCCGCCTTCATCCCCTTTGGAGAGATTAAGGACGTCAAAACTCCACTTGACCAGGCCACCCAAAAGCACAGGTCCTTCGGCTTCGTCACCTTCTTGGAGAGAGAAGACGCCGCCGCCGCCATGGACAACATGGACGGCGCCGAGCTCTACGGCCGTGTCCTTACCGTCAATTACGCCCTCCCCGAGAAAATCAAGGGTGGTGAACAGGGCTGGGCCGCTCAACCCAGTATGTTCTTTCTCCCCCTCCTATCCTTGCCCTAACCCTACTTTTCCTCTTTTCTCACTTTTTGTGTTGGATTAACTTGCCTATTGAATGTTGAATGTTGAATGTTGATTTGATGCTGATTTGGGTTTTTCTTTGGGTGCGTGATTGCGTCTGTGTTGTAGTGAATTTGTGTTCTTTCTTGATGGGTATATGAGGATAATGGAAGTGCTTGGAGTTCATATAGTAGGGTTTGTGAGCAAATAGTGATTGGACTAGTTCTATTTGATCTTGAAATTCAAGATTGATTTTAGGGAAAGAGAATTCTATGAGATACTGGGTCTTAACACTTTTCTGGCTTCCACATTAACTTTTGCATATCGGTTTGGATGCTGCTGTGTGCCTGTGTATATGTATATATGTGTATAATGGCGAGGAGCTGATTTCATGATGGACATTTTGGGAAGAGTCGCTGAAGTTTATACTGGGGTTACCTATTCCCTAGCCAAGTCGGTTGCAATAATACTTGAATTGTTTTTATTGAGACAGTACTGAATTCTGGCGATAGACCTACTATCATAATGCATGTAGGGTTGGTGAGAGAATTTGTGGGTTAGAGTTGCTATGAATTTTGTTGGATTGCTGAGCAAATTAAGGCTGTTGATTCCATGAATTTGGCTTTTGGGGATTTATTTAACACCTTTAAGTTTGAGCTTTTAGCAATATAGTTATGAATAGCACCGAGTCATTTCTTCTCTTGTACAGAGACCAATACAAAATTCCTCTCTGCAGTTTACATGTTGAGGTAAGGATGCATAGGTCTAACCTCTTCAACACCACACCCTAGTGTCCAGAGTGTTCCGTGACGCTAGGCTCCACTGTAGATATTTTTTTGTTGTGTTTTGGTTTAGTTGTAGATATACATGTTGTAGAGTCAGTTAGAAGATTTTGACAGTTATTCGATAAATTCCATTCTAGCTGGGACTTTGATTTTGGGGCGTAGATATTGGAACTTAGAAGTGTTGTATGGGTCTTGGAATAGTCTTTTTTTGGTCAGTTGATTCAATTCTAGGATATAAGATCTTTTATTCTTAAACTAGATGATGATGCAAAAATCCAATTTCAAGGTTGAGACTTGAGACAACTTGTTTGAGATTGACAGTTGAGATCCATTCCTACTCCTATAATTTGCTTTACTTCTAGTAGGTTTATACTGGTCAGTAGTAGTTTGGATGATGTGTTCTATGTTTGTTGGCAACCAGACATTAGGATAATAATGTTGTTAATGTCTTTTCTTGGAGATAGATGTAATGTCATTTTTGGATGAGAGAAATAGCTTAGCTGGCAGTGGGAGGCATAAGGGGTTTATGATCATCAATTTGTTAACTTGAAGCCAATTGGCAAGCTTGCCTTTTTCTTCATCATCTTTCCTTCCTTCTCAACCCCCCACACGGGGCAATTGATACGATGATAAGAATAATTGATGGAAGATGCAAAGATTCATAATTGTCACAACTTGTTTCATTACCCAACTGTTAATATGCTTTTTCTATATCTAATTTGAAGTTTTCAAGTGCTGCATAAGATTTGGATGCCTGAGGGTTGAGTATTTAATTTGGGTGGGATACAAGATCCAGAGTAGTAGCCCAGGATTATGAATCCAAAGAAGCTTTCTTCTTGACATTTTGGAAGGAGAAAGCAGGTAGAAGGTGAGAGACATGGATAGGAGGGATTGCTTTTCTTTGTTGGATGACCATATGGTTTGTGCACAAGGATAGTATTCATAGCAAGAGCCAAAATAAGATATTAAGATGTATCTCCATTCGCGGTCCTCATCCAGAAAACCAAATCCTTAACCTTGGGGGAGTGGGGGAGCACAAGAAGTATTTGTCAAGTCTAGTTTGATGGATAATTCCTATTATTAGATGTAGAATTATAAGTTACAGCTTACAACCTGTCAGTAGAACTCAACAATTCTATTAGAGGTAAATTCTAACTCATCCTGCCTTCAATGTTTGAGGTAACAAGTCCAAAATTTGGGAAAGTGACCGTCCACCTTCCCCAAGCTAAGTGACAAGCTTGTTCTAGGGGCATTTGAGCAAATCAGCTATCAAATTCTTCTGCAGAGAAAAACTGATAAAAGGTCAATATATACATTAGCTCAGAGGAGCTACTATTATATAAAGTGAGAATTGTTTCTCAATTGTGCGCATTAGCCCTTCAAGCTATTTGACAACCTTTGAAGGATAATGGCTCTGACAAAAGCAGAGAATAAATGATCTACTTGTGCCCTAATTAGTCATGCTGTATTTGTTTCTTGCACTTCAGACAATTGCCTGTTATATTCTCTAAGAGCTAGAAAGATTTCTAGAAAGATTTCTGTTATGCAATACCTGGACTTGTAGAGGCCTTCTGAATCATGAAGTCTTTGATGTGCTTTGTTATGTTGTTGACAGTTTCCTTGACCTTGTCTTTGGTGCTAACTGTAGACTCCGGGCAGCATCGTTGCACTGCTGGACTATTAGCTTCAAAAACTGAGTTCCAAACTTTTGATTTCTGCTTTACTAACATGCATTTGTGTGTTCTTGTCTGCAGTTTGGGCAGATGCAGATACATGGTTTGAAAGGCAGCAGATGGAGGAAGAAATGCAGCGCCTCCAGGCTGAGCAACGAGCTTCAATGCAAGCTGCCGAGGAGTTGCACAGAAAAAAATGGCTGAGGAGCGAGAGGGAGAAAAGGACGACGACACAGGAGTCAAGGATGACCCAATGGCAAGGGCTGAAGCAGAGGTTCTACAACAAAACGCAAGTAGCTAGTCTTTCATTGTGTCTCTTTTTCCTTTTTCCTTTTTTTTTTTTTTGGAGGGGTGGCAGGTTGAACATCTTGCCCAGATGTTACGTACGATGAATTTTGCTCTGGTGACACCTAATTAGATATGTATACTGTTGTGTAAGTTAGAATGATGCTAATGATACCTTCTTTAACAAATGTTCTCATTGTCATTGCACACTACATTCTGTTGGTTTCTTCGTCCTCATCCTCCTCATGGGGTTACATATATAAGTTGTGAATGTCACATTTTGTCATCCCTTGCCACAAGTCATGTTAAGTGCTAAGTAATAACAGACATTTCAGGTTTGGAGTCTATTTGGTACATAGGTTGGGCTAATTCATTGTGTTTCAAAATATTTCACATCCAAAAGTATTTTCTCAATTTTTTAAAGTGGGATTTTGAGATCAATCATAATCACAATTTGAATAGAGATGTTTGCAGGGTAAGATTGTGTACATTTGGATCTCCTCCGGCCTTGTGCAAGCAGAATCACAATTTGAGTCATTGTTGGGTCAACTTAGTTCCACTTTCTGGTTCAAAATGCAGTCCTATTTTAGGTTTAAAGCAGGCATAACTTTAGGGCATTTGGATTAGATACTCGGATATAGGTCTGTTTTGCAACGTCTATTTTCAACAAGCTCAGCTCAGCACAGCATAGCAGAGCACAGCACATGAAGGAATCCAACTTGGTATGCTCTTTCAGGAATTTAACTTCATAAAGCATTTTAGTTTAAAAAGCCACACATCATATGGCACAATCATCATTTCTTCCCTGTTCACTGAGGCTCTTCCAGTACTCTATTAAAAGTTTCGGTTTGAGTGACCAGCTAAAATTTATCCAAAGCATATAGTAAAACATAATAAACTACTCACAATCCGGGGCATCATGATAAAAAACACTAAACAGCATGCAACATCATGCCCCATCAGAGCTCCAATTAATGTGGTTGCTTAAAATATTTACCTTCTGAACTTTGGATTATTCTACAGCACAAGCTGTCGGAGGATTCAGAGAAAAACCACATTAGCCAAAATTGACCCGAAGCCTATTGCTTCCCTCTCCTGGCATAACTATAAAAAAAAAAAAGGTATAAAGCACAGTCAAAAGTTCCAATGAGGATCTCCAACTGTGCTTTGGAATGAGAAGTCAAGTCAAGGGTCCTGTTTTCCTGAGTATGGCATCGCACAACCTGACAGCATCATGGTTAATCCCAACATTATGCACCCGTACTATGTCAGCACCATCCAGAACTCCGGTAGTGATAGAGGCAACAGTTGCTGGATCTCTATCAGTTGATATTGGGCGGTTACATAGCTCACCCAAAAACCTTTTTCTAGAAGGCCCAATCAACAGGGGACCATGAGACACCCCCAAGCTCTTCTTTCCCATTTCTTCTCGGATTCTAGTCAAGCCTGTCAGAATTTCCAAATTCTGCTCTGTAGTCTTGGAAAATCCTATGCCTGGGTCAGTGATCATCCTCCAAGCAGGAATACCGGATAACTCCGCATCTCTAACCCGGGAAATCAGCTCCAATGCCACCTCCTTACAGACATCATCATATTTTAGGTTATCGCTATTTTGCATTGTGGTAGGATCTCCTCTCATGTGCATTACTATATAAGGCACTTCAAGGCCGGCAACAACATTGAACATCTCTGAATCTAATCGCCCACCTGAGACATCATTGACAATATGTGCCCCCTTCTTTACTGCTTCTGAAGCAACTTCTGAATAAAAAGTATCCACCGATATGAGCCTACCCTCTTCTTCAGCCATGTCTTTGACAGCTTCAAGGATAGGGATTAGTCTTTCTAGCTCTTCCTCTGAACTAACCCTTGATGCCATAGGCCGTGTGGATTGCGCACCAAGATCAATTATATCAGCCCCGTCAGAAATCATCTGACTGACCTGAGAGACTGCATTTTCCACAGATTGAAACCTTCCTCCATCACTAAAGCTATCTGGGGTCAGATTCAGGATTCCCATCACCGAGGTTTTGCTAGACCAGTCCCACAAGCGGTTTCCAACTGGCAAAACCCTTCTCATTCCATCCATTCCAATGAGGGACTCCCCACCAAGTTTATCCCATGCTTCAAATAGTCCACCTGAGAAGTTTGATAAACCATGCCAGGATGCAACTGTGTCACCTTCTATATCTGAACCAAGTAAATCAATTAATGGTGCCATCACAAAGGGTCTTTCCCATATCCTTTCATGTGGGACTGTAAGACTTGCAGAGCTTACTCTGAACTTCCCATAAAATAGGATGTCCAAATCAATAGGCCTAGGCCCATATCTAATTCCATTAGTTCGACCCATTTCTTTCTCAATTTTTTTCAGTGCCCCTAATAGTTCATGAGGTCCAAGCTTTGTGAACCCTCTCACTGCAGAGTTGAGAAACCTTGGCTGATCAGTTACATAGGCAGGATCCGTCTCATATAAACAACCATGTCTTGTGATATTTATGCCTGATTTCTTCATCATTTGCAATGCTTGGTTGAAATTATCAAGTCGGTCTCCTACATTGCTCCCAAGCGCAATTATGACTTCTTGCTCCTTAGAACAAACCTCAATAGTGGCATCTGATGATGAATGAATGAAAGAAAACATCGAGGCTGCCAAAAGCATAGATAAATTAGATTTCACTTGATCGTGGAGAAAGTATTTTCTTCTAATATCAACAGTATTATATTGGATAACTGTATTAGGAAGGAGTAGCATGATGTGGAAGAAGGTCACCACATTTTCTTCCTCATTTTCCATTTCAAAAGGACTTGTGCTATTTTCTTCCCAATTCCACATTCCCCACCCAAACCCAGCTTGCCCCAAACAACTTGAAAAAAGGAAAAAAAGAAATGTTTGCAATAGATCAATATCACATTTAGATTGTTTTCCCTGGAAAAGAAAAACACTTTCTTCGCCAAAATTAAACAGGGCAGTAATCAGCCACTCAGAAATCAAACTCTTTTCATACATCACATATTCATATGCATCTCATTTCAATAACTTCACAAATTGGAAAGAAATTCTGATCCAAGGCTCCAACTTTATCCCCTACTCGTCATCAAAGAAATTCTGGTCTTAAAAAGTCCTTTTGCATTTTTAAAACTCGATGAAGTATGGTAGGGTAAAGAGTAACACTTAACTTTTTTTTTTTTTTGGGTACATAGTAACACTAAATAGAAGAGTGCAAGTGCGGGAAAGTGGATTATTTTTACCTCTATAATACTTGGCAATTCCATTTGAGAGAGATTTGACTGACTTGAGCATGTTCATCACCTCCACAATGGATCCTTTATGATGTCAATCTCAAATTTGAAATTTTATGGCAGCTCCTCAAACCCCTTTCACCACTGCATTGCAATTTACCATTGAAAAATGAACATAATGGATCGCAAATTTGAGCATAATATAATGAGCATCAATCAAAGCATCAGAGCTACTTAAAAGGAATCTACAATCAATACACCAAATCCTCTGCGTTAGGTTAACGCTGTTCTCGTCGATTGAGGCTCCATAAGAATCAATACAAGTGCTAGAGCTAATCAATCAATATCCAAGACATTGAAACAAAATCCATCAATGAAAGCGTCGATCGAGAAAGAGAAGGAGAGAGGATTACTCACCGATAGTTGATACAAAGCGGAAGATGAGCTGCTTGTTCGGCGGCGACAATGAGCTATCTTAGACATCTCACCGTCGTGGGGCGTCGCTTTCGACGGTGCTGCGGCGGGAGATGACAAAGTAGAGGCGGCCCGGCGTGAGTGGCAGAGTGAATTGAGACTTGGGCTTCCCGAGACCTGAGCCAGAGGTAGGGGATGAGAGAGCATGATTTGGTCGTGGTTGGTGGTTCATAGGTGGCTAGTTTGATACTAGAGACTCGAGTTTGAAGTTACATAAAAAAAAAATAGAAATAGAAACAGAAATGAGCAGTAAAGAAACATATAGAAAACAACATAAATAAATAGAAATAAACAGAAACGAGTAATTAAAAAAAAGAAATGAACAGAAACGAACGTAAGCAAATAGAAAGGAATAGAAAAAATAGAAACAAACAGAAATGAACATAAATAGATGATGGTTTATTTTAAAGTTTCGATAAAATATGAAGAAGGAAATGGTCTAATATTTCTTCTGTTTCACAATATTAATATAATATTAATTAATTTTTTTATTTCACAATATTTATCATTGTATCATTCCAATAATATAGTAATGATTAGTTTATCAAAATTGTGCTCATTAATTTTTTTTCTCTTATTTCACTAACTTTTCTTATTTTGAATGAAACTTTGGGACAACAGGTTTTTTAACACAAATTTTTTCATAAATTTTGTATTTTCTTCACAATCCAAAAATCAAGAAGTATTATGAAATGAAGGGAAGTAAATTGCAAATTGAATAATCTAATTTAAAATGTGCCTTTGTCTTAAACTTTTAACTAAAACAAATCAAAAGACTCAAAGTAAATGTATTTTCTTATTTAGCAACTTCCTTTCTCATGTAAATGTGCTTTCTTATTTAGTAATCAAAGTACCTATTTTAAATGTGTTTTCTTTCTATTTTAATAAATTAGACATTATTGTCTTAGTTGTATTATTATTATTTTCTCTCCCTTCGCGATATAATTACAACACTCTTTTATAAGTATTGCGTGTGAATCGAAGCTAATCAAAGTAAAACGATTTACTAAATTGTTTTTCATATCTTTTACTAACATAATAAGCAGTGGTAGAGCCACAAATTTCAAACAAGGGTGTCCACCTATTAAAATTGATAAACATATGGGGGAGGGGGAATTCATCGTAAAAAAACTGAAAAAATTCAACACAAACCCCAAAACACAATCGCACTAATCACAACTACACACAACCATACAACAAATCACAATCAAACAAAATAACTAATTAACCAAATAACAAACCAACTAATTGTTCATAAGAATAAAAGCAGTGATTTTGTAAGAAAATAAGAGGCGAGTGAACCCAAAGTTCATGAGCAAAGGCAAATGATGTTCATAACCAAATAACCAAATACAAATCACAATCAAACAAAACAACTAATTAACCAAATAACAAACCAACTAATTGTTCATAACCAAATTGTTAGGCTAGGTGATAAAAATCAATAGAATAAAATAAAATGAAAAAGAAAAACAAGGAAAGGTGAGCTATAGCTGCATGCCTAGGCGTAGGGGAAAGAAAAATGTTACCAAAGCATTTACTCCATTTCCATTTGTCAATGGAGGATTTAAGGAGTTGGACTTTTTTTGCTAGCATTTACACGGCCAAGGCTTGAGCATTTGCATCTTGCTCTCATTAGTTTTCCTATAAATTAGAAGGGGAGGCTAATGGAAAGGCAAGGGAGGTGTGAGACACATCACCGGGAAATCAAAAAATACCGAGGGGAGTTTTTAACTTGGTGGATTTAGCAACTGGGATTTAGTTGTTGGAAACACATCCGGGTAAGGGGTGTGGGAAGGGTCTGTTTATAAGTGTCTCATTATTAGCACTTGTAAACTGGGAGAGTTATTTGTATATTGTCCTGAAATAATGGAAATATAATTTTTCTCTCAAATTCCCTTCTTGTATCAATTTATTTATTTTATCGCATTCTTGATAATTTTCGGATTTTACAAGCTTAAAAACCCAACACAAATAACCAAACACAAACCCCAGAAAACAACAATGTTTACAGATCATAAGCAGTGAATACAAAGTTCCTCTCTCGCTCTTTCAAACCAAATGATGTTCATGAGCAAAGGCAAAGCAATCAAACAATAAAACAATAATGTACTGATTTTGTACGAACATTTATAAATTTAAAGTCTAAAATTGAGAGGTATACCTGAATTTTAAAAACCTAGGGTTTAACTTCAAATTGAGGCTGAGAGTCGCCGGTGTGCGTGGGCTGCTTGCCAGCCGGAGATCGAGGAGGAGCACCAGGCGTCGCAGCGAGGCAGAGAGGAGACCGAGGAAGAGCAAGCCGTCGCCGTGGGGTTGAGAGCAGCGAGCGCCAAGCGGAAAGAGCAGAGACTGAGGGAGCGAGGACAGCAGAGACCGAGAGCATAGAGATACCGGCGAGAGCAGAGATTAGAGAGAGTGAGAGAGGAACCACGGTGCCGAGATAGGAACCACCGGAGCAGTAGCAGAGTTACAGAGAGCGAGAGAGGAACCACGGGGAGTGTGGGAAAATAAGAGCACGGTGTCAGAGAGACCGAGGAGAGAGAGAGAGAGAGAGAGAGAGAGAGAGAGAGAGAGAGCTGAGAGAGGAGGGAGAGTTGAGCGTCTTACGGCCCGGTCCATCAAGGTTCAAGGGTGTCCAGTTTGTATGGGGGAAGGCTCCCTTGTATTGATCAAAAGCACTGCAATCTGCCCGTTAATAAACCACAAGTAGCTACATCACGTAAATTCAGCTGATGGCGAAACGAAAAAATAAGCAAAATTTATGAGTTTAATGTCTCTCTCTGTTCTGAAAATTTGTAAAAAAATTATTGGGTGATTTAATAGACATTTCTCCGATATCTTTAAAGTTCATTTAATATTTACCCAAAAATCGTATTAATTTACACGAATAATTATATGAAATTTCAACATTTCTACCCATCAAGTTTTAAGTTACTTTCCTACTAAAATATTTAACATCACAACCCCAATTTTATTTTTTTTTTATAGAAATCACAACCCCCATTTTGATCAATGCAATTTGGATTGCATAATATACACAATAAAATCAAAATCTACTCAGGAAGCTAGGCCCTTTAAATTCATCAAGCCTTCCGCGGCCGGTAAATGCAATCCATATTGCATTGATCCAGACTTCATAAGTTGGATATTGCAGTCAACAAATAGCAAAAATATTATTGAATGAAACGAAACCGCATAATTCTCAATCTCATGACCCCAAAATTTCTCAAAAATACTACAAATGCTTATACAAAAGCAACCTTCACCTCCAATTACTGGGACCAACCATCACAAGTATATATCAGGATTCACCATCCTCCAAGGATGCAAAAACTACACGGTTTGAATTTCTGTCAAAATTTATGGGTTACCTCCCTCACCCGCTATTGTAATATTAAAAACAAAAATGAATATTCGAGCTGATTTGGTGGAAGCTTTTTCAGCAGAACTCTTTACTTCTTCCGCAAGTACAGGAAGCCAACCGCCACTGAGACGCCAATAACAGCAGCAGGAACAGCCCAGTATTGCAGAGGTAAATCCTTGATCTTATGGATTATATCTCCTTGTTTTGAGGAAATTTCAGGTTCTGGGATAGTGGCAGCAGAAGGGTCTAGCTCCCCAACACAGAACTTCTCCATTAGATCCCTTGCATCTTTGCTATGCCCAGCATCTTCAAATTCTTCTGTTGCATCCTTCCCTTCAATGTGAATAACAAATCATATTCAATGTACAATTCTTTTAAAAAATCTTCTTCAAAAAATTTCAATCAAACTTACAGGGTGAACATATTTTTATTTTCCATATCAAAAAACAACAAAATAAATCAGTCATTATGCATCAATGTATTTTTGTTAGCATTTGCAGAGGTAAGGTTGCCTTCATCTGGATATCTCCGAACCCTGCAAAAACAGGATCCACAATAGGAATTATTGTCATTGTTATATTTCTGTTAGTGTCCTGTCTTTCACACCATGTTTCTAACGTTCTGGATTAAGGTAGACTTAAATCATCCCATCTTCTCAGAAAATTTCAGGCTGGAAAAGTTGACTAGATAAAGATTTGAGTTACTGAGTCTCTCACTCTCATATACGTATATATTTCAGCAGTGTATCGAAACTTTCCTGAGTGGATGAAACTAGGGAGCCTAATTTAGTCTTTGACCAGTGTCAGCTTGTTTAAACTAGTAATTGATATTATGCAGAAAATCAATATACCTGTTGCAGTGAGGAGAACATCATCTCCACCAGGGTGCTCGTCCATGTAGGATGTCACATCGTACACCTGCAAACAAAACCAGTTGGCATGTTATAGTTGCAGCTTAAATATGTTAAATGGCTAATTTAGGATTCCAATGGATAAACAAGAATATGATTAACAAGTAGAAAACAATCAGCAAGTATATAGTAGCCCTAACTCCTAATACAGAATCATGAAGCAACCAATCAAATTAAACAGAAAGTCCATATGGAGAAGTCATAGCAGCTACCAAAAGGTATGTGCCGAAATTGAAATTTGACCAAATGTGGAAACCAACCATGTTAGAGAAAAGGTAATCATCAGTTAAGCTCGTCCAACCTATTATTGGGGACAATGATAATTATGATTGAAATTTGAAACAGAAGTGAAGCATGGAAAGAATGATGAAACATTAGAAAGACCTCCTATCCCCTGAGAGATACTATTAGTGCCTCTAGTGTATGCAATCAGAGTGCTGATGAAAAGACAAACTCCGACCAAAATAATATGATGCAATCGGCAGATTTAGACATGTTGAAATGTCGAAACAAGTATTTCATGCTCTGACCACATCCATCAAGCATGTGGCACGCCACCTCTAAGCATGTTTAAAACCTTTAGTTAGGTTTCCGCTAATTGATAACATGAGATGAAAACAAAGCATCTCATAACAAGAAGTTTTTTTGACGACAGCATGACTTTAGGTTTTATAAACCAAGTTGCATAAATGCTTTTATGAATCAAGATTCACCCTAATGCACCGTGTTACCTTCTATGAAAATGCGTGAAATATAACGCAGGATAGATAATACGATGATCTAGCAAGAAGGATTGCTTACCAAATGTTACTAAATCAACAATGGAAAGAAGACCAAGAATGTCAGGATAACAAAGGCAATCAGACATGCCACCTAACATTTTCTCCAACATTGAAGCCAAGCCAAAACAACATTAAACTCTGATCAGGCAAGACCAAGACCAAGTATGAACAACATAAAAAAAAAAAAAAACTATAGAAAAGGAAATAGTGGCATGCAATAACAAAGAATTCCCAAAAATTTCACGTCATCGGTGGAAATACAAAAGCAAAGCCCCACAACTAGCTCTAGGAAAATCCAAAACTAGAAGCAAGCCCATCATAAGTCATAACTTATGTGAGCTCGATTCAGAGAGAGAATCAAAATCATGGATAGTTAAATCATATTCCAAAATGACAACTCAGGCGCATAGGCACCATCAAGGCAGAGCTCACTGTTACTGAGACCTCCACCATCCACCTAAATACATGTCATCCACCATATGAACTGCAAATGCAGTATGCTTCAAGCGTAGATGCTGGAAAAGCACGGCAATATTGTGGAAAGACCAAGAAATAGCAACATCAATTTTGATTTTCACCAACGACAGAGTAGCTGAGAGCATCATCATTCAAATATTCACCGAAGCATGTGAAGCAGAAGTACAAAGCAATAAAGCTCACCTAATGAAACACAAAAACCAACTCAGAGAAGAAATTGGAAGAGGTTAAACAACCAATTGCCAAGCAATGTTAAGCCCTAAAAAACCTTTAACTAGCTAGGCATTAATATCATTACATCATCTTTGTTCATAGCGCAACAAGAGTCCCACAAACTAACCCATTTTTCAAATGAAATGCTAATTCAACAACACAATCATCAAGACAATCATAACCAATAAACCCAAATCTCCTATTAACTGCAGCTGTCCACATGAAGTTACAAAACCCTCCATATTCCACACACAGATAGCAACAATCGACCAAAAAATTTTGAAACTAGGCAAAACCCAGATGCCAAAGTTTCAAATCTATCCGGGAAAAATCGTGATTATAACCAAAGAAGCAAACGAAAAGCAATATCCACAGTAGTCAATATTCAACAATGTCCAGCAAAATAAGCTACTTGGACAAAGGAAAAAAAAAAGAACCGCCTAGCACAAAACACACACATGACATGCATCTGGAACTTAACATAAATTCACAAGTACAGAAATTTAAGAAAGGAGAGAAGATGGGGAGACCTTGCCATCAACGACGACCCAGCAGTCTTCCTTTGTGTTATGCTGGGCAGCTTCTTGCATACTGAATAGCTTGGTTAGAGTTGGCATTTTCCTCTGCACTAGATTCAACCCCAAATCTAAAAGAGATTTTTAGGGGAGGGTGAGATGTCTGCCCTCTTTCTCTCTCCTTCAAACTCGTCGAGGGGTGGTGTGACTGGTGTCTTTACCTTTGGCTGTCTAACTCTGAACCCAATCTCTCCCTCCCTCTCTCTTTCTCTCTCTCCAAGTTTGGTCAATCCGAAATGGCTTCCTCCAATTGTAGGAGGCGCCCATTTTCGAAAATTTGATTAGAAATCAGGCCCCCTGAGCTGTCCCACCACCCACTCATAAGGCCAGGGGTGTGCAGAAAAATCGACACCGAAAAATCGATCCAAAAATCAAAAAATCGATCCAAAAAGCGGTTAACCGATTAACTTTTTATAAAAATCGGTTCGGTTAACCGAACCGGTATTTTTTCGGTTCACGGTTCGGATACGATTCGTCATTTGAAAATTTTCGGTTAACCAAACCGATTTTTATAAAAATATATAAGCTTCAAAGTTGAAAGAAACCCTCGTCCGTGCGCCGTCTCCCGCTCTCTTGCTCGGACTCTAGTCGCTCCCCTTCTCTCTCTCCCTCGCCTCCCCTATGTCCTCGTTCGGCGACCTACCGACGACCTACCGTCGTGCGCCGCTCCTCTCGTCTGTCTTGCTTGCTCGGAGTTCTCTCGTTCTCTCGCTCAAACTCGGTGGTCGCTCCCCTTCTCTCTCTCCCCCTCTGCCTCCCCCTCTGTCCTCGTTCGGCGACCTACCGGCGACTACCGGCCCGGCAACGCTCGGTTCGAGTTCCCCCTCTCTCTCTCGCTGTTTTTATTTTTTTCTATAGAATTCGTGTTTAGTGTTTTGGGAAAATTGTTCATGTCGGTTTTACTGCTGGTGCCGCTGCCGCCTCGCACGGTGTTGCCGCCGATGCTAGGCGAAACAAATTTTTAGATTTAATTTTGCGAGAACTTGAAATTTATTTTTCACAGTTAACCTTAAACCGATCCGATTTTTCCGGTTAACCGGACTTTTCGGTTCGGTTACGGATCGGGATTTTGCCGATCCAGTAAACTCGGTTAACCGAAACATCGGTTAACCGGAAAATCGGATTGGTTACGGTTCGAAGTTTTAACTATCCGAAATTCGGTTAACCGAAACGCAGCTTAACCGGTTTTGCACACCCCCTACATAAGGGTCCAACCAAGTACCAACGGATTACCTTACCGATATCTATACTATATATAATAGCAATTTTTTCAAAAAGATGACATGGCGGTTCAGTGAGTGAATTTAGGAATTTCGTCCAATAAGAAAATAATAATTTATTATTGAAAAAAATAGGTTTTCACTCATATATGAACTCTTTTTAATAATAATAATAATAATAATAATAATAATAATAATAATAATAATAATAATAATAATAATAATAATAATAATAATAATAATAATAAAATAATAATAATAATATAATATAATATAATTTTTCAGAAAAATTAAACAAAATTAAAAATAATAAAATAAAAACATAATCTTAAACAAAAAGTTAAACAAATAATAAAATGAACTAAATAAATAAATAATAAATAATTAAATTACCAAAATATTAAATTATTTTCTGGACATAACAGACCTAAAATCTAAAATAAAAATGAAAAAACTAAATTTATAAATTTATTAAATTAAAAACATGCTTGAACCTAAATTAGTAAATAAGTTTGAAAAATTATCAAATTATTTATATATTATAAAATTATCTAATCATAATATAAAAATTAAATAATAATTAATCATCCTAATTAATAAAAATATAAAACAGAAAATAAAAACAAAACTAAGTAGAAAATTAATAAATAACAAATATACAAAATTATATAACAAATTAAATCAAAAATCTGAAAAAATATAAAAGTAACCTAAAATCCAAAAATATGTTTTTATAGTTTTCCAGAAAAATGAAACATAATTAAAAATAATAAAATAAAAATATAATATTAAACATAGAGTAAAACAAATAATAAACTGCACTAAGTAAATGAGAAAATAAATAATTAAATTACTAGAATATTAAAATTATTTTTGGACCTGAATATATCCTAAACACCTAAAATCAAAATGAAAAAACTACATTGATTCTAACTTCTAACAAACCGACTACAAAATAACAAAAAGAAGAGAAAATTAATTTGAAAATTAAAATATTTTAAAACATAAAATAAAATTAATATATATATTTATGTATTTATTTATTTACGGTTTGGTTTGTATATTAGCTCTCATTTATTTTTATGTATGTTGATATGTAATATTATTTTGGGCCTGAAATATAATAATTTTGTCTAATATTATTAATTTTTCATTGTTGATGATGTTTTTTGACTTGGTGCCATAAAATTGTATTAGTTTAAAATATATTTATTATGATTTTTTAAAAATTAAAATCAATAGTAGCACATTATGAACATAATATTTAAATATTTAATTACATGAGGAAGTAATTTGGTTATTACATTCATCCTATGTAAGAATGATTTAATAAACCTTAAGAAATCATAAATGAATATAATTAAAATGTAACAACTATATATATACTTGATATTAATAATTTAAAATGCCTACAAGATAGAAAGTTATGATTCAAATATGTTGTGGAATAAAACGTAATGAATAAAAAGTTAGGAATTATATTGATTCGGATCATAATCTGTGGACTTTAAGTTTTTAATTTGTGTTATGTTTAAAGGATTGCAAACTTAATATGTCAACTTCTATTAAGCCCATATGACTTTGAATAAACTCATTTGTCTCAAAATTTTTGCACAACATACGAGATCATTTTATTTTTTTTGTTACAAATACAATTTATTTTAGTTTCTTCCTAACGTGTCTATCTCGTGACTTATTATTGATAAGCATATTTAAATCATATCTTTTACTATTGTAAGTTTTCTAAATTATTAAAAGAAGAGTATCCGCCATCAAACCTTCCCGTCATCTTGAAATACAACTTCATGTTACTCTTATTGTGTTAATTAATTGATAGCAAGAGTTGTGTCTCGAAGGAAGTAATTGGTTGTTAATTGAGTAAAACATGTATTTATAAAACATCAATTGTATCAATATTTTTACCTCATTGATTCACTACTAAAATCGCGATTAATTTTCAATATAAGTACAAAACATAAATGATTTTATTAACCTACACCGCGAATTGACCTATCATGCCCTTTATTATGATACAAATTACCTATTATTGTTAAATATATTTGGATCACTTCTATTATATAATATTTTTCACTATTAATCTCAGTATAAGTAGTCATTATATGTTTAACTATCTTTGTGTGCACAAGTAGGTAAGAATGGATAAATCATTATATTCACCTTATAATTTTTAAAAAATTAGATCTCATTATGGGTATATCTATACTTTTTAAGAGTTTGTGTAATATTTAAGTCAATGATGTTTTAGTAGGCTGGTTGCATATAAATATTTATCTAGGCGTCTATTAAGTTAAATTAGTATTAACTTTGTAGAGAGTTATGAGTTATAATAGTTTGATGTTCTTTTATTGATTTGATGTACTTTGTGTTGTAATATTAATTCGTGACATAATAATATTCATTGTCATCTATAGGTTATATAACTCAATATCTACCAATCATATATTATTCCTTTTCCTACTAATATTTACCTTTTGATACCCAAACATATTGTCACACTATTTTTATAACTCGTATAAGTTAGGATTATTTAAATTGTTTGATTCTTAAAGGGACTTGGCTTCTTAATATTCCAAATCACGAGTATCATCTTAAAACCTTGATGATATTTTTTAATATTTTTTATTGATTATTTTAGATTATTTATTTATTCTTTTAAAATTTAGAATGATTGTAAGATGAATGTGTGTAGGGTTCTAATGATTTTTATGTGTTGAGTTCGATAACTTTGATGAGTCACGAAAGCGTTTTCGCTATGAGGGGATAATATGTACAAGAATGTTGTTGAAAGTGAAATCATTCAATAAAATCAAATGATCGAGAAAAAGAAACTCATAAGTAAAATATTGCTCCGTAATTTAATAATTTCTTAAGTTATACATTATATAAGTAGTAAACATTTCCTCCCCAAAAACTAAGGGGTTTTTTTTTTTTTTTTGAACAGAAACAAGATTAAGATATTTCAAGTTATAAATATTAGCTAGGATATAGATTGGGTGAGGTGGTTTGATACTTATTTCTTTTAAATAAATTTTGATATATATTATAAATTAAAAAATATGTGAGAAAAAATTTATATTTCTCCATAAATTAATAATAATTCGACTATAATAAATAGAGGTAAAAATCAAAACAAAAGGGAAATTCATAGTGAAATATATGGCAAGTCTTGGACCAAAAAGTTGTGAAATTTTGATGACAAAATGACTGCCGCAATAGCTTTAGATCGTTCATGAAATACGTTACTATTGATAATCATCAAAACAGTCATATTTCACTATTATTAATAGTCAAAAAAGTCATATTTTTTAATTTTTTGATACATTTAAACGACTGAGACTCTGTTATTTTTATCTTTAGCTTATAGTTCCTCATAGTTGTCTACAGACTTTATAACTAATCAGATCTTAGAACTATGTTACAACTTTTTACCTTACAACTCCTTGCACCCTTACAGCTAAAAAGAATAAGAATTGACTTCAAAAAAGAATCCAACGACAATTAATGTGTTATACAAATAATAGCTGGGGCAACCTACAAAAGTTTATTTGGAGAAAAATGGCAAGGATTTAGACATTATTCCATTCATGTTCTCAGGAAGCTTGTTATAAAAATAATAGCAGGGGCAACCTACAAAAGTTTATTTGGAGAAAAAAGGCAAGGAGGATTTAGACATTCTTCCATTCATGTTCTCATGAACAAGCTTCCGTTGATCCTCCACCACAAAAAGGGGGCAAGGGGAAGATTTCAAGCTCATACCTACCTATGTTAGACGAACACTGTGTTGCCCATGTACTAAAACCTTTCTCTGAAATTTTGTATATTTGTAGACTAACATTGAGCACTAAGTGTCTACATAGACATACATGTCAAAATGCCTAGCAAGAGTAATCATAGTGAAATGAATAGCTAAATGACAGATTTAAACAAAACGCAACCCACACAGCTAGAATTTGGCTTAAACCCCTGTCCACAACCATGATTCAGAAAAATGGCCAATGTCATGAATAATATACTTGACGAGGAGATGAAGATGACAGCCTAGCTTGCATCCACTGAAACCAGGTGTGGATATTCACTCTGCATTCCAGATCCAACTGAGCAACGACATACTGCAACTACACATCTCCCTTCACATCTGAAAGAGCTTGCGTTTTATAGTCTGCGATCAATAGCCTCACTTTACGAGGGACCGAAATTCATGAGCACATCATATTTCTCAAGACTTGGATACCTACCTTGTACAAGAAAACACGGAAATGCATTTTGAGTCTAAACTTAAGCTCATAAGAAGAAACTACAACTATCAAACCCGGGATTTGATCTTTCTGGAGGCAAAAGTAATGCATTAGAATGACAGCTGATACAGATCATTGATAAAGGTAAACCAAAGTCTCATGGACAATACATGCAGAATTTTTGGTATCATTTGGATGCAATCCACCAAAAACACAAGTGAGGTTCAAATATCACTATAAGCATTTGGAAAAAGGCTTTCCCTCTTCAGTCCCATAGTCCCAAAACAACCCCCTTCCCCCGGGGCCCCCTAGGAGTAATGGTTCACACTGCCTAACAAAAAGGTGTGCAAAAGGTACAACAAAACAGGATTGCTGTCACTAATGGCTTCCAGGAGATTTACCGCAACCTTCTTTGTCTTGATTGCTTTTCCTGTTTCTTCCATCCTAGTTAATTCAGTGTATCCAAGGATAAATAACACTCCAAAGTTTTGACAATATGTAGATTCCTAAATTTCTCTTCATTTGCTCACATCTTCCCTAGTGAAGTAAAAACTTGATCCTTGAAATAGCATCCGATCTCCAAAGGTGGAGAGATTTGGAATGGCGAACCAGTACATTATTTTCAAAGTAGACATAAAGCATTGAGGATCCACTAAACAGTAATGTTTGCTCTCACAAGAGGTCAGAATCAAGAAGTTCCGGGAATCATGGTATAACAGATGACAGCAGATGCATGTTTTCTTTTGTTTCCACATCATTGATACTGTTTACAATCTTGGAAAATCCAGAAAAAAATCTCCATAATTCTCATAGATCAGTAACAGTGTAACACACTAGTAAGTCATGTCACTGTCACGACTCATGTTCTCTAAAACCACAAAAGCAAACATAGAGGAAAAAGAAACGGCAAACTGGCTTACTTTAGATCATTCTGATCCTGCACCTTGATATTGATCTATTATCTCCTTCATCTTGTCAAGTTGAGCAATTGCACATTCCAGCTTCTGGCAACAGATCTCACTAGATAATCTTGCACTGTAATCGCACTTCTCGAATGGCCGATACTCACATGCACTCTTAATTTCTTCACGCAATGTCCCTTGGATGTCCTATTTTCATATATTGAAAATAAAGGAACATACTCAGGCTCTCAAGACTTTCCTAATCAGAATGGCATCCAACATTCCAACCACCTTGAAGAACAAGTAACATGACAAAGAAGAGGTGGACTCCAATTAAGACCAAACAAAATGACAGTCAGTGTTCATACATTGTTTACCTTGGCACATTTCAGGAACATCAAAATGATTAGAGTTGTTTGACAGAATAGAGATAAGATAGACAAGGGACTCTTAGCTCTCCATTCCACTCATAATATCATCAAACTTCACATTTAGTTTATTAGCGGCACTCATAAGCCTAAACAAGGGCCATACAGATGTCTAAACCTCATAAATGTGCTCATAAGATCCCCTATCAAGAGAGAATGAGAAGGGGGGATCACAACAAGCAGAAAAACGATTTAAATTAAGCCAGGACTATTTACCATTCTGTTGGTTGACATAAGAGGTGGCAGTACAACTAGCTGACAGCTCACCTTTTATGACTATCATTGTACTAGGGGTTTGTAAATTCCTAACAGTACCTAGATGATGAATCCTACGTCAACCTACACTGGTAGTTCCAAAGAACAATTAATGGTCTCACATTGATCTTATACTATCAGGGAACCTTAAGTGATGTGTATAAAGGAAAGAGGAAACTATTCCTCTGTTTCCTCACTAAGGGCATAATTTGATAATCCTAATTTCCCATACTGCATGAGGGAATCCTACACAACAAGTCCATGGCCAGAAGAAGCCAAAAACCATTGAGCAAATGGAGAATTTAGAGTACCTAGATCTCAACACCTCTACAGAAGTACGACGTCATTTTCACTATCACACCCACAGTCCCACATCTTCGGAATCCAAGTGCATTTCAATGACGAAAAATGTCAAATACAGGTTCACATAATTAAAAAAATCTATTCTCGTTGGCATGCAAACACGTAATATCTACCTTAAACTGATCTCTCTAAGGAATGAAAGTGAATTCCTCTAAAATAATTACTTCCTAAATTTTCTACCAAGTGTTTTAGATAACAAAAAGCATCCTCACATCGTGCATTTAAAATTGAAACTTACCTTGATTAATTTCATGAACTCGCCACAATGATTGGCGACCAATTCTTTGCGGGGGCCAGCTGGATTAGCAAGTTCATCCATCACTCCACCCGCTAGCTCCAAAACTCGGACAATCCTCTGTAAGTCAAAAATGCGAATAAAATAGAAATAAATTGAATTTTTTAGACATTGAACTTCTGTTCAAAATCTTACCTTCTCAACATTTTGAAGGCGTTGGAGTGAAGTATTCTGGCTCTGGGGGAATCCATGTTCATCTTGTCTCTCCTAGAAAATGGCCCTATATGAAGAGAAGAGAGACGACTGGCCTTAATACAGAGAAATTGTTGTCTAACAATCTAAATTATAGTCCACAAGTAAAACTTGAGAAATTGGAGCAATTCGAATGGTTAGTTACAGGGAGGGCCGCCCCATGAGACAAATGCAAGTTCTACATTCTTACAACTCAACCTAAAATCAATTTACCATAAGAGTTACACGCACGTTAACCAAAACATTTTTTTGGGGGCGGGGGATAATTCATATTGAATCAAAAAATTGATTGCCTTTTGCACCCCCTAGCACATGAACATCGAGGCCACCGCCAATGTTTGAAAGACAGTCTTCGAACATATTTTATCAGTCTCCTCCCAAACCCGTAGTTTGGCTCGAAATTCAGTGTTGGAGTGAATTTAGGGGAATACGGGGATTTGTTGAACCACAGAGATGGACTGAAATTGGATTCAGATTGCGAAACGAGATTAAAGATTTCTAATTTTCAAACTTAAATTAACCTAAACTAACATAACCTTAACCAAAATTATCAACATAACAGGAGGTAATTTATCAGTTCAATACTCAGAATCAACAAACAAAATTAACCATAACCATCACGATTTTACTCTAACAGAACATCAGAAATCAAATTAAGAGAAAAGAATGCAACAGAAGGAGAATGATACCCAGCGAACCAAGGAACAGAATCCAGCCGTGCACTACTCAGATTCGAACAGAGGAACAGGACAGACTTCAAATTAGCGAAAGTAATTTCAGAACCGCAACAATCAACCGAATTTAATGCTCCAACACAGAACCAATCTTGAACTAATTTCTTGAATGAAATCAAATTACATAACCCAGAATTCAAAACCTAAAACTGGAGTCCTTACGTTCTTGTGTTCGTAGCCAGTTGTGGATAAGGATAAGGGTAGAGGTTGAGTGGGTTTGGGTTTCCGGGCAGCGTGAAGATGAGGAAGAGTTCATGGGTTTCGGGATTCAGGGCAATAGCAGCAGCGAGATAGAAAGAGGCGTGAGGAGAGAGGACTAGGGTTCTGTGAAGGGCCAAGAGGAGCAGCGTGAAGATAAGGATAATTTTGCATTCAACATTTAGCTTCAAAGAATTACATAGAAATAGCGTTGCACAAGAGACCCTAGCCACAGAAACCCTCTTCATGAGTATCCTGCTCACTAATCCCCACCCCAACCGCGCCAATTACAATCATACTTATTCCTTAATAACTTCGTGTTAAGGCCGATAATCAGACGCGCACCAATGTGCTCAGCAAAATACCCTTTCTTCTTTACAAAAGCAAATCAATTTCTCATGCACAATTCACACCACAGAGCTTCTAGCTGAAACTGAATACAAATGTCCATACGCAAATACGTCTATCTCCCGCTAATTAACAAAAATATCCCATTCCCAAATAGACTTAGATACAAAACCCTAACTATGGCCAAATTAGCCACCTAGCTCAGTCTTCGACCTCAATGTTCATCTCAACCTTTCAATCTACAGTCTAACTCCCAACATCATCTACCGTTCATCTCTTGAACGATTGTAAACAAATTTCCACATAAAAATGGTACCCTCACACTGCGCATAAATGACATTTCTAAATCAGTTAACCCTAACGAAATCAATTATTTGAAAGGATCTCCCCAGTAACTAAATTGTAAAGTGATCGATTACCCATTCAAATCGGTTATGAGATCTTAAAGAATAGTTGGAATAAAATAATTCACTTACCTCACCACCACTGATTGTCGGGAACCTGTGACCTAGTTGCTTTATCCCCCCTATCTCCTCCTCCTCCTCCGGTATGCTGGCGTGACTAAGAGGCGGCGATGTGGCGGTGGCTGTTGTGCTCTGTCTCTCTCTCTCTCTCACTCACTCTCTCTGTCTCTCTCTCTCTCTCTGTGCACGTATTTAACCCCAAATCTCTTCTAAATAAGTTTTTTTTCAGATTTTAAACGAAATAAGACAGAAATTTCTTTTTTTTTTTAAGTAAAATAAATTTCTTGTTTGTATTATTTCACCAGTTTTTATTTTTAATTTCTTAAGAGAAAAGACCTTTTTCAGGTGTGCACTGTGCACTGCCACTAACTAGTAAAGAAAAAAAAATCATTAAACGTTGCATATTTTCAAATAATATTCGAATGGTAAAATATTTATTTTGCATATGGATTAACAAGAACTGATAAGTGGTAAGGTAACTATAATCTTGCATTTTTTATTTAAAATATGTTTGTTAATAATTTTTTAATTTTTACACTAGCTTAATAAATTTTTAAAAAGGGAATTGCTACCATAATTGATTCAAAGTTCTAAAACTAAAAGAAAATTTTAAAAATTGAAAACTCTACCTTAGAGTTAAAAATGAACTGAAGAGTTGAGAGTGAAGGTTGAATGGGCTGGGCAACAATATTACGGACAAGGGTCGATGAGTTGACTGCGATGGGTAGGGGTTGATGAGTAACTCGGGATCGTGAGTATGGACTAAGAGTCGAGACAATTCAAATGCACAAGAGAGAGAGCTGAGACTTTGAGAGGCTGAAAGCGTGCGAGAGAGACTAAGTTTAAGTGTGTTTACTTAGGCCAATTGTTGATTTGAGTTATACACATTTTTTAGAAGTGTCCCTAAATATAAATTAAAATCTTCAACTTACTATATAGGTAAAATAAAATTATTGGGCCTATGAGTGTTAAAATTTTATTTTTTTGAACCTATGAGCATCTCAAGACACCCATAATCTTTTAAAAATAAAATCCTTAATTTAAAAACTCATTTAATATAATTTTATAAATAATTATTATAAGACCACTCGTATAAAACACATGGTATCAAATTTGACTCAATTATTTTCTTTTACACCTTAGAATCAATATTATTTTAGATATTTCATCAAAGACCAACCTATAATAAAATCATTAAGTATATTTACTTTAAAATTTTAATTTATTAAATATAAATGTCAATATGTGTTATATTTAAATCTAAATTTAAATTTAAATATCGGACAACAGATTTGACGAGTTAAATTATCCGAAAATCGGAATCCATCCATTGTTGTCCTTAAAAAGTTTAATAGTCTAAAACCATTTTCAAGCACATTCAACCTCAGAAGGGAATCATCAATCAAAATTAAGGGTTTCAAATCGAGATGGTAAAGGGGAGAGAATGCAAGAGGAAGCAACTGCAAAGGCTTCTACTGCAGCTCCCTCTTTACCCCCTCAAGCAATGAGTGATCATCTACCTTTGCCCATTCATCATCAAGTCAGAGAAGGTTTGCTTCGAATTCATATGCATTATTCAGCATTATATTTCTTCAAATTCATTAATTGGGTCGTTTTAAAATTTTCGTTATCTAACTCCCTTTATGAATTTCATTGGATTGTGTGTTCACTGGATTTTACTGAAAGGAATGGAGCGAAGATGAAATTGGAGGAGTACTGGAGATGTGAAAAAGACATTTGGGACTTGGAAATTTGAGGTGATCATTATAGTTTTATGGGCCTGAAAGTGGGATTTCCATGGTGGATTAGGTTGTTGAGGAACAGAGTTTAGAGAGAGAAACATGGCTTATATGATGATTTGGAGAACTCTGAATCTGCATTGCAGAATGAGGATTGAATGCTTTTAGACATGTATAAGTTCATTCAAGTTTGTCATAGGTTGATGCATAAACTTTCAGCCTCTGTTTTGGAGGTAATTTTATGTGGGTTGTGATTCGCTTCTTTGCAGACAAATTTAGTATAATTTAGCCTTCAAATCACTCAACCCTGAAATATGAATCACAAGTTCACAACTGCGATGGGCTTTTTAATATTTGGTAAAATGTCACCATCGTGCCATTTCTTTTGACATGTCATTGTGGAGAAGTACTTCAGAAAAATTATGTGGGGAAGAAAGGGTCTATGGGTCCAAACCAAGTTTGGCCTTGGTGGTGGATTCATATAGAATAGAAGGTCCATTGTTCAATTGTTGTACCATTTCTTCATGTGAGTATTGGATATTTACTTTTGAGGTCCTCAGCTTGGTTTGTAGCCAATAACTTCACATGAATCCAAATCCAATGTGGCCTGCCAGAATCCTTTATCTGACTTGGATTTTATGTTACAAAAAACATGTGAAATGCTTCAGAAAGAGAAAGCGAGATAGTAAAGGTAGGTTTGACAAATGGGTTATTTTGGCCAGGTATGATTGGGTTACACGACGTTGGTGGGCATACTTGTGGGCGACATTTAGTCTTCTGATCCCATAATGTATATGTTGTGTAACAAAAAGGCATTGTTTTCAAGGAAGGTAAAGTAGGATGGATCAGAGTTAGATCTGATCTGATAAGCATATTGTCAAGGTTTAGTTGATTGCAACTTGGGTTAGAATAGGAAGTCTAACTAGGCTTGGATCCAAGTTTGGAGGAATCTGCTACAACTCAACTTAGGATTGACAAAGTGCTAAGTTTGCTAAAACGAAAGTATATTTGTAGTTGTCTAAGAAGGATACCAGCCTTGAAAGTGAACCAGCAGACTGATGCGGTGCTGCTGTAGCCTTTTTTTTGTCCCGGGGGTGGGGGCGGGGTCATTTAGTTCTTAACTATGTTGGTGAAAGTCTGCAGTAACAAGAAAGTGTCGAGACAGACAATGCTTGAACCTTCAATCTTTCATTCACTATGCCTATGCAGAATATTGAAATTATTTCCTAAGCTCACTTGGTTAACCTTCAACCATCTCATGCGGGGCGTTTATGAAATGCAGACATTGAGAAAGACAACTGCTGACTGCACAGGTGGTGGCTGTAACCCTGAACCATCGCCATCACACAAAGTATAAGGCAGTCGGTCTCAAAGAAACATATGTTTAGCATGATCTACAGCAACAGGATTTTAGCTGATTTGGGAACTATGTCAGAGGAGATACTCTTAAACTAACCGAAAAGCTTCCACAGGCTAGTTCAGTTGGTTCGGAATCTCACAGCAATAGTGGCATAATCTCCCATGAGATAACCAGAAAACTTTTTAGGAGCTTAATGTCAATATATGACAACTATTATTCCATTCTTTGATGTAATTGTAGCATAAGCACGTACACTAGGATGCAACATCCTACAAAGGGAGTCCTTTGCCAGAGAAAAACGACACAAATTGTATCCCCCAGTCATAATGTGGTGGTTGAAATGAAGTGTTACAATAAATGATCTATTGTCCTTCCTTTTGGGTTGATACAAGATTTAAGTGTGTGCCCACCCTTGCAAGAGTGGGTTTATTTAGCAAGGTTTGGTAAAATTCAAGCATATTTATCTATGGCCATAGACTTGCAAGTTGAACTAGCCTTTATTCACAAGCTAGTGGGTCTACTTTGTTCAAACTATGAATTTACCCTAGTTTAAATTACTCAATTAGTTTGACCTCTAGTTTGTCATTGATTCAAAACTAGTTCATTTTAGTTTTATAAAATTCTTCTCGCTATTTATTGTTTAATAACTTTATATTATTTGTAAATCTTAGTTTTATAGATTAATATCATAAACTCCAATTTGAATTACTCCATATTTACTAGGCAATCCTACTAAAGTTTATTATGGTCATATTAAAAATTTCAATCTTTTTTGTTTGAATATCTTCATCGTTGAAAGCCCAAATTGTCATGTAATTAATTTGTATGACTTTTTAACAAAATAAAACCTTATGAAACCGTTTTTCAAGGATACATTTAACTTTTAACATCCAACTTTTATCATTTTCGCCATTACTTACGTAACCCATTAAACCACCATCATTCCCTTGATTTCTTAGCCCTCCTCCCTTAGCATGGACCATGTCCAAAGTTGGGTTAACAATCTACTACCTACTATCTATTAGCGTTGACAACAATGACCTACTAGCTAGTTGCATCCCTTTCATCAGTATAATAACAGAATCAAAGTTAAATTTATATATCCTTGATTTTTTGGGTCCATCTACTACTCCTATAAGTTTGTGACATTGAATAATTGAATGTTATGGTTTCATTGAAGCAAGATGTGGATTTCAAAGTTGGAACTTTTTTCCACTTTGGGGGTGAATGGGACATATGGGCTATGGAAAATTATTGCATTGAGATGGGTGGACCATACCTAAGGGAGAAAGAATGGGACGTAGAGCTGTCTCTTTTAATTAGGGAGGCCCAAGAAGGACTTTAGCTTAGAGATATTAAGGTATCCTCAAATGAAACAGAATTGACATTTCACCTAATTAACTATTCGTTTGTTATTAAACCTTTATAAAATGAAGAATTTGGAGTGTTTAAGGAATTCATCTCATTCATAATCAGTTGGACTGAAGCTGGTGGGAGGGAAGGGAACTACAACTACTCTTCTCCTTTGTGTCAAATTCAATGTTGATGAAAGATCTGAGAAAGCAAAGGGCAAAAGCAAAGGCCTTTGCTTGTTTTTATGAGAGAATCAGAGAGAGAGAGAGATGGTAATTGGCCTCAAAAGCTACAAAAAGAACGATGGCACACCCAGACATGGTTCCCCATTCAGATATTGTGAGAGATTCATGTTGACCCTCATCACTGTATCTGCCTCGACCTCCACATCCCACAACTAATCTCTCTGTCTCTCTCTGTCTCTCTCTCTATCTATCTATCTATCTATCTCCTCCTTCTCTCTCTAGGCTTTCTTTCATCTTCAGCAAGACTACTTATGTGGTATGCAAAAACCCTTCTCCCTCTTCTCTATGTCTCCCTTTGGTTCCTCAGTTTTCATGCTTTCTCAACCAATTCTGAATTGCGTTTTATCTGTTCACTTACTTAAGCTGATTTCATGAGTTGGGCATTTTATATTTGTGCTTGTTTCTCTTCATTTTTTATGCTCCTTGACGATTAAAAAATGCAAGGATAATGGCTTCTCAGTTTATATTATGTGGTGGGTTTGAGCTGAATATGAACTTATGATGATTTATCTGACTTTTATCTTCGCCATCATTTCTCTCTCTTTGGTCATGATTCTGAGCTCGCCACCTGTTGATAATCTTTCATCTCTGACTTGCTGTCTTTGAATTAAGAAAAAATTGCTCAAAATGCAACTTTCATTGGCAATTTTGTGGTTCCAGTGATGCTCAATTAAACCCCTCGATGTTTGGCTATGAATGAGTGCAATTATCATGACTTGTCCTTTATGTTGAATTTTGTGGGTATTTAGACAATATTGTATGATTTGTGCAGGTTGATATAATGGATTCTTGGAAGTACTTATCAGATGGAAGGGATATGTGGTTATCTGAGGAATTAGGTTTCTCAGCTGATGGCCAAGGAAGATGCAAGAACAAAGAAAGTGTATATGAAATCAAACCCTTTTCCAATGTTGAAGGTTTCCCTCTTGTCTCTAACACACAAGCACTTGAGAGATTGGATTTTATGGATTTGGGTTTCTCTGATGGGATCAGAAAGTCATATTCCATCTCAAGGGAGCCAAGTGGGGAGGTGTACAGTGGTGAAATTGGTACTGATTCTTATGGAAATGTAATATCCCCATTTTGTGAAGACAGGAAATCAGGTTCGAAATTTTCAACTGATTTAATGCAATCAAACAGCCAGGACTGCTCCCTGATTGATTTGAAACTGGGTAGGCTGGCAGATGGTGGAACCTCGATGGCTAGAGAACCTGCACCATCTGCTATGTCGTCTCCTATGGGAAAGAGAGCTCGATCGACAACAATGTATCCACGGTCTACATGCTGTCAAGTCTTTGGTTGCAACAAGGATCTTAGCTCTTTCAAGGGTTATTATAAACGGCACAAGGTTTGCGATGTGCATACGAAGACCACCAAAGTGATCGTTGACGGGATTGAGCAAAGGTTTTGTCAGCAATGTAGCAGGTCTGTTCTATGCATCTTTGCTTTCAGTTCATGCTGTAAACCTTAAATTTATCAGTTTGTAATCATAACTGTGTTTAGACGATTGAATACTTCTGTATTTGTGTTTGATTTCTCGTCCACTGATGAAGCCACCCTTTCAACTAGATAAATCACTGCTTAGGAAATAGAGTTTGAGCTGATTTAGGTGCTGATTCTTGAGGTTGGTTTCCTCCAAAAAGAGTTACGTTTCCATGATTCTACTATTAGCAGCAATGGGGAGCTGGCAACAAATTTTTGACAGGGTTAGACGATCTTAAATGTCTAGGTGTCAAATTTGCCCATTTTCTGAAAAATTTGCATGTTTTTGGTCCAAGTGGTTTCCAAATTGTTCATATTTTTGTTGCAGTGACAACTTTCCATTATAATCTCTCTAGTTAAGATCAAGAATGTGGATGTGAGTATTATAGATCAGCAGATCTAGGTAGACAAGATTAATGTAGATTTATCTCTAACATTTTTACTTTGAAGCATATCATCTTTGAGTTTTGTGCTCAAGAATTTGGATATATGTCTCCCTTGCAATGCTTTCCTGGCTGTTTTCTAATAGTGTCATGTGGGAGAAGCTTTGTGGACAATGAGAATGAATTTCAGCAGTACATTTCCATTACCATAGAACCAAGTAGTGTTGTCACGATTGGCTGAATTGAATGTAGTAGAAAGTTTTCTATGTCATGGAACAACAAAGTAATTCAAAGGCTGAAGGATCTTTCTTTGTCAATATTGAGGTTTTCCTCGTCCGTACATCAGGGATGTATTTGGATACAATCCCTTTATACTAAAGATATGACACACAGAAGGATTGTTAAAGTTTAATCCTTTACCTGAAAATATTGCAGAGAGAACTTGTGAGATTATACCAGTAAGGGTCATTTAGGTTGTAAGTTAAATATGAAACGCTATTTGGTGGGTTTTCAGGATGACTTTTCTTGTTCTTAACTTAATGGTCTTTCCCTTCATCTCAACTTTTGAGATGAAGAGCATTGTCATCTCCCCTTGTCCTCTCTTTTCCCATTTTTTGAGCTTGGGTGTGGGGATGAGCGAGGGGGAGAAGATTTTTCACCCTGAAAAACTGCCATTTTCTCGCTTACCAGTGCATTTGATTGTTCAGGTTCCACCTGTTGGCTGAATTTGATGATGGTAAGCGTAGTTGTCGTAGGCGTCTTGCTGCCCATAATAAGCGTCGAAGGAAGCCCCAATTGAATTCTGAACCAGGTCAGTCAAAGTTTATTTAGAGGAATGTCAGGTATATAAAATTGTACATGGGCGACATCTTCTTTGTGTACTTCTAATATAATTTTTATTAATATTTAAAAAACAATTCAAGTAATCAGAGGACATATTTCTCTGTAGATGTGAGAACCCAGCAGTCTTCTGCTGCTTTTGCTCTATATTAATTGTCTCCAATGAATTATGCTGGAATCAGTAATGAACTCATTATATGACAAATGAAAAATTGACCATGAAGAAATGAACTCTATTAGAGAACACTAATGTGAGACTATCAGTCCCCACATTTTAAGTTTGGAGTAACTGGTGGAACCTGTCCGAATGATTTTATTCACCTTTAGCTTCAAAATTCGATTGCTTTGGAAATTGTTCATGGGTCATTGTTTAGCCTTTGTAGCAGTGAACTCATTATCGTTGATTATTCTTGAATCTGCAAGTACATTGAACTCATTTGAATTATAGATGACTTATGCTTTTACTGGTAACTTGCTTTTTGAATCATTGTTGTCTGTTGACTTCAAAATATTTGGTGCCATTTTTCCCAATTAATTTGGCATTTCATAAGTGAGGGAATATCATAATACCTGAAAATATTTGTGCAAGTCCTCATAACATCAGTTGGGGCCACTTTGTTAATATATCAGATAAAAACGACCAGAAACCAGCCAATGCTATATGTTTGTTAGTTGGAGTTCCTTCTTGTGGACTTACGCTCGAATGCAGTGGCACTTATGAAATCATGTTGGATTTATTTTTGAAATTAATACATTATTTAGTAGAGTACAAGTTCCAAAAACATTTGTGGAATCAACATGTTGCCAAACTCAATTTCGGAATGCTCATAAGTTGCTCTTAGATTATTTTAGATTGTGCATGAAACATAACTTTTGAGCAACACTAACAAATATTTGTTCCTGGATGAACCTGCATAAATCATGATCTCTTCTAATACTGCTGTAGCAGGACTCGTACTATATAGCCTTGTTTTATATGAAAAGGATGTTCGTAATATTATATCACCAGAAGATGTTATCCTTCAACAATAACTTCATTTGCTAGCTACTAACCTGTTTAATTTTAAAAAAACAAAAAGGGGGAAAAAGAAGAAATGCACTCATTTTGAGGAATCGTTGTTTAAGATAAAATATGAAGTGATGATAGTGTGGTTTAGGCATATATGTGATCTAAATACGGAGTTGTCAACTCACAAGTGTGTATCTCTTGTTAAATGTAAGCATTCCTGTACATTGTAACAGTACCTTGACAGAATCAAGCTGCATGAGTCAAGTTCAAGCTTTTTTTTAAATCATTTTTTTCCTGCCAATGGGTTCATTGTTTATATGTTATGTGCATTACCTCCAGGATCCTTGTTTTAATGCTGCACAATCCAAAGCTTGAATTATGTGAAATTTGTGTGATAAGTAATGATCCAAGATCCTACATGTTTGATCCGAGAGGTTTTCTTGGTAACTATGAGCGGGGGTTCTTTTTAGTTTCAGTACGGTGATTTATTGTTACCACAACGTGCAGGCACAGGGATTGTTGGGCTTTCCTCATCATTTTCTTTTCAAGAAGTGCTGCCTAGCGTTATTGTTGGCTCAGGTAAATTTTGAAATAGTGCCAATGGGTTAAGAATGTATGTATGTGTGTGTCCATAGATGTATATGATCTCATCAAATGTTGAATTTCTTCCTCCCTCATGGTGCAGGAGAAAGAATGAATAATTTTCCGGCAGGTGTGAAGGAGAATATTCTTGCCATAGGAAACCTTAATGTACAAAATTTTTCTAACATCCAGCAAAATAGTCGTGCTCTCTCTCTTCTGTCAGCTCCATCACATAACATGCCACTGGGAGCTGCAATCACCAGCCCACCGATGAACAAAAGCAGCCATGCAGACTCTAATCCAGGGTATGCATCTGGCCATTCACAAGGCCTTTTCAGAAAAATTACTCAAACTGGCCTCAATGCACATGGAATGTACTCAATGGAAGGTGACCATGTGGAGCCCACCACTATTAATTCAGATGATGGTAATATGGTTGATCTTAAACTCCTGAGTGACGATATTTGTAGCCTACCGGATTTAAGGAGTACCAATAATCATCAACCTTTAGGGCATGGTGTCATCCTTGATTTGCTCCAACTGTCATCACATCTTCAGAGGATCGAGCAGCAGAAGCACTCTACAGAAAGTGGAGCCAGATGAAAGTGACTTTATTTTTATGGTTTTCAGTCCTCTGGAGGGCATCAAGGTATGTACTACTTCTGGCTCCCTTAAAAAAAATTATTGCTGCATGCTTTTTCACACCTTCCTGCCTCACTTTGCGGTTCAGAAAACTATGTTCTAACTCAAAGAATACGAGGTTTGTATAAAAAATTGTATATCATTAAGACTATAGACGTGGTCTAGAATATAATTTAATTTTTTCCCCACTGACAGCTTGTGCAGGATACTAGAATGCCTCATAGCTTGTCGGACAATGCATTGTTTTTCTAATACAACCGCATTACTTTTCCTCTGTCCGAGTCTCTATGCTCGCAGTCTTTGTAAATATGTATTCAATTCAGTGAGTGATGTCATGCCCTCGAATAGAGATATATGTCACTCTCTGAGTAGATACCCAACTTAATTTTCTAGACAATAAGAGATTATTGCATTCAGTTTTGTGGTCCCCAGGTCATTCTCATAATAATAACCAGTGTTACTCAATCAGATTTGGTTACAAAGGTCTGATATGTATATGTGTGTTTGTTGCTGACTTGCCCATTTTCTAAAAAACTTGTCTTGGCAGGACTGTCTCTTTTCAAGACAGCTGTAAGACGGAGATTTATGTACAAATTGGGTATCACAGTCTAAAGAAAAAGAGAATACTCTTCGCTAACATATCAGTAGGATACTCCCATTACAATTGCATTCTGAAAACTGTGAACGTTTTTGGTTACAGAGGTCTAATATATATATATATATATATATATATATATATATATATACACACAAACACACACATATGTCTCCATGTCCATCTTGCGCATTTTCTGAAAACTTGTCTTGACAGGACTCTCTTTTCAAGACAGTTGTAATACATATTGGGTCTCACGGTCTACCAAAAAGAGTAGTCTTCACTAACATATTAATGGGACAATCTCATAACAATTGCACTCTGAAAACTGTGAATAGTTTTGGTCCAACGTAATATTGACTCTCCAATTTCACACATCAGATATCCAACACAGTTATATAAGTTGCAAAATTGAGAATTTTAATAGCATAGATAAACACACACTGTATGCATAAGAAACTTCAGCATCTTAATTCATCCTTGCTTTGAATCAAACAACGCCATATAAATGTGCATTAGGTGAAAGCACAGAAAGCAAACCCACTGTCAGTCTTGAAAAGGTCAAGATCTGATTCTTAAACTTGTATTGAGTAACGTGTAAAAGGTTGCTTTTATATGTTGTCTGACTAGGAGGTCTGGTGGAAGCGGGGATACCATTTAAATACGCTCCATTTGTTAACTTATTCTAGTGGATTTATGCTTCTCAAGCTCTATGCATGAGAGTTGTATTATTGTATTCTACTAGTTGTTTGTTCTTTATTCTACTATTTGTTCTTTATGATTGTAGTTGTTCGTGTTGATTCTGTTTAAATTATTAGTCATTTGACATGTAATCTGACATGTAATGACAATAGTTTATTATTTACATTATTATCGTATCATTATAGTGGCATCACTGTGGTTATCATCATCCTCGTACTTCAATAAAATATGCTGCCATCCGCCATAGGCCCATAGTTCGACAAAGGCTGTCATCTTAGCATAAATTTTAGTTGACATTGAGTTTCACAGTAGTGATGATTCAGCAGAATGAGGCTCTAGGTTTTATTCAGGGCAAGAAGCTCATTCTGCATCGAAGTCCAAACGCACTCCCCCAAACACACGTGCACACTCACACAAAAAGAAAAAGAAAAGAAGAGGGGGAAATTCAAAATCACCATTTTTTTGTATTTAGCAGTATGATGCTTCTTCAAGGTAGATTGAACTACTACATCTCAAAAACCTATGTTTTGTCGTTTGAGACCACTAAAAGAGTCCAACATCTTGAGTTACAGCTCGTATGTTTATACGTTCCCACTTCTCTTGCACATGCATAAGTAAACTGCTCCACTTTCTCGACATGTCCAGGCATCTTTTGTGCTCCTTTTTGACAATCTTGAATGTCGTAACTTCTGTGATCTCTCATCACAACCATCAGTTTGTGCAAGAAGCAAAGCACATAGTTTTTCTTTGTTTTTCTTTTTCTTTTGGGGGGTGAGGGGGAAAGGTGGTCGTTGCAGGGCCGATTGATGAGAGCTTTCCGACTTTATGCAGTTCTATATCTGACATCCAACATGTGGAGATTTGTTCATATAAACTACACCTGGATAGTTTATTTGGGGCTAAACTAGTAGCCTATGTGTTTTGGAGGGAAAGAAGCAAAACGAAATAAAAGATGACTGCAAAAATAAAGGAGAATATCATTACTTTCTTTCGTCTTTTTGCTTAATAAACTAGAAGAACTGGAGAGTTAAGAGACAACAATGAAATTTGAACCTCTAATCCGTTGCCTTTATTTATTATTTCCTTCATAATTCCACCTTACTGAAAGTTTTCTACTACTGTGTTCCTTTCCTTTCCAACTTCATTGATACTTAATTTTGTGCGTATGATGCTCTCAAATGGCGTGCATAGGCATAAATAACACTGCATTCTCTCTTAAACCTTTTCAGTCTTGCAGCCAACTTCGGGTTTTGCCACACTTGAAAAGTACTGTACTTCCCGCCAGCAGTAATCAAGCGATATATGGTGTTGAGCAAGAGAAACAATATGGACTTAACTTTGAAAGTTGTAACAATGATAATCTGTAGAGGTCAAATTGGATCCTTTACAGTGTAGAAGTTGGCCACTGGCATTGAAAAAGGAGAATCAATGGCTGTGGTATTGGCTGCTACTCCGAGAACCTGTAAATAGCAGGTTGATTTGATTATGGAGAATTTCTGTAGGTTATTACTTAATAATTTGTTCTGTTGTAGTCTTTGCTGCTGTAATGTGTTGTGCAATTAACTTTGGAAGATTTGATCCTGGCTTCAGGGTTCGGTTTTACTGAGTGAAATTCTCAGTAGATGTTTGATGTTGTGTAAATCTGCAGAAGAAGGAATACGGATGTATGGGTGGTGTTGTATTCATGTTGAGAATACAGCGGAAGCAACCATGCAAAGGTGTTCGAAATTATGGTATTCAATTTAACAAGTTGACTGAGACCAGTGCGGAGCTAACAAATATAGTTAAGGGTGTTTTTTTAAATATTTTTAAATTTTATAACTATTTTTTTATAGTGTCCCCTTTAATAATTTTATAAATTTTTAACTGTAAATTTATTTTTTTCCTAGAGCTCCGCCACTAACTGAGACTACCCTATCCTCATGTGCAACTCCTCGATGACCCATAAATTTAGAAAAATAAATCTTTTTTATGGAACCAGGGAATATCATTACTAACCATTAACAGGGTTATATAAGTCTTCCAAAGCAAGATTATGAATACAATCTAGCCTCAAGAACTCTCATAAGGTTGAACATGGCACAGGTGTGAGCCACCCTATTCCCCGTTCTTGTAATAAAAGAAAAACCACAGTAATCAAAATTCAACTAAAGCTTTAAAATGTTAGAAAGTACAAGACCCACACTTGAATTAGTTCTCATAAGGTTTTTTTTTTTTTTTGTTAAACTTAGAGGTAATATAATTATAATACAATAAGAGTATGAGAAATTGAATCTAAGACTTAATATATTTAGGATTTTAAAATTACTAGATCAATACCTTATTAGCCTAGTATTTCGCATGGTTGTATACAATGAAAATAACTGCAATTTTTTAAAAAAAAATCATTCAAATAAACTTGTAATTAAAGTAACAAAATAGATATTTCGGTCAAACAAACTTTTTTTTTTTTTGCAAAATTAATTAATACACTCTTAACATTCACCCTTTGTTGGAAAATAGAGGGGGAGCATTTATTTTCTGTGTACTAGATACTTCATGACATAACTCCTAACAATGGGATATGAAAATCTTGTATAACCTTCTAGTTGAAAAAAAAATAAAAAATGATAAGCTCATGACACAGGGAAAAGGGAAAAAAATCGTGTCTTGGATCAACTTACAAAATTTTGCAGCGTCTGTGAAATTGGCAAAAGAAATATAATGGGTAGTGAAAGGATCTTATTATTCATATGTCAAGAGTAAAAGCACCTTATTATCTATCATTTTTCATAATTACGAAATTATATAAATTGAATGAGACTTCTTTCACCAACATGCTTGATCCTTTCACGGTCTAATTGTAACTTACGAATGCTTAACCGTAATTTTAAATTTTAGTAAGGGTCTAATCTCTTTCGTTCCATAAATATTTAAGGTGAAAGTCTTTTTAATAAATATACTTTTAAATATTAAATTTATATTCTCTTCCTTACAAATAAAGCCTCGACCACCATTCTATTCACCAATAGTTAAACTTAATAAATAATAGTAATAATTAATTGGTTTACTTTGTTACGTGGAAGCATGATAGATATTACTACTTACAGTGAAATAATCAAACTCATAACATTTTCTTTTTTCAATCGAAAATCAATTTTTTTTTTAAAGGATGAATACAACAAATATTATGTAACTCTTTTTGTAAGGGTTCTATCTAAATTGTATTCCATTAAAATGGAGAGAAAAGAAAAAGAAAAAGAATAGACAATCAAAGCAAGGATGAAAAAATATTAAGACCACACTTGTCACCCAGTCAACGACCTTATTATCTTCTCCGAATGTATGACGGATAAATACTCAATTGCATCTTTGAAGATAACGACGTGTATTCTGAATGAGTATCTGGATTTCCCACTTGCACATCATAACTTGTCATACTAATAGACGGAAATCCTTTTTAATAAAAAAAGAAAAGAAAAGAAATCACTAAGGCTCCGTTTGATTCTAAGAAAATTAGAAGGAAAGAAAAAAATGTGGAAAATGAATTTATTTTCCTTGTTTGAATTGAAGAAAAAAGGAGAGAAAAAAGTTTGATGGAAAAACTCATGGAAAATTTTATCAATTTGATCAATGATATTTTCCTTCCAAAATTGAGAGGAAAATGGAAGAAAAAATTCATATAGAGAGAGAAGCGAGAGATAAGAGGGGAACTTCGTTAAGAAAGACCATTAAGAATTTTATCTCTCCTCTCGTAACAATGGTGGATGGATAAGAAATATATAACGACTTCAATTAATCAATACTATTGAGTATTTTCTCTCTCTTCTTCATGACGATGTGGTGGATGGGTAAGAAGTCGAGAAAATGGTTATATTTTTTTCCCTCTATTTTTCTTTGAACCAAACACAAGAAAAAAATCAATTTTCCCTTAACTTTTTTTCCATTTAAATTTTCTTTCCAATCTATTTTGTTAGAATCAAATAGAGCCTAAAGCGTTACTTTTACTTTTTCTCCACGAAGTTATACCACACTTGCACTATGCTCCTAATTTGAAATGTTAAAAGGGTAAACTTAGAAATATTAACCGTGCCTTGTCTCAAACTTAACTTTAATAAATTATGGGTTCAAAAATTTTATATAAGAATGTCACGGGTTTGAGCTTTATGAAACGTATCGAGTACATTGATACATGAGTTCAAAGTTAAGGCAAAGCGATAATTAGTAGCAAAATAACAGTACTAGCATAAAACATAATTTATTAACTAATCCTAGAATACAAGCAGTTAATTAAGTGTCTCACATTCCTAATTAATTAAACACGAGGCTAATTAGTACATAACAGAAGCAATTAGAGGTTTTAAATTACATAAGCGTTACCGGAACTTAAATTCGATACATATGGAAAATTAAAGGTAGACTGCTAGAGAGAGAGAGAGAGAAAAAAAAAACCCCCATGATCTAGTTCTGTGTAGCCCCTTGATATCCAATATCATCATCGATCAACATGTCCAATGGCTTTGCCTGTGTTACCGCGACTCTGATGATCAGATTAGAAGTAATAGAGAATAAGTATATGTATAGTTACCGATAACATTCAATATTAGTTCGATATCAAACTGAACTTGTCTAATAATCAACTTATGAGTGTAAGGTTCATCTAGGCTAGGCTTGAGCGCTCATTTGAACTCATACTCATGGTCGATTCGCTTTTCGACCATCCCCGCCCCCATAATTGAGGTAAGCAAGATTCATACCCATCGATAATTTTTAAAGACTTTAGTATGGGCAATGACAAGTACTGCTTAAAATCGTTTGACCACTGCTTTATAACTATGATTGTAAACATAATTTGAAAAAAAAAACTACTTTTTTCATTTATTATTTTTCCCTTATATATATATATATATATTTCATTCCAAAAGAATACATTATTAGTTAAGTAATCAAGGTATAGGAGAGAAATTATACTTACATATTGTAATTAATTGTTGTTGCGGTTCTGATCAGGTGCAATTGACGACCCTCCTGCTGGTGACTCTGGAAGGAACCTCGCCCACTAATCATATATAATAGTAATTTATGCTTAATTAATTAATATTTAATTAATCTTGAAATTAAAAAAAAAGAAAGTAAAAGTTCTGAAATTATGTTCTTTCTCTCTATGGGGTGAAAAATGAAAAAAAAAAAAAAAAAAAGCTCACATTTTTAGCTGCAGTGCTAAAAGCTTCTCTATGGGGTATCTCTGGATTCGCTGCTTTGATGCGCTGTATCTCCTCCCTTCCAAGTCATAAAAATTTTGATTCAAGTTGCTTTTAAAAAAAATAAACAATATGTATATTTTTTTACTGAATTATTTTATTGATATATAAAAGAAAATAAAAAGAAATCAGTAAATATATAAGTGGTTGAAATTAAGTGTGTTTTATTACTTACTTCATGAACCTATTATAAGCTGATGGAAGCCTGTGCTTTTTCTCAGGAGCTGCATTAAAATTCAACCACAATTAGTCAATTACATGTACAAAGGAAAAAAAGTGATTCAGTTTCTATTTTTTTAATCACCTAGTTTCTAATTTAAACCCAAGTTTTGAATAAATATTAGCCGTAAAAGATTTAATTAATTGAGATAACTGATTACGTAGCTTGTTTTGAGATAGAAGTAAATGATATATATACACGTACGTTTAACGACGAACGGAGGAGGAGAAACGGGCTCGGAGGAGGTGGGCGACGTCGAGAAGGATGAGGATGGCTGGCCTTTCTTATGTTGATGTTGTTCAGCAACTGCATTGTTGTTACTTGTATTGTTGTTGTGAAACCCTCCTCCGCTAGGTTTGTCCATGAAGTTGAAGCTCTGTATGTAACACACATAAAATAACTTACTAATTAACTCCTTTAATGAATTATACTAATAATTTTCGTGGGTTTTTTCTTTCTTTTTTGTTCAAAAGAGTTACTAAATGACGGTATAATACAGATCGGATGAAAAGAACAAAACCTAAAATTTTATGTATTTAGGATTTCAATCTTGATTATTATATCAAAATCCCTTTGATATATTCGTAAATTTTTATATACATATGAAATTATTTAATCGAGAGAGGAGAGAGAGATTGCCTGGAGGGAGAGGTGGTGGTCGAGGCATTGACCTTGGACTTGGAGGGAGGCCTGGAGCTCAGAAAAGACACGTTCCCGCAGTGCCCACATTTCACTGTTACTGTCTCCAGTAGCCTTTTGCATGGTATCACCACCTACATACATATCTCCATTATTTATTTATTTGTTTATTATTATTATTATTATTATTATTATTATTATTATTATTATACTTTTTAATTATGATGTGTATTTAAAAAATAACATCCTTTATTTTTTAGTCTAAGATCGAAAATTGGTATGAAAGATAGATTTCACACCCTATATATTAGCTGCATAAACAAATAACATCTGAAACGTAAGAAAAATAAATATATGCATATTATGAGTTATTTGCTCTTGACATCGGATGTAATTTAAGATGTAAAATTATGATTTCATTTCTTATTTTTGTAACTAAAAACGTTATACTTTTATAAGTTAATAAACTAATTTTCAAATCAAGACTGTATATATAAGTATCGTGAGTTATGATAGTTAATATACACCAAAATGAGTGTATATGCATCTTTAATTTAAATCATATATATCATATATGTAAGCAGATAAATGTGTTGTCAAATAAACTGTTTTTAAAAATATGCATCTAATTAGAAACTCCTATACATTTTTTTAGGGGGTAAGGATCACTCTTTTTTTTAGAATCGGTAAATACATTAAGTAGAATAAATTAGGTAACTTTTTTCATAAGAATTCTACCAACGTTGTCAATAAATAAAATATAATAGACGACAAATAATGATCAATACTATAGTCCCGGCCACAAAACTAGTCGAGAAATGGAATGATCCAGACATTCCATCCAATCAACTACTTAGTGTGTCATGGTGTCAGTGAGACGAATTTAAGATGATCTCGAGACAAATTTTCCTGCCTTGATAACAAACGTTGAATTTTCTCGCCTTCTATATCTTAGGGTTGGGAAATCAAATGGAAGCATATACATATGCAGGAAACATGTACATGTAAACAACACATAAGTAGCATCTAGGGTTTCATCGATATATACATACATATGACTCAGCCCAGAAAAAAGCATCAATCATAAAACTACAGCAGTGAAGGGTTTGTTGTAATTTTACCGCAAGAACAGTATTGCAGAAGTTGCACCGAACATAGCAAAGATGCTCTGGGTGTGGAGCCAAATCCATGCTCACCTTTTCTTCTGTGTTGGTCATTGAAGATCTAGCTCTAGAGAGAGAGAGAGAGAGAGAGAGAGAGAGAGGGTTATGAAGCTAAGCTAGAGTTCGTGCTTTTGTGCTGTTGAGGTAAGTGTGAACTGAGGGTGCCAGGGATGGGAGTAAGTTATAATAGAGCAAGCTGGAGGAGAGAGGAAGACATTAGGGTTTAAGGGTTCCATTTTTTTTCATTTTTAGAGAGAGAGAGAGAGAGCAGGGAAATGAAAAACAAAAACAAGGAGGGTTTCTAAATTGGTCTTTGTTTCTCTTCTGATTTTGCCAGTCATGGCTTGCACGGTCATCCCTCCTCTTTTGGTTTAACGTTTGTTGTTAGATATTATGGCGTTATGGTACTACAACACTGTCCAAAACGTGCGTTTTTTTAATACCTACTATCATTGCTAATAACTAAATTAACTCCTAAATTATATCTATGCTTATAAATTTTATTTTTTTGGCTGATCTATGCTTATAAATTAATTACACTTATAGGTCCCTTTAGATTACCGCATGCATAGTTGAAAGCTCGAATCACACTCGAACAACACACTTAAGTTAATTAATGGAATTTGATTTATCAATAAAAAATAATATCTCATTTTCCTTCCAGTATTGTAGAACAGTTCATAAAAATAAATAAAGATAGAGTTTGTATTTTTTTTCAAATAAGAGAAGAGGAGAAGACTGAAAATGCCTCATTATTTCAAAAATAATGTAACTTTAAGTATTATTAGAGATAAAACATTTGATTTTTTCACGTAATGATACATTAGGTATTACTTTAATTCTAACATGAAAAAATGTTGTCATATATTGAATAAACCTACCCACTATTGTATAGGATATGACATGAATTTAAAATTTTAAAATTTATTACTTGAATAAGTTGAAAAGTAGTACGGTAAAATGATATTATATTGGGTGGTCTTGATAGTGGCATGATGCTATGTTAAAGTCTAGATTTTGGAGGGCCCCATATTAAAGGAGGCACTGTCGCTTTCTTGTTCGTTTGTGAGATATTGAAAATGGACTATTACCATATCTTCATCATTAGGGTTATGCATAGTTTGTTAGATTCTGATTTTTGGAGTATAATGCATTTTACTCCTAGATAGTATGTATGATAAAGTGGAGGCTAATTTCGCATTTTGTCAAGCAACCGATTTAAAACTGAAAGTTCAATTTAGTTCTTTTCAATAACTATTATGTTTTTAACTTGAAGTTAACATTGAAACTGTAATAAGTCACCATCTCGTGTGTGTGTGTGTGTATATATATATATCATGTGCAATAATTTAATATTACTGATATAAAAAAATTGGAATTACATTAGAGAGCTTATATATTTTGACACAATAGTAAGAAACTACTTCAACAATAAATTTGAGTTCATAATTTAAAGCTAAAAGTACTTATAACATAGCTAGAATAGAAGGGAGCCATGCATGAAAACAACGTCGAGTTCTGTTTTAGGTTTCAACCATTGGCTTGGAATTTGTTGGACACTTCGTCTAACCTAAGTTGGTTTGAACATCTAATACTTTGCTTTTTATATATAAAAAAATCACACAAATTGTTAAAAAATGAAAAAACAAATTCAATATTTGATAGTCTTGAACTATATATGTTGTTAATTAACATGCTTGAGTTGCTTGGTTTTTGTCATGATCAAATTAAGATAAATTATAGACCTCGAATGAACTTCTTTATATGTACATAAAGCCAAATCAAATAATATGTATTAATATATTGTCCTATATAAAAGTGTAAACGTGTATTGAGCACTTATTTAGGACCTGCTTCGTAAGCAAAAAAGGGTTGAAAACTTAAAATCTTAGAGTTTATGTTTCCCTCCCTAGTGTTTGGCGAAGAATTTAAGGGGAGAAACTCGATACCTAATGGGTATCAAGTACCCTCTCCCCAATCTATGGAACTTATTAAGCACCCCATTATGGAGGGGTATCAAGTCTAAACCCCCAAAAGGGGCCATTCTTATGGAAAGGACAGAGAGAATGGGAGAGGTATTGTGCTTTGTCGGTTGTCGATGAGGAAGCACTGTTGTCGCCGAGGTCTGCCATTGACAGGAAGGGAATCGTTGTTGCTCACTGAGTTATGCCAATTTTTTCAATATTTAATTATTCAATCATTTGTTCGTTCCCGTCCAAATGTTGCACCAAAATAAAATTGTCCAAAAATATATTACCAAATACGAGTGTCTTTAGATCATATGGGAGATAGCCGAAAATCATGGAGGCTCCATGTTTTTTCCCTTTGATGAGAAGGAAAGGAGTAAGAAGACAGTTTAATTTCATAATTGCTCGCCAAATACTCAGGCTTAAAGTTCAAATGCTATACCGAAACTTCAAGGTTCAAATCTCGATTCTATTCCACTCTACTTTTTCTGATCAAACACATCCTTAACCGTTGTTTGAACAAGTTGAAAAGCAGTAGTTATTGATGTAAAAAGATCAAAAAACGATTGTGTAGTAGTTGAGTGAAAAATCAAAACCCTATTTGGAAAAAGAATTTGACTACTAGTTTTCTACAAAATACATTGCTTGGCTATTGAGAGAGATAGAAAGAGAGAGGCACACACACGTGAAGGAGGCATCAAACAAAGACTAATCCAACAAAGAGCAAGTCCTTGGAAAGTTTCCTAACACGTAAAGAAGAAAAACAACTGAAACGAATTTCTCTAGATTGGAAAGTCGAATCACTTTTTAGCTTTTGATCCAATTTTATAAGGCAGTGTTTGGAGCCAAATGAAAAGACAGCAAAATCTTTATGGTGTGTTTGGGTACCATGTTATTATTATAAGGAGATCACATACTCCTCTCTTTTTTTTTTTTTTGGGGGGTTTGATTTGGACAAGTGCTGAAATCACAAGTCACCATCACCCAATGAATTTCGTGAAGGTGTACGGGTGCGTTTAAATCAAAAGAAAAGTAAAAAAAATAACGAGTAGATGAATCAATTCCTAGATTGCCAAACAGGGTGGTTGGCCTATTTTTGCACTTTAATTTCCATAGCTTTCCTTGCTCGTATAAGTCTCATTCTTCCACGATAAATCATTAAATTTACACATAAATGCCCTTATCCCAAGATTATATTTACTATACTCGTTTAAAATATTAGACTTGCAATCAACACGATTATCAATTGAATTTTTTCGATACTAGACCTATCAAGTTTCATCAAAGTAGCATATATGAAGAGTAATTGAATTAATATTAATTATCAATAATTTTTTAAAAAATTTAAGAAAATTAATTAATATATCTAAGTATTTGGTAGTTAAGCACTGACAAATTTTTAATAAATTTGTCTAAAGTCTTTAAATATATAGATACGAATGAATAGAAAATATAAGATGTATTAAAAGATTAAAATAAACAGACAAAGTCAAACTGAAAGAGCAAAAAAAAAAAAAAAGTTATCTTAACAAAGTTTCTTCCTTGATCCTTATATGATACTCTAAAATTAAGAGTTGACGGGAAAGGCAATGGATGAATCTATTTATTAGAAAGAGCCCTTTTCGTATCTTAGTCATATTTACAAATAATTTTATTACAGAATATATTGCATGCATCACATTGCATATAAATGATTGCGTCATGTATATTTTGATTTGGTGGATTTCTCATATATTATTATAAAAGAATTGCTATCATTTTTAATGTTAAAATTCAAAATATAGATTACCTTTCTAGGGCTGTATAGTTTAATATAGAAAAATAATTTATAAAATAAGTGATATAATAACTAAAAATTTATATTCCAAGAGTTTCACTTATGGCAGTATGAGAAGAAGGTTGGATATAACAATCTTACATTTTAATTGTATAATGTGTATTAGTTCACATAAAACCAAAATTGAAAAATCACATATTGTCCACCATTTCAAAAAATTAAGCACAAGATAATATAGAAAAGACATTTGTCATAATCCATTATAATTTACGTTAAAAAACGTTTGTCAAATTTAACTTTTCTTAACTACTCGTAATTTAAAGTGTACAAATGACATAACAGTTACATTACGACATATCAAGTTATAGCTTGTGATTCACTTGTACAACTATACAATTATATTACATCCATGGAAGAATTGCTTATTTTTGGACTTTACTTTAATAAGAAGTACAACTTTTGGTTGATCTATCTTCATTTATAGGCGTAATCATATAACTTCAATTTAAAGTTTTATTTTAATAGAAATTCAATTCAAATTACAATTATATTACATCCATGGAAGAATTGCTTATTTTCAAACTTTACTTTAATAAGAAGTACAACTTTTGGTCGACCTATCTTTATTTATAGGCGTAATCATAGCACTTCAATTTAAAGCTTTATTTTAATAGAAATTCAATTCAAATTTGATTTAACTAAAACTCATATATTTATAAGTCCAATTTGAGCCTTTAAATTTATTTATTTATTCTAAAAGATAAATAAATTATATTTCGACTGACTCATAATTTATGCTCCATGTTTATATTACTTGATAAAAATAAAATGATGCATATAAAAACATAGTTGGTAAAATCTCAGGGTTAAAAGTTTTTATGAAGTTGTAGTTTGTAATAAATCTGGAGGGCAGGGATTGAATGGGTGGAAATGTAGAACACATAAATACGTGGTTGGGTGTTGGGATGAGGATATTAACGGATTTGGGGCTAATCATTAGTTGTATTGTCACCTGGGCTTTCTCTCCCTTTTGGGGAATTCTTCTGAACCTCTGATTAGACCTCTCTATGTCTCTCTCTCTCTCTCCCCCTCTCCCTCTCCTCTGTATCACACAACAACGTACGGGAAGGGAAGATGAGCAGATTCAGAGGACCCAATATTTCTACGTACATATACAGAAGTTTGAATGTGTAAGATATAAATCTATATAGTCTCGATCCCCTCACTGTTTCATTAATATTTTTCAGCTTTGCTACTTTATTTAGTCACCCCACATGTGAAATTTATGATATAACCCCCCTTTTTTAAACATATTGTACGTAAAATATTGGGGTAAAATAGTTTAAAAATCGAGGGAAGAGGAATTCGAGACGATTTGCACTGTAAATATATGTGATGGTGAGATTTAGCAGGATGGTTTAAATTTTTGAAAAGATGGTTTTATTCTTAATAAATATTACTTTGACTTAACTATTGTTTGTACGTCATTTATTGCTTTTGTTGGTGATTTTTGATAATGAGACCTTAGCCTAAGGCTATTGTTATTTGGAAGCTCTCTATGCATTATGTGGTAGCTAAGTTGAGGAAGGACGATGAACAATGGACTTTAAGTATTTCGTTTGTTAAGCAGTATTTGTACTATGAATAATAGATCCGTATCTCCGAATTATATGACAAAAAGTGGCGGAGACAGAGGCAACATAGAAGGGTTTAAGAGAGAGACTTGAATTCATAAACTCGGATTTATAGTATAATTATCGAGCTGTCCCAAAAAAAAAGGAAAGAAAAACTCAAGATGGATCCTTTAAAAAGTTACAAGGGACGAAAGAATTTGGAGAAAATGAAGAGGGATTGGGTGAGTCAAATGTTCATGTTTCCATGCTTGGACAAGCCCATTTAATAAGCCCGTCGCACAAGCTTTTACGGCATAGTCCACTGGGTATTTTATTGTGAATAAATTGTTGAGGGGTGGGATGGTTGACAAAAAAACTCAATGTTGGCTAATTTCCCTTGTAAAATTTGAATGTTCTGAATTTTATTTGTATTTGTATCAGTTTATTTTTAAATATACTATATTGATTCATTCTGATGATTTAAAAATTAACAAATGTATGACTACAAATTTTGAAAAAAAACCCCATAATTTAAGAAATTTTTGTAAAAAAAAATGCTAAAAAATATATTTTTGTCTATGTAAGCACAAAGAGCAATACAATACAAATAGAAAAATAAAAGCAAACCTAAAACCTAGTGTAATCAGGACGGGGCCTCAGTTTTGTCCATTAAGCCAATACCTCATTGTAGAAATGCTCAAATATTTAAAGTCAAGCATTTACATAGCGATGACAAATTTTCAATAGTTAGGAATGTTTTTTGGATCTTATTACAAATTATTTATTCACCTTAATAAATAAAGTAGAAAAAAATATAAAATAAGTATTCTAAAAAATAGCAAATGAAATTTAAAATTTTGTTTTGAATGATATCAAACGTGTATAATCTTAAAAATGCTACATGTAAAATATTTATATATCGCTAAGTTAACTAAATAACACATTAACAAAATATATACAAAATCTTTTGTATCAAACAAATTAAACCCATTTCCAACTGTACAGATAGTTCAACTGATACACCAACCAAAATATTAGGGTGGACAAGTTTACAAACAATGAACTCATGTTGGAATATATTTATATTATATAATTACATAAATATACAAAACATTTCAAGAAGTTTAGGAGTGGGAACTTTTTAAAGGGAATAAGATGGAATTGAAAGGGATAGAAAATAAGATTTTTTCATAAAAAAATTAAAAAACACTTCCTTACTAATTACCTACATTGTGAGTGTCAGTTTATATAAATTATATTGTAACATCGGGTTTATAAACATAAATCACAAAAATGTAACATCGGGTTTGTAAACATAAATCACAAAAGATTAAAAAAAAAAGATTTTTTTTTTTTTGGCTCCTGTAACGCGTCATATTTTCGTTAATTGTTGTGGCATTGCTAAACATGTGGTCTAAGAGTATGGGACCAGTATTACAAGTAGTATATGGTCCTCCTAGGAGTATAAAGTATCATGTAATTTCGAGATTAATTAGTGTACAATTATATACTAATTAGTGTAAAATTGTATAATTATATATATATATAACAGTGAGTGCAAGCGTTGTGGTTGCGACATGTGGCAAGTAAGTAATAATTTTAAAATTTATTTTTTAAGGTAATTTAAAGTTATGACATTATTGCGAGTGCAAGCGTTGTGGTTGCGATGTGGCAAGTAAGCAATAATTTTAAAATTTAAGTTTTTTGAAAGTGGTTTAAAGTCATGGCATCATTGTTAGGAGGTTATTATTGGTCATTTATATATAAAAATTTCATTATACATATTAATATCATGTGACTTAAAATGTAATTATTTTTAACTAATCATATCATATATAAATCTCTAAAATACTATGGTAAAATATACACATTTATATTTATATTTTTTTAATTATAAAATTATATCTTCCATTTAAATTTTGTTTTCTAAAAAGGTGTTATATATATATTTGAGACCTCTTTAAAGTCATGACATTATGTTTAAGAGGTTATTATTGGTGATTTATATGTAAAAGTTTTATTGTACATATTAATATCATGTGCTTCATAAAAAAATTAACAGCATTAGTTACACATTATTATAAAAGCAAAAAAGAATCAAAAGCAAAAAATTGTATGGTAATACAATTATTATAGACATCCAATTTAACTATAATATTAATAAGCAAAAATAAATAAAAAGCAAAAGGTGTTCATAGGAGGGTCACGGTTACAAAGAAGAAGAAGACGCAAAGAATTATAAACATCCAATTAAACTCTAATCACATAGTTAATAAAATTTATTATTTAATGAGAAGGATTGTAACATTATTATTACTTTTTAGTATACTTAACGATTGTATTGAAAAGCAAAAAAGCAAGAAAAAAAAAGTCATGGTTACAAGCAAGAAGAAGAATAGGCAAAGGATCCAACTTAACAATAATTACATAATTAATAAAATTTAATATTTGAATATATTAATTGCCCATATTATTATATAAAGGTTGTACGAGGTCATCTGCGTACTTCATCGAGATCCACACAATTACAAAAGAGTATTTTTTTGCGAAATATCGTAAACACAAATCATAATGTCTTATTCATTTCTCCACCAATTATCATGTGAAAGAGATGATTGGAAATAAAAGTGAGAGTTTATAGAGTTTAGAGGGCGTACAATATGAATGATAATACATTTCTAAGCAAAGATATGGCGCTAATTGATGAGAAGGTACTTGTGATATTATTTATTAGTTTTCATACTTTTTCACTTATTCAGTATTGTCTTACATGTATATATTGTTTTATGCAGGGAAATCATATTCATATCGAGCATCAAATCTAATTATCTAATTCAACTACTCGTCAAGATTCAATGACAACATATTCGATATGAAATATTATATCTTATGTTAATGATATAGGTTATCTCTTATATCCAATAAAAGAAAAATAATGATTAATTTTCAATGTTGGAATCTATTGTGGATAAAAATATATTTATAATTACTATATTCAAATTTAATTACAATTTTAAATTTACAATTGTCAACTTTGTTTCATTGACATTATATTCTATTGGCTTAAAATACAACTAATTCAAAAATTCAATTACAATATCGATCTTTACATATATGATTTAATTATTTTATGTGCGTAGCACGAGTTAAAGTACTAGTAATTAATGTAAAATTGTATACTAATTGTACATTAATCGAGTATACAAGCTGTACAATATTTAACCTGAGAGTAAGTACATAACAGTCTATATTATTGTATACTAATTAATATACAATTATATACTAATTAGTATATAATTGTATACTAATTAATATACAATTATACATTAATCGGTATACAATTGTACATTAATTAACTCCGAGAGTATATGTTCTATATTTTCGAGATTATATTAGAATTTTCACTAGTACCAAGTTTATAATATAAATTTTAGTTAGTTGTAAAATTGATAAAATTTTTAATAGTTATTGTAAAAAATCTGAATTTCAATTATGCATATATCGATTAAAAAAAAAAAAACCGCCTCCTTTTAAAACAAAAGAAATGAGAAGTTTTGAATAAGGAAAAAGACGGAGTCTTGGAGGGAAGCAAATTTCCCTTCCCCGCCATATCAAAACCCGGAGGAGTATCCTCGTCTCATCTTCTGCCTCTCTCCCTACCTCTCTCCAACTCTTTCTGCTTGAGAGTGAATGCAACTCTAATGGCGAAACCGGAGGAAGAACCGAAATCTGACGGTCTGGAAATCCTCTCCGTCGGAACTCTTTATACTGGACCTTTCGACAAGAAGTACTGGAGCTCCTCTAGGGTTTGTGATTCTCTCTTCTCCCCCTCCCCCATTTTCAAGATCAATCTGCTAATTTAGTGCTCAAATTTTTCTGAATTCAAAGGAAAGTGACAGTTCTGTAGATTTTGTGTTCCTTTCATTGATTCCTTTTGTTGTACGTTCATTTTGACTCTCGAATTCCAATTACGACCTACATTTTTGACCGATTTAGGTTTTAAAAAGGCCTTGCATTGAGTAGGTCATCTGGAATTGATTTCTACGTCTTAAAATCGAAGTTTTGGTGATTATTCTGGAGGATTTCGCTATTAAATGATCGTTATATGGTGCATTAATAATTTGAGTTCTATAGCTTTGATAAGCACTAGCTGGCTAATGAAAATTGTCTCGTCCTTTGAACCAATCACATTAGATTGACTAGGCACACTTATATTCTCGTTGTATTTAGCATGATTTCCCTCTGTGATTAAGGTAGTTGCTACACTAGCTAGTAAGCTTGAGAATGTCTAGTCCACCAATTTAAGCACCATAAATAGAGGACTGGGTAGATGGTAGGATATGGTACTCTACACATCATAACGTAATGACCTTATGGGTGTAAATTTCATGCACTCGTTGCTCTAGGATGTGAAAGTCTGTGATACAGGAAGTAATGGATGTAGTAGACAACGACATGCCCACAAAACCAATGAGGAAAGTTCCCTTAGTGTCCTTCATAAATGACGATGCATTCAGATACTATTTACGTCTCTATAATGGTGCTTCTGTAAAATGTTAATGTTCACAATGTTTCCATTTCAGCACATCTGTTGATTTTAATCAAATTCTCATGTCAAATACCTATAATGAGTATTGCTGCTCTTATTTCAAACTGTTGCGCACAACTCCAAGTTTCCAATCATCTGTTTCAGGGGAAAGACCGCTATCCTTATCCAGTTGGCTATCAAGCCCTTCGAACCTTCCAGGGACTCACCTACAAAATGGAAATTTATGAAGGCCCAAAAGGGCCTATGTTCCAGGTTTATAGTGCCCTTCAATCTTCTTCTGTGATTTATTTATTGAAAAGTTCAATACAGATTTTTGAGAAGTTGACATACTTTTTCTGTAGATTACGTCCAATAACAAACAATCTGGTTCTGGAGATACTCCTGACAGAGCATGGGCAAATTTTCAGAAGAAACATTGTTCTCGTATTAAGCTTTGGCATGGGAAGAGATTTTCCGGCAAAGTTGATGGTATTGAGGTAGATATTTCATTTTCTGTTAGAATCTTTGTGTCGTGTTTGGTTGAATGTGATGTAATAACCAAAGGTAAGGCTACTCCCCCTCCCCCTAAAAAAGAAGTGGGGGCACACACACACAACCCTGCTTAGGTGGTACCCCAGATATGGATTTGAATTTAGGAAGATATATTTTCTAATGCACTGAACATCATTATCTGAGATTTTTACTGGATTACTTATGCGTTAAGCTAACTAAAGGTTACCCCCTCCCCCAGTAAAAGGAGAGAATAGCTTTGATTCCTCCGATCATCAAAATCATACATAATTACTGAAGGCATACCATAAGGGGCTATAAGTAAAGACCTTGTATAAACTATTTTGAATCTTTGATACCTCTGAATCTACTCAAAACTGTTTTATTGTTCTCCTGTAAAAGCAAAAACACATCATTTCTTGTTTTTGTTAAAAATCATCCTATTTTTTTCCTTTCAACAGAATTAGTTTCGTCATCACTACTTATTGTTCTGATTGCTACTGCAACTACTGTGGTTGATGCAAGCAAAACATTCATCCATTCAGGAGAAGCTCAGTGGATTGGTCCTATGATCCCCAGCATCTGCTCTAACACCGTTCTGCATACCTTTTTAGTTCAAACACTATCATAAAATAGATGAGTATGTGACTCTCCACATAAGCTTAAAAAGATAATGTTTTCAAGTAAAGACTATCTCTTGTTTTCAGGTGTACAGATTTTAGATTTTACCTTCTGAATTCCTTGAGCTAGTTAAGCATGGCTGTTGCCTGTTAGTAAACGTGAGTCTACAAAATCATGTGATGTCTTTTTCCTCTCAGTGCTGTATGTTTTTAAACAAACAAAATCACTACTTACCTGTGAAATGCAGTTTTTGGATTCAAAAATGCACTGGTGCAAAGATTACTGCGGGAACTGGTATCCACCATAAATGATGCGTCTGAGCAGAGTTCATTGTGTAACAAATTCAATGAAGCTTCTGCAAACAATCCTGACACGGGGTTCACCATGACAAATAAATGTCCTGATCTGATTCCATATCTTGAGAAAAACAGAGTCACTGGTAAAAGAAGCAGAGCTTGCAAAGGCATAGATATGAAGTCAGTTTGTAAAGGCAGCAATGGGGAATGCCAGCCTCAAAAACAAGACGATGATACCAAGCTTCTTTCCCAAACCCTTCCAAAGGCTAGTCATGATGATTTCATTGTTTCCTGTTCTTGGGAAGACAAGGACATTAGTCATGCTGGTGAAGTTTTGCCAGTATCATCAGAGATGGAACTTGTCAAAAATGTTTTGCCATCAGCTCATGCTTTTGAAGCTTCTGATGATTCAAAAGCAGAACACTGTTTAGCTGAAGTGCGGAGGGACCTCTCTAGTATGGAGACATGTTCATCAGCTTCTTTAGTCAATTGTGACATTCCTCAAGAAAAAAAACGTGTAAGCACAATCTTTCCAAAGTCATTTACTCTTCTAGAAGTTTGCGATTGTTTAAAGAGGCAAAGTCCTGCTGCTTATGTTGTTTATTGACTGTCTATCTAAAGTGGCCAAGGTCCTGCTACTTATGCTGTTTTTTAAGATACCCCATAGGTACTTAAATTTTTCACAGCTTGACAGGCAATGTGTAGAAGTCCAAGGACATGGTTATCCATTAACAACTGAGGACGGAAATGAAAAGGCTCAAGTTTTAAGTGACTCTCTAGATCCAAGGCTCCCAGTTCTGGATGATTCTCTGGCTGATCGTTGTGGAGATCTTTGTGCTCCCGATACCTTGGATACCCAGCTAGGTACTACTAGTAATATTATGTTATGACATGCTGGGCAACTATTTGTCTTGGATTCCAACGTTGAGCTCAAATTAAGCCTTGATCCACTAACGGAACCTGCTCTGAAAATAAGATACACGCTTTAATAAATTAGGATACGTGCTCTAATAAATTAAGAATCTTCTGGCTAACTAATGCAACCCGTCCTCATGTTCAAATGTGGGCTGGCTCTAGGAAAGCTGCACATTAAAGTTCATAACGTTGTATTACTATACATAAATTACTTGTTGATTCAGTTGGGCTTCTATGCAGAAATTACCTCTCCACTTTCTGACAACCACAGGCAAGAAAACTCCGTAGGAGGAAATGAGGCAGCTGCTGCTGATATGATCTTGTCTGAGGAGCCAATTACTGGATCACATTCAGAAGGAAATTCTTACTTAGATGGCAATTCTGAAAGAAGTGATTTTGATTCAGTTGGAGAAGAAATATCTAAGTCAATGATGACAGTTCTGCTTCCCCAAGCAGTTCCTCTTCTTACGTATTCATCTCGGAATAAAAGGAGGAAAACCAAGTCTTCAAATGGTTCTCCTTGTGGACAGAAACTAGAAAATGAAGTGAAAGGAATTGTCCCCTCTTCTGATGTGATATCTGCTGGTACTGTACAGTCTAAGCTTGTTTTGAAAATCTGATTAACTTCCTGCTTCTGGAATAATGCAGTAAAGTTACTTTTGCCTCAGGAGGTGTAATTGGTTCAAGTCATGATGTCTTTGTTAATGTTGCAGTTGGAGCACTTCCTGAGTCTAGTTTAGAAGGGCCAAAAAACTCACGTGTTTCTGGTGTTTGTATTGACGCAGCTAGTCCATTGCTGGAAAACATCAGATATGTTGTCCCCGACAGTATGGATGACCAATTTGACGGTCATGTAGCCAATGAGGCTACTGATAATGCTGAAGCAATTACAAATGATTCTCAGAGAGGGAAGCATGAACCTGGTACGAAAGCATCATCAGTGGCGGTTGATGCGAGTGAGAAATTGTGTTTTCATAATCAAATCAATGAGGTTAAAGATATCTTCTCTGATGAGGAACCAGAAAAGGATCCTAAGGAGGTGTCTCGGAAGTATTGTGATCCCGCACTTCATCCTCCCATAGGCTGTCCATCTTCTGTCGCATTAAACGTTATTACTCCATCAAAGGACCACTGCATAACTGCAGATGATGGTCCTAAGCCACTCAAAATTTGCTCTGAGAGGACAGAACTTGAGGATGCACCCTCTTGTGAAGGTAATTGCTTTGCTTTCCATCCACCCAGAAGCCAATTGTCTAATTTTGTAGCTGTTTAAAGACTCAAAGTTACAGCATGCTAGAATTTTTTTCATGTTCAGGTTTAAAAAATTTAGGTCCTTTCTAGCTGAATTTATATCGAGTAAAATTGATTGAGTTCATATTGAGGGAAAATGAGTGATTGGTTACCGTTAAATTTCAAAGATCTGTGGATTTTAAATAAATTGTTTTTTTTCCACCCTAAGTAATTTGATTGATTATTTTACAGGGCTTAGATGCTCTCCTCTATATGCAAAGCAACAATCTATGCCTTGCAATGCAGCCCAAGATCCAAGCTTAGTCTTGGTACCTGTGATGGAAAAATATATTGGCCCGCTCTCAGAGAGCATCATTTGCAGGAATGCTGGGGACACTTGTCTATCTGAAACATTTCACGCAGCAGAGAATATTGTTGCACCTGATTCTTTACAATTGAACTCACTGGATGATGGTCATAGGTGTGAAGCTTCATTTGGTCTTGAAGGCAGACTTCAAGGACAAATAACTCTTTTGCAGAATGAGGACAATCATGAAACTTTGGCTCCGGATAGCAATCACCATGTGTCGAATGTTCAGGCATTAGATTGTACCTTAAAAAAGCAGAATTCATTGGTGGCAATCTAGTTGTGGGAAACTCAGAAGCCTCTGTCGTCCTGGACTGTACTGGAAAGCAACATTGTGGATCTGTAAATCTTTTTGTAGATCAGACAAGAGGTTCTTCTGCAAATTATCTGTCCCATGTTGGAGCAAATCAAGATGATATTCTTGAAGATGCTCTGCAGAAACAAAAGCATAATGACGAGATAGATAAAGCTTGGAAGCTAATTGGCTGTTACTCTCATCCAGTGCAAATCTCATCTGTAATTTTGACCAGGAAAGCCCATGATATCTACATTTGTGTTTCATGTGGTCTTCTGGAAGAAAGAAAAAGGGATTTGTTCCTGTACAAGATAGATGCTAAAGAACCAAGTCTAGGAAGCCCTTACATGGTTGCTCGTACATCAATGTACTTACCTGTCTTGAAAGATGAATTTGGTAGACAGGTAGGTATTCAAACATGTATGAGCAAGCCAAGTTCTTTCTGCTAGTTCTATGGATGAGCAAGCTGACTTTCTGTCCTTTTTGGTCTTCCATATTAGGTTGCAGTTGACAAAACTGGATTGCAGTTTACTCCAGATGCCACAGGCCTTGTCATGGTAGATTCCATTAGGACACCTTATTGCAGGTATGAATCTGTTGTCAGGTTCTTTTTCCCCTTTCCCCTCCTTTTGTGAAATCATGGATGATTACCATAATTAATTTTTCATGTCAAATGTTCCTAGGGAGAAGAATCTACATTGTTTGTGTCCACAATGTGAATCTTGCTGCTTTGAGGAGAATGCTGTAAAGATTGTACAAGTCAAGCTTGGCTATGTGTCAGTTGTGTTGAAGCTAAAAACTATTCACCCCCTTCACTGCGTTTTAGTTTGTGAACCTGAACATGTGATTGCTTTAGACGAGAGCGGAATAATCTACATATGGGTTATGAATCCAACCTGGAGGTGAGATCTTTTCCTCCTTCCCTGGCAGAGTATTGTATTATGTCTTCTAACACTAATGAAGGTCACCCCCCACCTTGCCACCAGAAAAAGACCAACTTAATTAATTTTCTGACTGTTGGTTGTAAATTTGCTTCAGAAAATGTTACATTGTCAAATATTTGAAGTTGAAGAGGCCTGTTGTCTACAGAAGGCTTAGCTAATTTGAATTCTATAAGGTGGATTTCCTGTCCAAACTGGGCGACAAACGTCCTAGATATATCGGTTATGGTACAAACATTGCTTGTTAAGAGGAAAATGGCGTTCATAATAATATCTCTTCATCTCAGAATAGTTATCACAGTTCTAGATAATGCAGTCCTTCCCTTCCTTTTCTTCCTGTGGCCCCACCGGGCCAGGGTGGGGGGTCTTTCAAGAACAATGGTAGTATGATGACACAGATAATTGGAATGTTCAGAATGTATTGCATACTTGTATTACCTTCACACATGGCTTTCTAGAACTGGGAAGACTTGCCCAAGCTGAGTTTATTGCATAATTGTATGACCAGTCACACATGGCTTGAGCTGCGCTTAAATTTTGGGCTAGTGTTTTAATTTCAGTTTAATTCAAGCCTATTTCATTTACTTTTTGCAGTCTGACATTGTTGGGCGCAGGTTTAAGCTTAGCTCTTCTACTTAATCCTTGTCTTTTGTTCTCTTCTTTTTAGTTCCTTTTCGGATTTCTTAGACAATAGACATTAGTTTGAAGCAGCAGGGAGTCCAAAAAAATCTCTCTAGGAATGGTCTTTACTTGAGTCTTGTGGAAGTCTAGTTTAATTTAAGTTCTTTGGATGGTTTGGTATTTCCTTTTCATTGTTGGGGTTGGTTGTTTTGTTAAAGGGTGATGCGTTATTAGGCTTAAACTCAAACCACTTGGTTACTGTACTTTCAGAGGCTTTAGATAGTACCCATCCCTTCATTTATAGCTGATACCACCGCACAGGTTCCTCCTAGCTCTACGGAAATAAATCTCATTTGATGTGAGTAGCATACTCATTTAATCATTTGTCATATGCTAAATGTCTTATATGAGCAACTTGATAAATCAATCTTCATCAACTATCCTGAGAATTGAGAGAATACTACTTTTCTGTTTATCTAAGGGCACAGAAAAGAGGATTCAAAGAGGTGTCTTATTTCCTTGGATGTTTTGTTCATTGAGATCCTAAAACCTTTGTAATTCTAATAGCTGCTGGGCATTTTGTTATTCTTTTTTTAAAAAATTGCAGTCTGTTCTATATAAGTAATGAGTGGCTATGCCTTAATTCACTTGCAGTGTACAATTGGAGGAATATGTTATACCAAGCTATAAATTTCTCCCTTCCCGCATTGTAGAGTTGAAGAAAATTCCTAGATCAGCTTCTATGGTGGTTGGACATAATGGTTATGGAGAATTTAGTCTGTGGTATGCATTCTTTTGTATCCTGCAATGAATTTTAGCACATATCATCTTCATGCATTTTCTTTTTCAGTTATACTCAAGTTCGAAAAACAATCAGGCAAGTATTATTTTTCTAACCCTACTAATCTGTTTCTTAAATTTGCAAGGGATATTACTAAGTGCACCGTTGTATCACGGTTTTCTGCTCCTGCAAATTCAGTTCTTGAATTTGTTCCTGTTAGTTTGTTCAGTTGGCAAAAGAAAAGCCTGCGGTCTCATAACAAACCTGTCATGGAGGAATGTGTGAGGAAACTCCTGGAAGCAACTATGTCATGGTTCTCAGGCCATAATGAAACAAACATGACATGCGAAATGGAAGGAATGGATGTTGCTGTGTGGCTTTTTGTCTCCACTTCTTCAGATTCTCATGTTCGGTCTTACTCAAGCAGCTGCCATGAGGATCCAGATGGATGTTGGAAGCTTGGTCTGTTAATTAAAAATAGAATGGTCTTGGGAACTGCTGCTCTTCCCAGGTGCTTTGCATTTAAATATTTATGACTTTCTGCTTTATGAACCCCATTTCTGTTGCAACAGTTAATGTTCCCATCTCAAAATTTAATTTGTTATTCTGTTTCCAGTGCTACTGCAATTGGTACAGCTGCTGGCCATGGGATCATTGGCACTGACAAAGGACATGTGTACATTTGGGATTTGGCTACTGCTACTAAACTCAAAACTTTGCATGACTTTGCAGGTATGTTTTGTACTTGGCGTGTTTCCCAAATAAGTAGTGTATAAAAGTCTTCGAGTGCTTTTATCCATATACTTGCTGGTCTTTGTTAGTCTGCGTCAGAAACTAAGATCTGGCACCCTCTTTTTCGAGTCTGATCCATTTCCATTGCTCATGTCTAGCAAAATGCCTCGTTGACAGCACTTTTATCCACTGCTCATGTCCACTTTCTGGACAGCTGAACAAAATCACTTTTGGGTGGTTTTTCACCTTGGTTTATAGTAGATACTAGCAAAATGCCTCTTTAACAGTTCTCTATTTCCTTTCAGAGTGGTCGATAGTCATACTTATACTCGCCACAAGTTCAGGTATCCGTGTATGTGTCAGACACTAACACTCTCACTCTTTGGAAACCCTCAAAAAATGCGTATTGGAACATATAAATGGCACAAAAAATTGGTTTTTCTTATTGATAATTGTAGGACGCACACTTTATGAACAACTTGTTATTTTTCTCATCTAATAATGACCTCCCCAAAGCTAAAACACAAAGATAATTATAAATATATATTTTCTAATAACTACATGTATAATTTTGTATTGTATCCGTTTCACATTATTGTTCAAGCTTCTTTGATACTTGCACACTGCAACGGGAAGGCAGAGAAAGCGCCATAGCAGATCCGAGGGTAGCAGAAACCAAACATGGGTTGTGATGGGGGTAATTAGGGTTGACATCAACTGTCTGTTCTTTTCTCTTTCCTCTGCTTGCAGCTCAACATTAGGTTTGGTTGGATGGAATAAAATTTACAGTTGATTGCATTATTGATGGAGAGCAAGCGCAGGAGGGAGGTGGATGTGGTGAGAAGGGAACGCCATTGCCTGACTAGATGTAATCGTAACCACTCAAGTTTGATTAATACAACGTAATTACGCAGCTAGATGTTACTGGGATTAGATTGGTATAACTAAGTACTATTAGTGGTCATTGCCGGGCGTTTAACCATGAAAGATCCATCAGACAGCAATTTTTATAACAACGAATCAGATGAAGCGCTATATAGGTTGACAATGTCATTCATGTAACCCATCTATGCGTTGGTGAATACGGAGTATAATATAACTTAAACATGAAATTACTTCTCGTGAATTATGTTTTGCAGATTTCTGTTATTTTGCTCAGTGTTTGCCAGGATGACTTACCTGCTCATCTCTCTCTCTGCTGTGGCAGGTGGTGGTATCTCGCACATTGTTACCGATGATTCAACCTCTGCTGTGGCCATAGCCCGAGATGCTCAGCTGTGGGTTTACCTCCACACTTGAGGTTTCTCGCAGTGTATCGCTACTTCATTCATTTATATGCTAAAAGTACCTCAAAAGTTTTATACACCTGCGAATATTTTTGCGCATCATCAGATGACCAAGTTAATGCCTAGACTGGCATTTGATTGTCATGCTGGGAAAGTGGAATTCCTACTTTTTGTGAATACAGTTGAACTCTGAAGCTGAAAGAACAAATATTGGCGCCTCTGAAACCGAAACTATGGTATTGAAACCCAATGTCGTTTGATCTACAAGAGAAAGGCCGCCGAATGTTTACCCCACCAAGCGATTAGGGAGGTATTTTGCATGGATAAATTCCAATCCACTCCACGGGACGGCATGTATATAGACGGATGAATACGTTAACCTTTTTTTGTGTTTTAATGCTTAGCGTGTAAATGTGGAGAATATGTTGCCTCAGTGATTTCTGTTTAGTGTGTAAATGCCGAATTCTTGACATCAATGTCGTTTATATACCTGAATCACATTTTAGACCTCGTTGGGGTGGAGAGTCTGCCTTGTATCATGGTGATATAAGCCTAAAATAGGGGCACGATTTTTGATACACGAGTATTCTAGATATTTGTTGGAGTTATATAATTGAGAATTGTTACCATATTGGCAAAATTACTAGTCTTGAGTATGCTTATATATTTATGAGTTACTTCACCGACTATTTGATTTATATGCATAGCTCGGTTTGATGAAGATCCTATTTATTTGTAATATGCCAATATACTCTAGTGACGTTATTAAGATCCATTTCTGCTGTGTATGGAAGAAACTTTTTTGCTGTTTTAGTGAAAAATCAATTGCTGAAATATATCAAGATTTTTTTATAAATTAAGGAGGTCTGTAGGTATACGTAGCACAGATAGCAAAGTCTTTTTTCTAATCATCAGTTTGAGGAAGGAATTCTTAGAATAGCATATGTAGCAATTCTTTTTCAAAATCTTTAGTTTAAGAAAATAAGTCTTAAAATAAAAAAATCCTATAAATTATACTGTATTTAAGCAAATTCTGCAAACAAAAATTACTATCTCGTTAACATTACAATGACTAAAGTTTTTAAAAGCGAAATCTTAATTTAATTGAAGGTCATACGACATCTACAATAAAGATTAAACTCAAACAAATTAATGACTAAAATAATAAAATAAATATTTCGTTTATATCAAGTTTTATATGTATATATTAAAAAAAAAGAGATTAATGGGACCTAATAGTGCTTAAATGCAACTTATTAACCATACTAATGCACTTAAATTGGTAGGACATGTAGAAGATGATAATAATAGTAATACGAGGTGTTTTTGGCTAATAGTGGAAGTTGGTGCAAACTGATTGGCCTTTTGGCTTTACTAGCATGCCTTAATGCCTAATCATAGCAACTAATTAAGAGGCAATTTAGCACTAATCCATGATTTACTTTTCACTTAGTTTAAGCACAAGTGAGCTTAATATAATTATATCATGTCCGTACCGTCCCTTTCATCTTTAGCCCTAGCTAGGCCCCTAGCTAACCTTTTTTTGTGGTTCTCATGCAAGTCCCCAAAACTTTATATCTATTTGTTCATTCATGCAATCTGAGTGTGACAAAACTTTGAGATAAACAATCCCCCAACACCTCTCCCCTCCCACAAAGAAAAAAAAAATATTAATCTTTCATATAAATAGTAGATTTAGCAAAGCTGACCTGAAATTTTAATTGAGTAACTCCAATTTATTCCCGATCCAATATTTATATAACTTATTCAAGATGGACCTATATTATGGACTCGCCAAAACTAAAATCAACTTGAATTAAACTTTTTCTCCAAAATTATCTTTCTTTTTAAGATAAATTTATTAGACTAATTATTAATTAGTCCAAAATTAATTTAAAATTAAAATAATCTAACCTGAAACCAAACGAAACTTTATTAACTAGAACATGACGTGATCCAATATTTTTCCAACCCGACAGACACACACTCTCTCCCTCGTTAATTTTTGTAGCTATATGAGTTGAGATTAAAAAAGGGAATTTTATAAAAAATCATTTGGAGTTATCTTCTTTACCACCCACCACTCTACGTATTATTTAGAATTGATAATTAATGTTGCCTTTGGTAATTATGAGTTGTGGATAATTTTCATGTGCATTGAGTAGTTTTCAATCTAAAGGCGGTTTGATCATCATTCAAAAGTTTCTCCCAACACCATGAAAAGAACTTGCATGTAATTATTTCGATCCCATTTTAACAGAATCGCTATGATAATAACCTCTTTACCGCACCCTTAATTACCAAAAAAGTAAAATTAAAATTAAATTATTGGAATTAATTAATGGATTAGAGACCACAAGTCTTGCCGCAAATTTCAAAATATAAGTGAACTAGCTCCGTTACTTTTTTTATTTTTTATTTTTTTGGTTGGAGATCATCACCTTTCTCGGTTACTTTGTCAAATTCATCATACGTTAAGTTGAGCTAATTAATTAGTATATTGATATTTTTTATTTTTATTTCAAAATATAAACCTAATCATTTTTTATTGGTTTGCTCTGATTTTTGTCCTTATAATCCCTTTTTGTTATGGTAAAACTTTTCATTTTATTGAGTGATATTATATGTGTTAATTTAAATATGTATATTTTTCAAATAAAAGACATACAAATGAAATCTTTGAAAAGAATACTATATAAAAAAATTAAAAATTAAAGTAACTAACACCTTTCTTAAATGCTATTACCAAACATAAACTTATATAGTTTTTGCAAAAAAAAAAAAAAAAAAAACTCATACTAGTTTTCAATTTTCTAAATTCAAAAATGATAACCCCATGTCATGTTTCAGCTTTAGGACACCCAAATTCAATGCAAAAACAGAAACAATTAATCATAATATGAAGAATAATTAAGCATGGAGACACTTTCATATATTCAAGTCAAAAGGAGATGTTGTCGACATTTAGATTTCCTATATTTATTTTTTATTTTTTTATTTTTTACAAAAAAATTATTCAGTTGGAGGTCACCAATCAATCAACAATATCATACCCACAATCCTACTCGTGCGATTCTGGATGTGGACTTTTTTTTTTTTTCCTTCTTTTTCCTCTTTTGCTCTGGATTTGCTCCATCCAATCCAATGAATGAGAGAAAAAAGAGAGAGAGAGAGAGAATATGGGGAGACAAATAAACATTCCAAACTGTACAATATTCTCAGGGAAGAGGGAAAAAAATATAAGGGTTTTTGATACAACTTTGATACACCACACACCAAACAAAGAAAATTCATCACATCAAGTCTCATCTCCTCCACATGTACAAGCATTAGCAACAATCCACTATCGAGCTTATAGTAGATAATTAAGTTCGGAAAAATATTACATAACTTCAAAAGGACACCTGTAGTACGACCCAAAATCAAGAGTGTAATCCTAATCGGACTGATAATGGGTAGGGGCTAAAAGTATCCTTTGCTATTTGCTACCATTGAATCTCAAAAATGAAATAAAATAGAATATGATGATAATAAATAAGATAAGGAATAAGTAATAAAGATTAATTTTTGATGGGACCATTGGTGATGGGTGTGGCTGAAGATCTCTTGATGGTATCCATATGGGTAGTCTCATAGACAGGCAACCCACTCGAGCAAAACCCAAATCCATAATCAATTTGCAACTCAAAAAGATCAGAACTTGAATCACTCTCAGCTCCATCATCCACTTCTTCCTTGAAATTATCACTCATCATCTCTCTCTTCTTCTTCTCTTGGTGGACATGGCTGTTGAAATCCCTTGGTTTCTCAACCAACCCATTTCTGAACTTGAATTCCTCATCAAACCAATCCAAATTAGGATTAGACCCTTTTTCTGATCTCTCATCATTTCCTCCCCTGCCCATGATCCTAGGCTTGGAGGAAACCCCATTTCCATTATTATTGATACTATACTTTGAGAAAGTAGCCAAAGCTTCTTTGTGATCAGAGAAGCTCTTAAAATCCTTGTAACACTTGATGGGCGTGTTGAGGTTATAGGGTGGTGGGGTTCGAAACCCGGAACTCGAAGAGGAGTAGATTGATTTTGCATCAATAGCACTGCTTGTGGACCTAAAATGACTAATGCTGCTCCTCCTCTTTCTCCTCCCACTTGGGCTCTCATCTTCATCCTTCATGGATTGGGAGGACTTTGATGAAGATTTCTTCTTCTTGGAGGATGTTTGGCTGAAAAGGGAGTTCAAGAAGTGGGCAAGCTTGCCTCCAGGTGAACTGGGTTGCTTGTGTTTCTTCTCTTTGATTTGTTGATGTTGCTTCTCTTGTTGTTTTTGTGGGTAGGGTTGAGAAATTGGGTCGTTGAATTGATGGAAGAGGTGGTGGTGGTGGTGTCTTAGAGTGGGCATGTCTAGACTAACTCTGCCTCCCCTCAAGTACCCTTGTCTCTCTTCTTTTATCACCTTATGGTTGAGGGCAAAGTTGTCATTGTAGTACCTAGCCGCCTCGAACACGTCTAGCTCGCCGGAGTCGTTTCGCCGGTGGAGGGGCTTATTGTAATCTGCTAGGCCAGTCATGGGCATGATTTTCTCTTTCCCTCTCTAGGATGAGGAAAATGTATGGGAACTTGGGATGGAGATGGGGGTTTGAAATAATTGGGAGTGAGGGGGAAGGGCGTGAGCTTTATTTATTATAGGAGTAGTAATAAATAATCAAAGGGGTGAGGGAGAGACTGTTGGGGAAAATGATGAAAGGGGGAGGCATATATTATGAGGGTTTATTGGTGAGAGAGTCCCACATAATATGTGAGATTTTTGCCTTTAGTGATTAATGGGAAGATAGGAGAACAGGAGAAGGGATTGGGGGAGGGGGAGTGGGAGTGGGGGCTCATACACTTTCCTTCCTTCTATCAGTCCTTTTATTTGGGTTAGTGAAAGATAACAAGAGTTATGTTGGAGACTGATACTGTGGGGAGCATTCTCTTCTGTCACCTTGGATTCTTTCTGCCTTCTCTAAGCTCTTCAAACTCTCGTCCTTGTTACATTAGGGTAAGGAGTCAGAAAAATTCATATGATTTAGTCATGTTTGAGTCGTATAATTAGGTTTGGATAGATATAATTTGACCGATCTTGGAAATAAATTGTAGTTTCATTGATCCCATTTTTTATTAATTAACAATTTTTCTAGTTTCGTAGAGAATTATACTAATATAGAAACTAAAAGCAATGAATTTGTAGCTAGTTTTGTTACATTTGTTTCATAAACATGTGAAATACGTGATGAAGTTGATAGATAAGCTTTTTAGTTGAACTCACTTTATTTTCTCTTCCGTCGTATTTGTTAACTTTGACGAAAAAGGTTTTTTTTTTTTCACTACCTAATTTAGATATAAAGAAAGCTCGAGATTTCGAACATATATACAGAACTAACTAGCGGCATCTCGGTAAATTCTCTCCAATAGATGCAACATAATTTGCACAGTAAAATGAGAATAACATTGCTGTTATGACTGCTTTTGCTGGTGCTTTGGTCACAATCATAATCAGTAACACCAAATGTAAAAATAAAGGTAAGTATGATAATTATCCCTTCCAATTTTTACTGTACCTACCAAAAAGTTTTTTTATAATTCACTTTTATCCCTAATTGTCCCACTTTAAACACAGGAAAACAAGATTTCCAAAGAGTCAATCATCTAATTATATCTTTTCATGTGATTATCAACTCATTGATAAGGTATTTTAGCTCTCTCTCTCTCTCTCTCTCTTTAGGGGGAGGGGGATTAGGGTTACTAGTTATGAGTGAGTAACCTAATCTAGGCCTCACAATGTTTCATTCTACCTGATTTAATTTGTTGGCTAAATTTGTCTACTTCAATAAATATGTAGTTATAAACAAGACAGAGATTTTGACTAATATTTATCTCAAACAACTTGTTTCTCGCCATTTAATGTCAACTTGTCTACTTGATGGCTTCCGAAGTTAGAACGTTTAGTAGATGATGTTTCTGTTTTTATATTCAGATCAAGCAGATGGTTCGTAATTGCTTGTTGAGCTGTTTTGTATTCGGTCTTGCATGTTTGGCTCGACGAGCATCTAGGTCAAATATCAAGTCAAAATTGCACTATATCATATATCAAATCAAGTCTACTTTGAGTTATTGGAATCCAATTATTGATTTGAATAAAACTAAACCTTATTAAGATTAGTTAACTACATATATAATTTGGCCTTTCCCCTCTATATTTTTGGAGGGTTTTTCTTTTTGTTTGTTGGGATGGGGACTAGAATTTGAGTATAGTGTCATTTTCCTCCATCACTTGACAGTTTAATTAATTAGTATAATTTTGTATAGTTTTTTTTATCAATAAAATTTTGAATAATAATGTGGAAGCCTTATTTTTAGGAGATATATACTAATACATATGTGAGGGAGGGAGAAAGCGACATAGCCAAGGCCAACAACAAATTAAATGCCATGGTTGTTATTTAGAGTTGGTTCAAATATCTCCCCAAATTTCTTTTGTTAGATATATATACGAAGATTTTTCATTTTAAAAATCAATTTATTAAAATTTTTCAATAGATATTTTCCTTGTTATTTCTTCTCATTCGTACATATTTTTTTTCCATTATGAGCGATTTATTTAACAGTATTTCAAATGTAACAGGGCATATGTTTTAGTTATAAAAATATTAAAAATATAGGTTAAAATTGACGAGACGATAAAAGTTTAAATATAGTACATGTGATTATGTATAGTTACATATTAACTATTATAAGTAACTAAACGACTATGTAAATGTATTAGTGAAAAATAAGATAATAATCCTTAATCTAAATATACTCTAATTTTGGATTGTTAATTTTTTATGAGACAAAGAGAATAAATTAGAAACAAAGTCAACGAAATAACATGCTTTTGTCTTGTTTTTGCATTTTTAAAAAATCTTATTTTCACAATTTCGTTAAACCAATCATTTTGTTTTAAAAAAATCTGGTAGTGTTATTGATTTATTCACCAATACACCACATGCATGGTTGATTCAATGTGTCTAGATTTTCCCTATAATTTTCTATACATGAGTCCAAACTATATCAATATTATGTTCATGTTAACATAAAACATGTATCCGACATTATGATTCTCTTTAAAAACGTATTCTGTTTTTTTAATATTTCTTAAAATTTCATTGATTTAAGATTTTAAAAAGATCAATCTTTTATATAGATTAATCGATTAATTTACCAATTTTATGGGGCTTTAGAGTCCAACCCTCCAATCTATGGAATCAACTCCTAATTCTTTGTTACAAATAGATTTATATATGATGTCCAAAAAATATATAAATCAACTTAACAATACTTATATCATACACCCGAGTTTAGTCCCATATTATATTAAGTTAACTAGCTAGTTATAGGCTGTCAACTGTAGGTTGTTGTCTAGTTAGAGGTCTATAGACTCAGATACCTGATACAATTTATAATAACTTGGGTTTATATATAAACTCATATCGAAGACATAATTTATATAAAGTTAACTAGTCGGCTATAGGCTGCTGCCTAGTTAGGGTCAAAGTGGTCTGACCAATGAGAAAAGGACACTTGTCGGTGCACGGTGTGGTAGGTGTCTTCTTCATCTCAAGCTATTAGACAATTGAATAATATTTTGGGGTTTAGTCCAATGTTAAATTGCTTTCTATTAGGACAGACCATGAAACCCATACCCTAAATTTCATGGCTGTGGTTATTTCATGAATCCTCCCCCAATCTCGCTCTCTCTAGATCTCTATCTCAATTTGGGAGGTTGGTGTGGACTTCACATATATGGTTTTGTGGATTGGAACTTTGAAAGAGAATAACATATGGCCCAACTAGGGATTTTAGTCAAGGAACAAGAGGGCCCCCTTTTTTAATTTGTTTTTTATGTTTTTTTTTTGGCCAATAAGAAGATTGATTTAAGAAAAAGAACCAAATGCTTTTAATGAGTTTCAAATTGATCTTTCACAAGTACAAAGCTAAACTAACTACTTCGTTTTTTTATGCATATCATATTTTGTTGAACTGAAAACTTGTAAATTTACTTACAATTAAACGATCGGTTTTTTTGTTCAACAATGTCCAGTTCAAATAATCATAAATGTCTTTGTGATCCACTTTCTCCCAAATTCTCGTGTTTTGTTTAGATATGTACTTTTATAGAACACCCCTCCCCTAAAAAAAAAAAGTCAAGGAAATGAAAAAAAACTTCTATCAAATACTATCAAGTTTTAATTTGCTTTCCTTTCGAGTTAAAATCGGATTCGAACAAATAAAAATATGAAAATTTTATGTCGGAATTTAAAATTCGAGACAAAAAAGTCATACCCGAATTCAGTTTTTTTGTCGGATCGGACAAATTTGAGTAAACGGATCGGACAAAATTTTATCATCACTACTTCCAACGTGGCCAATAATGCAATCACATAGGCTAGAGTATGCCAATTATGGCTCGTACAGCGTATTGCTTGGAAAGGTATATAATGATCTTAACATCTATAATAAAGACTGAATTTAAACGTTCATTAATTTATATGACATCTTTTTAAACAAAAATAAGAAAAAATCGATTCAGTTAATCAAACAATCATGAGGTAATTTTTAAATATGATGCGATCTCTACATGTTGATATGCACAAAAAACAATATGCACACCACAAATGTATATTGTGGGCATTTATATTTTGGCAACACTTGTTATAACAATTGAGTATTTCTTTACCACACAAATTGAATATATATATTTTTTTGGGTGATACTTGCAAATTCAAGCTATAATTTACCCAACTTATTTTATATTTTCCCCATCTCCCATAGGATATTAGATAAGCTGAAGCATATAATGTAGTTGGCTGGAGCATATTGGACTGGACTGAACTGGAATGGGGCCAATCTTAAAAGAAGCCTATACATTTATTAATCACTTTAGTGGACATCGAATTTGAGCCATGGGTATAGAATTCATTATTACCATTTTTTTTATTTTTCTTTTTTTGGTTCTCTATCTTATTTATTATAGTTTGTGTTTTGGCTGCCAATGCCATGCAATGCAAGTCCAAACCTAACTTTTTCAAGGATGACTCAATGTGGCTTGTTTCAAAAATAGGGTTCATATAGTGACCTACATTTGAGTAATCAATGTCTTAGGATAATGATTCAAAAATGTATTTGCAAAATGATTTTTTAAAAAAAAATCTTAGGAAATTATTCCCTATGGGGGTTATTTTAAGTAGGGGTGGTATAATGTTTAGTTTATGAGATTTGTTGCTTGGCAACATGTCTGTAAATTGAGTGTTTGATGTGTTTGAGTTGATTTCTTGTCGTGAGGTACCGTTATACTATCTTCGGAGTTTATTGCCATAAAAAATTAAATTAAACTTTGTTTCAAAAAAAAAAAAAAACTCAATTGGACTAGAATAAAATAATTTGATGTCAAACTAAAATTTCAAATAGTACACACAAAACTCGATTCATAAATTAGATATATTATAACTTATACTTGAAATTATATGTAAGGGAATGTAGCATTGATGGCTCTTGTTACTAAAAATAACATGTTTAATGTGTAAGCCAATGTAGTAGTATCAAGTGCCAATGAGCATGTAGCGTAGTTGACATCAAGTCAAGACAACTTTAAATGTGCCTCTCGATGCTCAGTATTTTCCTTTGCTTTGTGCTTAGGGAGAAGGTTGGTGTCCAGATGATACCTTTGGGTGTCTGAGCCTCTGTCAAAGTTCCCTATATAGATAGGGTCCTAGCTCGAGGTGGGCTAAGTTATCCATTCAACATCTTATTAATAATGTAGTCTAAAATTTTAAATATTAAGTATTTTCTATTTAAAGTATTTCACCTACATTAACTCCCAATCTGCCCAATGATAGCATCACGCGCCATAAATAATCCAAATGCTTAATTAATATGAGAAATGCAATGTGATGCTCAAGGGAAGGCTCTGTCTCTTTCTTCCATGTAGGCTTTATTTATTGCCATCATTAATAAGATAGCATTTATAATTATATATCATGTGAAACTCAAACCCTAACATATAGTATGAGATATGGAGCCTAACCTAGTCATAAATTACATAGACATACATATATGATCAATCTTTATACAAATTAATACTCCACATATTAATTAAATACACTAATAATATAAAAGTAAATTACAAACACTTTCAAATTTTATAATAGTCTTAATCTATATATTTCCTTTTTATTTGATAAATAATTTACCTTAAAATTTAAATAAAATCGAATACTGTATGACTCATTTTACAAGATGGGTACACCTCTCTTTCTCGTAAAATTGACATTAAATATAGTTCTCGGAAAATTTGACAAGACGGATATAGTTTAGGGCTGAAATGTAGAATAGCATTGGGAAAAATCCCCGTGTGTGATAGGGTGGGGGAGAATGAGTCGAAATCCAAAGGTCCAATCATGTGCCTTATTTTCTAGTGACACCATAGACAATGCTTAACTTTGTTCCCTAAGTTGTTTAACCATAGTTGGCATGTCCCATATAATCAAAGGTGCCCAACTGCCCATCCATTTGATTTAATTTCTTTTGTAGAGTTAAATCAAGCTTCTTTGATTCCAATTGGAGATAAGAACATCATCCAAGATAAGGTTTTGATTTGACCTAATTTGTACCAAAGGGGAAAACAAATGCTATTATGAATCAATCCCCTTTTTTTCATTTTTTTTATCTTGAACAACATGATGTAGTAAGTAGACCTATGTGTTGTTATGATAAAGTTGGCATTATCCAAATTTTGATAATAAAAAGTAGACAATTTTAGAATTTATATATTTGGATTTTTAGATGAAAATAATACGATTTTTTTTTCCTGTATGCCAGCAGTATAAATTTTAACCATACTTTTTTCACTTTGGATGAAGCGTATCGGGCGAAAAGGTTTGTGTATGTATAATCGTAAATAAAAAAGTTAAGTCAATTCTTTAAGTATGTCGTCCACGTCGGCGTCTTCACTTGCCACGTTATCACTCCGCTAAATCATGACCCCTTAGGTAGGCGATATTTTGCTAATGTTAGATAGAGTTCTAGTTCATACTGCTAGCAAAAAGTTTACATTATTTTCGTCCATTACCCTTCATTCAAAAATTCTTTTATCTTTTTATTAGTTTTTTCAATAATTAGGTGATGAAGTGATCAAAATAATGTCTTTTTGGTTTTTAAGGATACAAGTCACAAACGAGTGATAATGTAGAAGTACATGCATTTTATTTTAGCCATTTTTAGCAGGAAAAATACATTCTTTATGATACTTTTATCAAGTGCGTTACATAATTAACGTTAAATAGTAGATTTTATTTTAGCTAGTTTCGATAAGAACATATATAAATTTATGTGATAGGCATGATCGATATGACGTTTATATCCCGAAAAAAAACATATGATATAAATATTTGGAGACATGATTAAAAGTGATGGATGTGAGATGGTTAATGAATGATATTGGTTGTGAAAGTTTCTTCTACTTTTTGGAAAATCTTTGGGAGGTTTCTAAAGTACGTGGCTGTACTAAGAGCACACATAGTGCCACTTGACTACTTGAGAATATATATGTCTACCAAACAGGGCACAATTTCTTATGGCCTCATCTATAATAAGTTTATTCATTTTATTTATGCTCTTTATACTTTTTTTCATTTTTGCTGGTGTTCTAATTTCAGCCCCATTCAAGTTTTTAACTTACAAATACTTTATTAAGAGTTTTAAATTTAATTAGAATCGAATGATGTAGCGATTCTGTTGGTGCATAAATAAAACTTAGTTATATGAGGTTTCGAATAAATTTTTAACGTAGTATAAGAAGATTTGAACGTGTATATGAGTAAATTATATCAAGTTTGTGGATATTAGTGAACTTTTTATTTAAATAATTCACAAAAGCAAGTTGTTTTTTTTTATTTATTTTGAGCCAGACTAACAATACTAGTCACTAACTAGTAACTGACAATATAATATCCGCCAAAGAAAAATCAATAGAATTTTGATAAAAAGAACAAGAGATTTTTTATAGTTTAGGGGAAAAAATATTTCAAAAACTGGCCCATGCAGGTCTCGAACCTGCGACCTTCGCGTTATTAGCACGACGCTCTAACCAACTGAGCTAATAGGCCAAGCTGTTCATTTCTATCATTATTAAATAAATAAATTTGAAAGTACAAATTGAGAGCTAGTTGTACAGCTGTAAATAGACCAAAGGCCCAGGCCCAAATACAAATCAATGTACGAGGACTTTCATTCAAGAGCGATTCACAACAACAGCAAATAAAGATAACTTATCATTTTGGGATGTTTTACTAATTAAATTTTTTTTTTAAGAATGAATCGATGAATTTTTACTGATTTAACTTTTTTTTTGGGTGCAAAGGAGTTTTACTATTTTACTAATTATATTATATATTAAATTTTGAGATTTTAATAATCTAAACTTTAGAATATTAAAAACTTAAAATCCAAACTTATAAAATAGTTTTTTTTATAGGAAAACTTATAAAATAGTTAGTAGTGAGATATACTTTTCATGTTTTTATTTTTAGTATTCCATGACCAAGTTTGAATTGGTAGTTGACATTTAATATTGGGAATTAAAAAATAAAAAGAAAATGCCCTTTTAAATTTTTTATTGACAAGTTAGTATTTTTTCCCTCTCTTGAAAAAGGGGGAAAAAAGATAATTATTCCTCCCTCAATTTTCTTTCTTTTCTCTCCCCTCTTGGATTTTCATGTTTTTCCTCTCATTTATATAATGAAGAGCCACTCTGTTACCGAAAAGAGAAAAACTTTAAATTATTTTTGAATAATTCAATATAAATTAAAAAAAAAGACAGAAAAAAACATATTTCTAGTGCACTATTATGTACGAGGACAACATACAAAATCAACGTCTGTTCTTTTGTAAATAAATTGATGATAGTCGCCTATGTTGTCCCTAGTCTTCCATGCATGACTTGACTAAAGTGGTGCATATTTGTGTCATATCCACCTTTTTTGTGCCCAAACTTAAAGAACTTTGCCTGAGCTCCTCTCGAGTCTCGAGTACAGATAATTCTGATATGTGTATTAAGGTTAATATATACTCCGCGTGAGATGTAGAATATTTTTTCTGATACTCTTACTTTTTAAAGAATATATTCGAGAAAATATACTCGTATTAATATGTTTATGTTTATTGAATGTGGGTTAATCTTTCTAACATAATAAAAAAAAAAAAAAAATAGGCAAGCATTTGATGGAGAATTTCCCCTACTTCCCTATTCTCTCTCCTCATTTTCATCTAAAATCTACCAGTGAAGAATATATAATATTGGAGGTTGTCATCTGTTTATAAAACAGATGATGACTTTGAGTGTATATATAAACTGATGAATTACTCTACGTGTACATCATTGATTTTGGATTGGGACTCGTTCATTTGATTTGCGTGCATTCCTATTCTCTAACTCGTTCTCCTATAACGTACCACCGGTGAAGTTGCCAATGCGACCGAGGGAGAGGCCTAGGGTGGAGGCTTCAACCATGGGAGGGCTCACTGGTGGCACAAGTCTTTGATGGTGGAATTAGCATCCATTATGTGAGGTTGGCCACTTGATGATTCAAGGAATAAGGAGTATAAATGTATTCTATATTGTAGAAATTCTCACCTTTGATCCTAAACAAACCTCGGTTTTTTTCCCTAATTTAGTGGTAAAATAATTAATTTTTTAAAGTAATATTTATTTATCTAAAACATATATAGATATATCATAATTGATCGGTTTAAAATTTTATCAATAAAAACCCTACTTTTATTATAGTAATATTGTTTTTTTAATCTAATTATACTACATTATATTAATGTAAATTTAAAACTAATTTTACTAGTATTTAGAATTGCTTGAGCTTGAAGGGGGAACACATTTTGTACAAGGTGAAAATTAAGTGTCTTAGGCCCTATTCGACAAAATGAGCTGTTTGAATAGCGGATAAGCTGTTAGATTTTAGTCGTTAGCGGGTAGTCTGTTCAATTGAGTGGTTGAATAAATGTATTCGGTAAATTTAATGGTTGGGTTAGCTTATTATTGTAAATTGACGTAAAAAGATATAGATAATTTGCTAAATATAAATTAATGAAGGGATTTTTTGTCAAAAAATATAAAACGTTACTTTCAAATATGAAAAGCTAATATTTTTAACTTTTCAAAAACACTACTTGAAACACTAAAATCTACTACAAACGCTAGTTAAAACATTAACTTATTGAATACTAATATTTGGTTGATTAGTGTTTTGACTTGGCTAAAACACTAAAAATGACTCAAAACATTGTTACCGAACAGAGCCTTAGTCTTATCAATAAAATTTAATGAGCAGGCAGATTAGTGATGGGAGATTATTTATTGTTTGACGGGGGAACTACACGATTACATCAAATTTAGAGTACTGAAAGCTAAGTGGGCAACACAAAGATACCAATCTTGCTTTGGGTTTTCCAAATTCCATCATTAGCTTTTTCCAACAAGATTTGATACCCTAATTTAATTTCTACTGTTAACTAGGGTTTGTCGTCTACGCTTATTTTATGTCATCATATGTGACGTGTTGTGCCTGGATTTGTGCTCCCTAGCTATCATCATTGTTTTGTGCCAAAGTACTCCACTTTGTCGTGCTCTGTTTCATTTAATCATAAGAAACTGTAAGATTATAAGTTGTAAAGGGTTGTTAGTATATGTAAGATAATTGTAAAGTTAATTATAAAAGATGTAAGTAACTCGTAAGTTAAAGTTAAATATAACATAACTTTACAATTGTTGACAATTGCTTACAGCCGACAACTCCTTACAGCTGTAATCTTGTAACTATTTCATGTATGTGCTATTATTACCTCGTGTTAATGTCATTAGAATGTATTGAGGAGCATAAGCTTGTTTGGCTAGGCATCAAATATCCCATGTACTTTCACATGATAGCTAGCAAGGACATGAGTAGTATTATTAGGCCGGGTAAAAGGGTGTGCCTATGAGACTATGCCCCCTTCCATATGTATCCAATTCCAAGCTACTTCTCTGTTCTGCTGTCTGATGCCATTACTTTTGATGACTGATGAGGAGGACTCATCTTCTCTACCTGACCAAATTCTATTATTACTGTTTGGAAAACAAAAAAAAGGGTGATTATCATGTGATGCCACTTATTATTGGCTTCTCCCCATCCAGAATACAAACGAATTCTACCAAATTCTTTGCCAACTATATCAGAATGTCCAAATTCGTTCTACCCAAAAAAAAAAAAAGTTACATCCACCAATTTTTTGTGAGAAGATTTTTCTATTTTCGTTGTCCAAATTTCATATAATGACTGATTTATCTGACCTGAATTTTTATCAGTGCTAATACCAATAAAATGTATCTTTTTTGAGTATAGGAGACACTTAAACTATATTAATTGTTGATTAATGAAATGGTTTTTAAATGTAAAACTAAATATGCCACTACTATCAAGTCAAATATATGTATATAGATTTTATAACTTACTTATCACATATAAATAGCGTTATCATTTTCATAATTTTGCTTCGTATCATATACTTCACATGCAACAAACATATGATCATGTCATTGAATTTTTGAACTATATATGTAGATATTTATTTTGTTTAAGTGAACAAAGAGTCATGGAACTTGTGTTGATCAATTTAGTGACATGATGATTTACTTCTGTGAATGATTATTTTCATTTTTTCAAACTCTATACAAAATAAATATCATGCACGTATAATAAATATCCTCAAAGAAAATAAGTCAAAATTAGACCAAATTTTCCTCAAACTATAATACAGTAATATTTTACACGATGCTCAAGTAGGTCAAACCTGCAACATAAACAGCAAATAGTTGAAAAGTCCCAACGAAATGAAAAACTGGAACGAAACTACTACAACGTACAGGAGGAGAACCCCAAAATAAAAATTAAAAAACCAACTGTTTAGGGGTTGACAGCTTGAAACGTGTTCTGTGAACATTGATGACAAGCAGAGGATAAAATGTTGGGATTCATGCAGTGTACTGAAATCATATACTTTCGCAGAAACAAATTAAATATAATTAATCTAGCATTGTACCCTCAATTTCATTCTTTTCTTTTTTTATAGGATGATGATAAATTAATTAATTGTAAGGGCTATATCGATACGTATATATAGGATATGTTTATATTATATCTTTAGGTGTACCTAATATAGTATACTAATGACTAACATATAACTCATAAAACGACGCACTACCAATTCTATCACCTGAAACACATTATACACTTAATCTTATGTTTATGAAAATTATATATGGATAAAAATAGATAAATTTAAGAGTGGTAACATCTTTGAATTATTGAATTATACTTTTAAAAAATATAATATATATAATTATGATGTTAAGATAAGACAGTGGCACTGTAGGTTTTAAAGTTAGAGTTAAATATTTATAATTATGTTATAGTTAACGAATATTCGAGGGTGAAGAATGAAACAGGAAGAGAGAAGACAGCAAATGAGAGGTCGACAGCTAACGGAGGGAGGGAGTTAAAAGCGAGAAGAGAGACAGAGAGAGGGACAGAAATGCTTTGGGTTGATGAGGAGGGTCAGGGTCAGGTTTTACTGTCACCAACGGTCTCTCTCAGTCCCCCTCGTATAAAAGGGGTTACCCTAAAATTGGCCGGGTATCCATGCACCAACTTTCCCTTTCCATCTCTCTCCCTCTCTTCTTTTTCACTTTCCCTCATAAATGAAGATGGTATTTGAATTTTCAACATAATATTGGTTTTCACTCACCGTAAAAATTAGCAATAAATGTTTTTTTTTTTGTGTCAAATATTGGAAAATTTTTCATATGACAGAGTAATATATGAGTTTGCTATTGAAGACGTACGTTAGCACATGTGGAGCAGAGAAGGTGAGGGTGTATATTATAGATATGACGTAATCTTGTGTCTGAAATTTTTTGAAGTATGCTTATCTTCAAACACATCAAACTAGTAATTAAGAGCAAAAATTCTTGTAAACCTCTATGTAACGACATAAGTACATGATCTGACGATAAAGTGTACGTATATATCACGATTTAAAGATAAAGTATTCTAAAAAACCTATTCAGTGAAAAATAATGTTCCTATTTTTTTAATGGCAAGGTCTATAATGTAATACCCGTCCCCCAAAAAATATTTATTTTAAATATTTTGTGGTGAGTGAGCATCAAATTTCATTGAAATGCCTAAACATTTAAGGGTATATTTTTTCTATGAAGAAAATGTTAGCACATATTCTTAATAAATGGACAATTTCATTTAAGTTTCAAGGAAGTTTCTTGAGTTTAGTAAACAAATGATAAATTTTCATTTTTTTTTCAAGGAAGCTGTAAACAACGTCCTCGGATTTGTTATAGGTCTATTATGTTTGAGGTGAAAGCTTACACGTCCTTTCCAAAGATCTTGTACAGTTATAGTCCAATTGTAATTTTTCTTATGTGCTTTCGAATAATTACTAAGGTCCTGTTCGAATTAGCGTTTATAAAAGCCTTTATAACCGCTAACCGCTAATAAACGCTCATAAACGCTATAACAGACTCATAACAACTAGTTATAACCGCTATAACATCTACCCACTATAACTACTATAATAATAATAATAATAATAATAATAATAATAATAATAATAATAATATAATTATATTATTATTATTATTATTATTATTATTATTAAGAAAAAAATTATTATTATTATTAGTAATAATAATAATAATAATAATGATAATAATTACGAGTTTAATTATATTATTATATTATTATTATCATTATTATTAATAAAAAATTATTATTATTATTACTAATATCATTACTATAATTATTATTATTATTATCATTATCGTCGTTGTAACTTGTTATTATAATGATCGTCATTGTCATCGTTATAGTACTCTTTCGACAATTTCATAATAATAATAATAATAAATTATTTATTATTATTATTATTATTATTAATATATTATAATTATTATTATTATTTTCATTAATGCTCTCAATACTTCATAATAAAATAATAATAATAATAATAATTATTATTATTACTATTATTATTATTATTATTATTATTATTATTACTAAAAAGTTAATTATTAATATTATTATTACCATTATAACAGCTTATAACCGCTCATAACCGCTATACAGACTTATAACAGCTATTACCGCTAATTATAATATCTCATAACAACTCATAAACGTTATAAACGCTATAACCGCTAGTTTTAACAAGTTGAAACGAACATGCCTTAAGATAGAGCCCTTACATAAACAACGATTAAATAGACTCATCATTTCAATAGCCATCCAAATTAAGAAAAATTATGATGAAGATGACTCAAATTAGACCATATGGATTGATATTGAAACCATTCCATGTCATTAAAGCTTTTCATCATGATTTGGAAGCTGGGCTGGGAGAAATAAATGAAAGGGGCTGATTGGGTATTGTGCAGTTCGCTCTGGCATGGAGAACAAAGAAAAACCTAATTATAAAAAGGGAAAGAAAAATTTTGCTGAGAAAAAAAAAAATTGCAAAATGATAGAAAGTATGAAGGATCATTAATAACCTTCTTGAGTAAACTTCTATATACTTTTCTACTACTTTAAATCCATATCATAGTATCTATTCTTACCTCATTGATTAGCTAAACACCAATAAGGTTTTAGTCTTGTAGTTAAGATTAAAGTTCTGAATATATTACGTCTCGAATTCGATTCATCCTCTCCTTTTTGTATTGCATTGCTTTTTTATGACTCCTCTAAACAAAAAAAATCATTAATATATATATATATATATTATCACTTTATTATCATATGATATCGACAAATAAAAAAAAAAATATCTCAAGTTTTGTTCATAATAAATCAATTCCCTGACATGATATTTTTTTTGAGAATTTGGTATCCAATATTTTAAGTTTTCAGAACCGTAAACTATTAAAATGACATATTAAGATATTAATTTATTATTTACAAAATTTAAGAATTTATTTTATCATTTGTGATGTAGTAGTAAAATGTCATACATATTATTGGAGCTTGGAAGGAAAAACTAGTAACTAATTCCATACACACAATCTGGATCCACAGACCTCCCCCTTCCCCCCAAAACACAGTAGTACTAGATAGAGATATAAGGAAAAGTACTCGCAAGGGTTTCCATCTTCCCTCTCTCTTTCTTCCACTATACTCTCTCTTTCTGATCTCTCTCTCTCTCTCTCACTCTCTCTCTCTAGCCTGTTACCTACCCAGAGAAGAAAGAGAAGAGAACAGCTCAAGGGCAAAAGCATAATGGAAACCCAGTTCTATATTTAGTATAGGTCTCATAATTGATTTATTGCTAGAGCCTAGCTAGACGAGTCTTATCTTTTTTCATATATAGATATTATAAAAAGAGTAAATAAACTTACAGAAATGGGAAGAGGGAGAGTGGAGTTGAAGAGAATTGAGAACAAGATAAACAGGCAGGTCACCTTTGCAAAGAGAAGAAATGGTTTGCTTAAGAAGGCTTATGAACTTTCTGTGCTTTGTGATGCTGAAGTTGCTCTCATCATCTTCTCCAACCGTGGCAAGCTCTATGAGTTCTGCAGCACGTCCAGGTTAATACCCCTACCTCTCTCTCTTTCTCTCCTCTCTTTTTTTCTTGGTTTCGTTTTATTTTCCCCTTTTTACATTGCCATGGAAATATTCATCTGGGCATGTTTAATTTCTCAGAATTTTTATGATCTGCTATTGATTTCCACTCATCTGGGCTTCTATTTTCCCCCTCTTTTTCCTTTTTTCTTTCTTGGGGGCTTCAATTTATTTCTACTCATCTGATCTCTGACTTGATTTTATGTTTGATCTCATTTTGTTTGTTGATCAAAGAGATCTGGGTTTAGACTCATGAAAGATGTCTTTTTTTTTTTTTTGTCTGACGTCTGATCTTTTGATTTGTTGAATTATGCATAATCCCTACCGAGGGAAAAACTAAAGTTAAAAAAATGTTATTTCCTTTTATTTTCAAGTGAAATAACCCCTTATTTTCAGTCTAAGGATGAGGGAAAACCTCAAACAAGCTTCTGATCATGATTTTCCCTAATTATCTGAAATAATAATATGTAGTTTCATATTTTGTTTGTAAAAGAAATTCATTTTGTTATATGCTTTTTAAATTGACATAGAATTTATGATTTCTCCTCATGAACATGGTAAAATCTTGATTCCTGGTACAATTTCATGTATGTATGATTACCTCTCTTTGTCATAGGTTAATAATTGGTTCTAGCTACTTTAATTCCCCCACTCCCCCTCGTACTACACTACTACCTCCTCCTTTTCTTCACAATCAAAAACTTTTATGGAGCACTGAAAATTGGGGTTTATAATTGGTGGCTGAAAATAATAAGGCTGCAAAAAATAATAAGATCATGTTTATAACCATTGTCACTTGATTTTAGTAAAAATTAAATTCTAGGTTTATCTTTAGTACAATATATATCTTGGTGGTATGTCTTATTCATCTCATTAGAGGTACTCCCTTTGATTTAAAAGTTTATTATTTTATGGCTTTGAAAACTAAACAAATACCTTTAGTTTTTTGTCATGGGAAGTGATTCATGTTTTTTTAAGTGAAGTTAGACAAAGGGTAGGATTTTGTCCCATTGGATTCATCCTTGATCACAATGGATTATACTGTTGGATTGGATAGGACTAGACACCTGCAAAAATCTAATCATATATGGATGTTTTGTTTCTAATGTTCCTTTTTCTTTGTGGAATGCTCGGGTTTTTTCGGAAGAAGTTTCGTATGTAATGTACCGTTAAAATATGGAAACAAATAAAACAAATCGTAATGTGACCATGGGCTTGAGGAAAATTGCTAAATCACATTAAACATTTGTGTCTTTACAAATTCTAATGGTGAACTTTGAACCTCCATTTAAATGCAATCTCATAAAAGATGAGAAAGTTCTGAAAGGCAATAGTTATTGAATTTACATAGATGTGTCAGTATCATCTCATGGAGGCTGAATATATAGGTTGAATTTATTCACAGCTACACCAGGGAGCTGTAACTAAGGTTGTTTCCTTTTAAGAAAGTGAAATGAGTTAATTTTGAAAAGATGAAAAGTAAAGTGTAAAATCATTTTGGACTGAATATCAAATTATTTTGAGGCTTTGATGATGAGATTTCATACTGATACTGGTATAAAATTGAATAGAATGGAAGCCGACAATATGGGAACAAGTAGGAGGACGATATGTAGTGCGAGATTACCTTTCGATGATGGTTATTCCGAGAGAAGAGAACAATCCTTGAAAACTCGAGCTGCCTAAAATGAGAGATGAATTAGCTACAGTTGTGTTGTAAACTTGAAATTCAAATAGCTGCTCTGAAATCTACATCTGAAGGTTCCAATCATGTCTCTTAGAACTATAAGCCAACCTCTTTTTGCCTTTATGAGCTTGCTTAGTTACAATTCAAATTAAATGCTGACCGGCTCCTTTCTGTAAATGTTTCAACAATCTATGAAAACTTTAGGATGGATGTATTTAGATACCTATTGATAAGAAATGAACAACTGTGACATTCTCGTAAGTGGTCTTCCCCTATGAGATTTATCTGTTAAGTTTTGTACATGACTTGGGGGTTCTATAGACTCCCTTAAACATTTGCAGAAGCACTAGAAGTAGAATCCAAACTATCTTGGTTAGAGTCACGGATTGAAAGAATTGGTTTTAGGTAAGGGATACAATCCTAAGACTTCTATGCTACTGCCTACTAGAGATGGGAACATGATCAAGATCATGATCTTAAACTTGCATATATTTGATATTTCTAATAATGCTCCCAAAATGATAAATCATCAACACCCAGTTTATGGACACTAATAGGCACAACGTTTTCTTGTATGAATCTCCATTCCCAAATTAGCCCCTCGTCTAGTTAAATCTTTAAGAGTTACAACTTCTGAGACTCCATGCTTTCTTCTCAAATTTAGCCCAACCCACAAAATGGAAGAATCTTCGAGTCTTGTTCAATTCGGTTTTTTGATGACTCTTTCTCCCCCATTCCAATTTCTGAATCTAAAGCAAATCCCTATATCACAAATCTTCCCTATTGGAATATAAACATCCATAATCAAACCGAAGGGTTCAAGTTGTTGGTGAAAAGACAACCTTTGATTCTTGTGGATGTCAAGACATCGGAGGAAGTGTAGAGGGGAAAGAGTCAATGAACATTTAGTATGGAAATTCTTCAAGCCAATGTTTTGTCTTCTGTTTTCTTACTTTAGTCAATTCATGAGATATTTGGACCATGACACGTAGAAGAAGCTTTCAATCTTAGTAGGCCTCTTCTTGTGCATTCCCATAGCAAACAGGGGGACTCTGGTAATATTCTTGGGAAATACGGAAGTTCTTCAAGCCAATGTGTCGTTCCCTAACCTACTTCAAGTGATTGGAGACAACCTCTTTGCTTGCACAAGTGAGATTGTTTACGTTTGCATCTCGTGAAACCTCACCTTAGTAGGATCTACATTGGAGTGGTTGATGTTTGTTGTTGTCAAATGTAATATACTTTGAGCAAAAATGGTTGAAGATCCGATGCAAGTCACACCAATTTTCTCTCAAGATTCTTGAGTTACTTACCTTCTAAATAGATCAAATGGTGATAATGAAAAACCTAGAGTGCTGGATCTTTCTATTGAAACTCGAGTGGTAAATATTAGAGCATTACATAACAATGGAGTTCAGATCAAGTTTTAGGACTACATCTTTTGATCCTTCATAGAATTATCCATCAGCTCCAATATCTTTCTTTTATCTTTAACGTACATATATACACATTAAGTGTTGAGAGGCTATCCTAAGATTGAGCAACTAGTCTACTTCCTTGTGTCAAGTTTTTCAGTAATGTGAGCCAAGTGAATACCTTTATTGTACATGCAGCCACCCCTCTGGAAACCCAAGTAAACACCTCCATCCTCAGTTGATCAAACTACACATATGTAGCTTCAACTGCATCTGAACCGCTTCCTCGAGGCCTTCATTAATTCATGGCATAAATGTTTGATTGAAGTCACCCTGTGCTGCAGATTTTATGTGATTATAAGTTTTTTCCTTTTTCTTCACTATGATTCAGTACTACAAATGTTGTATCCACACAAGAAACCCTAGCAAGTCCCACATTGCGATTTGTTGATATAGTGCACAGAGTATGAATATGTCGGTTTTAGGATGTTATGAGAAATCTTGATATGAAATTCAATGTGCTTGTTTATATATCACTTGATGAGGTACAAAATGCAACATTGCAAAATTCAGTTGGATTTAAGGGTTTGGGAAATTACATACGTTGGAGCGCGGCCAGGTTAGGGTGCTGCATTACAATGAAAACACTGTAAAAATGTGTTTGTATAAACAAATTGAAATATTTTTCACTTTTTTTTTGGGTAATGTAAGTTGCTCACTCACAAGATCCTCTGTGCAGGATGAAACTTAGTGGGTTTTCAATGGGTTAGGGAAGGGCACGCTGGATTAGGTCCAACATAGGTCTAATTTCTAAGACCAAACCATTCAAGTGAGCTTATTGGCTTCTCATAAATCCTCCAACAAGAAAAATTTGCCTGTTATAGGTATGACTAGCCTAGCCTTATTCAAATAGAAGGAGAGATTATTTTCACTGGACTCAGTATACAAAAAATATATATATTATACATTTAAATTTAAAGTTTTCAAAATCGATAGTAGTTAGGTTACCATTTTCCTTTAACCCGCTACAAATTTAGTTGTAAAAAGAATGCGCTTAAGTGAAGAAGTGAGCTATTGATGATGACTCTCTATCTTTTATTAGGCTTATCGACTCATTTCCTTCCCCCTTTCTCTTGTAGTGCTTTTCCGTCTTGTCAAAAAAAGAAAAAAAGAAAAGGATGTTCATAAAGACTCTATTTGAACGTACCATAATGCATGGAGAGGAAATGAGATTGGGAAAGAGTTAGCCTCCCCTTAGGCAAGCCATATCTAACAAACCAAAATGTGTTAGATTCTAAAGGTTAAATCATCATCTATTGAAGAAAAAAAAAAAACCACTGGAAGGCTTGTTTTGATGGCGATTGACGTGGACTTTGCTTTACTTTGATGCCAGATTTTCTCTTGTTGGCTGTATATAAATATAGCCAAGGTGTTAGTTTTTCGATAACCTTATTGCTTTCAAGACTCTGATGGATGGGACTCTAAGCGTGCCACACTTTAGTTCAAAGTGCATCCCATTGAAAATTTGACATGGGATGTGTAAGATATGTAAATATGTACTTTTTACCCCTTCTCAAAAAAAATGTAAATATGTACATACTTATACGGTTTTACATATAAATACCATCTAGATTTAAATTCATATCGATATTTGTCCCATTTTAGGATGTTTTATTTGGATTAGCAAAAAGAGTTGGAACAACTTGGAAGGGGTTTAAAAAGTTGAAAGTAATTTTATAATTGTATATAATTTGAAGTTGGATAAAACTGGCAGGACTTAAAAAGAGTTAGGAAGCAATTGAAAAAATTGAAAATAACTGAAACGAAATTGGATAGAGTTAGAGATGAACTTCTAACAAGCAGTAAAATGGGGTCATGGGAATGGGAGCAGATATAACCGTTTTATATATCTTTCAATTGGAGAGAGACTGAATCACTAACTTTAGATTTCGACAACTTACTGATAAAGTATTGGTTAAGATGTTAGCTGTCATACCTTGGTAATGAAGAGAACATAAGATTGTACATTTGGAAATGTACTTATTGATAGAGTTTTTACCTTAAACACTAGCTACCCGAAAGAGACTATTTACACTCTTCTTTCAATAACCAAAAAAACTATTAAAAAATAATGCTTAATAAAAACAAAACATATCAATTTAAATTTTCCAAAAACATTTCATTTTTGTCAGACTATGATTCTAAGTTGAAAATTTTTCAATTTTTTTTCAACCATCCGAAAGGACATAACATTTGTTTGTTTGTTCATTTGTTTTGTTTTTTTTTTTATAATTTTTTTGAAATGACCAATTATAGTGGAAGACAGAAACCTTGGTAAGTGGAAAAATACATTTGAGCATGGAGAGGAAATTGTGTTGATGAATTGCTAAAAATTAAGGAAAAGCTGAAGAAGGGTCTGTGGACACCATGATTGGACCTTCACTCTTGCTCATCTACCACTATGTGGATTTTTACATTTTCTCCCCTTCGAGTTCGTGAAATTAATTAATTCATGTCCGAAATTAATTAATTCATGTCCGAATTTTGTTACGGTATAATTTAATCTCTGTAAAGTTATGGTAACATTTTAAATGAATGTGATTCTGCTTGAAAAAGAAGAATGGACATGTAAAACTGTTGTATTTGTCACCCTTATTTCTCACGAGTTAAGATGGATAAAGTTAAATCGTAGCGATTCGGGTTGAATTAATATCTCAAACCCCGAGGGAGAAAGTGCAAAAAAATCCACCACAATCAAAACTTGAGCTCTAATTTGCATTAAAAAAATCCAATTTTTGAGTATAGTAATATTTATAAGATTCTATACTTTTCTCACTGGTTCATATTTTGAGTTATTTTCTGTTTATACTTCTTTAATTTTATAAAAATTTCCACTGGCTTTTGCTATTAGGCACCCGTTGTTGTTGATCAGTTTAGTAAGCCCAGATAATGTTCAGATTTTAAGAATTTTGAATGTTTTAGTTTCTTTAGTTTTTCGTTTGAACAAGCTATTATTTTGATTTTGATAATTGAGATTCAAATGAGTACAAGAATTTGTTTTGGAGATGATGTTTCCTTGCTAATGGAAATTTTCTCAGCATGGCAAAAACACTGGAGAGGTACCAACGGTGCAGTTATGGATCACTAGAGGCGAGCCAGCCTTCTAAGGAGAATGAGGTAGAATCATCATTATCATTGCTTTTCCCATTGTATGTAAAGGCTTTTTTTTATTTTTTTATTTTTATGATTCCCTTTGTGAATAGTTTTTTATGAAAAGTTTATTTGTACATTGGATTTTCTACTGCCGTATCTCTGACGATCCACGTTGCATGGTGGTCGTCGTTGTTGTATATATCGATAATCAGCATTATCGTTGTTTTTGCTATTGTAAAACCCTATTGGCCTATTTAAAACTAGTGCAGAAAAATCTTGTTCGGGTCTCTCTGTTTGTACTTTGTATGCATATGGATTTCTCACATCATATCTCTGGGGATCCACATTTCTTGGTGTCTGCTCTTGTTTGGTGTATATATTGACAGACATTGGTCGTGCTTCACTGCTTTGTAAATGGCATATCTTTGTCTTTATTTATTTGTTTTTGGGACGATCGCACTGATGATTTTATGGTCTGTAATTATATAGCAGAACAGTTACCAAGAATACCTGAAACTGAAAGCTAAAGTTGATGTTCTACAGAGATCCCAAAGGTAAAATTTTGGCCCCAGATTGAATAAATTTATATCACTCATTTTGGCATATATAGTTTTTTTGCCTAGCTAGGTGTGTTCTCTTAAACTCCTGGTTCGTTCACAGGAATCTCCTTGGAGAGGACTTGACAGAGCTGAGCACAAAAGAGCTGGAGCAGCTTGAGCATCAGCTCGATAAATCCTTGAGGCAAATTAGGTCTATTAAGGTAATCTGCACTCTTAAAAACTTCAAGCGAGCAAAGAGTAACTTCAAACCCCCTCCCCGGGGAAAAATAACACCTCCTGATTATGTATGTTCTAGTACTTGATGCTGTATTTTCATCAGAAGAGCAACACTGTGTGAATTTATGGCTCTAAAGGGTTCTAATGAATCTTGTCTACTAGTGTAAAGTAATTGATGCTGTATTTTCATCAGAGTAAAATTGTATATGAATTTATGGCTCTAAAGGGTTCTAATGAATCTGGTCTAATAGTGTTCTAGTACTTGGTGCTGTATTTTCATCAGAGGAGCAACACTGTATGAATTTATGGCTCTAAAGGGTTCTAATGAATCTGTTCTAATATTATTCTGAGTTCTGGATGCTCATAGCATGTTGCGTATGATACAAACATGTGTAAAACAGTCTTGACAGCTGAATTAGTACTGATTTTTAGGTTTTCATTTTAACAGACCCAACACATGCTGGACCAGCTTTCAGATCTACAAAGAAAGGTAACGATCTATCTCGAATGATCAATCGATCAGTCATACATTCGGTTACTAGTTCTTGTCGTCATCAGTAAGTGTTCAGTGTCAGTTTAGGCCATAGAGTCAGCTATATGAAATTGACCTGACAAATATTGACTGTAATTTCTTGATAAATTTACCGAACAAACTCATGCCAAACCTAAATATGACTAACCTGACCTGATGTGTACCCAATCCAACCGATATATTCCGTCGATCCAATATGCCTTTTTGAAAATTGGAACCAACTCGTACAATCCATTTGCTAGATCTAGCACTCTAATATAGATTTAAAGTTTTTTTTTCTTTCACAATTATATGAGTGTACAACTGACAATTGTTTTCACTTTATAAAAACTATGATTCATGATGCAGGAAGAGATGCTGTTGGAGTCCAACAAAGCTTTGAAGACAAAGGTACTAATTCATTAGCATAAACTAACCATAAAGTTGGATTCTGAAGTATAAGTTCCGCATATAGTTAATCATATATGATGCATAAATTTGAGTGGCAGTTGGAAGAAAGCTATGCAGCCCTCAGATCAAACTGGGAACCCGAACCCCCTCAGAATGATCCTTATGCTCGCCAGCCTCAACCTGTTGAACCATTCTTCGAGCCCTTGCCATGCAACAATAACACTCTTCATCAAATGGGGTAACAATCCCAACCCTTTTCCCTTTTTCCCCCTTCCTCTCGTTCGGGCTTCATATTTGAGCTGCTCCATAGTTAATATATACTTTCCTCGCATTTGCAGCTACAATACAGCAGGGCAGGATCAGATGAACGCGACAACTTCAACACAGAATGTGGCGGCTTTTGCCCCTGCAGGCTGGATGCTTTGATTCAAGAACAGGGTGAACAAGGATTCGAAAAAGAGGGGAAAGGAATTCTGTGATATACATATATAATCTAATCACATCAGACTCGTGATTGCTAATTGAGGGAATAAACATAGCATATATTTGCATGGTACTGTATTATTCTCCAGAATCCCCCCCTCCCCCGAAAAAAAAAAAACAAATACAAAGAAAAAAGGGGAAAGGGCAAGCTGTAGTGAGTTAATTAAGAATTAGAGCAGCTAGAATAAAATGGCTAGCTGACTCTGAACTGAGGTGGATGTGTGCCTTGGTGGAACCATATCATATTGTATATCATATAACAGGTGACTTTTTGACTTGTACTAAATATAATTTTATATAGTGAACTTGTGATTATATTACTGTCGTAATAATGTAGTAATTATGTATATATGATTATAATATTCTTGCCAAATTAAATTTTAGGAATAAGGGTGCAGACTAGAAGGTTTCCTTTGCTGAACTTGAAGGGATGATGGCTCTTAAAACCTTTCTTATCTGAGAGAATATTTCTTTTGCCTGTTTATGATCATACAGATTGCAAAAGGGTGATTTTCAGTTCCCCATGTCAATTGGGATCAAAGCTTTTGTTTCCTGATATAATAATAATAATCTATTTAGATGATATTCTAATGCTCTTAGCATTTTATGTACGGAAAAGTGTCAAGAATTTAGAGTCCTTAAACAACATCCATTTGTGCTCATATTTAAGACAACTATGATACCTACTGGTATAGTATTTAGTAATGTAAATAGTAGTATCGGGTTTATAGTCTCGCGTGATTATATATACTTTTCTTTTAAGGAATCCCAAGTCCCATTATTATTTTAAACCATCGACTCAAATTATAAAAAGAAAAGCAAAAAGTTTATTGTCAATGAACCAGACCCTAGCTAGGGTATGGTCGGGGTCGGGGTTTATGGTTTTGTGGAAATTCAGTCTGGCCCATCACCTTGGCCCAACTCATTTCAGTGAACCATCTTGGTCCGTCTCTTTGTTTTCTTGTTCATTGCTCCCAAAATTAAAAGGAAAAAAACAAGAAAAATTTTTTGCTTATGAGTAATTCCTCTCTCATTTGATTCTTATGTGCATATGCTTTTTTTGTTTTTTTTTGAAAAGTAGGAATTAATTTATAGATACTGCATCCATAAGTACATAATTAGATATTGGTTCGGGGCATACCTCTAACCGGACTCGCTTTAATTTTAAGGGAATCACCTTAGCAAGATGATGTGCATATGCTTTTCTAGCAACAATCTTATATTTTTATTCCGTCTCACAATTTTTTTAAACAATAATAAATTAAACCCTCTATTTGAAAAGTTCAAGAAAATAAATAAATCATCATAACTCGAATAGATGAGACTCAAAAATATATAAGGCGAAATGCCTTCCTTATAAGAAAAATGTCTCCTCCTGATATGAGAACTATTTAGAGCAACACATTAATCTTCATTAAAAAAATAAATGGAAAAATGAAGAAGAAGATGTGATGTGGTAGCTGAGCTTTCTTTCTCATGGAGACATAATTCTTTTGTGATGGCAAATTGGTAAATTTGGAAAGTGGGCAAATACCAGCAAATCATTTCAAATCATTGATGTCTTAAAAAGTAAAGGACAACAACAATTTAATTAGCCAATAAAATCGTGGGGCTTATAAGAGATGAAGGTCCAATTCTTAATTTTTCTTAACTTAAATTAATTATTGGTTGCTTTAATTTCACTCATAAATAATATATTAATTAATAATATAATATATATATATAAAAGGTGACTGCCAACCTTAAATTCCTGTTCTATATATAAATGAATAATTTATTATTTATCTTCAATATAATATATAGACATCCTCTTTTCCTCCATGGGAATGATGATGATGAATAAATATGGCTGAATCCTCAAATTAATTGTCCTCCTCTACATGAAATAAACTCTACCATTATGTCGGTATATCAACTCTAACAAACAAATACTCCCTCCGTTCTTAAAAAATTGTCTTATTTGATATCTTGCGATTTGTAATGTACCACTTTGATCATCGATTTTTATAACTATGTTGTAAAAAAAAAAAAAATTATATTATAATAAAATTTTTTATAAGGGAATCATTTAAATTTTAACAATATAAATAATATAAACACAAGATTCGATAATATGATCAGTATTATCTATTTTTTCCATCGTCATATATAAATGACTTATCTTGGTCAATGTCAAAATATTAATAGTTGGACGTCACAGTTTTGAATGCGAAATGCTTTCACCTGATTTTTGAAAGATATACATGAGCTTTCTCCATTATTAATTTGTTTATATCAGCCTAATTTATAGAATTAATTTCTCCATTATTTTTATTGATCTCTAAACCCAAAAATAGTGATGTTTTATCTCGTATCTTAAGATTTTGTGGTATAGTTTATGTTCTGCTGGCACCAAATATTTTATCTATTATATTTTTAAAAGTTTTTTTTTTAGAATAATAGGACCTCGATTTGTTGTCCTGACTTCCCAGTACAAATTGTTGGTAGGCAAGGGGGTAATTGTTGGTAACGTAGGCCCATACAACCTGTTTATATATATATAAAATTAATAGTACACTAGGGATAAAGTATAGAACCAAATACAATAAAACCTTGACGCCACCAAGGTAGATAGACTGGACACAAAAATAGGGAACAAGGAATAAAATCGGGCATCCTCCTCTACCACTCCTCAGAATCCTCTTTTAATTCCTCTAAAAAGACTTTCCACCTTAAAAATAAGATGACAATTAAAAATTCCCTCATAAAAAATCCCGAATTTTCACATTATCATTGCCACTTCATCTTCCTGGATGTTTCAACTATGACAATTTATATCCTTTGTAGAGATTTCTTCCACCCTCTTCAACCTCTTATAGATTAATATAACTCTCTCTCCATTGATCCAACATGAGTTATTGCGAGTGTTAAATTTTTATAGGCAATATACAAAACTTATGTTTGAAAAATATTACACATGAAAGAAATAAATCAAGGCATAGAAATATACCATTATTTCTTACATGAAATGGTCAACATATGGTAAAAGAATTTTTTTAAAAAATTTTTTATTTACCAATGACTTATTCTAACTACAGTTAACTTATAATTTACAGTAAGATATTTTCAGTTAAAATATATTATGAATATTATTACTCAATTACTCCCTTCATTTTACAATATATGTTACTTTAATTAACTTTTTTCATTTCACAATATCAGTCACTTTGTAATTCTAATGACGTATTAATGACCAGTTCACCAATTTTGTTCTTATTAATTCTCTTTTTTCTCTCCCTTTTTCATTGATTTTCTTCATTTTTAATGAGATTTTAAGACAACTTGATCTTTTAAGATAAATTTCTTCATAAAATTTATATTTCGTTGATATTTTCTCATAACCACAAAATAACAAGTATTTTATAATGTGTGGAGTAATTTTTAAATAGCACTTTAAAACATCTACATAATTATGCATAGGGAGTTAAAAACTATCTAAACTAATCATAACCTCCGTTAACTAATTTCTTTTTGAAAAGTTTTCATTTGACCTTCCTTTGTTCTATGCTTAATTAAGGGTAATTATTAAAGATCATGGAATGATTTCTCCAAAAAAAAAAAAAGAAAAGGGTTTTCTAGAGAAATTAGAGTGGACCTACAATTTTGATGGCAACCACGTTGAGACTGAAAACTTTAACCCCACATGAGAAAATTAAATTAAATTAAATTAAATTAAGAGAAAAACCAAATGATTGCAAGCCAAAAGCAAAAGAAAATTCTACTGATTTTTTTCCCTTTCATTGACCCCACATTTATCACATTCCTAATTATTGACCCACCCTTTTTCAAGTAAAGTAACAAACACTATTCACTATAGCCTTCATACATATATATATATATAAGTAGATATCCAAGTATTTATAACCCATCATCACTCTAAAAATTTTAGAGAGAGAAAGAGAGAGATATGGGAAAAACAGGGGGCAAAAATTACAAACGTTTTGTGTAAATAGGATTAGGCCTCTCATTCGAGTCCCCGTTCAAAACAAGTTAGGGAGTCCCCAGAACTGCGGAAAGAAAAATGACCAAATTGGTCATCAAGCTGATAGTTATGATCATGATAGTACTAAGTTCCATGAGGGGCATAATGGTGAGGAGAAATTGAAGGCAATGGGGAGGAAAATTATGGTGGTGGTTGATCCAAGTGCTGAGGCTAAAGGTGCCCTTCAATGGGTTCTCACTCATACTGTCCAAAGTCATGACATTATCATCCTTCTCTATGTGGCCAAGCTCAAGACCAAACAAGGTATATAGTTTGAATGGGTGGCTTTCTATCTTTTCGATTTTAATATATGTATAGTAAGTCTCGATCTTAATATGTTAGTCGTTAGCAACACCAGATAACCAATTGTTTGAGGTTAGATAATTGGTTCATTAGTTATCCTGATTGCATCAATTTTCAAGTCAAATTTATCTTGTAAATTAAGTTGAGTCAGATCTATCATAAGGTAAAATCGAGCATTATTCTAAATGCTATGGATAAAATCTTTGCAGGGAATGAAGAAACGAGGAAAAAATGTCTCCAAAGGTTTATGAACTACTACATACCATGAAGAAGACTTGCCAAACTAGGAAGCCAGAGGTGAGTTGCTTAACAAAATTGGATGTTCATATGAGAATAATTAAAATTTTACAACAAAAATGTTGGTTTTGGGAGAGAGTTCATGTATAAAATTTCTAAAATTTTTAGTTGCATATTTTACAATTAAAATTATATTTTTCTTAAAGCTGAAATGCACACAATGACATAATTTTTTTTTTTTTTAATTATTGGGATTTAAAGGTGGAAGTGGAAATGAAAATGGCCGAGGGAAAAGAGAAGGGGCCAACTATACTAGAAGAGGCGAGAAAACAAGGGGTTTCTTTACTAGTTTTGGGTCAAAAGAAGCAGTCAACGACGTGGCGACTACTGTTGATGTGGGCCGGCAACAAGCTGGCGGTTGCCGGTGGTGCTGGGGTGGCGGAGTATTGCATACAAAATGCGGAGTGTATGGCCCTTGCCGTGCGAAGGAAAAGTAAAAAAGTTGGAGGCTATTTAATCACCACTAAACGTCACAAGGATTTCTGGCTTTTAGCTTAATTAATCATCTTAAGATAGTGTTTCATACATAGTTTTTTTATAAAATTTAACCCAAAACCCGCATGTATTAAAAATTTAAAGGTAAAAAGACAAACTCAATCCGATTTGTTAATATAAATATCATGGATTGTCTAGTGTATTTTTACTTTCTATAGATAATTTTTGATTTTATCATGTATAACAAAGCTATTCAGTATGTTTGACAATTAGAGTCTGTTAGTATGTTATAAATGTGCTTATATAGAGAAACACCCTGACTTAAAACCCACAGCAAACATATCTGTTGAACCTAACCATAGTTTACCTATATACTTGATGTGATTCTTACTTTGTCAGAAGGCATATGTCTTGATCGACAAACCTCCATGAATATTGACTTCAACACTTTAATTTAGTGTTTATAGCCTACGGATTCATTGTTCATAGTAGTAATGTGCGCTGGTAGATAAATTAATTTCTAAATTATCATATCTTATTATAAATCAGATTTAAAGACTCAATTTTCATATACTATTATTCCTCCAAGAAAAAAAAATTAAAGAAAGAGAAAAATAAAAAGCTATTAATGATGAAATGGGATGCAAAGTGGTTAGAACTTAGAATGATAGCTTGTCTCCTACAAGAAAGGGCATACATTGTGGTCAATGATAGGAGGTAGGGGTCCCCTTGACCCCCTCCTTTTGATTTTTGTGGGGCTATTCCATGAGTTGTTGAAGTTTGGATGCCTTTAATAATGGCACATGGCCTATGCAACTTTTGAAGAACAAGGTCACTCATAGGGTGAGTTACATAGTTGCTTCATAGATAGGCAGAGGCATATGCCCTTCCCCCACCACTCACTCTCTTTCTCTTTTCTCTCATTTCCCCTTTCATACTTCATGGCTTAACAAATTTGCACATAGCCATGGTTACACGCAACCCTAGGGTTTTCTTGCCCTTTAATTTCTTTTAAATACGTTCATATAATGTCGACTAATATTATTAGTTTTATAAGTTATGAATTAGTTCGAGTTATATTTTACAATTTAATCTTAAAATAAATGCTATATGTTCAACAAAGCTGATAATTTCACTCGCTATTGACTTTAATTTTTTAGCCTTGTAATCGACCATTAAAAAAAAAAAAAAAAAGAAAGAAACAACAATGTGTGACCTTAAAAAAATTTAAAAGAAAAAATGACGCTGGAGTATTTGTTGGGTTGAAGTACGATTTAATTAGCAGGCGTGGCCCATAAACTAAATCACATTTGAGCTCTTTGGAAACCACTTTAAAGCCCACTAAATGATGGAAATATTTGTATGGTAATCTCATGGGAGGATTAAATTGCTTGAAAAGGCTATTGTTTTTTAACCCTCAAGGGCCCAATCTTGTTTTTTGCTAAGCAGATTGGAAGGTTTGGGGGAGATTTTCTTGATGTTTGTAAAGTTGTTATTTGTAGAGTGGGTTCTCAATTCTATCTCCTATTTATATTATTTGTCCCTCTTAAAATTAAAAGTCTTATTATATTATGTATATGAATCATAATCTTGTTTTTAAAAGGGACAAGTAATATGAGATAAAGGAAGTACACGTTTATAATTTATAAGATCGTAATTTAGAGGCTATATATTTTGGGGAGGATTTTGTCTTGTAGTTAGATTTATGCATGGAAAGATTGTTTTGGGAGAGTAAGTTAGGTTAGGTAGTAAGCTTATAGTTTGTTTGTATTCGTTTCTTATTTAACAACTAATTTCTGTTCATTTATGTTCGTGTATGCTCTTTTATGTTTGTTTATATTCGTTTATATTTGATTCTACTCTTTTATATTTGTTTCTGTTTATATTTATATTTATGTGTGTTTTGTATGTAAAGTCGAAGAGGCCTTCGGATGTAGTTAAATTTGAGCGTGGAACCGTATAATTGGTGGTGCAAAAGATAAGCTTGAAGTCGGATCACATAATTACTGTAAATGTCTGTGAAGGATTCTCCCATTCCAAAGGAAAAGAAGGCTTTGTCAAATCCAATTCAGATTTCTCATGAAAAAAATAAAAAATCAGAGTTATCATCAATCTCTCTGAACCTGTTAAGTATCTGTTGATCCAATTAATCAAACATAGATATAGCGTGCCAAATAAACTCAAGTGGGGTTAACTACTCAATAATAAGGTTCTAAATGGAAGTGAGTAAAAATATCTCTAAAATTAAACCAAAAAATCAGTTAACTAATTTTATTTTTGATTCGATTTCAGTTTAAAAATTTTATATACTGAAAATTCACCTACCCAAAATTTCGATTAACCGATTGTAATTACCCTCAAAACTCCTAACTAGAGGTATTTGTATTCTAGGCTAGTCGAGTCAAGATATAGTAGTAGTCAAAGACAAATCGATAATCTGAAGGATGGGCTCAGGTGCCACCTTTGTACTTTGAGATGAAATTAGCGGGCAGGTACTTGAGCACTATACTACTAGCTATGATCAGTCGACCACCTATAACTTACATCAAAAAAAAAAGAAGAGAAAATAGTACCCTGAATCCTCTCCTATAAATAGAGAGCCAGGGTCATGACCCGTATGCATCGATAAAAACCTGGTATCCTCAACACATAGTATACCTGATACTCATCTTAGGCAAAAGCTGCAAAGAAATATGGGTGGCGGCGGCAAAGGAGGCGGCGGTAAAGGCGGCGGTGGTGGCTGCTCTTCCAAAGGTGGTGGAGGCAGTGGTAAAGGCGGTAGTGGTGGAGGTAAAGGAGGCGGAGGGGGCATGATGACGGCTCCGGGGAGTGGTGGAGGAGCATATATATCAAGGGCAGGGTTTGAGAGCAACCCGAAAGGTTATTTCACAGGCCTTCATAGTGCAGGAAAAAACAAGTAGAAACCCTACCTTATCTTTATGAACTATGGACTTATAAATATGTAGTGGAATAATATAGTGACTTCGAATATGTAGAATTTCAAGTTGCTGATCAGGGCGTAATATATGTATGTATGTGTCCATAATCCCACTAGTGTATTTACGGGGTGTTTTCCGTTGTTATCTGTGATATATATGTACCGTATGAGAAGAAGAAAAAAACCATTTTAAGATAATATATTGCATGACAATGCTAAGTTGTAGTTTTCATATTTGTTGAAGTTTTATTTAGAAAATTACGTCCATAAAAACTATGTAAAATATCGAATTATGTGAAAATTAGTAATCTATATTACCGTTCATATAAGTTCAAAAGGAGATAAAAAAACCTAGTATAGAATAACAAGTAATTAGGTAAAGGAAATTAATCAAAGCTGATACATGGGACCAAAGTTAATTATATGCTCTTCAAAGTCATCAAGCCTTTGTTCGGCCGGTTCTTCCGATTTTGTACTTGAAGCATCACCGTTGGTAGCTGCCGGAGGTGGTGGCTGTTGTGGCTCTTCTGGTGGTGACAGTGGCTCTTCCGGTGGCGGCGGGTTCTTACGTTTCTTATCCTCTTGGACGCACTCGGCAATGTTCATAATAATTCCTACCAAAACCAAACCAAAAATAATAACACTAGCTGCTACTTTCACCAGAAGGAAAAGGAATGTCATCTCTACTTTTCTTGAAAACAAAAAAAAACACTAAATTCTCTTGTTTTTTTCTCTCCCTTTATTTTTTAATCGGAAAAAGGGTGTGGGTCGGTTGAACCATTAAGCGTCTTCATATATATTGATACATTTTTTCCATAATTATTCACCGAGAAGAAAAATTTAAGCAATTAGGCAACAAAAATAATTTTGTGATATTTGGTGCTTCAAAAAGGGGGAAAAAAGTTGTGAATATGTTTTCTTTTTTAAAAAAATATAAAAAAATAAACTGAGAATAAGGAAATAGACAAAATATGGAAGCTATTTCAGTAAAACATGGACTAAAAGCAATGGTAATATTACAAAAGTGAAAAAAAAAATAATTACATTACATATATACCATTTAAGGAACATCTCTATGTAAAATCTGTTAAACAAACTCTTGAATATGGATTTAATATTGACTTTTACTAAATTTAAATCAAATACATCGACCTTTATATTTGTCATGCACAAATAAAATCTTGCTTTGGAAATTTGGCAGAAAAAATAAATAAAATAGATAATTATCCCTCCCAGAAACTCTACTTAGCTAGAAATTCTTGAAAATTTTCCATGAAAAAAATCTGCAAAATTTCCTTAAAAAATCTGACATAACATTTTTTTCAAAATAAAATACAAAGATCAATATATTTTAAATTTACCAACGTAACCGTGTGAATTTTACGTCATTCATGTAAAAGTAAGTAAATTTTCTTGAAATTCTCCATTAAAATACAATAATGTAACAGCCTTAAGAGAATGTAATAATCTCTAAATTATAGATTAATCCTTTTTTTAATTTTTTGATCACCTAAGCTACACAGATTAATCTTTTAAATTTTCAGCAATTCGTTATATTTACTTTTTTTGGAAAAATTTCGTCCCAGATATTATAATCTATAACCCAAAATTTCAATTCCCTTTTTTTTTGGGGTGCTGTTTACATGGCCCATTCACTAAAAAGTTAAAAATGGAATGAATTATGCCAAAATTAAGATATACTGAGGCAAAGGCAGCTCAGTCAATAGAATTGCATACCCAGAAGAGAAAAATTAGAGGACTACCAAAATTAAGATATACTGAGACAATGGCAGTGTTAAACGTGGTGGTGGTGGAGATAGTGGTAAAGAAGGTGGTGGTGGCGGTAGAGGAGGCGGAGGGAGGCTGATGATGGCTCCCGGGAGTGGTGGAGGAGCATACATATTAAGAGAAAAGTGTTTGAGAGCGACCCTAAAGGCCATTTCACAGATCTTCATGATGCAGAAAGAACAAGTAGAAACCCTGTTATCTATATACTGGAGTATGACTTTTTTTTTTTATATAGAATAAGGGATAATTTTATTAACCGAAGATCATACGACATCTATAATAAAGATAAAATTCAAACAAATTCATAACTAAAATAACAAAATAAATCTTTCGATTGAAAGAACTAATTGAAACTCTTCCGAATGCTCTCTTCCACTCAATCGATGTTTTATCATAGAGCCTTTAACGAGAAAATACACAAATCTTATATAGCATTCCTATTGAATTGATTTATTTGTTATAGTGGTATGGATTTAAAGAATTAATAGTCATTGCAGATCGATCTAACAATGAATCAACAATTCATCCGCATAAAATCATAGAAAAGAAATTGATTCCAAAAGTAAGAGATAATATCACTCATTCAAACAGGGTTTGAAGAGACTCTCACAAATAAAAAGGGAATAATTATTTGTACATAAAATACTTGATAAAACATAAACGAAAGAGAGATTAGTGTGGTAAAAAAATCAATGTCAACCTCTATGAAAAAAAAGAGTAGAATTTTCTAGAGAATATGAACAAGTTAGAGCAGTCGGAGTGCTAACTTCATGGTGGGGCATACTCTTTCACCTAATTAAAACATGTAACTTTTTCTCTTTTCATCCCATCTGGGGTGTGGAATTATAAATATATAGTAGGTATGAATAATATAGTGACTTGGAATATGTAAAATTTCAATAGTGGGTATGAATAATAGTAACTTGGAATATGTAAAATTCCGAGTTGGTGATCATCCTGTAATATTATATGTATGTATGTATGTATGTATGTATGGGGTGTTTTTTTTCTTATCTAAAATATTTGAGTAACGTATGAGAATGAAAAAATAAAATAAAATAAAAGAGCCTGTGTTAATGTACTATATTACATGGCTAGCAAGTTGCTTAGTTAAAACTTATCATTCATTATAAGCACAATTCATCTCCTTCTAGTCTATCAAAAATCTGTGAATAATCCTAATTTTTATCTGCTTTAACGAGGGGTTGTTATCGGCCATAATCGCCAATAATAAGCTCCAGTTCTCGTATGTTTTTGAACTTTTACTTATTTTTAAGGTAATTATTAATTTTCTTATATCCATGAGCTTGAATTGCATTAGGAGTTGGCAGAGGAGGAGGAGGACGACGAAGAGGAGTCGTGTCATCTTATGAAAGAGTAGAACTCGCCCACTAAAATATTTTGAAGAGGAGTTGATGTCCATATAAAAACTATGTAAAATATCTTTAATTATTTAAAATTTAGTACACTTTATTACCCATTTATATAGGGTAAAAAAAAGAAGACAGAAAACTAAGTATGGAATAACAAGTAATTAGCTAAGGAAATTAATCAAAGCTGATACGTGGGACCGAAGGTAATTATATGGTCTTCAAAATGATCAAGCCTTCGTTCCAGTTCTTTCGCTTTGCACTTGAAACATCACCGTCGGCAACTGCCGGAGGTGGTGGCTGTTATGGCTGAGATGACGGTGGCTCTTCTGGTGGTGGTGGTTGGTTCTTACGTTTCTTGTCCTCTTGGACGCACTCACCAATAGAGATAATAATTCCTACCAAAACCAAACCAAAAATTATAATACTGGCTGCTACTTTCACCAGAAGGAAAATAGTTACCATCTCTACTTCTTTACTTGAAAAAACAGGGAAACTAAACTCTCTCTTTTTTTTTTTTTATAATCAGAAAAAGGGTGTGGGTTGGTCGAACCATTAAGCTTCTTCATATATAGAAGAGAAATTTAAGCAAATAGGTAACAAAAATAGTTTTGTGATATTTGGTGTTTGAGAAAGAGGGGAAAAAAAGGTTGTGAATATGTTTTTAGATTGTTTGTAGGTTTTCTTTTTTAAAAAAACTATAAAAAAATAAATTGAAAATAAGGAAATAGACGAAATATGGAAGGTATTTCAGTAAGACATGATGGTAATATTACAAAAGTGAGAAAAAAATAATTAAGCTCGGATTTTGTGATACCATATTATATTATTACATTACATATATAACATTTAAGGAATATTTCTATATAAAATCTATTAGACGAACACTTTGATATTGATTTAATATTGTCGTTACATTTGTCATGCACAAATAAATCTTGCTTTGGAAATTTAGCAGAAAAAAACAAAAATACTACATAAATAAAATAGATATTTATCCTTCCGAGAAACTCTACTGAGCCAGAAATTCTTGAAAATTTTCATTGAAAGAAAATATGCAAATTTTCCTTAAAAAATTCAACGTATATTTTTTTTTCAAAATAAAATACAAAGATCAATATATTTTAAATTTACCGATATAACCTGCTATAGATCTCTGAATTTCACGTTGTTTATGTCAAAGTAAGTCAATTTTCTTTAAATTAGTAAGTATTCTTCTCCACGAAAATACAATAATGTGACAGTCTCAAAAGGATGTGATATTCTCTAAATTATGGACCATGAAAAAATTTACAAAAGTTTGTTAATAATGTACTTCTCGGATAATACCCTCAGAAGTGTATTTTTATCATTTTCGATACACAGATTTTTTTAATTTTTTTTTTTGAAAAAAGTTAAATAAATTTCATTACCTTCCCAAAAGAAGCAAGAACAGCAGCAAAGGGATGATTACAAATGCTTAGTTAACAAGCTCATCCCACCCATTTACAAAACAGGACCCCTTACAGAGCATACACTGTGTTTGATTCACGATTGTTTGACAAGATCTAGCATTGTTATGATGCATCACGGTTTGGCATCCTAGATATTATGCTTAATATAAATTCAAAAAAATTAATCCCAGATATCATGATTTATTACTTGTCCTGTATTTGTATGGTTTCACTGTTTCTGTAGTTCCCAAGCTTAATATAAAAATGATGCGAAGAAGAAAAATAAGCAAACAGCAGAAATTTCTTTACAAAGAGTAAGAAATGGCATCCTAAATTTCCTTTTTTTTTTTAGAGTGCTGTGCTATGCTGTCCTCCTCCAATGCAAAACTTTGGCAATTTACACGGCCCATTCACTAAAAGGTTAAAAATGGAATAAATTATGCCAAAATTAAGATATACTGAGGCAAAGGCAGCTCAATCAATAGAATTGCATACCCAGTAGAGAAAAATTAGAGGACTACCAAACTCTTTCTACTTCAGCCTTCTAAATCTTTGAGATTTCCTGACCTAAACTCTCCTTTACTTCAACGAAAACTTATCCTTCATGTTAGAAATGAGTTTGAACTTCTCTTCTGCTTCAACTTGCTGCCGTAGATCCGTCGATGATAATCTGTCTGGATGAAATCTTAAACAAGCTCTTTTGTAAGCCGCTTGCAACTGTAATTTATAAATTCAAAAAAAAAATAATCAATTTTAGCTGAAGTGTCATAAGACAATTCTAACAGCTCAACCCAACTTGAGATCAAGATAACCCGAATGAACACATTTCCTAGGTCTAGTTTACACTAGCATCAAATAGTAGGAGAGGTAATATATCTGAAAAATGGCATAATGACCGCTACCTCATTTGAAGAAGGGTAGAAACCACCATCCACATGAATTCCTAGAGCCCGAAGTAGTGAAGCCATGTCAGGACACATGATCTCCAATTTGCGTAGTTCATTCTTTATCTCAGCCCGAAGTCTATCTTTCAGGTTCAAGTTTTCCTCATCCTGCAATAGCAGATTGCCAGAGATGCAGATGATCGTTCACTTACACAGAAAAAGAGTTGCAGTGAACATAAAAACAATAGTAAGGAGAGACACCGCCACGAGCATTGTGGACACTGCCTCAGTATGGCGCGACGCCAAGACTCAAATGTCGGCGACTTTACCTTAGAGGTCAAGAAGCTGAACACAGGAGGCCCACAACAGATTTTCAATGTACATGACATTTTGTCAAATAAGAAAATAACAAAGCAGCAAGGAGACTGGAAAGAAAGGAGTATCACAAGCAGCGATACCATGCGATACTAGTAATTGCTACGGAGCATAATAAAAGCCATTAAATAGAGACATCAACATTCAAAATTCAGATGTAGGCGCACAACAATAATGTAATACAACAAAAGAATTTCCAGCATCCATGTTTCCTCCAAGAATTTTCATATGCAAGGCAAAAGAACAAACCTTTCTCCTTGTTTCTCGTATTTCCTCCAAACGCTGCTTTTGTCTTCTTTTATTAGCCATTACTCGCATATTTTCAGCTCGTTTTCTATTACGAAGCCTCCGTGCTTCCTCGGCCTAAGGAAAATAAGAACAGCTAATGTCAGATGCCATCTCTCTGGAGCACACACACATGTATATGTATATATGTATATATAACAAGCAACATCTGAATACACTGTTCAGCCAAACTTTTTATTTGGGGCAAATATATGACGCACAGATTTAGCCCCATTTACAGAAATTAAGTGCAACATATACTTATCTTCACCAATATACAACCAGCGGCACATATTGATTTTAGGATCAGTAGCATATTATGTGTTTAGGACCAGTGGTGCTGACTAGTTTGACGGCTGAACCTCAGATACAAAGATTGGCAATTTTGGAAGGATTTTGAAGAACATAGAATATTATGATACATATATTTGTATTTTGTGGCACTGAGGCCCCGTTGCATTTAGCTGTAACGAGTTATGAAATAGTTGTAAAGTTAGTTATAAGAAGTTGTAAGAAGCTATAAAGCTAATGCTAAATGGAACAAGAACTCAATGGCAAAAGGAATTTTGGCAAAATATGTGTCAAGTATAAACATAGCAAGCATCATGTGCTCATGTGCAACATGCTTGCTTGAGCCCCTAATATACATCTGCATCCAATGTCATCGTCTCCCCTCCCCAATGTTGGAATTGTGGATACACACACATAGACCTCGCAAATGCATTGTCAATTTTGAGTTATGTTTGGGTCAGGTCATGTTAGGGTTCGGTTTGGGTCACATACAGGTTATCAAGATATGGTTCCGGTTTAGTTCAGTTTGAGATCAGATCGGATTGAGTTATAGTGATACTACTTCGCATCAGCCTTTTGGTATGGGTCGGATCATGTTTGGTTTGGATGTAACTAGGTTCAAGACTTGAGTCAGTTTCAGGTTGGTCAAAGGTCAGCTTAGGCTGATTTTGGTTCATATATGCAAGTACCATAGTACGAGAATTCATAGTTTTTCTAGTTGAGATAAAGAAATTCGGTATTTTACAATGTGGGCTTCTGATTTCATTACATTATGACTTCCTAAATTCAAGATAATGGCAAAAAAATTGAATACATTATAAAATAAAATTACAATATCAAACATAATTTGAGTACGGTCAAATTCGGATTTGGGTTCAAGCCATTTGTATTAGGGTTGAATCAATTCGGGTTTAAATATATTAAAGAGCTTTTGCGTCTTTAAATGACTATAATACCCTTAAAATTACGAAAATGCCACAAATAGTCAAGTGTGTCTTTGTATACCTATACACATGCACAATCTTTCCGAACCCTTCACACACACCCATCTCCAATGTAGAATTGCGGATAAACACCACACAGATATATACATATAAGCAACTCACACGCACAATCTTTTTGGACCCAGCCTTCCCCCAAAGCCCCTCTCCAAAATGTGTGCGAGCGTGTGTCTAGATATGTAGATAGCAACACACACTCACTAATGGACTCATAAGTAACAGCCCCTCCTCACCCACACCCACAAAACACATGTATACACGTATACTCACTCAGTGCATCCCAAGGACCTAGGCAAATGCAAAAAATTATCATAGATTGCAGCAGAAAACAATTAAAGCACTGCCATCCAGCAACAAATAAAAAGACAATAAATGGCTAATACTTCGATAAAAAAAGCACATAATCAAGATAATTCAGGATAGGTCAGACCTCGCGCTGCAACTGCTGCTGCCTTGATGCCCACTCTTCTTTCATGGCTCGCTTGTATTCATCAGTCTCCTTGATCTTTTGTCTATCAGTAATTATATCATTCTGATCAGAAGAAGATCCCAACTCAGTGCAGTGGCCATCAGTAGAGTTGCTCGGTGCTACAACAGGCCTTTCAGCAGCTTGTTCACTAACATTGAATGCACAATGATCACTTTCAACATCTTGACTCGCTGTCCCCTTGGAAACATCATCAGAACAATTTCCAGTAAATATATCGGCTGCCCTCTCTGCTTCACTATCTTGGTGGGAGTTCTTGCTTTGCTCTGCTAACCACTCAACAAAATCACTAAAAATATTTTTTCCTTCATGATTAAGGGAACTCTCGCGAAAGCCATTGTCAAATGGGAGTTCCGAATGCTCAGCTAAACTAGGTCTGGAGTTATCTTGAAAAGGCTTACCAGATTCAGAAGTGCCAGCATTGTTTTTCATGTCACAAGAACTATGATAAGGACCATGATTTCTTTTAAATAGTCCATCCATCTCATTTGCATCAAAATTCTCATGAGAAAATGCATTCTCCTCAGCAGACTTCTGGGAATCACTCTCGCGATTAGGAGAACCCAACTTATTCTGATAACTAGTGGGTTTTAAATGTTCAGCTGTGCCTTCTTCAGCACTATGATGAACAGGTAGATTTGATGCTGAAGGGCCAGCTTTATCTTCTGCATCAGAATGCACACTTGACTCATGTCTTCTTCTAAAAGAAGCCTTCTCCCACTCTTCTCGGAATTTCCCAATAGAATCCTCCATAAGTTCACAATCTGAATCATCACTTTCAGAAGAACAGCTTTCAGAATCAGTACCTAAGCCAAATCGATTTCTAGAGATGCTTTTTCCAGAGTAAGTTCGCTTGGACTTGGAAAGTTTCACGGGTTTGCTTCCTTCACCAACAAATAGGCCACCCTCATTAGCAGAACTTGAGGGATGAACACCTGATGCTGATGAGAATCTATTGCTTGTGGTGGCATCATCAGCTGTATCGAACTTTCCAGCTCTGCTTTCACTTCCATCATCATCATCATCATCATCTATACTAATTACATGACGTTCCTGATTTTTCTGAACTTTTCCTGGAGAGATTCGGGAACATCCAAAATGATAACGTCACCAAAATCATCAGAGTCTACTTCAATGAGAACAATGTTGTCCCCCTTCGCATTTGTTGCACACTGTCTCAGAGTTCTCCTACCAAAATATTTTTAGGCAAAAAATGACCACTTAACGGCTGAGCAGCCCTCATCTGCTTATCAGCTTATACCTGAGAGAACACAAAGGCGTTCCATATGATTAAAATCTATATTTAAGTTAAGATATCAGCACAGGGATATGGCAACATCAGTGGCAGACTTCAAGTGCACATTTTCAGTCAGAAACACACTTACTCATTCCCCAATTAGGGAAATAGGAAAGGTGGATGCTAAAGATACAGCAAGATTCAGTTTCTTAGTCTACTTGCATTATTTTAAGTTAGATATTTTTATCCTTTATAGTTTATTTGATATCTTCTAGGTTTCCAACTTTCCCTAAGACTTTTATCTATTTAAGCCCCGACCCCCTTTAAAAGAAAACAAAATCTTCACTGGTAGCTCACTGCCACTCAGTTCAAAAGGAAAGTAGCCACAGATACTCAGGGACGTCTGTGGCATTTCACCAAATGAAGATCTCTTTCCTTGTATATAGAGATGTTACAAGCCACATAGAAAAGTAGCTCACGTTGAGACTGACTACCAAGCATCATCAATGCCAATATCAAAGAGCAAATTTGCTATTCATGAACATTGTGCAGCTTTGAGCAGCATGTGCTGAATTTCCAGGATGCCTCACTTACAAGGAATAGCTTCAGTAACTTTATCTATTAAAAAAACAACACTCCATTACCTTCCAATGAAGTAAAGTTTTAGAATAGTTGTAAAAGACAACTAGATCCTCATGTTTAAGATAAGAAATAGATATATTGACATAATGAAGCAGTCAAGTAGAAGAGAATCTAAGACTGAAAATGTCAAGACACAACACCGTGTCCATGCAGAAGATCAGAGAGACAAAATTCGGGAGACCTACAACAGCACAAGCCATAAGGCAGTAAGAAGACCTTTCTATCCCAAGTACGCCATCAAGCGATCTCCTTGTTCTTGTTGCCCTCTAAGCCATAATATTATAGTATAACAAAAGTATTCCACCAGACGCTTTTCCAATCGTCCCAGGCAAACTTCATTTGCAAATGCTTGGAGAAGCAAAATTAGCTTGTCGTCCTTACCTAGTTTAGGCATCCTTTGCACAACAGTATTCCACAAACTCTGCCTTGACAACCTTACAGAAGTAAAAGAATAATCTTGGACTAGGCACTTTGTTGTACAAGATAGACCAAAGAGAAATACTACTATTAACCCTCTCGAGGAATTTATTAACAATAATTTAAAAAAATAAAAGAAACCTCAAGACACTCTGTCAAGTAAGACAGACCAAAAGACCAAATACTAATACTAACTGCTGGAGCTGCTACTTATCAATCACTAATCTTAAAGAGAATCGAGCGACTATTCACATCTTTTATTACTTCTACTTTTTTCATCCATTAGACACCCATTGTAAGCACCTCAACCACATTCAAAATGTCGTTCCAGTCACCACTACAGTACCGTTTGCAATCTGCAGAATTGCTAAATATGGCAACCACATAACATATCATAATTGGCACAATGTGAATATTTAATTTCCAACAGTCCAGAGACTCCCTAGCTCTCCCTAGTTGGGAAAAGGGGTTTGGGAGGAAGAGAAAAGGAGGACCTCCCCCCTCCCACCCAAAGTCCTAGGCACCCCTCATGGGATGCAAATCTTATACTAACTTGATGGTAAAATCGGTCTAGTACCACTATATCACCCCTTGGGTGGTTTTAGAACTTAGCAATATTGCCACATGACATATACGTTGACCTCAACTGCCATCAATATAATACCTATTTCCTCTTTCTGCTCCCACCTCCCACTAATCCCCACAAATATAACTTTAATCGGAATCCAGTTCTTCAGGCCTTACTCCCAACTTTTGCCCTCAAACTCTAATTTTCTCTTCTTTCAAAAGAACTCCAGTAACTGATCTTAGTAACTATGCTTTTCTTCTGAGCCAACATAAAAGTATAAAAGACCTTTCCCCCTTCTCTCTTCTTCATAAACACCGTCAATCTACCTGAAATAAACACATTACTTTCCTCGGTCCTAATATCCCCAAAAACATCATATGTAATAGTCCTCAACCTATCCTTCTGCTTAACATGACATCGAAGTACTGAACTTACCCATGAATCTAAACCATGCAACCCCACCACTTTACAGTCTACACTCACTCCTCCATCTCCACAATCAATTAATTAACCCACAAAAAGTTGGTCCACACATGCTACCCGCTATTCTGCTTATTTCATATAGTATTTTGACCTGTTTGACAACAACTTACCGACGTGGATTTCTGCTAGTCTAATTGTAAATCGTTAACAAAATCGAACTCAACAATAACACCAAGAATTTCCTATTTTTCTATCAATGTTCCGAGTTGTGATTTGAAGAACAATAAGAAAACGAATTACCGACGTGGATTTCATATGCTACCCGCTATTCTGCTTATTTCATATAGTATTTTGACCTGTTTGACAACAACTTACCGACGTGGATTTCTGCTAGTCTAATTGTAAATCGTTAACAAAATCGAACTCAACAATAACACCAAGAATTTCCTATTTTTCTATCAATGTTCCGAGTTGTGATTTGAAGAACAATAAGAAAACGAATTAGTGATCACAACAAATTGAAATTCATATTCCAGCGAAAGTGCATCAGCACCAAAATCTAGAAAACGTGTGACCTACTTAACGAGCCAAGAACAGCAGCGTAGAATCAAAACCAATCGAATTTCCTCCACCAATCAAGCACTAATTCCAATCGAATGCCAATAATTCAACATGGAGTCAAAACTATACACGAAACCCTCGAATTTTACACAATTGCATGCGAAACACACATATTGAAACCCTAACTGTCAAAATAAATTCTGGAAAATAAACCCGCAGAATTGAAATTACCTGCGAAGCCCACGAATTGGCTGCCCAGGACGCCAGAATAAGCATAAGACGGAGAGAGAGAGAAGGCCGAAGAATCAAGGGAGAGAAGAGAAGACACTTTTCTAGGGATTTTGAAATTACGAAGGCAATACCTTCGTCGACAAAACTCGTAATAGTAGTAGGAGAGAGAGAGAGAGAGGGACAGAGAGAGGGAGAGTGGGCGGTGAGTGACGTCGAGACTTGGGGCACGCGCTCGGCACGTGAGTTTACTGGCACCCCACCAAATTTCTGACGAAATACCGAAATGAAATTTTTTGCCGTTTCGTCACGAAAATAAAAATTCGTTTGATTTTTCTACCCAAAAAAATCCTTTTGAATTACGTATCATTTTTAACTTTTTAATTAAAAATGAATGACATCCAAAAATGAGGTCATTTACGGTTTATCGGCCGGTTATTTGAAATGGGCCGTTATGTTGGATAAACAGAAACCTAATGCTGATCCAATGGGCTGAACAATGATGGGCTAAATAAGCCCAATCATGCCCATATGAGATCCAGAAAAACTTAGCCTAACAACTTAAAACTACCCACAAGCCCAAAAAACAAAAAAGATGGGCCCTTGTGCCAATTCTCGTGGTATTCAGTCGCATTTTCTGCCGTTGAATGAACTTAGTATATATATTAGTCACTATTTCGAGTTTGGTGGGATATAATTAAAGCTAAATTGTGAAGGGTATTGAGACATGCAAAAGATGAAAAGTGCAAGTGGGACGTGACGCTGATGAAGAATTGATTGACATGATTGGGTGTTCAATTTTTCCAGCGGCACAAGACATGGAAGGACTGAAGGAGGTGGGCATTAGGAAAGCTGACTGATGACGAGGAATCTATTGTGCAAAATACATACACTAATGTCTGTTCCTCGGCCTTTTTAGAAAGAATCACGGCGAGTAGGAGAGAGAGACTACTGTGAATCTCGAGCTAACGAATATTTGTATGTTTAACAGTTAGGAGTACACACTCTCATATATATGATCGATTGGTTCACTCCTTATCTTAGTTAGGACATTTAGGTTGAGTGGAGTCATTTGATTCATTATTTTCTAAAGCGAAGGACCCTAATAAAGAATATTGATTCCAATCTATACAATTACCATTTCGTAAATATCATTGTGTCAGTAAAGTTTATTCACTAAATTCAACATACTACAAACAACAATAACTTGGGGGATAAATTTTACTACTAAAACATCTGAAGAGATTCAAATACAGGCAACTTATTGCTGTAAATATGTATACTTATTGAAAAACCGATTTCCGAAGTCAAGAGACCCAGCTTCTCAGTAAACAAATATAATACACAATTGAACCCAAAAAAAAAAAAGATTGTGCTAAGATGTGTGCTGGGTCAGATGTGATTCACAGCACAGGGAAAGACAAGAGAACCAAGGTTCATGTGGTCTGCATTTATGACTTTAAATTTTACCCATTTATATATACAGCTAACCCTTGGACCCAAAAATTAAAGCACAAGAACGAGAGAGAGGTTGCTGGTCATTGGTGAAGCACAGCCATTAACCAGCGAGGATCCAGAAAATCTGTAGGGCCGGCAAAATATACTTGATGACCCAAAATTTTGTGGGTCTGTGGGATCAAGAAAAAGACCACAAATTCACAATGGAGGGAATATTCCACCATATGTGCAAAAAGAACATTTGAGTGGTCTACTATTGAGTTGAGCTGTATATAATTTAGAATTATGTCCTATGTTAATTCTCCTATTAAATATAGTCAGTTCAAATGGATTCAACCCAGCCGCGATCGTATCAACACTGATACATCGATAAAATTGCACAATTAAACTTGTCTGGTTGAGAGTAGTACTACAACAGATAACCTCTTACGAATAGTCCTCGTCATTCACCCCTTTTAAACATCAATACAGTGTCTGTTCAAGTAATTCGACACTTACTTCTCTTAACTAAATTGGAAAAGAAAATTGCAATGGGAGAATTTTACTTTGTATATATATTTAGAACCAGAAATATTAAGAATCTTAATTTTAACCGCTAATGTGACGCTTGAATTAAAGGAAAATTTAAACAAGAAAGTTCGATTTATATATGACACTTATTTATTGGATACTTAAATTGAAGATTGATCACATGTAGTGCTAGTTAGCTTACATGCAATAGTATTTATTTACATGTTTACTAGTGGATGGTCAATTTAATTGAAACTAATATTAAGAGTAAGTTTAGAAAATATTTATTTGCCTTGCTAATTGCTTGGATTAAATAATATCAAAGTTTGATTATCATCATAAATTATAAATATACAAAACATGCTCATTCCTTCCCAAAATCTGAGCATTTAGGCCAAAAAGTCGGATGGCTTGTACCATTTTCTTGGCCTACTACTACAACCATCATCTCTATCCTCCTAACTCTAAATCTCCATGCCTCACCATCATTACACCCACTCTAAGTCTAGTGCATAAATCAAAGGTGAGGCTCAAATCAAGGGGTTGGCTCATTTTCTCTGGAAAGAAAATCCAGCAACTCCAAATAGAGAGAGGAGGAGAGAAGAGAGAAAAAGAGAGAGGGAAAGCAAAGGAGACATCAAGTTTTAACCCCCTTGTTTCAAGCATCAACTCCTTCATTGTTAAGCACCCTCACTATGGATAGAGGTAAGAACAAAGATAGAAAAATAGAATGAAGGTTCAAGAACTTAGCACTAATCACACTCATTAAGGTGAGTTTTCTTCTCCTCCCCCTACATATTACTTTCCAACCAAAATAAATTTTGTAAGTGTACCTGTGGCGACTTTGAATACTCAAACCTTCATGAAATTGATGCATGCATGCATGTGTTTTTGGAGTGGTTCATTAATATAAATATGGTAGGAGGATATTAGAAAGGAAAAAAGAGTAGAAACATGATTATCATTATCTATTTGGTTGAACTTATCTTTTTGTTGTTATGATTTCATGCATGAACATGAGAGCGTATCAACCATGTTTAAATCTTTGTGAAATCATGGTTTTGTTGAGGTTTGGGTATGAAATATGTTAGTAAATATACTTAGTATAATGCTTTTGGGGATCGGTGATCGTAAATGTTAACTCGAATTTGCACAAATCTTGGTATGAGGAGTATTTACCTTGTATGTGCAATTTAATGGGTTTTATTGAGCTAATATGATTCTTAGAATATTGGAAATTTATAAAATAAACATTTCATAGATATCCCACAAACACAAAATACGTAGAAGAAAGAAAATGAAATTTAGGAGTCACTGCCACCCACCACGGGTGCCCCCAAAGCCTGTGAGTTAGGCCGTGGTGGCCAACAATGATTTAAATGATGTGAAACACTCACCACATGTGCTCCCACAGGCCGTGGCGTAGCCCGTGATGGCCACCAGAGGTCCTCACTAGCTATGGGGAGGTCTGTGATGACCTCTAGAACCAACTATTCACCCCACTGTCCGTGAGGAGGTCTGTGGTGACCTCCAAAGCAAATTTTGGACCCCCACAATCCAAGGGCCTTGTCTCGTGGTGCTTGTAAATTTTGTATTTTGCTTAGTGAAGCGAGTTAAAACCTTTAAAGTGTGGTCGTGTACCTCATCGAGTAATCTAATTAACATATATAGGAAATGAGCGAGATAATAACCATAAATCGAATTGAGAAGTTGATTTTTGACTTTGAGCATTTTACCGGTACAAAATCTAGGAAGATGACATAAGATGATATTCCGTCCTACGGGTAACGGCTTTCACTCATACATCATGAGTCCTTCCGGGAAGTTAACTTGGGTATACGCGTGAGTGATTCCGAATCCCAATATTGTGGTACGTTAGGTCGGCTCACAGGTATCAAAATACAAAATTTAGGAAAGTTACTTATTCCGACCTAAGGGCAGCGGCTTTCACTCATAGATTACAAGTCCTCCCAAATAGGAAAGTTGAGTATATGCGTGAGTGGTTCCGAATCCCTATACCGTGGTACATTGGGTTTGCTCACAAGCGTCAAACTACAAAATCTAGAAAGGTGACGTATTTCCGGCTTACGGGTAGTGGTTTTCACTCCTAAATCATGAGGCCTTCCGGGTAATAAACTTGAGTATACGTGTGAGTGTTTTCGAATCCCAATACCGTGGTACGTTGGGTCGATTAAGTTGAGTACCAGGGTACTAATTTTGCCCAAAGAAATAGAACATGATAAAAATTAAGCTAAGTTCCAAATTTTGAATTAGTTGGTCACATTTGTGAAGAAAATGTGGTTCACTTGAGTTCTAATGCATTATGGTCTTCCCATTCGATTATGGGTGGAATAAGGTAAGATTATCTTTTTGTTGCGACATGATTATTATTATTATTATTATTATTATTATTATTATTATTATTAAGTATTGATTGCTATTATATATATATATATATATATATATATATATATATATATATATATACATGCAAAGATATTTTGGTTTTCCCATTCGATTATGGGTGGAATAAGGTAAGATTATCTTTTTGTTGCGACATGATTATTATTATTATTATTATTATTATTATTATTATTATTATTATTATTATTATTAAGTATTGATTGCTATTATATATATATATATATATATATATATATATATATATATATATATATATACATGCAAAGATATTTTGGTTTTAGGAGGGGAGTTGTGGCTGCTCATTCCATTACTTTTTCATCTTTTTAGATCTAAAATAACAGTAAGGTTCATGAAAAACTTTATCATTTTGGAGGCTGTTTTGATACTCTTTTAGTTGGACATAACTTTAATGCATTAATTACGTATGTTTAATTGTGTATATTATCGAATATGACATGTAAGACTTATTTGGTAATCGGGCATGTTTGTAACTAGATGTATGTTGCCATTTATAGACGCTCCGATTCGAGCTCGGTGATCCCACTAAAACTTTGCCGGTGATATACTTTATTTATGTTGTAAGGTCGTGTGAACCCAAATGTTTGGTTGAAGTCATATGCGCTCAAGATTCATTGTAGTATTTCTAGGAAAAAATAATATTGATAACTCGACTTTCAATAGTTTGAAAAACTTTTTACACTTTTCAAATTGTTCCCTAAATTAACTTTAAGGCTCATTGAATAGAGTCCTTACGATATGACGTACTTAACAAAGGGCCGGGGTGTTACGGCTAAGGTTTTGACTAAAAACAAAATTAAATAATTAGACTAAACTTTATTAGGATTATTTTACATTATAAATACTTGCATTTGCAGAAAATACTGGAGCCACATGTACTATTATTTTAATGCCATTTGCTGTGTTTTGAAGCCATATGTTCAATTTTGACAATCCCATCATTTCATTTTCAGATGATATAACACACCAAAAAAAGCTTAATTCCACGTGGCAATGCCCTACCCCTTCTTGCTCACCAACCAATAATAATACCAGAAATGATAGATATATTCTGATGACTAGGACATGAGACAGAAAATAAAGTAGATAGTCAGCCTTTCACCTTTTTTTTAGAAAAAAGGAGAAAAACCCATTTTATTTTCTTTCATATCCTTTTTGTTATTCCTTTTCAAACCTTTTTGGTTGGTATACCTTCCTCAAAATCCAATATCCAGTCAAACAAGAGGAAAACTTTTTTGGGCTATTTCAAGAAAGAAAACCACATAAATATGGAAATAAAATTAAGAAAAAAACTATCCAACCTTAGATTAAACTTATCTCATGTTTGGACTCAATTGAATTATGAGGCTTAGTTGCCCAAAAAAGAATGAATTGTGAAGGGAAATATTCACCGGAAATGACCACTCACACAGCACAAAACATCACATTTTATGTAAAAAATATAGTTTTATATATTATTTAAACTAACTAAGACCCGTGCATTGCCACGGATTAAAAATCGCAATATCATTATGCTAAGCATGGTTTTGAACATCAGAATCAGTTTCTTGTTTAGGTTTGATTTAAATTTAAATTAATCAAAACAAAATCAATCTCAAATGAATATTATTCTTTCAATTACAATTTGATTGCATCAAACTCACAAAAAAAAACCTCATTTCACATGTCTACCCGTATATTATACCCCGATAAATTTACATCGTTTTCTTGATCGACGCGATATATCTATAATAGCATAGCATGTTAGCACTAATAGAATTATTGGATTCTTTTGTGAGAAATCTCCACCATCATATGGCCTGTGTCAAAGCATGTTTCACGTTATACCGGTAATGCCGGAACTCCAAAACCCAGAAAAATTTAAATTAAACAATGGGAAAAAACAAAGACCGAGTCAAAATAAGTAGAACATGCGAGAAAGTAAAAGACAAACAAGAAGCAATTTGCATAAATCAAAATCATAAAAATTAGATTAATTAACGTTAAATGACACACCAACTAGTCATTAATACTAGTACTATTTACAGTTACTCCCTCAGAGACTCAGAGTAATGGTTACTTAATCATCATTACCCAAAAGATCATATCTTACCTTCCTAACAAGCTAATTAATTAAGTGGGGTGCACCAACTAGGGGTTGGATGGATCCATTCACATTCTACCAATATCTCTCCTACCCTCTCCTCAGATCATTAATTTTCATTAACACATTTCCTAAGATCAAAGATGTGTGAATTTTGCAATGTACAATAGTGGACCTAGTTTTCGAGTTTGGTTATCGAGTTTCCCTTAAGAGTAGGATCTAACCAAGCCGAAGTTACAGAATGATCGTGACTTAAAGAGTCCCCCAAACAGGAACCGCGACTGGGACTCTTGTGGGACGTCTTGTTTCCATTCTTTGGGTCTGCCCTTCACTTTTAGGATTGTCTGGCCAATGGACTGCCTGATCGAGTCTATAGTCTTGGCATCGACAGGGTACCCTGATGCATCTCGCACATAGAATGTGTTTACGGCCTTGCCTCCTCTGGTTGAGACTTCTGCCTGTGTCACAGTCAGACTGTTCTCTCTAAAGATCCTTGTCACATCTGATAGCAGCCCTGCTCTGTCTGTTGTGCAAAGCTCCAGCTTCAGTCCCTGTATTTCCAACAAGGACTTGGTTGAGATTTCTTCAACTAACATTCAAAGAATAGTTTCAATTTTCAAGCATTTATAAGCTGGATTATTATCTGTACATCTGGCAAACAGTGCTTGTATGGTCAAGATTGAGTCGAGTTCATTTTCAACCCATGCCAAGAAAATGCACAGAATATTTGTCAGCTATTTTGAGCTGGTCCAGCTTCAATTGAACCCATTTGGGTTCAGGTGGAAATTGGGTATTTCATTTCGTGTCTAATTTTGTGTCAAGTACCCGAATACAAGCCAGTTGTCATCAGTCTAGTGTTCTTGAAGGCAGTAGATGAATACAGAAAGGCTATACCTCAGACACTCTTCTCTCTATGGCAGCTTCAAGACAATGAATGACCCTTTGCCTCTCTGCCTCTGATTTAACAGGGGATCCATCCACATGTCTAATGTAATACTCCTGCCCCCAAAGAAAAGGAAAAAAATTAGACAACCCTTTTGCAAGGTTAAACTAAGCCTCATATAAGCACATTGGCCATGAAGAAAATTGTTACCTGATAAGCCTCAGGCCCCTCAGTATCCACACTTCCATGGAAAACAACATACTGCATATCAGTTAATGTACATACAGTATCGAACAGCAGCTTTGGCCTGTCCTTACACCGGATTGTAACCACCGAGTAATCCTTGTCATACCAATTGACTACACTCACATTCGGCCTCTGCCTCTCGTCATCTTCATCCTCCGTGTCCTCAACCCTCTCATAGTCCCTATCATCAAACATCATTTGGTGAAGCCTTCTCTCCGTGTGGGTGGCTACATGGGTTACTTCGGTCTTAGCCTCCCTAGACCGGTTGCTTCCCCTCAGCACGTTGCACAGGAGATCCTTGACCCGGGTTAGCTTATCCGGGTCTGTGATTGCACAACCGGTTTCTTGATCGGTTAAGTGCATCACAGCTGCAGCCCGAGTGTTGTGGGTCCAGACCTCAGCATTCACCACGTTGCACTTCTGGTGTCTCAGGACAGCACTCAGCTCAGAGAGCAGCCCTGGCCTGTCTCTCCCTATCAGCTCAATTGAAGTGTAATCAGTGGAAGGAAGAACACCCACTGATCTTCCCAAACAAGAGGAATCTGGACCTAATGACTAAGTGAATATAGAAATTCAGATCAATAATTGTACAGAGAAATTGGGGCAAAAAGAAAAATTTGAAAATTTGGTAAAATATAGGTGTACCTTTTGAATATAATCAAGGATTTCTTCATCTGTTATCTTGTTCCCATCTTGATCAGTCACATTAAACACTGGATTTGAAGAGGACATATGAAAGAGGTTAACAAATTACTATTAACAATTGAAGAGAATTGGTTTCTAATCGACGAAATCAAGAGCCTACCATCCATGAACCATCCACCATCAGATGATATATAAGCTTTGGTTATGACAAGGTTGAGATCAGTAAGGATTTGCACAACCTCAAGGAGTATTCCATGGCGATTTGCGCTGTCCACCTACATCAGGAAATGGAAAAAACCTAAGTACCCCATAGTAAAAGAAAATGGGATTTCCATTGATAGAAGGAATAAATAATAGTGAAAAAGGATCATACCTGAATTACTGTTGCATTCTTGACACTTTCATTGTCAATGACCACCCTGAGAAAACAACATTGAGCAAGTGAGTGACATTCCATAACAAGGAAACAAACAACGCAAGACTGTGAGGAGAGAGAAGGAAAGCATACCTAGGAGGGTTCATTCTTCTGATAAGCTTCTCATACTCATCATCCATGTCTTGGGTAAAGCTCATGTTGGCCTCTGAAAGTTTCCAATTTACCAAAAGTTATGATGAATTCTTCCCATAACCAAAAAGGTCACAAAATTCATAAAGAAACAGGCAATGATTTACCAATCAAAACATAGGTTTGTTGAGGAAAGGAGACATGAAAAGGAAAGAGAGCCCATAAACAAACACCTTTCAGGCAACTCATAAAACAGGAAATAGAGGGAAGGAAAGAACCAATAATCAGAAATCAACAGACACAGAATTACATGAGAATGTGGGCATCATTAACATTTCTTACTCCTCCCTTAATTGAAGATTAAACAAAACAAACCATGAAAAGGCAACTTTTAGCCCCTGTCATTCTCTCACTTCAGTTTTGGGGGTTTGGGTGGGGCAGACCATAGAGTTGGAAAACCAGTGAGCTTAAGCACGGATACCATAGAAGACTCTAGATTCACTGAATCTCACTTCCAATGAGAAAAATCATAGAAACCCAAAAAAAAAAAAAATTAACGAAACCCAAAACTTCTTCCCTAAACACAGAGAGAACACCAAATCCAAGAACACCCCCAAATCAATATCCCTTTTCTTCCCTTTCTTTGAGGAAACTATACTACAACAACCAACCCAAATGTAAATCCCGATTCGCGCACAGACCCTCCTGACAGTCAAATAGGCTGACATTTTAGTTGATTAAAATCCACCACAAAAATCAGTTAAGAAAACCTTGAACAAAACCCCTCGAAAAAGCATCAACTTCACGAAACAGATTGGAATGAGAGAAAGTGGGAACCTACCCATTAAAATTCTCAAGGATTCCTGATCTGGGCAACTCAAAAATTCCTTGGATTGATGTGTTTTTGTGGTCAGGGAAGTGGGTATTTATATTGCCTAGAATATAACAAAGGGGGCAAATAAAAAGAAAAGGCAACGACAGAAACTCAGAGAGAATCAAGCCCTCCCGACACGAATCTCCTCAACCTGCAACTTCAGTGGCGCCATAACCCCAGAAAACCCTCCTCTTTCTCCCTCCCTTTTAACCCTCTCTCTTGCCTCTTTCTCTCTCCTCTGTCTAGGCAGTGCTGTGCTTTTATATGGGTATGGCTTCCCCTGTTTAAAAATTTTCCAAACCAAAAAAATACTACTGAATCTGGGCCCTCAATAAAAGGCGTTTTCAAGTGGGATCCCGGCGCAGGTTAGCCGCTACCGAAGCGGTTGGGGAGCGAGGAAGCATGGGTTGGGGCTAAGGTGCGCGGGGAGGGAAAGAATAATTAATTGGGTGACGTGTAGGGAAATTAGAGGGTAATAATCTCCAAGGTTTGGGGGGTGGGGTTGGTTTAGGGTTGATGAGAGGAGGGGAGGGGAGAGGAGAGAGAAAATTCGGTCACAGTGAATAACGGTTGTCACTGGAGAGACTCTGTGTGGAGGAGTCTGCTGCTGAGGAAGGAGGAGTAGGAGCAGTCAAACACTTTTTACACTCCCAAATATGACGGCTTTTAAAAATTACCCCTTCTTTAATCGCCAATTACCCTACATTAATTCATTGATTAGGGGATTTAATTGAGTTTGCATTATCTAATTACGTATTGATGTTATCTTCGTTACAATTATGAATATGGTAATCTAATCTATTTGATAGGATTACTTGTTTTGCATTATCTATTACGTACTGATGTTATCTCTATTACAAATATATATATATATGGTGAACAAATCTATAAAATAGGATTACTTATTTTGTTTCGGGAAAAAACAGAAAGGAGGTATAAATTCAAAGTTCTATCTAATATTTCTTTTTATTGTGAAATTTACAAAATTAGAAATAAATATTTGGTATCAACTCATGTAATATATATATATTTTAATTTATTTTAAAAGATATTTTACTTATATATAACAGTAAGGATTAATCTAATTCATCCAGCACCTGACTTAAAAATCTTAATTAAATGATATTACGTAATTGTACATTACAACAAGACCACTTGATTGTTCATGGATGTTAGTGCTACTTGCTTGTGCACCATACTTAGGATATCTACATCATATATACACACTCATATACATACATACATATATACCCTTGGGCAGAGCACTTCCCTAGCTATATGCAAATTGCACATACTAGCTAGCTAGACCTAAACTCTCATGCATGGTCCCAAACTTTCCCCTCTCTCTCTCTCTCTCTCTCTCTATCTCTCTCTCTCCATTGAGTAGCCCTTTGAATCTTGCTAGTTAAGGGAAGTAGATTTCTATGTGGAGTCCAAAATGGGTGTACACTAAAATAGTTGAAGAATAGAGTGGAGGGCTTTTACATTTCATCTTGACCTAATGTCACTTTTGGGGACTTGGGCTTTTTGGGCAATGGATGCAATGTACTCAAACTATATAAAGTGAAGGAAGGACTTTAGACACTTGAGGGTTTGTCTAACCACTTTTGTCCAAGTGACCTCATTTTCAATTGAGAAAAATTGGTGTTGAATTTATGTTACATTGACATATTAACCATTCAATCTTTCTTGGGATAGCATTTCACATGTTAGTGTCCTATAATTGTTGTTCAATCCCCATGCATTTTAACTCTATTTTTTTTAAAATCTACAAATTATTATCTTATATGGCGAGTATCCTCGACTCCTTTATATTTGTTAAAAGTAGTCAAATTTGACATGCCTTTGACTTTCTTTTCGAAAAACAAATTAATGTTTCTATCGCTCTTCCAAAACTATCATACTATAATTGAAAATATGCTTTAAAAGCTAAAGCATAAGACATTCTATGTGGTCTAATTCATTGACTTGTCTAGTTCAAAAGGGAATATGAATTGATATTAAGGCTTCTTGAATTTTCAAACAAAGTCACATATTTGAGTATTAATAACTTTTAATATAGCTCGATCAATTTAGGTCCAATGGATCTAAGAAATTACTCTTATTAGCTCAAAAATTATTACTCTTTAGATAATTTATTTTAGCAACAGATCATAAAAAAGAGACTAAAATAAAATATCATAGTATCACTATTTGCTTATTCATGTAAAAGAACAAGCATTTTAAAAAAATTTAATTTAGGATCTATTAGAAAAGGTCCCTTCATACATAAATGTTTTTAAAATCCAATCTTTCCTCTCTAAAATATGCAATTCCAACCTTATCAATTGATTTTCTTCTCACTAGGGCTCTTAGGTCTAGTGGTATAATAGTGGCTTTCCATATTCCCTGCCTGAGTTTGAATCCTAGGGACTTCTATGGATTCATTGAGAGCCTATTTTTAGGACTTAGTCTCCATTAAGCCTAATTTATTAATTGTGCACCATCTTCCTCTTATCCACGAACCTGCTAGACTTACATCTTATACAAGGAGGTCAATGGGTGGCCCACTTACCATTACCTAAAAAATAATTTTCTTCTCTGCACCTTAAAATTCTATAATACTTCAAAACAACACTTAATATAAGACGGAAGGAGTATCTTCCAAGTCCAATTAAGGGTACTGATGAACTGATTCACTGACATAAATGAATCCCCACCCTTGATGTACCCATCTTGATTATTGTCCCATTTCTCAATGCTATGAATTTCAACCAAGCTAATATCAGAGTATGTATATGTACTACTAGTCTACTGCTCTCTTCGGCTAACCACTTGTGTATACTTCCATGTCTTTATGCTGCCACTTAATGTACAGAAATTCAAGGTTTCACTGTCCTTCAAATTCCACATTTTTCATGCTTTTCTATCATAAATAGATTCATATAAGACTCTCCTTCGATCTCTGTTAGTTAGCTACCCCGATTTAGAGTTAGCTAGCTGCAACAATTCTATGTGATTAATTAGCTTCCTAGACCACTCTTCTGGCTGGTTTTCGTGTGTCTCGGGACAAATCGAGTTGTGGGCTTGTAGGTATAGATCGGGACAACTCTACCATCTACTTTTTAGCTTGAAATAAACGAAATTGTATAGATTGAAGATACGTACATGCCATAACTTAAAAGTTTATAACGTACTTTCATAAACTTATGTTAAATAATTACTTATGATTACATAATTGAATTTGATGGTATATATATTTCCGAACCAGTTTTTATGAATGACTATTGCATGGTACATTATCACACGTTTAGCATATAATTATATGCGAATAACATTCTACTCAAATACAAAATCGTCACAGCAAATTTTACCGATGTAAAACCAGTTCATCCAATTTAATCTTATTTGAGTATATGATGTAGGTTTTTCCGATATTAAAGACTATTGTATAGGTTTTTTCGATATTAAAGACTATTGTATGATATGTACAGGTAAAGAAGTTGTCTACCTTGTCCACACAATATGGAGAAAACAAAGAAACAAGAAAACAAGCAAAAACTGGGGTTGTAGCTGTAAAGGCAAACTACAAGATCCATATGCTCTCATATTTGTGGTATTAGAAATTCAGATAAGGAGGTTAAAAATTATGACATACACATAAATATTCATGTGTTGTAATTTATAAGCTAAGTCAAGGTTCATAATTATTTTGTCATCTCTTTTCTGTGCTTTTTTATTTAATATATATAATATGTGCCCTACACACCACGACCTCGGTTTTTATCATAATTGAAACATTATCTCTCCACGGGCAAAAAAAATAAAATAAAAATGATCACAATATATGTAAGATGAGTTAGAGTACCATCATACCCATGTCATAATTTTGTGCCAATCCTGTCAAAGTTTCTTACAAGTGTAGCAACCTTCATGATATAAATTCCATTGAGTAAGTGAGTAAGCTAGCTTAGTCAACAACATTACTACTCATGCTTGATATTCAAGTTCAATATCAAATCTACATCAATTACTATGTATCCCTCCTTTCTACCTTCACAAACACACATCTACGAGCATGTGTATACAAGATTAATGTAGTACTTCTATGTAGTATACTGGTCAGAATGTCGGATATACTTATTATACGTATTTGTTAAAAATAGAACACATTTTCACTTACCACTTTCACAATGATCATTCAAATTTCTTTTCACTTACCACTCTCGCAATCAAAGGAAATCTCAAACCACCATGGCAAGTCAATTATATTATTAAAGATATTGTGATTCTAATTTAAAAAGATGCAACATCAATCACACTTTTAGACAAGCAAATAGTACATCAAATTGGTTAACGCACTATGGACACTTGATTCCTCCTCCAACCATTACCCCTCCTCTTGTCTCATGTATATCGTGACAAACGATAACTTATACAGAACCTTTGTAAAAATAGCTACTTAAATTTGTCTTATCCTCGTTATTTACCATTTGAAAAAAAAAGATAAAAGACTCGCAATGATCATAAAGTTACTTTTTCATGGAACTTTAGAACTTGTTCTAGTAGACTTAAAGCCAAGGTAGTAGGAAAAGTGTCATTTAAATGGCAATAAATATAATTTATTAAAACCCATTTAAGATTCTAATCATGTTTACAAGATCTAGCATTTCCTAAGCACCTTAATTAACAAATTAATTAGATGAAAGAAAAGATTAGCTGCCCACGTGATATTCAATCCGATTCCCACACCACATGAAACAGCTTTTTAACAGTAACCTCCCCCATGTTTAACGGCTAACCACCCATTTAACTGCCCTTAAAGAGCCTACCTTTTCCTTAACTAATTAATCAATATCAACATTATTATTTTCGTAGAATATTACCCTTTTTTGAATTATGAAGTATTTTTTGTCAATAAAAGTGAACACAAATGAAACATCATGGAGTCAAAGGTCAAGTTGGTGGGACGTGTTTTTTTTTAAAAAAAAAAGTTATTGCAACTAAATTAATGATTTTAATTAAATAAATCAAATAATATAAAGAAGAAATTAATTTTTTAAAAAGCTATTAAATGTAAGGAGAAGCATGGAACTTTGCACCGACGCACGTGACAAGAGAAAGTAGCAGAGGAGGATCAGAGTTACATGTGGTGATGGCATGGCACCGAACACGTGTGGATTAATTTTACTAATTAATTTTTCTATTTTCTCTCTCTTACTAACTAATTAACTACGACCGAAGAGAAAAGAAAAAAACCCTTGAGCGAGTGAAAGGTCACTTTGACGGTAAGTTGCCAGCTCATCTTCCACGTCACAAAGCTGACGGGTCTCAGTGAACTCGGCCCCACCCTCCTCTGGTCTGATTTTGAACTCTGTATTGTCAATGGCTTCTTCATCCCAGCATTAGCTACCACTTATTCTTCGTCTTCATGGGAGTTGTTGGGGTTATTAACGATAAAGTGTAGCAAAATTGAGCTGACTTGTCGAGTTTTTAGGTTACTTGGATTCAAGTCAAACTAACTCGAACATAACTCAATGTAGCTTGAATGTTTCGATAGAACATGGGTTAGTTCAATTAAAATTGGTAGATTTTTTTTTTTCTTAGAGAATAGAAAATTTTCATTATAACCGATAAGCTTTTACTTTCAACCCTTTGTTTCTTGAATTTAAGACAAAATTTAGAATTAAACTAATTTTCATCGATTATGCATTAAATTATAAAAAAAAATTTAAGTAGAAATAAAATAAAACATAATAGTGAGTTGCAATTTAAATTAAACAATTGCATCCAAACATAAACTTTATGGGCTCAATGAGTATCTAACCGGACTCACACTTGACAAAGTCAAGCCCGAAGCTGCCAGTTCGAACTTAATTGCACCCTTAAATTAAAGTTAAAGAATATTATTATATATTTTAGTGTTCATATCTTTTGGTTAATGTATTTACCATCTCATTACTAATCGTAAAATAATCCTAATTTTTAAAACAAGCTTGTAAGATTACCCAAATATTATGATATCACAAGTCGGTTTTATAACAGACTCTTTTATTTTAATTGTTGCTGAAGCAAAGAAAAGTAATCATGTGAGCAGCCAGAATCATTCTAACATGTAAAAAGCATAAGCTTTACTTCAACATTAATTTTTTTTAAAAATGTGTATACATATAATTAAGCTACGTCCGAACATTTAAAATTACTGATGAATTATTATATTGTTAGATGATTTGTTTTCCTTTTTCTTTTTAATTGAAGATTAATTAGGAACAATGTAAATATAAAAGTATTTTATTAATCTTATTAATTTTTTAATTTAATTTTTTTACTATATAATGGGAGGTGTAAAATTATGTAATAGGCTAGGGTTTATTTATAGAATGCCGAGGGGATAGACAGGCAGGACTGAAATAGCGGCGCAAAATGCTGAGGAGTTAACGGCGAGACCGCGAAGCCGAATTAAAAGCAGCATTCCGTTATTTACCGTTGGAATTTTTAAAAATAAAAACTATAGAAGTACAAGGAAATTAAAATAAAAGGATAGGCACGAGCAGCTAGCCTAGTCCAGTCCTCCTCCTCGTGAAGCACAACCCTTGCCCACTGAAACATGTAAAGTGGGTCGGGCGGGTATAGACACTCGAGCTTTTTCGTGGTTTGAGTGATGGTGGTCCATGACTTAGCCACACGCTCTGGTGATGCAAGCCTATGCTACTCATGGTCCCCTGAATCTATACTATACCAAATAATCGGAACGCCATAAGGCCAAAATCTCGTTTTAATCCATTTTGAATTGAACTTTTTTAAATATTTTTTAAAAACATTTGTAAGACGTGTTTACTAATTGATATATATTCATATATAAATAAAATTTTATTAATCTGTCAAGACAATTTCAAATAATCCATTAATTAAATTTACTAATTGACGGTGGGTATAAGAAGTTATAATGTGGCTAATTATTGAAACATTTTGTTGATTCCTTGGTTGGTTGGTTAGTTAGTTTGATTCTGGTTGTAAGTGGACAAGTGGTTAGGAGAATGAGAATCCATGGAGTATTATTATTATTATTATTATTATTATTATTATAGAATAATTAAAAAGAAAAAGGGAAGAGTGGGGGGACAGAAAGGAGTACGAGCTACAAACTACGGAAATGGGGGGTTGGAGTGATGGGCTGGATTTGTGATTTGTTTGTCCTATGACAGCTGTGTTTGGTCACTTCTTTCTCATTCCACCACTTCCCATCACCTCACCCCTCTCTCTTTATGTTTTTATTATATCCGTACACTTTACAACCCTAAAATTACTCATAAAATACACATAATATAATTCAAATTTAAAAATATCAGTAACTCAAAATAATTAGATTTAATTTGAAATTAATATATGTAGAATCTCCGTCTTAATGATTAAGTTAATAATATGAAAATAAAAATAAAATAAATAGAGTAACAAAAAATGAACTAATAGTGAAAATAGTAATAAAGAGATTCTTAGATAGTTCGGGCCAACCATTTACCGTAAACAGTGCATCTGGATCCGATCACTATGACCCATGCCTTGTGCTTGTAACTTCCTCTCTTGACTCCTCCCAATGTTACCACCCCAAGTCAAACACTTGACAATATTTTTTCAATTTTTAGTTGTTTTTCTCTATGTTTCCATAAATGATCTAGGTACCTTCTCACTTTCCTATGCTCATAATATGATAATATCTATTAGTTTATCATGAAATAATAATGACCGACCACTTCAAAAAATTAATAATAAGAACATTTTTCAAGAGAAAATCGTCACCATTTGTGGTGTTAAAACTAGTATTAGAGTATTCGGTCCGATTGTATACTGTAAACATTTTATTTTATTTTATTTTATCATATAAATTATATTTATAATTATTAACACAAAATAGAATATTATTCATGTTGACACATGTTTGTCTTAAAGGAGCTACATTTAAATATGAAATATTAAAATATATTATAAATGAAAGAAAGAAAAATATGGGCTTGAGGAGGTTCTAGAATTTTAAGGGTGAAAATAATAAATTAGCTATGGCAAAGTCCAAAATAGCCCACAATCTTGAAAAAGTTCCACCAACTTTTTCTCGTGACATACAATCCATACCAAAGATTTTGATTAGCTAGCTATCACGCAATCACCAAAACTCGGCTCGATAAGTCATTATCACAACCTCCATCACAACCCCATTTCAAAAACGTTATAGCGGTTCTGTTTCATTTAGATGTAACGAGTTATAAGGTTATAATGAGTAATAAATAAATATTTAAAAAATTATAAAATAATTATAAAAATTTGTAAGGAGTTATAAGGATATAAAGTAAAATTAAATGTAACAGAGCATATATAAGTTTTTACTTAAATTTGTGGTATAATTATATTTCTTTTATATAACCTCACCACAATATGATAAGATAATACGTAAACTGGACCGAGATAGTACTTACGAAACTTTGATGAACATAAGTAATAATAAAATAAAATCAACTCAAATTACATTCCAAATTACTCGTAATTATCAAAAAGTGGACTTATAAATATTTCGAATATACAATAGTCATATTTTGCTTACTAATTTAAAATTCTATAAGCAAGATAGTTCAACTATAAGTATTTATTTAAACTGGGATGAATTCTCTTCGAGATGAAAATGTGGTAGTGATCTTGTTACTGATGATTATGAGTATATTTTGATGGAGGCAAATATATATCGTCTAGTATTACCTTATTGGATTTACAACAAGATAAATATAATTTCGCTAAACGTATATTTATATATTTTTTAATTAATTAAACACAAGGACAATCCAATTAGGGAAAAGAAAGGTGTGAAAAATACTTTTGTAGGTGTCGTGATCAAAGCAATGCAAAAAGGTCCCAACAAAATCCTTACCAGATAAATGAATTTGGTGAGATATGCTAGTTGGAGGGATCTGGTCCAACACCTAAATCTTCCATTTTCAATTGTCCTTTCCATCTTCAGCCTCAGTATCAATCTCCATCTTAAGTCTAAACCAAAGGCCATAAATTATATCAAACTGAGTCGGAAAGTTGTTACGGTTATCGTTTACAAAAACGTGTATGACATGAAAAAATCGGTACACTTATAAACCTTTTGTTCTAATTTCAAAGTCGAACATAAAAACCTTCTTCCGAAATATACCCAAGACATTAATCCGGTTTATTTCAAGTGATTTAATACTTATTCTCTCAAAGAAAGTTTCAGGCTCGAATCTTATAAATAGAAAAAAATTGTGATAAAAGAAGTATACCTTTAAAGCGTATAATATATCGACTTGAATATTATATAGGGGATTAAAGACCTAAAATAACATAGGGGTTGGTCCCTACTCCCTAACCTATTATTTTAGGTGTCTAAAGTGGGAGGTACAAATGTTGGGTCACGTTTAATTTCAGGTCTCCCAAACAACTTGGGAATTATATTAGTCATTAATAATCACCTAACAAAACGTGCATTTTTCATGGAAACTGAATAATCATTCTTGGTTTGATTGTCCCTAATGTCAACATCAAAATAAAATTGTGGCCACTTGAAAACATGATAACCAACCTTTTCTCCATTTCGTTGATCGTTCACTTATTAAAGTTGAGTTATTGATAGTTTATATAGAACATAACTCTTTCGCCGTAATGTTTTCTCGGTTTATAAAACTTGAACGCAATACCTTTTTTAAGAAAAATAATTATTTAACTATTTAAATTCATCTGTGTTAGTACATTGGAATATGCATGTAATTGCTATTGTGACAAATACAGTTCGCATAAAGAAACTTCAACAAAAGAAATTCTTATTATTAAATATAATATATGAAATTTATTTTGTGTATATAGTGGTATCGGAAGCGAGCTCGGAAACATACCGGGAGTAAGTTTTGTCACATCTTTGCAAGCACAAAATCTACCGATTTGATCGAAAGATTACGTGATTAGGTCCCACTCAATTGCAGCCAGTTTGGGATTTCATAGTTGAGGTTGACAAGATAAGTTGATTTGGATATATTAATACTCGTATGTAGGGAGAATTTAACTTTTTACAGTTAATAGTAGATCAGTTTCTGTTAACTAAATATATAAAATAAAACCCGAGTAGTTAATTTTTGAAATGATAAGATATCAAATATTGAAAATTAATTTGTGAGAAGTCAGTTAGCAACACTTTTTAGTGATTTTGACGCGAAACATAATTTTTTCCCCTTAACTCACTATTTTAAGTATAACCTTTGTGAGAAAAACAGCCTGATTTTACTGTACATTTACCTATTGTAAAGAAAAAAAACCAAAAAACTCACAAGTTCATGACTTGTCTAGTTGTTTTGTGACCCCTTCCTTCCCCACCCCTCCAAAAAAATCTTGTCAATGCCTGAACTTGTCTAAGCTCTTCATTGGGGACCAGTTCTTTGTAAGCTTTGTAACAATTCAAGGCCCATAGGAGCCCAGTTCTTTGTTGCAAGTCCATGAATTGAGATAAGTGTTTTTTTTAAAATTTTGTAAAGGGAGCTCAAATCATTGTTACCATTTTTTGGGTTTCTCAGCCCACCCTTTTTCTGTTACTTTTATTACTTAAAAAACAAATTTTAATGAATAAATCATCATATAATATCTATACTTGAAATAATTGTACAGCAAGATTAAAAGACCATAGTATAAAGGTACATTTCTTGGGGCAAATGTTATACTTGAATATATCATTTGATGTCCGTCTCATAATACTGTCTACAACATCAACAGATCACAAATTAGATATGTATATTGTAGATGGAGAACGGGACAGTTGCCCGCGAATATGGACTATGAATGGTAGGGTTTTACAATTTAATAATATTAATAAATAGGGTGTCGCGTACAAGAAAAAAAAAGCTCTTAAATATTTGTATAGATATTTGTATAGATAGATATTTATTTATTCTTATTTTGGTCATACTAACGTTTTCTTTTCAACTAAAGGAATCAATTTAAAAAGATAAGGAGTGAAGGAGATATAAGGAATATTTCACTATGTATGGGATAGTGAAGTATAATGTTTATTGAGTATCAAAATTTATTATGCAAATATTACATAATACGAAAAAAGTAAAAACTTTTATTAAATTCTAGAATGATATTTAATTTAATTTTCATAGCAATTAACATATTAATGTACCACCAACCACAATACCTTAAGCCACATTTTTTTCGATTAGTAAATAAAGTCAAAAGGCTTACAGCAACGAACAAACAAAGTAGTACAAAGAGACGACGTCAATACCTTAAGCCACTTACATAAAAACTCACAACAACAAAATGACATAATTTATAACAATTTGTGAATGATTAAGCTAGAAAAATAACCCCCAAGGACTAAATTTTTCTTCATTAATCTCATCAATTATCTTAATCATTTGTGGAGTGAAGTAATTAACCCAATCTCCAACCTCACCCTTCCTGAAAAATGATTTATTTGCTTCCCCAGAAGGCAATTTCCCATTTTTATTCACTTCCAAATTGCTCAAGTTCTCAAAGCTACACAAATTGAGAATTTCTTTTGGAACCCCTTCATCTTCCTCCTCTTGAGTAAAAGGGCACCCACAAAATTCAGCCACTCTCTTCAAATGAAAAATGGGGTTTTCCTTCAAGTCCTCATACTTCAAGAAAAATACCTTGTTGGGATTCTCCAAGCTTTGCTTCCAATACCCCAAAACCTGGTCCCAAAAGGGGCCACTAATGCTAACCCCTTTGCAAAACTTGTCAAAAGCTTCCTCCAATGAGATTTTTCTTCATTTCCTGGTGCTAAATTGTTTACAAAGTGCCACAATGAGATGAATGTGTCCTTTGGATCCCTACACAAGTACACAATCTTGCAACCCGATTCCACTATGGATCCCGGTAGGGACCCAAATGACAAATGGGTCGTGAAGACCCTAGGAGAAGGCAGTGTGGTTAGATCAGGGGCTTCGTGGTCAACATAGACCATAAACTCTAGAAAAGGGACCAAGTCATGGGGGTTAGACCTAAGGAGAGGGTGGTCAAGCCCTTGTGGGCTTTGGGTAGCTCGGTTCACAAGAGCATACAGCAAGGCCTTGAGCCAGGTGGTGCCTGACTTCGGGTTGGTGATGAGAATAATGTCAGTGTCGCGGGCAGTAAAGTGGTTTTGGCATCTAAACACCGCTTGGAGTACCCTACTTGGATGCCAAAACCCTTGGTATAGATAAAGATAAAGATTGGAGGCAAGCCATCCTTGTTCTTTAGGGAAAGAGGAAATTAGGGATCTGTATTCTGGGGTTAAGTCACCTTCTTGCAGGAATTCTGGAGTAGGTTGTGGAGGAAGAGAAGCTTGAGTGGCTGACATTGAAAATGGTTAGGCTCTTGATGATGAGGCTAGCTTCAGCTCAATGGGATTGGGTTGTGCTAGATGTTTGTTACGTGTGTGCTTTTTTGTTTTTTTATAGTGGGAACAGTATGTCCTTTTTGTTATTTTTTACAAACAAAACACATATTAGACTTATATTAATTATTTTTAAGCCGGGTCCCCTTAGGTTGTTAATAGCTATGCCACTTACTAGGGATCCTCACACAATGTTTATTACAATTAAGTTTTATACCGTGATTTGCACGATTTGTGAATTTTTTTCTTGTTTAATATTGTTCACATAATTAAAAATAGACTATACATATTATGTGTGATAACATGAATTGCATTTGAACTTATACATCATGCATATTACAGTTAATATTACATAAAATGATGCATAGAGACTGCAAATAGATTACACATAGTGGTTTAGGGAAAGAGGAAGTTAGGGCTTTGCATTGTTGGGTTAAGTCACCTTCTTGCACGAATTTTGAAGGTTGGTTTGGAGTAGGTTGGATTGTGCTAGATATTTCTTACGTGCCTCCTTTTTTTAGTGGGAATAGTATGTCCTTTTGTTGCTATAGTAGGACCCATCTACATGCACATTTTCTATTTCAGCCAAGTCACTCAAGCCCTAGATGTTAGTGGGACTTGCGATAAGTCCATCGTCTGACCTTTGTTTTGCACTATTATATGGCCCCTCATGAAGAAGACAGCCAAAGACGTACCAATAATGATATACTCCCTTTTTTCTATATATTTGTGATTTTAATTAATTTTTTAATTTAATATTTATTATAATAAAATATTAATAATTATTTTATTAAGTTTGTTCTGTAATTACTTTTTCCTTTTTATTTTTTATTATCTCTTCTTAATAATTTTGTCACATTTTTTAAATATTTACAATAATAATTATTATGAAACGGAAAAAATATTATATATCCAATATTACTTGTTCTTTCATTGGTCAATGTGCCTCGTGAGTGTCCTTTTTCATCCTTAGCTATTTGGCTTTATAATTAAAGCTAACCTACAGCAGGACATTGACATATGTGTAGCGTGACTATGTCAAGAGGTGGGGCCACTCAACCTATTTTCATCCTTGCTATGTGAGGAATTTGTAAGATGATAAATAGTGATTTATATTTATCGCCCCCTCTTTTTACCCTGTAAAATCCTTTGGATTTCCCCCTCTTTATCAATGTTTTTTAAAAAAAATATGTAACGTGACTATACAGGTACATATTTGAATTCATCCGTGTTAGTATAGTGGAATATGCATGTAATTGCTATTGTGACAAATACAGTTTGTATAAAGAAACTTCATCGAGAGAAATTCTTATTATTAAACATGATATATGAAATTTATTTTGTATATATAGTGGTATCTAAAGCGAACTTGAAAATATATAGGGAGTAAGTTTCGTCACATTTTTACAAGCACAAAATCTACCGATTTGATCGAAAGATTACGTGATTAGGTCCCACTCAATTGCAGCCAGTTTGGGATCTTGATTTTTATAGTTGAGGTTGACAAGATAAGTTGATTTGGATGTATTAATATTCATGTGTACTTGAGAGAATTCGACTTTTCAAGGTTAATAGCAAATTAACTTATGTTAACTAAATATATATAAAAAAAACGAGTAGCTAATTTTTAAAATGATAAGATATCAAACACTTTTACAAAGTAAAATTAATTGAAGTTTAATTTGCAAGAAGTGAGTTAGCAATCTTTTTTAGTAGTTTTGACAAGAAATATAATTTTTTCTCCCTAAATCACTATTTTAAATATAGCCTTATGACAAGGATTGCCTAATTTTATTTTATACTTCTTATTTATCTATTGTTAAAAAAAATCAAGAAGTTCATAACTTATCTTGTGTAGTTGTTTTTGTGCCCCTTCCCCCCCAAAAAAATCTCGTGAATGCCCTCTCGGAGGCCCTGTAAGCCACAACTTGAACTTGTCTAACCCCTTCATTGTGGACCAGTGCTTTATAAGCTTTGTAATTATTCAAGGCCCAAAGGAGCCCACTTATTTTGTTGCAAGTCCGCGAATTGAAATAAGTTTGGTGCTGTTCGAACTTACTTACAGAGCAACACAAAAATAAAAATATAAAAAGAAATGAACATAAACGAACATAAATAGGTTGTTAGAATATAAAGAACGAACATAAGTCGAATATAAAATAACATAAACGAATATAAAATCTAAATAGATTCTATTTTCATTTGAAATCGAACAGGCCATCTTGAAAAAGGGAGCTCAAATCATTGGTACCATTTTGGCTTTTTTTTTTTGTTTTTCCAAAAAGTTTCATACAATACAAGTCAAAATATGAATCACTCTGTCCACCCTTTATTTCTGTTACTTTTATTACTGAAAAAACAAAAACAAATTTTAATGAATAAATCATCATATAATATCTATATTTTAAATAATTGTAAAGCAAGATTAAAAGACCATAGTATAAAGGTACATTTCTTGGGGCAAATGTTTACTTAAGCCATAATAGCTTCGGTAACTCTTTTTTTAATCAGAAAAGATTATATTAAGTTGGAGCTAATATACTCGAACATATTATTCGATACCTGGTTCACAATACTGTCTACGACATCAACCGACCAAAAATTAGATATGTATATTGTAATTAGAGGACGGGGATAGTTGCCCGCGAATATAGACTATGAATACTAAGGTTTTTACAATTTAAGAATATTAATAAATAGGGTGTCGTTGACGAGAAAACTAGAAGCTATTAAATGTTTGCATAGATAGATATTTATTCTTTTTTTTTTTTTTTTGGAATGGATAAGTACAACAAATAAAGATATTTATTCTTATTTTGGTCATACATAACCTTTTCTTTTCAACTAAAGAAAAATACAAGGCCTTGAGGCAGGTGGTGGCTGACTTCGGGGTGGCGATGAGAATAATGTCGGAAAGTGATTTTGGCATCTAAGAACAGCTTGGAGTAGCCTACTTGAATGCCAAAACCCTTGATGATGAGGCTAAGCTTCAAGCTTCAGCTCAATGCTAGATATACATGTCTACTTGAATAATGTAGGTCTCGATGCTTCTTGTAATCAGTTTTTTAACAATTTTTTTGGTCATACTGATTTATTAACTGTGCATATTTTTATAACAATTTTTAATTAAGAGTATCGAAACGTATTCATTTTCTTTCTCATTGCCACTCAATTTACGTGGTATTTTTTGTTTTTTCTGGTTATTGGATCCTATTATTGGAGTCGAATTATTGTTAGCACTATTTCTTTTCATATTTTTTTTTAATTAAGAAAACTCGAGTTTTAGATCTTATTTAAAAGGAATAAATATCAAATCACTTTAATCAACATGTATTAGTACGTGTTACTCAATCAGTACATCACCTTCAAGTATTTGCTTGACTCACAATTAATTAAACCAAATTAAATTATTACCGCAAGTATAAATTTTAACCACTTTTGTTGATTCATGTTAAAATTAGAACATATTTATTAAACTGATGAGATTTTGAATGGAATTCTCAATCAAGTTAACTTCGAATCACAATTCATTGATTGAATTTCCAACTAAATCAGTTCAAATTTGCATCGGTTTTGCATTTGCTATTCGCTCGCCTAGTCAGTCAATCCAATATGTGAACCTCCAAGTAGTATTGGTTGGAAATTTTGTCGAAGCCTTTGGGTTTCAGTTCGCTTTGGAATGTGATTTCGGCATTTCGCTGTGCTACTACAGTAATTTGGGTCGTCAATGAGGCCTTCTCTAGTCTAGTGATCAAAACTGACGTCATGATAGTGTATGGATCGCATAATCAAGTATGGGTCCACTCAGACAATTGAGGGCGGGTCCAGTCTGTCAACCTTCAATACACACTTCAAATACACAAGAACAATCACAAGGAAAACATGAGAAAACAACCAATAACGTAGAAACATAATGTAGAATATCTCAGTAACAAGATTTAAATCCATTTCTATTCACGATTTCTCAGCACCAACTTTCATGAGTTCATCTGTGAAGACTCTGCTAAGTAACAAACCATATGCCCAGAAAAGGCACAGAGGAACTCAAAATTCTCGATTGTCACCCCATTACATAATCACCCTAAAAACAGTTCCTTTCCAACACTTTCAGCTGTACTCGAGGCTAAAAACCGGCATAGCAGCGGAGGCTGAACACAGAAAGTAACTTCAGCTCTAACAAACAACTAAACCACCACCGCCAAGCACACAAAATTCTATGTTCCCCTCACCTACGAAAAACCACAAGTCCTTTTGTGCTTGGATTGCATCAACAGCCGGCAGCTCTAGATTCATGAATAGACCAACAATTAGTCCACCAAGTTTGCCTGTGGGGATTTGCATGACAGCCTCAGTGCAAGAGGACATAGGCAAAAAGATATTTGCTAACAAAGTTGAGCTTTTAACCCAAATTCACAACTAGCAAGATATTTGAAGCATCATTTATACAATTTGCTCATAATATGCTTCCCTAGAGATGATTGAAAATTATCAAGTAAGAACTTTGTAAGAAAAATAAAATATCTTCAGCTCATAATATTCTTGACACGCTAGGTTAACTCAACCCATGAAAATAAAGTATTCCCAATTCCTATTTTACCCATACCTGAAATACAACTTTCCTTCTAATTAATTAAAAATACTTCTGACGCATGTACACTTTGATCCTCACCGCAATTGCCAGCCTACCAGGTCCACTTAGCATGCCTTGTTATCATTCCTTTTTTTATTTTGGGGGGGTGGAGGGAGAGAGGATAGTAGGACAACAGAAGATACCTGTTAAAGCTCGATATCAGACACTCCCATCAGTGAGTAGTTAGGATCATTTGATCCAAGCAATGGGATATACTCTGATCCTCTCACATGCACGCTAAATATAGCTACAAAAATTAGCTCACATCAGACTCAAATCTGAACCACGATGACCAGGAAGAACTTTAAAGCTAAATTGAAATGCAAGTAGTCATAGTGAGAATTTCTAAGACAGCTGCAGAGAGCTATATGTTGTGTGTGTCACATAACCTTGCTGGCTGGCTATTTTTACAAGGTTACAGCTTAGTTCCACTTGTAAGTTTCTACCCCACAGGCACCGAGTTGCAATGCCTACATATAAATTACAAGAATCGGTCTACCAGCAGAAAATAAGTTATCCCCAGGTCACAATGTTTGCATCATATAAGGTATCATAAATGACATGCTGATACTTGTAACGTGATTCATCATGTACAGTTTATGTGCAAAGAAGAGTGGAATTTTAGTTTGGGATCCCAATTTGATGCCTCAGTGTTACTTGCGGGAGGACTGTGTAACATTTGAAAAGAGCATAACTTGAGCACAGGTTTTATCACTCTGGTTGTTTCTCCAGAGTAGGCAAAGCATTCAGTTAAGCTTCTACTCTCTAGAACAAATGCCCAAAAAACCCCCAAAAGAAAAAGAGATGAGAGGTCAGATGATGGGAGCCCGAGCACTGCTATATACAAAAATTGTGTGTTTGTATCTTATCTGTCTCCCCACCCCCACAAAAAAAAAAAAACAAAACCCGGATATGGATGCTGAAGAGACTGCAGTCTTTATCACACAACTTACCATTTTCTATCTTCATAACACTTTGAAGCATTGTATCCATTTTCGTCTTCATATCATAGCTGTCATCCATATCTGGAGCAAGAAGAGTCAGCTCTCTATGGATATCACGTACAAATCTGCATATCTTCTCCGCAAATTCAAGTTCGCCATCAGATATACGACTGATAGCGAGTCTCATCAACTCCCCAGTCAAGTCAGCAAGCTGAAGTGAACAAAGACTTCTTTCAGTACCCCTAACATCAGCTATGTAAGCAAGCAAACACATACTACACAGTGGGAGAACAAAAAGGAATGGAAAAAAACAAAAAGAAGTCCTGATAAAATACAAGTTTTGGCACAAGAGGACACCATAGAACTTTGACAAAGGTAATAGGTTCCAAATATGGTCAATCCTATATGAATCATGAGATAGCAATTCGGACATTACCCCCAAAAGGTAGTCAAGTAAATTAATTTGGAGAGGCTCTATGGAAGAATCACTTAATAGGGCAAAAGTAGCATTTATCTCGCGAAGATTCAGAAGAGTTCCAGTTCTGCAGAATTGGTAGAATGTTGCAGCTTCAACATATTCTTGCACCTGCAAACAACATTCATCAAGAGAAGCGGTGATATAACTCTTTCTTAATCTTAGAAAGCAATCGGTGCAGAAGGTGTAACCCCAGGAGAGTATGCACGTCTCAGCTTCCAAAAGTCAGTCCCATTTAATTCTTTCACAAGTCTGGAGACATGCTGTTCCCTCACAGCTTTTAGATCCTTCTCTGCCTTCCCTAGTACTTCATCTTTGTTATGTTTGCTGATTCTGCGCATCAACATAGAGTTTAAGAAAATTACCAAACCTTCAAACCATTTATATAACTATATAAGAAAACAGACAGAAATAGGCATTAAAGAATAAGAAAAGGGAGAGCTCCACACATAGCTGTATATTCCAAAATGCAAATCTAGGATCAAGATAAACCACACTGCCGGCAACAAAGCTCAATCATGATAAAAAGTTTAACAGCTCTCTATCTTACTATCATCCGAAAATCCCACAAACTAGAGATAAATTACTTACCTTCTCATATAAACCATAACCCAACAGATTATGCTCTAAAGATGGAAGAACGATATAAAAATATCTACCTGTGCACCTGAAAAATAACCTTTTTGCTATTCATTGTAATGTCACGACTTGCCTTGACCACTCTCTCCCGCTTATCATTCTACATAGAAATACTGAACATAAGCTCTTAGAACAAAGAAAATTATAAAATAAAAAAAGCTCCACTGGCCAAGCATAACAAGTTGCCAAAGCAAACATGAACAAATACTTTCACTCATCCAAACTTATGGCACAATTCAAGCCTACTAACTAGCAACTCGATAATTTCAGCTATAACATAGGTAAATATTTGACTACACAATATATCTCTCTACTCAAAGTTAAATCCACACATCGTGATTAAGTTATACCCTAGAACCATGAAGTCTCAGTCAAAGAAAAACTTCCATGGCTCAACTACTCCGAGAACCCAAAACAACAAACCAAGCCTTAGATATGTGTCGATTGGAATCATTCAGTCATCAATATTCAATACCTTGTGACGCTCCATGAACCAATGAGGATCAACAAAAATACAACTTGTGAATTCTCTCTCACATCAGTTGCTCTCCACAGTAGCTCACCTCTATGATAATTGTTTGGAAACCCCCTCATCTAGTTTGTACTCGTTCTGTTTCATCCCACATTCAAAATAATGAACAATTTTACCAAATCATTTTAACATTCAAGGTTACAGAAGCCCATGAAATCATTTTAAGTTGCTGGGTTTTCCATAATATGAATGTGGGCAACAGTTACATCAAATTAAATGACAGTTCCCCATAATGATAGTTAAAACATTCAATAAAAATAGTTACCGATTTCCCGTTCAACACGAGAGATTGGGAGAGGGAGAGTGAGAGAGTATACCAGGTTATTGAGATATTCAGCATAGTTGGTGAAAGCATCGGTCATGGAGGAGTGAGTGGACATCATTCTAGGCTTCTTGGCTATGCTCTCCCACTTGATTCCAGCCACTATTGCATAAATTAAAGAAAATGCTAAAGTTCAGAGCTTGAAGTGTAAATTAAAGAAAAAAAATAGGAGGGTTAGAGGGTTTCGGATTGGAGACAGAGACAGAGAGAAGAAGAAGAAGGGTTGAAGTTGAAGAGGGCTTACGGGGCCGAGGTGATTTAGGTTTAGAAGCCATGAGCATAAGCTTCTGGAACGCCGCGGCATAGAACATCTGTCCTTAATCGATTATCTTTGCATTCACCATTTCAATTTTTTTCTTAGCCATTTCTATTTTCTACAACACAAGACTTCTTTTTTCAAGTCATCTTATAAATAAGAACTATGTGGAGTATTCTTTCAAAATATAACAAGTTACTTAAAAAATTAATAATTAATTTATAAGATAGTATGTTTTTTATATCAAAGTAAACAGTTTAAAAAAGCCACCGAACTATCGATCAAACAAATAAAGGGTGAAATGATGTGGACATAAGTTCGATAGGGTCTCATTACACGTCCATCCATACAAGACCCAAAGCAAGTATAAACTATAAAATTTGACCCTTAACATCTCCTCCGAGGGAAGAATGTTAATGCAACCAGGCTAATGGTTCTCAACATTAGCTACAAAATGCTTCACAAAAATATTTAACAGTTTATTATATGATAGTTCATAACCCATTTTATTAGGTATATAGTATCTGGTAAAATTTCGTCCGACTCGATAACCCGAATTTATTCGACTAAAAAAATCGGGTATATTTATGACTTTTTGTCCGAAATTTTAAATTCGGACATAAAATTTTCATATTTCTATTGTCCAAACTCGATTTAACTTAAATTTACGCTTATTCAAATTGTCTAATAAAAAAAAGGATATCGGACTAAAAATTTATCCGATGACCGACCCAATTTCGACCGAGATCCGAATTTTTGCTAGCAACACGTATAAGCCCAAATACACAATTTTTTAAAATGACGGAAAGGGTGAGAATGGTGCAAGGGAAGAAGATGCTGTGGTGTAGTGGTTATCACGTCAGTCTTACACACTGAAGGTCTCCAGTTCGATCCTGGGCAGCATCATGTTTTCTTTCTAGCTTTTCATTTTTGCTCAACGAAACCATTCATCGTGGTTTGCGGATTCTCTGACAACCGTCAACCCCAACTGTCAAAAACCACTGGCGCCGTCTCTGCAGACATCGCCAAACCCCAAACCATCTGCGCTTTCTATATCTCTGTCTCGCCGCAACTCTCAGAGAGAGAGAGACAGAGAGATATGGTGACTTTGGTGGTGTCGACGACGATTGATCCGGCCTCATCCGGCCCCGCCTCCGCCCTCCTGGCCATGGCCTCCTGGTCTCCCGGTCCTTCCTTCGAGGTTCTCTTCTCTCACTCTCTCCGATTCCTTTCTTGGGTTTATGTTATTTTTCCAATGAATGTGAAATTGGGCATGTGATTGATGTAGGGCATGAGGAGTTTTGTGTATGGAGGAGTGAGACTACTACAGCACGACAAAAGCATCATCAAGGAGGATGATCTCGACGCCCGTTGGGAGCACAACACCAATGAGACTGTCGATAACGTCATCTTCCTTAGCAAACACACCGCCGTCTCGAACCGCCCCGCCCTCACCGTCCACCCAATTGGTACTTTTCTTCATCATTTCTAATTGGTTGGGGGGTGGCTTCGACAATTTTGATTGTGTTATGGTTTTGTGGGCTTTTGTGGGAATAAGGAATCATAGCACAATTCAGAGCGTTTCTGTTTTGTGTGGTTCTTGTGGGTGTGGTGTTTGATTGTGAATTTGTGATACCCTTTTCAGTTGTTTTGTGTGCCAGGGTGGGTACCCTTTTGAGTGTGGGTTTTGGTGAGATTATTGAATGTTCTATGGGTTTTGGGAAATTGGTGAATATGCTAGTGTCAGTAGGGGAGGATACCTAGGCTCTTTGTTTCATCTCAACTACATGTTTTGGGAACTCGATGCGCCAATGTGAGTATGTGCTTTTGGACTTCATCCTATCCAGCAACACAAAATTTTTACAAAATAACCAAGCTCACAGCCAAGAAACCTACCATATATTGGAAACATTTGGCCAAACCCATTATAATCATAACGTAAAAGTCAGAAACAGGACTACAATTGGTAGTGACAGTTCTCCAAGTCTTTCCTAATTTCCCATGGTCCTGTTTATGTTATGATTTTTCAGGTTTCTTTTGGATGTTGGGGCAGCAATATGGGTTTTGGTTTCTGGGTAAAAAGCTGAATAGGGTATTCCTTAATCGGAACTCTTTCCGTTTCCTTTTGCTTTTTAGCTGTAGACATGTAATGTGCTAATGAAGCGTGAATTCATTTGGTATTTTGGTTTTGATGGAGTACTCTTTATTTTGATTGTTATACTGTTAGTTTTGATGCATGTTTTTTGGAAATGGGGAGTAGGGGTGCCGCATTTAAAAGAAGGGGATGTGCCTCCACAAGGCGGCAAGCCAGGGTGGGCTGCACCACCTGATCCTAGAATGGGTCCTTGGATTCGGCTCTTGAAAAAAATGGCCGAGTCCCGAAATTTAATTCCTGAATTTGAGGTTGGTATTTTATATTCGTGCTTTTTACGGCATATCACAGCATGCCACCACATATTTATCATAAGAGAGGAAATAAAGTTGTTGATTGTGGTTGCTATTGTTCACTACACGGGGATGCCACTCTGTAACACTTGTGTGCATTGCTGGCTATGTAGATCACTATGGAGGGTACTCATCATGGACCAATAACGAGTAAGCCAACGATGTTTCTCGAAATTGGTGAGTTTCCTCCTGTATATTGTGAATATTTCATGTTCAGCTTGTTTTTTCATATCTTTGAAATTTGATCATAATGGAGTAGGATGAATAAGGCTGGGTATATATAATTGAAGCCTAATACAAATCAAGTAGAATGCTAGAGTCACGTTTAAGCTAAATATAAAACAACAGCACCAACAACTGTCAACATGGATCTGTCTTTTCATGAGTTTGAGGACATCTAAATGTAGGCAGCCTTACTCCTTCCAATTCCAAGAGATCCTCTTAAATTTTAGCCAAATGTAAAAAAGATGATACATTGTAGTTGCAATCGAAGGTTTTTGAAGCCTAGCGACAAAAATTATGTTACTTCCATCAAGTAGCCACAAGGTTTGAGATAATTGCTAGTTTTTTTTTTTGTAATCTAGTATGTGATATGCATCATTGTAAAAGTAAAAAATTAAAAAGAAAAACTATCAGAGAACAGTCATATCTTTGATTGTCATTCAAGGTAATATGATATGGTTCTATATTTAGCTACCAAATAGTTTTTTTCACTCGTGAGATCGGTAGTAACTAGACAGCTATTTTATCAATGTAAAGTTTTCTTGGAAACTTTATATAATCCTTATGTTAGAAACTGGGGCACTTGAGTTATTTGACTCTTACATTTAAAGGCCCAAATTGTATTTCCTTTTACTTTGGTTCGGTTCGTTTTGAAACCTTATGTTAGAAACTAGGACACGCAAGTGATTTTACTCTAAACCAGACAATTTGACAGTCTTTATATAGAAATTTTACTTAAAGGTCAAAATTGTATTTCCTTTCACTTTGGTTTATTCTGAAAGGTATGTAAAGTGACTATCGTGGTTCTCACAGATTCAAAAAAATTTCCTTACATTTAAGGTCAAAATAGTACTTCTGTTCACTTTGGTTTGGTTCGTTTTGAAAGATATGTGAAGTGACTACCGTAATTCTCCATTTTTCTTGTTTTTGATAAATCTAATCCTTCCCCCTGGCCCGTCTGGCTCATTTGGCATGTTTTTCTTGTTGTGGCACTCATGCCTTGCTGCTGTGTTTGCTACGTTTTACCTATTTTGTTTCCCTCCTCTCAAGCTTCATTTAAATTTATTTTCAATTCCTTCACAACATTGACATTTCTTTATTTTTCATCTATTTTGTGTCTGTTTGACATAACCTCTGCGTTTTCTAGGGTTAAAGCTGTTGATTTCCAAATCTCCTCCAACCCTGCATTGGCAGAGTACATACTGTGTATTCTTGCTGTCTTTGTTGATGCTTTTGACATGTTCTTATTTGCTTTCTTTTGGTAGTGTAGGTAGCACGCTGGAGTATTGGAAGAGAGAGGATGCTGCTCAAGTTATGGCACTAGTTGAGTAACATTGCAGCTTAAACTGTCTCTGTCATACGCCTTCTATATTTCTTTCTAGCTAACTGTTAGAGTTCTTGTTTGTGAGACCTTATTGAACATCTCTTGAAGGAACATTCATAAACTGTATCCTGTCTCTTTTATCACCCAGAAACGCCATCTCCACCATTGCAGATCCCTCATCCCACCTAAGTAGGGTTGAGGAGATATATAGGCAAACTTACAATTCGAGAGGGTGATTTTAAGAGACCTACAAAGAATTTTTCCATAAACTACTTGTTTTAGTGAAATAAGTCTATTGAATAAAATAAATCAAGAGAGGGAGGGAGGGAAATAGCGATTGCAAATGATAAACATACACAATTAGTAAATATTGCAAAGCATAAAAGTCAATTTGATGTTAAGGTAGGAACAGTACAAGTCAGGGAAATGCGTCAAAGTAAACGACATACTACTAGCTGCAAATTAATATGATATAATTTGTTTTGGAAATATAGTCATCTTTAATATTGAAGATATTCTGATGTGTAATTTTATGTATCCATAAATTTGTTCCTGAAATATGGTAATTTGTCTGGTCATTGTTGACTACACTCTATTAGTCTCCTTTTCTGATAATGTGTTTGTTGTGTAGTTGATTTGGGAAGGACTTGGCCTTGGAGGAGGTACTGCAGTTGGTGAATGGAGCAGGTACAATTTAATTTATTTTGGTGATAGAATAGTATGCCAACTGCTTGTCTCTCGTGACTATTTCTGCTGAGTGAACTTTTTTCCCTGTTTCAGCAGAATGTAGTTCATGATATAAACATGTCTACTTCAGAATTCCTTTTTTGAAAAATGGTTTATTTCAGAATTATTTGTGCGACTTATAAGATGTACCACCATAATAACATTATTTTTTTCTTCTGATTGTTTGTGGTTATTACTTGCTGAATCCTTAAAAAATTTCTTTTTATTGAATATAATGCAAATAGCTTGTTTCTTTCTTCTGGGGTCTTGTCTAAAACTGTTCAACGTGGCAAACCAGGGAGGCTGACAAAAAGAAAGTTCTATTTGGTATTGGAGGTGGCCATTATGCACCTCGGCATATGGACATAATCATGTGAGTTATACTTTTACTTCTTCTGCTTTGGGTACCTTTGGCTTACTGGAAATATTTTGCATAATCTATATCAAGTTTTGTATGATGCAGATGACTTGCATGACATGTGATCCATTGTTAATCCCATGTGAATGGAGCACATCTATGAAACATTTTTCTTGTGACATCACATATGTTTTCCTTTTATGCAACTTTTGAAACAAACCCTTGCAAGATTCCTTGTAACATGGCCTTATTACCTTCAGGACATGGCAATTACAATATGCGCTGGTTATCAGGAAAGACAGAGTTTGATTGGCTAGTGTGTATTTTGTTGTTTGTTTAACAGGATCAACATAAGCCCATGTGTAAATTGGTGTCGATGTGTGTTTAAGCATTGACTTGTGTACCTGATACAGGAGAATGAGACAATTTCTTGTTATGGCTGTACTGTCGAACAGGAAAATTAGATAATTTTTTGTTAGGCTTTCCTGGTTTTTTATGTAAATTCAACAGCACCTCCCATTGTGGGGTGTGGGGAGATCCAAATGTAAGTAGTCTTACCTTTGTAGACATTTTTGGAAATATTCATTTTATGTAAGTATGGAAATGTTGTACATATGTATTGCTTTACATTTATTGTAGTTTTCATCTCTAGGAACATCATTGAAATAAGATGTCATTAGTAAACCTTCCAGTGCTTGTGCTTCTCACTAACAGTTACAATTGAATCCTTTGCAGGAAAGGCGATGTTTGGGTGGGGCACCTGCTCTCTGGTTATTCTTTGCCAATGGATGACCCGGGACAGTCAAATGTTGTATCGGACCCTAAAAGTATTGGTGGGACTTGGAAACAATCTATCAGAGCAGCATATGAGGCTACTGAAGCAGCTTTCCCTGGAGGGGAAATTCTGGCACATCTTGATCAAAAGTAAGTGCCTATTTCTTTAACTATTATCATGGCTCATTATCAAAAATGATCTTCACGCATTCCCTCGATCTTTAATTAAAAAATAAAAATAAAAAAACTGAAATTAGAAAAGAAAAAAAAAGGTGGAAAGAGCTGGACATTAACTGATAATAGCATCATCGTCTTCCAATTGGGAATTATAGATAGTTAATTGTGGATCTTAGACATTATCTGGAAGCTTCCTCTTCTGGGCTGTTCTAAATATTTGTCTGTTGCATCAAATATATACTAACCAGTGATCATCAAATGCAGGAGTTTTAAGGGGTGGCAGAAGAATGCCATCACTGCATTTCTCGAGGAGCAGAAAATCAAGATTGGCAAGCCGAATGATTTCAAATAACCGGGCTTTTCTTTCTCTAGCCAATGTTAGCTAGCATTCAAGATGAGCATTAGCTAGTTTTGCTTGCTCAAGCGAAGCTGAGCATGGCCCATGATTATGATCAAGATCTTTAAATGCAGGCTTTCTACCTATCTGCATATTTTCAATGATACAAAGGCGTTCTCCTCAGCTAATGGCTTGTAGCATTCAGTAGAACTGTGAGTAGGCTCATCATCTTAGTAAAAAATGGAGGTCCGTTCCCTGGAGTATCTCTATCTGATAAGTTATTATTATAATTTGCATTTTATGTACAATTTACCAACTGTTGGCCCTTAGATATGAAGAATTATAGCTATAAACACACTCAAAACTCATCTACAACTGTTATGTTTTCTTCTATAAATTACTTGGTTGTCCTGGGTGTCTTTTATTTATCCTCTAAAACCAACCCTCTATTTCCAGTACCTCCTACAAATATATACTAGCGGCTTTCCTCTCCAAGAATGTGCCTGACTCGTGTTCACAATACAAGTGCCAGTCTTCTTCACATAAGCAATGTTGGCAAGTAAGAGTTTAATAAAGGAATAGATTAGTTCATCTCCTCTGAATTCTTTTGTGTCTGTCATCCATGGCTATAATGTAGGATGTTTCTGATTGTGAGAACCTTGGTGAATAGAGAAATAAATATACTGAAGTTAGGGTTCTTCCCACTATTATTGGAAATTTAGCATCTCAAATCCATGAAAAGTATTTTTGTGGTTTGGCATATTTGGCATTAAAGTGACAACTCAATATTTTTTAGCTTCATGTTTGACTTTGCCTCCTTAAACGATTGGATTAAACCATGAGACAACTTTAGTCTTGGGTTAGAAAATACCATATTATGATGCATTTGAAATTTTATTTTATTTTATTTTATAACAGAGGTTGAAATTTTCTGTAAGTTACAGAAAATTTCAAAGTAATTTGTACTGTTTTTTAGATTTTTTTTTTTTGACATTTCCGGAAGTATGTATAATATAATGGTAGAAGATGAAAAGGTGGTTACTAGTTTCTATTTTGTTTTGAGGAAACAATGTTTGTGGTTGGAATTTGAGAGGCACATAAGCTTTGGCTTTGGGTAATTTCCAAGTACAAGCAGATATTTTAGACTGAAACAAGGAAAGAGATGGGTACTAGAAATGGGTAGGCTTAGGTGTAAATTGCTGTTTTAACTTTTAGCTGTGGGTGGCAGACCATAATGTCTCAATCAACCTAAATTAGTCCTTTTTTTCTCTTATGTATGTCTTGTACTCAAATAGGCAATTTACATGGAATTAAGCATCATTTTTGGGGGTAATGTCCATTCCCTCTTTCCTTTCCACCTCTCTAGTCAAACAGGTGAGGTGAAACTCCTATGCATTTAGCTTGAGATAATAGTTTCTGAAATTTACTCTTTGGGTTGAAGTATTTTCGACTTGGTTTTGTATCTTGAAACCCGAGCGAGGATAACAGGTTGTGAAAATGATTTAGAAGTTAGGTTGTTGGACCAGTAGATCATCTAGTCATTCCAACCATTGGATCCCGACATTAGACTCCGTCCCGGGACATTTTTGTTATAATCTAGAGATGATCTTAAACGAGTCAAAAATACAAAAGTAGAGTGTTTGAGAAGTAATTTGAGCATGAAAAAGACAAAAAAAAAAAAAGGGAAGATGGAGTGGGAAGCCATGATGCCTCTAAATTAGTGCTCAAGGAATTATTGAATGAGTACACTAAACTGGTTTAGAAAAGGTCAACTGAAAAAAGCACTCAAAAACTTTAGTTGAAAGTAGTCATTCAGTTAACTAACCGAGAAATTTCTTCATAAAATCTTTATGAATTTTCTACCGACACCAATCATCATAATATTAATTCAGATATATTCCATTCTGAGGTTTTTTCCTTTTTTTTGGTTTTATTTATTAGCCTTAGGGGCTTGAATTATTGTGTATCATTGGCTTTTTAATATCATGATGAGGTATTTGCCAATATTTTTCTTTTTTATTTAGCACTAAAAAGTTTATTAATTCATTCATATTTGTTTGAACTATTTTTTAATTTAAAATTTTGTCATCTTTCGCACTTTAAAAATTACTTTCATCTCTTCTCTTATACTCTCTCCGTTTCAAAATACTTTTCACTCTAGGTTACGAGGGAATACCATGGAAACACAAAATTTTTGACAAAATTTGTGTTAAAAGACCAAGTTGTAAGATTTCATTGGAAATAAAGAAAATCAATTAAAAAAAGAGAAATAAAATAATTAATAAGGACAAAATTAATAAACTATGCAATAATACTTCATTGGAATTATAAAGTAACAAATATTTCAAAAATAAAAGAATCGGTTAAAGTGGCATGTATTTTAAAATTGACGGAGTATTAGAGAGGGGTTGAGACAGTTTTTCTCAGTATGTTTCTCCGTTTTTCAAGTACGTAAAAGTAGAGTTATCAAGGAAACAAATAGCATTCAAAGGTAGTATAGATTTTAGAAAAATATTATGCTTAATTGGGTTCTAAACATGATTAATTTAATTTGTGGAGGTTATGAAGGAGGATGTAAGTAGTCATTTTCATATGGAGGAATGATTTAGACAACATCCTATTGGCAATTTTAATTAATTTAATTAATTAGCTCTAATTAATTACAACCTCCCGAATATTGTTGTTCAAAACACCACGTATCAATTTCCAATCCCTACTAACTTCTTTTGGCTTCTAGTTTTTAGTTGTTAGTTGCTAATTTTAAGATTGCAAATTGCTATACTTTCTAAACCTACTTATCTCATATTACATTTACTTTGTAACAACTTCATTTTCCGAATCAAATCCATAAATAAATACTTAAATCGATGGCGACCGGTGGCTAAGACCTAACATGTCGACAACGAAGGGAAACCGATTGAATACTGAAATTTGAAAAATTCATGTACATGTTTAAAAAGCCTTTATCATCAACATACCCAAGTTGGCAGCGACAATAAAGCTGAAAGATCAAGTTGCCCCAAGGACAAAATATTAGGCTTGAGTGACATGTATTATGAAATGAAAAGAGTATTATTAGATTTACCGAATTATAGGATATTAACCACGAGTAATTTTGGTCCCATCATAAAATCGAAAGAAGAAAGGAATAAATGTCAAATTTGATAGGTGGAAATGGACCAACCCAGAGAGAAAAAAATGAAGAGAATTTACTAGAGTTATACCTAACAGAAAACAGACAAAGGGTGGTCCAGAGAAAATCAATTGAAAGGTGCTTAATTCCTTGGGGCAGGGCAGGGTGGCTTGTGGTTGTGGCAGTCTAGTCATGTGCCTCCCCTTCACCTTTGATTTCATTCATTCATGCCTTTGTAGTACACATTTTTGCCAAAGACCAACATACGCACATTTATTTGCTTCTTTGTTTTTAGGTTTGTTAGGTCCCTCAATGTGGGGTGAGAAATCAATGAGTAGTGCAATTCATTCCAAAGAAAGGGTCGGAATCAGTTCAAGGTCGAGGAGTGTGGTTACATTATGTATTAATTATGAATTGAGGTGCAGGAGTATGCTGTTGTACTGTCAAATCATTGTGAACGTGATCAACACGGTAAATCAGTGTATAGTATGCTATTATGAAAATAAATTGACTAGAGATATCGAATCGAAATGTCCACAAAATGTGAATCAGCAAAGTATTGTAATAACCAGAAGGCGTAGTTATGAAATCATGCGAATTTGTAGATGGATGTAACCATTTATTGTCACGTCCAAATGGCATGACTGTTGTATGTGAACGATGTGCATGAAACTAAGTACGGATAGAGACTCTGTGTTTATTGAACTTCAAGTCAACAAAATGATGCGTAATGAGGTTGAAATCTAAGTATACTAAAGGACGTACTAATCTAGGTACACTAAAGGACAGGCTAGTCCAGGAGTTCGTAAGTATCTTATCTATACAAGCAAATAATCAAATTCAAATAGCCTTCTAACGGAAAAGTATCACATTAAAAGTCTTATGAAAAAAATAAAAATACAAACCTTTTTTTCTTCGACACCAACGAGTATAAACTTTCACTTTATGTAATGTCAATATAACACCACCGAGTTAAGGAGTTGTGACTCAGCGAAGGGATGATATGGTAGGTGAACGACGGAGTTGAAGATTTGACTTTAACTTCTTTCTTTCTGGGTTAAATAAAGGCTTGTTTGTCATCCACGTTAATGACTTTATTTACCACGTTATTACTCCACCGAGTCATAAACCCTTAAGTAGGTGGTGTTCTACTAACATTAAATAACGTTAAAGTTCATATTGTTAGCATCCTAAAAAAGATTGTATTATTTTCATCCAATACTCCCAAAATTCTTACTATTTTCATCCAAAAATTATGAGACAACGTACTTGATCTTAACTAGTATAAAGAAGTTACTTAGTATCAATCTCCAATTTACCATTGACATAATAAAATAAAAATTTAATCATGCTTTCGTCATCCTTAAATCATAATAGTTTTTTATTGTCACTTTTCAATTCTTAGCAACTAATTCTTACCTATAAAACATCCTTATGAGATGGATTTCACATTAATATTTGACTACAGTCTCCGAAGCCCATTTGACTTTAATAAAGGTGATTTGTTTTCCACAAATGACATTTATAAGAACACTTTCTACCCTTTAAAAGAATGTTGTATTATACCACTTGAGGAGAATTAAACTTAGCTTAATTAGTGGGTTATTTACACAACTTTCACATGGGAAACAACCTTAAGAAACACCCAATAGATCATATTTAAATTGAAAATCTTGTGTTTGGTCTGGTTTAGTGACAAATTTGACCTTGTAAATATTTAGATAATTAGGTTTAAATATAATTGTCGAAAACATAAATTTGGATATTCTAATATCAGTTGCGGACATCAAATAATAAAATTCAGATCTAGTCGAGTTAGTAGAATGTTTGAATTTGTTATTCGAACAATATTCAAACATTATAAAATTGATTTGTATACCAAAGTAAAATATTATAAAATATGAATAGCATATATATATATATATATATATATATATAAAGAAAGTAAAAGCTAATAATAGAGGGAAATTTGTGAGATTATAATTGAGTGAGTACCTCCATGAAATTCATGTTGTCACCTACTTGATGAACCCCCATCACCACCCCAACCCAACTACAAAAAAAGGGAAAAGAAAGGGAAAAGTGACAACGGTGTCGTATTGTTGTAGATAGTGGAAGAAGAGCTAATGAGAAGCCGACAGAAGAATAAATCGTGCGCCAGCATTCCTTCCACCGATACCGCCCGCACCAACGTGACTCTCTCTCTCTCTCTCTCTCTCTCTCCCCTCAGCCAAAATCCCACCCCTGTGCCTGTGGTTGACTTCATCGCCCCGTCTCTCCCCTCTTCCCATCTCATCACTCTTATTTTTTCGACCTTTATTAATTTAATTAATTAATATAACTATAAAAAAATTAACTAATATAAACTAAATTACCGTTGTAGTTCTAAAAAGATCATTTTCAGATTTCATATCGATCATCGAATATTATTATTGTATTATACTACGTGTAGTAAATATCGATACGAGATTATATAAGTGTTTAACTAATTATATTTTGAAGAGATTTTTTAAAACTATTTTAGTTAATCAAAGGAAAAAATTGAGCATTTGTTACATTAACTTTTAGGGTCCATAAACTAATTTAAATAGGCTAAAAGTTTAAGCCTTTTCAAATTAGTTTAAGAATTATTGTACGTTTTTGTTATAAATAGCTAACTTTATCATGTATTTTTTTTTAAATAGCTAATGTAGACTATCAATATAAATAATCTAATATATAAAGTGTTAACAACTAATAATTATTTGTTAAATAATATCCACCTATGTTATTATAAAATTATCTTTTTGATACTGTAAATTAATATACATTTTTAAAAATTATAATTAAATTTGCAAAACAAAAATCAAATGTAACTGTTTGGAGTACAATTTTTCTCATACATTTTTTATTTTTTAAAAATATTTGTGTGTGATGATTATAGTATACTATTACTACTCTTTCCGTCTCACAATACATGTCATTTTAACTAATTTTTTCGTTTTACAATACTTATTCCTTTGCAATTTCAATAATAGATTAATTACTAGTTTATCAATTTTATTCTTATAAAATGATATGTATTTTGAAACACAGTAACTAACTTTTTTTTATTTTTTTAAATAATCTTAAAGGAGCGAAATGTGGGGTGCATGCATTATGCATATATTGAAGCTTCCCAGATTCTACGCCACTTGGACTCAGAGATTTAGACACAGAAAAAGAATTGCTTGCTCGGGATTGATGTTCATTATTAGATTATCCCTACACAACTCTAATCTAATCCTACCCCTCTTAATTAATTCCGTCTCTTTCTTCTATGTAATTTATGAGTAACCTCTTTAACCCGATTATTTTTCCAGAGTTTCTCAATCGAGTTAATATATATATAGATCATCAATATTTATGATAAATAATATCAAATTTAGTATGTTTCTCCTTTAAAATATAATCGATGTTAGTAAAAATTTAAAATAAGTCAATTTAAATATCCATAATAGTTTAAATCGACAAATGAACTACCCATTGCAACATGGAAAAAAAAAAAGCAGAAGAAATTCACGTAACGCAATATTTGTAATTTAAAGTAGCATCTAACTCCTCCACCCAAATGAAAATGAAATTTGCCATTGCCAGCTTAGAAGAGAGAGAGAGAGAGAGAGAGAGAGAGAGAGAGAGGGAGAGAGTAGCAGGAAATTAATGGGGGTTTGGTGAGAGAAGGGGAGGGGTATTTATTGCGGCTTAACTATCCTTATTTATGAGGGTCTCTTTTTTGGTGATTATCTTTTCTTTCCTTCCTCTTCCCCTCTCAACAGTATTTCCTCAAATTTATTTTTTTCCTTAATTTCTCACTCCAGATTTCCTCATTCACTCCATCCATCCACCAAGTCACCAACAGAGAGAGAGAGAGAGAGAGAGAGAGAGAGAGAGAGACGGTTGACCTTTTTGAGGGAGGCTAAGGAGAGGATGAATAAATTGTAGTAGTGGGCTGGCTTTTTCTCGACTGCTCAACAGCTCCAAAGGTTTTATTTCCCCCATTTCTTTCTGTTGCCATCTGGGTTTTCTGTTTTTCATCTCTATCCTCCTCCAACCTATTTTGCATCCTCCATCACTTTATCAATCCACCCGTTTTCTGGGTTTCCTGGATTTTTGGGTTTTGGAAATGGGTTTCCAGTTTTCTGGAGAAACATAGCATGCTAGCAACAACAGAAGCATCAAAGGCTTGTTCTATTTCTGCTCAGGTAATATTGCTGGCTGTTTGTTTTTGCTTTTGTTTTCAACTTTGTTGTGTTCTGTTGTGTTGTGTTGTGAAGATGATAGTTTTTCTGATTCATGAGTGGTTGGTTTGTTGTTGTTGTTGTTGTTGTTGCTGCTTTGATTCTCTTTTAGTTGTTTGTTTATGGGGTTTTGGAATTTTGGGATTCTGATTCAGATCTCTTGCATCTCTCTTCAACTTAGGATATTGGAAGGGAATATCAAAATATTGGACTGACTTACCTATCACTTTGTTTTGCAACAAAACTTCAAAAACTCTGTTTTTATTTATTTATTTTGTTTTTTGGGAAATTAGATCTGATCAGAACAAACTGACAAAGATGGGTAGTGGGAATGGGATTGTTGAGGGTAGCAGAAATGACAGACTTTTGTAAAATTCCAGCTTTTCGTTTTCCTTTTTTTCCCCTTTTAAAAGCTGTTTAAAAAAAATACTGAAACTTTTAAAGGAAGCATTCACCTTTTAACTTTTTGTCATTTTCCTCTCTGATTGACTTTCATTATATTATTCATGTGGCTTAAAAAGGTTGTATGTCAAAAGTTAGGATTTGATTATACTCATCATATAGAAAAAATTTACCAACTAATTCAAAAATAAACCCAAAAAAGGGTAGAAAAAGAAATCAACTTGTTTCATTGTTTGTGCTTTTCTGTTTTCAATTTTACGTTTTTCCAGGGGTCTTTTAGCTTTGCTTGACTGTTTTTTAGCTTTAGGTATGGAATTGATGGTTTATTGTTCTTGACTAATCCATTGTTGTGAATTGTACCGTCAGTTTCTGCCATATATGTTGTGCAATTTTGCAGTTGGAATGTATCAGGCTGGTCTTAGCCTCTTAGGCTCGGTTTGTTTTTAAGTATTACTGTCTCAGAAAGCATGCTCAAAGGGTTTGACATTTTACACGGAAACCATTAGTGCTTTTGTTGTTTCCAAAAACTACAAATGACATACTTTCCTCAAAAGCCTGCGACCTTGAAAGTAATTTCAATTCAAAATGGATCATTTTATTGACTTGTTGGTGCTTTTGTATTGGTAGGTTGCTCAGGACCAGTGCCACTTCTGTCTGTTCAAGTGTCAAGGATTCGAGTCTATGTCAAAATGAAGCTAGGTAACCTATATTGTTCCTGTAATTTGGTATTGCTTGTTTTTGCTATGCTCAGTAGACCCTTCAGTACCCAATGTTTGCTTATATGGTGCGAGGTAAATGAATTTATGATACATATATTGAACTGATATATACTGATCCAAAGAGTATTGAGAGAAGGTTTTGGCCAATTTTGGATTTATGATATAAGCGACTCTGAACACATAGAATTTCTTCTGCTCAGAATCAGGAAGATTTCTGATCTAATTTTCAGTTCAAAAGGTGTTTTGACAAAATGGGGTTCAATCTTTTTGGCAGAACATGATCCTGGGCTAGGCATCCAGACCCCACCGCGCAAGTCATACAACCCTTTTGATTCAGATGATGAAGACACCAATGGTTACATAAAGAGCAATGTTAATTATGACATTAGTAGTTTCGAGAAAAATGCAGAATCTTTAACATTTCACTTGGACACCGCTGATTTATCGTGGGAAGAAGCCATACTTGCTCATTCTCAGATTGTCGACCACAAAATCCCTTCTGATGCAAATGGTGATGAAGTTGTTTATAGGAAGGACACCGAGTTATTTACAGATAAAACTATTCCTGAATGTGAGTTACCTGAGTTGATGATTTGCTACAAAGATAATGCTTATAACTCTGTCAAGGACATTGGAGTTGATGAGGGAGTGCCTACCCATGAAAAGGTCTGGATTAAAAGCCAAGATGATCAAGAAACAAAAAACCACCCTGCTTTTGTGAATGATCTGAGCCTTGAATATGAGCATCAAGGATTACCATTTATGGAAGGACTGAAATCTAAGTCAGATAATCAATTTGAGAAGGATGCTTCGACGGAGGGTTGGACCGAAAATTCAGTGAAAGAGAGCAGGTTAGATAGTGAAGCCTTGGACAGGCAGCAGTCTGCAAATCAGTGTGCAATCAATGATCCAAAGAAAGTGGATGTACTTAAGCATGACTTGAGCGAGAAAGAGATTGATAATTGTCGAATTACAGGTGATGAAATGAATATTGGTGATATAATTTATGCCACAAGAGACACTCAATTAAGCGAGAGAGATGAATTTAGTGAGCTGGAGAAGATAGGGAACGAAGCTTCGGAGGAGGAGCATAGTATTCATGCTGTTACTTTGGAGCTTGTTGAAGAATCCTCCACAAAACCTTCAACTGTGAACAGCACCGAAGCCGGCCTGGAATCCAACAAGGTTAGCCATCAAAATCTGTGTGTGTGTCATTCAAGATCTCTTTGTTTATGCAAGATGTGCAATTATTAATGTTAATGTTTAGGAAATCATCTTCAAACTCTTTGATATGCTTTTATCAAGTTCTATGATGTAAAAGTGCCCCCCTTCTCTCTCTCTCTTGTGTGTGTTGGTGGGGGGGATAGTTCCAAGGTGGGGTAACTTGAGGACCACTGGAGGCATTCTTTGGTAACTGTGAGTACGGAAAATTGATAATGCATACTAAGTATTTGGCGGCTATGTGTTGGATTACATGGGAAAACATTGAAACGCATCCATATTCGTGAGATTACTACTACATTTTGTGGTCGAGCTGTGGTGAATCTCTTGACCAATCTTAACAGTTGTAAGAAAATGAATCAAAGCTCTCTTGTTCCATTTTACAGAATCAAAGTGAGGAAGCAACTACACTGGAGTCTCCAGAGCTTCCAGGATCACAAGAATCAGTTGATACTGGTACTGCCGTTGTGTTACCTTATAACAGCAAGGTGGAATCTGGAAGCATTATCTTGGATTTCAACTCATCTACTGCGGTTCCAGTGAAGGAAGAGGAGGAGAAATCACAACCAATTGAGGCAATTGCAAGTCCTCCAGGGACTCAAACTATGTCCAGGCAGGACGATGGAGCTCTTGCCAGTATTGCAGTTTCTAGCATGGATAAACGGGTTCATGGAGAGACAAGTTTCTCTGCTGCAATGCCACCTCCGGCCTCGATAACTTACATGGGCCCACATGCTCACACTGGTAGTGTGTCACTTCGATCAGAAAGCAGCGCTGGCAGCACTCGTTCCTTTGCCTTCCCCGTGTGAGTTATTCTACTTAATCGGAAAACTTTGATTTCTCATCCTCATGGTTATAAGTAGATATTGAATAAACTAACATGTGCCCAATAATCCAAGATGAAATCAGACCAGGCTAAGACCACCAGAAATAAGGAAAGTTTGATTTGACCCAGAACCAATTGTTATGCAACCCAGATTGAACCATGGAGATTTTTCCATGCCAATATGTGTACTCTGATTTGCAGGTTTTTTAGTGCTGGCTTCGATTGACAGACTGTCAGTAATTCATGCACTCGGTTCTTACAGGTTGCAGGCGGAGTGGAACAGCAGTCCGGTGAGAATGGCAAAGGCAGACAAGAGACATATAGGAAAGCACAAAGGATGGGTCCATTCACTCATGTGCTGTAGATTCTGATCCTGAGGCTGGTTTTGATTTCCCGGAGTAGGCTTTATACAGAATAGTATTCAAGAAAGGTTTTTACATTATGAATGGGATTAGGGTAGGTAATACAATCGGCTTCTCTCTTTTTCTCCTCTTATTGTGTGTTTGGGGCTTGTGCAGTAGGATTGACCGAAGTAGTTATATATACATCAGCCTTCCTCGTTCAGAGGGTTGAAGATTCGAGATGAGATGTAAATGAGCGTCGTAACATATTTTTATGTTAGGTCCATCTGGTCTAAAGGTTCATATCTGCATATTTCTCCTCATACCTTCTTCAGTTCTTATGCCTAGTGGGAACTGGGAAGAAGGGGCAATAATTGAATTTGGAGAAGTCCTGTTTTATTTCTCCATATATGATCTTCAAACTCCTGTTTGATGATTTATGGGTTCATTTCATCTTTCTACTGATTCGGGACTCCTGACACTGACTAATTTTTTGTAGCATGCAGAATTACACAGTAATGTTTAGATCACACATCCGTTATATTTGCAAGTGTCAAATGTGCTGCTGTCTGATAGTAGTTTTAGAGCAAAACACTTGCACCACCTCCATAGTTTGTGTCTCTTCCTCCCAATTGGCAATACAGGCGCGATTCTTATATATCATATTCTCGGGGACACAAACTTCCCAAGCCAAATTGAAGAATATGCAGAAATCTGTTCTAAGCAATTGGGTATGACTCAGTGAGCTGGTAGTGGAGAGGGGGTTAAACACATTGAATTAGGTCCAATGAAGGTCTAACTGTCTCATCCATAAATGATTTCCTTAAATCCAGACCCTCAAGGATTGGGTGGGGTTAGTCTTGTTTTATCACCCCAGGCCCAGTGAACATCAAGTGGTGTACTTTATGGCATCAACTTCTCTTTTAATACATTTGTCTCACAAATGAATGTGGCCAACTACTCATTTTGATGGCTATATGAGAAATTGACACATCTTTTGTAATTTACATGAAATTTATATGCATTAGGGGGTTACTCATCTTTCTTTCAAGCAGTTGCATGGTTGACTGAATTTCCAATGTTCAAATTTGATGTTTGACTTTTATTGAATGTAAGCCAAAATATTTTTGTGATTGTCATAATCACATTTTCGATCCTGAGTTGCTGTGCCAGAGAAATCAAGAGCTCTCTCGATGTTTCTTTCGATGCAATGAACGATATTTTTTAATGACGCTGAAGAGGTGCTAAGTCTCTAAAAATAGTTACTATTTTCTAACGAGTTTAGTTTGGGGGCAATAAAAGAATTCAATTCTAGTAAATTCTACTAATAATCATAATTTGGACTAATTGTCAATTCACCAATCTGCTTTTTGGGCTGTACATTGTATGGGGAGCTCTTGGGCCTAACTATATTAATAGAAATTCAAGTTTACCGTTGAAAGTAATCCCTTAATATTAAAAATACAAATGGTAAAAAAACCAATGAGATCTTGATCTATAAGTTCAAATTAAGGTCCTGATTTTTAGTTTGATTTTCTGTTTTTCTTTTAAATTGTAATTTTATATTGCTTTTGCAGTTTATTATAAAATATCGCTCATATATGACTGACCAAGCCCAGCCCTTCTCAAGGTTGAACAAGTTGGTTACAAGTTGGGCAGAAAACTTAGGCTGAACTCCCAATTCCCCCAAAAGGAAACAAACGAAAAATAAATTAAAGTTTATATTTCATTATAAAATATTTCACCAATAAAAGATACAAATAGTCATTAAATATTACTAGATCATGACATATATCAATAATATATCATAAATTTAAATCCAAATGCTAAATTGTAACTTTATTTTAAAAAATATTTATTTTCTCATATTTCCAGGGATAAAATAAATGTAAATAGATGATAGGTAATTGTCCCCCACAAATGGCTGGCAGATATGCCATGCTAATTGTTCGCTGAACAGTAATTATTTGGTTTTTTTTCGATATGATTTAGTTGTCATTCGACAGTTTATAAGAAAGGTTTATCGTATTTAAAATTATATGTCAAATGTATATGAAAGTCGATTTTACATTTTAGTGCTTGTATTATATTCCTACTATCTTCCTCAAAAATCAAAGGTCTCAAAACCCTTCCTAAATTTTGCATGCAATTCTTAATCGAGTGATGTTGCCTATGCTAAAACTTAACATATGTACTAATTGAATGTTGCTATAACCACATTTGCACCGACTAAACTAGGAATAGTGCCAAAGATATTAACATAACAGACTTTAATTACATCTCGTATAATTCATTCCAACGTATTATCTATTAAAAATATCATCAATTATACATACCGTGATTATAATACACAGTTTAGAAATATTATCGAAATTACAAATTAAACACGTAAGTGCACAAAACTAGATGTGGGCATAAGCACGACAATAAAAAGCCGACCCAAATGGGGGGCTTGAGAAGTTCTAAAAAGTGGTGGGGGACTAGTGCAAGTGTGGGGGATATTTTTCGTACTTGGTCTAGTTCTGGTAAATTTTTGTGTTTTATTTTGGAACTCTGCAATTTTTGTGCTTCGTGTTTGTCTCTTTCTCTCTCATGTTCTGTCTCTATGCGCCATCTACGCGGCTTCTCTCTCCAACTCCAACCCCCTTTTCTGGGTATAAATTTGGTCCATAGAATCCCGACATCTCATGCAAAAGCAGTACTACTCTCATTCCTTAGCTTCAAAGAAAAAGTAGGAGCTCAAGGTTGAAGGAAATGGAGCAACTTACAGTTAGAAACACTGCCCTTTTGTGCATTTGCCTCTCTCTTTTACTGCTTACTCCTGCTGCCTTCTCTGTCCAAGGTACGTTGTGATAATCCTTCTGGTCTTTTCTGTCCAGTTTATCGTACATATTTATCTGTGTAATTATTTATAGATTGCCTTATTCATCTGAAGATGGGTCTTCTAAAACTTTCTTCTTCCAATCTGAACAGTTCATGGCGGCAATCCTTCTCTTCCGACGCTTACAAGGAGGCTCAAAGTTATTCTTGAGGTAGGATGAAAACTTCCTGAGTTTGACATTTCCTGCATATTTTATGCATTTTGATAATCCATATTCCTAATTTTCATCAACATTCACAGTATATTATTTGCATGTGTGATATACATTTCGATAAGCTGATTCATTATATACATTCCCTCCCTCTTTCTCTACAACAGGCCACCAAGACACGAGAAAACATCGAGTCAAAAATGAAGGCAACAGGCGCACTGCGCACAGGTGGGTCCTTTAGAATCAATCTATTTGCTCGCAAAAATGCTAACAGAAGTAATGCTGTCTACATCAACATCTCCCTAAATTCTATGAAGTCGGGACTTATACAGTCATACTAAGAGTCGTTATTGTTGTATTTTGTACTTTATGCGCATAGGTTTTCTTATTGCACATTTATAGTATCTACTTTTTTTTTTTTTTCTATAAATATAAAGTCATTTCTATGGGTTTTCTTATTAGTTATTTCGAGTTTTGTAAGGCCGTGCCTTCAGCAACTTTATTGAAAGGAGGGCATTCATGCACAAAGCTACATACCTACTAAATATATCTAGGTACTAACTATTCAAAAAAGGTAAGTTGAATAAATAGAAGAAACCCTAGCTATCCTGTGTTCTTAAGAAAGCCTAGTCAAGAAAAAATGTTTCAAAGATGATCATTTTATCTCCTTTTAACACCTATATAATGTAAGTTTTTATGTCCCGAGGAGACACTTATAATTTTTTAAATTCTCCCTAAAAAATACACGTTATTTTAATTAGACTAAATAAAATACATCTAGAAAAACTTTGTTATTTGTGTATAGATAAGATTGCATAGATTTGGATCTTCCTAAGTCCGACGAGATCGACATCAAGAGCGATGAGCTATTACTGTATGTTGTTTACATGACGTGTTTATGTATATTAATTGGTTTTGATCCGAAATTCCAGGGAGTTGCAGCATAAAGAAGCACCAGGGAAGAGGAAGAAAGAAGAGAAAAAGGAGGAGAGAGAATGGGAAGAAGAGATTGACCCATCGGAGCTGTTAACAATGGACTACCACAGAGTCAGAAGACGACGACCCATTCACAACAAGTCTCTGCCTGTTGGTCCATAAAACATGCATCTATCCCCACCTTTTTAAGCCGAAAATATATATATTAGAAAAGCAAAAAAAAAAAAAGAAAAAAAAAGAAAGGTCGGCGACCAATTTTTTTAAAAATTATTTAGGTCGTAAATTTTGGGAGGAGAAGAGGTTATTGTAATTAATTAATTAAGTAAAACGTGGAGTTTGTCCTCCAAAAGTTAGGGTTAGAACCCACATTTTGGAGGCCTAACTATATATATATATATGTTTCTCCAACTTTTAAATTAGCGATAATGTTTTTTTTTTGGGTTTTTGGTAATTATATATAGTTTAGAAAGTAGGAGTTAAAATTTTGAAAGTTGTCAAATGGGAGCCTTTTAAAGGGTGGCCTTAGACTTAACAATATAATGTATTTTAGTTCTCTTACTTTCAAAGTTAATGTAACTTCATCTTTGTAATTTTATTTTAGTTATGTATAATGAAGTAGTTTTATATATACAGTGCTTTTCAAATTCTGCAATTATATATATATATATATATATATATATATATATATATATATATATATATATATATATATATATATAATGTCTCTGGAATGTACTGACGCCAACAAAATGTACAAAAAAATACACCATTTGTTTGCAATTGATTGATTTTAGTTTTTATATTTCGAACCCTCATTTTCGTGCTGATAGCTTTCATCCGAGTATAAATTTGATGCTCATAAAAAGTGTCTATTTTATAAATATATTTAAAAATGTTGTATATCTTTATATAGCGAATAACATTTTTTCGAAGAACAAATGTCTTAAATATATACATATCTTGAGGAGCCCGCGGTTTGTAGAGTCTCCTCGATAGGAGTCCATGGCCCTTTTTATATTTACAAATATAAAAACAAAGAAAAAAAAAGCACATTTCAAGACATCGAGGCTTAAATCACGAAATTTTAACTACAAATGAAACACACACACTCTTATATACTAATCGACCAAATATTAATGTTTGATAAACTGATGTTTGAACTAGTATTTATATAATAATATATAAGGTTTCAATTATCATTTTTGACACATTAAGAAAATTAATTTTTCAAAATGTAGCGTTTGAATTTTTGGTTGAAAATATCTTTTCATTCAATTTTTTTATTTGAAAAATTATCTATACTTTTTCAGGTTAATTTATAATAATTAACTAGACTGTCCAGCCATAAAAAACTGAACACATTTCCTTCAATTACTCAATTTGATAACTACACACTAAAAATTAAATTCTAATAGCTATATGTTATTAAAACCGTTACCCGCCCCTAGAATAATTAAATATTAATATTGAACTCTTGAAAAGGTGAATTTTGTTATCTATTTCCCTTAAGTTAATTTATTTGATAGAATTTTGTTGTTTGTGATTGTCATGCTGAAAAGTTAGGATGATATTATTTTAATTTTCATAAAATAAAATCATCCATACAATCCATTATTAAAGTCATATATCATGCTTTAAATAATTTTATATCTTTTAAAAACAAAAAATATATATATGAAAATTTGGAGGCCTATTAATGCATGTAATAGAGTTTAGATCCTCTTGAGAATGAGTTGATCCACTGAAATGACTTGCAATAGGGTAGGGTGCCCCTATATAATATAATATTATTGAAGGCCTATACAAAAGGTGTCCACAATGTCGATTGGGTCAACCCACCTTCCCATTTGGAAATTGGATTTGGAGGGCCCTATTCTAACACACCAACACCATCCATTCAAGTCCTAACTCCCAAGGCTAAGCCCTTAAATACATATTATTGAATAAATTATCAAATATTCAACATTAACTTGACAAACATTGTAAAAAAAAAAAAAAACTGATATGAAGTATGTGATTCTTAGATTTATTATACTCTGCTAAAATATATCTTCAAAACTATTTAATAATAATAATAAAAATAAATAAATAAATAAAAGAAAAAGGAAAAGGGAAATGAAAATGAAAATTTTTGTACAAATTGTTAGAGCAAATCCATTTCTCAAAACATTCCAATGTTTTACGTCAAGACAAACACTATCTAACTCAAATATTAATATAAAAATTTGATTATTTTTTAAAAAATATGTATATTGATAATAAAGTTTGAAGTTAAAATCACTATTATTCAACTCATCGAGATCTAGACCATTAGTATCAAATGCTTATTTTATTAAAAGTTCATGCAATATCATTAATTCCCTTAGGGGAGAGAAATTAAGGGTGTGTTTGTTTAAAAGAAAAATATTTTATTAAAAAATTAAAATTTCATTTTCTACTGTTTGATAAATAAAAATTTAAAAAATTTTTTTAAACTAAAATATTTTCCCTCCCTTGAGAAAATAAATTCTTATTTTTTGGAGGAAATTAATTTTCCAATTCTCCCTCCACTCAGCTAACCCCTCCCTGTCTCTCTCGCTCGCGTGAACCCTAAGGCCTCTCGCTCACAGCTCTTTCTCTCTCCTCTCGGGTACTCGCTCATCACTGTTTCTCTCTCCTCTCGAGTCCTCTCCCTCATCGTTGTCCTGCTCAATCGTTCAACAATGGAGGTTATCTCGCTTTCTCTCTCCTCTCGCCTGTCACTCGTTCAATAATGGCAGAAAACTAGATCTGTGGTCTTGCTTTCTATCTCCTTTCGCAGTTTCAAACCTCTTCACCATTCAAGGTATGAAATTTTGTTGATTGATGCTTTTTGGTGGTTTCTAGTTTCCGATATGGGTTTCCGATATGAAATATTTCGTATTACTGTTCTTGTTTCTTTAGGGTTTCCAGTTTTATTACGGCGATACCCGAAAATTCTGTTTTGGAATCTTTGAGGCAGAGGCGGAGGTTTTGGTGCTTTTGGGCGTTATGGGTTTTTCATTTTTCCGCTCTCTTAAACCCTAAACATTGAACGTTCCTGTAACGTCCTGGAAAGAAAGGCGGAGAATTCCCGGGGAGGGAGGTCAGGGTTTGAATTTGAAAAGTACCCTTGTTATTGTTTTAGTTAAGTATTGCGGGTTCTTGTTAATGCAGATTCCTGGGTATGAGAAATTGAAGGTGTGGGCTGTTAATTGAGTTGTAATCATGGTGAGCCCTTTGATTTTATGTAAATTTCCCATTGAATTTTGTATGTGATGTCTTTAAACCTGGACCTATTTTTGGGTTTTGATTGTTATTTGAAAAATTTGAGCAGTCAGATATTAGGAAGTGGTTTATGAAGCAACATGATAAGGGCAATGGCAATGCCGCCAAGCCAGTGGCTGCATCCAAGTTGCCTTCCGGGAAGTCTTCTACTGACGCTCCTGCACAGCCAGAGAAATCTGTAAGTCAGCATCACATTTGTTTTTCTGTTATTTTCGTGTGTTTGTGCTGTTTTCTTCAGTTACTTCTTTATGTTAGTAAATTTATGTGTTCATAAAACATCAAATTGTAAGAGCTGACCATGTTGACTACAAAGTATACAAAAGAGCTCGTGATTCATATATGTGATAAGATTTTTTTTAAAGGGAACAATTTTTATTCCCCTTTGGGATCAGATGGTCACCATTGCTTAAAGTTATTTTCCATTGCTTATCATGAAGTTCACGGATGCTGGGTAGTATCCAACTGTAGGAAGCACTAAGGGTAAAATATCAAATGAATACTTGCTCACTTGCTTATATAATGAGCGAAAGCATACAAGGGAACCCTCTTTATTGGAGTTCTTGTAGTGGAGTTTCTCATATAAAAAGAATAAATTTTTATAGTTTTCTATAGCTTCGATTTTGAAAAGGTCGACCCATATCATTTGAGGTTTATTATGCCTCATTAGTTTCATATCATGAAATTTATGGGCAATATGTAGTAGTAAAACAAAGTTATTTTATATGAATCTAGAGCATCAGAAATGATTTTGTCTTTATATGTAAATTGAAGAACTTATGCAATGATTTTGTTGATTGTGCTCAGATGTTACGGAGTAACCTTTTGATATAAGTGCATATAGAGTACAGACGAAACTTCCACAACTGCTTCCAACCCTCCCCTTTGCTTGGCTGTGCACCTCTGCTATATTATGGCAATATAATGCATTGAGGAAAACTTTGCTAGCCCTTGTAATGACTAGCTATCGCTTGAATAATGAACATTTACATCTTGGAGAAAAATAAGGCTTGGAACGTGTTCTTCAGACTTCAATAGAGTTAACTTTACCTCGTTCCTTCTCATAGTATTTTTATGCTCCATAGGCTCTTCCCCCTTCCTATTGACTGTTCTCCGTAGTTTCCATTTGGATTTCTGTTTTTTCATGCTGTGTCCTATCCAGCAATGCTATCTATTTTCAATTGTCTGCTTTCTTAAAAAATATTTTCTGCGAAGAAGCTAGAATCGTTTGAAAGGTGTTGGTTTCTTGATGAGCTATGTAGAACTCACTGATTGAAGATTCTGCATAATGGAGTGCTTTTCCTTTGCTTTCTTATTGATTTTGATGATTGAAAAGTCCTTTTGATTTATGAATGATGTGAGGCAGGGGTTCAAGAAAGTGCTGCTAGAAGGAAGACAAGCAAATACTTTGATAAAGATTCAGAGAATTCAAAAGGCAGAAGTGAAGAAACGGAACCCTCAGCTAAAAGAAAGACTGGAAAAGCTGCTTATGATTCCCAGGAAAATATCAAACCACCCCCTTTGAAGAAGGTTCACAAAGCTAAGGATGAAGAAGAGGATTATGACTTTGCTCCGATTAGTGTAAAAAAAATCAAGTGATGTTACACCAAGCAAAAAGTTGAAGGGCAGTTCAGGTCGGGGTGGTGCGCAGAAAAATGTAGATGCTGATGAGAGTGATGAGGAAGTGGCTGATGAGAAGGAGTCTGATACTCCAGCTAAATCTGGAGGAAGGGGCCGTGGAGGAAGGACTGCATCTAATACTGCTGCTGGTGGACGTGGAAGAGGAGGCGGTGGAAGGGGTGCTTTCATGAACTTTGGTGAGAGGAAAGAGCCACCACATAAAGGAGAAAAGGTATGACTGCTTTGAATGTCTACTTTGAAATAAAGAGTCTTTTTGGAAAGTTTTGCAGGTGGTCATCTTGCTTTCAACTTTTTTTCTTTGCTAGGAAGTTCCTGAAGGCACTCCTGACTGTTTAGTTGGGCTGACTTTTGTGATTTCAGGGACACTTGACAGGTATATAGTTTTGAATTTGCATGGATGTTAAATATCTTTTCCTTGCTTTCTAATACTTTTAGCGCAAGAATTTTGCTGCTTGATTCACAATTGTTTTTATTGTACGTATAGAGTGGAAATTCTTTTTCTTTCCCTTTATCTTTCTAGTAGGGAGCATGAGGCTATTCTGAATTCTAATTATCTTAAAATTCGGCAGTTTGGAACGGGAAGAAGCAGAGGATCTGATCAAGCGTCATGGGGGTCGTGTTACTGCAGCTGTCAGCAAGAAAACGGTCTCTTTACCCCTCTCCCTCTTCATCTGTTCTCACCTTCTCGTGGAAGATTGTGTGTTATTTGGTAACCATGGAAGTGTAACTTAATGTTCTCTATCTGCAGAATTATCTTCTCTGCGATGAAGATATTGGAGGAAGGAAATCTGCCAAAGCCAAAGAACTGGGGTTTGTTTATTCTTGCAGTTTTCTGATTCCTTCCTTTTCCTTTTCTTTTGTGTGACTTTGGGTGACTTGTTGTTGGTGTCTTACTGCTTCATAGAACAAAGTTTCTGATGGAGGATGGGTTATTTGATATGATCTGCGCATCAAAAAATTCAAAAACATCTGCTCAAGACAATACAAAGAAGCCTCCGGGGAGCATTCCCGCATCGATTCCAAAGAAAGCTCAGAATAATGTGGAAAGTATGTCAGACACCTCTCATTGCTTAATTGGTCGTTTGCTTTTTCCCCCTCTAATTTCAGTTGTTTCTTTTCCTGTGTGTTTGGTGATGCTTTAGGATTGTTTTGATTTGAATTTTTTTATGTTTGTATTGCGTTACTCTGGCTGGGACATTCAGCTGCCTGTTCAGTATCATGAGTCATTCCAAATGGTATGTAACTGTTGATTTCTGTTCAATGGTGCATGAGCGACAGTCCTGCATCACGGATACGTAACTCTCTTTCCACTTTTTTTGAGATGGTAGAGGGAACATAGGGGGATGGAAGACAAGGTTCTCTAATCAATTTGCTTTAATTCCAAGTATGGGGGGAGGGTCTAAGCAAAATGCAACTTGCGGTGTAGGTCTTTGGAAGTTTATTGCAATATGTTGGAATCAAATTGTCTCTAAATTGTTTTTGAGGTAGGTGATGGTTCCTCAATCTTTTCTTGGCATAATAGATGGTATAATGGTGTTATTTTGGGATTGTCTCCGTTCACTCCATGCTGTTGTAGTGATCAAGGATGCTCATGTCTTTATTATTTGGAGCAGAACTCTTCTTTGGTTGTCTGGACCCTACCTTTATTCATGACGCTTTCCCAGAGAATGATAGCTTGACCTATTTCTTCAACATGCTCAATAAGGTTTTCTTTGAAAGTCTCCCCCATGACATGATTAGATGGAACCTCAATGCCATGGAAAAAATCACTTGTAAATCTTATTTCTTTTACCTGTCTTCCACTTTTGGGAATATGTCTTCTTTTTCTTTAAATTGTGGGTTTTCATGAAGTAATTGTTTTTTGGATAGGAGGTTTTTTTGTTCCTCTTCGATTGATGTAATTGTTTTTTCGGCCAACCCTTTTTCGGGTTGTAATTAGCCCTTTTGAGGGATGATTATTCGGAATCCTTTCTTGAAAGTGTCACTTATTTGTATGAATGAATATACTTTGGCTTAGATACTTTGGCCCTTATTCTATATTTCTGAGAAGTTTTGTAGATTTCCCACCTTTACGTGAATATGAATTGGTTGTTTCAGAAGCCAGTGAAGGCAGCTCATCTACGGCAAGCAAAGCTTCTAGATCTTCATTGGGTGCTTCCGCATCCAAAAAAGGATTCTTCAAAAGAAGGTGCTTCCTTGACGTGGACTGAGAAGTACAGACCAAAAGTTCCAAATGATATCGTTGGCAATCAGACATATGTGTGGCACTGTTAACTCTGCTGGTTTGTTGTTAATTTTCCCTGAATCATCGTCTTTGTACACCATCTCATTGCTTACTTGTTTCTGCAGGTTAAAGATCTTCACAGGTGGTTATCAGAATGGGATGAAAACTTTTTACATAACAAAGGGAAGGGGAAAAAGCAGAGTAGTTCTGCTTTGAAAAAGGCTGTCTTAATAAGTGGAAATCCAGGTATAGGGAAAACTACATCAGCAAAGTTAGTCAGCAAGATGCTGGGTTATGAGACAATTGAGGTATTCACATAATCACGAGCATGACTGTGGCTATTAACTTTTTAAAATGTGACAGTTTTACCTGAATTAATTCTGGTTTCATATTAATACATCAGGTCAATGCTAGTGACAATCGTGGAAAGGCTGACTCCCAAATTGGAAAAGGAATTGGTGGAAGTACTGCGAATTCTGTAAAGGAACTTATTAGTAATGAATCCCTTGGGGACAACCTGGATAGGTTGATTTTTCTTTATCAGCATAATTAGCTCATTTGCAGTTCTCGTTATCTGGTGCTGAACTAATTTTAACACTCAAATTCTAGGTCGAAGCATCGAAAGACTGTTTTGATAATGGATGAGGTTGATGGAATGTCTGCTGGAGATAGAGGCGGAGTCCAAGATCTGATTTCTAGCATCAAAATCTCGAAAATCCCCATCATATGCATTTGCAATGACCGCTACAGTCAGAAACTGAAAAGTCTCATAGGCCACTGTCAGTTATATAATTACCGGAAGCCCACAAAACAGCAGGTTAAATACTTCATATTCTGAAAATGTTAGTGGAATATGAGTGGCTTTAACTGTTGTAGATTATACCTCGTGGTTATATTGAGAAAGCAAGCTGTTGAATATATAGAATGTCCAATATATTCTGTATAATCATTATTATTTTTTGGGTTTTTTTGGTAAAATGTTAGATATGTATTTCATACTTCATGGACAAACATATACAAGAGTAATCAGGGCATACCCTGATATACAATCATCCTTCTCATTGGTTGCTGTCCAACACCTCTCATCCTATTCTTAATTGTCCTGCCACAATCTATGCTTAAGGTTAAAGCATTTCTACTATGTTATGTGAATATCCTCCTATTCCTTTCTTGCCAACAAAAATATACTATTATTGTGACAACCATATATATTGCATTTGCCTGCCTTTTAGTGCCCTTATACTGCAGTAAGAACCTTTGCCATTCTTCCCATGATGTGTCTTGAGTCTGTAAGATCTGTAATAGAGTCTATATATATACCATCTGAGTATATCTGCAATCAAAGAACAAATGGCTATGTGACTCATCATTACTAGAGCATAGAACACAAGTTTGTTCACATTGTATGCAAATCTTTGCAATCTATCCTTGGTTTGTAGTCTTTGGTGCATAACCAACCATGATATAAAGGCACACCTGGGGATTCTATTCTTATGCCAAATCAATTTATACCAACTGACCTTTTCTCCTTTGCATTTAATCTATTCATAGCCTGAATTAGTGCTGTACTGTACTGACCCATAGCCCATTGCTCATGTTAAAACTGTGTTTCATAATGTCTCTGACTTGCAGCAACTTTTCATAATGTCTTCGACTTGCAGCAACTTTCTCTAGCTTTTACCAGTACTAGCTGCCCAGCTTTGTGCATTGCCATATATTGCCTCTTTTCATGTAACAATGGTTTATCCATCTGATCCATAGGCTGTCACTCTTGTTTGCAATATGCCATACATGCTTAGTCTCAAGTGCAACATTCCTCTGCCAGCATTGTTTGATCCCCATACCTGCTCCTTTTTTAGCAAGCAAATTGTGTGCCAGGAAATAGGTGCAATCTTCCTAATATTATTTGATCCCCAGAGAAATTGCCTATAAGACTGTTCAACCTTTTGAATCACAGCATAAGGTAAGAGGAATATTTGACACCAGTAGATGTTAATGCTCATTAGTATTGATTAACTGAATTTTACCGGCATAAGTAAGTTTCTTAGCTGGCCAAACCCTTCCCACAAGGACATGGCAATCTATTTTTCCCAGCCTTTGTGGTTAACTGCAAGCCCTAAGTACTTAAAAGGCAGAGTGCCCTTTTGAAACCCCGTGTGCAGTGCTGAAGTTTAAGTTCCATTGAAGATCACTTCCAGCACAAACCATTGGAGACTTGTCATGATTAGCTTCAAGTCTAGTGTGCATAAAGAGAAGTGTGTGAAAGCACACATTACACACTGAATGCTAAAAGGTTTAACCTTCCAAAACATCAAAAGATCATTAGCAAAGCTCAGCATACAAAAGTTAAGTCCTTTACGACTAGGATGGTATTTGAAACCTTGTTGCATTGTGGCAATTTTGAGGGCTCTATTCTTAGTTTAAAAATCGTGCCCAGGGTGTGCCTAGGCTCACAAAAGCCTAAAGCCCACCCCTTGTGCCTTGCAATGGGTGAAGCCCAGCCCCTTCAAAAAGCCCTCTCAGGCGTGTGCCTCAGTCTGTGCCTCAGCCAGCACGTACTTGCGCCTTGTGCGCCTCAATGGGATTTTTTCTGTTTTTTTTTGGCTATTTTCCTGTCTCCCCCTCCCCCTTCTCTTTCTTTTTTTGTCTGTCTTTGTTAGGTTGTGAGTCAGTGGGTTAGTTGCACCTTTTTTCAATTTGTGGTATTTTTCTTTTTTTTGCTTGCTTTTTCGGTGAAAATCGTAGCGAATTCATTGTGTTATCACAATCTAAGGCTCTTTGTGGTATTTTTCGTAGTTTCAATGATATCTAATTACTTATTTGATGTCATCATCTAGCATATTCGACAAAAAATATTGCTTGGTAATGATTTTCAAGCATTTTTAGTAAGTGCGCCTCTTTCCACAAAGCCCGCGCCCTGGGCCCAGGACCCTTTGTGCTTTTGTGCGCCTTGAGCTTTTTTAAACTAAGGCTCTATTTAGGTACTCCATAGACGTGACAGGCAGCAAGGGGGACATATGATCCCCTGTCTCAATCTTCTTTTGCTGTGAAAGTAGCCATATAGTAGCCGATTTCATTTCACAAATTGGCACTAGAGATAAAGGTCATGATCCATTTGATCATGCTTGCAGGAAATTTATAACCATGTAACAAAACCTCAATAAAATCTCATCTCACTGTATCATAGGCTTTCTTAAGGTCTATCTTCAGGGTACACTGGGGAGAGATACCTTTTCTATTATACATTTTGAACAGATCCTTACATATCATGATATTCTGCAATGTGGATCTGCCACTAATAAATGCCCCTTGTGACTGATCCTGATAATTCATAACATGTTTGAATCTCTCACAGAGCAATTTCATTATTAAACATCTATTTGGTGAGAAAAATAGAATATGCTATTAAAAGAAACATAGAACATATATTTGGACTTATATTTTTGCCATAGCTGCTATTTGATGTTCCAAACTTGAATTTAATAGAACTCCGATATGTTCTAGATATGAGTTGATTTGGGCATCTTTTTTGAATCGTGATGCTTGTCATGCATGAGCCACAGGATTTAGGGGCTTCATCTTTGAGAATCCCTATGCTAGTTGCATGCCATGACAATATGTAGGGTTGACAGTTTACTTGAGCTGCATAATGTTGCTATAAATGGTTATGTTATAGGAATGCTCTTCCAGGGAATGTGCCCTAACCCCAGCATCTGGCTTAGCAGTCCACAGGGATCTAAAACCTGATTTAAGCTGCAGTGCGGTAGATAGCAGTCGAAATTCTTGTCTAAGCTATCTGAGTGGCATTCCTGGATAATTATGGGAATACTGTTTGTAGCTGCTTTATTTTGCACTTTTACTGAATCTGTTTTGTGATGTCTGCTTAATACTTGACTGAATATCTCATCTGCCCCCGAAAATGCTGGGAAATATGGATATAATTTCTTGCCCCCCCTCCGCCCCAAAGCAGATTCTTTTGCCCGTATGAGCCACTTTAGTGGTGATATCTGTGGTAGCCTATGTTTGTTAAAGCACATGTTGAAAATGTTTCTGCTGCTTCTGTCTTTCTGAAAATTGCTGGTAGATGATTTCCCTACAGCACTTATGATTTACAAGTACTGTTAATTGGCAAACTGCGTATACATTCAAATTATATATTACTTATTGTGTGCATTATACACAAAATGTACAAGTCTGCATATTTTACCTTATATTGGGTTCTGGGCTCTTCATCGTGTTGCCATTGTTTAAATAGAAACTATTTTAGATGCTGGAGAGAGCAAGTAGTGGCTTATCACTTGACTGTTTAAACTGTCCTGCTGTCTGGGCTTGTAATTTAACTTGGTTGTCAGAATAATTGCTTTCCTGTTATTGCGTTATCAAGATGATTGTTCATAATCTGGATATCAGCCTTTAAGAAATTTCACAAGTTTCTTTCATCATTAATGACAGATGGCGAAGAGATTAATGCAAATTGCTAATGCAGAAGGCCTTCAAGCGAGAGAGGTATTTAATTTGAAAGGATTTCATTCCCATCCTTCCTGATCAACACCCCCCAAAATACTCGCCTTCATATATAAGAGAGGTGGGTTCAAATCGCACTAGAGACCTGAAGAGTCTTCGCCCTTCCTTCGTCCTTTCCCATGCATCTCCTGCATTTTAGGATGGACTGATGAGATATGTGCCCTGAATTGGGTATCTTACTTATGAATAACCTCTGCACCTGTTATTTTTGTTCATACTTGAGCATTTTAAGCTTTTGAACTGTTACCATTTGCCACATGTAGATTGCTATGGAAGAACTCGCTGAACGATGTAATGGAGATATTCGCATGGCAGTGAACCAGCTGCAGTACATGAGCTTATCCATGTCAAGTATTGGATATGATGATGTGAAACAACGCCTTCTCACTGGTTCAAAGGATGAAGACATTTCACCATTTACTGCAGTTGATAAGTGTGTAGACAAATCTTTTCTCGACAGTGTCTTAGTTTGCAGATTTTGTTGTGCTGTTTCAATATAATTGAACTTTACCAACAGAATATATCTTATGTTGGAAATGTGTATGCTGTTAATTGTCATGGCTTGTGCTTTTTCATGAAAACTTTTGGACAAGAGAGATTAGAATTCCGAAGTCATTGCTTGAAAAGTTTTGTGCTGGCTAATGACACAAATGAACTTATGTGCTATCCATCTTGTAGGCTTTTTGGTTTTAACAGTGGGAAGTTGAGGATGGACGAACGAATTGATGTGAGCATGAGTGATCTTGATCTGGTTCCTCTTCTTATCCAGGTATGCTACTTTTTGGTCTGGTCAATCTGACATCTGATTGTTAGTATTGTGCATAATGAAATTGTTGTATCTGGTATTTGGTCACAATGGTATTGGTTAATTGAAAAGTTGAACAGAGCATAAGAAAGATTGATGTGTTCCTTTTTTTCTGTTTTTCTAGTGCAAATAAATTATTTGAACCTATGGTTGTTTCACTTGTTGGATTTGGCCAATACATGACAGGAGAACTATATCAATTATCGGCCAAGCACTGTGGCAAAAGATGACGGTGGGATGAAAAGGATGAACTTGCTAGCCCGTGCAGCTGAATCCATTGCTGATGGAGATATTATCAATGTCCAAATCAGAAGATATAGGCAATGGCAGCTTTCACAGAGTAGCTGTGTTTCTTCTTGCATTATACCGTAAGTCTCCTGATTTTATCTCAAAAGCATAGAAGTTTCCATGGTAAAGCCCCTCTCTGTCTTCCATTTATTGTTCTAACTCCTTTGCTCCCTTTTTTGGCGCCCCTTGCCATCAGTGCCTCATTGATGCATGGACAGAGGGAGACACTTTTACAGGTAATGTATGTTGCCCTTACTCATGGAGGGATTGCATCTTGTTAAATGATCGTCTGACTCAGGATATTAGGTAAGAAAACAGGTGTATCATCGGTGCTTATTTTGGAGATATGGACTAGCTATTAATAAATTAGAAAACAGTCATGCAATACGGTGGAGCTATAATTAGTAGACTTGGAAATGGTGGGAAAAAATGCACTAAATTTGACAAAAGAATAAACTGGTGTCAGTACAATGTACCTTCAGAAACATACCATTGTTGGGTAGAATATAACTACTTTTTCATTCCTACCGAGAAATTAGCTGATGTCGTCAAAAACATGATCTAAGTGCTGTTGCTTAATGTCCCCTGGATGTTATGACTGTATTTCCTTTCCAGCCTGTTTGTCAAATTAGTAATCTTTTGAATGTATGCAAATTAGACTGGAGATTGCCACAATATATTTGTTCACTTTCTGAGCATCTGGGAAAGCCAATTTTGGGCAACTTTTTGAGCTTGGATTATATGAAATTCCTCCAAACTTTTCTCCGTTTCCATTTTATGAGGTGGTAAGTAGTCAATGGTTTATAAATTTAGGGTCTAACAGTTACAACCAATCTGCAATTCTGTAGTTCTGGGAGCAAGGGCTACATCTTTCACACCATGTTTAGGACTTTTGGGGTGTGAATTTGCATTTCAACCTTGGCTATGCTAAAATTTGACTACCTCCAGACGCTTTTGATTTCAGAGAGGTATTTCAACCTTTGATATGGCAGCTGACTGTGGAAAAAATAGATTTTTCCAAATTGAAGTATTTGTATAGGCAATCCTTGATAAAACAGAGTGCTGTTTAATGTTCCTGAAAAAAATACATTTTTGCTGATTGAAGCGGACACTAAAGGGCCCTTGTTTTTTGGTTTAACTTATTGGGTTTAAAAGCTTTGGTTCCTTATTCAAAAGATGCGGCTGTGTAGTCAATCAAGATATGCATTCCGTTAAACAAATTGACTATTCGCTGTTTGTCGCAGATACTACTGTAGTATTCTGTATAAAGTTGGGAAAAGGTTAACCTAACATGAACCGGATGCGAAACACAGCAGGTTTAGGTTGAGATTTCATCGCTTTTAGTTAATTAGGTTAATAAAAATTGCTACTTGTTTTAATACGACATAGGTTAAAGTTAAAATTTTGACGCAAAAATGACCTGCTCGGGTTGACCTGGTGACCTATTTAGTTTTGTATGTGGATATGTGGGTTTTCTCCCTGCAAACTTTCAACTAATAGCAGTGGCCAGTTGAATATTTGTCATTTAGTCTTACATTTTAAAAAAATTAATTTTCAATGTTTATGGTCCTTCACATGTCCTAAAACTAAAATGAACTGGAAGGGTAAACCTCTTATGTTCAGATTATGTGAAATTGTCTTGTTTATCATCTAAAGGGGTTGATGACTCATAAACAGGTTACCAGGCTTTGAGTAAATTAGGCGCAGGTCAGGGGCTTTTAACCCGTTAAAAGCTTGCCAACTTTAGGTTGAGGCATTTTCCATCTGTTTAAATTTGAGATGAATGTGTCCCTTCCTAGTCATTATGCCAGTCAGTTTATCTCGGATGTAGTGGAGCTGGGTGAGTGATTACGGATGATGACAAATGTCTCACCTGTTGTTTTTTTTTTAATTTTTTCTCCTCAAAGGCATATTAGTCGTACCAGTTGGGAGGGGCATATCCACATTACTGAATGTGTTCTCTCTTCTGCATGCCCCAACTTTGTGGTAAGGCCTCAACACCACGACATACATCTTTCGAGAAAATGCTCTTTGTCATGCTCACTTTTTAACTAAAATCCATCCAGAAGAATTTGACATAGTACTTGTTGCTGTTCACAAATGTGAAGCCTTTGAGTCTAGAATGATGTATAAATGACACTTCAAGGAAATGCCCATATGGCATCAACTGATATTACGTGAAAGGTTTAATCAGGACAGTTATTAGGGTATGCCTTTTGTGTTCTGACGTTCCTGGTTCATCTAATCTCTTTGACGCTTTTTTCATTTTTGGTTGTCTTAGAACTAGAAGAGGATTATGAGTGAATCATTTTTGGGGGGCTTCCATTGCTTGTTTGTCCTTGTCTTATATGATGATAGTTGGATTAACTAAGGGCAGTTTGCAGTGATATGCTGTTTCATGAAATGAAATCATGGTCCTTTTTTTGTGTGTATAATTAAGCTACATCTTGTTGGTATTTTTGATTAATTGAATTTTCACTTATTTGCATTACGTTGCACTAGTCCTTTTTGGATATATATTTATACTTGACATAAGTTTTGCAGAACGAAAAAAACTTCAACAGGTTTGGTGGATGGCTTGGAAAGAACTCAACAATGGGAAAGAATTTCAGGAATTTGGAGAATCTTCATGTTCATGTCCTAGCGTCCAGCAATTCATATGTAGGGAGGTAAAATATGCTTCCAATGTTTCTGTCTTTTAATATCATGGATGGATGAATTCTTGCCACCATTGTTAGTCATGCTTAGGTGTCTTGCTACTAATGTTCTGATATCTAGTCCCTTTTTTTTCCTTTTAGAACAAGGAAAGAGACAGGTGTGCGTATGTGTGTGTTTTGTTTTGGTTTGTTTTGTTTTGTTTTTTTTGGGGGGGCATACAATTGCTTTAACTTGATGGGCATGTGCGTATCAGGTTGTTAAGTTTCTAACCATCCTTCAAGTAACAACCTATTTGTTATCTGTTTCTGATAGACAAAGTTGATCATTGTTGCCCTGCTCTGTATTCTACGTCGGATATTGTGACTCGTTTCATATCCCTGAGATCTCTTTAAAGTTTCCTTGTTGAAATCCAGCTTTTTATCTATTAGTTCAATTCTTCTTCTTTGAAAAAAAGGAGTGGTGAAGAAGATAAATACTTCGCATTTGCAATCGGTTGCTTTGACCATCCAGCATGAGATAGACTGGAATCATCCTGTTTCTGGCGTTATTGCTACTCCACTGTTGCATTTATGATTGAATGTTGTAGTTCATAGGTTTCTATCACCATCAGTGGCAGCTAGTCTTCCAGTTAATGACTACTCTTGATGATATATGCAGGGGAAATTTCCAACTTGATTACCTAACCCTTGTCTCTAAACAATTAACTGAACCTCTCCGAGTTCTTCCCAAGGTTAGGACCTTTTTCTTACTGTGGTTTTTGTGTTACTTCTCTGTGAAGGTCTTTGCATATTTACGTTGAACTTGCTTGTAATGGATGTTCCTTTCACTATACACAGGAGGAAGCTGTCAAAAAGGTTGTTGATTTCATGAATGCTTATTCATTAAGTATGGAAGACTATGATACGATCCTTGAACTGTCAAAATTTCAGGTAATCTTCCTTCTGCACTTTGTACACAACATTACCTTTAGAATCCTAAATTTCTTATGCAATCTTTGAATGTTGCTTATCAGGGCGCCCTTCTCTACTGGATGGTGTACCACCTGCAGTAAAAGCTGCACTAACAAAGGCATATAAAGAAGGTAGCAGTTCCCGTGTGGTTCGAACAGCAGACTTGATCTCCCTCCCTGGAATGAAAAACGTCCGAAGAAGAGAATTGCTGCTATCCTGGAGCCAATTGATGAGTTAAATGAGGCAATTGGTGATCTTGATGCTGAAGATGAGGAAGAAAACCCTGAAGATGAGGATGAGCTGGGTAAGTTCATATTTAAGACTTTAAGTTTGCTATACAGTATTAAATTCATGTTATTTGTGATGCTGCCTCAGATCATAGTAAAAGAAACTTCAGCAATGTAAGTTGTTGTGGCAGTCAGCTTTGATCAGTATGTAAAGGAGTCAGCCTAATACTATTATGTTTTCCAAACAGAGGAATTTCGCCTCCAAACCATACATCACTTGGGTTAAACTTTTGCATGTTGCCATAAGCTAATTTTTACCGGCTGCATTTTGGATAGCTGAGCTCATTGGCTACTGTTTCTGCAAACTCACAGCAAAAACTGCCCAATATGTGTCTGATTGGTGCGGGCTTTTGTGAAATCGGTGGCCTTACTCGAGAGGCTCTTCATAACAGACCCACTTTTATACTTTTGAAATGTTTCGGAAATTATTAGTTTACGTGTACGAACAAATTTAATCCCAAAGATAACCCAAATGCAGCCATAGAAAATCAGTGCCGGTCCTACTGTGGAATTTTGAAGTAGGTTAGACCCTACCTTTAACTGATCATGAGTTAAAGCTGGAAATCTACGTTGGGGGCGCCGAAGGATTCTCCTAAGATAGAAAAACATTTGTATTTGTGGCATATACTCCATTGTACTTTAGACACTATAGCCGAAAAAAATTGTATGCGAGTATCATTGTTGCCGAACCATGTTCTGTCAGTTTGCCTGCCCTAGTCTCATTGCCTCTGTAGTTGCCTCTCCTGTTCAACTTTCTCCTATTCTGCAGAAATTACTTTCAAATTTCTGGCTGATAACTTGTGTCCAACTATACTTGTCATTGCTTTACAACCCTACTATAGTCTCTATATTATCCGCTTTTATTGTTTTGTGTGATAAAAAGTCACTTGTCATTTCTCATGCAGATACTGGTGAGAAGAAGCCTAAATTGGACCTCCAGACTGATGCTTCAAAAGGTTAGTTGTACAATCTTTGCATAGTTTATTTACTTTGTAATTCACTCTATAATATATCACATCTTAATGAGAATGGTGTGCAGGGATCCAAGTACAAGTAGACTTGAACAGTGATGTAAAGCCAAGCTCCAAGTCCAAGAAGACCCAAAAGGCTGCAGCAGGCAGGGACAAGGGTGGTTCTGCTGAAACTGCCTCCGGAAAGAGGGGTGGCCGTGGTGGATCAGGAGCCGGTGCCAAGAGGAAGAGATGATAGTCAAACTTACTGCTGTACTGTGCTGCTTATAACCCTTGTTTATTCGGGTTTGAGAATACACTTGGCTTTGGTATTATTAAATCCGTGTAGGTTTGGTATTTGGGTGCTCTGCCAGTCACACGCTCCGTCAAATTTTTGTGCATAATATTGACGGCGTGAACTGCCTATGGGAAACACAATGGCAGGCATTTTCTGTTGTCGAGATAGCTTCCTCTCAGTTTGTGAGAAATTTGGGCATGTTTGGTGCTAGTTTTGGGCCAGAAATTGTGTGAATCAATGAATTATTTCGGGTGGAGTTTCATACCGGGATTCACATTGAGTGAAAGATGCAAATTTGACTGTTCCTTCTGGCCCGTCTTTCATGTTACTCTGGTTAAATCACGAATTTGAGATGAACTAGTTGCAACTGTTGGTCCGGTTTGAAATGGATCGGAACCACACAACCTGCAAATGAATTTCAACCTGAATACATGTTGTAAAGCTAATTTGACCCAGTTATGTCACCGTATTTGTTAGACCGCAGCAATGGTGGCATGATGTTGATCATCCTTTGGGATTCTAACTCATGAGGGCTAATGCCCATGAACTAGATTTATTGTTGCCTAATAATGATTTATTTACCCTATAATTTTGTTAGATTTGTTTGTACTTGGTGTATCTCCTCACATTTATAACGAGGTTTATCTCATTCATATTGAGAGTTTGTGTTTTCAATTTGTAAGAAATGCTAATTGATACTTATTAAAAGTTGCTGAAAATTACAGAAAATTGATGAATGTTAATGATGAGTAATATGATAAATTCAAAAGAACATAACATATTGCACAAAAAAAGTTAAAATCTTTCGAATTTGCTTTGTCAAAATTGGTGTTTAGTAACATAATGTTCAAATATTTACTGTTGTTATTGAATTAATTATAAATTTGATAGTAAATATCCACAAAATTGAATTGTTTAATGGTATATTATGTTTGATTTTGAGTTTAACTTGACATATACTATGAAAAGGCTTGTTATGGGCTTATTTGTTTCCCCTTTCATCATTTAATAATATTAATTTACGACTCTTTACATGTACAGTGAGATTTTATCACTCGTAACTTTAAAGTTATTACCTTTTATAACACTCTATCAATCTTTATCACCTTTTACAACTTTTTAATGGACTTTATTATCCTTTATATTTTTTTATTTTTTTACCTATTCTTGACCGGACCTGTCAACGGGTTCCACGACACGATAAACCTTACGCAGCAATCTAATTGCATACTTCCGACTAATAAAAAACCATAAAATTGATAGCTGTAATACGCTCACGCTTCCCATTCCCCAAAACCAATCGGAAATTTCAGCCCTTTTCAAATTTGAGGAAATAAAAAAGACAAGATACCCTCACCTCAAACCTCACACACAAAATTGCACACACAAAATTGCAAAAATTGCATTTTCCTGGATTTGAAAACTACTGAAAAAGCTTAAATCTTTGCATCGCATCATCTCTCCGGAGGAACCAAAGCTTTGCAGCATATTCGCCTACCCACCCCAAATTCTTATTCCTCTTCTTTTTGCCTTATTCTTCCAAGGAATTGCTATCTCAAATCTTCAGCTCATTTATTCTTCTCCTTCTCACCCACCAGCGGTTCTCGCTTTAGAAGGTATGTTGTTGTGCTTTTGATCTTAGCTTTCAGCTTTTTGATTAATGGGTTTTTGAAAATTTCTTTGGGTTTTAACTGGGATCTTTGAATTTTGGAGATTTGTGCTTTAGTTGAGCAGAATTTCGAAGATGGGTCATTGACTGACGACTTTTTGGATGGTTGTACTTGCTCAGGGGTTTACTGTAAGAAGTGAGTGAGAAGGAAGAATGGGGTACATCGGAGCTCATGGGGTTGCGGCTCTGCATAGATACAAGTATAGCGGAGTTGACAACTCATATGTCTCCAAATACATCTTAAACCCTTTCTGGAATCGATTCGTTAAGATTTTTCCTCTTTGGGTGCCGTAAGTTCTAGCATTTTTCTTTAATTATTCTCTCTTCTGGTTTATTAATTTGATTTCATTATATGCACAGTTGACTGCTATATTGAACTTGTGTAAAAAATTTGGTCACTTAATTTGTTTGGAAAATTGTTTATCGGTTAATGGGGACTATTCATCCTCAACTTGGCACTGATCTGATATGGAATGAGAGTGAGGGAAAAGATATAGGCTACTCAGGTGATGGCTGTTTTGGTGGATTTTGTAATCAGAAGTATGTCTATGTATGAAATTTTAGGGGCCAAATTCACGGAAAGAAAGCATCTTGAGAATTACTTATGTTCCTGGAATACTTGTCACCTGTTAAGTATTGAATAATTTCAAGAAATTTGAAATTGTTTTATATAATGTATATTGTTTGAATGCCGACAATTATGCAGGGACTTGTTAAGACTGCGATGCAAAGGAAGCTCATTTTGAAGTCTTGTCCTATTTCCTCTTTTTGGTTTATTCAAATTGATCTATGTCTTTCATGTCTTTCTCTCTCCTTGATGGGGAGGGCATGAGCTCCAGTTTTTGATACTGTTACCTTGTGCTAATTTGCATGGTCAATATGTGATGGTGAAAGTTTAGTTATTTTTCTACAGAAGATATGGATGTCCAGGTCCAGTTACTAACTTATGCAGATATTGTTATCTATCTGGTCATTTGTTTGTGCTGGGATTCCGTGATGAGCTTTTTTTGCTCAAGTTTGTCATCTCTAGTTTAGCTTGCTAACTATTTCCATTTCCGTGTGCATATTGCTATTTTTGGATGCTTCCTCAGGCCAAATATGGTAAGTATCATGTATTGGCTTCTCTCCCTCCTCAACCCCCACAAAGCAGAATGCTCTTATTTGAAGGAACTTTTAAAAAATAATTTTATGAGTTGCTGGCATGCTAGTTGTCTAAGAGTATGCCTATTGTATCTGTGCAGATCACCCTCACAGGCTTCATGTTCTTAATGATTTCAGCACTGCTTGGCTATGTAAGTTCGCTTGCTAAGAATTTTCCGCTGTTTTTTTAGTCGTATGTTCGCTGTCTGGAAAGTTTATGAATATGTTTTACATCTGTTTCACAGATCAAACATCTCAATCTGTTGCTTTTTCTGGTATAATAATTTAGAGTTATTGATTGGCCAAACTGTCTAAGAGCCATACATTTCTGTTTTAATTTATAGACTGCAAAATTGCCTGAGAACCATGCAAATAATTGACTGCAAAACTCCTGTTTTATGTTATGAGCCTTCAATTTTGAAGCTGTTTTTTTGGTATCGCTCCTGGGATCTTCCTCCCTCTAACTTAGTTTAGAAATTGACAAAATGTTACATATAGCGAATACAGTGCTTATGTTGTGGTTCCTTTGATCTTGAAAATTGAAGCCTTCTCTTTTGGAATTCCTGTGTTCGTTTCCCATATGTCTTCATATTTGTTTGCTAAGGCTAGTTGAACTAGCTGTGTTCTGCAGGTGGCCTTGATACCTAATAGCAACCACATAAAAAGATATAGTGGTAAGCAGTTTGTGCTTTAGACTTATGAGAGACTTATAATTGGAGCTAGCGAGGACAAAGAGATTTAGTTGTATTGTGATTGAAATCAATATGGTTGAGGTTTTATAGAACAAATGACCTTGCAGACTCTTTTAATGTTCGACAAAGTTAGTGATAATAATCTCTGTTATTCTATTCTATGTTTGTGAGGCTCACTCATTTCTCCATCAAGGAGTCGTATACCCACCTTCATCTACCAAATAGGCATTCTCCTTTCTATGCTGAAGCTTACTGGATCTGGCCCATCAAAAGATTGTGTTAAAGTTGCGTATGATATTCAACAACATAAAATTATGTTTGCTGAAATTGTAGAATTGCCTTTTGGTGATACTGGATTGTGGCTTGTTATGTAAAAGATGCTCAAGCTGTGCTGCACCAAAAGCTAAATGCGAGAATATACAATTTAATGTAATTTCTAACATGATAAGATAACTTTATTAAAAAGGACAAAGTCGACTTAGTAATATAGGACCATGGATTCTTGAACTTCCCGCTGGCCCCTGTTTTTTCGCTTGAATTTTCACTGTTTTGAGGTCGCAGTGGATCTGCTAATGTCATGTGTGATCCATTTAGAGGTTGGCTATGTTGGCTTTGACATTTGAGAGATAGAAATGGAAGTTCATGGCTACAGAGGAATGACTGGGGGTTTCTTTCAGAATTGGGTTTCTGATGTTAGTTCCTGGGAGACCTTGGCATGTCACTGGGCTGCACAGACATTCAGGATTGTTCTTGAATGATTCACAGTGACTAGTTCTACGGTTTCTCTTTTCATTGATCTCTAGATAGGGGATAATGGCTTTGTAGGAGAATATTTTGGCTTTGCAGGTTGCAAGACCCCCTGAGATTATGACTGATTGGTGACTGATGAGTGGCTACTGGGAGGGCAGAAAGTTGTTGAAATTATGGTCATCGAAAAGAATAAATTGCAAGATTAGTAAGTTAGCAAAGCAAATGGAAAATATAAGGACAAACTCATCAACAAATGATTTTAAGTATATTAGCGAGTAGTATGCGATGTGTACTCTAGAGCCCACCCTTCATACTGCTGTAGTTGCTCTTAATCCTCTAGATCCACTTGGCTGGCCAAAAGGAGAGTGGGATGCATGGGTATCTCTGTAATCTTATCCTCCAGATCCACTTGACATGTGCGTATGTGCAAACTGTAATATATCTGCCCGTATTTTATTTTGTATTTTTCTGTTACTGACGTGATTGACTGAAGGCTATCTTGACCACTAGCAAAATATTCTGCCGGTCATGCAGCGTCTATGTCCTTTTATTTTAACTCACTTGTACAGAAAAAATGGAATACTGTTGATTTTTCGGAATTGTATGTCTAGTATAAGAAAGCTTAATGGTTGGATGAAAAATTGAAGATTGATGTCTTAGAAATATCCATAAATATACGATTACTATTTTAGTAGACAATGAACCTTTTCGTCCTTGTTTGCTAGTTTGTATTTACATGGAACCAATTGTCTGCTTTCTAGATTGTGTGATTGACTTTGGTATCAAAAATTACTGCTTGTTTACAAAGATTTGAAATATCTCTTAATTTTCAGATATATTCACCTCGTCTGGATACACCTCCTCCTAGATGGGTTCATTTCATGCATGGCTTGCTGCTCTTTCTTTACCAGGTTTGTTTCTCTCAGGAGTAGTATGACCACTTACCTCTTAATAGTTTTGTCTCTGTTGTGATTGGCTTTCTTGTCACTTCTTCTATAGTTTGAGTCTTATAAGACTACTTCGGCGTATTCTCTGTTTAGAATGGAATCCTCTAATATGCTCTGGCAAATGGATGCGATACTTGCTAGACAAGTGTTGGGTCTACTTGTCTTAGTTATTTGCCCACATCTTTATATGGATGGTTATGTTTTAATGGGTTGGACTTGGATAAAATTAGACTAACTTAACTCTAATGCTTGGCTTCCTTTGGAAGCTTTTTTCTGTGGATGTATGGGGTTCAAAATTCCCTTCATTTGGGTGTGGGTAGATCCAAACATACAGAATTTTTTGGGGGGTTGGGGGTGATAGGATAGGGTTAGAGAAAGTGTAACAACATCAACTTCTACCGTTCCAATCGACGACCAAATGACTTCTGATCATTGCCAAATTTTAGTATGTTGTTCTTGACCCTATTCTTTCAAATCCACCGGTTGAATCAAAGTCGGTGACCCCTGTCCCCTGATGGGCCCCTATAGTTACAAATTTGTGTTTTGCCACTTTTAGTTGATGAACTTTGGAGACTTGGTGTGCCAAGGTTGTTCCTTGATGATATTTTAATGCCTCTAGCTTGAGCTAGAGATGAACTTTGGTTGTACCCTCTTCATTTCTTGTCGATTATTGGAAGTTTGGTACTGTTTGTGAAAGGTGCTATATGTTTTTCCCCTCGTAGGGGTTTTCCACCTAAATATTTGTCTCCTTGTTTATTTTGTTTAATTGATCATTTCTTTGCTGCCTATTGTTGTCTTGGTTCAATTTCAAGGTGGTTTGTTCATTGCCCATTTTACAACACAGAAATGGGAACAACTTGTCTAGCTTCTACTTACATTTGTATATTGGGTGCTTCCCGACAAGAAGCAAACCATGTGAGCACAATTAGGAAGTTTATCTTGGCTTTGAGAAAGTGTAAAGATTTTAATAACGTTAACAAAGTTGTGTGCCTTTAAGTCTATTGTAGAGCAATGAATATGGTTTTTCCCAAGATCCCTATCATGTGTTTGTAGCCTCTACTGTATACTTCATAATGAATTGTAGTAATCTTCAAATTATTACCCACTTCTGTTTGCATCTTAAAACACAGGAATCTTACAATTCCATGGATTTCATTATCAGAAATTCACAATCTTTGAACTAAGGGATCATAATTAGGGCACTCTTCTTTAGTGAACTCCTTGAATATGTTGAAAATCTCTCTTTTTAGTTCAACTGATGCTGCACGTTGCTTACATTTGTGATGAACATATCTAAGTGTGGGAAAAGTAAGGCTCTTAGATAGAGCTGTGATCCTGTCCTCCTCTGTTGCATCTGAGTCATAATTCTTGCAATGTAGAAATGTCTCTGTGGTTTCTATTCAATGTTGAAATTCCAGTAAGAGATGTAATCTAACATTAGAAAACTGGTTATGCTGGTCGATCTTTTCTGAAGATGTTTTTGTGCAGAGCACTTATTGCATTGGCACTGAAACTAATCTGGGGTTTGTTTAGTGCTTGGATTTACATTTGTTTGCTTATTGCATTGAAAAGGAGTTATGTTCTAGTCTCTCTGACTATATTCCACCTGATCACGTTTCAGACCTTTGATGCTGTTGATGGAAAACAAGCAAGACGGACCAGTTCCTCTAGTCCATTGGGAGAGCTATTTGATCATGGTGACTTTCTTTTCTCTGCATTTCTGGGTTCATCTTTTCATATAGTTCTGAAGGCATCCTTGATTTAGGAATGCTTATAAAGTTGGACTGATGTGATTTTATTGTTTCGACTTGTTTATCTTGTTTTGCAGGATGTGATGCTCTTGCTTGCGCAGTAAGTTTGTTGCGTTTCAATGGTCCTGTTGCACAGTTTCCCGCTTTTATTATTTCTTTTTCTATTTTTGTCTTAGTTGGTTTTGTTTTGTCCATCTTCAGTTTGAAGCCTTGGCTTTTGGCAGTACTGCTATGTGTGGAAGGGCAACTTTCTGGTTCTGGGTAATTGCAGCAGTTCCATTTTATGGTGCAACATGGGAACAGTATGTGATTCTGAGTTTGCTACTTTGTGTTTATAATATATTTTAAAAAATCGAATCTTATAATTGCACCCATATGGCTGTGTGCTATAAGTGTGATACCCACTTTATAATGAATAGATTGCTAGCAATTACGCCTTTGGTAGTGAAGATAGTGAATTAGAAGGTAGAGTACTAGTCTGAGGCTCTGAGCCATAAAGCATGAGAATAAGGGTTATTGTTTCTTTATATAGTCTTTAAGTTGCTCAATGGTATCCATTTATAGGTTGAACTTGGTTGATCATTGCAAAAGTCATGAATGATAGCAGAAAGTTGCAAAGTCGGTATTTTACTGTGTTATTTCTTTGGAATTGTTTGTATGCAAACATTTGCCACGTTGAGTTGGATTGTAGCACTGTTGTAATGGTAGACGTGTGATGGCTTGAGAAGGGATTCCTATTTCTTGATCTCTGATGGTGGAAACTGCCAAGTGCTTCACAGATTTTCACCTTATAGAAACACAGCAAGACCATAAATCTTTACTGTAGAAAATTTTCATTACACTGATGTTATCTTGTACTCTGGGTATTTTCGTGTAATTTTGGTAGCTTTTTTTTTTTTTAAATATGAGTAATCAAAAAATTGTATTAAAAGACACCAAGGGGGATGTCACCCTTGTTCAAAAGGGGTTGTTATTGGTTACTTTTCACTCATGAGTAATAAAAAATAATTCATTACGTTATTAGTAATCTGTCTGTCTCTTGCTTCTAGATTGCATTTTTTAGAGCTGGCCTTGAATTGAGAGAAGAAAATGTTTGAAAAACTCTACTTTGAAAGTGAGATGGCCCAAAAAATCAAGATATTTAAAATGAGATTTATTTGAATGACAGTTTATTTGTTTAATTAATTAAATTTATCTGATAATTCAAGTTGATGCCTCCCCCGCCCCCTGCATGCAAAAAAAGGGGGACTTATACCTATCCTTGTTTTCTTCTCTACTTGTAGGATTATGCCTATTTTAGAATAGCCAAATAGGGTTTGGGAAGTAGGAACGCCATGACCTTGTAGGCTGTAGCATTATTTATGACACTATTTCATGGGATTCCTTTATGCGCTGAACATTCAGAGGAGTGATAGTGTTCTTGTCATGCTGGATTCAATTCCTTTTTTCCTATGTGTAATGTTTTTTGCCAGACTTGTGTTACATCTAGATGTAAATTATCATTTATAGTGGTAGTTCTTGCTTAATTATCATTTGACTTAATTGGTGCATTTATTTGTATGTGTTTGTGGTCTCCAGCTTCTTCACCAATACGCTGATTCTTCCTGTTATCAATGGGCCCACGGAAGGTCTTATGCTGATCTATATTTGTCACTTCTTCACAACTTTCGTGGGTATGTCACTGCAACACTTCCCAATCATCTTATCAATTATTTGATTGCAATTTGAGAACATTTTCGTATCGTAGGTGTGCGCTTCACATGTGGAAGAATCCCTAGCCAAAGTTCCTTTGCCAAAATGATTACTAAGGCCACTTGTTGAGTGTCAACTCTTACATGCCAAGTTCAAATTTTTAGGGAAACAAATTTTTCCTTGTTTGGGGAAAATTTGTGGGTGGTAAATGGGCTCTTTGTGAGTTTGGTTATCTGCTAGACCTTTGGTGGGCCTAGTCCAATGTTGTACTTTCCTCCTTGGCAGTGGCTGTGAGCAACCCATTAGGTCATATCCTGTAAAGAGGGCCCTGTGGCTGGGCAGCATACTTTACCAAAAGAAAAGGATGAATCCCTTAAGTTGCCTTTAGTTAATTATTTTTACCCATCAGTTTTGCAATATTGGCGATATAACTTTTGTGGATAATGATTATTCTTTGCTGTAGGGGTAGATGATAATGTCTACTTGCTTTCTAGCTTACTAAACAGTGGTAATTGTTTGTGGAAAAATACTTTGTTGCTTCGTAGTTTCTTAAAAAGTGCCAACCCAAGGGTAGTCTATCTTGGGTATTGGGCTACAGCCTTTGACAACAATAGCACTGTATTAGACAGTTGCTGCATTTCATGGTGTAACCCTTTTCTATGAGTGATCGTATAGTCAGCATGCCTAACCTCTTGGTGCTTTGCAGGTGCTGAGTGGTGGGCTCAACAGTTTGGAAAGTCACTGCCCTTCCTGAGTTGGGTGCCATTCTTTAGCGGTAAGTATCAGATCCACTCCTTTTCAGATGTGCTGTGATTTTGCCTGATTTTGCCTGTACATGAGCTTTGAGATGTGTCCCCATGATCCATGTATTTTATGCAGTATGTTTATTGTACTTGTGATATTATTGCTAGGAGAATATGTCTACTTGGTTTTCAGATTTTAGATTTCAGATTTCACGTTTATCCACACTGAAATATATATAAATCTTGTTCATCTATGCCATGCATTTTATTTTTCTAAATATATTTGTTTGGTGGTTCACCATAAATCACACTTATGTAGGACTCTTTCGCTTTCTTTTTCATTGCATTTGTGTATAGTTAAGTTTCTCTCTTTATTACTTACTATCGCTTTGTTGTCTTCAATTCAGGAATCCCAACATACCAAACTGTGTTGTATCTGATGATAGCTTTCGGTGTCATACCTACAGTTGCATTCAAGTAAGTGCTCATATTGTGCTGTGTGTATCACTATTATTTGAGTCAATGTTTACTGAGAGTTAGACCTGGCAAAAATTGACCCCACCCGAAAATCCAACCCGAACCCCGCCCGAATTTTTTGGGTTTTGGACACGATTTCTCGACCCGAACCCGACGAACCCGAAAAACCCGCAAATTAGCGGGGCAAACCCGACTCGAACCCTTTTGAACCGTTGGTTCAAGGCAATTAAAACAACAATTTTAGCCACTGTGGCTTATTCATTGAATGTTTTATGCACATTATATGATTTTTCCTTTACTTTATCACTTTTTCAATAATGATTATTTATCATATCACATCATTTGTAGAGATATTATATATTTATCGCAATCATTTACAAACGAAGACTAATATTGTTTCATTTCTCAACTTCTTCCTCATAAAAAGAACCATTATATACAAAAATTATACATAATTAATTTCAATAAAAATATATCTGAATTCAAATGGCGTGATATATTAACTATACTAAAAGCACACAAGTTATATTGTTGTATTTTTGGTGAACTGAATATACCTAATCACATCTTAAATAATATACTTTTATTTTGTAGAAATAATATTACTATAATGATGTAAAATTTTAGTGTTATAATTAAAAATAATTATTTTAGTTTATTGTATATCTTTAATTCTTAACCTGAACCATAACTCCCAAATGGGTCCACGGGTTAAAACAAAGTTAAATTTTTGCTAGTAAATAAAATGAGTCGGTTACGCCTACCCAGGTCAACCCTTTCCCGATGTGTTGTAAAATGATGTAAATATGCATGTAAACCTCCTTAGTATAATAAAAGAGGTAAAATGAACATCGGAACCTTAAACGAATCTCATTAACAGAACAAGTCATTATTATTCAACCCATTATTGATCCAATCTTTCATTGACCTTATTTAAACGGGTCACCGGCCAAGCTGTTCGACTTAATGAGGTTTTCACACAAATATGATAATGAAAGTTTTTAATATTTTTGAATATTCTTTATAGAAAATACAAATATTATACTTTTCCACAGAATTATTGGCAATTTTAAGCAAAAACCATGCTCAATTTCATAATTAAAAAAGAAAAATAACTAATAAAAAGGCGGTCTCAACCCATTAGGTTGACCTGAAACTCGTATAACCCGATATACGATCGCCCGTATTTTACCCAAATCCGAAATACACCCGATCCGTATTTTACCCGAACCCGAAATACACCCGACCCGTATTTTACCCCGAACCCGAATACACCTGACCCATATTTAATCCGCCCGCCTGAATTGACAGGTCTACTACTGAGAGTAGAATATTGAACATTTAGATGGACCATACTTCTGAAACTAGATAAAAATTGCAGTTCTAGATTACTGACTGTCATGCATGAATATGATAATGTGAAATCTGAATTTGCCTCTTTTCTGTTCTTGTTTTGCACATGATGTCGACCGGAACAGAGAGCAATTTCAGTTTTTGTATTCTCTTTGAATTTCCCAGCTAATTCCTAGTTAATTATATGTTCTCACTAGTTTTATGCTTTTTCTGCAGTGTTTGCAATGTCTATCAGGTAGTCAAATCTAGAAAAGGAAGTATGCTGTTAGCACTGGCCATGGTAACTCCATTTTTCTATTCATTCTTTTTTCTGCTTATTGGTTTTTTTTTTTGGGAAATTGAAAAACTGACTTGCTTGTGATGTTAATTTCAGCTTTGCCCTTTCATTGTGCTCTTGGGAGGAGTCCTTGTGTGGTATATTTCTCTTGTCTTGACTTGCATTAGTCCGGTTAGATTATGAAGTGTAGTGTCTCTATACAGTGACTTAATGCCTGTGCAGGGATTACTTGTCACCGTCTGATTTAATTGGCAATTATCCCCATCTAGTCGTATTGGGAACTGGACTTGCATTTGGTTTTCTTGTGGTAAGTAAATGTTTATATAGTAATAATTCATTTCTTCAAGAATTTTTCTTGGATAGAATTAATCATTTTTTCTGTTAAAAGAAACCAAATTTTTGGAATTATTTTGTCTCAATAATAAATATTATATTATGCCTATTTCCTGAGAGTTATGTTCCAATATAAATGTGCTGATGTGAAAGGGTGCCCTTGCAGGGAAGGATGATCTTGTCTCACCTCTGTGATGAGCCAAAGGGTCTCAAAACTAACATGTGCATGGTATGCGCTCTCTTAGTGGGTGCTTCCTTATTTGTTTTACCCTTTTTTGAAAGGCTTCCATAAACTTTTAGAGTCTTACGTATCTTGAGTTCTTAAAGTACACTGAAAATGGTTCATGCATTTGTTTGATGCTTCCCTTTCTGTTCTGGCATTATTTGTTTTGACATGTCATATTAGCCAGTTTGGAATAAGTGCTCGCATGTCCTTGCTTATTTTACCTTTTTGGAAATTGTTCTTCGTTAATTCCCTTTGAAAGGCTTTTGATTTTATTACCAAAAAAAACATCTGGAGAAAGACCAAATTGCATGTTGGGTTCTGAAGAGTTAGTGTCAATGCTGCAAGGAGATCTTGATTGAGGCTTAATGAATATGCTTATTGGGAACCTCTTGAGAGAGCTAAAAAGAACCCAGATAGGAATAATTACAGGAAATGTCTGTCCAATGGTTACTTCTGAAAAGTTTGATCTGTAAATTATGTGAAATCTTGTGACTCTGCCCTTGGGAAGTAGGTGATATGGGCCCAACTTGCTACAGTTTTAAATTTTGTTAATTTCAGTTCCTTAAATTTAGGAGATTTCACCTATGTCTCTAATTCTACCTTGCAAAAAAGCAACTAGTAGGTGGTATTTCCCTCTTTTCTTTGAATAACTTGGTTCTACATGCTTCACCTTCTTGCTTAGAACTGTGGTTTAATTGAAATTTATGGTGCACACTACAGAAGCAGTATGCCTCATCTATTCACAAAATGTGGTCCCAACTGAGTCTCTGGGACGGTGATCTATTTCGTCTCCCTCTGGGTTAGAAATTTTATTCAAGTGTCGAACTTATATGAAATCAGGGTAGATTCTAAGAAACTGTGAGAATCTGTAGTAGTCTACCTGTGATTTCTTCCTGTAAGGGCATCTTGTCCTCCTTGGTTTCAAGTCCTTTTTATATATATATAATTCTGTATTTATGTAAATAAATATTCGTTGCCGATCTGCTCATTATTTTCTGTTTTGTTTTCAGTCACTTTTGTATCTCCCTTTTGCCATTGCGAACGCTCTAACTGCTAGGCTGAATGACGGGTAGGTTCCAGATTTTGTACTCTTTGGATTTTTCCTGTTTGCTTATGGGATTGATGACTTTGTATTCATTTTCTATCTTTTTCATTTGCAGAGTTCCGCTAGTTGATGAGCGGTTGGTGTTGCTTGGTTATTGTGCATTTACAGGTATAACTTATAAGACTTGTGATGTCTTCTGAAGGAAATCTATTGAATGTTTAATTCATTTTTCCTCTGCGTATTGGTAACAGAAAAACTTCTCATTTCATGATAACTTTGTTATCCTAGATGAAAGAATTATGAATAATCTTAAATATGTACAATATCAATAACTAATAACCAACCTCGTATAAATCCTGTTGAAGCAAGTGTAGAAAGTGCAGAAATATGGAACCTTGTCCCTGACAACAGCACATGCACTTTTTCTGACTAATAAACAGTATTAAAATGCAACATCCGCAATTTGTCTGCACTTAATGTAACAGTAGCTTTATTTATTTCTTGGATTCGGTGTTGGCTATGATTCCCTTGAATTACTGCTCTTGATTTTGGCGCACAGTACTGTACCATTTCATTTAGAGTGATAGGGTGTATTTATTAATGTCCTTTCCTTCCTGTAGTACTTTTTAACGGCATTATTGACAAAGTTTTCTGGCTTGATCAGTTTCTCTCTACTTGCACTTTGCCACATCAGTTATCCATGAAATCACAACTGCATTGGGAATTTGCTGCTTCAGGTGACATTCTACACTGATTTTATTAGCAGAATTTATACGACCTGTGTGAACGTGTTACTAACCATGATGCGGAATGAATATTTTGTGCTCTTATTCGGGAAACAAAAATTGTCATCATGACCTCATGAGCAATAGCTCTGAGCCACATTCTGTAAAATTATGGAAATCCTTCCGTTGCTTTATTAGACCCTGGAGGCTTTCAAAAGCTGGAGAGTATGATGTCTCCTCTTCCTCCCTTCCCCACTGTTCTTTTTCACGCCTTTTGGCAGGCTTTGGATGTTAAATAGCTATTATTGATAGATTGCACGCTTTGCTAAGAACTACCTCCGTCACAAATTACTTATCTCTCTTAGAAATAAGGGTTTTGTTTATACCTCACAAAAACTAAGCTCTTAATTCTAAGAGGGATATGTAGTTTAGGATTGAGGCATTAATTGTTTGACATACATACAAACAAACGAATCAGATGAGAGCTTACTGACAGTTTATTTTTGATGCAGTGACTAAAACTGCATTCCTCATAAAATATGATCACTTGGTGTACAACTATGTGCAACAAAATTACTGTCACCCGATAACAAAATCACCACTGATGTACATAAAATGCTGATAAATCCTTACTTTCTCTTTGTTGATTATTGTGTACTGCAGGATTACAAGGAAAGAAGCATGAGAAACACCCAAGTGGTCAGTTACTTTGCCCTTCCACTCCACTCTTCTCTGCTGTTGTAACACCTTCACTAATTACTAAGCCTTTTTCATGTCGGTGCAGGTTAAAGTGTGGCAATTTCGGTTTCAATTTTGAAGTGAATCAGATGAACTCATGCACATGGACTGTATAAGTTTGAGAAATTCAACTGGATTGAGAGTTTTTGAGAATATACACGATGCCAATGTATGTAACTTTATTTTCATGAAGGCTCAGAAACTTTATTGGAGGATTCAAGTCTGATATCCATGTATTATGGATGGGGGTGGCAGCATCACTCAAGGAAGGAACCCTTGGGGGAGGGGGTTTGGGCAGTTGATAGTCATTTTTGTAGCTTATAAATTTGGATAGTGCATACCAATGTTTCAATTTTTGAGTGAAATGCAATGGGATTTATCATGGTGGAGGAATTTGAAAGATACTGTGGTGTTGATTAATGAATACTCTTAAAGTTTAACATTGCAAATATGATTGTTTCACATTGAATCAAAAAGTGCTTGGAAATTGAAATGTATTTGGAGGGCAAAAACAACATAACGTCACCCTTAATACATCAAAATACAGGTAAGTGTGCTCCTTTGAAAAGGTTTTACCACGGAATGTAGGCATAAACTGCAGATGAAATCATCAATGATCACATTAATACAGGGATAATACAAAGCACATGGATTGCTAATCTACACATTATATTTAACATCATCCCAATTAGTAAAACAATCAACCCAGATATAGAATATCCGTTTAGGGTATCACAGCAGACGACAATCACAAGTATACATGTATATATCTATCTATGGGGCTGAATTGGGAATGAGAGAGAGAGGGAGCAGAATCAGAGGGTCATCTCGGAGACTGTAAAGCTGATCATAATCTCAGTTTCTTTTGCGGTTGATCAAATTCCTCTTCATCGCGTGCATCTCTAACATGTCCAATTTTAGTATCATGGGAGACTAGACTCTCCGGTTCCTGGAAACCAAACCCAGGACGTATATTTGATGAACAAATCGATGACATGATCATAGTTCTTAAACGAGTTTTAGTAGCACTACAAGGTTGAGGCAACTGAAGATACCTTAGGATCAGATGACTGAGAAATTAAATTTTGGTTAGCTCGCTTGCCAAGATCGATGCGTACAGAAATGCTAGCCTGAGAGAGATCCACCCCAGAACTTTGGAGCGCTTGTGTTAAGGTTGTCAACAACCTGGAAAGCAACATGTAACCACGTATCAGCAGCTTAATCTTAGCATAGCCAGCTTCACATTCTCAAGTAATGAAAAGTAAACCACTCAACTTGACAGCACAGTACCACAAATTTGACCAGACTACAATAGCCAGCCATTTATATCTGGAACCCCCTCCCTTCTCTTTCCCCACACACAATGCCTAGACTATAGGCATGACTCAGGAGTATGCATTTGTATGAAGGTTAGCTACGACTCCAGGGTTAATTCAGATCAGATAAATCAACATCCTAGAGTCTTGCTTAGGTGTGCAGGCAGGGGATTTCAGACGTATAAAGATGTGTCCCCAAATTCCAAAGAGTTGTGCCCATTACACCCTAGAAGCAATTATCTGCGCACTACTCCAGAGCAAAAGAAGTCAAGGGAAGTTGGCAGACAGACTATTTTTTAATGATGGATCCCCCTTCCCCACAACCAATGATCTGCCATGTTGCTATATGCCTTTCTTTCTTTCTCATATCAACCACACTAGTAAAACCTCCATGGTTGTTTCTACACTTTGCAATCCTAAAAGTGGTAGGAGAACAACTCAAACCTATCAGTGGCAGACCTAACAGTTTCAGAGATCAATGTCATGATCACATCATCACCTTATGTCTCTAAAAGCATACTAAGTAGCTGGTGTCAAGCAAGCTTAATGCTAAGGCTGTGCGGAAAGCAATCCTATAAACCGTCCATTATGATAGCGAGGAGGTTTATGAAAGGCACAAGTACAACCAGGACATATCAGACTCCAAGGTCCAGAAGTGTGAATTTATAATTAAGTACATAAATAATAAATAAGCAAGAAGCTTCATCATGTGCAAGCATCTTGGGTACACGATACCATCTTGTTTGGGGAATATGTTAGTTCTACAATGTGGAACCAAACATAGCACGGAGGAACATTCAAGATTACATCAAAACAGATTCTTCTCCTAATTTAGCCAGCTGTTTAGAAATATTCCTCATGCAAATTAATTGCCTCAAGTACATGACATGAGTGAAGTCTCAAAATAATTGCACTCTTTCAGGAAAGTAAGGTTATGTTCGTTTGTATTATTAACCGCCTACACAATCTGTTCATCAAAGTCTCAATTTGTGAAGAACAAGTTTGGGATAGAGAGAATTGATGAGGTTGAAGACAAAAGGCAGGGTAGGGGAATGACATAGATATCAAGCAACGTTAATAGTCAATGAAAATTGATACAAAGAATCAATCTTCAGATCAAATTATTCACAAACAAGCTAGGAAGTTTTTGTTTGTACGTACCCCTGAGAATAAGCACCAGAAATACTTATGGTACCCCCTTCAATAATATGTTCCCCGTGTTCACCATCACTCCTAATGGCAAAAGTGGATGATAGATCATCAGAGGCCGGTTTTTGAGAAAGACACCTATCTCCATCATTTTGGACAGCAGAAGGCAAATGGACCTGTAAAGGATTACACAAGGGTCCTGCCTTTTCTCCCAAATCCGGCTGCTGATCCAGAGCTCTGAAAGCATCATGACTGCAGTCTGCATCTCCTGGGGTCTGTGCATTAGCAGTCACACTCGGATTTATGCTGAGACACTTCTCATCATACTTCCCTTGAAATGCTGCAGCAGGAGCAGGAGCAGGACCATTCGTTATCGCTTGAGGATGTCCAAGAAAACTCTGAACTCTCCAGTGACTGTGTCTCTGTTTTAAGAAGCAAACTTGTATCAATTGCTTAGACCAGAAAATGCCTATAGCAAATCCAACCAGTAGTAAATAATGTATGGAACCACTTTTATCAGTTAAAAAACAAGAGCAATATAGTGGCACAAGTACTAACTTCGAAGCTGGTGAGCTTAAACTCAAAAGAGAATGTATTCAATCACACATTACCAAACTCTAAAATTAACATTGTACTAGGAAATTACCAGATATTCACATTAGAGTTGTCTAACCTAGATATCAAAAATTCTCCATAAACCATCAAATACAAACCAAAAATGCCTGAAGCACAAAACTTAGGATCCAATCCAAGAATATCAGTTGAACATTTCAGCAAACAATGACATGGTGCATCTTGGATTTGGTTCAAGTTTAAAGTAACAAAGCTCATAAGACAACAATATAACTGCCAAAATCAACAAAAGATAAAGTACTAAAACCTACCCAAGGCATCAATTTTGTGGGTTCATTGCTCCATCCTTGGTAAGACCCCTCATACTTTTGCACTTTTTCTTGTAAGAGCTGAACATAATCTATTACCTGAATTTAGAAAAAACGAAAATCAAAACTCATGACAACTTAAACTCACAAAGTCTTGCCTTCTGTGGCCCTGCGGGAGCCCATTTTGCTAACACAATGGTTGATCGCATTCATCAACATGTACCTCTAAAAGGAAAGATGCTGTATCTCTCTTTTGATCACCGGGTATCAGTTCTCGCAATATCTGAAATCTGTAATAAGCAACCTCAAAATGTATTAGTATCTTGAATGTCAAACAATAAGACTCATAAACCTTATAACTTAATACTGGATATAGATTTGTTATCCTGAAAGTTCATATAGAAAGTAAAACGCATTAAACTTTTAGTCTGGGCGTAAAGCTAATATCTAGATTCTGAGGGGGATTACTAGCTAGCAATCTACATTTTTTTTACATGGAAAAGTCAACAGATACAGGTGGTCATCAGAAAGAAGTATTTCTTGAAACAATCTTTCGCGTACAGCTTTGGGACGTATAAGTTAAGGCAACGAGCTCATGAAATCTAGTCGATGTGGTCATCATACTTCATAATTGCTATCTTGATTTTCACCCATAGCTAGCTTCATAGCTTTACAAGCCCTTCCAGCTACTTCAGTAATATCTTGCACATTTATTTTATAAGAAAATAATGTAATATTTATATACTAATATCAAAAGGTTGGATGCAAAGCTAGCATTCTATGAAAGGGCATACACATCCAATATGGAAATTGGAAACTATCCACAAAATCTACAAGATCAAAAGTAAAATAACATAAGTTCCCATTTACCCAAAAATAGAGCCTTGGTAAAAATATCTTTAAAGTGTTGAAGAGTTATCTCCACACTGTTAAAGACTCTTCTATTTCTTTCACGCCAAATACCTTGCATATTATTCTACATACCAAATTCACAAAAAGTTGTTTGCTTCACTAAGACCCTTGATTTTATGCCAATTCCTCTACTCATACCAGCCCACTAAAAGAATGGATAAAATTGGAAGCGTCAACAACATTTTTTACAGCCTTACAGGTCACTCTATTGTAGCTCCAGTGCAATGACAAAGTGATGGAGTTCTTCACCTTCCTTTTGTAATACTTTGATTCTTTAACAGCTGCTTTATGAAATCACCTGTCTATTGGTTCTATACTAGACTAGACCAGAAGCAGAAACGGATACGAGGCCAAAGTCCTTTCTCCTTTTGCTATATAAAACACAACAAATCAGACAAAACATCTCCCTTCAGATCTTTAGCCTTATATATTCTCTACACCGATATATCCTTAGGCACAGCCATCCATAACATAGAAATCACACTTGGAAAGGGCGGACAATTAGCTAGAGCAGCGGTCAAAGCATATCCCAGTTCGCTACATACTCCCAACTATCTTCCATGCATAAATAATGAAGAAATTAAAGTTTTTTAACTATTTAAAATTTCCAATACTGACAACTAATCATGTTTTAACAGCAACAATCTGGAAGAGAAAATGTAAAAATTCTAGCTGAAAACAAATTCAAAAAATTAAATTTACAAGAAACCTGCCTCTCATTAATCTTGCTCCTCCGACGCTGCTCAGTGACAGAATGCTTTGAACGCATTGCATTCGCCTTATCATTGTTTCTTGCATCTGATTTCAAATGAAATCGCAACAAAATATAGGAGCCCTCAGAACAATCAACCAATCTCAACGAAAGAAAGATCAAACATCTAAACAAAAATTAAAATCCAAGCATCAACACCCAAATTTCAATTCTCCCTCCCGCATAAGCCCCGACAAGAAATAATCAAACTTGATGCCCAATTAATCAAATCTTCAAATATTACAATACAGCAAATAAATTGAAGAACTACAAGATCAACAACAATTTCAAATGGGTTTGAAGAATCTTTTGGGATTAAGCCAAAAGGGTTACATAAGAAAAAACAGACGAACCTTTACTGCCAGAAGTGCCCTCCTTCTTGGACGTGAAATCTTCTTCATACTCCTCTTCTTCGTCGTGGGTATTTCCCTTACTTGACTTCATGCCCTTATCAGTTAAATACTATGGAATTATGTGTTGAGAAGACTCGAAGAAACCCAAATTGAGATTCACTGGGAGAATTTGAGAGGGAGAAGATCTGTTAGATTATCAGTTCAGAAATGCCAACGGCAAGAGAGGCAGGAGAGAGGGGCATACAGACCGTGAGAAAGGAGAGAGAAAGTGACACCAGAACATCAAGGACAGAAATTATTTGATAATTGATACCTTTTTATGCGCATTTTTAACCTTTTTTGGATCAATGTTTGGCCTTGGGAAAAAGTGGATTGGTAAACATTAAACAAAGATACAAATTTGTCAAATTATAAGCTACTCTACTTTATTTATTAAATAATTTCTATGCATATTGATTTATTTTTAAAAGTTTACATTATTTAATCTAAAATAATTTTTTTAAAAATAGTCTATTTTTTAAAATATATCTTATCATTCAGGTATATAAACACGGTTCATAAATGTATAATGTAAATGTTTAAAAGAAAGAGTATTTTTAACAATTTAGGGCATATTGTTGTATAGAAATTTTATTTTATTTATTTTTAGTGCATAAGGTATGTTGACTTTACAAAAATATTTAAAAAATTAAAATTGTAATGAAATTCAAATATTATCATTGAATAAGTATTATTGCATTAATATTTTGGAAGTATATTATCGTAACAACAAAAATTAATATAATAATAACAATAATAATAATAATAATAATAATAATAATAATAATAATAATAATAATAATAACTAGTGTAAATCCTGCGCTTCACACGGATATGTGTTATTATTTAAATAGTTGATATATTTTATAAATATTAAATATATATTTTTTATAAAATTAGAGACATTAGCCTTAGAATATATATGGAGGTTTCATAATTTAAAGGTAATTATTAGGAGGAAAAATATAAATTTCGATTTACTTAATGGAAGAAAAAATTCTTAATCATATGAACTTATAAAAATAGTTTGTCAACTCTTCATTTTCTCCCACCATATTTTAGAATTGATACGTATCGGTTTCACTTTGTTAGCGTCAAACTCCTTTAAATATATGTGTTTATTGTTGGATATGTTGTTTGTAAAAATATTTCAAAGGGTCTTACTCAATTAATCTAGAACTTGAACATATTATAACTATATGATCACTCACTATACATAAAATAAACACATTTGATTATATATATATAATAACAAAAATGAACATCAAAATAATGAAAGACACAATTATTAATTTCTTTTGAGACATTTTTCAACCTTCTTTACCTTCTCTATATTATATTGTTATAAAATCCCTAAGTTGATGATGGAGATGAAGAGCGTCATTAGTGGGGTGCCAGGAACCGGACTAAAACTGGTCAAACGGGTAAGGTTCCAGAATCGGAACCGATCAAATAGGTAAGGGTAAGGTTCTTAAAATTTAGGAATCGGTCAAACAGGTAAGGGTAAAGTTACTAAAATGAAATCATGGAAGCGAAACCTCGCAACCGTTTAAAGGGTATTTTATTTTATATTTCATAAATCTTGCCGACGGTAATAGATAAGTTATTGACGTAGAAGATGTAATGAAAGTTTAAAGGTTGCATTATTTTTATTTAAATTTAGTTAATGAACTTGAGACATTTGGTTGTATTAGTTTTTGAAGAGACTTTATAAGACTTTGATCACATCCCCTTCAAGAACGTTGTTTCTACTACCAACTTTAATTTGTAAAAAATTGCTAAAAATTATGATATTTAATTGTTTGCTAGTTGAACTTTAGCTAATTAAATTATTAACGTGAGTTAATATTTGTAAGTTTTTAAGACCTTAAAATTTTTTTCATAAGAATAATGGTGTGAAAAGGGTACCCTGGAACCGAAACAGGAACCCGAGGTTCAAGGGCAGGTTCCTAAAATTTAGAAAATGGTCATATAGGGTAAGGGCGAGGTTTCTAAAATTCATGAACCGATTAAACAGGGTAATGATAAGGTTTCTAGTTTTCGGACAATGTACCTGGAACCGCTCACCCCTAGTTATTAGGGATTAATCATTCAATTGAGTAGTAGCTGATTTACTTCTTGTAAATGAAATTTTTGGTGGAAAAAGAAAAATAATGGCATATAGTGTTTTGGTGGCCAAATACTTAACACCTCAAATTTTGATAAAAAAAAAAAAGAAGGGATTAATCATAATTTCTTTTAATGTCATATGGTGTAATTTTTACCCTTTTATAAAACAAATAATAAAATCTTGAATAAATATACTCAATAAAAATGACATATGTAATAGTTTTGACCAAAATTATTCATTATAATAGCAAAAAATATTAAAGATAATTAATATAATTTTTCCTACTAATTGTAATTTTTTTTTATTGAAAATCAAAAATAGTAATCTACCTTAGGTGAATTTCGAATACTATAATTATCATAATTATTATAATTTATATAAGTTTTAATATTGAAATTAATAGATATATTATATATAATATTTTTATAATAGTAAGATTAATTATATAAAATAAATATTATTTTTATTAAGTATTTTTTAAAAAAATTTTAATTTTATAACTACTGAAATAATGGAATAATCCTTCAAAAAATACATGTAGTAAAATATAATATTAATTATGATTATAGTCAAAATTTATAAGTAATAAAGTGTAATTGATTATTATAGTCATTCAAGAGTAGTAAATAAATTTTACTTTATTTATAATTAAAATTTATTAGTAATAAAGTGGGTGTTACAAAAATATTTTGATAATATAAAAAAGTAAAAATGATAAAACAAAAGGAACCAATAGTGATATGCCAAATGTCTAGCGCACAACAAATCACTCACTTTTAAGTATATACTAGGGTTATACCCCTTGCTATGCAAGGGCATTAATTAAATTTTTAATAATTTAATAATTTTTTAATTTAATTATTTCTAATTAATATATAACAATAAAAATTAATTATAAGTTAAAAGAATTACTTTCTTTTAAATAACAATAATAAATTGATATATTAGATTATATAATTTATTATAAACAGTTAATAGATATGTCTCTTTCTTTTTTTTTATTTTGATTAATATAATTTTTATTCTTAATGTTCATTATATTTAATGTTAATGTGAATAGTCCCAACATTAAATTGAATTAAAATTGCATTGAATCTACCTATTTAGCATCCTACATAACATCCTGCGTGGCATCTTACGTGTTGCTTATACATTACATCAACTCAACTTTTAATATATATATATTAATGTGAATCCCGTGCTTCGCATGCATATGTGCTATTATTTGATTAGTTGATATACTATTATAAATATTAAATATATATTTCATGTAAAATTATAAATATTAACCTTAGAATACATGTGGGTGTTTTATAATTTAAAGGTAATTATGAGGAGGAAGAATGTAAATTTTGAGTTACTTAATGAAAGAAAATAATTCATCATCCTGTGAACCTATAAAATAGCTTTAACTTATCATTTTCTCCCACCATATTTTAAAGTTGAGACGTATTTGTCTCACTTTGTTAGCACCAAACTCCTTTAAATATATGTGTTTATTGTTGGATCTTTTTTATACAAGTATCTCACATGCTACTACTCGATTATATCTAAAATTTGAACATATTATAATAATATCATTAGTCACTATATATAAAATAAACACATGTAATTATATATATAATAAGAAAATTAAACATCAAAATAATGAAATACACAACTATTAATTTCTTCTCAAAATAGTGTCCTACATCTGCCAACCTTGTTTGCCTTCTCATCGCTATATTACTATAAAACCCCTAGGTTGACAATGGAGATAAAGAGCATCATTCAAGACCAATTACTCAATTGAGTAATAGTTGATTGCTTCTTGTAAAGAAATTTTTTATGAAAAAAGAAACAATAGCATATGATATTGTGTAAGCCACTTATCACATATCTCAGAATTTTTACCCTTTTATAATACAAAAAATAAAGTTTTGAATAAATATATTTCATAAACATGAGATAAGTTACATATACCAATAAACAAATAATAACTTGGACCAAAATTCTTTATCATAATAAGAAAAAATGTTCAATATAATCAATAAAATTTCCCTACTAATTGCTAACATAATAAATATTCATATTCTTATAACTGACTATATGCAATACAATAAAAATAAATGAACGGTTAAAGAAATTCTAAACAAATTAAATTATAATTATTATAATACTATATTATAATTATCATTTTATTAAATTCATTTAAGTTTTAATACTGAAATTAATAGAAATATTATATTATAGTTTTTTCTACAATAGTTAGATTAATTATATACAATAAATATTATTTTTATTAAAAATTTTAAAAAAATTATAATTTTATAATTATTGAAGTAATAGACTAATCCTTCAAAAAAATATAGGTAATAAAATATAATATTGATTATGGTTATAATTAAAATTTATGGGTAATAAATTATAATTATTTTTTGACCAAAATTAAGTATAATTGATAATCATAGTCATTCAAGAGTAGTAAATGGACTTTATTTCACTTATCATTTATAGGTAATAAAGTGCGTGTTACAAAAAGCTTTGATAATATAAATATAAAAAAAATAATGAAACAAAAAGAACCAATAGAGATGTGCCACATGTCTAACTCACAACAAATCATTCAGTTTTAAATATATTTATATGATATATTTATATATATGATATAATTTTTTTTTTTTTTGTGCTGATAATAATAATATGATAAACTAAGAATGTCATTTATGTTTTGTTTTAAAATCAACCTTAGAATATACATATTTGGTTTATAACTAGCAACTATATTTATTAGTAAAATGTCAGTTTTTTTATCACAAAATGTCAGGTGTTATTCTTGAAACATCCCATCAAAAAAGAAAGGGGGAAGTTATGGAAAGTTCAGTGAGAAGTATGGGCATAAGCTCAATTAGGAGCCTCCTTTCTACTTTCCAGAAGCTATTAGAGCGGTCATTTTTCATGCTACTTGTCTAGATTCCTCTCTCTCTGTCTCTCTCCCCTCCCCTGATTCTGTTCGGTAAAGCCAGCCTGATCAAATCCAACTGATAATGGCGACAAGCAGCAGCGGTGGGGAAGATGTCCCTGCGGTGGAACAGCAATCCAACCAGGTTCGTAAATCCCTTCTTTTAATTTCTTAACAAACTTCATCTTCTTCTGCTCTGTTTTCTCCCAGCCCCTGTATTCCATCTGGGTTTATTTTTTACTCAAATGGGATGTTCATAATTGACTAAAATTATCCACTCAGATTATTATCGTGCCCAAACATTCATCAAGTTTATATTTTTCTGTATTCACGTACACTTGATTGTGCGAAAAATTTCTCTCTCATTAATCTTGTGGGCAGGAGCAGGGTTCAGGCTCAGGAGATAATCTTCCAAACCAGGACATAATTGTCTATGTTTTAGGTAAATGAAAATACCCTCTTTTTGGGGGCAGAGTAGAGTATTGTTTTTGCATGAATGCAAATGTTTACATGATTTGGATCATAGGGGGTCCAGGGAGTGGAAAGGGAACCCAATGCTCCAAAATTGTCGACCATTTTGGATTCACCCATCTTAGTGCTGGTGAACTCCTCGAATCAGAAGTCGAGAGTGGTTCTGAAACTGGGTATGTAATTGTGTCTTCTTTAAACAGCTCTATCTCGGAGGGCCTAGTTCATTTTTCTGTAGCCTCTCTATAATTATGTAATTCATACTCGGAGTAGGGCTGCTACACTGGAACCCCCAACCCCCACCCACCCACTTTTGGTGGGACTCTTAGGGTATGGATTCGGACGTTGTTTTCATCGTTTGTGGCAAGTTTTCTCTATCTTGATGCTGGTAAGATTCTCATGGAACAGAAAGATGATTCGAGAATATCAGAAGGAAGGAAAATTGGTACCTTCTGATATTGTGGTCAAGCTTCTGCAACAGGCTATGCAGAGAAGTCGAAACACCAAGTTTCTCCTCGATGGCTTCCCACGCAATGAAGAGAATCGTCTGGCTGCTGAGAAAATCGTAAGTTGCTTTACTGGGTAGTCTATTCCGATTTATGTACATTAGTCTGTTTTGGTGTTTTTCATGATAATAATTTATGTTCATCTGTGTTGAAAATGGGAAAAATGAACAGCTGAAAATTCAGCCGACTTTAGTGCTAGTGTTTGAGTGCTCCGAAGAGGAGATGATAAGGCGCGTCCTACACAGAAATCAGGTTTGCTATTTGCCTGTTTGGTTAAGTTTCCTGTTTATCCACATCAGGCATTAAAGTCACATGTTTCTGATGTGCAGGGAAGGGTCGATGACAATATTGACACTATAAAGAAACGGCTTAAAGTTTACAAAGAATCGACACTCCCTGTAGTCGATTATTTTACTAAAATGGGAAAGGTTCGAAAGGTAAACCACTTATATCTGCATTCCAAATTGTCATGAGTTTGCTTCATCATATCATGAGACCTACTAACGTGATGTCTATTAGCCAATGTTTCTGAGTTCCTGGTTTCTTAGGTTGATGCAGAGAGACCCATTGAAGAGGTGTTTGAGTCAATCAAGGCTATCTTCTTGGAGCTTGGAATAGAGAAGCATGAAGGAGACAAGACTGTAAATGCACAGGCTGTACAGAGAACCATGATGTAGAATAATGAGAATAGGCTTAGCTTACAACTTTTATTCTCGTTTATCAACTAAACAAATTTTATACTCTACATACTTCCTGGAAAATTGTTGTGTTGATGAATTTGGAAATGACAAGTGATCAATCTTAATTGCCTGTGTGAACTTTATCCTCATTTGCACGTGTCTGTTTCGCATCCAATTTTTGAACTTTATCCTCATTTGCACATGTCAAATTTTGGAAGCTCAGCTCGCCTCGGAATTGATCATGTTAGTCATGAGGATGATCAACTTTTTAGTTGCCTTTCGTGCAGCCAAAGAGCCAAAGAGTAAGCTTTTCCTCTTCCAGAAGCTTCTGCACCGTCTTTGCATCTGCTAGAGGTAGGAAAGATGAAGTGGTCAGCTTATCCTCCTCCCTTTCCTCGGGCATTAAGGAATAAGGATTCCTTTTCATGGTGATTAGGTATCCATTAATCTTATTTACAGACTTATTACAATAAGAAAAGGCTTCCTGTTCCTGTACTCCTGGTCTTCTCCACAAGCCTGACAAACTTCTCAAGAGACTTTAGTTCAGATTAACCCATGTTCATAAATTATAGTCTGTCAGCTCGACAACCCTGGTAAAGATCTGATTACATTCAACCAAACACATTGGATACCTTTTTTTCTGAAGCAGGTAAATTCAAATATGGTTTCCGTTCGGAAAATGGAGCTCAACTTAGCATGGCATTCACACAGTAGTTTCAAGTTGCAATTGAGTTGGTCCTTTCAGAAGAAGCAATTAAATTATTAATAAAAGAAAATTAAAGAGAAGATTGTAGGAAGCAAATAGAAGAGGAAAGAATAGGTGTCCTTCATGCAGTGAAGCCGGGAAGGACACAAGACAAATGCTGTTGTCATACGCTTTAAATTGGCATCATCTCAGCATTGAGTTCTTCAGCAGAATGTGGGCACTGAAACCTTTGGAGATTACCTTGGATTCATAACTAGGCTATCCACATAGAAAATCAACCTAGACCACCAGTTCCAACCTTCCCCAACCCTTTCTAAAATATTTCATATGATGATACCTGAGGTAAGTATTGTCCCATCTGGTGGCCCAAGGGTTATTTAGTCACAAATTCTTCTGGCCAATACCTCTGAAATCAGCGATGTCGTATGAATGCTTAGCTCTTAATCTCCTGTTGCGCCGCGTGCTGTTCCTTAACTTCTACTAGTGCACTTTCTTTTGAGTTAAGAAGTCTCTAGATTGATACTTGCATTTATATATATATATAAACTGTAAGTAGACTGTAGTATAGCACAACCATCAGTATATCAAGCTCAAAAACATCGATAAACATAATCAGATATCAGTAACAATGGTAGAACTTCATGAAGAGATGATGGATGCTTTTAGCGTTGAAGAGATGTCAGATGACAGTGAAATCGAAGACATCAGCTATGCCGATCTCAAGAAAAGGATGTGGAAGGATCGGATGCGCATGCAAAAGTTCAAGGCGGCCAATGCGGAGGCGGAGAATGGAGAAACCAATGCTAATACCAACACCAACACCGATACAAAAACTAGTTCAGCATCAACAGCTAGAGAGGAGCAATCAAGACGGAAAAAGATGCTGAGATCCCAAGATGCGGTCCTCAAGTACATGATAAAGATCATGGAAGTCTGCAGAGGGCAAGGGTTTGTCTATGGCATCATCCCTGAGAAAGGGAAACCTGTGAGTGGCTCCTCTGACAGCCTACGTGAGTGGTGGAGAGAGTCCGTTCGGTTTGACCAGACGGCCCCCACTGCTCTTGCCGAGTTCCTCCCAGTAGTCTTGGAATCGGCAGGGCTGCTTGGAGATGCAGCAGTGGACCCTGCCTCCTACCTGCATATGTTGCAGGACTTGCAGGATAATACATTAGGTTCCCTTCTTTCTGCCTTGATGCAGCACTGTGTGCCGCCTCAGAGGAGGTTTCCTCTGGACAGGGGGTTACCCCCACCATGGTGGCCAACAGGGGATGAGGTTTGGTGGGGTGAACAAGGTGGGATCGCTGTGGAACAAGGCACTCCTCCTTACAGGAAGCCTCACGACCTTAAGAAAGCTTGGAAAGTCAGTGTTTTGTCAGCCATCATCAAACACATGTCCCCTGACTTGAACCGCATGAGGCGGCTTGTAAGGCAGTCCAAGTGCCTCCAGGCTAAAATGACCGCCAAGGACACAGCCACCTGGTCTAAAGTGGTTGATCAAGAAGCTGTCCTTCTAAAGCTTACTGACAGGTGTCTCCACATCAAAGACAAAGAAGGTGATGGAGATGGAGATGGAGATGGAGATGGAGATGGAGATGTACATCATGCTGGCCCTTTTCCTCCAATGAGTATAACAGCGACTACAACGACTTGTCACGTGAGCATGAGCAGTGAAGATCGGCAGCAGCCGTCCAAGAGGAAGTCAAGTGCTCTTGATCAAGAGCTCATCGAGATAGACCGGCTATATCCCTCTGGGAGTATGGTTAAGTGCTCATCGGAAGGAATCAGCTCAGGGCTCATCGACAAACAGTCTAGAAGAAATCATGAGTCGGTATACGATTTTAGCAAAATCAGTGGCAAACCAGCATACCCAAATATAGATGATAACATCATTCAGGACTTGTTGTCATCGACCTGGACTAGTATGCTACCAGTGAACCTTCACTTGGCTGATCCTACAACAGCACTTGGCAGTGTGGCTGATCCTTGGATTAGCAATCCGGCATTAGTGGAGAATGGAAGCAGGGCTCGGCTCGGTCTTCTCCAAGCAGGCGGAGGAGATCATCAAGAGGCAGCAAGGCTCGGCCACCCACCACAGGTTTATAGCGGAGTGGGAGATCACACGCATTTCTGGGAGACCGCCATTGAAGATGTGGGTCTAGATGGTGCTTATGAAATTAACAGAGGTAATGTCAACCTTAACCTTTGTCCCCTTGATGAAGACAACTCTGCCAAGCAAGAAGAAGCCTTTTCTATTTGGGATTTACGATATGAAGAACCCAATGATTAGATTTAGATTTAGAGGCAACAGCACGTCACTTTTCTCGTCTGTCAGTTATTCTGGGTATGTTTTTGTCTCTAGGGGTTAAACAGACGGCTCCATTTATGTTGAACTTGAACCCAAGGAAGTCTGATATGAGAATGGAGAAAAACAACCGGAAAAATTATGAAGCATAGGTCGTTAGGGATGTATCTACTACCAAGTTTTTTGTACTGAAGTATTACACATTTATTTTACACTCACTTGTACTAAAAAATGCGACTGTCAACCTAACTTTGTTAATCTAACTTGTAAATATTACAAACTATGTTTCTTTTGTTCTCTGTTTCTGATTATATAAAGCATGTGAATTTGAACTGTGTTCTCCAGTTAACGGCTTTATTTTCTAGTTTTTCCATCAAACTTATGTACCACTGTTTTTTAACTCCTTTTTATTCATTTAACTCCCTTTTTCCCCTCATCTTCATGTGAGGCTGCTGTGTGGGTTTTCAGCAAATTATTTTTCATTGCCTCTTTATTCACTTTGTTACCATATGTAAAGACAAAAATGTTGAGAAGATTCTTGACTAAAATTACAAGGCAATTCATGATAACAGAGTAAAAAATATACTTTAAAAAAAGAACAAGAGCCCTCAGAGAGGTTATTTTCTGAAATACCAAAGATAGTCTGACACATCAGATGGAGAAACAAAACCACCCAATGATTCACAGGGATTCCGCTCTGAACGGAGAGCTTGCAGCCAGAAGAACCGATCAGGAATGAAACAGATATCATGAGAAGAATCCCACAGGTGGACACAAAAACGTCCAACTCTCTCCACAACCTGAGCTGCTCCTGGCCTCCTTCCACGAAAGGTAACCAAGTTTGCAGTAGGATGAACCCAGTTACCCAGCAGCAATGGCGATAGCCACAGCCTTAAGTGGGAGAGGCGGAGAACCAGGGCCAGTAGTACGTGATTAGCAAAGTGGGGAAAGGAAGAAATACTTGCTCCTGTGATTCCCAACAGAATTTTGACACGTCAGCTTGGCGGTTTTGATGATCATCCCCGATGAAAACAAGCTCATTGGGAGGCTCGGGTTCAGTTGTTGCTTTTAGGATTGTCTTGGGAAACAGCCTGGCTTCTTGTTAGGGGTGAGGTTGTGTGCATGTGGATCCGCCCAGATCCTGTTTCAGAGGGATCTGTATCAGGATCCAACTCTACTGTGATTTTAGTTTCTTCAGGGTTTGTGGCCTCTTGGGATGGTGTGAGAACGCTTGTGGATTCATTTTTATAGCTCAATAATGAATGGCTAAGAACCAAAAAGAAGAGGGAGAAGGAGATCATTTTGAAAACATTTTCAGCTTATTAAGTGACAAAGACAAAGTGGTTGGCTTAAACACAGAGTTTGAGAACGGGTTTTAATGCAGGGGGTGAGCTACTTTCTCCGAGTAGCTTGGCAGAAGCATGAAAATGAAGCAACAAGGGTTAAGGACAATTCAAGATTCGAAGCTTAACCTTCCTCTGCATACTGTAAAGATTCCGAATGAAGTTTCAAATATCTGTGAATTCTTTGCTTGTAAAGGCATGAGAGGAAGATTCGATCATCTCCGGATTTCCTGCATTTTTTCAGACCTTTACTCTGCCATTTGATGTGCAAAGAGGTCAAGGACCCCAAAAGTTCTCAGTCATAGACATGGGGATAGTAGAAATATAGCATTAAAAGATAAGAAAAAAATGAAAAACAAACTATAGAGATTGGAAATTTCGTACTTCTTTTGCTTGCTTTAGAAAAAGAACAGTAGAACACAGTTATCACTTACATATATGAGGTTTTATCTTTATTTATCCTTCGGCTTTAGACTTTATACTATCTGACATAATTTAGGATAAATCTCATTGTCATATCTATTTCCTAGTAATCACAGTCTCGCTTGTTCTTTAACACCTTCAGTCAACTTTCCTGCACCAAAATAAAAGCAATCTTCTTTTTTTCATTGCCCCTCTACCTCTTCTTTTCAGTCCCAATAAGGCACCTCTTTTGCAGATTTTTCTGCACAAATTAAGCCTGAATCAAACCTTACAAGTAACGCAAGAGGTCTACTTTTGATATTTGTAAGAGTCCTTCAATGCAACCCATCCCCCGCCTCACCCAAGATCCGCCTCTCTTCCTCCTCACCCTTGCTGGTGCGGGTCATCTTGTTCCAATTATCTCCTTTCTCTGTTCCCAAATGATGCTATCAAAAGGGGAACTAGGAAGGGCAGATCCTCAACCTGTCCAGTTTTCCATCAGTTAGTTGGTCAATACATGAAAAGACCCTGCTGAGGGGTCTCTTGTTAAGTGATACAGCACAATTTGCAGTGCTTGGATGTGTATTCCTCCATCATTGGCAAAAGTTCATTCAGAAACCCCATGACATCAACGTATTCGATGAAGCATTAGGCATCACTTGATTCTTGCTCGAGTTTCAAGTGTTTGGCTGTGTTGCTACTATATTGATATGTTATGTGTCAGGTGCGGACAAGATGCATGGGTCAATGAACAGCCTGTCATAGAGAATGCCAATGTAGAATTGCGACTTGTGAATATAGGCTCAATTTACAACTTATATTCTCGTGTTCTAAAATAAATTTTGACTCGTACCGAATTCCTCGAAAGATGTAGTGCTAACAAATTTGAAATAGCAAGAGACTAATGTGCCGTCTTGGATAAGTTCCAAAAATCAGTTCTTGGGATTTGGGCTCACTTCAAATTTATTACGCCAGTCGTGGGAATTATTACTTCTCATAGGCCTTTGTGCACCCGAGAGTCTTTCCACACTGATAAATATCTTCTTTGCATAGGTTTTTATGATGATTTTATACCTTTCTCTATTATGCTTCTGTTTTTTCATTCTTGGTATAGTTTAGAAATTACGCTCGGAAGCGTTCCATTGCATCAATGGAATATCGGATGGAAGTTGCGGCCCAAACAAGTTGGCCGAAGTCCGGGCCAACATCACGGGAAAACCCACGCCAGTGGCAATGACCTGACATCTAGCCTTAACCGTGGCATACACCACGGGCTACCCCAACCCCACAGGCCGTGGCTGTCTGATTGTGCACGGTCTCCTCGTCTTTTCCCAGTTTTTGACGGTTTTGAACTCGTTTTTTACTATAAAAAGACTTGATTCCACCCTTATATCGAACCGCCATCTGTACCAACATTTCTACCATCTAGATTAGGTTTAAGAGTAGATTAGGTAGAGAGACTGAGGGAGAAGAAGAAGAATTGCAAGGAGACGGCGGAAAGGATGAGCATTAAAAGACTTCAAACAACCAATGAATTTGAGCATTTTCTCTCCTTCTCTTCTCTTTTCTCCATTAAATTTATCGCTTACTAGTTGTAATTTGATTTTAATCATACTAGGATGGTTATTTTAATCTTGAAATTTCGGTTATGTAATTGATTTTGAAGTAATTTGTTCTTGCATGCTTGTTCTATTGGATTCTAGAGGTTTATTGTGTGAGTTTTTTTGTCAACTTCTTGCATGATTTAGAAATTGGGTGAGGTACTGAAAGGTGAACTCAATATTGGATAATTAGCATTTGACTTGATTTTGAGATGTCTTGAGAAAGAATCGCCAATTGAGAGTCGCATGCTTAACGAGTTTGAATTGATCTGACTGTCTGCGAGAGTAGGTAATAGGTTAAACTTGGGCTATTCACTTCTGTTTCAAAAAAGATTGGGATACTTAATTATCGATCTTTAAATTAACCAACTACGTATTCAATTCACTGCTTGTTGAAGTTTATTCCTAGATGTTTATCGCTATCTAGTTTAGATTAATTCATTCTTATCCTAAAACTTTGAATTGCTTAGCAAATTTAGAAAGAATATAGTCCGATAGGTTGACCTGGTCCCTATAGATATGACCTTGATAGTGCTATAATGATTCACCCGTGCACTTACAGGCCTATCACGTTTTTGCTAGAAGCCCTCTACAGCATCCTGTGCACCTGTAAGGGACAGGGCAGAGGAGGTCAATAACTTATCCGCCTTCCTTTCCCTTTGTATTAAGGATTTCCCTTCATCGCGTCATCCATTACCATTCTAGTTTCTGCAAAAAGTTCCACTATTTGTTGAAGTTGATCCTTTTACAAGAAGTTTTATTAAAAAGGAAAACTAAAGGAAAGAAAGTCCGAGGAAGAAAACAGATTAGTACAGAAATGGAGAGACAAAGACAAGTATATAATTAAAAAATGAATGTGAATTTAACTCAGTACAGAACTTTTCAATACATTACCTGTAGGTGGCCTTAAATCATGCGATGAAGCATGGATGGAGGACACATGACACAGGCTCCGATCTTACGTTTTAAACTGGCGTCATCTCTACATCGGTCAGTTCTCAGCAGTGATGGTGGCACTGAATCTCTGCGTACTACATCAGCTTCATAGCTACCAACAGAAAATCAAGCAGGCCAGCCCCCACTCTTCTTTTAAAACTAGATATGATGACACCTCAATAGCCAGTTGAATAGTACCATCCACTATCCCAAGGGTCATTCTCTGGCCAATAAATCCCTTTGTGCAGTCCTATGAATGCTTAGTCCCCAATTTCTGATTGGACCACCTTCCTTCTGCTTGCGTATTGTCCTTCATGTTAAGACTTCTGTAGCATGGTAATTGCATGTATATATATACTCATAGTAGACTGTAGTAGAGCGCACATGTATTGGTATACTTTAGCAGAAAAACTTGTAGAAAAGTAACAGACTCAGATCAGTAAAAATGACGGAACTTCATGAAGAGTATATGGATGTTTTGAGCAGTGGAGAGGTGTCAGACAATAGTGAAGCGGAAGACATCAGCTATGCCAATCTCAAGAAAAGGATGTGGAAGGATCAGATACGCATGAAAAAGTTCAAGGCAGCTATGGTGGTGGCAGACAATAAAGAGGATGCCAATGCCAACACGAACAACATCGACTCAACATCAGCAGCTAGAGAGGAGCAGTCGAGACAGAAGAAGATGCTGAGAGCCCAGGACGCAGTGCTCAAGTACATGAACAAGATTATGGACGTCTGCAAAGGCCGAGGCTTTGTCTATGGCATCATTTCTGAGAAAGGGAAGATGGTGAGTGGCTCCTCTGACAGCCTCCGCGAGTGGTGGAGAGAGTCTGTTTGGTTCAACCAGAGTGCTCCTGCTGCGTTGGTCCAGTTGCTGCCAGTAGACTCGGAACCAGCAGGACAGCAGATTGAGGGTGCAGCACTGGATCCTGCCTCCTACCTGTATATGTTGCAGGACTTGCAGGATGACACACTGGGATCTCTCCTTTCGGCCCTGATGCAACACTGTGTGCCTCCTCAGAGAAGGTTTCCTCTGGATAGGGGTCTACCCCCACCTTGGTGGCCTAAAGGGGATGAGGTTTGGTGGGGCGAGCAAGGAGGGTTAGCGATGGAACAGGGCCCTCCTCCTTACAGGAAGCCTCACAACCTTAAGAAGGCTTGGAAGGTGAGCCTCTTGTCTGCCATTATCAAGCACATGTCCTCTGACTTGAACCGCATGAGGCTGCTAGTGAGGCGGTCCAAGTGTCTCCAGGATAAGATGACCACCAAGGACACTACCACCTGGTCTAAGGTGGTTGATCAAGAGGCTGCCCTTCTGCAACTTACTGACAGGTGTCTCCACATCAAAGACAAAGACAGTGATGCCGACGAAGATGGAGAAGGACATGGACTCGGGGAGGGAGATCATGCAGGCCCTTCTCCTTCTATGAGCATTGTGACCACAAAGATCTTTCATGTGAACATGAGCAGTGAAGATCAGTGGCAGACTTCCAAGAGGAAGTTGAACATTCTCGATCAAGAGCTTACTGAGATGGACTGGCTATATCCCTGTGGAAGCAAGGTCAACTTCCTATCAAATGAAGGGGGCTCAGGATTTATCAACAAGCAATCTAGAAGAAACGATTTGTTTGAATATGATCTTAGCTCAATCAGTGGCAGACCGGCATGCTCAAATTTCAACGATCAAACCATTGAAGGCTTCTTGTCACCCAGCTGGACCACTACCCTACCAGTGAACCTTCACTTGACTGGTCCGGCTATGGTGCTTGACGGTATTGCAGTTCCTTGGGACAGCAATCTGGCAGAAGCAGACGATCGAAGATGGCTCAGCCATGCCCAAGCATGTGGAGACGAAGGTCTAATAAGTAATAGTATTACAGTGGCTGGTGAAGGGGATCATCACGAGTCTGCAATACTCAGCCACATACAGGTGCATGATGGAGTGGGAGATCACATGCACTACTGGGAGACTGCCATTGAACATCTGGTTGCAGATGGCGCTTATGAAGTTGACAGAGGTAACACAGATGTTAACCATTTTCCTCTTGATGAAGAAAATTCTGCCGAGTCAGAAGCCCTTTCCATTTGGGATCTACAATATGAGGAACCAGATCATTAGATTTAAGGGCATAAGCACATTGCTTTTCTCATCTGTCTATTTTTTGGATGTTTTTGTGGGTGTCAACTTTTTCTAAGTGGTTTCTATGTTAAAAATTCAAGTCTGTTTGGTGTCCAATTTGAGCCCGGGAAATCTGATCTGACAATAGGAAAGACAAAATAAGAATGAAGCAAATAGGGACCTTTAGAAATGCATCATTGATAAGTGCCATATTTGAGTTACATTTTATGGGATGTTGCTTGCCATTTTAGGGGATTTAAATTCATATTCACTGCTTTATGCCCCGTTTCTGTTTTGCACCTGGATTCTGTATTTTTATCTGTTTGTGCAATTTCCTTGCAATTTACGCCTTATTTTCAGCCATATTTTTGTGCCAAAGCTTTTATGAATCTTTATTTATGGATTTCTCACTGAATGAATTTTGTAATGTCATATAGGCCAAAGATATATGTTGGAGCTCCACAGTGTTAACATTTGTCTCTTTCTCTCTCCATGCCTTATCTTGTCTGTTTTGTTGTTGGATTCAGTCTTATTGAAGTAAAGATTTCCAAATGGATATGAATATTACTTGAAAACCAGTACAAAACTTAAGAAGTTCTCATTTATGGAACACTCAATCCATCTCTTCCTTTTTCTTTTTCTACTGCAGTTATAGATAATCATAAGCACAACACAAGCACAGCCAAAGTAAGAGTACGAATCATTGGCAACACACCAGCTTTAATTTTCATTCAAGCCAATTCAATTTTGCTCCCACTTTAGCTTGTTTTTGCTAATACTTCTAGTGCTTTGGATAATCTTAATTCTTAAGCCAATTTTTTGGCTCCGTAATCAACTAAAGAAAGGTTACAAACAATGCATGTGAATTTTAAACTGTGTACTCCAATTCTTCAGCATTTAAACTGTGTACTCCAAATCTTCAGCAATCTTATTCATAATTAGCTTAACTGATGATGTTTCTCAGAGTTGTTATTAGAAATCTGGGTTCAAATTTTACTCATATCGGCCTTTTCGCCTCACTCGCACCAAAGAAAAATATGCATATATAGAGTAATGATGTTCTTACAAATACACTGTATGCATTCTAATGGAGGACAACTTGGGTAGAACCCTTGAGAAAAGGGCTACCTTCTAGTTGGATTGCTTACCTTGGTTAAAAAAAAAAAAAAAAAAATACACTGTATGCAAAAAGCATACTAGGATGCTCCAAACACAGGAGCTACATTTGCAGCAAACATTACAAGGCAATCCATCTTTTCTGAGAAAATAAACAAACACAAGGAAATACATAATAATTAACACCAAAACACTAAATCTTCGCAAATTATGAATATACGATCAAAACCTTAGGCAATGAAGAGCAACATTAGCAGAATAATCCAGAAGATGAAAGCAAATAGTGCAAGTTTTTGTATTGCCTTAGCTGCTCCTGGCTTCCATTCTCGGAGTATGACCCCAGTTATCAGCAGAATGATGGCAATGAAGAAGGTGATCGCCATCATCTTAGGCAGAGGATGCCCAGGACTAGCAGTCCAAGCCAATTGGAGGAAAAAAGGTATGTTTGGTCCTGCGATGTTGAATAAATTTTTTGACAAGTCAGACTTGTTTTGGTTTCGGAGAATCTCCACCATCAAAGCATGGACATGATCAGGAGGCTCAGGTTCTACTTGGTCATGCCCGCCTATTCCATCTTGTGAGTGTATTGCCTGTGGCATTTCTAAGTTGCATCAACATTGTGTATGAAAAATTGAAATTAGTGTCAGGTCTTACCAGGGGTGAGGCAATATAATACGTGTGTATCTGCCCGATTCCTTTCTCAAGGGGGTCTATGTCTATAATGATTTCATCATGGCTTGCATTGTCAGAAAGAGTACTATCAGAGGATGTAGATGTCATCTCCTGTTCTTTAGGACTGCAAAAGGATAAAAATGGACAGGTGGATTAGCTTAATCAAAGAAAGTATAAGGAACTGGAAGAAGAAGGCGAAAGAAATTGGTAGAAAGCGAAAGGAAATTAACTTAACTGAAGCTAGTAGATGCTAGTTGAGAAGAAGAGACCCTCAAGTAATCAAGCAACAAAAGGAAGGAGGAGAGAACTGGAATTGTAGATCATTATGGAGACAACATTTTCAGGGTATTAGTGACAAGAAAGATGTGGTGTGGTTCGGTTTGGTTCCGACACTGAGTTGAGGATTTAATACATGGGGATGCTACTGTTTTCCGAATGTCTTGGAAATCAAGGAACAAGTACAATTGAAGATTCGAGATTTACCTTCAAGTCATAATCCATAATGTGGTGAAGATTGCCTAAGAAGCTTCAAATGTTATATTCTCTGTGCTTGTAAAAGAGGTCAAGGTCCATAAAGTTCTCAGAGAAATAGGGACGGTAGAAAATTTTGCATCAAAAGATAAGAAACGGATGAAACAACTAAGTATATAGCTTGGAAATTTCACACTTCTTTCATTTACTTTAGCAAAATAAAATAGTAATAGGAAATTTTAGCTTTGGCCTTTAGTTGTAGTACAATCTGTGTCTGTCAATTTCTGAGAAACCTCCTTGTGATCTTTCCTTCCTCTAATCATGATCTTGCTTTTTCTTATGCCCCTCAGTCATTTTAACTATCCTGCTAAAAATCAAGGTACTTTCCTTTTTATTTCTCTTTTTTTTTTTTGGTCACTGCCTCCCACCTCTTTTCTGCCCCACTAGCCACCACTTTCTCTCAGAATTTTGCTTCACCAGTCAAAAGTCTGAACAATACCTGTAACTGTGAAAGGTCTGGTTTTCATATCTACAAGAGAGGTTCTCAGAGCTTAGGAGAACCCCCTTTTTCCCTCAACATTGTTGTTTCGGTTCTCAGTTGAAGACTATGACGGATTAGTTACTACCTCAGATTCCCTTCTCCTCCACCGGGGTTATTGTCTTCATCGCTGTCCCCTTCAGTGCGTATTTCAAGTGCTCTGATCATGAATTCACTATTCAGGGCACTTTCCCAAGTCCAATTTTCAGCGAGATCCGGCTGTTCATATGTTCCTGTACCTAATATAGACCTAGCAAAAGAGACTTTTGGGCTAGGTTTACGATAATTCTAAGTTGGCTTCATGTCCAGGCTGATGAGATTTCTGTTCAATTAAGTTCAATTTTGGGTCTTTTTCAGTTTAGGATCGACTTTAGACCAAAGGTTGTTTGATCCAATTAACTTGTCTTAATTTTGGTCTAAGTTCCCTTTAGGTTGGGTCATTTCGAGTTTTGACCCCAATTCTGTTTGGTCTCGTTTCTTGTCTAGGATAGAGTATGGAGCACAGATACTTGGGTTGGGTAATTGGATAAAGGTTGGTTTTGACAGGTTTATCCAAATATATGCTTTTTCCAACCTTCTGTAAGTTTTGTTCCGTCAAGCCCTGTTTGACTGGCATGACTGCCCTGCTCAGCTTAAGAGTGACCTTGCTGCTGTTGCTGACTCTATTTCTGAGCAAATCAGAGGGCAATTCAAACCAAAATCAAACTACAACAATTACAATTACATTGAAACCAATCCAAATACCAAATAAAACACTTGCTTGTTAGTATTGCTAACTTAACATGTTCCAACAGGCAATTGACGAAACTAACCATTTTAAGCATCAGTAAACAAATCTGATGTCACATTTTAAGCCACTTTGGCTTAATAACCTTCTTTTCAGCCGGCTTTCGCTCCTGGACAACCGGAGGTGGACATTCAGTTACAGCTTCTATGGCAGGTTGGCAAGGCTCCTTCTTTGGCTCAGGAACTAAGTCCAACCCTTTGAAGGACATGACATCTTCGTGAAGGAAGGGACCTGAGTGAGCTCCATCCTCTTTTGGCAGGTCATACGAAAAATACACAACTGCCCCAGGAACAAATCCAGCAGCAAAGAAATTCTGAGAGGTGTCCTTTATTTGCTTCTTGGGAGGGGTTGTGTACAGGTAATATGGCAATTCGGGTCTGGCAAGCACTTTTGATAGAAGATCAAACACTTTTTGTATTGGCTCCAATGGATTAAATACTGCCTCCAATGTATGATTATTAGGAAACCGAACCCTCATTACAGCTTTAGTCATTTTTGCTCTTCGAGCCGCCTCTTCAGCCTCCCGGATTTTTCTAGTCTTCAAGTACTTGTCTTCCTTCTTGGTTCCCATGAGATGATAGTAGTCCTCTGCTGTGAACTCAAAGAACTCGTCTGTGTCCTCAGAATTGGCCACTTCAGGTGTTGGTTGAGAAGCTTTTGTTGTTTCAAACACATGAATGTCCCTTCCATATTTTTCTTTCGCAGCTTCAAGCTTGGCTCTAGCTGCCTCTGCATCCATGGGATCAATGTTGGTTAATCTTCTCCGTTTCCAAGCTAGTGGTGAATCAATGTTCATTTAGTAAATGAAGCACACCTGCGTAAAAAACGATCTTAGCAACATGAATTTGAACTTAAATATCTATCCTAATTGAAATAGGTCAAATATATCCACGCGCAAACTTGCAACTTTTCTGTTTCAGAAGACAGATTTTCTTTTACATTACCATCCTTTTTGAATTATAGGAGGATAGGACATATTATCACGAAGCAGGAAAGAACCAATTAGCAATTAAAATATTCTAATTACATGAATCTACATAAAATAGACCTTAACACTAAAAGCACCAAGCCAAAAGGTAGGCAGGTAAGCAACTAACACCAGGAGAATACATGGTAGCATATACAGGACGTTCCCTCTCCAAACAGGTGCATCAAAAAAATTATCAAAAAAGGTAAGCACTACAACCATTCTTGGCAAGATGTACATACAAAAAAATTACTCAAACTCAGCATTAAAGGCCTATTGAGGAAAAGTCTCAATGGTGTCTATATATGAGAAGGCCCCTTGCCATCTTTATGTTGATTATTATGATATACTCCATCAAATATCATTTACCCTAAAGATCCTTGATCCCAGTCAGATTATCTCTCCATGTGTTACTGAGCAAATTCATATGTTTAAATCAGTGTCCTAGTTTTGGCCCCATCTCTAACGTTGTGCACTTCACCAAGGATTTGAAGCAACCGAAGGCATGGAGCGGTGGTAGCAAAAGACCCTCAAATCACAATTAAGATAACAATTGAAACCACCTAAAAGGTACAAGTGAAACTCCCAAAGGATTGCTCAAAAACTCAAAAGCAGGTCCGTAATATTCTGCAGTTTCATGTAGCTCAAAAGCCAGAGTTTTCTCTCTATGAGGAGGATAGAAGAGAACAAAGAGCATATAATAGCTAAAAAATTAATCACGCTGCATGCTGATAATAAGCAATAGCATTCCCCAGCTGAGACCCCTCACAGGAGATATTCCTATTCAACTTTCTCCTCATTGTTAATATAAATCTACACAATGTGTATGTGCAATGGTCATTGTATTTACTTATGGTTTTCTTTTTGATAGTATGTAATGGTATTCACTCTTCAATAACATTGTTCCCGATTTCCATCAATTTCACATAATTATACACTGGCTGATTTAACTATGTTAGCTGGCAGTCAAGCTATAACCTATTGCTCAGCCAGCAATAATTATAAGATGGATAATACCTTGCTTTGAAGCCATCGAGGAACAACCAAAACCCTGAATAACTATTCCATAACCTCAAATATAGAAACACACACCAAAGTCTGAAGCTGCAATTGTGAAAAGCTAGTAGCTTAGCTAAGAATTTCATACTTCACTGGAACATCAAATCAACTAAACCAAATATCACCTTTAAGGGATCTTTATTTCAACTAAGACGACCTGTGAATTCTAAATTCTAACTTAAAATTAACCTCACAACTCTAACCACACCCAACAGGCTTCTGTTATGTACCCATTGATCAACAATCCCAAATCAGCCTCACTTACTTGATTCAAAAAGCCATCTAATCAACTCAACCACAGAATCATCACGAAATTGGTAATCAAATTCTAAAACTTAGCCAAAAAGTTGAATAAATAATCATTTCTAACCCAAAATCAAGGTCAAGTCAGACGAATTCATAGAAAGATCACACAAAACTTTCGAAATTAAACCAAATAAATTGCAGTCCACCCAAAAATCAAACAACATAAGAAAAAATATATATGACGAGGAGAGAGGAGAGATCAAATTGTACCCCTCCAGCCCACAACCGGAGGAAAGATCAAAACTTTCACAAAAAAGTGGGACGAGGGTCTTTGAGGGAGTCATAGGGAGAATGGGTAAGCCTAAATTTAGACGATTCAAAAAAACCCATTGTCGTATACCGGATGAATCAGGGAGCAAAATCAAAACTTGCTAATTTTCACGAAACTAGAGAAATTCAGGCAAAGTCGGCAAACCCAAATCACAACAGAGAGAGAGATAGAGAGAGAGAGAGAGGAAACAGACTAACCTTTGGTGGCGTTATGACGAAGGAAGAATACCACGGCAAAGAATCCAAGCGATTTATAGGTGGATTTGCTTGGAGACGATGAAGGAGGATTCGACAGAAAAAATTCGCTCTTGAGTATTGGAGAGTACCATTATATAATAAGATATCCGGAAATATTAATTTAACTTTGATATGTTAAGTTTTATTTTATCTTCAAATTTTTGTCTTCGGGTGAAAATAAATTACTTGTATAACTTGTTTATAAAATTCAATTAGATTTTTTTTTAATGGTTAAGATTAAAGTAAGAGATACATATATTGAGTCCACTTATACGAAGGACAAAGTTGTCAAAATAGTCATCTAATATATCATTACGATTATAAAGTGACACATATTATAAAACAAAAAAATTAATTAAAGTAACATATATTATACTATACATTATGGAATCATCCCCTTAACTTAAGTATATATAAATATATAAAAATTGAAGTAATCACTCCACTAGGTGAAAATTGATGAATTATTTAATCATCGAACTTTCCACAAAATGAAACAAATTCCTTGGGACCCATTCTTCCTATAATTTCTATTTTTTTAATAAAAAAAATGCTTTATAATCAAACAAATTATATATTTATTGTTATGAACCAAGAGAAAGTATATGTTGATATTCAAAGATAGAGTTAACACGCAATTATTTCTACAAGGGCATAATCAAATTCAGTCAAATTCGGAGTAAAAGTGATCATAATATCTATCTTATTTTTTAATGCAAACAATATAATTACAAAATCTCAAGCAGTACAAAATTATTTTACAAGAGGCCAACTAACATAAAGGACTACATAACTCCTAATGTACCCTATTGTAAGGCACGACTCTATAATCCTAACATTTACCATATTATACATTAAATAAAAATCAATGGAGCCGATCCCTCTATTTCTTAAGTTCGAGATGAACTATAACTTGATACCCCTGAAAATCAAGCCTCATATCCTGCAAGTTCAACCCTGCATCCGGTATAGAGATTTGAAACCTAACAGACATCCGATTCCATTCCATGAACCCGGAAGTTCCCATAGCCAGAAGTCGGGATGAAGGTTAACTTAATCCGGAATAGGCATTACAGCCCTAGAGCCTAACCTTATGAGAAGAAGAGAAGTGTTTGGCAGCAATAATCATCATTTTCTCTGGATCATCCTGAGGTGATGGAGCTGAAGAGCATAAATAATCAGGCTTTGCTTCTAATTCCCCTTTGTAATTATTGCTAGACTTACATTCGACAACACAGAAGCAACCACTAAACAGAGACAAAATTGTACTGCTTTTGATTCCCCCTTCACTCCTTCCTTATCCTCCCCCATCTCTCTCTCTCTCTCTCTCTCTGTCTCTCTTTCTGGATTGATCAGCTAGTTTCTGGGTTAGCTGTGGGTAGTATTATTATATATACAGATGTCTGATGTCTGATGTCTGATGTCTGATGTTTGATATTTTAACCTGATTGATTTTGTTTCCTTGGAGAGCAAGCGAATCAAAATGGTGGGCTGACCTTGAAAATTCAACGCTCTACTTTTTGTTGGAAAAAAAAAAAACACTGTTTTGGAAGATTCATTCATGTACCAAATGCCTAATCTGTGCATTAGTTTATTGGTTTACTCTTTGACCCTAGTTTCTACATGTTGTTTTTGATACTAACCTCAGGTTAACTTCTGAATTGTGAAGGTGAGTAAAGTAACTCCGTGGAAAAACATAAAAAAAACTCTACTTGAAAAAAATTGAATAGGCTCGTTTTCAACCGTGTCATACAACAAATAAGCCAAATTAAGCTCAAACAATCTCGGTGCAATAAACTTCAGTTGGAAGAAAGGGAATTCTAAAAAAGACCTACTCGTATTCGGTGCTAGTCGACTTAGTGTATCAGCGAGTGATGTGACAATAAACAAGGCTAACATTTCAAAAAAAGTATTTTTATCGTGATTTTATACTTGGATAAAGAGAGAACAAAAACTTCCATGAATAGCTCTCATGCAATAGAATCCTTCACGGGACTTCTTTTTCTTTTTATGCTATTTAGGAGATCTAAGGACTCCAATTTTTCAAACTTTTTGATTATTTGAGGGAAAACGTACGTAAGTTGAGCTTAATTAGCAATCTAATTTCAAAAATTAAATCATAGGATTGAATATAACTACCCGTTTTCACTAAAATACCCCTTTATTCATTGCGCATGCATCCTAAAGCCACACGCCCACATGTCACAACCATCGTTCTCATTGCCAATATATAGTATTGCTATTTTTTTCAATATTTCTCATCTTTTACATTTTAAAATTTAGTGACATTATGTGGTTTTGATTTTTTTTTTTTTTTTAATCTCAAGATTTTAACTATTTTTATTTTAGATCTTCTTAAAATTTGAATACAGGTTTCATTGCTTAAATCATAACAAAAACAAAACATTTGAGAAAATGGAAAGTATTGTCTCATAGAGACACGCATGTGTTCATGGGCTCGACCCTAAATCTTCAAGCTTGTGAGCCAAATTGAACAATTTATTTGTAAGCTAAGTTTCAAGCCGCTCAAGCTCGGCTTGTTTTTATAGATAGGTATGACATATAAAAATAAATTAATAAGTAATAAAATTTTAAAAAATCACTCGAGATCTTATATGCTCAACTTTTCAATGTTAACTATTAGAAGAAAACTGTTTTACTTGAAAATTATTGTGTATACCTGGATCAATTTAAGGGTATATTCGATTTTACATGCAAAACAGAATCTATTTATGTTTTATAACCGTTTATGTTCGTTTATGTTTGTTCGTTTCTTATTTAATAACTCATTTCTGTTTGTTTATGTTCATTTCTACTCTTTTATATTCGTTTATGTTCGTTTCTATTTAAGTGTATTTTATATGTAAGTTCGAACACACGCTTAAATCTAACTTAAAGGCACCCAACAGGGAGGGATTTCATCCTTGATCACATCTCCCAAACCTTCATCCACTGAGGGATCTAAATCCCTATGGCTATGACAAAGCCCAAGCCCGTGTAGCGAAGCCCACTTTTCAGGCTGTTCCCGGGCCTTTTCAGAATGCTTGTCCATGGAGTAGAATGAGCCCAATTAAGCCCTTTTCTGCACCTTCATTAAGTATTTTCAGAACTAAAAATGATATGTTTTTGCTTCTTGGTTAAAATTTTTTTTAAAAAAATTTTTTATGAAGATATTACTCTAATGTTGAATATTTTTTAAAAAAATATACTCCCTCTGTCCCAAAATAATTGCTTGTTTTTTACTTTTTAAGTCAAATTTTGTAAACTTTGACCAATATTTAACCAAAATATACATTGATTTACAATATGAAATTATCATCAATGGATTTCTTTTAAAAAATACTTTCATTATAATATATTTTTGTAATTTTTTCTATTACATAATTTTAAAAACGATGGTCAAAGTGAAGTATTGGAGACCGCAAAATGTCAAATTATGTAATTTTTTTGGGACGGAGGGAGTATTTAAACATATTAGATTTGAATTTAATTTTCCCCTGCTCCTTATGTTGTATAGTTTTTTTTTCCCTCTTATATGAATCTTCTATATATATATATATATATATATATATATATATATATATATATATATATATATATATATATATATATATATAAGCTTCTAAAAATTAATGAAATATTCCCTCCATTTGAAAATACATATCGTTTTAAGGTTAAACGGAAATATCAAGAAAATACAAAATTTATGACAAATTTTGTATTAAAAGACCAAGTTGTTCATATGTTTCATTGGAAATGAAAAAATCAATGAAAAGAAGAAGAGAAATAAGGTAACTAATAAGGACAAAATTAATAAAATAGTAATTAATATGTAATTGCAATTGTAAAGTGACAAGTATTGTAAAACCAAAAAAGTTAATTAAAATGATGTGTGTTTTGAAATGGAGGGAGTAGTGATAATAAAAAATACAGTTGTAATAGACTTTGTAAAGGGCACATTTAAACGGTCAATTATTTGAGTCAAAGGTCTAGAGAGGACTCATTGAGTAAGAAAATAAGGTTGAATATCAAGACGTAGACATTCTTTAATGTCAACAATAACATGGTTGGGGCCCCAACTCAGAGTGAACCTCCCTCATGGGACGGCTGGAAATGAGACGTGGAAGGCTCCAGCATCAAGGTGGGTCAAGGTGAACTTTGATGGGGCTAAACCGAGCGGGTGGTAGACATGGTTGGGGTGCGGTGATTCGAGATTTGACAGTGACGTTAGAGTGGTAGCTACGCCACAAGGTTCAGGTTATGGAGGTCCGGAAACGGAGGAAGCAAGAGCATGTTTCTTTGTTATTAAACAAGTTAGGATTACTCATGATTGAAGATGACTCTTTTAACATTATTTCTAAGCTTAGAAGTACATCTTGCCCAAATTCTGAAGGTGGGCTTATGTTATATAGTATTTTTAGTTATTTTTATTGTTTTGATTTTTGTTCCTTTTCACATGTTAAGAGGTGGGAGAATCGAGTGGGCTCACACCTTACCACACTTACAATCTAAAGTTATGTTAATTCTGTTAGAACTCGAGGGGAGGATGTTCTCAAAATTGTATTTGAGCTCGGTTTACTAGATTGTTGTGCTAACTACGTTTCGAGTAATATTATTCTCCTATTTACTATAAAAAAAAAACAAGAACAATATTCAATTATCTAGTAAAGAGCACAATGGTCAATGGTTAACAAATCAAGTTCACCTTCTCTTTACCTTCAAAATTTTGAAATAAAAATAATTACAAAGAGATATCAAATTAAAGATGGACTAAGAAGATGTCGAGTTCAATTTTAAATATGCTATTGTGTTGAATTCGATTGTTTTCGGTTGGTACAAGTGAAAAATAAAATTTCATTATATGTAAAAAAATATAATAAATTTAAATATAGTACTAATTTTGAAATATTTTACTATTTTTTACTCGATTCACTAACATAGGCTTCCTATCTCGAGACAATCAAATAGCTAGTTGAATTAGCAAATAAAGTAATTAAGGTAATTGCACTACATAGAGATTCTTGCCTTGAAGCCAAAGCGAATCAAATGCAATGTTTACTGATCATACCCACATGTAATGCCGACCATCAACACCTTTTCATTTTAACCTTTTAGCGATTATATCCAAATCCTCTGATTATCAACTAATTAACCACAAAATCTTTAGTGCCTGTACGTCCTCGTGTGCATTCGATCTCCATCACGTGACATGCTTCCTTCTATTGCAAACAACCAAAAAGAAAATAAAAAATTATTAAATTAGTCAAAATTTTGATATCGATTATCTTAAATTTCTTGAATTTTTTTTTCTTAAATACCCTCCTATCTTGTACGAATATGTCATCAAAATAATTTATCCCGTTCCCACCCTCAAAAAATACAACAATGATTCCCATTAATTTTTCTATTTATATCCGAAAGACTATTGATCAATATTAATATTAATATAAATATCTTTTTTTATTTTCCTAGATAATTATAACCTACATGCACAAATTTATTTACTGATTAATTTATATTAAATATTATTTTTAAATATTTAATCTAAATAAAATAAAACAAAATATATAATTCAAATCAAGTGGTGTAACACCTAAAAAAATGAAAAATTATTACTTCAATATTTATCAACTACTACTACTTGTCAGTGTAATTTATAAAAATAAAAATCTATCAAATAAATAATAATAAATAACAAAAAATCACCAATAATTGGTGATGGTCCGCTGAAAGAGAAAAAACAGGTGGCTGAAGGACAAAGGCCCCGCCCAATCCGCGGGCGGCTTTACCGGCCCGCCCATTGGAATGCCCCCTCACCATCTGACATTTTTTTCTATTTTTTGACTTCTTTTTAATTTTCTTTGTTTTTCTAATGCACAAATTCTAGATGCTATGAACAAATTCAAACAATTTAAATTCCATATATAGTGCCTGCATATGAATATTTATTTAGTTCAAATCCCCAGGTACAAAGGAAAATTTAAATGTCTTCCAAATTCAAGGAAACAAACCATCTTTTGACATGATTGAGAGGGCTCCTTTTTTTAAATAATTTTTTAAAATAAATATTTTTCTGTTCTATTTATTTTTTTCAAAGCTTATAACTATTGTGTGTGATCTAAAATATTTATTGGTCATGTTTGGCAAATACTTTTTCCTTAGCTTTTTGGCCAAAAATGGCTTTTTAAAGGAGTTTTAGCTTTTTGAAGTGGTCAAAAAGCTATTTAACTTGTTAGGTAAGTTGGCTTTTTGTAATGGTAATATTTAACAATCAACTGTTAGCTGTTATTTGTTAGTTGTTAACTATTTTTATTAACTGTTTGTATTAGTTATTTGATGAAAATGTGTTTGGTAAAATTAGTTGTTTGTAACAAAACTATTTGGTGAAATTTCATTTATGCCTATAACTTAATTTCATAACTATTTTATACATTATAATAATTTTTATTCCATATTCGTATTTCTTTTCAACAGTAATTAAGAATTATGTGATATATAAAATTACATTTATACCTTGTACATAATTTTAATTATGTTTATCTTTTTAGAGTTTATTTCAATAATATATTTGACATTTATGTGACAAAATTATTTACTTATTGTGATAGACTAAATTACTTGTTAATATATAAAAAATATTAACTTCAATATTTATAATCATCCTCTACTATTGTTCTAAAAGTTGAAAATTCATATTTAAAAAGACTTATATATAAGCATAATTTCAATGACAATTAGTATAATTTCATCAAAATGTGAAGGGTAATATAGTAACTTTAAGTATTAATTGTAATAAGCTCTTCCATAAAGTTATTCCAAAAACTTTTTGTAAAAGAGTTTTTGGGTCAAAAAGGTTATTCCAAAAGCTCTTTAACAAAAGAGTTTTTGGGAGCAAAAGTTATTTGGCGAACACCCCCAATAGCTTTTTGTCCTCAAAAAGTCATTTTTAAAAACTTAATTTCAATAGCTTCTTAAAGTTAACTTTTTGTAAAATAGATTTTTCTCTCACATCTTTTTGAGAAACAACTAATTTTACCAAATAATTTTTCTAAGGAGTATTGAACGTGAATAATACAAACTTTAAGGGTATTGGCCAAATTTAATAAGAATATTTTTCTTGACTTGCAAACAAAACGAACTTTGGGCCTATTTTGCAATATCGAACGCCATCGATTTTTATAGGCGACGACTCGTCGGGAACGTAACGTGGCAAGTTTTTGTACACGTGTACGGCAGCGTCAATTTTTGAATGAATTTATGAAATTTTAATGCCATCTATGGAAGGATTTTGTTTTTAAAAAAAAAACTCCTCTCTCTCTCTCGCTCTGCTTGTTCTCTCTCTCTTCCCCGCTTTATCCCTCTTAGCTCTTTCTCTCTTATCTCTATATGAACCTGGGTAAAAACTCTCCTCCCTCTCTCTTGCTCATCCTCCTCATCTCTCTCTCTCTCTCTCTCTCTCTCTCTCTCTCTCTATGTCAACCAAATGCGAACCTAGAAAACTCTCTTCCCTTTCTCGCGCTCATCCTCCTCCTCGCTCTCGCTCTCCCTCAAAATCAAAACCCATAAAACTCTCTCCCGTTCTCCTCCCTCTCTCTCGATCATCCTCCCTCGGTGTAATTATTGTTAAACCTGAATTTTTGAGTTATTGAATTAGAATTTTTGGAAAACGAAGGGGCGAACGAGAGGGGGCGTATGAGAGCAACGACAAAGAGCGGGGAGCGACAGAGAGAGAAAAGAGTGAAGAGGGAGAGTGAGAATTAGACAAAGGGCTATGGAACCGAGAGACGAGAGAAGAGGAAACAGAGAACGAGAGTAGGGAGCAAGAGAAACGAAGAGCGAAGCGAGAGAAACAGAGAATAAGGGGACGAGAAAGGGAAGAACAAGAAGCGAGATAAGAGGAAAGACAAAGCAATAGAAACAGAGAGCAAGGAGTGAGAGAAACGAGAGAATGAGGGAATGAGAGAGGGAAGAAGAAGAAGTAGATGAGAGGAAACAGAGAGCGATGGAAGCAGAGACAGAGAAAACGAGAGGCCAATAAAGAGACAGAGAAAGAGCAAGAGTGAGGCCGGAGTAGAGAACGGGAGAGCGGGAGATTGGGAGGCGGAGAACGAGAGGAGGAAAACAACGGGCGATACCGAGAAGGGGGACGAGAAGAGCAACGAAGAAGAAGAAATGGGAGGCGAGAGAGCAAGAGTCAAACTCTCGGATTTTTTATTTATTTTTTAAAAAATTCCTTCCTTAACCGGCATTAAAATCTCATAAATTCGATCAAAAATTAACTCCGCCGTACACGTGTCCAAAATAAAACTCAATAGCATTCGATATTGCAAAATAGCTCTAAAGTTCGTTTTGTTCGCAGACCAAATAAATTGTTCGTATTGAATTTGACCTATAACCCCAAAGTTTATATTATTTCCGTCCAATAAATGTAAACAGACTAACTCAATCAACCAACATATAAAAGCTAATCCAATCGAGTCAACAACTAACAGATTGATTGCCAAACATAGCTATTGTTATTATAAAATTAAATGTAATGTTTTTTTTCACCACACACTTTGTGTTATAAATTATATATTCATCAATATATCATTGCTGATGATATAGATAAATTTACTGATTTAACGCCACTATTAAAAAAAAAAAAAAGAAAGTACAACCAATGCCTTCATATGTGTATATGTGACAAAAACCATATTTATTGGATTACAAAAATTAATTACATTTATAATATAATAAAAGATTAAAGATTCTTCTCAACAAAAAAAAAAATACACTAAAGATTCTTTGGAGCAAAACTGGTAAAAGATTCTTGGTATATCAGATAGCATATGAAAACCATAAACTCTTTTTTTTTTTCTTCTCTTGTTCATTTAAAATATTAACGATTAAATATGGAGTAAATCTCATCCAAAAATAACTTTTTCTGATAATAAATTTTGTGATAAAAGGAAAAATAATTTTTGTGATAGATAATTTTTATCTCTGCTGTCTTACTTCAATGTCAACCAAGACTTGTTATCGAAAAGGTAATAATAGCATTCAGCTGGAAGTAATGTAATGTAATTAACCTTATAAATATATTATAACTGTATAGTTTGTGATAATTATAATTATATGATAAGTGTGAGATTGCAATTCTTTCCTATAATTAAACAAATAAATAGATATTCAATTATAAATTTATTTACATTGCATGATTAGTTACATCCAATGAAATAGGGATTAGAAGAAAAGCAACATATTCCTTCATTTATTTGACTAGAAAGAAATAGGGATTAATATAAATACAATTTTGGTTCCATGATAAAAAAATTCTACTTTATTAGGAGGAAAATATACGGAAGAAATCCAATCAAGACCCAATATTCCAATGTAACTTTTGAAATTGAGAATTCGTCAATCTCTATAACACCCCAAGTAGTGAATCCGTAAGAAATTGCTCTCTTTTACTTTACCTATTTGAAACAAGGCAATCGAAATGTTCAAAACCTTTTAGCAAACCTTTCTATTTGGGTATGTTTATCAAGTGAGTTATGTTATGCGGTTTGGACTGTTTTGTTTGGCAAGTATAGTTAACTCTCTTTTGTAATATATGGGCCATGTTGGATCTTCGGTCTTTTCGGGATTTGAGCAGTGGTGACCACATGGACATCAATGACTCGCACCATGATGACTTTTTTGGGGTATCCAATAACAGTTGATTTTTATTTATGGACATTAGTGAAAACTTTCATTAAAGAGAAGCAAATGAAAGATTTTCATAAAAATTCTCGTAGATTTGAGAATTAAAATTTTATTTTATACATGCCAAATCATGAATTAGTAATCACATCTCATCTCCAACAAAATTCTAATTATTTCCAACTTTCTATTTTTAGAATAAAATATTTACAGAATCCCATGAATAACTGCACCATGGTGCCTTTTTTGGGGGTGGTGTCTAGTAACGGTGAATTTTATTTTATTTTTTGTTGGGGATGAAATTACTGATTTTTAAGGTATGTATGAGCAATGTAGAGTATGAAAGGACCCACAAAAATCTGGAGGGGTCACAGGTAACCGGCAACGGGTGACTAACGGCACGCCGCTCCGCAATTCCCAAAAACAAAGAAGAAGAAAAAAAGGAGAAAAACAAACAGAGCAAAAAGAACGAGAAATGCAAATACCACGTGGCAGGATAATACGGATGGATCTGGAGTATTAAATATTAAATCACGTGACAGGCATCACGTGCGGTCTTGGATTTGGTTTTGACCGGTATACCAAGGATTTTTTATTTTTTATTTTTATTTAAAAAAGGGTAAAGTGCTGTCTCAGTCCTTATCCACAAATGACAGGCTCCCACGTATTCGCCCCACTCTGCGCTGCCGTTTTGCTCTCCTCCTTATTCCCCCTCACCACATAATCTTCCCACCACCCAGCCCACTTGCCCTATATTTTCATTTGTTTTTTTCTTTCAATCATAGTCACCACTCATTTGTTTTTTTCTTTTTTTTTTTTTGAGCTAATTGTTTTTTTCTTTTGGTTTCTTTGGGTTGGGGGATCCCTAGTAATTTCCCTTTTCTTCCTCCACTATTGTCCACGTATACATATATTAACGAAAATATAATATAATTACTATAAAAAAAATAGAATCGACAAAAATCTTAGCTTAAAGATAAGCACTAAATACATTGATTTCGAAGTTCAATTAATCATCCCCTATTATTATGTGATAGTCATATTATATTTAATAATATTAACTGTAAATTATGATAATTGTGATGGTTCTTTCGTTTTGACCAGCAATTACAATATGTGTTGTTAGTTGATTTTTTTCTGGACTTATTTTTAAATACTACTCTTAAATAAACAATTAAACAAATGTCATTTATAAAGAAAGAAGTTAAAATAGATAGAAGAATGCTTGAAATAATGAAGAGTGAGGAAACCTTAAGTATTTGGCTCTCTTGTGTTTTGTATAGTCCAGATATAATGGGCATATGGTCAAAATAGGGCACCTTTTTCACTTGTTCTTTGTTCTTTTCAACACATTGTAAACATAATAATACCTATTAATCAAGTTAATTCTCACATAATCAAAAAATGTAGTCACAATATTGAGAGACAATGGAATGTCATCTTTAGATTTTACTTTTGTTTCAATATTGATAAGTGTTTTCTCTCTCCTAGACTAAGCGATTCTATACCCTATTCTTGTGTAGAGTTTCTTGCCTTCGATCTCTTTGTAAGGCTGGTGATTTCTCTCTCTTGTAAAGTGCTTTTCTACCTTTGGATGAGTTATACTGCGTTTGCTACTCGATTTCTTTGTTCGCGGACTGTTGCTAGTGGCATCAATGGCTTCAGGTTTGGAGGCTGATTGGAAGCGGATGAGTCTGACTACTGAGGAGGAGGCAGTTGTTGACGACGACAACGACGATTCAACTTAGTGTGCTGATCAAATTGCTCTCTGTTTATGGGGCAAGCTTTTCATAGACAGATCCTTCAATGTCGGAGCGATGAAAGCAGTTTTCAAAAACATTTAGAAGCCGGTAATGGGGGTGGTTATCAAAGAATTGGATTCGAACTTGTTCGCTTTTCAGTTCTTCTCTCACTTCGATAAATCCTATGTTTTGAACGAAGGTCCTTGGGCTTTTGATGGCCATATCCTCTTAATGAAAGAAGTTACTGGTTTGGAGCAATCGTCAGAGGTGAAATTTGAGACTGCCGGGCTTTGGGTAAAAGTCTATGATGTCCTTCCATTAAAGCAAACTGGCAGTTTTGTCGAGATGTTAGGCAATCAACTTGGGCGATATGTTGGATGTGATGAATCATGCTTGTTTTGTAGCATTGATAGGTCGGTTAATTTCAAAGTAGATATGGATATCACAAAAGCCTCGTGCAGGGGATTAGAGTGATGGTGGCTAAAAAACCTATTTGGTTGAAGATTAAATATGTTAAACTACCTGACTTTTGTTATGGATGTGGTAAGATAGGCCATGTTTTTAAGGGGTGTGCGTTATATGAAGAGGCTGTGGATGAATCGGAACTCCAACATGGGGATTGGCTTCGTGCATCTCCAGTCAAGACCAAACGGCGTGGCGCCGAAATAGAGTTGAAGGAGGAGGAGAAATTGTTTCTGGCTTATCAAAGCCGGAGGGAGGAAGGTTTGGCTAAGAGGAGACTAAATTTTGAGCCATCTCAGGTTGATCACCATGATATCTCCAAGAATAAAGTTGGGCTGTCCAGTATGGTGATTGATGAAGATGAATTAGTGATTCCAGGGAATGAGGTATTTAAGAGAAAACATAGGGACTCCACAAGTACAGGGATAGGGGGAAAATGAGAGTTCTGGAAGGGACCTCACACTCTGACGGAGAGTTACTGAAGTCTGCGGAGGTTGCAGTGCAACCCCGCCACTCCCCATGAGTCTTATTTGTTTAAACTGTCGGGTGCTCGGTGACCCTCATGCAGTCTCAAACCTCCGTAATTTTTGCGGCGGCTATCACCGGGTTTGGTCTTCCTGTCCGAGACCAAACTAAGCGGCCACGAAATGTCACTCATCAAACATAATTTTGAAGGTTATGAAGGTGTTTTTTCAGATAGTCGAGGTCGCTCGGGAGGCCTAGCTTTGCTTTGGAAGAAATCAATCCACGTTTCACTCCTTTCGAATTCTCTTCACCATATTGATTCACTGATTGAAGGGTGGGGTGTGGAGGATAAATGGAGATTTACCGGTATTTATGGGTGGCCTGAAACGAGCCTCAAGCTGAAAACTTGTGATTTGATTAGGGATCTTAAGGCCCATTTCGACTTACCTTGGCTTGTTGGAGGTGATATAAATGAAATCCTTTTCCACTATGAGAAACATGGAGGTCCTTCTAAACACCAAACTGTCTTGGATTCTTTTTGTGAAACGTTGGATGATTGTGGTCTTTATGACATGGGGTTCTCAGGTTATGAATATACATGGTGGAATGGTCAGGGTGGCAACGGAGCGGTGGAGGAACGACTTGATCGATTTTGCTCTAACGTCGACTGGTCGGTTTTATTCCCAAAAGCGGAAGTGATTCACCTAGATGAACAGATTTCTGACCACCTACCCATTAAACTGAAACTAAACTTCCATTTGAAGCCTCCGGGTAGGCGCAAGAAGTCTTTTAAGTTTGAAAATGTGTGGGCTACTGATAATAGGTGCAAAACTGTTATTCAAGAGGCTTGGTCTCTTCCGGTCATAGGAAATTCTTGGCAGATACTAGAGCATAAAGTTAATTTGAGTTCCATGGCTTTGGGGCGGTGGAGTGCGGCAGTTTTTGGTGAAGTTCAGAAGCATATTCATGCTCTTTCGCAAAAATTATATGGGCTGAAGTGTATCAAATGTCGGCAACAAATACTTGATGAAATCAGTCTCTGGAGACGCAAGGAGGAAATTTACTGGGCACAACGTGCCAAGACTAATTATCTCCGTTACGGTGACTCTAATACTCGATGGTTCCATGCCCGGGCTATAATGCGTCGATCAACAAATGCTATCACAATGTTGGAACGGCGAGATGGGTCACTTGTTACAAAGGACCACGAACTTCAGGAGGTCGTGGTAGAGTATTTTTCTGATCTATTTTCTTCGGTCGGATCATCAAGGTCGGATGTGGTGCTAGATTGTGTAGTCCCAAAAGTGACCGATGAGCTTAATGACAGCCTTTGTATGCCCTATACTTGTTGATGAAGTTTTTCAAGCTTTGAAGACGATGCATCCAAATAAGGCACCTGGTCCGAGATGGGTTGAATCCACTATTTTTTCAAGCAATTCGGGATGTTGTTGTGCCGGATGTTTCCCGAGTCGTATTGGATATCTTAAATGGTGGTGACCTTCTGCAAACACTAAACCATACGAATGTGGTTCTCATTCGAAGATTACCAATCCATCTAATTTGAAATACTTTCGACCGATCAGCCTACGTAACGTCATTGTACAAATTGGTGACAAAGGTCATTAGCAATCGATTGAAGGTCTGTGTTACCCTATATCATTTTCGAGACTCAAAGTGCATTTACGCCGGGTAGACTTATCACCGATAATATCATTCTGTCTTATGAAATCTTCCACTCCATGCATTTACAAACCGCTCGTAACGGGACGACGGCTATCAAACTCGACATGAGTCAAGCGTATGATCGAGTGGAGTGGGATTTCCTTCGCGATATAATGCTAAAGTTGGGCTTTTGTGTTTCTTGAGTCAACTTGGTTATGAGGTGTGTCACTTTTCCCTCCTTCTCTTTTGTTATCAATGGTGCACCAAGGGGTCTTGTCAAGCCCTCAAGAAGGTTACGGCAGGGAGATCCAATATCTCCATATCTATTCCTTTTTGTAATCGAAGGGCTCATTGGTCTTTGCGGAAGGCGGAAGAGAGGAATATCATTCAGGGACATTCTATTTGCACTCGGGGCTCCAATTATTTCTCATTTGTTATTTGCCGATGATTACTGTTTTTTTCGCAAGGCTAATGTAGCACAAGCACGGGCAGTGAAGGATATTTTAGGAGTCTATGAAGATGCTTCAGGACAACAAGTAAATTTTGATAAATCAAGCATTTGGTTTTCAAAGGGGACTTCTCAAGAGCGAAAGTACAATATTATGCTTGGAACTTGATATCCGAGAGGTCCTTGCTCAAGATAAATATTTGGGTCTTCCTACTTATGTTGGACGGTCTAAAAGAGGGCTTTTCCGCATATTAAAGACGAGAATTAGTAAACGTCTTTCGGGTTGGATGGACAAACTTGTTTCTTGGGCGGGTAGGGAAGTGTTAATCAAAGCCGTTGCTCAAGCAATCCCTACTTATGCTATGAGTGTATTTAAGTTTCCCAAGGACATGAGCCATTCTATTCAATATGTTATTAATCGCTTTTGGTGGGGTCATGACTCTAATGTTCGCAAGATACACTCGGGTTAGCAGCTATCGTCTCTGCTCAAATAAAGAAGTTGGTGGCTTAGGTTTCGGGAACTTAGAGTCTTTCAATGACGCTCTTACGGCAAAACAATTCCGGCGCCTTATGACCGATTCGGAATTGCTTGTTGCCCGTCTATTACGGGCTCGGTACTTTCTCGACGTGGATATCTCGGTAGCTCCTTTGGAGACACGACCCAGCTACATATGGAGAAGTTTATAGGGTGTCCGTGACTTAGTTGCTAAAGGGTCAAGATGGTTAGTAGGTAACAGACAGAAAATTCTGGTGTGGAAATCTAGATGGTTGCCTAGACCTTATTCTTTTAAGGCTATCCAACATGGCCTTGATATCAATCCCAATCTATCGGTGTCTCATTTCATTGATAAGGCCCAAGGTACTTGGCGAGAAGACATTGTTAAGAATATTTTGTTGCCTGCTGATGTTGATATTGTTCTCCAATTGCCCATATGCCCATCTTTGCCTCAAGATAGGTTGATATGGAATTTTTCCTCAAATGGCGAATTCTCTGTCCGCTCGGCCTATCATGTTGCACACTCCTTAAAGTTACAGGGCGTGGCTTCAAATATTGATAGGTGTTTTTCTCTCAAGTATTAAATATTCACAAGCAACCTCCCCATCCCAAAACATTAAAAAAATGATTATATATATCCTACCGCATAACATAATCGACTATCCGATAACTTTTTCTAATATAGATAATTTTAAATGTAAATGATATGAAAGACATTGGACTAAATACATAATTTTTGAAAATTCTCAATAATGTAAGATTATCTCCTACTTCTCGTTTCTAATGGTTCAAGTTGAATGCACTATATCACATAGAGTTTTATTTAATGAAATTATATATGTTACATGTCTATCGACGCTAGAAAAAGACACATTGAGTCAACTAATGCTATTTGTAGTCATAGCGACCCTACAAAATAGCATTGGTCGGAAATATATTTACAATAATTTTGAGAAAGTACGAATTTTATTTCGGTATTTACATATTATTGCATAGGATTTTTTTACTATAAAATAATTCTACTTGACAAAATATTTAAATTTCATTATTGTTTGATGATTTTTATTTTTCTATCAAAAATATAATTTTGTTAAAAAATAATCCATAACAAATTAGTACATTTTAAATGCAAATTTGTGTCCTTTTCATTCAATATGGTAGTTTGCCTACCACAATGATAGATTGAGAAAAATTGGTTGTCATTTGTCTGGGTATGAGTGCTTAATTCACTAATATCATCTAAAAGTGTTAAATATTTTGTGTTTTTTTTTTCTTTTATGGGTCGGAGGGTTGAGAATGACATTTACGACAAGATTTTGTATTCAGTATTTCTTTTATGTGTTGCTGTATTATCTTATTCATAATTTTGGTGATATTTTTATTTTATTTCAAAGTTTTTTTTATTTATATATCAATATACAAAGATTTGGGATTGAAATCTTAGACCTATTTCTTTTTTCAAAATTATGCAATTGTTTGCATTTTCTCAAAACTTAGTTATTGCGACATACAAAAATAAAACAAATAATACTCGAAATATTTTACCTATCAAAAAGCCTAGACTTGGATCCAAAAAAGAAAAAAAAGGAAGGGTTTATACTTTTATTTATGGAACAAATAATTTAATAATCACTTATAATTTAATATACGGTGAACTTGGACTTCACTCCTTTTTATAATGCCGACTATGATGAGAGGGGAAGCGGGCAAAGACACGAAGATATGATTATTCTTATTATAATCTTAAAGAACATTTAAAATATTGGTATTGCAATTATGTTTGCCGATTTGATGCATCAAAAATCCAAATGTAAGTTAATATAATTAACTAAATTTTAAATGTTATTATTTGTTAAAATTGTAGAATTAAATCTGACAAATGCAATTTTTTTTACAGCACATATACAAACTTTTATATCTACATTGTGGAAAAAGAACAAAAAAAACAGTAAGATAATCAATATATATATATACGTGTCTGTATGTGTGTGTCGTTTTAAATGAGCTTATAGAAGTAAAGGAAACCACATCACCCGTTTTCACTACTTTAAAAAAAATACAGGTAAATTTAAAGGATAAAAGTTACCTTGTTCGTAAAAAATGATTGAATACAATATATATTTTCTTTTGACAGCTATTTACAAGAATTAAAGCTCCAAATTAAATCAGTTTTTAAAGAAGAAAATATTTTAAAATTGGCCAAAATTGTTTTAAAGAGTTGTGGGTGTTTGTGATTGTTGAATTTATTTTGCTAGTTAATTAAGAAGTGTTTTAGAATGGTTAGTTAATTTAATTTTGTGTTGGGATTGAGTATGATGATAGATGTTGCATTGTGGTGGAAATGAAGTTGGACCCAATGTTCCCATCAATCAAGGGCATTAAAAATACTTATCATTTGGATTAACACTTTTAGTTATTTGACCAATCATGTGGTTTGTGGCTATGAAAAAAACAAAACTTACTATTCAAGCAAAATAAATAAAAATAAAAAGTTACAAAAAACCATTGTTGATTTATTTATTTAAAGAAAATCATATCATTTTTAACTTTTCCAACTATTATGTGATTCTATCAATAAATACTAAATCAAACTTCATTACTTGTATTTTACCCATGCTTCAGAATCATTTATAACAAATGCAACCCTTTTTTTTTTTTTTGTTAATGAATAAATAAATTTGAACCTTTTTTTTTTTACTTTATATTTTACTATTAAAAAAATAAGGAATTGAATAGTATAATAATTATTTTTCTTGCTCTTATTACTATGTATAAGAATGACACTTATTGCATGACTAGACAAGATGATAGGGACTATAAATATGTCAGGGTGATATGTGAAACTACATTATTATTATTTTTTTTATAGAGAGAGTAATTTCATTAAAAAAAGCATATAGTATGTATAAAGATAATTGTCTAATAAGAATAAATATATAATAACAAAATAGATCACTATTTTGACAAAGTTAAATGGTAAATATATTTCCGCTCGACTTCGAACTTGTAGCATCAATCCGGCTATAAATCGTGTTTTTCAATTTCAATATGTTTTTCCCGAATATCGGCAAACTATTGTATAACTTCATAGAATATACCTTTGTGTGATATAATAGATCCAATTTGAAGGAAATATCACTTTGATTGAGCCATATGAAATTTCATTGTTCAATCATTCTCAATCAAAATTAATAAAACTAATTGATAAAAATATCATCCAATCGAATCAACAACCCTAATAAAACTTGCACGTATTGTCAAGGGAAATAACTCGCACAAAGGCGAGAAATAAGACTCTCACAAGAAGGAGAGAAATCCTAACTCTCACAAGAAGGAGATAAACGAAATTCTCACAAAAATGAGAGAAACTCTAACTCTCACAAGAAGGAGAGAAACCCAAACTCTCACAAAAAGTAGATAAAATTTATTGGAAATAGAATAATAATACCTTTAGATCTTGATTCGATTTAAGAAATTGAATAAAAGGAGTTTACCACTGTGCTGGAACTAAGCCGAGTAGCAGTCCCAATAATTTAGAAAAGTGAAAAGAATAATATATACAAAAAATTAGGGTTTAGAGGGGTGGAAGAGAGAGAATGGATGCGGGAATTATTATTACTACAACGAAAAAGAATATGATGTTGGGGTTGCTTCCGGATTGAAGTTTATCCTTACAAACAAAAAGGGCAAAGGGCGCCAACTTTCTACAACGTGAAACTACATTATCTTTTAAACACTTGGATGTGATTTTAGATGAGAATTTTTTTTTGATAGAAAGAGAAATTTTATTAATAAAAAAGTATACGACATTTACAAAGATAATTCTCCAATAATAATAAATCTAAAATAACAAAACAGATTTTTATTTCGACAATGTTAATAGTAAATATACTTTCGCTCGGCGTTGAACTTGTAGCATCAATATGGCCACAAACCGAGTTCTTCGATTTTAATATGCTTTTCCCGAACATCGGCAAACTATTGTATAACTTCATAGAATAGACCTCTGTGTGATATAATAGATCAAATCGAAGGAAATATGACTTTGATCGAGCCATATGAAATTTTATTGTTGAATCATTCTCAATCAAAATCAATAAAACTAATTGATAAAAATATAAAAAATATACCACCCAATCGAATCAACAATCCTAATAAAACTTGCACGTATTGGCAAGAGAAATAATTCGCACAAAGGCAAGAAATAAGACTCTCACAAGAAATAGAGAAATCATAACTCTCATACAAAAGAGATAAACCAAACTCTCACAAAAAGGAGAGAAACCCAAACTCTCACAAAAAGGAAATAAATTTTATTGGAAAGAAAATAAAAATACATTTAGATCTTAATTCGATTGAAAAAATTGAGTAGAAGAGGCTTACCACTAGATGGAATTAAACTAGTAGCGACTCCAATAATTTAGAAAAGTGAAAAGAATAGTAGATATACAATTAGGGTTTAGAGAGGTGGAAGAGAGAGAGTGGATGCGTGAACTATTATTACTACAACGATAAAGAATCTGATGTTGGGTTCCTTCTGAATTGAAGTTTAACCTCAGAAACAAAAAGGGCAAAGGGCGCCACATTCCGACAATGTGAAACTATATTATCTTTTAAACACTCGGATGTGATTCTAGATGAGAAAAAATAAATATATTATTTACATTTATATTTAAAATTTTTTCTTATCAAATGTTTGTATATTTAAATTGAAGTCATTTGTATATTATTTATTTTAAATTTTTAATAGTCAATTTAATCAGAGTGAATTTAATATTAGTCCATATCATAAAAAATTTCTTATGATATATTTTATTAATTGACAAAACACAATCGAAAACTCATTCAATATTTGAATTAACTTATATAATTATTGTATGTACTTGGTAATATTCAAAATTTGTCTATAAATTGTAAAATGAAATCTAAAATGGATAAAAATCAGACAATAATAAATAAAAAAGTGAAGGGAAATTGTGAAAATCATGAGGAGCACTAGACAGACACAGGCATGGTGGCCCCGCTGCGTGATATCCCTCTCTTTCTTCTCGTTCCATACTTTTGATGAAATACACAGCACCTTTCTTCCCCGTTAGCCGGTCACGGACTACAGCATGGACAGAGAGAGAGAGAGAGCAGCAGCAGGCCATCATTTTCTATTTTATTTATTTTACTTTCTTCCAAATTATCTGTCTCTCCTGATCCAGGGAAAATTTTGACCCTCTGGCCATGCTTCTGTTCTGAGTTTAATACAGGTACATCCCCCTGATATGGAATTCTGCCCAGATTCAAAATCCCACTTCCAGTTACATACTATACTATATTCATCTTATTATTTGATTTTAATAATTAAATAAAATGGCATTCTCAGAAATCATAATAGAAATTAATTAAGAATTTTTGTACACAGTTTCACATAAGATATAGGCGTAGTTAATATGTGTAAAAGGGCAAGATTTAAAAAAAAAAAAAAAGTCCTCTCTCCAAGTCATAATGAAAAGCGGCTCATATATTTAGTGAGTTGTTCTCGTCATGTTTTTGGTCTCATACGTGGAGGAATGATAAGTTTATTATCTCGTAAAATTTGAAGTAAACTTGGTGAGTAATTTTGGGTCGATATTTGCTCAAATCCATGCGTTCGTATGTACTTATAAATACAATAAATATTTTTAAGTGAATGAAACTTGTCATGATTGGTTTAAAAATTTATATATATAGATATGACCATCTCAATATTTTTTGTAGTGGAATTCTTTAAATACACGTATATCATATCAAATTAGACATATAATTTTTTTAAAAATCTTTTATATTGTAGCAAAAGTTAAGTAAAATGATTTTACCTAAGATTTAAAAGTCACATTTCATTTTTCATTATCGTATAGGTTTATTATCATTATTATTAAAATTATTTACGGACATTTTTCAACATCATGTCATAGAAAAAGTCAATTACCTTACATATACTTAAAGGTATGTAAGTAAACTAAATTGATAAAATATTTACTGATAATTATCAATAAAACTTATCTAATAAATCCTCTATATGTTACACTTCATTATGTTATAAAATTTAAATTTAGACTTCATTTAAATTTTATTTATTTATTTTGATAGACTCTTGCATTATTTTACCACCTACATTAATATATATGAGGAAGGAAGCAAGAAAAGGTCATAATTAAACCCCAAATCGGCCCATGTTATCGGTACCATGACGGTGACCCAAACCCCGACAAGCACCCAATCCTGACCCTCCACGTCACCCGTCCCCATTCCCCATCTCTATATCACCCACGTCCCTCACCCCTATCCAACGGCAAGCATTTCACGTTCTAGACCCTTCCAACGTTTAACTCACAGAAATTGGAAGAGAGAGAAGCAATAGCAAATATCCTCTTTCCTAGAGAGAGAGAGAGCGAGATAGTAAATAAAGAATTAAAGAAAGCAGGGGTGAGTGAGTTACGGATTTTAACCAGGGTTGAGTTATTAAACCCCTTCTTCTCCTCCTCCCCCTTGGCGGTCTAATTGGTGTGAGAGAGGACTGAGGAGAGAGAGAGAGGGAGAGAGAGAGAGATTTTTAGGGAGATACAACGCGGAGAGTGAGAGAGAGAGAGAAAGAGGGAAAGAGAGTGATAGGAGGTTCGGTTTTTTCGATTGTTCTTTGAACCTTCTTGAATTTGCACTGTTTTCTCTCTGTTCCTCGTCCTGTTCGTATCCGAATCCCTGAAGAAATCATCCATCCGCGAATTTTCTTTGTTGTTCGGGGAGTTCTTCGTGTTGTTCTGGTGTCTTTCTCCTCTCAGATCTGTTAATCAGGTCAGTTCTTTGCTTTTTATGTCACTGGAAATGTGTTTTAGAGCTCTTGATTTTTGGCGGATTCTTTTGAGCCGATCTGATAATTTTTTTCGAATTTTATGAAATTTTTATTGTTTAAAGTGCGAGGAAGTTGTAAATTAATGCATGAATGTAAATAGTGACTGATTATCCTCCCGATTAAATGTTCGATTTGGATTTGAAATTACCGGTGTAGGTGTTCTGTCTCTGATTATGGTTAAGAGTTTCGAATAACTTTCGAGTAACAATTAGAGAATGAGGATTAAATTTTCTGGATCTTCAAAAAATGTAGATCAGTGGTAGTTGTCTTAATCACTTGGATTTACTGTGAATTTGAGTAACTTTGAATCTTGTCATCGCTGTGGAATCATTCGTTACTCATTTTGTAGCATAGAAATGGCTAATCTTGATGTTACTTTCTCTCTCCTCCTTACTGCGATATCGGCTTCGTTGTATAAATTTGAATGATGTCCGATTATTTAGTTTTTCATTGAAAGCAAGCCTTATCGTGAGATATGACGATTTCCTTATTAGATCTGTAAAATATCGAATAAAGTTGGATTGAAATCTTCATTGTGTTCGAATATTGATATTCTTTCTCTCTTTCCTTTACAGAAAATCAACCTATTAAGATTCTCTCCCGGTCCGATGGCTTTTTCGATGTAGCAATTTTGGCTAGACTATCACCGGTTTCTTGCTTCTGTACTGCTTTTTCCCAGCGACTTTTCAGATTGAAGGGGGTGTTTGGGGCGGGATCTTCTGATTGATGGTCGACTCCTTTTTGGGCTCTCTGAATAGTTTCCCTTTCACGGCTGAAGAGCCTGGTGATTGCTTGAGAGAGGAGAACGGGCTCTCTTTTGCCACCACCTCTGTTACAAGCCGTGAGGGAGGATCTAAGTTCTGTGCCCAAAATGTCTCGTAATCTAGACAGTCCTGTTCAGACCCAGGCGCCTGTGGGGGTTCTCAAAAACCCCTTGTCTGGGGAGTACCATGGGAGCCCAAGAGTGGAAGGAAAGCAGCCGACTGGCAGAAGACGTGTGTTTGTCCAGACTGAAAGCGGCTGTGTCCTGGGGATGGAGTTGGATCGTAGTGACAATGTTCATACTGTGAAGAGGAGGCTGCGGATCGCCCTCAATGTTCCAACTGATGAGAGCTCGTTGACTTATGGGGATACGGTGTTGAAGAATGACCTAGATGCTGTTCGACATGATTCACCGCTCCTTTTGACAAGAGGCCTCATGCATCGGAGTTCTTCCACCCCGTGTCTCTCTCCACGTGGGGAGATCTCCAGCAGAAAGATAAAAGTGGTCCTATTGAGGTTTTGGGGCATTCTGTTCAATTTGCTGTTACCAAACAGTTAGTGAAGGAAATCGTCAAGGCAATGAAGATTGGGGTTGAGCCATTGCCTGTACACAGTGGGCTTGGTGGTGCATACTATTTCAGGAACAGCAGAGGTGAGAGTGTTGCTATTGTGAAGCCAACTGATGAAGAGCCTTTTGCACCAAACAACCCAAAAGGCTTTGTTGGCAGGGCTCTTGGGCAACCAGGCCTGAAACGATCAGTTCGAGTTGGGGAGACAGGCATAAGGGAAGTTGCTGCTTATCTTCTTGATCACCAGCACTTTGCAGGTGTACCTGCCACAGCTCTGGTGAAGATCACCCACTCAGTCTTTAATGTCAATGATGGGGTGAACGCTAACAAGCCTTGTAGGAAGAAAATGGTCAGTAAGATTGCATCCTTCCAGCAATTCGTTCCACATGATTTTGATGCCAGCGACCATGGGACGTCAAGCTTCCCTGTGTCTGCTGTGCACCGGATTGGGATATTGGACATTAGGATATTCAACACCGACAGGCATGCGGGAAACCTTCTGGTTAAGAAGCTTGACGGTGTGGGGAAATTTGGTCAAGTTGAGCTCATTCCCATTGATCATGGCCTTTGCCTGCCTGAAAGTCTCGAAGATCCATACTTTGAATGGATCCATTGGCCTCAGGCTTCAATCCCATTTTCTGAGGATGAGCTTGATTACATTGAGAAACTTGATCCCGTTAAGGATTGTGACATGCTGCGTTCAGAGCTCCCCATGATTCGTGAGGCTTGTCTTCGTATTTTGGTGCTTTGCACCATTTTCCTCAAGGAAGCTGCTGCCTATGGCCTGTGTCTTGCTGAGATTGGTGAGATGATGAGCAGGGAATTTCGTAGTGGAGAGGAGGAGCCAAGTGAACTCGAGGTCGTGTGTATCGAAGCAAGAAGGTTGGTTGAAGAGCGGGAGTTGTTTATGCCTAACTTTGAAGCTGGTGAAGATGAGTTCCAATTCGACATTGATTGTGATGACATTGATTGGGATTGTACCCCCAAGTTGACTGCTGGGGATGACGTCTTAACCAAATCACCCTCCTTTGGTGTCCATGGCAGAAACCCGCTTTCCAAGCTGGAGGAAAGCCTCGAGGAGGATGAGGAGGAAAGTGAGGATGACGATAATGATGGGTACAACACTGAGGGTTTCACTCCGCTTCCCATCCCCGAGAAGCTCCCATCTGTCCCCAAGATATCCATGTCCCTCAAGAACACCAGCTTAGGAGAGAAGAATCAGAAATACCCCGGGATGAAACTGGAGAACGGGTATTCATCCTCTGGGCACAGGAGCGCAAATGAGCAACTCCCACCAAGCGCTAGCTTTGTAAAGGTGGCAGACATGAACGAGGAGGAGTGGGCGCTCTTCCTCGAGAAGTTCCAAGAGCTGCTGTCCCCTGCATTCGCCCAGCGGAAACTAGTGACCCTGGGGAACAAGCAGAGGCAGAGGCTGGGGACTTCGTGCCAGTTTTGAGATAGTTATTATACTTAAAACAGGGTTTAAGAAGGTTCGAGCAAATAAGACTTGGTTTGTAGGCTTTCGTAAGAGTGAAGGAGGATGAATAGCATATCATATCATATCATATCATCATATGAAATATAGGGTTCAGAGCGCTTCTCCCAGGAGATGGATTTGTGAATCTTTGAGGGAGAGCAGAGAGGGAGAGTCAGAGTTAGTGCTTAGCAGCAGTTTGGTTAAGTGGTGGTGTAAATATTCTTTGGAGGCACCTTCAGTGAGTGAAGTGAGCTGACTAGTAGAAAAATTGTTTGTATTTTTTTGTTTCTTTCTTCTTTTTGGAAGTTTGATGTTTTTTTCCCTTTCTTTTTCTACCTCCTTTCACTACTGGTGGACTTGTCTGATAAATAATTTTTGTATAATGAAGTCCTTTAGAAAAAAAAAAAAGAAGAGAAGAAAAAATTATGTAAAGATTCTGTGGTCTGAGACTTGGTTTTTATTTATGGTACAAGTTGTTGTGCAACCTCAACCTGGGAAGGTGGTCCTATGTATGTACAGTTGAGGATGGGCAAGATTTATTGCCTAGAAAAGGAAGTTGTATTTGGTCACACTTCAAGCAAATCTAGATCCCCTCCCTCCCCTCCCCCACTGTCCGTGGACCCTCCTATTATTGGCGATTCAACCATGACTGGTGCTGATGGCAAAATTTTATTTGACCTGATTAATTATGAGTGAGGTAAAGTTTTATTTGATCTGATTAATTCCGATGTCTTCACTCGTATGGTGATGGTGAAATCTTATCTAATTCGATTGTTCGATTACCCAGAGTTCATTCACTCATAAATACAAAAAGATCGATCAAAATCATATAAGGGAGTGTTAAAACTAATAAAAGACAGTATTGAAACTCAAATATGAATGCTTTAAAATTATATTCCTCTGAATTGACATCCACACAATTTTATTTTGCGATTTATGCCTAATTAACAAAACATATTACTAGTAATTAAGTAATATTTGAAATGGGCCAGAAGCACTTAGAAATGTTGAATTATAATTTGAGTGAGTTGCGTAAATACCAGCCTGGAGTGCACAAATGAAGGGTCATTTTCATGCAACCTCAATTCCATATGTAATGAACACATGCTTTTCTATCCAATGTGGATATAATGACACCTCCTTATCTGATTTCTTTTTTTATTTATTTGATGGAAATATATTTGTATTAATTTGTACAACTTGTTATTCTCAGATGAAAATGATGTGGGCTGGGCCATCCCTATCCCTAATTTCCTATGTTATGTTATGTTATGGTGCTTTACATTTCAACCAAAATTGTTAGCCATCAAATATTATTTTTTGCTTTATATAATGTGTGAATGAGTTGGGTACCTGCCGACAGTACTTTCCAGAAATTACAAGAGACAGAGAGAGATCCAAGATTGGCCTTTCAGAATTTCCAAGTGCATGTAGTGAATTGTGATCACAACACTTATATGGCCCCATGCCATACCACTCTCCATACATTACATTAATTTGGAATCAGGAGTTCGTGTAGTGCCTCCACCTATTTTTTTCTTTATTGGATTCGGTTTTTTTTTAATTATTTATTTATTTATTTTTTTACGAATGCTCTTTAAATTTGAAGTGTAAATGCAATAAAAGTTATTTTCCGTTCAGAAAAACTCGATACTATGATCAAGAAATAACTCAATTAAAAGTTTAAAGCGATGGTTGAAAACCCTAGATATATATGCGCGTCATTCATTGACTTTTGTGATAAAAATTATAGACATGATGCTGAGGTTAATCTAACTATTCTGGCATCCAAACTACACTAATGCCTTGTCATTAACCACTGATGATAAATTATCCTAGTTTAAATTAGGAGTTCCATCTTGACCAAAAAAAAAAAAAAAAAAAGAAGAAGAAGAAGAGTTTTATATCTAGGGGTGATATGATAATAAGCGATACATAAACAAACAGGTAAGAAAAATGAATTTTTATATTTTTTTTTATAGTTCATAAAATTCTATTTTTATTAATATTTTTTTAAATAATAATTTTAGTCTACATGATATGCAACACGTACAATCATACTTACACTTTTATACATTATTTGGTGTATGATTTATCACGAGTGCTGTATTTTTGAAGTAAGAGAACTTCTTTTAATTTGTAATGACCAATGATCCACATATCTAAGATGAATTGCATAATTACAAGAAGAAAAACTTGAAGAGGTAATTAGTTGACTAATCAATGAAGTTAAAAAAGAATATTTATTATTATTATTATTATTATTATTATTAATGCATAAAATGGCCCCTATCTCACTTTGAATGTGGGAGCCAAATCTTGAGTATGATTTCATGTATGTATACATAGCACATGACATTGATATGGAAGTTGCAAGTTGGTGTTGGTAGGACCTCATGGATGCTCTTTTTCTCCCTTTTGAAATGGTCAATATTAATTATAAGCATAAAATTATGAACCAATACAATGCCATGTCTCCTTGTCTAACTCAAAGACTTTCATTCTCCATTTGTCCTCCATCTAATCAAATGTTAATTCTTTTGCAAGATTCATAATTAGGTCTCGAGATTGAGACTTGCTCTTTTACAACTCACTACTGTCTTTTAATCGTCATTCTAATATATATTTTTATGTTACTTTAACTTTTTGATTATTTTGTTATATATCGTATTTAATTCAAGTACTATTTTTAAAAGTTCCATATCTAAGATGGAGACCTAAGTATATTATAATATTTAGAATTTACATCTTTATATTGAATTTTCATAATTAAGAAGTTAAAAAGCGATAAAAAATCATAAAAATTAAAGTTATCTTTCTCAATTTTTTGTTTAAAGGGAGTCATATAAATTCTTTTTTTTTTTTTTTAGTTTTACTTTTGAATCCTTAATCGAAAGTGACCGATTCTATGGGCATAATAAAAGGCAAAGATATAATAAGGTTATGAAAAAGAAGGGTAAACTATATATACTTATGTATATTCAGCTTTAGAAAGCTGAAAAAAGGGCATAAATAAAGCTTATAAAGCATTTTAATAAATAATTATGAGGGACATGGTCTCATGTTACATATCAAAAGAAGTACCAAGAACGATATGTGCTGTACCTACCTTTAATTAAAAAAAAAAAAAAAGGCACTGAATTAATGATGGGACAAATTAGGAGATCATCAAAAGAAGAAATTAAACTTTTGTTTTAGAAAGAATGTTTGATTTAAGATTCTTGAATTTAATTGAATGGAATTCAAATAATTTAAAAAAAAACACTACTATAAAAGGGGAAGACGTAATATCCGAAAAAAGGGCATAGGAAGGTCATGTTGAAGGTATATAAAATTTGCGTATCATAACTATCACAATTCAATAATTTGAAATACGATCTATTAATATTTTTTAATTATATGTCAGTAAATGATTGGATGGAAATAAAAAATAAAAACCCAAATCCGGGTTCTTTACTCAAGAGAAGTTTAGGTTGATTCTTCTGGTTCCTTATTTGTTTTGTTGGGCTTTTTGCTGTTAAGATTTTGTTGGGCCACTCAGATGAAGTCGTGGATGAGGCAATGGAACGGCCCATATATAAGTCTTTCTTCTTGATGGATATAAAACTCTTTCAAGAGCGAGTAAAGTGTGTAACACAAAATAAAAAGGAAATCACAATGCATCCTCAAGATATGTTTGCAAATTTTAAAAGATATTTTTGTAATATTAATATTCCTACTGAGAAAAAAGGGGAAGAGTTTCAGTATAGGTGACTTCATCAACAACAAAAAATAAAAATAAAAATAAATCATTTGCAGTAATGTGAGAGAGAGCAACTTAAGCTGTGTTGCATTTATTTTTAACTTACGAGTTGCGTATAACTCTCTACTTATAACTCCGAGCTTCTTACAATTTTTTATAACTAACTTTACAACTACTTTATAACTCCTTACGGCTCCTTAGAGATCCTTACAACAAAGCTCACAACTCGTTGTTTCCCGGAACTCCTTACATTTAAGTGAAATAAGACCTTATTCTTTTAAGACAAAAAGGGAAATCAAACTGATAAAATTTATTAAAAAAATAGAAAAATGAGACATACAAGGGTTTTTTTGGCAATCAGAGACATGCAAGGTTTAATATGGTTTATACATTTCTTCTATATCCATAGTATAATCATATCATCTTTTCTCAATTGTTCTCATTTTCATATTCAGCAACAGTCCTAATTAAGGGTTGTTATTATCAGAAACGAATAAAGAACGACCTTATTATAATAATTATATAGAGTTAATTACATTACATTCTCATTATCTTACATATAGTCAAATGTCGTGGAGATGTGAAGTGAAAACAAACAGATAAAAAAAGATAAATATATATATATTATATATTTATTGTATTTTTGAAGTGTACAATGCAACAAAGGCGGTTGGCATGATCACTATCAGTGATTGGCAATTACGCGGTGTAGATTATTTAGTTTTTCAGTATTGTGGACCGAACCAAAATTTTAAATTAAATAAAATTAAATTTATGGAGGGTAGGTTAAATACATAAAAAGACATTTTCTTAAGAATTTCACTCTAATCAACTATGATTTATTCAATTATATTATATGAAAAGTGAACAAAATGTGATGGTATCAAAAGCTGTTACAAGTTTTATTAATTCAATAACATTATTAATTGTTTTATTTATTTGATTTAATAATGGTATACTTAGATGATTTTTTAAGGTAATTATTTTGGAAAAATGGGTGCTTTAGACCACTTCAATATACATATTTCTAGTCATTTTGAAAATATTTCTTGTTCTCAAGAAAATAGGAATTACAATTATTAATTTCTTCATTTTGTTATGTAATTACTGATCAAGTTAAGTAATTTTTCAACAAATATTACTCTCTAAAATAGCGAGTTTTAATGGGTTATCATATGAATATCAAAACTTCCAACTATTGTTATGTGCATGTGGAAGGACATTTTTACTTGAAATTTATTCAAGATGGGACAGCTAATTTGGGATCGGCGTCGTGTTGGTAGCTGAAACTTCTGTTATGCGGAATGGAATAAGAGCAATAGTACACGTAAAATTTTGTTCAATTATTTTGGAGGGAGATAATAAAGTTGTTATTAAAGGTATTAAGGGAAAGATGCAGGTAAATTGGGAAATCCAGACACTCATTTTCAGGGTACACATCGTTATTTTTAAAGATGCAACCAAGTGTTTATTCGACATACGTTTAGAGAAGAAAATATGGCCGTTGACTCGGGTGGTCAAGTGTGGTATTTGCATTTCTTCTTTCTTACTTTGGATGACTATTCTTTCTTCTTCTTTTCTCTCCATTTTAATGGATGACAACTTAGGTAGAACCCTTGTGACAAGGGCTACCTCCTACCTGTTAGTTGTTGTATTTATTATCTCAAAAAAAAAAAATGTGGAAGGACATTGTGCTCTTGGAGCATTTGGCATCAGCACATTTGTTATGTCCAGCCTCCTGGGTTTGACATCTGGAAGGTGTGATGAGAATTTTTAGGGGTGTGCAACGCAATTTCCCCTCCGTTGGGCTACTCAGCCTTTTTCGGTATCCTTGATATAGGACTTAATGAAAGTAACCCACACTTACTATTGTAAAACAAATGTAGGACATACTGTTCGTATCGTTTATGTTTGCAAACCAATGTTACCCTTTATTTGTCCAAAACATGATCGTTTCAGGATTTGAACCTTGATGGGTTTGGGGGGAGATATCAACCAAATCAAGTTTTTCTCTTACTCCTCAATATAAAAGAAAGTGCATAAGCTAATATACATAGATAACATGTAAACCCAAATTTTTAATATTAATGTACGATGACTTTACAAATTAACTCATCGGCACCAAAAACAGAGCTTCAATCAGATGCCGTACATTAACTTACATAAAAACAATGCTGTCGACTTTCTCTTCATAACTTGAAAAATATCTCCCCCTCTCCCTCTGCGTGCCTACTTAATTAAGAATAAATTGCATAAACACAAATAAAACAAGCTCAATTAATTTAAATACATAATTATACATGCTTCCAAGGATTTTCAGCAAGGCTAACACATTGACTATACCTAAAACAGTCAACTAAATGATCAATTGTCATGCCCGCAGCTTGGATGAAGGATTGGGTGATGACCGGACCCACTAGCCGGAAACCTCGCCGGACTAGATCCTTGCTTATGATCTCGGCCTTGGGGGTCCGAAGAGGCACATTCCTGGGGTATCTGTATTTGTTGATTATAGGCGTGTAGTTGAAGTACCCCCATATGTAGCTGCTGAATGACCCAAACTCCTTCGCTACCTACAATAACAACAATGTCCATGCATGTCTCATGATGTGCATTTCTACATGCGAATTTTGTACGAGAATGAGACAACACATATTTTTATATAAGATCGTCTCATGTATGATCAATATCTATCTATATGTATTATTAATAATTGAACTCGGAAATGACTTGCCTTTTGTATTCCTTTGGCATTCTCAATAATGCACCTGGCTCTGCACTCAGCTAACTCCAGCTCTTTGTTCGAGCATATATCGATGACATCTTCCTCCCCCATGTTGGCTACCAATTTCACATCAAATCCACCAAAAGCTTCTCTATTTATGTCATGACATTACATCAATTATTAATCAATTATTATTTTAATTGTGAAAATGAAAGGGATTGCTTAATTAATCACTCACCTTAATTGCCATCTTCTTTTCAGAATTTCAGTCCAGTTATAGTCCATCAGCAGACCAGACATGGATAGCAGCTCAAACAATTGACTGATGAACCCCACCAAAAAAGGATTTCATGCTTAGAAACTAATCAAACTCGTTCGAATAATCACAAATTAAGTATATATGAAGTTAATTAAGTGGTGTAATTACTTATCATCATACACAGGTACTCCCCATTGCTCGTCGTGGAACAATACATATGCTTCATCTGTTCATCCAACACATCCCAAAATAAAAAAATTATGTATTTTTATTTTTATTTTTGCAAGGAAAATATTCTCAACTCATGCTAAGATAATTTAGGGTATTGTAACAAAGAACTGAAAAAAAATTAATATTAGAGGTTGTTATAATTTATATATGATATCATTAATTAAGTCAATGGAAAGCTTAAATTATTGAAAAAGGCTTAAATTATTAAGGTTAGACTCCAGCTAAACTACTCAGTTTCAATTGGAGCAGGTTATGATCATGGTTTGACTTGATTTATTAAATTCGAGATAGGTTAATTAGAAAAATATATATCATGATCGATGTGGCAACTCATCAACGTAACATTTCAATCTAATATAAGCTAATTAATTTAATAAACTAGATTAATTATATTAATTATAGTAGCTGTCAACATTGCAATTTAATATAAGAAGCTTAATTATGGTGGATGATGCATTATGGAAAGTGAAATGCTACACTACTTACCACTGGCCTTGGTTATCCAATGGCACCTCTTGACCACCCCGTCCTCATAAGGCCTAGGACTGGGCAGATGGAATCTAGGAGAACGAGCCACCCGAGGGGACTCTATCCCTTCACTCTCATGAGGAGGAGAAGATATCGATGAGACCCTGTTCATTGATTCAAGTGATAATAAGATCTTTTGTTCCAAAGGGCATGAGTAGTCGGTCAGGGAAGAATCGGTGGAGGTTTGGGACAGGCCGGATAGGGATGACACCGAGAGCAAGGAGTTGCTCCGACGGATCCCTAGTGGGTACACCTTCTTCAAGTGCTTAAAGAAGAAGCTATTGTTGTGTTTCTCTCTTGGGTTCTCTTTCTCTTTATTCAATCCTTTGGTGGTCTTCTCCAAAACATGCTTCCTCACACTTGCCCTAGACATAACTAGAACAAAGTGTCCCAAATCAAAACAAAAAACAAAAAGGGTGTATAGATTGGGAGAAGATCCAAAAGGTGGGTGCTATGGAGAATTTTGGTGAGGGGGTGGATGGGGGTCTTTAAAAGCGAAACTTAGCTAATTAGGGCTTGTTTGGTGGGTGAAGTGTGTGTTTCATTATGCCCTTAGATTACTAATTTTTCTCCTTTGTCCGCAAGCAAAACCCAAAAAAATGGAAAGTGCCCTCAAAATATTTTAAATGGATTAGATGGTATTCTATCTTTCACTCATAAAATTAGTTGACCCACTCATACCTTGTGGGTCTTATAATAAGAAAATATAATAATATATATAATGAAGCAAAATGATTCAAGGGTGGCGGACCATAAATCATGAAATTTATTTAAATTATTAATCTAAAGGTTATTAATTTATTTATTGTCTAATCAAGTTAGATTATGCATCGTACTTGCTCAAAACTTTATAGTTGTTGGGTCGTGTTTTAATTTTTAGTTTAATTTAGAGATGTGATAAGAAGCGTTCTTAATAAGAACAATAGAATAAACAACTTGTTATGTATTGTTATTGTCGTTAATTAACAACAACCTTGATGTGATTATCGTGTTTTTAAATGACAATCAATATTTATTAAACTAATTTATGTTGCTAAACCATCTAGAGAGTTCAAAATTTTTGTTATAGTGATATATACATCACAAAATTTTTGCCTCGAATACTAGTTGTAGTTGTATATAAGTTATATTGAATTACCGACACATATATATTGGTTCAAATAGTTTGACGGTTATTTTCCTTAAACGAGGTTTTGAGTTTGAGTCGTGTATACGCGAGTTAATTCTTTGTGCGTTTGTCCTCTCCTAATTAGTGTGGCAAGCAGTATCCTAATTTTCAAGGTTATCACTAGTTATAAGCTCTGTTCCATTTAGTTGTAAAAAGTTGTAAGATATAAATTAAAAGGCTATAAGTTATAAGTTGTAAGGAACTCGTAAAAAATTGTAAGGAGATATAAGTAATTATAGAGAGCTATAATATATTTATAAAATTAATTATAAAAAGTTTGTAAATAAATGTAAGGAGTTATAAAAACTATAAAATTCTAAGTTAAATTTAAATGAAACAGAGCAATCGATCTAATTAGAAGTTAAATATTGGTGGGTACACAAGAAAAAATAGATGGAGTTTCAATAAATCTTAATGTCTAGGACAGAGATGCTCCAACCAAAGCATATAAATTAAAGTAATTGAGGCATGGGCTAATGCCCTTTTCTCATCTCTCTTAGAAATCAAAATAGAATTAGTTTACATATCTAGCTCAAGCATCTGAGGTGATGACGGCACCAATGTATCATCAAGAAAAAGAAAATCACCTTCTACTCTTTTCCTTAATATAATCCTTAAAGTTGGTTGTTCTACTAAAGTTATATATTGATTTTTTTTGAGGGAGGGGTAAACTTTATTTTGACTAAAAATATATAATTAAAGAAACTATAGTGAAAATTTATAAATACGAATATTCACGGTTATACTATGGACCCGGGACTTGTACTCTCTGGCCAAGTGCAGCAAAATAATAGGGGAGAAAAAGAGGGGGTTAATTTTTCTTTGTCTTTTAGTGTCCGACCGGGATTACTATATAAAAAGTATACGAGCATATATAGGAAGTTTGCAACACAAGTAATTCCCTTGCCGACAAGGGCAAAGGTTTGTGACTGAGACTAAAACTATGATGCATAGAATACATGGGGACAGTTAATTAATTATGTGATTAAGGTTATCATTAGTTTTCATAATGTAGAGTAGCCAGCAACAATAACAGTGGGTTTGTTCTTCAGTTGGAGTGTTAGTTTCAAAGGGAGTTAATTAGACTTGGTTCCTACTCTTTTGCCCTAGGGAATTGAGGCAAACCTCTTGCCTGTATGGACAAAGATATGCCATCCACAAAGAGAGAAAGAAGACAGATTTTGCCCATATATACCAAGTTTTAGGCTTCACTGCCTTTTCAGTTTTCTAACCATTTGATGTTGATTTTGTCAAGTTCATGAAAAAAAAAAAAGGTACTTCTTGAAAGTAGCCTTCAATTGGGTGTTTGGCTTAACAATCAGAGGAGATGAATATCTATGTATACAAGCTTATCATATCGGTTTATCAATAGCGACCAGATTTGGCCTTAATATGTTTTTTCGTTTTGTACTTATATAACTAGTAACAATCTTCGTTTCAGCTTTATTTATAATACTATCTAAATATAATTGATTGTTAAGAGAAATATTGCTTCGACTATTTTGTATTTACTATTATTTAGCAAAGGAGCTAATTTGCTCATCTAGTGTTAGTCATAGCAAGTGGAAGATATTGCAAGTTTATTAGTTGATGAATGAATCTTTTAGTTTGAGCTTTTCTATATGTAATAATTTTATGGGTTGGAGATAAGTTAAAAGTTGATACGCTTATATATAATAATTAGCTTTTGAAAGTATGTGCATACGGTTACAAGAATTGTTTTTGTTGATTTTTCGTTTGGTTATTGTCAGTTGTATGGTTTAGTTTTTCTAAGTAGTTACAAGTATTATTATAATTATATATTTACTTATTTTTTTAACTATTTATCGAAAAAGTAAGTGTTTGTACTCATAGGCCCCCTTAGTAAAAAACATATAGTCTTTAATTTTTATTTAAAACAAATTTTGTTTAAAATGTCCTCGTTGAAAGGTAGTACAGGGTTTTCTTCCAAACAATTTTTGTTTATTAGCCAAACATTTAGGTGTTTTAAGTTAATTTAAGTTGATTTGTGAATTAGATGATCTCACATGTTGTTAACTTGTCTTAGTGCTACCTTGTTTTTATGTGGGCCACTTGTTTAGTTTATTGTAACACTCTTTGGAGATGATCACATTGAAAATAAGTTCTTAGATGTAAGAAACAAAGACTATTTTGAATAAACTTTTTGGGGGAAATTTGAGTACCATAATGATATTATACTAAAAATGGCATAACTTACAATTTTTATTATAAAAAATATTATGATGTATTTTTTTAGTCCATATGAGTTATAAAGGACAATATAATATATTGGGGGAGGAAAAACTGAACCAGAGACCTTATGTACAATACACTCGTCATTTATTTCTATCGTTATATTTTATTTTACATATTCAATCGATAAATTTAACGGAACAACCTTTGTGTTTGATAAAATTGACTAGTGAAATAAAATAATATAATTATTATAGTTATTATGTCATAGTCCCAAGTCAAATATGCTTAAGTATTATGTGACTAGTTTGACAAAAAAAAATCATGCACTTAATTATTATCATTTACCCTTATTTTTAGGGGGAGGGGTTTGGGTGGGTTGGGCTAGAGGCTAAGACACAAATTAAGTACATGAACTTTTGGGAGTGTTGGGCCTTTTGATTATAGTTGGCCCATAATGTCTCAATTTTGGTAAGAATTCAAAATGATGGAAAAATCCTTTAAAAAATTTTTTATAAGCATTTGTATTCTAAGGTTAGTTTTTCCCCCAGTTATAAAACATTGCAAGAAGTCAATGATAAGTACTTGCAAATTGATTCGACAAATCATACTCAATATATGCGAAAAATTCGGATGGAGCTTCTAAAGCTAATATGAGCGTCGTTGGTGGTGGCAGGTGGGGGTTGTCCTTAACCGGTCGTCCTAGTAAATAGTTATGTGGCTTTGTCGAGTGTATATGGATAATTTATATTGTACTTTTAAAAATAGTTACTCTCGCAAACTGTGTGACACTTTTTATCGATGTGTATTTGTTATATAGACAATGTTTCATATGTGTACGCTTATGTGACTTGTAAAAGGACATAGTTTTAAGAGTATGATATATGAAATTGTTTATACATTTCTATCGTCTTGATATGTACATAAAAGTTAACAAAATAGGTGATATATTGACTAACATTGAAATTTAATTTCTTAATAATATCGGGACAGTTTGATCTCATTTAATTTTTAATTAATTTTTAATATATTTTCTCGATATTAAAAGACATAGCTACAAAATTTTTAACTTATAACATAGATAGTAGAATAAGTTGTTCCAAGATGGTTGAAATATGGGGAGAACAATAATTTGAGGTGTAATTGAAGTATGGTCGAATGCCACTATGCTTAAGAGGGCTTACCGGTCGCCGAAGCTTTGAAATTGCCGGGAACACACCGACTGTGTTCGGCAACGAGAGGTTTAGGTAGTGTTTAGAGTTTTCGTCGTCTCAAAACACTACTTCACGTAAATTTTGATTGTTTGGCAACTTAGTGTTTAAGGTAGTCTGTTAGTGGTTAGAGCGAGTGTTTTGCAAACGCTACTCGTAATTAACGTTTCGAAAACGCTAAACAGATGTTTAACCTTTATTCCGAATATAACCTTGTCATTTCATCAAATTTACAAGTATTACCCTTCCCTTTTCCCGCTAAGCTCGGTTACATACGCTACACGGACTCTCACCAAACAATCAAAGAAATTTGTTTCCAAATCCAACTCTAACTCCATCCCCTTCATATCCAACGCAAAATCCTCAAATGGAGAGTCCAACTTACGCCAATTTTTTTCATAAAACCCTAAACAAAGTATCGAGACGGAGAGTTTCACCGAGGTGAGATAAATTACCAGTGGAGTCGTCATCAACGAGTATTGTTCAATCTTGGTGAATCCATTGATAATTTGCTACTCTTCGAGTACCGATTTCTTCTTTTGCTTTTATGTGGCCACCATTATACCCATTGTTCTTCTCCGACTGGATTTGATTCTCTTCTTTTTCTTTCGATTGAATGCAAGGTCCGATGATTTGAGATAGTAGAGAGAGTGAGAGACAGTGAGGGAGCCGAGAGACCAAGCGAGATTGAGAGGGACAGCGAGGTTAGAGTTAACAGAGCGAGGAGCGAGAGAGTGAGAGACAGTGAGGGAGCCGAGAGACCAAGCGAGGCCGAGAGGGACAGCGAGGGTGAAAGATAACAGAGCGAGGGAGCGAGAGAGTGAGAGACAGTGAGGGAGTCGGGAGAGACCAACCGAGAGCGAGAAACGGTGAGGGAGCCGATAGAGAGAGCGAGGAAGAAGAGGACAGTGAGGGGGAGAGATAACGAGAGCGGGAGTGAGAGGCCGAGAGACAGGTGAGAGAGCCGGGAGAGACCAAGCGAGAGTGAGAGATGGTGAGGAAGGCTGGACAGCGAGAGTGAGAGCGAGGAAGAAGACGGTGGGTTGTAGCAGCTACCGAGAGAGTGGCGGACAGGGGACTCGAGTGATAGAGATAAGGAAGAAAGAGGTCGAGTTGTGAGTCTAGAGGTGAGAGAAGAAAAGTAATAGAAGGGTTCAAAGCATGCTCTATAATCAATGTTGTGTCTGCCCAAATAAAAAATTAAAAAAAATAATCAATGCTATGCAGAAGACTGAGAAAGATGACAAGACAACACATATAATATTAATTGAAATAATATATGATTTTTGTGACTTGAGCATTTAATAAAATTTGGTTTTGATTTTGAAATTTTTTTGAATGAAAATAAAATAAAACTTATACTTTCTGATTTGAAGTGAATAATAATTTTTATTGGATTTTTTATTGTCATTAAAGTTTCTATATTGTAAGATAGAAATGTACTAACCAACAATAATTTTTTTAATTTAAAGTCCACTTTTTTTCAATCGATCTCTCCTCCCATTCATTTTTGTGGATATTGATTTATGGTTGGCCCATAAATAGTAGAATAGTTCTCACATCACATATTTTCTCCATGTTTATAACTTCATCAATTTAAAATCAGCCACATATACTTACAAATGATGAGAGGGGATAATTTTGGAGTAGTTGTAAATTGAGAATTGAATTGGTAAATTAATTGGGTTAGAAAGATATAATTTTGGAAATCGAATTGAATACAACAGTTGTGACTATTTATGCTTGGTTGTGACTCGTGTGAATTGAATATAATGGATTTTAATCATGTATGTGACATTATGAGACTTTTGTTTGAGTGAAAATATATATATATATATATATATATATATATATATATATATATATATGTATGTATGTATGTATGTATGTATGTGTATGTGTGTGTATGAGAGAGAGTAAATATTTGATTTAAGGCATGAATTATTATAAAATTATTTTGTGGCCTCTAGGAACAAAACCTTCGTTATGTTTGCTTGTTCCAAAGTGGATAATGAAACTTATTATAAATTCTTGTGTGCCGTAAATATAGTAGTCAAAGAAACGAAAATAGTGGTCCTAAACTAAAATTATGATAAAGACTGAAATTATTAATTTTTATAGTTATATCACGTGCTATGGCATCCTCTAGTAAGAAGGATGGGACCAAAGAGAGCTTCCACTGGACTCTGCAAGAGATGATCATTTTATGTGATGCTTGTCTTCAATTCATTGAAAAATATGGACGAGCACAATTTTACAATTGGAAGGAGATTCAAAAAGAGGTCGAAAAAAAGTTGGGCGTTCATGTGGTCACAATAGTTGTAAGTATAAATATGATTCAACGAGGAGAGATTGGCGTTTATGGAAACAATTGAGAACGTCGAAGCTGGTTTAGGTTGGGATCCTATCTCGGGAAAGATCGACGCTTCAAATGAATGGTGGGAGAAAAAGAATAAGGTTAGTTCTAACTCTTTATTTGGGGAGAGGGAGGGTAGATTATGAATACAAAGGGTTTCCATTTAGATAAAGCCGACTATATTTGAATATCATGATATAATTTTATTTTATTTTGTAGGAAAATGCGAAATTTAATAAATTTCGTGATAAGGGTGTGACCTCATTTCTTTAAGATAAGTGGGATCAACTATTTGGGGATTCTTATGCTATTGGGAAAACGTCTATACACCTTCAATGGAGCCTCCTCCACTTATCAATGTTGAAAATGATAATGACGACAGCAATGAGGATGCTTGATAGTGTTCATGAGGAAGGACATTTAGAAGTGTATAATGTTCACAATAATAACTCGTATCTTCAAGAGGCTTTAATGGATGAGGAAACCTTCATGAGAGATTTTGTTCAACAAGTTGGCATCCTAAACGAAGGTGTAGTAATAGGTGACGGACCGAGTAACAAAGGAAGGAGGGAATGGTGTCACTCAAACATCCAAGAAGAAGAACCAAAGAACTACTTTAAAAAATAATTCTATGCAAATAAATCGAAAAGGAGGCAATCCGGAGGTTACGCTATGTTGTCTAGCCAAATTTCTAACATGGTAACAATGTGTACGAGATATTAGCAATAGTATCCCAAGCATTGGAGGTCTCCAACGATCAACGACTACTTGTTGCTACTTCAATGAAAATTATTAGGAGCATGGTACATAATGGTACTTTAGCACAAGGAAGTGAATTGTGGGGTTATGCTATTTATTTGCTTGGAGACTCAATAAGGAGAGAAATTTTTATTAATTTGGGTGATGATACAAGTAGGATACAATGGTTACAATATATGTATGCCATGAAAGACAAAGTCAAGTGATCATATGCTTTGATCTTTCATTTGTTTTTTTTTTTCCGTCGAACTTTTATTTTTCATTTTATTGTTCCCTAGTGAATTTTCTACAATTTTTTCCAAATAAATAAATTTTATAGATGAATTCGTTAGTGATGAGAAATGTATGAACTAGGTGCATAATTCTTCGAAATTATCAATTGAAATTGAACTATTTTTTAATATGTAGAATTTGGTATTATATATTTGCAATTTTCGCATTTATTTTAATTGGTTTTTATAATGAAATTTTCTTCTATCTTATGAATGCTAGGTCTATAATGGATCCTTACGAGGAATGGAAGCTTACATTTTGGATTATGACCATGTGCACAACAACGTTAATATCTATGTATTATTATAAGTATATTTATAAGGAACCATGCATGACTTCTATCCTAACAGGGGAAGAATGGATGAAAGAAGTACTTAATGGCCATCCCATTCGATGTGTTAATGCCTTTAGAATGGAGCCTCACTTGTTCATGAAGTTGTGCAAGGAACTATCATCAAAATATGGGTTAAAAGCAAGTCGTAATATGCCGATTATTGAAAAAGTCGGTATTTTTTATACACTCTTGCCATAGGTGTTTCAAATAGAGTTCTTAGCGAACGTTTCCAGCGATCAGGTGATAGCATCAGTAGAGCTTTTCATGAAGTTCTTAATGCGGTCTCAAATCGAAATCGTACGTGTCTAGCACATGATATAATAAAGCCAAAGGATGCACATTTCGAAAGTATACCATCTCAAATAGCCAATGATGAGAGGTATATGCCTTATTTTAAGGTAATAATTTTATTTAGTATAAAATAATAGTATAAATGGTATTACACACTTTGTGTATGAGTGATTTAATTTATATATTTAACTTTATTCATTTGAATATTTATTACGGGATTGTATTGGATGCATAGATGGTACACATGTGGCGGCATGTATTCCCGAGTCCGATCAATTACCTTATAGAGGAAGAAAAGGCATTCCTACATTCAATATTATGGCCGCATGTGACTTTGACATGTGTTTCACATTTATCTCAGTTGGTTGGGAAGGTTACGCACATGATACTCGAGTTTTTATTCATGCACTTGAAACCCCGAAATGAAGTTTCCTAGGCCACCGGAAGGTACGTTTGATATCATTTAAATTCATTTTCATTTATGTTGTGTGAAATAAACATTTTATGTTTATACATTTATTTAGGTAAGTACTATCCGGTAGATAAAGGATACCACGATAGGCAAGGCTACTTAGTACCTTATCCAAAGTTGAGATATCATCAATCACAATTTCAAAGGGAACCTCCTCAAGCTGCTCAAGAGGCATTCAATCGTGCACATTCGTCCCTAAGAAGTTGTATCGAGAGATCCTTTGGAGTGCTAAAGCAAAGGTGGAAGGTACTTAACAAAATGCAACAATACGAGTGTTGACACGCGAGATACATATTATAGTGGCGACATTTGCACTACATAATTATATTCGAATCAACTCACAAAGCGACCCAATTTTTCAAGTATTAGATCAACATCCAAATTTTATTCCTACTTGATGAGCTTTATGGGGATGTTTCTACAAGTGAAGAAAATCTTCACCAAAGATCAAGTGAGATGAAAGATATTCGAAATAGGATAGTCTGCATCATTGTGGAATCGTAGGTGATGTACTCTAGTTTTGCAACATTGATTTATAATAAGCATGTTATTAATAGTAGTATGTAATTGTGGACCTTTTTTTATTTTTATTCAGCTAGCAAATTTTTTTATAGTACATGAAATTAGTGATTACTATTATATTTAATATCCTTACAAAAATTAATTAGTTCGATTTTAAAATAAAAATACACATCATATCCATTTAAAATTTTCAAATATATGTGACATTGAAAAAGTTATATCCAAACTTGTTATACAATTATCATAACAAAATGTGCTAAGTTAATTATTAATAAAAATATCTAGTGGATAATTTAAGTTGACTAATATAAGGATAAAAAATAACCAAAAAGTAATTTAAAAAGCAAAGCAAAATACACGTCCTTTTTGGTCATTTTACGTTAATCGATTACTCCAACAGCTAGTTATACCGAACAGTGCTTAATTTAAAACACTAGTTTCACAACTAACCACTAACCACTAAGTATCTAACAGTTAGCAGTAAGTAAAGCAATGTAACGAACTTGTCGACAATACCTAACCACTACTAAAAGCAATTAACTTTACCGAACATAAACCCTAAACCTCTCTCTCTCTCCCTCTCTCCCGGAGCCTTCGGAAACCTTCCATAGCACCACCACCCTAAAGCTTCAAGCTTTCCACAGCTTCTCTCTCCGAATGGTGAAATTGTACTCCGTGGTTTAGAAGACCCTAGAGAGCCCCATATCCATGCTCAATCGCGTCCATCAATGGAGACCCCTTCCCTTCTCTCTCCTCCTCCCTCCCTTTTCGGCGCCTTTCCCCTCTCTTCTCTTCTCGAAATCCTCCGTCTCCGCCGCCGTCGTTTCCGACGACCCTTCCCCGGCCGCCGATGAATTCTCGACGCCTAATTCCGTCGATACGGTTCATGAAATCGTCAATGGATTAAGGAACTGTAGCCCCCATCAATTTCTGAGGGAAATTACTTTGGCGGAACACTAGCTTCATTGGATGTGGACGCTGTTGATAAAATTATTTACAAATTGAAGGCCGAGAATCCGGAATTTGCTTTGGAGTTGTTCCTTGTTTTGAAGAATGATTATGGGTTTCGGCATTCGAGAGTATCGGTGTTTGTTGTGGCTCACATTTTAGCAGCAAAGCAGCGGCTCAAGCACTTGCAGGAGTTATTGATGAGCATGGTACGAGAAGAAGGTGAGTTTTTGCTATCAAGCATTTTGGTTTGTTTAATTGTTAACTGAAGTTAGTTTGAAAGAGTAGTGGACGGCTGAGAGCACAACTGGCAAATGGTGGAGAGAGAATGAGAAAGATTAATTTTAACTGAATGGGTTGTTTTCAATTTGATGACTGAATTGGGTTGTAGCATTGGGATAATTGGAAAACTTTTTCTTGGGGAAATTGAACGACCTGGCTTGAGTTTATTATACAGCTGAAAGACTTACTAGTAGTATAGTTTTTTCAGCTTTGGATTATGTTTCTGTATAATTAAAGAGCTTGTTATGTACCATGATAAGTTTCTGGTTTTCTGTGTTGAGATATCAAAAGTTGCAGCCAATGATTTCATAATTTTTTCACTTAGGCTCATTTCCGACAGGTTCTTCATCCTCTTGCTGTTTGAACTTGAAGTACAAACCAAGAAAAGGGCTCTAATCAATGAATTTTAGTCTGCAAATTAACTGAAAACACTAACATCAATACCCAATAGGCTGTGTCAATGTCTCTGATTTGTGTTATGGGTTATAGTTGTGAAGTTGCAGGCCAGCACATATGGAGTAAGATAGATAATCACTTTTCTGTTGCACCACCAAAAAAACAACATTGGTAGGAACCTTATGGGAGACAAATGTTGAAAGTATGGCTATAATTGAAGTTTATAATATATTTAAATATCCAAGCAACATGAATTCGTGGTTTATAGCTGAGTATGTCTCAACCTATGCTGTCTCTTGATTTGTGCGTTGAGTAGGAGAAGGCCCTTGTGATTGTCTGATTATTGTTTGACACTGTTTGTGATATGCTTAGGGGCTGACACTACATCTTCTCTTTGTGATCTTCTTGAGAATGGCTTCAAGGACTGGGGTTCAAGCGTTCTCGTATGGGATATGCTCGCCTTTTGCTATTCAAGATGCGAAATGCTGCATGCTGCTCTTTTTGTTTTAGCCAAGATGAAGGATCTAAATTTGCAGCCCTCAATATTCACCTATAACAGTATGCTACATAACCTGAAACATACTGCATTTGCATGGGATGTGTATGAGGAGATCAAATCCAGAGGAATCCCTCAAAACGAATACACAAATACTATTGTCATAGACAACCTCTGCAGGCAGTCAAAGCTCCAAGAAGCTGTAGAGTTCTGGAGGGAAACTGAAGCAAAGGAGAATGGGGCTTCAGTTGTGTCATTTAACACACTTATGTCAGGTTTTTGCAGAATGGGCCTCATTGATGTTGGCAAGTCTTTCTTCTGCATGATGCTGAAGTATGGACTTGTTCCAAATACATACAGCTATAATATTCTTATTCATGGATTGTGTATGACTGGCTATGTGGAAGAAGCTTTGAAGTTTGCAGATGACATGGAGAAGCATGGAGTTGAACCTGATATTGTGACTTATAATACTCTTGTCAAAGGGTTTCATTTACTTGGCTTTATGGGTGGGGCGGAGCGGGTCATTCAGAAAATGATGCTAAAGGGTCTGAACCCTGATATTGTTACCTATAAGATATTGCTATGTGGGTATTGCCAAACAGGCAACATAGATGCAGCTACTAGACTGCTACAGGAGATGGCTTCTCAGGGCTTTCCAATTAGCATTATCTCATACAGTGTTTTGCTCAGCAGTTTGTGTAAAATGGGGCAACTTGAGAAGGCGCTCTGTTTGTTTGATGAGATGAATGCCACGGGACAGAAACCAGATTTTATTGCGTATTCTATGCTTATACATGGCCTTTGTAAGGTGGGAGATATGAAGGCAGCTATACAGATATGTGATGAGATGTACTCGAGAAGAATTTTCCCCAGTTCATTATCTCATCAGGCTATTCTTTCAGGGCTATGTGATAAAGGGATGATGGCAGAGGCAAGAGTGTATTTTGATGCATTGGAAGAGTGTAATCTGTCTTTGGATATAGTTTTGTACAATATAATAATTAATGGGTATGTCAAGAGTGGTTGTAATGGAGATGCTGTACAGTTATACAAGCAAATAATAGAAAAAGGGATTAGTCCAAGTATAGTCACATTTAATACTTTGATATATGGCTTTTGCAGAAGCAAAAATCTAGCCATAGCCAGAAGGTGGTTTGAGACAATCAAGATGTATGGACTTGCTCCAAATGTGGTAACTTATACCACCCTTATGGATGGGTACTGTAAAGATGGAAATACTAGAGGCTTGTGTGTTTTGTTCCAAGAGATGGAAAAGGAAAATGTGGATCCAACCCATGTTACGTACACTGTAGTAATCAAAGGCCTCTGCAGGCAAAGGAGATGGCAAGAATCTTTTCAATTACTGGCAAAGATGTACGTCAAGGGTCTGAACCCGGATGCAATCACATACAATACCATTATTCAGTGTCTTTGTGAAGCTAGTCATTTCAAAAGAGCATTTTGGTTGCATGATGAAATGTTACTGCCAAATCTTCAACCTAGTCCTGTCACTTATAATATTCTCCTAGGTGGCCTCTGTAGATCTGGTGATCTAAGGGATGCAGACAAATTACTGAGCTATCTTCAACATCAGCATATTGCTTTAACAAAAGTTGCCTATACCACACTCATAAAAGCACACTGTGTGAAGGGTGATATACGCAGGGCAGTTTTAACATTTCATTGCATGATGCAAAAGGGTTTTGAGATCTCCATAAGAGATTTTAATGCTCTCATTAGTAGATTGTGCAAAAGAGGTTTCCTTACTGAAGCTAAACTCTTCCTCTGTGTAATGTTTTCAAGAGGAATTTCACCTGATGTGGAACTTTATGAATTGCTAGATCGGGCCTTCTTTCAATACGGTCTGTAGCAAGCAATATTTTCTAATATCGTCTCTGTGATAATCCTTTGGTGAACAAGACTTCATTTGAGGTAATAGATTTGAATTTGAGAAATTGTGCTTTATGTTCGTATTTATTCTTGAATTCGGTGTTGGCTATGATTCCCTTGAATTATTGCTCTTGATTTTGGTGCACAGTACCATACCATTTCATTTGGAGTGATGGGGTGTATTTGTTAATGTCCTTTTCTTCTTGGTAGTACTTTTTAAGGGTGTTATTGACAAAGTTTTCTGGCTTGATCCAGTTTCTCTCTACTTGCACTTTGCAATATCAGTTATCCATGAAATCACAACTGCCTTGGGAATTTGCTGCTTCAGGTGACATTCTACACTGATTTTATTAGCAGAATTTATATGACCTGTGTGAATATGTTACTAACCTAATGATGCTGAATGACTATTTTGTGCTCGTATTCGGGAAACAAAAATTGTTGTCATGACCTCATGAGCAGTAGCTATGAGCCACATTGTGTAAAATTATGGAAATCCTTCTGTTGCTTAAGTAGACCCTGGAGGCTTTCAAAAGCTGGAGAGTCCTCATCCATGATGTGTCCTCTTCCTCCTTCCCCCTCTTTTTTTCACGCCTTTTGGCAGGCTTTGATGTTAAATAGCTATTATTGTTAGATTGCACGCTTTGCTTTACTACTCCCTCCGTCACAAATTACTTGTCTCTCTCATAAATAAGAGTCTTATTTATACCTCACAAAACTAAGCTCTTAATTCTAAGAGGACATGTAATTTTGGATGGAGGCATTAATTGTTTGGCATACATACAAACGAACAACGAATCAGATGAGAGCTTACTGACAGTTTATTTTTTGAGCAGTGACTAAAACTGCATTCCTCTTGATATTGTTGCTAGGAGAGTATGTCTACAAGGGTTTCAGATTTTAGATTTCAGATTTCATGCTTATTCACACTGAAATATAAAATTTTATTCATCTGCACACATTTTATTTTTTGTAAATATATTTGTTTGGTGGTTCACCATAAATCACACTTATTTAGTACTCTTTCGCTTTCTTTCTCATTGCATTTCTGTATAGTTAATTTTCTCTCTTTATTACTTACTATCTCTTGGTTGTCTCCAATTCAGGAATCCCAACATACCAAGCTGTGCTGTATTTGATGATAGCTTTTGGTGTCATACCTACAGTTGCATTCAAGTGTTCATATTTCACTAGTATTTGAGTCAATCTTTACTGAGAGTAGAATATTGAACATTTAGATGGACCTTCCTTCTGAAACTAGATAAAATTGCAGTTCACGATTACTGACCGTCATGCATGAACATGATAATGTGAAATCTGAATTTGCCTCTTTTCTGTTCTTGATTTGCACATGCTGTCGACCATACCAGAGTGCAATTTCAGTTTAGTATTCTCTTTGAATTTCCCTGCTAATTCCTAGTTAATTGTATTTTCTCACTAGTTTTATGCTTTTTTTGCAGTGTGTGCAATGTCTATCAGGTAGTCAAATCTAGAAAAGGAAGTATGCTGTTAGCATTAGCTATGGTAATTACATTTTTTCTTTTCGTTCTTTTTTCTGCTCATTGTGTTTTTTTTTTGGGAAATTGAAAAACTGACTTACTGGTGATGTTAATTTCAGCTTTGCCCTTTCATTGTGCTCTTGGGAGGAGTCCTTGTGTGGTATAGTTCTCGTCTTGACTTGCATTAGTGTGGTTAGATTATGAAGTGTGGTATCTCTAAACAGTGACTTAATGCCTGTGAAGGGATTACTTGTCACCGTCTGATTTAATTGGCAATTATCCCCATCTAGTCGTATTGGGAACTGGACTTGCATTTGGTTTTCTTGTGGTAAGTAAATGTTTATATTGTAATAATTCATTTCTTCAAGAATTTTTCTTGGATAGAATTAATCATTTTTTCTGTTAAACGAAACCAAATTTTTTGAATTATTTTGTCACAGTAATAAATATTATATTGTGCCTATATCCTGAGAGTTATATTCCAATATAAATTTGCTGATGTGAAAGTCTTTCCTTGCAGGGAAGGATGATCTTGTCTCACCTGTGTGATGAGCCAAAGGCAGTCTATCTTGGGTAGTGGGCTACAACCTTCGACAGCAATAGCATTGTATTAGACAGTTACTGCCTTTCAGGTGTTACCCTTTTCCATTAGTGATTGTATAGTCAACATGCGTAACCTCTTGGTGCTTCGCAGGTTCTGAGTGGTGGGCTCAACAGTTTGGAAAGTCACTGCCCTTCCTGAGTTGGGTGCCATTCTTTAGCGGTAAGTATTAGATCCACTCATTTTTTGAAGTGTTGTGATTTTGCCTGTACATGAGCTTTGAGACGTGTTCCCATGATCCATGTATTTCATGCAGTATGTTTATTGTACTCTTGATATTGTTGCTAGGAGAATATGTCTACTTGGGTTTCAGATTTTAGATTTCAGATTTCACATTTATTCACACTGAAATATAAAATTTTGTTCATCTATGCTACACATTTTATCTTTTGTAAATGTACTTGTTTGGTGGTTCCCCATAAATCACACTTATGTAGTACTCTTTCACTTTCTTTCTCATTGCATTTGTGTATAGTTAAGTTTCTCTCTTTATTACTTACTATCTCTTTGTTGTCTCCAATTCAGGAATCCCAACATACAAATCTGTGCTGTATCTGATGATAGCTTTTGGTGTCATACCTACAGTTGCATTCAAGTAGTGCATATTTCACTAGTATTTGAGTCAATCTTTACTGAGAGTAGAATATTGAACATTTAGATGGACCGTCCTTCTGAAACTAGATAAAATTGCAGTTCAAGATTACTGATCTGTCATGCATGAATATGATAATGTGAAATCTGAATTTGCCTCTTCTCTGTTCTTGATTTGCACATGCTGTCGACCGATACCAGAGTGCAATTTCAGTTTTGTATTCTCTTTGAATTTCCCAGCTAATTCCTTAGTTAATTATATTTTCTCACTAGTTTTATGCTTTTTTTGCAGTGTTTGCAATGTCTATCAGGTAGTCAAATCTAGAAAAGGAAGTATGCTGTTAGCATTAGCTATGGTAATTACATTTTTTCTGTTCATTCTTTTTTCTGCTCATTGTGTTTTTTTTTTTGGGAAATTGAAAAACTGACTTACTGGTGATGTTAATTTCAGCTTTGCCCTTTCATTGTGCTCTTGGGAGGAGTCCTTGTGTGGTATAGTTCTCTTGTCTTGACTTGCATTACACGTGGTTAGATTATGAAGTGTGGTATCTCTAAACAGTGACTTAATGCCTGTGCAGGGATTACTTGTCACTGTCTGATTTAATTGGCAATTATCCCCATCTAGTCGTATTGGGAACTGGACTTGCATTTGGTTTTCTTGTGGTAAGTAAATGTTTATATTGTAATAATTCATTTCTTCAAGAATTTTTCTTGGATAGAATTAATCATTTTTTCTGTTAAACGAAACCAAATTTTTTGAACTATTTTGTCACTAGTAATAAATATTATATTGTGCCTATATCCTGAGAGTTATATTCCAATATAAATTTGCTGATGTGAAAGTCTGTTCCTTGCAGGGAAGGATGATCTTGTCTCACCTGTGTGATGAGCCAAAGGCAGTCTATCTTGGGTAGTGGGCTACAACCTTCGACAGCAATAGCATTGTATTAGACAGTTACTGCCTTTCAGGTGTTACCCTTTTCCATTAGTGATTGTATAGTCAACATGCGTAACCTCTTGGTGCTTCGCAGGTTCTGAGTGGTGGGCTCAACAGTTTGGAAAGTCACTGCCCTTCCTGAGTTGGGTGCCATTCTTTAGCGGTAAGTATTAGATCCACTCATTTTTTGAAGTGTTGTGATTTTGCCTGTACATGAGCTTTGAGACGTGTTCCCATGATCCATGTATTTCATGCAGTATGTTTATTGTACTCTTGATATTGTTGCTAGGAGAATATGTCTACTTGGGTTTCAGATTTTGGATTTCAGATTTCACATTTATCCACACTGAAATATAAAATTTTGTTCATCTATGCTACACATTTTATCTTTTGTAAATGTACTTGTTTGGTGGTTCCCCATAAATCACACTTATGTAGTACTCTTTCACTTTCTTTCTCATTGCATTTGTGTATAGTTAAGTTTCTCTCTTTATTACTTACTATCTCTTTGCTGTCTCCAATTCAGGAATCCCAACATACAAATCTGTGCTGTATCTGATGATAGCTTTTGGTGTCATACCTACAGTGGCATTCAAGTAGGCTATTTCACTATTATTTGAGTCAATCTTTATTGAGAGTAGAATATTGAACATTTAGATGGACCGTCCTTCTGAAACTAGATAAAATTGCAGTTCAAGATTACTATCTGTCATGCATGAATATGTTAATGTGAAATCTGAATTTGCCTCTTCTCTGTTCTTGATTTGCACATGCTGTCGACCGGAACAGAGAGCAATTTCAGTTTTGTATTCTCTTTGAATTTCCCAGCTAATTCCTTAGTTAATTATATTTTTCACTAGTTTTATGCTTTTTTTGCAGTGTTTGCAATGTCTATCAGGTAGTCAAATCTAGAAAAGGAAGTATGCTGTTAGCATTAGCCATGGTAATACATTTTTTCTGTTCATTCTTTTTTCTGCTTATTGTTTTTTTTTTTTGCGGAAATTGAAAAACTGACTTACTGGTGACGTTAATTGCAGCTTTGCCCTTTCATTGTGCTCTTGGGAGGAGTCCTTGTGTGGTATAGTTCTCTTGTCTTGACTTGCATTACACTGGTTAGATTATGAAGTGTGGTGTCCCTATACAGTGACTTAATGACTGTGCAGGGATTACTTGTCACTGTCTTATTTAATTGGCAATTATCCCCATCTAGTCGTGTTAGGAACTGGACTTGCATTTGGTTTTCTTGTGGTAAGTAAATGGTTATATTGTAATAATTCATTTCTTCAAGAATTTTTCTTGGATAGAATTAATTATTTTTTCTGTTAAAAGAAACCAAATTTTTTAACTATTTGTCACTATAATAAATATTATATTGTGCCTATTTCCTGAGTTATATTCCAATATAAATTTGCTGATATGAAAGTGTGCTCTTGCAGGGAAGGATGATCTTGTCTCACCTCTTTGATGAGCCACAAAGGGTCTCAAAACTAACATGTGCATGGTATGAGCTCTCTTAGTGGGTGCTTCCTCATTTGGTTTACCATTTTTTGAAAGGCTTTCATAAACTTTTATACTCTTACATATTTTGAGTTCTTAAAGTACACTGAAAATGGTTCATGCGTTTGGTTGATGCTTCCCTTTCTGTTCTGGCATTATTTGTTTTGATGTGTCATATTAGCCAGTTTGGAATAAGTGCTCGCATGTCCTTGCTTATTTCTACCATTTTGGAAATTGTTCACCGTGAATTCCCTTTGAAAGGCTTTTGATTTTATTACCAAAAAAAAAGCATCTGGAGAAAGACCAAATTGCATGTTGGGTTCTGAAGAGTTAAATGCTGCAAGGAGATCTTGATTGAGGCTTAATGAATATGCTTACTGGGAACCTCTTGAGAGCTAAAAAGAACCCAGATAGGAATGATTACTGGCAATGTCCAATGGTTACTTCTGAAAAGTTTGATCTGTAAATTATGTGAAATCTTCTTGGGAAGTAGGTGATACGGGCCAAACTTGCTATAGTTTCAAATTTTGTGAATTTCAGCTGTTCCTCAAATTTAGGAGATTTCACCTACGTCTCTAATTCTACCTTGCAAAAAAGCAACTAGTAGGTGATATTTCCCTCTTTTCTTTGAATAACTTGGTTCTACATGCTTCACCTTCTTGCTTAGAACTGTGGTTTAATGGAAATTTTACGGTGCACTCAACAGGAGCAGAATGCCCTCATTTTTCACAAAATGTGGTCCCAACTGAGTTTGTGGGACTGTGATCTATTTTGTCTCACTCTGGGTTAGAAATTTTATTGGAGTGTCTAACTTATATGAAATCAGGGTAGAGACTAAGAAACTGTGAGAATCTGTACTAGTCTAGCTGTGATATCTTTCTCTAAGGGCATCTTGTCCTCCTTGGTTACAAGTCCTTTTTTATATATATATAATTTTGTATTTATGTAAATAAATATTTTCTGTTTTGTTTTCAGTCGCTTTTGTATCTCCCTTTTGCCATTGCGAACACTCTTAATGCTAGGCTGAATGACGGGTAGGTTCCAGATTTTGTACTCTTTGGATTTTTCTATTTTCCCTGTTTGCTTATGGGATTGATGACTTTTTATTGATTTTCTGTCTTTTTCATTTGCAGAGTTCCACTAGTTGATGAGCGGTTGGTGTTGCTTGGTTATTGTGCATTTACAGGTATACTAGTAAGACTTGTGATATCTTCTGAAGGAAATCTATTGCATGTTTAATTCATTTTCCTCTGCATATTGGTAACAGCAAAACTTCTCATTTCATGATAACTTTGTTGTCCTAGTTGAAAGAATTATGAATAATCTTAAATATGTACAATATCAATAAATAATGACCAACCTAGTATGGATCCTGTGGAAGCAGGTGTAGAAAGTCCAGACATATGGAACCTTATCCCTAACAAGCGGGCATGCACTTTTTTCTGACTAATAAACAGTATTAAAATCCAAAATCCGCAATTTGTCTGCACTTAATGTAATAGTAGCTTTATTTGTTTCTTGGATTCGGTGTTGGCTATGATTCCCTTGAATTATTGCTCTTGATTTTGGTGCACAGTACTGTACCATTTCATTTAGAGCGACAGGGTGTATTTATTAATGTCCTTTCCTTCTTGGTAGTACTTTTTAAGGGTGTTATTGACAAAATTTTCTGGCTTGATCAGTTTCTCTCTACTTGCACTTTGCCATATCAGTTGTCCATGAAATCACAACTGCATTGGGAATTTGCTGCTTCAGGTGACATTCTACACTGATTTTATTAGCAGAATTTATACGACCTGTGTGAACGTGTTACTAACCATGATTCTGAATGACTATTTTGTGCTCTTATTCGGGAAACAAAAATTGTCGTCATGACCTCATGAGTAGTAGCTATGAGCCACATTCTGTAAAATTATGGAAATCCTTCTGTTGCCTTATTTGACCTTGGAGGCTTTCAAAACCTGGAGAGTGCTCATCGTATGATGTGTCCTCTTCCTCCCTTTGCCACTCTTCTTTTTCACGCCTTTTGGCACTCTTTGGATGTTAAATAGCTATTGGTAGATTGCAGGCTTTGCTAAAACTACTCCCTCCATCACAAATTACTTGTCTCTCACGGAAATAAGATATTATGTTTACCTCACAAAAACTAAGCTCTTAATTCTGAGAGGGACAGGTAATTTAGGATGGAGGCATTAATTGTTTGACATACATACAAACAAACAACGAATCAGATGAGAGCTTACTGACAGTTGATTTTTGATGCAGTGACTAAAACTGCAGCCTCATAGGACATGACTACTTGATAAAAATGTGTGCAACAAAAGTACTGTCACCCGATAACAAAATCACCACTGATGTACATAAAATGCTGATAAATCCTAACTTTCTCTCCCTGATTATTGTGTACTGCAGGATTACAAGGAAAGAAGCATGAGAAAGACCCAAGTGGTCAGTTACTTTGCCCTTCCACTCCACTCTTCTCTGCTGTTGTAACACCTTCTTCACTAATTACTAAGCCTTTTCATTGTCGATGCAGGTTAAAGTGTGGCCATTTCGGTTTCAATTTTGAAGTGAATCAGATGAACTCATGCACATGGACTGTATAAGTTTGAGAAATTCACCTGGATCGAGAGTTTTTGAGAATATACACGATGCCAATGTATTTAACTTTATTTTCATGAGGGCTCAGAAACTTTATTGGAGGATTCAAGTCTGATATCCATATATTACGGATGGTGGTGGCAGCATCACTCAAGGGGGCGCCCGGGAGGAGACAGGTTTGGGCAATTGACTGTCATTTTTGTAGCTTATAAATTTGAATAGTGCATACCAATGTTTCGATTTTGAAGTGAAATGCAATGGGATTTATCATAGTTGAGGAATTTGAAAGATCCTGTGGTGTTGGCTGATGAATACTCATTAAAGTTTCACATTGCAAATATGATTGTTTCACTTTGGATCAGAAAGTGCTTGGAAATTGAAAAGTATTTGGAGGGCAAAAACAACACAACGTCACCCTTAATTCATCAAAATACAGGGAAGTGTGCTCCTTTGAAAAGGTTTTACAACGGAATCTGTAGGTAAACTACAGAGGAAATCATCAGCGATCACATTAATACAGGGACAATACAAAGCGCATGGATTGCTAATCTACACATTACATGTAACATCATCCCAATTAGTAAAACAATCAACCCAGATATAGAGGATCCGTTCAATGTATCACAGCGATTGACAACCACAAGTATACATGTATATATCTATCTATGGAGCTGAATCGGGAACGAGAGGGAGAGAGAGACAGTGAGAGAGCAGAATCAGAGGGTCATCTCGGAGGCTGTAAAGCTGATCATAATCTCAGTTTCTTTTGTGGTTGATCAAATTCCTCTTCATCGCATGCATATCTAACATGTCCAATTTTAGTATCATGGGATACTAGATTCTCCGGTTCCTGGAAACCAAACCAAGGAAGTACATTTGATGAACAATTTGATGACATGATCACATGTCTTAAATGAGTTTTAGCAGCACTACAAGGTTGAGGCAACTGAAGATACCTTAGGACCAGATGACTGAATTAAATTTTGGTTAGCTTGCTTGCCAAGATCAACGCGTACAGAAATGCTAGCCTGATAGAGATCCATCCCAGAACTTTGGAGCGCTTGTGTTAAGGTTGTCAACAACCTGGAAAGCAACATGTAACAACGTATCAGCAGCTTAATCTCAGCATAGCCAGCTTCACATTCTCAGGTAATGAAAAGTAAACCACTCAACTTGACAGCACAGTACGACAAAATGTGACCAGATTACAATAGCCAGCCATTTATATACTGAACACCCTTCTCTTTCCCGACACACAATGCCTAGCCTATAGGCATGACTCAGGAGTATGCATTTGTATGAAGGTTAGCTACGACTCCAGGGTTAATTAAGATCAAATAATTCAATATCCTAGAGTCTTGCTTAGGTGTGTAGGCAGGGGGATTCAGACGTATAAAGACGTATCCCCAAATTCCAAAGAGTTGTGCCCATTACACCCTACATTTAGAAAGCAATTATCTGCGCACTACTCCAGAGCAAAAGAAGTCGAGGGAAGTTGGGCAGACTACTTTTCAATTATGGATCCCCCGTTCCCCACAACCTGCCATGTTGCTATATGCTTGCTTTCCTTCTCATATCAACCACACTTGTAAAACTTGCAATCTTTAAAAATGGTAGGAGAACAACTCAATCTTATCAGTGGCAGACCGAACAGTTTTCAGAGATCAATGTCATGATCAAATTATCACTTTAAGTCTCTAAAGCATACTAAGTTGCTGGTTTCAAGCAAGCTCAATGTTAAGGCTGTGCGGAAAGAAATCCCATAAACCGTCCATTATGATAGCAAGGAGGTTTATGAAAGGCACAAGTACAACCAGGACACATCAGACTCCAAGGTCCAGAAACAATGGTGAATTTATAATAATTAAGTACTCTGCCTAGGAGAATACTGATTACAAGTTTAAGCTGGCAGTTGAAAAATAACTTTTCTGTTTACCTTTTTTTTTGTGGTGGGGAGGGGGTGTTGACTGGGTGAGGATGCGGGGTCTGGGAAGAAATTTACTTTCAGAGGATGCAAAGGTAGAATTTGAGGGGGGTTGTTGTAGAAGTATGATCCTATGCCCCAAAACAATCATTGAAAGCAATTCCTCTTAACTTCTTGGTGAATTTATGACATCCAATATTGCTGCTAGTGCATATACATTGTTTGCTGGCTATTACTAGCAATATAAAGTTCCATGTTCCTTGGGTTTCTCCTTGAAGCTTTGTTTCATTGGTACCGACCTCTAGAGACATTATCAGCTACTAGCCGATACCTAAGCTAAGCTCTATTAACAAATAGCGTATAGACTTATTGACGGGAGGTCCTGTGTTAAGAATATTCAATATGCTACAGCTTATTGGTGGCTGTGTAAGCTTGTTGACATTTATTCTTTAATTTTCAGCTAGCTACTACGGATAAAATCTCTGTGCCATAAGATCATGAAAGGGATGTGCCATGTACGGTTGCAAACAGATCTTATCCCATGATGAAAAGGTTGATCATTAGGCTTTATCACCGCTGTGGCTGACTTATTTAATGGGTTGTTGAGAAACCTATTTCTCATGGTTAATTCCAACTCTCTAATCTAAGACGTATGTTTACTTAAGCTCTCTAATTTTTTCACCAAATTAACTACATTCTCTCATCCACTTAGCTCTATCATTGTGTGGTATATTTTCTGCAATTGATTGGGAGTCTGGATATGGTCGTAGTCAGCTTATCTGGATTTCTGGATCTGGTACTCTGTGCTCACTCACGGTGCCAGAGTTCTAACCCCATAACCTCTACCAATACCTAGCATCAATGAACTGATCTTCCTGCATTGGCCAGGCCAAAATCATATCCCCAGCTGCTTTACTCTCTGGCAGAGATTTTCACCCACAGTGATTCAGGAAACCACTCACTGCTTTGTGGATGAATACCTCCAGTTGTGGGATCCATCCTCCTGACTTCTATCTGGGACCCACTTGTGATCTTCGGTTTCCCCAGGTTGACTGGTTGCTGACTTGACACCCACACAAGGTGGGCCTTCTTGTGCAGATCAAATGCCAGAGCCGTGATTTGGGTTCTCCTTGGCGGTTTTTGACTCCCAAAACAAACATGAAAAACAGACCCATCAGGGCGTTGATCAAGCCAGTTGAGGACCACACATCCGATGTTAGAATTAAGGTTGACCTTAAGCTCTTGAATGCAACAGTCAAGCTTAACGATCCCACCCCATGCACCCACCAATTACACTGTTTCTGCTTGTTTGATCCAGATACTTCCCTTCCAGTGCTTAGGTGTTACAAACCCACACATCCCCAAATCTTGCAATCTTCAAGCAATTTCTCCTCACATGTTTCAATTATAGCAGGGTTTCGTTTAGAAGAGAAGCTGATCTGGGAAGGTCTGGAAATTCGACCATTTTCATCTTACTCAAGCCTATCCATGTTCAGTTCTGCAGTTGATGGTTCACAAGAAAGGTCATAGATGCTTCTGCCCGAGTAGAATGCAATTATGCACACTCTGGGCTTTTTGGCCCTACGGTTTGTGTACCAAAGGATAAAATCAGAGAGCATGGTTCGCGCAGGGGAATGGTTGGACTGAAACCATTGAGCAACTTGCTCCTCTAGCTTTCTAAGGGATTCAATCATGGGGCCATTGCCATAATCTCCAACATCCTTCACATTTGCAGTTGCATCGTCTAAAGGGAAGTTGAGGATGTGCAGGAAAGGATAAGGTTGAGGTCTGGATATAAATTTGGGTGGGTTAAAGGATCGAACCTAGGCGGGGAGGTTTTCAGGGTGACCAAAATGATGATTTTTAAGCGGCGGATTTGGTCTAGGAGCGGGAGCATGTTGCCTTGTGCAGTTATGCTGATTCGAAATTTTCCACACTGGTAGGTAACTTTCGATATATATATTAAGACAAACCTCAAATACAAGCTTAAACAAACTTGGAAATACAATTACAAGGTCCTTGACCATTTTCTTGCTTACACTACATATGTAGTTATACAAACTACGGACCACAAACAAAGCCGAAAACATAATTAAGATATGATTAAGAGCACACAAAATAAGTGGCCCAAAACCTAAAATATATGCAGCCTTATGTAAAGTTTGCACTAACATATGCATGCATAATCCATTCATGTACTATATCATTCTATAAGTGAGAGTCACCATGAAAGTAGTTGTTGTATTATATCATCCTAATTATTTATTGGTGGAATTCTACGCCAACGTTTTGGAGGATTGTAATCAAAAAAGCAGAAGTAAAAACGGCATCCGAATCTTGTTGTGTCCTTGGAAACCTTCTAGAAACTTGTTCGTGCCCTTCATTTCTCGACTTCCTACATTGTACAGAAGGTATAGACTTTGATGAGACCTTTGCTACACAGTCATGTTTATCATAAACAGTGTCCTTGGAAATGGACTCGGCATACTCCAACCTCTCTTCCAACTTGGTTCGCCTAGCATGGTTGTCACCAGCTAGGCCTTCGGTTACCTGCGACTGTGAGAAATATACTTTGTGAAAACAACACTTTGCTATAACCTAATAAGATGCACATAATGAACCCGTTTTATTTATAGAAAAATACACAAAGACGATTAATTGAAATAAATTTTAACTTGAAATTATGGAGGTCATTGAAATCATACCTTTACATTGGATTGAACATTAACAATAAGATCGTCTCTTGATACATGTCCACCTAAATATAACAAAAGAAGGTTAATGAGATCGAACTCAAAGAATTCAATATATAAGATGGGAAAAGAAATGGATGACATGTAGAAGATACCTTGATGATGAGAGCGAGAAGAAGCTGAGGGCCTTGCATGAGAGCCAAGCAATGAGAAGAAGAGCAGGAGAACTATTGGAAGCAAATACTTGGTTTTACAGACAATATTCATGGCCATGTTTTGGGCTTTTTCTTTCTTTTTTTTTTTTGGTGGGATCAAATATGCAACTCTAATGTTTATATAGAGTTGGGCTGTCTTATCAAAGTCAAATAGGAACCTTGGTGGGAAATTTGTACTATTAGTTTATCATGGTTGACTATATTTTGAACTACCATATTACTAACTATTATAAATATTTTTATGCCAATATGTTCATAAAAAATATTAATTTGTTTTTTAAGTTTAGTAATGCATGTTTCATATTCCAAAACAATAATATTGTATCTAAACTAAGAGTTAATATTCAACTTAAAAATATTACCTAATTTTTTTTAAATGTGGGTATCATATAATTGATCTTTTTGTAGATAAGGATGCGTGCAAAGTTAATATTGCCTACATCTGAATCTTTCTAAATTTCGCTAAAAAAATAAAATAAAACCCACATTGTTATTGTTGTTGTAAAATGAATATGATTACTACAATTCAAATAATGATAAAATTTGTGAAAATTAATATTGAAGAATTAGATATAATTAATTTTATTTATAGAGACCGTGCCTCCCGCAATAAAATTATGTCTATTCCATCAAAAATAAATTATGACAAAAGGATCGAACACACCAACTATAGGTTTGTTGCAAATTTTTTTAAAAAAAAAAAAAAGAAAATGGGAGTGGAAATTTGGTTGTAATTACAACTTTATAATATAAAGCTACAATAATATAATATGTAATAATAGTAATGAAGAATATTTTGAAAAATAAAATCAGAATATAGAGCTGCATGATTAACTCAACCATTGAGGAGAGAGATGAGCATGAATGTTGCACATGAGCCTCTCTGCTTCAGCACTGCAATTTGCATGAAAATAATTAAACCCAGGCTGGTTAGGTGTTCATTTCGTTAATCTAACAGGGTGGAGGATGCCCTAACTAATTTAGGTGGAGCATTAAAAATGGGGAACAAGTTCTTGATGTTTCTGAGTTCCTCCCATATGATATTTTCAACCTCAAATTTGTATGAGGATAATGTCGGAATTTTTGAACCCGAACTGTTTTCATTCAAATAATATTCAGGATTGATCCTCTTTTGCACCAAAAATAACGAAATAATATGGAATTATATGAACTCTCGTATCGAGCCATGTGTGAAAGTCAAATATTAATAGAAATAAAATCACACACACACACACATATATATATATATATATATATATATATATATATATATATATATATATATATATATATATATATATATATATATATATACATATATATATATATATATATATATATATATTCTTATATTCTTCTTTTCTAAAAACAATATAGGAGTTAGATGTACATAACCTTAGCCTTTTATAATTACTGTAAAAATAAGATTATAATTGAAACTTCCCACATTAATCACTTACGAAGAAACCGATATTTGTAAAATTATTTCTCGTTAATTCATATATGTAAAACTTGGGATATAAGACGAGCACAAATACAAGCTATACCAAACTTAGAAACATAAGGTTACATATATAGCTATAAACTATAGATCACCAAAGAAAGGCAAAAACAAGCAAAACAAAACAAAACAATATTAGGCTATGTTCGAGAACACATAACTAGAGTTGGGACCAAAACATGACATATATATGGAGCCTTATGTTAAGCTTGCACTAACACATGCATAATCCATTCACGCAGTATATCATATCGTACGTCCTCAATTATTCTTCGGCGGATGGCGTCGTGGCCCGCGGTAATCAGCATAAGCTACAAAGGCATCCAGATCCTGTTGCCTTAGAAGACGCCTTTGAGGAACTTGTTCGGGTCCATTGCTCGACCTTTTTAGCAGTATTGAAGGTATCGACTTTGATGAGACCTTTGTTGTAGAGTCCCCATAAGTAATGTCCTTGGAGGTGGGTTTTGCATACTCCAACCTTTCTTTCAAATTGGTTTGTCGTCTGGTACTGCAGTTGATAGCTAGGGCTTGCATTACCTGTCAGAAATATGCCTTGTGAGAACGAACAAAACAGTTGATATAAACTAATTTTCTATACCATAAATTCTTTTTCATTTATGAATAAAGGCACAAAGATGATTCGAGTGATTCAAACTTGTGTTCTCATCCTTATTCAGGTGAGGTAGCTACCACTTCAGCCAACCATTCATTGATACTGAAAGTTGATATATATATGATCCACCTTTATTGGTATATAACAACTGTTTTCTTATTGAAAGAAGCCAACATAAGATTGCATTTGAAAAGCTACATACATAGTGGTAAATTTATCTGTCACGATACTATCTCAAGTGGAACAGGTCGTTGAAATCATACCTTTGCATCAGAAACAACATTAAGTTCTTCTGTTGATGTAGTTTCGCCTAATTACAACAAGATAATCAGATGGGACTCGACATAACAAAACCAATATATACCCGAAAATCACCATGCAATAAGATGGAAAAGCGGTATGAGAGCATACCTTGGCGATGAGAGAGAGCAGAAGGCAAGGGCCTGGCATGAGAGCCAAGTAAGAAGAAGAAGAGGAAAAGAAGAGAAAGAAAATACTTAGTTTTGCAGAGAATATTGATGGGCATGTTTGTTCTCTCAATCATCACAAGATCAGAAGAATATAAACAAAGTAATTTTTTTTTGTTTAATGGGATCAAATACAGAAAGAAAGCCCAGTCAAAAGTAGGCAGTTAAACTTCAAGGAGGAGGGATTAAAGGGAATATATAGAATTAGTTTGTCTAACCAAAGTCAAAGTAGAACCTTGGTGGGAACTTGGGCTTCAAACTTGTACTAGTACTAATAGTGGTTTATCACGTTTTTCAATATTTTAAACTACCAATACCAACTAGTATATAAATATGTGTATACCACTATGTGCATCAAAAACTATGAACTTCCTTATTTTCTAAGTTTAGTAATGCATGTTTCATATTTCGAAACTATAATACGTTGCTTAGTTTTATAATACTTGTCGTTTTTTGTTTACTGTGAAGGAATATTGAGAAAACGGAAATTTTATGGAAAAATTTGTGTCAAAGACTAAGTTTGTCAAGGTTTAAATGAAGAAAGTTGTGAAAAAGAGAGGAAAAAATAATTAATAAGCGCAAAATTGGTAAACTAATCATTAATATTTAGTTAGAATTATAAAATAACAAATATTGTGAAACGAAAAAAGTTAGTTAAAGTGACATATATTATGAAATGTAGAGAATATACTATTATAGCATTTAAATGAAGATCTAATGTTGTGAATGTTATAGTGTAATTTAATTGATAAAATTACAAAAATTCATATCGAGGACCAGATTGCAAAATGGGAGAAAATTTGGGTTTTATAGTATATGTCACTTCAACTGATTTTTTTATTTATAATATCTGTCACTTTACAATCTTAATGACATATTAATGACTAGTTTACTAATTTTATCTTTATTAATTATTTTTTTCTCTCATTTTTTCATTGACTTTCTTCATTTTTAATAAAACCTTAAGCAACTTAATCTTTTAATATAAATTTTATCATAAATTTTGTAATATTACATCACAATTAAAAAATGACATGTATTATAAAACAGAGAAAGTGATATATAAAGAATCTAATATTAATGACTATGTGGGGTAGAAAATATAAATTTACTTACAATATTATAATGCTAGTTAGTACTACTATTATGTAATAGTAATAGTAATAAAGAATAATATTGAAATTTTAAATCACAATATATTGTTGCGTGAGGCTTTGTGACAAGCCATGTGTGGAAGTTCAAATACCAATAGAAAGAAAATCACGAGGCATTTATTATTTCATTTATTCACAAAATAGAGACTTTGATGGATACTATGCCCACATGTACACAAGGGAGAGGAGGAAAATGTAGCACTCCTTTCATCTTTTCACAAAATAATTATAAACTAAAAATTTACATTTCGAGATATTTAGCAAAAATGAAATTACAAATAAGGATACCACAGTTCATTCTTCATACACTTTTGACAAGATTATTAAACACGAATAATTTTGTTTTTAAATATATATGTTTTTCTTAAATAGTTAGATTGAATTGATTGAAATAATTTGGTACGATGTAAATAACGTGCACTTTTAGAAATACATAACTTTATAAATCATAAGTCATGTGATTATTTCTATCAACGTATATATACTTGTATGTCTCGTAAAATACATACTCTTGACATATGAATCGGGACTAATTAGCATAATATAACTAACTATACGAGTACAGTGTTTTTGGGGGTGTGAAGAAATGTACACAGCGTAGAACGAAAGGCATTAAAATTGGTGCTTCGCGCTTGTCTGCCCCCATGCACTCTACGAGGAACACAACCACCTTTTTCTTTGGATTTCCCAACGTTGGACCACCACCACCCATACTAATCACCTTTACATATTTTTTTTTTTGTTAGTGTTTAGTAAATAAATTTTCGAAAAATTTATTGAATCTAGTTAAATACTATAGTAGCTAATTTAGGTGTTTGAGAAAATAGTTCTATGAAATGACTTCTTGAATTCAAAAAAATTAATTTGAAATAAACAACTTGAAAATTAGCTCTTCCGGTTAACTGTTCGAAAATTGAAATGTTTTCGGCTCCTGTCTTTTAAAAAATAGCTAATTTTATTAAATATTTTATTTTTAAAAATAATTAAAATAATTAATGTAAACGATTGATACAAATAATTACCACAAAATATTGAACAACTGTTTGCCAAACACCTTAAATATATACAAGAGTTGTAGCAACTAAAACCTTATAAATTATGGTTGACATAATATTATTTCACGAACGTTAATTATAAGCATCGATATCGTGACGTCAACTCCCGCCATTTTGACCTAGTTTTGTTATAAATCATATAATGTGACATTATATTTCGTTGAATGTAATGTAATAGAATCGATAACGTAAACATAATCATCTTATTATGCAACTATAATTACATAATTTACCAGATAGTGTGTTGTTTATCGCAATATTCTTATGTATAATAAGATAATTGAAAACACAATCACAAATTTGGTCTTATAATCCCGTCAACAAAACGGTGGAGGCTCTTCGAGGAGAGTGGAAAAGCTGTGGTTAGTTAGTTTGAAGATGCATGGTCAACTAGTGAAAACCGTGTATGGTTCTCTAATCTCTTCTCTACATAGGCAGTTGTGCTGGAGCCCTGCCATGGCGGTGCATGGGTTATCTAATCTCTTCTAGAGTAATTGTATGTTTGACACTTTCAATTTTTTTTTTTTGGGGGTTTGACCAAGGGCATGTGTAATATCTTCTGAATTATGAATTAATAAGTGCATTTTTACGTATTTAAATTTATAATTTTCTCTTATTAAATGTAACTATTATCATATCAATCAACACTAGTAACAATTTTTAAAAAAAATAAAAACATTGGCACGAGTCAACCTTGTGAGTCATTCAAACCTCGTATAAAGTTTTGGGCCCTTAGTGTACTTCCAGGCAATGATTATGAGGCTAATTCGTAAGGGTGGCTGGCCCAGAACCTTGTTTCTCTATCCGAAATGCAAGCCCAAATTGTTTTTTTTTTATTTTATTAACAAGCCCATATTTGATCATAATTATGAACATTTACAAGGTAACTAGCCCAACCCTAGCGTCTTCCTTCCCCCAAAAATGTTTAGCATTTTGATCAAGAGTATAAACATAGTTACATAGAGAACATAGGCATGGCTCTTGTTATGATCATTATCTTATTTGAAAAATATTTAAAGTTTATTTAAATTAGCTACTAGCCTACTACTTATATCAGTAGCATGCTTGTTAAACAAAAAACATGTCACTTATGTTCAGCAACAAGCACTTGTCCGAACATAACGTACTCTATATTTTTCGTACAAATAAGGTCGAATTTTAAAATTTACCTTTTTTTTGGTAAATTATTTAAAATGAGGTCAATCCAAGGCATAATATGGCAATGAGTGCAGTGAAAAATAATTGGAAAAGTTGTAACCAGTTGGAATAAAAAACTTTTAATGAATCCAAACCCCGTTGTCAAATTAAAACAAAGGATGATGATGAGGTATTATAATTGATAATTATGGGGTGTTGCCCATCTCTTTGGCTAATTCAGCCCCACCCTTAATCATTTCTCCACCACATTTAATTTAATTTATGTAATTATTGTTCTCCCTGTCCTCATCTTCCTCTTGCATAATTGCATGATTTTCAATTTGGACCGTCTCAATGAAGTGCTTGGATTCATATGCCGGTCATGCGATGAAATTATATGTCATTAGAAAATTAATTAATAAACAAGCTAGTTTTTGAAAATAGTCATGAATCACGATTTATATCATGTTGTCATATATTATTTTCCTAAATTAGAAAATAAGAAAAATACAATTAAATATATATGTGATCGTTACTGAACCTTTAAAAATAAAATTAAATTAAAAAAAACATATATCTTTTTCTATCAGTTTCTAGATAATCAAAATTAGCAAAATAAGTAGAGACAGAAATAATGAATGAATTTGAAGGTGACATAAATAAATTATAATAATGTATTGGCAGTGGCATTTGTGCATGGGTAGACATGATTTTTAGTGGGTCAGTCCAAAGATATGATATTTGCTGTTTTATGTGTAACCCCATAATTTGAAGGAAAGCATTCAGTACAAAACAAATTTCAAAGCTACTAATAAAACCACCTCACTCTTTTTGGGTGGTAGGATGCTACTTTACATGATAACAAAAAATAATCTTTTTCCCCCTAAGACACCCCACATAAGTATGTGGAACGAACTAGTATTTGTCTAAATGATTGATATATGTAAACCACAAATTACATTATGATTATCAATCAATTTGACTAGTCAATAATGAATGATAGAAAATTATTAATATATAAATTGACCCAATATAATCTAATAAACTTACTCCTTTAATCATGTGTTTAGAGAAGCTAATTGTGCGGCAGACTAGTTTGCTATACGAGGGCACAAAGTTTCGAGTGCCGTCCTCTTGGGGATACTTGTCCATCCCATTCCTTCTCCCCGATTTTGGCTAATGACACCCTAGGTAGAACCCTTGTGAGAAGGGCTACCTAGCGACTTGCCATGTTATTCTTCTTTACCCATTCACCAAAAAAAAAGGGAGGTGAAAACCGAACGTGAGACCTAATGTATTCAACACCTCAATTTTGACTCGTTAGATCAATACCTCATTATGTTTTTTTGGGATATTTTAATCTCCTTTCAAGTACGAGTAGAATCGAGTTGATATTGACCAACAAGTAACATAAATCTACCATCATAAGTTCTCTTCATTCACAATACTCAAATTGACAATCTTGTTGAAAGAAATAAATGTCAAATTACTTGAATCAAGCAAAATTATTAACGGAAGATTTACCTTTATCTTATGTAGCTAAATGGATTATTATGTTTTTTGGTGTTCAAATTGATTATTATAGATGTTCTTTACACATTTCACCAATGAGTTGAGTCATGAATGAATGAAAGTTTGCATCTGTCTTTTCAAAGGGGGAAAAATTACTCCATTTTTTTGGGTCAAATTACTAAAAAACCATTGATCAAATAAGAAAAAGAGGGAAAGGAACTGCATAAAGTTGGTGACCTATATTCAGGATCTTTTATTGCCTTTTTGGAGCCGGTAATCACTCTCACTACCAAATTTATGCCTTCCCTCCCTCAAATTTTTTCCCTGGCTTTTTCCACACGCACATACTCTCTCATCCCTACCCCATAAACCCAACTCGAACCCCAAATCCTTGCTCGAACAATCCAATTATTTATCAGCATGCTTAGAAAAAATTAACTGTCTTTCTCTGAAGTGAGAATCAATTAAAGATGGGCTCTGCAACATCATCAATGGCAGCAAAGTTCGCATTTTACCCACCAAACCCACCATCATACACTCTGATTCATGATGAATCAACTGGGAAATTGGTACTTTCCAATGTGCCCAGGAGAGAGAATGTGGATGTGTTGAAGCTGTGCACTAAGAGAGGCAATCAGATCATTGCAGTTTTTGTCAGAAACTCCTCTGCTTCTTTGACTGTTCTGTATTCTCATGGAAATGCTGCTGATATTGGTCAAATGTTTAGCATCTTCTCTGAGCTTAGTGCTCATCTGGGTGTCAATCTCATGGGGTAATTAACTCATTAATTAATTATATTACTTCCCATTTTCATCGATCATATAGTATTATATTATGTATAAAGTTCTAGTATTATTTATGGTAAGTGATTCTTGAACTTTTGCAGGTATGATTATTCTGGATATGGGCAGTCTTCTGGGAAGGTAACTTGATTACAAGCCTCATTGATTAGACTGGGTTGCTGAAAAAGACACTAATCATTGAACATAACCATGCTAGTTAAATTTTGATAAAGGTATTTTAATCACTGTACAGGAGCTATTCGTTTATAGGAAGTACTTGGGAACACAATATGGGTCAGAATTTGCAGATTTACCTTGCTATTTATATCCACATACCCGACTTCAATTCGACTTTAAGTTAGAAAATTGAACTAGGTTGTTAACGAGTGTTTCTATACCCACTTCAATTGATTGTATACTAAATATTCACTCTAGAAAATTGGATAGAGAGAAAATCGTGTCCGGATGGCATTAGTTAGTAGGAGAGGCAGAAAATATCAGTCTCTGCATCTTTGGGTCTACCTAGTTGAACAAGAGGTAAATATAATAGTATGATCAAGCTACACAAGCCTAGATTTCCCGTTGGGATTTGTAGTGAAAAAGCCTATTAAACCCAAATAAGTTTGGAGAAAAAGAAGACAAGATAGGAAATGAGGGAGAATGAGTGTAACTAGGCAACATTCCAAATATCTTTTTTAAAAACCAGATTTGACTCGTGCTACTTGAAATAAACAGTATTTGGAAAAAGATGAACAAATAAGTAACTCAAAATACAAGTATTACTGTATTCATATTAAGCCTAAAAACCCTAATTTTTGCCACCTCCACATTGCTTTCATTTAAAAATGTTTTGACTTGATTATAGGCAAGTGAGCAGGACACATATGCAGACATAGAAGCAGCATACAAATGCCTAGGAGAAACATATGGGGTGGAAGATGAAAACCTCATGCTATATGGTCAGTCAGTGGGTAGTGGTCCGACCCTCGAGCTAGCCACCCATTTGCCCCGGCTAAGGGCCGTCGTCCTCCACAGCGCCATCCTCTCTGGTATCCGAGTCATGTATCCTGTCAAAAGAAGTTACTGGTTTGACATTTTCAAGGTCTCCCTCACCTTTCCATGGACTTTAGGTTCCCATATTTTATATATTGAGACTACTTCAGTTGTTTCTCACTTTTGTGTTTGGTTTCTGTTTTGTGGCAGAACATAGACAAAGTTCCACTGCTGGATTGCCCAGTTTTAGTTATCCATGTAAGTGTCAATCAGTACTTCAAGTTTAGTTGATGGCATTCCTCACAAGGTTGGTTGGACCATCGCGTTTGCATATCATAACTTAACCCAACACAAAACTGAAATGACCCAACTTCAATCCAAGTGAACCTAAAAGTTCCACCAGTTACTTTCAATTCTATCTGAAACTAACCTTTTATAACTCAATTTGACATTACAATTGTCGAAATTTGAAGGGAACAGCAGATGAAGTGGTGGATTACTCTCATGGGAAGCAACTCTGGGAACTCTGCAAAGAAAAGTACGAACCGCTCTGGATCACAGGGGAAGTCATTGCAACCTGGAACTTTATCCAGAGTACTTGAAGCATCTGACAAAGTTCATCTCAGCCATTAAAAACTCCCGCGATCTTTATCCCAGGACAAAAACAACGAGCCTGAGCAACAGGTCTTAAGTTCAGATCAGCTTCAACCTAGAAATGATCCCACCAAAGAGCTTAGTTTCAGGTCAAGCACAGACCAAAGTGAAAAGAGTTCTAGGCATAGCATTGGGCAAAGGGAGAAATCTAGGCTAAGTGTCGATGGGAAAACGAAGCCGAGGACTAGCAGTGATAGGAGAGAGAGGTCGAGGAGGAGCCTGGACCGACCTACCAAACGTAGGAGTAGCACTGACCAGGGGGATAAGCCCAGGAACAGCTTTGATAGGTATCGTTTATATGCCATGTTGGTGTCTATGTGCGTATATATTCGGTTGATTTGGTGGAAACTAAGTGCAGTTTTGTGATTTCCTTGTGGGGGATTTTGGCAGGTTGGGAGAGATGGTGAGATCAGTTGGGTTATGCAATGTTGATTGCTTCAAGCAAACAGCCACTGCAGTTTAAGGTAATTATAATTTAGGGCTTTTCTACATAATTAATTTCCCTTGAAAAATATATAGTATTCACAGGTGAGTTACATATGATCATACAGTAACACGGTTATTTAGAGCTAGACAATGATGTAATGTTTGGTTCTGATTGAGTTTGATAGATTAGTTATGTCAAAAGGCCGGGGTTGATGGAGTACTATACATGCAGGTGGAGTCTAGTTTAAATTGTGCAATTTTATGTTCTAGTCATGTTTGTATCTGCTATTAGATGTATCTAGTAAACTAGTAGATTTTATTCATGGATCAGTACTTTTGTCAGGTGTTAAGCTTTCTCCAATTCATACACAAAGCTGTAGCCTAATTGTGCTCCCAAATACAGATTCCAATTCCGCGGAACAGGGACAAGTGAAGCAATGAGCCAGAAGAAGACATTTCGATGGCGTTAGTGTATATTGGTGAGAAGAAATCAATTCAATTAGTAACAAATATGTGAATCATTCAAGAGGGGGATATTTGTGTTATGATTCGGTTTTCTTCTTCCATCTTTTTGATTATATCTATATATTATGGTCCTATGGATGGATGGATGCATACGAGCTCAAAATGCTTTCTGTTAATTATGGGTTAGCAGAGCTTGAAATGCTAATTCTTCTGTTTTTGGCAAGATGGTTAGAATATTTCATGTCAGGGATTGATTTCAGATGAATACTGAAGAGAGTTGTAATTGAAGAAGCAGAAATATAGATGACTCTTTTTGGTTGTTACCTTCTTATCTATAATCTACTGTGTGCAATTTCAAGACGTGCACAGATGTGAAATAAAACCCAAAAAAAAAAAACTTACAAATCTTTCGTCATTAGTCAGTCTATGTCGAGTATTACTTTTCAAATGATTTACTTATTATCAATTATCGAGTTGGAGAATTTGTCAATAAGACCAGAAATGAGTAAAAGAAAAAGATACAATAGATTAGCCTCTTATTTATGAAACAAAAATTAAATGTGTAACTTGTAATTGAGGTCAATAGTTGATCCTTGGGTGATTTTTACCCAATTTACAGATAATGGAATATATTATACTGTCCAATTTCACTATGTTTTCGACATCATTATTTTTTATGAAAGTATAATACAAATTTTTAAATTGAATAAAGACAAAATATTTATTTTCTTTACTATAAATACCTAATCATTTGTTAACATTTGTTTAAATAAATCTATTGAACACAATACAGTATATAGAAACTCAAATTTAGTAATAGTAAATGACGCAATATCGAATATTTATCTTCCTAAAAAATAGAGCGTCAAATATTAATCATCCTCGTAAAAAAAATTATATTAATGTCATATTCCAAATGTTTGATAGAACTTTATTTCAAATTTTAACGAAAATTTTTTAAACTATGTAGTGTATAAAAATGTACGATGATAACGTTGCTGCCATAGAGGAAGAATCCCCACCTTACAATTCCACACGCAACGGCCCAGAAAACTCAATGCGTATATTATACACTCGGATGTATGGTGCAAAATATATCATCTGAAAAAGGTTCATCATTTTCAATAAAAGGTTCATCGAATATACATAATAGTTCATTAAATATATATAAAGGTTCATTTTGTAAACTTATAAATTCGCATTAGAAATATAAAATTTACTAACTTAGATCAAATAATTTCACTTAAAAATTAATATCTTCCTAACAAACTAATATCTTAAATTATACAACCGATCATATAGTGATAGATACATCCTTTGTAAAAAAGACATTTAAAGTTCGCATGTAAAAATTGAAAAAGTTCACTACACAATAAAAAAGTTCACTAAAACATTAAAAAGGTTCACCGCCGAATCGAAAATATCCATATGATTAGCAACGGCGAAGTCGTTCTTCCGGAGAGTTCTACACTTGTTTTCCTTGCTGAGAAACCATTATCGTATCATGAGTTCCAAAATGAAGAGCTCGCAAGTCTTGGCAAAGAGAATTGGGGCTTCGGTAGAGATTATACTGGAGTTCCGTAATGAAGAGAATTGTTGTTGAAGGAGGTGGTGGTACGGTGGCTGCGGGGTACTTGATGGTCGCCGATGACGGCGGCCGGGGTTGCCGGAGTTAGTGGTTGCGGCGACGGCGGTTGCTGGTTGCCCTTCATAGGTTCGAGCGACCTAGGTTTATGTGTTTTCTCTCTCTAAAAGTGGGGAATGAGATTGGGATAGAGTTTGTTTGATTTAAAACGGAGGAGAGAGAGTCACCGAGTGAGAAGGCATGTGATACACAGAGTTGTAGGATAGAGACTCTATTTGACAATCAATTGTTATATGTTAGTTGTTTGACTTACCTATTTGCATTCCCGTTAGGTGATAACTATTTGTATTAGCTGATTGACTTACCTGTTTGCATTAGCTATTTGAGGAAAATGTGTTTGGTAAAATTAATTATTTCTAAAAAAGTTGTTTGGTGAAATTTCATTTATGCCCATAACTTAATTTCATTAATTTTTTTATACATTATAATTATTTTAATTTTATATTCATTTTTCTTCTTAAAATTAATTAAGAATTATGTGAAATATAAAATTACATTTACACTTTCTGTACAATTTTAATTATGTATATATTTTTGAAATTTATTTTTAATAATATATTTCACATTTATATGACAAAACTATTTATTTATTATGATAGACCAAATTATTTGTCAAAATATAAAAGATATTAAAATAAAAAAATTAACTTAAATATTAATAATCATCCTCTCCTATTTTTTCAAAAGTGAAAAAATATAAACAAAAACAAATCTCACATCTATACACTATATAAGGCCAGTCTTTTCAAAAAGATGACATGGCGGTATGAGAGTAAATTTATGAGTTTCGGCCAATAAAAAAAATAATTTATCATTGAAAAAATAGGTTTCCACTCATATATGGACTCTTTTTTACTCCATGCCAAAATAAATAATAATAATAATAATAATAATAATAATAATATATAATATATATATAATATATATAATTTTTCAGAAAAATTAAACAAAATTAAAAATAATAAAATAAAAACATAATCTTAAACAAAAAGTTAAACAAATAATAAAATGCACTAAATAAATACGAAAATAAATAATTAAATTACAAAAATATTAAAACTATTTTATGGACCTAATAGCCTAAAAATCTAAAATAAAAATTAAAAAACTAAATTTATAAATTTATTAAATTAAGAACATGCTTTAACCTAAATTAGTAAATAAGTCTAAAAATTATCAAATCAGTTATATATTATAAAATCATCTAATCTTAATATAAAAATTAAATAATAATTAATCATCCTAATTAATTCATAAAAATATAAAACAGAAAATAAAAACAAAACTATGTAGAAAATTAATAAATAACAAATATATAAAACTATATAATAAATTAAATCAAAAATCTGAAAATCTAAAAGTAACCTAAAACCCAAAAATATTTTTTTATAGTTTTTCAGAAAAATTAAACAGAATTAGAAATAATAAAATAAAAATATATCTTAAACAGAAAGTAAAATAAATAATAAACTGCACTAAATAAATGAGAAAATAAATAATTAATTACCAGAATATTAAATTATTTTTTGGACCTTAATATATCCTAAACACCTAAAATCAAAATGAAAAAACTAAATTTATAAATTTATTAAATTAAAAACTGCTTTAACCTAAATTAGAAAAAAATCTAAAAAATGATCAAATCAGTTAGAAAAACTAAGAAAATTAATTCTAACAGATTAAAAAGATTCTAACTAAACCCTATAATAATATAAAAATAAAATTAACCAAAGAAGACTAATTTTATTCTAACTTCTAACAAACAGACTAAAAACTAAGAAAAACGAAAAGAAAAGTAATCTGAAAATTAAAATATATTAAGACATAAAATAAAATTAATATATATAGTTATGTATTTATTTATTTAGGGTTTGGATTGTATATTAGCTCTCATTTATTTTTATGTATATTGATATGCAATATTATTTCGGGCCTGAAAGATGGTGTTTTTTGACTTGGTGTCATAAAATTGTATTAGTTCAAAATATATTTATTATAAGAATTTTTTAAATTAAAATCAATAGGAACATGTTATAAAAATAATATTTAAATATTTAACTATCTCGAGGAAGCAATTTAGTTATTACCTTCATCCTATGTACAAAATGATTTAATAAACCTTAATAAATCATAAATTAATATAATAAAAATATAACAACTACATATATACTTGATATTAATAATTAAAAATTCCTACAAGATAGAAAATAAAACGTAATGAATAAAAAGTTAGGAATTATATTGCTTTAGTTCGTAATTTGTGTACTTTAAGTTCGTAATTTGTTTTATGTTTAAAGAATTACAAACTTAATATGCCAACTTTTATTAAACCTATAGGACTTCGAATAAGTTCATTTGTCTCAAAATTTTTGCACAACATACATATCATTTTTTTTTGGTTACAAATACAGCTTTATTTTAGTTTCTTCCTAATATGTCTATCTCGTGACTTATTATTGACAAACATATTTAAATCATATCTTTTACAATTGTAAGTTTTCTAAATTATTAAAAGATGAGTATTTGCCATCAAACCTCCCTGCCATCTTGAAATAGAACTTCATGTTACTCTTATTATGTTAATTAATTGAGAGGAATTGGTTGTTAATCGAATAAAACATGTATTTATAAAATCTCAATTGTATCAATATTTTTGCTTCAATGATTCACTACTAAAATCGCGATTAATTTTCAATATAAGTACAAAACACATATGATTTTATTACCCTAAGTCGTGAATTGAACTATCATGCCCTTTATTATGATACAAATTACCTATTATTGTTAAATATATTTGGATCACTTCTATCATAATAAAATTTTTTACTATTAATCTCAATATAAGTATTTATTATATGTTTAATTATTTTTATGTACAAAGGTAGGTAAGAATGGATAAATCATTATATTCGCCTTATAATTTAAAAATAAAATGAAATTCCATTATGGGTATATGTATATTTTTTAAAAGTTCGTGTAATATTTAAGTCAATGTTGTTTTAGTAGGTTGGTTGCATATAAATATTTATCTAGGCGTCTATTAAGTTAAATTAGTATTAACTTTGTAAAGAATTATGAGTTATAAGTTTGATATTCTTTTATTGATTTGATATAATTTGTATTGTAATATTAATTTGTGACACAATGATATTTATTGTCATCTAGCTCAATATCTACCAATCATATATTATTCTTTTTCCTATTAATATTTACCTTTTGATACCCAAACATATTGTCACATTATTTCTATAACCGTATGAGTTATGATTATTTAAATTGTTTGATTCTTAGAGGGCCTCGACTTTTTAACATTCCAAATCACGTATGTAATTTTAAAACCTTGATGATATTTTTTAACATTCTTTTTTATTTATTATTTTAGATTATTTATTTATTCTTTTGAAATTTAGAATGATTGGAAGATGAATGTGTGCCAGGCTCTAATGATTTTTATGTGTTGGGTTGTGATAACTTTGATGAGTCGCGAAACGTTTTCGTTATGAGGGGATAACATGTATAAGAATGTTGTTGAAATTGAAATCATTCAATAAAATCAAATGATCGAGAAAAAGAAACTCACAAGTACAAAATCGCTGCGTAATTCAATAATTTTTAAGTTATACATTGTACAAAATTGCTCCGTCCATAAGCACGGTCCGGACTAAGTAAGTATAATTTCAATGACAATTAGCGTAATTTCAATGACAATTAACTTAATTTCACCAAAATGTAAAGGATAATATAATAATTTCAAATATCAATTGCAATAAACTTTTCTAAAAAACTATTCTATAAGGTTTTTTGTGAAATAATTTTTTGAGTCAAAAAAGATACTCTAAATTTTTTTTACGAAATACCTCTTTTAACTTTTTGACTCGTTCAAACATATAAAAAGCTTTTAGAATAAAAACTCTTTATCGCACGCCCCAGAATTTGCCCAAAAGTAGCCGTCTCTCTCTCTCTCTCTCTCTCTCTCTCTCTCTCAATTTGCACTTCTCCTAACTCCCTGCAATTACAGGTTCTAGAACATTCTTGCTTTTACCTAAAACCCTTGTGAGGGGGTTATCATTTCCATCCTATCCTCTGCAGTGTGCACCCATTTCCTCTACCTCTCTCCCTCTCTATCTCCACTATCAGGCTATCATGGCTCCTGTACTGAGCAGGAGCTTGGCGTCTGCTTCATTGGCTTCCCTGCCCTCTTCTTCTTCCTCGTTTTCCCTTAAGAAAGGCCACTCCAAGGGATTGCATTTGAGTACCAATTTCTGCCCGCAGAATAAATTGCCCAGAAATTGGCCAAGATGTAATCTTGGTGAGAAATTTCAGAGAAAACCAAATAAATTTAATGTTCGTTGTGACGCAGCTGTGGCTGAACAGGAGGCTCCTGAGGCCCCCGGTGAGGAGTATGAGTATCAAGCTGAGGTGGGGTTCATTTTATATTTTCTGGGTTTGTCAATCTCTGACTGACTCTAGTTTTTGTTCTTGTTTCTTAACCTATTTGGCATTTTGTGTGTTACTAAATGATTCCTTTTTCTTTTTTTTTTTTTTTGGGGGGAGGGGAGGGTAATGTTGTGATATGGTAGTGGGTTCTTGCAAATATTCTGGAGCTGTGATAGTTTAATGTGCTATGACTATGAATGTGTTTTAAGGATGGAAGTTGAATAGCAGTGTTAATTTTGATTTTTGTTATGTTGTTGATGTTTCTGATGGACTATTTAGAATTCGTGGGTAGAATTTGTTTCGAACGGAAAATGATAGGGAATTCTGTAGTACTTTACAGTTTTCATGTAAGCTCATTGATTGTCATCTTATGGAACTGAAAGTTGTGGCCTTTTCATATATAAATGCAGGTTAGTAGGTTGATGGATTTGATAGTTCACAGTCTTTACAGCCACAAGGAAGTCTTTCTTCGAGAACTTGTGAGGTTTGTTACCTTTCATTTTTTCGGTGGAGTAGCATAATGGCTATGTTTATGTCTTCTATCTGACTCGTTGCTGATGACTGTCTGGCCTATGTAGTTTATCGACATTGCATGCAGTTGAAACATGAAAGAGTTTGCATTTGAGGGGTCCTTTGATATTTGACCATAGTGTACTAAAGTGATGTGACTTGCGAGATATATCTAATTGCTTTTTTGGCTGTGAAGTATACGGTTTCAATCTCTTTTAAATCTAGGACATTTATTGGGACTTGCTCTCTAAAAGGATAAGGCTACGTATATTTCACACACCCCTCCATCTTAGAAGATGGGACTCCAAGATTTGGGTTGGCGATGTTTTTCTACTTCTATTTAGAACCAGTCTTTGCATTAGTGTTATTTGTTTTGTCAAATTTGCCCCTTTTCCCTTTTTTTTGGTTGGTGGCTTTTGGAAAGGGGGGACGGGGTGGAGGAAGCTGTGCAAGATGCCTAGTTTGGGGCCCCAAATTAAACATGATGGCACCTTAACCGGGGAGGGGGTTCTTCTGTGCCTATACTAGGAATTCAAACCCAGCTCCCTTGTGTCGGAGTTGGCCTTCCTCCTGGAAGCCATCCTTTGATGGCTTGTGAAATTCGTTATTTGTGTATGTTTCTTATTTATGCTTCAGCGAGATCCCACTGGGTGTTTATGTGTCTCCTTTTGGATTTGTGGTTGCATTTTGTTAGTGACTATGATCTAGCCCCAGTAGAATGAAGAAAAAGAATCATGATGAGTTCTGTTGACATTTCATTGTCCTTTTCAGCAATGCAAGTGATGCTTTAGACAAGTTGAGGTTTCTGAGTGTGACTGAGCCCTCTCTACTTGGCGATATGGGAGAGCTAGAAATACGCATCAGACCAGATCCAGATAATGGGACCATCACAATTACGTAAGTTGTCCTCTGTTATACTGTATTAATGCTAGTGATATAATTTTAGTCTGAGCCAGCATTCACCATAATTGCAGAGATTCTGGAATTGGGATGACAAAAGAGGAGCTTGTTGATTGTCTAGGAACTATTGCACAGAGTGGCACCTCTAAGTTCCTAAAGGCTTTGAAGGTACTTGAAACCTATCTGATTGTACTCCACTATTTCAGCAAGATTGAACTAATCGTGAAACTGTGCATTTTTAAGGCTGAAATATGTGTCTTTTAAACATGTGCAGGAAAACAAAGATCTTGGTGCTGATAATGGTTTAATTGGACAATTTGGGGTTGGATTTTACTCCGCATTTCTGGTGGCTGAAAGGGTAATGAAATGAACACACTATTTTCTCACCTCATATAGCTTGGAAACGTGTGCAGGACATGTACTAAATTTGGTTCTAATATTATTCCTTTCATCAGGTTGTTGTTTCTACAAAGAGCCCAAGGTCTGACAAGCAGTATGTTTGGGAAGCAGTTGCTGACAGTAGCTCTTATGTAATCAGGGAAGAAACTGATCCTGAGAAGCTTCTGAAACGTGGAACACAAATCACTTTGTATTTGAGGGTACAGTTGATCTGTATCTGTTGCCTGCCTTTTATTTATTTATTTTTAACTATGCATTTATTGGGGATGTCATCAAAATTATATGATGTACTATATGCCAATTTGATGGGCTTGATCTTTGCCTGACCTAATGCTGCTGGGGAATTCTGCTTGTCAAGGAGTCATGTCGTATTGTCTTGAGTTGAAGGTGCATGTCTGCTGTTTGTGTGTCTTGGATATTCTAAATCTCTTTACTGCTATCCTTTAGGTCTCTATTTTCTGATTGTAATGGAAGTGCTGAACTCTATCCTCATTTTACTGTCTCTATTTCCCTGTGCTTTCAGTCTGATGACAAATACGAGTTCTCAGATCCTGCCAGGATTCAGAATTTGGTTAAGAACTACTCACAGTTTGTTTCTTTTCCCATCTACACATGGCAAGAAAAATCAAGAACAGTAGAGGTAACAAGCTTTTGCCTTTTGAATACAGAAAATTTTTCACGGTGGATTTGTTACTCAGTGTTTTATTGTAATAGACTTTAGATATTTATTGTAATAGACTTTAGATAACTATTGTCTGTCTGTTTGCTAGAAAGTGTATTGGTTAAATTTGTCTGAATATTTCCTGGAACTACTGTAGAGGAGGGCGCGAATAATGTCTGGTTCTGAAATTCCACAACCTTGGCCCTTGGATTTGGATTCACTTGTTTTTCCTTTTTCATTTTTGCACTCACATCATTCATGTGGATCTGTTTAGGATATGATATTGACATTTTCTTTGTGATATTTTTTGATCCTAAGCTCCATTTATTCTGATTTTGAACCTAGATAGTATTTCATTGGATTCTGAAGCTTCTTATGGCTGCACGATTTTGGGTGGTAGCAATGCTTTGTAATATGCTAAAGGTCTTATTTTGTGGTGTGATCTCTTTTGCATTCTTCTTGATGGTCCCCTAGTGTGCAATCAGTTCTCAGCTATGAAGTCTTGTCTGGAATGACATTCTCTATTCTCATTTTGCTTCATCATTGTGTGAGTTTCTGTATACATGGCTTGGCCTTGGGCTACATGCTTCAAGTACTTGCGAGCATAAGAAAAGTCCATGATAATTTTATTTTTAATCTCATGACATCATTTTGGTACTGTGTCAGAATCATTGCTGAATCAACTGTGACCTTGATGTTGACATTACAGGTGGAAGAAGAAGAAGCACCACCAAAAGAAGGAGAAGAGAAGCCAGAGGTAGATTAGATAGGACCTCTGAGCTATTATTTGTATCGCAACTTCATCGATATTTTGCTTTAAATTGGATATCCTTTCCAGGATAAGAAGAAGAAGACTAAGACTGTCACTGAGAAGTACTGGGACTGGGAGTTGGCGAATGAAACTAAGCCTATATGGGTTTGCACATACTTCTTCATTCACTTGACATTCATTATCTTGGATTTCATTGCTGCTAACATTATGACTACTACCTACATTGCTTGACACGTTGCTTGACTATGTGCGATAGATGCGAAACTCTAAAGATGTTCAGAAGGAAGAATATTATGAATTCTACAAGAAGACTTTTAATGAATTTTTGGACCCCCTTACATCTACCCACTTTACAACAGAGGTATCATTTGTCTAGCCCTATCATATTTTCACTGTTTTTAAGATTGATATGGAATACAAATGACAAGTTTATTTTCATAACATGAATTGATGGCTGTGCAGGGAGAAGTGGAGTTCCGGAGTGTGCTTTTCATCCCTGGGATGGCACCTTTGAATAATGAGGATGTGGTGAATCCTAAAACAAAGAACATTCGTCTGTACGTGAAACGGGTGTTTATTTCCGATGACTTCGATGGTGAGCTGGTTGGTATCAAAATCTCTTACGTTTGCTTGCATTATTTTACTACTAAATAGCCAAGAATTAAGTTTGACCCTATAAAAATCAGTGAATAGGAGAGGTCATGTCCTGATCAAATGGGTCCCTCCTTACTATATTTCTCCCTTGAATCCTTCTATAATTGTTGTTCAACTTTAAGCAGAATAGTTAATCTATAGGAGTGTTTATGAGTAGTGTACTGCTATATAGTATTTCAGTCCCTATTCTGGAGTGCAGGATTTGGTATTCAATGGTGTAATTAGTTATGTGAAGGAGTGCATTTACCCTAATGTTTAAACCTTGGAAAGTTTGAGGGAAAAAGGGGCGGGGGAGAAATTGGAAGTTTTTTTTCTTGTAGGAGTCGACTTGATATACAATCGCCATTAGTTCATATTTCTCCATATTTCCTCCATTCGATTTTCTTTCTATCAAAATTTCCCATGTCCAAATACACCTCCATTAGCTTAAATGTAGGGAAGATCAGTGAACCTTGCTTTTTGCATAAGCATTGTTGTATTGCATGAGGGAATCGCATTTTTCTTGATGGAAAGTGTCTCAAAGACGGGGGGTGTTCAAAACTTGGAGTCTCTTTCAGCTCCCACTTTGGGCTGCAGAACAGAAACTGGGGCATACCTTTCTAAACTGACACCTAAAGTGAAATATACTCCTCTTGACTTATAAACTAGTGTCACTTTTGGGCTTAAGTAGATTGAGATCATTGCTATGGAGCTCTCAGCCTATACAAATTATTACAGTACTGTTGGATTAGTTGATTAGTTAACATCAATATTCAACATATATTATTGCTCTGCCTTTTTTGAGTTATAAACTCTAAGAAATAAAGTTGAGCTTTAAATATTAACTCTTAGCATAGTATAGTTCAAAATTGTTTCCAGCCATTGTTTATTGCAATTTGGACTTTGACAACCCCTTAGGATTGGCCAAATGGATTTTTCTGTACAGAAAAATAATTATACAAATGGGTAGAGGAAATATATTGTGCTGAACGACAGTTTTCTTTGTTGGATAGTTACCAAGGATAATATTAATGCAAGCGATATGCAGAGTTTCCCTTTTATGTTTAATATGCTCTCTTTGGTTTGCAGTTCCCTCGGTATCTGAGTTTTGTGAAGGGTGTGGTGGATTCAGATGATCTTCCTCTTAATGTGTCTCGAGAGATTCTTCAAGAAACCAGAATTGTAAGGCGCGATCCCTAAGTTGATTATGTGATATCTTGTTGGCATTGTGTTCTGCTTTAAATGTTTGTAGTTGTGGCAGTTGTATTGGTCTGTACTGAACTGAACTTTCTATACAGGTACGGATCATGAGAAAGAGACTAGTGAGAAAGACTTTTGATATGATTCAAGAATTATCTGAGAGTGAAAATAAAGAGGTTAGCTGTAAATAATCAAATTGTGTATAATCTCATCTTTCTTGTTGAAAGCTCCTTACACTTTTTATATGTGAACTTGTATTAGGACTATAAAAAGTTCTGGGAGAACTTTGGTAAGTTTGTGAAGTTGGGATGTATTGAGGACACTGGGAATCACAAACGTATTACACCTCTTTTGCGGTTCTACTCATCAAAGAGCGATGAAGATTTGATCAGTTTAGATGATTATGTCGACAACATGGGTGAGAACCAAAACGCCATCTACTACTTGGCAACAGACAGCCTGAAGAGTGCCAAGACTGCTCCTTTCTTGGAGAAGTTAATACAAAAAGATATTGAGGTCTGCCCTTCTTTTTTTTTTTTTTCATTTGATGTTTTATCATAGTTGCAATGGACTACTAGATATCTGAAGACCAACAAATATTAGTTTATTCTACTTCAACAGTTGCTATCATGTCATAGAAACGTTTTAGTAGACTTGTGATTGAAGTATTTGGTTATTGGTGTATATCATGTATCTAGTTTAAAGAGATGCTGAGATTTAGTTATGAATTAATAAGAGCGAATTTCGGGAGCTTATTGTCATATTAAGCATATAAGCAGAAGATATACCTTCGTTTGCATATTGTTGTTTTTGCTTGTTGGTGTTGCTCAATTTGGGAAGCATTGCTCTTATAAATGATTCCTGTTGCAGGTGTTGTACTTGATTGAACCTATAGATGAGGTTGCCATCCAGAACCTGCAGACCTACAAAGAAAAGAAATTTGTTGATATAAGCAAGGAAGATTTGGAACTTGGTTAGATTTTCTTTGCCCCTTAGATTTGTTGGAATATCATTTCAGTATCAATAGAATGTTCTTTACTCTGAGTCCAAGAACAATGAGTTTTTAACAAGGTTAAGACAATATGATCTAGGTGATGAGGATGAAGTTAACGAACGGGAGACTAAACAAGAGTACAATCTTCTCTGCGACTGGATAAAACAACAACTTGGTGATAAGGTGGCAAAGGTTCAAGTCTCAAAACGTCTTGCCTCATCCCCTTGTGTGCTTGTTTCGGGAAGTTTGGTTGGTCAGCAAACATGGAAAGGTATGCCTATTGCCTGATCATGTTTTGAAACCCTTTTATTTTTTTAAAAATAAATGTACACAAGGTTTTCAAGACTCAAAACCTCTTTTCTAAACAAGGTTTGAATGATTGTGCTCTGTCAGGTTGATGAAGGCACAAACCCTTGGGGATACTTCTAGTCTGGAGTTTATGAGGGGCGGAGGATATTGGAGATCAATCCTGATCACCCCATTGTTAAGGATCTCAATGTGAGTGCACTTTAGATATTTTTGCCTTCTAATTCGCACATCTTGATAATTGATCTTCATTGCTGAGAAAATGAATTCCTCTTCCATTCTAGTGACTTGGAAATACGAGTCATAAATTTCAATAATATAAATAATGCATTTTTTAGCACCTTCAGTTTGGAGCACATATTTGGTTTTTGGAAATGATAACTAAAAACTCTGGAGATGCTCAGCTTGACAACACCCCCTCCCAACCAACAAGTAAAAGAAACAAAAAAAAAAAAAAAAAAAAAAAAACAAGGGGAGAAAAGGAGGTTCTTCAGGGAAGTTTTAGGTAAATTGTGGATACAACTTCTCTGGCTAACTTAAAATTAACCCACTACCGATGAGAGCAGCAACTGAACTCCTACGGCTAGCGTGGATCCTACTGAAGCTAAATGTGAGGAGATCTAGATGTGAGTAATCTTTACCTCTGTGAAGAAAATAGGCTATGCTGAGGGAAGTAACCCGTGAATCAGTTCTACTTGCCAAGTGTTTGAGAAAGTTCACCCCCACCCCCCAAAAAAAAAAAAAAAAAGAAAGAGATTTGTGGTGTTGAACTGTTTGTGATCACCTAGGATGCCTGCGTTGTTGCACAGTTACCTTCCAGATTCAATCTCATGAGGAAGCATCTTGCCTTCTGGATAAGTTGCTCATAACCCCCCTGCCAAAAGAAAAAAACCCATCCCACCAAGGACATGCCAACCCCTGGCTAGGCCTAGCATAGAAATACCGAACTTACATAAGGAGCAACTCAAAAGAAGTTGTTTCTCATTGAAGTCTGAAACACACTCTATAGCTCCCTCATGGTTGACTTTTTTGATGCATAACAGGCTGCATGCAAGAACGCTCCAGAAAGCACAGACGCTAAACGAGCTGTTGATCTGTTGTATGAAACAGCTTTGGTCTCCAGTGGATTCACGGTGAGTTATATTACAATTACTGTGGATTATGTTGTCAAACCCAACTTGTAATCTTAATCAAAATTGAAACCTGTTACTACTGCTAATGACATTACATATAATGGGTGCAGCCTGACAGCCCAGCAGAGTTGGGGAGCAAGATTTATGAGATGATGACAATGGCGCTTGGGGGAAGATGGGGAAGAATAGATGAGGGAGATGACTCTTCGGAAGACCCAGCACCAGAATCTGATGCAACAACTGCTGAAGCTGAAGTAGTTGAGGCTTCAGAAGTAAGGACAGAGAGCGACCCCTGGCAAGATTGATTCCCATTATCTATCCTGGATTTTGCACCTATAAAACAGAGTGAAAATGGGAGGAAAAGTTTCCTCTTCTGCGGATTTTGGTTTGATGCAAATTTTTTGAGGATAACAATTTGTAGCATAAAGTTTGGTAGGAGGGTGGGACTGACGGGCATTTACGCCATTGCTTCAGGAGAAAAGAGGGATCCAAATTTATATTAGCATTGCCATCTTCTAGATTGAGAAATAGAAAGAAACATTTCCGTTGATTTGTTCTGAATAAAAATGGTTTTTTTAGTACCGATGATGAGATCAGCACCTGAGGGTATGTTCATTTGCTATTTAATCAATCAAATCACGTTTCTTAATATATTATTTTTGTAACTGTTACAAATAAGGTAATGGAGTAACGATATTCTATGTTTTTTTTGTTGATTGAGTGCTCAATTAGTTAACAATTTTGGATATTCTATGTTTTTTTGTTGATTGAGGGCTCAATTAGTTAACAATTTTGGATTGTAAATTCGCAGGAGATTCATGTGGTTTAAACTCAAACTTCATATTACGTAGCTATTTTTTTTTTTCCAGTAATTTAACTTGGATATATCATGCTGGTGGAACAAAATGACTATTTAGAACCCTTTCTCAACAACTTGAGTGAAGGTAGAGCCGTAGAGGTAAATAAATTTGTTACTCGCTCCCTTGGGTTTCATCTACCAAAAGCGCCAAAGTGCCCTTACCTCAGAGAATGAAATACGAAGTGACAGAAAGATGACTGATCACTAATCAGGCATATGCTGATCGCTTTCAAGTGTAGGGTCCAATGTGAAGAAGCGTGTTTATATCATTTTATGATGAAGAACTCCATACCCATGGCTTCCATTCCATGGTACCAACTACTGATGAGTCTCATACTCCTCAATGAACAGCCACCTTAGGTCCAACTCTCCAATGACTGTACGGTCCGGTAATGGTGTTCAAGATGTATCAGACTTTGTGGATCTCATGGAATATTTAATGGTTGACGCCAATGGTCTATTTCTCAGGGGATTACCAGAAATCTCCACATGAGCATGTTCCATTTCTGAATAGATGAAAGCGAACAGAGTCTCTGACAAGTATTTCTCTCTGGGTGATTCTAGAGATAATTTTTGTTGCTGTGTGACAATCAGCACAGACTCTAAGATTTTTAACCACTCGAATGGGGAGAACAGATGGTATAAACATCAAACCAAAGGCAATTGCCAGCCTCTCACTGTGATGCTTCAGCATTCGTATCTTCTCAGAATCTTCAACATCATGAAGTACAGAGCTCAGATCAGGTTTGTAACCTTCTTTGATCATTTTCTGGTGCAGCTGTTCCAAGTAAACATATATCTGGTCCAAATATGGGCTAGACTGATCATCAGCGGAGAAAATGTGTACTTTATTCTTAAACTTAATCCAGCTATATCCAGTCTCCTTCCTTATACCTTTATCCCTCATTCCCTTTCGCAGATAGGCCACTCGGTCCCATTCTCCTTTGGCGGCATAGATGCTGGAAAGTAAGATGTAGCCTGCAGGATGTTGAGGGTCTAGCTCAAATAAAGAATCAGCCGCCCATTTTGCAATTTCCATGTTATTGTACACTCTACAGGAACTCAGCAATGTACCCCAATCAATTGCATCTGGGATGAAGGGCATTTTGGAGATGAAATCCTTGGCTTCTTCAAGCTTCCTGCACGGCTCAAAAGATCGATCATGCATGTGTAGTGATCTGGAATTGCAGTTATGCCATGCTCCTTCACCATTGAATCAAAATAGAGCTGCCCTTTGTCTACTAAACCTGCTCTGCTGCATGCTGAAAGAACTCCCACGAAAGTGGCTTCGTCAGGTTTAAGCCCATAAGAAAGCATTTCCTCAAATAGACGGATCGTCTCATCAGCCTTTCCAAACTGGGCATATCCAGAAATTAAAGCTGTCCAAGAAATTTCGTCCCGGACCTTCATCTCTTTGAACATCTTCAAAGAATCTTCTATCATTCCACATCTGCCATACAAGGTAATGAGTGAATTCGAAACAGGAATAGAGGATGTTAAGCCAGAGACTAAAGCTTGGCTATGAAACTGAGCACCCTCTTCTAAACTCGCTAAATCAGCACATGAGCTAACAGCACTCCCAAGTGTAACGGAATCTGGTTCAATAGAATTCTTCTGCATTCGGCAGAAAAGTTTAATAGCTTCCTCACTGAGCCCATTCTGACTATAACCTACAAGCATTGCTGTCCATGAGACAGTATTCTTGTGGGTCATTCTCTTGAGTACTTCCTCTGCACATTTTATGCTGTTACACTTGCAGTACATGTCAATAAGAGCACTTCCGACAAAAATATTGTCCTGGTACCCTGTTCTGATTATATAAGCATGAAGTTCTGCCCCTTTTTTGAGGCTCCTATTCTCCCACAAGCAGCCAAGACACTTCCAAAGGTGAACTGATCCATGGCAAAACCCTCCAAGCTCATCTCTCTCAACAGCTCAACAGCTTCCCTGTCCAACCCATTTTGAGTTAGTCCTGTGATCATTGATGTCCACGTAATTGAATCTCGCTCTGGCATGCTATGTAACAAATGCCATGAATACTGGAACATTCCATGACGTGAAAATCCTGCAATCATTGTATTGTACATAACCAAATTTCTTTCTGGGGTTTCCTCAAAGACCTGCTTCGCATCGCATACAAATCCTAGCTTTGAATACATATCCAGCAATGGGTTAGCTACAAACACATAAGAGAGAAATCCAAACTTTACAATTTGCCCATGAAGCTGCTTGCCAAACTCAATACTATCCATCGCCGTAGACAGTATAAGCATTGTCGAAAATGTTATCCTATTCAAGTTCACGGTTCCCTCCTCTAACATGGCCTTATAAGCTCCTACGGCATCATTAAATCTCCTACTATTAAAATAACCCGAAATAAATGCATTCCATGAAATGCCATCCCTGCTGGGAATAGAATTAAACATCTCCTGCATTTCATCGAGCTTCCCTGACTTCGAGTACGCAGAGAGGATAATGTTCCACGAGAACGGATTTGGTTGGGGCATTTGATCGAACACATGGCGTGCATAGACCAAATTTCCCAGCTCGCTGTACGTGCTTATGAGACTGTTCGACAGAAAAGTATCTGGGTATTTGTGGGTTTTAACAATAAGGCCGTGGAGCTTTTTTACCAGCCTTTGATTCAAGGTTTCCCGGCATTGTTTGAGTATTGAGCAATAATAATTCGAAAATGAGGACATAGTGTTTTGACCATTAAATATGGCGGGAAATAATCAGAAATACTCCATTTTTTGTAAGCTGAAGGTTTTCATGGGAAACTGGAGGATCTGGTGATAGATTTGAACCTGTTTTGGAGCTTGAAGTTATCGAATTCAACATCTTTCAAGAACCAAAAATAAATGAATTTGATGCTCAACTTCAGGTCAGCAGAAGAACGCTTCCTTAACCCAAACATGAGTTACAAGGGGATCAAATTTTTAATCAACGTTTATATCATCCATTAAAAAAAAATTCTGTATCAAACGCGAATCGTATATTTAGACTAACGTCTTACATCATATAGAAAAAGAAATATTCATACATCCAAAAATCTCATATATTGGTAAGTTTCTTTTCTAAATTTTCTAAAATTTCGTACGTATTAATTTTTTAGTAGGTATCTTTATTTTGTATAATACTTTAAATTTTTCAATGCCAACCGAATATACGAGATACCACCCATCACATGTCACCTAAAGGGGCCAGGGTTCAAAGTTAAAAGGTTTTGGATTTATGCTTTAAGGTTTGGGGGTTAAGGGTTTAGGACTTTGGGTTAGAGTTACAACTTAGGATTTAGGGTTTCAGAGGTTAGGGTTTAAATTTAGGTTCTCAAGGACTAGTTGTTTAAGTTTTGTCCTAGTGATTGAATTTGAGTTTTGTACTAATACTATTAATTTTTGTATTCAACTAATGGCTAGGAAAATTAAGGTAAATGAGAGATTTTATTAAAAATAAATTAAGTTAAATGAGAGATTTTATGCATCAAAAATTCGTGAGATTTATGTTGAAATTATTTTTTAATGTATAAAAACTATCAAAAAATTTTTTTATGTGCGTACATATTTACAAAACACAAGAAACTGCTTAAACATTGAAATTAGATACAAGGAAAATAAAACACAAATTTGTCATAATTTATACTCAGTATAAAGACAATTATTAATCAAAATGCGTAAACAAATTTTTTGTTTAAAAAATCTGTAAATAAGAAATTAAGGGGAAAAAAGAAATGTGAAATTTATAACATAAAGATGTTTATAATCTATGCTTTAAGAATCATCTTGGCTTCCCTTACAAATAAATACTTGAATATTATCAAATCCAAATTATAATTACTAAATTAAAGAAAAATTAAAAGAAGACATTTGACATTTTAAGAATAAAATCCAAATTATCAAATAATTACTTAATCCTCCGGCCAGAGAGTCCCATGCACGTTGATTCAATGATTGAAGTACCCACTGCTCTATTCTAACGTGCCCCCACCCACAATCCTCCCTTCATTTCTTTTTAGTGAAAAAGAAAATAAAAAAATATAGCCTTTATTCTTTCATACATATAGTATTTTTTTTTAATTTTAATATTGTTAATTTACGACCTCTAGAAAAATCACCAATCATGTAAAGTTAAAAATCTAACACCTCCAGTTGCGAAAATTTTGATATGCTACTGTTAATAAATAACCAAGTAATAACACTGCTTTATAATTATATCCAACATAGTATTATAGGTTTTCATATTAAAAATTTGAAATAATTTTGTACAAAAATATGACAAATTTTTCTGGCTATTAATAGTTGTTATGGAAATGGTAGCTAACACATAAATATTTTTTAACTTTTAGTAGCCCCAATTTAATTTGTAGAAGATTCTAATTTCAAGTGTATATATGTTCATTTTAATTAACTGTTAAAAATTAACTGTTAGCAGTTATGAGCTATTATAATTTATTATTAGCAATTAAGATTAGCTATTATGAATGGTTCAGGTTAGCTGTTATTAGTTATTATATGCTGTTAGAATTGTTAGGTGTTAAAATGTTAAACGAAGGTGAATAGGGTAACTTTTACACCAAATAGGCCCATGTTAGACTTCACCATCACTGATATGAGTATGACCGTAGAATACCCGCAACACATAGTTTCCTTGAGTATGATTGTGATCCTCCCGACAATCACAATCACAATTAAAAACCATAAAAGGAGGTTTATTAACGAACTCTATCTTAAAACTCATCAAAGCGTCTCTCTGTGAGGTAATAAATGATCTTCCTTTTTCAGCGCCACATCTCTTTCTAATTATCTGAATTCTTGTTGGCATGGCATCGTTTGGCCATTTGTGGTCCGTGAATTTTGATGGGCAGTTGGCTGTTTGCTTTCTTAACGGTTTGTTTGATCAGTTTTCATGGGTTATAAAGAGAATGGATGGCTATGATTGTTAAATTGCATGTTAAACTGGTGATTACTGGGGAAATTTCTCTTCTGCTTTTACTGAATTTTGTTTTCTGATTGGTGAATCATATTGCTGTGAGACTGGATGATTGGAAGGTTTGGTCAATTTTTGATGAATTTAACTGGAACTTCGAGGAGATATTTGGTGTCAGTGGTGTGTATGTTTGAATTCATCATGCCTTTTTCAATAATATTGTTTACTAGATCTTCTTGTTGAAAGGGGGTTTACTTTCACTTGATGGGCTTAGAATTTCTGAAATATTCTATTTATTTTTTTTTCTGAATCATTGGTGATGTATATGTCTTTCTTTGCAAAATGACGATGACCCAGTTGTGCATTCAGTGCATTGTATGCAATCATGTATGGAGTATGGTGATCCCGTTTCAATTTCGCACTAGACCTTCCGTTCCCTACTGTTTAGAGATGATTATCCTGTTCAAATGAGCTTCTTTGACTTTCATAAGTATCAATGGGCTTTTCTGGGTGTCCACTTCAATTTTTTAAAAAATTTTTTAGGCAGAATGTAGACATTTGATCAGACCCAGCAGTTGTTTAGAGATGGTTATCCTGTTCAAATGAGCTTCTTTGACCTTCATTAGCATCAATGGCTGTTCTGAGTGTCCACTTTTAAAAAATTTATTTTTAGGCAGAATGTAGACATTTGATCAGACCCAACAGTTGCTATGTATCCCGTTAATGATAGCCTATATCAACCCGACTGAAAGGGCTTAAGGCTGCATCCATTGCAACTCACAGGAATTCTGTCCCGGTTGTTATTGTTGTCATTGCTGTCTTTTGAGTGATTAGTTAATTTACTAGGAACACTCATTATCGTTGCTATCGCTTTCTTGAACCTAGTATCTGACCCCATGCTTGGGTAAACTTGTTAATAAGCAGCAATTTGACATTCTCACCTGAGCAAAATGACAGGCATTCCTAGTAGTTAATAGTTAAGGTAGATAGACCTACATTGATGGATGTGAATGTGTTATTAAGAGTGCAGCCTATGAAGATTTTCTGTTCATTGAACATATCAAAAGAGAAGATGACCTTGTCAGATTGTGGGAATAGGTCTGTATTCAGCTGTAGCATTGTTGTTTGATTTAATTCTTACTTTATTGCTGGAAGATTGGAATGCTATTATTCTGCTTACTTCAAAATGTCAATTAGTTGAAAAATATCCCAGAAATCATATTTGGATTTATGGGCTTCAAGATTCTTATTTCCATCTTGATGCATGGGCATGCTTTGGCTCAATTTGTTTTCAACTTCTTGTGACATCTACATGTATTGTTCAAAATTTTAGGAATTCAGATACCAAATATAAAACTATAAATCCAAGATTTTACATTATCCTGAGAATATTTCATGCGCTTTTTAGTGAGTGCTCAAATTCCATTGGTATTTGAACTGGACTAGTTGTCAGCTGACCATTCCATTTGTAGCAGGCCTACTCAGTACCCTGTCACTACTTTGGGAATGGATGGTCACATTGTCAATGGGATCAGTGATGTAGATTCAAATTCCAGAAGTACATCCCCTCTGATGGACTCTCAAATGGGGAACATGGCATCGCAGAACCAGATATCCTTGTAGAAATTGTGACAAGGTTAGACGTGGACTTGGCATATTCTTCTGAGAAGATGGTAAACCTGGATTTATTTATGGCTATTGTGTTCCTTGGGGAGAGTGAGCTTGAAGAGTTGTCTGCAGGGAACAACAAGATTTCAGAAGTAGAAATCGAAAAAGCTCTGGTCTTTGATCTCTCTTTTGGTTATCTGGATTCTGAGGTAACTGAGTTAGGCCACTTCTTGACTGTTCTGAGAACCAAGATCTATGATGCCAAACAGAAGACATATTTGTGCAGAAAAAGGGACCCTTCGCTAGGGAAGTTTCTTGCTTTAGAGGGTTCTTGGAAGCATTTACAAGAGCAGCTCTTGGAGATGAAGAAGCAGCTAGCCAATCTGCATAGAACTCTCTCAGTTATTGGACCTGAAAACAGTATGTTCTAAATTCTCTAGACTTGGAAGGCAGAAGCTGGTCATTTGGGATATGGTTGGTTAGTTTTGAATTGAGTCGGAACATCAAATTAAATCAAATATCAAATCATTACCTTAAAGCCCTGCACTTCTGCCTTACTACCTCAAAAGGGGAGGGGTTGGGGGTTCGGATGTGAGTCCTATTTTGGTCTACCATTGGCTTGTCCGATAAAGCTTTTCGAGAAATTACTGTTTGTATGGATCATGTAAATTTCGACTCAGGTCAGTTTAGGTTTGGATGGTCATTAATCAAATCACCTGGTTTTGGGTCATTTATGATAGTTACAGCTCAGTTTTGGGTCATTTAAAAAGGAAAGGAAAAATGTATCTACTTCCGATTCTGTACAAAATCATGGTTTCTTATTGAGATTCTCTGTTAATCTGCAGCATACTCATTAGAAGATGAAGAAGTTGATGGATTGGGATTGGATTTGCAAACAGCTGAGCGGCAACGATCTGTTCTCAGGATGCTGGAAAAATCTCTTGCTTCAGAGTTAGATTTCGAGAAGCAATTGCTAGAATCAGAAGAAAGAGAGGAAACACTGAAATCAAAACTTTTGCTCACAAATAACGTTCTCTCCAAAGCAGAAGCATTCTCGGAAGCTGCTCTTGAGAAGCTGATAGAGGCAGAAATTTGTTCTGTGATATTTATGGGGATTGCGGAGGAAATGATGTCCCGTTTTCAAATTCTTCAGTTCAATCTGCATTTCTCAGTTCAGAGAGAAGGGGAGTTGAAATCAAAACTCTCATGCACAAATGAAGTTATCTCCAAGATGGAAGCATTTTCAGAAGATGCATTAGGGAGACTGCTAGAAGCTGAACATTCTTCTGAGATATTCATGAGCATTGTGAGAGAAATGATGTCCCACCGACAAGTCCTACAGTTTAATCTGCATTGTTTGGTACAGAGAGAGGAGCAAATAAAATCAGAGGTTTTGTGCACAAATAAAGTTGCTTCCAAAATGGAAGCATGTTCAGAAGTTGCACTGGAGAGGCTGCTAGAGGCGGATCATTCTTCTGTGATATTTACTGCAATAATAAAAGAAATGATGTCCTGCCTCCAAGTTCTTCAGTTTAATCGACATTGTTCTGTTCAGAGAGAACAGGAACTGAAATCAAGACTTTTGCTCACAAATGAAGCTGTTTCCAACTTGGAGGCGTTTTCAGAAGATGCATTAGAGAGGCTGCTAGAGGCAGAACATTCTGCTGAGATATTTATGGGGCTTGCCAAGCAAATGATGTCCCATCTTCAAATTCTTCGGTTTAATCTTCATTGCTCGGTTCAGAGAGAGCAAGAGCTAAAATCAAAACTGTTGCTTACAGATGATGTTATCTCCAACCTAGAAGCATGTTCAGAAATTGCATTAGAGAAGATTCTTGAGGCAGAATATCATGCCGAGGTATTCATGGGAATCGTCAAAGAGATGATGTCCCGTCTTCAAATTCTTCAGTTTAATCTCCATTGTTCTGTTCAGAGAGAAGGCAAGCTTGAATCGAAGCTTCAGCATAGCTTGGAGCAGTTGAAGGAGAAAGAGATGGCATTGATGAAGGCAGAAAGCAACTATGCAGAAATGAAGCAAAGCTTTCAAAAAAAAGAAACTACGATGGAGGAAAAATTAAAAGCACTTGAAGAAAAGTTGCAATCTTCAGAGAGAAAATTTCAAGAAACGAAAGCCTCATATGAAGCTAGTCAGGAACAACTCTCCTTGATGGAAAATGCGGTTCAATCTTTACAAGAAAATGTTTTCATGGCAGAAAGCAGGGCACATGAAGCAGAAGCCAAACTTTCTGCCTTAACAGAAGAGAACATAGAACTTAGCGAAGAAGTTGGGTTTCTCAAAGGTGGTGATAGTAATGAGAAGAAGATGAGCTTGCTAGAGAAACAAGTGAGGGACTTGGAAATGCAATTACAAAATGCCAGGATATCCTCTGAAGCCAGCCTGGAGCAGCAGAATATGCTGTACACAGCAATATGGGACATGGAGACATTAATCGAGGAGCTAAAATCGAAGGTTTCAAAGGCTGAGGCCAGGGCAGAGTCTGCAGAGGAGCAATACCTTGTTTTGGCTGAAACCAATTTAGAACTCGATGAAGAAATACACTGTCTCAAGGCAGAAAATGAGAAGTTAAAGGGAAGTATGAAGGAGGCTAACAGAAAATATGTAGCAAGGGTAAAAGAGATCAACAAAGGGGCAAAACTTATTTCTGAAATGGTAATGCAGCTTACTGCTGAAAGGGAGAGAATCCAGAAGAAGGTATGACTTGCAACTCAAGTTCTTCTTACTCTTTTGGATCTTCAAGCTGAACATCAGTTCTTTCTTTGCTTGAAACATTGAATGCCTTGTGTGGGTTCTCCATTAGGTTTGGTCAGTTCCAAGTCATTTGGGTTTGGTAATTGGGAGTGGGTCAGTTCTTGAGGTCTACTTCCAGACTGTCCTTGAAAAATTCATGATGCAAAAGAAGTTACATATTTGCAGCTATCTTCTTTAGCAAGAGAAAACAAGTTACTGATGGAGGAGTTGCAGAAGAAGAGAAAGAACAATGCCAAGTCTAAGCAAGACAACCAAGATGACGATGAAAAAGAGTCCAGCTGTATTGCGGATGATCTAATTACAGGTATAAGCACCAAAGTCTCTGCTACAGAAAAAATGGGCTGGAATCCAACATCTGCTGCTGCCAATCACCAGGTGGGTACTCATTTACTCCAAGTACTATATGTTGATTTCTTGAATTTATGCTGAAGTAGCAAATGTGATGCTCTCATTGGTGCTCATGAAGCTACTTGTACCAATAGCTTAAAACCGATATATCAAATGTCTCCATTTGATGAATGAGTGCTGTAGTTCTGGTTTAATCAAGGACTTCCTTTCCATAAAACTATCTTACCAAATGCCTTAGGAGTGCAAACGATGCAGTACGTGGAGGGTTAGATATACACTACTTTACCTTTGCAAAGAGCTTGTTTTCACAGACCCTAGATTTAAAAATATTGTTGCCTGATTACCTAGTGAATTAAGTAGATGATAGTTCAGTGAAACATTTTGCTTTAGTTGATAGTAGTTTAAAGTTGGAAAAATTTTCCCAAAAGTGACTTTTTGGACTGTCTAATAAATGGACAAAAATATGAAAACAGTCTTTTTGGTGTGGCATAACTTGGTAGTATTAGTTCAGTCGATAAAATGCCATCCAAAATGTAGAGTAATATTGTAAAAGGAAGCTATTTCCTCTCATGCAGTAACAAAAATCCCTGGGGGCAAAAAAGAAAACTCCAGTAGAGAAGAATGGAAACCTATCTGCTCAATGTTGCTGTTTTTTTATTTTGTATTAGTTCCTGCGTCCAAAACGTGAATTGTGCAACTGAAGCTTAAAATAGCCGAGCATATTTTACTCATTAGAACAGCATAACATGGTAGTATTGTGGAGAGAGAAAGACATTTAGTCCTAGAAGAACTTTAATAAAATGTTGCATAATGAGGTGGTGGCGCAGTTGGCTAGCGCGTAGGTCTCATAGATTCTGAGTGATCCTGAGGTCAAGAGTTCGAGCCTCTCTCACCCCAATTCTCTTTTTCCTCTTTCTCCTTTTTCTTATGTAAACAGATAAAATATTGACACCAACCTCTCATGTATAGGTGGAGGAGTCATCAGAACAGAACATCAGGGATGCAGCCACTGCTCCCCCTCATCAGATGATGTTGATGCTTCTTCTGATCATATCCCAACCCTAGAAAATGAAGGCACGGGTCAAAGCAAGCATTGGAGCAAGATATCTTACATCTTTGCAGCACTATTTGTTTTGCTGTTGTCTATTTCAGCCATGAGTTTCAATTGGCATAATGCATTCTCCAAATGGAGACATCAATTTCTTTACCTGTAAATGACAAACGAAACCCATATCTGCCTTTATTTTCTCCATCAATCAAGTTATACATGAATACAAAATTTTCCCTAGCTAAATCACAAAAAACATCCCCCACCTTTGTTCCAATTGAGGCTTTAAAGACCAAGTAGAAAAATATAAATAAACCACAAAAATAAACCACAAAAAGCAAGTGAAATAAACCATAAGGCACATAAAATTTTGTACTAATTAACTGAAAAGCCAGACTTGTGACATGCATATATCATCCTAAACATTAGACAGACACTACTGCTTATCAGATTAACAAGCACGCAAAATAGCTCAGAGTCACGTTAATCTAACTTGATAGCACTAGTAAAATTGTAATGTAACTGATATGTTATATAACATGGTGGGGTGGTGGCGCAGTTGGCTAGCGCGTAGGTCTCATAGCTTCTGAGTAATCCTGAGGTCGAAAGTTCGAGCCTCTCTCCCCACTTTCTTTTTTCTTTTTCTTTTTTCTTTTTTCTTTAGTTACACTGAACAGTCCGTACTAATTGAACAGTCCCATACATATATCATATCTTATTGAATCAACCTTGATTGTCTGACCGGTCCAAAAGCCAGGCCCCTCATACTGGACCCCAACCTCTCGCGCAATCTCCTCTAAACTTGACATAGTCAAGCTTGGCTTCTTAAGGGCCATGACAGCTAGATCCTGAGGTTTCATTCCCCATGATGAAGCACACAGAATGTGCTAGGATCTTCAAGAAATGTACCGCGCTCTGGACATCGACTCCTACTACTCATGGGCTAGTTTTCAAAGCTAATTTCATGTCATCAATGTAAGTTTTCATCAGACTTGCGCTATCACAATCAATCACCGTTGCCTTAACTTCTTCTCCCTGAACTTTGATTGAATAGGTGATCAATTTGGAGAGGTACTCCGCGGGTATCATTTTAAATGGGCTTATTACCTTGGCTTACCTTAAGTTGCAGAAATAGAGAGTGTTGGTATTTATAGGAAAAATTAACAGCATACATAGGGACAATTTGCATCACTAATCGTCAGTATTGCCTCTGTACTTGAAATACATAGGCCTTGTACATCCAGATTGACCGGTGACTTTAGCAGCTGATGAGATACATAACACAACAGAACAAATCACACACAGAACAAAAGAGCTCAAATATTTACTCTTTTTTGCATCCAACAGAAAAACCACCCATAGCTAGTAAAATATATGGCAACCCTGAAAATATTTACACATAGCTAGTAAAAGAGAAAATTAATCCTAAGATCAACAAAATAAAATATTTTATATATGACATACAAGAAAATAAAATAAAATGTAGTTGAATACAAGAAAATATTTCTGGGATATTACGCTTCTATTGTCTCTGTCAAAAACTGTCTCAATAATCTAACAAAAGCAAGAGGGCTTTCAATATATGCATACAATAATACAAAATAAAATGTTTCAACATCTAAACCTAGTTTGCGAATCAAATAAAAGTTTAAACATATCGTCCGACTCTTTGGAGATGACTTCCCCGGGTGCAAAGACATCATCCAGAAAGGCATGATGAGCACTATTATCATTGTTGATGCATGTTGTCGGATTCAACGAAGAGCAGGAATAATCCTGCGCAGAAACACCACCAACATTGATTTGGGCATCATTGGTGTTGTTGCCGTACTCTTTACGACTTATTTCAGGTTCCATGGTGGTGTTGCATAGGAGAACACCTTCCTCGTTCCAAGTAGGTCGAAGTTTTCCCACCTCCTTCGCCACCACTTGCTCCTCCTGTTGAAATTCGAGATTGGCGACTTCTGAGATGTTATCTTCAACTATTTCATGCTCCTATTCAAGATTCACGACGGGGACACTTTCAACTCTTTCATTTTGATGCACTCGGTCTGTTTTGTAGATTTTGCATAATACGCACTTATCCAACTGCATAAGTACGAAAACAAAAGGTTTAGCATAAATCTTAAAATTAATATGACTAAATATCTCCCAAGGAGATATATAATATGGCTCCAAATATCAATTGACAGAAAACATATAAATCCGATCACAATAAGACTTATGATGCCAATTAAGCAGTATTCATCTTAACCTAAAATATCCATAATTATTTTATGTTAATTAACCACTAATAATTTGATAGAAGCGAAAGAAATAGAAGATTATATACGTACCGTCATGCTAGTATGTTTTCCAACATCAAGATGTTCCGCCTTCCTTTGGTTGTTGTGAGGATGAGAAGGAGAAGGATCATCTCTAACCCTAAACTCTTGCATGAGCCATGACGTTTTCTGACACTTGGGAGGCTTCCCTTGGCAGTACACCAACGGCTTTCGGACTGCGATTTCTTTACCGGCATGCATTATGGGTTTGTCGGCTCCGGTTGCCTTCCAATAACCTCCTCCGGCCTGGCGCTTTGGGCGGCTCCCATTTTCATACAGCCGCTCCGTTGATGTAAAAATACCAGTTTTTGTCTCCCTGCGGTATATAATTTGCTGTACAACCAACATTCAAAGCAAGAACAAATTGAGAGAGCGAAAAAGTGAAGTGATAGAGTGAATAATAATATTCATGGGATAAAAAGAAAATTACGCACGTACCGGCAAGGTAGTCGGGATGGTGATCGTAAATGTTGAGCGTATGCATAAGATTGATGGGGAGATGGGAGTCGTTGATCTTGGGAAGAAGGTAAAAGAGGACGAGTTCTAAATCAGTAGGGACGAATCGCATCCCAGGAGGGCATAAACAGAAATAAGTCAACGCAGCGTCAAGCTCATCATCACTGCCCGCCATCGCCAAACTCGTCAACAGAAACAAATAAAGTATCTCAAACAAAATCTTTATTACACGAAGGAAGCACTTAAATAGCTCATTTGTCCATCTATTACAGAATCTCCTTCTCTCCATCCTCGCCGTTCATTGCTTTTAAATTAATTAAATTAAAAGCGTTTGAGAGTCCCCCTTTTTTCGGTAAGCTTTTAGTGTTTTATTCCAACTAATCACCCCTCTAATACCAACTTAACTCCTTCTATCCAAATGCTAAGTATTTTCTGTTAAAATGTAGTGTGTTGCTCACGTAATCACTTCTGATTTTATTATATTTTTTAATCTTCCTATCCTATCCTATATACATATGGACTCTCTAAAAATAATAATTTATTCTCTACAAAAAATAATTTAGGAGCTGTGTGCAATATAAAAATAATAATTTATTTTTTAAAAAAATAAATTTTTAATTGTCTATGTACTCTATAAGTCTCACTTGCCAAAATAATAACAATAATGATAATATAAATATAAAACGGTGGTATGAGAGTGAATTTATGATTTTTGTTCAATATAAAAATAATAATTTATCTTTGAAAAATATGTTTTCACTTATCTATGACTCTTTTAAGTCTCACTTGCCATAATAAATTAAATAATTATAATAATCTATACTATATATAATAGCAATCTCATAAGTTTAAAATTAAACTTACTACAAACACGCTATTAAAATAATTTGTAAAACTTTAACTATATGTTGAAAATAAAAACTTTGACTATATGTTTAAAATATAATTGGGCCATTGCTAATTGATCAAGACCTCTTTATAATAAGGGTTTTTGGATTAAAATAAATTGTACTTTGGGAGCATTAGACGTTAATAAGTCAAATTATAAAGGAGATCGATCATGCACCGTACTTTGACGCTGATTTTCTTTTCTAAACTATACGACCTATTTAGGGCGTTCGAATGTTTTACGATGTTTCAAGTTGACAATAACTTATTTAGTGAGGTGGAGCACATTAATTCCCCTTTTCTTAACTTGACACATCATAAAACAACCAAATTGACCCCCTAAATAAGTGGTGGTTTAGAGAAAAAAAAATCACCCCCAAAGTATGGTGTATAATCAATTAACTTTATAATTTGGTATATAAATGTCCAATACCCCTAGGTACAATTTATTTCAATGCAAAACCTTTTATAATAATTTTTGCACGAATGCACAAGTCTATATACTATTAACTCTTGCAAATAATGCAAAGTTAACACATGTAGAAGATATAGTTTCTTAAGGTTCATTACATTGTTCTTTTACATACCTAAGTTATGTGTTTGTTTATTGTGTCGATCTTTGATTTTTTATTATGAAGATATAACATCTTACCATTTGTGATGATGCCCCTTTAATTATATTCAATTAAAGTTGTCTTGGAACCATAATTTAAGTTTTTGTTGAGCCCGTTTTCTCAAAAGTTTCATTCGGTACATCCTCGCTATATTAGCAGAGGGCACGGAAGATGGTTAGGTAAATTAGAAGAAATTTAATTGCTTATTTTCTGTTTTTCATTTTTAATATGTAAATTTTTCTCTAACTTAATGTATTGGACCATGATTTTCTCTATTTCTCTATTTGTTTTCTAATTTTGTGTATACTCTATCTTTTATTATTTGCATTAGTTTTAAAGAATCTTGACATATAGGTTAGATCATCAAACCCAATTAAAGCTCAATAATTACTCAAGATTTATTCAATTGATATCTCGCAGCTTGTAAAAAATAATATATATATTGTATAATTTACTTATCACTCATACATATTCTCTTTACATGCATAATGACACTCTTATCTTTTTTATTTTTCGTTTTCTCGGTCCTTTTTTTGTTCTTAATTTTTTATTTAATTTTTCATTTAAATAGTAGACAGATATAACCAATTTTGAGAAATATGCAACATTCGTAAAGTATTCAGTATTATAGAATATGACTCTTTTGTTTGGTTTAGGGGTGGAGAGAAGGTAATAAGAAGAAATAGTGAGCTGGTAAGATGAAACAAATCATGGAAATTAATTCATATTCTGAAATGACAACAGAACATAAAATCCATATCTGGTTTGAGTTTGATTTCAATATTAACTCTTTAATATTTGCTTATTTTTAAAATGGGTAATATTTCACTTAAATTTTCATGATCAAGGCCAATGTTTGAGAAAATAATAACGAATAATGGATCGAGTTGTTGAGGTAACTAATACTAACTCCCCTCCCTCTATAGTTGCTGTACAAAATTGATTGAAATATTTAAACTTTATTTTATGTATTTAACTAAATGCATATTTTATTTGAGTTTTCGGTGATCATCTTGTTGTTTCATTATTATTACAATGCTTGATGTGTACTTAGTCAACACTTTCCTTTTCTCTTAAAGAGGTGGTGTCGTGGTGGTGGAGAGCTCATTCAATATTTAACTAATTGGATTCCTTGACACTATTAAATTGTGCAACCTAAATATTCACGTCATAAAATTGGGATATTTATGGTCTAAAATTGAACCTTTGATTAGATATTTAATTTAACACAAAGTTTTTCATCAAAAAAAAATTATTAGGACTGCAGCACTTTGAAGCTCATTTATAAATTACGAGCAATTCAACCTTTTTTCCAATATATTCAAATTATAAAAATTATTCATCATTCCAATTCCAGAAATATTAAATTTTAAAAATATCAAATTCATCACTTTCTCAACTTATAGTCGTCCACAAAATCAAAATGGAGGCTTCTTTTGCTCGAGATAACTCTCTTGGTTGCTCTTTTGCTCGTTGTCCTGGTTGAAATTTTCATTTCTTTTAATATTGATTTGACTATAGATAAGATTTTGCATTTTATTGCTCTCTAATAAGTGCCTCAATATTTAATGTCATAATAACATAGAAAGATGTTTTGAGAGAATAATTACCTAATGTTTTATTGTTGTACCTACCCTTTCTCAAACAGAACAATCTATAAATTTCATATTTTTACAGTTTTCTACTGTAAATGTTTTTTTTTTCTTCAGATTTTTATAGTTCCTTCAGATTTCAAACTGCAATCAAACTGATGACATAAGTCTGGGACTGGGAATCCTTCAACTGATCTGCTTCTGAAAACAGTGATGATTTACAATTCATCCCCCACCCTAACCCCCGAAAAAAACAAATGCTGTTGAATACAAGAAAGTATTTCTGGGATAAACAAATGCTGTTGAATACAAGAAAGTATTTCTGGGATAAATTATCTGCTAACTTTGTGCTTTTCGCTTCTTGCTGTCTCTTTCAAAAACTGTCTCAATAATCTAACAGCAAAAGGGCTTTCCAGATGGGCTGCATGTCCACAATTAGGAAGCTCAACTATGTCATGGTATACATCACTGCTGATTCTACGGCAGATTTCCTCATTAATAGTCTTGAATTTTGTGTCTTTCTCTCCAACGATGAACAGGAGTTGTACACTGCAATGTTTCAAATCTTCCCAAGTGATCTGTCGCAGAATGAACAAGTTTTCCATCAAGAAGAGCAAGAAGGAATATGACAGGTATAATTGCATAGTAGCTGACATCTACTCATCTAAAATGTTCGGAAACTTCGGCATCTATGTAATGTTCTCTTTGTCATTCAAAACAAAAGGCAAGAAGGAAGAAAAACAAAGGGGGATCGGGAGCTCACAAGAAGATAAACTTACAGCTGTCTTCCAATGCTCAAGTCTGACAGAACTTTCGCCAAACCATGAATATCATCGTGCTCTAAGCACCTAGTTACAATCTTCTTGAAACTTGGGTGTTCCCTAAAGCTATAGATGAAACAATAAGAAATTCTGGAGTAGTTGAACACCATTTGTCATGAGATAGCTAAGAGAATACGTCTGCCACAGATCACCATGGGACCAATCCACAAAGACCTCAAGCCGAATGAGAGAAGAGAGCATGCCCTGGAATCATCTTTAGCAGCACGGATTTTCCTTTCCTTTGGATCTTTTAAAACGGAGCTTCCAGAAATCACAACGGCTCCATCAATCTGCATAAGTTTTTCATCAGATAATTAACAAAGCAACCCCAAAGGCAACACTGTACAAGTTGAAGCTCTATAAATATACCTTGACACTGAATCTTAATGCCATGTACAACACTATCCTTGCTCCCATGGAGTATCGAACAAGAGTGACTTTCCTTGGAGCAATTTTATCTATCAACTGGCTTAATATAGCAGCAATTACTTCAATTGATAAGCTTACATCCTCAGCTGCATTGACACCATCACAAGATTGTATCTTTGGTTTCCCATGGCCAGGAAGGTCAATAGAGATGCATTCTGCAGTTCTCGACAGGCCTTTCATGATAGGAATCCGGCCTTCACCACTTCCCAGGAATCCATGAAGGAACAAAAGCACACTATTCTGCACAGAGTAATCATAATTAATGGACATGAGATGGCAGTTTTTGCATACTGAGCCAGTGCCTGTAGAAGAGAGCACAACTTTGTTTTTCTTTTTTTTTCTTTTTGGGGGGGAGGAGGTCAGGAGTCGGTTGGTAATTCTAAGGGGTGAGGGCGAGGAGAGCAACCCACTACACTGACCTGTTCTTTTTAGTTGTTAGGAGCTCTAAGGTTGTAAGAAACTCTAGGAACGGTAAGACTATAAGTTAAAGATGTAAGGAACTGTAAGACTATAAGTTAAAGATGTAAGGAATTGTAAGGCTGTAAGTTAAAGATAACAAGAATAGAAAAAAATTTACTATGATCAAGGAAAATCCAAATCAAAATATTCATGGCAGGTGGATTTTAATTAAACCAGCACATCCTTTGTCAGACATCAATAAGCATTTTTTCAATGTATCCAACAGAAGATTCTGGAAGTAAGGATTATGAGGACTAATGGATCTGAAGCCAGAAAAATAATGAACATATGAAAACGACTTGCATCTCCGCTCCCCCAAGTATCTTGCACTTTGATCAAACAACCGAGATTCTGTAATTCCACAAGAAGCTCATATGTAGATACATGCTCTTTAACAAAATTTTCTGATGTAACGGAGTGATTAATTTGAAAATTGCGAAGGATGTTATCAGCATCATGAATAGATGCTCCCAAGTACCAATTGTCCAGTTGACGACTCATGACAAGTGAATCAACTACTACGTCTTCTTCAAGCCATTAGTATGTCCCAAGACTATGAACTACAGATTTTTCCAGTTTTTTAACAGAGGTTGAAGGTATCTGTGCACTTCTTATCTCAAGATAGCACGCCAATTGAACATAAGAAGACAAAATGATGCTGCTATTGAAGGCTGCACTGAAGCTTTCCCTTGGCTTGAGCCCACAAACAAATCGATGCTGCTTTTTCGAACCCCCAACAACAGATGGTTTTATGACCTGACCATCGAACAGGAAGATATCTTATGTGAGTTAACGAAGAGAGGAAAACCCAAAACAGTTATGATATGGGAAGTGTCTTCTACAACATAGAGGGGGCTGCAGTAGTTCATTTAAGACACTCCAGTTGGTATCACAAAGCTCGATGGAATAAATGAAAGAAACAAAGCGACTGAACAAGGTGGACTTTGGGCACGAAGGAAGACGGTTTCTTTGGCAATCCCGGGAACAAGTTGGAACGAGCAATACAATGCCTTTTGGAACAATAGATCAAGCCTCACATTTTTGTAGGCTTATGATTCAAATAAAGAACCTAAAAAGACAACCAGAAAGAACTAGGCCTTTCATACACTAGGAAACTGACTTCTTTGGCTATTTTGTGAGCCACTTTGGCCAAAAAGAAATCAGCGAATTTTCAAGGAACAAGTCAACCCTTGCGGTCACAAGCCTCAATGAGATAATTAAGGAAAGAATCAAAGTGAAGGAACAAGGTGAACTTTGGGCACGAAGGAAGATGATTTCTTTGGCAATCCTAGGAAAAAGTTGGAATGAGCAATACAATGCCTTTTGGAACAATGGATCAAGCCTCACGTTTTTGTAGGCTCACGATTCAAAGAAAGGATCAATAAAGGACAACCAGAAAGAACTAGGCCTTTCATACACTAGGAAACTGATTCCTTTGGCTATCTTGTGAGCCACTTTGGTCAAAAAGAAATCAGCAAATGTTCAAGGAAAAAGTCAAGTCTTGCATTCACAAGGCTCGATGGAATAAATGAAAGAATCAAAGCGAAGGAACAATCTGGACTTTGGGCACGATCTTTGGCAATCCCGTGAACAAGTTGGAATAAGGAATACAATGCCTTTTGGAACAATAGATCAAGCCTCACGTTTTTGCAGGCTTACGATTCAAAGAAAGGACCTACAAAAGACGGCCACAAAGAACTAGGCCTTCCGTACACTAGGAAACAGATTCCTATGGCTATTTGTGAGCCACTTAGGCCAAAAGGAAATCAACCAATTTTCCAGGAAAAAGCCTTGCTGTCAAAAGGCTCGATGGAATAAATGAAAGAATCAAAGCGAAAGAACAACGCGGACTTTGGCCAAGAAGGAAGATGATTTCTTTGGCAATCCCGGGAACAATTTGGAAAAAGCAATACAATGAATTTTGGAATAATGGATCAAGCCTCACGTTTCAGTAGACTTACAATTCAAAGAAAGCACCTAAAAAAGACGACCAAAAAGAACTAGGCCTTTCATACACTTGGAAACTGATTCCTTTGGCTATTTTGAGAGCCATTTTGATCAAAAAGAAATCAGCAAATTTTCAAGGAAAAAGTCAAGTCTTGCGGTCACAAGCCTTGATGGAATAAATGAAAGAATCAAAGCAAAGGAACAAGGTGCACTTTGGCCACAAAGGAAGATGATTTCTTCGGCAATCCCGGGAACAAGTTGGAATGAACAATAGAATGCCTTTTGGAACAATGGATCGAGCCTCACGTTTTTGTAGACTTACGATTCAAAGAAAGGACCTATAAAGGAGATTCCTAAAGAAGTAGGCCTTTCATACACTAGGAAACTGATTCCTTTGGCTATTGTGTGAGCCACTTTGGTCAAAAAGAAATTAGGGAACTTTCAAGGAAAAAGTCAAGTCTTGCGGTCACAAGGCTTGATAGAATAAATGAAAGAATCAAAGTGAATGAACAAGGTACATTTTGGCAAAGAAGGAAGCTGATTTCTTTGGAAATCCCAGGAACAATTTGCAAAAAGCAATACAATGAATTTTGGAATAATGGATCAAGCCTCACGTTTCAAGTAGGCTTAAAATTAAAAGAAAGGACCTAAAAAGACGACCAAAACGAACTAGGCCTTCCATACAATTGGAAACCGATTCCTTTGGCTATTTTGAGAGCCATTTTGATCAAAAAGAAATCAACCAATTTTCAAGGAAAAGTCAACTCTTGCGGTCACAAGGCTTGATGGAATAAATGAAAGAATCAAAACGTAGGAACAAGGTGGATTTTGGCAAAGAAGGAAGATGATTTCTTTGGCAATCCCGGGAACAAGTTGGAATGAGCAATAGAATGCCATTTGGAACAATCGATTGAGCCTCACGTTTTTGTAGGTTTACGATTCTAAGAAAGGACCTATAACGGACATCCAAAAAGAAGTAGGTCTTTCATACACTTGGAAACCGATTCCTTTGGCTATTTTAAGAGCCATTTTAATAAAAAATAAATCAGCGAATTTTCAAGGAAAAAGTCAAGTCTTGCGATTACAAGGCTTGATGGAATAAATGAAAGAATCAAAGCGTAGGAACAAGGTGGACTTTGGCCACAAAGTAAGATGATATCTTTGGCAATACCGGGAACAAGTTGGAATGAGCAATAGAATGCCTTTTGGAACAATGGATCGAGCCTCACGTTTTTGTAGGCTTACGATTTAGAGAAAGAACCTATAAAGGACGTCCAAAAAGAAGTAGGGCTTTCATACACTAAGAAACCGATTCCTTTGGCTATTTTGAGAGCCATTTTGATCAAAAAGAAATCAGCGAATTTTCAAGGAAAAAGTCAAGTCTTGAGGTTACAAGGCTTGATGGAATAAATGAAAGAACAAAAGCGTAGGAACAAGGTGGACTTTGGCCACAAAGTAAGATGATTTCTTTGGCAATCCCGGAACAAGTTGGAATGAGCAATAGAATGCCTTTTGGAACAATGGATCGAGCCTCACGTTTTTGAAGGCTTACGATTCGGAGAAAGGACCTATAAAGGACATCCCAAAAGAACTAGGCCTTTCATACACTTGGAAACTAATTCCTTTGGCTATTTTGAGAGCCATTTTGATCAAAAAGAAATCAGCGAATTTTCAAGGAAAAAGTCAAGTCTTGAGGTTACAAGGCTTGATGGAAGAAATGAAAGAATCAAAGCGTAGGAACAAGGTGGACTTTGGCCACAAAGTAGGATGATTTCTTTGGCAATCCCGGAACAAGTTGGAATGAGCAATAGAATGCCTTTTGCAACAATGGATCGAGCCTCACGTTTTTGTAGGCTTACGATTTAGAGAAAGGACCTATAAAGGACATCCAAAAAGAACTAGGCCTTTCATACACCTGAAACCGATTCCTTTGGCTATTTTGAGAGCCATTTTGATCAAACGAAATCAGCGAGTTTTCAAGGAAAAAGTCAAGTCTTGAGGTTACAAGGCTTGATCGAATAAATGAAAGAATCAAAGCGTAGGAACGTCGACTTTGGCCACAAAGTAAGATGATTTCTTTGGCAATCCCGGAACAAGTTGGAATGAGCAATAGAATGCCTTTTGGAACAATGGATCCAGCCTCACGTTTTTGTAGGCTTACGATTGAGAGAAAGGACCTATAAAGGACATCCAAAAAGAACTAGGCCTTTCATGCACACTGAAACCGATTCCCTTGGGTATTTTGAGAGCCATTTTGATCAAAAAGAAATCAGCGAACTTTCAAGGAAAAACTCAAGTCTTGAGGTTACAAGGCTTGATGGAATAAATGAAAGAATCAAAGCGTAGGAACAAGGTGGACTTTGGCCACAAAGTAAGATGATTTCTTTGGCAATCCCGGAACAAGTTGGAATGAGCAATAGAATGCCTTTTGGAACAATGGATCCGAGCCTCACGTTTTGGTAGGCTTACGATTTAGAGAAAGGACCTATAAAGGACATGCAAAAAGAACTAGGCCTTTCATACACCTGAAACCGCTTCCTTTGGCTATTTTGAGAGCCATTTTGATCAAAAAGAAATCAGCGAATTTTCAAGGAAAAGTCAAGTCTTGAGGTCACAAGACTTGATGGAATAAATGAAAGAATCAAAGCGTAGGAACAAGGTAGACTTTCGCCACAAAGTAGGATGATTTCTTTGGCAATCCCGGGAACAAGTTGGAATGAGCACTAGAATGCCTTTTGGAACAATGGATCCAGCCTCACGTTTTTGTAGGCTTACGATTGAGAGAAAGGACCTATAAAGGACATCCAAAAAGAACTAGGCCTTTCATGCACCTGAAACCGATTCCCTTGGCTATTTTGAGAGCCATTTTGATCAAAAAGAAATCAGCGAACTTTCAAGGATAAACTCAAGTCTTGAGGTTACAAGGCTTGATGGAATAAATGAAAGAATCAAAGCGTAGGAACAAGGTGGACTTTGGCCACAAAGTAAGATGATTTCTTTGGCAATCCAGGAACAAGTTGGAATGAGCAATAGAATGCCTTTTGGAACAATGGATCGAGCCTCACGTTTTTGTAGGCTTACGATTTAGAGAAAGGACCTATAAAGGACATCCAAAAAGAACTAGGCCTTTCATACACCTGAAACCGATTCCTTTGGCTATTTTGAGAGCCATTTTGATCAAACAGAAATCAGCGAGTTTTCAAGGAAAAAGTCAAGTCTTGAGGTTACAAGGCTTGATGGAATAAATAAAAGAATAAAAGCGTAGGAACAACGTGGACTTTGGCCACAAAGTAAGATGATTTCTTTGGCAATCCGGGAACAAGTTGGAATGAGCAATAGAATGCCTTTTGGAACAATGGATCTAGCCTCACGTTTTTGTAGGCTTACGATTTAGAGAAAGGGCCTATAAAGGAGATCCAAAAAGAACTAGGCCTTTCATACACCTCGAAGCCGATTCCTTTGGCTATTTTGAGAGCCATTTTGATCAAAAAGAAATCAGCGAGTTTTCAAGGCAAAACTCAAGTCTTGAGGTTACAAGGCTTGATGGAATAAATGAAAGAATTAAACCGTAGGAACAAGGTGGACTTTGGCCACAAAGTAAGATGATTTCTTTGGCAATCCAGGAACAAGTTGGAATGAGCAATAGAATGCCTTTTGGAACAATGGATCGAGCCTCACGTTTTTGTAGGCTTACGATTTAGAGAAAGGGCCGATAAAGGAGATCCAAAAAGAACTAGGCCTTTCATACACCTCGAAGCCGATTCCTTTGGCTATTTTGAGAGCCATTTTGATCAAAAAGAAATCAACGAGTTTTCAAGGAAAAACTCAAGTCTTGAGGTTACAAGGCTTGATGGAATAAATGAAAGAATCAAACCGTAGGAACAAGGTGGACTTTGGCCACAAAGTAAGATGATTTCTTTGGCAATCCCGGGAACAAGTTGGAATGAGCAATAGAATGCCTTTTGGAACAATGGATCGAGCCTCACGTTTTTGTAGGCTTACGATTTAGACAACGGACCTATAAAGGACATCCAAAAAGAACTAGGCCTTTCATGCACCTGCAAATTGATTCCTTTGGCTATTTTGAGAGCCATTTTGATCAAAAAGAAATCAGGGAGTTTTCAACGAAAAGTCAAGTCTTGAGGTTACAAGGCTTGATGGAATAAATGAAAGAATCAAAGCGTAGGAACAAGGTGGACTTTGGCCACAAAGTAAGATGATTTCTTTGGCAATCCCGGAACAAGTTGGAATGAGTAATAGAATGCCTTTTGGAACAATGGATCGAGCCTCACGTTTTTGTAGGCTTACGATTTAGAGAAAGGACCTATAAAGGACATCCAAAAAGAACTAGGCCTTTCATACACCTGAAACCGATTCCTTTGGCTATTTTGAGAGCCATTTTGATCAAAAAGAAATCAGCGAATTTTCAAGGAAAAAGTCAAGTCTTGAGGTTACAAGGATTGATGGAATAAATGAAAGAATCAAAGCGTAGGAACAAGGTGGCCTTTGGGCACAAAGAAGGGTGATTTCTTTGGCAATCCAGGAACAAGTTGGAATGAGCACTAGAATGCCTTTTGGAACAATGGATCCAGCCTCACGTTTTTGTAGGCTTACGATTTAGAGAAAGGACCTATAAAGGAGATCCAAAAAGAACTAGGCCTTTCATACACACGAAGCCGATTCCATTGGCTATTTTGAGAGCCATTTTGATCAAAAAGAAATCAGCGAACTTTCAAGGATAAACTCAAGTCTTGAGGTTGTAAGGCTTGATGGAATAAATGAAAGAATCAAAGCGTAGGAACAAGGTGGACTTTGGCCACAAAGTAAGATGATTTCTTTGGCAATCCAGGAACAAGTTGGAATGAGCAATAGAATGCCTTTTGGAACAATGGATCGAGCCTCACGTTTTTGTAGGCTTACGATTTAGAGAAAGGACCTATAAAGGACATCCAAAAAGAACTAGGCCTTTCATACACTCGAAACCGATTCCTTTGGCTATTTTGAGAGCGATTTTGATCAAACGAAATCAGCGAGTTTTCAAGGAAAAAGTCAAGTCTTGAGGTTACAAGGCTTGATGGAATAAATGAAAGAATCAAAGCGTAGGAACAACGTCGACTTTGGCCACAAAGTAAGATGATTTCTTTGGCAATCCCGGGAACAAGTTGGAATGAGCACTAGAATGCCTTTTGGAACAATGGATCCGAGCCTCACGTTTTTGTAGGCTTACGATTGAGAGAAAGGACCTATAAAGGACATCCAAAAAGAACTAGGCCTTTCATGCACACTGAAACCGATTCCCTTGGCTATTTTGAGAGCCATTTTGATCAAAAAGAAATCAGCGAACTTTCAAGGATAAACTCAAGTCTTGAGGTTATAAGGCTTGATGGAATAAATGAAAGAATCAAAGCGTAGGAACAAGGTGGACTTTGGCCACAAAGCAAGATGATTTCTTTGGCAATCCAGGGAACAAGTTGGAATGAGCAATAGAATGCCTTTTGGAACAATGGATCCGAGCCTCACGTTTTTGTAGGCTTACGATTTAGAGAAAGGACCTATAAAGGACATCCAAAAAGAACTAGGCCTTTCATACACCTGAAACCGATTCCTTTGGCTATTTTGAGAGCCATTTTGATCAAAAAGAAATCAGCGAATTTTCAAGGAAAAAGTCAAGTCTTGAGGTTACAAGGCTTGATGGAATAAATAAAAGAATAAAAGCGTAGGAACAACGTGGACTTTGGCCACAAAGTAAGATGATTTCTTTGGCAATCCCGGGAACAAGTTGGAATGAGCAATAGAATGCCTTTTGGAACAATGGATCTAGCCTCACGTTTTTGTAGGCTTACGATTTAGAGAAAGGGCCTATAAAGGAGATCCAAAAAGAACTAGGCCTTTCATACACCTCGAAACCGATTCCTTTGGCTATTTTGAGAGCCATTTTGATCAAAAAGAAATCAGCGAGTTTTCAAGGAAAAACTCAAGTCTTGAGGTTACAAGGCTTGATGGAATAAATGAAAGAATCAAACCGTAGGAACAAGGTGGACTTTGGCCACAAAGTAAGATGATTTCTTTGGCAATCCAGGAACAAGTTGGAATGAGCAATAGAATGCCTTTTGGAACAATGGATCGAGCCTCACGTTTTTGTAGGCTTACGATTTAGAGAAAGGGCCTATAAAGGAGATCCAAAAAGAACTAGGCCTTTCATACACCTCGAAACCGATTCCTTTGGCTATTTTGAGAGCCATTTTGATCAAAAAGAAATCAGCGAGTTTTCAAGGAAAAACTCAAGTCTTGAGGTTACAAGGCTTGATGGAATAAATGAAAGAATCAAAGCGTAGGAACAAGGTGGACTTTGGCCACAAAGTAAGATGATTTCCTTGGCAATCCAGGAACAAGTTGGAATGAGCAATAGAATGCCTTTTGGAACAATGGATCGAGCCTCACGTTTTTGTAGGCTTACGATTTAGAGAAAGGACCTATAAAGGACATCCAAAAAGAACTAGGCCTTTCATACACCTGAAACCGATTCCTTTGGCTATTTTGAGAGCCATTTTGATCAAACAGAAATCAGCGAGTTTTCAAGGAAAAAGTCAAGTCTTGAGGTTACAAGGCTTGATGGAATAAATGAAAGAATCAAAGCGTAGGAACAACGTCGACTTTGGCCACAAAGTAAGATGATTTCTTTGGCAATCCCGGAACAAGTTGGAATGAGCAATAGAATGCCTTTTGGAACAATGGATCCAGACCTCACGTTTTTGTAGGCTTACGATTGAGAGAAAGGACCTATAAAGGACATCCAAAAAGAACTACGCCTTTCATGCACCTGAAACCGATTCCCTTGGCTATTTTGAGAGCCATTTTGATCAAAAAGAAATCAGCGAACTTTCAAGGAAAAACTCAAGTCTTGAGGTTACAAGGCTTGATGGAATAAATGAAAGAATCAAAGCGTAGGAACAAGGTGGACTTTGGCCACAAAGTAAGATGATTTCTTTGGCAATCCCGGAACAAGTTGGAATGAGCAATAGAATGCCTTTTGCAACAATGGATCGAGCCTCACGTTTTTGTAGGCTTACGATTTAGAGAAAGGACCTATAAAGGACATCCAAAAAGAACTAGGCCTTTCAAACACACGGAAACCGATTCCTTTGGCTATTTTGAGAGCCATTTTGATCAAACAGAAATCAGCGAGTTTTCAAGGAAAAAGTCAAGTCTTGAGGTTACAAGGCTTGATGGAATAAATGAAAGAATCAAAGCGTAGGAACAACGTCGACTTTGGCCACAAAGTAAGATGATTTCTTTGGCAATCCCGGGAACAAGTTGGAATGAGCAATAGAATGCCTTTTGGAACAATGGATCCAGACCTCACGTTTTTGTACGCTTACGATTGAGAGAAAGGACCTATAAAGGACATCCAAAAAGAACTAGGCCTTTCATGCACCTGGAAACTAATTCCCTTGGCTATTTTGAGAGCCATTTTGATCAAAAAGAAATCAGCGAACTTTCAAGGAAAAACTCAAGTCTTGAGGTTACAAGGCTTGATGGAATAAATGAAAGAATCAAAGCGTAGGAACAAGGTGGACTTTGGCCACAAAGTAAGATGATTTCTTTGGCAATCCCGGAACAAGTTGGAATGAGCAATAGAATGCCTTTTGCAACAATGGATCGAGCCTCACGTTTTTGTAGGCTTACGATTTAGAGAAAGGACCTATAAAGGAGATCCAAAAAGAACTAGGCCTTTCATACACCGGAAACCGATTCCTTTGGCTATTTTGAGAGCCATTTTGATCAAACAGAAATCAGCGAGTTTTCAAGGAAAACTCAAGTCTTGAGGTTACAAGGCTTGATGGAATAAATGAAAGAATCAAAGCGTAGGAACAAGGTGGCCTTTGGGCACAAAGAAGGGTGATTTCTTTGGCAATCCCGGAACAAGTTGGAATGAGCACTAGAATGCCTTTTGGAACAATGGATCCAGCCTCACGTTTTTGTAGGCTTACGATTTAGAGAAAGGACCTATAAAGGAGATCCAAAAAGAACTAGGCCTTTCATACACTCGAAACCGATTCCTTTGGCTATTTTGAGAGCCATTTTGATAAAAAAGAAATCAGCGAATTTTCAAGGAAAAAGTCAAGTCTTGAGGTTACAAGGATTGATGGAATAAATGAAAGAATCAAAGCGTAGGAACAAGGTGGCCTTTGGGCACAAAGAAGGGTGATTTCTTTGGCAATCCCGGAACAAGTTGGAATGAGCACTAGAATGCCTTTTGGAACAATGGATCCAGACCTCACGTTTTTGTAGGCTTACGATTTAGAGAAAGGACCTATAAAGGACATCCAAAAAGAACTAGGCCTTTCATACACTCGGAAACCGATTCCATTGGCTATTTTGAGAGCCATTTTGATCAAAAAGAAATCAGCGAACTTTCAAGGATAAACTCAAGTCTTGAGGTTATAAGGCTTGATGGAATAAATGAAAGAATCAAAGCGTAGGAACAAGGTGGACTTTGGCCACAAAGTAAGATGATTTCTTTGGCAATCCCGGAACAAGTTGGAATGAGCAATAGAATGCCTTTTGGAACAATGGATCGAGCCTCACGTTTTTGTAGGCTTACGATTTAGAGAAAGGACCTATAAAGGACATCCAAAAAGAACTAGGCCTTTCATACACCCGAAACCGATTCCTTTGGCTATTTTGAGAGCGATTTTGATCAAACAGAAATCAGCGAGTTTTCAAGGAAAAAGTCAAGTCTTGAGGTTACAAGGCTTGATGGAATAAATGAAAGAATCAAAGCGTAGGAACAACGTCGACTTTGGCCACAAAGTAAGATGATTTCTTTGGCAATCCCAGGAACAAGTTGGAATGAGCACTAAAATGCCTTTTGGAACAATGGATCCGAGCCTCACGTTTTTGTAGGCTTACGATTGAGAGAAAGGACCTATAAAGGACATCCAAAAAGAACTAGGCCTTTCATGCACCTGGAAACCGATTCCCTTGGCTATTTTGAGAGCCATTTTGATCAAAAAGAAATCAGCGAACTTTCAAGGATAAACTCAAGTCTTGAGGTTATAAGGCTTGATGGAATAAATGAAAGAATCAAAGCGTAGGAACAAGGTGGACTTTGGCCACAAAGCAAGATGATTTCTTTGGCAATCCCGGAACAAGTTGGAATGAGCAATAGAATGCCTTTTGGGACAATGGATCCAGCCTCACGTTTTTGTAGGCTTACGATTTAGAGAAAGGACCTATAAAGGACATCCAAAAAGAACTAGGCCTTTCATACACACTGAAACCGATTCCTTTGGCTATTTTGAGAGCCATTTTGATCAAAAAGAAATCAGCGAATTTTCAAGGAAAAAGTCAAGTCTTGAGGTTACAAGGCTTGATGGAATAAATAAAAGAATAAAAGCGTAGGAACAACGTGGACTTTGGCCACAAAGTAAGATGATTTCTTTGGCAATCCCGGAACAAGTTGGAATGAGCAATAGAATGCCTTTTGGAACAATGGATCTAGCCTCACGTTTTTGTAGGCTTACGATTTAGAGAAAGGGCCTATAAAGGAGATCCAAAAAGAACTAGGCCTTTCATACACCTCGAAACCGATTCCTTTGGCTATTTTGAGAGCCATTTTGATCAAAAAGAAATCAGCGAGTTTTCAAGGAAAAACTCAAGTCTTGAGGTTACAAGGCTTGATGGAATAAATGAAAGAATCAAACCGTAGGAACAAGGTGGACTTTGGCCACAAAGTAAGATGATTTCTTTGGCAATCCAGGAACAAGTTGGAATGAGCAATAGAATGCCTTTTGGAACAATGGATCGAGCCTCACGTTTTTGTAGGCTTACGATTTAGAGAAAGGGCCTATAAAGGAGATCCAAAAAGAACTAGGCCTTTCATACACCTCGAAACCGATTCCTTTGGCTATTTTGAGAGCCATTTTGATCAAAAAGAAATCAGCGAGTTTTCAAGGAAAAACTCAAGTCTTGAGGTTACAAGGCTTGATGGAATAAATGAAAGAATCAAAGCGTAGGAACAAGGTGGACTTTGGCCACAAAGTAAGATGATTTCTTTGGCAATCCCGGGAACAAGTTGGAATGAGCAATAGAATGCCTTTTGGAACAATGGATCGAGCCTCACGTTTTTGTAGGCTTACGATTTAGAGAAAGGACCTATAAAGGACATCCAAAAAGAACTAGGCCTTTCATACACACGAAACCGATTCCTTTGGCTATTTTGAGAGCCATTTTGATCAAACAGAAATCAGCGAGTTTTCAAGGAAAAAGTCAACTCTTGAGGTTACAAGGCTTGATGGAATAAATGAAAGAATCAAAGCGTAGGAACAACGTCGACTTTGGCCACAAAGTAAGATGATTTCTTTGGCAATCCCGGGAACAAGTTGGAATGAGCAATAGAATGCCTTTTGGAACAATGGATCCAGCCTCACGTTTTTGTAGGCTTACGATTGAGAGAAAGGACCTATAAAGGACATCCAAAAAGAACTACGCCTTTCATGCACTCGAAACCGATTCCCTTGGCTATTTTGAGAGCCATTTTGATCAAAAAGAAATCAGCGAACTTTCAAGGAAAAACTCAAGTCTTGAGGTTACAAGGCTTGATGGAATAAATGAAAGAATCAAAGCGTAGGAACAAGGTGGACTTTGGCCACAAAGTAAGATGATTTCTTTGGCAATCCAGGAACAAGTTGGAATGAGCAATAGAATGCCTTTTGCAACAATGGATCGAGCCTCACGTTTTTGTAGGCTTACGATTTAGAGAAAGGACCTATAAAGGACATCCAAAAAGAACTAGGCCTTTCATACACTCGAAACCGATTCCTTTGGCTATTTTGAGAGCCATTTTGATCAAAAAGAAATCAGCGAATTTTCAAGGAAAAAGTCAAGTCTTGAGGTTACAAGGATTGATGGAATAAATGAAAGAATCAAAGCGTAGGAACAAGGTGGCCTTTGGGCACAAAGAAGGGTGATTTCTTTGGCAATCCCGGGAACAAGTTGGAATGAGCACTAGCATGCCTTTTGGAACAATGGATCCAGCCTCACGTTTTTGTAGGCTTACGATTTAGAGAAAGGACCTATAAAGGACATCCAAAAAGAACTAGGCCTTTCATACACCTGAAACCGATTCCATTGGCTATTTTGAGAGCCATTTTGATCAAAAAGAAATCAGCGAACTTTCAAGGATAAACTCAAGTCTTGAGGTTGTAAGGCTTGATGGAATAAATGAAAGAATCAAAGCGTAGGAACAAGGTGGACTTTGGCCACAAAGTAAGATGATTTCTTTGGCAATCCAGGAACAAGTTGGAATGAGCAATAGAATGCCTTTTGGAACAATGGATCGAGCCTCACGTTTTTGTAGGCTTACGATTTAGAGAAAGGACCTATAAAGGACATCCAAAAAGAACTAGGCCTTTCATACACACGGAAACCGATTCCTTTGGCTATTTTGAGAGCGATTTTGATCAAACAGAAATCAGCGAGTTTTCAAGGAAAAAGTCAAGTCTTGAGGTTACAAGGCTTGATGGAATAAATGAAAGAATCAAAGCGTAGGAACAACGTCGACTTTGGCCACAAAGTAAGATGATTTCTTTGGCAATCCCGGAACAAGTTGGAATGAGCACTAGAATGCCTTTTGGAACAATGGATCCAGCCTCACGTTTTTGTAGGCTTACGATTGAGAGAAAGGACCTATAAAGGACATCCAAAAAGAACTAGGCCTTTCATGCACTCGAAACCGATTCCCTTGGCTATTTTGAGAGCCATTTTGATCAAAAAGAAATCAGCGAACTTTCAAGGATAAACTCAAGTCTTGAGGTTATAAGGCTTGATGGAATAAATGAAACAATCAAAGCGTAGGAACAAGGTGGACTTTGGCCACAAAGCAAGATGATTTCTTTGGCAATCCCGGGAACAAGTTGGAATGAGCAATAGAATGCCTTTTGGAACAATGGATCCAGACCTCACGTTTTTGTAGGCTTACGATTTAGAGAAAGGACCTATAAAGGACATCCAAAAAGAACTAGGCCTTTCATACACACTGAAACCGATTCCTTTGGCTATTTTGAGAGCCATTTTGATCAAAAAGAAATCAGCGAATTTTCAAGGAAAAAGTCAAGTCTTGAGGTTACAAGGCTTGATGGAATAAATAAAAGAATAAAAGCGTAGGAACAAGGTGGACTTTGGCCACAAAGTAAGATGATTTCTTTGGCAATCCCGGGAACAAGTTGGAATGAGCAATAGAATGCCTTTTGGAACAATGGATCTAGCCTCACGTTTTTGTAGGCTTACGATTTAGAGAAAGGGCCTATAAAGGAGATCCAAAAAGAACTAGGCCTTTCATACACCTCGAAACCGATTCCTTTGGCTATTTTGAGAGCCATTTTGATCAAAAAGAAATCAGCGAGTTTTCAAGGAAAAACTCAAGTCTTGAGGTTACAAGGCTTGATGGAATAAATGAAAGAATCAAACCGTAGGAACAAGGTGGACTTTGGCCACAAAGTAAGATGATTTCTTTGGCAATCCCGGAACAAGTTGGAATGAGCAATAGAATGCCTTTTGGAACAATGGATCGAGCCTCACGTTTTTGTAGGCTTACGATTTAGAGAAAGGGCCTATAAAGGAGATCCAAAAAGAACTAGGCCTTTCATACACCTCGAAACCGATTCCTTTGGCTATTTTGAGAGCCATTTTGATCAAAAAGAAATCAGCGAACTTTCAAGGATAAACTCAAGTCTTGAGGTTGTAAGGCTTGATGGAATAAATGAAAGAATCAAAGCGTAGGAACAAGGTGGACTTTGGCCACAAAGTAAGATGATTTCTTTGGCAATCCCGGAACAAGTTGGAATGAGCAATAGAATGCCTTTTGGAACAATGGATCGAGCCTCACATTTTTGTAGGCTTACGATTTAGAGAAAGGACCTATAAAGGACATCCAAAAAGAACTAGGCCTTTCATACACCTCGAAACCGATTCCTTTGGCTATTTTGAGAGCCATTTTGATCAAACGAAATCAGCGAGTTTTCAAGGAAAAAGTCAACTCTTGAGGTTACAAGGCTTGATGGAATAAATGAAAGAATCAAAGCGTAGGAACAACGTCGACTTTGGCCACAAAGTAAGATGATTTCTTTGGCAATCCCGGAACAAGTTGGAATGAGCAATAGAATGCCTTTTGGAACAATGGATCCAGCCTCACGTTTTTGTAGGCTTACGATTTAGAGAAAGGACCTATAAAGGACATCCAAAAAGAACTAGGCCTTTCATACACCTGAAACCGATTCCTTTGGCTATTTTGAGAGCCATTTTGATAAAAAGAAATCAGCGAATTTTCAAGGAAAAAGTCAAGTCTTGAGGTTACAAGGATTGATGGAATAAATGAAAGAATCAAAGCGTAGGAACAAGGTGGCCTTTGGGCACAAAGAAGGGTGATTTCTTTGGCAATCCCGGAACAAGTTGGAATGAGCACTAGAATGCCTTTTGGAACAATGTATCCAGCCTCACGTTTTTGTAGGCTTACGATTTAGAGAAAGGACCTATAAAGGACATCCAAAAAGAACTAGGCCTTTCATACACCTGAAACCGATTCCATTGGCTATTTTGAGAGCCATTTTGATCAAAAAGAAATCAGCGAACTTTCAAGGATAAACTCAAGTCTTGAGGTTATAAGGCTTGATGGAATAAATGAAAGAATCAAAGCGTAGGAACAAGGTGGACTTTGGCCACAAAGTAAGATGATTTCTTTGGCAATCCCGGAACAAGTTGGAATGAGCAATAGAATGCCTTTTGGAACAATGGATCGAGCCTCACGTTTTTGTAGGCTTACGATTTAGAGAAAGGACCTATAAAGGACATCCAAAAAGAACTAGGCCTTTCATACACTCGAAACCGATTCCTTTGGCTATTTTGAGAGCGATTTTGATCAAACAGAAATCAGCGAGTTTTCAAGGAAAAAGTCAAGTCTTGAGGTTACAAGGCTTGATGGAAGAAATGAAAGAATCAAAGCGTAGGAACAAGGTGGCCTTTGGGCACAAAGTAGGGTGATTTCTTTGGCAATCCCGGGAACAAGTTGGAATGAGCAATAGAATGCCTTTTGGAACAATGGATCCAGACCTCACGTTTTTGTAGGCTTACGATTTAGAGAAAGGACCTATAAAGGACATCCAAAAAGAACTAGGCCTTTCATACACCTCGAAGCCGATTCCTTTGGCTATTTTGAGAGCCATTTTGATCAAACAGAAATCACCGTGTTTTCAAGGAAAAAGTCAAGTCTTGAGGTTACAAGGCTTGATGGAATAAATGAAAGAATCAAAGCGTAGGAACAACGTCGACTTTGGCCACAAAGTAAGATGATTTCTTTGGCAATCCCGGAACAAGTTGGAATGAGCAATAGAATGCCTTTTGGAACAATGGATCCAGCCTCACGTTTTTGTAGGCTTACGATTGAGAGAAAGGACCTATAAAGGACATCCAAAAAGAACTAGGCCTTTCATGCACCTGGAAACCGATTCCCTTGGGTATTTTGAGAGCCATTTTGATCAAAAAGAAATCAGCGAACTTTCAAGGAAAAACTCAAGTCTTGAGGTTACAAGGCTTGATGGAATAAATGAAAGAATCAAAGCGTAGGAACAAGGTGGACTTTGGCCACAAAGTAAGATGATTTCTTTGGCAATCCCGAGAACAAGTTGGAATGAGCAATAGAATGCCTTTTGGAACAATGGATCTAGCCTCACGTTTTTGTAGGCTTACGATTTAGAGAAAGGGCCTATAAAGGAGATCCAAAAAGAACTAGGCCTTTCATACACCTCGAAACCGATTCCTTTAGCTATTTTGAGAGCCATTTTGATCAAAAGAAATCAGCGAGTTTTCAAGGAAAAACTCAAGTCTTGAGGTTACAAGGCTTGATGGAATAAATGAAAGAATCAAAGCGTAGGAACAAGGTGGACTTTGGCCACAAAGTAAGATGATTTCATTAGCAATCCGGGAACAAGTTGGAATGAGCAATAGAATGCCTTTTGGAACAATGGATCGAGCCTCACGTTTTTGTAGGCTTACGATTTAGAGAAAGGACCTATAAAGGACATGCAAAAAGAACTAGGCCTTTCATGCACTCGAAGCCGATTCCCTTGTCTATTTTGAGAGCCATTTTGATCAAAAAGAAATCAGCGAACTTTCAAGGATAAACTCAAGTCTTGAGGTTACAAGGCTTGATGGAATAAATGAAAGAATCAAAGCGTAGGAACAAGGTGGACTTTGGCCACAAAGTAAGATGATTTCTTTGGCAATCCCGGGAACAAGTTGGAATGAGCAATAGAATGCCTTTTGCAACAATGGATCGAGCCTCACGTTTTTGTAGGCTTACGATTTAGAGAAAGGACCTATAAAGGACATCCAAAAAGAACTAGGCCTTTCATACACACGGAAACCGATTCCTTTGGCTATTTTGAGAGCCATTTTGATCAAACAGAAATCAGCGAGATTTCAAGGAAAAAGTCAAGTCTTGAGGTTACAAGGCTTGATGGAATAAATGAAAGAATCAAAGCGTAGGAACAACGTCGACTTTGGCCACAAAGTAAGATGATTTCTTTGGCAATCCCGAGAACAAGTTGGAATGAGCAATAGAATGCCTTTTGGAACAATGGATCCAGCCTCACGTTTTTGTAGGCTTACGATTGAGAGAAAGGACCTATAAAGGACATCCAAAAAGAACTAGGCCTTTCATGCACCTGAAACCGATTCCCTTGGCTATTTTGAGAGCCATTTTGATCAAAAAGAAATCAGCGAACTTTCAAGGAAAAACTCAAGTCTTGAGGTTACAAGGCTTGATGGAATAAATGAAAGAATCAAAGCGTAGGAACAAGGTGGACTTTGGCCACAAAGTAAGATGATTTCTTTGGCAATCCCGGGAACAAGTTGGAATGAGCAATAGAATGCCTTTTCGAACAATGGATCGAGCCTCACGTTTTTGTAGGCTTACGATTTAGAGAAAGGGCCTATAAAGGAGATCCAAAAAGAACTAGGCCTTTCATACACCTCGAAACCGATTCCTTTGGCTATTTTGAGAGCCATTTTGATCAAACAGAAATCGGCGAGTTTTCAAGGAAAAAGTCAAGTCTTGAGGTTACAAGGCTTGATGGAATAAATGAAAGAATCAAAGCGTAGGAACAACGTCGACTTTGGCCACAAAGTAAGATGATTTCTTTGGCAATCCCGGAACAAGTTGGAATGAGCAATAGAATGCCTTTTGCGAGCAATGGATCGAGCCTCACGTTTTTGTAGGCTTACGATTTAGAGAAAGGACCTATAAAGGACATCCAAAAAGAACTAGGCCTTTCATACACCGGAAACCGATTCCTTTGGCTATTTTGAGAGCGATTTTGATCAAACAGAAATCAGCGAGTTTTCAAGGAAAAAGTCAAGTCTTGAGGTTACAAGGCTTGATGGAATAAATGAAACAATCAAAGCGTAGGAACAACGTCGACTTTGGCCACAAAGTAAGATGATTTCTTTGGCAATCCCGGAACAAGTTGGAATGAGCAACAGAATGCCTTTTGGAACAATGGATCCAGCCTCACGTTTTTGTAGCCTTACGATTGATAGAAAGGACCTATAAAGGACATCCAAAAAGAACAAGGCCTTTCATGCACTGGAAATCAGCGAACTTTCAAGGAAAAACTCAAGTCTTGAGGTTACAAGGCTTGATGGAACAAATGAAAGAATCAAAGCGTAGGAACAAGGTGGAGTTTGGCCACAAAGTAAGATGATTTCTTTGGCAATCCCGGGAACAAGTTGGAATGAGCAATAGAATGCCTTTTGCAACAATGGATCGAGCCTCACGTTTTTGTAGGCTTACGATTTAGAGAAAGGACCTATAAAGGACATCCAAAAAGAACTAGGCCTTTCATACACCTCGAAACCGATTCCTTTGGCTATTTTGAGAGCCATTTTGATCAAAAAGAAATCAGCGAATTTTCAAGGAAAAAGTCAAGTCTTGAGGTTACAAGGCTTGATGGAATAAATGAAAGAACAAAAGCGTAGGAACAAGGTGGACTTTGGCCACAAAGTAAGATGATTTCTTTGGCAATCCCGGAACAAGTTGGAATGAGCAATAGAATGCCTTTTGGAACAATGGATCCAGCCTCACGTTTTTGTAGGCTTACGATTGAGAGAAAGGACCTATAAAGGACATCCAAAAAGAACTAGGCCTTTCATGCACCTGAAACCGATTCCCTTGGCTATTTTGAGAGCCATTTTGATCAAAAAGAAATCAGCGAACTTTCAAGGAAAAACTCAAGTCTTGAGGTTACAAGGCTTGATGGAATAAATGAAAGAATCAAAGCGTAGGAACAAGGTGGACTTTGGCCACAAAGTAAGATGATTTCTTTGGCAATCCCGGAACAAGTTGGAATGAGCAATAGAATGCCTTTTGGAACAATGGATCTAGCCTCACGTTTTTGTAGGCTTACGATTTAGAGAAAGGGCCTATAAAGGAGATCCAAAAGAACTAGGCCTTTCATACACCTCGAAACCGATTCTTTGGCTATTTTGAGAGCCATTTTGATCAAAAAGAAATCAGCGAGTTTTCAAGGAAAAACTCAAGTCTTGAGGTTACAAGGCTTGATGGAATAAATGAAAGAATCAAAGCGTAGGAACAAGGTGGACTTTGGCCACAAAGTAAGATGATTTCTTTGGCAATCCCGGAACAAGTTGGAATGAGCAATAGAATGCCTTTTCGAACAATTCATCGAGCCTCACGTTTTTGTAGGCTTACGATTTGAGACAACGGACCTATAAAGGACATCCAAAAAGAACTAGGCCTTTCATGCACCTGCAAATTGATTCCTTTGGCTATTTTGAGAGCCATTTTGATCAAAAAGAAATCAGGGAGTTTTCAACGAAAAAGTCAAGTCTTGAGGTTACAAGGCTTGATGGAATAAATGAAAGAATCAAAGCGTAGGAACAAGGTGGACTTTGGCCACAAAGTAAGATGATTTCTTTGGCAATCCCGGAACAAGTTGGAATGAGCAATAGAATGCCTTTTGGAACAATGGATCCAGCCTCACGTTTTTGTAGGCTTACGATTTAGAGAAAGGACCTATAAAGGACATCCAAAAACAACTAGGCCTTTCATACACACTGAAACCGATTCCTTTGGCTATTTTCGAGCCATTTTGATCAAAAAGAAATCAGCGAATTTTCAAGGAAAAAGTCAAGTCTTGAGGTTACAAGGCTTGATGGAATAAATAAAAGAATAAAAGCGTAGGAACAACGTGGACTTTGGCCACAAAGTAAGATGATTTCTTTGGCAATCCCGGGAACAAGTTGGAATGAGCAATAGAATGCCTTTTGGAACAATGGATCTAGCCTCACGTTTTTGTAGGCTTACGATTTAGAGAAAGGGCCTATAAAGGAGATCCAAAAAGAACTAGGCCTTTCATACACCTCGAACCGATTCCTTTGGCTATTTTGAGAGCCATTTTGATCAAAAAGAAATCAGCGAGTTTTCAAGGAAAAACTCAAGTCTTGAGGTTACAAGGCTTGATGGAATAAATGAAAGAATCAAACCGTAGGAACAAGCTGGACTTTGGCCACAAAGTAAGATGATTTCTTTGGCAATCCCGGAACAAGTTGGAATGAGCAATAGAATGCCTTTTGGAACAATGGATCGAGCCTCACGTTTTTGTAGGCTTACGATTTAGAGAAAGGGCCTATAAAGGAGATCCAAAAAGAACTAGGCCTTTCATACACCTCGAAACCGATTCCTTTGGCTATTTTGAGAGCCATTTTGATCAAAAAGAAATCAGCGAGTTTTCAAGGAAAACTCAAGTCTTGAGGTTACAAGGCTTGATGGAATAAATGAAAGAATCAAAGCGTAGGAACAAGGTGGACTTTGGCCACAAAGTAAGATGATTTCTTTGGCAATCCCGGAACAAGTTGGAATGAGCAATAGAATGCCTTTTCGAACAATGGATCGAGCCTCACGTTTTTGTAGGCTTACGATTTAGCGAAAGGACCTATAAAGGAGATCCAAAAAGAACTAGGCCTTTCATACACACGAAACCGATTCCTTTGGCTATTTTGAGAGCCATTTTGATCAAACAGAAATCAGCGAGTTTTCAAGGAAAAAGTCAAGTCTTGAGGTTACAAGGCTTGATGGAATAAATGAAAGAATCAAAGCGTAGGAACAACGTCGACTATGGCCACAAAGTAAGATGATTTCTTTGGCAATCCCGGGAACAAGTTGGAATGAGCAATAGAATGCCTTTTGGAACAATGGATCGAGCCTCACGTTTTTGTAGGCTTACGATTTAGAGAAAGGGCCTATAAAGGAGATCCAAAAAGAACTAGGCCTTTCATACACCTCAAACCGATTCCTTTGGCTATTTTGAGAGCCATTTTGATCAAAAAGAAATCAGCGAATTTTCAAGGAAAAAGTCAAGTCTTGAGGTTACAAGGCTTGATGGAATAAATGAAAGAATCAAAGCGTAGGAACAAGGTGGACTTTGGCCACAAAGTAAGATGATTTCTTTGGCAATCCCGGAACAAGTTGGAATGAGCAATAGAATGCCTTTTCGAACAATTCATCGAGCCTCACGTTTTTGTAGGCTTACGATTTAGACAACGGACCTATAAAGGAGATCCAAAAAGAACTAGGCCTTTCATACACCCGCAAATTGATTCCTTTGGCTATTTTGAGAGCCATTTTGATCAAAAAGAAATCAGGGAGTTTTCAACCAAAAAGTCAAGTCTTGAGGTTACAAGGCTTGATGGAATAAATGAAAGAATCAAAGCGTAGGAACAAGGTGGACTTTGGCCACAAAGTAAGATGATTTCTTTGGCAATCCCGGAAGAAGTTGGAATGAGCAATAGAATGCCTTTTGGAACAATGGATCGAGCCTCACGTTTTTGTAGGCTTACGATTTAGAGAAAGGACCTATAAAGGAGATCCAAAAAGAACTAGGCCTTTCATACGCCTCGAAACCGATTCCTTTGGCTATTTTGAGAGCCATTTTGATCAAAAAGAAATCGCGAATTTTCAAGGAAAAAGTCAAGTCTTGAGGTTACAAGGCTTGATGGAATAAATGAAAGAATCAAAGCGTAGGAACAAGGTGGCCTTTGGGCACAAAGTAGGGTGATTTCTTTGGCAATCCTAGGAACAAGTTGGAATGAGCACTAGAATGCCTTTTGGAACAATGGATCCAGCCTCACGTTTTTGTAGGCTTACGATTTAGAGAAAGGACCTATAAAGGACATCCAAAAAGAACTAGGCCTTTCATACACACTGAAACCGATTCCTTTGGCTATTTTCGGAGCCATTTTGATCAAAAAGAAATCAGCGAATTTTCAAGGAAAAAGTCAAGTCTTGAGGTTACAAGGCTTGATGGAAGAAATGAAAGAATCAAAGCGTAGGAACAAGGTGGACTTTGGCAACAAAGTAAGATGATTTCTTTGGCAATCCCGGGAACAAGTTGGAATGAGCAATAGAATGCCTTTTGGAACAATGGATCTAGCCTCACGTTTTTGTAGGCTTACGATTTAGAGAAAGGACCTATAAAGGAGATCCAAAAAGAACTAGGCCTTTCATACGCCTGGAAACCGATTCCTTTGGCTATTTTGAGAGCCATTTTGATCAAAAAGAAATCAGCGAATTTTCAAGGAAAAAGTCAAGTCTTGAGGTTACAAGGCTTGATGGAATAAATGAAAGAATCAAAGCGTAGGAACAAGGTGGCCTTTGGGCACAAAGTAGGGTGATTTCTTTGGCAATCCCGGGAACAAGTTGGAATGAGCACTAGAATGCCTTTTGGAACAATGGATCCAGACTTCACGTTTTTGTAGGCTTACGATTTAGAGAAAGGACCTATAAAGGACATCCAAAAAGAACTAGGCCTTTCATACACCTGAAACCGATTCCGTTGGCTATTTTCGGAGCCATTTTGATCAAAAAGAAATCAGCGAATTTTGAAGGAAAAAGTCAAGTCTTGAGGTTACAAGGCTTGATGGAAGAAATGAAAGAATCAAAGCGTAGGAACAAGGTGGACTTTGGCCACAAAGTAAGATGATTTCTTTGGCAATCCAGGAACAAGCTGGAATGAGTAATAGAATGCCTTTTGGAACAATGGATTGAGCCTCACGTTTTTGTAGGCTTACGATTTAGAGAAAGGACCTATAAAGGACATCCAAAAAGAACTAGGCCTTTCATACACCGGAAATTGATTCCTTTGGCTATTTTGAGAGCCATTTTGATCAAAAAGAAATCAGCGAATTTTCAAGGAAAAAGTCAAGTCTTGAGGTTACAAGGATTGATGGAATAAATGAAAGAATCAAAGCGTAGGAACAAGGTGGCCTTTGGGCACAAAGTAGGGTGATTTCTTTGGCAATCCCGAGAACAAGTTGGAATGAGCACTAGAATGCCTTTTGGAACAATGGATCCAGCCTCACGTTTTTGTAGGCTTACGATTTAGAGAAAGGAGCTATAAAGGAGATCCAAAAAGAACTAGGCCTTTCATACACCTGAAACCGATTCCTTTGGCTATTTTGAGAGCCATTTTGATCAAAAAGAAATCAGCGAATTTTCAAGGAAAAAGTCAAGTCTTGAGGTTACAAGGCTTGATGGAATAAATGAAAGAATCAAAGCGTAGGAACAAGGTGGACTTTGGCCACAAAGTAAGATGATTTCTTTGGCAATCCCGGAACAAGTTGGAATGAGCAATAGCATGCCTTTTGGAACAATGGATCGAGCCTCACGTTTTTGTAGGCTTACGATTTAGACAACGGACCTATAAAGGACATCCAAAAAGAACTAGGCCTTTCATACACCTGCAAATTGATTCCTTTGGCTATTTTGAGAGCCATTTTGATCAAAAAGAAATCAGGGAGTTTTCAACCAAAAAGTCAAGTCTTGAGGTTACAAGGCTTGATGGAATAAATGAAAGAATGAAAGCGTAGGAACAACGTGGACTTTGGCCACAAAGTAAGATGATTTCTTTGGCAATCCCGGAACAAGTTGGAATGAGCAATAGAATGCCTTTTGGAACAATGGATCTAGCCTCACGTTTTTGTAGGCTTACGATTTAGAGAAAGGGCCTATAAAGGAGATCCAAAAAGAACTAGGCCTTTCATACACCTCGAAACCGATTCCTTTGGCTATTTTGAGAGCCATTTTGATCAAAAAGAAATCAGCGAGTTTTCAAGGAAAAACTCAAGTCTTGAGGTTACAAGGCTTGATGGAATAAATGAAAGAATCAAACCGTAGGAACAAGGTGGACTTTGGCCACAAAGTAAGATGATTTCTTTGGCAATCCCGGAACAAGTTGGAATGAGCAATAGAATGCCTTTTGGAACAATGGATCGAGCCTCACGTTTTTGTAGGCTTACGATTTAGCGAAAGGACCTATAAAGGACATCCAAAAACAACTAGGCCTTTCATACACCCGAAACCGATTCCTTTGGCTATTTTGAGAGCGATTTTGATCAAAAAGAAATCAGCGAATTTTCAAGGAAAAAGTCAAGTCTTGAGGTTACAAGGCTTGATGGAAGAAATGAAAGAATCAAAGCGTAGGAACAAGGTGGACTTTGGCCACAAAGTAAGATGATTTCTTTGGCAATCCCGGAACAAGCTGGAATGAGTAATAGAATGCCTTTTGGAACAATGGATCGAGCCTCACGTTTTTGTAGGCTTACGATTTAGAGAAAGGACCTATAAAGGACATCCAAAAAGAACTAGGCCTTTCATACACCTGGAAATTGATTCCTTTGGCTATTTTGAGAGCCATTTTGATCAAAAAGAAATCAGCGAATTTTCAAGGAAAAAGTCAAGTCTTGAGGTTACAAGGATTGATGGAATAAATGAAAGAATCAAAGCGTAGGAACAAGGTGGCCTTTGGGCACAAAGTAGGGTGATTTCTTTGGCAATCCCGGGAACAAGTTGGAATGAGCACTAGAATGCCTTTTGGAACAATGGATCCAGCCTCATGTTTTTGTAGGCTTACGATTTAGAGAAAGGAGCTATAAAGGAGATCCAAAAAGAACTAGGCCTTTCATACACACGAAACCGATTCCTTTGGTTATTTTGAGAGCCATTTTGATCAAAAAGAAATCAGCGAATTTTCAAGGAAAAAGTCAAGTCTTGAGGTTACAAGGCTTGATGGAAGAAATGAAAGAATCAAAGCGTAGGAACAAGGTGGACTTTGGCCACAAAGTAAGATGATTTCTTTGGCAATCCCGGAACAAGTTGGAATGAGCAATAGAATGCCTTTTGGAACAATGGATCGAGCCTCACGTTTTTGTAGGCTTACGATTTAGCGAAAGGACCTATAAAGGACATCCAAAAACAACTAGGCCTTTCATACACACGGAAACCGATTCCTTTGGCTATTTTCGAGCCATTTTGATCAAAAAGAAATCAGCGAATTTTCAAGGAAAAAGTCAAGTCTTGAGGTTACAAGGCTTGATGGAATAAATGAAAGAATCAAAGCGTAGGAACAAGGTGGACTTTGGCCACAAAGTAAGATGATTTCTTTGGCAATCCCGGAACAAGTTGGAATGAGCAATAGAATGCCTTTTGGAACAATGGATCCAGACCTCACGTTTTTGTAGGCTTACGATTGAGAGAAAGGACCTATAAAGGACATCCAAAAAGAACTAGGCCTTTCATACACACTGAAACCGATTCCTTTGGCTATTTTGAGAGCCATTTTGATCAAAAAGAAATCAGCGAATTTTCAAGGAAAAAGTCAAGTCTTGAGGTTACAAGGCTTGATGGAAGAAATGAAAGAATCAAAGCGGAGGAACAAGGTGGCCTTTGGCCACAAAGTAAGATGATTTCTTTGGCAATCCGGGAACAAGTTGGAATGAGCAATAGAATGCCTTTTGGAACAATGGATCGAGCCTCACGTTTTTGTAGGCTTACGATTTAGAGAAAGGGCCTATAAAGGAGATCCAAAAAGAACTAGGCCTTTCATACACCTCGAAACTGATTCCTTTGGCTATTTTGAGAGCCATTTTGATCAAAAAGAAATCAGCGAGTTTTCAAGGAAAAACTCAAGTCTTGAGGTTACAAGGCTTGATGGAATAAATGAAAGAATCAAAGCGTAGGAACAAGGTGGACTTTGGCCACAAAGTAAGATGATTTCTTTGGCAATCCCGGAACAAGTTGGAATGAGCAATAGAATGCCTTTTCGAACAATGGATCGAGCCTCACGTTTTTGTAGGCTTACGATTTAGCGAAAGGACCTATAAAGGAGATCCAAAAAGAACTAGGCCTTTCATACACCTGAAACCGATTCCTTTGGCTATTTTGAGAGCCATTTTGATCAAACAGAAATCAGCGAGTTTTCAAGGAAAAACTCAAGTCTTGAGGTTACAAGGCTTGATGGAATAAATGAAAGAATCAAACCGTAGGAACAAGCTGGACTTTGGCCACAAAGTAAGATGATTTCTTTGGCAATCCCGGAACAAGTTGGAATGAGCAATAGAATGCCTTTTGGAACAATGGATCGAGCCTCACGTTTTTGTAGGCTTACGATTTAGAGAAAGGGCCTATAAAGGAGATCCAAAAAGAACTAGGCCTTTCATACACCTCGAAACCGATTCCTTTGGCTATTTTGAGAGCCATTTTGATCAAAAAGAAATCAGCGAATTTTCCAGGAAAAAGTCAAGTCTTGAGGTTACAAGGCTTGATGGAATAAATGAAAGAATCAAAGCGTAGGAACAAGGTGGACTTTGGCCACAAAGTAAGATGATTTCTTTGGCAATCCAGGAACAAGTTGGAATGAGCAATAGAATGCCTTTTCGAACAATTCATCGAGCCTCACGTTTTTGTAGGCTTACGATTTAGAGAAAGGACCTATAAAGGAGATCCAAAAAGAACTAGGCCTTTCATACACCTCGAAGCCGATTCCTTTGGCTATTTTGAGAGCCATTTTGATAAAAAAGAAATGAGCGAACTTTCAAGGAAAAACTCAAGTCTTGAGGTTACAAGGCTTGATGGAATAAATGAAAGAATCAAACCGTAGGAACAACGTGGACTTTGGCCACAAAGTAAGATGATTTCTTTGGCAATCCAGGAACAAGTTGGAATGAGCAATAGAATGCCTTTTGGAATAGTGGATTGAGCCAATCGTTTTTGAAGGCTTACGATTTAGAGAAAGGACCTATAAAGGAGATCCAAAAAGAAGTAGGCCTTTCATACACGTAGAAACGGATTCCTTTGGCTATTTTGAGAGCCATTTTGATCAAAAAGAAATCAGCGAATTTTCAAGGAAAAAGTCAAGTCTTGAGGTTACAAGGCTTGATGGAATAAATGAAAGAATCAAAGCGTAGGAACAAGGTGGACTTTGGCCACAAAGTAAGATGATTTCTTTGGCAATCCCGGGAACAAGTTGGAATGAGCAATAGAATGCCTTTTCGAACAATTCATCGAGCCTCACGTTTTTGTAGGCTTACGATTTAGACAACGGACCTATAAAGGACATCCAAAAAGAACTAGGCCTTTCATACACATGGAAATTGATTCCTTTGGCTATTTTGAGAGCCATTTTGATCAAAAAGAAATCGGGAGTTTTCAACGAAAAAGTCAAGTCTTGAGGTTACAAGGCTTGATGGAATAAATGAAAGAATCAAAGCGTAGGAACAAGGTGGACTTTGGCCACAAAGTAAGATGATTTCTTTGGCAATCCCGGGAACAAGTTGGAATGAGCAATAGAATGCCTTTTGGAACAATGGATCCAGCCCCACGTTTTTGTAGGCTTACGATTTAGATAAAGGACCTATAAAGGACATCCAAAAAGATTAGGCCTTTCATACACCCGAAACCGATTCCTTTGGCTATTTTGAGAGCCATTTTGATCAAAAAGAAATCAGCGAACTTTCAAGGAAAAACTCAAGTCTTGAGGTTACAAGGCTTGATGGAATAAATGAAAGAATCAAAGCGTAGGAACAACGTGGACTTTGGCCACAAAGTAAGATGATTTCTTTGGCAATCCCGGAACAAGTTGGAAAGAGAAATAGAATACCTTTTGGAACAATGGATCGAGCCTCACGTTTTTGTAGGCTTACGATTTAGAGAAAGGACCTATAAAGGACATCCAAAAAGAACTAGGCCTTTCATACACACGGAACCTGATTCCTTTGGCTATTTTGTGAGCCACTTTGGTCAAAAAGAAATCATAGAATTTTAAGGGAAAAAGTCAAGTCTTGCGGTCACAAGGCTTGATCGTAAAAATTCAAGAATCAAAGTGAATGAACAAGGTGGATTTTGGCCAAGAAGGAAGATGATTTCTTTGGCAATCCCGGAACAATTTGGAAAAAGCAATACAATGAATTTTGGAATAATGGATCAAGCCTCACGTTTGAGTAGGCTTACAATTCGAAGAAAGGACCTAAAAAGACGACCAAAAAGAACTAGGCCTTTCATACACTTGGAAACCGATTCCTTTGGCTCTTTTGTGAGCCACTTTGATCAAAAAGAAATCAGCGAATTTTCAAGGAAAAAGTCAAGTCTTGCGGTCACAAGCCTTGATGGAATAAATGAAAGAATCAAAGCAAAGGAACAAGGTGGACATTGGCCACAAAGTAAGATAATTTCTTTGGCAATCCCGGAACAAGTTGGAATGAGCAATAGAATGCCTTTTGGAACAATCGATCGAGCCTCACGTTTTTGTAGGCTTACGATTCGAGAAAGGACCTATAAAGGACATCCCAAAAGAACTAGGCCTTTCATACACTTGAAAACCGATTCCTTTGGCTATTTTGAGAGCCATTTTGATCAAAAAGAAATCAGCGAATTTTCAAGGAAAAGTCAAGTCTTGCATTTACAAGGCTTGATGGAATAAATGAAAGAATCAAAGCGTAGGAACAAGGTGGACTTTGGCCACAAAGTAAGATAATTTCTTTGGCAATCCCGGAACAAGTTGGAATGAGCAATAGAATGCCTTTTGGAACAATGGATCGAGCCTCACGTTTTTGTAGGCTTACGGTTCAATGAAAGGACCTATAAAGGACATCCAAAAGAAGTAGGCCTTTCATACACTTGGAAACTTATTCCTTTGGGTATTTTGTGAGCCACTTTGGTCAAAAAGAAATCAGCGAATTTTCAAGGAAAAGTCAAGCCTTGCCGTCACAAGGTTGGATTGAATAAATGAAAGAATCAAACAGAAGGAAAAAGGTGGACATCGGGCACTCAAGATGAGGTTCTTTGGCAAATTGGTGGACCACTTAGAAGGCAAGGACGATGAACATATTTTGGGGCAATAACAGCAAACCAATTATAACATAAGAATTTGTGCCCCAACTTTAGTAAGAAAATTATGTTCAAACCCCTTTTTGAGGCTATAAGATGAATTCTTTGACAACAACTCTAGGAAGCCCTTGGAAGGAGATGAACACACAACACTATTAAGAGATTGGCTTTAGGTTGTTTCAAAAATGCACAAAGCCTCATGCTATTTTATGGAGGCTTATATCTGAATGCAAAAACTTAAACAAAAGGGCTACTTGGGTCAAATCCTTTTTATTCTAGGAGTGTTTGTTTTAGCTATTTTAGGAGCCACTTGGTATTAGAGGATTCAAGGACAAAGGTAAGATGAATTGGGGGTGTCCCGCATTCAAGAAATAATAGAATTTCAAATCTATTCTAATGCCATTATATAACTAAAATTAAAAAAATCACAGGAAGGCCAATAACATAATTAAAAAAACAAAAATATAAAATCACGATTTATATAATAGCTACAAAATTCCAGATCTGTGCCCGATCAGAAACCACCCAAGATCAATCATAAAGAAACATCCATGTGTGGTCATTAATAAACAATAAACACAACCAAGCAATAACCATTTTCAATAACTATTCACCGAATGTACCCAAACAGAGACACAAACCACACAATCAATAATCAGGGAAAATCTTCGAAGTCGTTGAAAGTTCGAAATGTTGCAAGTTCAAAAACTTGAACCAATGACTAGGCGCTGATTTACACACACATGGAAGAAAACGCACCAAAAACTCTAACAAAATTTGGAAGATCGGAGAGAGAGATAGAGGGGATACCGAGGAGGGCTTGCGCTTCACGCAATGATGGAGCTGGTTACACCATGGCGACAAGACTTGCCGGAGTGACCGGGAATTCCACGGACGATGATACTCCAGGTCCTGGCCCAGAATTTGCTAACGAACTCAGTAAGCACGGCGTCCTCCTAGGGCGACCACGGGTACCTGAGCCGACCCTCCACAACAACGCCCCTGAATCGCCGTCGTCATTAGGGTTTCGTCCGCTTCGGCGTCATCTTCGGAGGCCATGGGGGAAAGAGTTCGCGACATCTACGTCAACGGTGCTCGCTAATTACCGAGATGAGGATGATTTTGTGAAAGGGTTCTCGGTCAGGGAAAGGAATGGGGATGATGAAGAGCGAGATTACGGTTTCCAGCCGGTAGGGTTTGGCCGTCAGGGGTTTCTCTTGGGGGAGGGAGAGAAACAATGAGAGAGAGATAGAGAGAGACGAACTGCGTGTATATAACGTCGCCGTGTTCCACCATTGTAGGGTTGCCGTGTTTCTGTAACGGTAATATTTGTGGCGGTGGAAAGGGTTTGATAGCCTATGACTGAGTATTGCGACGCGGTACTTGCGTTTTACAGGAGTCAAACCAGTAAATTGGGTTTTTTTCTTTAATATAATCATTGGAATGGGACTTGGATAACAAGGTTGTATATTTAATTTAATTCAAATATTTAATTTATTTTCAAAAAAGGCAAAACTTCCTATCAAAAAAACAAAAGCAAAACTGTTTTTTTTATACCAAAAATACAAAATTAATTTTGATTTAATATGATGCTAAGAAGATTATTCAAAAGTACTTATTTTTTAATACCAATAAATAAAAATAATAATAATCTTGATTGTTGGATTTAAGATATTGAATGTCATATTAAGATCATAATTTAAGTGAAATTGGTATTAAATATTCTAGCTAAAATTAGTTGAATAATTCCTATTTTGATATTAAAAAAAATTATGTTGGATCAAACAATCATGACATAAAAAAGTTAATTAGGTGCTCCATATATTCCTCAAGAAACCCATCATCCGAAAAAATTCCAAACTCGTTAGATTGTACATCGGTTCATTTAGTTCATTTGATTTAATATAATGCTAAAAAGATTATTCAAAAGTAGTTACTTTTTAATACCAATAAATAAAAATAATAATAATCTTGATTGTTGGATTTAAGATATTGAATGTCATATTAAGATCATAATTTAAGTGAAATTGGTATTAAATATTCTAACTAAAATTAGTTGAATAATTCCTATTTTGATATTTTAAAAAAACTATGTTGGATCGAACAATCATGTCATACAAAGTTAATTAGGTGCTCCACATATTCCTCGAGAAACCCATCATCCGAAAAAATTTCAAACTCGTTAGATTGTGAAACTCAAGCATCGGCAACTAACATCGGTTCATTTATACCAATTAGGTGAATATATTACTAGTAAATTTCATATTATATAATTAAGATATTATGAAATATTTGTGACAATTTAGAAAATTTTAAGTCTTATAAGATATTGATAAGTTGGCATTTGATGGCGCAAACTTATTTGTGAGACTTAGAATCCAAATAGCGTGGTTTGCGTGGAATTAGATTGTACTAACATTCAATTTATAATATTTTAAACTTTTACATATTTTAAACCCAAAACTTATATAGTTTGTCGTTCATTTGTTTGTGTTTGACTTTTAAATTTCAATGTCATTTGTTTTACATTGATTTTTCACATGTAAGTATTTTGGTTGACAATGATTTTAGTATTTTTAAATTTATTAGATTCGGTTGTTGATGGATTAAGTTTTGTGTCAAAATTATGGGTTAGTTTACTAAAACTCTTAATTTATTGTCCAATAAGATTGACTTGGAGTATCAAAAGAAATTAAATGAATTAATAAAATGGAAAAAACCGAGAAATATTTTTGAATTGAATCGAAAAATTTAAGGTTGAACTCAAAGTTTCAAAATTTTAAAATTTTGTTATTGTCGAGTCCATCAAATGAATCCCTTCCTACTAAGCTTCTTCCCTCTCTCTTTATTTTATTTTGTTTTTTTCTTCTGCTGGCTGCAACCAAAATATCAAAAACAAAATACTAGAACAAAATATCTTCCACCAGCTCTGCCGAGAGATCGAGAGGCAGAGAGGATGGGGAGGAGCATAGGCGAGGTGACCGCGGAGGAATTGGTTGACGCTGGTTTGACTACCAATGAAGCTGAGGCATTTGCCAAGGCTCTCAAAGATGTCCTCGCCGGAGCTTCTCCTGCCGGCGCCGGTAGCTCGCCTTATCCGCCGGCGGTGTGGCAGGAGGTGGTGGCTCGAAGGTTGCTCCGACCTGATCACCCCCACGCCCTTCACCAGCTCGTGTACTACACCATCTACGCCGATTGGGACTCCTCCCTTCTCGGACCTCCCCTCTACTGGTTCCCTTCTCCGTATGCCTCGCTCTCATTCCCTCTCCATTACTCTGCTTTTTCTTTCTTGCTTTTATTTTTTTCTAAATTTATTTAATTAGTTTTCCCAATATTCACTTCTTCTGTGCTAATTAGTTTTCTTTATAGCTATTGGCACTTGAGCATAATCTTTAGGATGAATAATACTGTTGAATGTTTCATTCCTTATAATAATAATATGACAACTAATTTTCCTTTTTTTGTGGGGCTTTCTGATTGAGGGAATCAGAAACTAGGTTTTTGAATGTTGGATTAATAGATTAATTCAAATGTTTCATTGGACTATCATTTGCAGCTTGTCTTGAGCAAAATGGTTGTAAATTCAAATTGTGATTGCTTGGCTCAATATAATACACTAATATGCTTGTATTAATAACCCATGGTTGGAACAAGTTGGGAATGCTATCGCAACTTTAGCATTGCCATTTGATTTTTCAAATTCACCAGTAGTGTTTGTCACAGATACGAATCCCGTTACACGAACTTGGGTCGATTGATGGAAGCTCATGGACCAAGGCTGTTAGGGAAGGCATATAAGGACCCTATTGCTAGTTTTTCACTTTTTCAGAGGTTTTCAGCTGAGCATCTTGAGGTAAGTGCTTGGCTTAGTCTGGATGAAGGAAGCCAATTATTGTCGTTGTTTAAGACTATAGACTAAGACCCTGATATTGACTAGCTAGTTGTGGCCTGCTTTATTCTTCAGGAATGATCTTGGTGTTTATTTACTATTAAATTCCGTTTTTCAGATTTTCTGGTCCATTGTTCTCAAGGAATTATCAGTTTGGTTTCATGAGGTGCCGAGGTGTATTCTCGATGAGACAGATAGATCAATGTCTGGGGGAACATGGTTTCCAGGTTCAGTTCTTAACATTTCTGAGTGCTGTCTATTACCTAGTAGTTATCCAAGGAAAATGGATAACAACATTGCAATTGTTTGGAGAGAAGAAGGTTGTGATGACCATCCTGTTAGTCACTTGACTCTGAAAGACGTAAGAGAACAAGTGATGTATGCTCCCACAGTCTCACTTAACTAATTCATCCTTTCTTGTTTCGGTTTTTCTCTCCCTCCCTTTTGGTATATGGACTTGTGTGGCCCTTTTCAGTTTTTGACTTTTGCTAAGACTTCTGCGATATTGTTCTTAGGCTGGTGGCTAATGCTTTGGATTCTACCTTCTCTAAAGGCGATGTTATTGCAATTGATATGCCAATGACTGTAAGTGCAGTTATCATATACCTGGCAATTATTCTGTCAGGTCGTATTGTTGTATCAATAGCAGATAGCTTTGCTGCAAAGGAAATCGCAACCCGTCTACGTGTTTCTCAAGCAAAGGGTATATTTACTCAGGTGATCTTTTGTCACTTTGTTTCTTACATTATTGTTTAGGTTACTCTCGCGAGGCTTACAAATGATAACATCTTTCAATTCAAATTATTTGATAAGTGTGTAAAGTCTCAACTAGTGTAAAAATGACCTGAACTAGATTTTGGAAGTTGGAATTTATATTAAAGCCACAATTGGAAAACTTTGCTTGGGTAGTAGAAACTGTAGGAAGTTCGGAATCTTCAAATTTTCTAATTTCAACCTTACTGTCTAGTTTGTAAGCATCTGTAGTTTGCTTGTAAGAAGGGAAACTTATGGTTATCCTCATGTAACATGAACGCTCAATTATAATATTCTGTTGGTTTCTGTTATTCTTGTTGGCTTCCTTTTGATGTGGGATCCTGCAGTCATCCATTTACTGATGACTAGAATTTTCCCTCTTGATTCAGGATTTTATATTGAGAGGAGGACGAAGATTTCCTTTGTACAGGTATGAACCTCTCATTATGCACTAAATCTTAATATCTCAAGGTAGCCAGCTATTCTGGAAGTTACTAAATCCTGATACTCTTCTGCCCCTATTGAATTTGATTTGCTGAGCAGTGGTGTGAGGTCTTTAAAATTTATCAATATCATTTTATGTTTTATTATAGAAAACCAGCTCCGTCCAGTTGCTTTCAATTCTCAGGCAATGAAAAACTGAAAGCTTAGTCCATTAGACTTTGTGATATGCTTGTGGAGCAAACTGTAGTCTTCCTGTCTTCTGGTGCACGACATCTCTGGCAACTTTATGTGCTGCTGTTGGCATCTTTGGCTTATATCTTTCTTTATGAACTTTGTCTCACTTATGCATATGTTACAATAACTTATGTTTTCCTCATTGTTTATAGTCGAGTTGTGGAAGCTACTCCAGACATAGCTATTGTGCTTCCGGCTTCTGGAGAAAATGTAAACATTCCGTTAAGAAAACAAGATAGATCATGGAAAGATTTTCTTGCACCGGCTTTGCAGCATCAGAGGTAATTTGTTGTAGCGCATTGTACACAATTTTTGGAATGGAGATTTTTGGGTACTGAAGAGTAGACCCAATAGCTAAAGCCTGAAATTTTGAGTACTTGCTACATGTAGGGCATTTTATGTCTTTGGAAGGACGACAATAGCTTTCACGTGATAACTTGAGATGTACTGACTGCTGATAACTACTAGTAGGATATTCTTTCTTGGATTACAGTAGCTTCTATTGGAAGTTCTCCCTAGACTGTTTTGTAGGAGTTGTTTTTCCTTTGTAGAGCCAATACTCATCTTTATCTTTTATATTTGCTTATTTTCTCTATTTCCTTTTTTTTGGGGGGTTTGGGGATTTGACTGCAAGAGTATCTTCTTACAGAGGCTGGTTGCAAATTGCAACTTAGCGAAATTTGGCTTATAAATAAGATAATTATTACATTGCTTACATTTATTCTCTTTTTTTTTTTCAGTGGAATTTACCTCATAACTTTTGCATTCATTGATTTGTCTCAACGTAAATGCTTTGTAATATTTTGATTGTCCTTATATCCTGGCGGGCCAAAAATGCCCCCATGTCAACTATGTCCAAGTCTAGCATATGTTTGAACAGAGGTGTTCTACTCACGGTTTGATTTTCAACAGACCAGACCACTACTCTCCAGTATACCAACCAGGGAATCTATTACCCACATACTTTTCTCATCGGGGACTACTGGTAATGAGATATTGCCATGACATGAATTTCATTTTATCTGCATTTTACTTGTGGAGAGGTATATTTATCAAATGAGTTTCATGCCCATTTTCCAGTGCAATTTCTTTCCCTCACTCCCTTGTATTTGCCTGTTGGCTTTTGCCTCTGTGAGTTTTTGTCGTATTGTGATTTCTAGGAGAACCAAAAGCTATTCCGTGGACCCAGCTTTCTCCTATCCGAGGTGCTACTGATTTGTGGGCGCATATGGATGTTCAAGTTGGAGATATTGTTTGTTGGCCAACAAGTTTTGGTTGGATGGCTGGAGCAGTTGTGCTCTATTCTTGCTTCCTAACTGGGGCTACTTTGGCTCTTTATCATGGCTCACCTCTAGGGAGGGGTTTTGGGAAATTCGTTCAGGTACAGCTCCTAGGACTTCTAAACCGTGAAAGAAGTTAGTGTGGCCATATCACGACATTAAGACTTCTCCTTAGTGCTGTGATTTTGGGGATTTAAATTTTGTGTGATTGAGCTTATTAACATTGAGGTGTGGAAGATAGGAAATATACTATATTATTTGGGAGAGTGCATAGCACCGTATTAGACTATGCAACTCGTATGCTTGATTGCCTTTCTTACCTGTGTTTAGGATGCAAAGGTGACTATTTTGGGCACTGTACCAAGCCTAGTGAAGACTTGGAAGAATACACGCTGTATGGATGGCCTAGATTGGAGAAACTTGAGGTAATCTGCACTATGACTACAAGTAGTAGTACTCCATATTCTTAAGTTGACTAGATTAAAGTTTAAACTAAAGGACTTTGATGCTAACCTATTCAGAGTGTTCGGCTCTGCTGGAGAAGCCTCCAACATAGATGATGACCTTTGGCTTTCTTCAAGGGCTTACTACAAGCCAGTCATTGAATGTTGTGGAGGCACAGAACTGGCTGGAGGGTACCTTCATGGAAATCTCTTGCAACCTCAAGCCTTTGCATCATTCAGTAGTGCATCAATTGCGACACGTATTCTTATCCTTGACGAGCATGGTAATCCTTATGTAAGTATTTTTGAGGTTTGATATGCAGTATTTGTAGGTGTTCCTTTTCTATTTACTCTTTGGTTTATATTGACATTTGACAATGCTGTCAAAAATTTCGAGTCGACCGACCACCAAGCCATCTGGTACACTCCAGAGCAATGTTCTGTAATCACACTATTGCTTCTTAGAAAGATCCGGTATGTAAGCATGTCAATGTGCTTGTTGGTCAACTGCTTTACCTGCCGACTGCCACTGAGACATCCTTTAGGTGGGCTTTCTTTGCTTTTTAGCAAGGGATTGGCTTCTTGCTGATTCAATTAGTGATCACTTCGAACTATAAACGCCATTCAAATGCAGTTTGATATTGTTCTTTAAAGTTTCAGGCTGAAATTCTACATTTACTTTGTATCCCAAATTGAAGAGCATTTTGATTTGTTTCTTTGGTTTGGATGGCCTAATTTTGGGGTATAATTGTTTCTATACCTGTCAGTAGTTATTCTTAGTTGATCCTGTTACCACATTAGTATCCCTCTCTATCTGAGCCACCTCAAAATGGTTTTGCTTCAAACAATAGTCTGATTTGTTGATCAAGAAGGACAGGAACTAATAAGTGGCTACTCAAAAATCCTCTTTTATGATTTTTTAAAACAATCTTTGTAACTCCCAGGGTAAGTCAGTTTGGGCTATGTGGTTTGACTAGTATTCAGAATGAGAATGATCTATTGACTATCATATGAGGCTAACCACTTACGAACCTTAAATTGACTATGGTTAGTACAAAGAGTTTGGCTATGTAATTTGACTAGCATTCAAAATGGGAACTATTGATTGACTGCCATGAGGCTAAAACTACACAAACCATAAATTGACCTAGTATTTCTTTTCACAGACAGAAGATCAAGCTTGTGAGGGTGAAGTAGCTTTATGCCCTTTGCTTATGGGAGCATCCAATACATTGTTGAATGCTGATCACGAGGAAGTTTATTTCAAGGGAATGCCATTGTACGAAGGAAGGGTAAGCTCCTTTTAAAGACAGTTACCACTGGCTAAGTCAGACTCCTGAGTGTGGCTGTATATTAAATAGCGTCATTGCCTGCCAAAAAATACAGATAGTGGAGCTCATATGCTAATACAATGGAGCACTGGGTTGCTTTGTGAATCTGGTTTTATGTGGACATACCAGACATTTCAAACTTCAGAACTCACCTATCATTGTCCTCTGACCATTGACATTGACTTTAATTGGCAGAGGTGACTCATGTACCTTCTTTTTCCTCCTATGGACCATCAACATGTTGATTTTTAAAATTATGGGACTAGATCTTGGCTAACCTATGAGAACTAAGTGTTCATGCTTTTTGTTTTGAACATTTTTTGTGCATAGAAGGTATATTCAAGTCTGAGTTACTATGATTAGTCTGTACTGACAGTGCTTGAGGAGAGTTGGAGACATCGTTAAGAGAATTGCCAGAGGCTATTTCATTGTACAGGGTCGAGCAGATGATACCATGAATCTTGGAGGTATTAAGGTACTATAATTATGCCCTTTTCAACCCTTGAGCATGATATACCTGCAATGAATGATGCTCCATATCTATGATATGTGAGCAAAGTTTTCTGTATGATGCAGACAAGTTCAGTTGAAATAGAGAGGGTCTGCAACCTGGCTGATGAAAGTGTCCTGGAGACTGCTGCAGTTGGTGTGGCACCACCGCAAGGTGGTCCCGAGTTGCTGGCTGTATTTGTGGTCTTAAAAAGGGATTCAATAATGATCCTGAGAAGCTAGTGGTACAATTCTCAAAAGCGATTCAGCAGAATCTTAACCCTCTCTTTAAGGTGAGATATCCTTTCGCCGTAGTTTTCCCCATTTGCAACTCTTTGCTTCTCATCAAGCATTCATGCTGGACTTACTCAACCCTGTGCAAGGACACTCGATACTTTTCAGACCAAAAAGTGCAAAGTTAATTGAGCGAGTTTGGAGAAGTACTACATAGGACATTTGTAGCCAAGATCTGGATATTATAGGTGGTGCACATCAAGTGAAGTACAAATGCTAAAATAAAACTCAATAAAATGGAATTGGCATGAAGCCCACACATGTCACCTGGCGACACATATACAATTTGATTGATTCATTTCTTTCATCCAACTCTTGATTGGCAGGTGAGCATTGTGAAAATTCTCCCAGAGCTTCCACGGAGTGCAACAAACAAGTTATTAAGACGGGTTTTGAGAGATCACATAAAGAAAGAGCTTTCGGTGCAAAGTAGGATCTAAAGCCACTAGCTTATTACCAATTGTAATGGCCACTGCTGTTTCGGTATGAAAAATTAGGAGCGTGCCAAATGAAGCAAATTTCAAGTCTATGTTTCCCAACTCCATGTATTATTCTTTATTTACTTCACATTTATGTGATTAAGTGAAGTGTGGTGATTTTGGTGATTATAATGAATAGAAGTGGCCTGATTCTCGCTCCTTTCCTGTACTGTAGACTCAGATCCAACGTTATTCTCATTGGTCCATTGTAGACCATGTAGATGAGATCTTGTGAGATTTAATGGTGGATAATAGCCATACAAATTGTTCAGGAGCATAATAAACGATAATATACGGACACTAATATAAAAATGTGACATTTTATTATATAAATAAGACTTCCACGTACAGGTTCATTATCCCAATTATTCTCACGTAATCTGTCATTATTTTGTAAGAAAATAACCTAATTAGATAAAGGAGCATCATAACTAGTTCGTATTGATAGACAAGCAGATGAGCAAACACATCTATTGTTGACACAGCAAAATGGGATTCCCATGCAAAGTTTACTGCAGTTTGAGCACCCATCGTCGAAGCTTGCTGCTTCCACTCCTTGCATCTCCATCAATGGCCCACCTACGTTAAGTCCCAAAAACAAAACACACACCTCTCGAGTCAACAACCAATCATAATTTATATTTAAGAGTCAAGAGCTCGTGCAATAACACATTAATACTAGTTCTGTCTTTAAATTAAACGTAGTATCAATAGATTCAATCAATTATAAATCTTACTTATGTGGGAGTCTCGAATAAGATCTTATACAAAGGTAAAAGGAAACGTAATGAACCTATAAATTTTATAGAAATGACACTTGAGACAAACTATAACATGACATAGCAGCTGACGGTTTTTTTCAATTAAAGAAAAGCGTTTTATATAACACTCAACATGCAAAAAGACAAATAATTTATTCTCAGTTCTTCGTATTAGTTTTATGAAATATATCAATTGAACTAATCATATATATATATATATATATATATATAATAAAAAAATCAAAATCTTTTATATAGTAAAAGAAATGAAAATATCAACCTGGAGCAATGAGCAAAAGAACAACCAGCAAGGTTATCTTGAGCAAAGAGGCCTGCATTTTGTTTTTGTGATGATTGAGTTGAGGAAGATATGTGCTATGACTGATTACAATTTTTTTTTTTATAATTGGAATGATAAATACTAGCAATTTTTAATTTGACTGGAAAAGGAGGTTGAGTTCTTAATTTATAGAGGAAACTGCTACAGTCCTAATAATTTTTTTTCTTTTTTTGCAGATCTGTCTTCCTAGATATGATAATCTCCCTCAGTTCACACTAAATTATAATGTAAATATAATAATTTCTTACAGTGAGATTTCGCAGAAGATTTGTTCTAAATTGTGATTAGGACTAAATTAGCCTGATACTGATCTTCATTTCTTTTTTCTGATCACTTATTGATCTTTATTTCTCTTTTGAAGTAAAAAAAAATAAAAATTAATGGAGCCAATATCATTACAGACTCTCTTCCAAATTATAATGCAAGTATAATAATGCAAGTGATTAATGGGACTATCTTCCTAAATATGAAATTAATCTCCCTCAATTTATTTATCCTAAATTATAATGCAAGTATAATGATACCTTATATTGAGATACTGATATTTCAGAGAATATTTTTTCTGAATGGTTATTAGGACTAAATTAAACTGATATTTATTTTCATTTTTTATTTTTTTATGAAAACAGGATATTTATTAATAAAAAGTTATATGACATCTACAATAAAAATTATCTAATGAGAATAAATTTAAAATATTAAAATAAATGTTTGTTTTTCTATTGAAGTTAATTTTTTTATTAAAAACTAATTAACGCAGCTAATATCATTAGTTTAAACCAGCAAGAAACAAATTTAATCCCTCCAATATGCCTAAAAAAGCATACTCCACTTAATTGTCATGTCAAATCAGGGCTTAAAGATGTGGCCCAATTCCCCTCCCCCAATTTTTGGTAAATATCTTCAATTATGTAAAGGTAAATATGGGATCTGGGAAAAAAAAAAAGAAAAGGAACTCCACTGAAGTAGTTTTTTCTTTTTTTAAAAAAAAAATCTTGAATCCAATAAAGTAATATTTTCTTATATGATATTGCCATTTAACTTGCCAATGAGTGCTCGATTAGTTTAGCATAATTAAATTCCATGACTCGGTTAATTTAACATAATTAAATTTTATAACTTGTAATTCTCTTTGTATGTGAAAATACACTAATTTATCGATCATGTCCTTGAATTTGAACTTGAACTTTCTCCCTAAGTCAGCAAGCTCTATTGGATTTTTATGAAACAAGTTATAGTAAATGAGTAAGCTTTAGAGTGGATATTAGGGTGTGAGTCTTGTGCTAGAGTAGATACAAAGGGGTGTATAATCACCATGGAAAAGAGGAAGAGGTGTGCATTATTGGTTGCTTGTTGGACCGGTGGTACATGTTGTCACTTATATATTAGGGTTATCAATTATCTTTTACTCGATCCGAAATCGTACTCCGAGTATAAATTGTCATTTATTAGAATTATGAATCATGATAATAATTATAAAATAGGAGTTATACTTAGGTTTTAAGGAATCCTTACAAGTCATGATCACCTAATATGGGGTATTGTTAACATTGAGTTATTTTACCCATTTTCTTTACCTTCTTTGAAGGTTAATCACTTATGAAAAAAAGGAGTAAGGTTTAGATTAAAGTTTCATAATACTTTCTCTAATTTGACAAGAAACTTGATGAATTTGGGGTGTTCGATTATTAGTATTTTGGAGTATTTTCTTGTCCTAATCAAATTGTTAATTTGGATAAATTAATAATGATGAAATTTTTGAATATGTTAAATAGGTTTTTAACACTAAGTCTTTCACAATAGGCTGTCGATTAATTCCACAAAACATAATCATCCTGACCTTTTTTTTTTTTTTTTTCCTTATCCTTAGTTTTTTTATTTATCACTAGATGAGTGTAATCCGAGATAATTAATTAATATTACTCCGTACAAAAGTGGCATTTTTTTGTTGGGGGAGGAGGGGGATTCGTTCAAGAAAGTATTAAATACTAAAATTCCAATGACAATTAATAAGTTAAACAACCATAATTAAACCCACATGGGAAACACCAGTAAGACAATGTTTCAGCTAAATTGCAGCAACATAAGCAGGGGAAAACACAGGAGAAGATTGAGCCAGCAGCAACCCCCAAAATCTGACCAGCTTGGATCTCACCTTGAAGCTCACATATATATACAAAATTATACAAACCCTTCTAGATCTAATCTAATTTACCAACAATTTATAATATTTACTATCATTTTAAAATCTTAACGACATATTGATGACTAGTTTATCAAATTTATCCTTTTTAATTACTTTTTCTTATTGGCTTTTCTCATTTCTAATGAAGCCATGGGACAATTTGATCTTTTAATATAATTTTTGGTACTCGAATTCCTGTACAACCCGAAAACGATAGATATTGTTAATGAAAGGAGTAAATTGGATAGGTGGAGCGGAGAAAGCACAGGTGAAAGGGCATAAATAATGAAGTAGTAGAAATTTTTTTCTTCCGACAGCAAAAGGGAGTAGAAAATTAAGATAGAAGAAGGGAAGTGGAGGAGACCAATCACATGGAAAGGTACGTCCTCGCACATTACATAATTCAGTTATGGAGAATGACATGAAAGGCTTTGCCTACAATCTCAAGGAACCCAACAACGTTTCCAATCAATATTCTGACACTTTCTACGTACCGTAGTTGCTCTGCTATGCACTATGACTATCCCACCCCTTTTACGTACCCACCCTCTCACCTTTCCTCCGAATCAGATTTTTTATAACTGATCTTTCTATTAACAAAAATACTATTGGAGATAAGGTTTTATATATTTGGGTCGGATCTCTCTGAATCCTTTTACCTTTCCTCGGATCTCCTGAAATTTATGAAGCCTAAATATACATCAGTAATGACATTAGCTAATGTGATCTAACAAAAACATAATATGCACAATAAACGTATTTGATATATATGATATAAAGTTCTAAGTTATTAAATTTATAAAGCCTAAATATATTAATGCTCTAACTAAAATATGCAAATATTTTTTAAAAAATATCATCAACGTAACTCTTAAATTCTTTTCGGTTTCTTAAGTATTCTAGTAATATAATAATGTGTGTATATGCATATAAATAAGATTGAGATATGAAAGTTACCTTCAAGTAATATGAGTTATTTTTTATAATTAATTTTCATAGGCAAGAAGCGAACAAAATACTTTCTGAAATACATTAATAGTTCAAACCCCACAGTCCAACCAAGCAAATAAGCACCAGATAATATTAGAGCATAAAGCAATAAACATAAATACACTCCACACAATTATAAGCATCTTATGTATTCTGAGACTATACTTCACGAGAAAAAAAAAATAAATAACAAAAATTGGAGGGAATTTGACTCTGAAATGAAGTGGGTCAGTTAGTTTAATAGAGTGCAATTTAAGTCCCCAGAAAAATTGCAGGGAGCTGAGGGATTCCTTATTATAAAGCCAACTGGCCAATACCCAGGCGGAGTTAATTTGTGAAAATTCAGAGAGATAGAGAGAGAGAGAGAGTAATATCAACTTACAATATGGCGTCATCATCTTCATCAGTAGTACTGTCGGTGAGACGAAGTTATTGTTCTCTGGGTAGAATTGCTGTCTTCTCCATCATCTCTCTCATCTTAATCTTGCTGCTAGATTGCTCTTCATGCCAAGCCAGAGTTTTGCTATTGTGCAACGCCAGCAGCAATGTCAGACTATGCAATTCCCCCTCTCTATCTCAAATGAGAACACGGCCAACCATGGCTGCTGCTGCTGCTACTACTACTACTACTACATTGGAGTGTAAAGATGATATCTTGGCTTGTGAAAAGCACTGCAATGCTCACTCAGGCTGTTTCTTTACGTGCGTCGACGATGTCGGCTTCTACTGCTTTTGCCATTGCGAACCCGAGATCCAGCTCCAGGGTGCCCCCAACCAGCTGGCCGTCTCATAGTTAAATAACTTAAATTTACGGGTTTTTGGGTTCGAGTAATATCCCAAGTCTAAATTAGGCTTATTTGTGTATTTCTTATACTTATGAGGTTACAAAGATCTTAAAACTATAATTTTAGATTCATGAGTTTTGTATGTGTTCTTATGACAAATGATAAGTTTTTAGTCGTCAATTATTCCTCATATTTCTAATGCCTGCCGTCGACTCTTTCGTCAATAAGCTCTGGTAGTATTTGTTTATCCTTTCTTTTTAACTCCCCTTTTTCATGTGTGAGCTAAAATATACGTGGAATGTGGAAAGGTGCTCGGATTAGATCATCCAAAGCTTTTTTCATGCTGTCTTTGAGTCAAACAGTATCTATCTTTTGAAACAATGTTTTTAGAGGCAGATTCTTAATTTTTGCTTGTTATTTTAGATAAACCGTCAAGGGATTTTTTTCTAGAAAAAAAGATTTTTGTTTGGTCTGAAAAAAAACCCACTTAAACTTAGACTATTTATATTCTAATTGATATAGGAGTTCTTGGTGGGGTGGCCATGGGTCTGGGTTGGTTCCGGTCTCCTTATTTGAGACTTGGACCAAATCCGATCCTAATATATTGGGTTTGTGAATATGGAACCCAAACCCAAACTCCAGTCTAACGAGTTTGTGAGTTCAGGTTATTTTTGTACTAAGAGAGCTAGAAAATATTTTGTCTTTGTCTCATCGAATATTGTTGCTTATTTATGGTAAGCTAGCAGCAAAATATTTTTAGGCGATCATCATAACTCGAAAAGGGTCTGATCGGTGAGCGAGAGAGGCGAAAGTAAGTGAGGTGTATAAGGAGGAGCGAGTGAGGGAGTGATCGACTAAAAAAGAAAATAAATTTTTACCAACTTAAGTTAGGGTATAATAATTTCCCTCAATTGTCATATTTTAAATAAATAAAAATTTATTTTGCTAATTTTTTATTAGGTTTTGAGTCGATTGGAGTATCAATTTTGAGATTTAGAGTTGATCTAGGGGACCACTAGGATCCAAACTTGTTTGAAACTCATCGGGTCCTTGTTAATTAGAACCAAACTCTTTAATTTGTGCCGGATTTAACAAGTTTGAATTGGATCTAAGGTTTAGAGTCATCCCTACTTCTTGGAGATAAAATAAGTTATCATTTGCAATGTGATGGGATTCCATGTTTTGTTATTGGTCTCCATGCTCTCTCTTTCATGAAAAAATTATCCTACAACTCTCATATATTTTGATAAGTGCGGACATCAACCATAATAAATAAATACAAATTTTTATATTTATTTGGAAGCATATACTCTCGGATATTACACAAATTATTTCAGGTGTATAATAGATGCTTTGATAAACTCTACTTTTTCTATTTTTTGAAGGTTTATTTAATTTTAAAAAGTTTACTGAAAAATTTATATATTCTTTAATAAATTTTCTTCTAATTGCATAAAAGTTAGGGTTGCTTATTCTAATATTGTCTATTTTCTCTCTCTTTCTCTTTTTCTAAAACTTCTAGCCAGACAAATTAATTATTTAAAAATATTTATGTAAAAAATAAAAATAATTTTTTAAAACTAAACCAAATATGCTCTGATTTCATCTAACTTATTACGAGTTTTTACCCTTACCTGAAGTTTAAGAGGAATTAAGGAACTATTTGTTTTCTCTGTATCTGTATCAGTGCTCCTCAATCTAATGGCAGTACACTCGTTGATTTATTCTGACGTGAAACCAACGAAGCAATGACATCCTTGGTGGCGTTGATGATTTCAATGACGACAATTTGTTGCGGGAGGTAAATTGATATAAACTTTGTTTTTTATTTTTAGAGTACACCAATGTTTAATTGGGTGCCCAAATCTTTGATTTGGCAGTTTGCATAGAAATTGAATTTCCACGTGCAAGAACAATACATTGATAATAAAATTTAATTTGAAAGCAATGAATGGGTAAGTGTGGAAGGAATCCCTGTTTTATTTTAAATTCAGGCTTAAAATTGCTGTTGGCTTAATTATTTGGGACGAGTGTGTGCAGAAAGTGAGGGAAATGGCTTTTTATTTATTTTCTGGGAAATGGACAAAGTAAGGATTTTGAAAATGGCATGGCCATGGAAGGAAGTAGGACAATTTATATGTAATTTTTAAACTTCCAAATTGTTTGGGCAGTAACCCTTAGGATACTTCTAATTTGATTAGAATGTGTAATTAACAAAGAAAATGAACAGATCAACCTATCCAAGGGAAATGCTGGGTGGGTGATGAGTATGAGGGAGAAAGACATGTTCAATATCAAAGAAGGTCATGTTAATGGATATTTTATGATCTCGCTAAATTTGTATCGAGAATGATATCTGAGCACGATGATATATGCTCTCAAATTATGTTTGCCTGATAATATATATGAGGGTGTGCCCACATGATCTATTAATCTGATTATAAATATCTATGATTTAAGCTACGGGGATTCCAAAATACCTAATTTTTTAAATATTTAGTTTTACTGGCATTAAATTTAGAGCTATGGGGCCGACTGACCAGGCTGTGCTGTGTTAAATCCGCCCCTAAATATAAGTTAGTCTGATCTCTTTGCCGGCCCTACAAAATTCCAAAAGTTGGGTGGTTGCATTTGGGCTGATCTTCGGAGATCACATAAAGACTAGTGAGACAGCCTAACAAGCAAGTTGATGCACAAACTGACGCAAGTTTTTCATAGGGGTCTTGAAAGAGAATAATGTGTGCTCCACAAAGGCTAAGAGCTTTTTAATCAGCTATGAAGGTAGTGGTTTGTTTTACAGTTGTATAATTTTTGGCCTAGGCTAGATCCAAAAGAAAGATAGTGGTATCACACTTTGCCTCACATCAGTAGTCTTGCATTTATATATGATCATACCTTCCCATTTCAAGCCTTGCAAAAACATTGAATGGATGAAGTACTAAAGTGTAACAACCTGTTGAGATTGGTGGATATAGGTAGACGCCCCAGAGATCGGACTCTATGAGTTGTTCAAAGAACCGAAAGTTCTAGGTTTAGGTTCTTGTGCGGAAGAGCCTAGTGCCTATGAGTATGTATCTTCCTGTTACTGACTATTTAAGGTGAAATGAATAATTGAAGTTACATTAGGTCACTCAATGAAAGTACAAGAAGCCAAATGCTTTTTATTGGGATCTTTGACACAGATTTGCTTCATGTAATGATGGTTCACAACATAGACGCTTTCAGAAAAGGTATGCAAATAGATAACAAGTTTTAGAAACACAGAATGCACTAGCGACCCACATTGTAGGGCGCAGTAGTTGGAGGATCGCTCGAACTGACTGATGTTGAAGGTCCAGGAAATGTTGGGAGTGGCATCTGTGAAAGCAGATTAGGCGTCATGGTTTCAGAGTGTAGAACTTGAATTGCTTGCCTTATCGAGGGCCTTGATTTTGGATCAGGTTGCACACACCACAAACCAAGAGTTATTAGAAGCTCAGCCTGCTTGGCATTAAATTCATTCTGCAACCTTCCATCTACTGCTGAAGTAAGGCCTCTCTTTCGGTAGTGATCCCAAAGCCACCCTATAAGCCTCACTTCTGAACTTTCGTCCACTGGATCCATTGATTTCCTGCCACTTAAAAGTTCTAAGGTGACCACCCCAAAGCTATATACATCTGATTCCTTGCATGCCTTGCCAGTTATTATGTATTCTGGTGCCATGTAGCCCCAAGTTCCTGCCAGTGCTGTTGTTTTGGGACCATCATCATGATCCACAAGGCGAGCAAGACCAAAGTCACCGAGTTTGACATCAAAGCTCGAATCTAACATCACATTGCTAGCTTTTATGTCCCTATGCAACACACATTGCTCCCATTCTTCATGAAGATATAACAATGCTGAAGCCAACCCAAGGGTGATTTTGTATCTTATTGGCCATGGAAGAGGGCTTTTGTTGCTAAAAAGGTGGTGGTCTAGGCTGCCATTGGGCATGAACTCGTAAGCCAGGAGAAACTCACCTTTTTCATGGCTCCATCCAATAAGTTGCACCAAGTTTCGATGTCTCAACTGACTAATAATCTTAACCTCTGTAATAAACTCCTCCTTACCTTGTTTAGAGCCTTTTGAAAATTTCTTCACAGCAATTGCTGTATCTTGGGTGATGAGGTGACCCCTATAGACATTGCCAAATCCACCTGTGCCTAACTTTCTTTGATCTGAGAAGTTGTTTGTAGCTGAAGCTAGCTCCTGATATGAGAAGTTTCTTGGTCCCGCATCTCGTTCAAGATCATCGTTTATGGACGTAAGCGTGTTTGTTCTTGCTGGTTCTCTAGGCACTGGCCTTCGACGCCAAAAAATTATAACTGCCATGATGCCTCCTACTACGAGGAGTAGCGCTGGCACTGTTACTCCCACCACTAATTTGGTTGGTATATTTCTTTGTCCTATTCTTCCCTTTGTATTAAGAGTTGAATAGAATTCCCATGAGTTTATGTGATTCCCCTCTGTATAATCACCAGTAGCAGATGAAAAACCAATTATTACCCACTCTGGGAGAACTTCTCGTAAATCAACTAGGTAAGAAAGGCTTAAGTTTTGGCTGAAGTTTGTCTCTGTTGGGTAAGACCAGAATACACTCAAGTTTTTAGTCGTGGCATTATATGTAATCCAAGCATCAGCATTGTCTCTAGAGTGTAAACTAGCATTCCAAGGGGCAGACACAATGGAGGAGATGGAGTTTATGTTGATTCCAACATGCTCATCAAAGTTTGGAGGATCCCATTCTGGGTCACTAAATGAATCAAATTCGACAGAAACAATTTGATTGAGGGATGAATTTGCAGTTGATATATTGAATAGGCCTAAAAATCCGCCCATAGAGTTTGGTGGTATCTGAAAGTCCACGGGGGCGAGGAAGAATGCCAGCCCACTTCCATAGCGTCTGGGTGGAGAGGCATAGGTGTCAATGCTGAAGGAAAAGTGAGTGCTCAAATCTGTTAGCTGGTTACTGCTGGAGTCCCATATCCTTACCTTCTCTGCGTAGATTGCTCGACCAACCCGACAGGTAAACAAATGATCATCTTTGGTGATCAATTCAATCATCCCAACAGAAGCTTTTGCATCTCCATCATAGAGTATGTCTCTTGCGTCAACATTGAATTGCGGGATTTGAAAGGAGATTGAATTAGAAGGAGGGAGAAATACCAAAATAATCATGGAAAAAAGGAGAGGAAAGTTGGTATCCATAATGAACATATTGGACAAGGTTTTGAAGGCCATTGTTAAAACCCTTTATGATGACTGCCTAGTGAAGCTTCAGTCACAAGCACTCTCCAAATCTGACGCTTTCTAAAGCAGTATTAAACACCTAGGCTTTACATGCATAGCACCTTCCCTTTCCCTAGAAGGGGGCTAAGAAGAAGAAAAGTATAAGCCAATAGGTTGTGCTATTCAATTTCTAGTGTCGTCTACATTGGCAATACGCATACAGTTAAGCATCTCTGTTATGTTGGCAGATTGAAGAGTTCGTCTCTCATCTGGCTGAATATTTTTAATGCACCTGGGACTTTCTTTTTTATTGTGTTTTGTTTTCTGCTTGGTTACAGAATTATGCATGTTGTGGAAACAGCATGATTACCTGGGGTGAAAACTTATATCGCATGGATGCACTGACATGATTAGTGAATTGAGGTAATGTCTCCCTTGATTGGGCGCAATATACATGTAGGTTCCATCAGTTTTAACTGGTTGTAAGCAGTAACAATTTGACACAATGTTTACATTGTTTTTGATTAAATTAAGGTAACTTCTAACAGTCCATGATCTAAGAATATATCTATAATTTATCATCTATAATCTAGGACTGACTTTGTTATCTTGGAGTTTGTCAATGAGACTGTGTCAATCAAGAAGATTGTGGGCATGATATTCCATGTTGAAATTGAACTTTTCCTTCACATGACTTGATTTTTTCTCTGGCAAGCACAATGGAGGAGGAGAAAAATCAAACCAAACATGTTTGTCCAGATCACTGCTCCTCGCAAGGATTCTAAATAAAATTTTGGTCTCGGTTGTGGTAAAGGATGAAGTACCGTGGAAGCACCTGAACACAGTTATTGCGTAGCAAATCGTGATTGTTGTAGATTAGTGAAATTGCAATTTTCTTAGCTTAAAAACATTTCCAATGCTGTTGTTTTGTGGCAGAACATCCTCATTTGAATCAATTATTAAGACAAATTTCTTCTTGATACTTTTACCTGGGAAATGTGGAGAAATATTCCTAAGAGGATTAGTGCACAAGTTTTATGGTGAACTGGGTACAAGGGATAAGCTTTCTGTTGAACGCTGTCAAATATTGAGATCCTAGTGTAAGTAAATTGATCCAGGTCACCTATATCCACTTAGAATTGGTTATGGCATTTCACTAATGGTTTGTTGAAGCGTGTTCAATCATCTATAAGAAACATAAAGGATGAGAAAATGTGTGAATTGGATCTTGGCAGACAAAATTTTCCTAATACTGAGGTATATAGCAGGCTCCTCATAACAATCTCTGTGCTTGATAGAGTGGGGTGGGGTGGGGTGGGGTGAGGTGGGGTGTGGTTGAAATAGTTGAGGGCTCTTGCTGATAGCACATGCTTTTTGATGATGCATCATAATGGAAAAATTATTTTTCTGTGCCCGTAATCTTTTTTGATCGTAGGTTGTGTATAAACTTTTTCTAATTTTTAGAGGCTTTAGGAGATTAGCCATACTACAAAAGAAGCTTGGTTTGCATAGTATTGAATTATTCTGGTGAAAAAAGGCTACCAAAACCTGAAAAGGAAAAGGCGAAAACGGAAGTAAAACGTGTGAGCTTAGAAGGTTGCGTGCCCCTTCTTTTTCTAGAGCATGGAAATGATTGTTCAGTTTCATTTGGCAGATCGATTGTAACTTCTGCAGTAATCCTAATTGACGGAATCAATAATGGACAAATTACTCCGACATAGTGCAAGCAAATGTATTAAAAAATATCAAAGATGCACAGTTATATAAGTTCCCTTCACAAATTTGACTCTTGTGGAGATGCTACATTTATTATTACTACTACAAGAACAAAAGCACAGAAAAATGGCAAGTAAAAAAAATATTACGAATTGTATGCAAACAAATACTATATCAGCAACCTGATAAATCAGTTGTGTCAGTGGTAAAATACTTAACGTTTGATGATGGTTGTGGATAGAACATTGGGACTTGGCCTCTGAATCAAAGGAATATCATTCATTGCACTATGTTCAGATTGAAGTGCTTGAATAACTTGCCTGATTGATGGCCTGGAGTTCGGATCTGGGTGTACACACCACAGACCAACACCCATCAAAAGTTCTGCTTGCTCGAAGTAAAATTCATTCTGCAATTTCTCATCAACTGCTGAAAGTAGATCTCCTTTGGCATGGAGATCTCTTAACCATTCTATCAACCTTATGTGGGAATTTTCATGAATTTGCTCCACTGATTTCCTGCCACTTGCGATTTCCAAGGCAACCACTCCAAAGCTGTATACATCTGACTCCCTACTTGCCTTTCCTGTTTCTATGTACTCTGGGGCCATGTAACCAAAGGTGCCTGCTACCCCTGTTGTTTGAAGGCTAAGATTATGGTCCACAAGTCTAGCGAGGCCAAAATCACCAAGCCTGGCATCAAAATTTGAGTCTAGCATTACATTGCTTGCTTTGATATCCCGATGTAGCACACATTGTTCGCACTCTTCATGGAGATATAGCAATGCAGAAGCCAACCCTAGAGTGATTCTATATCTCAGAGGCCAAGCAAGAGGACTCCTCTTGCCAAATAGGTGCAGTTCAAGGCTTCCATTTGGCATGAACTCGTAGACCAACATGAACTCACCTTCATCATGGCACCATCCAATCAGTTGCACTAAGTTTCGATGCCTTAACCCGCTGATAACCTTCACCTCGGTTGTGTACTCCTTTTTCCCTTGTGTCGAGTCTTTTGCAATTTTCTTTACAGCAATCCACTTCTCTAGATCTTCCAAATAGCCATGGTATACGTGGCCAAATCCTCCTTCACCCACCTTTCTTTCTGATGAGAAATTGTTTGTTGCAGAAGCTAGCTCTACATATGAGAACCTCCTTGGTCCGCTCCCTCTTTCAAGATCAATCGTGGTCTGTAAGTGTAAGGCTGTTGCTTGCCTACTTTCCTTGCTTATGTGCCCCCGTTTTTTACAAGTTTTCCATGTTATAATGCTTCCAATAACCAAAAGAATGAGTGGTGCTATTACCCCTGTCACTATTGCTATCAACTTTCTAGTACCTTCATTCATTTTTTCTCTGTTTTATTATTTAGGCTAGAGTTGAACTCCCATGAGCTCACCAGGTTCTGCTCCCTAAAGACACCAACAGAAGCACTGAATCCAATAACAACCGATTCTGGTAGTACCTCCCTTAGATCAACCAGGTAAGATATACTTGAATTTGTACCGGAGTTTATCCCTGTTTGATATGACCAAACCACACTCATGTTTTTCGTGATAGCTTTATATGTGATCCAAACATCAGCGATGTGTCCACTATGCATGCTTGCATTCCATGGGGCAGTCACAGCTGATTTAAGGCTATGGATGTTGATTCCAACATGGCCTTCAGGCGGGTCCCAAGAGGTGTCAGACCCCGAATCAAATTCAATGTGAACTATCTGGTTTTTGGTGGTGGTTGTGTTGAATAAGCCAAAGAAGCCACCTAGTGAGTTTGGTGGTATTCGAAATCCAACAGGGGCAAGGAAGAATGCTATCCCATGCCCATAACGCTTAGCACCCAAAGTGTCGATGGTGAAGGTGAAATGGGTAGTAAAGTCTGACAACTTCCCCGTGCTGGATTCCCAGATCTTCACCTTCTCAGCATATATTGCTTGACCAACATGACAAGTGTATTTGGTAAGTTGTGTGTTTAGATGAAGTACCCCTGAAATTGCCCTTGCATCTCCTTCATAGATTATATCTTTTGCATCTGGTTGAAATCTTTGAATTTGGAAGGAAACTGAATTAGAATTAGCATTAGCTGCTAACAATAGGGCTAAGATACAGGAAATAATTTGATAAGGCATGTTTGGGTTTGAATTGAAAAGTGATTCTGATTGTGAGGTAGGAAATACCACGTCCCTTGAATAGCTCCTTTTTAAGATTAATTTAGCTGAAGCATTACCCTTGAGGAAGAGTTCATTTTGTGCATAAACTAAAAAACACCAACTTGAATGCGTCTACAAGTCTTCTAAGTTTTTTTTTTTCAAAAAAAAAAATAGCTGTACGTGCACAACATTCTTATGATGACCACAGTGAACTACAACAGGCATGAAAGAATGTATAACTACTAGATGAGTGTGTTAACTACTAGACCATACATGAAAAAGCGTTGACAGAAAGAAAAGGATTTTGGTAGCCACGTTGGATGTCTGGCCTGGTCTTCTTCGGCTCCAAAATCAGTGAACATTTAAAAAAATTGTGATCATGATTCTCAAATGGGCCGTGCGATTCTCGTTATTGATGTATTGAAGCCCCTCCCCCACCCAAAAACAAACCGCACATGCACACACAAGACCTGAAGCTAACCTGGCCCAGCTGGTACTAGGACCAAATTGAGGACAAGAGGGAAACTAAGGTTTCAAGGATTCAAAATATGGTCTCAGTTGCAACTGCAGTAATGGATGTGTATAGTGAAATTCCTCTAACACGCCAATCGCGTAGCAAGTTGCAGTTTGAGTAGCAAATCACAGTTTTTGCATTGTGAAACACAATTCGCTTAGCTTAAAAACCTTGTTAATATATGCAGTTTGTGTAGCAAATCACAGGTTTTGCGTTGTGAAACACAGCTCCCTTAAACCTTGTCAAACACCCTCATTTGAATCAGTTGTTATGTCTCCTTGATAATTTTATCGGCATGCCATGAAATGTGGAAAAAAAAGAACACAACTTCTTGGCATATCAATGTTACCTAGGAGATTTGGGTGCACTAGTTTTGTGGCAATCTGAGCTGAAATAGGTTTTTCTGTAATCTTTTGGTGGGGGTGGGTGGGGGAGGGGGGTTGAAACAGTTTAGGGCTCGTGCTAATGCATGCCTTTTGGTAATGCATCATGATTGAAAATAGTGTTTCCTGCCCCGATAATCTCCTTGATCGAGATTGTGCATAAACTGTTTCAAATTTGTAGAGGCTTTAGGATATTACTACCAAAGAAGCTTGGTTTGTACAGTATTGAATTGTCCTGGTGAAAAGAGGCTACAAAAACCAGAAAATGAAAAGGCAAAAACAGAAGTAAAAGGTGTGAGCTCAAAGTCAGAAGGCAGCCTACCCCTTCTTTTCTAGAGCATGGAAATCAGTTTCATTTGGCAGAGTCGATGTGTAACTTTCGCATTAATACGGATAGACAGGATTAATAATGGACAACTTACTCTGACATAGTGCAAGCAGATGTGCTAGAAACATATCAAAGATACACAGAAAAATAAGCTTCCTTCACAAACTTGATTGTGGAGTTGCTATATTGACTAGTTAATATTACAAGAACAAAAGCACAGAGAAACGGCAAGTAAAAGAAATATTACATATCATATGCAAACACATAGTACACTAACGACATGAAACCTCAACTGTGTTAGTTAAATGATAATGTTTGGCGATGAATGTGGATGAAACATCGGAATTGGCCATTCAAAGGAAAATTATTCGTTACATTATGTTCAGATTGAAGCGCTTGAATGACTTCCCTCAGTCATGGCCTTGAGTTCGGATCAAGGTGTACACATCACATATAGACACCCATCAAAATTTCTGCTTGCTCGAAATGGAAAGTAGATGTCCTTTGGCATGGAGATGTCTTAACCAAGCTATCCACCTCACATGGGAATTTTTATGAATTTGTCCATTGATTTCCTGCCACTTGCTATTTCCAAGGTAACCACTCAAAATTTGTAACATTTGAATCCCTAATTGCCTTTCCTGTTGCTATGTGCTCTGGTGCCATGTAACCAAAGGTAACTGCTATCCCTGTTGTTTGAAGGCTAAGATTATGGTCCACAAATCTAGCTAGGCCAAAATCACCAAGCCTGGAATCAAAATTCAAGTCTAGCATTACATTGGTTGCTTTGATATCCTTATGTAACATGCATTGCTCACACTCTTCATAGAGACATAGAAATTCAGAAGCCAAGCCTAGAGTGACTCTGTATCTCACAGGCCAAGCAAGGGGACTTCAGTTGTCAAATAGGTGTAAGTCGAGGCTGCCATTTGGCATGAACTCATAGACCAACATGAACTCACCTTCATCGTGGCACCACCATCCAATTAGTTGCACTAAGTTTTGATCCCTTGACCAGGTATGACCTTCACCTGGGTTGTGTACTCCTTTTTCCCTTGTGTCTAGTCTTTTACATTTTTCTTTACAGTGAACAACATGTTATATCTTCAAGTACCCATGGTATACTTGGCCACATCACCCACCTTTCTTTCTGATGATAAATTGCTTGTTGCAGAAGCTAGCTCCCCATATGATAACCTCCATGATTCGCCCCATCTTTCAATAAGTTTTGGTATGTAACTGTAAGGCTGTTGCTTGTCTATTTTCTAGCTTACATGCTCCCGCTTTCCACAAGTTTTCCATGTTACAATGCTTCCGATACCAAAAGAGTCACTGGTGCTATCATAACAACTTTATATAGTACTTCCATTCATTTTTGTGTGTGTTGTATTTTTCAGGCTTGAGTTGAACTCCCATGAGTTCACCTGATTCCATTTCCTAAAGTGACCACCAGAAGCACTGAACCCAATAACAGCCCATTCTGGCAGTTCTTTCCTTGGATCAACCAGGTAAGATATACTCAAATTAGTACCAGAGTTTATCCCTGTTTGATATGACCAAACCAAACTCAAGTTTCTCATGATAGCTTTATACACGATCCAAACATCAGCAGAGTCTCCACTATGCAGGCTTGTATTCCATGGATCTGGGTCCTCTTTCCCCTCCCCCAAAAATATAGCTTCATTATTAAACGATCAAGTTAAATGTAAAGTTTGTGTTTTTGTTTTCCTAATACAGGGCGAAGTCATGCTTTACCCAGGCAGGTTGATAATACACAGAATAGTAGGTATGAAGTTTATGCATGCAGCTAGGAGTTGAGTATGTACCATATCACTTATGCTTAAGAGTATTGATCCCAAAGAACTTGCTCATCAATCTTGCTCAACGCCTCATCATCCAGCCGTTTCCATGTTCTGATTCTCTCCAAGCCCATCCAAGTACTCTCCCTCTTTGAAAGCTCAGCATAGATGACCCTTGCTCTCCGAGGCCAACCTGCCATCCCATAGCCGTGGTATCCAGAGCCTCCACCATAGCAGAACCATATACCATCTATATTCCCACAAAAATCATTTTTGTGGTCATGACCTATGAAAACAGCCTTCACATTCTTCATCGACACTAGTGTCTTCAAGACTCCAGAATTCACCGATGAACAAGCTACAGCCTCTTGGAACTGACCAACAACTTTTTGGTAGTACAAGTTTCTGACTTCAGGGATTGGTATATGGAAGAAAACCAGCGCAGGGATTGTCTTTCTTGGCAAACAAGAGTCTCTGAGAAGATTGTGCTCCGAAAGTTCACCCTGTTAGTATCACCTGCAATTAATTAGTCAATGAAATCCCAACTTACAACCCTTGACAGTTTAGTAAGAGAACTGAACAATCCCACTGATTCATTAACTGGACATGAATCTTGCTCTGATTGCAACATACCCCCATCCCTACATGAAAAAATCAGAAATCAACTCTGAACACGGCTGGTAATGTTGAAGATCCATCAAATTGTTGGAATTGTGAAATGAAGATAAATTACAACACAGTTTATTTTGTAAGTGTTGTAAGTGAACAGCAGTTTCACTATTTAGACCAAGGTTTACCCGGCGACAAGGTCCCCTCATTTGGCTAATCAGTGGTGATATTTGACACTATGCTAAGTATCATTTCGCTTACTGTGCTAGAAATGCTGCATCAACAGGAATTGGACCTGCTAGGGTTTCAAATAATCATTAAATGGATTAGCCAGAGTGGATTATCTATGAAGCTATCACTCACCTGTTCTCCATTAGAAAGACCATGCAGCCAATCAAGCTGAGATTCTCTAATCCAACCATATGTCCGTCTACCATTCACCGTGAACCTGTCTCCGCTATCAAGAAAGAAGAGGTCTAAGACGCTGTTATTTGCCAAGGGTGAACCGTAAGCACCATACACCATCAGATTGAAATTTCCAAATCCATCAATTCTATCCAAAAACCCTTCTCCCCACCAGCACTGGGGTGTCGAACAACTGGATTCACTTGAGAGACTGAATAGTCCATAAGTGAAATTAAAGTCATCAATTCCTCGCGGTTCATGGTTGATTCTTGATCATGATTCCCTAAAATCGCTGCCCAAGGAAGCCTGTATTCTGCTGTAGGACCAAAGACTTGAAACAGAGATTCTGCTGCATCTGGTGTGCTTGAGCCAAATATATTGTCTCCTATTTTCATTAAAAATGATAATATGAGTCTCGTCTTGTGAAGAATATAATTTCTCATTCCCTAATCCCCACCCCCCCACACACACACACACATATATAGAGGAATAAGAAATCAAGAATTCCTTTGTCTTCCATTTCTTTTCTTTTCTTAGTTTTTGTTTGTATTAATTACTTGGTTTCTATTTTTCTTTTTCTCTCTTTTTGTCTTTCCTTTAGAGGGAGGGGACAATGTATGAGGGACAGAGGAGGCATACAAGTATAGCCAAGCAGCCCCCAAATTTTTTTCCGAATGTATTCTCTAATATTTTGACGAAGTCACGGATCTGAGTCTCATTGGAATATTACCCATTGATATCCAGCATAAATACTCTCAATTAAAGCTCCTACAAAAGAACAACTTATGCATTTCTTGAAACTGAAAAATCTTCTTTAATGATTAAAAAAAAAAGATTTCATGCCCTTAGCTAGTTCCAGTTTCAACAATCAAATCTAACAAAACACAATCTAAGATGCATCACAGCTAAAAACACTCAAAGAACCCAAAATTGCTATATATGTCACAAACCTATTAATCATTCTTTTAATTACCGGTAAAAGCAATAAAATCTGGCTTCTCAGCTTCAATCAACCTCCGAAGGAACAGGGTGGTGTTGAGGTCAGAACAGAACTTCACCTCCGACAAAGGGACGTCTTTGCATCTAGTAACTGCTCCTTGGCCAAAATGCATATCAGCTACCTGAACATCAAGAAGAAACCCTCGATCTCTACAAACTAAAAAATCAAACAAAAAATTCCGGCATTAGCAATTGCAACAGCAACAACACCTGTAGTATCTTGAAGGTTCCATCTTCGGAGCGGAACCGAAGAGGGAGCTCCGGCGCTCTCTTGACAACAACGCCATTGAAGTTGACTGTTATATGAGCAAGCAGTACAGAATGGAGAAAGTATATTGAAGTTATTAGGAAGATGAAGAAGATGATAGCGCTACTCCATTTCTCTGCTACACACTCCATTTTCGTCCCTCTTCTGCTTGGACCTCTGTCAAGGCAGCATACCGAACAAAAATTTTCAGCCTTTTTTTCCCCGCTGCCCATCAATCGTTACAATACTTGTCTTAAAAAGACTAGTTTTTTCAGCTCACCCCAAGACAAACCCTCTTATACTTGTATTATTCGAAGATTCTCCCATGGTTGTAGAAAATTTTCAACAGTCGTAATTGAAATAGAGCAGAACATTTCCAGTTCCAGTAATAAGAATTGTTGACAATCACAAGTCCAGCAAGAAAAGGAGCAAAAAGCAAGCAATTTTGACCAGATCGAGCTAACCCAAACCACAATCAGCAAAAACCAACTCAACCAAAACCCAGATCAGGAACCAGAAATCACCATGATTCACTCAAACAAGTAAGATTACGGCAAACAAACAAAGAGTAACTAGAATTACAACTTAAAAGCAACGAAGCCAAAAGGTCCAGCAAAAATTCAAGGAATCTGAACTAAAAAGCAGTCAAGTTCCATACCTTTTAGAGAGATGAACTTTGAGGTTGAGAGAGGAGAGAGAAAGTGAGTGTATGTTGTCTTATGCTCCTCCAGCTACAGTCACAGCCCTTTCTTGTACAGGCTACAGCTGAGTCCCCACATGTAATGTGGAACTATCTTGAGTCACATTGTTTCTAATTTCAGTTTATTAAACTCTTCTGTTTTCCCTCGGTTACCAGTACAAGTAATCTACCTGTGTGTCGTATCAGATTAGGTTGAATTTCCAAATATAACAAAATGTATATTTTAAAAGCATCGTTACATAATGGTTCAACATTTTTATATATTCATATTAAAAATGTTCCGAGCATAATGATTGGAAGTATTGTAGCTATATAACATTGTTAATATATGTAATAATAACATTTTTAAGATATCTTAAATTATAGTGGTTTGAAAATTTCGTACCAAAAATCCTTGTTTTTAATTTTCGTGTCTTGATGACCAACTAGTGTTACCCAATATGTTAACTAACTAGTGTTTGAGTCTCGTATTCTTACTTTCTTGATATGCATATATTGCTTTGTAATTAGGGTGTTAGTTTTGCGTTTTAGTTGGTTCGAAGGGGAATACACTCACCATGATCTTATTTGACGCTTATATATAGGGTGTTGTTGATACATTTTGTTACTCGTGGTTACTGCTGTTTAACGTCATGTTTTGAGTACTTGGAAGTTACTATAATTATAAATAATAGGTGTATTTATGTTTATAGTTAGAAAGTGTTCAAAAAAATTTCAAAGAAGGCCCATTAAAATTTTCTCGTATCTAAAAACGCTCTAATTCATATTTATTCCAATAAAAAGTTCCCCTGCAAATCATATAAGATATACCGATAAACAAATTTTGGAAGAGCATTTATAATGATATTGGCTCCCATTAAACACTTTTTTTGTTTTAGAGAAGGTTAAATTCAATGGAAAATATTAAGATCACCATTTAGAACAAATATCCTTTGAAATCTTACATCATAATTAGGACAAACTGAGGGAGATTACCATATCATATTTAGGAAGATATTCCTATAAAAAAAAAAAAGTTATTAGGAGTATAGCACTTTCACCTATAAATTACAAAAACTCAACCTCATTTTCCATTCAAATTGAAAATTCATCACCCATTCCAATTCAAGTATATTGAACAACTGAGTCATTAGAAAATCAAAATGGAGGCCTCTTTGCTCAGAATAACTCTCTTGGTTGCTCTCTTGCTGTTTGTTCCAGGTTGAAATTCTCATTTCTTTTACATATGATTATGCTTTTTAATTTTATATATCTCAACATAATTAGTCCAATTAATAAATTTTTAAATCTAATACAGATTATTTGACAATGATTTTTTCTTCTTTTTTGGTCATTTAAACTGTTCAACAAAATTTTTATTTTTCCGTATTGTAACGTCTGTTAGTTTCATCTTATGTGCTACTTCCGCAAAGTTTACAAGAATGTGTGTTATGATAACTAATTTGTTAGGTAAAATTATTTCATTTAAGGATCTCATTTAAAGCAAGGTTCGATCAGTAAATTTATTCAGCTTGTGTTTAAGGATAGAACAATAACTCTCGATTATCGAATATAAATTTTGGATATCTATTAACAAACCCGAGTTACTTTTGTTGACATTGATAACACAGGTGGTCCATTGATGATGGAGAGGCAAGGAGTGGAAGCAGCAAGGCCCGATGGGTGCTTAATTTGCAAGGATCGTTGCATGGGAATTCCATTTTGTTGTGTTAACGGTAGATGTATTTGCTCATCTGCTTGCCTATCTATAGCCCCTTCTGGTTTGGATCCTTTTATTTAATTGTGTATAAGAATAATTTAAATAATGGATCCCTATGTGGGAATCTTAATTATGATGTTTCTTATTTATACAGTAAAAATGTTTCAATTTTATATTATTGTCCCACGCATGCATTTTATTATGTTTTTAAGCAATTTGTATGGATTATATGAAACAATTCAAAAGAAAAAAAAATTCTTATATTTAATTAGATAAAATTACCTCAAAATTCGGCACATTTTATATATCTACACAATGAGAAAATATCTCTCTTTCAACTTATAAGATATATATAGACTTTCTTAGTACCCCCAAATATCTCTCTATTTTACAATACTTATCGCTTTGGAGATGACGAGAAAATATTGATGAAACACTAATTTCATTATATAATTTATATTAAAAGACTAAGGCCATGTTCGACAAAATGAGACTGTTTGAGTAGCGGATAGTTGTTTGTATAGGCGATAGTTGTTTAAGTAGCTAATAGTCTGTTAGATTTTAGTCTGTTAACGGATAAGCTGTTCAATTGAGCGAGTTGAATAAATGTGTTCGGTAAATTTAGCGGTTGAGTTAGCTGATTATTGTAAATTGACGTAAAAGAATATAAATAATTTGTCAAATATAAATTAATGAAGGGATTTTTTTGTCAAAAAATATGAAACGCTACTTTCAAATGTGAAAAGCTAATATTATTAACTTTTCGAAACATTACTTGAAACGCTAAAAGTTACTACAAACGCTAGTTAAAACACTACCTTACCGAACGCTAATATTTGATTGATTAGTGTTTTGACTTGGTCAAAACGCTAAAAGCCGCTCGAAACATCATTGCTCGAACAGGGCCTAAATTATCTTGTAATTTCATTGGAAATAAAGAAAGTAAACGAAAAAATAAAGAAAATTTTTTTAATAAAGACAAAATTTGGTGAACTGGTTACTAATGTATCATCGAGATTGTAAAGTGATAGATATTACAAAAGGAAAAAATTAGGTAAAATGACATGTATTGTGAAATAGATTGAGTAATTTTTTAACAGTTATTTCAATTAAAGTTAAAAACATGTTATAATTATGAAAAAGTCCCATTAAAAAATTTCTCAATCTTAAATGTTGAAAGTTGAGACATCATGAAAAGAACCACTAAAGACCCACCTTCCAAAAACAAAGGTATAGATTTAAAGTTAAAAGCATGTTATTATTATTATCATTATTATTACTAGTGTGGATCCGTGTTATGCACGAAATAATGTTATATAATGTATACCTTAAGAAATGATTGAATCATGCAACAACGTTGTACTTGTGAGTTTCTTTTCTCGATCATTTGATTTTATTGAATGGTTTCACATTTAATCATATTCTTCCGCATGTTATCCCCTTACGGTGAAAAAGCTTTCGTGACTCATCAAATTTATCGGAATTAAACACATAAAAATCATTAGAGCCCAACACACATTCATCTTTCAATCATTCTAAATTTATAAAGAATAAATAAAGGATCTACAACGATAAATAAAAAAGAATGTTAAAAAATATCATCAAGGTTTTAAGATTATACTCGTGATTTGGAATATTAAGAAACCAGACTCCTATAAGAATCAAACAATTTAAATAATGTGACAATATGTTTGGGTATCAAAAGATAAATATTAGTAGGAAAAGGAATAATATACGATTGGTAGATATTGAATTAGATGACATATAGATAACAATAAATATCATTATATTACAAATTAATATTCCAATACAAATTACATCAAATCAATAAAAAGAATGTCAAAGCTATAACTCATAACTCTCTACAAAGTCAATACTGATTTGACTTAATTGACATCTAGATAACGTTTAGATAAATATCTACATGCAATCTACTAAAATATAATTGACTCAAATAGTACACGAACCCTTAAAAAGTACACATACACTCATAATGAGATCTCATTTTTTAAAATTATAGGATGAATATGATGATTTACCTATTCTTACATACCTGTGTACACAAATGTAATCCATTTTCCTCATACACTTTTCGAGTTATCCTCAAGAGGTTATAGACAATAAAAGTTAATTATAAATAACTTCAAACTGTGACTCCACCTCTAAATCATAAATAACTTTATGTTGAGACTCAACCCCTTATCTTCTTACATTTGCATCCTTAAATCGGTTATTTTCCAATCGTTTGCCTAACATCTAACTCAACTTGCAAAATAGATTCACATATTTTAGCTTAATTTCTGTCACTTTTGAAACTTAATTTGTAGCTATATTTTCTCTCTAAAAGTTATAATATCCTAGTTGTCTAAAAGGGAATAAGAAAATTCATTAAAGAATAAATTTACTAATTGTAAACATTCACACGCAATGATAAAAGTATGGTAAAAGAAAATTTATTTTGCAAACTTACCCAAAAATTATATATACATTAAAATCATTTATGGTAGAAATGTAGTGAGAAAGAATGACAACTTCACCCGTGCATAAATTAGCAAGAGAAACATATAATATTCAACTTAATAATTAAAAAATTAGGCTTCATAAATTATATTAATGATCAAGTAGGTAGTGAACTAAGAAAATAATTTCTAAGAGTGAATATATGCAAATCTTAAAGATAGGTAACTTAAGACAATTTTTTGGGGTCGGTGCAATTTAGTAAGTTAGGCAAAAAATCATATAATGAAGATATCTCATATATTTGAGGTAAGCTATTGAAATGCCTTCAATTTATTTTAAACATTATATGACAACCTTGATCATCTAATCTCTATTCTTTGACCGTATATTTGCGAAGAAAATGTAGATAAAATTAACTGCAAGGATTTATTGTTAATCAATTGAGACATCATCTCAAACTCCTCTTCCCCAATTTAAAGTACACACTTGTTATTCGATTAAGGGGCAAATCAAGAGATGCTTAAATACTAAAGTTAAACTGCCAAATCAACCAGGCTTGTTAGAATTAGACATCTATAACTCAAAGTCACATACCTTCGACCTGTTCTCTAGTATTTCTAAAACCAACTTTCTCTTTTCATCATAACAAATATGTCATTTTTTTGTTCATATTTTGCTTGATCCTAAACGACGATTCTATTATGTTTATATCCAAACAATTAAAACTAAAATAACCTAAATTAAGATTTTGAAAATGTAAAAAAGAAACGTGAAAGGTGAAATATTAACTCCACGTAAACTAATTACCATTATTCAACATTTGTTTCAACATATGAAGAGAAAAAAAATACTAATAAGACTATATTATCACACACACAAAAAAAAAAAAAAAAAGGAGAGGAGAGTCCACTTATAAAAAGAATTTTTTTATTTGGGTAAATTATATTTTTTATTTATCTAATTATTTACATCAACGACTCATATTTAATGGACAAATAATTTTTATGGTTAAGATTACCCTAAACTCCTACAACCACTCCCGTCGTAATATTTGACTGGTTTAAAAATACTACTATTACATATTGTATAGATTATTATTATTATTATTATTATTATTATTTATTATTATTATTATTATTATTATTATTATTATTATTATTATTTTGGCAAGGAGTAAAAGAGAGTCCATATATGAGTGAAAATATTTTTTTTCTTTCAAGGATAAGTTATCATTTTTTTATTAGACAAAACTCCTAAATTCACTCTCAAGCCGCCATGTCATACTTTTGAAAAGATTGCTATTATATATTGTATAGATTATTATTATTATTATTAGAAATTTTATTAAGATCATTATTATAATTATTATTGTTAGCATAGGCAACTTCAATGGATAAACCCTACATAATTGTATTCAATAAACCACAGCTAGATGACATACGGTAAAAAAAAATTGCAATCAAAAGAGAGAGAAACTGTGAGTATAAGCCGAGTTCTGGTGGGTTAATAATATTTTAGTTTCGTCGGATAATTTTTATCTTGGATTGACTTTAAATTAAATTTTTTTATGAGTAAATTTTATAACATGTGTACACAGTGTATGGAGAAATTGTTTTTTTTTTGGAAATATGTTGTGTTATCATTAGCCTACTCTCTAATGGTCATTTAAATTAGTTAATGTTTATTTTAATAATCTTATTTTGAAAAAAAGTAACTGTTAGAAAAAATTAATGTTGAATTTAAGTCAATTTGAATTTCAGGCTCATTTTTGAGTAAGTTTGTTTTGGATTTTAGATCACCTATGAATCATTCGGTTTGTGTTTTAAATTTCGGATTAATTTTATTAGGGCTAAATGTAACTTGTTTTAAATCAAAATAAAATGACATGTGAGATTGTGAGTTGTAACTGATGTGAGAGTTGATTGTGTGTTATGTATCTTTCTCGGACATATTTAATGCAATATTAAATATAGGAGACATAAACATTTATCCCAAGTATAGACTCCCTCCGTTCCGTTTTAATCAACGTTTTGGGGCTGTGAAGTAAAAAAAAAAAAAAAAAACTACATAACAAATTTTAAGTTCAAATCAAAACTTTCCTTGAAAAAGGTCAATGAAACAGGAAAAATAAATAAAGAGAAAAAAATAACTTATAAGAATCTTACTATTAACAGCTTTTAAGGGGGATTTGTAGTGGATTTGCATGGTAACCCCTTGGATCCGCCAATGCCTCTCAATGCCCCGACTTTTCTCAAACCGGGCTACAAAAATTCTAACTTTCCACCAGTAGCTTTTAAAGAAAAAATAAATAAAGAGCTTTACTATGTCTAGAGTTGGGATCATATGGCCAGCTTTACTATGAAGTACCATACATATGTAGAAAAAGGATACATATATACTCAAATTTGATTGAAAATTTGCAGTAAATCTGAGGTTGTGGAATTGTGGGGTCAGATTGTGATCGGTCACCTTCTTTGATGTGAATATTGTTTTCAAAGATGGATTTCACAAATACTTTATTGGTTTTCGTTTTTCCAAATAATACAAATTCAATGTCCTTGAAATATCATTTACACCCACTTGCTTTTCATATCAGTATGTACATGCAAGTTGCAACAAGCTGACACCACATATTTATGCTCAACTAGTCAAACTCAATTCAAATTTTGCATTGGGACTGTTTATAGTAGGCATTAAGTACAACATCACATCAAAATAATACTCCCTAAATTTCATATTCTTTTATCCAATCATATATCTTTGATATATAAATTTGGAGGAGAGGGGGATTACTGTCAAAAAACGATATGGTTATAAAGAAATATTGTTTTCGTTTTAAAATACTTTATCACTTTTAGGTTATAAAAGAATATTAATAAAATACAAAATTTATAACAATATTTATATTAAAAGATCAAATTATCTCAATATATCACTGAAAATGAAAAAATCAAAGAAAAAAACAATTAATAAAAATAAATTTAATAAACTAGTCATTAATATACCAATTGAAATTATAAAGTAACGAGATATTATAAAATAAAAAAATAGTTAAACTAATCATTATTAATATACCATAATATTTGTTTATTAATAAAGCATGTAACTACACGACTTTAATATGATTTGCAATCATGAAATTGCAAAACATAATGTAAATTTCAAGCATTATAAGATTTTAGTTCTTGAATCAATGACGTTAGGCTAGAATAGGATGAACCACCTTCTTGAACGGCCTTTCTGGCCATGTCTTTTAACTTGTTTGCTCTGTTTCTCATTTCTAAGGCCTCTTCTCCAACCATCACTCTTCCAATGGCCTCCTTTATACTCTCCCATTTCACGGCACCATCGACCACCACGCCCCATTGTTTCGCCCCAACAGGTACACCAATCTTCAGAATCTGGGTCACCAATTTCTCGTTGACATGCTGGTCACCGCCCACAGGCCAGGTCACCATGGGAATCCCGCATGATATTCCTTCTAGAGTCGAGTTCCACCCACAATGTGTCAAAAATGCTCCGATTGACTTGTGTTCCAAAATCAGTATTTGGGGCGCCCAACCCCTTATAATTAGGCCCCTTCCTTGTATCCTTTTCTCAAATCCATCAGACAACCACTCTTCATTTTCTCCTTCCTTTTTGGTTATTTTCCCCACCACCCATATGAAGTTGTGCTCCAAAGCTTCAAGGGCACTCACCATCTCACCAAGTTGGGAGGTTGAGAACACAGACAAGCTCCCAAAACAAATATAAACAACCGAGTTGGGGTCTTTTGAATCGAGCCATTTCAGGCACTCATGTCCATCGATCGATGGATCTTTCCCCCTTTGAAACTTGGCTTCACTATTTTCTCGGTTGCATAGTGAGACTGGACCTATATGCCATGCCTTCCTACCTACGATATCCCTGTAATGATGAACATAGTCCGGTTCAAGCTCATAAAAGCTATTAACAATAACACCATAGCCCTTAGCCTCGGCGTCTAAGGCCCTCGAATTAATCTCCACCATGTCTTCCGCAGCTTCTAAAGGAACTGCCGACCTACTCATTTTCAATTCATGAGGAAGGTCTGGGATGGTATATTCTTCATCCTCGGGCGAAAACAATTTGAGAAAGAAGCATTTCCAAAAGGCATGGATAAAACATTGTGTAAAGAAGCCATTCCCATGAAACACCAACCTTGGTATATTAAACTTAGCTGCGAGATGGGTGGCAAAGGCAAACAACATATCCGCAACTAGGCAATCAGGCTTGAGTCTCTCCAACACCTGCTCAACTGCCTCTTCAAGCATTTGACACCCCAAGAGGAAGTCCGTCGTCTCCTTGGAGGTAATGCAATGCTCGAAACTCTCGATGCCCTCCGGATAGCCGGCCTCCTTGGAAGGAAAGGGAATGATTTCGACATCGATTGGTGGGTATCTAGGGTCTTTGTGGGGTTTGAGAAAAACCGGGGCGTTGAGAGGGGTGGTGACTATGGTGGTTTTGACATGGTGTGTAGCAAAGAGCTTTGCTATGTCTAAGATTGGGATCATATGGCCAGCCGCAAGGAATGGTAAGAACACCACGTGAAGGTTTTTAGGTTTGGAATCCATTGGAGATACTCAACTCAAGGATGGCTAGAGTAGCTACTTTGAATAATTTCAATCGGTATATCAAGTTGTGAAGCATATATTTAAGTTTAATTTAAAGCCATTCATTTTATTTTTTTCATGGAGACGGCATAGTTTTAAAAAAATAAAAAATAGTGCTTTAATAATTGTTTTATTTTTGTTTGATACGGAAAGAGGAGAATATATTAGTCAACATTTAAAGTGGAGCAGTAGCCATCCAACCTCAGATTGAAAATGCAATCTGAAAGCGGCATAATTCGATAGAATAGCAGTATAAAAGAACATAAAAATATGAGTATTTTTCATATTAATAAAAAAATATAACAAAATAATTAATAGTATTAACTAAAAATGATAAAGAGCAAAAAAGAGTGAAAAATTATATTAATTTTCATTTTAAAAAAGTGAATCAATGATTTTATACAATGCAACAAAAAACAATTAATGATAATAGACGAAAAATCTGATAAATGGCAAAGGGGTACGGTGGGATCACGTGGTTCCATCCCTTGAAACGTGAACCATGTAAATCAGAATCGTGATTATTTTAGATTTTAGATAAAAATAATATCTTTTAATTTAAAATATGTATTATTTTAGTTAAGTTTTTCGTTTTATAATATGTATTATTAATAACGTATTAATAATTAGTTTACTAATTGTATTTTTATTAATGACTTTTTTTACTTCTTTCATTGATTTTCTTTATTTTTAATAAAATCTTAAGATAACTTAATTTTTATCACAAATTTTATAATAGATTTTATATTTTTTCATATTATCTCAACATTAAAACGACAAGTATTTTACAAAAAAGGAGTAAAAAATTTCCCGTAGAGAAAATTAATTGAAACATTTTATAACACTTGAGTTCTACTTATTGTTTGACGAGTAATGAACAAGAGCAATATTTTTAGTATGAATTCCATTTATTTTTGTTTATAAATTCAGTGATAGAGTTAGAGATTTAAAGTATGTGTGTTCCTCCATTTATATGTGTATCTTTTGGGTCTTTATAAATTTTTGTATGAGTGTTCCAATGCTCAAAATTAAACCCAAATTAAAAATACTCATTAATAATTCATAAGCTATTTTCTGTAGCTAATAATATCTCGAGATACTGTTAAAATATAGATAGCTCCGCACCTAAATAAACCCTCACAGATGAAAAGGAGTTGATTGCAAGCAACGGACAAAAGAGCAGTAAAGGCAAAGTGAAAAGAAAACAAAAGGAAACAAAGTCCATCACAAAGTGCAGCAAAACAAAGAAAGGAAGACAAGGCTCGATGAAAACCGGCCAGCCATACAAAATCTCATAACATAGAGTGACCAAAAGCAAGGTTTAGTCCTAATGATAATGATAAGAATAACAATATAACAATAGCGAATCTTTTAAAAACCCTATTCTCTTCTTTCCTCCCCTTCTCTGGAAAAAGCTACATCGTCTTTTTTTTTTTTTTTAGGGGCTGTCAATGACTTTTTGTCAATGATAAGCCCCAATTTCTATTTTTTATGTTTTATTTAATATTTTCTTCACAAATAATTGTTCTCTCTTTATTTGTGAGAGTTTCTCCATACCCTTTTCGAATAAGTGGTATTATCTTTCACTTTTGAAGCGATTCTATCGGGTTGTTTTTATAAGTTTATGGTTGTATGTGGTTGAATTGTTTATTGATTGTCGGATTGGTCTACAACGAGCAATAATTCTTCGACTACTGCAAAAAATAAATCTATTCAACGGGAAGACTATACAAGATTTGTGGATCTCCTCGTTAAAGGTCGTATGATAAAACAACAATCGAATGGAAGAGAAGCGTTCGAAGAGTTTCAATTATTTCTTTTAATAGAAAGATTTATTTTGTTATTTTAATTATGACTTTGTTTGAATTTAATTTTCATTGTAAATGTGGTATGAATTCAATTAATAAAATTTATCTATTATTCTAAATAAAAAAAAAGTGACCAAAAGCAGCTTCCCTTTCTTGCCTTGCCCTCCACTCCATTCGTTGTATCCCAAAAGCAACTTGTCGGTATGGATTACATCAAGGGTCTAAGGCACACCTAGGCATGTAACATTATCTTTGACCATGTAACATTACCTAGGGTGTCAAGGCTCAAGCCTCCATCACACACAATATCGTCACGATTGAGGAATATTGCTCCCAGCATTCGAACCCGGGGAGTGGATGGAGGATAGAGCCGATGGCCATCACGCCACTCGGCCTCCTCGACGCTCTATATATTGAATTTACTTGAATTCATTATTAGATTTAAAAGATCATTTGTATAGAGCACACTCAAATTAAAATACCCTTTAAAGGAAAATCATCACCAAGTTTGGGAAAAGCAATTCCATCCTGTTTGATGGGATAAACCACTCATAAGATATGTTAAATTTAATTTTGATTGATCATTAAGTATTGATAGTAATGCAACTGTAGGACTCATTATACGAGAAAAAAATTGAAAGTTGTTACAAGTAGGAACTTCCAATCTTAGTTTTACCTTTATATTGATGGTTGAAATTAATGCCTTAAAATTTAGGCAGAAGCACTAAAAGCAGGTAATTGAATATTATACATTGAAAGATGATAACAAACTCATTATTGACGGGATAAAAAGAAAGTTTAAGTCATCATGATAAGTTGATTTCATCATCATATATCATCCTACTATGAGTGAGGTTACTACTTTTAGTATCAAACACATTTTTAGTGAAGTTGGGAACATAAAACACTGGATTATGAACATAAGACAATTGATTAGTACGAACATGGCAATGAAAGTTGATCACTATTATCAAATACTCCGTAATTTACATTGAAACACCCCCACCCCCAAAATAAACCAAAAAAAAGAAGGAAAAAAGAAAAAATATGTACGTAAAGAACAAAGATTAGGGGCACCACAGGAACAAAACAAAGGAGCTCAAGAATGATCATGAGAGCGATGAGAACTCAAATCTTGCAACAAGGCAGTGAGATCAGAGTGAGATGAGCCACCTTCTTCGATAGCCTTCCATGCCATCTCCTTGAGTTTCTTCGCTCTGCTACGCATCTCTAGAGCCTCTTCTCCCACCATGAGTTGCCTCAATGCTGCCTCTATTTGTTCATGATTAATAAAACTACCTTCAACTATCATACTCCATTCCTTAGAACCAATGGGAATCCCAACCTTCAAAATCTCCGTCACCAACTTTTCGTTAAGAAATTGCTCAGCAAACACCGGCCAAGTGACCATAGGCACCCCAGCTGTTATACCCTCTAGAGTCGAGTTCCACCCACAATGAGTCACAAACCCTCCAATGGCTTCGTGATCTAAAATCAACACTTGGGGTGCCCATCCTCTTATGATTAGTCCCCTGTCTTTGGTCCTTTCCTCAAACCCTTTTGGCAACCAAGGTTGGTTGTCCTTCTCTTCCCCTCCATCCATGGGTTTCTTTACGACCCAAATGAATTGTTGCCCTGAAGCTTCTAGACCCTTTGCAATCTCACGAAGTTGGGAGGATGAAAAACGACATAAGCTCCCAAAACAAGCATAAATCACCGAGTTGGGTTCCTTAGAATCGAGCCACTTTAGGCACTCGTGCTCATCGATTGAACATTTATTCCCTCTTTGAGACTTACTCTCAAAGTCCCTATTACATAGCGAAAGAGGACCTATCTGCCATGCGTTTTTTCTTGACACCTTCCTATAACAATCAGCATACTCTGGCTCAAGCTCATAGAAGCTATTAACAATGGTACCATAACTTTTATGGTCATATTGAAAACACGCGTTGACAAGCCTCATGGATTCACTGTCCCGATTTTCACGAATGTCAGGAGATAGTTGCAACCGCGTCAAACTAATCACATGGGGAAGATTTGGGATGACAAAGGGCTCATCTTCGGTTGAAACCGACATATAAGGCTTATCTTCCATCAAAATCACGTCAGCACAATGCGCAAAGTAGCTAGTCCCATGAAACACTAGCCTAGGGACACCAAATTTGGCTGCAGATTCACTTGCAAAGGGTAAGAAAACATCGGCTATGAGGCAATCAGGCCGGGTTTTCTCCAAGAACTCTTCAAGGGGACCTTGAAGCAGCTGAACCCCCTTCATGAACTTGATGGGCTGTTCAGGAGAAGTGCAATGCTCCACGTTCTCTATGCCTCGAGGGAGGCCAGCTTCATCGGAGGGAAATGTGAAGATTTCAAGGTTAGTGTTGGTGCCCTCAAGGGACTTTGTGAAGTTTGGGGCGTTGAGAGAGGTCGTTATGACGGTTGTTTTGACATGGCGCAACGCAAAAAGTCGAGCCATGTCGAGCATTGGGATGGTGTGGCCAGGGGCCATCAGAGGGAAGAAGGCTACATGTAGTTGATGAGGTTCGGCACCCATTGTCAGAACCCAGAACAACAGTGTTAAAAGCGAGCCTTTTAGTCGTCAGCTACCTTTCCTACGGATTTCCTGACTGAATTTATAGTAGTGTTATTTCTCTGTTCTATTTCTGGATACCCAAAATCACATTTTTGGTAACATAACATGTGAACAGAGTAATCTCAAAGATTGTGACATTGCTGATTGGAGCATTTCTGATGAAAAAGGGAGATTTGATCTATTTTTTGAAAATAAATCCTTATGTTCAAAAAAGTTCATATTTAATAATTATAACAACCTATTCAATAATTCTGATCTGTAACTTTTTTTCTTACATAAAAAATTGATATATCTTGTTTGAGTTAATACTGTATTTTTAACCAAAACAAGTAGAAATTTCTAACAGTCCCTTGTTTACGTAAATTACAAAGTACTGCTATTTTGTTCCATTATTGCATATCCAAAATCTATATTGTTTCATTAGGATCGAATCGAATATTGTGATCAAGTCTCATTAGGATCTTGTACAGCCTGGCGTAGTCGTCTAGCCACCACCACTAGCTAAAATGAGATTACGAATAAACTCCAATCACTACACTAATGTAGAAAAGACAACAACAAATGGCAATACATGACAAAGGGGATAATTGATCTGATTATGGTTCCAAGATTCTGTGGCTGTGAGCTTCATAACGTTAAGAGACGAGAAGATATTGTATTGTATTTGTACCCATAAACATATACCACATGAGATGACCGGACAAAAGTAACGTGCATGGGACGTATTTCTTGATTTATCATGTACCGTAGCCAATCTCTCTTCCTTATCCTTGCCTCCAACGCCCACAACTCACCACTTCTGCTATTGTCCTTAAGAAATTTTGCGGGTCTCCACAAAACACGCATCGATTATTCGTTACTTAACAGTTATATTCTTGCAGATATAATGGCAAAATATTACATACTTCAGTATTATTGATGTATGTTTAGCATTATTAAATGCTCTTTAATGTAAATCTTTTGAAATCATTCTCCGTGTGTACACAACTTTTTAAAAAATGAAGTTATCTACATTTGATTTTTATTAAACTCTACGAAAATGAAGATTCACATCCGGAGGAATTATCGTATGCTAAAACAGTGGACAATCATTTTTTAATCTTTACATTCCAGTGGAACCCTTTGGCGTCTCAAAAATGTCTCCAACCCCTCCCCCCAAACTAAAACTAAAAGGAAAAACATAACTTGAATTTGGTAAGGACTAATGTCATCTCGTGATAGCGCTACAGAGAGAATCGATATCGGTATAGTACAAGTCATAAATCCTCCAAAGCTCCCACGACAACAAGAACGATGCGAAGCTAATGAAATGTATCAGCCACAATGTGAATGTTATCAATATATTCACAACTACTTAGGAATGAATCTTAATGTAAATAAAAGGCATTTCATTGTGAGAATCTGCTCGTTCCTGTTATATAACAAAGAAATGTCTTAAGGCTTTATTTGATTCTAAGAAAATTAGAAGGAAAGAAAAAAATGTGGAAAATGAATTTCTTTCCTTGTTTGAATTGAAGAAAAATGAGAGAAAAAAGTTTGATGAAAAAGCTCATGGAAAATTTTGTCAATTTGGTCAATGATATTTTCGAAAACTCGGACACTCGCTCAATATCTTTCTGAATCATGCAAAAGGAATCGGGTATACCGATGTTATTCATATAGAGTTTTGATTCCAAGACATTCTCTCGTGTCTTAAAAACTTACTTGAAAAAAATAGTATTTTCTCTAAGTGATTCGGCCCTCACTTATCTCTTTTATCGCTTTTCAATTAGCGACTCGAAAAGCTGGATCTTTATTCCGAGTCCACTCTCACTCAGAATAATCGCATTTCGAATATACCAGGTATTCCGCCGTTTCTCACTCGGAATCGACTTATGGTTATCTATTCTATTGTTTGCATAGTCGGTATTCGTAGTTCTTCTCATGCTTAGTCTATATCAAGTTTTTCCCACTCGATATTCGTTATAGAACTTGATCCTTTACTTAAGACTAAGTCATATGGAATTCCGAGTATCATGGATATTAGACTCGGAAAATTCCATTTCTTTTCGACTCGGATAATCAATTGCGTATTTTCCATAACTATTCTATTATCCGTGTCTAACCTTGGACCAAAGTATTTTATACTTTGAGAACCAAAGTTGTTTTACTTTTGTAGGTTATCCAATCGAGGATATCTTTTCAAACTACAAAAGTAGCCGGCTTCGAACGTCAAATCACCAGCGAGATATGGCTTTTCAACTTCCCCGCTTTAGTCCCGGAAGATTGTGTCGAAGTCATGCGCTTCCATATCCGGAAAAGCTCGGAACGCTAAGCCTAACGGTGGTTTCCACCTCATTTTTCAAGACACAACCGATGGTTTTGGGACTTCCAAGAGAATTAAACCGTTGTCCAACGTTCATATTTCAACGGATACTTTCGAGTGACTCGGAAAGTCTCTCCCAACGGTCACGAAGACTCTCGGTCGGCGAGATGAAGATAACGGCTACTCTGCTTGGTTATCTATAAATAGAAGCCACTTCACAAGACTTGAAGATTGCCGAATCTATTGTTAATACACATACTTGAGAAAAGTTATTGCATTTACTTCCAATCTTCCACTTACAACTCCCATTCCGTAATTCTTTACTCTACGAGTTGTAAGGTCTTGTACTTAGTTACAAACTCTTCTTACATTCTTTGTAAGGTCCCTTGACTAAGGTGTAAAGGTTAATTCGAGCTTAGTTGTACCTAGCTGTAAGGGTTATCTCAGCTAGGAAGTATTAGATCGGATAAGGGAACTTCGAGTCTAGGAAAACTTGTATAGAGTTGTCTAAGGGAGCAACTCGGGTTACGTCAAGTTCACGGTATTTTGTGGACTCAAAATAGTGGATTTGACTTCGTGTCTGGATTGACACGGGCCGTGGTTTTCCGCCCGGGAGGGTTTCCACGTAAAATCTCTATGTTCATTTTCCGAGTTCATTCTAGACTCGAGACGACTTTCTTGCTCTTGCTTCTTCCGGTTCATTGCTTTCGAGTCCAATCTTTTCGACCTCGTTGTTAGACTCGGAATCTGTCTTTGCCTCTTTTACGTGTAAAAGTGTGTATTTTCACGAAGAATTTTCTATCACCCTATTCACCCCCTCTAGGGTGAATCGGACTCTCCCGAGCAAACCTTCATTTTCCTTCCAAAATTGAGAGGAAAATGGAAGAAAAATTTCACAAGAGAGAGAAATGAAAAAAAGAGAGAATTCTGTTAAGAAATGCCATTAAAAATTTTCTCTCTCCTCTCAATTAATCAATGTTATTGAGTATTTTCTCTATACTCTCCATGACAATGTAATAGTTATAATTTTTTCCCTCTATTTTTCCTTGAACCAAACATAAGAAAAAAATTAATTTCCTCTTAACTTTTTTCCTCATCACTTTTTTTCCATTTAAATTTTCTTTCCAACATATTTTCTTACAATCAAATAGAGCTCAAAAGAACCCGTTGTACCGATACGTGTTGATTTAAGTGATCTAACACGTATTCTCCTGAAATGAGGTCACTAGTAGCTCAACTCCAGTCAAAATGAAGGATCTAATACCCCCAAAAATGTCTTAACATCGCAACACAACGGTAACATTCAGTTAGCCACGATTCTCAAAAATCACGTCACTAAGCCTGTAATCAACCCAATAAATACAACAATATTCAACCTTACATTTAACTATTCTATAAAAATCAGACATTTATAGTAACAAAATATACTAACTGTCGACTGTCCAACTTTATTCCGCTGGAGATCATTATTTCGATCTCACATTTAACAATTTACATCCAATCTAATAAAAATTTTCACAAACAAAAAAAAGATCAAACGTTAATCAACAGCAGGTTTGCTGTCATAAGCTTCTCTAGCTTCTAGTACATCAGTGCAGTACCTCTTTGACATAATTTCAACTTGCTCAGCAAATGACTTGATCCCATGCTCACCAATGTTGCGCACCATTTGGTTCCACCGCTTTCTGCACAAATCACCGGACCTATGCTCCAGAAGATTGTCCCAATTTACATCTTCTTGGCAGGAAGCATCAAGCTCATCTAATGCAATAATCAACCGGTAATCATCGACATCGGCCCACTTCCCTTCTGCCACCATTGGAGACGTTAATTGGTCATACCATTTCTGGCAACAAAGTGCACCGGTTCTGGTTGAAACCTGCTCACCAATTGCTTCCCAGCTAATGTTGTCCCTCAACATGCCATGCATTGATTTTTTTCCTCAAATGCCTTCATTCTTAAATCCATGTTCACCCGATCAAATAGAACCTTGTATTCGTCCTGCGACCAGCGTCCCTTCCTCTTGTTGGGATACTTTATCCTACGCCACGTGTCCTTGACATGAATCCTATGTTTACCAAGTTCTTCGGCCAGCATCTTCCAATCTGGACCGTACTGCTCACGGAAGTTCTTGAGAAGCTCAATTTCTTCCGGGGTCCAGCAACGACTTTCACTTCTTTCAAATAATATATGAGCCCGATTATAGACGGTCATATGAGGTCTTGAAGGCAAGGCTTTCCCTATTTCTCCCCAACAGTCTCTAACTTCAGGGTATAACCCACACTTCAGAACCATCTCCAAACCCTTTTCGCCGAGTTGGTGTTTCTCTATGTAATTTAGCACAGAATTTTTAACAATCCGATCTTCCTCTTTTGAGAACCGCTTGCCACGTATAAGGCCATCATCAACCTTTTTTGTTTGATGGTCCTCTTTGCGGTTCACTATAGGATTTCCACCAATCTGATCTTCCTCTTTCAAGAGCTGCTTGCCTCGTCTGAAAACACCTATTTTTTCTTACCACTGCTATGATCCTTAAGCTTTTCTGTCCCCCTCGAGTTGTCAGCAAGGGATAAAAACTCCACTTGATCAGAAAATCTGACCTTCTTTGGCTTCTTACTGGAAGCAGATCTTTCAGAAGGCTCGATAGGATTATTCTTCTTATTGGTCTTGAAAGCGCCAGCTTTGGCATCTCCTTTAGTGTCAGATCCCATAAATTTCTCCTCCTTCCTGTCACTGCCCCAGTCCCTGCTGTTTTTGCCATTGCTTGTTGAAGGCACATCAATAATATTAACAAATTCTTCAACCAAAGAACCAGCTCTCAGATCATTCTCTTTCTTCCTTCTCTTTTTACCTTTCAAAGACTTTATTTTTTCACTAATTCTGCCCTCAATCTGATTTGCAACAAACCCAGCATGACCAACAGCTCCATTCCCCTCATTCTCTGGAAAACCAGAACTGGTACCTTCTGTGGTAAATCTAATGGATTTCTCCTTCCTTTTATGACCTCTAGTCCCACCGTCTTCCCTACTGCTGCTTGAATGCAAAGCTGTACTGTTCAAATGTTCTTTCTCCATGTAAACAGCCCCTGACTCATCCACTCCCTTCTTTTTCTTCTTTCTCTTTATGTCCTTCATGTGCTCCACTTTCTCAGCAACATTCTCTGCCTGTGATACCCCGCCCTCATTTCCAATTTTATTCTTTTTCTTCTTTTTTTCCTTTCTAGTATTATTTGCTTCATCTTTTTATTGGTTCTGTTTCTCCTCAAAGCTTTCTTCTCCATTTTAGAACTGTAATGAGCATCCAAGTTTGAGACCACATCAGCAGCCACTTCAAAAGCAATCAAGCCACCTAAAAATTTTGTCTTTTTCTTTTTATGGCCTTCATTGTCAATTCGTAGGTGACCATCCTCTCCTCTTAAAGCATTGGACTCCCTCTTCTTTCTTTTCTTGGATTTTTCTTCAGATTGTATCGGGCATCTTCTTTTATCGCAGCCATGATATTAGGACCCTTTATGACCACCCCTCAAAGATCTGAGATGAAAAATTGACAGCATAAGCAAAAAGAAAATAAAACCTTTTGAAGCCTAACATTGAGCAACAAAAAAGAAAGAACATCAGAGGAACTAGGAGGTAACTAATCATGGAAAATATAACTGGGAAAACAAAGACATAATCTATATGACAAAAATGCAATACAAAATCACATCATTCTACAATCTATAACATCACATCAACTTACAAAAATTACCATCAAATTTTGGATACTCATCACAACAAGCAACGCTATCACTATGTCTTGTGAATCATCAACATCACTAATAGCTCAGAGACAAGGTATCTGGTGAAAAATGGTATACAGAAGATCAAATCCAAGCTACCCCTCCCCCTCTGAAGGGACAAGCAGCTAAGGCCTTTTCAAGCACCTTGCACATTCTTCCCCCGGCTCATCACGTTAACTTTACTAGTTAAGCCTTCAACTTCAAGTGGTGCTTGTCATGAAGCTTAATGATGCCAATAGAATGCACACACACCAGTTACCAATTACAAATTACAGAATGCACGGTTGCTTCCAATTGAAAGCATAAAGTAGTCCTTTCAGGCCCATATGCCACTCAACAAAATGACTGTAAGATATTAGATGAAATAAACAGAGTCACATGTCACCAGGACAATACAATTTCGAAAAAACAACAGACTCGAAGAATACACGAGAATTATCATCCATGACACCAGATTATGGCCAAATCCATGTAAAAAATAGTGGATTTAGGTCTCATTCCACTGTGTAATTAAGCAAATGCTATCCCAGAAATCAATAAAATAAAATCTCCATCTTACACTCTCATAACTCAATTCAACCAAAACAGCAAGATTTCAGAGTGTGATTCTTATTTGTTGAAACAATGACCACAATGTAAGAAAAATTATTAAAACATGGAAGTTTCTGAAACTTTGAGCATGCTGCATTTATTCAATTTCCAAAACAAAGCCCATAACTACAGAGACAACCATCACAAACAGATGGTTTAACAGGCTGACAATCGCAAGGCAAGAAGATACCTATGTGCTTGAGCAAAAATTCAATACGGGAAAGGAGAGTCAATGGTGGTTATCACTGGATATGCTTAGGGATTTCGCCTTTCTTTAAAAGAGACAAAGAGTACTCAGCAGCATCAATGAGGTCAGCAATATTGTGAACAGATCGCTCTTCAGACCCGAACAAGAACATAGCACGGACCTCTGCTTTCTTGGCCAATCTAGCAGCAAAAGTAAGTGGCAATTCTGGGGAATTGAGACTCCGCAATATTTGTCTGTATAGAGAAAGCACTCGAACCCTATTCCTCATTAGATCCTCCGTTGTTGCCCATATCAGACCTTTTGCCATTGTTTTGACACTGAACATATCAGATGTAGATACCACGTTTACTTACATTGGCAATGAATTTCTCATATTAAATGTTTACTGAACATACAAAATAGTCCATATATAGATCAATAACAACAGTAGACCAGTAGGCTATGCTCATTTCATTTCCAAAGAAGGGCCGCTCAAGAAGGTGTTAGCAGGACTCACTCAAGAAAGTTTAAATGATGCCCTGCACATACTGAGTAATTCAAGACTCCATACAAATTAGACTCCATAAAAGGTTGTGGTTGTGGAGCTCTACAATAAAACCCCTGGGCTGAATATATCAAATTAGAAGAAAAAAAGAGCATAACTGCCATCTACAACTTTCAATCTCAATCTGACTTAACGAAAATAATTTGATGCTTATGGTAAAAATAGCCAGGGCACCCATGCGACCAGGATCAAGTGCTCAGAAATTAGCGTTTCAAAATCAATGGAGATTAGACAGCATGTGCGAGACCCAACAACTAGCCAACAAAAACAAACATAAATTGCACTCCATCAACCAGGACGATCACATTAATGCCTACAATGCCAACTAAATCACGCAAAATTTCAAAGAAGAAATCAAGACAAACAAAAAATCAATCAACAATTTCGAAACCGATCCATACCGGCCTTGGTATGAGCTCACCGAGCTCAATGAATGCTCTAATTAGGCTTCGGATAACAAAATCGACGCAAAGGAGTGGAGAGAGATACCTAAAACATGAGATTTACGGTTGAGTGATGGCGGCGTCTCCGTTGCTGGGCTGCTGGTTGTCGGTGGACACGGCGGAGGCTGAGGCGGCGGGGCGGGAGAACTGAGAATAAGATGGAGAGATTTTCCGGGAGTTTTGAAAGAGGTGTAACGAATTTGACAGAGAGAGAATCCGATATATGAAATAGGAACCCTAATTTGGCGTGCGATGATGGAATCTCTCCTTTTTCCAGGATTTTATTCTCCCTTTTGAGTGCAGCGTGGGCCAGATTGGGCCCATGGCCGATCAAGTATTCTATTACCCTCTGTCCACATTTGATGTTATTCGTATTCAGCGTCGATCCCGTTTTATAGGGTCCTAGAAAATTCAGCTATAAATATCACCTTTACAAATTTTCTTATTTGTATCGATGAGTTCGCGATTTAGGGTTTAAGATTGAGATCCTAAATACATTATATATTAAATTCGAGTTATGTTTTTTATTGTATTTTATTATCCTTTGTATTTCCTTTGCACCAAAAAAATTTCTTATTTGAATGCTCAATTAAAAGTATTATGATTTATTACACAAACTAACACATAATCATAAATCGCCCTAATTTTTTGATTAAAAAAATCACCCCAAATTTTACCCTTAAACCAAATTAAAAAAATAAAGTAAATTTTTAAGAAGATATTGGTTCAACTCATTTCAAAATTTGGTTAATCTAAATATATTTATTTATTTTTTAAAAAATAGCTGTAAAACTATTTTTGTAAAAGCTTATTTCTTTGTTCGCACCGTTGATATCATTTATTTTGAAATTGTTCGCCCTGATAACTAAATCGAAAAACTAGTAGCTTCACAATTTAGAATTTTGGCATACCATGATTATCAGTTAATCAAAAGCTGATTTAATAAAAAAATTAATTTGAGGTTTACTAAACTAGAAAATCAATGAATCCATTTTCTGTACAAAAAAATTCCAGCAATACTAAGAAATCATCGATTCTTAAGTGAAATAATTTTACACGTACGTACTACTTTTATGAGCCTAGTTTGCTTGATTGGCGTGCTTAAATTACTTTCATAAATACCTCTCAACTGTGAGTTCATTTCTCAACAAAACAAGACCTCAAAAAATTATTAATCGCATTATCGATAGCAGAAATGTGACTCGCAGTTGCATAGATAGTGATGTTAAAACATAGTATGATCCTAGTTCTTTCCCCTGGATTATTACTCTGTATTCAGATAAGCCATGAAGGCAATACACTACAACAGAAGAATGGGGATTCAAACATGATACCTATATTTAAACCCCAATCTTATCACTAGACTAAAACCTCATTTACATAAAAATTAAGAAACTCAATATGATTTCATCTCATCGAGAGAAATTCACTACTGAAAAAAGGCCACTTATTAGTTAAAAATCTAAGACAATATACTTCTCAACAATGCATGAAAAGAACAACAAAAATGTGCAAAAACTTTCCTAAGGCTTCTCAAGCTGATATTAGCTTACAAAATTGTGCTAGTTACCCTAGTCCCTTCTTTTCTCTCAACTAAGCTCAGAGATCCTTGAAATTCCCTCCGGGATCCCACAAAAGTCAAAATCACATATCAAATACGTGATCTTTGCATTAGTCGTTCCCCTCAGCAAAAGAGTAATGTTGCAAGTTTATTTTGATCAGAGCAGAAATGGGTAATAAAATTAGCCAGAGATCAGAAGTTCTTTCGGTGTAAGTCAGTGCAAAAAGAAAGGGCAGAGAATCAGCTCCGAGTCCACAGGCCCTTGTAAAGGAAGATGGCCAAACCACCAAGAGCCAATGTCAATACCACAGGAAGCTTGATGGGTTCAACATCATCCACTATTTTCCTTTTTCCTGTGTTTCTTACTCGGTGAGAGCTCTCTCCCAAATTCTCTCGAAGAAGAGAGCAAAGATTGTCCAACTGGTGCATGATTTGACGTTGTCCTCGTGCTATACCTTGTATCTGGGGCAATGAAGAAGATAAACTATGTTATGGAATCAATGGGGAGTGACAAAGGGAGAGGGAGGCATAAAATGACCTGGCAAAACTCAACAAGTTCTTGACTAACCTACTTGTAAAGAAACTGAACCTGGGGCAATTCGAGTTTGGCACAAGCCAGACTATACTAACCTCAAAGATTTTTTAACTGGACAAACTGGTCGAGCAAATCGACAACAGAAGAAAAGCAGTCCAAACCTAAACCCACTCGAGAGCTCCATCAAACCATATTGATCCAATTCAAATAACCTGTTTACAGAGCTTAGAAGGCGGACTCCAAAGGGGTTCTGGTCTTTCTAGTTTCAATGATCTACATGAGGAAACTGTTTTTTTTTTCTTTTTTTTTGGTGGGGGAGGGGGACAGCATATAGGGCAAAGTTATATCGTGGATCCCGGACCCAAGTGCAATGAAATGGCAGGGGAGGGGAAATAGGGGGCTAAAAAAGGAAAATATTTTTCTCGTCTTTTAGTGTCCCGGGTTCATGGACCCAGGATCACTGTATAAATAGTAACATATGGTGGCTGTTGCTTACCTCCTCCATTAAGGTAGACTCCTTATTCAACTGGCAGGAAGATGATGAATTAGGAAGAATAGACCCGGTCAAAGAGCCATTGCTCAAACTAGATACAAAATAAGATGTTGGGGCAGAACCATTGTAAGGTTCAGACTGCAGAAACACGTTTTGGCCAGGAGATAGTTTCTTGACTGTCATTTTGGTGCTTAGCTCTTCCATCTTAGATGTGAGTTCATCCATTCTATCACTTAGAGTTGATATCTGTTCAGACAGTCGTGCAGCACCTCCCTGAAAAAGGGATGAACAAACATACTGGGTAAAACCCAACAAAAGCACAAACTTACCTCATAAACTCGATGAATATGAAATCAAAACATCATTCATCATTTTCAAGGGTCCACCAACCTGGTTTTCCATCATTGCTGTTGATTCAGAATTTCTTTCGTATCTCCTGCTGTTCACATCAAAGCCAGTGAGCTTTTGATGGTTCTTGTCTCGGTGGTTGGAGTATGAACGCGACATAAAACTGCACAACTTTTAATTGATAATTAGTTCAGAAGAATACCTTTCACCTATGAACACTCAGTAAAAACATTTCTACTACAAAGAGAGTGCACAGACACTAAACACTTCATAGAAACGAGCTTCTTTGTAACCTAGAATTGAATGCTGGATATCTAACAGGTGTTGACTCAGGGAAAAACAATGGAGTCGATGGACCCTTATTGGACAAACTTTTCACTTCAGTTTATAATGGTCTTAATCAAACACCTCATCAGAAACTCCTTCTCATCCTATTTGGCATCAGATAACAGCAAGTCAAAGAGCTTTTAATCAAGATTTGCAGAATTATCTGCTGGATTCATAGGATAGTATGGTATCGAACTCTACAGATAGCTTAACTAGAATTTTATACCCATAGGTTCTAAAAATGCTCACAAATTGTAGGTTAATGGAACGAAACTTCCGAGGAGTACCAGCCAATGGAGATATATACCTATCTTAGCCTTTTAAAAAGTCCCCGTTTTCCATTTTCCTCCATATAGTGGAAGGAATTACTGCACATAGACAACCTCCTGACTCCCGGAAGCATAGGGAATTTGTATTAAGGACAACAGGATATCAGTAGTTAGATGAAACAAACAAGTTGTCTAGTCGCAAAAATCACCCTGCTACTATCAGGTCCACCCTTTTGTCTCAGCACTTTAAACAATTTCAGGGAGAGTATACCAGGTTTGTTTCTTTGTTTTTTTTTTTTTTTTGGTGGGGGCGGGGGGGAAGAGGTTCAGATGTATACGCCCTTACCCATAGACAACCTCCTGACTCCCGGAAGCGTAGGGAATTTGTATAAAGGACAACAGGATATCAGTAGTTAGATGAAACAAACAAGTTGTCTAGTCGCAAAAATCACCCTGCTACTATCAGGTCCACCCTTTTGTCTCAGCACTTTAAACAATTTCAGGGAGAGTATACCGGGTTTTTCTTTTTTTTTTTTTGGGGGGAGAGAGGTTCAGATGTATACGCCCTTACCCCTAAACAGAAAACAGGACATGTCCACTAGATCCTCAATTTAAAAACCATCGACTGTAAACTGTTGAAAATTTTCCTACAGTAACCTATTCAGATACCCTAAAGTGGACAGGCACTCAACACAATTTTCAGATATTATAAGTAATAAGTAACAGCAATAGCTGTCCTTGCCAAATAATAAAACTTATTATCATATATTCATATGCCGCTTGGCCAGCATTCTTTGCATTCAACAAAACTGCAAATGCACAATAAATTACGATCTGAATGTCTTAATCCTGCCTACAAACAAGATAAGGGTAAAGAAAATGAAGGCCTGGCCTATCATTGAGTCATGGGCACAGAGAGGTCATATCCTTGTGTCAGGTATTTGATACTCCAACGTGGGCACAGGTAATCTTATAGATGAAAAACAAGAAAAATTAACAAGAAATGGCAGAGCCCAAAACTTAGACATGTACCCATGACGGACTCTAGCCTAACCAGAAAAACATACAACAGAGATGCATGACAACATAAAAGATAAGCAAGTGATAGGAATTTTGCAGCTGTGAGTATCAGCAGGCACCAATATCTACTGAAAGAACCAAAATGATGCACCTTTTAAGATTCTTGTGCCTCCAGGCAATCCTATCTGCAGAGACTCTAGACAGAGCTTCTCTGGGACTAGAGACCAAATCCTCGTCCAGGCTGAGCTTTGTCTTCAAATCTTCTGGAAGAGCCTTTAGGATGGTCAGAAACCACAACCAAATTTAAACCTAGCAGCATAGAGGAGACTTATGAGGTCCATACCATGACTTCATTGACAAGCTTTTCTAGCTGAATTTGCTCTATGTAAGGGCGAGGAATGTAGGATCCTTCCAATCCAAGTTGTTCAGCTATACATCTTACAAGTAAACGATCCTTTCCTTGAACCTTTACATATACAACAGTTACAAGACTGTCAAGTTGGTTTCAAGCGCATAAGTACAGACCAAAATCTCAAATCTTCAAATAAAAATAAATTTTCAGAAATCACAAATGGTTTTGGCTGGTGCGCTCCTAAGGTGAAGGACAGCTTACTGAAGATTACAGGTTTCTCAGAGGGGAAACTCCATTCAAATATCTAAGAGCGACAGTAACGACTGGCAGGCTCTCCTCATCTGATTGTCAGCTTCAGGTGGATGAAATTGTTGCAAGGATCTAGAGGTGGGGTACAAAACACCTCTCATAGCTGGCAGATCTGTGCTAAACAATGATGTTTTGATGGAAGTTCATGGGTTTTGGGCTTCAAACTTTGTATTACCTGCTCAAGTAATTGAGAAAATTGAGGCTTCATGTAGAAGTTTCGAATGGAATATTCCTGTTTTCCTGTCATTCCTTGGGAGAGTGTGTATGTCTAAAAAACGTTTTGGGGAGCTTCCTTAGGGAATTTGAAACTGTGGAATCAAGCATTCCTAACCAAGCACATCTGGCAGTGGCTCGGAAAAAAAACCCCATTATGGGTTAGATGGATCCACTCACATTGACCGAAGAGACAGACAATGGTGGAATTATTTTCCTCCTGATACATGCTGTTATTGAAAAAATCTTGTCAAACTTAGGAAGAGAATGAAGGATGGTTTCTCAGGGAAAAACTGGAAGCCCTCAAAGGATGGAACTTACTCTTGAAGCAGCTTTGAATGGCTTATGCAGAAAAATTCTAGTGTCTTGGGACAGGATTGTTTGGAACAGAACAAATGTCCCCAAACACTTTTTTCCACTCTGGATAATAATGCATGGAAGATTGCAAGTCTTGAAAAGGATTGCAGCGTATAACCCGGCTGTCCAATCAGATTGTCCTCCACGTCATTCCTGTGAGGAGACTCAACACCATGTGTTGTTTGATTGCCTGTATGCCCAGGAGATTAGAGATGAAGTTTTTAAATGGCTTGACGTAAGGTTCACAGCAAGGGATTTTGATCATATGTCAAAGTATCAAAAGTGTGTTTTCAGAACTGCAGTGCTATCTATGCTTTATGAGATTCGGAGGCAGAGGAATGAGGTGGTTTTCAGCAAGTTGATGTCAGATGCAAGTAGGGCAGTTAAGAACACAAATGAGGCAGTTCTAGTAAGAATCAGCTTTATAGGAAGAATAGGAAAGAGGTTCTCTAAATGTATTGAAGTAATACCTGATAGTGATGTCTGCTATTAGCATGCTGATGTAACCCTTATTCATAGGGTGACTTGCAAGGTAATGAAAATTATTAATTTCTTATACCACAAATTAAACAAACTCACAAAGTGAGACAAATCGGAGAAGACTCAGAAAATTAGGAATATGCATCTCTTGCTCGAGTGTGATTGGATGACAAATAAAAACCACAGCATAAAGAAAATGGGCTACAGGGAACTCAAGAAAAGGTTCAGAATTATCATTTACAGTATTTTACACAATAGCTCTTATCCCGAAAGAATTCTTATTTTTATTTTTTAACAGGACCAGATTTTCATTCAGACCAGTAGATACCTAATCACTTCAAACATTTTTCGGGTCACTAAATATGTATATGTATGCTTAATCGATTAAAACCAGCTTTAACAGAACTTTATTTTTTACAAAAATATGACCAGCGATTTTCTTGCAGCTATCCATGTTTTATCATTAAAGATTTCCAACAAACAATAAATAATAATCATACACAATGTTTCACATCAGCTATCCGATAGAGGCATGATTTTTACATGCATTCAGTGGTTGGTGCAAATATTTGGATGGCATAAGGAGGTTTTTCTTGAAAATGTATACATGAAATGCCCCCGCCCTCGCCTGAAAAAGGTGGTTTTCGTCACTTTAGCTTAGCATAATATGCTTCCAGTGACTGCATGCAGTAGTTGTAGACATAATTTGTTATTTATTTATTTCCAAATCTTCATTCTTCCCAACATATTGTCTGAGAAGTTACTAGGAACGTCATTATCCCCACAATCCGTGTTTTGGGATGAGCAATTCGAAGTCTTATTAAACTGAAGTAGAATCATAAACTAAGTGCACTTTTCCACCACAGTAAACCAAAGGCATTCTTATAGCTGTGGTTGATTCTTCCTCTTCTATTGCTTGACATATCAAGAGGGAAAAGGTTTGGAAAGTGTATTGCTTATGGTGGGAACTGTATAGCTTAAGTGTGTGCTAATCTAATTTCAAGAAAAACTCAAACTGGGATGAGCTCTGGACTAGATATTACTGATTTGTCAGAAGAAAAATCACTGAATAAGTTACCTGCTAGTTAGAAAGGATGTCGGAACAGACAACAAAGAAACACTCTGTACCACAAGAGAGTTACAATATGATTAATACCTGTACATACTGCCGATTGAGCTGTTCAAGCCGATCAATTTTTACAGTCACCCTATCATCTGAGAACACATGGCTGTCTCTTTTCAGGATAGTAGCTATTGTATATCCCAAAGCCATGAGCCCACCAAGAAGACGCACGCTGACTTCAAACGTTATCCTGGGCGAAATGATGAAAGGACTATCTGTCACCCATTCCTGAAATCAGAAATAACCAACCACCACATCAAGCAAGGATTCCTAAGATTCATATACATCTTACATAATAATGACATTGAGAAAAACAATAATACATTTTCTATCATGAAAGATAAGTGTTCATTATGCAAGCTACATCAACCCTCCCCCTCTTCAAAGAATATTGAGTGTGTGTGTGTGTGTGTCAGAGAGAGAGAGAGAGAGAGTGAATTCAGAATTCTGGGAACCGTGTCCGTCACATAAATAAAAATCTCTATAGGTCACAAAGCATACCACTTGTAGTTCATGATTAATTCTGCTCACAGGTATAGCAGATAACATTGTTCACCCTGAAAATACCAATATCATACATGTAGCTTCTATCTTACAATGTAGCAGTCACAAACATGCTAGCCAACTCTAAATAGCCAATTGACTTCAAAATCCAAATACACTCGCTAATAAGTAGCACAAAGGCAAGATAGAAAACCCCATAACAATAGACACAGAACCACACACACACCACCCAAAGAAGGAAAGGAACAGAATGAACTATGTAGGATCCCTTGATGTTACGCATTCAGAACCACATTTAAATTTTTCAGCTAGACAATATATGGTCCTCAGATCTTGGACTTCAAGTTCCTGCCATACATCGAAGTAAGGAGATCTATGTAATAGTCACCATCAAAATCTCAAACGTCAAGCTTAGAGGACAAACCTCAAACATGAGGCTGTATTTTCCTTCTCTATTTCGCATTCTTAAATATGATTGGCATGACTCTGGATCTTCACCAGGTGGAAGAAGGAATATGTCATAGGTCTGCTCAAGAGCTTCGTTAAAATTTTCAGAAAAAACAGCTTTAATCTGGTCCACTGTGACAAGCTTTGACGACTGCAAAGAAGAGGTAGCTTTCGTCATTCACATGGCACATTCACACTTCACTCGACTTCGGCACCCTGCCGAGATACAGATAATTAATGGAATCAAAATAACCTTTAAAATATAGGTAGGGCTCTGAAATCCAGTAAATGGATTAAACTTGTTGATTATCTTTATATGTGCTGTTTGTAAATCTGGCTCAATGAAGGCCTTGTACATTGGATAGACCTGTATGAGAATGTATGTAAGAACTTCCTGAAAACAAGGATTTTGACACATACCAAACAAGCACATTTATAAAGTACAATGGAAGAACCGTTTCAGATATTTGCTGAATAATCTCTTCTGGTGCTTGTCCAGCACGCTGTATATCCCTTAGAACTCGCTTAACTAGGTCAAAGTGAACACCACCAGTCACAGATACTCGAAGGTCCAGTAAAGGCCGTAGTTTTTCACTCAAAGCATAAATGCCCTCAATAATTACGATACGAGAGCTTGGGGCTTCAACTGTCCTGCATCATCATGCATTCACATAAGCTTGAAACATCCAAGTAAGTGAATCCCTCACAGAGCAGTAAGAAAGGAATAGTGTCGTGGAAGATAACAAAAAAGTGTTTATAGTAGAAAATACCATTTAACAACCCACTCGGGCCTTAGCTTAAAAAGATCAGAGCACGTGAAAGAGGACTACTATACTAGAGACTTAGAGAAAGGCCTGAAAGTTCTTCTTGGAGCAAAGATTAAAAGAAACCGGATGATTCCCGGACAGAAAAGTGAGATTCATTTCACAGGTTGATACAGTTCTACTGCAAGTGGATTGCTGATGTAGTTATTCATCCCTTTTCTTGTACTCTGAATATCATAGCAATCTTAAAATAAATATACCAACAGGAAACATGAAAACTTTGACAATACAAACACTTTTCAGAGTCATCAACTTATCAGTTAGCAGCCCCTAATCCAATTCACCTCAAGAATCCTGATCATATTAATATTACTAAATGGAACTATGGAGAAGAACAAACCGGTATCCTACACGAGAACTCGTCTTGAAATCGTAAATGGGCACCTGGACCACTTTTCCTGCTTTGAGGTCATTTATATTCTGAAGTAATGTATCATAATCTGTCAACCGTGGATCTGTTGATCAAAACAGACATGCATAAGAGCAAATTCAAAAGTCCACCAGCCATTTGTTCATCAAAACTTCAAAGAATTCTTAAACAAATTTGACTGAGTTCGTTTGTTCTTACACATATCACCCCAGGTTCCCCATTTGGTTAGTATTCCTAACATTTGTCTGATTGCACGCACGTAAAGCAAACAAACCAATAAACTTTTAAACCCCTGTGCCAGCTCCATTACCTTTATTCTTGTGTTTGGATAACACTAGAATGCACACAGAAACTTCAGACAAGTATTAGCTACTTACTGAAATTGCTGTCCTTCCATATTGAGTTAGGAAATAGACAATCATGCACATACACGTATCCCGCATAAGGCCAAGCACACTACCAGGACTAAATTCTGTTTCTCTACACGACCTACGAACTTAAGGACATCTTACAGAAGAGTAGCACTGTACCAAACTATAAATAGCTGCTCTTTTGGTCCTCTTAGTATCAAACAAGTAAAATCACAACTGCGATATTGTCAAATAAACATTTCAAAAAAGATGGAGAAGCATTAAGCAATATGTGATCCCTCATGTGAGCAAGGCTCCAGTCAATCTATGTGTATAATATGAACACTTGTAGATTACATGGCAGCTTTGAGCCCTTAAACTGCTCAGAGTTATCAGTAGACACATCACTAGTGAAATGGGGAAAAATGCATCAGCATAGTTATAATCCATACCTAGCAGCTGGCCAAATTCAAAATGTGTTGTATAACTATCAAACCCTATATGGTCTTTCAGCACAACCTTACCCCTGTAACAGAGAGGCCTATCTTTGGAAACACGCACATCCTTTTTTTCTTTTGCATAAAAGGGGTTTTTTTGGGGGGGTTAAAACCTTTTAACTGAAAGACAGGAATAATTATCAAAGGGGCAAGTAAACGAATAAGATAATAACAGTAGGTAGCTGAGATTGACTAGGAAATTTCCTCAAAATGCAATATAATGGTACAGAATATGCGTGATAAGCTTTTTAATATATATGTATTATAATATAAAGACAAAACTGGCACAAGATGAAATGTAGAAGGCACATTGATATCCCTTTGCTCAGTCCATTTCTTAAAATCTTGTTGCAGATTGGGTCCGCTCCATATTGCTACAAATAATTTTTGGTAAGAGACGAGATTTTCCACACACGTACATATGACCCAAGGAACTCCGGCAATTATGTATTTGGAAAGAATTATAGTTATCCACAGTATTGAAAGAAAAGTGAGAAGAAAATGCTACCATCATAATTTCCATCAACTATTCGACTGGCATCATTATAGTTATCGATGGATATGACGGCTATGCTGGGCATGAAATTGAGAATTTTCTCTGTAAACACAGTTTTCCCCGCTCCTGATGGACCAGCTACTCCTACCAATATTATCCCGTCATTCTTTTGAGCCAGCAACTGGCATGCACGAACAAATACGAAGAAACCCTTCTCAAATGATAGAGGCTCCTGAATTGGAGCAATCTCATAACGATTAGAATCTCTTCTTTTCACCAACCGAACTTGATCCTTCAACAAGGGCTTTGCACGAGGTGATGCAGAGTCAGCACCTTCTGAAACCATTGACAAACACTTGTTTTTCCTGCTATATGAAAAATACAAGGCATTAATAGAGAGTAACAAACACATAGCAACAGTCTCAGATACAAATAAAAGCTTTGAGATGGATGCCCCAAGCTGAAAACATTAAACTAGACTAACTATGATTTCTTCGAAAAAGAGTCTTTTTGGCATTCCTTTCTCATAAAACGTTACTGGAAAGAATGTCAAATCCAGGGCCTCTTACTTTTCTTTCTTTCTTTCATATTTTTTTTTTTTCTGGGGTGGGGGATTGGGGACTCTTAACACCCGTACATACTTCATGCACATAAGATCCACCTAACAAAATTCCTCAAGTGAATGCCAAGCAGCAGTTTCATAGTCACCTAAACGATGTGAAAAATGTCACGTATGAAGCAGCAAGAAAATTATAACAACATAAGACTCCAAATCGATCATGAAACTGCCTAGCAATGCCAACTTCCCCCTGTATTGATGACCACAAGCCATCATGTACCTATGTATATCTTGCTGTGCGTTAAGTGCCTAAGGACACCAAAAACGCATATCAACCGTGAGAACAATCAAGTCTCAAACGAGAATGAATGAGAACCTAAAGTCTAGCAATGGCTTCAAAGTCACAGCACAAACCGCACATAACCCTCTCTCACATGATCACACTAAAAAAAGATCAGATACAAAAGCCTCCACCTTGCGAACTGCAAACTCTATTAACAAAGAATGCCAGAGCAGGTACTCACAGAAACAAAAAAATCTTACATGCCATTACAGCCACATTCAGTACCTTAAAAGAATTGCATAAAAACCTAATCCTAATTGAGCAATAAATGAAAATTGCGAGTATAAAACAATAATCTTCAAAATTCCAAACCGAACCAATGATCATCCATATTCTCACGGAATCAAAACAATCAAACCCCGATTAAGATGCCGCTCAAGAAAGGAAACATATTCAACCAGAGAAGTTGAACTACAGATGAATTAAATTGAGAAATTTAAAAAAAAAAAACATACACCCAGATGATAGAATGGCTCCAAGAAGAAAACCCATGTGATCAAATGAATTAAAAAGCTACCAGATTCATGATCAATAGAAAACAAAATCACTAACCCAAGCTGCAATGAGGTGGATATTCAGTAACAAGACCAGAAGAACAGATGGGCATCTACTTCAGTTGTCCTTCAATTCAGTCAAGTGAAAAATTTGATAATCCTCAATTATTAGTGATCTTTTCCCAATTTTCTCTTTCCTCACAACCACAACAAAAATGGGGTCTTCCAAGAGTTTCACTCAAAAGAAATTCGGTGATCCTGGAGAGAGAAAAATAAGGAAATTGGAGCCGGGGCCGTTGAGACGAGAGAATGGCAGAAGCTTCTATATAGCTGTGCTGGAACATTGAAGCCCAGGAACTGGGTTTTCTCATCAAAAAACAATATAATTAATTTTTTTGTTTGGTTTTTTTCTTTTGGGGATTCTGATAATTACATTTTTTTATGGAATTCTGATAACTAAATTTTTTTTTTTTTGGTTTTTTCTTTTGTGGATTCTGATAATTACATTTTTTTTAATCGAATTCTGATAATTAATTGTTTCTTCCGAAAGGGAAGGAACTCCTAACTCCGCGAAACAAACGGATGGCATGGATTTGGCAGTCTGGAACAATGAACAATTAACTTTTGTTTTTTTGGAAAATCAATGTTGCGACCGGGCTTTTTTTTTTGATAGGAGACCGGGCTTTTTGTTTACTGGTTTTTTATCAAGAAAAAAATATTAATAGATAATTAGACAATGCAATCTTCTTTTATTTTTTTTATATAGAAGACAAGGCAATCTACTAGAAGAATAAAAAAAAATTTATGCGTGAAGAATAAAAAATTACATAAAATATTTTTTTTATCAAAAACAACAGTTCAATTTATCTAAAACTTCAACCTTAACGACTAAACTCAATACCTTATTAATAATAAATATTATTTTGAGCTATCATGCAATTTAATGAATAATAGGACTCTAAAGTATTTGCATTATTTTATATATTTTTAGTCTTCAAGGCATATCCGATATATGTGCCTTTTCAAAAAAAATATATAATAAATAAATGTAAAATAATTATAAAAATTTTAAAAATATATTACACGTAATATCCAATGCATAAATGTGAAATCATTTTAAAAATTAAAAAATACGTTACATATGGATTGAATAACAATTAGCATGTTTAAGTTTCTCCTCCCATAATTAAATAAATGGTGCAATATACGTGCTTTCTAATGAATAATCAAATAATTCAATATTAATTAGTGACTCGTTGATAATTTTACTTTTTTAATCTTTAATTATTCATTTCATTTTAATAAAGCTATTATTAATTTATATAAGGTATGAAAGTATAACTCTCTCATCAAATATTTTTTTCCACCCTTCATATTTTGTAACCATCCTAATATGATAAGAAAAAGAGGAAAAATCTCACTATTTTTCCTCAAAAAAAATTCAAAAAATGCAAGATTGGAGCTTCATTTAATGGCATGTACGTACGGAATTTGACAATTATGGATGTGATGTGATGGGAAAATTAGATTTGTGTATGATTCATCAGCACTGAAATGACAAAAAGGCAACAAAGTATACTTAATTGGTTATATTCATATTATATTTATTATAAATTTCTTTAAAAATAATTTATTGGACACAAAGAGAGAAGTAGATGTTGCTTCTTAATCCCACCAAGATTATCCTAATGATTTTATTATCATATCCTACAATAATAATTATTTTCATGTCAACTGACATATGACCAAATGTACCCCACAATATCTTCATCTTTTGGCTCTTTTCTTGTAAAGCAACCAAGCTCATGATGTAAGACCTCAAATATACAAAAATTATAGATTACATCTATGATCTCCAAATCTAGTGAAAGATTTTATGGAATCATGAGCTGCTTTATGATCCGCTTGGTACGGAGTTAAAAAGAAGGGTAAGAGTTTATGAAATTATAAAACGATAAAGGTAATATAGAATAGGAGAGAATAACGACTTTTTTACCTCAACATTTCATAGTAAGTAAACATGAGGAAGAGTGAGAAAAGGTAAAAAAAAAAAATTATTATTATTATTATTATTATTATTATTATTATTATAAGATAAAAAATTTATGTTAGTATACAATTTGAAACTAGTGCAATAGTATTTGAGCAAAAATTTTGATAACTTAAATTATCTTTTAAAGAAAATATAACCTAAATTAGACTGTTCAAAAAATGAGAATAAAAAAAAAGGATAGAGTACTCTTTAATATTTCTTACTTTTAATGAAGTACTTCAAAGCAAGAGTAACGAGGACTCAAGAAGATCATCATTAAACAAGACGGGCTTCAAAATTAAAACTTTATAATTATATTGTTCTTTCCCTCTAAATTTTATATGAACTTTAATCTATATTAATATATAACTATCCCGTCTCAAAATTAATATTCATATTGGACTAACAAATTTATTACAAAATACATTTATTAACAAAATAAAATTCACTACTATTAGATTTGTTTTATGAAACACTAGTTTGGACTCGTGCTATGCACGGAGTAATGTAATACTCTTTAATAAGTTATGAACTAAAAAGTAAATATTTAATAACTACATTTAATAAATGAGATTAATAATCGAAAATGTTACAATCACCATATGGTATGCTTCCACCCTTATCTAATTATACATGATTGAGTGTGGCAGAAAAATAAGCAAAAATGAGTTGCCTGAAATCATTTTCACACATAATAATGTGGAAAAATATAACCACTCTTGTAAGAGTGGTACTAACCTATTAAGGCATATCCATGTATATTAAGAGTGGTGATTTACATCTATTGAAAAAATGATTATTTAGCATGGATAATAAGCGTGGCGGATAATAAGTGTGACAGCTTATTTTGAGATAATTGAAATACATAAAAAGAATTTTTTTTCGCATTGGACAATTTATGATAATCATATAAGTCAAATACTAAATTTACAATCAAAAAGAATTGAAAAGAATTTTTATAAAAATTAAACACATAAAGGAAATATTTTTATGCAAATTTTCGATTTCTCTCGCTTATAGCACAATGCCCAATATATTGAAAAAATCAAAATAAAAAATAAACCTCAAATCTCAAACTCTAATCTCGTTTTCTCGCTTATTTTCTGCTTAATCAGTAAATTTCACATGTGCCCGCTTTATATCTTTTTTTCTTAATGTTGTTTAAAGAAAAGTAAAATAAAATAAAACTAAAAAAATTCATCTTAATGAACATAACCCTAATTTGAAGAAGAACTAAGTATTTTTAATCCAAAGGCAGATCTATGTTAGGGCAACCGCGGTCACCCAACCCCCATCCTTTTGAGAGAAAAAACATGGCATAAAGAGTAAAAAAATAATATATTTTAATTAACCCTAGTTAATTTCAAAAAGAATTTTGTAGCTTAACTGGTGACAACCTAAGTGTCTATATTAGTGGTAGAAGTTGCTTCAAACGCAAACCGGTAATAGGAAAAAAAACTCGCTCAAGGGGTAATATGTCCATAGATATAAGTATGGCGAGTGATGGTGTTTTCTTTGGATATAAGTGTGTGGTTAAAGACGACTCTCATCCGACTTATTTAGTGTGTGTAATATTTGTCAACTCATACCATTTTCACACTTAACATAAGTATGGTAAAAGCGTGGATGCATGTCGTATTTTAAAAATGATAGAATAGACACAAAATTAAAAATTAAGTGGAAAGATAGAGAAACTCATGATCCAAACAAATCAAATTAGACAAAAAATTACATAAATAAGTAGTTAAACTCATACATTAATCATAACATACTTCCTTCAATTGACCGACCCTTATCGATTCAATCACTTTCAAAACTTAAAGCCACTAATTAAAAATTAGTTTGAAACCGATACCATGTTCTTTAGTCACCTCAACCACATCTTCCTAGCAAATTAATAAACCAAACAATGACAAAAGCTATTGTTACATCTTTACAATACATATTTTATTTTTTAGTAGAAAGGAAGAACAAATTTTCTCATCTAATGAAATATCTTATTCATCCACCCAAAAATATATAATTAAATATATATTGTTCACTTTGATAATTATCTCATTAGATTTCAGTCGAGTCACAATTTGAAGTCACAAAGGAAAAAAAAAGCCGTAACTTGTGATTCTCAAATGTAAATCAAATCAAACCAAAATTTGAAATAATATAGATTATACTTTTTAGGTTAAAAGTATTGGTAAAATTAACCTTAACACCATTAAAAATAATAGAATATCCTTTAATTATTTTCTAAAATATTATTCTATAATTTATCTTAAATAAAATTACTCTTAATTACATCCCTTCTTTAAAATCATTCAATATACTTTTTGTCATCAATATATTTTTTTTTAATTTTTCACGGGTTTTTACTAATGATTGACGTGAGAATGAATTACATTGATTGATAATAGGATAGATATCTCAGTAATTTTATATTAATTTTATTTTGAGTCCTAATATATTTTAATTTTCAGATTATTTTTCTACTTATTTTTGTTATTTTTAGTCAAATTGTCAGAAGTTGGATTAAATTAGTTTTCTTTGGTTAATTTTATTTTTTATATTATTATAGGGTTTAGTTAGAATATTAATATCTTAGTATTAATTTTCTTAGTTTTTATGATTAATTTAATTATTTTTTGATTTATTTTCTAATTTAGGTTAAATCAAGTTTTTAATTTAATAAATTTATAAATTAAATTTTTGTATTTTAATTTTAGGATTTTAGTGTATGTTTCGGTCAAAAAAATAGTTTTAATATTCTAGTTTATTTAATTATTTATTTTCATATGTATTGTAGTGTAATTGATTATTTGTTTAACTTTCTATTTTAGATTATGTTTTTGTTTTTCTGTTTTAATTGTGTTTAATTTTTCTGAAAAATTTAAAAAGTTTTTATGTTTTTAATTCTGTCCAGATTTTTAATTTAGTTCATTATATAATTTTCTGTAATTTTTATTTATTAATTTTTTGCTCAATTTGGTTTTATTTTATGTTTTATATTTTTAAAAATTAATAAGGCTAATTATTTACTGTTTAATTTTTAGATTTAGATTAAATAATTTTATAATATTATTTATTTATTTTTCAGCAAGGAGATCCAATATTATTATTATTATTATTATTATTATTATTATTATTATTATTATTATTATTATTATTAGAGTCCATAGATGAGTGGAAACTTATTTTTTTAAATGATAAATTATTTATTTTTTTATTGGACGAAACTCCTTAATTCACTCTAGTTGCAGACATTTCAAAATTTAAAAAGATTAGCATTATATAGTGTATAGATTTTCATTAGAGTATAAGTTTATAAGATTTACTAAATTTTCTAAATAGAAATTAACAATCGAAGTTTATCATAAAAAATTATATGAACATTCATTTTGAAATGGAGGAAGTATTTTTTTAATCTTTCACGTCTACCAGGTTAAATCGGATGTCAACTTGTGGAAGCACCATTTGTTGTTATTGGACAAATTCCTTCTTTTGTTTTTTTCTTGTTCTTTGCCATAATGCCCATTATGGGACAAGTTGGAAGAAGAATTCCTAAGTTTTACACGGATGGCAACCACTATATAATAGTCATTCCGACCCATTAAAATATGTAATGAAATAAGATGAATTAAAAATAATTAATTGAAGATTAGGTAAACTGGTGCAACTAATATACCAATTTATTAGTGACCTAATAAATAAAGACTTCAGTTTATTGAAATCATAATTGTACAAATGGGCACGACAAGAAGTTCTCAAATATGAAACTTTTCAATTCTACCTTTGAGTTTTCCCCCATTAGTAGAATAAATCATAATTTTTTTAAAAAATATGTATTAATAAAATTTGATTTTTTAATGGTGAAGTTACAATTTTGTTGGTTTGTTTATAAAATTTGTAAGTACTATTCAAATAGAAATGGTTGCAAATCATGAGAATAAGTAATTATTTATATTGAAAAATTAATCATTTTTCATTGAAATATCAAGAGCAACATGATGATTTCTCTTTTAATTTAAAATCACTCTTGATATTATTATTATTATTATTATTATTATTATTATTATTATTATTATTATTATTATTATTATTATTATTATTATTATTGTTGATAAAATAGGATGATTTTCATTATCAAAACTGAGGAGGATTACTTCTCAAGTACAAAAGTCAAAGGGAGGGTGAATTACCCAAGCCTTTAGATTAGTAAATATTGTTTTGTTTTGATATTCTTACAATGCTTGGCTAAGAATACGACTCTACAAATTATCACTTGGAGACACTCGCCTTGATATCTCTTCCTCACCGAGTTTCAGTCCCTTAAAAATGCTATTGTTCCTCGCTCTTCATATACAGTAAATAACTCGCTGAGATACACATCATAGGCATCATTCTAGCATTCATCATTTTACATCTCTTAGCCATAAGAGGCAAACATATCTCTGATTTTACGTAACTTTCTCCAAATCCATGCGATCAGTGAGTGGAGTTTGACCGACCATATAGAACTGTCTTTGATATAAATGGCATTAATCCATTTTACCCATAAACACTCTTTATCGGATGCAATGTACAAGAGGTGCTTGGCAATTGCTGCTTGGTTCCAGATTAGACAATTTTTAATCCCTAGGCCACCATCACTCTTTGATTTACACACTCGTGTCCCGGGTGACAGGGGGAACTTTGTTGTAGGTTGTATTCTGTCCTTATAAGAAGTTCGGACGGATAGCTTCAATTTCTTGTATCACACTCTTAAAAAGGATAAACAAGTGAGGTCCAATAAGAGTGTATATTATTATTATTATTATTATTATTATTATTATTATTATTATTATTATTATTATTATTATTATTATTATTATTATTATTATTACACTAAATTTTGAGAAGGGGAAAAAATTTAAAAAAATATGGGAAGGAGTTTTTTTTTTATTTATTTATCGAATATGGGAAGGAGTTATGGGTGTAGGAGTTGTATAATATATTTTTTTTCTTAGTTTGTGGGTTTGCAAATATAATACTCCGTCTGTGTCTGGACGTGAAAATCATGGTGACATCTTTTGGGCATTTTGTGCCCATCATTTCTAGTTTTGCTTGGATTCTTGAAGAAATAATATGGAAGTGTAATTGTAATTCAGGTATATTACACTTAATTATATATACTCAAATAATATTTGAGTACTAAACTCCGTAAATATTTGAGTCGGATTTGAATTTTATAAATTATGATACACCTTTTTGCCTCACTTCTTTTACATACTAAACTCCGCTAAATTATTATATGTTATGTAGAGATATATTGATGGAGTTTGTATCCATCCAAAAAAAAAAAAAAACAAAGGATATGAAAAAGGAGAGGAACACGTCTTCAATTGGCAATTCATGAATCTTTATCATTGTTTGTAAACAATGGAGAATAAATTCCTCATATCTATTTGCCACACAATTATTGTTTTTCCTAGGCAACTTCACCTCTTTCTTTCTTTCTTTTTTTTTTTTCAAATTCTCTTTTATTTTGTCCATCAGAAAATTAGAGGGTAATATACACTCATGTTATTTCACATCGTTAAAAGAAAGTTAAATATTCATGTTAGATGTCGATTTGGATATTCTATCCTTAAAAGGTGGCATTGCAAAAGCTTATCAATCAGTCTCAATGTATTAAGTACTAATTTTTTTACAATTTTCAGAACAGCTAAAAAATTTGTCAATATTATACAAGAATCCTCAATTGACACCGAAAATTTAATACTTAACCTAAAATTATTCATCTCTAATTTTGTCAAAATAGGTTTTTATCTCATCTAGTTGTACGTTTTGGTCATAAGTAGAATAAATTATAGGATGGTAGTTATGAAGAAGCTTCCCATTTTGTTTTCATCTGACACTACTTGCTAGAGATTTTCCTTGCAGCTGACTTTGTTGAATACTGGATTTAAATTATGCCATAAATATGCTTTTAGTATTTTTTTCATAATTTTTGAGTACTACATTGAGATAATTTTAAACAAAACACATATATAAGTAATTTTTTTTTTCACGATCCCTCAAATCACTTTTACGAGAATATTTTTTTAATTTTTGAATCTATAATTTTATCCGATTTCTTTTTTCTTAGCTTCTATCTCATATAATTTCAATTGAACTTTGTATTAAGTTTGTTTTCTGTAATGAGAATCAACTTCATAATTTCATAAAATTTGGTATGAATATATAATGTTTACATTTCATTCAAAATTATGGAGCAAATAAATATTAAGACAATGGTGCTCAATTTATCAGATAAAGACAGATGAGCCCACACTGTTCTTACATACATTTTTTTTTAAAAAAAGGGTGAATCAAATTGACACCAATGACCAAAATTACAGAAGCAACAATGACAACTATAATACCAATTACATCATTATGATGATTGTTATTATTCTTCAGAGTGGCTCAAAGAATTGATAAACCTGCAATTTTTCCTAACTTCACCACTGACCAAACTGTCATAGTTGGTAATATTTCCCATCTTAACCATAGACTCAGCAAACTGCTTGAAGAACTCAAGGGGGTCCTCTGCATACTTTTGCACGAGGTGTCTGGTCTCGATCCCAAGCAGGCTCGAGTACATCTCCTGATCCGAGTTCAGGAGCCCCTGGCCTCGGACTAGGAGCTGATAATATGAGTTATCGAAAAGATTAGGTGTAACATAGTCTAATGCTGACACATTGTTGTTGCCGTTGGAGCCTAAAGCTGGGCATGAAGATCTTAGGGAGTTGAGATAAGATTCTGACATGGGTGATTTTTCTGAGGTTGCCTCGAAATCCCCGTAGATTCTTGCCCTGAAGCTCTCACATCGCGCCATGCCAATGGTGTGTGCACCTGGTGGATATCAACTGTCACGTTAACGAACAGGAGAGATGAAATGAAGCACGAGACTTAATGTGCTTAGGTCTTGGTCTTAATTGCTATGCTAAAATCTTATTGGCATTAGTAGAAGTATTATGAGCTGTCTAAGTTACGAAATATAGATGTTGGATATTTTGATCTACCAGGAACTTTGGATATGCACTGTCAGAAATTGCAGTTTTGTAGTCAGATACTCGTGAGTAGTGGTGGCTAGTGGGTCGGTCTAAACCAGTGCTGAGTAGTGGTGGCTAGTGGATCGGTCTAAACCAGTCTGGCACAGACTCAACTTGGTGAGGTCCATGAGACTATTGGCTGGGCCAGACTAGTAACACTAGCTTAAGAGCGCGATGATATTTCAATACAGAACAGGTGCTATTAACAGAGTGGCAGAGGAAATACTGAATCACAGAACATGACTGACCTGAAAGGGCAACCATATCAGTGACAGAGAGGCCTTGGTTGAGAAACTTGGAGATGATGGAGAGAAGACCTTCGTTAGCCCCAGGAAGGTTGGCGTTTGCAAGTTCATAGCTTGCGGTTCTAGCATCCTTTCGACCCAAAGGAACATCCCAATATGGTCCTCCGACCTTCAGTTACCAAAAGAATAACCAATTATCAGTACTACTCGGACTCAACCACACCCTTTTAGGAGTGTCAAACACAAACACAAATTTAAAAGTGTCAGACTCAACCATTTTCTAAGTATGTAAAGTTTTATGGTACAAAAATAAAGAGTCAAGTGCCCCTAGTCATGTCAAAGCTCGAGCAACAAAAGTACTTACACTGAAATGAGAAGCATGTGCTACTCGTATTTATAGTTAGAGTGAGATTGCTTGCTTACCAGAATAACCGCATCTCTTGCAGCGATAGTAAGAATATCAGCACAAGAGACTACCCCTGGACACTCGGACTCCACCATCATCTTGATCCTATCCATAATCTTAAACCCTCTCAATGAATGCTTATTTTGAGCACCTTTCTTTTCTCCTTTTAGTGTCACTGTATCATCCAATAGGACTGATCCATCACACCCCTGCAATCAGTCAGAGCAAATAGTTTCAAGTTCACCTCAGGTTAGGTTCAGGTCCGGGTTACTTTGACATAAAGTACAAGTTAGAACAGCAGACAGTAACAGTAGGGGAGATTACCTGAACAAAGCAATCATGCATATGTAAACGCACAATAATGGCGGCATTCCTTGGATCCGAAAAACAGCACACTCCATCTCCTTCCTCACAATATCAAGCACACGAGGACATGTCGATTTGTAGTAATCCAATGTCAATGGAGGGTCCGATGCATTCACCCCAACAAAGATGAACACAAGCATAGCTAAGAACACTTCAAAAGGCCTAAAACCGAGGGGTGGCGCCATTTTTTTTCCCTGTTTTTTGGGTAACAAAATGTTTGGTTCCTAGGGTAATCAGGACTAGAGAGCCTAGGAAACTATGGAAGGGAGAGTGAGTCAGTGAAGTATAAATATATTCACAACACCGTGTTTGGTTGAGGTAAATTGTTTTCCCTGGGTCAAAAGAAGATGTAACTACATGGGTATAGTTGGTGAGAACTTCTCATCTCAAGCAATCAAAGATGAAACAGAGGAAAACAAACATGGGATTTGAATCTTCTTAATTATTTGAAAGGGAAGCCAACAACTTTCATGCAAGATTTCATCAATTTGATTGATTTTGCTCTTACAAGTCTCAAACTACACTCAAACTATTAATATTTTCTGTCTTTTGTTGGCATTTTAGTATTCAAGATGGCACTATTTTGTGTGAAGTTCAAGTAAATCGGTTTTATAACGGATGGCCAAAGCCTGTCTGAAAGCGAGCAAGTGGACATAGCTGCTATAGAAAATTTAATTTAGAGTAGATAGAGCAAATGGGTTATTTCAGTTAGTTAGTAAAGAGTATCTGACTTGGTCAGATTTAATAGATTCACATAATATTTATCGAATTAGGTTGAAGAACAGTTATTTTTCATTTGGTTAAATGCATAGAAACTCATGAGATTTCATCCCAAAACTAATTGATAATGGGTAAAGTAACTCACTAGCTTATCAAGGCCTCTGAATTTGTTAATTCGGACGATCTCATTTCATATGTTTGAACCCCCTTAATCTCAATTCAATGAATCAGTGTCATAATTTCAACAAACACACTATTAGTCTAAAAGATATCACCACTGATTTAATTATGCTATGATAGGAATTAGAATAGGGTTGGTATCTTATTATCTTAATCCAATGTTTCAAACTTATTTTTAATTCTCACTAGAAATCGAAGTCATTTTCATGTTGTAACCTATCAAAGCTAGTCACCTAACAAGCTTTTCCGTTAAGAAAAATAAGCCCTGTTTTCTTAATTGTCTTGAATGGAACTCCATTGAATTGCTCTAACATGGTTTGACTAGTTGCCATCTACAGATCATAATTGCAAAGACCAGCAAGTTACTTCCAAGATTTAGCTGACACAAAAGGTCGAAACCTACACAAATTTCTAGAACAATGTTACTGCATTTCAAAGTAAATATCACCTGTTATTAAAAAAAAAAAAGGCATAAACATTGAGCCCTAGCTTTGCTTGGGGTTGGGTTTAGGTTTAGGTAACATAAATAGGGCTAAACCAAGAGCACAATCGAAAATGCCAATAGCGCGCTCCAAGGGAATATGGACTACTCAAACTGCTCAGTAGCACCATTATCCGATCTTTTGCAAACCTCTAGTTTGCTAGTTGCTATCTTCAGCAGAAGTGGAAAAGGAACCTGAGATAATCCTCAGAGAATAAAATGCCCAAGACAGAGAACTGCTGTTGGAGATCCAATTCGAGGGTACAAAAAGGGCAGTATAAAGCTATGAATGTCACTACACTTCTCATTTCATCAACATCAAAAGGAACATAAGCATGAGGGATCATATCAGTTCCATAAACATAGAATGCAATGTGCAGAAAATGCATACATTCTCAGGAGGTTCAGCAGTAATCCCTCAGCAAAAAGTTTCAAAAGACGACATCTTGTTCCCCTATTCCAACTCTTCTCTGGGGTGGGGATAACATGAATTGTAAATCAAAACTACAACAGACCTTATCAGGTGTACAACTCTGTATCAAGAAGAGGATCCTTAATCCAACTAGGATTCAGACTGTCATCCTCATAACTAATAGTGCTGAAATCAAAGTTAGGTAGCACATCCTTCATCAGAAGAGATCTCACCAATTGCATCACCAATTTACTGTACTCGGGCCATGAAACACATACAGTACCTTTGATGTTTCTGATCTGGCATCGCGCCAATAGAGCTGCTGCAAGGCCATCCACCGTGCTTCCAGATGGGAAGTACTCTAAATCCCTCAGAAGCCCTCTAGAACCATCACCAGACCCTTTCCTTTCCAAGGACGTCTCCAGCTTGTAGGCCACTGTGTCATCCCGAGACAACTTCCCTCGGAATTTTTGGATTTGAATTGAATCCAAGATCAAAACCCTCTCTGGGACAATCTTTTCACCAAGCAGCAATTTAGAGACAGTGTGACATCTCTCTGGAGGTACAAGAAACTGGACAGATACTACAAGGACCATCTTTTCAGTATCATTCAGTGCATAAATGTTGCAAGATTTGTTCTTTAGCGAGGGCACAATGGTGTTTCCAGAGTATGGAATCTCGGGGAGGATGACAGTCCCAATGAGTGTTTTGGAAGAGGCATGGTGAAATATATGAAGAGATGGAGGCGATATGGCAAAGATAACGAGAGATGGACGAAGGGTTTCATTGGTATAAGGGTCAGAGAGCAAGAGAAGCGGAGTTGGAAGTGGTGGTGCTGGTGGTGTGAAGATGTTGAGATCCTCTTCAAAGAACCTTGAAGGTGGAGGAATGTCAGTCAACACATCTTCCATGTCTTCCAGGAACAGAAATTTTCAGAATCTGCAAGTTAAAAATATGGATTCAAAACCACTATCAATATAAGGGGTTTTTAAAGCACTGAAAAACATATAATAAAAACAATTTGGACTGAGAAGAAATCAATTGCTCTCGGAGCACTTGATCATGCCATAGAACGCTGCTTGCATGATATGCTCATATATTTTGATTAGTATACACCTTTCTCTTTAACCTCTCTATACCAAATAGGATGACATTTCTCCAACCCAATCAATCACACACATGTCGAGTGAACAAACCTTAACCAATATCATTTTTGGTATTATTCATAGCAATTTGATTAATCGAATTTGAGCTCCTAAACCTCCATACACAATCACAACGATGCACATCAAATACAGAACAAATAAAATCCAACAAATTGCTTCTAGAGATAAAACATTAATAAATCGAATCTGCACATGCTACCTAAATGGTCTAAAAGTGAAAGAGATAGGGAATGGAGAAGGAAAATAAACCCCAACAGCAAGAATCAGTATGATGAAATCAAACTAGAAGTTATAGCCTTCATGGCCTGAATTTGCAAGGAGAAGAAACAACAGCAGACAGAGGACAAGGAAACTACAATATCGTCAATGGTGGATCCAGGATTTAAAAAGCGGGTTGGAATAATAGTACATACAATATAAAGTTTAATAATAATCATAAAACTGAAATTACATAACTGTTACATCTGATCTAATTGACCTCAATGATAGGTAAGCCATTAATAGAACCAGAAATGAGAAACATTTCACAATGCATTAGTTCATTTTACCATGATTGTGCGAACCAGAAAGCATTCAAGGATGCCAACGAAATTCACAGCCAAACCACTCATTTGATTTCCACTTACTCACGTCATTCAATCGCACACTAATCCATTTACCTCTAAACTTGTACTCGCACACAAAGAATTCATATCAAGCAGAAATAATTCACAACTCTCTAACAACACCAAACACTCTTCAGACCACAGTACAACTCTTAAACAGCTTACTACCCAGAAAAATCAAAACAGGCTTCCCCACATCAGAACCATGCCCTCCAACTTTAACAGCAAACCAATGAAGTACGAACAGCATACAAAGTACGTCAAAGCCCACAAGGACCCAATAAGCGCAGAGTTAGAACCAACCACGTCACAAATTAGCTAGAAATTAAACTACAAAAGGCCTAGTATTTTTCTAAACTTGACAACACCACCAGCAACCTGTGTACTAACACCAGAATAAGTAATACCATTTTATTAACATTCCCATTCAATCCCAAATCACTGATATCAACACTGTAAAATCCATATAAACTCATTGATATATGCTGGCAGCCGCTATCAAGTTAAACAAAAAATACTCTATAATAATATAATTTTCATTCCGCTGATAGACTACATCCAGCCACACAACCGTTTATTAAATAGATTGCACAGCTTCGAATTTCGTCTACGAGCTATATACTTTCAGTAATAGAACCTAAAGTATTAATTTTAAGTATCCATAAATACCAACAACAATAGCTGCTTAGAACCAGCAGCTAATGAAGCAAACAGGCTGAGTGATCCCTAAAACTGAACTTTGCAAGGTTTGATATTTCAACTCTAGTATATGCTAATGGAATCCCAACAAAGAAAAAATTAAACCCTAGAAAAACCCTCTGCTCCCTGACTAAACCAAAACAAGCCAACATAGATGAGAAAACACAATACAAACTTTCAAAGATGCAATTCAGATGGAGATAGACAATGACTCAAAGAAAAATGCGAAGAACAACTGGAAATGGAAATAGAACCCATCGATTGCCGTGTGGTGGTGGAGATTACATTGACAGGGGAAAGAAAGAGGAGAAGGGGGGAGAATGGCGTTAGAGAGCTTACAGAGGATATTGAAGATGGGGACTCTGCGATCTGCCGGTGCCGGAGTTGCTCACCCTTTCTCTCTCATACAGACTGGGTGGGAGAGCTTGCTATTAACTGCTTCTCTGTTTCTCTTTCCGATTTCTTGGACGAGAAGATTCTGAAAAGGAGTCTCGGCCTTTTTTTTCTTTCCTCTCTTTAGCTTTTCACTTTTTGGGTGTTTTCTTTATACTTTTTTTCCCATGAATAATAAGATTTAAAGGAACATAAAATGATACTGAACTTAACCTAATCAATTAATTGTTACCTTCTCTAGACTAATAAAAATAACCCCATTAATCTCGACTAATAAAAATATATTCGCATAGAACTTGAAATGTTCACCATAAACCATATAAATTATAACAATCCACTTAATTTCGATAAATGATCTTGAAAAGGTTTCGGCCATATCATCATGGGTGGCAAATATAATGTGACATGAATTCAACAAAAATTATAAGATTTAGATTGAAAAAAACAACCCAGGGTGGTCAAACTCATTTATTATTTATTATTAAAAACGTAATCCAAGATTCACAATCTAAGAAATAAGTGTAATATGTACGATGAATTGATCATCACACACAAAATTTGTTTGAAAATTAACTTCAGGTTAATAGACTGAATCACTAAATATTCCAAGGAGCTAAAGAATAAGGATCCCAGTACGGTTAAGCAATATTTTTACAGAAAGAAGTCCCGGCTTTGTAGCAAAATTTAAACCAACAAAACACAAAATACAAGTGAGCTCTCTAACAAGAAGACCCCTATGAATAAGAGAGAAGGCGGCGGGTGGAGCTATAACAAGAATTGTTACAAATTATCAAACCGACGGAACGAAAGATCAGGAAGTGATTGTATCCAGAATCATAGGAGACAGGAAACTCCCAAAATGAAGCACTTCACGCTCTCACCTCAGGGGTTAACCAGACTTTCTCTACCTTATGCGCACATCTATCTTTGAAAGCCTTCAGTTTGTCCTCTATCTGAAACCAAATTGTCAATTGTTAAAACAAACGTTCCTAAAAAAAAGGAAAGGCAGGAAAAGGGAAACCAGATCATTAGCCCATCACCCCGAAGTCCAACCTCAGGGGGCATATGGGTTATTCAACCATACTTTCCTAGAGAGACTGTTTCTATTCAACTGGACAGTGAAATGCTAACTTACCTACTACTACATTGTAATGGAAGCATAGAGGGTAAGGCAAACATTTTGCTGTAGCCAATATTCAAAAGCGGATGAAAGAAAATTTCCTTATAATACATGTGGAATGGTGTGTCAGAAAATCAGATGACATGTGAATCTTTCGTTTGTTGGTTATATTCTTATGCATGATGATTTATCCATGAAGAGCTAAACAATTTAAATCAATGTACAAGAAGGTGGACACCACCACCAGCACTGGTCTACTACATTGAGCTACCACGTAAGGTGGTATTAGAAATCCAGGCATAGGCAACCTTACACTTCAAGCAGTGTATAAGCAGGTAGACTACAATAAAATTTTAGGGGCATGTACAACAAGAGAAGAGGCTAGTAGAAGAAAAGGCATTTTGGGAGACTAACAGAGTAAAGAGGCAGGTAGAAGAACTCGTTAAACACGGTTTGACAGTGTAAAGGATAGATTTTCTCTAAAGTTCTCGAAGTTTCTATGAACGAAGAATTTCTGAAATACAAAATTGAGGCCTTGCATAAAGTTTCCATGTGACATGATAAATGCCTGATATTTATTTTTTTATATTTTTACGAATAATAATACCAACCATCAAACTGTATTTCCCTTAACACCTATTCTACACAGCATATCAGGGGATCATTAGGTTACATGAGAAATTTCAATAGGGACAAGAAGGTGGCTGAAAGCTTACTGAGGATGTCAACCAATAGTTCTTATTTCCATTACAGTGGGTTTGGAACCTTTCTTTTTTTTTTTTTTTTTGGGGAGGGGGAAGGTGGGAGGAGGGGTTTGGGCAGTGGAATAATCATGCTACCTGCATCTATCATCCACTGCTACTGTTGTCCCAATCAAGATCAATCTTCATGTCCATCTTCATCTTCGGAATCTGTAAAAGGAACATAATTGCAGTAAGTAAACTTACATCAAAGCCAACCAATCCAACAAATGCATCATGAACTTTGGAACAAAAAGATCACAACAGATAACATAAGATCAAATTTTCACATTATTGCCCTAGGCACAACTTACTCTAATAAACACTGAAACTGAAGCACTAAGATATCACTTAAAGGTGCTAGCGGATCCACATTATTAGCTACCAGTAAACTTAATACCTGAATTGATTAATTATCAGACCAATAGTCCAATACCCAGGGAATACAGTGGAATTGAAGGAAATTGGCACTACTAGGGAAAGTTGCCGAATATAGAATCCAAACACAAGCAGAGAGAGCAATGTTTCTGCTGATCAATTTTCCGAGTTAGCAGCTCAAAGATCCGATGTCACACACCTAAGGAGTCCTGGGAGGTTGCTTTGTTGACAATTCATTGCCTAATAATATTTTTACTTTCAGAAAAAGGAAAAGAAAAGGGGAGGGGGAACCATTCATGTGATAAGTTCTTTGTCGCAGATCTGCATCCTAAATAAAGTGAACATAGACGAAGAAACTAGCAAATAACTTACCAGATCGAACATCATCACTGAGCTGACCTCTTGCTTGGATTTGTTTCACCAACATTCGATACATCAACACCCACCAATAAATATGAAGAACAAGCAGACAGTACAGGAGAGTGTTGAACAAATAGTAATAGATAGGTCCCTCGACAGGATGTTTTTCCTTGTCCAATGTCAAGACAACTTCATAGCTGCATAAAAGGAGGTCAACATTTGAAAAGCAGTTCAAGACAAATCATATGGCCTACAACACTCATTATTACTGTTAAGACATACTCTTTATAATCTAGTAGTGAGAGGAAATGCAACTCTCAATAACCAAAGAAGTTGATGAAGAGTAACTTTTCAGAACTTCGATGGTCCCAAACTCCTAGATAAGAAGTAAATTGGTTGCCAAGCAGTCATGTGTTCACATTTATATGGTCTTATTGACAGAAAATGCATACCATTGTTCTGATAAATATCTAACAGTTGGCATTATATTCAATGAATGGACTTTTTAGTTTATAGAGAGATACATTGAAAGGCTGTAATAAAGAAACCTGCAAAAATGCAGCATATGTCAATCAAATAGCAAAAATTTCAATATACACATATTTTGTACAATATGCTATGATATGATTTGCCCCAACGCAATCAGAGAAGTAGTAATTTGGAAATAAGAAGGATTTTAAAATGTGATATGATATGCTTTTCCACAAAGCGATCAAAGTTCCTCTCTAATGCTGCAGCAGTATGGTACCCAAAATCATGTGTGGTACCCAAAATCAACTTGGTTCACTCAATTCGAGGTCGAGTCACAAGTTCTGACCAAAAGGCTTAAATATAGAGCTGCTCATGCTGACCTCGAGCACAAATCAATTTCAAGTCAGTAAGAATGCTATTCATGTCCACAGCGTTTGAAAATCCAGGCCCAACGAGTATTAAATCCACTTCAAGCTCACCAAATCACAAGAAGCAAGTTCACCTCGACTATACTCAGGCTTGACTTGCCTCATTATCACCCTAGCGATCACTTCTAATGGTGAATATTGAACACAAATCTGACTTTGTTCTCAAAAGAAGTAAGTAGAAAGTTGGAAGTATTGCATGGTTAGTTGTATTAACACTGGCGCAGAAAATAAGGTTGAGAGACAAATCAACAAGAGAGACAGGAAACAAGCAATTAGCACCGTCAGTGTAGAGATTATGAATGCATGTATAAGAGATTGGACACCTAGGAAGGCAAGAAGGATGTTTTTAAAAGGGATTAGAGCTTCAAAAAGGAGAGCAAGAATAGACGTTTCAAGTCCTAAAATATGGACAGAGGCAACTGAACTCAGGAACTTTAGAATTACAGTACTTCAGTTATTCAAAATTTAACAAAGATCACAAGTCAAGTGAATGACAAACATAGATCTGTTCTAGCCCTGAAATATCATATACAAGTAATATAAAAATAAGCAGTTGATTACTAACCTTGTACTCCAAAGGACCCAAAAAGGGTAATATGTAAGGCGAAGCAAGACCCAAGATATTACGAAGAGGATGAAAGCGACGCTAGCAATAGATTCAGCACCACTGTATTTCGACATTTTCCCTACCTCAAGAAACACATCACTAGCGTCGTGTAGAGCCAAAACAATCGAACCAACTCGTGCAAATCTGTATAAACAGAGAACTCAGAAAATTAGCACATGGACATTAAGCAGAAAATGTCTATGCCTCACAAATCGAACATATTCTACATTAGAATTGCAGCAGCTATGCCTATGGCTCACACGCTTTTGGCCTTCACAAGATTCACCAGCTTTTTGGTTCATATCACGTTTAGCCTTCATTCTATGAGATTACAATTGATTTCAAAAATTTTTGAAAATTCCTTCCCACAAAAAGGAAGGGGAAAACAGCAGAAATCTATAGAAAACAGCTTTTTGCTTTTCAGGTGAAGGCTGTGTGCATATTAACTTCCCCCAACCCCTGCTTCAGTGGGATGATTACCGAGCATATATTTGTAGAAGCTTTCGAGATTTCTGCCCAATGGCTAATAATTTATTACGAAGCTTTTGGTGCTACATTACTAAACTTCGGTAAGAATCTTGATATGAGGATATGAATCCGGCGTTTTACAAAATTCCAGGACATGCTACTGTTATAATGTAAGGTCAAATGCATGCTTATTGCATCAATTGCAACTGAAAATGACAATACAGGAAATTCCCAGATACACCCCTAACAAAATCAATGTTTCCTCCCAATGGAAAGCAACATAGAATGTAATTGAGTTACAAAAATACCTGCAAACATATGATAGAACAATGAGAATTAACGTTGCAATATGATGCCCCATTGAAACACCAAAATCGGAACGCCTTGTTTCCCAGAAAATAAGAGCAAAAATTGAATATGTGTAGAATCCAGCAGCATACATATACAACCCTTTCAACTTCATCCTGCAAAGGACAGAACCATGAGCTATAAAATGCAAACAACTTCAAAATGTGGGCATCGAAGTAAAAAGCTGGTTATTGAAGAAAGCCTTGAACATCTTACTTCAATTTCTGGTCAGGCCAGACCTGATCTCCAGGCCCCACCCAAAAATACTTTGTCTTGGTGAACCAAGGTTCATTATAAGTCACTGAAAGAGCAAGAAATTCTGCTGACAGAAAATACACACATTTCCATGCTGATTCCTTGAACTTTCGTAGCTTCTTTTCTTCTCATCTGAGTCAATATCTTTCAACTGATAATTCTTTCCAAAAATCAATCTCTTTCCAATTCTCTGCATCACACAAGCAAATCTTAGCTTATGACAGTAACCTACAGAATGCTGACCTTAACATTCTTCAAACAATTACAGAATATGCATCGCCGTAGCCAACTAAGCCTGCCCAGTAACCGTCATCTTCTCTGCCATTTTCCACCAATCACTGTCCTTTGCTACTAGGCTGCCAAGTTCTAACCAAGCTCTATCCATAGATTCTGGTTTACCAAAATAGTAACTATTGACAAAGGATTTACATGTATGAATTCCCATTTCCAAATACCAAGTTGGAAGAATTGATTAGGCTTTTGGCCTATATACGCATTATTCTTCTATCAATTGTGGAAGAGACTCAAGATAGTTAAGATCACACAGAGAAACAACCAAAATTCAAACATCACCAGTATTATCTGCAAATTGTGGAAGCAGTTTTTATGGTAGGGCAGAAGATTCAGAAAGTTATGAGGGAAATTGCGAAAATCTGTCAAGCATAACTAGTAGTAAGGGCAGAAGCATTCAAGAACAAAACGTTAAACCTAAGCACGTGGAGCAAGTGAAGAAATTATCGAAGTAGGAATTGTCTAAGACTGTCAAGTAGTTTATGGACTAGTGAGTGACCAAACATATCAGCATTCACCCAACTAAACCAGTTGTTCATCTCATATTACAACTAAAACAGTTCTAGCTTAAGCAAGTCATTCACCCAAATTGGGCAAAAATCAAGCACAAATATTGATCCAGAATCACGCAAAATCAAGATAATATTCAGCAAAACCACTACCCAAACAATCTTTGATCCACCCACCATTATCAAAACTTGAGAAATAACAATTAAACAAGAAAGATATCAGCATTCTAAGAAAGATCATTCAAAGACTAACATAATGCTACTACTATTAATCAGTCAATTCACCAAAGCAAACAAAGCCCCGAAAATCAGATAAAAAACCCAATAGAATCAACATTGATCATAGAAAAGGAGATTGGAGTTTGTTTGATTACCTCGAAGACGAATTTATCCAAGAAGAAACGAACAGAAGGGAAGAAGACAGCAAAGAGAGGGAGGATGCAGAAATCGGCATAGTTAGGAGAGGATTCTTGGTGCCAGTCAATGGAATCAATAAGACCCATCTGCAACCCAAAATTGAGCGACGAATCTGGAGGGGAGAGAGAGAGAGAGAGAGAGAGAGAGTTAATCACACAATTGAAGCGAACCTGGAGAGAGAAAGTAGGGATCTTCAAGCGATAGAACAGAGACACGAGTCGAGTCTGAGTCTGCCCTGTTTCTCTCTCTCTCCCTCTTCTTTCTCCTCCGTGTGCTGAAGGAAACAGCTGAGCTCGGAAAGTATAATCTTCATTTCTTTAGTTGCAGCGCATCATAAAGTCAATCAAAAGCGATGCATCAATCCATCTAGACTTTGCGCCTTCCTTTAAATAAATAAAAGTAAAAATAAAAATTCTATCTTTTCACAAATTAAATTATCGTCTCCTTTGCACAGAAAAAAAAATTGTCGGTTTTGAGTACCCATGGTTGATTGATCATGAGTTAAGGCTAGCGAGGTTTTATTTTATTATTAAGTAAATAAGGCTTAAATAATGATATTTACGGAATTTGAATCAATGTATGTAATATTGACTCTCACAGATTTTATCAGTTAGGGCAATTCCTAATCTTTGGGTTTACTTGTAAGATCGATTCAGAAACATATAATTTTGTTTGAACATAGAATCTATGAAAATAAACCATTTTGAAGATTCAAAAAGTTCAAAGTCCACGAAGACAGTGCTTGCCTACGTGAGCCAAGCCCACGAACGACACTTGTGAATTTTTAAAAAATCAAACCCTGATTTGGGCTACAAAGTCAGCCCAAGAAACGCCTACAAGTCCCGACAATCACTGCACATGGAGCCCAATTGTCATGTCCATATACTCTTTACCAAAATAAAAAATAAAAATATAATTTTACAGAATCAAATCCTAAACAATTATTATCACAACAATTAAAATTAAATAAAATCTTCAAATGTTACGTGTTAAATAATAAAGTAAGTTAATTTTATTTGATATAATCTTATAATTTTATTCGAGTCAAATATTATTAATTCATAAAAAATAGGAAGATTTTCTCCATATGAGACTTCATTCATAACGCCAGGAGAGACATCGGCTGGATGGAAAGCGGCGTGATGGGGTCATGAGTGATGACCATATTAGAGTGTCCCATGCGACCAAGGATAAAAGATCGTGACAAATTAAAACCAAATTAAATAGACCCTTCAACAAAAACTAAACTTGACCATGATGCATGTTTGTCCTAGGAATTAATGATGCCCAATTGTCCACCATTATATCGACCTCTCAAGAATAACTATATATACTGAATTTTCATACATTACAATAGTAATAATAACGGTTTAAAATGTGATCCGTTTTCATATTAAAGTGTGATCCGTTTTATTATTACTATTCGAAAAATTATTCATTTGCGTTCTTTTATGTCCTTCCGAAAGAAACAAAAAAATTCAATTGTTTACTTCAGAAATAAATCTATTGGGAAGAGCCTAGCATATGTCCCCAGCCCAAAAATTTTACCTCTAACCTCAGTTTTCAAACCAGGTAGATTAAAATATTTAGACTTACAGCAGTAATAATTTTATTTTTAAATTATAAAAATGTTGCTTTTATTGAATTGTATATTAATTAAAACACTGCTCGTGCTACCTTTGTTTATTTAAAAATTATTTACATGAATTCGGGCACACTTGAGTCAATAAAAGATTAAAAAAATATTCTTCTTCCTACCATTTCTTAACATATAGTCTGAGATTACAGTTTTTGAATCCACAATAATATAAACGTTGTTGTTTATATATATATGCCTATATATATTTCAAGCAAAGATTTCCTATTTTCTGGAACATTTTTTAAATATTAAGGGTTTGTTTGAACTTATATACAAAACGCATATGAACAAAAAATATAAATAGAAACAAACATAAAAGAATAGAAATGAATCGTTAAATAAGATATATGAACATAAACAAAAATAAAACATAAATAAATTTTGTTTTTAATGTAAAGCCAAATAGGCTCCAAGAGACAAACAAATTTTCCTTGTAATTTCTTTTATTATCACACATGACAATCGGTAGAATCCAATTCTTATAAAAAGATTGTTTAATTTTTCTTTACTTACCAACGTCTCCCTACAAGTCATACTATGCGATGAAGATGAATTCATAATTGAAAAATGTAATAAAGTTGGTCCATTATAATTTAAGTTTTCAAAAAATTAAACATTTATTCCTTGGTTTTTAACCTTGTGTAGCCTATGTGATAAAAATTAAAAAAAAAACTTACAAAAAAAAAACCCTTGTATCGTATGGCATCGGGTTTCCTTTACTACCATAAGTTGTTTATATCTATGGCAATATATATTTTAGGGCAAAATTTACTAATTTCTAGAGTACTTTAACTTTCAAGGAAAGCGTAAGTTTCTCTCCATAGATTTTTTTATTCTTATAATTTAGGTAGACCTCGAACTTACGACGAAAATAATTACATAATGTTTATGTACTTACCATTTTCTAAGTTACGATTCTACTTCAACCTTCGTGATAGTCATACGAATTTGATGAAGTTGAATTTGTTGTTTATTAATTGTGTAGGGCTACACTAATGTAAAAATTATTAAATAATCCCGGATCTATGCACCCGAAATCACATTATAAATTTTGCTACCCCGAATACAGTACGAGGGGAATTATGAACACTTGCACATATTTATTTGATTATTATTATGTGTTTTTTACAAGTCCTTTTGAATTTAGAGTGGAGTTGTCTAGCCGAGATCTTCAAATGATTTAAAATCCTGCATATCTTATGCATACACTTGTAAGGCAAAACCGTCGTGATCTCCTCTCCATGCACTTAGACAACACATTCAATGTCAATTAAGTGCCGCCCAATAAAATCCCACCACAATTAACGCTCGTGCACATTAAACCTTAGAATCAACCACAGCTACACATCTGCTAATATTACTCTCAATCTCGTTTCACAATATTTGTCGCTTTTGGTTGTGAAAGAATATTAAAATGATCAATTTACCCTAAAATTTTATTAAAAATGAAAAAATTGATGAAAATAGAAAGAAAAAAAGTTGGTAAATTAGTCACTAATATGTTATTGGATTATAAAGTAACAGATATAATAAAACAAAAAAATTAATTTAAGTGACATGTATTATAAAATGGAAGGAACAAGTATAACCCATCCACTAAACATAAGTCTAAGTGAACAGTCTCTAACTAATAAAGTATAAAATAAAAAAAAAAGTCTCTTTTCATTTCAATGTAGAACAACTCTCCACACTCTCTATAAACTTCTACTACTATAATCTTTCTTATTCCACTAATACAAATTATTTAATATTATCAAATATCTGGAATGATACACATACACACACACAACACAATTATAGGCATATAAACAAAGCAGCTAATCAGCTTTTAAACTTCGGGCATTATATCACATCCTCTTTCATTTCCGATTTCTGTAATTGTCTCCTCAACTTCATTCAATTTTAATCGATACACTTGATATTTATAATTTCTCATATTTAGAGAGAAAAATCAAGACAACACATACCTCCACTATCACTAGCACTTTAAAATCAAGTGGAAATTAACACCACTCTTTCAAAAAAGTGTAAACTTGTTGGCATTTAACAGCTTTAGAAGACGATGAATGGCCATAAATAAAACCCTAGAAATAAATCCATCAAGATGAAGGCAACCCTTTTCCCTTTACACCCTTTCACCCACCCAATCATATGCACATGCAGACAACATATAAATGAGCCATCCATCCATCCTCGTTGTTATTGTTAGGTACTTACTATGTGTAGAGAGAGAAAGAGAGAGGGAAAAAACAAAAGGCCAAGGGGAAGTAATAAAATCATCATAAAATGCTTGGTCAATTTTGGGACATTCATATTCATATTCATATACGATCCAAAGGTGCCATAATAATAACAATAATTATTAATAATTGCCCCACGCTATGAAAATTATAAATAAATATCTTTAGGGGTACTTTCTTTATCTTTTATCTTTTTTTCTGTTTTTCCATTACATATATGCACCGTGGCAATACATAGTTCATGTGTTCAATATGTGATGTGACCATTGATACATCATCATCTTGCCTAGTATACGTTTGTCTTTTCAACTCTCTGTGTTTTTTTCAATCAAGCAGAAACATTATGCAAATATTAATTATACGACTATTATAGCAAACTCCTCCTCCTAATTGACAACTATAATTAGACCTCTTTGACTAAGTCTATCAACAACCTTCTTAACATTAAAGATAAGTTAATAATACACAAATTCTTATATGACATCGTGTCACATAATAATTATTGTGAGATGAGGTAATTTTTTGAATGTTTAAATATGACTACTAACTTATATTATAATGACTTTTAATTTAGAAGTAACTAATAATTTATCAAGATGTGACTTTTATTAAGATTATCCGTAAATAAATTATTAGTCGCCCTCTAATATTTAAAGTCACTATAACAATTTACGTTTCACAATAATTTTAAAGTGTTAATATATATATATATATAATGATTGACATTATATTTTAAAAGTTATACATCATCTTACCTTATAGAATAGTCAATATAGGTGTTACTGAGATTTGAACATGAGAACTTTCACTTAGAAATACTCTAATAACATGTTCAAGAACCAACTCAATCAAAAGTTTAAAGTTTTGGTTGAGTTGGTTCTTAAACATTTCTAAATAAATTATATCACGATAATTTATAGTAGTGCATCTGGTAAAATGGAGTTTATACAGTATTCATGTTTCAAACCCTATTGATTAGGATGAGTTTGTAGATGCTTAATTGATTATAAGCCAATAATTAGAGTGAAATATGATTTGATTGAATAGGTATAGGAGCCAAAATGAAAATGAAAATGAAAATGAAAATGAAAATGAAAATGAAAGGGGATTGTGATTGTGACTGTGATTCGAGAAGGGGCAATAAGTGACAACCTCATCCCTTGAGATTTTCCACTATCCGACGTAAGAAAAGCCAAAAAGAGGCAGTTCAATTCACTGGGAAAAAGGCTGGCTGTGGCTGGCTTCACCCTTGGGGCCTTCAGGGACTCTCAGTGCGCTCTCTCTCTCTCTCTCTCCCCCGCCCCCTAATTCTCTCATGACTTTGACAGATGTTGAAAGCACCAAAGTTGAATAAAAAGCACCCTAAAGTTGCCAACAATATTGTTTATTTTTCAACTCTTGCTCATAATTTATATCTATTAAATTATGTTTAATCACCCTGTATATATGCATGCATGTTTTATTTCTCTTAAAAGTACTTTAACAAAAAAATGTAATATTTTTTTGAAAAGTACGGTATATCTTTTGATATTTTTTATTGCTGGTATCCAATAATAATTATATTAAAATCATGATTAAAGTTTTAACTTTAGAGATTAAGGAAATTAAGTCAAAGTGATTTTTTTCCAATCAAACTAAATTCTCTTGTGATTTTTTTACATATTTTTTAAAAATGAATGTATATGTTATTTTCTTGTATGGTTGTTCAGGATAACATAATCTCACTACCCGATTCTTTTTATAATAGAGTGTAGCCGCATTTGATAGATAAAAGTCTTTCAAAAGAAATATTAAAGATAAAATTTGGAAAATTTTTTTGAACAAAGAATCATCTTAATAATATACGTTCTCTTATGCGAACACCATTAAATTTGAAATGTGAATGTTTTCCTCAACCGTGATAATTCATACGGCTGAGGGTACCGTTGATATTAAAACATACGATTTCTCATTTGAAAACGTTGCTTTCATACTATAAAATACCACTTACATTCAAGAATCATCTCCATTAAGAATTTAAATTGATTTATAAATAATTTTATATTATAACGACCCTATTCGTTGTTAAACCGAAATTAAATCCCCTCCTGCTGGCTTCTGTTGAGGTGGCTTAATCCATTAGTTGGAAATGAAGAGGGAAGAGGCATTTAGATCACTGTTATTCTCATTGAATGATATAGGGGGCAGAGGAGTTAAAGGTTATAGTTTCTCCAGGTGTGTCTTTTGCTAACCATATAAGAGAGAGAAATAAAACCTTCTAATTATTAAAAAAAAAAACCCCAAGTCCCTTCATAATAAATCTAGCATGTCATGTGATATTGTACTAGGCTACAAATACAACTTTATATCAGTCCCAAGTTTGGACCCAACTCAATCTCTATATGCTTAGGGCTTTATGCTCCATGTTTCCTCCTTTGCCCTAATCCCAACTACTATATATATATATATATATATATATATATATATATATATATATATATATATAAGGTAGTATCTATTTTACAATGGGATTTTAGCAAATTTGTGAAGAAAATGTCATTCATGTTTTACATTTTGGCTCCTTGTTTGATCTATGCATATTACACGAGTGGTGAATATTGTAGCCTATAGTGTATCTAGGCTTGTTCCCTCGAACAGGAATGAACATGTATGTCTCGATAATTTTTCACATGAGTCCTCAATCTTACGAAATTGGACATAAAACATATTGATTTTGAAAAATATCTTTCAAAATAATTCAACAAGTAAAGTTTAGAATTGTTCTATATAAGTTAATAATATTATATATAAATGAATCTAATTTTTTTCAAAATTATACCAGAAATTTAAATGTTGAAGGTTATTTTTAATTTTTTGTGACTTTTGGAGGCCTCTTGAGGGGAGAGGGGGGACACGAGTTGATAGATGTAGAGATTTATTTTGCATGTATATATGCACAAGGAAAAGGGACAAGTAGGAAGCTAAGAAGTAAATTATCTAAGTTTGGGGTTTGGACCCACTCACATTCCCTCGTGGAGGAATTCATTGTGAACCTAGTGATCATGATTGTATAGATGTTGATCGCCCACGTTACACATTTCATGGGATTTTTTCACAAAATTTCTAGACTCTAACTTCTTTTCTTTTCTTTTATAAACCAAATTTCTAAGTCATAAATTTCATGGCCATAAGGTGGACAAAATAAAACTTCTCTTTGTTCATAATCTTAGAGCATTTTAAATCATTTTTTCTATTATTTATAACTTTCAAGAAGCAATAAGATGATAATTCTCCGTCTTAAAAAAATTACTTTTTATGAGTTAATATAATCCTGAGTTAATTAGAAATATATATGATATGTATAATAATTGGTGATGTGGAGGTGAGGGAGGTTCATACAACACATGCCACGCGGACAAAATAAAATTAATAATTAGCCAAGATGGATGCCCAATGACATAACAAGACCACAAAAAACAAAAGAAAATTAAGAAAAATAATTAAACAATTTATTAAGGAGGAAAGAAAGAGGGGATGACAACCAAAAAGAATAAATGGGGTTGCCAGGTGGAGGAATTGAATGAAATGGCTGGGTGAAGGTGAGAAGTAGTCAAAAAACATACCACCCAATGCAATATCAGCAGTAGCCTTTTAATTAATGAGCATCCTCTTCATACTTTAGATTTCATCAATATATATTATCATCTGGGACTGGGAGGCAACTCTGAGGGTTTATTATTTGCTCTTTTGTTGCCTTCTTTCTATAGAGAGAGAGAGAGAGAGAGAGAGAAAGCTACATATCTTCATCACTTGAGTTCACCACTGCAAGTCAAACCCACAACTCTCTCTCTCTCTCTCTCTCTCTCTAGAGAGCTCAGAGCTTCTTGCTTATGGAGGAATGTAGCAGCAACGAGTCTGGGTGGACTAAGTATATCGATCCACCCAGTGATGATGACGATGATGATAACGATGATGATCATAACAACTTCAACAGTGTTGATGATGATGACGATTGTGGTGATAACTATCACCATAGAAGAAGAAGGAAAGATCATGAAGATGATGATGATGGTGATGGTGATTACGATTCGTTTGCTTCAGATGCATCGTCCGGCGCACCGGGCCATCATCATCATCATCATGATCGTGATCATGATGATGATGGTGGTGATCAAGCAAGAGAGGAAGATGAGCATCATCGTCATCGTAATAAGGGCATTGACAAGTATTTCAAGGGGAAGAAATCTGGCAGCAAAGACAGAGAAAAATGTATTGATGAGGGGAAAGGGAAGAAGAAATCAACCGCTGATTATTTTAATGTTTTCAAGCAAAGGAAAGGTAAAAAGACCTAATTAGTTATTAATTACTCTTATTAGATTAGCTTTGGTCTCTTTTTTTTCTTTTTTTTTCTTTTTTTTGTGGGGGGTGAGGAGGAGCCTATGAAGAGGGTGGGGAGATGTAGTGCCCATTTTGCCTGTTTAATTTGGAGCTATATTACTGAAAAATTTGTTTCCAAAATTCTATTTAATTTTTTTTTACACCCAGAATTTTGCCTGAATTCAATGATGTTCGTTTGATATTTTACCAATGATCACCTGCCTACTGGGTAACTTGATATTGATTTGTTTGCGATTCCAAAATATGGGTTACTTTGTTTTTGTAATTTCAGTTACCAATTTTATAAGTTTGTACTTTAATTTGCCGGGACTACTTCTAATTAAGTTATTTACAAGAGATTCGGGTTCAAATCATAGCAAGAGCTTCGAAAATAAGACTACCACAAACAGCCGCCCTCGACTTCTAGAAACAAAACTTACTACAGCCCCCATGAAGGACTCACATATTACCTAATCCTTCCCCACTCCCAAATAACTATGACGTAATCAAGGTCCGACATATATACATATTGCTTTAGATTTTACGAGTCACCTTTGTCACAAAAATATATAAATTTATGTGGATGTCAATATAGTCAGAACTCGAATATGATCTCCACTTATTTTGGGTCCTTGTCTAGATTTCAAATTCCATTATATTTAATGATTAGCATCAATATTCATATATATATATATATATATATATATATATACTCAATATAGTAGGGACTTCTTAACTTAAATATCCATGTATATTAATTATCTGATATTATTCATATCAGAATATTCTTTTTTCTTGCCCCCTTTTTTCTCTCTTTTTTCATTCTCTTGCATAAAATGCACCGTAATTAAGGAATTAAAGGCCAAAACAAGTGGGGTGATGATGAGGGTACAGCTTGAACAATGTGTGTGAGAGAGAGAGGAGCTCAGCGTTTAGGCTGGCACAGGGTTCACCACCTTCCTTCATATTCTTCAACCTAAGGAATATGTTGCACATTACAAGATAGGGTTCATGTGCTGAATTATATTCATGCACGTGGAATTATATTTCATGTTGCAACCTCAAGAAAAAAATATACATATATAGAAGATAACTCTCCATTATAAAATTAAAAAAATTCATCAGAGGGTCCTACAGCTTTCGAATCCTTCTCGACCAAGTAGATCGATGCGCGAGACGTTTACTCATTATAGATGGAGTTATTTTGTCATATATTATCCAAAAAGTCCATTGCAATCCATTTGAACTCGGGTCAATAGTCAATATCAAGTCTTATTGCAGATGTTTGATTAGGTGTTGTATGTACAGTACGGATAATCGAACGGAGGTAAAATGTGTTAGGTCTAATATTGCATAGGATGGGATGAATACCGAAAGAATTGAAGGTGTAATACTTTGGGTTACTTGACTTTAAAGGAGGGGTGAAACAATTCGATCAACTAACAAGATTCTCTTTGCGTACTATATCTATGGCAATTGAATGCAACAAGAGAAAAAAAAATGGGGCACATGAGTATGATATGATCTCCCCCCCAAAAGCTACCAATAATGGCATTCTAGTAGATTTCAATTTCCAAGCATGTGATTATGTGGATATTTTCTCACCTAATTATCTTATCAATTACAAGGTAGGTGTGGTTATAGCAAGTTAATAAAGAGATACATTAATCATTCAAAAAAAAAAACAAAGAAACCATGTTGAATAATCCATCATTTGTCAAAAACACCCAACCACCAATGCCATGGCTCAAATGGCCTCCTTGTGTTTTATTCTAGTTTTCTAGGGAGTTATACTATACTTTTTAGGAGAGGAGGGAGTACCAGGATGATAACGTATTCGCCTATTCGCCCGATTCAATTTCTACTCTTATTCTTATGGATTCAGTGTTCATACTTGTTGTAGTTATCCGACTCTATCTAGGTTTTATAGAGTAGAATCCGACAATCAAATAAAAACTAAGTTCTCATGACTCAAGGAGTTTTGTCCTCTAAGAAGTTACTTTCCACCGAAAGAGGAGTATTAAGGCAATATCATATTCAAATGATTCAATTTTTACTTGTATTTCTAGATTCAACGTGGTTGTTCTAATTATCCGACTCTATTTAGGTTATATAGAATAAGATTCGACAATCAAAACAGACATTAACTTCGATGACTTAAGAGTTTTGTCCTTCTAAAGAGTTGCTTTCCATGGGAGGAGAATTATTGAGACAATGAATAGATTCGTCTCGATTTAATTTTTTAACTCTTATTATATAGATACGGTGTTTAATTCTTATAATTATCCGACTCTATCCAAGTCATATATATCCGACTCTATCTAAGTCCTATATACAGAATATGACCAGACAATCAAAACAAAAATCAACTTCCAATGACTCAAACGAGTTTTGTCCTTAGTTTGAGGTGTCAATTAAGTGATACATGCCAATCAAAAGAGGTTGTACAAAGGAACCATTGTCTTGAACATGGGCTGGAAAAACGTATTCCTTACAAGGTACAGTAGAGTGGACAGTTGCAAAACTCCAAATAACAGAACATCGAGTGTGGAACTGTGCACTGTGAAATATGCACAATAATAACTTACATTGCAACCCCATTTCTGATGAGGTATGCACTTGATTATCAATAGCAAGAATAACCACAACGAGATCCACAACCCAAAGCACCCAATACAATCTCGCTTTTGGCTAGGTATGAACAGGTTCAGACATAAGCAATCTTACTAAAATAAAAATAAAAAAAAGAAGCAAGCAATAGTAAGTCTGCCTGAGAATAGAGGATATGGCATTGAAGTGCAAATCACAAAAGAAAGAAAAATCAACAAAGACAAATTTCTTGGGAGGCAACAAAGAGATCTACAGAGCAGTAAAAATTTCAAAAACAGGATTCAATATTTAGCATTTCAACACAATCAAAACCATTATTCTTGTACTATGTTGCACCAGCAAAAAGGGTAATCTCATTAATCACAGTTCTGAGCTCACTGCTTCAAAATTTAAAATATGATACTGATATTTTTTCATTTTTTTATTTTAGTATGTAGTTAATGTTTCATGCACTGAAGAGAAAACAGGGTTGTCTGTCTTTCTTTCTACCCAGTAAGAGAGAGAAGCAAGGTTGTGTGAATGTCAGAAATTAAAAGAGGTCCATAACAGCTGGAAACTGGGACAGGTATATCAAACCCTAGGCACATGTTCAAAAAGGAGACGTAGCTGCTTCTTATTTACTATTATTGTCAGGTCCCTTAATGTGATTTGCCCACATAGGCTAGTAGGATCAACAGAGCCTGTAGCAGAGGGTATAGGCTTCTTCATCTAGCTCATTCTTTCTTCCTTTCCTGTTTTTACCACTTGGACTTGGGTGAAATCAAAGTGTTTGATGTAAGCAATTTTTAGTGAATTTTGTTGGTTCTCAGCTTAAAGTTATAATAAACTAAAGCAAAACACTTCTTGGGACTTTCAGTCTATTTTAAGTGTAGCGTAATCGACCTCTACAATTCAAGGTAAGGTTGCTACAAGTGAACCCCACCGCCCAAGCGCCCTACTTGGTAGGAACTCTCGAGATACGGGTTTGGATTTTAGGGCTAGATGAATTCCAACTCATGGGATGTTTGCATTTCCCTTATAACATGGAAGATAAGATATAAGTACAACTTGTTTTCTGAAGAAACTTAATTCTATGTTAATTAGGTGTTCAGCATGGAGGTAAGAATGCGTAAATAGAAGGCAATCCTAAGTTCCGTTAAGATAGCTTAGGTAGCAACCAATGCTTTCTGTGATCTATTTATCAGAGTAATTCAGAATTTTGATAACTATGACCTAGCATAGATAAGAACATCCTTAGAGAATGATGCACTAGAACAAGTAAAGGATATGCATGGTGATTTCTCCATCATGGTTAATGTAGCAGGTCCTGTTAGCGAGAGAGAGGGGGAGGGGGAGGGAGAGGGAGAGAGAGAGAGAGAGAGAGAGAGAGAGAGAGAGAGAGAGAGAGCAGGATCACGATGCAGGGCAGCCTCAACAAGGGAGAAAAGCTGATACATAAGGTTCAACCTTCTTTAGTGCAAACTGGGTTGCCCTCAAATAAACTAAAAGAGCCAAAGGAGTACTCCTCTGAATAGCTGTCATATCCAGCATTTATTTTCTGTTTTTACATGATCAGAAAAGCCAACAGTCAATTTATTTCCTTCCCTGAGACTTCTGCTACTATCAACTGGAGATACTAATGTTAGTATTTACTTGTCAATTTGTCTTCTTGTTCTCAAGGATGAGCCTTTGAGGAAATTGTAGGGAAATTCAGCATCTTTGGAAGCATATATGTTTCTGAAAATGTCCACTGGGCCGCAAATTTAAGAAGAAATGACCATGATAACAATCGTCATCTAGAGTAGATCTTGCAAAATGCAGGGTTCGAAAGATTAAGCTCTCTGTAACTCACAATTGACAAGCATTCAAGTTATTCACGACTAGATCATCAAATCTGTCCATAATAGGTTATATACTCGTAACACTCCCCTCATGCAAGTGCCCTTCAGGCTTGTAGCATGAATGCCGCAAAGGCTTCTGTTTGCCTTTACTTGAGGGCTATTGTGATCAAACCTGAGAGGTTGAGAACTCTTGCTCAAAAGAACTGTGAATCTATGATACCATTTACAAGTTACAATTTAACCAAAAGTTTAGACTAATAGTTCAAAATTTAGGATAGATATATTCTCCACCAATATGGAAACTTGACCCTTTATTTTAGACTAAAAAGACCGAATTATTAAAATTCGAAAAATGGTTGAGAACAACCCCTAGAGATGTGGCAAGTACTCAGGGATCCAACATACGCACGGCAAAGGTTAATGCTGCTTTGAAGGAAGAGGTTTCTGATAGGAAATATTGTCCTGTAGGCGGTAGCCCTTAGGGAAGGGGGTTTATGTTTCTGCCCTTTGAAGGCATCTACTTTGATTACTCAACATCAAGATATTGATTTATCTCCCAGCTAGGCACCTCTATATTTACAAAAAATAAATAAACTTTACAAAAATAAAAATAAAAGGGTTAAATAAGGGATTAAAGCAGGAAAAACTGATAACACAGGAAGTTGAACTGAAGTGCGCTAAATTTGTGCAGAAAAGCAGTCCCTCCTTTACTTTTCTTTCTTCACCATTTTTATCCCCTCCCAGTCCTTCTTGGTGGTGCAAACTGTGAAAAATTTCGCACTTTGTGAGAAGAACTAGACAATTTTCTTGTTCCACAATGAAAGAATGAACATAGTTATCGAGGGCAATCGATCGGTAATGACATCAAAGAAAAGCTTCAATCAAGCCTGGAATGAATTATCTCAGCAATGCTTAGGGTATAAAGGGACACCAGAATCTGTCTTAATAAATAATAAATCATTGACTAAGTCGAGGGGACTTCTATTCGAAGCACTGCAACAGGTGGTAATAAGTTCTTTTGAAATTGTAGACACTGTAGATAATAGGGACTTAGTGAGAATTATGAAATTTGGTCTTTTTGGTTAATGGGAACTTTTAGTTCTATTGAAATTGTGGACATTGTGGATAGTCTCTCTCTTGGGATGTAAGAACCTCTATATGTTGATTGCCCATTTTTGCATTCACATCTTTTGATCTTGGTACAATTTTTATTTGTTACTTGAAAAGGGGTTCTGATGAAGCTTGCTAACAGAGCCGGGCAAAAACTCTGTTCTTGTAGAGGGTGAACACAGAGAAACAAAAATGAATGAACACCATGGAAATAAGAAAACCAAAGTGGATAGATCTTAAACCGTGGAAACAAGGTTATTTACAAGACGGGTTTCCCTAAGCTTAGGTGGGGTAGCTGATTGTTTGGTTGCCTTTATTAAAGATGATGAATTTGAACCCGAAATGTATGCTGTCCTCTCCAGGAAGCATAGATCATTCCATCCGTAACTGTTCAGAAACAGGTGATCATATCCTACTACATTGCTAACCGGCCAGGTTATTTCAAGGCAAAGCTCACAGAATAAACACGAGTAGTCTTTTGCCGAAGAATTCTACATTCAGGACCTGGTTTAGAGATCACATATTCATATGTCTACAAGTTTCCGGTATAAATCCTGGAAGGTGAATTCCCCCTGCGGATCGCAAGATTGTTCCATATGCTTTTGGGATCTTAATGAGTGATTTTTACTTGATTAAGCCAATGCTATTTTGCATAGGTTCATTTGTAGCAGGTTATGTCGTGGGAATATTAGTTGCCCGATGCCTCATTGGATCACTATCATATTTTTGCATTGGATCATTATCATATTTTTGAGCTTGTCATTTGATGATTTAGCGGCAAAAAAGGCAAAGAAAAAAAGGGGAGGGCCAGAAGAGGGGGGTATTGTCAGTGCTAACTAGAAAAACTTAGAGAAAATATTGTCAATCAAATCTTATTATTTCAAGTAATGTAGAAACTACATGGGAAATGCTGGAATGAAAAGATTACATATTAAGTCTCTGTAGATGGGAAAAGAAAAAAATCCTGACAATATAAATATCATCTCATATGTGGAGTACTGACCACTTTTCAATCACAAAATGAAGTCATTAGAGAGAATAATTTGGTATAGAGAAATGGTTAACACCACAAATCCCTATTCAGTTGTTTGCCTGCTTAGCAATCTTGAACCACTCAGTGTGGAAAGAACCAGACATGTCTACCCTTTCATAGGTGTGAGCTCCAAAATAGTCTCTTTGGGCTTGGACCAAATTAGCAGGCAGCTTTTCCCTCCTATACGAGTCAAAATAAGCAAGGCTGGAAGACATACCAGGAGTGCTAATACCAGAATTGATAGCAAGGCAGACAACCCTGCGCCATGCAGCTTGTCGCTCAATGATCTCCTTGGAGAACTCTGGATCAATAAGGAGGTTGGCGAGATTTGAGTTCCTGTCATATGCCTTCTTGATGCGGTCCAAGAATATAGCACGAATAATGCAGCCACCCTTCCATATTCTGGCAAGCTCCCGAGTTTCAAGTCCCATCCTTTTTCAATGCTCTTAGCACGAATCAAGTTCATTCCTTGAGCATAACTACATATTTTAGAAGCATAGAGTGCTTGCCTCACATCATCGATCAATTTCTTCTTGTCAACTTCTTGGTCAACAAAAATATCCTCAACACCCCCAGCTTTGAAGATGTTGGATGCTTCAACTCTTTCCTCCTTCAAACCACTAAGAAATCTCGAGTCCAAAGATGATGCAATGGTGGGAGCAGCAACAGACAATTCAGCAGCTTGCTGAACTGTCCATTTACCTGTGCCCTTCATCCCAGTTTTGTCCAAGACTTTATCAACCAGATATCCTTCATCTTTGTCATCCTCAACCCCAAATATATCTGCAGTAATCTCAATCAAGAAGCTCAGAAGCTCCCCTTTATTCCATTCTGAAAAAACTTCCTTCAACTCTTCATTTGAGAGCTTTCCAACTGTTTTAAGCACATCATAAGCCTCTGCAATCAACTGCATGTCACCATATTCAATTCCATTGTGAACCATCTTAACGAAGTTGCCAGATCCTCCTTTACCAATGAAGGTCACACAAGGGCCACTATCGGGCACCTGGGCAGCTACCTTGAGAAGGATATCTTCAATGTACTTGTAAGCCTCAAAAGAACCACCGGGCATCAATGAGGGTCCATTTCTGGCACCCTCCTCACCACCTGAAACTCCCATTCCAAGATAAAGCAGACCCTTCTCCTCCACCTCTTTCTCTCTTCTCTCCGTGTTCTCATACCACTCGTTACCACCATCAATAATGCAATCACCTTTCTCCATGTAAACAGACAAGGTTTTAATGGTTTCATCAACTGGACGACCAGCCTTGACAAGCATGATTATGACACGAGGTTTTTGAATGGAATTCACAAACGATTCAGGATCATGGAAGCCATACAGAGGAAGGTCTCCTTCTTGCTTGGCTCGTTCAACGGTTTCGTCAACCTTTGAGGTGGTACGGTTGTAAACAGAAATAGGGAACCCTTTTTCAGCAATGTTAAGGGCAAGATTCTGCCCCATAACAGCAAGACCGGCAAGACCGATTCTCGTCAGAGGAGCCATTTCTCCCACCTACAAAAAAGAATTATGAGATTATCTATGTGCAACTCTAGAACTCTACACATTACACAAATACATAAGACAATTACATCTTAAAACAGGGGAGTACAAGGACAATACAACTTATGTTGGTCTTCTTTTCATCAACGTACTTGTGATCATATTGTCTGAATTATGACACGGTATTGACACTATCATTCACTTTAGACCAAAACATGCAAAATTTTCAGAATAGGGGCAAGTCCAACGCTAGGACATGTACCATTTCGGACTTAGCCGTCGTCCGACTAAAGGCTTTTACTCATACTCAATTACTCTCAAATCCCAACTCGTAATAAAAATTAGTCATAACAAGTCAATAGCACATGGAAGCAAAACACGTCTTGTTGTATAAGCAATTCCATAACATTAAAAAATACATCCAGCTTCAATAGAATTTTCATTTCCTGGATCATGACGAAGTCATGAACATTTCAAAGATTCAATGATAGTGATAACGACAACTACTTCTCCAAAGCTTTAGTAGAAAAAGAATTATGGCAAAAGACTATAAGACCAAGAATTAGATTAAAACACAATCCAAAGCTCTGTTCTAGTCTCTTTAAAAAAAGTTTCAAAAAGATACCATGTTTTTCATAGTTTCTAGCTTGTGATGTCAAAAGGTATGGACACAGCAAAGTTCATTCAAAGGTACAAATTCCATCAGAAACCCAGAAAATCATGAGCTTCCAAAAGGCTGTCCTTTATTTAGATTGTTCTGAATCATAAAGGAGACAGTATAATCCGGAAAATGATTCTAATCCAAAAGGCAGTGAAGAAAACTGCTGGATGAATGGATCTCAAAATATCAGAATTTGGGGAGGTGGGAGACCAAAGCAGACGTTAGAGCTCTAGATACAACAAGGAAAAGTACCCAGATCAATTATCAGTAGTTCAATTCTATCATCATATCCACCAAAAACCACGAGAAATACACAAAATTCCAAAAAAGTTAGCAGACTAGAAATGTTGGAGATGGATTATAGGGGGTGAGGAGGATTTACCTGCACAAATTGCTTGATTGAAAATGAGCAAGACCCAGAAAAATTAACGATATGGGCTTTGAAGAAGATGAACAAATCGATCAGAATGAGTATTGAACAAATAAAGAACGTGAAATTAAATAGAGGGGTAGTGGGAAGATAATTGCCCGCTTCTTCTGTCTCTCACTTGGATCTCTCCTTCCCAGCAACTCTCCCCTACCTCAGGTCAAAGTCTGCTAACGATGAATTATTCCCTTTTGGATTATTTTTGTGCGAATTCCTTTTTGGATTATATGATTGTTTTCTCACTGACCAACCCCACAAAAAAGATGAAGCAGCAGCGTCCCACCCACTTCTTTCCTAATTTTCAATGGCGGCTATCCATGAATTTGGTGTGCTTTTCTTTCCTTTTCTTTCAACTGCGCGTTATGGTTGAAATTTTTATTTAGATCATAGTTGATCAAATAAAATGGGTCTATTATAGTGTTCATCATTTTTTGTGTTGTAATATTTAGTTATAAATATGTTCTGTAATTCTGTTCAATGTTTATGTATACTATCATATTTTCCTTATAATTTACATTAAAAAAAGAACTTTTATGTTGTCCATGTCATCTTATTGACTTTTTTTAATTAATAGAATTTTAATAAATTGTTAAAATTGATGCCTCCATATATTAAATTTTAGGTTTAAATTTTTCATCCTCTATTACATTGTTTTTTATGATTCTTTTAAATCTAAAAAAATTTATTGACTTTAATTTAATCATTATTTAATATGTTATTTTAGTGATGATAAATTTTATCTTAAAAATGATATGAGCAAGCAAGTGAGACAAAAATATATTTGAGTACATATCATGTTCATCAATTATCCTCTAGAATATGAGCAAGCAAGTGAGACAAAATATATATTTGAGTACATCTCATGTTCATCAATAATCCTCTAGAACTTCTACAACGTAGGCACCCAAGGACAAGCGCGCCTAACGTGGTGCGCCGCCCGAGGCATAATAACCCACAATGGATGCGCGTGCAGGCTTGCGCGTCCAGGCTCGGTCTGCGGAGTCTCAAGGGGGAGCCCGAGGATGAAATGGCAAGCTTTGGTTGGCCTATCCAATAATAGAGTTTGGGGTAAGATAAAGATACTGATAGTTGTATCGTAACACTCACAAATTATAGTCTCGATAAGTTTTTAGCAGCAATAGTGGGGTTTGGGGTAAAATAAGGAAGCAAAATTATTGAGCGATCTTTGTGATATTGCGTATGTAAAATTGAAAACTATCTATATATTTGTTTAAAGATACACATATAGAAAGAGAACAAAGAAAATTAAAATGACAAATTTAGTATCATGTATATCGAAAAAAAAAAAACCTACAACTAAAATTCTGACCTTATGAAAATTGCTTAATTAGCATCCATATCAGATCTCGTATTTTACATGATCCCCAAAGAGAAGGGGGATACATGGGATGTTTATACATCAAATTGTACATCTTCAAAGAGAATTTGTGCATTGGGGTTATACAACAACAACTTATTCCATTGTTTTGAGAAAATATTAACCACTTTTCAGCCATGTCTTGTAAAATGTATCATACACTGACTTGTCATCTCTTCAAGTGTAAAAATCACAACTGAAAATAATGGGAAAACAAGTTCAACCAAACAGAATTAAAGATAGATCAATAAACTCCAAATACACGTAAGTTTCTAGTTTCAACCATTTCAATTGTCACATAATACTCTGTACGAAGCCTTCCTACCAAAAACCCATGTTATTTGGACTTGTGTATTAGTAAATTAGGGTTTGATATGGATACAACTATACAAGTACAAGTGTTAGGCTTAAGCCACTTCCAAAAATTTCAGAAATAAGTTTAATTCTCCTCGTCTAAACAAGAGCTGGCAAGAAAATTTGTTTATTGCTGTATTATATCATGATATTTCATACTTTAGCACACAAATTGGCACCGAAAGCCATCTTACCCAACTTGTTACTGCATGTACCTCTCTAGGATAGTTGATGCTTGGAGATTGGTTCAACACTTGGACATTCTAAAGCCCAAACTAGGCCATAAACCCATCAAATTCCTCGAAAATAGCCATGTCCAATGTTGATACTCGTATCTATGTTTAGATCTAAAATTAGATAGACTAAAAGATACACGACAATAAAGTTACCAATGTAATATTCAGTTGGTGCTTGTCATGATGCCCTTGTGTTCCTCTAAGCTCATATGACCAAAACTAACAGAATTGCCCATCAATACAACTAAACACCAATAAAAAGAGTTGGCTATACTATGCAAACAGGTTGCAAAACATCAATTGTAACTTGCTATATAGTAAGGAACAAACCAATCATAAAGCTTAAGCTACATTTCTTATGCTTCTCAAGATTGCTTTATCATTACTTATGATAAATAAGGGGCCCCAAGATGCGACCTTGAGGATGTCCCAAATGAATGAAGTCCAAGCTATTGTTCAATTCTCTTGTACAATGTTAACTAGAGCTGTAGTATGAAAAAACAGAACATGGGAATGCAACCGTTAACTAGGGCTGTAGTATGAAAAACACATACCAAGTTCAAAGTTTTTAAGGCTTTTCATTGGTTATTTTAGTATATTAATCCTGTAACTGCGAATTAAGACTCAGTATAGATGAAATAACGCAATCAAGGGATCCGAGACCAAGTAACTATGCTCTCCTCATCATCCATCAATCTACCCCACAAGGCTACAAAAACATGAAAATGTGACTGTCTCACCCAAGTTGTTTTTTACAGCTCCTTGGTTGGATCTTTGTAAGGCTATGTTTCAAAGTAATAAGACGTTCTTGTCTAAAACTAGCTCAATGACAAAGGTCTTACAAACAGTTCATCACAACTCAATAAGACATTACATAAGATTTTGGCAGGACTATCCGATCATGACTGATAGATAAATACTTTGATACTAAGGTAATGAATATATCGTCCTCCTCTTGTCTAGCTTTTTTTTTTTTTTTTTTTGGTAAAAGCAAATACATATATTCAAGTAATTCAGTCTCCCCCAAAATCTCTAGTTGCTTCCCCTCCCAAATCAAATGCCTAAATCAATTAACTGCGAAGAATTCAAATAGAAGACAGCAAAATCAAGACAAATTTTGAAATGGGCATTGAGGTTAAACCTGAATTTGAATTGGGGACGAGAAGAATCAAGTGGAAAAATCCCTGGCATGTTGAATGAAGACGGCGGAGCAAAGCACAGAAGCAATAATCGCAAACATTCCTAATCCAATCATCAATGATATACCGGCCAATGTCAAATCCATCATGGATTGTATGCTTACCAGATCCATCAACATACTTTCTCTCTCTATCTCACTCTCTCTCTCTCTCCGTGGGATCGAAAGAAGATTGGGTATTTGGAATGGGGTTCGATCGAATAGAGCATTGAAATGGGCGGAGATGGGGAATGGCTCAAAGCTTAACATTGGAAAGAGAAATTGGAGGGAGAAAAATGCAGAGGAGTTGGCAAGAAATTTTGCATTAGATGACCAAAATTAACACGTCTTCCAATGCTCCATCAATTATTACCCCTATGCTGTAAAGTTAATCCATATTCAATTATTTGACATCTATTTTAAATGTTGTATGGTTTTCGAAATAATTGTGTGTACAAATTAGGGATGACAATGGGTAGGGTCCGATTGGATTCGACCCATTTAACTTTTTAGACTTGAACCCGGATCCGACAGTGTCAGTAAAATTTGGACCCGCATCCGAACCCGGTGGGTCCATGGATCTTAAACGAGTCTACTATATTTTTATCATAAATGAGTTTAAAAATCAATATTTTGTACTTTATTTTAATATTATTGTAAATTTACAAGCAATTTTGTTACATATAACCTCTTTAGTATTATACTAACCTATCTATCAACCAATCTATTGTACAAACCAAAAACTTAATTCATACAAATCAAATACACCAATATATTAAACACAAAATTCATCAAAGTTTGACAACACAAAGTTCAAAGTCTATCAAAGTTTAACAACAAATTGTAAGAAGGGTTTTCAAATTGCACCGGTCCAAATTTGCATGAATATCTGTTGTTAGAATTTTTTAAAAAATAAAATTAGTGTTCGGGTCTTAAACGGGTCTCGGGTTGGGTCTAGGTCTTATTTTTGAGATTCGGACCCGGACCCATCGAGTCAAAATTTTTAGACCCGGACCCGATTAAATGGGTCGAATCGGCGGGTCCAGGTCGGGTCCGGATCCACTGTCATCCCTAGTACAAACACACACGATGATTTCATTAACCAAAAATTATACGACATTTAAAATAAATCTCAAATTTAAACAAAGATAGCATTTAATAACAAAATAAATTATTTTTATTAGAAAATTAATTATTTAGCTTATAAAGGTTTCTCTTTTACTTAATCGTGGTTTCATTAAAGAGCATTTCACGATGATATCTGTCAAAGTATAGTTTTCATGTTGAGATAATTTATCAACAACCATAGTCAAACTTGATATCTTTTTGCATTTGTGTTATAACCAATCAATAATTCAACTTCAATAAAACCAATAAAATTGAAACCAAACTAATAGATTCATTCCAAAAGTAAAAGATAGTACCACTCACAAAAAAAGTACAAAAATACTATTTAAAAATAGGAAAAAGAAAATTTATTTAGTTAATAATAAGAAAAAAATAAAACTACGACCATATTCGACAAAATGAGACTGTTTGAGTAGCGGATAGTTGTTTGTGTAATCGATAGCTATTTAGGTAGGCGATAAGCTGTTAGATTTTAGTTGTTAGCGGATAGTCTGTTCAATTGAGCGGTTGAATAAATGTGTTCGGTAAATTTAGCGGTTGAATAAATGTGTTCGGTAAATTTAGCGGTTGAGTTAGTTGATTATTGTAAATTGACGTAAAAGGATATAAATAATTTGTCAAATATAAAGAAATGAGGGGTTTTTTTTGTCCAAAAATATGAAACGCTACTTTCAAATGTGAAAAGCTAATATTCTTAGCTTTTCGAAAAACTACTTGAAACGCTAAAAGCTATTGCAAACGCTAGTTAAAATACTACCTTACCGAACGCTAATATTTTGTTGATTAGTGTTTTGATTTGGTCAAAACGCTAAACAAGGCCTACAAAGAAATTAATGATTAAAGGGTTTACTATTTACGAAAATCTAGAACAACCTCTCACCATTATAAAAGGAATTAAGGTTTTGTAGAGAAAAGAAAAAGAAGAGGAAGAGATTATGGCTAGGGTTAATTAATAAATTACACCAATATATAATTACGTTAATTAAATAATATTTGTTATAGGATGTAAAAATAAGTGTTTTTTTATTATTTCAGGTACTAATTTATTATTTATGGTAGTCAAATTTATTATTATTATTTGTTAATATTCTACTATACTAAAATATCAATAATTTATTGAAAATATATTTTTCTTCATATTTTGAAGCAGGCCCTATGTTATGTTTCTAATTCTTTTGGGATGAATTTATTTTTCTGGTTTTTTAAGAATAGTACTAGTTGAAAAATAAAATATGCTAGCAACAAAGAAATATTTTTTTTGAAAAGTAACAAAGAAATATTAGTAACATCGTACATCCTTTTTTTTTTTTTGGAGAAAATTTTGTTTATTTTTTGATTTTTGAGCTGAAATTGTGGGTGGAGGGGGAAGAAGATCCCTCCAAATCCAAATTTCCCTCCTGTTTTCCCTCCAATTTGCTTTTCCCCAATTCCAATTCCAGTTCCAAATCCCTCCAATAAAACTCTGAACGTTTTCCAATCTAACTCTCATCTGGCCGCCGTCCCATCATAGTTCGAGCGAACTCGTCTTTATCTCTCCTCTGGTAAGCTATTCGCAGAAATCAATCTACTTCCGTTCATCTTTCTAGGGTTCCTCTGTAACCCTTTCAGGGTACCTTGGAAGGGTTTTATTTTGTTGTAATTTCGTTTCTGTTGGGTTATTCTTGTCCTTACTGCTTCGTTCCAAAGTCCACACATTCTGTTTCTGTTGAATTTCAGCCAAGGGTTTATTACTCGATTAGGGTTTGTGGTTTTGAATTTCTGATTGTTATTGCAGATTAAAGGAGTTTTTCCTGTGATTTTGGTATTATTTTCTTCGATTTGGAACACCTGACTCAGATTTCTGCACTGAAGGTAAGAATTAAACTTTGGTACAGCTCCATTTTTCTGCTGCGTCGTAAAGTTGGTACCTTGCTGCACTTCAAATTTGAATCATATCTGATTTTCCCGTTGCCTGTCGTGTAATATTCATAGGAACGAAGTTGTTGACCATTATAACATACTCGGAAGAAGCTGGAATGCTATCTTTTTAATTCTTGTACTTCTCTGTTTATGAGCAAAGGTTTTCGATGTCCTTAATGGTTCTCAGGGTTGCCCTAGATTTTCTAGTGGTATTGTGGCCAATTGGACCTATCATGCATTTTCTTTTATCATCCGTAGGCTGCTTTGGGTCTGTAATTGAAACTGGGACTCTGCATGGAGAAGTTCGATGGATGGCCTCAGTCGGTTTGAAATGTGATTTGTATGGGGAGTATTTTTCTGCTTTCTGCAACTTTGTGCCTGTAAAAGGTGAGGCAGATAGGCAGATGCCAATTTTCGGAATTTCTATGAGCAACATGAGGGTTATAGAGGTTGGTTAGTGTGATACAACTGATTCAGTATTTTTTATGTATTTGACTAATATTTGGAGTAGTGGTATGAAGATTGAACAAACACTTTCTTCCTTTTGTGGGATGCAACCTTGGGAAAATCTAAATCCATACCTTGATGTCCCCCAAGCACGGTTGGGGGATGGGGAGATGTAGGACCTATACCCTATGATGAATTACAAAGAGCTTGATCCCCTGGACCTAAATTACAAACCTTTTGATAGCCTACTACTCCACGTAATAGAAGTAGAGGACAGTTTTGTGAAGCCATTTTGCTATATTCTGTTATGATCTTTTGTCACAGTTTGTGTGTTATATGATGTCAATTGGTATTTTATTGATAGAAGTGGGTTATTGGGTACTCATACACCAACTTGTTTGTTGACCAGTGGAGCAAAAGAGCAGGGAAGGGTGGAGTTTGGGATAAGCATAACCGTGTATATATAAATAGGTCTTTGATGCTATTGAATGAACTCAGAGGGACTTGAAATTTTGTTATTTACACAATTTGGAGATACTTGGGAACTGGGAAATGAAATAAACAAAAGTCTTTCCGTCATTTGTCTGATTTTTTTGAAGTCTTCCCATTTTGAGATTTTGTATTTCAGCCATAAAATCTCCCCCTCCTTCCAAAAGGAAAAACATAGTCTAATTGGAAAAATCAGAGTATACTGAGTAAGGGAGATAAACATACAGTTTATTTGCTTTTTTCTATTTTTCGTTGATGTTAATTAATTTGGAATGACTTACAGTTTACTAACTAATTGAAACATTATAGATGTTGGTTGAGGACCTGAGATATATAGCCTATAGGACACTATATTTTTCCGTTAGTGTTTTTGTGATTGACTAACTAGTGTTAAACAATGAGTGATCAAAGCTGTTGATAAATTTTCTTCCTCCCAAAATGCAAAGAGGGACAAATAGAAAATAACAGGTGTATTGTGTTTTTAGCATGAAAACCATTGGATAAGCTTTTTGACCCTCGATTACCTCTGGCTAAGAATGTCAATTGCTAGTAAACTATGCGCTTTTCTGGTTCAGCTCTTAGTTTAAAAAGCGCCCTCTGGGCCCGCCTAGGCGCCGAAGCCCACCCATTGCGCCTTGCAAGGGGTGAAGCCCAGCCCCTCCAAAAGCCCTCTGAGGTGTATGCCTCAGACTGCGCCTCAGCCAGGGCGAAGTTTTGCCTTGGGCGCCTTGCTTGCCTCAGTGGGCTTTTTTCTATTTGTTGCTATTTTCTCTCTCTCTCTCTTTCTGTCTCCCTCCCTCTTTCTCTTGACTGTCTTTGTTAGACAATGAGTGAATGGGTAAATTACACCATTTTTTTCAATTTGTGCTATTTTTTTTGGGTGCTTTTTTTGATTAAAATTGAAGCGAATTTATTGTGTTATTACAATCTAAGACTCTTTGTAGTATTTTTCATAGTACAATGATATCTAATCACTTATTTGATGTCATCACCTAGCATATTTGATCAAAAATATTGCTTGGTATTGATTTTCAAGTAACTTTAAGTAAGTGCGCCCCGTTCCAAACAGCCCTGCCCCAGGCTCCAAGACCCTGTGCGCTTTTTTGCGCCTTGCGCTTTTTAATCTAAGGCTTCAGCTGCATGGACTTGTATATGACCTGCTTTCAGTAGTATTTAAAATTGTGTTTTCTATTTCTAAAAGTTCTCCCATGTGTTTTTTACTATCCAGAAACTTAAGGCTAGAATTCTTTCCATTTGCACGTTTCTCAGTCTTGGTTTTTGATTGATCCATCAACTGGTCTCCTTTGTTTCAGGTTGATTGAAATGCAATGAGTGCAGTCAACATAACAAATGTCACCATCTTGGACAATCCAGCACCATTTCTCAGCCCATTTCAATTTGAGATATCATACGAGTGTTTGATTCCGCTTAAGGATGGTAAATCTTTCCTTTGTTTTGAGTTTTTTAATAAATTAGTTTGTTGCTGTTGAACTTTGTCATATTGTCAGTTTACTATGTTCTGGTAAGACTACTCCCAGGCAGAAGCTGTTTTGGGAATTATAATGTTTGATTGTTGGGAGATTAATAGTCCGTAGCTGGGGAGGAAAACAAATATCAAACAATATGAAAAGTTAAGATTTTATTCTGTAGGGGTGTGCACAACAGTTGAAGACTAGAATAGAAAACAATAAACTTGCTATTAGTTGTTTGTAGGTTTGATGTGGTATTTACACATATCAATGTATTTGTTAAACGTCTGTGACCCATATAAGCTGCTGTTTTCTGCAGCAGCAGCTACTATGTTCTGGCACTATTGATAGGGCCTGGTAGGTGATAGAAAGTAGAAAGCCTTCATTATTCTTTCTCTGGGGTTGAATCTTTGGTCATTATCCCTATGGATAAAGGTGAAGGAATCCAAGGTGGAGGCACATTGTGAATGTCGTGCCATGTAATTATATTATCATTCCAAGTGGAGGTTCTGAAAGAAACATTTCCCATGGAGTGACAAATCAACTTGAGTTTTGAAAGTGCACTTGCTTGTGCCCTCACTCCATCGTGCTAGTAAAAATGTCCAGGTTAATTATGGTCAAGGCTTCTTCCGCTCAACCCTGGCCCTCCCAGAAAAAAGAAAGAAAAAGAAGAAACAACCTTCTTTTCTGTCCTTGCAATAATCTAGAATCTTAACAACTTGTGAAAACAATGTTTTTCAAAATTGTTTTAGATTTCTTTCATATGCCAGTCATTTTGTTTTACTTTTCTACTATCCAAGTGAGAAAAAAAATTGCCCGAAATCAGCTTCTTTAGCTGTCTAGGAAGTAGATTTCTTTGCAACATTAACCATTTCTCCTAAAGCTATCATGTCAATCTGAGACTTCTCATATGCAATAATATCGAGTGTGAGTGATCACATTGATACAGTGGTGTGAATCCATATTTATTACTGAGGAATCATGAAATCATGATGTATCCTGCTTCATGTACAATCGTGTGATTTATGTCAATTAATTTATGATGTCAAATATCATTTGTGCAATCATCTCATAGGAAAGATATCATTGGTAGGGTGGGCAATGTGGTGTTCTACTACCAATGCCCTTTGAACTTGCCCACCGTGATCATTCCTCTGATGTTTAGAAGCTGTAACCAGCATTTGGTTCCATTACACGATGGTGTTCTTTCCAGAACCGCATTGTTTTCTCCTAATTAACTGCTCACCTGCAAGCTAGAATTCATAGTGCTATACTTTTTCGAGGTTCTGGGGGAACTGCTATGGTTATAGCTGTAAAGGAGTATCTTTGACTCTATTTGGATGGATACCTGATGTACTGGAGAGTCCAGAAACATAGTTGATGGAATCCATCTTCAGTGCCTGTTCTTTATCTTAATTTTGTTTTCTCCCAAAATATGAGAAACTGAATGTGTTACATTTATCTGGATTTGCCAGTATATAATGGCCTTTTGAAATTTTCTTTTTTAATTTTATTTATTAGCTGATACAGTGTGTTCTCATGCTGCTGATTTGCTCGTATGGTGCATTACAGATCTAGAATGGAAACTTATCTATGTGGGATCAGCTGAAGATGAAACATATGACCAGCTCCTGGAAAGTGTGCTTGTTGGACCTGTCAATGTGGGCAATTACCGATTTGTTCTTCAGGTTATCTACTGTAATTTACATATGCATTGTTGTCAATTTGTTATACCCATATCCATCATCATCATTATCATTATTATCTTATGCCTGTATGTATGTTTAGTGATAGATTCATATTTTCAACTTTCATAAATGTTTTGAATTTTGATCCCAGAAGTAGTGGTTGCCACTAATACTATTTTGCACTAAAACCGTTCTTTTGGCCCTTTTTGAGAGAGAAAGAAGAGAGGGGAGAGGGAGGTCAGCTCTTATCAAGAATAAGTTTTATGTTCAACTTGACCTTCCTACATGCTACCATTAAGGTGGAATCTATACAACTAAAATGTGATTTTTTTATTTACAGTATCTTTCTTTGTGGATTTGGGCTATGTGAGCCTACAATTATATTCTTTAAGCCTGTTTTGATTTCTGATATTCTCTGTATCTGATGCCAGGCAGACCCACCGGATCCATCTAAAATTCGGGAAGAGGACATAATCGGTGTCACTGTTCTGCTTTTGACGTGCTCCTATTTGGGACAGGAATTTGTCAGAGTAGGGTATTATGTGAACAATGATTACGATGATGAGCAGTTGAGAGAAGAGCCGCCTCAGAAGGTGTTGATTGATAAAGTTCAAAGAAATATTTTGGCTGATAAGCCAAGAGTCACAAAATTTCCCATCAATTTTCATCCAGAGAACAGTGAGCATGGAGAACAGCCTCCACCATCTCCTGACCATGCCCCTGAAAACAACGAGCAAGAACAGCCGCCACCACGATCACCAACTGCAGAATAGCTTTTCCTGAGTGTCAAGTAACGAAAGGGTGCGTGGCTCTAGTTCTGACATAGCTGCACAGAAAACTTGGGCACAACGATCGATTTTGAGGCTATTTTGTTTTGAGTGTATGTTCAAGGCCGAGGTTGTCAGACAGCATGTTTTGCGCTAAAATGAGATGTACAATATAGTTTTTCTGGGTTGCCGACCTGTGCAACTCGTGAGCTTTTCTATATGAAGTTCATTGCTTAATTGAGCTGCATCGTGTTCTGAAAATTGGTTTGCTGTCTTAACTGTACTCAATTTGCAAGAGTCAATTGATTTGAATAGGCCAAATTGCTATCGATCCCAAATTTATTTTTTCTGGGCAGCCCATAAAGCTCTGCCGGGTAACGATTGGGCCGAAGCCAGCGAAGCCCAAAAATAGCGCTTGTGTATTTTTAAATTTAATTATTCTAGTCACATAAAATTTAGATGAAAATTTGAATATTGACCTTGTGTGAAAATTAAGCATGCTATACTATAACTAGATGAAAATCTTTTATCTCCCTTGTCATCGAAAATTTGAGTGAGGGGCAAATGCATTGATTGAGATATGTTTAGATGAAAATACCAATCTTTTATCTCCTCGTCATTGAAAAGAGTTTAATTGACAATTACAGATACGAACTAACCAATATGGAGACCATCTATTAGAGTGTATATAAATTCAAATATTCTCGGGCAATTTCTATACTATACTCTTCGAAGTAAGTATTCATACAAGTCAAATAAACATATATGTATTAAAGCTGGCATATATGACAAGTGGTAAATCTTACGCGAGACTATCTCACGTAAAATAGTAATTGGACCGGTGAGTGGTGGATTTCAGAAATTTATACAAGTGTGCCTATGTTTAAACTTCCTTGAAACATACATTAGTCAATTAAATTTTATGTGTCCACATTGCAATTTTATATGTTTTTATATATAATTTCTAAATAATTTTTGAATTTATGGATGCCGAAGACACTGTAAGACCCACATAAATTTGCCCCTACCTACGTAGCCAGTTATCCTTGTACATGTGTATTCAAAGGGTTTGCCACTTACTAATTTCTGCAAAATGGGTAACATTTTTCAGCACCTAATCTTTGCCCAATTTAGCCAAGCCGAACAACCTTCATTGTCAACACATATTGACAATGAAGCCAACCAAACACAGTAACACATATCAGCCACTGAAGTTGTTGTCTTTCATTTTCGCGGTTTAATTTGGGGCAACCAAACTCATACCATGTCAAGTAATACATACGTTATCTTAAATCATTGACAAAATTTCGTTCGATTTGATTATTCGAATTTATCAAACCCAAAAAAGGGATCCGGGTTTGACATTTTTGTCCAAATTTTAAATTCGGACATAAAATTCATATTTCTATTGTCTCGAACCTAATTTTAACCCGAATTCTACGTTGTCCGAATTGTCCAATCCGAAAAATCAGGTATCGGACAAAAAATTTGTCCAATGACCGACCCGATTTCGACCTGAACTTAAATTTTTGTCAGCGCTACCTCAAACAAATTAATCATAGCCTTTTAATTAATAAATTTCTTCTTTATTTTTTGATTGGGTAATCCACAATTAATTACTTTTTCCATCAATAAACTCCTCTTATCGAGTAATGTTACTTATAATATATGCGTGTTTTTCACTTAGAAATGACATTGAGATACGGATGATATTTCTCACATGGTAGAAAATTAGGTGTGAGTAATAGGAATCCGCATACCTAATTTTGGTCAATAAAATTACTATTATTTTATTCACACCTAATTTTCTACTATGTGAAACTCCATCCATATACCACAATTTTATTCCTAAATGAAAAACATATATATTTTAAGAAATTAAAATATTGACCAACAGATGGTAAATTTAGTGAAAACAATGAAATGTGATTGATTAAAATGATATTCGAAGGAAGTTAATTTGGGACAAAAATTTTATCATTTAGAAAGAAAATTACAGGACATCGGAAGTGGTAAGGAATTATGAGAACTGTTCGATAAAAGTGATACTATATATATATAAAAAGATTCACAAAACCAATACAATAAGTGATAGTAATAAATATAGGAATTTGTTCATGTGCTTTTACAACTTTTACAATCAATATTTCATTTGGCACTCCTGGAAGTCTAATTAGGATGGTCCAATCAATAATATATAATAAAATCTCATGACTCAAGTCTCTCTAAAGCCTTCTCAGCCTGCACCCAAAATTACAATAGAATTATCAATTAATCAACAGTACTATGTTCACCTCATCTAATAATCATCTAATCAAATTGATCAGTAGATTTTCAGTGAAAAAAAAATAAATAGATGCACTAAATATATCTTCTTAGTTTCTAAATATTTAAATTCCCATTTTATAATATTCAAATATAATTTCGTTACCTCTTTTTCCCAATCTGTACACAGGTTTATAGCAATGATTGCGGTAAGTTGGATGCACAATCCACATATAATTCCCATCCAAAGTCCCTGCTCACGAAAAAAAAAGGAATTTCATAAACTATTCGAGCATAGATAATAGATAAGACCGTTTCATATAAGATATGTTATAAGATCGGTATTTTTACGGTAATTTTATTGATGTTTGGGGTGAGTAATAGTTCATGTAAAGTGATTGCGATAAAAGTCAAACTTAGTTAAATTAGATAAAAAGGTCATTCTAAAATATACTATTAGTTATATAAAAACCTTTAAAAGTCACACCTAATAAATTTTGTCTCATAATAATACTAATGTGAAACCGTCTGATGTATGGGATGTAAGAATAGGTTTTTTTTTTTTTTTTTTGCGGTTCCTTTTTTTCGGGGGGTGGGGGCAGGGTAAATGGCCTAGTCAGACCATGTAAGCTAAGTTAAAACTATAAAAAATATGTCATATGATAAATCTATAATCTAGAGTGGCTTGACTTTAATGAAATGGACGATCAAAAACCAAAAAAAAAAGGAAAAAAAGAAAGCCGGATAGTATGTACCATGCCCCCAATATGAAGAACAAAAGCAAAGATCACGGCGCAAGGAAGTGCAATCAAGTAAAAAGCTCCTAGATTTATGAACGCGCAAATTTTCTGCCATCCACAGCCTCTGGCAGCTCCTACAATCAGTCATTGAACACAGAAGCATATAGTTCAAAAAGTTGACAAATTATTTGATGAGATGAAGATATAGTTCAAAAAGTTGTATGATAACACAGAAGCATATGATCGATCGAATTTGTATACCTGAAAGCACGCATTGAAAGCCATCCAAGAAGTCAGAAACTGCGAGCAACAACATCAACTTGCCAACATAATTGACAACTTCATCTTCATTGCTGTATAATCTTCCCCAAATGTTGCGCACCAAAATTGTAATGGCTGCCACCACTACGCCCTGTGAAATTGACATCCCGACCATGACTTTGAGAGCTAGCTTGGCTCGATCAGGCCGACCTGCACCTAGCTCGTTTGATATTCTTGTGCTGCAACAATTGTCAGAAGATAGTTAACAATAATTGTGGATTAATTTTGATATGATCTAATTAAGGGTTTGGGCTAATCATTATGCATTGTATATTAACATTAAAAGCGAACCTTATTGCAGCTCCGAGACCAAAGGATATCATGTAAACCATCCAGCATGTATTGAAGCTGCAAATTAAACCAAGAGATCGAGAGAGTTTGTTTATTACTTGATGATGCATATAGATTTCTGATAGCTCATAATCTTAGGAATCTGTTTCAAATTCGAATCTTAGGAATCTGTTTCAAATTCGACATACATCTGTCCTTACGCTAGGCTTTCTTTCAAACATCAAGGAAAACGGAAGAAAAAGAACATGGCATACGTACGTTATCGATAAAACAGACGTCTCCAACTTCGGGTTTGGAAGAAGACCTGATAAAAGTACGACCATTTCAAAAGTCCAATATTCGAGGCTGCAACATAAAATGTACGTGAGCATTAGAGATCAATGCTTGCCATAATCAATCTGTTGCTCGATTACCTTTAGGAAAACGTACATATGTAGTTAATAAGAATTATCATCACATTTCTACACCTAAAATGCAACTAATTAACCATGGAAAGATTGGCTAAGTTTGAGCAAAGTACCACATCATGCAAGCAGAAGGAATAGCTAGCTTAATGAAGCTCCATATACCATGCAATGCTTCCTCGAAAACCCAACCCACGTCTTCTGACAAGCAGGAGAGATCTTCACGTAGATCCCCAAGAGAAGAACATTGAGACAGTATGATACATTATTCGCCATGGCAGCTCCCTTGATCCCGAATCCAAGCACAAAGACAAGAAGCCAACAGATAAGTGCATGAAGAAGAGCAGTTATTGCAGAACTTATCATCATGGGGAAGACAAGGTTTTGAGTCTGTAGAAATCTATTAAGGCATTGGAGGATTCCGTAGGCGAAAAGGGTAGGGATCATCCAACGGTTGAAAGTCCCTGCCCCCATGGATATTTCGGCGTCTTGGCCGCAGAGGATGAGGATTTCGCCGGTGTAGAACCAGACGACTGATAGGGGAATGCTCACAACTAGGAGGGAGATGATGGCCCTTTGTGTGTAAATTCCTAGCATTTTGTATTGTTTGGCTCCATAGGATTGCCCACATAGCGTCTCCAATGCACTTCCCATGCCTCCCTAATCAAACATATCAAGGAAGAGTTAGTTCTTTAATTTCTTGAAGTTAAGTTATTAGAATTTACCACAAAACTTATTTATAATAGATTTCAGATTTTCTACTTAAAAATTCATATTTTTAATCTAAAACGTAAATATTAACATATGAAAAATTCTTCTAAATTAAATACATAGTAAAAGATAGTCTCATATTTAATATGACGATAGGTGCATCCTGTAATTCTAAAAGATGTTCTCTATTTTTTATTTTATTTTTTTGGAGGAGGGGAGAGGGATGTGTCAATATAAGACGAAATAAATAAAAATCAATCACTTTCACTTGCTAACATGGTAGACCCTGGTGTTGTGGACTGGACAATGTTAAGCCCATCAAAATTTAATGTATGCATGGCCGTATTAAAAATGAAAACCGCACGACTTGTGGTAACAAGTGTAAGGTTTCTATTGATTAGGTTATTTATGACAAAAAATTAAATACGCATCAACTTTTAACATTCTATTTTCGATTCAAGAAAAAAGACATTCTATCTTGAATTAAAAAAAAGTTGATATGAAGTTTCATTAAAAAAATAAAAATAAAAAATAAATTAATAAAAAAATTTGTAAAACAATAGATATCATAAAATGAAAAAAATTAGTTAAGTAATATAATATTATAAATGGAGGGAGTATATACATAATTTTCATTCCCTTTGTCAACAAGGTTTAGTGATTTTGTTTGTGAATTCTCGATAAAGCTGATTGACAATTTTAATTGATTGTACTTATAACTTATTTGGTGATTTTATACTATTATAATTTAGCACATTAATCTACTAAGCTCAAACAAATAATAAAAAATTTAATTCTTAATTATTGAAAGCATATGTCATGGCACATTCCAAAACCATTATGAATTTGATTAAAAATTTTATATAAAAAAAAAAGGCCGTGATGACATCTAAATAGTTTTTCTAAAAAATTGATACATTTAAAGCACTCACTGTTCTTGCTCTATACTTATCATTCCAAAACCCTAGCAGCCTCCTTGCTCCTCCTCTCTTCCCCTTCTCTCTAAAAAACTCCAACTTCTTTTCTTAGGGGTTGTCATTGGCGCTTTGTCAATGTTAACCCCCAATCTCTCTTTCTTTTATGTTTTATCTAATATTTTATGTACAAATAATTATTCTCTCTCAATTTGTGAGAGTCTCTCCATACCCATTTTCAATGAGTGATATTATCTCTCATTTTTGGAGCGATTCTATCTGTTTCTTTTCATGATATTATGGTTTTATTTGGGTGAATTGTTGATTGATTGTCGGTGCATGGTCTGCAACGAGCATTAATTATTCAAATTTGGACTACTATAACAAATAGATCTATTCAACGAGAAGACTATACCGGATGTATGAATTTCTCGTTAAAGGTTGTAAGATGAAACAATGATTGAGTGTAAGAAAATCGTTCGGAAGATTTTCAATTAGTTCTTTCAATCGAAAAATTTATTTTGTCATTTTAATTATAAATTTATTTGAGTTTGATCTTTATTATAAATATCGTACGACATTTAATTAATGAAATTTATCCATTATTCTTAAAAAAAAAAAAACAATGACTGTTGGATTCACATTAATGTCTGAATATCCAGCTTTTAGAATATTATGGTTGTGATCTTTCGAAAATTTAAAATAAAATGCGAATATCCAGTTTTTTAAAAATGATGTGAAGCACGCTATTTAATAATTTATATATAAAGGCTGAGAAATTATACAAAGTCAAAACTCACAAAACTTAATCAGACCAGTCAGACTCAGATAAAGACTGCTTTGTTTATTAAAATTAAAGTATATATATTAAATGCTGCTCGTTTTTCAGACCAAAATATATATATATATATATATATATATATATATATATATATATATATATATATATATATATATATTAAAATTTTGCTACATTATCATATGTTTTATAATATTACTTCATTTTATAATATTTATTATTTTTATATTGTAAAAAATTACTAAAAACATATAAAATTTATAACAAAATTTGTAATTATCTCAAAATTTTGTATGACAAAAATATAAAAATGTAACCACAAGAAACATCCCGATAACCATGGTTTCCCTTCTATACTATAGCTTATTCATATATACATGAAAATATGTGAAACGATAATATATTTCTTGCTATAAATTTAAAAATTTTACATTTTATCTCTAATTTTTTTCATTATTATAAAATTATGGGTATAATAGGTGATCACATATATGCAGTATTAAGGTTTGGGGTTCCCAGAAAGCAGAAAGGGGCAGAAGTAAAAGAAAAAGGAGAACTAACCAAGACAGTGGCTCCAGTGACAGAGGCAAAGGTACTGGCAATGGAAGCACTGGAGAGAGAGAGCTCATCGCCAAGATGCCCACAAAACATTATAGAAATGATTTGTATCGAAAACTGCAGTAAGCTTACTGCGATTAAAGGCCCTGCTAATCGTATCTGCATCTTGACCTCTTCCATAACCTCTGATTTACTATTAAAACAATTTTCTCCATCGCGATTATCATCTTCTTCCCCAGAGGTTTTAATCGACAACAGACTCTCAAGATATGGAGACCCTCTTTCTTCATCTGCTGCATATGATGAGTTTCTCTCCATTCTCTCTCTCTCTCTCTCTCGCGCGCGCTATTGATTCTCTGCTCTGTGATTTAATGGGTGGAGCAAGACACAGACGTGGTCCTCTATCAGGTTTTATATTTATAGAAATACTATGCCACGACAGCTATATATATATATATATATACACACTAGGCCATGTTCTCTTTCTTTACAATATTATATTTTTATAGATATTTTTTGATAATAGTAATAATATTATAAATATGATATGTCTTTATAAATAGGGTTGAATCAATTAAGGTATTATTTTATTTTTGTCAATGTAGCATATGTTAAAATTTCGTTGAGAATTACAAATAATTATTAAAAAATTTATAATTTTAAACTATATAATATATTAATTTAAATTAAAATAAGAAGGTAAGATGCACCCTGCTAAAATACACGTCTACGTCTCTCACTTTTTCTCTGCATATATGCGTTGTATGTGGAGGATAATAACATTAGCGTAATTCTTGGAAAATGATTATATTGAGTGTGAATTAGGTCATTATTTAGGTGAGGTATCCTGAAAAGCCAGGCTTTATATGTTGGTCCATTGCAACTCCATGCTATGCTTCTTTAAAAACTAGCAAAAATCTCAAAATATGGGTGGGTAGTTGTGTCAATTTTGACTTCTAGTTATCTTCAAACTAATCATGGAAATTTAACCCTAATTCTCTAGTAGTCAATTATATTGAGAATCTTAGCCAAAGTCTAATATATGTTATGGTTTTGTGTAGTGAAAGGATATCCAATTATTAGGTACGTAAATGACATTTTTTATTGCATGAAATAAGAAAAATCTGTCAAGTTTTACGAAAAATCAAGTAACAATGATAGAATTTCGGCAAATCAACTCCCGATTATACAAGCAAAGTTATTGTTGCTATTTTCGATGAGTTTCGTTAAGGCTAGGGGTGAGCGGTTCGGGTACCGTGTACCAAAACTAGGAACTTTACCTTTACCCTGTTTGACCAGGTTTCGAATTTTAGGAACCTTACCCTTACCCTCGGGTTCCGATTCCTGAATTTTAGGAACCTTACCCCTACCCTCGGGTTCCGGTTCCGGTTCAGTGGTACCCTGTTTACAACAAGATAATAAGAAATTACCTATTTCGTAATGACAAGACCGATGAGGACGAAGCCGCAAGGAAGAGTTGGGACTCGGGACCGGGAGGAAGGAAGGAGGTGAAGCCAACGCCGACGAGGACTCGGGAGGAGGTCAACGAGCAGCGAGCAGAGAGAGAGCAGAGCAACGCGAAATGAAGGAGCATAACAGAGCAACGCGAAACGAAGGAGCAGAGCAGAGCAACGCGAAATAAAGTTCGATTCGTTGAGATAGCGGACAACGCGAGTCAACGAGCAAGCAACAGAGAGAGAGAGCAGAGCAACGCGAGTCAACGGGCAGAGAGAGCAGAGCAACGCGAGGGGACAGAGAGCAAAGCGACGCGAGAGAGGCGAAATGAAGGAATGCGAAATGACGAGGAGGAAGGAGATTAGGGTTTCTAATAAATTGGGCCACACATTAGAAATTCAAAATTAAAAATTTCATGGGCCTTAAAACTGAAAATTTCTGAAAATTTTAGTAACGAGTTCGATTACCCACGCTTCTAGGTTTTAGGTTCCGAGTACCGGAACCTTAACTCGTCTAAACGAGTTTCGAGTTCCGGCTCTGGGGTTTGATTTTAGGAACCTTACCCTTACCTGTTTGACATGTTCCTAAATTTTAGGAACCTTATCCTTACCCGTTTGACCGGTTCCGGCCTGCAACCTTACCCGTTTGACCGGTTCCGATCCGGTTTTAGGGTACCCGTAATCGTGCTCACCCCTAGTTAAGGCTACATATATTCGAGACCAAATTTTTGAGCCCCCATGTCCAAGCCTTCATATCCGAGGGCCTTTATATATACACCAAGAACCAGATCCAACGGTTCTAACATGAACCGCCGATGTTAGGCATTAGTTTTCGTACAAAATTGAAGATTTTCTTTTTCCAAGCCATGAGTCCGCTGAGTTTTCTCTTTCTCCCTCTTTATTTCTTGTCTTAATTTGTTATGTTGGAGTTACTTATGTTTATGTTTAGATTAAATTTTTTATTTTTATTGTCGATTCATGTTTGTTCCATTGATTTATAATAGTTAGAGTTATTTTCTCTCTCTTGGTCTTGCTTATAATTAAGTTGCTAGTGTAGGTTTTAGTTGTATTTCATGTGGATTAGTGACTAATTTTTGTGGCTTTAGTTGTCGTTAGTTCTTTCATAAATAATTAATCATGTATTAGGTTAAGCTGTACTCAATTTATCCTTGTCAATTTGTGTTTTCTCTCATGTTTATCAAGTGTTTGACGAAATATTTAATACAGCTTTCATCAATCTATTTAGGCGATTTGACTTATGTTGAAAGGTGAAGTGTTAGTGTAGCTGAGTCGAACATCTAGGATTTTGACATGACAACCCAAATCCAATCTAGATCTAAAGCCACTCAAACTAGCTCATCATGACCTTTAAATGAGGGCTTGAGTGAGCTTTTCTTTATGAACCGACAATCTTTATTTGCTGCCTTAAGTTGGGTTGATTAGGGAATTGTCTTGTATAATTAGTTTTTAATCAGTAAAATCATAATTGAACCTCCTTTTTAGTTTTGTTTTAATTTTATTATAATTATTATTTTATATTATGCATTTCTTATTTTATATAATATCCTGGAATCTTTACTTTTACATATTATTTTTTTCAAAAATTTCATGTATAGTCAGTACCTTTGATTAGTACAAATTCTTATGTATATGGAAGCTTATACTTTCATGAGCCACATCATTATTTTAAGTCCACAAAATCCTTTTTTTTCCTTTCGTTTAAATATTTGTTGACATATGTACAATGAACAAATACTCCGAAGTATATGATTTACGTTATGTTGGATTGGAATATCTAGTGTAGAATCTAAGACTAACACATCCATATGAATTTACACTCCCCTAAAAAACTGTTTCAAAGGAGTGTTGTCTTCTATCAAAAAAAAAAGGAAAAAGAAAAAAAGAGTTTTTGTCACTTGGACCGTTGCCCAAAGTTTTCTATGCAATTATGTGTCACTGTCAGTGTTAAGAATCGAAACTGAAAACTGAAGTAAAAAAAAAATCAAAATATTAAACTACTCGATAAATTGAATATGTGTTTTTTTAAAAATGAATTTATTAATTAAAAACTATTAGTAGCAATATTTAATTAGAATTGGAAGTCTATTCTTTAGAAATTTTCTAAACTATTAATATACTAGATGTAAATTTCAGAACCATAAAAGGTTAGATTACATTTTGAGTTGTCATTCTATAAATTTATCGTAAAAATTTGAATTTTGGACTTTTCGATCATATTATGATTTTCGAAATTGGTCTGCAAGGACCACATCTGCTTCTAATTTATAACTCACAATTTTGTAAGGATTGGTAGTTGAGTTTGAACCCCGAAAACAAAAATAATGTATTTTACAGTGAATTCAGATTTTTGGCCACAAATTTAATTTCATTGGATCATAGTTTTGATTTTTTTTTTTAAATTACATATCTGCCAGCACAATCGGTATTAATTAGAAATCGATATAACTCATTTTGGTTCAATATCACTAAGAATTTGATCGATATTAGCCAGTACCACCTATATATAGCGACTAATATAGGTTGGTACCAACAAAAACAATAACATTTTTTGGCTTTCAATAAGGTAGCCTACTAGAGCTCAGAGAGACAGTGAAGGATAGCGAGTGGGTCATAATCCACAAAAACGAAGATCCGCCATTCATGCTAGCTACTACTTTCTCCGTTTTAAAATATATGTTGTTTTAAAGTTATATGTAAATACTAAGTTAACACAAAATTTATGATAAATTTTATATTAAAAGATCAAGTTGCTATTATTTTTCATTGGAAATAAAGAAAATCAATGAAAAAAGAGAAATTGTGCAATTGGTAAACTAGAAATTAATATGTCATTGGAATTGTAAAGTGACAAGATCGTGAAACGAGAAAAATTAGTTAAACCGACATGTATTGTGAAACGGATGGAGTAAATTATATGCATCATCGGTTGTATCGTTGGCAAACCCGAATACATGAATTTGTTACATTGGGAAAAAAAGGTTCGATCAACAATTATTCGTCCGAATTTAAAATTCAAACATAAAATTTTCCTCCTTTTGTTATTCGAGCCCAATTTAACCCGAATTTAGGTTTGTCTGATTTGTCCGACTAAGAAAAACTCAACTATTAGATAAAATATTTCGTTTGAATTTTAGTACCCAAATTTGACCTGGACCGAATTTTTGCGAGTGCTATGTAGTTGCTAACTCTCTTTCTAATCCAAATTTGACCTGGACCGAATTTTTGCGAGTGCTAGGTAGTTACTAACTCTCTTTCTAATTGGATTGTAAATATGGGAATTGAACAAGAAAGCAAACCCTATAGTCCATACTCTCTATGTACCATAGATGTGATGTTGCTTATTATCGGTTGTTTCCTTTGATGAAACTAGGATTCTCATTTACTTTTATGAGCTCTAGTATAATATATTGCAATACATTTGGCCAAGATTATGAATTTGTTCAATGAATCCTAGACATGGTTGTATTAGAATGAGTAGTCTAGCTAAATAACATCTCTTATATCAGCAAAATCAGGTAATTAAGTGATGACCTGGACGCGAAACATGTTTAAGTTTTTGGTGAGGCTTCTAGGTCGTCAAGTCCACTATAATTAATCCATTCACACATTTGTAGGCTCATGAATGCTAAAGTATATCTTGTTGCCGCATACTTTCTCAATTTTTATTGATGATTATTCACGATATAAATATATGTGGCTACTGTCCGATCATTTTCATAAAGAACTTGATGCATGTGCTCCAAGTATTTTGTAGTGGAAGTAGAGAATCAACTGGAATGAAAGGTTAATATTTTTTGAGCTAAAACCCTAGGTGGGTTGTTAACATAATTAACCCCTCTTCATATATATATATATATATAAATTGATCTCTCAAACAAATTCTCTATATTTCTCACGATTGTCCATCACATGATGTAAGTAGGATTTTTGGCGCAAACTTTTGGTAACTATATATTGCCACCAGTTATCAGTGAGAACAAACAATATAAATTGTTTAAATCGCAAGATAAGTCTCATTTTGTCACATGTCATCAAAGAATCACAGATGTGACCAATTATCCCAAACAAAACCCCATAGAAAACCATCTTCAAAGCATGCATTGCATAAGAAGGCATACTATAGGTTAGTGTACGTAGCTCAAATAATAATTTTTTTCTTATATGTGGTTGGACAAGGAAAAGGAAAAAGAAAAGAAGACAAAGGGGAGGACTAACCAGGGCAGCCGAAGTGAGAGAGGCGAAGCAAGTAGCGATAGAAGCAACGGAGAGAGAGTGCTCCCCAATATGCCCACTAAACATGATGGAGATTACTTGTATCAGATCCTGCAATAAGCTCACAACGATCAATGGCCCCGCTAACCACATTTGCTTCTTTGCCTCCTCCAACATCTCCGATTTATTATTGTCATTCCAACCCAGAAAACCTTCAAAACAACCATACAACTGCTGTAGCTTATTATTGTTACTGTTGTTTCTTCTTACCATAACTTCATTCTCTTCATCCTTATCTCCTTCCCCAGAGCTCCTGATCAGCAGGCTGTTACCAAGATATGGTCTAGTTAAGCCCAGTCTCTCCATCTCTCTCTCTCTCTCTCTCTCTCTCTCTCTCTCTCTCTCTCTCTCTCTCTCTCTCTCTCTCTCTCTCTCTCTCCCTCCCTCCCTCCCTCCTTTGCAATTTAACTGTATGGTTGAGGAAGGAGAGAGTTAATGTTGTCCTGAAGAAAGTTGCACTGGGCTTATACTTATAGGCATGATCATGCACGTACGAGCCGCCCCCCAAAAAAACCAAAAGCGTATTATGAAACGTGACAAATACCATCATCAATTCAATTTGGGTTTGAATTCCGCCTATTCAAATAAATATAATTTTTTATAAATAAATATGAATATAAACTAAATATCCGCAGATTTTGCTTTGTATTAAAGTTATATTACTAATTCAATTGTACTCATCGAATACCAAGTCAAATATAGCTGCATGTATGTCACTTTGAGTAAAAAATTGAACTAGAGATAAGGGTGGAATCAAGATTTTCTATATACAATAGTGTGTCACTTTTTTTCATTAAAAAAACAATGTGTCACTTTTAAGCATGTTTTTTCTTCAGCTTATAATAAATATTTATCATAAATATTCAGTATAATTCAACACAAATGTCATACAATTATAAATACTATTCAGTAAACTTCAACACAATTCATAACAATTCAATACTTGTGAAAAATACTTAGTTGATTACAGTACTATTAACATAATTATATTATTATTTAATTAATAAGCGAATCTAATACAAATAGATTTATTATAAAAAATTTTGACTTTTGAAAAAAATTGACTATATGTAACTAAATACTAAAATTACATGATTATTTCAATAATGTGAATAAAATTAGTAATTGATACTTAAAATATTTTTTATTTTTAAGAAAATACTAACATCTAGTAAAGTTACAATGAATGCATTCCAAACTACCTTTCTATAACATTTGAAATTCTACGTCTGATTATTCAATTATGTATTTTAAAATTATGGAATAGGAAAATTTATGGAACTTGTCTCTTATATTAACATTGGCAATACTAAGATTTTCTTAAAGTTTGAATTTATGCTGTAATTATCTGATATGATGCATGCATCTTATATGACATTAAAAGAACAAAATAAAAACGAGTATTTCATGTTAATTATGTGATGCATGGCATTCATTTTCTTTTAGAAACCCTAAAAATAAAAGTAAAAAATTCAGCTAAATAACTCAAAACAACTCAAGTATATTCAACTTCTATTGATTATATTAAAATAAAGATATATTGGATATTAGATTCGATATACATATATCATATATACTAATGTGCAATCGCATTGAACTAGTTTTTACTTTCTTTTTCTTTTTGTGCGGATGAGGTAAGAAAACCAGTTAATATGGAATTCGAACCTAAGAACGACTTTCAAAAACTTAATCAGTATCCAATTGTATAATATGTACTACGTGCCATTCTTGTCCCAGGAAAACAATGGGGGATCTTGAGCTAAAGATATCTTTAAAAAAAAAACACTCAATTCAATCTACATTTATTTGTTAGTAGTTGGTCGTAGTTATCAATTGTCAGATTGAAGAGTAGTTATCAATTGTTCGTAGTCACTAGTACTTATTATCGAATTATTAGTAGTTACGAATAGTTATCAATTTAAATAGTATGTCTAATTCATATTTATTTTCGAACCTCACGTCCATTTCCGGCCACATGCCTTCAAAATCAATATCCACATTTTATTTTTTCAATTTAGGAGTTTTATTTGTGTACATTTTTTCAATTTATGTTTGATTATCAATTTTAAGCGAGGCTGGCAAAAAACATGCCTAATTACACTCACAAAACTTAAAATCATAGGCAAAATCTCTACATAAACAAAAATTCGTATTCAAGGTCAATTTTAGCGCAATTATGTAGAATACCAATATGTAAAATGTAACAGCAAACAGGAAATTAGAATTTTGTTAATTTCAATATTTAAAAAAATTAGGTATGAAAATTGAGTACAAATTTTGACAATCCATATATACCACTTTGAAAAATAACACGCATACCCATAATATTTTCACTTAAAACCCATTTTTGTTGTGCATTCATGTACCCATACAACACCCATTTTTGTTGCCCATTCATGTGTTAAATAAGGCCATTTTTAATTAGGTTTTCCACATTCATGCAATACTCCCATCCCTAATTATTAGATTCAAGAATTAATTATTTACGTCCATAGATTTAAAAGATAACTTAGACTAATCCTGTCATACGAAGAAAATACATTTGAATTTCCCTCATGATTTTTCAAGATTTTTTCTGTTAATTTTTTTCTCTCTTTTTTTTCAATTCAAATAAGGAAAATAATTTTTTTTCCAAATTTTTTTCTTTCTTTCTAATTTTCCTAGAATCAAATCGATCCTTAGGCTGTATTTAAGGATCAATTTGATTCTAAAAAATTAGAAAGAAAATTCAAATGGAAAACAAATGAGGATGACAAAAAGTAGGGAGAAATTGAAGCCTTTCTCTCTCTCTCTCTCTCTGAAATCTTCATTCCATTTTTCTCTCAATTTCAAAAGAAAAATATCGTTGAAAAAATTTACAATATTTTTCATGATTTTTTCATCAAATTTTTCTCTCTCTTTTTTTTTTCAATTTAAATAAAGAAAAGGAATTTATTTTACACATTTTTCTTTCTTTCTGACTTTTCCAGAATTAAATGTAGCCTTAATATTAGTTAGATGCTTGTTGAAAACCACTTGGTTCATTACCCTCCACATGTGGTAAATCAATGTAGCAAATGCCAGCATATTTCATATATTTGAAATTTTATAATATAAAAAATTACAAATAATTTAACAATTTTTATATAATATAATATAAATATATAAGTTCTTTTATATGATTCAATATGAAAATTCTTACACCCTTACATTATTAGAGCACTTGTAATACAAGCTCACCAATTTGGCTCATTCATTTAAATATTCCTCATAAGCCCATCCACTTACTATTTTTAATTTTTTTTATTATATTATTATTATTTACATTTAACATATTAGCGTATATTCATGTCAATATATGTAAAAATCTTTCTAAAGTTAATTCACATAATTTAAAAATAAAATTAATCCACATATTTTTCTAACATATTAACATATTCATGTCATCAGACAAAAAATTCATATTAACATTTATAGACAAAGTTTTCTAAAGTTAATTCACATAACTTGTAAATAAAATTGACTCATATAATTTCCAACTTATTAATATATTCATGTCAATATTAGTAAATTTTCTGAAGTTAATTTACATAATTTGTAATTAAAATCTATTTACCTTTTGGAGCGAATTCAATAAAATATGACCTTGTTCAAAAAAAAGAAAAACAATTCACATATTTTTCAAACATATTAACGTATTTATGTCAATATTTACAAATAAAATTTTCTAAAGTTAATTCAAATAATTTATAAATACAATTAATTCACATAATTTTCACCATTCGAAAACTTGTAATAAAATTAATTCACATAGTTTCCAATTGTCATGTTAAATATGGGATACCGTTTCAAAGAACATAATATTAGCAAAATTCCATTGGTGCATTGATTTTCTGGACCCTCTGGTATCTGAAAATGATATGTATCAAGCACCCTCACCTAATTATATTGCTCATTTTTATAGTACTTAAATTACTATGATAGCCCCTCTAGTTCTGTTTTCAATCTATTTTATGTTTTTTTTTTAAAAAAGGGTCTACCCTTTCTCAACTCCTCCAGCATCCCAAGAACCACACAATGCATGCACCCAACCTCCGGCAGAAGCCCGCCGTTGGAGTTCTTGGCAGCCGGAAACATCACCGTGCGCCCATGTCACCGACCACTAACAAGTCCACTAGCGGTGCTGCTACAGCTTCTGGGTCCTCCTATCAACCTTAGTTCTCTCTCCTTCCATCAATGCTGTACCATCGGCCCTCGTGGCCGTATGCTGGTGCTATGGAAGGGAAGGTGCCTGACATTTTTCATGGAAAAAATTCAAAATAAATATGGGTATAATTGTAATTTAAGTATCAAAATATAGCAATATAACTAGATGAGGGTACTTAAGAATCATTTCAGATACCATAAGCTTAAAAAATCAATGCACCTTACCTTAAGGGAAAAAAATGTAATCTTTTCCACGTAATATTAGACCAACTAACCATAAGTTGAAGTTGGAGGTAAAAGCCAAATAATTGGTTAAATATAATATTTTATTTTATTTTTAAAAAATTTACTCTAAAAATTATTAATTATTTTTAAAAAATTATGCTATGTTATCGAATTTATAAACTCAGGTTCATGGAATAAATATTCAAAGGAAACTACTACACCGCGGTTTGGACAGCTTCCTTAGAGCTGGTCATAATGAGTATTATGGTCCTAGAACCATCATATACCTACCGGTTTTTTTTTTTAGTCTCGGTCCTAAATTAATTTCTTTTGGACAGGAGTAATTTGCGATAAAAGGGGTATTCTAAATGGTCCCTAATAAAATATTTTGATTTAGCCCTGCAGTGTTTGGACCAAGATCAATAAAACAATAATATAGGTGATAAGCTAGCTTTTGGTAGTATTTTCATGTATTTCTGAATGTTTGCAAAGTAAATATATATTGTAAAATAAAATAGTTTTATAACCCACCTTTATTTGTATATTTTTCAAATGTTTTATTTTCCTGCATTTTTATTTTTTAATTGTAAAAAAATGATAATTATCACAAAAAAATGATAATTACTATAAATATAGTTCTTATAAACAGCTTTTTCGAAAGGAAAATCCTCATTTGTTGATTTACATAAGTTACAATCTGTATTTTATTTTATTATACATCAAGTTAATAAATTTTTTCGATAATGATGGAATCTCCCCTTTTCTATATGGCCAAAAATCACATAACTATCATATATATAATATTAAAAGTTGGGTCTCGAGCGATGTAGGAGAGACACGTAGGATTCTTACTTGGCGATACCATTAATTGCAATTTTTTTTTCTCGATAATATCAATTGCAAAATTAAATTATTTTTAAACAAAATAATCCAGAATTAATCAAAGTTTTTTTTTTGAAGTTACGTTTATGAAAATTAATTGCCATAATTCTATAAATAATGATTTTTAAGAATAAATAATTTAAACATTTAGTGAAAATCATAACTATCATACTGTCTTTTGATATGGCAATGGTGCAAGTTACTACTAAAATAAGGACCATTGATTTTTAACAATAAATAATTTAATTTTTAATGTAACTTATTATTATTAATTTTTAGTTTTATAAAATAAATATCTAATTTGCAATAAAGGGAGTTTTGTTAATTATCATTAATAGATAATCATCAATAGTGAGAATAACTTACCAATTAATTGATTTAACACATTAGCATTACATATTTATTGTATTCCATTCTTCGTTCAAGTCTCTACTTTAAATCATCATTTTAACGATAATAATATTTAATTATTTAAATAAATTTAAATTTTAGTAAATACTAAGTAGTAATATACGCTCATTATACTTAAAAACACATTATACTTATATGATCCAATTTATTGAAAATATTTAGCAACAAAAACAACAACAAAATTAAAAATTAAACAATTAAAACTTAATAATTATCGTACAACGCACGGATAAAAAACTAGTACTATAAAAAGTTACTAATCAATTATGTCATAAATATGCATAGACACATTATGACACATGGTTTATTAAAAAATTGACTCTTTTGTCCTCACTCGCTTCAAAATACATTATATAAAAGTTAGCCCAAAATTCAAATGATGTCCCCACAATATTCAATGAAAAATAAAAATTCGTACTTTTCAATAATTGTTCATATTCGTTTTAAATCAACGAAAAGATATTTGTAGATTAACATTTTAGAGTAGGTTGGAATATATTTTCTAGGTATAGCGTTTTAGAATATTGTGAAAATGTTGAAAAGAACATAAAATATATCAATGTGTCTTATATGAAGACAAGTTTAAAATATATTTTCTTAATTTATATCAATGTGTTTTATGATCTGAAATCACTATTTATTTAATAATTATAATTAATTATAAATGTAAAGCTTTATTTATGGTCAATTTTGCCCTAATTGGATCAATCCTACCCAAAAGCCGTGTCATATGTATAAATTTAGAAATATAAAAATTATAGATAAAATAGTAATTTTATGTAATTTTTAAGTCATAAATACAATTCTATTATTCAATTATACAATTTTTTTAATTTATTGCATGATATAACATAACTAAAACAACATCACAACCCCTCGATTCTAGACTTTTGAGACCATTTTTTTTTCTCAAAACATACGCTTTCTTATGATGTCAAAATCAAATGCGTCAATCTTACGTGTTAATGCTAGGAATAAATAGTTTTTTATTAGACATTCTTTTTTTTTATTCAATCTATGGGTACGGTTTATTGTAATTTATACTCTTGTAGGAGGGCGTATTTAGTAATCATATTTTATCATTAAGAAAATGTGAAATTCAATCCCTGGTTTTCAAGAGTAAGTAATATAATTTGCACCAAAAAAAAAAAGAGTAAGTAATATAATTTAACTACCTAACAGACATTTATAAATATAAATTACTGCCGACTTTTGTTGAGGGTTTATTCAAAATCCCAATATTTGACCACTAATATTTCAAATAAATTAGAAAAAGGAGCCAATTTTGATTTCCAAAAATATTTGGAAGTTTGACAAAATAATTTTAATTCTAGAAGATAATTTATTTATTTCTTTATTTATTGATAAAATAGAATAAGATAATTTATTGGTAGCCCCAAATTGTGTATGGAGAAGTTTCAAGTTGGGCAGTCAGTATAATGTTTGACTGTCTCATTCCAGGTGAAGGGGCAACTCATTATCCTTGAAAACATGGGATGTATTTAGCTTGAATTTATAGGATGGTCCATTTTAGTGGAAAATTTTTCAAAGTCATATTATTCCTTTATTTTGTAATGATTAATGAATATTTTCTTGGGTTTGTGCTTTTTAGACATTGTCATGAAAGTTACGTTATATTTTTGTGTAAGGAACCACATGAAAATAGATATCGACCCTATTCGGTAATAACGTTTGGAATAACTTTTACCGCTTTGATCAAGCTCAAAATATTAATCAACCAAATATTAGTGTTCGATAAGCTATTGTTTTAATTAGCGTTATGCAGTAGCTTATAACATTTCAAATAGTGTTTTTGAAAAGTTAAGCCCTCGTTCTAGCAACATCGCTTGAAGTAGATTTTACCGTTTTGACTAAGTCAAAACACTAATCAACCAAATATTAGCGTTTGGTAAGGTAGTGTTTTAACTAACGCTTGCACTAGCTTTTAGCGTTTTAAGTAGTGTTTCTTAAAAGTTAAGAATATTAGCTTTTCACATTTGAAAGTAGCGTTTCATATTTTTTGACCAAAAAAACCCTTCATTCATTTATATTTGACAAAATATCTATATCCTTTTACGTCAATTTACAATAATCAGTTAACTCAACTACTAAATTTACCGAACACATTTATTCAACCGCTCAATTGAACAGACTATCCGCTAACAGACTAAAATCTAACAGACTATCAGCTACACAAACAACTATCAGCTACACAAACAAACTATCCGCTACTCAAACAGACTCATTTTGCTGAACAAGACCTAAGAATATTAGATTTTCACATTTAAAAGTAGCGTTTCATATTTTTTGACAAAATTATCCCTTCATTAATTTATATTTGGCAAATTATCTATATCCTTTTAGGTCAATTTACAATAATCAACTAACTCAACCACTAAATTTACCAAACACATTTATTCAACTCGCTCAATTGAACAGCTTATCCACTAATAGTTACCTAAACAGACTATCAACTATATAAGCAGATATCCGCTACTTAAACAAACTTATTTTGCCAAACAGGGCCATCAAAACGGTTTCTAATTTCGACTCACTTGTTTAAATAGTATGGATTTATATAAATTAAGAGGGAATAAAAGCTTAGACTCATATGGGGAGATTTAAGTAATACTTTAGGTATGTGATTTCAATTAAAAATCATAATTAAATTTAAATACCGGTGGTCCACCTCTCTGCTTGTAGGGATGGCAATGGATTTTAGTTATTCGTTAGATCCGTTCATTTAAATGGCACTAGATCTTTTTTTTTTTTTTGACCCATTAAGTCTTATCGAAGGATCTAAATCTTATATGGGTGTATTTTTAGACCATAGTTGACCGTTTAACCAATTAATGAGATTTTTTATAATTTAAATGCATAAAAGTTATAAATTTATTTAGTATCTGTTTAAAATCAATAAATCCAAAAGAATTTGAACGAGTTTGAATCTAACTTTTACGTCTAATAAGTATGGATCTGAATTTGAAAAAATTAAAACGCATCTTAATCGAGATGAATTTAATCCAAATATGACCCATTATCATTCATATCTAGTCTGAACAATTTTTTTTTGGGGGTGGGGGAGTGTTTGGGGCAATATAATGTACGGGAACTCATTTGTGCAGGCCCATTGTCTCTAATATGAGTTTAGATAATTAAAAGACAATCCCAACACCCAAACTTGAGGAGAAGGACGACTTAATCCTAATCTAATACGTGTTTCAGTGAAATCTTTTATTTCTAGTTGCGTAGGCATTTTGGGTCAGGCCCATTATGATCCCTAATGTGTAAAGCATACATGTGCAAACTCATTTCGGGCGTAGGATGTACCCTTACAAATTTTATTAGACATTACTAAAACGTGGTCAAGTCATGCCACGAGTTTTCTAACAAAATAGGCCTAAGACGGGCCGAGGAATCATTATAAATTACAAAGAGAGAGTTTTATCGATCCTTGCATTTATACGAGTATCAGTCGCCCTGCTAGCCTCTCTAAAACAATATTCAACCACCACATTCAAGTTTGGGTTATGGATTATTCCTATCTACCAATCAGGTTTAGAAGACTAACTTTTCTTATTTTTCCCTCTTCAAAAATTTATTTGTATATTGTTAATATAGGTTGGTTCAAGACACGTATTTCCTTTAAGCAAGTTCTCATATTCAAGTTTTATAAAGATAAAATATTTTGTGATAAGAGAGCTTTAACCCTTGTATAAGCCAATAATAACTCGACTCCAATGAAAAATGTACTTACAAGTATTTTTAACATGATAATTTTCGAGATTAAATTTACAAGCTTGACCTCATGGACTCAATCCTCAAGCCACATAGATTTTTGTGATTTAGGGAGCCAATAAGCTCACATATGGGTCAGATTACCTTGTAAGTTAGACCAACTACAGATTAGAAACGTTAAATTGTGTCAATATTTGTAAAAAATATATTAAGCCAATTTAATTATCATGAGTGAAAGTGACACAAAGTATAGTTGGTTTAGTTAGGTCAGCCAGTCGCATCAAATTACTATATATATTGGTTAAAAATTAAATTTCTTATTCCAATAAAAATGAAGTTAATTATCAGTTCATGACTTTCATTTTACAAGAAGTGATGGTGGAGGAATATAAACAGCTTTTGAAGAAAGAAGGCCCTAACATTGTCGGTTATACAAATTTGATTTTTTTTTCAAATAATTATTATCCCAATTTTACCTTCATAGATCAAATGATAAATTGTTTGCTCTAAACTAACGAAAATGTTCTTCGTTTTTATTATTTTGTAGTAATTTATTATGTGAAGGGTATTTAGTAAAATTTGAGATAAAAAATTATTCGACGCAAAGGTAAAAAAATTAAAAAGGGTAGACAAAAATACTTCATGGAAAATGTATCCATCCAATGCTTTGAATATAGAAAGGCATTATCCAGATTTGTGAAGACAACTGAAGGTATTTCCAAGGCTGATATTAGAGCAAGAATTGATATGTAACATCAGAAGAAAGAAAAGCAATAACCACAGGCACAACACAGCACAGTAGTGGAAAGCTTTTTGACAAAATGTTTTGCTTCAGATGGGTAGTTCAATTCTCAGTATAATTAGCCACTATCGCAAACATCTCCCACCATCACTTGTCCACTTGCTCTTTTCCTCCCTACATTTCTCCAACTATAGTGCTTCTTGTGGGTCGAGTTTCTATCTGTCTAATGCCTCCTTTCGAACAACCTGACCGTATGATGTAATGGAACAGAATGCTCGATTCGATTATTGTGAGCTTCAATTATGCGCGCATTCCACATTAATCGATAACCAACATTTTTAACTTCATAAATTCTAAATAATTAATTTAAGTTATTGTATTAATTTAATAATAAGTCAGAATTTCGGGGGAATGATAGGATATAATTCAACTTTTCTATTGGTCAAGTTGTGGGCCTTTGGTGACCATATCAACCTGTCCATTGATAATGGCCACATACTTCTAGGCACTTGATTGGGGGATCATTTCATATTAATTTCCATTTTCCGCATCTTGTAATTTATAATATGTCTATTTTTTATTTTATTTTTTAAATTTATGAGTCAATTTGTTGTACTAATTTATGCACATCTTAATTACTAACATAAAAATATATTTTCAAAAAAACTCTTTATATGGTTTACTACTCACAACAGTTTTACATTAGATGATAATGGGTAAAATTGACGTGGTAGAAATTCTTGTATTAAAATCTTAAAAAAAAAAAAAAGGGGGTAAGAATATTCAAAGACGTTATGTTACATCCTGAGTGAATAAACTAAATCATGAGAGCAACCTACTTAATTAGCAATGGACTGATTAGATGGTTCATCAGAGGTGAGGTGAGCCGTAGTGCATGGGATCTCTTCCAAATCCGTCAGAGCATCGTACGGACTAGCCAGCTGCATGGAGCTAATCATCTGGCGTAGGTCCGCGGTCTCTTCCTTGAGGCGTGCGTTCTCCTGTAGGGCTTGGTCATGGGACTCTGACACGTGGGTTAACTTGTCTAGCAAGCAATGGTTCTCGTTCTTGAGCCGGATGACCTGGGACCATAGCTCGTCCAGGTGCCTCTGTTTCCGCATCCTGGACCTCCTGGCCGACTCACGGTTGGAGATCATCCGCCTTTGCCTCCTCTCGTCCATGATCTTGACATGCTGGGTCTCCTCTGAGTCCTCCGAGGTGTAGTTGCTTATAGGGGACGAATTCTGAGGGGCAGGGATCAGCACCCCGTTGACAAGGCTCATCGACTGGTAAACGTTGTTCTGCACCAAGCCTAGATCTGGCGGGATCATTGGAAATGAGAACGGAAATAACATTTCAGAAGCCGTACTTGTATAACTCATGTCTGAACTGTTTTGTTTTCTGGTAATGATTGTTGTTTTTTAAGCTTTGGGTTGTTATGGCTAAGGAAAGTCTTAAGAAGGGTGGGTTTTTATAGGCAAAGAGATGTCAAAGTGGGCTTACGCAAGCCAAATAATTAATATACATAAATTTGTAGTTTAGTATAATTTGTGTGTGTGGCTAGTAAAGCAACAAATGAGGTGAATATGCGTGAATTGTTTCACAGCTTGAATTGTTGTTATCCAATAGTCCAATTATTATATATATCATGCCTTACGACAAAAAATATGGTCACACTGTTTCTATTTGATTAAGAGTACGTACGATTTGTGCCACTATCATAAAAGTCTTTGGCCAAGTTGTGGAGTGTCCTTAATCAAAAGTCAATTTAGTAGTCATTGCATCCTATGTTATAATATCCATTGTTTATTGTGTTGTATTAGTTTTTTTTTTTTAAAAAAATTAGACTAACTTTATATCTGGTGTATTATTTACTCCTTATTATTTTGGTACCTAATAATTGGTAATTATATTGTATTTGAGGCATTAATTAATCACAAATTGATTATAATAAATTGACTTCAAGTTGGGATATTTTTACAATTGACTCATATCTTCATTTGTTGTCTATTTTAAAAATTGGAATACTAATTAAGATCAAGTCAATTTATTTGAGTCCAAGTTATAAGCTGTCTTACGTAGTTGTTCTTTGGTATCGGAAAGAAATTATTTTTAATCTGGTTTAATTATTTACAAAAACCTATAGAAAAATTTTATTATTGTAATTTAGTTTGATTTAATTAAAAACTAAGAAAAACCACAAAAATCTAACAACAAAAACAAAATTTGTAGAAAAATAAGTTGAAAAGAACGGTACTAAATCAGATTATCGAATTAGTTGTGTTAGAGTATAAACCTATTCCCGAACCTTCAACCTTCGATTTAAGCTTTTGGTTGAGTTGGTTCTTGAATAAGTTGAAGTTTCTATCTTTGTTTCGTTTCATAGGACAAAGGGTTTGAATTTTTGAAGTTAGATGATTTTGAGTATAATATTATATATGGACTTTAATTTGATGAGTAGGATAAGCACTTGGGAGTATACCTAAAATTTAAATTCTCAAGCCTTCTCTTAGACCTGGGAATTTTTTTTTTGGGGGGGTCGTTTTCGATTGAAATAGGTGGGGAAAGAGGGAGGAAGTGAAGATGGTTCAACTTTTTCATTGAAAAAAATGTTGTGTACTGAATGAGTCTTGCTTTGTGTGAACTTGTTTCATATTATAATTCAAATTGATCATCAACTTGGCGCAGAGACTTGAGGCAGTTTCCGATTGTAGAAAGTGTACGTGTAGTGGAATGTTACGTCTTGTGTATGTTGGCTACTACATGCGTGTGGGAGAGAGAGAGAGAGAGAGCCAAGGAGACCTCTATGATTATCCATTAACTACCAAATTAAAGACTTAGCGTTCGGTTTGGTTTTATGATGGGTTAACCTCGGGTAGGATAGTGTTTGATTTTTTCTTATATAATAGGAAGTTGAGATTGACCGGACGTTCTAATCAATCCAGTCGAATGGAAGAGGAGCTGATGGGCCAAGCCCGGAAGCTTAGGCTCATTATTAAGAATCAATGGCCTGTAATATTGTAGAGAAAGTTGAACTTGTAGGCCTGATGGAAATGGGTAATAAAGATAAGTACATGTCAATTTTAGGTAGTTTTTTTCATAAGGGTTCTACCTAAAATATCATTTGTCATAATCAACGAGAGATGAGGAGTGTGCATAATACCCCCAAGTGGTTGGCGCCGGTATCTTGTGCCCAAAATGTGCCAGCCAGTCGGTCGCGCAATTATCTTTTCTAAAAGTGTGTTTAATAGTGCAGTTAATAAAATTAGTCATCAACTCGCTTGATATCTTTAATGATATGTAGTCAACTTGTCAAGGCGGTTTGTTATCTCCTTCAATTTAAATTCTGTGCATGTTGGCTTTGGCTATTTCTTGTAGTCCAAATATGAGGGTGGATATTATTAAGAGTAGTACTTTGTTAGAAATAATTGCATAATATGAAGTCTAAATGAATAGTAAGTGTTTTGTGGTTACACCAATAATTGTGGGAACCAAAAGTGGGCGGTCACTTTCTCACAAGGCAATGTCTTTGTGTTTGTGAAAGTGCAACAGGCGACTGAGTGAGAGAGAGTTCGACTTTCGCATATGTGAAAAGGCACAAAGGAATAATCTCTCTAGGCAAAGGCTAAGGCTAAGGCTGTTGACCCCTTCCTTGCCTCGTCAAAAAATTCAAGCCCCTCCTTGCCTTGTTCTTTCTCATGTTACTCGCGAATCTCTTCATTCATTTAAATGCGAATCTTCATGTTCTATTGTATCGTATTACCTTTATTCATGATCACTACAAAATGGTGACAAGTGTTTCATATTCTAACGGATTTTTTCCAATTCGATGGAATTTCTGACGGAACCTGGATATAAGGGCTATACGCTTGTAATGTAAGGGTATAAATTTTAAAAAATTAAAATGTGGTTTAGAGAATCAGTAGTGAAGATCAAACCGTTGTTACCCTAACAAAAGCAATAATAGGAAGGTTTGAGAAGCAATTTGACAATATATATAGAAGAAGAATGGGAAAAACTAAGAGGAATCGGAAGATGGAAAGACGCAACTACTTGAGCAAGATCCCACCTCTAATTTAAATGCAATAATAAACAGTTTTTACAATAAAATTGTATAATGGGAATTCGGCCAAAAAAAAAAAAAAAATTGTATAATGGGTCACACGTTGATTATTTAAAATTGTTTTTTAATAAATGTGATGGTTTTCATCAATTAAAATAGTATTTAATTTTGATATAGTTAGATGTATTATTATAAATTTGGTCCAAATATCTATTATAGATGACATATTTATATTTAATTTATAATTAATATTGCACTTATAAATGTGAAAAATGGTAACTAAAGATAGAAGGGTTGAGATAAGGCTAGGACTTGGACGACAATAAGTTGAATTATAATAACGTTGAGGATGTTAGGGTGTGGAAGGACCAGTTGAATTATAATGTTAGTGTGTTACGCCTTGTTTATAACAATATTATTGACGTTGTACACCTCATTACTTTTTTTGTTTATGTGTTACTGCTAGATTTTGCGACTTAGTGACACTATATTTGGTTAATTTTGTATTTTTAAAGTTTTTTAAGCTGTTACCTTTAGTTGGAGAAAAAATAAAGAAAAAAATTATGGATTACATAATAAACCCATGATATTTGAATCTAATTTCTTAATAATTAGTTCCAAAATTTTTATCATATGCATTAGTTGGTGAATGAATGATACCATTTTGACCCTTGAAAATTAGGATTATGAAAATCCCATAAAAGTGGGATAAATCATAAAATGCATTGTTAAAAAAAAAAAAAAACCTTAATAATTTTGTGGCTACCAGTGTTGAGGCCCAACAAGACGTGGCCTCCTTTGTCCGTTTCCTTAGGAGTGCATAATTTATTCACAAAATCTGCAGTTCTAATAATTATTATCCAAAAACCAAAATTGCATCATCAATTATTTTTATCGAGAGACATCCATTATTATTGTGTTTGACTATTAAGAATGCTATATAATAAAAAAATGACTAATAATAATAATAATAAATAATAATAATAATAATAATAATATTTCAGTCATTATTATTATGGTGGTCATTCACAATCACTTGTGGTTTCTTTGGGGAATGGGGAAGGGAGGGATACTTCACTTGTGCCTGAAAAGTTTTTGGCTTACCCTACCTCCTTTTCCTTTAAACTTCTGCACAACTTGCAATTTTCTCCCTTATTATATCATTTCTAGCCAATCTTGTCATATCAAAAAATAAAAAATTATATTATTGGATGGATATTAGAGAGCAGGGGACTCTACGATATTTTTCTTTTTATTCGTAATGAATAATAATGATAATGATGATAATAATAATAATAACAATAAATACAATATAACCTTTACGAACTTACCATACCTAAAAGCATAACATATAAGTACTGAAAATATGATGGGCTAGAAGTATAATCTTGAAAGGGAATTTGAGGGTCCTATGATTCATATAAACCCAAATTACCCCCAAATTATTTTGTCACAGTCAAATTAGGACAACAATAACGCCAAGAGTCATGCTATAAAGCCCAAGAAGGCTTCATATCAAAAACCAATTAGCAATTGGTGAATTAACTCAATAACTTATAAATATATTCAAGGTTCAGTATTTTATTAATGTGGAACAAACCCACTTTTATAATTCTAACACTCTAATATGAGTCTCATATTCTCATAATTAATATTTGATCTATATTTTTCTTTAAAGAAAAATAAGAAATTGCATATATACCATCCAATTATCAATAAACCCTTATATATATATATATTAGTTTTGACTGAGGGTATGATCCTTTTTGTATCGTGAGCGTTTAAGGTAAAAGTTTTTTTAATAAGTGCACTTTTGAGGATTTAAACTTATATTCTCCTTCTTATTGGGATAAGACCGTAGCAATCTTAACTAATACTTTGTTGGTAACTCTTCAAATATAGATTTGAATGAACCTCATTTCCACTAGCTATATATATAAACGCACCATAAACGTCCTCAGGGTTAGGATGTTAGTGAATAATGGGATAGCTATACTTTTATGGATTACAGTAACACTACTCTATCTAAATCAATGATAAAAAAATCGAAAAAAATATAGTATCATTTTTTTCTAAAATGTATAAACTTAACGAAATGCATAAAATTACCCAGACAGTCACTCTAAACATGTTCGTATACAAAAATTTTAAGTTGGTCTTATAAAAGACTAGGTTACCGGGTTAAATAGCCGAAGAGCAGAACGGAGAGGTACTGAAGGCACGGAGTTAGACAAGCAGAATTACATGATCGATATTCGATACGAGTGCCCATGATAAAAAACAACGTGCCCATCAACGGACAACACGAGATACATATTACCTGGTAATTTTGATGCTTGTAATTCAACTTTTTGATTTTACGCTGTCATGGGCAGTACCAAATGGCAGGAATATACCTGCACCCACTAGTTCATTAAGGGGGAAAAACGTTCGAATTTGACATCAATGTGGGAATGGGGATCATCACGTATGCTGAAAGCTACGCGAAACTAATTTTTGGGCAACTTGTTTTATGGATTTTGCAAGTGCCTTTTGATATTAATTAGGTTCTTAATGATTTTTATCAAGGCTTTATATCCTGTGGGTTTTGATTTTTGATTTAGTCACTAATCATTTTAGAAGGGTGGAAAGTCAAGCCCACTATCTGTTCGATCATTTGCCTCCTCTTATGGAAAGAAAGGAAGGGGAAGGGAGGCGCCAATACATTTGCAAATTAATTGATGAATACTTCTTGTTTGGTTGTTTCTATGCATGCAATAATTTTAGTATTGTCATCATTAGTTTATTGTTATCATTATTGATAGTTGTTTAAGTTGCTGGGGCTACCTTATTTGATGCAATTTAGTATTTTGGACATCATCCTATCTGGTATTGTGGATCTCCATCCAATTTAAATATGTGTCTTATCAAATTGATGGTAAAGAATGATCCAATGGTTTTGGAGTCATAGGTACCAATGTTTCCTGCTAGCTTAATTAGGAAGAAAGAAATTTTAATTTTGAACTTATTAAATTCTGATGTTTGTCATATGGTCGATATTCCCTTTTCCTGGGCCAAGGAAGGAGTAAGAGTTCCCATTTATTCTAACGGTGAAAGGGAGTCCTTATAAGGGTGAGCATGGTCGTTTTTCCACTTCGAGGATCAGACTACTAAACGGTTCATTTTCATATTACAGAAGATTAATCATTTACCCCAAATACAAGAAAAAGGAAAGAAGGAGAGTTGCTAATGGGTGTTAGTTTTTCTGTTGTGAAGCAAATAGGGAAACAACTACTCATAGTTGTAAGAGTTAGGTTGCGTATATCTTACCTCTTAGCTCACCTTGAATGGATTTTTGTGATAGTTATTTCTGTCACTTTATGTAACAGTATGATATATTCACGCTATTTCTGGTGTGGGATGTACCTATTTTGATTAGATCCATATACAAAGTTTATGCTAACAAAGTTGCAGTATGCTCACATCTGGGGTACGTTTCTTCTTTGTTGGGAGGCAGGGGATTGGGGCCTCTAACAAAGAGAAAATGTTGCCACTTCAAACTGCTCAATATCTCATCATTGCCATGGTGATAACATCTGGAGGTTGCTTTCATCCCACTAGTTTTCATACAGTTCTTAATCCCCCTAAGAGAAGCTCGCAATCATAATGCTTAGGATCATTGTGATATAATTTTCTATTACCTCTAGTTTGAATCTCCAGAAAAGCTTGTCATCATCAAGCTAAGGATAACTGTTACAATAATTTTTTATCATCTCTGTACTTGTCCCTGGTTCAACCCACTTAAGCAACCACAACTTTGTTCTATATTTTCAATTCTCTTGCTGAGATCATCAAGCTCTTTCAAGTGATTGGTTCAAATAGGATAAGTCCATAATTACCTAACATCCCCATTTCATTGTCTAATCCTCTCTTCATCTTAATTAAATTTAGTACGTTCATATCAATTTATATTAAACTCTTTGTAGGCAAACTTTATTTTCAAACTCTATGGATCTCTTGCAGGGCGCTGTCAACAAATGTCTAAAAATATTTAATTATGTTGATGGAGGGTGCATTTTGAAAAAGTAGGGCATGTGCATTCACTGTATTTGTCCTTAAGACTAGTTATTAAGGTGTTCATCCACTAACAACCAAGCTGACTATTAAAAGCTGCTTGAGAGACTTCAAAGTTTCAGGGTTAGAAAGATAAGTTAACCTTTGTTAAACAATTTTATCTGACAATCATCATGCCATTAATTCCCTGGCTGCTGCTTTGTAAGACTATATATAATATCTTCTGGTTCTTCCACGTGTAATTGCATGAGCCACAAACTGAATGCCTGGAGATGACATGCCTTTCATTCCTCGTTCAGTCCAATTTTAGCAAATGTAACATAGATAACTAATTTTCTCGTTTAATAGTGGTGGCATCTAAAAGAATGGATTGGACTCGTGACGTGAGGATGTCATGTGGTCATCTTGTTGGAAACTTATGTCTTTCACTTTGAGGATTAACCCATGTTTAATCCTATTTGATTTTGCCTCACCCATTGAATTTACAAGGATTATTTGCGTCTATGTTAATCTTGGTACCGTATCTGTGCATGTTTTTGCTGGCATAATGTGTGATCTTACAAATAGCTACTTATCCGTGAATGGTCCAAAATTGATGGTGATGTTTTTTGGGCCACCTCAAATAATGACTAAGTCTCTGATGACATCCTGGAATGAAAAACTATATACTCGACAGTGCGTCATGGCAATGTTCAATGCTTTACTCATCATCATCATCGAACATTAAGACCCAAGTGTGGCCCCAATACAGAATATCTTCCTTTTTCCATTTGCTTTACAAAGTATTAACTTTGTCAATCATGCAAAGCTATAACCATATTTTCTGCGGGAATGAAGATAAGTCATTTAAAAAAAAAACCAGATTATTGTGCAGTTTGTTCAATAGTTTTTAGCACATAAACAATATTGTATTTGAAGTGAAATTAGGAGGTTTAGCAAATGTTTTTATGATGCAATGAAAATTCAAAATGAAACAATTGTAGAGCATATATATGTATATATATATGTGCATATTTTTCCCCATGGAAGGTTAGTTATGAAGGTTTTCGATGGGAAGGGAACTCTAAAATGAAAAATCCTGTTAAAAGCATATGATTCTAAAGGCAAACTAGCTTCAATGATAAGATGCCCTTGCTTCACAATTACTGTCACTTTGATTTTGCTGTCAAGCTGAGGAAAACTTGAGATCTACTGATGAAGTAATATATTAATTTTTCTGTGAATAAGATGACTTATTATTTGGGCCTACTTTTTCCTAGGTCTGTAAATACATGAGTACCGCGAACATTTACACGAATTTAAGGAAAAACAATTATAGCTTTCTGGAAATTGGGGATGACCATAATTGGTTCAGAAAATGTTTTGAATCACATTTCTTGTAACTGACTGCTTTCATCCTTTTTCTCATTTCAGAAATGGCCCGTTTGTCATACAGGGGATCACCGTGCTTTTTGGATATGATGTTTTCATAATCAACAGTAGTTGCAAAGATCTCCTCTTTGATATGTTTTTCTGGTATTTCTGGATTCACACTCAGTTTCCGTGTGGGAGTTGGGTAATTATTGTAATTATTTTCCTTGGTGAATGGCTGAAATTTGAGGCATAAATCATGCATTGAGTTTTAGTAGTAAAGAGTAGGTGATACTGAAAAATGTCTTATTTATCAGCTCTTTGAATACCGAAAATATATGTTTTTTCATGTATGTTTGGCAGCTTACAGAATTTTTAACTACTTCTTTCAAAATTCTGAGAGTACCCTTTCACAAAAATGTAGCGGCAGCAAGTCGGGCTTGGTGGATCTGCTGGGTTAAAAGAACAATTACTGTTTTCACTTTTTTTCCAAAGCTTCACCAAACGTCCATTTTTCTTCCCGCCACTTGAGGTATGAGATTTCCTATGTGCTGCTGCAGCTAGCAAGGTTTCTTCCCCCCCGGGGGCCTGCTCCAGGGAAAAACTAGCTCTGTTGACATGTTATTCTAACCAAATTTGGTCCTCCCTCTTTTTTATTCACTTGGTCCTTATTAGTAAGTCGTAAGGGTAAGGTTGGATCCAAGTGCAGGGTGGTGTATTTTTCCTTTTTTTTTTAGAAGGGGGGCGGTGGGTGGGTTCGGGATAGTCAGGGAAGCCCCGCACTGTCCATGCATTTAAAGTGGAACCCAATTACCTGCGCACTTCATGTAGCAGAAGTATAGCACTCCTCGTTTAAAACTGGAACGTACTTCGATAAACATTGGAGGCTATAAAACCCTGACGGCTATTTTGGCCTTTGGCTAAGGTAATGTCATCAAATGGTAAATCTCGTTGTAGCTAATTGTATAATATTCCAACTTAATTGTGGTGATGTCGATTGGAACCAAAACTAACTCACCAAATATGAAGGTTGACGGGTGTCTTTTTATTTAATTTTCATTATTCATTGGGCAATTGGATCAGAAAGTTAGAACCTCTGGCAATGCAGTTTTAAAGTATTTCTGTGTCACCTCATGCATCCTTGCAAATTTCCACCAAGCAAAATTTATGGGATAAAAAAGCATAATTCTAGCACGCTGTCTCTTGCCTCTTTTTTCTTGTTCTTTGGTCAACTTGCCGTGATTGGTTTCTACATAGTTTTTGGTCAAGGGAATGATCCGGTGATGTTATAAATTTGTCTATTTCCTGTATGTCAATGTGAAGACTTGCATAGAAGATGTACAAGTGGGTTAGTGATTTATAAAGTGTGAAGATTATTAAATGTTGAAAAAAGTAAATATGAATGAAAGCAAAAGAGAGGACCAATAGTCTTTCATGTATCCCTTAATTGGATGTTTTAGTCAAGGTCATTAATATGTAATTTCATGGTTTGCGGTCATTTTGTGTTATCATGATGCTCCAAAATGTACGCCAAAGCAATTTTTCATTGGAATAGATACCACTTTCGAATCCTAATAACCTCAATGACAATATAGGGACCCAGAGTTTTCAAAGGATGGAGAGAAGGGATATAGAAACAAGATCCTTGATCCTATACGCAACTAATGTCTTGATTACAATCATTTCTGGAGCAAAACACTCAATCTTTCTTGTAGAATTATGTTAGCAATATGTTGTCTTACAAGTATTGAAACTTGAGACTGTCGTTCCAATAACTCCTCTGTGGTATTTTACAGTTCAAATGTGCCCCCATATGCTTTCTTTTATATGCACACGATGTCAGGTTTATCATGGAAAAATAAAAGAACGAAGAAGACCACAAGAACCTTGACTTCGAAGTTTTTGCCGAGAAAACATGATTATAAAATGTTGCACTGCCTATCCATAATCCTGTGTTGAATTATCACATTTAGCCTTATCCCCCCAAGAAAAAAAGTAAAGCAAAAAGGGAAACAGATAAATACTTCTGTCACAACTCGTTGGTTTAGCCAACCTGATCTTATTCTTACCCAGGGTTCTCATGAAGCACAAACTGGTAGACTTGCTTTGAGTTGTTGACTATAGTACTATTTGAGATGATAAAATATGTATCAATTATTTGGTTTCCACTTTCATTGCTGTCAATGTTGTTGGTTTTCATCTACTTCCACTGCCAGCTTTTCCATTGATTAACCTTATTTTATTACCTGCTATCTACTCTTAGTCTTCTATCAATTTTATCCAACTTTTGTCCCTTCTGATATGGGTGATAAGTTTACTGGTCTTAATTGCTTGATAAGGAAAAAGTTTCATAGATCTCGACCCTCTTTGGCCTGTTATTGGGATGATTCATGCCGGGTCTTGTGGTTGCGTAGGTGGACTACATAGGAGATTGTCATTTTCAAAAGCCTCTTTTCTATTGGGATAGTAAACCAAAATAGGTGTTTCCAACATAAAGTCATGCAGAGGAAGATCAGCCATTGCTTTACCAATTATAGATCGAGTTGTATTTAGTGTGTGTCATGAAAAGGTGGTTCCAAAATTTTGAACACAACAGGTTGGAGTGGTAGAGGGATACTCTAGAGTCTTAGGATCCTAGATTAAGCAAGTCACAGACAAAGCTGCTAGGTTGTAAGTTAATATGAAGTGGAGGAAAAGACAAAAGAAGTCATCATTGCAACGTTAAGATACCAGGTGTTGAAGAGTTTAGATACTTAGGCTTGATAAGGGATATTGTTAAGGGCATTATTTGTACAATAAGAGGGTGTGATGGTAGAAATGAAGGAATGTATATGGAATTTGTGTTATAAGGATGTCTTAGTAGACCAAAGGGATGATTTTGTCATATGATGATTAGGCTGGCCTTATTATATACTCCCTCCGACCCATAGTCACTGTCAAATACATCCTTTCTCTAGTCCCACATTATTGTCAAAGTTGGCCTTTCAAAAAATTAACATTCTTTTTATTGATTAAAGACCTATTTCAACAATGTAATTGCATTTACTAGTTGATTTTGTTTATTCCCTAAACTTAACTATGAATATGGGATCGAGGGAGTACTTGAAATGTTGGATGATTAAGAGATTCAAGTCCAAATGATGATGGTTGCACAAATGTGGATGATTTGCTGTACGTATAGGCACCCAAGATTGGATTGGATATTAGAGAAAAAGTAGAAAGGAAAAATAGAGGTGGATGTAAGAAACAATTTCTTGATGGTTTGAGCACATCAAGAGCAAGGGTACAAATGCATCCATGAGGAGGTGTGAGGTGATTGATATTCTGGGAGGCAAGAGAGGTATAGGAGGCCAAAAATATAGAAATGAGGCTACAAAGTAGATTTAATCCAATTATAAATTGCAAACAGCGTATGGGTTTTTGTACGTCTAAGGCTCTGTTCGACAAAATGAGTTGTTTGAGTAGCGGATAATCTGTTTGTGTAGCTGATAGCTATTAGATTTTAGTCGTTAGCGGATAACCTGTTCAATTGAGCGGTTGAATAAATGTGTTCGGTAAATTTAGCGGTTGAGTTAGCCGATTATTGTAAATTGACGTAAAAGGATGTAAATAATTTGTCAAATATAAATTAATGAAGGGATTTTTTTGTCAAAAAATATGAAACACTACTTTCAAATGTGAAAAGCTAATATTCTTAGCTTTTCGTAAACACTACTTGAAACGCTAAAAGCTACTACAAACGTTAGTTAAAACGCTACCTTACCGAACGCTAATATTTGATTGATTAGTGTTTTGACTTAGTCAAACGCTAAAAGCTATTCGAAACATCTGTTGTCGAACAGGCCTAATTGCTCCCCTCCTTTCCCGGGTCACCTAGGCACTCAATAATTGTTCATTAGCATGGACCTCTGCTTGCTAATAGATTTGCATACTTGGGCGCTGTTCATTTTTAGCTTTAACCTACTCGCCTTACATATGCTTACAACTCCTTACAATTTTTTATAACTAATCTTACAACTATCTTACAGTTCATCTGTTTTCTACATCCTTAGACCTTACAGCTTCCTTACAACCGAAAACAATTGGACCATGGACCCTCTAACATTTATACCTTTTGTTTGAGCTTAGAATATTCAAACCTTGTTGTTTGACTTGCTTGCTTCATAGTAATTGTTAGTTGTCTTTGTGTGCTACTTACTCTTGTTAACTTATTCCTTCACTTACTTCCATTGTATGTTTCTTACAAGGTTTATAATCTATTAAAAAGAGAAACCATTTTCTGCAATTTTTTTTCTGTAGATTTATCCCTATACCTTGAGAGGCAGGATTTACTGGTTTCACATTGGTGGCGGTGTTATAGTATACTTGTATTCCATGTATTTTTGTTATTAGCTGCTAGAACCCAGTACAAGGACTAAGACCATGTTTAATATATGAAATTCCACATCCCCTTATAGTTTTCAAAAGGACAAATGTGCTTTCCCAACTAAAACAATGCCAATTGCCAATAGACATTTCAGGTCATATCAGTGCTTTAGTTTTGACTTAGCTCATGAAGAAGACAGAGTAAGAAACTGTTCAAATGGCCTGGAGCAAGAAGATTGAAGATTCTTCTTTGATTGACTGCTTGAATCTAATGACTGACGTTATCATTATGCTGCTTTCTTTTTTACTTTTTTGCTTGTGAAATATTAATGCCATGGGTTTGTCATGTTTTTATGTTGTCATTAGTGGAGGCTTTAGATTTGTTTATTAGTGTGTCATAGGCAGCCTTAAAAGTGGTCTTTTACATTTGCGAAAGGGCATGAAAGCTTTCAACTTTTACAAGCATGCATGCCCCTTTCGATCTCTTAGTGTTCTAAGTTCTGACCCCTCTCCCCCCCAAAAAAAGAAAAGAAAAGGGAAATAAGGGGAAAAAGGAAGAAAAGATTGATCACAGCCTTGACATACTAGCAAACTGTCCTCCACTGGACCACAAAGAGAGGCCATTTCAGTCTACTGACTTCAACTTCAAATGAAAGTTTCTTTGTCAAGGGCTTACATTTTAATATTAAGAAGTTTATTGATGACTGAACTTTTTAGCACAATTTCTGTCATCTGATTCGTATCAGAAGCATGATGGTAAGCATGCTCTTTTGAGCTGGGGTAGCGTGAGTTCAACACGATTGAAACAGCCAAACATACTGCAAAGCCGAGTTTAGGGAGCTAAGATGTACACGAACTAGTTGCCTTTGGCTATATATCAAGAACGAATTTTTGAGAGAACCTGAAAGAAAAGCAACTGAAAATTCGTAAAAGAGTAGGGGGATAATAAAAAGGTAAAAATAGTAATAACAGTAATAAAAGAAGTTACTGGTCATTTGTTAAACATAGTCTGTGCTACCCCTTCCCCCAAAAGGAAAGGTTGAAAAATGGGGATTGTTAAATAGGTATGCTTAACTTTACATATTTATAATTTTAAATCAACAACTAAGTGTAAGATGATCCTAGAGCTTTGAAATCACCGTGTTATTTTCTTCTCTCACCTCTGTTTTGGGGACAAATGATTAGGCCATGATAGAGCCCCATCATTTTTTACTGTTCTTAGTGTGCTGGGGGTCCTCAAAATTTCCTTCAGGCCATTGGGTAATGCATGAAGATTTCACATTTTCAGAATATCATTGGAGACTTCTTACCATGACAGAATGCGTGGTCTCTTTTTTTTTTTTTTTTGTTCTGTCTCTACATGTCTACATTTTGTCGCTGTATGAACAACTTTTTTCCATTCATTCTCTCCCTCATGTCATCACAGAGAGTGATTGGTCCCTAAAGGATAAGTTCATTATGGCCTAACGTTTACTCCTACAATGGGTAGTTCTCTTTCTGCCTTTTTATAAAAAGGGCGGGGTTGGTTTGGTGGGGCTGTGCCAAATTCTACTAATCTTCAAAAGCCATAAGATCTGATGCTCCCGAAATATAATAGTGATCATTGGTGAAAATGGATAGTGATAACTTAGTGAACACCTGTTTATTTATGCATACAACTTGATTAAAATCTCAGTCCACTAGCAATAGAAGGAATTTTAAACATTCTGCTTAAAAGTAAATGGCATAATTTAATCTTTAAATGACTTTCCTGATCTTCTAATTATTGCGTCATTGTGTCCCCAGCGAGCTACTTTGGCTAACTACATGCCGCTGTCCTGATTATCCTCAGTTATCTTAATTCAGGAAGCCATATCTCAGTGAACAACTTGCTGTATCGTAATCTTGTGATTCGTAATATTCACTAGTGCAGCCAAAAATTAGTGAGAAATATCTTAAGGCTAATTTTGAAGGTGGGGTCTGATTTATTGATAATTATGGTTTTTTTTTTGAGGTATGCTATGCATGTATATATATGTGTATTATGCCAATAGTGGTTTTATTGATCTTTTTTCTGTCATATAGTTTTGTCACTGATTGTATTCCTGTGGCAAGAGCTATATAATTGTGTTATTCTGCACCCAGCTTAGATCGATGTAAATATTTGTGGCTACGTGTGGTGTTAGAAGCTGCGCTTCTGTTAATAACCTAGAATAGTTTCGTTCTAGTTATTCAGTTGTCCGGGAATTGGGGCACCCTAGTTCAGTTTGTTGGTTCTCCTTTTAACCTTTTGATATCTTGGATCTGTGACTTCCATTTTATCCATATTATCAACTTAGTTTGTGTTAAATACCTTTGTGATCGTGTTGGATACTTGGTCCTCTTAACACATGTATAATTACTTGATTTTTCCTTTTAGACTAGAAATACACAAAATTTTCATAATATTGCCAAGTCCAACACCTAGGTACGTATCAAACACTTGGCACTTTAATACAGGTATGGATGAGTCTGAGTAACACTGGTTTGGTGCACCATACATCAATGAGATCTACATTGGTTTTGCAAAAATCAACCCATTTGGTGCATTAGATTACACATGATAGCTTGCTGCATGGTAGAAAGAAAACATAAACCTATTAAGTCCTTCAAATTATTGCAGTCATTATTATCTAACTCTATGTCTGCAACTGCACCAATTCTGAATTTTCAAATTAATGAATCCACGAAACTGTTGATGCAGAGATCCTAAGACTCGATTTTCTGTTGCCCTGTAGTGCAAGGTATAGCTTCTAAATCTGTCAAAGCACGGTGGAAATCATCAGTGTCGAGATGCAAGTATGTCGTCATTTGACGAAGGTTAGAAACTTCTTCCTTGAGCCGTTTATTTTCCTGCAGAATCTGATCATGGGATTCAGATAAATTGTTGAATTTTTCCATAAGGTCATGGTTTTCCACCCTGAGCCGTAGCACCTGTGACCATAGCTCATGGAGTTGCCTCTTCTTCCGCATCCTTGACCTACGAGCAGATTCTCTGTTTGAAATCATCCGCCTTCGTTTCCGTTCATCAATAAGCTTCTGGTGTTGCTCTTCTACTTCATCTGATGTTGAGCTGCTGCAGCTGAACTGTTGGGGTTGAAAGGCCAATTCATGGGCACTGAGGGAAGCTTGATGACCCGGTAAGTCATTCTGCACTAGGCTAAAGTTGAATGGAAATATGCTGTCAATTTCGAAAGGCGTATAATTTGTTCCAGCTACCTTGTATGGATTCATGGCTTAGATTTGATTTTAGATTTCTGTTGGGATAATGTTTGAGGGGGTAGAGATGCATAACAGAGAAATATAGATGCTTATATAGGAATTGAATAAAGGGTTATATTAGTGGGATGAACTCAGCATCGAAGAAGAACAATGTTAGGTGCTTACGCAAACTAATAATATAATGCATTATTGGAATAACACATCAGAGAGTGCATGTGTGATTTAGTCATAGCTTTATCCTGTTATTTTCATATTGGGGCGCCTTAGCATACAAATTTTACCCGTATAATGCCTAATATGATATATTTTTCTTGGCTTCGGCAATTTGGCATGTGCTGATTGATTGAGCAAGCATATAATAAACCACGGTACCAATGCGATGTAACACCCTTATCGTCATGGTTTTTCAATGACTGCGACTACAAAACATTGTTTTGTAGAAGTGGTTTGCAATTGACATATGTAAGGCCTATTATATTCCACTGTTTACACACCACTCGTGATGCATAAAACTTGTCGAAATCAGTTTAAAAAGATGTACTTTGGCCATTGTTCTCTTGCAAAATTCATCCATGAGCATAGAAAATTGGCATTTATGAAGGACTAAGAAATAACTTTAAATTTACTTCAAATTTCGAATTCATTTTATAGACCATGTTAGTAAGTACCCCAAAATTTACTAAAATGCAATGATGAACAAACACCTCAATGAGCCTTGAAAAATAGCGATCAGCTTATGTCACACTATTTTTGATCACATGCTTTCGAGATTTGACCACCATCATTCACAATGACAGATTTTTCCTCAATTCATGGCGCTAGTGAAGAAGGGCATTGTACACTTGAAGGTCTATCTTGTTTACCTACTTGAATAGAAAGTTCTATGATCCTAAAAGCTGAAGTAAATGGAATGTCACCTTCAAATGTCAATTTTAGGTCTCCTCTCTTTGGAAGCTGTCTATATTTAGATGTTACCTTGTTTATTGGGACCTTAGACCTAGACCTCTCTGAACCAGCAGCAGTATCAAGGGAATCAGATGTGATTCAATTGGAGTTGAATCTTTGATTAATAGGGAACTATAAAGCAGGGCCTGATCTTGATGTTTTGTTTGTTCATTTAAATGTACGGCTTAATTGGCACTCTTCAAGTATTTTATTGGTCAATTAGATGGATAAAAAGGTTTGCATCCTTGTTGTCAAGTGAACAGTTAAAGATGTTTTGAACTAATTAATAACAAATCTGATTGGTGGATCCAAAGTAAACGCGTTGCTTACAAATTTCTTTTCAAGCTTTGTTCAACGTTGATAGGATGCAGCTACTTTATTGATGTTTCCATTTTTTTGGTTTTAGCTGTATGATTAGTCTTGTCAATTTACTTATCAGTTTGTCTTTGTGGGCTTTTGAGCTTCATGGCTAGTTAATTCTATCTCAAAACATAAAAAATCTCACTTCAGAAATCGTATCCTTGGACATACCAAAACTTTTTATATAATAATTTGCGATAAGAGTGTACTAGTTATTTTCTCAAACGTCACTTTATGCATGAACATCACTGACACATGTTTAAAGGATGGAAAATTCAGTCCATTTTCTCCCATATTCTTTATTCAGGAGGACAGCCCTTTAGAATTATCTATGGCCTCCTTATCTTGCATTTTCTTCCGTACAAGACAGCCCTCTCTTTTTAAAAGTTTTGGCTGAGGGTTATTATTATACAAGGCTATGATAGTGGGTAGTGGGGAGAAAAATGCTAAAATAACACAAAGCAAAGAGGTGACACCTAAGACTCTAATGTGTCAAGTAAAGATGAAGATTAAGTTTATATCCAAGTATAAAGAAAAGCACTATAGGAAAAAAACATCTACTTCAGCAATTTGTTTTCACACACAGAACTTATGCTTGAGAAAGAGAGGGGGAAAATGGAAAGAGATGGGAGGCTTTTGGCCTCTTGGATGGAATATGATGAAAGTGAGAAGAAGAAGCTATAGGTTAAATCATTTGGTTAAGAGAGAAAACTTCTCATTTTTCTGATCCAAATATACTTTAAACACATTTGTTGCCAACTATATTGAATTTTGTTGCATTCTTTTGTGATGTTTTGATGTTATAATGGTTGTATTCTAGTAAATTTTGTGGCTTAATGTCTAATTTCGACATAGTGTGTACATGGAACTATGAATATATTCTGATTGGGCAATCTTAGTGTTAGAAAGAACTAATTCACCAGCTAACTTCATGTAAATAATTCTAAAACTTAATTGCATTAAGGGTTCATAATGATAGTTTAATTCATCATCAAAGATGCAGATGATCTGTTGCTTTCCAGAACACTGTGCCTGTAAGTTCTGTTCTAGTATTAAATTCAATCAGACATAATATATGATATCTACAATTGTAGGATTTCACAGAATAATACTTAAGATGTTAGGCTAACTATTTGTATTTCATTTGTGGTGATGTATTTTAATTGAGAAGGACATATTATGCATATAAAACAACAGTAAAAAGCCATTGGGTCCAGGTCGAATGTGGTGGAGTCTGATTGAGGAGCATATCTCATGAGTTATGGTTGAATTATGGAAATTGAGTGAGAATAATGAACAATTGGGATGCCTTAAGTTGGTCTTATAATTGCTTTGGCTTTTCCAGTAATTCAATCTTGCCAAATTGGAATCAGTCTATGTACTTGCGAGGATAAGGCTGCCTACCTCCCTGAACCTCATCAAGATGGGATCTACACTGGTCTTCTTGTAATTGAATCCATGCCACAGGGTTATTTTAACGGTGATTATTTGTTATATCATGTGTGTGATATTGTGATTATTGATATGCATGAAAACGTATTATCTTTGAATGAGAGCATGTAGGGAGAATTGTCAATAAATAAGATATATGTCTATAAATATAAGAATGAGCTTCACATTTTGTTAGGTGGAACTTATCCACTTTTTGTACCCTACTTGGTGTATCCCATTTTGCTCTAGGTGTGGTTATGTACCCATTATGGCTGTTATTGAAGGGTTGTTTCAGTGTGGGAGGTAGGGTTTACCAGCAGGTTTTATGTCTAGGGGTATATTTGGTGTCTATTGTACTGGACTTTCAGACTTGTATTGGTATTGGGCTCCATAAAGCTATTGTGCTCTTATGTGCTTATTCTAATTTCCTTTATGCTAATACCTATTTGGCTATCTCCTCCTTGTATCTTTTCTTAAAGTATTACTTGGTTCTCTTGTTGAAGAAACCCCTTGTACATGGCCAAATTCCATTTGTCTCCTTATCTATTGGTAATTCCAAGTGGGAGTTTGGTCGGGGTTAAGGTGATTGGGTTATTTTTTGATTATGGTTTTTCTCTCATTCTCTTGCTACTCGGGATCATTGCCTTGGTTTCTTTTACGTTGTATTTTCGGTAGCTCACATCCGTCGGTATGGGATAACTATTTGCCTCTTTTTGTTTGTCTCATTTGGTCTAACTTTCCTCGGGAAGGCAATGCCATCCTCAACCTGCGGGTTTCCTTATTCTCGCATAGTTGGTATAACCTTTTTGGGGATTATTTTTGTTTCGACAACTGTTATATGGTATTGCTTGGTTTAACTATATTTTTCAATTTCTGCCTAGTTCCGAGACTCGTGTTTGTTACATTCCGTATCCGGACTATTAGTATTTCTTTCACATGGGCTTGCTTAAACATTGCTTCGGGTTACGGACTCGAGTTATCCGCCTCTTTTAATCATTTAGAATTTTTCTTTATGATAATATTTTTAGATATGTTAACATGGACTAACTGCAGGATCGAATGCGGGGTGTGGTATGGCTGTTTCGTTTTTTTTTTTTTTTTAGATGGGTTGTCAAGTTTGCTTTCATGTGTACTCGAGTACCTTTTGCTCTGGTTTGTTTTAAAGGCGAGTGTAACCAATTCTTTGGATTGGTTACCAAGGCCATTTGCCGGAACAATTTTTGTCGCTCTGTTCATGAGAATCATTTTGAACCTGCGAAATAGCCCGTATATTCCTTTATATGATGATGAAAGATCCGACTATGATGATACCCGCCTCAAACTTCCCGAAAACATACATTGCTTTATGGTTTACTTATTTGTACTATGGTGGCAAGCTTTTCTGTTTGCATTGCCCTTGTGCCAAGTTAGAAGCCATCTAGTTAGTTGCCGCCTAGGACAAGAAAAATGGTCGATGATGATAGATTACGTCATTCCGAGACCTCCTCTTGCTCTCTTCTTTTCTTTTACCTTTTGGTTCGGAAAGTATGGAATCAAAGGGATTGTCTCATTAATGAATCATGCTTATGTAAAGGTTGCTGAATTGTGTTGTTGGGTTTCTTTAGATGGGTGCATATTTCCTGGCTTAGGCTTGAATTGGATTGTCTCATTAATGAATCATCTTTATGTAAAGGTTGGTTTTATGTTTTGCTGGGTTTATTTAGATGAGGTATTTTTTCTCGGCTTAGGCAACATTTGGGTTCTCCTTTACATGCTCCTTTTTTCAGGGTGTCTTCTTTTTTGTGTATGTATTACTAATGATATTTAAACCTGGTTTGCGGGTTCTTTTCTCTAGTTTCCTTTCACTTGCTTTGTTCTCTTCTTTCTTTGAGTTTCGTAGTTTGAACTTCTTCTCTTGGGCGAGAGGATTTTTAGATTACACTGAAAATCTCAAGGCTCATTATCCGGACAACCCCGATAGGGAAAGAACCTTGCTATGCAAGTTGGTAAAATATGTATTTATGTCTGTCGGATTATTTTCAACTTTTGTGGGTCATATTCCAATGGACATTTCCTCCTTTACTTTTGGATGGTAAATCTTTGATTTGTTCTCTTTGGGCAAGAGGATTTTCAGGATTAACTTGGATATCCCAAGGCTTATTCCATGGACTACCCCGATCCGGGAACAACTTTGCCGACCAAACAGGAAACATTTGTATCTAAGTTGCTATATTGCTTTCATGCTTTAAAGGACAAGATTCAGTGGTTTTATGGATCACATGTTGTATGGATGGTAATTGTATACTTAAAGATACACTTGGTTATACCTTTGTATGGGTTCATTTTAGGGATCATAGTCATACACCTCAATTCTTGGGATAATTGGGGTGTTTTCCCAAGTATGTTATGAAAATCGTTTATTGGAATGTCCAAGGGGCTAAAAAGCAGCAAGTCAAACAAGAGATTTTAATTTTGACGCAGAAATTTAGGCCTGATATTTTGTTTTTAAGTGAAACAATGACCAATTTCATAAATACAGAAAAAATTATTTCTAAATTGGGATATGATCATTATGATTTTGTTTTGCCACGAGAATCATTGTGGCGGAATATGGGTGTTGTGGAATAGCAATAATATTGATGCTAATGTTCTTATTAAGGATCAAAGAGCCATTCATGTGCATATTCATGATAAAAAATTGCAAAAAGAATCTATTTTATCCGGTATCTATGGACCAGCCCGGACTATTGACAAGATGACATTTTGGCATCAATTGCGGGATATTAATTGTCTTATTAATCTACCCTGGTGTATCATTGAAGACTTTAATGAAATGGAATGTTTAAATGAAAAAATTGGAGGAAAAAAGCTAGCATACATTACTCGTCCGGAGAATGAGAGACTTTCTCTCTCATATACAAGGAGAGAGTATCCTCATTACGGGAAGAATTTTCACATGGAAAAAATTCTTAAGGGGGCAACTGATTTATGAGAGGTTAGATAGAGCAATTGGCTGTTTGGATTGGAGGGAGGTTTACCCAAATTCGTTAATTTATCATGGTCCGTTTTCTTGCTCGGATCATAGCTACATCCTGTTGGATACCAATCCCGACGTTAACGGTTAAAAACATCGGAAATTTAGATTTCAGAATCAATGGGCTAACTATGATGCCGTTAAGAAAATAATTAAACAACAATGGAATGTACAATGTCACGGAACTCGGATGTTTAAAGTTGTCGACAAACCGAAGCATATTAAAGCGAAACCGAAACAATGGGCTAATAGAGCCTGTAGCAATTATCACAAAAGGTGGAGAGGAACTCTTCTCAATTGCAAAATATTGAAGATAAATTATTGTTAGACCCGTGCAATGCTAGACTTATTAATTGGCATGCTCGGTTGATTAAACAAAGAGAAAGATTATTATTGTTTAATCGAAATATTGGGGGAAATTTTATAGAAAGGAATGGCTCACTAAAGGAGATAGAAACTCAAAATTTTTTCATAAGTGTTGTGCCTATAGGAAACAAAAATCGACTATTTTTAGAATTAAAGATGACTCGGGGGTATGGATTGAAGACAAGGTAAATATACAGCGAGAAATTCGTGTCCGATTTTACGCAACGATATAGGTCTCGAGATCAGAACCAGCATGACTACACTAAGCACTACTATGCAAAAACTTATTTCGAATGATGAAAATAATCAGCTTATATTACCGAGTGCATCCAAATGAGATTAAAATTGCGGTTTTCCAAATGAACCCAGCGAAAGCCCCGGCCCGGATGGCTTTGGTGTAGGATTCTTTCAACGAATTGGAATATCATAGGAAATGACATTATTAGATGTATCACAGATTTCTTCAATCATGGAAAGTTATTGAAAGAAGTCAATCACACCTTCATTGCTTTAATTCCGAAAATTACAAGCTCTACTATTACAGACTCATTTCGGACCAATTAGTCTATGTAACACATTGTATAAGATCATTGCCAAAGTCCTCGTTAATAGATTACGTCCAGATCGCAAAGGATAATTAGTCCCTACCAAAGTGCCTTTGTGCCAAATAGAGATATTCATGATAACATTCTTTTGGCACATTGAGTTGTTAATAAGTTTGGAAATATTAAAGGCAAACAAGCCTATATAGGCCTTAAGTTAGACATGGAAAAAGCTTATGACAGAATAGAATGAGATTTTATTTTTACATGCCTAAAGGGTATGGGTTTTCACAGCATTTGGATCAATTGGATACGGGAATGCATTACGTCGATATCATATTCTTTAGTCATTAATGATGAATCTTGTGGGTTTTTCGGACCAACTAGAGGTCTTAGGCAAGGTGACCCTCTGTCGCTGTACTTATTTATTATATGTATGGATGTACTTGCATATAGATTGCATCTAGTTGCTATGCAACCAAAATCAGGTATAGGGATCAAGATTTGCCCTCGGTCGCACAAGTTACCTTGCTTACTATTTGCGGATGATAGTCTTCTTTTTGTAAGACTAACTATGAAACATGCCTTAAGCTTCGGACCATTTTGAACGAATTTTGTATTCAATCAGGACAACTTATTAACTTTCAAAAGTCAGCTCTAGTATTTTCTAAAAATGCTACGGCTGCGGACAGGAATATGGTTGCTGCAGATATTTAATATACCGCGGACAGACTCATTGGGAAAATATCTAGGGTGTTCGGTCTTCGGAGGAAGGGCAAGTTCTCACACCTTCTCGGATATTTTGCTTAAAGCAGATATGAAACTTCAAAAATGGAAAGCTAATGCTCTTTCAAAAGCAGGGAGGGTAGTTCTTATCTAGTCTAATTTGGAAGCATTACCGGCACATACAATGCAAAGTTTTAAGCTCCCGAAAAACACATCGGATGCACTTGATAAAATTAATCGGGATTTTTCTGGAAAAAAACACAGGATATTAAAGGACTACCTATGGTGTCTTGGGATAAGATATGTATGCCAAAAAACTAGGAGGACTAGGTCTAAGGAAAGCGAAGCGGTGAATAAAGCTTTTTATGCAAACTTATGTGGAAGTATCTATATGATGATAACAATTTTTGGGCTAAGACTATGAGATCCAAGTATCCATTAAATATGGATTTTTTCTCCGAGGAAAATTAAACCTCGCGACTCTTGGGCTTGGAAATGCTTGCTGAAAAAAGGGATAATTTCAAAAAGGGATTAAGATGGAAAATTGGTAATGGAAAAAAAGTTAATTTTTGGCATGATATATGGTGTGGTAATTTAAAACTGATTGATTTTTATGATAGTAATAATTCGAATATACCATCCTTGGATGCCACTCGTTAGTCAATGTATCACTCCATTAAGGGAGTGGGATATGGCCTGGCTTAGCTCTTTCCTACCCAATGAAGTATGCCAGTTAATTAAGACTATACCTATTCCAACTAATGATTTGGAAGACAGTTCTGCTGGGGAATATCGAGTAGTGGTGAGTTTACTATTAAGTCGACAACGTGGAATGCACACAATATCTCATCCATGTCTTCGGCATGGGACTATGCCTGGATATGGAATATGGATGTCATGCCCAAAGTGAAAATCTTTACTGTGGCAAATAGGACATAATGCTTTAGCTACACAGGACAACCTTATTAAAAGAGGTATACTTGTTGATTCTTTGTGTCCACTATGTAAGACTCGATGATGAATCGATTAATCACCTTTTCTCACGAGTGCCCTATTGTGAAAGTTACCTGGAATAAAGTTTTTCAGCATAAATGGTTGGATATAAATCCGAGTAATGCACGAGATAGTGTCTTTAAATGATATGTTTCGCAAGGCTAGAAACTTGAAAAAATCCAATCAAATGATTCGAATGGTCCATGTATTATGGAGTATATGGAAAAGTCGGAATGATATGGTTTTTAATAATAGGAACTATAGTGTTACGGCCACAATTCGAAAGCCAAAACTGTGTGGGCCGAATGGAGAGCTAGGAATAGACTGGACCATCTATATACTCCACACTCAAGTACCCAGTCTACTTTACCATCCTCTTCATCAAAGTTTGTCACGTGGCATAAACCTCCAGGGGATTCATCAAAATAAATTTTGATGGTTCCAAATCTTCTTCTTCGGTTGTGGGAGGATTCGTAATCGGGAACCGGGACGGGAGATTTATTCAAGTCAGGACATATAATTTGGGGCCAGCATCTGTTTTGGTAGTCAAGCTTCTACAATGCGTAATGGAGTCGGAGCAGACGAGTGCAAGCGAGCTTCCGATCAATTGTTTTGGAAGGAGATAACCAAGTTGTCATCAACGGAATAAAGGGTGAAATGCGAGATACCTTGGGAAATCCATACACTTATATAGGATACATGTCACTTTCTCAAAAGTTGCAACCGAGTCATTATCCGACATACATTCGAGAGAGGGAACAGAAGCAGATGATTGGGTGGCAAAATATGGACTTAGTATTTCTAATTCTGTGTCTTGGACATCAATTCCTTTATCTTCTTCTTTTCTCTCCATTCTAATGAAGGATAACTTGGATAGAACCCTTGAGAAAAGGGCTACCTATTAGTTGGTTTGCTTACCTTGTGAAAAAAAAAAAAGAAAAAGAATGAGCTTCACACAGTGCTACTGTACAAGCCTCAACCCAAATTTTTGATGTAACATACTTTCTAGATTTTACAAGTTCAATTTTCTCTTAAAAGGGTTCATGTAAATTCCTCTGACACAGGGATTAAGCTTCCAATGAATTAATGTTTGACCAAGTTGAGTTACTATTTTTGCTTCCTAGAGATGTGTGTTGAGATCTTTATGTATGTAGTTTCTCCTGGAGAAGGTGTAATGTCAATTTCAAGATATGGAATATTTATGCATGTTATCATGATGAATATGTCGATCAGTACACATACTCCGGACAGACCTAACATTTGGATTCGTGATGCATGGACATGAGCATAAAGATGAAATCGCTCCAGATGAGCACATGATTTGAATTTATGATGTCTTGACATGAATGCTTAACCGGTACTTCTGACAGTGGGTTTTTTTAATTTTGGACTCAACCAGTGGCGGAAACAAGAATTTAAGGAAGGGTCAAAATAAACTAAGTAAAAGAAAAGGGATTCAAAATTGGATTTTTAAAAAAAAAGGAAAATTGTCAATAAAAAGATTCAAACCCTTCACCTCTTCTTCATATTATAAAGTCCTTACCAACTCATTTATTCACATTTAGTCATTATTATTTGCTATATAAAAATTTTATTTATTTTTAAAAGGGGTTAGTTGACCCCTGAACCCCCTTGGCTCCGCCACTGGACTTAAGTAAAGACTATGAGTTCATGCTGGTTATAGGTTGGAATTTGGTTGGTTGTTGATAACCAATAGTTGAAACTAGTACCCACTACCCAGTATTCACAAATTCTTGAACTGCTCAAATTTTGTTGCTTTGCCAACTGTCAGTGCTGCAACATAGCTGGAGAAAGCACACATGGCAGAAACTGCTGCCTGTAAAGAAATGGGAACTTCTAAGAGCCCATCAAGGTGCCACCCGGTGATATTGTTTGTTGATGCTAATTGTGATCCATTTTAGTGTGAGATCGGAAGTAAGCTGGTTTCCTTGCTTTTGATGAACATCGGTTGTTAGTGTCTTGAAGTTACTCGTGACCATCTTTAAACAAATAGCCAAAGTTATATTCACCTTTTTGGGCATATTATATGCGCCCTTGGTTTAAAGGAGTGCTATGATTGAAATAAACCACAAAAGACAAACCTTATTAAGTCACAACTTAAGGAGAGCTCTGTTCTCTTGGCTTTGTAACTGATGGATGAAAAGCTGATATAAGAAAGACAAGAAAGAAATTTTGCTACTTATTGTTATAGGCGGACTCAGAAGCAGCTGATATGAGGATGTTTGAATGAAACCCTTGCTGTCACAGGTTTCCAAGTTTTTCAACCTTGGAGCCATCCATATACATAGCCATTCTTTTGATGAACATGTGCTTATTAGTCCTAGTCTTCCTGAGATATGAGTGAAGTGACACAGAGAAAGTACAGGGTAGTTCAGCAAGCTGTGGCGTGAATGGAGAACCAAAATAGTAGAATCGCCTCTCAGGTCGCTCAGCTAAGAACATGAATTGCTGCTGAACACACAAATGTCGCTGAAGTTATGGGTAACGGGAATTTATGGTGACTATTGCCTTGGTCTTGGTCCACTTGGCAAAGAGGAGCAGTATATGGTTGTGGAAAACCATTTATTTTGACCTATATGAGCTGTGATATTTCCTCTTCCTTGGGAAAAGTCAATGGATCAACACCACCCGCCCAAAAGAGAAATAAAAAAGGAAGAACAAGGAAAATGATTCATCAGAGATGGCAAGGAGGTGAAAAATTATAATGTAAGTTGAGGAACAAAGTGACTAAAGCTTTTTCTCATGCCTTCTCACATATATTTTTTACTGTTTGTTGTCTTGTCTGTGCTTTTCTGCAGGCTGCATGTTATCAGAGGTTAACTGTTCAGATTCATCAGCGGCAAAATGTCAGCCCAGCTGATAACAAAAGGTTACAGCTAGAAGATAAGGGAAAAAGGCAGAGCTCTTGAGGCTGCAAACAATGATCTGCTAGTTGGAATCATTTGCTGCAAAAATGGCCAGCTCTTGTTAGAACAAAAGGTACACGTGTTTTATGTGCATGGGTACAAATAACTAGTTGCCAAACTAAAGGCTTTCATTAAGTTGCTTGTTCAGTTGCTCTAGTGTTTGTGGATTAGGATTTCATGTTATGTTGTGTGGTTTTCTGTACTTTTTTAAAAAATTTTTGACCAGGTAATGCTAACATGGCATTATGGAAGCTATTAGATTTCAAGGGTAATATATTATAGTCCTTCTACGAAAATCATTTATACAAAAATATGTGTTGAACGTTGGGTGAAAGGTTTGAACCCAAACTAAGTAAGAAAAGATAAAAGGTAAAACAACTTTGTATGCATGATTTATCTTGTGAGTAACCCAGTCTATAATTACCAAATCACCCTCCATAAGAAATGAATGTGATTAGCTTTGATCAAAGATAACCAAAATTACAATCTTTTCATCGCTTGGTTTAAATTGTAATGCTTATCTAACTAGATCCTTTGTATTTTGTTTGCAACTTGGTAATCTATACATTACTGGGTCATATGTAGCCTCCAACATTTTCTAGTATCAAGCATTGTTCAATGTCTCATACATAAAATGCTTGCGGCCTCTATGACCAAACAATATGTATTTCTAGCAAAAATTCAAAGTCAAGTGGGTGTGGATTACAGTGGCAGACTTATGAATACAATAATCTGTTATATAAAAATTTTATTTTTTATAAAAGGGGATCACCTGACCCCATGTTGGGTTCGCCCTAGATTAAATTATAGTTGCATGGTTGGCCAAAGGAGTTTGACGTGTTGAAGTAGAAGTTTATACTTCGATGTGTTTGTAGAGAGAGTCATAGATGATAGCACATATCGAATATATTCGAATGGTCGAGTCTAGTTCTCAATCCTAACTTCAAACTTTTAAGAGGAAAAGATTTCCTATAGTGTACGTACGAATGACAAGATGAAGAAGCAATTAAACGAGAATCCAAATGTGTAAAGTTTGCTTTCTTTATAATGTATTATACATTCTAAATTATTTAAATAATAAGTAAATTTAAATAAAATTTATCTTAAATTCTAATTATTTCTTATATTCTTATGACATGAAACTGTTAGGTAAAGCAAAAAGGTTAAAATTGATTAGGTATTAGGTAATGCACAAGTGACAATGTACTAAAACTCGATAACCTTTTTAAAACCTTATCCAAAGGCCAACTCCGAGGCCTGAGCCATCTTTGCTCTGTCGCTCCCTTTCAATTGCACTTCCAAAGCTTCGAACTTTCAAACAGTTTGTTCTGAGAGTCCGTTGGTGCTTCTGGGTAAGAGAGAAAACCATGAATGGCGGCTTAGCTCACAACCATTTTCTCTTCCCTCCTCCCATTTTCAAATTCCCCGCGCTTGCGACCCCTTGTTGTTGCATAAACCCAAACCCACTTCCTCTTCCAGAAGAGTTTTCCTCCCCAAATTCCATATCTTCCCCTCTCCTCTATCTCCCAATTTCAAGGTACATTCTCTCACTCGCCGTATCTGTCTGCTATTTCAATCTGTCAAATCATTTTTGATCAAAATTTGTATGATTTGGTGCTGACCCTTGTAGGTGAAGGTGAATTGTGTGATGAATAGGAATGATCTAGTTGTGGTTTCTGGGGATGAATGTGGTGATTTGGTTATAGAGGCCTGTCTTACTCGCACTCTTCCCCCTGCATTGACGTTGGAGCATGGCCTTGAATCGTTGAAAGAGGCGGTTCAGGATTTGAAGCTTAACCCTCCTTCGTGTACAAGTGGGATGATTAGATTTCAGGTATCACTTGCTAATATGTCCAATTCATTGTCTTGATCCTTTTTTTTTTTTTGGGGGGGAGGGAGCTTCAGTATTTGCATTGACTTGCTAGTTGCTCTTATGGAACACTCCTTTATATTATGAGTTTCACAGACTATGCCAATAGAAAAGAAAGATGGGTTATCTTGGGAAAAGAGAATAAGCTACACATGAGATAGTATGATCGGGTGGGAGCATGCTTGTGGGACTTCGATATGATTTCCATGGTTAAGTTTACTTGATCAACCCAGAAATATATCAATTAATCAAATCAATTGTAGGTTGCTGTGCCACCAAGTGCAAATGCTTGGGACTGGTTCTGTTCTCAGCCTGAGTCATCAGTAGCATTTCCTCAGTTTTACATTTCCAAGGAATCAGAGAACCTGACTCACGAGTCAACTCTAGTAAGCAAGAATTGTGGGGTTTTTGGCATTGGAGCTGCAGTTGACTTCAGGCAATCTTCATCCAGCTCTGGAGATTGGAACTCATTTAGAAGGTAAAATTTGTGGTTTTGCTCTTTGCTTGTTTCTAGTTTAGTATTCTTTTGTCTTCTCATGAAAATTTTGTTAACAGCTATGATGACTGAGATGGAATTCTTTAAGTTATAATAGTTGGCTAGATGGAAATGCTACATATATCTCATTATTCCTAGTGTGGTGGTCTTGCTTTTACTTGGTGTGCATCTTTTAGACAAGCATTGAGGGAAGGATAGTACTAGTACTACAAAGTTAAGCATAAGTTTTGCTGTGATTGGAAGGTGGATGATTGTGTCTTGGTACAAATGTGGTACTATTTGTATGAGATTGAGGGCTAAATATTAAGTTTGGTGGTGGATAAACTGGGAAGACAACAATGCAGGCTGTCGGAGAAAATAGTTCCTTAATGTCTATTTGAATAACAGGCATATATAAATCAAGTGACAAAATTGATGAGATAACATCATGAGCCTTGTTACTCCATGGTTGGTGCAGCTAAACCTGAAAAGATGTGGTGGGATTTCGTATAGAATAGTAAAACTTGGATAATTTCTGTCAAGTCTGGGATATGGCCATTCTCTTAGTCTTCTGGACTGGGTATCTTTTTCTGAATCTTTGATGAATGAAACCATAGGTGAAAGCGCTCAGTATTGAATCATTTAACAAAAAGTTTTGTAGTGAAGACATTTTCCTTTAATTTACTGAGGGTGCTGCTGCCTTGTTTGTTGGAGATTATTTCAGTGTTAATTTTGTGTGGAGAGAATGTTGTGTTGAGAGAGGATTTTCAAGTCACATGTTTTATTTTGAGATGCTGGGGAGGATGTTATATTGTTGGATGGTTTCCACCTTGTGAAACATATGCGTAGACTGTTATAAACTTTGCATTCTTGGTTTTGCATTTTGATTGGAGTTCCCTCTTTTACCTCCTTTCCTGCCTCCCTGTCTCCCTGTCCCCCTTCTCTTTGTGCATGTGTGCACGCACGTGCACATGCATGTGCATGTCTGTGTGGGTTTTTTTTTTTGGGGGGTGGTGGCGGTGGTGGTGGTTAATATGGTTGCATTTTCATGCTGTGCGTTGGAGCACCTTTTGTGGCTCTACTAGTTGAATCCTTGTGGAACAGGGATGGGTTTAGTGGTGCATTTGGGATTTAAACTAAATACAATTGGACTTGGTGTTGGTAGGCTTTCCAGTTACTTCCAGATTTTGAACTGTCAGATTTGGAATTTTCTAACAATTTTGTGTGTTTCTTTTGTCCAAAATGAGGGTTGAGTGCCATACCCATGTTGGCGTGTCAAGTGTCTGACATTTGTAGTCGGGGAAAAATGAAGAGTCGAAGTAACATATGGCTTCAGTCAGTTTTTCTGTCGCCTTCTTTCCTTTGCTTACTTTTCCTTTTCCCTGGTTGCTTTTCAGACAAGGATATTCCTTCTGCATCTTTTATTCAGACATACCATTATTGCATTCTCTGCTAGCAGCTCACTACAAGAGTGCATCCCCTGTACAAACTCTTGCTGAATTTAATAGCAAAATAAAGTTCATGGTCCCTGCCTACAATGTGCTTTTGCTATATAGGCTCATTCCTCAAGGATTCTCCCTATACTATCAGAGTCTCATTCTGGCAAGCGCCTATTAACTTTGGTGATAGGATTTCAGCTGAAGATAGCAACAAGGATGTGCATTTCAGATGTAAGGTACTTGTTTTACGAGCTGTTTGCCTTGAGAGTGGCACATACGGTGAACAAGAGTGATATGCATGTATAAGCACTAGGTGATAATAGGGCTTATCCGCTTGACAAGGTTTTTACAGTTCATGCTTGCAATTTTGCAAAGCCTTTCTGTGGTCTAGTCCCTGTATATCATTATTAAGTGATATACCGTAGTCCTATAGAAACCAAATATGATATATTGTCGAATTACATGTAAGCGCTCTGTCCGAAGGGTTCTTGTCTTTTGTGAGAGTTCACGTATCTTCGTGTATCTATTTCCTCACATTTTTTTAGGGGGAGGTTGAGTGTCAATTTGTTGGAACTAAGGCAAAGGCTTTTTGTGGTTTTATTGCTCAGAAATTCTGAAGAACATATAAATAGTTTTCTGCAGATACCTGTTGGTTGATTCACTCAATATAACAGCCTATGGTTTCACTGGTATCAATTACGACGTCGAATCATCTTTTATGAAGCGTGAGACTGGTTCATTTTACTTTGTAATTCCTCAGGTGACTTGCATTCTTTCTGCATTCTGTATTACTCTGTCTGTTTCGTTGACTGTCAGTGAAGAACATGGAAATGATGACACTGATGTTCTCTATTGTGAGGCCCTATAGTGTACATATGATTGTATTTCATTAACTTGAATTCTGTGAAACTAGATTGAGCTGAATGAATATGAAGGCTTCTGCATGTTAGCGGGAACACTTGCCTGGGGTGACTTTTTCCCACGTAACTTGGAGCAGGCCCTTCATTCTTATGAGATGTCACTCTTCCAGGTACTGCTGATTTTCTCATCACCTCTTTCTCAAAATACTCTTATTCACTGGTTGATGCCAATAAAGCAGTATCCATTCTTTTAGCTACTTGCATTGCTGTTTGTTTTGAAAATCCATTGCTTTTAGGAGCAAGACAATTATTTTAAGATTATGGTGGCATTATATATGTATATATTCATCATTCTCTCTGCTAGTAGTCCAGTTGCCATATCCTGTTACACTTACACAGTTCAGAACTTTCTTTGCAAGCATTATTCAAATTGATGGTTATATAATGGTCATCAGATGAAATTACGTGAAGGAGATTCTTGTTGAATAAACAAAAGACTTCCCTTGTCATGTTGATGTGACAGAAGTGAAAAGATAAGATGCTGTTGAATCTTGTAGAAATCCGTTTTACTGCAGATCAACATCATCCATCAGAAATTTATCCATTTTATATAACCCATTCTGGTTTCAAAGGTTTGATGCACGACGGAAGCATGCCATTTCATTTGATGAGAGCATGATGCTTGCTGTCAACTTTTGGAAATCGTCCTTGTTGAATATGTAGTTATCAAGTGGGGAATAGTCAGCTCATAATGTCTTTTTAAGTACGTGGAAAATGGCCTCGAAGGTTGCGATAGATAAGGGCCTCAGCAACTTCAAGCTAGGTGTGACACTGAGTATTGTAGTATGGCTGAGTCAGTAGGTTTGATATGAATACTTGAAGTTTTGAGATTCAAGCTGGAGGCTACTATCTTTGGTATTTAGAAAATACTGTGATAAAGCCATTGCATGCCATTCTGTCAATGACACCCCTCTAGGCACCAAGGGAGGTGCAAAGGTTAATGTAGACCACTGTTGCACTTGGTACAACCACAAAACACTTGACTGGTGCTGATCTAGCTGACACATGATCCATTGATAATATTGACACTTAACTTTTTACATCCCAGTTTTCAGTCATCAAATACTGTACTTGAATATCCTGTATATAAAATTATTGATCTGTTTGCTGCTGAAATTTTCTGGATGAGGTATTCCTTGCTATAGCTCATTGTTTTTCTCCCTTTCTTGGTAATAAAATTTGCTTGCTTCACTTTCAGGTAACCCATCACATTCCACTCATGCTGGAGAATTGCCATGGAAAGTTTGTACGATCAACTGTTGAGAAGTTCAATGTGGTTGAGATAGAAAAGTTGGAAATGGTAAAGAGTTTCAGCTTGTTAATTATGTCATTCTTAATAACCCCCAAGTTGAAATGTTTAGTTAAACTGTTATGAGTTTTCTTCCTCCCTTTTGATAGATTTGTGTGGAAGCCCCACGGCTGGGGAGTTGTGAGAATGTTGCTGCTTCTGTGGAAATGGTATCTCCTTCCTCCTGGTAATGCTTTATTTGATCTGAGGTTGATGCTTCCTATTATCCAGAAGTTTCTCAAAATTACCAACCTTTAGCTGCTATAGATTAATGCTAGTTTTTTTTTTTTGTTTTTTTGTTTTTTTGCAGAAAAGTCTCTTATCTTCAAATCAGTTCTGCATTAGGATTTCCCCTAAGATTGCAGTTTTGGCCAAGATGGTAAGATGCAACTTTTTGATCAATCCAAGCTGTATGTGTATGCTGTTTGTTGGCGGAATTATATTGAAGTTATGGACCTTATACCTTATAATTGCAAAAGTAGTAAAGTTATTACTTGATTGAAGGATCTGTTTGATAAACTAAGTTATTAGTCATGCTCCACCTGGATGTCCTGCAGTTACTCTAGTACTATTTGTGAGGCTTCTTCCTGCGGAAGATAGTCAACAGCTCAATGAACACTCTAAGGACAGAGCACTCATATGAAAATACCCCCAAAAGAGTGGGGACCCCTTTGGTTATGGAACATTAAAAATGTTGGATCCCATCAAATATTGAACAAAATATCAACTTAACTGAGTGATGAAACTCCTCTGTATTGCAATTTGGAGAAGCAGCTGCTTGTCCTCTGCTTTGTCTGCATATTTACCTTTTACGTGGATGCCGTTTTTGATATGGGGTTAAGTGAGTTAATCTTACAACTTTAGCCCTTGGTGTCCAACTTTTCACCATAAACCAAACATCAGTGGTTCAAAGTTTGTGAAAGGGGAGGGGTTAAAATAATTGCACTACTTTCCCCTTGTGTAAAAGGAATGAAACTTGAAAAGTCGCGTGTGAAACATGACTAAGGCCACCTCACCGTTGATGCTGGCAAGGCTTTCATTTTAGTTGGGCGGTTGCCTAGTAAGGTCTGGTACTTCCTGAAAAGGTCCTATTTGAGTATATGTCAGAAAAATAAATATTTTAGTCCACTGTTTCTCAAGCATAAAGGATCATGAGAAATATGATGGTTGTGTCAATGGCAATTAGAGGTGAGTATGATTGAAGGCAGTGGATTTGGTTGTCAATGAAGTGCACCTAGGTGCATGGTGCTTACAAGTGCGAGCCAGAGAAGAAAAAATTATGGAGGTAGAAAATGTTTGCAATGGTGGCTTTAATGGTTGTCTAGGAGGATAGTGTTGCTGATGAAAGTGGACACTGAGCCTAAAGAACTAGCATGACCCAATTTCTTGGCAGATAAGAGAGGAGAGGAGAGGAGAGGGAGAGAGAGAGAGAGAGAGGATGATGACTGGCCCATAACCTTTTTAACTCATGAATTCTTAAACTCACTTGCAATCCCCATTTGAAAGTAGGCCTCAATTTAATAGTTTCTTAACAAACAGATGGCTAAGTACCTAAATGATGCTTCTCCAAAATATAAAAGACCTAAAATGTTGTAGGTATTATAATGCTGCGAAGATCAGTATATGGGGAAATTTATTCCTATGTGATTGCTAGCTTGTGAGCCAGACATTGAAATGAATTGGAATTGGTTGAAGCTTCTGAACTATTTTCTAACTCATTTATCAAATGATCAATGTATAGTGTAGCTTAAATTTATGATATAAGTTATTCCAGTTCAATATTTCCGTTTGATATATTGATGGTTAGTATAATTATGAAGTACAACTTTCCTGATTATCTAAGCTCTTTTGTCTCTGACTCTCTGTATGTCTATCAGTTGGATCATGCTGGTGTTATAAGTTCTATTCTGGGAGACTGTGCAAACATCAATTCTGTCTGGGCATCACTTATAGTGGAAGAATGTTCTCGACTTGGCTTGACGGTAAGATATTGTATTTAAGTTGCATCTTTGTGTATACAGTGTGCTTGTATCTGATGTATTCTTCATTCTAGTATTTTTGTATAGCTCCAGGATCAAGATCTTCGCCTCTGGCAGTTGCTGCATCCACTCATCCTTGTATAACCTGTATTGCATGCTATGATGAGCGGTCACTTGCATTCCATGCCATTGGATATGCCAGAGGGTCTCAAAAACCAGCTGTAGTCATTACAACGTCTGGCACTGCAGTTTCAAATCTTTTCCCGCTGTAAGTTATTCATGCTTAAGGAATGTTGATCTTTTCTGGCTCATGCATTTGTGCGTAGTTCCTAACTGCACCAGCTGAACTTTGATGTGTCAAAGTACAGGTCTGTAAGTCTTTTTGAAACTAATGTACTAAGCTAAACTTACAAAATTTCTAACAAAAAGGAAGCAGGAATAATAATACATTTCTATAAATTCAACGATACAAGATCATGCCAATATGAGCAAAGCAATAAGTAATTAGAGATGTTAAAAATTCATAAAAATCGTGCCAATATGACAGAAGTTTCTTACATTCAGAAAATGCTACCCCTACAACATTGCTGCCTGCCATCACCCCCTGCCCGATAAAAAGGGAAAAAAAAAGGACAAAAGACAAAAGAAAGGAAAGAAGTTTCTCATTATTTCAGCTGACATCTTAGTTGAGATTTTGAAGATTGCAATGTGGATTATTATTCATTTTGTATGTTACTCAGAAACTCTCTTGGGGGCCCATGGGCCTAGTCCTAGACTTGTCAAATACAATGTATAACTGGTATGTTGTGGGTTGTCTGTAGGTTGTCGAGGCTAGTCAAGATTTTGTGCCTCTAGTTATATTCACTGGGGATCGCCCTCCAGAATTGCTTGCAACTGGAGCAAATCAAGCAATAGATCAGGTTTGCTTTCACAGATGTAATTATGTCATTTGATTTATGTCCTTTCGATTATGCTGCTGTTGCTGCATTGTGTTGGGTCTGCCCTATACTACATTTCTTTATATTTCCTTGTTTTAGTATTTAGTGAAAGAAGTTTATCAATTTTGTGGACATTTCTTTGTGATTGTTTTCAGCGTGTCATATGAGCTTGAGGGCATTTAACTCTATCTTGTGATGATTTGATTGGAATGTCAAATAAGGAAGTTTTATATCAAGGAACCTTGTCGTTTCTGTTTGGAATGATGTAACTTAGCATGTAAAATCCCTATGTCTCATGGAGATTGAACTTAATGTGCTTAATGCTTATTGCAACACTTAGCTTTTTAGGGATTTTTCAGAACCCACCCAAACCAATTATGAGTCCCGCCTAAGTAAGGTGTGTGTGAATGTGTTGGGTGAGGGATTCAGATGTATGTAACATCACCTCTACAAATTTTGTTTTCGGGCTTTGTTTTAAGGACCTTGCTTGGAGAAAGATGTCGTGCTTTGGTACATTATGAGCTGGAATACTGTCTGGCTCTTTATGAGGACTTGGCATTTTTCATTTTTGATTTATTTTTTGAAGTTTTCATTTTTCTGATAACTTTCAGAATTGATTGATGTTTACGGTTAGCATGTCAAGGTTGTTGTGTTATTTTTGTCCCTCTTATCTAGTCATCGTTTCCACCCCCTCCCAAGCCAACACCCCAATCCCTCCCTCCTTAAATGGGCCTGTAGTTGGGCCATTTTAGCCATGTATGTAACATCCTTCAAGTATATTTGCCACAACTCTGCATCCTCCATGTTGCAATTCTTTTTTTCCCTGCCTTATTTTCCTAGAAGTAATTCAATGTTCATTTGCGTATGTGATATAGGTAAACCATTTTGGCACATATGTGAGATATTTCTTCAATCTTCCAGCACCTACTGATGATATTACATCAAGAATGGTTCTCACAACTGTTGATTCTGCGGTATACTGGGCAACATGTTCACCATATGGTCCAGTTCATGTCAATTGTCCTTTCAGGGAACCTTTGGAAAATAGTCCACAAACTTGGAAAAAGAGCTGTTTAGATGGGTTGGATTTCTGGATATCAAACTCTCAACCCTTCACTAAATATATCCACGTACAAAATTCTTTTACACAAAATGCAACAGCTGGCTTACAAGCTGAAGTTGAAAAGGTGATTCATAACGGTAAGCATGGGCTCTTCGTGGTTGGTGCTATCCACAGAGAAGAAGAAATCTGGGCAGCTTTTCTATTGGCTAGACATCTTTCATGGCCTGTTGTTACAGATATCTTATCAGGCTTACGGCTACGAAAGCTATTGACGTCTTATCCTGAATATGAAGAAAACTTCATTTTTCTTGACCATTTTGATCATATGCTTCTCTGTGATGCAGTTAGGCAATGGGTGCAACCAGATGTAATCATCCAGGTAAAACTTCCTTTGCTTATGTATGTCATCTGTCTTCTTAAGTACTTCTAGGCTATAAGTTCTAGCAAACAAAGTTGGTGATTATTCTATGTCTCTTATTTTTCTTTCTTCCCTTCCTCACAATTTTTTTTTCCGGATTAATCAATTACACCATCTAAGCAACAACTTCACAATTAACTGCATCTCTTTGGATTCTGTCTTACTCTCCCACTGGTGCTTTATGTAGAATTTTTGGCTGAGAATAAGGTCTTTGGAATTCCATATGTCCTTTCCCAGATAGTCAAGTGCCTAAAATACTTGCATCATGAATGCTGTATTTGCCTCACCAAATTATAATATTTTCAATCAGCAGTAGCCGATGGGTTTGTTACAGCAAGATGAAATGACCCTTCTGTCATGTGCCATATCCATTTCAGGATTTGAATGAGCACCTGAATTTTTGGCATCTAGGAAAAGATTATGCACCATCACGAGGCCATTATTGATATTTTGTTTATATAATTTTAACTTGATATTTCAGACAGCATTAAGGATTACCTTAACTTGATATTTGTTTATATAATTTTTTTTTAATTTATGTACTTCTTTTGGAGATTACAATCAAGTATTCAGGTAGTTCATGGAGTCCTGTTTTGTACTATACATTTTTAACTGTGCTACATCATTATTGACAGGTTGGAAGCAAAATAACAAGCAAGAGGATTTCAAAAATGCTGGAAGAGTGCTTTCCATGTTCATATATCTTGGTGGACAAACATCCTTATAGGCATGATCCTTCACATATAGTGTCACACAGGATACAGAGCACAATCACTCAATTTGCTGGGTGTCTGCTGAAATGCACTTTGCCATGTATGAGTAGCAAATGGACTAACTTTCTGCAAGCTGTGAATTCAATGGTAATTCCTTGTTTGACAAATTGTGTTCCTAACTCCTGCAATTATTTGCTTTCTGCTCAGAGCTTTCGGGCTTGGTCTGGGTAGGGAAGGGTGGAAAGCCTACTATGTAAGGAAAACTAACTGTAAGATTGCAAGAAAATTCAAATGTGTGCCTCTTCATAGTATAGAGCAAAACATGGAATATGGATGGAGGCTATATGCACTTATATGATCTATGCAAGCATCTGAGTTGCGTCACATAGTTACATGATTTATGCTATAGGAGCTTCCTTTTTTAGAGTCCAGCGGCCAAAGTGGACGGCAATCTCTTTTATAACTCAAAGATCAGGAAAAATAAATGGATTTATCCGCCTATTTTTGTGGGCATACTTACATTAAATCTTTTTAGTAGTCTTAATCGGATTAAAATATGAACAATATTGCATGACAGGATAGATCCTTCAATGGAAAGCTTCTCATAAACTCCTGATCTTGAGAATGACCAAACCAAAGCAAACCAATTTTCCCAGAATCTTGCTTAGAATATGATTAGTTCACCAACAATCACTTGGAATGTGTTTTATTTCTCTAGCTTGTGAGGTGGTGTCCTTACTCCATCCTTCTACTGGGCAGATTTTGTAATCCTTTGACTTCCTCATCCTTAACTTGTATGTATTTATGTTCTAACTGGAGGCTGTTGTTCAGGTTGCATGGGAGTTGTCTTTCCACATCTTCTCTGAATACTCACTGACTGAACCTTATGTCTCACATGCCCTTTCGGACGTGCTTGTCTCAGAGTCAGCTTTGTTCATCGGAAACAGTATGCCAATTCGTGATGCAGATATGTACGCTCGAGGGATTGTGAATAGCACTGGTAAAGAGCCTTGGTTGGCATTGCCATGTCATGGAATAAATGTAGCTGGTAATCGGGGAGCTAGCGGTATTGATGGTTTGCTGAGCACAGCTGCTGGTTTTGCTGTTGGATGCAAGAAACGAGTAAATATTTGAGCTCTTTTGTTCTTTGTGTGATTTGTTCTGTTGTGTTATGTATCTCGTTAGCTGCTAAGCTCATGTGATAGTTACCTTCTAAGTACTCCTTCCGTACCACAAAAATTGTCCCTCTTAGAACTAAGAGCCTTGTGAGACATAAATAAGTCTCTTGATTCTAAGAGGAACAAGTACTTTGGTTTCTCTGTCCATAATTTGTTCCTTTTTTTTAATTAATTTGGTTGTTGAGTTAGTGTACTTTTCTCCGGCATTACCATATACTAGCTATTGTTTCAATTTTTTGAGTATTCGGACATGTTGCGTATCTGACAGCACATGTGGGGAAGTTATTTTGTTTTGACATGTATTTTTGCGAGTATAAACTGCTGATGTGCATGTGATTATGTGCAAGGTATATATTCTGTTCTATCATTGTTGTGAGGTGCTAATAGCAGATGTAATCATATTTATATTTAATTTTATGTCAGGTACTGTGTTTAATAGGAGATGTTTCCTTTCTGCATGATACGAATGGGTTGGCAATCTTAAGTTCAAGGTACGGATCTCGTTCTTGCCAAAGAGTTATATTTTCCTTGAACCAGTGATTCCTTCCCCCTATATTACTATTAGTGAAACCCAAAATTAATATGAACATTCTACCTTGTTTTACATTTTTCATTAAGATGATCTCAATTTTATTGCATATGTTTTTCCGTGATCTTTCATGCTACGGTTTATCTAATGACTTGCACAGAGTTATTTCATGTAGAAGGATGCGGTTGTACTAATAAATGATTCGATGAACTATGTAGAATGTGGCGGAAACCAATTACATTACTTGTCATAAACAACCATGGTGGCGGTATCTTTAGTTTTCTTCCTATTGCGGAAAAAGCAGAGCCACAGATTTTGGAGAAGTACTTCTATTATAGTCATATCATTTCAATCAGCAAGCTATGTGCAGCCCATGGGTAAGAATGGTCTCATCTCACAATGTCTCTGATAAGAATAATGCGTTGTTGATATATTTGTGTCATTTACTTCTCTGGAATCTTCAAGATATACAGTGTCAAATATTGGTCCTGCTGCACATCATTCTGACAAAACCAGTCTTAATTCTGATTGATTTTTCATGGATAAATATCAATAGAACTATTGTATTTTGGTTGTCACCAGTTCTTGCTCCATATTTGACTGTTCCTTCGTTTCTCTTCAATGCTTATATTTTGATTTTGGAATTCACAAGACTATTGGATATGCAGTATAAAGCATTTATTTGCTAAAACTAAGCTGGAACTTCAAGAAGCGTTATCAACAGCGCAACAAGCAGACACAGATTATGTCATAGAAGTTGCAAGCTCCATCAACAGTAATGTCTCATTTCATAGGTTGGTAGCTGCAGTTTTTGTTTATGTACTGCAGATTGTTTAGTTTGTTGAAATAACAGTCACCTAATGATCATGCCTTTCTTCTTAGTACCTTGAGAAAATATGCAAGTCAAGCAGCATCTCATACTTTTATGAGTCTTTCGCGACTTTCTGTTGTAGAATCTTCTCAAGATGATTTCTGTTTCTGCAAGATTGCCAAGTTGGAGTACTCATTATATGGGTGAGTCTTTAAATTTCAAAAGCTCTATAGCTCTACCATAAATAGTGTTCTTGATCGTTAATTCACATCTCAACTTTGGTTGTCTCAGAATTAACCTAACAGCCCCACCGACTTCAGCTTCTGACAGTAGTAGAGAAACAGATTTCCTTAGGCAAGGCTTCATTCTAGAATTGACGCTTGATGATGGAAGTATCGGTCTTGGTGAGGTAAGCTCAAGCATACGTACTATGCTGGTACTTGACTAAATATTATTTTGTGATTGTCCTGTTATCCTATTGTACTTTATTTGTAGAAGTTCCAAAATAAAGACCTTTTTCACTATTATTTGCATTAAAATCTCCCCCCCAAGAAAAAACAAAATCAACAGGATACAATGATTATTAAAATTATGCTTCTTTGCCAAACTTGCATCTCATAAGTGAAAAATAATTTTATGGGACATAGGAAATACCCAGCATTTGTATTTGAGAAAATGTATCTTGTTACGTGTTGCATGACACTTAAGTTTGGTGCTTTTTTCTGGTCAAAAGCCACAAAATTTTGGTCCTTTTTTTGGGTAAAAAAAAGGGAAACCAATTTTAGAAAAATCTTTTGTGGGTCTCTAGAAATCAGTGTTTCTGTTTTGAGCAGTAAGGTTGTCTGCATGTGGGCTCCTTAGATCCTGCTTAGGCAGGATCCATCCAGAAATTTGTTGTCGATTCTTTTGTTGAGCACTTAGAAATTAATCATAATAATATGTGGTCGTCTTTTACATGATCAGATTGCTCCCCTTGAAATTCATGAAGAGGACTTGAAAGATGTGGAAGAGCAACTGCAGTTTCTACTTTATGCAGTTAGAGGAGCTACAATTCCCTATCTCCTCCCTTTGTTGAGAGAGTCCTTTTCTTTGTGGATATCGAGAGTTATTGGGGTTCCGGTAAGCGTCACCAATTGTTAAGCCACAATAGTTTTTGTTACCTTCTATGTCTCTTGTTCACATGGTTGGGTGGGAAGTGGGAACACTGATGGGATCCTAGGTGTAGTAAATGATACACATGGAAATATGCTAAAGATGTAACTGCAGGGGTATGCAATTATGAAGAGCCAAAATATGGTTTCCTATTTAGATTCCTTGACAGCTGTATTGGACTGTTGGGCTTGTGCTGGAGAAGCAGCAAGGGTAAAGTGTCAAACTTAGAAACACTAAATTACATAATGGTATTCCTAAGATGAAGGTAAAAAGACCGTAGATTACTTCCAATCCAACTCCTATACCCCTCAGCCCTCCCTCTAGCCTTTATCTAACAAATGATTATTCAAGTAACAAATGATTATTCAAATGAACTTATCTGCATCATTGCCTCATATGGGCTGTATTCTATCCATGCCGAAGAGCTCTTACAAAGTATAGTAAATTATTACGGGATAATCCAATGTATGGTGCACTATCATTTGAGACATTTGTTGCTGAGAAAACTAATGCTGTCAAGTACCATCAGTGATAACTGGTTACTTGCTTCCATGTGATGGACTGTATGATTCTTAAGGTGTTGATTGTAGTAGGGATACAAATTTGGGAAGACTTTCTAATAGTTAAGTTATTTAAATAGGTAGGACTCCAAACAATTTGGTAAGATCGTACGAGGTGGAGAAGTTTGTAATGTAAGTGCCAGTGTCGTGTGTGGCATATAATAGGCAGCTATTTTCAAGAATGGGGCCATCTCTGGTGATCCAAAATGGTACTTGGAGCTAATATCTTGCTAGAATAATATTCAATGTGTACGGTGTACCCTTGGGACCCTTTGCGCCTCGGTCACCTCAGACCTTTTATAACTACGGGGAAGAAACAAGAACTTATGCAAGACAGTCCAGCCCCTCCCCCTTTCTTTTTGGAGTTTGGGGTAGAGTGGACGGAAGAGTTGAATGGTTTCGAATAACCACCTCTTATTTCACACAAATTAAGAAGTCATTTTCCAAGGGCCTTTTTAATAGCACTTGTTTTCATTCATTATGTTATCAAACACTTCTGGACTTAAACCTCTACTGGTTTCTACCTTATTTCTGCAGCCATGCTCCATATTCCCCAGTGTTCGATGTGGTCTGGAGATGGCGATTCTAAATGCTATAGCTTCAAGGAAAAAATGCACTTTACTTGAAGTACTCTGGCCTCAGACAGAGAAATGTGATCTGAACATTGAGCAGCCATCAAGCATAAACATCTGTGCCCTTGTTGATTCTGAAGGAACTCCAGTAGAAGTTGCGGAGATGGTCTTTGCTATTCTTGAAGAGGGATTCCGTGCTGTAAAACTGAAAGTAAGAATTGATGTGCTGCGACAAACTGTTGAGGTCGTCAATTTAAACCAGAAAAAGAGTATTGTTTAAAGAACTTTGGTGTTTTAAATCCATTTTTGGCTATTTTCTAAAAAGAATTTGTTCTAGATTCTCATATTGTCTCTCAACTGTCAACCTTTGCAACAACCACTTTGGCAGGTGGCCCGTAGGGACGATCCTAGGGGGATGCTGCAGTTATAAAGGCAATAAGAAGAAGGGTTGGTACCCAGATCGAACTTCGTGTAGATGCTAATCGTAGATGGACCTATGAGGAAGCAGTTGAATTTGGCTCTCTAGTGAAGGATTGTGGCTTGGAATATATTGAGGTATAATTTCTCCCCCCTTCTTTTTTTTTTGGGGTCAATTGGGGGGTGGGGTGCGAGTGGGTTAGAGATGTTCCACAGAATTTAAAGGATCATATGTTTGTTTTCGGTCTTTTTACCTTCAATATACTGACTAAGAAGTCAGGTTGCATGTTCTTGTTTTCTATTTTGTGCTAGAATTATTCGGTTTCTGCAATTTTATTCATCTTCTGATAAATCAAGCCTCATTCCATAATGAGATCTTGCATGCTTAGTTTTCCTGTTATCGGTAAGGCCATGTCATGTGATTTACCAAAATGTTTCCTGTTGAGGATCCCACATTATCTTTCCAAAGTGCAGTATTGAAAACTGGTGGCTGTTCTGGTCTTTCGGGAACTAGTTTGTACAAAGACTACTAAAATAAAGCTTCAAAGTGAACTTCTTCACAGGACAAAAGCCTTGAGCTTTTTAGTAGCAGTTGAATGGCATATGGGTAGAATGAGTCTAGTCAACAATTTTGTTATGTGAATTTATGATTTATTTAGTTTTTCAATTATTACAGGAACCAGTTCGATGTGAAGCTGATATTGTGAGGTTCTGTGAAGAGACTGGCCTGCCTGTGGCACTAGATGAAACTATTGACAATATTCATGGGAATATTCCTGATTCATTGGCGAGATTCGCCCATCCAGGAATAGTGGCACTTGTATGTGGAAGGAGATTTTAGAGTCTTCTTTTTTTTATCATCATTACTTCTATAAATTTATCTGTTTGTTTCCCCTTCAGTAACAAAATTAAAGAAGGCGTTAGAAACCTTCACACTACTCATGCTCCCTAACCACTGCACATTAACAGCTACTTCTCTAGGCATCGATTTTAAGTGAATGGTAGTTTACTGGTTGCAAGGACTGTGGACTACTGCACGTAAAACCTTAAAAGCTGGTTATATGAATATGGCATTGTTCCAAAGCTTAAGCTAGTCCTTAAGGTTCAATGAATGGTATAGTACAAGTGTTTGTTGGTCTAGGACAGGACCTACCCTCATATACCCAAGATCAAACCCTGACTGGGGCTCCCCAACCCCGGGCTGGGGGCCCCCTCTGTCCAGGAAACATCAAGTGTAAGAATTCAGCTATCTTGAAAGGAAAAAAAAAAAGGAGAAGAGAATGAAGGAAAAATTCCTTGGTAGCTTCAGTTTCTTCATAGATACCAACTGGAGTGTCTTAAATAAACTATTGCAGCGCCCTCTATCTTCTAGAAGACACTTCTCATATGATAACTGTTTTGGGTTTTACTCTCTTCTTTAACTCACATAAGATATCTTCCTGTTTCGTGGTCAGGTCATAAAACCAAGTGTTGTTGGGGGTTTTGAAAAAGCAGCATCGATTTCTTCGTGGGCTCAAGCCAAGGGAAAGCTGGCTGTTGTCAGTGCAGCCTTCGAGAGTAGCATCAGTTTGTCTTCTTATGTTCAATTTGCGTGCTATCTTGAGATGAGAAGTGCACAGATACCTTCAACCTCTGTTAAAAAACTGGAAAGATCTGTAGTTCATGGTCTTGGGACATACAAATGGCTTAAAGAAGACGTAGTAGTTGATTCACTTGTCATAAGTCGTCAACTGCACAATGGGTACTTGGGAGCATCTATTCATGATGCTGATAACATCCTTCGCAATTTTCAAATTAATCACTCTGTTACATCAGAAAATTTCGTTGAAGAGAATGTATCTACATATGAGCTTCTTGTGGAATTACAGAATCTCCATTGTTTGATCAAAGTTCAAGAGACTGGGGAGAGCAGAGATGTAAGTCGTTTTCGTATGTTCATTATTTTTCTGGCTTCAGATCCATTAGTTCTCCTAATCCGTGCTTTCAAAATCTTCCATTGGATACATTGAAAATATGCTTATTGATGACGACAAAGGATGTGCTGGTTTAATTAAATCCACCTGCCATGAATATTTTGATTTGGATTTTCTTTGATCATAGTAAATTTTATTCACATTGTTCTTTTTATCTTTAACTTACAGTCTTACAATTTCGTACATCTTTAACTTATAGTCTTACGGTTCCTTATATTTGCTTAGAGCTCATTATAATTGCTTATGGTTTCTTCTTACAACCTTACAACCTTACAACTCCTAACTAAAAAGAACAGGTTCAGTGTAGTGGGCTGCTCCCCCCCAACCCCTTAAAACTACCAACCGACTCCCAACCTCCCCCAAAAAAGAAAAAGTAAAAAAAAGGTTGTGCCCTCTTCTACAGGCACTAGCCCACTACACATTTCCTTACATTTGCGTAAAGCTCGTTATAACTGTTTACAGTTTCTTATTCTTACAACCTTACAGCTCCTAACAACTAAAAAGAACAGGGTCAGTGTAGTGGGCTGCTCCTCCCCCCCACCCCCAAAAAAAAGGAAGAAAAACGTTGTGCCCTCTTCTACAGGCACTGGTTCAGTATGCAAGAACTGCCATTTCATGTCCGTTAATTATGATTACTTTGTGCAGAATAATGTGCTTCTGTTCCTTCATGGATTCCTGGGAAGTAGTGAAGACTGGATTCCTATCATGAAAGGCCTGTCAAGAACTGCAAAATGCATCTCTATTGACCTTCCTGGCCATGGGAAATCAAAGATACAATCTTGTGATGGTGTCAATGCAGCTGAGGATGTAAGCTTATCAATTGAAGTAATTGCTGCTATATTAAGCCAGTTGATAGATAAAATTGCTCCAAGGAAAGTCACTCTTGTTGGATACTCCATGGGAGCAAGGATAGCGTTGTACATGGCATTAAGATTCAGTGTCAAGGTATATTTATAGAGCTTCAACTTGTACAGTGTTGCCTTTGGGGTTGCTTTGTTAATTATCTGATGAAAAACTTATGCAGATTGATGGAGCCGTTGTGATTTCTGGAAGCTCCGGTTTAAAAGATGCAAAGCAAAGGAAAATCCGTGCTGCTAAAGATGATTCCAGGGCATGCTCTCTTCTCTCATTCGGCTTGAGGTCGTTTGTGAATATGTGGTACCATGGTGATCTGTGGCAGAGGTATTCTCTTGGCTATCTCATGACAAATGGTGTTCAACTACTCCAGAATTTCTTACTGGTTTCATCTATACAGCTTTAGGGAACACCCAAGTTTCAAGAAGATTGTAACTAAGCGCTTAGAGCACGATGATATTCACGGTTTGGCGAAAGTTCTGTCTGACTTGAGCATTGGAAGACAGCCGTAAGTTTATCTCTTTGTTTTTCTTCCTTGTTGCCTTTTCTTTTGAAGGACAAAGAGAACATTACATAGATGCCGAAGTTTCCAAACATTTTAGATGAGTAGATATCAGCTACTATGCAATTATACCCGTCATATTCCTTCTTGCTCTTCTTGATGGAAAACTTGTTCATTCTGCGACAGATCACTTTGGGAAGATTTGAAACATTGCAGAGTACCACTCTTGTTTGTTGTTGGAGAGAAAGACACAAAATTCAAGACTATTAATGAGGAAATCTGCCATAGAATCAGCAGGGATGTATACCATGACATAGTCGAGCTTCCTAATTGTGGACATGCAGCCCATCTAGAAAGCCCTCTTGCTGTTGTTAGATTATTGAGACAGTTTTTGGAAGAGACAAGAAGCGTAAAGCACAAAGTTAGCAGATAATTGTATCCCAGAAATATTTTCTTGTATTCAACAACAATTTTCTTTTTGGGTAGGGTGGGGGATGAATGATGAATGTAGTTCAAGTCATGTACTTCTTGAGAAATTGTAAATCATCACTGTTTTCAGAAGCAGATCAGCTCAAGGATTCCCAATCCCAGACTTATCTCATCAGTTCGATTGCAGTCTGAAATCTGAAGGAACTATAAAAATCTGAAAAGAAAAAGTAAAAATTTACAGTAGAAAACTGTAAAAATATGAAATTTATAGGAATGCCCCCGTTCTGTATGAGAAAGGGTAAGTACAACAAAAAACATTAGGTAATTCTTATCTGAAAACATCTTTTTATATTATTATCACATTAAATATTAAGGAACTTATTCGATACAGGAGTTGAAATGTTGTCATTGCTATTCAATTAGCTGTCACATTGCTTTTTTTTTAAATAGGATGAAATTTATAAAATTTATTAGAGGTAATAAAATGCAAAATCTTATCTATGGTCAAATCAATACTAAAAAATGAAAATTTCAACCAGAGGCAATGAGTAAAAGAGCAACCAAGAGAGTTATCTTGGGTCAAGAAGCCTCCATTTTGATTTTGTGAAGACTATAATTTGAGGAAGTGATATGAATTTGATATTTCTGGAATTAGAATGATGAATAATTTTTATAATTTGAATATATGGGAAAAAAGGTTGAATTGGTCGTAATTTATAAATGAGCTTCAAAGTGCTATAGTTCTAATATTTTTTTATTGAAAAATTTTGCATTAAATTGAATATCTAATCAAAGGTTCAATATTTCACCATAAATATCCCAATTTTATGATGTGAATATTTAGGTTCCCTGCTATATATTTTTTAATCAAAGTTTTTGTGAATTTTTTTATGCCAGTTTTATGTGATAACAATTAGTAAAAAATTTGTTAGCTTATCTTAGATGAAGTTTTATCCAATACAAAAGAAAAAAATCAATGAGTGTACAGATGAAAGACGTCATAAATAGGCATCATATACGTCAATCATATATTAATTTATCCAACGCAACTTTTGAAATATATATATATATATGGATTGTATCAAATGAGAGGAGGGGATAAAGTGAGAGTGAGAGTATTAAATCTCAACCATTCATTTCAAATCTAAGGTTTAAGAATAAAACAAAGTTATTTTCTATTATTTGTGAGTGCAAGATATGAATTTTTGATTTGGGTTAAACATGCCCTAAATTATAATATGGGCCATTGAATTAAAATGAGTGGCTTAAATTTATATATATATATATATACTCCATCCGTTTCAAAATACATGTCGTTTTAAGGTTATACGGGAATACCAAGAAAATACAAAATTTATGAAAAATTTTAAATTAAAAAACCAAGTAGCCCCTATATTTCATTGGAAATGAAGAAAATTAATTAAAAAAAAAGAGAAACAAGGCAATTATAATAAGGACAAAATTGGTAAACAAATAATTAATATGTCATTGGAATTGTAAAATAACAAGTATTGTAAAACGAGAAAAGTTAGTTAAAGTGACATGTATTTTGAAAGAGATGGAGTATATATATAGAATGTATCTACTGAGAGGAGAGGATAGGGTGAGAGTGAGAGGATTAAATATGGACCATTAAATTAAACTGAATGGCTTAGATTAATCTACCAAATAAAAAACCCTAATTACTTACTTTTCTACTATGTCACCCTAAAACCACCACATCTTATTACTTTGTTCACTTTTCTGGTGGTAAAGCCGCTGGAATTTATGAGAACCCTACCCCAAATGCATCTAATTTAGGGCATGTTTAACCCCAAATCGAAAATTTATATATTACACCCACGAATGACAGAAAATAACTTTATTTTAATCTTACCCTTGGATTTGAAATGAATGGTTGAGATTTAATCCTCTCCCTCACACTATATCCCCTTCTCTCATTTGATACAATATCATATATATATATATATATATATATGTATATATATATATATATATATGTATATATATATATATATATGTATATATATATATATATATGTATATATATATATATATATACCGCAAATGCATCTAATGTAGGCCATGTTGAAACTCAAATCGAAAATTTATATCTTACACCCATGAATGATAGAAAATAACTTTGTTTTAATCTTAACTCTTAGATTTGAAATTAATGGTTGAGATTTAATCCTCTCGCTCTCATTCTATCCCCTCCTCTCATTTGATACAATCCATATATATATATATATATATATATAGTACTGTACTAGTAATATGCACGAAACAATATTATAATTTTTAAGAAGTTATAAATTAAGAAATTAAAAATATAACTACTTATATTGAGATTAATATTCAAAATTATTACAATGATAGAAGTGATCCAAATATATTTGACAATATCGGGTAATGGGTAAAATGATGGAATTTATATCACGATAAAGGGCATGATAAGTCAATTCGCGATGCGGGGTGATGATATCATCCGTGTTGTGTACTTGTATTGAAAATTGGTTGAGATTTTAGTAATGAGCCAATAGCCCAAAAATATTAATACAATTGAGATTTTTATAAATAGATATTATTTTTACTTGATTAAGAACCAATTTCTTCCATCGAGATACAACACTTTTCCTCCCAATTAATTAACATAATAAAAATAACATGAACTTCTATTTCAAAATAGCGAGGGAGAGTCGATGGCAAATACTCATTTTTTAATAATTTGAAAAACTTATAATAATAAAAGATATAATTTAAGATGCACTTATAATGATTGTCTATATACATAAACTATCATAATTAAAAAAAATTATTATACATAATCACATGTAGATCTTTAACTATTCAATTTTTACCTTATATAAACTAAAATATATTTTTTAAAAAGTAAAAATATGTTATAAATATGGAAAGAAATAATGTATATTTATTTTGTTTGAACCAATTCATCAAATCCCTTGTTCAAAATGAAAATAATTTTTTTCTTTTAGAAAAAAATGAAGCTATATGCCCTTTGCATCTTCCACTCCCTATTCGGCTATTCCTACACAAACTACCATCCCTCCTCCGACCTCCGCTATTTTTTCTGGCAACCCGTCCCCTGAAAAAACAAACTCCATGGTTTTAGGCCTTAATAACATCCATCCATTCCCGCCACCTCTACTCCTTCCATTTTCAGCATAATTGGGGTTTGAAAATTTAAAGAATTAGTTGCTAGAAAGTATGGAAAACAGTCCGGCAACAGTGGAGGTTGGATGAATTGCCGGGAAAAATGGTGGACATCAACAATGATGGAGTACCATGGTTGTGGGTGAACGGGAACATGAAGAGTAAAAAGAGAAGAGTAATTAGCTTCAACCTTCTTTTCCAAATTAGAGAAAAATCATACAATCCTTTAATCAGTTTTAATTTTTTAATTTTATAAAATACTTTTAGATTTTTAATACATAATTTTTAATATAATTAAATGTAAAAATATGAACGGTTGTGATCAATTTGATACATATATATACGGTGTAGATTGATATAACTTATAGTGATTGTCGACATCGACAGTCATTATAAGTTTTTCTTATGATTTAAATATATTTGTCGATAATAAGTCACAAAGAAAAATGTTAGGAAGAGACTAAAATAAATTGTATTTATAACTCAAAAAGATACTGATTGGTATGTTGTACAAAAATTTTGAGATAAATAAATTTATTCGAAATCCTATAAGCTTAACATAAGTTGTCATATTGAATTTCCATCCCTTTAAAAATAACACAAAGTACGAACTTGAAGCACTATATTTTCTAATTTTTTATTCATTACGTCTTATTTCACAACATATTTTAGTAATATCTTTCTATCTTGTAAGCATTTTCAATTATTAATATCAATATATATGTAATTGTCTTGGTTTATTATATTAATTCGTAATTTTTTAAGGTTCATTACAACTATCTTATCTTCATTATTAAAACCAAAATATATAAATAAATAAATATTAATATTAATTTAATATACATCTTGTGGCAAGTGAGTTTCGGAGAGTCATAGATGAGTGAAAATATGTTTTTTATATTGGATAAAACTTCTACGTTTACTCCCAAACCATATTATTTGACAGTTTTGAAAAGATTACTATTATATGTAGTTAGATTAAATTATTGTTACTCAATTTAATAATGCCAAGGGACCCAAGTGACAATTTTGAAAACATGAGGGAAAATATCCAATTAAATTCTTCATTTTTCAAAAAAAGATGAACATCACGAAAATATTGAATTCTTGTTACTCAATTTAATAGTGTCAAGGGACCCAATTATTCATTATGTCTTATTTCGCAACATATTTCAATAATATATTTCTATGTTGTAGGTATTTTCAATTATTAATATCAAGTATATATGTAATTTTTATAGTTTATTATATTAATTCATAATTTCTTTTAAGGTTTATTACAATTATTTTGTTTTCATGCTTAAAACCAAGATATAAATAAATAAATAGAGGATAGGATAGGAAGATTAAAAAAATAATAAAATCAGAAGTGATTACGTGAGCAACACACTACATTTTAACAGAAAATACTTAGCATTTGGATAGGAGTTAAGTTGGTATTAGAGGGGTGATTAGTTGGAATAAAACACTAAAAGCTTACCGAAAAAAGGGGGACTCTCAAACATTTTTAATTTAATTAATTTAAAAGCAATGAACGGCGAGGATGGAGAGAAGGAGATTCTGTAATAGATGGACAAATGAGCTATTTAAGTGCTTCCTTCGTGTAATAAAGATTTTGTTTGAGATACTTTATTTGTTTCTGTTGACAAGTTTGGCGATGGCGGGCAGTGATGATGAGCTTGACGCTGCGTTGACTTATTTCTGTTTATGCCCTCCTGGGATGCGATTCATCCCTACTGATTTAGAACTCGTCCTCTTTTACCTTCTTCCCAAGATCAACGACTCCCATCTCCCCATCAATCTTATGCATACGCTCAACATTTACGATCACCATCCCGACTACCTTGCCGGTACGTGCGTAATTTTCTTTTTATCCCATGAATATTATTATTCACTCTATCACTTCACTTTTTCACTCTCTCAATTTGTTCTTGCTTTGAATGTTGGTTGTACAGCAAATTATATACCGCAGGGAGACAAACACTGGTATTTTTTACATCAACGGAGCGGCTGTATGAAAATGGGAGCCGCCCAAAGCGCCAGGCCGGAGGAGGTTATTGGAAGGCAACCGGAGCCGACAAACCCATAATGCATGCCGGTAAAGAAATCGCAGTCCGAAAGCCGTTGGTGTACTGCCAAGGGAAGCCTCCCAAGGGTCAGAAAACGTCATGGCTCATGCAAGAGTTTAGGGTTAGAGATGATCCTTCTCCTTCTCATCCTCACAACAACCAAAGGAAGGCGGAACATCTTGATGTTGGAAAACATACTAGCATGACGGTACGTATATAATCTTCTATTTCTTTCGCTTCTATCAAATTATTAGTGGTTAATTAACATAAAATAATTATGGATATTTTAGGTTAAGATGAATACTGCTTAATTGGCATCATAAGTCTTATTGTGATTGGATTTATATGTTTTCTGTCAATTGATATTTGGAGCCATATTATATATCTCCTTGGGAGACATTTAGTCATATTAATTTTAAGATTTATGCTAAACCTTTTGTTTTCGTACTTATGCAGTTGGATAAGTGCGTATTATGCAAAATCTACAAAACAGACCGAGTGCATCAAAATGAAAGAGTTGAAAGTGTCCCCGTAGTGAATCTTGAATAGGAGCATGAAATAGTTGAAGATAACATCCCAGAAGTCGCCAATCTCGAATTTCAACAGGAGGAGCAAGTGGTGGCGAAGGAGGTGGGAAAACTTCGACCTACTTGGAACGAGGAAGGTGTTCTCCTATGCAACACCACCATGGAACCTGAAATAAGTCGTAACGAGTACGGCAACAACACCAATGATGCCCAAATCAATGTTGGTGGTGTTTCTGCGCAGGATTATTCCTGCTCTTCGTTGAATCCGACAACATGCATCAACAATGATAATAGTGCTCATCATGCCTTTCTGGATGATGTCTTTGCACCAGGGAAGTCATCTCCAAAGAGTCGGATGATATGTTTAAACTTTTATTTGATTCGCAAACTAGGTTTAGATGTTGAAACATTTTATTTTGTATTATTGTATGCATATATTGAAAGCCCTCTTGCTTTTGTTAGATTATTGAGACAGTTTTTGACAGAGACAATAGAAGCGTAATATCCCAGAAATATTTTCTTGTATTCAACTACATTTTATTTTATTTTCTTGTATGTCATATATAAAATATTTTATTTTGTTGATCTTAGGATTAATTTTCTCTTTTACTAGCTATGTGTAAATATTTTCAGGGTTGCCATATATTTTACTAGCTATGGGTGTTTTTTCTGTTGGATGCAAAAAAGAGTAAATATTTGAGCTCTTTTGTTCTGTGTGTGATTTGTTCTGTAGTGTTATGTATCTCATTAGCTGCTAAAGTCACCGGTCAATCTGGATGTACAAGGCCTATGTATTTCAAGTACAGAGGCAATACTGACGATTAGTGATGCAAATTGTCCCCAAGTATGCTGTTAATTTTTCCTATAAATACCAACACTCCCTATTTCTGCAACTTAAGGTAAGCCAAGGTAATAAGCCCATTTAAAATGATACCCGTGGAGTACCTCTCCAAATTGATCACCTATTCAATCAAAGTTCAGGGAGAAGAAGTTAAGGCAACGGTGATTGATTGTGATAGCGCAAGTCTGATGAAAACTTACATTGATGACATGAAATTAGCTTTGAAAACTAGCCCACAAGTAGTAGGAGTTTATGTCCAGAGCATGGTTAACTCAATGGTGCTATGTGCTGGTGCTGCCCACTGCCTGATTGTTAACTTCCCCATGGTAATAGATACTACTGCTACAGCATTGTCGGAGACATTTCTTGAAGATCCTAGTATCTCTTTCATTGGAACCACCAGCCGGCCTCACATTCTGTGTGTTTCATCATGGGGAATGAAACCTCAGGATCTAGCCGTCATGGCCCTTAAGAAGCCAAGCTTGACTATGTCAAGTTTAGAGGAGATTGTGCGAGAGGTTGGGGTCCAGTATGAGGGGCCTGGCTTTTGGACCGGTCAGACAATCAAGGTTGGTTCGATCGACCCCACTGTCTTGACTGAGGACCAGGTCAAGGTTGTGGTTAATAAAGCCTATGCCTACTACAAGATTGGTCACAAGCTACTCAGTTCTCTTTAGATTTATGTGCACTTTAAATCAATGTTGCTTAATTTCGCTGTTTACAGGCACTTTTCTTTCACTTTTATGCATCACTCTGAATATATTATATATCAATAAGTATCATCTTAAATCTTAGTTGGGAATATTTACTTGTTTTAGTTAATTTACCAGACATGGCCAACTCTTCCTTTCTTCCATTTGTATTTGCACAATCTCCAACAGGAATGTATATCATATAATGTGTGATCTACATATTGATATGATCACAAATGTATGACACATGAAGTCTATGCTTAATGACATCTCCAGAAAAGTCTTAGAAAAAGTTAAAATAAGGATGTTGAACAATTTGGCATTGTATAAGATGTTTCTTAAAAAATTATTACTGTCTCTGTCCCATTTATATTGTCAAAAACATGGTTTGGGTACATTACTGATTACTATTAGCTATTATTCTTTAGAAAATTATTACTGCCTCCATCCCAAGAGGTGTATTGTAAGCATTTCTGCAGCTACATTAGCCTGCTATAGCCTATAACACAGGTTCACAATTACAGTACAAACTTTGGAACGTGATTATCTCCAGTCAATTGTGATTTACAATGGCAATGAAATTTCAAGTTCATAGGAAGCAGAGCAAATTAACGTTGGCCACCCGGTTGGTAGCCATTAATTTGTTAATATATGGGACTATTTGTTAAAATAAAATAATAGAAAATCCATTACCCACTTTTTAGAAATAAGTATCAAAATAATATATAGGACTTTCTACGGGAAAAATCTAGATGATTACTGAATTATTCTAGGAAATATCTAAATAATATTGTATTCTTTAGAATTATCTTACGGGTATAATTAGGATTTTGACATTTGGTCAAATCTCCACCATACATTAAGGAAGTGGAACCATTATAAATAGGGGAATGACCTACCTACGTAAGCATCCACAAAAAAGTGGGAGCGTCCACCATAAGAGAGAGTGAGGGATACTAAGAAAGCAGTGAGGTATCCCACATACTCTTGAGTGTTTGTATAAATTCTTGTAAGATTATTAACTTGTTTGTTCTCTCAAGTTAATAATAAAGAGTTGTTGGCCTTATCTTGGGCTAGCATTACCACATCTTGTTGGTTTAGTGTTGGGTGCTTACCAAGTTGTTATGGTGGATCTATCAGCATCAGCTATCTCACTTGAAAAGCTCAAGTGGAGCAACTATAGTACTTGGTACATACGTATCAAGTACTACTTGAAGAGGCAAGATTTATGGGATATCATTAGTGGAGATGAGAAAGCTTCCCCAACGGACTTTGATTAGAAAAAGAAGCAGGAAATCAAAGTAGGGAAGGTTATGTATATTCTGTCCGTCACCGTGAAGGATGAGTTCCTACATCGGATCAAGGATTGCATGACACCACGTGAAGTATGGGATACCTTAGCTATACTCTTCACGAAGAAGAATGAAGCTAAGCTACAGCAACTGGAGAACGAGCTCGTGTCTATCAAACAAGGAGACATGACGGTAAGTCAATACTTCACAAAAGTTAAATCTGTATGTTGTGACATAGAGAAGGTAGACCCCGAAAGTGCAATTAACGAGCCTAGAATGCGTCGAATTATTATCCGAGGCTTGGTCCCCAAATATAGCGGCCTTATTACGGCAACTCGGGGATGGGCCATTCAACCCAATTTGACAGAACTAAAAAAGGAGGAAGAGAAAGCTCTCTTTACTAGGAGGAGAGCACCTAAAGACCAAGATAAGTCGGGGATAAGGTATATCGGAGTGAAAATTATTCGAGAAGGAGAAGGCATCTCCAAAGACACCAATGACACCCAAATCAATGTTGATGGTGTTTCTGAGCAGGACTCTTGGTTTTGGATGATACCTTAGCACCCGGAGAAGTCTATCTCCAAAGAGTTGTATGATATGGCTAAAATTTTATTTGATCCAAACTAGGTTTGGATATTGAAACATTTTATTTTATATATTTATATCAATACCATATATAAAATATTTTATTTTATTGATCTTAGGATTAATTTTCTATTTTACTAGCTATGTGTAAATATTTTCAGGGTTGCCATATATTTTACTAGCTATGGGTGGTTTTGCTGTTGGATGCAAAAAAAGGAGTAAAATATTTGAGCTCTTTTGTTCTTTGTGTGATTTGTTCTGTTGTGTTATGTATCTCATTAGCTGCTAAGGTCATGTGATGGTTACCTTCTAAGTACTCCCTCCATCTCACAAAAACTGCTCTTAGAATTAAGAGCCTTGTGAGAGACATAAATAAGTCTCTTGATTCTGAGGAACAAGTAATTTGGTTTCTCTGTCCATAATTTGTTCCTCTTTTTAACTAATTTGGTTTTTGAGTTACTGTACTTATCTCCGGCTTTAGCATATACTAGCTATTGTTTTCAGAAGCAGATCAGTTCAAGGATTCCCAGTCCCAGACTTATCTCATCAGTTTGATTGCAGTTTGAAAGGAGGAACTACAAAAATCTGGAAAAGAAAATATATAAAAATTTACAGTAGAAAACTGTAAAAATTTAGCATATACGACAATAAAACATTAGGTAATTATTCTCTCAAAACATCTTTCTATATTATTATCACATAGAATATTAAGGCAAACTCATTCATGTGGGAGTTGAAATGTTGTTGTCGCTGCTATCCAATTAACTGTAATATTGTCTTTTCTAACAATACGGTGAAATTTACTGAACTTATTAGAGGGCAATAAAAATGCACTTATTTTATGCTAATAGTATGCGGTTGGCTATGATAAGGGGGAATTTACATGAGGTTTGGATTCACAAGGTTGGCACATACATTTTCCTTGAAGACAGCAGCTGGGATAACCCTGGCAAACTTGGGTGCAGTTGATCATTCTAGGGCACAAAATTGGTCCTCTTGCTTCACATCGCTGGATCCTCCAAATCGGTTCTCCTGTGAAGTAATTAAGTTAGACTCTTTATCAATAGATATGGAGATCCCACAAACCAAAAAAAGAAAAAGATGATTTCCTAAATTGGTTTGTTCAAATTCGTACTTCGAGAGTCCTACTTACATGCAGTATGGAAGGGTCCGATACAGCACCTGCTTCAGAATATTGTAGAGAACAGAGATGAAGAAGGTACCTGCTGGTTTCATGGTGAAAAGGATGATCAAGATCATAATCTTTAACAACATTGTTGGTAAAAATTTTCATGTACTTTTGAATTTGACCCTATTATTCATGGAGAAGCTCACAATAATTGCTCCTGTTTTTATAGCTGTAGGAATCAGGACAGGCTAAAGCCTATAGCTGAGAACGATCTGTTTGGATCTTTACAGAAAATGTGATCATTTTGGATTACCTACAAACACAATCGTATCCACTCACTTTTTTTTCTTTCTTTTTTTTTTTCAATACCCAGTTTCATGAGCAGCTCATGAGATTCATTAATGCTATGTTCGAATTTTCTTTTGTTTTTTTAGGTTTAAAAATGCATGAAATTATAAAACTATTAAGCAAATAAGAAAGTTTCAAGGGATTAATTAGGATGTTGTAATGAGGTTTTTGTGCGTAGTAGTTGATAGAATGACTCTTGTCAAGGGCTTTACTCATGGGTCATGGATTCTGTAGGTAAAATTATACTGTAATCCTGGGTCTAACTTAGGGTCTATCTAAGTTAGGTAGGCCTTGAGACATAAGTTCTCTTTCTTTTTTTTTCTTTTTATCTCCAAATTTCCTTATTTTCACTTGTCTCCACACCTATAAAAATTATGTCTTCTGGTATAAAAACTCCTCCTTTTAGTCACGAAGCTAAGAATTAGGTACGTACACTACAACATAACACGCTATTCGGTTTCTAAAATTAAGAAATCGGTTTCAAAATGCATTTAGAATCCGATTTGAAACCAATTTAAATCGGTTTCCAAAGGCCTGGTCGCAAAATCATTTTGAAACCGAAATTTCATCGGTTTCTAAAATTGAAACTGAATTTTGAAACCGATAGAACATCAGTTTCAAAATTTTGAAACCAACATAACATCGGTTTCAAGCAATTATCGGTTTCAAATCGGTTTCAAAATACAAAAATTAATATTAAAAAAAGCCCCTACCTAGAATAAATCTGAAGGGGCAAAATCCTCGCTGGTTTCAATTCATAGATTCACAATCCTATATGCAATGTCGAGAAAAATAGAATAGAATACTAAAAATAGATGTAAGATGAACACATAGATATGAAAAATACAACTGAAAATAATTTTAAACTATATACAATTTGAAATTTATTAAATTATACAACATACTTCAAAAAATCAAAAGCAATTCATCTGCATGCTTTATTTCACCTAGAATTATAGATCTAAGACTAAAAATTCAAATTAACTACTAAAAATTTCGAGTTCTCAAATGTCATATCTACAACCAAAAAACAATTTCAAAAAAGTAAAAGAAGAGAGAGAACACAAATTTCAAATTTCAAATCTAAAATGATGTGAGAATTCAAGGACAATAAAATGGAGAAAAAAAATACAAAACTCAAATTCTAAATCTAGAATGGAGAACTAGACATTTTGATATGTGTTCGCCAAAAATAGCAAGGTCATCGTCGTCGATTGGCAATTATCGTCCCCGATGAAGCTTCCATGGTTGGGTGCTAATCTCCATTGTTGATAATAGTCATGGTGACTATGTGCCTTGAGAAAGGAAGAAGCTATGAAGGGGAGAGAGAGAAAGAGAGAGAGATTGAGGAGGTGAAGCGTATGGAGGAGAGAGATGGGGAGTGGGTTTTCCAGGGGTAGAGTTGAGTGGACTAAAGGCAGAAAGTTGATTATAAAATAAAAATTTGGGTTGAGTTAGTGGCTCATTTTTTCGATTTTTAAATCTGAAAAATTAGAAACCGATTATGATATTCGGTTTCACATTTGAAATCAAAATAGTAATCAGTTTCTAATTAGAAACCAGATTTGATAATCAGTTTCAAATTTAAAAACCGACTTCTTAGTTTCAAATTTCGGACTCAAGTGTTATATTTAGAAATTGAATTTTTATCAATTTCTAATTTCGGACAAATGATTTTATGGAATTTTTTGATTTGTTGTTCTAATATATTTCGAATCATTTTTCTCGAGTTGTACAGAGAGAAAATTTCCCATATACATTTAAGTTCTTCGGATATAACATGATTATATAAACACTTACTTAAAATCTCACTTATCAAATTTCATTATGGAAGATAATTTTTTTAAGAAGAATTCGTCATAATATATCTAATCTGTGAATAATATCATGAAAAATATTATCCGCAATAGGCCTGAAAAAGTATTTAAAATATCAAGCTATCATGAAAAATGTGGCCTCCATTTTTAATTTTGAAGAAAATGCTTTGACAAATGATTGTAAATGATTTTTTTTTCTTTTCCCTTACAGGAGAAAGTGATGGAGGAGCTGGTCGTAAATTTAAAGGGGAAGATGATACAACTTTTCTCTTTTTTTCTTTTAATCCAAAGGGTAAAATTAACAACTGATTAGGCAAAACTGTGCTAAAATATCTGCACCAATATTATTTTGTCATTAATTTCTTTTTGATGGTCTATTTGTAATCTTCTTCTTTTTTTTGGTATATTTTCTTCTCCAATATCTTCTTGTACAGACATGTAACAATCTCTATTTTTTAATAATATTTATTGGTCAAGATTTTTCCTTGATGATGACCAGAAATAAATTTATGTAGATAGGTAATAATCTCTATTTTCTAATAATATATATTCAGATTTTATTGGTCAAGATTTTTCCTTGATAATGATCAGAAATAAATTTATGTAGATAGGACCGAGTTTATGTAATAATTTATATCTTCCCTTAGGAAAAAAGAAATGAATTACATATCGATATATCTTGTTCATATGGCAAGGGTGTCTACAATGCGAAAGAGTTCATTATTGAATTTGGATGAGCGAGAAAGATCTACTGACAGTGAATGTTAGCTAGCTCAATTAGTATAGTTTTTGGGAGTTGTTACTGGACTCCAGGGTTCGAACCCCTACATTGACTTTTGCCGGTCATTTGCACACGAAAAAATGTTTGGAAACTGCAGATAATAATTCCATCCTTAATTTAATTAACCAAGATCATTATTTGATAAATGCATGCTAATGATGCATAGAAATACAATAGAGTGGCTTAATTATGATAAAGGAAAATTAGGTTGAATAGGTGGGGAATCGCAGCTTTGGCAAATACAGTTTCCTTGAACACAGCAGCTAGGGTTGCCATCGCATACTGACGTGCAGTTCAGCATTCTGGGACACTCGAATGGCCCTCTTCCTTCACTTCCTATTGTCCCCCAATCTACAGCAAATACCATTCCAGAGATCCTATGTTAAAATCCAACAGTGTGTAAATATAATAGCTTCTTTATATGCACAAAATGTGCCTACGAACTCCGAGCTCGCTCGGGCACCAAGATAGCCAGCCAACTCAATCTTGAAATAGATTTATACTCTAACAAAATGTAAAGAAGGTACCTGGATTCATGATGAAAAGAATGGCCATGAAAATAATCTTGAACGACATTGTTGGTGAAAGATTTATGTAATTAAGCATTTAAATTTGTGAAAATTATTCATGGAGTAGGATTAAATTGCTTGTATTTTATAGCTCTAGGATAGGAGAAGGCCTCTACGTCAGAATATGATCAATTTGGATTCAATTCTATTTTATTTTGAGAACATCTCCCTTGACCACTGCACTCCCACCCATTATTGTAGAGATGGTTCAAATTAAGAAATTTCTGGGCAATCTAAGCATCCGGTCAAAAAAATGGCATTATTGTTCATTCAAATCTGTATTTAAACGTAAATCTGAAACATATTCTTGTCATAGAAAAATCTGAAAAATATTACTAAAAACCTTTTGAAAAAACAACTAAAAAAATAATACTCATCTCTACTTTTTATAGTATTAAAAATAAGCTTATTAACATTATGGACTGATTTGTTCGAGGAAACACTTAATAGGTAAAGATATCCTAAAAACGAAAAATATGCATATTATTAGAAATATAACCTTATTAAGTTGCTTTGTGCTGAGTATTACGAGATATACTTCTATATTAGTGGCAGAGGCTAGAGTATTATGAGATGCAAAATAATGACCAACTTTGGGGATAATTAATGAAAATATTTATTTTTCCCAAATAATGATCGACAATATTATTATTGAAGGTAACAATCAAATTATGATTCAAGTGTTGAAATGAAAGTATTCAGATCCATTGTCGAATTTCAAATATCATCCAAGACACTCACATATGGCTGATATGTGAGATATCCAATTCAAAATCTGTTTACGGGGAAAATTGAGTTGATGATGTGGATGATGATTCGGAGAGAGGAAGGATTTACTGCTTCTAGTTCCGAGGACGTGGCACGATCGATCCGAGTCCGAGTGACGACTGCTTGAACCTGCAAAAGGCGAAGCCCGGGTGGTGGATCCCGGGAACGCCCTCCGATGCTCAAGTTAGTAATGAACTAAGTTTGAATGGATCGAGGAGATCTTCCTCGATGTGCGTGGGGGATTCCTTGGGAGACGAGAAGATTTCCAAAGAAGGAAGTTCTCGGGGATGAATGTGTGATGATGAACGTTGATGAACGTTGATGAATGTAGATGAGTGTTGAGAGCTCGGGAGCTTAGGTGATTATGAGAAAGATCAGATTTCTTCTCAAGTGAGCATAAGATAACCTCCTTTGGGATTGGAAAATGGTGAGTATTTATAGGAGATTTTAAAGGGGTAAAATGGTACTTTACCACGGTTTAGGGAAACCCTTGCCCTAGTGGGCTTTGGGACTTTACCTGGCCCGTTAAGGGTCGTCTTGGGCCAATTCATCCTTGATCCGACTGATTAGGCCCGGTTGGCCGGTGACGTGGCGGGTGAGCTGGTATTGAGCCGGGAAATACCCGAATCATTTAGCCCCTCACGTTCTACCTGCATGCCTTCCGAGGTAGGTAGGTGGAATGTGGAGCTCATTCCGAGATGCCTTTATGACCCCAAGTTCTTATGAATAGGGGTGAATCTTGAGGAAGATAGTAAGTTTCCCCATCTTTACTCTTCTCTTTTCTCTTGCTTCGAAGAAGATGATCGTTGGAGCGCTTCCGGTCGGATACGAAAAGTTGTGCCCTCGCTTCAACCGAGATGAGGCCGAGCAAACAGCGATGGACCGTCGCCGGCCATCCTTTGTCGTGGAAACGTTCTACCAGCTTCTCATCGATGATGCTTGGAAGGCTGAGGTTGATAAACGATGGTGAGGAGTATGATAAATGGTTTCAAGCCACGATCCGCCCTGAGTGGGATATTCTTGAGGCCTGGGTGGAGTGCAACCATGATCTCTTCGTCGAACTTCAGGCAACGAACCCGAGCTTTCCAACAAGCGATGCGGCGGGAAGAGGGACCGCTTCAAGGGTTGGCTAGTCTTCTAACCCTCCTATGGAGAGTGGCGAGTCGGTGGATGACTCTTCAACCCACTCCTTTGATGAACGTGGGGACTTGCCCAAGGCAAAGGGGAGTGGCCTCCTGCGGAGAAGAAGAGAAACCTTCGACGGAGAAGAAAAGAAACCTTCCGACGGAGAAGAAGAGGAACCTTCCGAAGGAGAAGTGAGGTTGTAGTCGGGGCTCATATTCTGTCTAAATAGTGTAACCGTAGCGTAGTAGCATCGTAGCATAGTATCTGCAGTTTTAGACGCTTTGCTTCTCTTGTGATGGCGCATTGCGCGCTCTTGTTGTAATGAATGAATGAGTGAAGGGAGTTTGCTTTGTCAACTTTGCTTTCCTTCGGTTTCTTATCTCGTCATAGACGCTCTGTTGTGAAAAATGATTTTACGTAGCCCCTTGGGCTCGGAGGGTAAATTTTGAGCAACTTTTCAGCTCCCGGAGGCTTGAAAGTACTTGCGTATGGATATCTCGCTAGAGAACATCCCACGGGGAACGCGACCTCTTGACTTTAAGTTAGGAGTGCGAGTGCCCATGACGGATGGGTCTTTGCGCGACCTTTCGATTCCTGAAGGTTCGAAAGTGCGCGAGTGCCATGACGGAATGGATCTTCGCGTGACCTTTCGATTCTGAAGGTTCGAAAGTGCGTAAGTGCCCATGACGGGATGGGTCTTTGCACGACCTTTCGATTCCTGGAGGTTCGAAAGTGCGGGAATGCCCATGATGGAATGGGTCTTTGCGCGACCTCTCGATCCCTGAATGTTCGAAAGTGCGTGAGTGCCCATGACGGAATGGGTCTTTGCGCGACCTTTCGATTCCTGGAGGTTCAAAGTTGCGGGAGTGCCCATGGCGAGAATGGGTCTTTGCACGACCTTTCGATTCCTGAATGTTCGAAAGTGCGTGAGTGCCCATGCCGGAATGGGTCTTTGCGCGACCTTTCGATTCCTGGAGGTTCGAAAGTGCGGGAATGCCCATGACGGAATGGGTCTTTGCGCGACCTTTCGATTCCTGGAGGTTCGAAAGTGCGGGAATGCCCATGACGGAATGGGTCTTTGCGCGACCTTTCGATCCCTGAATGTTCAAAAGTGCATGAGAGATAGCTTCTTGAAGGGTACCACCTTATGGGGCTGAGAGTGCGATTTTCGGCTCCCGGAGGCCGAGTTGTCGTTGAGTGAAAACCGACTCGGGACCCCAAAGGATAGCCCCTAGTGAAAGTAGAGATGTGACTTGTCAGCCCACGAAGGCTAAGTCGTTGTTTGACGAGCTTTCGGGCCTTGCTCGTTTTGTTTTTGCCATTTTGCGATTTTTGTGATGATGCTACTACGCTACGGTTACACTATTTAGACAGAATGTGAGCCCCGACTACAACCTCACTTCTCCTTCGGAAGGTTCCTCTTCTTCTCCGTCGGAAGGTTTCTTTTCTTCTCCGTCATAAGGTTTCTCTTCTTCTCCGCGAGGAGGCCACTCCCCTTTGCCTTGGGCAAGTCCCCACGTTCATCAAAGGAGTGGGTTGAAGGGTCATCCACCGACTCGCCACTCTCCATAGGAGGGTTAGAAGACTAGCCAACCCTAGAAGCGGCCCCTCCTCCCGCCGCATCGCTTGTTGGAAAGCTCGGGTTCGTTGCTCGAAGTTCGACGAAGAGATCATGGTTGCACTCCACTCGGGCTTCAAGAATATCCCACTCGGGCGGATCGTGGCTTGAAACCATTTATCATATTCCTCACCATCGTTTATCAACCTCGGCTTCCAAGCATCATCGATGAGAAGCTGGTAGAACGTTTCCATGACAAAGGATGGCCGGCGACGCTCCATCGCTGTTTGCTCGGCCTCATCTCGGTTGAAGCGAGGGCACAACTTTTCGTATCCGACCGGAAGCGCTCCAACGATCATCTTCTTCGAAGCAAGAGAAAAGAGAAGAGTAAAGATGGGGAAACTTACTATCTTCCTCAAGATTCACCCCTATTCATAAGAACTTGGGGTCATAAAGGCATCTCGGAATGGGCTCCACATTCCACCTACCTACCTCGGAAGGCATGCGGGTAGAACATGAGGGGCTAAATGATTCGGGTATTTCCCGGCTCAATACCAGCTCACCCGCCACGTCACCGGCCAACCGGGCCTAATCAATCGGATCAAGGATGAATTGGCCCAAGACGACCCTTAACGGACCGGGTAAAAGTCCCAAAGCCCACTAGGGCAAGGGTTTCCCTAAACCGTGGTAAAGTACCATTTTACCCCTTTAAAATCTCCTATAAATACTCACCATTTCCCAATCCCAAAGGAGGTTATCTTATGCTCACTTGAGAAGAAATCTGATCTTTCTCATAATCACCTAAGCTCCTGAGCTCTCAACACTCATCTACATTCATCAACGTTCATCGACACACATTCATCCCCGAGAACTTCCTTCTTTGGAAATCTTCTCGTCTCCCAAGGAATACCCCCATGCACATCGAGGAAGATCTCCTCGATCCATTCAAACTTAGTTCATTACTAACTTGAGCATCGGAGGGCGTTCCCGAGGATCCACCACCCGAGCTTCGCCTTTTGCGGAGTTCAAGCGGTCGTCACTCGGACTCGGATCGATCGTGCCACGTCCTCGGAACCGAAGCGAGTAAATCCTTCCTCTCTCCAAATCACCATCCACATCATCAACTCAATTTTCCTCGGAAACAAAATCAATGACGTTTTAGGGAGGTTAATGTGGCAGTAGATTGGCAGTCAAAATTTACAAGTTCTTTTTTATGAAATATTGATTTTTCAGACAAATTTTTGTTGATGATATAGTTTAGTGTACTCTTGCAAGAAGAGAACTTAACATGGTTGGATTACATTTTTACCATTATAAACGATAATACAGGGGACAATAATATAAAAATGTGATCGGCATTTTTATTGTACAAATAGGAATAATAAAAAGATCTGTATATCACTTTTATATATTATCTCAATTATTCTTAAACACCTTATAATTTTGTGAGAAAGGAACCTAATTAGATAAAGGAGGAGACAACAAAATGGAATTCCCATGCAAAGTTTACTGCAACCCATCTATGTTAAGCCAACAAAAATTGCATTAATATATTAATTTTAAAAATCTTTGGAATTATGATATAGCAGATATGAAATATATTAATGAATTACAAAAAAAGAAAAACTTTCATTCTCAAATTCTTCGTATTAATTTTAAAATCTTATTAATTTAATTAATTATATTAATATTAAAATAAAATAAAATGCAAAATCTTATCTGTAGTCAAATCAATACCAAAAGAAATGAAAATTTCAACCTGGGGGCAATGAGCGAAAGAGCAACCAAAAGAGTTATCTTGAGAAAAGAAACCTCCATTTTAATTTCGTGATGACTATAAGTTGAGGAAGTAATATGAACTTGATATTTTTTTATAATCTGAATATATGGGGAAAAAAAGGTTGAATTGGTCGTAATTTATAAATGAGTTTAAAGTGCTATAGTCCTAATAATTTATTTTTTTATGAAAAAGTTTGCATTAAATTGAATATCCAATCACAGGTTGAATTGCACCATAAATATCTCAATTTTATGACATGAATAATCACAGGTTCAATTTTTCACCATAAATATCTGAATATTATGACGTGAATATTTAGGTTCTCTGTGATATATTTTTTAATATGTGAATTTTTTAGTGTGATTATAATTAGTAAAAAACTTGTTAGCTTATCTTGATGAAATTTTATCCAATACAAAAGAAAAAAAAAATAAATGAGAATACAGATGAAAGACACCATAAATAAACATCATCTTTTGTTTATGGTGAGCAAATAGTTAAAATAACTCTATTGGTTAATACATGTGTAGATTGTAAATTACTATATTAAAAACATAGTATAAATTCGTGCATCTTAAGCGATCCAAACGGCCTGTTCTTTAACTCTATTTGGGACCCAACATTGGATTGGTTAAAGGATGAGCACCTGGGGAAGGAGGGTGGGGAAAATGACCCGTACAGTATTTGATTTTCACTATTGGGCATCCAAACGGCCAAGACCCAATTATTTTCCCTCCTCCGCCCATCGTTGTCCTACTCGCAGTCTTCGGAACGGAGAAGACCTTTTCCGTTTGGCCTTCTCTCTCTCTCCCTCTAACTTTGTCAGTTTGCAGTTCATTTATTCGACAGAGTTAGGGACGATTTCTTGGTAATTTTGATTTCTGTCTCTTCAATTACTTCTTTTCCATTCCGTACAATCTGTGTTGTCGGTTTGATTGCGTTTTTCGGCAATATGTATTGAATACAATTAGTTAGGGTTTATCAATCGAAGCTGCTTATCGGGATTATTGTCTTGAGAATCGCATTGTTCACTTAAGCGATCGAAATTCATGCTGCTTTTGTGTTGGAGTCAGTGGTGGTGAAAATTCGGGTCGGGAATTTTGAAATTCTTGGGTTGATGATATGTGTGATGAGTGAGGATTAGTTTTGATGATTTCTTAATCTTGAGAATTTGGATGGTAAATAACTCGTGATCTGACGTTTGAACGAATTTTCTTGATTTTAAGCTTTGTAAGATGTTGCTAGGCCTAGTTGGAGTGAGGGTGGAGCCTCGACTGATCAATGAGAGGGCTTCAAGACCCAGACATACTGTTGAGAGTTATCGATATGGTATGTTGTACAAGGAACGATTTTCTTGGTGTGCCAGTACACATTTTCACTAAACTAATGGAGGAATCAATAATGCAACCAGAAATTTTCCGTATTTAGTGAATCCTTGTCCCTATCATATAGACTATCATGCATTTTAAATATGCCAGCAATAGGCTGAGGCATTACATCATTTTTTTTCTTTTTATGTTCTTTTTTGGAGAGGGCCCGGGGCCGGGGGTGTTGTGAAGGTCGAGGTGGGTTCATGGAAGATGTGATTGTGGTTTACTTCTATAGGAAATTTTAGTGGGATTCTTGATATTGGCTAGTAGTGTGCAAATCTTATGAGATTTTGGTGCTTTCAGGGCAGTGTTAAGAGGAGTATATTTTGTGTCGAGTTTTTATTAGGACTGATTGATTATCTATTGTTGGTTAATATGTTTATATTGTTTGAGCATGTAGATTTGGAGGAGTAGCCACTGAAGCTTGAAGCTTGATTTGCTCTTCATTTCACTGATTCTGGGTTCTATTTGCATTAAATTTTCAGTTGTGAAATGGCCTGTGAAAGGAAATCGAAGAAAAGAAAGTCCCTTGATGGTTGTGCAGATTTCATTAGTGATTTGCCTAGGAACATCATAGATGCCATTATGGAACGCTTGCCTCTTCCTGATGCTGCACGATTGTCTGTTCTCTCGCGTAAGTGGCGAGACATTTGGACTTCAACTCCATACCTCAGTTTCAATGCTTATTTTTTCACCCGGGTCCTTAGAGAGAAAATACATGTGACACATGAATTTTCAGGCATTGTGAGCAAGATACTCTTTCAACATGATGGCCCTATTGTCAAGTTTTTACTGTTTATTCCCCATCTTGAACTCCAACCAGATGTTACCCAATGGATATCGTTTCTTTCAAGAAGTGGTATTAGGGAATTTATCCTTGAAAATCAGTATAAATTGCCACTTAAGTTGAGTTCACGCCTTTTCTCTTTTGTGGGGTTGGAGAAATTGAAGCTTCACTACTGTGTGTTTAATCCTCCTCCTAATTTTAAGGGCTTTGGGAGACTTGTGAGTCTGGAACTTTACAGTGTCAAATTTAGCGAAGGTACATTCGAGGATCTCATTACAAGGTGTCCGCTATTGGAGAAGTTAAGTATTATAAAATGTTTGGGAATCGAACATGTTAATGTCGGTGCTCCTGACCTCAAACACTTGATTGTTGATGGAACATTCAGATCACTTCGTGTTAAAAATGCCAAGAATCTTGTTTCTGTTGGAATTGTATTAGATGGATTGACAAAAATTAGTCGCAAAACCAGTTTGCGTGATCTTATTGAGTCTCTTGCCAATTCAAGGAAACTTGAGAAGCTTTGTCTAGGAGGTTACTTTTGCAAGGTGAGGAATGGTCTGAGCTTTTATCCTTAATAAAATCTAAAAATTTCAGTTATTTGACAATTCATAACTACAATTTCTGTTTTCTCCTTCCTCTCTGCCTTTTGGCTGCAGGTTTTGTTTGATGAGCGCCTGATTACCACAACCTTCGAGAGACTAAGATATCTTGAGTTGCGATCCATTTGCTTGGATGATCTGGCTTCTTTTTCTTCTGTTTTTCGCGCTGTACAGAGATGCCCTGGTGTTCATTATCTTAATATCTCTGTAAGTTACTCCCTCATACAGTTTTTGAATCGTAGTGTATTGGAATAATCAATCAGTTGATAATTCTCCGGAACTCCAGGTCCCTGTGTACCTACAAATCCACTTATTGTTTTTATTATAGCAGTGTTTTTGGTTTAAAATTTTTAAGAGGAAAGAAATGCAAATATTAGATAGAACGTGATTACAAAGACAGAGTCTTGGTAGGACCCCTAAGGGAAGAGCCACCTAATGCACATTTCTAATAGTAATCCAATAAAAAGAAAAAGGGAAAGATGTTGAGTAAAGGAATTGAAGGGATGCATGATGCATCATTATTTGTTTCTATTGTTTGGAGTGATTGGTGAACTGGACAATGAAAGGATAGGCTTCTTTCTTCTCTATGTTTGATTCATAAAAAGGAGGGAAAAAAGAAAGAAATCGTGCTTTGATTTTTTTGCACCAAATTTTGGACAAAGCAAAATGTGGGAATTGGTGGAGAAGTTTTCCTTGATTTTCCTTCTCAAATTAGCTTGTTCATTCAAACATTGTAAAATGACTAGTCTTTTACAAGTTCCCTTCTTTTAACATTTCTTAACTCTCCAATCAAAAGTTAGAAACACACAAAGAATGAGCACTTGGCGACGGTTTTATTTTTAAAAAAAAATTGGTTTGCTTTTATAGTTTTCTTGTCATAATGTAAATTCTGATATCTTACAATTGCAATTCCACTTAGATGAGACAGTTGATTAAGCATTGCATTTTTCATTACTTGTTTTATAGGTTAATACAAGCGGTAATTTGGATATAAAACTGCGGGACTTCTTTCCTGACATTACATTGCACCATCTCCGGCATGCTAGAGTTGGAATTTCTAGGGCTTCGAGTACCGAACTCAAGTTGATTGAACTTTTGCTTGGTTGTTCGCCCGTACTTGAGATATTATTACTCACATTCTTGAGACAGATCAAGGCTTCTTCTCAATCAAGGATGTCAAATCAATTGATCCGGTTTCGTAGAGCATCACCAAAGGTCGAAGTCATCTGCCCCGAGCCCGTCATTTCTATTGAGTCCTCAGAGTCCAGCGATGATTTTGGTTCCTCTTCTGGATCAAGTGGTGGGACCACCTCTTCCTCTTATGCATCAAGTAGTGATTCAGATACCTCTGCCTCTTCTGACTCTGATTAATGGTATATTAGAGCTATGAACAGATAAATCAGCACAGTCATTTGATGAACATACTGTATTCAACCAATGAATTTAGTTTGCTGGTTTGTCATTTTTGTTTCCTTTTCAGGTTTAACAGGTTTCAGGGGATTATTTACTTGCATTAACAGTATTCCATTTTTGCTTTTCAAGATAGACCTTTTGAGTGTACAAAGGTTGTACTCAGATTGGCTTTGTATTTTGGTTCGGTATGTTTAAAAAAAAAAACAAAGGTATCTGGGTTATGATTTTCTAGCTAGGAAGACAACTTCTGGGACTATCATAATTTGATTTTTTATGGTTAATAAAATTAACTCTAACTATTATTTTACGTATGTTGCATACGAAAATGTCACTAAAAAGTAATTCATAGCTCAAATTTTAAAATAATAAAAAATCCGCTCCAGCCAGAAGCTGCTAGTATATATGAAACAGCTAATTTAAAATCAAAATTCATAATTATAAATGGTAGCTTTCGATCTATCCGCCAAAGAGATCAAATGGAGAAAACTTCGAGCTTGCAACCTGCTCTCAGGCTCGGTAATCTTGATCAAGTTTGTCATGTAAATTAACATGTTTGAAATGAGCGGTCCATTAATCGATTTGTGTATTATTAATTTTATTTTTTATATAAATACTCCAATTTCATTTGAATTATTGTAGTTTCCAAATAACTTGTTCGATTTTTACTCTCTATATTATTTTATGTATCTTTACAATTACTTTGTACTTTTATCTAATCACATCGTATATAATTTAAACCTTGCATCAAACCACTCAAACTTATAGTCAAACTAACCTATAAAATAGAGTCAATTTTCAACCGATCACCCAAAGTAACTCGATTAATAACCGAATTTAAATTATCCAAACTGAACTTGTATCTAACTAAACATAGTCCATCCGTATTAAACCGGAGCCGAACTAAGATTCGATCCGCACGTGAACCGAAAGGCGTTAGCCAAACACCCAAAATCAAAGTGATTTTATTAGTGCAGTAAATGGAAATGGTCAGAACTGAAGAAGTATAATTGTGTGTTTGGCGCTTGAAGAGCAAGAGACCCAAGACAACACTGATGAAGTGATGAATTTGATGATGGATCGATCTGGGAATATGAAACCCGTTTCAAGTTAATCTCCATTTTAGTTTTTATTTCGAATTGCAAGATTTCTGTATTTTTTACTTGCGAATTCTCACACCATTGCAAATCCTATGCTTTTTTTTTTTTGTTGGGGGGCGGGGGAGGGGAGGGTTCCATTTCTTTCACTCCCATTCTATTACCCATATAAAATTTAGGGTTAAGACTGAAATTGCGAATTGTTTCGTGAAAACTGGATGGAGTTTCAAAATCTTAGGGTATTTGATTTAATATGCTTTGGAGTCTGGAGAGAGAAAAATGGATTTTTGAGATTTGTTTGCTTCTTTTGTCTATATTTTTGTATAGACCAAGCCTTTGATTCTCAAATGATGATTTGTCTTTTGAGTACTTCTGAAGAGTGACTTTTCTTTGCTATTAGTTCTTGTGACTGCTTGAATCATCAGTGGCTGCATTTTGACATTCAAGAGATTTTTTTGTTTTTGGATAGAGGCATTTCAAGAGACAATTATATTGGTATTCAATTGTCAAACTGTATTTCCACACAAATAACATAACGATTTTTCTTGTGATGGGTTCTCGGTTTGTTCTGCTCCAAAATAGACTGCTAATATTGACAAGTAGATCATTATGAGAAGAGGAGGGCTGGCTACGTGTTCTTGAGTCATTCTAATTAACTTTGATTCTGACTTTTTGATTTTCAGGGCAAAAAAGGCTCGTCATGAAGCTTCCACAGATAGGATCAGCGATTTTCCAGAAAATGTTATCAATAACATTATGCAATTTTTGCCACTGTATGATGCAGCAAGGATGAGTGTATTGTCCAAGAAGTGGAGGACTTATTGGGTGTCAATTCCACAACTCGTATTTGATGATGCATTTATTAACACTGTGGTTCTATATGATCCAGATGATATTTACTGGCGGGGTATAATCAGTAATATACTATTGCTTCATAAAGGGCCCATAATTGAATTTTCTCTTACGATTCCACAAACGGATAGTTCACCTTAGCCTGATATTAGTCCATGGATATCATTCATTTCAAGCAATGGTGTGAAAAGCCTTGACCTCTTAAATTTGAATCAGCACTTTATTACATTGCCATCCCATCTCTTCTCTTGTGTGGGGCTAGAAGTTTTGAAACTTAGTAGGTTTAGTTTCGGTCCTCTTCCTTTTTTAGAGTTTTCAAAAATCTTCTGACCGTTAAGCTCCACAAAGTTGTGTTGGAAGCTGCTTTGTTGAGGGACTTCATTCCCTGCTGCCCCCAACTCGAGACATTGACACTGACATACTGCATTCTTTGTGGTTCCTTTATTATTGATATACCTAACCTTAAGAATCTAGTTGTTGCTGGCATTTTTACTCTATTACTCTCAAGAATGCCCCAGGCCTTTTGTCAATCTCACTAACCATAGATCTTTTGGAGATTACTGAAGGGACAGTAGACATGATCAAGTTCCTTGCTAGTTCATGTAAGCTCCAAAGGCTTTGTCTTGGTGGCAGCTCTTTTATGGTAAGACTGAGGGTTTCTTTTTTGTTTTGAGTTGCAAAAATGTGTGGCACTGTGGTTACATCTTTGAATTTCTCCCGTTAAAGGTCCTGGCAAAAGGTGGCATCTCAAGAATTCTGCCTACAGCATTTAAGCAGCTGAAAGTTCTTGAGTTAGCCATTGACATAGGTCATATGGATGAGTTTCTGTGTGGCCTTGGCATTGTACAAAGCTGTCTGAACATGGAGGAACTTAAAATCACATTGAATCTGTCTCAACATCATCTCAATATTGACGAACTTGAGAACTCGGTGAGTTATCGCTGTAAGCTCCAAAACATTGTTCTATCATTGAAATGTGGAGTTTATTTCTGTTTCACCCCCAGGTTTGATAGGAGGTATGAAGTTCTTACTGAGATTTTGTACATGATGAATACCATTCCTCAGTGTATGACGTTCAAGGTGGTTGTGTTCATCCCACCAATTTTGTAGTTTGCTCTTTAAAATGATTACTTTTATGTCCAAATAGCTATGATTGATCGGTCATTTTTTGGTGGTTGTTTTCTTGTCATTTGTCTCTAGCCTTCTAGCCTTTTGCTTTTGTTGCTCAGTGATTGTAGAGAAAGGATGTTATTGTTTTTACTGCATCACCAAAAGGGCTGCTACCTCCTTCCCTCCAACCCCCCAACCCGATATCTTCCCTGTTTCTCTTGTTGCCAGCATTAATGATCTCTGTATATACCCAGCTAGTTTGGAGAGTTTTTTAGGATTAATGGAACCTTACCCTAGACAAATTGAGAGATTATTTCCTAAAGAACCTTCACTCTTATTTTCTTGTGTTTTAGGAGAAAAACAAAATGGATCATATATTTTTGAGTTTAGCCAATTGTGAGTGTACCTCGGCCGCATTATAGCCAATTGTGCATAAAATAAATTTCTGATCATGGGATTTCATTATGATTCAGGTGCAAGAGCACTTTGACAATGACCCTACATATACATTCAACCAGCTGCGTAACGTTTATATCAGAGATTTAGGAGGGCACGGTGTAGAGCTGAAATTAATTTCATATATTCTTGCTTTCTCTCCGTCACTTGAGAGACTGTCGTTCACATGCCATTCTAAACTCGTTGCTGCCCAAGAATTAGAGTTGTATGGAAAGATGCTGGAGTTTCAGAGAGCATCACCCCAGGCTAAAGTTGTATATGTGAAATCTAGTTAGTGGACTTAGTATCAGTCCATGCATATCACTTGTTGCAAGGAAAGGTGTGAAAACCCCTGCCCTTTTGAAGGAAGATGACCCTTTTATTGTGGTGGTGGGTACATCAGTATTGTACTCTGCACTTTCTGAACAATATTTACTTTCTGAATAGTAGAGTTACCTGTCAAATTTTAGTCAAGTTAAATGATTCAAAACTCTAGACTTGGATATGGTCCATATCTGCCCTGTAAGTTAACTGATTCAGAACCCCTGTGTCACTTTTCTGTAAATTTTCTGTTAATTTGCATCTATTGTCACTTTAAATTTTCTGAACAAGTTCGTCTATTATTAGACATTGCTTTTTGAATTTTTTTATATCCTAAATTCAAGTTAATAGACCCAGCATTAGGAGACAAAAATATCTTAATAGACCCAGGCATTAGGACACAAAAATATCCAACGTTTTTCTCACTTAAACATCCCTCCCTAAACTCACTTGCGTCAAACCATTATTGGATAGGTTCCGGTTCCACAATATAAGAGTTGGGTGGGTGAGAAGTGAGGGAAGCAAGCCAGGGCCCATGGGGGTTTGGGTAGAAAGACTAGGGGGTTGCCTGGGGCTTTTTTTTGCGGCGGGGGTGGGGGTGTTGGCCTCTCCTGTCCCACAGACCACCAATGGGTGGTGGTGATAGGGTCAACTAAACTAGGTTTTGTCAATCCTAACTCTGCCCAACTTTCATTTGGATCAACACAACCCTAATCCTCAGCCGGACTATGTGGGTACCCTTGGATCATTAAGTTAGATCTAACTCTCACATATACGCTACTTCAAACAACTCAATTTATCGAACAAAATCAATATATAATTATCAATTATACGATTACGTATCATTGTCTTTCGTATATTACATTCTAAAGTAGGAGTGAGTTCAACAAGGATAATGTAGATGAGACGACAAACTTTAGTTTCAAAAGTGTTCTTTCGCAAAAAGTTGATGACATTCAACTTTCTTATCTATTATTTAAAGTTAAAATTAACATATCAAACTAAAATTTCAACGATATTTCAACCATCATCTAAGTCAATTCTCTACCTACGACAAATGAAATCGGTCACATAATTGACAAAACTTTAGTTACTTCAACTCTCAGATTTTAGCCCCGGATGTCGTGATCGCCTCTAATAATCACATTCCTATGAAGAAGAGAAGAGAAAAGAAAAGGAAAGGAAAAACACAACTACACAAGTTGGTGCCACAGTGATTCCGTTCTTCGATAGACTCCTTCCACCCAATCTCTTCTGTTTCCCGGGCGGTTACTCTCACTGAAGTGAAACGGACTAATCCTAATCGTCGGAGCCGGCAAACTACAAAACAGAGTTCCTTGCATTTTTCCCCTTCAATTTCTGGTAAGTTTCAGTCTTCTTGATCTCCCATTTGATTCTCCCCTTGTTTTGTGAACGAATTTGTCATTTATCCTTTGAGTAGAGTGCTTTCAAGTTCCATTTCTTCTCTGCTGATTAGAAGACTAATCTGCTTAATTTTGCGAGAGAACTTGAAAGAAAGGTGACCATTGGATTGCGTCTTGATTAATTCAATTGGGTTTAGCCCAGCTTAATTTTTTCTCTTTCTAGGTTTTGATCTCTGGATCATGCGTCAACATTGGATTTTTGTTCAGTCCGCTCTTGCCTTCGATTTCTTTATTGGGACTGATTGTTATTCATCTCTCTTTTTGTTACACTTAAGCTTGAATTTGGCTTGCGATTCTTGACTATTTACTTATAAATTTCTTGATTTCGCTCATGTATTGTTCTTGGCTTTTCATTTGATGGGTTGGTTCTTGTTCTTGATTTTTATGATTAGGGTTTTTGCCAAAACTGAATTTGATGTCATATGGATGATAGCACGGGTCCTGATTTACTTAGTGAGTTGCCCTTGAGCATCATAGAAATCATTCTTTCATTACTACCGATAAGGGATGCTGTTAGGACGAGTGTGTTGTCAACCAGATGGAGATATAGATGGGCAAACCTCCCACAACTTGTTTTCAGTGACAAGTGTGTCTGTTTTTCGCATGACAAGGATGAAGTTGAAGGCAGGCTAATCAACTTTATCACCCATGCTCTTCTGCTCCATGAAGGGCCAATCCATAAGTTCAAGATTTGTTCTTCGATCCTTCAAAGTTGCCCAGATATTGATCAATGGATGCTTTTCCTCTCGAGGAAGAATGATGTTAGGGAGCTCATCCTTGAATTAGGCGAAGGTGAGTGGTTTAGGGTGCCATCTTGCCTGTTTTCCTGCAAGTATTTGGCACACTTGGAGCTGAGTCGATGTGAACTTGATCCTCCTTCTAACTTTAAAGGATTTCCGTGCTTGAAGACCTTGAATCTTCAACAAGTTTCAGTGGCACCTGAAGCAATTGAAAGTATAATCTCTAGCTGCCCTCTTCTCGAGTGTTTAACCTTGTATTATTATGAGGGTTTGGACCTGAGCATCTATGCTCCTAATCTCAAGTACTTAAGCCTAGAAGGTGAATTCAAAAAAATATGCTTAGAGGATACCCCACAGTTGGAGGTCATGTCCATCATTTTATACATGAATCCTGATGAATTTCAAGAACATTTTGAACAAAGCTCTGGTTGCAACTATATCAAGTTTCTCGATGGTGTGCCTAATCTTAGAAGACTTAGTGGACAGGTCTACTTTACCAAGGTAAAATGAACTGCAGCAGAACAACCCCCCCAAAAAAATAACCTCTTGTCTTTTCCCTCTTGCTGATTTATCTTTCCAGTTTTGAATAATAGTTGATTTGATCCTGATGTTGCTATATGTACAGTATTTAAGTCTAGGCATAGATCAGTGGAAACCACCACTGACATACAGCCGTCTAAAGATCATTGAATTACTTCAAGTCAGTTTTGAGGATGTCTATGAGATATTGGTTGCTATTCGCCTGATCACAAACTCACCAAATTTGCAGGAGCTTTATATCTCTGTAAGTCCTGATGAACCCATGTATACTGAAACAAACATGATTAGAGCAAATTAAGCCACTAAATTGTCGTATGTTTCTTTTTTTATGGCGTAGCAGGCTGCTAATACCGGTCAAATCTAGGATCTAACAGAAATTGCCTCCTTGTTTATGGGGCTAAGACCTCTCACATCTAACCTCTCAATCCAAACAGTGTACCCCAGTTGGGACTTTGGGCCATTGGGTTTGTAACTGTAAGCACTTGGAGACGACTATTCATCGAGACCGGTAAGGGGAAAGTAGGGAAAAAGGAACTTAGAGGGAAGAGAGAGAGAGAGAGAATGAGCTTTCCCATGCTGCAAAAGCTAGCATCTCCTGCTTAGCAATAATAACTCGATATTCGGGAATCAGTAATAGGTAATCATCACCTAAGATAAAGCATTAATCTATAACAGCCGAAAGATTTGAAATACTATTAGGAAACTACCTAAACCAAATTTATATAGAATAGTAAACTAAGTATTACCTAAACTCTCTTAAATAACTTTCTGTGTCTTCTAAAAAATATCCTATATTATCCTATATGAAATTACACAAAATTATAGTTAAAATACACTAATTTTTTATATTTAAGATTATTCCCTAATTTCTTTATTTCGGGCTTCCTTCCTTTTTATGTTCATCTCCATTACCTATTGTATCATGACTTCTTTGCTTAGTGATTGGATATGTTTTCTATTTTTTTGGATAGGGATCACCGAATACAGTGCCTGCAATAGAAGCATCTGATTTGGATTTCTGGGATACTGAATGTTCTTCAGAATGCACCCTTAAACAACTGAAAACTGTGAAAATGACAGACTTGTATGGTGTGCCACATGAGATGGAATTCATCCGGTTTTTACTGGGAAACTCACCAGTCCTAGAGAAAATGAGTATAGCCCCTTGTGTATATGTTACAGAGGGAAGAGTGGATATGTTGGTGGAGTTGGTAAGATTTCGACGAGCATCTCCTCTGGCTGAGATCTTGTTCATCCAGGAGTGAATCTTGTGGATATGTAGCACTCGTAGTTTAGAATTACAAGGATATTGTGGAGCCATTCCCTCCCAAAATTTCACATATAAAAAGTTCCCATTGCTTATGAATCTGAGCACAAGCATTGTTCTTCAGATATTTGATTACAACAGTTGGGACATCCTGATACTCCCAATCTCCAGCTTTCTGAAAATAGGAGCTCCTGGGTCTCTCTAACAGTTCACGTCAAGAATAAGGTTGCGTATATTTTGACTTCCTTGGGGCTTAGACCCCAACATTTTAGAATGCATGCTTATCGGTGTTGATGTTATGGCCAGACTTGTGCCAGTTTTGTGAATCGAAACTTTAATGATTGCACATTGAGAAGGGTTCACTTGACCTTTAAAGACCCGACTGCTTGTACATTTAGTATCATAACTTACCCTCTCAAGGGCAAGGTGGAAAGTGAAAATGGTGCACCAAGAGTTGGTAAAGATCTCGACTTAACTGGAGCTGAAGTCTCTCTTGTCAGAAAGCCAATGTTGTGCTAAGAATTCTCATACTGAAGGCCCTGTAGTGAACATCCATTTTCTGTAACTGGAACTTTCTGTTGTTAGCTCATGAACAGTTTGTCTTTGATAATCTCCTGGATGTTGATTGTTATTGGGGGAAAAAGCAATAAAAGGTGAAATTTTAGTTCTATTTGTTCATTTTTTTAATAGGGGTGTAGTAATCTGGATTTCAAATAGCAGTAGGTATCTTCGCTATCTTGTGTACTTGGTAGTGGTTGTAACAATCTGGCGAACCTCCCCAATAGGGGAGGAAATTGTTGCATTGTTGTTTTACTGCAGAGGATGAGAAGCAAAGACCGAGATGACGAACTTTCCTCTATCTCCTGAGTTACATGTTAAGAACCATGGAAACCGATACAGAAACAGATCATAGTGTGTGACTCAGTGATTTTGCAGTGTAGGATATAGTATGATAAACGAATGTGAATTTTTGTCACTCAGAAAAACATTACTTTTCATTGCACATCCTCCATCAATACATATGTAACGACTCATGGAACATCCTTATCGCAACACAAACCAGTATATACAGCAATAAAATTAGATCAAGCTAAACTTCATCGGTACAAGGATATCACACCATACATGATACACCCATGCTAACATATTGCTCATAGCCTTCAAAATTCCTCTATACATGTTTACATGTAGTAACAAAAATTAGAAAGTAAAGGCGGGCAAAAATGGAAGGATAATAATAGGCAAAGCCCCTTCTTTACAGTAAATTATTCTTACAAACTTATTGCAGATGCCCCAGCAAGATTCTCCACCCAGCTAAGAGAAAAGGTCACTAATCACTTGGATCCTCATTCTAGAAAGTTTCTTGACTCTGAAATTCTGTACAGTTAGAAACTGATGCACAATCTCTGCTGGGCCCCCATTGCTGGATAGTGACTGCATTGTGGCATTTACATATTTTCTAACCCGAGTATGATCTTGTTTCCTTATCAGGAAAGAAAGCTGACTCATCTGGGTCCTGAGAGCTCCATTGCTTGAACGAGCAATGACGAATCATCAGTGAGATCAGAGTAGCGCTCTGAAGAGGAAAACTCATTGGCTCTGCTTCTTGTTGATTCAGCTCTTTGGGTTGCTTCCCATTTCTCTGCAAGGCCATCTCCCTCAAGCATCCTCACCACTTCTGACATCTTCGGTCTCTGGTTAGCGTGGAATTGGGTACATAAGAGAGCTACTTGGACTATTTCCTCGAGCTCAATTCTATCATAGTCATTCTTCAAGTCCTTGTCAATCAACATTTCCAGCCTCTTTTCTTGGGTAAGCTGCTTCACCTGCAAAAAGTACCCAAACCTTAGATGAGTATTGGGTAGTGCAGTCCAAGTTTGGTCAAACTGCAACTGTCATTTTGTTCAAGTTGGATCATGTCAAACTGGATTGCTAGAATATTATCAGCGTTAGACTCAAGTTTGGGTAGGGCAATCCAAGTTTGCTATAAGCTTGTCAAGAAAATACAATCAATAGTAGTCAAGAATATTATCAGCCTTATTTTCAGTCGCTGGGGTGGTTTAGGTACGAGTCAGTTTTGCTGGATAAGGTTAAGTATTCTAAATTTAGGATATACAACACCTAGAAAAGTAGTAATGCGTACCCAATCTAACATAGCTCCTTTCTGGCTAGCTGCTTTCCCAAAATCCAGGGCTCTCTGGCCAGTGATCAACTCGAGCAAGAGGATTCCAAATCCAAAGACATCTGTTTTCTCTGAAGACTGTCCTGTTGAGAGATACTCAGGAGCAATGTGCCCCACAGTCCCCCTGACAGCTGTAGTCACATGTGAATCCCGGTGGTCCAAAAGCTTTGCCAATCCAAAATCTCCTACTACGGCCTCGCAGTAATCATCTAGCAGAATGTTTGCAGCCTTTACATCCCTATGTATAATCTTGGGATCACATTGTTCATGAAGGTACAAGAGACCCCTGGCTGCACCAAGTGCAATTCGTTTTCTTGTAATCCATTCCAAAGGTGGCTTTGCTGCAGAGAAATTGTCATGAGCAAAGGAATTAGGCAATTAACTTGATAGGAATGAGATTTTAGCATTTGATGCCTAAATCCCACCACTGAAGTATTCCAACAACCCATTTTGGCCGTACAAAAAATTAACCTGACCCGAACTAAAGCGATGGCTCATTTGCAAGTTCGAGTAGTTGTACCTTTGAGACGAGAAGCAACACTCCCATTGGACATGTAAGGGTACACCAAGAGCCGTTCTGTTGCTGTCATACAAAAGCCACAGAGGCGCAGAAGATTCCTGTGAATGGCCAAGCTGATCATCTCTACTTCAGTTTGGAACTGAGTCTCCCCACCAATGGCATTTCCATCCTTGAGCCTTTTTACGGCCACAACAGTGCCATCTGGAAGGCACCCTTTGTACACTACCCCAAACCCACCCTGCCCTAGAATGTTTTTGCTGCTGAAGTTGTTTGTTGCACTCTGAAGCTCCCTGAAAGAAAACCTCTTCACATTTCCAAGGCAAATTTCTTCACGATGCAGATCTGAAACATAAACAAGTTGAGAAAGTGACGTACAATCAGTACATATGCTCATCATTGACATGTCCTTGTTTTCTTTTTTCTTTTTTCTTTTTTTTTTGGAGGGGGTGTGGAGTCTTTCTTACCATTGGCATCAAATAGTATCTGCTGGTTGTGCTTGTGTCTCCACCATAAGAGGAACCCAAATCCAATAATAAGAAGGCAAATGCAAGCAATACTTGAACCCAAGGCCAAGGCAAGTTTAGCATGACTTTTGGGCCTTGAAGAAGGCTGAGAACCTTCCGATACAACGCAAATTTGTGAGTCAGGATTTGGAATTATGCTCATGTTCCTTAGCATATATAAAACAAAGGAAATAGAGATCCGAATTCAAAAATATTTAGCTCGAAGGAAAGAGGTGAGGACATACTGTCTGAACTGTTCACATTGAAAGAAATAGGCAATGGTGCAGTTCCATTACATTGTTTCTCACTTCCTGTAGCACATATTAGAGGATTTCCTACAACACTAAACAAGATTACAAGTTTGTGTTACTCAATAGCGTAATTTCTTCTAGGGAAAAAACAGGGGAGGGGTTAAAATTATAGGAAGTGATTCACACCTGAAAGTTTTTGCTGGGAATCTCGGCACAGGACCACTCAAATTATTGTATGACAAGTCTCTGAAAAATCAAAAGAAAATATATAGGATAAACTTTTATAAAAATTTTCAAAAAATAAAAAGGCCTTTTACAGTTTAGAAGCAAATTTGAGTTGGCAAAATTCATGATCAACCAAAAAGGTTGCAGGGCATTACATGAATGTGAGCTGAGACATGTTGGCAAATGACGGCGGAATTTCTCCATGGAGACTGTTGTTATTCAGCCTCCTGATCCCAAAGAAAAATTTCCACGTCAGTTTCACCGAGATTTAATTATATTATAGAGCCATAGATATATTTAAGCAAGAGTTTCCCGGTGTAAACTTACAAGTAATGAAGGGTTTTCAAGTGAGATAGGGAAGCTGGGATTTTTCCTCTGAACAAATTGTTTGAGAGATCAAGTTGTTGAAGCTTTGACAGCCTTCCAAGCTCAGCAGGAATTGGTCCTGATATATTATTATTCTGTAGAAGCCTGTCATAATAATCAATGAAAAAAACTCAAATCTTTGTAAAAAACTTGACTCTCTCTCTCTCTCTCTCTCACACACACACACACATTTAATGCCATAACACTTACAGGGTCTGAAGATTTGTCAAGTTCCCAATGCTTGGTGAAAGAGACCCGGATAAATCCTGGCTGGGAATCCCCCTGAAAAATAGCACATTTTCAAAGTTAATTAGCTCTCAACTAGCTCTATGGTTTCTCTCTTTAATCAACCGACAAAGGAGGCTGATAAGCAGGACTTACAGAGTAACAACTTGGGCATCGATGCAGCTAATCATTGCCCAACTACAGGGATCCACAGCAGTTGGATCCCAATTGTCCAGAATATTATGGGGGTCATGGAAAGCACCTTTAATGTTTATCAAAGCTTGCACTGAACCAAAATTTTGAAAGAAAAATCTTAAGTAGATAGAATGACCAATGATCAATAACATTCACCCTAATAATGAAGATGGATGAGCATAGACATCTTCAAGAAACTCCAAAAAGAAAAATCAACTTTCATTTCCTTTCCTTACCTTCATAATTGATTCCCTCAGGTGAAAGCGAAGCAATAGAAGAATCCCATAAGCAGAAAACGGCAACAATGAGAGCCAGTAGGCCTTCTCTGATCCTTATTGATTGCATTGGAGCTAGAAATAGCAGTTCTTGTTAATGGGACTTGCTAGTGAGGTGTTTTGATTTGTGCCAAATATTGAAAGCTCTTATTGAGGAAATTGGTCCAACAGTTGGTGCCCAGATGCCAAAAGGCAGCCAGTGGTGCAGTTTTTGAAGGATCAACAAACTGGGTTTTGTTCTAGTTTGTGAAAAGTTCACATCAGAAAATGCAAATTCTTGCCATCATAATACAAAGAGTGTTCAACATCTGACAGAAGTCATGTCTGGCCCAAGATGAGAAAAAGAGGCTTTTGTGGGAAAGGAAAAGAGGAGAGAGTGAGTGAGAGAGTGATATATGCTTGGGAAGAAGAGAGAGAAAGAGAGAGGACCAACATGCCTGAGCCTGCCAGTGCCAGTGGCTAACCAAAAGCAAACAGGAAAGAATATCACAGAATATTAAAATAAGATTACCCAATTCTTGATAACATCAAAAAGTGATGGTTAATTAAGGGGTAAAAAGAGGAAATTCCTTCAATCATGCATTTGGTTTTTATTCTTTTTAAATGGGTCACTTTGAGAATTCTCCTGTTCAAGTACCTCTGTTTTTTTGTCTAGTAAAGCTAATGAAGATGCTACCTGTTACCCACTAGTTTACAAATTAATCTCACTTTTTTAAGTATAATTTTAACTAATCTTGGATTCCCCCTCCTCCTCCTCAAGAAAAAAAGTTTTTGGGTCAGGTAATTTGGCTGTCAGAACAGTTTCTTGTGAGGATCTGGGAATCCTAACATTCTCTGTGATAGATTTGGCCACCCAATAAAATCCCAAATGCCATTCTTTATTTTAATTTTAGTGAAATACATATTCTTTGGCTCAGTTGATTGGAACATTTGATCTAGCCATCCAGGTGAAAGAGACTTTACATACAATTCAGACAATACAATTGACACAAATTGTTGTTTTCTTTTTAAATACGGTATAAATTTTGGTACAACTTTCCTCGAATAAAAAAAAAAATTAGTGCATAATAGAACAGGAAAAAACAAATTTAGTTGCTAAAGGGTTAAGAGCTTCATTGTTAACCTTTTGAATCAACATCATATGGAAAACACATTTCACATAATTAATGCTCTACACAATTTTTAGCATAAACTTCTCATGATTAATCATAAATGGTAATTTGTAAACTATTTAATAGCGATATGACATATGTTTATACATTTTTTAAAGTTGAAAATGATGTAAGAATATTTGTTTGTTTTCATAAAGTAAGAGATCAAGTGGAAGGTATTAGATCATGTAACAACCTAAAATTGAAAAAAACAATAGTATTATACAACTAATTCATAAGACAATTCTTATACAAAATTATGCATCAAACAATAAATTTATGGTTTACTTAATACAATCGATCATATTCTTAGATATTATTTTTCGTGAAAAGTATTAGTATTTACATAACTTAATAACAACAGTTAACAACTCTTATTATAAATCTCGTTTCTAAGCAGTAAACTACATTGATATTTAGGTTATCTTTGGGTAGTGTGTGAAAGGGTCAATTCATGGATGATTAATGTGGGAGTTTTGGAGTTTATAGGATGTAGTAGCTGCTCTGCTCGTGATCCAGGGAGTGTACCTACTTTCATCTCTATATTTTTCTCTATTTGTTTAATTTTTTTTTTTTGGGAGGGGGTTGCCTTCATCAATCATACACACAATACTTAAGAGAGAGAGAGAGAGAGGATGGCGTGGGTGGTGTTGTAGTTACAGTCCAATTCATAACCTGTCTGTCCTGAGTGAAGACAGACAATCCAACCGATCAACTGGACAAAATATCACTAACACCATCCCCTCTTTTCATAAAGCTAAAGCTGCTCCCCTCCCTCCCTCCCTTCCCCACACCCCACCACAAAAAAATTAAAAAAGAGGAACTGGTGATAAAAAGAAAATGTAGATCAGACTGTAACCTAGAATTTTAAATTTTGGAATTTATATGTCTGGAGTGACAAATTATCTTACCTTTTATTGTGAAGGTGATTGCATTAGTAGGGCCATCGGTCACCTATATTCATGTATGATTAACCTACTTGGATTAGTTTTATAAGGTTTTGGTTAGGTTTCATAATTGTTATCATTCTTAATTACTTTCTCAAAACTCACATGTGAGGGTAACACTTGAGGAGCTTGGTGGTTGTAATCATGGGTGGATAAAGGCGGAAATTAAAGGTGTACATGACCAGTTGAGCTAAACTGTGATTCGGTGGAGAAACTTATAAAGTTCAACTTGAAAGCTCGAGCCTGTTGTGCAAACGAGTCGAGTCGAGCATATGTAAGAAGTAATAAAAATATTATCGAATGTTAGTAATGGAAAAACAAAGGAGTAAATGAACAGGAAAAGGTAATTGGTAGGGCAAAATATGTGGATAAATTACTCATCATCAAGTAGTGGAATACATGCATGATATGCATGGGCATGGGCATGGGCATGGGCATGGGCATGGCCCCCAACATTCTAGACTCCAAAATCATGGAATCTAATTAACTATTTAAATATGTTGGCTAATGATAGCATACCACCAAATAGGAGGAGCATAATTATTGCTAATTAATCCATGGTTTAGTTGAACATTAACTGTAACGTTGTGTGCACGTGTAAAATAAAGTATGGAACACTATCATTTATTTTGGACCCTTTTTTCAAACCTTCTTCCCGCTCCTTTTTACCTTGCAAATTCCAATTATGGATTTCATTATTACAATTTCTCGAATGATTAGGCATGCATAAGAGATAACGATTATTTATTTGCTACTCGAATAACCGTTACTATGACTGCCCTTTGAAAGAGATAACGATTAGGCATGCATAAGAGATATAATTCACCAATGTCTAAAAAATAAAGTTACTAGTCGACTTTCTCATGTCCTATTAACCTATTCAGACAATGCCTACACTTAATAAAATTGGTAGCGATGGTGTGCTGTAAAGCTACGTAATCAGTTTTAATAGAACTATTTGGATATATGATGGTGGTTTGAATCATGGACTAATCGAGTGAGGAAGACATTGTGTGAAATCGTTGGATGAACCTAAAAGGACACTACAACAGGTAGCAACACCAATGCCCAAATATTTACATGTGTTCTTGTTATCTTATATCACTGGTTGCCTTTGAAGTTTAGCTTATTAGTTTTTGATTATCGGGGAAAAAATGCTCTAAAACCTGTAAGTACTAGTTTGTATATGCTAATTTCAACCCAATATTAACTAACTACTGTCGAAACAGAAATTCAATTTTTAATTTTTTAAAATTTCCAAATAGTATAGTTCAGTTCTTATAAAGAATTATATAAATTTGGTATGTATCATTCCGATTAAAGATGGATACCAAGGTCGCATAGTATGATAACTTTGGTTAGGACATGAAACCAATTAGAGGAGACAATAGTTGTTGGTGCAAATGTGATGATATTGACAAGACCCTGAAAGGCACTTAAATTGCGAGTATTATTGAATGAATTCCTTTGGGTTAATTGGACAAATTCTCATTATTTGCATTTCTCTTTCCCATCATTGCAATTTGCAAATGCTACACCTTTTTCCTTTAACCACCAATCATGTATGGCTCTTTTCAAATGTTTACAAATTAGTATTAGACAAAACACCGTCAAATTAAGAACACGTCCACTAATCAACATCAACTCAAGGTCTATTCAAAATTATATAAAAAACGAACATAAATAGTATATATAGAAAAAAACGAACAAAAATAAATAAAAAAGAATGGATTTATATGTAACTTCCAACAAACCCTCGCTTATGTGGGGTGGCATATACTCAAAAATCAAACTACATACTATGGACTAATTAAGAGGGGAATGGGTTTGAAGGCCTGGGATGGCAAGACATGGGCTTAGGTATACATAGGAAAGGGGTGAAATAAGGACTGGCCCATTGGCACTAACAAGCATTTTGTGACATTTGTAGTATTTGGGAGCATTTGCCCAAAACAATCCTTGTTAAGGGGAACAATAGAATTTTCCTAAAACAATCCCTTTTTTTTTTTCCATTGTTGATAAAGTCAAATTGGCTGAGAGTACAAGTAAAATAGTATAGTAAATACCTAAATTAAAAATACCAAGAAACAAACAACACTTCTCTTTATCAGACTGTCACACTACTGCTATCCAACTTGCGATGTTGCGCTTTTAAACTTAATAACAATTTATAATAGTAAATTTAAACCCAGTTGTATAAAGATAACTTCAAACCTCCAACCGCCATCATATACCATGTTTTATGATAAATCCAATTAAAAATAATTGCTATATTAAATTTTTTTACAAAAAAAAAAAGAAAAGAAAAGGCAATTTTGAACTATCATTCCATTCTTCTTCGCCATTACTGATGGAGAAAAACTTGATACCCACCCACAGCAGGATCCAAAGGTCAAGGAGAGGGAGAGAGAAAGAGCATTGACTATTCTAATTTCTCAATAATTGAATAACTTATTCCATGCTTCAACTTGCTCAGCCCCAAGATGGGCGCGAATAAAGTTTTTTCAAAAAACATTTAGTGTGGCTGCTGGGATTCGAGCCCAGGTCTCCACGGCCACAACGTGGAATTCTAACCACTAAACTACAGCCACTACATGCCAGATCATCCACTGTCAAAGCTGTCATATCAATATAGCTACCTGCCATGGTTACCACGACATGTTCACATGAAATACCATCTGATCTTCAACGTGCTCTTCCCTTGTAAAGAATGTAATATTTGTGCCAGACTAAATTGCACAACTTATCAAATGGTAATTTTATTAATTACTTATCTTGTTTCATAAAATCGTCTCTTTCATTCTTTAGAAAGTAGTAATAAAATGAGACTGATATAATGTACAAATTATATGATATTATTGGCATATGTATGAAGACGAAGAAGATATTTGATGAATGTATGACAAGGAACATTGTTGAAGTCAAAAATGAGAATTTCACAAGTTTGTCAAACTCAAAGAAGATTGCCTATGTCGACATAGCACATAAGTTTATCACCTTAATTTATGTTCAAATTTCTACTCCATGATTTACGAAATGAGTTGATGATGAGGATTTCATAGTCATATGTGTCATAAGTAAGAAGCATTCCACAGAATAAGCAAGTTGAGACCTTTATGCAAACTTAGTAAAATGACAAAAGGTAAAGAGGCAGAAAAGAGAAAAATGTTTGTTGAGAGTGGGATTTGAACCCACGCCCTTTCGGACCAGAACCTTAATCTGGCGCCTTAGACCAACTCGGCCATCTCAACTCAATGTTGGCTTTCGACTCCATTATTAATATAGTCCACTAATCCATCAGTTGTCTTGTCGCTGGCAGTACCGCAAATTCATTAAGAACAACTTCTTTTGGAGGGTTTGAGTTCTTTCCAGCGCTTATACAGTGGACCCGGACCCGGTCTAAATGACAGCGATGGGGGAGGGAAGGGAAAATACGGAGCTTTTGAAATAGGATCTAAGATGCGGATCTATGGAGCATGGATAAGGACATATCTTATTATTGGCTTATCATTTTGAAGTGTTCCAGAACAACCTTGTTTTTCGGATAGCTTTAGAATTTTATCAGGTCAAAAATTTCGCCTCAAATTAAGCCGTCAGGCATCACAATCCACACTGAGTGAAGCTTCTCGAGTGAAAATGAGAACCAAAATCCAGACATGGCTCCCACGGCCAGTATGAACTTTACAACCCATCGGTCAAACAACAGAGTTGCAAGCCAAATAAAATACAAACTCTCATTCATAAAACCCAAGTTCAGGGTACGTAAATCTTCACTAGACCATATATTTCGACAAAGGTACATCCATAGACACATAAGACCATACATTTCGACAAAGGCACGTCCATAGACACAAAACGATAAGACCAAACAAATAACACCGAATAACTCGACCTATAATCTTCAGGTTCAGAGACCCGATACTTATTCACAAAATATAGATATTAAAGGAACATGAAATGAAAATAGCAACATATTTAGTCCTTTTCTTCTTCCTTCTCCTCTTTCCAGCAGCACTTCATGCTCAGCTTCTGGGCATACCCAGTAGTATCAGCAGTAGCCTTGCAGAACTTCTGATAGAGGACTGATCCAGTGTTGCTCCCCAGCTCTTCAATGGCCCCCTCTTCGCGACTGTAACCATTGACATCCAGCGCACAGTTCTGCTCCAGAAGCTTGCCAGCAATGTTGGCATGGACGGCAACGCTAAAGTCCCTGGGCTGGAAGCAGGCAAGGACCCTCTCCACCAGCTGGTTCAAGTCCACTGTCTTGGGGTCATAGCCCACTGCTTCAAAGCTAGCATAGCTGAACCCGTCTTCTGGGGTGATGTGAATGGTGGAGATAGCAGGTCCCTCAATGGCGTTCATAGAGTAACCACAGGGATCGAAATCAAAGTCACAGATCTCAGATTCCGGTAGGATCTTCCTGATCCCGGATTTGTTCGTCATTTCAGCGGCTGAGGCTGACTGAGACTTGAAGAAAACCGAGGCTTTCTCCCTGTCCAGGCCAGTCATGCACATCTCGAGTGTGTAGATAGACTCGTCATCATGAGCAGAGGTTATTTCAGCAGAGGCAGAGTATACGTGCCATTTCTGGGGTTTCCCAGGACTACCCATCACAAATGCGTTGCTACCACCACCAAGCTTTCCAAAGTACTCGTCAAGGACAGCCACCTCTTCCGAGAAGCTCCGGTGGGGAAAGATTGGGCTCCTGGGAAGATGAAACTACCACGGGAGTAATGCACATTTTTCACTTTGAGAGAGAGGCTAAAAGCGAGCCTCAAGATAGGTGGGATAGCAAGGAGCAGCTTTGTAGTCCCACATGTTTTGATGATGATCTTGTAGGGATAGACAAAGAGGCTAGACTCAGATAGAACGTAAGAGTCAACACTTTCGTTTGCGAGAGAATCAACAATGGTGCACTCAGCAGGGCCAAGAAACTCATCCAACTGGGCCTTAGATAAGGCACGGAGGCCCTTCCCTTCTGGATCGACAAAGATACCAGGCTCAAAGAACGATATTTCTAGCCTCTTTTCAAACCCTTCAAACCCAATAGCAGAAGCCATCATGGGAGCATTGTCTCCCATTGTGAGGACCGTCATGGCTACTTTTCCAAGAAGAGCAAGTTACAGTCGCAAAGTGTGAGGAGCAGAGGAAAGAGGGAAAAGGAAGAAGAGAGGAATTGAACTCAAAAACTAAAATTTCTAAAGCAAGAAAACTGGCTCTGAGTCAGACCACCTCGAGTGGTCAAGGTGCTGCTTTGAGGATATCAGGATGGTTTGCGAGCACACTGCAAAGGGGATCGAAACAAAACATGTTAAGTACTGTATCATTCTTGCAACCAATTCCAAGCATAACGATGTTAATATCGAGAAGAAACTTACGTTGGAGTAAGCAGCAGATCTGAACTTCTTGATTCCCCCTTTGGTCGAACGTCTTCAATGCTGTAACCGAGTGGAGCTGCGTAGAATAAGGATTTACTACTACTACTAGACTTCTTTTTACCACCCTTGGACTCCATTAGATCATTCACCCTGTACTGATCAAAGAAACCAAAACAGATGTAAGCACCCTAAGATTTACAAGAAAAAGCTAGAACAACCAACCAGCGCAGTATTGAAATGGATGGTAATAATGTGTTTACACAAACACAAAAACCAGTAGTCAATAGGGTGGAATATTTAGCAGTCATTTGAATATCTCAGGACATGAGATAATTTAGGCATCCGGTTAAATAAACACCGAAAAAGGAAGCGTTCTAGTTCATATCAAATACTCAATTGAACCATTAAAACAGATAAATAGACTAGAAATCTAACATGCAAATAAGACAATTTTATAAACAGACATTTTCAAAAGCAGAGATATATGCATTCAAGAACCAGACTTGTTGCCTTATAAACCAACTTACAAAATACTCGCTCAACATCACATCGTTTTTTAAAATTAGACAAATTATAAAATTATATTATAATAAAAGTTTTTCAAAAGAAATCCATCAATAATTATTTCATATTGTAAATCAATGTATATTTTAATTAAACATTAGTCAAAATTTATCAAATTTAACCTCAAAAGTCAAAAACAAGCAATTTTTTTTTTTTTTGGACGGAGGGAGTATTAAACAACCTCCACACAAGTTCTAATTAAATCTAAAATAAGAATTATTCCAACGCTTGATTAGTAAAAACTTTTTTGTCAAATGTATAAATGAATGAGATAACGTCGTTTAATAGATCTAAAATACACATCCTTTTCGATGATTTTGATGTATATTTGTGTGATTTTGTCTAATCAAATTGCTTTTCTACTTATTGAACATAAACAAACATACGGCGAAGAATAACTCCAAATTTCGTAACTCGAAAAAAATATTTTTCGTTATCCTTCGCTTAAAAAAATTTGTTCTTTACCCTTTCTTTTAAAAGAAGGATTTAAAAAAGAGGGTATAATTATCCCTATTTCCAAACTTTTCTTTAAATCATGAGAGTATAATTACACGAAACAAATATCAATCAAATCATGAGATCTCAAAGCAAAGAATGATATAAGAACAACCCATTGCAATAAAACAAATAAAAAACAACAATTACATGGTTATCTAGCGAAAATAGATCCAATTCACATTCAATCATTCGTAGAGACAGAATCCTCCAAATTAAACGAAAATCCTAAACTAAGTAAACAACCAGCCAAAAATTACGAAACAAAAAACAGATCCGACGAACGAAGGAAGAATAGGGAAGAAAGAACTCACAAATTATATCTGAAAAGAAGGGATTCAAGAGGAAAACGATCTCGAATCACCGATCTAACTCCTCAAAACAAAATCCGGAAGACGAAACGCAGAATGGGCGAAACCCTAGGAGAGAGAAACAGAAGCAGGAGGAGATTGAGAATGCGGGTATGATGAGGCGATGATTATCGTGCTTGCGGCTTTTCGGGGTCACGAAACTCCCAGGCTTCTCTCTCTTTTATAATGTTAAATTGATTGATTGCGTCTCGAATGAACGGGGCGGCCCTTTATATAGGGGGTTGGGCGTGGCCACAGCTGGATGCGACTTGAATTTCCAAATTTGCCCTCTAGGGTTTCGTGGAGGCTACTCAGCTTCCCAGAAAGTAATATATATAATGACCGTGTTAGCCTCCCTTAATTGGAAATATTCTTCTTCGCGTATAGTTAGCGTCGAGTCGACAAGCGTAATAGACTAAATTATCAATCAATAAAGTTGACTAGATCCAAAATCGAATCCAAATTAAATTGAAACTCAATCGAATTTCAGTGACTGAATATGACTCAACTTCAACTAACGCAATCCCAAAATGATTCGAGTGATTTTATTTTAAGTTTAAAAATAACACAAGTAGACCAACAAATTAACTTATAACTGATACTCATGCTATAGACTTTATTTTATCAATTCGATGACATATAAATTTGTAAATTTGAGATCATCATCTAAATTGTAACCGGCTACTTCACCTAAATGTTATATTTCAACCAAGGCTTCTGTAACAAGGCTAATTTGATTTTTCTTTGCATATCCTAGAACAATTTTCTTAATTTAAGCATTAAATATAAATGGCTATTATTAGATGTGCTACTTATGGATTAAATAAATATAAACGGCTTCTGTTCATATATTCATGTTTAGACTTAGAAGATATGGCTCCTTTTGATCCAAAAAAAAAAAAAAAACAAATATGGCTTTTGTGATAAAGTAATTTCAAATTGTTTCACAATGTATTTATTGAGCTATATATTTTTTTGTACAATTTAGCTTTTGGAGTCCATATGATTATATTAATAATCTGAATTTTAGCGTTTGAAAATCAATCATCCAAAAATAATTCCTAGTATTTCGAACTTTTAGCTTATTTATTGTTGTAATTTAAGTTTTAAAAAAGTAATTGACGTTAATGGAGACATTAGACTTATGACGATAAACAGGTTCAAAAGGTTACATTATTAATATCTAAACCTTCTAAAGTTTAAATTTTAATTAAAAAAATCAATTGAACATATCAATAAACAAACAAGAGGCTAACTTGCACATTCAACTTGTATATAAACAATTGTTTTTCTTTGGTGAGATTTTTATTTTTACTGGTTCAATTACTTTTTGCATACTTCGACCAAAAGTGTGATTTTAGCAATAATTTCATTGGCTATAACATATGCATAAACAAGTAATAATATCATAATCTTAATTTCATAGTAGGTGTATCATCCAAGATCACTTTTTTAAGAGTAATAATAAGGTCACTAAAAAACACAAAGTAGGTTGCCTAAAAGTTTGCCACAAAGATCACAAGTGATCATTAAAAAAATAAAAAGTCCCGAATAAGCTAGTTTTATTTAGGACAGTTATAAAATAAAGGTCAATCGATCTTATTTTGAATATACGATGGTCTTATTTATGATAGTATTCATAATTGCTAAACACTGCTAATCGTTAATCGTTGATAATTATAACTGTTGTTATTACTAGTAACCGCGAATTATAAACGTTAGCATGTTTAAATGGATACGTCTAAAGGATAGTATTAGAAACCAATGGTGGTTGATTGCGTAGATAATTAAGACTAGGCACGTGGTTGAGCCACATTATTTAAACCTGCCCGTTCCTCCCAAAGAAGACCTTTTTATGTTTTTTTTGGGAAGCTAGTCGTTGGAGTCCTTGACCGTAATTAGCGAGGTGAGAGTAGGCAGAAGGCAGAGGAGCGAGTGAAAATGAGGTGGGTGGCAATGGAAGGGCACAAGTGGAGGGAGAGAATCAGATACTAGTAGCGGTAGGCAAGGAATTGATCAGCTCAGGACACTGAATATTGAATATGTATGATGTGTGACTCATGCTTTCTGTCGCTGACCCTGTGGAAAATTGGAGGCTTCTGGGGCCATCCATACCCTTCCCCCTCCACTTCAACTGATAAGATGCCCCCTCCCCCAATTAATTCCAATTAGTCCTCCAGTTGAACACGTATAATATATGTGTTCCTGCCCTTGTCAGGCTTAGTTGTCGGTTAAATTTGAATCGAGCAGGAAAATTTGGAAGAAGTTTGAAGGAATTAAAAAAAGTTAGGAAAAATTTAGAAAATTGTGAAATATTAAAATAGTTGAAAGAAATTGAGAGTTAAAGAAATTGTAAGGAGTTGAAGGAGAAAACTCTACTTGATAAAGCTTGTTAATTGACTTTGAGGCGGGTTAATGGTCTAATACAACTTGTTTGAATATTTCGATAGTATTATCCATGCCAGTCATCGGTAAATTTGGTTAATTGGTTCAAGTGAGACGCGAGTTGGGTCAGGTACCAACGAAATAAAGTAGATAATCAATGTCTTATTAAAGGTATGTTCTTTCAGATGAAAAATATTAAAGATAGGAAATAGGAAGAAACAGAACAATTTTGTAAAGGAATAGAAAAGAATGAAATGTGATAGGTAGAAACGGAAATAAATAAGATGGGATAGAAAATGTTCGCGCTGCCCCATCCACATCCACAACATACTAATAAGCATACATAGTAATTGAAAATAAAATAGTTTCGTATATTATTTAAATTAAAAATTAGGCCGTGTATATCCTTTCAAAAAAAAAAAAAAAAGAAACAAAATCGTGCCTCTCATTATTTTTGTTCGTATATATTAAATTATTTTGACTTAACACAAACAAAAAGAGAAAAAGAAAGCAGGCAAGTTGATCTAGAAGATAAATGACATAAGAGGTAGTAACCGGACAGGCTCCTCACAATATTAAAATACTTTTTAAAAACATATAAACATTAATAAAGACAGAATTTAAATTCGATATTTATTGGTTAAACTAACTGATACCCACTTCTCCCTAAATATATACATCAACGGCCGATTTCAGTTATCTAAAGTTGGCTTCAAGTATTGGCCAAAAAAATCTCACTTATTTTTAGTAATGAAACAAATTCTATTTTTCTTTATATATAAAAGTGGGGTAACTTTATTACTCAGTTATCAAAGAAATAGGCTGCCAAATCAAATACAGTCCGAAAACCATCAATAACCAATGATCTAGAGGATAACTCATAAGGTTGTACATGGGCCAACGAATGCGCGGCTGTAACGCCCTAAAAAAATTAAGAAAAAATATTTGATTAATATATATATAATTTATTCTCTAAGTGACTTAATTTAATAGTTGGTTACAATAAAATTCATAATGTGCTAATTAGCTTATATATATGTGTTTATTTACAAATTTGTTAGTTAGCGGTTAACTTAGTTGGAAATAATATTAGGAGTAAGCTTATAAAATATTTATTTGGCTTGCTAATTGCTTAGATGGAATGGTGCCATAACTTGATTAACATCCTAAGTTTTAAACATGCAAAACATGCTCATATCTTCCTAAAATCTGAGCATTTAGACAAAAGAAAAAAAAATCTGATAGCTTGTACCCTTTTCTTGGCCTATTACTGCAACCATCATCCCTAGCCTACTAGCTCCTAGTCCCCCATGCTTCACCATGATTGCATCCACTCCAAATATGGTGCATAGATCAAAGGTGAGGCACAAATCAAAGGGGTTGACTCATTTTCTCTGCTAAAGAAAATCCAGCAACTCCAAATAGAGGGAGGAGAGAAGGGAAGGGAAATCAAAGGATACATTTTACTTCAACCCCTGGTCCAAGCTTCAACTCCTTCATCTTTAATCACTTTCACTAAGGAAAAAGGTAAAAACAAAGGTAGAAAAATAGAAGGAAGGTTCAAGAATACAACCATCAAGAACTTAACATCAATCATAATTAAAATGGGTTTCCTTCTTCTCCCCAATATATATTACTTTCCAACCGAAATGAGTTTCGTAAGTGTGCTTGTAGACCAACCTTGAATGCTCAAAACTTCAAGAAATTGTTGCATGCATGTGTTTTGGAGTGGTTCATTGATACAAATATGCTAGGAGGATGTTAGAGAGGGAAAAGGAGTAGAAACATGATCATTATCATGTACTTGGTTATGTTTCTCTTTTGTTACTATAATTTCATGCATGAAGATGAAAGTGTATCAAATATATTTAAATCTTTGTGAAAACTGTGGTTTTGTTGAGGTTTGGGTTTGACATGTGTTAGAGAATATAGTTGGTATAATGCTCTTGGGGATTGATGATCGGAAATGTGTGTTTACCCAAAACTTGGTATGAGAAGTAGGTATCTTGCATGTGCATTTTAATGGGTCTTATTGTAACGCCCCCAATCACCATTACTTAATAATCCCCTCATTAGGGACTATTACGTAAGGTCGCAGCGGAAGGTAACGATCGAAGGCGCTACCGCCGTCCTAAAAATAGGACAAGGCTAAATAATTTGAAATAAAATGAAGTACGATTTATGCATCCACTGTTATATTTCCAATGATACTGATAGGAGTAACTACTTATTACCCAAGTAGCTAGGTCATCCCAAAACACAGGTTACTGGTTTAGCAACGTAATATTTATACAACTTAGACTTTTGTCCAGTCCACAAATTAATATACGACGTACAATAATTCCCAAGGCCATACTTAACCCTGGTTGAAGGTAAAATCACTGTGAGCGTCTATGCACCTTCAGAATTGCAGATGCAACGTGGCTGACTAAGGTTTGCCTTCGTCGGACTCGGTAATGGTTGATTGTTCACCAATGCTTCTTCCTAAAACAAAAACAGTAAAATATTTCGAAGATTGAGTCGAAACTCAATACGAACATTCCTGCATTGTAAAACAACTTTGAAAATATTTTAATTGAGCGCGCGCATTTTAATTCATTTTAGTTTGAAATAAGGGGAGAGAATATAAGTAAAACTTGCTTGCCGGATATTATCTGAAAGTGGAACCCCTTGGTAATTGATACGATCGTTGAACAGGTGTCACCCCCGAGCCGATCGATAACCCGAGTTGACGCCGTGCGCGAGTATAATTGGCGGGCCTAAGCCCTTGGTAATTGATAATTGGGCGGGGACCACTTAATTAGGTGGCAAAACTTGCCTTGTAAATGATTCGTTATTAGTTATATATATGAGAAATGTTGAGATTTGATGAAACATGTGAGTTTTTGAAAGGTACAGGCAATGAACGTACCTGAATTGAGAATATTTGTTTCTCCCCTTTTTGCAGAAATTTGAGTCACCAGCTATTCGGCAACAGAAGTGGCCTCAGTTCTGTTTAAAATAGATTTCTAGGGTTAATGATGTTTTCTTGAGTTTTAATGCTTGAATTTGTATAAGCTTTAACAATGTATTTCATTTCCTATATTCATATGAAAATTGATTAAGCTAATGTTTGTATTACTCAACTTTACTGCGTTTATTGAATACAATTCATATTAATTAAAGAAGTTGATTAGGCTAACTAAATACCCAATGATGTTGGTGTTATTCGATTTGCTAGTTGACTTGGATTGAAAATGTTGTATATATATATACATGCCCAAACACTTATTTTTAATTCATTCCTCACTCCTCCCTTCTCTGCACTCAAATCCCATAATTACGTAATTAATTAATCCGGTAAATGCCCTTCCATCAGGAGGTTTCACAATTTTGCCGATTTGTCCAAAATTTATATATACACCATTTTAAGTGCCTAAGCGTTATTTCCTCAATAGAACTCGTATTCATAACCAAATTAAGCATACCAAGTGTTCAGATGTCCCCCATGCCTCTTACACAATCTGTTATCTGACTTCATCCTCCCTGCATATTTTTTCCTTCCTTTGTGCTCAATTCTAGCTATTTGCAAAATGTAACAATTCCACCAAATTGTTCAATTCGATAACAAAACATCCTCAATCTCATTCACTAGTTCATAATTTCCCCAAAGGAATCACATTCGTACAATCAATTTACCAAAACACCAACCCTAAATCCTCCACGCCAATTCGAATTTTCCCAAATTAATCTTTAACTTCACTCCACAAACATATTTATAAATCAAATAATTCAATTTCACAATTATAATTGCTCAAATAAATAATGAACTTGATAATTTAGGGTTTAGGGCTTTTACCTTCGAATTCACAGAGGAGGACTCAAGGAAAGGAAGGAGGGGATGTCGGTGGTGCACAGTAGCTCCGGCGACGTGGGGGCAGCACCGGCGTCGAGCTCCGACAGCCGAGCTGCGGCTGATGGCTGGGCAGCAGAATGGGTCGCCGGGAGTGGTGAGGCAGGGCATCTGCCCGTGCGCGAGAGAGAAAGCGGTGGCGAGAGAGAGGCGTCAGGCGCCTCCCTGACGACGCCGACGTCGGCTTCTGGCCGGCGTTGGTGGCGCTTGGTGGCCGGGAGCGGGCCGCAAGTGGAGGCAGGGGAAAGAGCAGAGGAGAGGCAGGGGACGCGAGAGGGAGAGAGAGAACGCAGAAGGGGGTGTGAGAAGGGCGCCTGCCGGCGGCGCCTAGCACCGGCTTCTAGCCGGCGTTGGTGGCATCCGGTGGCCGGACTGGGAGGCAGCAGCAGAGAGGAGTGGTGAGCCAGGGGTGAGCGAGGGAGAGGACAGGGGAGAGAGTGAGCCTGTGTGAGTGATGAATTGAATTTTTAAGCTGCCTACATATTCCAGAGAATTCCTTCTCTGGATTTTTCCTTAGAAAAATCTGATTTGATTATTTTATTATTTTGGTTTATTTATTTATTTACTTATTTTGTTTTCTTTTATTGTTACTTTTAATTTTGTTTTAATAATGACGTTCACAAATTAAAATCTCATTATTAGATTTTTATTAGCGCCACTTCGTCGCCTTAGCTGCATAACACATGTATAAGGATAATGTAAATACAAAATATCGAATTGAAGTGCACGCGCTCAATTATATAAATAGTGTAATTAATAAAATAAATAATGTGATTTAAAATAAATAATTGTGATTTAGGATCGGGTTGTTACACTTATCAAGCTAATATGATACTTAGAATGTTGGAAAATTTATAAAACGAACCCTTCATAGACATCCCACAAGGATAAAATAGGTAGAAGATGAGAAATGGAGTTTGGGAGTCACTGCCACCCACCACGGGTGCCCCCACAGGCTGTCGGGCAGGCCGTGGTGGCCAACAGCGATTTAATTAACTCAAAATACCCACCACAGGTGCTCCACAGGCTGCGGGGTAGGTCGTGGTGGTCAACAGTGATTTAATTAACCCAAAATACCCACCACGGTGCCCCCACAGGCTGTGGGGCAGGCCGTGGTGGCCAGCAGCGTTTTAATTAACCCAAAATACCCACTGCGGATGCTCCCATAGGTCGTGGGGTAGCCCGTGGTGGCCACTCAGGAGTCCCCACTAACCGTGGGAAGGCCCTTGCTGACCTCTAGAGCCAAGCATTAACCTCAACTGGCCGTGGGAAGGTCCGTGGAGACCTCCAAAGCAATTTTGGACTCCCACAACCTGAGGGCTTGTCCCATGATACTTGTAAACCTTGTATGTTGTGTCGAGAAGCGAGTCTTAGACTTGAAGTATGGCTGTGGGTCTCATGAATTAATTTAATAAATACATATGTAAAGAAATGATAGAGATAACAACCACAACGTTAAATGGGAAGTTGATTCCTTGGGTTTGAGCACTTTACCGATACGAAATCTAGGAAGGTGACATGAGATGATATTCCGGCCTATGGGTAGCGACTTTCACTCCTAAATCATGAGTCCTTCCGGGTAGTAAACTTGAGTACACATGTCAATGGTTTCGAGTCCCAATACCGTGATACGTTGGGTCGGCTCACAGGCGTCATAATACGAAATCTAGGAAGGTGACTTATTCCGACCTGAGGGTAGCGGCTTTCACTCCTAGATTACGAGTCCTCCCGGATAGGAAATTTGAGTATACGCGTGAGTGTTTCCGAATCCCTGTACCGTTGTACATTGGGTCGGCTCACAGGCATCGAAATACTAAGTCTAAGAAGGTGACACATTTCAACCCACGGGTAGCGGCTTTCACTACTAGATTACGAGTCCTTCCGGGTAGTAAACTTGGGTATACACGTGAGTGGTTCCGAATCCCTGTACCGTGGTACGTTGGGTCGGCTCACAGGCGTCGAAATACAAAATCTAGGAAGGTGACATATTCCGGCTTGAGGGCACCGGCTTTCACTCCTAGATTACAAGTCCTCCCGGATATGAAACTTGTACACACGCGTGAATGGTTCCGAATCCCAGTACCGTGGTATGTTGGGTCGGCGCACAGGCGTCATTTGAGTACCAGGGTACTAATTTTTCCCCAAAGAAATTAAAGATGATAAAAATTAAGCTAAGTTCCAGATTGGGAATTGATTGGTCATATTTATGAAGGAAATGTGGTTCACTTGAGTTCTAATGCATCATGGTTTTCCCATTCAATTAAGGGTGGAGTAAGATAAGATTATCTTTATGATGCGACTTAATTACTAATATTATGGTCATTATGTATTGATTGTTATTATATCTATATATATGTATGCATGCAAAGTTATTTTGGTTTTTGGGAGGCGGAGAACTCCCATTGAGCTGTGGTTGCTCATCCCCTACTTTTTCATATTTTCAGATCCAGAACAATAGTAAGGTTCCTGGAAAGTTTTGTCATTTTGGAGGCCGTTTTGATGCTGTCTTAGCTACAAGAAACTTTATTGCATTGATTACTTATGTTTAATTGTGTGTGTTTTTGAGTATGATGTGTAAGATTTATTTGGTAATCAGGCATGTCTGTAGCTAGAGGTTTGTTGCCATTTGTAACAACTCTGATTCGGCCTCGGTGGCCCCCACCAAAACTCCGTTATTACTGTACTTTGTTTTATGGTGTAAGGTTGTATGAACCCAAAAGTTTCCCTGAAATCATGTGGGCTCAAGACTCATCGCAACTTGTCTATCGAAAAAGGGGTTTCTAGCTCAACTTCCAATAGTTTAGCAAACATGTTATGTTTGCCAAGTTATTCCCTAGATTAGCCTTAAGGATCATCGAGCAGGGTCCTGACGATGTGACGTTTCTACCCGGGAGTCGGGGCGTTACAGCCGCCTTATTACCCCAAAATGAACATGCGAAGATATACAATTATTACACAAAGTATGAAGGTCCTTAGGAAAATAATTCCACACTTTTTGTAAAAAATAAAAAATAAGAGATGAAATTGTAATTACATCCGAAACAAATCATACGAGGTAATTTAATTGTTCGAGTCATACATATTTTTAATTTAGGTAGGCTGATATTACAAAAGAATTGTTACACATCAACAACTAATTAGAAAAAAAAGTACCAATTTATTGTTAATATGGGGTACCAGTCCACCGATTATCAATAAAATATGGGTTGAAATCCACTTGGGTTTGTTACGTAGCATAGCAATTGTCCCACATCGACAAATATGTAGAAATTTGGTCTTTCAGACTCCAAAATGGGTATTTCTATCGAGGCCATCAGTGATCTATGGGCCTATGGCCCATGAGATTGTATGGAAAGGCATTAGGACCTGTAGTTTTTGGTTAGGGCCAGATATGGACTTTGCCCACTCTAAATTCTTTCAAATTGTGAACATTCGGACCTGTGTTCTTTTTTCTACTAGATGATACCGTACTGCCTCAATAAACACTTGATTGGCTGTCAATCGACCTCTTCGCACATACATTTTTTTAATGGAAATCGTCTCCCTTCCTTAGAAAAAATATTAGGAATTATCTCAATTGTCTTTCAATATGGTCAAGAAAGACGAATTATCTTACTTTTGTATAAAAAAAATGTCTGACATAGACATAATATATTAAGGTTTAGAAATGGGCAACGCCTTACCTTTAAAATTGTTTGGAAAACAATGTTTTTCGTTGGGACTTAATACTATAAACTTGTAAATGGACTAGGACTACTCACTGCAATTTAGAATTAGCGAAGTAAACTCGTGTGAAGGAAATTATTTGTACGGATCTGCGGTTTAAGAATTTAAACCAAAGTTCTCAACGGTTAGAATCCGATGCACGTTGGTATATATTTTGTGGGTTTGTGTGAGTGTCAATTAGTTTAATCGATAAAATATTTGAAAATATAAATACTTAAAATTTATATTCAAATCCCGCTTAAATTGACCTCCAATACTTTTATTGATCAATTTACACTAAATATAAATAATTTAGTCAAACCCACATGCCTATCACAATTGAAATTAAGCAAGCCAAATGAAGAGAAGAATTTGAAAAAAAAAAATGGTTTTAATCCTTATCACAAATGTGAATATATAGACGAAAGAATCAAGTCAAAGACAACCCATGATTTTAGCTAAGTAGGAATCTTCACAGGGAAGTACGTGATGTAATTGCCTCTTTAAAATATTGGTGGAACACGAATTGTATGACTAATTTTTTAGAGGATTAAATAAGTTTAAATTCACATAATTATTATCAAACGTAAATACTATTTCATTTTGATTAATTGTTAAAACACATTTGATACAAAATGAGACAGGTGTTTTAGTAAGAAACTTAACTTCAACTCGATATATTCTTAACTCCTAAGCAAACAAAATTATCAAAATTGACCAATTCTACTGTCAGTGAACTCTGAATAGTAAACAAGCTTTCTCTTGAAAATTGAGGGGAAAAAAAAAAAAACTATGTAATCACAGGCCAATGCTTGGATTCCAATTTCCAAGTCAAATCTGATTTCAGCAAAGACTAACTCAAGATAAAGACTTGGATGAGAACTTCAGAGGAAACATCCAATTTCAATTGTCTTGATTTCTGCAATTTTTTTAAACAGTCAGTTTTTGACAAAATGCAGGGAGGTTTGTCATTTATGATATATCAGTAGGCATCATGCCTTCCTCTAAAGAAGACCAAGTCCTGAAGTATTCTCCAAACCAAGTAGATCAGCTTCCTGTTTCATGAGCTTCAATGCATACACATATATATACACAAGAAAATGGCATAGAAAATTTGGGAAAATACATAGCCTAAGAGGGGAAATATGTATGTAACTAGACCCTCTCTCTTTACAGGAAATCCCCAGATTTGATCACAGAAAACCCTCCTGAGGGGCCAAGTTCAGGTTACCTTGTAGTCCAAGACGATGAGTCCATGACACCAACCTGCTTTGGCCTCTCGAAGAGCCTCGAGATCAAGGACTTCCCTTTCCCCTCTAACAGGGTCATCGACTTTGACTATAGTGATGGCGCAAATGAGGTCTTTGCCATTCCTGTCATCGATCAGCCTCTTTCTGCCAATCGGTACTACTTGATCAAGGCACGTTTGAAGCGCAGAGGGTAAGTATATGATCAACCCTTATAGAATTGGCAGATGAGTAGTTTTGGTTAGTCTTTGATTCAGCAGCTATTGGTTTGTCTGTCATATAAGCTTGTCAAGTAAACAGTATTGATCAATTTGAGTCATACCAATTTGGGTTTTTTTCAATCTTAGGTTCTCTCATTTTAATTTTGGATTTGGGTTAGGTCAATGTAGTAAAGTAAACGGGTAGCGTTCGTTTTATGAGTTTCTCAGTTATTCAGTCTTCATAACCCAGTTTCTTATGCTTATTCATCTCTGGTTTCTCTAATTTATGGTTGGGTTATATAATAGAGAGGCATATGCATGCTCAAAGGAGGAAGACAAAGGAATAAGTTGCGGGAGGACATACATTCGAGACCAAAAACCGAGGCCCCTGGATCCAGAAGACATATATCAGCAGTTCCAGTTCGAGTTCTCCCAAACTGTAACATGTTCCAACAGAAAAGGATTCACAGCCAAGTCCATAGCTTCTGATGGTCATCTTCCAAGTTTCCTAAGATCCGGGGCACCATTTCGAATTGACAGATCTGTTGTAACTTCCAAAGACTTCATCCAACGAGAAGCTCTTGGGCTTAACTCTTCACTTCGTGCCCGTCTTCCAGACTTCAACTTCCCCTTATTGCGGGACTCATCACCAACTGTTTGTGTGGGTGAATGGCTCTGCCCCTTTGTGTTCATCCATGAAGGGAAGCTCAAAGATCAAGTGAAGAATGCAGTCTACTACTCAATGTCACTTGAACAAAGATGGCAGAGGATTTTCAGTCATGACGCTAGTCATTCCGTAGGGAATAAGATCATGATGGATGTTGTTGTCCCAACTCATGTGGTGGCTATATATGGAAAAGACGCGGTTATAGATGAGAGGAAATCTGACCCTAAAGTGACGTGGTTTACCCCCATAGGTAGCTCGGGGAACAATCTAGTGTAGGGTTGAGTCACTTGATCATCGAAAGGATGGTTTGGGAACAAAAAAGGGTTGGATGGGCTAACAAGAAAGAGAGGGAACTGAGGGTGGTTAGAGAAGAGGAGTATGGAGGAATTGGGTGGTGGGCAAGGTTTGGATGTTATGTGCTTGTTGAACGATTTGTGTTGAGAAGAATGGATGGGAGTTTGGTTTTAACTTGTGATTTTATGCACACTCGTAACATGAAGACCAAATGGGAGTAACTCACTTGAGATTTTATGCACACTAGTAAAATGAAGACCAAATGGGAGTAACTCACCCAAATGTTGGGTGAAGTTTTTATAAGTTTAATATTTTATTTTCACTCCCGAATCGTATGTAAAATGTAAATAAGTAATATAATTTCTTTGGTCCTTATAATTTGTATTCATATCTCAATGTCATGATATGTACATATGATTTCCCTTTACATGACTATTGATATTAGATATGCCAAAATACTTGTTATGGGTCACATTGATCTCAAATTGTTGCTAAAATAATGGTCTTTAGATAATTTGTGTTTTAATTTTATTATATTTATTTTTAGTTGGGTAGACAAATATGTTAGTAGAATGCATTTAAAATAAATTTGTCAAATAGATCAATTTAGGGAGAATAACTTCATCGATATCAAACGTTTAATTTATTATTGGGACCTATCCCATGTTACTGATATTAAGAATAACAATATCTTTTTCGTAAATATTATGATAGAAATATAATAAGTCAGTATACTTACTGAGGACCAAATTTCCGTTAATAGTAGTCCTTTATGTGATTATGCACCCCTCCTTCACCAACAAGCGATTTGAGTCTGAAATGGAATTGGAGTCTAGTATGCCATTGAACCGTAGGAGTGGCTAATGTCAAGCGACCAAACGGGAGGAGCTCAGGAGCACAGAAGAAATTGTCTCGACAACCAAATCTACTTATTTTAGTGGGACCCAGTACAGTTTATTCTTCTCGAGTTCGACAAAGAGAGAAGAGAGAATTGCCGGGATTTACTGGATTTCAAAGAGCAGAGTAGCAAAACCCCGCGCCTCCTTTTCTTCCGGAGACTCAAAACCCTAGCAGAACCTCTCGCCGCCCTTCGCCGGTCAGATCTCTCTCTCTCCTCCGTCAATCGATGATTATTGATTACATTTATCGCCTGGTTGTTTACTGATTGAACTCGGGTGATGAAAAGAAGCTGATTTTTTGAACGGGGTTTGTCTCATTTGATTTAGGAGTATTTTGTGCATTTTCGATTATGGCAAGCGGAGTCGATCAAGATCAGCAGTGGCTTATTGACTGTTTGAATGCTACTCTCGACACTAATCAGCAAGTTCGTTCTTTTGCTGAAGCTTCTCTCAATCAAGCTTCTCTTCAACATGGTCACCCACTCTCTCTCTCTCTACATTTTACTCTCACCTACTCTCAAAATTACGTTTTCTTTAGTTTGGAAATTGCGATTTCTATGCCAATTGGTTGTGGGTTGTGCGGAAAATCACTGGAATTGTGATTCTTAGTGTAGTTAGCTGAACAGAACTGAATGATGAATTGCGAGACATGTGTGTGAGAGAGAGAAAGAACAAGAGGAATCGTGTGGGTATGAGGAGAGATGGAATTAAACTTCATGACCTACTGTTATAAATTGGCTGTATATTCATGCGGTCGGGTTTTGGTATGACTGATACAGTTGGACCTTTTGCAACAAACTACATTGTAACCAATTACTGACAACCATTGCTGCAAGAGGTGAACTGAATGTTTATATTCAGCTTCATGGGTTCCAATGATGGCCCGAGTACAAGGGTCTTCAGGCACTTGTGAGATGAGAGACACAGACTACTAAGAGAATGATGGGATGACTTGAAGAGATGTTTGATCATGACCTCTCTTTGTGCTTATGGGTTCGACATGCTAGTCTACCCAATCAGTTGAGATGCTTTTCTCCTACAAATGGCAATTAAGGTCTATATCATTGGATGTATATTATGTCCTTAATTAAACAAACAACATCATTTGTGGATCTTGTCCAATGAAGTTGTATATTATGTTCTTAATTTTTACTATCATAAAATGGAAGGAACCGGTGGAGAAAGTGAGATATTAAAGTTCTTTGAGCAGTTAGATGAGCAATGCGATATCTGTATTCATTGCCCCCCCAAGAACCTAATTTCACTGCATATCTGTTGGCTATTCTTTCTCACGTGCCTTACAACCGAGTTGATTGCAATGGGGCTTATCTTCTATTTCCTATTGCACTTTTCTTAGCGAGCTTGTGAATACCACAAATTACCCTCTGTTGCCTTCTTGCTTTCTACACAAAACCGAAGTGTTTCATGAAGAAAAGGCTAATTATCTATTCATCATTATAAGTGTAGGTTTTGGAAGTGCATTGGCAAAAGTTGCTGCAAACAGGGAATTTCCTATGGGACTGCGGCAAATATCCTTTCCGAACTACTCATCTTTGTCTTGCATGTTCTTACTTCACTTTTTTTCTCAGTACTAGTGTTCCCCGTTTCCTTTGGCCAATATTTCCATCTTTGAATATGCTAACCCAGCTTTTGAATATGCTAATACCTGTTCTCCCTTGCTACGTTATTCTGTTTTTTTTTTATAAATATATTTTGTGGTATCTTTCAATAATCTCTATTAGGTTGAACTAGGTAGGGCTAATGCTACATTGAACTTTGACACCCTAGACCTCTCTTCTGGTGGGATCAAATTGAGTTTGCTGTTTCTGTCCATAATCTTGAAAGCTCGAAAAGACAAGTTTGGACTATTTTCTTGATCTTGGATTAGAATGGATTAAGCCAAACTTCTTCCGTGTCCTTTGATGGAGTAATAGGTAGTCAACAATTTTTAAATCTAGGTTATAACTGAACCACTCTCTTTTTGTATTTTTGCAATTCAGGGTAGGGTTAACTTACAACATTAGACCCCCTGGCCTAGTGGTAGGACTTTTGGGGGGTAAGGATTTGGATTTGAGTAGCACAAAGTTCCTTCTATAGTTTACTAATTCTTTTTTTTTTTTTCCGCATAACTTCAAAAAGTAAGTGCATGTAAGAATATTTCATGACATATTGTCTTCCATTTTGGTTTATTTTGGAAACTTTGACAAATGATACCTAGCTGCGGTTCTTCTGAAGCAGTTCATTAAGAAGCATTGGCATGAGGATGAGGATGGTTTTGAGCACCCTGTTGTTGCAAGTGATGAGAAGGTCTTTATCGGTTTCTTGTTCTTGTAATTGAAATTTCTTGTGTGTTGTTTTGGAATCTAGTCTCTCTCCCTTTCCATTCCACTAATGGTGTTAGTGCATTTATGAATTTTCTATGATGCCTCAACAATTATGCATCTGACACAAGACTAATCTCGATTTCATCCTAACAACAAACTAGTGCTACTCCTAGAAATATATGAAAAATTATTTTTCTATGCCTCTTGGTATTCCAGTGATGGACATGGAAACAAGCTAGGTTGGAATCATTGTTTTGTCTGGTAGAGATAGGAGGTTGACTAGTCGCTTTAGCAAATAAGCAATTTCAATTTGATTAGATATGGGTACAATAATATATTTTTTTTTCAAGCTTGAATATAAGATATATATAAATGAGAATAAATGCCAAGTAGATTGTTGCTTGTAATTTTTGTGAGCAGAATCCCATCTTTACTGTGTAGAATTGTAGATGCCTAAACTTGTATAGAAATAGCTTCGCTGAAGAATTACTGAGCTTTCCACAATACAAGAATTGATTAGACATAGAAGCATGGTATAAGGTTTAGCAGAACAATTCCTGTAACTACTATTTTCTTCCTTCACATATTCTTCAGAATCAAAGGTTTTACATTTAGGATTAAGATTAAGGATGTTTGTTCTAGAATAAATAGATCCAAGCTTGTGTCACAGTTTAGGAAGTAGTCCAGGGCATTTGTTTGAGTTAGTTTGGTTTGGGTGCACAACTAGTGCATCATCTTTTCTCAGACTGTAGCTTTCTATTTCCATTTGATAATTATTGATGTAAGTTTTTGGGCAAAATGAGATGTAAGTTTTTGGGCAAAATGGATATTGAGATGTATCTCTGTGCAAAATGAAGTTTTTGGGCTAATGTTAATTATTGATGTAAGTTTGTGGGTTTTTTAATAGATGTAAGATCTACTCTCTTATGTGTATCTTCATTTGGCAATAGATTCAAATGTATTTTAGGATTATCCTACAGTAGCATGTTCTAAGTAGGACTTTGTGTCAATTATTTATTCTGGCACTATAATGTGGCTTATGGAGGATTTGGGTTCACTGACTTGATTATTAATGAGCATCATCAAATGTAGCTTGAAAACTGTAGGTATAAGCTGGAGATAAGTGAGGACCTTTATGCCTTTCTGTGTTTTTTTGTGCGTTTGGGGTGGTGGGGTAGTGTTTTTCGAGAAACATGTGAACTTGCAACTCATAAACCAGTGAAAAAGGCATTTACTTTCTCATGTTGTGTTTGATTTGGTAGATTGATTTCGTTTGGCCACATGGCCACTGCTAACCTGAAAGATCAGATTGAGGGAGCTGCCTTGTACAGTGCACTCCGAGTTCCTAAGAACTGTGAGGGTCCAACCTTAGTGAATATCATCATATCACTGATTACTGTGTTGTTTACCAGTTCATATAGTATAAGTTTATGATGCAATACTCTTTGGTATTCCTTCCATGTTTTTCTTGCTTTTTCACGGAGTTTGTTAATTATGTCTCCACTCTCCAGGAAGTCATACGCAGACTTCTTCTCTTGTGTTTGGATGATTCACACAGAAAAATATGCACAGCAGTTAGCATGGCTGTTGCCTCCATTGCACAGTATGACTGGCCAGAGGATTGGCCTGACTTGTTGCCTTTCCTGATGAAGCTGATTAATGACCGTACTAATATGAATGGCGGTAAGTCTTGGTCTTGATCCTGTGAATTCTTTCTTGGACTTGCGTAATACATAACATGAAAACATGCCAATGCTTTAGGGTGGTTATTTATTGAATTTGGATGTTGCATCAAAGTTTTCTGTGTGTGCCTGTACGTTTTGTTTGTTTTTGTGTGTGTGTGCTGGGGGGTGGGTGTTAGTATTTATACATGCCTATGTTAATATAAAGTACTATGTGCAGTCACCAACCATTTGTCGAAAATCTGGTTAAGCTTCATCCCAAAGTTCCAATTTATGGGATTTATGCTTTGATATTGTAAAAATGAGTTGGCATGTTTTTTTAGTTGATGAGTAATCAAGTGGTTATATTAAAAGGACTCCAAGCTGATGCCTTCCATCTTCAGCTTGGGGCAAATACAAAAATATCATGCTCTCAAGCTCCCATGAATGGTATTATTGACTAAATTCAAAAGACTTGTGATGATACATAATAAAGGGAAGTGTTAGATTTTGTCATGTCCTTGTGGATTGTGAACTAATTTTCCCTTAAGAATTGGTGATACTGTGTGCTTTACATCACAAAATGCTTTTCCAATTTATTCAAGAGTTTAAGAATGAAGTTGTCCTTCTGGGTAATGAATTATCTGTCCTTTGGTGCTATGGTCAATCTTGTTACATTTTTGCTATTTCATCTTCTCTCTTTGTGAGGTGTTTTTGAACAGATGGGTAAGGAGAGTTTAATTCTCTGTTAAACTTTTGTAGTGCATGGGGCTTTAAGGTGCTTGGCTCTTATATCCTCGGATATGGACGATAAAGCAATGCCTAGTATAGTACCAATTTTGTTTCCATGCTTGCTCTCGATTGTCTCATCTCCTCAGGTCAGGACTTTTCAAATTGTTCTCATCAGTTTACCTGAATTATTTGAATTATCTGCATATTTGAAACTTTGAATTGAGATTGCTTGAAATTGTCTTGTGTTTTTATGTCTGAGTTATTGCTCCAGAAAGTCCAAGTCTTGCAAGTCTTATGTTAAACCTTACGAAGCTTAGACTCTTTGATATATTTCTCTTACAGCGCTTTTATGTATTTGCCTTTTGGAGCTAGGTCTTTATGTTCTGATGCCCAAAGGGACACACTTCAAGAGCTTTAATAAAGAGCTCATTGTAGAGTTCTTTTTCACGATTAGTTGCCTATTGATGATGTGGACTTGGTTGATGTCTTTGCATGTTTTTGGATCCATAAACTTGGCTTTTAATCAAATTTTTCCCTTTTTATTGTTCAGAAATTTTCAACTGAGGCTGAAATTATGCCTAAACCTTGCAAATGGTCTCATGTTTCTGTGAGTTACTTCGTGTTACAAAACATATTTCTGGAACTAGGCTATTGCCGTAAGGTTATCCTGGACATGTATAAACTGATTTTGCTCTTTTTTTTAAAAAAATTGAAATATAGAGTTATATTTGATGTTTTAGATGGCAGTGCGTGTAGCCCTTGGGTGCTCCATGAAGGAATGGATGCATGCAATATTAAGTAATTGTTTTTTTATTTGTTACTGTGGTTCTTGAATCTAATGTTTCTTCTTTGTGTATTTATTTGGTTTAGATCTATCACAAATCTCTGCGTGCTAGAGCTCTAGAGATAGTCTACTCATGTACATCTATGCTGGGTACTATGAGTGGTGTCTACAAGGTATGTTGTTAACACTGTTTACATTAGTGAATGAATGGGTATCCATAGCTATGGCTGGTTTGGCTCTATTGAGTTTGTTCGAGTGACATATGTAAATGTTCTATTCCCAGGTAGAAACCACTAATTTGATGTCACCTATGCTTCAACCATGGATGCAGCAGTTTTCTTCTATATTGAGCGATCCAGTGCCATCAGAAGATCCTGATGACTGGAGCTTAAGAATGGAGGTGTATTTTTGAGTATTCATAAATAGCTTCTGTTCCTGATGCGATTTATTTTTTATTTATATTTTCTTTTCCTTTTGGGAGAGTGGGGGTTGTGGAGTTGTAGTGGGGCATACATATGCTGGGGAACCTCGAACAACTTTTCTTGTACTAGCCACCTGAAGTAAGTTTGTATTCTTTTCAACCATCAGGTTTTGAAGTGTGTAAATCAATTTGTTCAGAATTTTCCTGGTGCTACTGAAAAAGAATTTATGGGTAAGCTTTAATATGATTGCTCTTGATGAAATGGACTTTTGATAAATTCTTGTTTTTGCAATTTTCATTTTACTGACAGTTATCTTCATCTTGTTGTTCTTTCTTTCTTTGTTTGGCAGTTATTGTGGGACCACTATGGCAGACATTTGTCACATCTTTGAAGGTATACGAACTGTCAGCAGTTGAAGGTACTCAGGACCCATTTGAAGGAAGATATGACTCTGATGGAACAGAGAGAAGTCTGGAATCCTTTGTCATGCAGGTAGTTTCCATCCATTTGTTTTCTTTTTTCTATTTTTGGGGGTTGGGGGGATTATATTTCGTATTCGTGATTAATTATTGAATTAATATTTATGCTGCTGCTGTGCTAGTTGCCTAGTCTAATATTTGTAGTTTGTGGCAATTTGAATATGTCCCCACCCTTGAGCTACTTAGGAGAAATGTTCTTTGGGTTTCATCATATGATGTCACTGTTTGTTCAATTGTTATGGTTTTGGCGCAATCAAATTTGAAGAAGTAACCTTTATTTCTTGTTGGAAAAATTACAGAGTTTGCAGTCAACTGCTCCACCCTGTTTTTCCTCTGTTAACTGAACTATTTTGTGTATTATTTGCACAAGATCATGAATTCTGTATTTACTAACAGCGTCCATTTACCTGTTGTGATATTCATTTGGTGTTGTGCTCATTTGTCCTTTGTATCAAAGAGAACTGGATTAACTGATGCTGGCTTTGGGCGACATAAGGATTGAACAAAAGGTTTCTTTTGCTGCAGTGCATTCATGGAGATTCTGTTCCTTTTGTGTTCAGATAGGCACTCATTCAATTTTTTTGTAGGACCATGTTTTTCACTGTCTTCCTGTCTTTTTCTTTTCTTTTTTAGGACTTGCTTTGGCTCTTGCAGCTTGAGTTTTGTTAGAAGTTCCTTTGTTGATTGTCAAGCACAATTATCATGACGTTTCATGTTGGACATTATTAAGAGAACACAAATTTTATATGAGACCGTCTCACGTAAAAGTTATTGTGAGACCGTCTCACGTAAGAGTTATTGTGAGACAGACTTCGTTAGAGGTGACTTTATCGAGGTTTAATATGAGTAATAATTTATATTAGAATGATTTTTAATTCGAAGTGACTAATAATTCATCAAGAGGTGACTTTTGTTAGAGTTACCCCTAAATGAATTATTAGTCACCCTCTATGTATTTAAAGTCACCTTATGTCTCACAATAACTTTTACGTGAGACTCTTCACACAAGATCTACTATTAAGGGAATAATTTGTCTTTTATGTTGTAATTTTCTCGTTGAACCTTTTAATATATTCTTTTTCCCTCCTGGAAAATGCTCACCTTCTAAAACACTCCAGTTTTGTGATGTAACGATTTTGTCTGCCAGTTTACTTTCCTCATGCTAATTATTTTGGCATAAACATTTTTCTACATTATTTTAGAGCTCCATTTTTGTTTTTTTCTTTATTTTTGTTCCGTTTTCCATGGAGTTAGTTCGATGCACACTTGTTTAGGTTTTCCTGTCAATGGTGAGGATGACTAATATGATGTTTATGTACAGCTATTTGAGTTCCTGCTAACCATTGTTGGCAGTGCAAGATTTGCAAAGGTATAACACTGGATTTTCCTAAATTCAAGTGGCAACTTAATTGCGCATTGGCATGCTATTGTGCAGTAGAGTGCTTTAAGCTCAGTTTTTTTATTGATATTGTTTTAGGTTGTGGCAAATAATTTGCAAGAACTGGTTTACTACACCTTTGGTTTTCTGCAGATTACAGAACAGCAGGTATAGGTTTTTTTATTTGTTTTTGGCTTTTGCTTTCTTCTTGAAATTCCCATTGCTTAAATCTTTTCATCTCGTTAACCGTTTTTTTATTAGGGAGACATGATTGTTGCCTTTTGTTCTCATGGAAATAGTTTGCTCTTCCCACCCCCTTTCTTGATGTTTTTCTTCTCGACTGGTCATAGCTTTTCTTTGATGCTTCTTTGACTTAGAACTGGGGCAACTATTCTGAGATGGGTTTAGAAAAGCAATTGATTGTGGCAATCAGAATAGTTGGGACAAAATCGACTGTAGGTATTTGTAATATCAGCCAAATTGCAGAGACATAAAGTTGCTGGTGTTTCATAAACAGTTGTATGCATGCTTTTGCATAAACTTTGTCTAACATTCATCAAGCTTTTGTGGAAATTGTGATTGATGGCAAGTTTTAACGTGACAATCCTGCTACTACCATTAACATACAAGTATGAGTTCTATCACTAAGATGTGATTTAGCTGATAAAGGCAGTGTAAAACAAGAACAATTTAGGATATAACCTTTTTAATATATGGGTTATTGTGATCGTGAAATTTGTCTTTCTATCATGTATCAGGATGTGTAGTATATTATTGGCTGATTCCTGACAGCTGTTTAAAATACATAGTATCATTTATTGCTGATCTTTGGTTGTCCCACCATAATCAACCTCACAATTAAGGAGTTGCAATATCATTGTTATAACTATTGTTTTTGTGGGGGTGATGTTATTTAATTTAGTCCCTTTTTTTGGTTATTATATGTTGTTGTAATGTTGTTGTTGTCAGTGGTGGTGCCGTTTTCTCTTTAATCTTGATAATATAACTTCATTTTCATTATCCTAAAAAGGAAAATTTTTTCTGCTATATAGGTTCATTCCTGGTCTCTGGATGCGAACCAGTATATTGCTGACGAGGATGATAATATGTACAGTTGCCGTGCCTCTGGTAAGCGGGTTTCTTGTTAATTTTGGTATGCAAGTTGTAACTGTATTGAGTTGACTACTGCACAGTGATATGTTCAATGGCATTCTTTTCTGAATAGTTTATTCTCAGTGGACTCACAGTTGGCAAGAATGTGATTCAGACAGCTTTTCTTTTTACTATTTACATAAGAACCTCTATCGTAGGTACAAATCACCAGTAGTTCATTATGAGAAAAGTGGGTCCTCCATTTCCACTGGCCTTTTCAAGTGTGTTTTCTTGCTTTTTATGAGAAAAGGTTAACTCTACATTATCTTACCTCTAAAATCAAAAGAAATCTAATGAAGTTGTGGCCGACGTTGTGATTGTTGTTGTATCTGTCATTTTCACATGCATGAAAACATCCCTCTTGCTTAATCGTGGACTGGATATGAGATGTTAGCTTTTGTTATTGTTTAGGAAAGAAGAATGTTAGTTATAATAGGATATTAGGTTTGTTGTTTTTAATCTTGTTTGCAGTTTTAGGCTACAAATACCCCCATAATGTTGTTTTGTTAGTGTGGAATAAAATTAGTTGTTTGGTTTTGAAGTGGATCTTTACCAAGTTATTTATTTATTTTAAAGTGAATGAGTACATCCTCCACGCCTTAACATCCAGTTATGTCTAGAGTTCTCCTTTATAGGCTGCATGGTCGTTATCATTCCATTTTTCATGTAGGTGCCCTCCTATTAGAAGAAATCATTAATGCATGTGGAGAGGAAGGAATAGGTGCCATAATAGATGCTACAAGAAGGCGGTTTAAAGAGTCTCAACAACAAAAGGTTGATGGCTCTAAGGTTTGGTGGAGGGTAAGTAATGCAAATTATAGCTACATAATTTAGTGGTATGTAACTTTCATTTGTATGAATATGTTCCCTTTGTCTTGCGCAATTGAACAATTTTCTTTCAATGAGGAACACTTTTGCACTCGCTCCTGCGCGTACACATGCGCATGCATGCATGCAAACAGAGACAGACATAGATGGACACTCGACTCTTCATTTAGACAAAAAAATCTACTACATTTTTCAAAAATTGCCGAGTTCAGTAGTGACAATCCATTTGACATACGACACTTCGACATGGCTTGGTGCGAGTAGCACAGTACACAACAACAAAAATCCAAGGTGGATCCCACGTAAGGTATTGAGAGGTCTAGTTATAGGCAACCCTACCCTTACAAGTGTAGTAGCTAATCTTAAGAGACCTATCCCCAAACAGGAAAAAAAATTTGTAGTACAACCGGCTGATTTTAATGATCAGCATTAATCCACAAAGTACAAGATCCTGTTTCTCCTAGAAGTAGTAAATTTTTACCCATTAATCACTAGTATCCAATGTTTGCCTTGATTTGGGATCTCATCTCTCAACCTGTTGAAAAGGCACTCCTGCTTCCTCCAACCACCGAAAACTAGTGTGCAGAATCATATTAATTACTTTTCTCGACTATCCTCTGGAAATCCCTTGTAAACTAAGAGTTTGTACTCCGTTATGACCGAATAGATACTCTTTAACAACTAAATGTCAGCACCCATAAGCGTCTTTTTGCATAATAAAGCATCGACCAAGTCCCTACCCTTTTCTGCAATATTGCCAAGGTATTTTCCATGTGGGTTCCCAAACAAAGAAAGAAATGCAAGGGGCCAATAGTCTTCCATATTATCTTCAACTTTGTATTTGGCTCCCATCACAAAAATATTTTCCATTTGAATTTTCAAGCAGAGAAAGGCATCCAAGGGTGCAATAGTCTTCCATACTATATTCTTCTCTGTAATTGACTCCCTGAAAATCTGAAGTTGTTGTCTACTTGTCTCCAAGAAGATAATTTTTGAAATCAATTCTCTTTATTAGAAAGATTTGTCGGTCCTTTTTTTTTTTGTTGGGGGGGACAAGGGAGAAGAATGTGTATTAAGATGTACGAATAAGCGGGTGCAAAGAAGACATCTAAGTATGACAAGTAATTTCTGCTTAGGTAAAGGCTATTCACAAAAGTTTCACAACCCATTCATGCAGAACAAATCCACACACTCCCAAATGTCAATGGCCTAAGTTTAATAAGATGAATTGGAAAAGAACCCTGTTGCTTGGGGTTCTTGGAGTAGTATTGTTAGTGATGTTGCATGGGGAGTTGGGGGGGAAGAGAGAGAGAGTGTGTGTGTGTATATATATGTTCAAATATTGTGAAGTTCTTTCTGATTAGAGTTGGTAGTTTTCTTATGTCTCATTATCATTTCAAGTTATATATGCAAGCTCATTCTCTTCAATTGTGGTTGACAGATAAGAGAAGCTCTTGTATATGCTATGGCATCACTGTCAGATCAATTGCTAGAAACAGAGGTCTGACCTGTCTTGACTGCTCTCTGTTGCGGTTGAAACTGTGTTCTTGCATGTATTCTATGCACAACTGAGCATTTGCAGTTTGTATTAGATGTTGAGTCTTTGCCTTGCTATTTCGTTTTCATAGGTTCATGCACTGGATGGATTTGATTTGAAGAAATTTCTAGAGCAAATGATTACTGAAGATATAGGGACAGGTACATGTGGTTTTTGTGGCTTTGGGTTTGGCTTCTTTTAACTTTTGTACTGCTTGGGCTAAGCACTTCCTTTGTGCAGGCTTACATGAATATCCTTTTCTTTATGCCCGAGTGTTCTCCTCAGTCTCAACGTTTTCGTCAGTGGTGTGATAAACTTTCCTTCCGCTTTTTTTTTTTTAGCCCAAAATTTCTTTCAGTTTAGTTGGCCCTAACGTTAGTTTTCCTCACAGATAAGCCCTAAGGTTGTTGAGCATTTTCTTTATGCTGCCTTCAATGCTATAAGCATGGATGTGTAAGTATCTGACATCTGTTTGCATTGCTATTAAAGAACGTGGTAATATGTGTCCCATCTAATTGGTGCGGTGTTCTCTTCGCACACAGGCCACCACCTGTCAAAGTTGGTGCTTGTCGAGTGCTTTCCCAGCTCTTACCTGAAGCAAACAAAGAACTTGTTCATCCTCAAATAATGCAGTTGTTCTCATCTCTTACAGATCTCCTGAAACAAGTAATTGGCTGGCTAGTATTATTTTGTCATTCTGTTTGTTCGTCAATCTTCATGATGGTTTTCTAATTATCTGTGTCCATAGGCATCTGAAGAAAGCTTGCACCTGGTGCTTGAAACACTGCAAGCAGCTGTGAAGTCTGGTAACTCTATGTACTTCATCCAGTAATGTTGCCTTGCTGTGCTGAAGTTTCTTAGATTGTTTTTGGGTTTAAAACCTGTTATAAGGTTTGTGGCTGAAGGGTGGTTGCATGATTTTTAGGTCATGATGCATCATCACTGGTGGAGCCTGTTCTATCCCCAGTGATCCTAAACACATGGGCATCTCATGTTTCAGATCCTTTTATTAGTATAGATGCTATTGAAGTTCTCGAGGTACTACATCTGCCTTGTGTTTCACCTGTTTTTTTTTCTCTTTCAGTATGTAATGAAAAAATTAAAATAAAAGAAAATAATGATTTTCTATATCTTCTATATGCTTGACTATATTTGCCCGAAAGCTCGTCATAGCATTTCAGTACACCTAATGTGGCATTTTATCATGCCATAACCAAGCTACTAGTAAGGACTATTCTTTGTGCAGTTTTTCGCAAAAACAAAACTTGGAACCCCAATGCAGTATGAGTTTAGTTTTCATGCATCTGATGCAACTTTTCATATCTATTGCCCATAACCTCTCTTTATTCCTATCAGGCAATAAAAAATGCTCCAGGTTGCATTGAACCATTAGTTTCCGTATTTTGCCCTACATTGGACCAATTCTGAGTCAGGTATCTCTTTGAGCTTCAAGCATTGAAATAGAGATCAGTTGACCTCAGGGTTTCCAGGGTTATTTTTTTATAAAAAAAATTAAAAACTTGGTGCATTTGGTGGTGCATGTCAGCCCAAACAGCAGCCTGAAGGATTAGTGGCAGGATCACTGGATTTGGTGACGATGCTTTTGAAGGTAAGTCATTGTGTAATTCTTGACATTCGTGAAACTCTTCTTATGGCATTAGATTTGGCTGAACTTCTGTTTTCTTGATTTAACAGAATGCTCCAACTTATGTTGTCAAAGCATTATATGATGTTTGTTTTGACCCTATAATACGAATAGTGCTGCAAAGTGACGATAATAGTGAGATGCAGGTATTGATGCAGTACACCATGTGCTTTTATGTGTGTAAATTGCATTCATTCTTACAACTTGATTCTTGCTATCTCATTCACCAGAATGCTACAGAATGCTTAGCTGCTTTTGTATGTGGAGGAAAGCATGAGATCCTTGCTTGGGGTGGGGATCCTGGATTTACGATGAGAAGCCTGCTTGATGCTCTTTCAAGGTAATACTGGAGTTTCTTTTCTTGGATTTGTATTGGTGTATATCTACATAAAGACAAGAATTAAAGATTCATAGGGGAAAAGACATTAGTTATGGCCGTTCATGAGGACCGTTAACATTAGTTATTCATTTTATTATGATATCAGCAATTGGGACTACTTTGTCACTTTACTAATAGCTTCTGGCATGTGCTTATGTACAAATGAGTTTTCATTGTCTTTTTTTTTTTTTTTAGCTCAATAGAAGGGGAGTCACAATTCATAAGGTGTATTTTGATGTGAAACCTTGTTTTAATATGCATACTTTTGCTTGTAAAGAACAATATATTCATTTAGTATGGTGAACTGACCTCTGTCCATGATATGTGCAGGCTTTTGGACCCTGAATTGGAAAGCTCAGGATCCTTTTTTGTTGGGAATTACATTCTACAACTAATTGTGAATCTTCCTTCGCAAATGGGGCAACATATACGAGATCTTGTTTCTGCCCTTGTTAGGCGAATGCAATCTTGTGGAATAGCTGGACTAAAGAATTCTTTGCTACTTGTGTTTGCGAGACTGGTACTCCATTTAGTTTGCATTACTTCAGGAATTTTACCTGCGGAACCCACTGTGTAGTTATTGCATTTGGTGTTAAACAATTTCTTTTTGCTATGCGAGCATTCAATTCATTTCATGGTATGATTGCCGATTAAATCTCTGTTCTTCTTCACGCTAATAACTCATTGTTGACCTCAGTCCTATTGAGAAGATATCTTGTCCAACTTTTTTCTTTTTTCATCATGATGCATATTTGTCATGGTCCTAAATGAGCAGTTGCCACTTTTGTTGTTTTTCTGCATTGATTGAATCGTTTTTAGGGTGGACTTGGTGAACTTTCTTCCAAATTTTCACTTTCAAGAAAAAAAGCATTCATCTGTTAAGGACCTGTTCGAAGTTACATGAAAAACGGAATCTATTTATGTTTATGTTCTTTTTTGTTCTTTTATGTTCGTTTATGTTCTTTTATGTTCTTTTATATTCGTTTATGTTCTTTTATGTTCGTTTATGTTCTTTTATTTTCGTTTGTTTCTTATTTTAACACTCATTTCTGTTTGTTTACGTTCTTTTATGTTCGTTTATGTTTGTTTCTGCTCTTTTATATTCTTGTCTATTCTTTTATGTTCATTTATGTTCGTTTCTGTTTATGTTTATATGCGTTTTGTATGTAACTTCGAACAGGCCCTAAAGGCCTTTTGGAATTGTAGTAGAAAAACAAAGGATACCAAATATATTATGCCCATGGAATCCTTCAGTTGGAATAGTACTGTAATAGCTTTCTATGGGGAACCTATAGGATTCAGTTTTTATGTCTTTATTATATTCTGTCTCAGGTTACATGAAGTATATATTCATATGTATCTCAGTTCTATTTTCTTGATTTCGGCATAATTCTTCTTTATATTCTTTGCATCATTATGTGAAATTTGTCTTGTTAATACCACAATTTTTCTCTTTGCAGGTTCACATGAGTGTACCAAACGTGGGCCAGTTCATAGATTTGTTGGCTACCATACCTGCTGAGGGCAGTGAAAATTCATTTGCTTATGTAATGTCTGAATGGATTAAACAGCAAGGTGCGTTCTGCTATTGGAAATGCAAAGAGTACAATTTGTAAATGACTGAACCAACTTGTGAAATTTTGGAATTTTGTTGTAACCTTGTCATACTTTATTATGCATGTTTATGAATGCCAAGAATAACACTCATTAATCATTAGTGTGGAACCCATCTAATCTGTCTAAGTTTCCCGGGATGTTGAAAGTCCTACTTAAAATGAAGAGAGAAAACTATTGCATGATGGTCAGGCACTCAGACTGGTCTTGTTATATGGCTTAGAATGTTGGCCAATTAATTGAAAGTTCAATGTTATCTTAATAGTACCTTAGAATTGTATAGTTGCCATCCTGTGTACACCTTATTTGAGTAGACCCCTTGATCTGGCCAAATAAACTTATTGATGTATATGTTTTACATCTTTTAATAGCATTGATTATGTTGTTTGAAAAGCATGGACTAAAAAACCTACTAGTTGACATAATAGGTTAAAAGTATACTCCAACATTATTTCCCCACCAAATAGATAACCGTTCCCCCTCCTCTCAACCCCTTGGACCCAAAAAAAAAAGAAAATAAAAGAAAAGAAAGTCATATAGGGTTGTAAAAACGAAAGGATAATATAGGGTGGTGAATTTTTTTATTTTTTGCCGGGGGGAGCATGGGAGAGACAGAGGGATCTCTAACCACACATTCATTACAAGCTGTTTGAGCATAGAACTCTCGCACATCAAAGGGCATTTAAAAGTACCTTTGCCACGTGATCATTTGCAAGTACATATCAAAACTTGAAGGTGCTTAGGAGTTCTGGCTCTGAAAATTGGAACTGTGAGTGCCACAGTCACAGTCTTATTGGCTCAATGTAAAATACTGGACAACAAGCCCTGTGCAAATGGTATATTGCAGAGTTGGCAGTATGCCCAGAATGATCCTGTATTTGACTGGAATTTCACTGGACTGTAAATGTGTGAGTTTCAGAATGAAAGTGTACTTGTCATCCTACATTGTTAGTGTTAGCTACAGTACTCTACCTGATTAATTCTTAGAAGCTGAATGAAATGTAATCTTGTGAGTCAGCTATTGAGGTTATGTTGTCACTAAATTTTAAGCTTTCACAGGTGAAATTCAGGGGTCATACCAAATTAAAGTTACCACCACAGCATTGGCACTGTTGTTGTCTTCAGGCCACGTTGAATTGGGCAAGATCAGTGTTCGAGGCCATTTGATTCAGGTTTGGATGTCTGTCATTATAAGTTTGCAACTGTTTGTTTTTGTTGAAGCTAACTATCTACCATGTGAAGACTACTGCAGGTATAACAACTCGTTCAAAAGCTAAATCAGCCCCAGAACAGTGGACGGTGATGCCTCTTAATGCTAAGGTATGGCTGTCTTTTATTCTGCTTATTAACTCTGTCTGATTTTTCAATGCATTCTTCTCATGACTCATGATACGTTTTGGGTTGTTGGACTGATTTGTTACACAGTACAATTTCTTGACATCACAATGTGGGGTGGTGGTCCTTTAGTCTGATATTTGTGTATGCAATTCGGCCTTACGATCTCTTCATTGTAGTTCAATCTAAGCACATATGAGACACTTGTGCCGACTTAGCTGCTACCCTCTAAGTGGGATCAGCTACGTTCCATGTGAATTTTTGGTTGGAAAGCTTCTTCAATCCATATTAAAAGCTTTTATAAATATTTATGCTGAGTGAGACAACTGTTGATAACCGAGTTTGGTGATGGACCATGGGATGCACAAAAGGTATAGAATAAAATAGGAAGAGTGGGGATGAACAAAAGAATGTCATGTCAAATAGTGAATCTGAAAAATAAGGAGCCAATAAAGATCCATGTCAACAAGAATGAATGAGAAATAGAAAGATAAACTAACTGAAAAAGGTAGCTACTTTAGCAGTTGAGTTTGTATTAATCCTGGAACTGCCACTAATCTTGTATAAATTGACTACTTCTCATGGGACAATGGATCCCCAGTTTTGTTGATTGAGGTCCTGCACCATGAGAATCCTATTACACAGTTTACAACCACCTGAATTATATATCAGTTCTGGGAACATTAGCAATCTTTTTAAAGACTAGGCCTTCCTCTTGCTCTAAGTGGGTCCATTCTGCGAGCTGTATATTTTTAGTTTCCATGTGGCAAACCTTGGAGCCACGACTTTGGAGCCCATTTCTCTGGCTAATGTTGCAGCAAGTTATGGCAATAGTATTAGCTCGTTAGAGGCCATTTAACGTTCGTTGTCTTATCAGCATGGTCTCTGATGCAAAAAGGTGGCCATTCATCTTGTTTTTAAATCTAAATTAGAACTACTGTTTAAAGTCACACATAATTCACAGGTTTGGTCATGTGATTTATTTTGGTAATGACCCTCCTTTTTCCTATGCAGATACTTGCTTTGTTGGCTGATACATTGTTTGAGATTCAAGAACAAGTAATCGACCATGATGATGAGGTAATTGTTATTTTCTTGTATTCCTGAGATATTGATCAGAGTGCAAAGGCTGAAAATCAAATCCAATGATGTGGCAGGATAGTGATTGGGAAGAAGTCGATGCAGAAGATGTGGAGAGAGATCAAGATCTGTTACATTCTGTAACTGATAAATCATTCAGCGGACCATCACATGAACATCTTGCTGCAATGGCAAAAGTATTTGAGGTGTTTCTTCTTCTTATTTCCTCTCAATTTCCCATGGTTCATAACTTCGTATTCTTTTTCCTGTTCTTTTCTTTTCTTGCTAACCTTGATTACCTTTCCTTTATGTTGAAGAACCAAAATGATGGAGATGAAGAACTAATGAGCAGTGTTGACCCCCTCAATGAGGTTCTTTTTGTTTTGTGGTTTGTTCAGCTGTTGTAGATTAGTCTAGTGAAGTTATTCTTGATCTGAATCCTTGCGGTTTTCACGCAGATTAACTTGGCAAATTATCTTGTGGACTTCTTATTGAAGTTCTATCAGAGAGACAGATCGCTTTTCGATCAGCTGTTCCAGGTTACCTTGCATTATGTTTTGTGTGTAACATGTCGATGGCAAGTAAAGCACTGCACATTTGTATCCAACTTTGAACTAATCACTTCCTTGCCACGTTTATACTGCAGAGTTTAACGCAGTCTCAACAGCATGCAATTCGAATGGTGTTGAATCAGTGAGTTCACAGTTTCAGCTCAATGCTACCAAGCTTGTATCCTTCAGGATACCCGAGCCTCCACAGCCAAAGCTTATAACCAAGTCTTTTTGAATTTTGATGGTATATTCCTTTTAATTGTTTCTCTGTGTCCATTTTAGTATTACTAAGAAGCCATATATTGCAGTAATTGATTGATAGGAATTGCATTTTTGAAATATGGTTAAAGTTTCCATGTTGACTTTATAGAGAGTGCCCAATAGCCACTTGCTAGAGAAATCTGAAGTTACCTATCTCCCAAGTTACTTCTTTATTAGACATTGTAGGCGTAACAGTGGTGCTAAGGCCCTACAGCAATAGCATATACAGTACCATTTAACGTTTTGACTGTGCCATAACACTAATTAGCCTAATATTAGTGTGGGATAAACTAGTATTTGAACTAGCATGTTTAATTGCATATAGCATTTCAAGTAACATCTCTAAAACGTTGAGAAAATTAGCTTTTGGTATTTAAACTAGCATTTCAAGTTACAATCCTACGAGAGAGTGGGCAATATTCTCTAAAACCCCATGTGGTTCCTAAATATGGTGCCATCATGCCTTAGATAGAACAGCACTTAGATTGGGTACCTCCTCCCTGGCCCAACAAAAAAACAAACCCCTCTCCTGCAAAAAAGTAGACAAACAATTGTTCGTCATTCGCTTAAATATGTCCTGTGATTGATGTATTTTTGGATCATTCAAGTTTTCAGGCCTGTGTATTTTCGAAATGTTCAAGTTTTCACGATGTCAAGGTCAGAGTCAGTAGATGGAAGACATGTAGAGCTCGCCAAAATCTGGGATGAAGCTTGAAAACCATCTTGGTAGGGGAAATGTTGTGAACAAAACAATCTAATTCTGGAGTAAATGGTGTGAATGTGGTTCTGTTTTTTCACTTTCATGTATATATATTTATTTTCTACAGTTTGCTGATATGTGATCTGTGGTGTATCATCCCTCATTGTATTTGTGCAATTTTACAATCCTTCGTTGCTAGGGAGAAGTTTTTTTAGACTGAGGATGAGAAACTGTGTTTTTGGGTATCCTCTTGACGTCAAACTCCAAGTTGAGATATGCACACACAATTGCTTCAAGAGCATTCTGTGTATTTCGTTTCAGCAACCTCCTTTTTGAGGTTTATGTTTTGGTACATTCTTTGTAAACTTGAAAAACCTGTGCAATTTTGAAGAATGAATTTGATGAAATAAAATTGAATGGTGTTAATGTTTTTGTCTCATGCTTTCTAGTTTCTTCAATGCATACTTTCTCCAGTCCAGTAGTTTTTGACTTGGGGATTGATTGCAAATAAAATTACAGGCATGGAGGACATGTGGATGTGGACTAGACCGTTTTTGGGTATAATAGAAGTGAATTATCTGCGATTAACCCGTCAAGAAATAGACCTCTAAGAGCCAAATAGGGGGAGATAACTAGGGAAGAATGCCAGTTCATCCGAGATACTGCTTGCCTTGATGTTAGATGGTTGTATTTGTGGCAATTTGACCACGACTTGAATATGAGTATTCTCTTAATCTGATCTAAGAATTACTTAGGTGAGCCCTTGAGACCTCAGATTGATCAGAGCTCAATGCGAATGCTTGGCAAGCAGGGCATGGTGAACTTCAATCCTCGGCTTGGTTGAATTCATTCATCTATTATCTAATTGGGGGGGGATAACTTATTTAAATATTTGTATTTTTATATTTTAACACCAAAATATATGTATGATCGTTATTGCTTTAAATTGAAAATGATGGACCAAATACAGATTCAAATCCTATATGAAAAATACATTGATGAAATATAGCTATACTTGGTTTAATTTAATAGAATCTACATTTACACTAGCTTTGTTGGAGCAAACTTGCCTTGAATGCTGCCATTGCCAGCCAAGTCTAGAAAGCTTGGGTTGCATTTAACTCAAATACACTAGTAACCACCTCCGTATCTCCTTATTGTATAAATTATATCGTAATTTTGAGACTACGTTGTAAATCGATCCCACATATACAAACTTCCTGTTTCCTTTCTTTAATATCTCAACCCTCCTGTTTTCACCAATTTCATGCCCCAAAAAATAATGTGTAGCCAATGCCATATACAGTATCTCGGATTTATACGAGTGATGAGCGTTGCCTTGGGACTTCTCGCTTGTCAGTGAGCGGTCACAACGCAGCAACTTATAGCCACCGTGCGGTTTCTGACTGGGCGTCGGAAAATACCAAAAGCTCACTCTTCGGGCTGCAAATAATAAAAGACAGACACAGAGAGAGAGAGAGAGAGAGAGAGAGAGGGAAAACGGAAATAAGAGAAGTTGAATTGAGATGTCTGCAACGGCGAATCCATCTCTCTCCTCTCCTTGTTCTTCTCCTCTCAAACCCACTCTGCATCGCCGCCGCTTCTCTTGTTCTCTCTCAATTTCCTTTTCTTTTAGGAACATCAGACAAGCTCCAAGGATCGTCTCTGTTTGCTGCCAAACTCGAAATCCAGGTGAAGTCTCAACTGGGTCTGCGATGGCCGATCATGCTTCGGTTTCTTCGCCTTCGTCTTCACCTTCGCCTTCTTCCGCCATTGATTTTCTCACATTGTGCCATCGTCTTAAGGTATCTTTTTGGTTTCCTCAAATTGTTGTTGTAGTTTTAGGTTTTCATTTATCTTTTTCCCTTTTGCATGAATGTGTATTTTGAGGGTGGCGAGTGGGAATTTGTTGGTTTAGGATTCATTTTTGTTACATGATGATCATTTGTGTTTTGAAATGTTGGGCATTGCGTGAAATTGCAATCCCTAACTGGAATTATATTCTTATTGAGAATAAATTCCGCTAAAGATCCTGATTTGAGGAGTTAGGACCCTAAAAGAGAGAAAACAGACAAACTTGCTTTTGGTGCTGTTCATGTTTCCAGTACTTTGCTATAATCTGATGATGGGATGACCTTTTGCCAACTTATTTCCTATACCCATTGTTCGCTTGGAACCTGCCTTAGTTTCTGTTAGGTCTGTAAGCCAAATTCTGTTACATTTGTCCATTGCCCACATTCGTGATCAGGGTCTCCTTTTGGCGTGAGTTGGCCGTCCATCTTCGCTTTGATTTGGTCTCTTTTCCTATCCAATGTTGAAGTTTCTGCTTGACATGACATTGTAGCTATCGTATATCTGTATGACAAACTGATTTAACTGAAATCTTGGAATAATATTGGAATAGAATATTTTGAGAAGAAGAACAAACTTTCTTATGTTAAAATTAAATTGGAGGTGGTAGGACCTTTTTGTGTTCTAATGACAGCTTCAAAATCTTGGGTTTTACCCCAAAGTCCAAATTAAATTGGAGGTGGTTGGACTTTTCCATCTCTGATAACATCTTGAAAAACTAGTATACATTATCTGAAATGTATTCGTATGGCTAAATGCAGTTGTCCTAGTCTGTATTCTTGTGGTCTTTCATATTGAGCAACGGACTAGATGAAGCACGTAATTGTTCTTTTCTAAAGCTCTTGCTTTTTTGTTCTTTCTGTGGCTTCAATACATCATACTAGACTACAAAACGGAAGGGGTGGATTAATCATGGGATAAAAGGCCCTGAATCTATTGCTGATCACATGTATCGCATGTCATTGATGGGTTTGATTGCCGATGACATTCCCAGTGTGAACAGAGAAAGGTCTGGTTTCGATTGCATGTAATGTGTACTATTGTAATTCTATACATGTAAATAATGCCTTTGCTGATAAAGAGTCTCTTTCTTGGACAATTATTTCAACAGATGTATCAAGATTGCAATTGTTCATGATATTGCTGAAGGTATGCCCCTTTCCCATTTAATATGTAATTCATGACTGTTCTCTTCATTGTTTTTGGATTTATTTGGACAATAAAATTAGCTTGCTGTTAGTTTCTCCTTGGCATTACAAGTTCTCTACTTTTTGCATGCTCAACTCCTAATCATTAGCTATGTCTGTTCAATTTATTCTGTTGCAAATCTAATTCAATTAAGTCGCTATTACAGCTTGAAAGAATTTTGCTGCTTACGTCATACCATCTGCTTTACATTGAAAGTGAGCAAGATAAACCGAATAGCTGGATCCTTGACTAATTTTTCTGGAACTAATTTAGTTCTAGAATAGCTTAAACTTAGTCAATTTACCTAAGTTTTCAGACCTTTCGCAAGCTACTCTTGTTAGGCATTCTCTTGTTTATGTCTGTGTTTCTTTTGGGAGGAGATATCTTCATTTGGCAGGTTGCCTCAATAGTCAATGGACAAATCTAATTTAGATTGGCGTATACTTCAAATCATGTGCTTTTGAGTGGTTCCTAGACTGAATCATTTTGAAGTGCCTCAGGGTGTTGCACTGTCCTTTCTGTTCCTCCCCTCACCTCCCCGCCCCAAAAAATAAAAAGAAGACTGCTGACTGTTGTGACCTTTGGACCTTTGTAGCTATTGTTGGTGATATTACGCCATCTGACGGCATTCCAAAAGAAGAAAAGAGCAGAAGAGAGCAGGCAGCTCTGAATGAAATGTGTGAAGTTCTTGGTGGTGGAATGAGGGGTATGCATTAACATGCTTTCCTCAAATTTGTACTGTATCATTCTGCCAGTATAGACTCAAGCTGATGCTACTTTCTTTTTGCAGCGGACGAGATTAAAGAGCTTTGGGCTGAGTATGAAAATAATTCTTCTTTAGAGGCTAATCTGGTCAAAGATTTCGACAAAGTATGTGACTGCTAGCGTTTGGCTACATTTCAAATTTTGAAAGAGACTCAATTGAAACTCAGATTTGGTTTTCTCTGAATATCAATATTTTCTGGACGTCACTTTTTTATATTTTGAAGTAGTTTTCATCGTTGCAATTTATCGTAGATAGTTTAGAAACCCCCTCTGGGATGGGGCAATGAGTCAGTTTTGTCATAGTATATGTTGCATGATTTCTGCTTTTACTGCCACAAGGTCATGCATTCCACCTTTTCTGATTCCGTCTTTCACATCCTTTCCTCCATTTTGTTGAGGCACCTTCGATAGGGGGCAAATAATGTGTTGTTACTGGGTCATCAGTCCTTGTTAAGCATTGCCTCCTGATGGGTGTCTTGTGCAGAGAATCAGAGTTCTCAAGTGAAAGCAAAATTATCAATTCTCTACCTAGTGCTTACTGATCCATGACCTCAAATTTGTTAAATTCACCTTGTCTAGTTTACATTTATTAATTTTCCGCCCTTACAAAATTGTGAGAAAGGGATGAATGAGTATGAAGCACTTTGAGTCAAGTTCTCAAAAGATTAGTTTGGTGTGCAAAATACTTATATTGATTATTTTCTGTCACTATTTGACTTTCGTCATCTGTATTTTTCATAAGGGAGAAATGCATTTAATGTCTTTGCTCCTGGTTTACAATTCGACATAGTGTTGATAGGATTTTGAAGTTTGTCAATTAATGTTGCAATTATTGTTCATGGAAAGGTAATGTAGTGTGATTATGTATCTGCCATTGTTCATGAACTATGATATTGATGATGAAATGAAAACCATGTGTTGTGTTGTATATTTCCCTGAATCCCTGGTCTAGGCCTCTTCATCTACGATCTTTTAACTAATTATTCATGTTTTCCAGGTCGAAATGATTCTTCAGGCATTAGAATATGAAATAGGTAAGACGTGAATCTTGTACGCTGATAATATAAAGCATACTTGTTTATCGTCAATGATTTACTTAAACTAACACTGCAATAAGTCTGTTTTGTGTAACAGTCAAGTATTCCAATGCACTTGATAGTTGTTTGCTTTTTTTCTTTTTGGTAATTTTTGTGTGTGTAATGTAGGCCCTCCTTATCGGCCTAATATGAGTCCCTAGTTAGGAGTTAAGGCCAAGGGATTTTCATCGTACATTGGGGTGCTACATGAGAACCAAAACTCAAACCTCAAGGCTTGCAGGGGTGTCCTTGATTCAATGGTCAGCCCATGTTGTGGTTGTTTGTTGTTGCTTTCTGGGTCTTTGTCACATTGATGGCTGTGTATATTACGTTGATGCATCTTACGTCCACCCTGGTCTTCATTCATCACCGTCATGAGTCAAGTTACCAACTTGGCAGGTAGCTCTCAGTCTCAAAAATGCTTCTTGTCAACGTACTTGCTATAAGTAATTCCATCATTGAAGTCTCACTGTATAGTCTTTCTGGTAGCACTGTTTGTCCTGTTATTCATTTGTAGTGAAATGTAGTGAAGCAATTTCTATATAGCCAGGATTTTCAAAGCGTATGATCCAGTCTGTGTTCTGGATATTTTCCTTCGTATATTTAGATTTTAGATTATATGGAACTTTGGGTAAGCCTGATGCTTTGACCTTTCCCAAATCTTTGAAACCTTACATTTACATTTATGTCTTCCTTGGCAGAGCATGGGAAGGTTCTTGATGAGTTTTTATATCAACAGCTGGTGAGTTCATGTCTCTTAATTAACGCAATGTCTACTAATGTCATCTTGATATAATTGACAAACTGTGTAATTTGGCACTTGCTTTTCAGGGAAGTTTCAAACTGAAATCGGAAAAAGTTGGGCCGCTGAGATTATTTCCAGAAGGGAGTCGAGATTGGCTCAAGGAAACTAATCAGCAGACTTCTTGAATCTTGATCGTGTTTTCTCTGAAGAGGACGATGTCTGCTCAAATTCTGCAGCATCTCCTAGCCCCCTAAAATCTGATATGATAACTCAGGAAGCTCTCTGCATCAAAGTCCCCGAGCACATGAGAGTTTCCCTATACATTCACTGATACTTTTTTTCTTTCCCTTGGTATGTTATCAGGAATTCAATTTGGTGTTATAGGCAATGAAACCTCCTCTATGTAATTTGATTTGGCACACAAGTTTTGCACTCAGCTGGCAACTAGCACAATAAATTAGCCTAGCTATTTAGTTAATGGTGATGCTGATATTGTTTTGGCCGTCTGTTTTTCTCGTGGCTATTGGTCCTGCTAAGCTCTTTTTTGGGAATAGTTGCTTCAATGAATGTCGAGTGTCAACTAACTCAGTTGGTAATGTGCCATCAACGCATAGCAGATTTTCGGTCTTTGCTACATTTGCATGATGTGTTGGCTAGGGCACGGTTAGATCTATGTCGATGAAAGGGGGTTAGTCTACCCAATGGATTTTGGTGTAGTGCCAAACCTCGACTCTCTCACTAACAAAGCTGCATATATAAGTAATTGTCATCCAAAGTTTCACATCGACTACAGCAGGATATCATTCTTTTAAGCCAAAGAAGATAACAAAATAGATTTGTATTAATGCAAAATAACACATTGTGATTTGTTATATTAAAATAGAAAAAATTAGGTAAACTTGTTCTCTAAAACTTATAACCTAGATCTAAGTTGCATCTTTCTGGTATAGAGTTTTGACCAAATGAGGCCTAATTGCCTAAACCCTAATTCTCCTCTGAAAATCCAAATTGCAAGTGGGGTTCAAGACTAATTTGCAGGTACCTTGTAAATGCATTTGGAAGCTTTGAACACTACACATGGAATGCAAGATCCCAAGTCTCTCTCCCCCAGTCAGGTTGACCTAAAAAGTAGTGATTAATTTGCCAGCATAGTAGGGCAGTAGTGGAATCATTGACTCAGCTGTGGGTCAAAGTGCTGGGGTTTTGAGACTGAGATCCAATGCTGACTCTTATTCTCCCTCTGAATTCTGATTTTTGGTTGCTTCCTTTGCCTTTCCTGTTCACTGTACTATTATTCTATACTGGGAGTTCAACTCTTTAATAAAACAAATGTTTCTGGTTAGGGCCATGGATATGGACATGAACACCATACATTCTCAACTTCAATTAAGCCTCTGATTATGTTAATTGAGGTGCTTATTTCATCTAATTAAGGACATATTATTTCTTGTATCTTTGTTGAATTCCACTAGTTTTTTAATATAATATTGTCTCAATTAATAAAATGTATAAATATGTCAGCAAATCAAACCTTCAAATTTAATTTCATTAGTTTTTATAACTTACAATTATTGGCATTCATGTGATGTGACCCTGTGAGGCTATTTTCATCACATGCTTTTTTTTTTCCTTTGAAGTGAAGTGAAATTCATTGGTGGTTACCATTCAGTTGGATCTTTTCCGTTTTATCAATTGTATGGGCTTTTTATGATAAAATGTTTGAATGATATCTTCAAAAAAGCAATGTAGTACATGCATGGCCCTCCAAACACCATGATGTGACCATTTTTTTTTCCGGAATAACTATGAAATGGTTTATGATATCTGTTAGTTTTTTTAGCTTTAAGATTCTTATCTTATTTTGTCTCATTTCTTAAAAAAGTGTATATCTAAATAAACTATATAATCATCTAAAATATACAGAGCTAAATATCATTTAGTTTTAAAATGTCTAATTGGTAAAGATAATAACTGATCATAATACTTATACAGAATAAAATGAAAATTTCAGCTGTGAAAAACAAAGGAAAAAAACGAGTAATGACCCTCTCAAAACGTGTCATAACTTTAAGCAATATAAGAAATAAAGAAACTTCTCTTCATTTATTTTGACCAAAGGAGATGAGGGTGGACAAAGTTAGTACAAATGTATGATTTGAACAAATGCTACAATCAAAAGTGCGCATGTGCATGCATGCACACACACACACACATATATATATATATATATATATATGAATGGCTCGTAATTTGACATACTTTATATCAAATTGATCGATATAAAAAATCGTACAATACATACAACTTTTCAAGATATTATTATTGCTTTATGAATATCAATTGTCTAAATTGACATAATTAAATCTTCTTTTTTTTTTTTTTTTTTTGGAGGAAAACGTATCCTCCCAAGGTAATTATAGTTGGAACAAAAGATCCCACCAACTAATCTCAAATGGAGGGAAAGTTAGTTTGCAACTGAAGAGTGAAGACTGGGCCTCTTAACAGCAGATTCCAGAAAAATTAAATCAAAACCAGATTAAAAGCATTGCAAATATAAATAAATAGATTGGTGGGTCAAAGATCCCCAACCTTATAATTGGCCATGACTTTAAAAAGTAGCATTTTTATAAAACTTATAAAAGAAAAGGAACAAAAGGGAAACTGAACATTTAATTATTTGATTTTTTTATAAAAAAATAGAAAATTAAGCACTTTTTCATATATTTTTTTAGAAAAAAGGATGGGAAAATGAGCACTTTTGCATCACGTAAAGCAACGCATGAAATACAAACCAATACGTGGCCATTAAAATTAATGCCTTCATTTTGCCCTTAAATTGTGCTAATTATAGTTGTAATTCTCCTCAACATCATATCATATTATTTATAATATCGATTTATTCCGTAACATTCTCATTTTAAATATTTTTTACTTTGACAAATTAGTAATTGATGTCCTAAAATCGGAGTCAACTAAGATTAATTTTTTAAAAACAACAAAACTGATGATTAAGCTTCAAGTTTTTTTATATTATGGTAGTAATTTTGAGTTCTTCATTTTGGACCTCCAAAAATATGCAATGAGTACGTGAGCTTAGTGTCAACGTCAGTAATTATTATATTGCATGGGCTAATCTATGAATAATTGGCTAAAAACAAAGATTAGGGCGTAGCTTAATTAATTAGGGTGTGGGTGTGGGGCTCAATTTGAAATCAACGTAATTGGGAGTGTGATCTTATGATTAACACGTGTAGCCTAAGACTCAGATTCTGCAACTCCTCTTTACGCCCCCTTTTTAATAAATAATAAATAATAATAGCTTTTTTTGGTAATTTAAACTTCTCTTTTGCCACCGACGTTTATAAAGTGGATTGACTCAGACTCCAGTCGTTGAGGGCCCTTTCTCCTTGTTTCTCTTTTGTCAACACTATAATCAAAGTTTCGTTAATATATATATATATATATATATATATATATATATATATGAGTTTAAAGTCATTCCGCGATAATTATTTTCTAAATTATAAATTTTTGATTTTGAATATTTTTTAATTATGTATTATAAATTTAAGGATTATTAAATAAGTCATGTAAATCCTTTTAGAAAATTTTCTAATAGACCATTTTAGATTATTTTTTAAACTTTTCAAAATATTACACGGTCATGCAAATCCTTTCATAAAGTTGAAGATAAAAACAAAGAAAACAAAGCCATTACTTGATAATTATCATTAAAACTATTTTATTATGTAATTTGGTGACTTCCTTCTAATCTCAATTATGTTGAAACTTCCAAATCCTACGTGGCAATAGATGTGATAAGGCAAATAATAAAACAAAAATATTATCGCAGCATTTGTCATAGTCTTTACATCAAATTCAAACTTATCATTTTTCTAATTAATTAATTAATTAAAACACCTCCATCAACAAATTAAATTTGTATAAGCAATGACATAAGACTGTCGCATAACACCATCTTTGTGATTAATTGACAGCTAACAAAAATTTAGTGAGTCATTAAAATAATTGGAACATTAGCTTAAATGTTTAACAAAAATAAATTTAAATAATATTGTGAATAAAATATCTATACGATCAATCTTGCCCAAAAAACAAAAATAATAATTCAACAAGGAAGAAATCAGAGTTTATGTTGAGTTGGGTAACTCAATATGCTTCTGTAATTATCCAGTATTTATTAAATTTAAATACACAATAAACAAAGCCAGTGAGCTAAAAAAAAATTCAAATTTGCACAAAAAATAAAATATTAAATTTAAATGCAAAATTAAATTGTACAAACTCCAATTAAAAACAATTTCAATGTGCGTTATAATGACAATATGTACCTATAGTCGAGTATTTCTAGTCTCGTTATGAATGAACTATGTTTTGTCAATGTATATAAAGCATATAACATACGTATTTTTAACATTAATGTCGATACCTAACTTTTTTTCTTTTTCGAGATTACTAAACTTGGTAAAAATTACATTGTAATAAATGACAAAATTTTCCAAGAGTAGAATATTAATTAAGCATGGTTTTTGTTTATGAAGTTCCAATTTACCACTTGAAAATAAATGCATGACGCTTTCAAACATGCTAATATTGAACATGACTATTAATAAGCATGTGTGGAAATTCTTCTTTTTCATTTTGATTCGTGAGAAATTGGTTCAAATTGCTTGTGTTTGACTATTTAGGCTAAATTGCTCCGAATTTGTCTTTTTTAACTTATCAAAAATATTTATAATCAACGTTTAGTATTAATCATCATCATCAACACCAATCAACACTTCGGTCATTTTTTTCATAAATAAATTTTTTTATGTATTCCGTACTCTTCAACACTTATCGGCACTTATCAACATTTTATAACAATAAGTATTTATGATAAGTTGAAAAAACACACTCAATCTTCTACTAGTAAAATTATTAATGTTTTCTTTATGGATATCACTTCTTGCCTAGGGTTTCTTTTTTAATAAAAATCATCTACCCTTAAATGTAAAATCATAAATACATTATATATATATATATAAACAATCACAAATGCAAAAAAAAAAAAAAAAAAGAAACAGTTGTTTGGCCCTTTTTGTGTGTGGTTCTCTTTCCTGTTTAAAGGGAGGCTAAACACATGCATGGCTAATGAATGAAATTGACGTCCATATAAAATTATAAATGTCCAAACATTTCCTTTGAAGTTAAGATTTGATTTAGAAATAAATTAGAATTGAAATTGAGAATTATTTTTCCCCTTAGTCAATAAGCTCGTTGTCCACTTGCCACTTAGGCCCCACATACCGTGTACGCATTTTGGGGCCGCGCTCGAGAAGAAGAGGACAGAGGAGAGGATCTTGGGAATGCAAGGGCTGAGTTATAAGTCCCCTAAATCCTGCTCTGAATAGAGAATAGGTCTAATTAAAACACCAGCTCACAGTTGCTTATTTCTGCAGTTTTGAGGGGTATGATTTTTCCAGAATTTTTGAAAAGAAAAATTCATGCTTTCTGGCTATTCTTCTTTGTACAGAGTTTGTGACTTGTGTGATCCTAAGTTGGGGTTTAAGTCATATACAATGAAGAACTTTGGGTTATCAGCATTGACAAAATCAGTTGATGGTGGAAGCATTTGTTAAATTGGTGTTTTCCTGTGTATTAGCAATTGGGTTTGCTGAAAAAGCCTATAATTTTCATAATTGGAGATCGGGGTTTGACTAGGGGAGGAGTTTGCTGATCTGGGTTTTTGTCAGAAACTTACTGGGTATGCTAAATTTTGCTGTAAGTTTGTTCATTTGATCTGCGCTTCTATTCAGAACACAATAATCAGATTCTTTGCTTTGTTTTAATCTTCCCTTTGCTTAGTTTTAAACTGAGAGTGTCTGTGATGACAAAGGCATATTTTTCAACTGAAGAGTGTCTGTGATGACAATTTTGGGCAAGTTGGTGGTTGAGAAATTTGGTTTTGCCAACTTGACATTATACAGAGATTAAAGTTTTGGTTGAGACTTGCAAGTGCTGATTTTGGGTTTGGATGTTAATTGGTTTCTGAATTTGAATGTGAACCTCGAGTTGGTGGACACTGGTCACCATCTTGTTTTGTTTTTGGCAAGTTTTGATTTGAGGTTGATCATTGATGTCTACGTACATATGAATAGTTGCTGTAGTTGTTAGATGGCGGCCAATTCGCCATCTCCAGTTTCTGCACCTTCTGATGTGCCACCAACTTCCTCTGCCACTCCACCGCAGCCTTCAACTCCTTCCCCTTCTTCCCAAGCTACTCCTGTTGAACAGCCCAATGCAAATCCACCAAACCCTTCCACCTCATTCGCACAGTCGCCCTCAAGCAATTCATCAAACCCTGCGACTGCCCCACCACCACCACCACCACCAATAGATTCATCATCCCCTACACCAAACCCAACTGCACAACCCCCTTCTTCATCTCCATCCCCTCCTCCAACTCCTATAGTAACCGTGCCACCTCCCTCCGATGCTTCCCAACCACCAACACCCGAGGTTCCCCCTCCACCTCTACCTCTACCACCACCATCACAACCACCAATAGACCAACCAGTAACTCCACCTCCACCTGCACAGACCCCTCCACCTCTTCCACCGCCAACCCAGCCTCCAAGTTCACCTCCACCACCACCGTTATCTATCCCACCTACAAGTTCTCCTCCACCTCCACCTCCACCATCATCTAGTCCTCCCACAGTGAGTCCTTCTACACCACCATCATCACATTCTCCAAATTATCCACCCCTCCCCGTCCATTATCTAGTCCCCCTGTAAGCTCTCCACCTCCACCAGCATTCAATCCACAAGAAAATCCACCTCCTCCACCACCTTCCAATCCCCCAAGAGCATCACCTTCACCACCAGCATCACATACACCTCCAAGTTCACCTTCTCCTCCTGCTGCAAGTCCACCTCGTGGTTCACCTCCATCCTCTGGCAGTGGCCCACCTCCATCTGATTCTCAGTTCACCCCTCCACCTTCTGTAACACCAGTGACGCCTGCCCCTGACTCCCATGTTTCTCCATTTCCTCCTTCCCCAGGTTCTAGAACAACAGTTCCGTCCCCTCCTATTTTGCCATCTAATAGTTCGCGAACTGATGAGCCGCATACTGCAAATGGAGCTGGCAGTAGTGGGGGTATAGGCTCTGGTGGAGTTGCTGCTATTGGTGTGATAACTGGGGTTCTCATGCTCGGACTTATTGGTTTGGTTGCTTTCTGGATCATTAAGCGAAAGAAAAGGAGTTCTGGGGCTAATGGTGGTCATGTGATCCCTGCCTCGGTAGGCTCTTCTCCACGATCAGGTAACAATTTATGTTGCTTTCTACTCCCTGAAACATTCTGATTACTGGTTATTGGATAAACTTGGAGTCACCTATGTGTTTGTCCTTTCCTCCTGTATTATTCTATAAAAACTCATCCATTGCAACTGCTTAGGAAATGAAAGAAGAAAGGTAAAGCGTGAATATGAAGCTCCATAAATATATATAAAATATTACCTATGAGTTTTAATCTGTGGTTAATATAAGTATATATTTCAAATAATTCCTGAAATCTATCCTGCACCATTAAGTTCTAATACAAATTGACGATATGGTATGAAGCCCTCTCCCCACCCGAAAAAATGGAAGAAAACTATTGCTGCTCAAATGCAAGTAAACCCACCCATTATAGAAACAAATTCATCTGCTGTCCAGAAATCTTTTTATGCAGTGTTGGATGAGAAATCTGTATGCAAGGAATGTCCAGTGAATGCAAAGTATGGTTAATTGTTGCTGTTTCTGGAAATGAGGACGTTACCATGTATTACCTTATCGATTTAATGTATGACATTGTACTAACTTGCCGTGGCAAATCAACAAACTCCCCCAACGGAACATAACTGAGATGATGATTTTATTGTTCCCAGATGCTAAATTATTTGTGAAGACAGAATACCCAGCTTCGCTTGTTGGAGGATCGAGCAGTGATGCAGCCACTGAGCATGGTGGCTTTGGCCATTCACGGGCTTGGTTCACATATCAAGAATTACTTGAGGCAACCGATGAATTTTCCGATCAGAATCTTTTAGGTGAAGGTGGATTTGGCTGTGTATATAAAGGGCTTTTGACAGATGGCCGAGTTGTAGCTGTAAAACAGCTTAAAGTTGGTGCTCACCAAGGGGAGTGGCAATTCAAGGCTGAAGTGGAGATAATTAGCCGAATACACCATCGCCATTTGGTTTCACTTGTTGGGTACTGCATTTCAGAGAGTAGAAGGCTTCTTGTTTATGAATATGTTCCCAACAACACACTCCATTTTCATCTTCATGGTATAGAACTTGATCCTTGTGCCAATGCTCACTGTTATGTTTTGTAGACCGTATAAACAATAACCATTTCTGTGTAGGACAAGGGAGGCCACTTTTGGACTGGGCAACACGTGTTAAGATTGCTGCAGGGGCTGCTCGTGGCATTGCATATCTTCATGAAGATTGTGAGTACCTTTCCTCTCTTCAGTATTTCATGGCATGATATTTGAAGTTGGTTGATTTTTGCTGAATCTTGCATCATTCACGAATCCCCAAAACCAAACCAAAACAATACCCAGAGTCTTTCCTATGGCTGGTGGTTAGGCGTGCACATCCGCCCATGATTATTTGGTAAAGAGGTGGTTTTTTACTGTTATTGCTCGAGAATTGAAAAGGCATTGGCTTTTTACTACACAGCAGAACTAGAGAAACATTTAATGAAGTATTTCGTTGTTCTCCTTATATGGCAAAGTTGAAAGCAGTTGCCTGATATTGATTTCTTCAGTCACCTGGAAAATGGATGTACAAAACCAAATATTTACCATTGAAAAAATTGAATGTTATTTTCTTAAGTGTACATTCCTGAGATTGGGGGCAAAGAGGACAGGTAGTCACAGGCACTATAAGGCATGCATAACTTTTGTCAATGGAAATGATATTTGCAGCTTGTGTGGGTTCCTTCCAACTAGAGGATATATGTTGTTTATGAGAACTGAATTTTGTTATTGTTTAGTCCATAGTCTATCATATGACATAACCTTTCTCTCTTGGGAACTTTGTAAGATGGTTCCAGAATTTGGGACCTCCCCCGGAAGCTCAAATTCATCAGTGAGTCAAGTTCGTCACATGTAATAATTTATATGATTCCGAACCATTAAAGTTGTTTTGAAGTATTGTCTGTCTAGGGGCATCAAGCGCATTGATAACTGTTGTTGCCATCATATATTAAATTGAAGCTTCAGTATTGTTAATCCTTATCAAAGGATGATCAATCATGAAAAATTTCTAAATGCTGAATGCTGTTAGGTTAGGATATACAGTGGTGTTTGCAAATGTTCTTGGGCTTTAAGATATTTATAAGTATACTGCGGGTTTACTTTCCCTAATTAGCGCCCCCACGTTTTTAGCTTCTAGCTTCGTCTAATGAGGTCTAGAGAAGTACCAAATGAGCCACATAGATCATTAGTAGGTTCATGCCCTTATGCTCCACGACTTTGTTTACATGCTTTTTAATTTTTGTATCTTTGGGTACTTTCTCATACCAGGTCATCCGCGAGTTATTCACAGAGATATAAAATCATCAAATATTCTTCTTGATAGCAAGTTTGAAGCTCGGGTATGTTGGTGTGTCAGAGGCTCCCCCCCAAACCCCAAAAAAGAAGGAAAAGGAAAAAGAAAGAAAAGAAAACTGAATGCTTATGTTCATTGTCCTATGCTTTTTACAGGTTTCAGATTTTGGGCTTGCAAAATTAGCAATGGATGCGGATACTCATGTCAGTACCCGTGTGATGGGAACATTTGGGTAGGTTATTTATTTACACGTTATATGGTAACCTCATTCACCTGGTCCAAATATCTGGTTGAAGTCAACATGCCTAGATATAATGGTCTTACCTAAAAGGTTTTTTTTTTAAAAAAATTTTCGCATAATTGCAGATACTTGGCTCCTGAGTATGCTACGAGTGGTAAATTGACAGAGAAGTCAGACGTGTACTCTTTCGGTGTCGTCCTTCTAGAACTTATAACTGGACGTAGACCAGTGGATGTATCTCAACCTGTGGGAGATGAAAGTCTAGTTGAATGGGTATGTTATAAGCTTAAAGTAGTGCCCTCCCCCACCAGAGTTATGTTTAGGCTTCTTGCCATTTCAAGTGATTCCTTGGACATCAATTCAATCTTGCATCGGCATTTTGTTTTCTCCTTTTTCCTGCTTGCTTATAATCCTTTGCTTCTAGTTTGGTGAGGATTTACTCTCTTCTGTTTTACATTATTTTCTCTCTCTAGCCGAGTCCTTTTACTCGCTTATTTAAGTTGCCTATGCTTCATGGTTTGATGCAATATTCTCTTCTCATGAAATGAGGAATGGCTCCTCTGACCTTAGTTCTATCACTCCCTCCAACATCTCCTTGGGTAATATGGGCATATTGAGTTCCTAGTAGTATTAGCAATTTACTCTTCCGTTTTCTTTTTAGGTCTTAAAATGCTTTTCAAGGTTTTTATACTCAGATCTGTCGTTTTCAGGTAAAATTTCAATGTTAAGTCTTTCTTTGTGCACCAATTTCGTTTTCTGGGGCTGGGGGAGGGAGAGGGTGGAGGATCATCCTTCAAATCCCAAGCAAAGTTTCAGTAATTCCCTTTTCTCATGCTTTTATACTCAGAACTCAGAAGTGTCAACAGTTTATTTTTCTTTTTCTTTTCCTCTTTTTGATCTTCGGATGTTTTACGCGTAATTTGCCTTTTTTTGTCTTTGCGATTTTATATATTTTTTTGGCGATATCTTTCTGTCGATTACTGTCCAACAAATTATGTGATTGATGTTCTAAAAACTCTGATCTGGGAGAATGCAGCAATATTGCTCACTTTCTCATTACATGTCAAATATTGATTTTGTTTCAGGCTCGGCCGTTGCTTTCTCATGCTCTTCATACGGGGGAACTTAGAGGCCTGGTAGATCCTCGACTTGAGAATAAGTATATTGAGAGTGAGATGCTCAGGATGATTGAGGCAGCTGCAGCGTGTGTGAGACATTCAGCTGCTAAGAGACCAAGTATGGGACAGGTAATAGGCTTTCTGATTGGTGCAATTACTTGACCTCATTACTAGCTCTTCTAGCGGCTTTTAGTTGTTGGGAAGCCAATTGAATTAAGAAGCGTTTGGTTTAGCTGTGTAACTAGCTGATAAATTGGAGGACATCATATGAAATATGAACAAGAGGCATAGCCTGTCTGCAGTCATCTTACAAAAAGAACAAGCGTTGAATTTGGAATCATTACGCTTATGAGATTAGTTACCCCATAGTTTTCAAACTCATAAGCTGCCTGAAATTTCTTCATAAGCTTGCTCATTGAGCGGCTTTAAAGTTGAGAGACATTAAGCATTTGATTAAGTATACAGGCTTAAGATTAGATTAACTGCCTAACCAAACACCGACCTATCTCAAATTTCACAGAAAACATGGACAGACTAGAATGTTTATGTTAGTGTTCACTGATTGTGCTATTTCTGCAGGTTGTTAGGGCTTTCAATGGTATATCGGACTCGGGAGATCTCTCAAACGGATTGAGGGTGGGCGAAAGTCAGCTCTATGACTCTGCTCAACAATCTGCCGAAATCAGCTGGATCAGGCGAATGGCATTTGGCAGTCAGGATATTAGTACTGACTTCTTCAGCCAACCTTCCCGTAATCTCGGCTTCTCAACCCAAACTGGTCAGTATGCTAGTTTCTCAGCACATCATGGGCAGGTCAGTAATTTGTCAAGGCAGCAAAACCGAGATGCCCATAATCCCGGTTTTTCAGGTCAGAGTGGTAATTTATCAAGGCAACAAAGCCAAGATGCCCAAAATCCAGGTTTTTCAGGCCAGAGTGGACAGAATGTTTCAGTCCATCATGGGCAGAGCCATAATTTCTCAAGACAACAAAGCCAAGATGCCCAGAATTCTTCGGTTCAGTACAGGCAGAATGTATATTCTTCAGCTCAACCTTACTTGGATGGTGATAATTCAAGATAGCATAGCCACAACAGTTCCAGATGAAGGAAAATAAGAGAAGATGGTGAATTCCCCTTCAGCCAATCAGAGGCAAGTCGAACTGTAGGTATTCATACCCTGCGTCCAACTTTGAATGCTTACCGTGGATTTTGCACAGAAATTTTGCGTTCTTTCGGTGATTCTTTATTCTTGTTCTTGTAACTTGTAAGTAAAAATGACACAAATTTTGATTTAGCAAAACTTTTAAAATGCGAATGAAGGTATTTTTACCCGTGCTGTCATTGATATCATCTGTTTTCATTGTTTTTTTCTACTATGTTGTATATGTTGTGATCTACAAAGAACTATGCCTCTCAGCGGCAAATCATAATGTGGAACCAGGTTCATATTGCTCTATCAAATCAGGCACAGGACATCATCTACTGCTACTTTGAAAAAGTTAAAAGATTAAAATGCCCTTACCCCTTTCTCTGAGCCGGCTGCTCCTTCATTCGCACTGGTCTCCTGTTACCGATGCATGGGCCTCCCATCGACCCTGTAATGCATGGCCTTAACACGTAACACACTTGACAAATGAGTTGAGGTGGGTGCAATGGTGTCGGAGTTAAGCAACCGAGGATTGGCCGAGGACTAGGGCGGGGTAGTCAATGCTCAATATGCGACTGAGGCCCTGTTCCATTTAGTTTTAGCTTACAACCTTACGAGTTGCTTACAACTCCTTATAACTCCTTCCAACTCCTTACAACTACATATTATTTTTCAATATCGAAATTTATTGTGAATTTATTTTTCTATTGTTAATGAAAATTGAATGTTTATGTATGTAAAGGTGTCTATTAGAGATGGTCGTGAGATATGTATATGGCGGATATACCTATATCCATGCCCTATTTTCCCCATTCCTATACTTATACTCTCATCGGGTATTTCGAGTATATTAGATTTATTTGTATAAATATGTAACGATTTTGATAATTAATACCATTGGATACATTAATTTAACTTTATGTCGAAATTCACAAACAAATTCCAACGAATAATTAATTTCAAAAGTATAATGTCCATTTAAGCTAGTTATCATGAATAATATTACACACATTTTGATAAAGTTTAAGTTTATAGGTGAATAGTCAAGTTGAATGTGACGAAATCATTTGGCTATTTCAACCCTATTCCATTTAGCATAACTTGTAAGGAGTTGTAAAAATGCATAAAAAGATATAAGGAGTTGTAAAAAATTGAAAAGAGTTAGAAAAAATACAAAATGTTGTATATAATTCGATAAAAATATTTAATGTATTCATATGTGTATTTTTATAGTTATGTGCAACATATTTGTATTTTTATTATGAATTCTATGTAATAGAATAATAAAATTTATATATTTGTGATGCCAAATGCATATATGTTATGTTTAATGATTTGTTTTTTAAACAAAAAAATTATATTTGATACTTATGAAAAAAGTTTCTATAGACGCATAAATAATTTTCATGTAATAGATAGTTGAAAATGATCTTAATTTTACACGTTTAAAATAAATGTTTTCAATTATTAATTTTAGTAGTTGAGAACATTTAATAGTTGAGAATATTTATTTCAAACTTGTAAAATTAAGGTCATTTTCAACTATCTAATATATGAAAGTGATTTATGCATCTATAAAAACTCTTTTCATAAGTATCAAACATAATTTCGTTTTTCTAAAAATAAAAAAGAAGAAAACAAATTATCAAATTGATACATATGCATTTGGCATTACAAATGTATAAATTTTATAATTTACACTAAATTCATAAATAAAAATACAAATATATTGTACATAAATATAAAAATATAATAAATATTTTTATCGAGTCATATAAAATATTTTATATTCACTACAGTTTCTTACAATTTTTACAACTCTTTATAAATACTTATAAACTCCTTACGGATAAGTGGGACATGCCCATAATGAATATTAGAAAAAGTCAGCATTGGAAAAACAAAGCAAAGGAGATGCTTTTCCCTGAAACTTAGTCATGGTTTATCTGCTTGAAGAGCTAATATTTCTGAAGTGAAACTAAAGAGTTGCAGAATCTACTTGAATAATATAGATTATAGACATATATAGAAATATAATATAAGAACTCTTCATTCTTTTTCTTTTTCTTTTTCTTTTTTTAATCTGGATGATGTGATAAGTTGTTTCTTTGAAGGACCAACTTCATACCTGTAGGATTCTTATGATGAAAGATAAAACAGAAGAAAGTGGACCTCCAGGAGTACACATGAAGCAAGAAGACAATGACAGCTCTTTTGATTCCCTCTTCAATTCATTTTATCTGCACCTCATCATTTCAAAATTTTCAATCCAAAATCTTTAGTAAATTCCTGAAGAGAGAGAGACAGAGAGAGGGAGAGATCCACTGACTTGAATATTTTCTGTAAACTACACAGAATAGCCAGGAGTTTTGTCTCCAAGTAAATTTCCTAGTTATCCATGAAACCTTGTTATTGCCTTATTCACTTTCAGGAGCATGCTTATTTCCCCTTGCTTTCTCCCCCATAGTCATCACAATGCCCTCCTAAGAAGAAAAAGGAACATATCCCTTCACAAGCAATGCTTCCTTTATCTTCTTATTATAATTAATGCAGTTATTAATCCTTCCCTCCCCATTCCTTCTTCTTTCCCCTTCCCCTCTCTAGAAGTTCCATGGAAGGATGTAATGCCTTCATTGCAGATTGTGTTGTCATCTCATGCTGTTGCCAGTGCTTGATCTTACAACTTGCCGTCTTCCTCTTGCTCGAGCTCCCTCGAAGAATGGCTCGAAAGACAAGAGAGTTTGCCAAAAGAAGCTGAGACAGAGGAGGAAGAAGGGAAAAGCAGGGGAAAAGGATTACAACTTAGACCTAGCTCGAGCTCGAGATCAAGAGAGATTTGGAGGATCTAGGAGGAATCCCGAGCTCGAAGGCGTGGAGATGAACAAGGTGCATGAAAGAGAGGCATGCATGGAGGAGGTTGAGAAGGTGTTGGAGGAGTTGTCAAGGAGGGAGAGTTTGCATTTGGGAGCTTTTGGGGAGAACAGAGAAAGTACAAAGAGGAAGAGTATTGTCTACTTCAAAATGTGTATTGTGTAAGGAGGACTTGTTAGAGTATAGTTGTCACGTTGTAAACTTTCAATTAATTCAAGTGGTTGAGCCTGATTAGCTACTAATCCTATGATTAATATTCACGATTATCATCCCATCTTGTCAACAAGACCCACAATGGCTTTTCCATTAAATATACTTGAAAACCCTCTCATAATCATACCTCATCCAATTGTGAATGCATTTGTGTTGGATGTGCAACTTGGCTCTTTGAACCTAGGCTTTGTGGGGCTTGTCCCACCTTCCCCTCCCGGTTTGTAATAGCTTGATAGATTTTTCAACTATGAGTCTATAAGTTTAAACTTTTATATAATGTCAAAAGAAGAAATTAAGGAGATTTATAATTCATAAGAGGAGAACAAAATCTTTACATTTGAGTCGTATAAATTATGAAACTGAAAACTTATATTGAAAGAATAGTAACCCGACAACAATAAATCAAACAAAAAAATTAAAAAAGTGACCCTTATTTTACTCACAAGTGTGTGTGGTGCCCCTTGGGACACTTACCCTTGAATTAGTCGTCAATATGATAAAAAGAAGATGAACCATTTACTTGACTTTGATGTCTTTGATCATTTCAACAAGGACCAACGTTAATTGCCCCCTTTTGTGTTTTTTTTATTGCCCCTTTTTTGATAGAGAAAATAGCAGCCCCAATTCCAAATTACTTTTCGTTGTTATAGAAAAGTATTGAATTGTTCTTGAAAATATATATATATTTTTTATTAAAAAAAACAGTATGGACTTGTTTTAATTATTAATTATGGATATCAATCAAATACATTTTGGTATTAGGCCTGCACGTTCGATTCGCATAATCTCACATGTATCCCAACTCTTTAAAGTCGCAACTTTTTTTCTCCAAATATTTTCTGTTTTCATTTTCTTTTTGGTGTCAAAAAATAGCAAGAAATTCTTTTTTATTTAGTGTTACGTTATTATAAATTTGTAACACAATTTTTTTTAATTTAGGTGATATAAATAATTTAAATCTATTAGATAAGTCAACCATGTCCACCTCCCCACTCCGAAAAAAAAAATATCTATATATTTGTGATGTTTTCATGTCCTCAAGATGAATTTATGTCTTTTACAGAATAAATTTGAAATAAATCATTTAAGTTTTTTTAATCTGATCATAGTCATATTGACAATTTAACTAAAAAATTACGATTAAAATCAAGTTGCTTTAATGAAATTAAAATTTTGATAATAAAAATGAAACAAAATTTGATTTAGATATTGAGAACTTTTACCATATCTATCTACAATTGTCTCCATCCAATTTTTCATTTAAATACAAGCTTAAGATGAAGAATTTGCGCTAACTAATAATCATCTTCAAGTCATGTTGGTAAGTATAACACCAATAGTTTTTCAAAATCTAGTTACTATCTTAATCATCATAAATTTAAATAAAAATTTATTTTAACGAATTATTCCCTCCGTTGACAATACTTGTTGTTTTTAGATTGTGAGGAAATATAAAGAAAACGCAAAATTTATGATAAAGTTTATTTTAATAGATCAAGTTGTCCTAACGTTTGATTTCGAAAAGTAAATTAAAAAATAGTTAATAAAGACAAAATCAGCAAACCAGCATTGTTCATGTAAGCTAACATATATCATAAAATAAAAGTAATTAATTAAAGTGATAAAATATTATAAAATCAGATTGGATATACAGAAAACAGCTAAATTTATACAAATCTTCTCAGCTAAATTCCAAATAACGGCCATGAAGTAAAAATATACATATGAGCAACAATAACATTGAATTACTCAAACATTAAAAAGGATAATTTTTAAAAAAGAAAAAATAGAAAATTGTAAATTTTATTTTTTTGCTGAATAGAAAATTATAAATAAATTTTCACTCCAAGTTGCCACCGTTTTGAACATTCAACGATCAATTCAAACCCTCCAAAAACATCCCAATCTTCTTCTTCCTCCCTCTTTCCTCCCCAAAACCACCACCATTTCCAGATTCCAACCAGATTATTAAACCCCACCCATCAGAGACAGCCCCATCTTCCTCCTCCCCACTTTCTCTCTCCAAACCCCCACACCCAACAATGGCGTCTCTGAACAAGAACAAGTCGGAGCAGCTCCAGCAGCTCCGGCACATCTTCGACCGGTTCGACATGGACTCGGACGGGAGTCTGACTCAGTTGGAGCTCGCCGCTCTTCTCCGATCCCTAGGGCTGAAACCCACGGGCGACCAGGTCCACACCCTGCTCCGAAACATGGACGCCAATGGCAACGGCTACATCGAGTTCGAGGAGCTGGCCAAGGCGCTTATGCCGGAGCTCAGCCGCGCCGACATTCTCGTCAACCAGGAGCAGCTCCTGCAAGTTTTCCGGTGCTTCGATCGCGACGGCAATGGCTACATCACGGCGGCGGAGCTGGCCGGGTCCATGGCCAAGATGGGTCATCCATTGACGTACAAGGAGTTGGCGGATATGATGAGAGAGGCGGATACCAATGGCGATGGTGTCATCAGCTTCCATGAGTTTGCGGCGGTTATGGGGAGGTCTGCTTCTGAATTGTTTGGGTTTTCTATGATTTGAATGATTAGGAGTAATTGGGTTTGAATTGAATGTTAGGTTTAGAGAATTCAACCCCTCCTCCCTCTTCTAGTTCTCTAATTGAAATGGAGCATGGGTTTGATTGGGAATTGAATGGAGGTGTTCTAACAAAGGATGAATGGAAATTGGATCATGTAGGTTATGTGGGTCTTGGATTAAGAATGTAATTAGGTTTGACATTTAAAAGTGTTTGAATGAATGCAATTTAAATTGTTGTAATTAGCTTAGATTCACCTTCTCCGTTTTTTCAGCCTCCTTTGTATAATTTTATGAATTATAACATAAGAGATGGATGGGATCATGGAGGAGGTATTGTTTGTAACTCGTGACTCGTGAATATATTCACTAGTTTTCATTAACATATATCTATTGCAGACACGAATATGATTATATAATATCACGCTGACACATTAAAATATAATATTTTTTAACGATTTGTGTTTTTATAATTGTTCTATGTTTTTAACTTACAAAGAATTGTATTTGAACATAAGTAATAACAGATTGCTCATAATAAGTTGACCTACAATTATCGACAATAAATCAATTTCTTTGTATGTGTATGTATGTCATAGATACAAAAGCGTTGTAGAGTGTTAGTGTCCAATATGTGTTGTTTGAAATCATGGAAAATATTTATATATTTCTTAGTGAGCAGAAATCGAAAGGTTTGTAAAAATATAAAATAGAATCATTTATCCCACGATTCAAACCCCATGGACATGGGCATTAAATTCTATGAAACTTCCAAATAGCATTAGCACAATTCTATTATCACCAATAATTGGCTTCACTCTAGTTCAATGCTAGCTTCTTCATAACTCTATGTAAAGAAGTTAATATGGACTAACTAACAAATTCCTTCGAACTTACCCTTCCTCCTTCTCGGACGAGGGTCATTTAACAGTTTTTTAAAAATTATATTTCACCAATATTTTCTAATCAAGACAATTCAAATTAATCAAAATTAAATAGATATTTATTAAATATAGATTTGTGACATAAGAGTGAAAATTATAAACCTCACTATGCACGGGATATGAGATTCATACAAGATGGTGATGGTACTTACATATTATAAAACATTGACATTTTTTCTATATTTTTTTTCTAAATTTCGTATAAGAATTACAATTTAACAAATTAAAGATTATAAACATATAGTCAAAGAAATTTCGACCTAATGTTACTGATGAAACTCTTAAGAGTATTAGATTTTTCTTTTCATTTTTACCATTTGTTATTATTGCATGGTGAATATAATGCCTCGTCTATACAAACCAAAACCAAAACAAATTAATTTAGGGATTTTAAGATTTAACCCATCATGCTGGCATGTCTTTCTGTGGACAGAGATTATGATAATGCTAGACTATCGAATAATGAATTTATTATGGCATTATATACTTTTTTTGGGGGGAGGGGGGTTGGGTGCCCTTGAGAGGGCCAAACCCTGACTTTTTCTTTGATATTGAAAATAATGGTAAAAAATGCTTGAAGTTTATCCATGATCAGGAAATAGAAGATCTCAAGCTTGTGGCTGTAATATAGATTATGATTTGGTAGTGCTTAGAAAAAATACCAGTGGCTAATAGTCATAATCTGTCCTTTTTAATTATGCCAATTTTTTATAAGATTATATTATGAATTATTTCGTAAATTCAATAAAAAATATCCTCTCTGTTTTCTTTTATTGTACACTGTATAGTTTTTTATAAAAAAAAAAAAAAAGGAGATAATTGGTGTCCAGACGGATTCAGAATTGACAGTGCATAATTCCCTGGCAGATGACAATAAATGATTGATTGTACAGAATTGGTCTCCATGACCCACCGATGGCATACTGGCATGTGCTCATTCATGAGAGACCCAAAAGAAAAAGAAAAAAAATAGTCAACTCATTATATATTTATTTTAGATAGGATTCGTGAATCTAGAGTAGATAATGAACCTTCCAGCTTCCTTATGCAATGTAGTCAAATATTTGCATGTTTCTTCTCCAAAATATCCATCCTGATACTTATTTGTAACCCGATTCATATTAAATTGTTATTGTAACACAATGTTAGCGTCGATGATCTATGCTAGCAATATTCGGAAACATTATAACCGACTTGAGGTAACATAGTTAATAATATCTTCTAAGATTTACCGACATGTTGGTAGATACTAGGAAAACTGATATTTTAATATATAACAAAGCATTCTAACACCTCTGTACAGCCATTAGAGACAGATGTAAGACACATTCTTGCATATATATACAACCATTCTAGACTATATTATAAGCTATACTCCAAAAAAATATTCACGGATCCTAGACAAAGTAAAGCACAAAAAAAATGTACATAGCTCCATGATCTACAATTCTATCCGTAGTTACCAGGAACGCCTCTATGATCACCCGGACACAAATTTAGCACTATTTAGGCTTCAGATTGCTCGGCCTGATAATGCGGATTGTGTGGGAAATGAACATTCGTGATAACTGTAGTCCTATCTCACATATGGTACAGCTTTTGACTATGACTCTGTACATATCACTCAGAAAGTGATAACGTATCCACAAAAACTCATTGCCAAGCTGATCGCAAAAACTGTCCCATTTTCGTCAGCTCTTACTTCGATGCCTCTCCTTCTTCCGAGCTGCAGCACGGGCTGTGTAGCCCACAGTTGTGGGTCGAATGGATCTCTGCCTAATTATATTGCAATATTCGGGATCATCAATATGCCCTTCAAGCCTTATCCATTGGATCATGTTATGGTACATGGGAAGGAACCTCATTTGCAAAGATGCATATATCATGTAAGGGACTAAAGCTGAGACAACTACAAACATGTTGACTAGCCAGTACTTGGGTGTCGGGGCAAGTGACTCCACAAAGACCTGGTAAGCATTAGTCGATAATTTGGGATTAACCGCGCCATAAATTATAAGGAAAATATACCAGAATGCGATCCCACCCCAGATGACAATGTGTTGAATTAGGGTGAAGTAGCTGATGAAGAGAGCCATTTGGCAGTTGACAACCCAGACGACACATGTGTACATGGTTGCCCCAAATATTGCTAACCCGGCAGGTTTCCGGCATCATTGAAGGCCTGATATGACAGAGCATTCTTGCAGAAGAAGAAAACGATGATCCCACTGCACATTCCATTGAACATCCAGCTGAGAATCCGTAACCAGGTGAAGAGGATGTTTTGAACGCCTTCTTGGTAAAGTAGGGGGAACTGTCATATACCACAAAGAGATAATTGTGAGACAGATATGCCTGTTTGAAAGAGTAACCTGGGTTGTTCTGATTAACCTAATCCATACCCGGATATCCAATATAGAAAACCATAAAAAGAATTAAAGCCACCAAATTTCAACTTCAACCAAAAACTGAAATTAACCGAGGTACATCTGATAAATGGGCAGCAAGGATGAACATGACTTGAGCCCTAAATCAGCCCAGATCATCAATCCATCATGACCTGATTTGAAATTAATCTATACCCAAATGACACATTTACCGAGTTAAAGTTGCTAAGATGTACAATAAGAACCATAGATGATGATTGCTGTACCTTGAGACAGAAACGTGCGGAGACATCCTGATCAAACACTCCCAAAGCAATTGCAGGAAGTGATGTGAAGAAGACGTTGTAGAGTGACAAAAACCAATCATTGTATGCTGGCTGTCCTGAGAAAGACGCATACCCCTCGAACAAGAAAACAGTAACCCCAAAAACTACATTCTTATAGAAGAAGTAGCATATCTGGCAAGAAAATTGGAAATTGTCAGCAAAATACCCTAACTCAGAAGACGAGGAAAAGACAAGAAGAAAAGAAACCCTCTAATCTTAAAGTCAAATTCAACTTTATTGGAAGACAGTATCGCAGTACCATTGAGGTTATCCTTCTGTAACACCAGTGTCCATGTACAAGTAACAAACGCTCCAAGAACCGAAATTGAGCAATAGCAATATCACTGGACATGACAGCCTGAAATTTGAAGAGATTGATGAACCAATAGGATTTAGCTAAGCCGGTAAATAAGATAATGCTAAAAGTAGTTAAACCCAAAGTAGTCCAGGTAATCAAGTACCTGCATTCCTTCAGCACCACTGATCCCGATCCCAATGTCGGCTTCTTGAAGCATTCCTACATCATTTGCCCCATCACCAATGGCTAAAGTTGTCCTCTTAGTACCATCTTTCACCAGTCTTGTGACCTATGGTGAATTATAGTCGTTCAGAATAACTTAAAAGTAATGAGAAAAAGAGGTGTTTAAACCTCCGAAGCTCAGGGAGTAGGAATTCTTGTGGGCTCACCAATGCCTTTTGCTTTGGTGATGAACGGCAGCAGATAACTGAAGCACAGCTAATCGCAAGCTCTAGAAACTTGTTCTTCATTCCATCCTCTAGAGCATATACAAGAGATTTCCCATCAATGATCAGTGCATACGCATAAGAGCTTGCACCTGATGCTACAAGTAGGGCTCTCGCTTGTTTGATCTGCTGGAGCACACATTCTCTAGAAGCCTAAAGCAAACGAGACATCATGTTATAACCTTGTCATATGATGCAAATAGACTGATATGAGGCAAACTAGTTGCATTTGGCTGCTTTGACAATAAGATTCAAACACACCTGACGACTCTCCCAAGAGAAAAATCACATTTTCTTTGGTGAACATAGCTACTAATTTTTTTTTATTTTTTTTTATCATGGGTTTTTCAGAAATACCTACATCTGACAGCTCTTGCCAAGGTAAGACTACAAACAGCATGACTTCCCTAGTCCACCCCACAGCATGATCCAATATGAATAGTCAGGTTCATGTTTAAAGATGGCAACTAACTTCTTGAATGATTAGTTTATCATTAATCTGCATAAGTGCTAAATAATGTTAGCTCACCTTAGTAATAGCATTCTTGTCACCGATTTTCTCCAATTCTCTGATTTCTGGTGTGTCTAAATTGATGACTATCTGCTTCATCCCTTGCCTCAACAAGCTACAAGCAAATCTGCAGTTTTCCCAGGCTAACTTAGAAAACACTACGAGTAACAAAACCAACCCCAGATGAAGCACAAAGAAAAACCATACCCTATATTGATAGCCGTTTCCATCTTATCTCCCGTCAAGACCCATATCTTTATGCCAGCTTGTGCAAGCTTGTCGATGCACTCTGGGACCCCACGTTGAAGTTTGTCCTCAACAGCAGTGGCACCAAGAAGAATCAAATCCCTTTCAATCGTCTCTGCAACTTGTTCAATGAGTATTTCTCGATCTGCACTAACAGCGTTTCTGGCTGCATTGAATTTCTCATTGAATTCTCTGAATTGCTCCTCATCTATTTCCCGATAAGCAAGTATCAAAGTCCTCAGTCCTGCATCGGCATACTCATTTATGTGATCTCTGGTCTGCTCTTCGAAGTTATTATATTTACCATGCCTGGCTAGGAGTGGAAACATGACACTGAAGATGGGCAAAAAGATAGTGCAAAAATACATTATTAGTACACCAAGAATATGATGGAAAATACGTTCAGAACTTTGAGTAAGCAAAACAGCTTCAAGATGTACCTATCAGCTCCCTTGGATAGAAGCATGATTTTGCCTTCCACAGTTTGGACAATCACAGACATGCGTTTTCTAGTGCTGTTGAACTCCAAGATGCTCAAGATTTTGTATTCCCTGTATACAGGAAGCTGTTCTTCAGAACAATATTGGTCTAACAATAATCCAAGTAATGTGAGAGTAATTTCAATCAGAACCAAACAAAAAAAAAAATTATTTGATATACTCTAACTGGTTTGATTCATTTTGTGTAATATGTAAAGAGTAAACATAAGTGTGAGGCATCTACACTCAACCTAATCTACTAATAAATTGAGCATTTTAACATCAAAAGTTAAAGCCTATCTAAAGTTTTTTTTCCTTTTTAAGTGTATATTTATGTAAAAACATACCAAACTTGTGCGGCTGCAAGCTAGAATGACAGAGAGCATTCTAACCTGTCAATTTTGTGGCCGGAAACAGGATCCAATTCGTGCAATGAAACCGATGTCTGGGTCCTTCTGTAAAACTCGAAGCCAATTTCTCTAGCTGCAATCACAAAAGCTGCTTCATCTGGGGATTCAGCTTCATAAGAAACCTTCCCAGTCTCTTCATCTACTTCAGGAATAACCGTGTGACAGAGAGCTAATAGCTGAAAGAACATCTGAATAACATCTGAATGAGGCTCGTTCACCCAGTTGCCATTCATAATCCTATCATCCTTAAAATTGAACCCCTTGACACCTGAATTTGCCTCGCCATAATCCTCTTCACTTCCGTCTTGGCCAATGACCACTCCACTAGGCAAAGGCGAACCTTTTCTTTTGGCCATAGCCCTCTCTACTTCTGTAATACCACGTCCATAAGCTGTCCCTGCCACAGAGCACTTGATAAACTCCATAGAGTTGCAGGTCAAAGTGCCGGTCTTGTCAGAAAGTATTGTATCGACTTGACCAAGTTCCTCATTCAAGTTTGAGGTACGGGCATGAGCGGGCTTATCGGCTTCTTCATAGTACATATTAATATCTTGGTTAATGAAATGGCTCTGAAGAATTTTGACAATCTCTATAGACACATACAAGGAAATGGGGATCAAATAACTGTACAACATAAGGGCTGTCAGGAAGTGTAAAAATGCAGCAAGTGGTGCCCTCTTGGGATCAAAGTAAACCTTCGAGTCATCTGGTTTGAGGTACCATCTCTTCATTATGCCATCCTGGAGGTCCTCCTTTGTGGTAACCCCAAAGACAACGGACCCAACAAACGCCATTAAAAACAACATGCAAAATAAGAAGTAAATAATGTTGTCCATTTTCCTCTCAACTCTGCTTCGCTTAGAAGGTGGGTCCATGGAGTTCTGCATAACCTTCGTGTCATGACCCGTGAAGATCACAGCACCATATACATAATCTGTATTCCGGAGTTTGGAGTCCCTCAGAAGAAGCTGTTGGGGGCTAAGTGAATGTTGTTGCTTCTCATACTCCATAGTTCCAACAAAAGTATACAAATTGGCATTCGGGTCTTCACATTTAATTGTAGCTCTAAAGTCCTTGAAATTGGAGTCCTCAATCAAAGATGAAGTCACTTCTAGGGCTTGTTTTAGTTTCAAGTTAGTCTCTCCATCAAGATTCATAGTTTCCACATAACATATTGCATCGTCGTAACTAGAAGCAAGCAAAAGGATATCAGCTGGAAAAAACTCATCCTTCTCGACTTTGACTATATCCCCTACTCTTAGATGCCTCCATTCTGACTGCTCGAAAAACCCATTTTCCCGGTGCACTTTAACTTTTCTGTTGTTCACCTCTATATCCTGATAATTTTATCAAATCAAAAGAGTATGCACCGTCACATTCCAGAACAAGAGTATCAGCTTGAATTAACTAGTATCAAATGCAACCTCTGGACTAACACATCAAATTGATCCAATTCCTCTATTAGCATCACCAAAAATTGACAAAAAGATTGAATGGAGGATAAGATAAGGACTTCACAAATACGTCACTGTAACCAAAACAATCTAGAATTGGAGAAAATACATTGAATAATGCAAGTCATTTTTTGGCAATATTGTAACCAAGTTTGAGAAAGATACAAAATGACTAGAATCATATAGCACAGCCCACATTTCATCCATTGAAATAGACCTAAAAGGAAATCATAATGACTAATTATAGCAAAAAAAAATACTTAATTTCACCTGAAAATCAAATGCAAATTCAAAAGTTTAGCACCTAATCAATGGAAGGTGAAGACAAACCTGCTGTTTACGGCGCCAATCCTCAATGGCCTCCTTCAACATACTGACTCCGATCACGAAAAAGAGAGGGACTATGGCGCTTACAGCGGTGTAAGGAGCGAGAGGAGTGAAGGAAACTATGCCGGTGACGAGGAAGTAGAAGTTGGCAACTCTTCTGAATTGCTCAAACAAGGATTTGGGGAAGAAAGTTGCAAGAGTATACTTCGTGGTTCTCACATAATTATCTGGGTAGTAATCATGGATTGAGGTATCTAAACTACTTGGGTCATTGCAAACAACCACTCTGGAGAAACCAGGGCCTCCAATCTGGGCATGGTCTTCTTCCGGAAAAGAAGCCTTTCCACAATGGAAACTGTAGATCTTGCTAAAATGCAGCTTCCTTCTCCTCTTGCCATGCCCCATTTTCAACACTATCTTTCTCTCTCTATCTTCACCCTTCTCCAGCTCAAACAAGCACCCAAATCCAAACAAATCCAATAAAATTTGTTCCCCACAAAGGGTTAATTTCTTCAATAACTTTAGCCACAAAGCCCCAAGAAAGATGCCTTTTTCCCCTTCTTCAAGACTGCCCAAGCCTTTATATTTGCAATTAATTATTGAATCCTTCCCTCCACAATATTGCAGGAAACAAAACCCAACAAATTCCTAACCCCATAAGCTCAAAACCCCAGGAGAGAAATTGAATAAAAAGATTATTTCACCACGAAAAGTTGGATTTTTACAGAAAACCAAAACACCCGCTCTTACAAAAGTGAGGAGCACAAAAAATCAGAGAAGATAGCTGCAATTTCCTGCCAAAAATAGCTCTGTCCAGAAACCTAAAGTAAGATCCTTTTAAAGAAAAAAAGGAAAAGAGGAACTATCCCACTTAAGATGGGTGCCAAAATAGGGGAGAGGGGCAATGGAGATGAAATTCCAGGACATTTGAACTTTCTCTCTCCCCTTCAACCAAGCTTAGATGATCCCATTCTCATCTGGGTTGACCTGAATGACTCAGTGTCCTTTGACTTTACACCCCGTTTTGCAATCCTTACACGCATTGCCATTTCTCGATCTCCAGTTTCCCTTAAAGCATTCAATCCCCAGAAGAAACTAAAATAAAATAAGGGTCTTTCAATTTCAACTACCATCAACAACCCCACAAAGCGAAAAATCACACCTTTTTATAAGAAATAAAAAGGGTGTGAGAACTGATAGTAATTGGGACAGAAATTAGAATATTCCAAAAGGCCTCCAATTACTTTAATTCTGATTTTATTGCATTATAATAATAATGAGAGTGAAATGATTTTTTAAAAAATGGAAATTTTCTAGAAAAGCAGCTGATTGAGGAAGACAGGCAAAATTTTGAGTCTCGCGGGAAAAATTAAAAGGAAGAAAAACCTATTTGCATGAGGAAGAACAAAACTATTTTCCAATGGTGTTTTGTGTTAAAAGTTGATATCAGAAGGAGAGCTCAGTCTCTCCCTCCTCTCTCTCTCTCTCAGTCTCACGACCTCTGGAGAGAAGAAGAAGACAGAAAGGGCCTTCATTTATTACACTCAAATGGTAAAAGGAAAAACAAATGATAAGTTTAAGTTATAATTTTACTGTTGCTTACATTTTTAGAGCTACTTACTATTAAATAGAATATGACATTAATTTTATTAAAAAATGCGTTGTTCAATTTTTTAGAATTGAAAGTCATATATATATTGTGTGTTTTCTAAGTTTATATGCAGTAAAATAAAAAATAATCTATAATAAACTTACAATGTATTTTAATTTGTAATCAATATTGCTTATAGAATGAATAATAAAACTTTATTTATACATTTGGGTTATAACATCCTACTCCATCCGTTTCATAAAAATTATCAAAAGTTTTTATTTTGAATTTCTAAAGTCAAATTTTTCTATATAATAAAAAAAGTGATCTTTCATTTAAAATATGTGAATGATAAATAATATTTACTTAAATTTTTATATTTTTTAAATTTGAGAACTTTTTAAGGAGTGAATTATATTAGATCATGATCAACGTTGACATCTTGTTTGATTATAATCATTTGCTTTTCCATTTCATAAATTTGGATTCCATTTATAAACATTTCTAGCTATGTAAATAATTTAGGGTATGTGGTTATCATCAAAAAAAAAAAAATTAGGGTACAGTGATGAGTATCGCATAATTAATTGAGTGATAAAATATATTTCAGCGTTAGATTTTCTTTATCTTTCAACTTCTGTTATTAAATCTATCTTTCAACTTCTGTTATTTAATTAGAGTTGTGATACTTTTTGATTTAAATATTATACATATCTATTGTTATTTAACAATTTTTTTCAAATATTATATAATTATTTAAAAATTAATTCCGCCGTAAAGCGCGGATCTTAGCTAGTAAATAAGAATATTAGAAGTCAATCCTTATTAAATATATTTAATTATACAAGTATTAATATTAAATGACAATATCATAATTTAATCTCTTTCATCACATCTAATATCTACTTTTTATTCCCTTTTAATTAAACTTATATGATGAAATGTGAGAAATATCCCTATTTGTAGGATGCATGGGTAGACCAATGTTTTAAAAAAATGAATCATCTCATGTGATAAATTGTTAGAAGTTAGGAAAGGTCTTGTTTGGTAAACCAAAAAAAAAAAACATGAAAATGAAGAAGCACCATGTGAGAAACATAGTATATATGATTCTTCATGCCAAATTGCCAATGCTAGTGGGCTACAAAGGGAAGGCATTATATGGGATTTTAATTTCCTAGCTATTAATTTGTTGGTTGAACTAATTCATATTAAATGATTTATCAGAAAAATAAAATATTAACTTTATTCATATTGAAAGTTGTTATTATTAGTATATATACATCATTATAATGTCTGGTTTTAAATATATGATATGAATATTTTTATATATTTTTTAAATTTCGACGCCTATAAAAAATGTTTATACTTCCTTTTTGCGACCTATAAAAAAATTACATAAAATTGTCGAAAACATACCTTTAAAAGATGGTCAATATGACAACATGTGTTCTTTATTCTTACTTTCAACTCCCTCCGAAAAAAAAAAAAAAAAAAACAAAAACAAAATAAAGAAAGAAGTAATAAATGACAATAGTAATTAATTTGGGATAAATACCTTGCTAAAATCTTAAACATATCTCTACATCTTTACCATTATTAAAACTTTTGTACAAAGAAATTACCCAAAAAAATCAACATTATTAGACAGATTAAGTCATGAAGATGAAACACATGCAACTCCCTGTAATTTCTTTTAATATTGTAAATAAATCAAACACCCAAACTTATCCAACAAATAAACATATCTAGTAAAAACATTATTATTTTATTAGTTAATAAATTAGGGCTTTGCTAGTACCTAACTCTAACCCATAGGAGCTTGATATCATCACATACATCATATATATTCCATATAGTTTAATGCCTTTTTTTGTTTTACTTATATGGACTATCCTATTTTGTCTTATAATTTAAAGTATATCATCTATGAAATTTTCATAGTAAAAAAGTTTCAAAACTTACTCACTACCCCGATTTTATTGGGAATAGAATATTTTTCACGACACAGATGAATATCTCATGACTCAAATAAAAAATACAAATTTTATGTATAAATTTAAGAGTGATCTTATGCGCTTATTTGTAAATTTTAAAGCTTCTCTTTAAATTTCAAAAATATTTATCAATCATCCTATCAATTTTTTAAAAAACCATCTAAATAACTTTTTTATTTTTGGGTCTTAATCTTATATTCAAGAGAAATAATCGAGCTACCTCCAACATATAAAAATAAAGGTCTCATATTATAAATTTTCATTACTTTTGAAACTTGAACATAAAACTCGATTTAAAATAAAATAATTGTGTACCTACTTTAATTAAGAAATAGAAAATAGAGGGAGTATCTAGGAAATATGAATGATTTTGAATGGATTCGGTGGAAAATAACACTTATGAACTGAGGCTTACGCTTGACTAATAATAATAATAATAATAATAATAATAATAATAATAATAATAATAAAACTCCTCTAAACTAAAATTAGTGGCAGTAGCCATCCCCAATACAAAGCCATCACCAACCTGTTTCTTCTACTTCGGATATATTTTTAATATTGTCAAGTTGCTTTCTTTAATACACAAATCATTGTTTGAATTCTATACCCCTTTTTTGGCATTTTTTTAATATTTCACTTATATATTTTCTTTCTCTTGCTGTCCTTTATTTGATTTTTGGGCCAATTTGTCAATTATTTTAAAAAAAGAAACTAATTAAATTTATGGTTTGTTTGAAATAAAAGCTCAGGAATATACAGTAGTTAAAATTAAATTTAGAAAATAAATAAGTGATACGGATTGATGAAGTTATATTTGGAAATAAAGGAGTATGTATATATATAATAATTAATAAAATTAAAAGTTTCATGTGCATACATATGTCGTATTTTTCTTGACCGAATGTAGTCTACTTATAAACCTAATATGTAAGAGTTTTTAAAGAATAATAAATATATGAATTTTGGTAAGATTTGATATGATAATTTTAATCATCTTGTTCATGTTAAACACGAACATGTGTAGTAAGTAGTTGAACTAGCAAGGGTAGATGATAATCTTTGTTTAGGTCAATCAAGTGATTACAATAGACAAGTGGCATGATTAGAACTAAAGAAGGGGATTTAATTAGATTATTAATTAATTAATTAATTAATTAATTGGAGATGGGAGACCGCGAAGGCTCATGGTGGCGGGCAAACGGATCATGCGGGTCAGTCAATGCCCTCCTCCAACTTCTCTCTCCCCTCCTTACGTAACCCCTTGCGTTTAGCTTTTGCTGTAGTATTATAATTTATTTAGAAATTAAAATTTTAATAAAAAAAGAAAAATATATAATTAACATGGACAGAAAAATATATATAAATAATAAAAATTGCCCCCTTTAGCTCTTGTCCATATTCCCCCAAAAAAACATATATCATGGTGTGTTTCCTGTTTTTTTTTTTTTTTCATTTTAAACCACAAATACAAACTTCAATATAAGGCATTATAATAAATTTATAATGGGAAAATGAAAAGATAGAACATAACATCTACAATATATTCTCAGACTGTATTATTTTTTTATATATAATAAAGAAAGCTGTAAGGGATATGAAATTTGATCCTAAATTTTTAAAACATAAAAATTATAAATATTTTCAGTTATGTATTAATATTTCAATAAACTAACTCATAATTTCTAAAAGTTATCAAAGTAAAATTTATATCGTCTCCTTTTACACCAAAATAAAAATAAATTATTTTTCAATTGAGATAACAAATATCTGATGAATTTTCTGAGGACGGTGGATATGTGTAGAGGGATTAGAAGCACTTGAAAAGACATAAGAATCTAATAATTTGTGATTAATTAATATTAATTAAGAGTATAAGCAACAAATAAGAAGTCAATGATAAGCGTAATGATGGGGGTGGGGTGTCTGTCTGTGATTATAGATGAGGCAATTAGCAATCTAATTAGGGTTAGGTATATTAAGTCATGATTAAGTGGGTAGTACAAAATTGTACGTTTCTAGAAGTATCTTTTACGTGATCCCTCCCTCTCTCTCTCACTCCCTTCGTTGTTGGCCATTTCTTCTCCCCATTAATGTGGCGATGTGCTCTCATTAACACCACATGGAGCTGCCCAATTGGCTATTTTTTTAAGGGAAACCTTTGAATGATCCAAAGTGAACCCACCTTTTCTTTTCTCTTTTTTTTGAGTCATATTCTCTTTTCGGCCAATCAAATTTGAGTTTATTTGTTTTCAGTATCGATATGTAAATATTAATATTACGTATAATTTAAATCCAAATCAAGTCAAAAAGGTATTTCATCAAGATCTAAAAATTTTTTCTTAATGCACAATTTTCTTTTGGGGGTAATGTAGATATTTCATCAGTATCGATATGTAAATATTAATATTACGTATATTTTTTTTTCTTAAAGTAATTCGAGAGATTGTTTTTTTCAAAGCAAACACTTGACTCTTGTTTTTTAATTAAAAATGTATGTTTCGCAGCTGCAAATATCGCACCGACTATAAATTTTATATCTGGATAATATGATAATGTGTGTAATAAATTATATCCAAAAAAAGAAAACATGTGAAATAATAAAATATGAATGTGGCGTTGGTTTGCTAGTGGCACGTTGGCCACTGGCTCTATCTTCCACCCTCCTCCGGGTTTGAATTTGGGGAAGTAATTTCTTAAAGTTTGAGGATATTATATGGTGGAGGATCCGGGCCTCGACACCCTCCCATCCCCGGTTACGTTAAGCTCATTGGGCTTCCCTGGTATAGGGGTCCAATGGATGTACTTCGCTACCCAAAAAAAATGTTGGTAGGGATACAGTATCGCTTACTTACTTAGCTGCCACGTACAATTCTTGCCATTTATCCCTTACCAATACAATTTCATTTTGTTTCATTTTTCCCCCTCCCTCCAAAAAAAATATCTAATTTTCGATAGATGTAAAACCTTTTATATTTTTAATTATCCAATAGTGAGATTTATGATAATAATGTAAAAACATCATATATTAAAAATGCACTGAGATATATATATATACTTGACCGTGATTTGTGAACATGTGCGTTAAAATATTATGTGAAATTTTGATCTTATAAATAATAAATTGTTGTTCAAACTATGCTATATATACTCATCACCCCTGTATATTTTTATGATATTTTACTTATTCCAAACTCTTGCCCTCAAATATAATTAGTTTAACCAATATTTTCACTTTGATTCATTCATTCATTTATTACACAAAGGACAATAACACGAATGTAAATCATTCAAGAATTTAATCCTATTCTTTATTGAAACTAGGATTATACCTTTGTTATGCACGGATATTAATTAATTTTATTTTTATAATTATTATTTTTTAATTTTATTATAACAATAAAAACTCATAATAAATTAAAAGAACATAAGTGGATATATTTTTATTTAAATAATTAATGTAAAAATATTTCTTTAAATATTTTTTAACTTGTTCTCATTATTTGTTGTTACTATTTATATGTTTAACTTATTATTTGTCCTTTCTCCTTTTTGCAACTTTAACCTTTAAAATTTCAATTTCTTTTGAAAAAAAATGTCCATAAGGTAAAGACAATATTTTGTCTAAATTTACAATATTACATAATATTGTTCACAAAATTAAAATAAATTAGTTTTAGAAATATATACATCCAACACAATAAACATATGATAAGTAATTTTATATTAAAAAAAATAGTCAATCTTTAACTTAATTAAATGCATAAACCATCTAAACATCGTAAATATTGGAAAGAATCAATGTATGATTGATATGTAGAATGTTTATGTGACATTATAATAACTATCTTACATTATTGTAATGTCACATAAGCATCTTATATGTCAAACACATACATTGATTTTACCTAACTTTTAATACATTTATATACGATAAATGATATGTGTAAACATTGTATGTGTACGTGTATTTGATACGAGATAAATAAAGACAGTCCTACTCCCGAATCCGCCCTCTTTTTTTTTTTATTTTTTATTTTTGTGCTTGTGTGTGTTATCGTGTGTTAGATTTACTTCATGTAGGCCAAAATGGTTAGACTTCCGGGCATATTTGTTTGCCTATACATGCACACTATAGTTTTGGAATTAAAGTTGTAATTATAGACATATTCATTTATTTTATTTTATTTTTATTTTTATATTTGTGTGGATGCATATTTCACTTTCAAATGGAAAGACATATTCCAAATGGGTGATATTCCAGTCAATGAATGATCGACTCCAATAACCCCACACATAAAAACAATGACATGGAAAAATCATGCATTATTTTAGCTTCTTCTTGGCCTTTTGCCAAGCCTGAGGTGAGGTGAGGGGGAATAGACAGTGAAGTATCAAAAAGAAAAGAAAAAGGAAAATATAAGTGGGCATAGCTTTTGATTGAAAAACTTAGTACTGTATGTTTCAATGGACACTGGAGTAGCCTACTCATGTAGTTTTCCTACCAAATGAACTCACAAGCTTCCAAGGTCTACTTGGACATATGCAGTCAAAAACAAAAAGGAAAAATCATATTTCATCTATAACCACTTGTTCTCTTTATGACTTTATGCCTTGCCTTCTTGGTTTTTTCTATTCTAAATTATTTCAATTATAGAATATCCTTTCTACTTCTTTTTCCTACTATATGACTTACAAACATACTTCGGTTATAAGGATGTAAGGAGTTGTAAGTAATCTGTAAGTAAAAATATAAGGAGTTGTAAACAATTATTAGATAGTTGTAAAGTTAGTTATAAAAAATTGTAAAGAGTTGTAAGGTAAAACTAAATAAAACATATAAAGTTTCATATATATGTATTTTGGAAGGACCTTTCAATAAAAAACATCCTAAATTAGTTAAGGGTTTTTTAGATATGTATATACAAAGATATTCGTAAAATTTTATAATTCAAATACCGCCAATTTGGATAAATATAGATCAACATAACTTAAAAGTTCTCCATAAAGTTGATATGATTAATAGTTATAAGTATCTACTCTAACAACCCTTTTAGCTAGAAAAGATTTTCAAGATGTATTACAATGAAAAGGGCGTTATAGCTTTTGTCCTTTTAGTTTGTATTTTATTAGCACTAAGTACAATATTTTCACCTATTAAAAAGTGGCTGAATAATTGATATATGGGTAGAGATGAAACATAGAAGCATGGTGCAATACTTTTTTGACCTTTCTTGTGACATATTTTCTCTATTTATAGGATTTAAATTTGAGACGTTTTATAAAACAACACAGATTGATACGCGTGATTCATACATAAATATCTCTATTTTAAAAATAATAATGTTAATAGGCATAACAATAGAGCTTGCTAACTTGTCGAGGAGGCCAGGTGACATGTTAGCTACTCGGCTCTATCCTCCACCCACCCCTCCCTCGGGTTCAAATTTAGGGAGAGCAATATTCCTTAGTTTGAAGATATTGTGTGGTAGAGGCTTCGCGCTCAACACCCCCAATCCCCCAAGCCTCGTTAAGTTTGTTGGGGTTCTCCCGAGATAGGGGTCCAACAGGTGCCCGCTTATAAAAAAAAAAAAAAAACTTACTAACAATATAAGTGCATTTTCATCTAAATAAGTCCATAGATCCAACCGAAAAATAAATGACATTACAAATTTATACCTATTTTTGTATGAACTCAGCTTTAATTAATCAATATTTATTTGATAAAAAACAAATCAATATCTATAACGTAAGTAGTAACTTTGATTAAAACACAATCTTCAAAAATTTGTTAATAGCTTAATAACCAGCGGTTACTAGTCAAATCACTTGATTAAGTGCAATGTTTATGTTTTCATACAGAAACGTTTCTGTTTATCGTAGTTCTAAATAGAGATCTAGTGACTTGGAACAGAAATTAATGTCCATAATAGGATGATTAGGAGCACTAGTTGACATGTTAATTAATTTGATTAGGTTAATTAGCAGTTTTTGGAGAGAGAAATTATAATTAGGTTTGAGTTTAGAGGGAAGAGAAGAATCTATATTTAATGGAAATGGTGGGGTGCTGGTGTGAGTGATCTGTACGTTTCCATGATTAAATCATGGTCAAGGCATAGTAATCTGGACTTGACCCAGTCAATACTGAACGTAAATCATCATGCATGGTACATATAGACTCATGCAAAGACTTTGATTTGGTCTCCTAAACCATAATTACACAGATGCACTTATTATTTTGGTGCCAGTGTCTATAGTCAAAGACTCGAGTGAGGAGCATTTAGTTCGGATGATAGAAATACAATTGTACCCTAATTAACTTTGCATCAAAAAAAGGAAGTATATGACGGTCCGTACTTCCCGGAGTACATTAGAATTTTCCGGAAATATATTTTTTTGAAATGAAATTATATGGGAAAGAAATTGAATTTCGCTATTTTTTGGAACCTAAGTAACTACTGTTAACTTTTTTGAAATAACTTGATCGACAAATTGAAAATAAGGTTAAGTTTTTGTGGTACCTAATATATCCCTGAATTTGACATATAACCAATTAGTGTAGCATATTTTTAGCTAATGATTCCAAAAAGGTAGGTTGAAGATGAAAATAACACAAAGGAATACTAAATAGTTAAATTCATAGCTTTTTAATTAAAAAACACTGGTGTGGTACAGATCCTAAGGATGTTTAGCCAATTAAATATAATGATTTAATAAGAAGGGAAAAAGTTTGGTGATGTCATTAAATGGATAATGTAGGGTATATAAGTGAATATTGATATCATAATTATTTTTATTTTGGTTTAGTTTAGTTTAGTTTATAAGGTGAGAAAGACATGGCTTAGAGAGTCACGTACCCCCTTGCCCTTGGCTTGGAGCATGTGCATATCTCACCATGCTAACTACCTCCACTTACTCATTCAATTAATGCCCATACCTAATATACCTATCCACGCCATCCGTCCACATATATTTTCTACCTTGTCTACGGCCCCTTTTTTTGCTACAATTTTGGTTATTGATAAACCTCGAAAAAAAAAGTGGCATGATTTAAATCTACAATTCGAAATTCGGGTTGAGTTAAACTTGATTAAACACTTAAAAAGTTAGTTTGAGGTGACTTTAAGAACCCAAATCGGACATTTTATGTCAAAGTGTTCCTTTTTTCTTTTCATGGCATCAAATGACCGAAGTCAATCGACCCAAAGCAAAAACTAAACTTAAACTCAACCGAATATTAGTGATCCGAACATGATATGATCCAAATTTGACTTGAATGACTCGTTTGCCCAATCTAGTGATTATCAAGTTAAAAATTTAGTAATAGTGAACTTTTATTAAAAAATAAAAATATATACATCAACATAGTTACATTACTTTATTTAATGAGTAGACATTTTTTAAGTCGATTATCTAAAATATATCTCGTAAATTAAACATACGGTGTTATTATTACCAATACTCTCAACTTTTAGTTACTTATAATCGGCCAAAAGAAAATTGTTACTACCTAACTAGTGCTCGATTTTTCTTAACTTTAATTCTTTTTTTTAATCAATTAACTTTAATTCTTTATATTTTTAAATATATTTTCCTCAAAGAAAACTGATTTGGCAAGAGTTTTTTTCTTATGAATTCATCAATTTTGGCATTTGAGGGCATAAGTATTTTTATTTTTTTAAAAGTGGGGATATAGTTTAATAAAAGAATAAATAAAAAGATAAAGGAATTGTTGGCAACCAACCCATAAATGAAGATGAAACATGAAAGATAAATGCAACCAGCAATAACCATAGCATTGAACTGCCCTCTCACTCACTAGAATTAGGACATGAAGTGATGGCATTCAATATTCATTAATTACTTTAACAACCCTACCTCCCCCTTCTTCCTCTACATATGATTCATTTCAACTTACTTGTCGTTTTAAACTTACGAGAAAATACTAAAAAATATAATTTAATGACATATTTATGTGTTAAAAGACCGAGGAAGTCAATGCAAAAAGGAGAGAAAAATAAAGATAAAATTGGTAAACTAGTCATTAATATGTCATTGAAATTGTAAAATAACAGATATTGTGAAACAAAAAATATTAATTAAAGTGATATATATTGTGAAATAGAGGAGTATTATTAAAAGAAAACGATATTTCACCAGCTAGATATTTTTGACTAATTTTTAATAAAAAGTTCACATATATACCACTTGCCCAACTTTGATGAATTTTTTATAAATTTAACTTTTTAATTATTTGGTCACTACTAAGTACTAAATTACAAATCTCTTTGATTTCATGATGTATGTAAATGGATTCCATTTTCAAGCATTGTTTTCAAATAAGAAATTTGCATTACATATGCAACTTGCCAATTCCTTTTCTTGTTTGGCTTTTTCAGAAAGTGGATATTTATTTCTTTTAAAATAACAATTATGCGATTATTTTTTAAAAAATGGACATATTATCTGGAGTTGATAGATATGGTCACTAAAATGTGAATAAGGTGGATTAGTTGATTTAGTTCTCCGATTAGACATTTACTGATTGATACTATACACATATGCCATACAAGATATCAAATTATCTGTTTGAGAAAGATAAGAACCGATATAAGTGTCGTTAAAGTTTAGATTTTCGATAATAAATTTTATACTAGTGAACATTCGTAAAAAAACCCGATCATGAAAGGGGAAAAAGTATTCGATAATTTTTAGAATTATTCTACACATGTTCATATATACTGTGTCATATATTTGAAAAAGTAGACAATTATGATAATTGGGAGGTCTGATTATAAAAATAAAATGAGCCAATTCAAGTAATCCAAATCAAATATGCTAATTTTTAGAATGATTCTAACGTTGTTTCTGAAAGTTAATTACATATGCAAGATATTTTATGAAGCCAACTCCGCAATTAATTGTTAATATTTTTAATAATTAATCTTTGTTAGAAAAATGTAAATTTTATATTTAGAAACAAAGGGAATTATATTTTATGAATATTTTTTTGAGACTCGGGTGACGTAGATTCTAATAACACAAATTTTTGTATGAGACCGTCTTATGATAACTTATCGTGAGACGGCAAACATGATAATTTTTTAAAAAAATATTTAGGCAGTTGAAATAAAGAGTGAGACACACTCTCTCTTTCTAAAACCTAAAAAATATAAAAAGGAAAGTTCCTTTATTTTTCAAAATTCTTCCCTTCAACCTTAATCATACTCCAACTCTATAAGGCTTCTTTTAAGCACACGTCCATCTTCATTCTCGTGTGATTCAATCAAACTGTAAGTCTACTTCTATAATTCCGATTCACGATTATCAACTACTAGTGGACCCTCAACGTGTATTTCATAATCAATAAGTAAAGGCTCCGTGGAATTTTTCACAGGTTCTTGATTTTCAACTTCAACAACTATAGTCATATATGTAAAACAAAATTAGTCATATAATAATATATTAAATAGTAACATTTTGGCAAATAATAGCAATATAAACAGTCATACATCCAAAACATTATATTATTCATATACTGACATGTTACATGAAATAGATGAGGGTCATATATTATTAGTCATCCATTGTTAATATTATTTGTCATATATGCATTTTTTGTTCAACAACGTTAAGTATTATTAGTCACCCAATCATAATATTATTAGTCACCCAACCATAATACTATTAGTCATCTTATAATTGTTATATATAAATTATCATACATGTAATCCATTAGTCATGTACTCGACATATTAAACAAATAGTCATAGATGACAATTGTACTCAATCACACATGATTTTCTATAAATACTCACATACGAAATATATTATTAGTCATACACTATTATATTAAATAACGTAAATAGTTCCAAATATAATTAGTCACTCATACATAATATTATTAGTCCCATAAATACTGTTATGAAAACCACAATTAGTTTATTACATACACTCATCATAAATAGTCATGCATATAAACTATTAATAGTAGTATTAACGATTATCGAATGTTTTGAAAAGTTAGTATTTGTAAAATATTAGGGTTTATAAAATCAAAATCGGAATATCTTTACCTCTTTCCTCCACAAATTCTTCCATTAGTATGCTTGGTGCCCCATCATTTCCATTGCAAAAGATCAACAATGAACGATGAACTAATATATTGTCATCAATGGACGAATATCTTCACGAAAACAATAACGATTATAGCGATAAATTTAAACATAAGATCGTGAACATCCGACAATGATGCGATAATAGAAGTAGAAAGTTGAAAGATGATGAGATGATAGAAGTAGAAAGTAGAAAGATGATGCAACGATGAACGACAAATGAAAGATGAATGATTTTTTTATTAATGATGAAAGGAAGATGACCGAAAAATGAACTATGAACGTAAGGAGAAAGAAAGGCGAAAGAGATAATGGTGATGGTGAAGAAGTTTAGTAAGACAGAACTCTCATTTGGTCAAATACGCGTTTGAACTTCATTCTCATATAAATGTGTATGGGGTTATCAATGCTTTGATTGATGTAGTATCCCCTGTCTCACGATAACTTAACGTGAGATGGTTTCACAAAATACGTATTGTTCTAATAATGGGCCCAATCTCATACAACCCGACACCCAATTGACCAGGCCTGATTTATTCTCTACTTCCAACCATGGGCCCAGGGGAGTTGGGCTTAACTACAGTATTAATGGGCCTCCTTAGTTGGGCTTAGTCCAAGATAAAATAATCAGGCCCAGAAGCCCAAACATTTAAAAGTAGAATCCATCAAAGAAATAATAAAAAATAAAATGGGATCATCGTCTTCTTCTATTACCCTGTCTGTCTGGAGCTGCTCTTTTGGTAGACCCACATCCCCACATGGATTCCATCTCAGCTTCAGTCGCTGCAAATTCACCATCTCTTGAAGTTTGAACCTTTCTCCCTCTCTCTCCTCCTTAAGGTACGATTTCCCTCGGATTACCAATCTCGTCCCTTTCTCTCTCTCTTTACATTTTTCTAATCTTAGTTGCAGGAACACACAGAAATGATTCATCACACGTACAGTAGCTCAATTTTATCACTAAGAACCACGTTTTCATTCAATGACTATGCATACTGCTCAAATGAAAGATGCCCATCAAGCTATTGTTCTTGTTGCTGCTCATTTCAAGTTAATGCTCCCAGATTTATTGTGCCCATAAACCCTAGCTTTTTATATGGGTTAAGGCAATCTACCCTGATCCAATGGCCTCCTTCTAGGAGGCTGATTTTGAGGTCAGGTGACCGGTTCTGCTTCCGGTCACCTGTTTCTGATGTGGGTCGGTGTTGTAATGGGGAATGCTGTTGTGTTAAGCGGGAGAGAGTTGATAGGGTTTTGGGCAAAAGTTGTAAAGAGAAATGTTGTGTTAAGAAGATGAATGTTGATGTTAATGTTAATGTTAATAAAATTAGGGGTAGGATGGCTAGGAGTAGTTATCGGAGTAGTGCGATTGGGGATGCCGAAGCTATGCTTAGTTTGTTGGCTGACAAAACGATTGAGGAGTGTTTGGACGTGAGGGGGAGGAGGAGGAGCTCATCTAAGGTGGATGGGAATGTTATTCAAACACAGACTGTTGTTTGTGAGGATTATGGGGATAGGAAGAACAACTTGGGTTCTGGGTATTTAGGGGATTGGTCTAGTAGGCATCGATTTGAGTTAGACAAGATAAAATCTAGGGAAAAAGTTAATGAGAGGAAAAAGGAAAGAGAGGTTATTTTAAAAGATGGGGAGAGAAGGTCGAGGAGAAAAGAATCTAGCTCTGGAAATTTGCAGAGTCAGTTGGATAAGGTTCAAGCAGAGTCAAGCAAGGTTCAATCTAGGGAAGAGGATTATAAGAAGAGACAAGACAGGGAGGGTTTTTCGAAAGAGGAGGAGCGCTGGTCAAGGAGAAATGAATCTAGTTCTTCCTATTATTCAGCTTCTGAGACGAGTGATCAGGAGAGTGATACAGAAGCTGAAGCACAAGATGAAAGATTTGTAACTCATGAGATGGATTCAAGGCAATTTGGGAGTATTGTAGTTGGTGAGAGAAACAAGAAAGAATCTAGAAGGTATAGAGATGAAAGAGATCAACAATTGCAAAGCAGTGCACATGATGATTTTAAAGCTGGGAACTATGCAGCATATGATTCGAGAAAGAAGTTGGGGGCATCGTAATTAGTGAAGAAACCAAAAAAGACTCAAAGAGATACATAGGTGAGAGGAGTCAGCAATTGCAAACTAGTAGACATGATGATTTCCGAGTGGGAAGCTCGACAGAGTGGGATTGCAGAAAGAAGTCAGAGAAAAGGCTTACCGAAGAGTATGCTGAGGATACCAAAGCTGGCAAACATTCTGTTGGGAGACACTCTCAGATGTCCCAGGTGCATGAAAGAAGTTCTATGAGGGCTTCAAAATCAGAAAAGCAGTTTGATTATCAGGAAGAAGGACCAACTTCTGCTGCGAGTTCCCATGGGCAGTTGAGATCTCGTACTAAAACTGACTACCAAGTTAGTGAATACTCGAAATCCAGGGCTAGACGTGAACAATCAACTCAAATTGCTAGACACAGTGTTGAAACAACTTCCAATATGCAGAGAATATCAAACCAGCAGGAAGAAGGTATGAGGGTAGTTGGTCAGTCAGTTCAAGAAACAGGATGTGAATATTGTAAAACTTGTGGGAGAACCATGCAACAGAACAAGACACAAACTGACTTCCAACAGCATAGTGAACTTTCTCAAATTCTCAACGATGTGAGATTGACTTCGACTATACAGGGTCAGTCGGAAAGTAGACTTGAAAAGCAGGACAAGAGTTCAACTTCGCTTCTAACTTCTGTTCAACAAAAGAACGAGCAGCGTGATCAAATGGCTCACGTGATGACTGACCAAGTCCAAACAAGGAGAAAAGTGCAACATTATAGCGAAATAGTTGATACTCATGATCATGTTGAAAGTAATTTAAGCTCACACCAGCAATCTGAAACCTGTGTGGAGACTCTGGAGGGAAACTCAAGTTTACTTATTGAAAGACAGGAGGTGAAAGGGCGGCTGGAGAAATCAGATGGTAAAATCATTAAGGAAAGCGAATCCAGTAGAGTGGCAAAAACTGGGTTATGTGCCCCACAACTTCACTCTACCAATACCGAGATAAACCGCCAGTCTGCTTCAGAACATCATGTATATAGTGAGCAGATTTATTCAACAAAGGTGAAGTCAGAGGAGGAAGTAGTAAAGAAACACAAGTATGTCGATGAAACAATTGTACAATCTAAACTTAGAACTGAACAGAGACCTATTGTAGAAGCAGTTTATACTGGAAAATTTTCAGGAGAAGCTTCTGGATCCCAACCATCCACAGTGCTAATGTTGTCAACTGGAGTTCAGCAGTCCAGTAAGGGAGAAGCTAATGTTGCATTGCAACTTTCAACATCAACTCCTTCTGGTGATCCATTGAGCAGTCCGCAGAGAAATGATTTTGGAGGGATTTCCCAAGTTGGCACAGGTAGTTCATGCACATACACTCAAGGAAGAACTTCTTCAACCTCTGATAAAGTCAGCAGTGACTGTGAGTCTTATGTGGAGGCTTCCCACGAAGATGCAATTGGATCAGCTGAACGCATGGAGGAATCATCGATTCATGTTGTTGGCAGCTTTGTTGAGGAGATGAGGCATGAAGCATCAATGTCTCGGGTGAGAATGCAAAGGACACCGTCTCAAAAAGATTCAAAGCATCAAGTTGGAACCAGTAGCCTGTATGTAGATCCTCAGGCAAGAACTCCGTCATCCTATGATGAAGTTAGTAGCAATAGGAGTGAGTCTTATGAGGAGCCTTCCCATGAATATGCATTGGTTTCAGCTGAACGTATGGAAGATTCAGCAGTCCAGATGGTTGGTGAATTTGTTGAGAGGATACAGCATGAAGCTTCAACTTCACAGACTACTATAATGCAGAAACCATCTCAACAAGATTCAATGCATCAAGATGAAAAATATATGCTGAAAGGATCTTCTCAATCTGATTCTGAGCATACAATTATCCAGAAGCCAGAATCAAGGCGTTCATCTGGGGGTTCTCAAACTAAAGGGCCTTCAGATGAAATGTGGGATGCAAAAGATCACTTTGGTCAGGAATCCTCAGAGATGGAATCATCAGATGGTGCAACTTCCGAAAATGTGAGCATGAGAAGAACTGGAAAGTCCTTATGGAACACAGTGGCTGGTATGTTTCGAGTTCAATGGGGTCTACATGCTGAAACTAAGAAGTCCTCTGTTAAAGAAGGCGGGCATGACCAATCAAATGAATCAGCTAGTGGTGAGGCATGGTCTTCTGAATATGGGGCAGATGAAGCAAACGGTGACAGCACAAAAAGTGCAAGCTTGCCTGAGGAATTTGCTTCTTCTGTCCAACCCCTGCAGAGGCGGGCCTCCACTAAAAGCCAAAGGGAGGATCTTGGATCAATGATCTTGGATGATAGAATGAGACATGTTGAAGTAGGCACTTCATCCTCTTTGAGTATTTTACAAGCTGGTTCACTTTCTGGAGGCATTTCTTCTGGAGAAAACACTAACTGGAATGTCATTGTCACCCAACAGATTCCACAACCTACGCCATCGGATTTAATGGTACCTCCTGCTGAGAGGTTGAGAAGATCACATGCCTTTGAGGAGATTGAAGGGGTTGGCCACAGTGAGGAGCTCATTAGATCTACCGGGGAACAGTGGGTACAGTCTATTGATGTGAGGCAGACGGGGTTGAAGTCAGCTTCTGAAGTGACAGATGCTGGAGTGAAACAGAGGAAACTCCAGCGAAGCAATCAAGTTTTGAATGAACGATATGATGAATGGGAAGCTGCCTATAGACATGAAAGAGAGCAGCGGAAGGTTGACGAAATTTTCATGAGAGAAGCCCTGGTGGAGGCTAAGAAGGCTGCTGATTCTTGGGAAGTGCCTGTTGGGGCTGTATTGGTGCAGAATGGAAATGTTATCGCTCGTGGATACAATCTGTAAGTATTGCTTCTGTGTATATTGTTTCGTTTATTAGGACATATAAATCTTGTTCTTTTCTTAATTTCATTTATCTGTATTTTTTTCCAGAGTGGAGGAGTTACGAGATTCCACTGCCCATGCCGAAATGATTTGCATAAGGGAGGCGTCAAATGTCCTCCGAACATGGAGACTTTCGGTAATTGCCTTTGTAATTTTTACAGAAAAGTCTGAATGTTCCTTTTTTTAAATTTTTTTTTTTTTAATATGTCTGTTGGGCATGTTGCATGTACCTCCAAAGTTCCCCCAATTAATTTGAAAACTCAGACGACTCTTTTAGAAATTTTTTATTACCAGGTTTCTGTTTGGTTATGAGGTTAAGATGACTAGTAGAATTGACCACAGTTTTAGATTAATTAATCCAATGAGACGATTGAAATCCCAAAAAATTGTAAAACCAAAATTTTGTAGAATGAACCTGTAAATTTGAAATGTCAGGAGACTCGGGACTCAAAATTCCTCCTGAATTTGCCATATTCCTGATGAAAAACGAAATCTTTCTTTAATTTCCGTACATATGTGGGACCAAACTCAGCTGCATTTACTCAAAAATGTTTCCAAGTTATGCCCACTTGGGATGACATGGTGACAGCAATGTAACACGATGATTCCTGATCAAATTTGTAACTTCTGCACATGTCTATAGAGCGAGATTTGTTGTAATGCAAGTAGCTGACTTGGTTTATCACAAATTTTGTATTCCATCAGTCAGAAGAATCTCCTATATGCTTTGTGCAAAGGCGTTTTAGGTGTATCTTTTGTGAAACTTCTTCCTTGCTTTTGGGGTTTTTTTAAAATTTTTGGTTTCTGTCTAGAAGAGCCAGCTTTAGATACATAGATACGTCAATCTTGCGTGGGATACAAATGTTGTTTGCATTGTCTGGTTTTGTTTCATGGTATGAATTGAGAAATGTTGGAATCACCTAAGGTCTTTGTAAGCATGTTTGGTATATATCTCCATGAATTGATCTTCATGATAGGGTCATAATATGAATTCTAGTCTTCGGTTTCATTAGTCAAATTTTCTTTTATAGTCATCATTCATAATGTGTTTTCTGTCTGTACATTGTTCCTCCTACCTAAATATGCAAGTTTTTTTTTTTTTTTTTTTGGGTTGTGGGGGGTTTGCAAAGAATATAGCTTATTTTTCGAGAACTTTGACGACAATTTTTGGTCAATACTGAAGTGTCAAGAGTCATCAAGCCTTATTTTGATGCATCTTTTATAGTCATCATTCAGTGATAATTAACTTGACAGCTATTATGTTTAGCTTAGCAAGGATATAAGGTCTTAAGCCTTAACATCATCAGCTTAGGCCAAAAATAGAAGCAACATACAAATTGCAACTTCCTTGGTTCAGCCACAAAAGGAAACAGTAGCAGCAGCAGCAGTTTGATTAGACAGCTTAGATAAAAGGGTGTTTCAAGGCCTAATTAGGGTAAACACAGCTCACTCAATCACTTGCGGAATACTTTAGGCCATCAATTTGATAATTATTTTGATGCATTTTTCTGGCCTAAAGTCAGACAAAAACCCCTTATACGCCGCTTACACAAATTGTTATGAATTCAGACGTGAGCTGACTTGGTCTGAAATCTGCTCTATCTGGAAACTGTTTGTACCAAACTAATCAAATGAGCTCCAAAAAGGTTGTGGTTGGACTTAGTGGAAAGCTAACTTATCAAACTTTAGGGGAGAGGGTTGATTGGAATCACCCTTCATCAGGTGCTTGAGGCTCTTTGCTGTCTGAACTGAGTTGTTCTCTGGCGGCTTGATAAATGGCCTCTTGAACTAAGGCATAGATTCCTTGACCTGGAGTTGTCATGGTGGGAAGAGGTTTTTCACCCTGATCACCCTGATTCCCATCGCTATTGTGCTTGTTTCAATGTCCAGTTGGTTCACTTTTGTTATACTTTGAATATAATTTCTCTCTTTCTTTAGGAAACTACTCTTTATGTAACATTGGAACCATGCCCCATGTGTGCTGGAGCCATTCTTCAAGCTAGAGTTGGTACCCTTGTGTGGGGCGCTCCTAACAAGCTTCTTGGTGCTGATGGCAGTTGGATAAGGTATGCTAGTCACTTTAGCTCTATCTCATCTTGTAGTATCCAACCTCTTTCTTATCAATTGCAATCACCAAATGCCCCCCTCCCACACAGCAAAAAAAAAAAAGAGGTAAAACCGGTGATGTTGCCTATAGCTATATAGGAAAATCACCTTCACAGCTTCACTACATGTTGTCTTTGTTGTTGTCACCATTTCGTTGGTAACCCATGAAAAGAAAGAGAGCTCCAAATTCTAAAAATGTTTCAACTGCGTATCTCAGGCTTTTCCCAGAAGGCATGGAGGGGGAGGAACGCCCAGAAGTGGCAGAGAAGCCTGCTGCCCCTCTCCATCCATTCCACCCAAATATGAAGATACGGCGAGGGGTGCTTGAAGCAGAATGTGCTGATATAATGCAACAGTTCTTCAAGCTCAGGAGGAGGAAGGAGAAAAGGTCGGAGGAATCAAGCCAAAAACCAAGATTGTTGCATAAAGTGCTGAAATTTCCCGGCATTCATAGGAAGCATTCATCCTAGGTCATGGAAGATCCTTTGATAGTTGAATGAACCTCCTTTTTTGGTTTTTTTTGTTGTTGTTTAAGTGTGATTTAGGGTTTGGGTATTGAGATAAAGCTTGTTTTGGAAAAGATAGTTTCATTGAAGAAGAGACATGTGAGACATGAAAAACGAGTGGTTAGGCCATGCGAAGGTACAACAAGAATGAAGTCCATCTTTTTGTAAATAATACGTTGGTTTGTCCCATGGAAGAATTAATGATATGAGTCATTGAGGTCCATCTTTATGTAAAAGAAGAAAAACACTATATACAATACCTCAACAATATATCTTCTAGACTTTGAAAATAGTTTTTTTAAAGCTTCTTTGATACAAATGCACTCGTATATGGGTGAAAATGTACGAAAATAGATGGTATAACCCAACATATTATTTACAATTAGGGATTATTATACCTTACAACATTACAAATATACAGAAAACATGGGTGAAATTTGTAATCGAAGGGCCATATTATTCTTTGGTTACCGTAACTTTTGACAAGGATGGCAAAACTAACCATTAGGCAGTCTATCAAATCAATTTTTCCTTTAATTTCATGTTTATATATCAATCAAAGTAACAATACAAAGCAATCCCGGTTTCACTTCCTCTGGTGACAATTAATGTTCTTCATTCTAAACCCATCAATTAATACATTTCCCTTTAGAAAGGTTCATCACCATATAACTAAAATTATTGAATCTCACTTTATTCACCCAATTTGTGCTTAAAGTCGTTCAAATTCTACGAAATAACTGTTAGAACTTAGAAATATTAAAGTGTCTATGAAGGGTAATCATTGTTAAAAAGAGCTTTTCTAAATTTCTAGCAATAATTTTGGTGTCCAATTTGAAGGCAGTGCTTATTTTATTTTATTTTTTGTGTGCAGAGGAGTCACAAAGGACAGTATAATGCAATAGAGAAAGGGAGAATTAAACTTGAGACCTAATGTACGCGAACTTCGATCTTGACCACTAGGTCATGACCTCGTTGGTTGAAGACAATGTTTATTGATTGATCAAGATGTCTAGTAGCGAGTAGGATTTAGAATTTTATAGTCATGCTTAAATTTTACCAAAAGTTCAAAACCAAGAGGGAAAGCCCTTGGAAGACATTATTAACAAGCATCCAGAATGAACCCATAACAAATTTTGCTTAAGATGGCAGTAACATGATTAACAATGATCTTATATAAACACTCATCAACAACATATGATGATTATGCTAACTATAATTATTGCTATTATTATATCAAACCAACCTGACTAATCCAGACTTCAAAGTTTGGCAATGCTCAAAGTCCAAATTCCAGTAAATATTTGTAGGGCCATGCCCTTTATCCATCTTTCTTGCAGCTGAAAATCTTACTATTAGAAAATCGTTTTAACTGTAAAAATAAAAAGTAAAACAAAATGACTGTTTGACACCTTATTTTTTAATATAATCGAAATAATATCTTTGATTTTTTTGTTTAATCAAGGGTAAAATGACCTTTCGGTTGTGAGCGTTTAAAATAAAAATCCTTTCAATAAATACACTTCCGCAAGTTCGAAGTTATATTCTCCTTCTTACCAAAATGAGGTCGCCACCACCTCAACCAACACTTTATTGGTATAATGTCTTAGAAGTTTGATGGTGAGGTTGCAAGTGTTTGAATCCATCTAATGTCCTGCTTTGGTGGATGCTGTGACATTAATATGATCTGGATCTGTTGGGTCAATTCCTGAGCTGACAACAGTTTTTTAAGAAATGAAACATATGTTGATAAACAGTTCACTTTAAGTAGAAAAAATTACCATCACCAAATCATTAGATGAGATGTACCAACCATAAGAAGATTACCTCTCCCTTCCTTCACCAAACTTACTTTCATTTCTTGTATATCTTTCATTCCCCTCAATCTATATATCACTCGACTCACTTCTCTTTAGTCGCACTAAATCAACGGAGAAAAAATGGCTGACCTCAGGTGGGTGTGCATAGTATGTGCCGTGCTCGTTGCTCTAACAACTGCTAAAGCACAAGCACCGGCAGCATCACCGAGTGGCGCACAACCAGCACCACCCTTGCCTCCTTCAAGTCCACCACCAACTTCAGGCACCCAGCCACCAGTGTCGGCTCCTATGGCACCACCATCCACACCGGTCCCACCAGCTTCAAGTCCAACCACCCCGCCACCTCAAAGACCACCTCCCGTGACGGCACCAGCAACTCCACCAGTATCACCACCTGCGCAACCACCAACACTTCCACCCCCACCAGTGACTCCACCACCAGCACAACCACCGGCACCAGTATCACCTCCACCAGCACAACCACCTGCACCAACATCACCTCCACCATCAAAGGCGCCAGCACCGGCACCAACCAAGCCAGCACCAGCCCCAGCACCAGTGGTGCCACCCTCCAGTCCACCGGCTCCAGCACCAGCGCCAGTTAATGTGCCCTCACCTGCACCAGCGCCTGCACCCACCAAGGGAAGGAGAAGGAGAAGGCATAAGCACAAGAGACACCATCATGCGCCAGCTCCAGCCCCAAAGCCACCAAGTCCCCCAGCACCTCCTCTGGTTACAGATGCTTCTGAGGATACTGCACCTGCTCCATCCCCTTCAGATCGGGTAAGAGCTCTACATGAACCCTTCTCATTCTCGCTGTTATTTCCTTAGGCACTAGATCAAGTTCTAGTTCTATATTTTCTCTGTCCGAAAATATTTGACTCACATTCCATTCAAGAAAGTACCAAACTAGACCATTCTACTACTATTAGCATTGAGAAATTTTTGTTCAAAATCACTAGAAAAGAGTGCAATACATTATACTTAGATTTTTCATTTCTAATGCGGGACACATTTTTTGGGATGGGAGTACTACTTTATCCAACTATAATATCTTCTTCTAAACAAATGGTTACTTGGTTACAGAATGAAGGAACATCATTTCATCAGCAACGATTCTCATGGAGGAGATGCATGACTGTACTCATAGCTGCTGTCATGCTCATTGGTTTGTAACATCAATACCATAAAAACTTTTTAAATAAGCAATGTATTCTTTACCCTTGATTCATTTATAGCTGGCATTTTGTCACGTGAGAGTTTGGTGAGATTTTCAGTTGAAGCCATGTAATTGAGTGTTGTACCCCCTACAGCTAATTATTTCACATATGCATCCATATATTTCCGGAAAAACGGTGCAAGAAAGAAAATTTTGCAAGAGCACAAAAACATGAAAATGATGATAGATTCAGTCTCAGCTTTCGGAATTATATTTACAATACAATATAAAACTATGGTTTTTGTGTTCTTAAACATATCAAACAACTCACCAAAAGAGAATATCAGCCAAATTCTGCAAGTTGCAGAATGAAAAATGCTTCCAAGGGATAACACCATGTCAAAAATAGGGCACGTAAACATCCTAGTTCTCAACTTCAGTTCGAAAGTCATACTCAACTATGAGATTGAGGTTGTCAACGAGTTTGTGATGCTGGAGACACCCTGCACACTGATGAAAGCAGAGATCACAGTCACAGTCAACCATACTATTCAGAGAATAATAACAGAAGGATGTTAAGCATACAAGCGAAGAAGTTAAGCTTTCTAACTCATGAAAAAGGGAACATTTCATGTTAGCTAAATTTAGCAAGCTAAAAGGTTGATCAAGGTTATAACACAACTTGACAGGAGCACATTACTTTTGAAACACCCAGAATGTCAATGACCAGTACACCACCACAGTGACAATCAAAATTCTAGTCATATGTCAAAGGTCCAACTAAAAATCTAGCTGCTTCAATGCCAATGGAGGAAGAGAGTGCCTAATGAAAGCAGTACTACAATTGGCAATGTGAAAGTTGGTTTAAAATGGGTAAAGTCTTAACAAAATTCTTCACCACACTACAAAAAACTCGCGATTAGCGTCGGAATTTAGAGACCACAACAAAATTCGACTCTAATACTGACGAAATTAGTGTCGGATTTTAAAAAGACACTATTTGAGTCGGAAAAAAAATCGGACACTATTCGACTCTAATCCAGACTCACCTCTCATCAAAGCTACAATTAGCAACAGAGACAAAACAAAACAAGAATGTGGAAGTAAGATTAACTAGTGAGTCTCCACTCAATAAATTGTAAAAAGTTCATAAACAGCTGCTACTCCACCCAAATAAGATTTAGGTTCACTGACACACCCTCATTATGTTCTCGCTATAATTGTGTAGTTCACTAAGTTCTTCCATAAATACTATGAGAGATTGAATTTCATCAACACCGCTAAAATCAGCAGAGAACATAACAATTAGATCCGCAGAATCACTAACGACTCATATACATGAAGGGACTGAGGATAGTGAAACATCTCACAAAGACAAATTGTACTCCACCCCAATTTTCAGTTAAAATTTTTCTGACTGATACAGTATAATGAGATTGTCCACAACCCTCAGAATGTTGTCACTGCAATTATACAGTTTAGTGCGTTTCCGGTACTTAATCTATTATTTCCAGACTCAAAAATTCGCACAGTCATTCCATTTGTTAAATAAAAGGATCAAGTAAAATTGTTATCAGTTTCAAAATCATATTTTCCTTTTGTAACCAGTTTTATTCAACCAATAGTCTCTGTCAACAAAACAATATACAAACTGACAACAAATAAAAACTGCAAGCTACCCGGAACAACGGTTTCTTCTGACACTAAACACATCATATCACTTTTTTTTTAATTTCACATGATTACATCAAAAGGGCAGATAAACCTTCAAAGTTTGAACGGTCTGTCTACTCCTTAGATGTAATCAACGTACAAGTTTATGAAACACATTGGATTTGTCACACAAAGATTTCCTAAACACACATTACAAAGGTCATGTCAGGAGCTCGGGTTTGGGTATACCTGGACAAATACGGTCCCTCGTTCATACGCTAGTCTATTTACCAGCCGTTTGGTTCTTTCACCACAAGCATTACAAGTAAATTGCACAAGCAAACTTCTCCTTGGGAGTTGTATGTTAATACTTGATTCCTACAATAGTTCAACCCAGAAAAAATCATAAGAAGACCACTTTATAATAAAAGAAAATGTCTTTTGCAACACAATCTTCAGAAATAAAAGTATGAACCCTAGTAATATTTCTCATTCAGAAATAGCAGTACAACTCAACCCATAGTAATTTTCATATCAAAAGGCTCCAAAATTCGAAAAAAATTAATCTTTGAAACTGCCCCTCCTAATTCTCACATAAATTTGAAGGAAAAGTTAAAACCAACATATAAGAAAACAATGAATACCTTAGAAGATTCATCCGTTGTCTCCGGGTTAATTCCAGGGTTGCTATTGCAACAATAAGGAAGGAAGTGGCGATGCTTCGAGAATGTTGGAGCTTTCTGGGAAATTCTTAATCTGGGCAGGAGAAAACAACAACCAAATTCAGCATAAGAGAACATATATGAATTGAAGTAAAATAAAGTAATCTACTCGGGTGGGAGGAGACCTAGGGTTTAGTTTGAAGGCGGAATTGGGTCGAAAGAAAGCAGAACGTGAACTGGGCAGATGAAAATCGAGTGTAGAAGTCGACCCCTGGTAGGAGGAGGAGAAGAAGAAAGAGAAAATGGCGGGAGAAATGATGGCAGTTGTCATTGAGAGTGTCAGAGCGAGGAATTCCTCGAGTATGCGATTACGGTGAAGAGCAGAGGCTTTCCTCAGCGGGGAACGGAGGTTGCAAGTGACAAGGATTAGTGCAATAATTTAAGGGTTCCTAATTTCATTGATTTTTTACTTGGGGGTTAGCCTAAATTTTTGATACTTTGAAATTATGCAAATTTTTGTATCATCCAGAGCATATACTTTTATCTGACACATTATTATGTTTGGTCCATAAAAATCATATTCTTTTGTCCGATCACGTATGTGTTTTGGAAGTATATACTCTCAACTATATAATAGATGCTTCTGGTGAAATTATATTGGAATCGGTTGATAGGTTTCGGTTTTTAATGTGAGGAACTCTCGTTATTATTCTATAACAAAATAGTTTTTGCATTGAAATTGAAAATTATGAAATCGCATAAAATAAGGAAATGGGAAAAAATGTTAACATTGGTGAATGAAAACAATATTGGGGAAAAAAATCAATTCATTTATGTTTAATTCAAATGAGTAAGTTTGCTATCAATGCTATGACTCAATCAATGTAGGTTAAAATTTGTTTCATTTTGGTTTTTGGATCTTGGATTAGTTTTATTAAGACACGTGTAGTTGACACCACATATACGGAACCGATAATTAACATATTTTTCACAATCTAGTTTAATGGTAGTTATATGAGTGATTATACTTAACAAACGGGTAAGTCTACGCATTTTATATTTGATCTAATATGCTTCTGTTGCAAAAAGAAAATTTTGGGCTACTTTATGGATTCGATTCATATCAATTTGATTTTTGAATCTAGCTTTAAGTGAAGCCCTCTTTCTAAATTTATGAGTTGATTCTGAAACCATGGTAATTTCGTGTCCCGTCCCGGATCAGTTGCCGGGGTCTCTAATCTCAGGGTTCATTAGGGTTTGGCTTGTGCAATCATGCAACAAGAAACATGAAACACATGAAAATATTTTACAGGAACGAAACACATAATTAAAATTGCACAGAAAAAACACACATTTAAGAAGAAGAAAGAGAAAATTAAGTTTATGGGATATCAGGAGTTGAATTTGGAGAAGAGTGTGGTTCAGGCAACATCTGCTTCTGGAACCAAATGCAGTATCAAGGTATCGCTCGCTAATCATCTTTCCATGCTGATCTTCATTCGTAATTAGTGAATTAAATATCAAGGTATTGTTAGTTTTCAAGGGACTGCAAATCACATGTGAAAAGTTGCGATTTTTTTTATCCGATTGGGATTCTTATCCCTAACTGATCATGATTCTGATTGAATTGATACTTGTCTTTTGCCAGAAGATAAAATTAGAGAAAGGATGAAGCTTCCTCTGCTACTAAACGGTAGTAAGATTCTCTCTTTCATCACTATATTTTTCTCATCTTTGAAGATCTCAATTCCACATTCCTCTGAAATTACTTTTGTGCATTGTGGACATAAAGAGGTCTCATTTATAACCGAGTAGTAAGATTCAATTTGATGGGTTTTCACTTTTCAGCCTTACACATCTTAACTAAATTACATGAAATGTATGATAGGACAGTCTATCCCCCTTTTGTTATTTTTAAGAATTGGCCCTATCTTATTATGCCATAGGAGGTAGTGTTATTGGGTAATGGTGTTGTGCATTAGGACATTATGGTCCTGTTTCATTTAGCTGTAAGAGTTATAAGCTTGTAAGATGTAAGGTTGTAAGGAGTTGTAAGAAGGTGTAAGGAGCGGTAAGATCGTTATAAAGTTAGTTATAGAAAGTTGTAAGTAATTGGAAGACTATAAGCTAAAACTAAATGGAAAAGGACCTATAGCTAATAGTGGCTGGTGGAGGGGTTCTGGTCGAGTCAGCCGTGGCTCATTACTGCTCAAGAAATCATCACCTGAGCTTGGGTTGGTTCAACCTTTGGCACAAATCGGGTGGTTCATGGGTTGAACTGATCTGATGAGTGGAGCTATTTTGGGCTAGAGGACTAGGCTAAATTGAGATATAAAGCCCCTATTAGCCTAACTGAACTCGCTATTCGCTAATCTACTCACTTCTTGATCAGGGTTGAGCAATTCAGGCAATTCAGCGAGCTGCCCAATCCTGTGCTTTATTTGGGATTGTGTTGGGATAAGTTGGCTTACTCATCTTAGCACACAAATGTAATCTTCAAGATTTGTTCTGAATCATTTATGAGTATGTAGGGCTGGTGCTTCTAGGGGTGTATATGGACTGAATTTGGCATCTTAGCAATCTGTTTCTAGGCCAGTGAATCAAAAGCTAGAACTCTGAAAGGAATCAAGTTTCTGGTGCCAAATAATTTTCTATAATGGAACTAAGAATATAGCATCAATTCCTGAATCAAATGAGGAACTAAGAACATGGCATCAGTTCCTAATCAGATTTATCCATAGCTCTCATTGTATGAATCAGCACCTTCCAAGAAATAATCCCTGCCAAACTACATGAGGGACATTCGGAGGGTCCCATGTACAAACACAACGAGATAGACTGATGCATCAACCACACATTAACGCGTAAGAGCATCCAATTTATGTTCAAAAATCTGAAGGAAAAATTTGTGTACATGTCCGCATTATTTGTCCTAGAGAATTGCTCGAGGAGACCAAGAGAATCAAGTTGAATTGATGCCTTGTGGCAACAACTTGTACTAGTTCAATGGGGATCCAAAACCATAGGGAAGCGAATCAGCATCCCCTGGATTTTGAGTAGTATTCTTTTGTCATTAGCCGCAGAACATATCAATCCTCATCATCCACTTCATGAAAAGGGAGTGGAACTTGCTTAACAGCTCTAAACTTGCCGGCATTGTTGAGATGCTCATTCTCTAACCTGAAGGAATAAAGAGCATTTTTTTGGTTTCCAGTTTAATGTTGGATTGAAATACACTAGGATATTGTGCATTGAACAGTTAGAAATTAGAAATTACCTATAGAAGTTCCACTGTCCTCTTCTGATAACTTCCAGGGCCGCTAAAAATAGCCCAATGACTCTGTAATCAACGTTTCCAAAATTTGGGTGTAGTACTGTCTCTAGCCAAGCTAGCCTTAGGATAAGGTTCAATACCTGCGGAGAACGCCGACAAGTTTCTTTGTCAGATAATCAGCTTCTCAAATATATAATTAAGAGATAGCAGAAAATAAACTTATGATTCGGGCTCCATTTTCTCGTTTAAGTTTTATCCTCCCTTCCAAAACTAAAATCTATTATGACCATTTTGACTTTGAGCGATTGTGGGCTCTATTGTCCATATTTTGCGGATGTGAACCATTCAGCAAGTTTTTTAACAATTATCTTAGGGAAGAAATTCTCAGACCCTTCATTGCAGCGCAAGTACCCATGTCAGTGTCAGACACTCAACACTATTTAAGAAAACACATTTCTTTCCTTAAAATAGTTGAGTTTGATACTCGAACACAAGTGGATGTGGCTAAGTCAGAGTTTACTGACTGTAACCATATCTGTGCACCAAAAATCTTCATTTTGGAGGGAGGAGGGTTCTGAGTTTTTCCTTGTATAAATAATCATGACCTAAACTGCAAAAGAGGTGGTTCTGCCTTTTCAACCCCCCAGCAGTAAAAGGGAATTAAAAAATTAAGATGTGAGGGATTAAGGGCATGTAACTGTTGGCATACCATGGAGAAATAGTAAATGAACTTCTGGTGGAGCATTAGTTCATTCCTTAACCACGGGTTTTTGGAATGAAACTGAAGCAATCCCCAGTCCTTTACATAGTCCCAGTACAACTGATACACAGTTGCAGCACTTGACAAGGCTACAACAAGACATAAGTATCCAGTTGTCTTCTCCTTCTCATAAGCCAGCTTTGCCCCTGCTGCCAACATGGCAGACACATACTTTCCTAGATTCACCAGGTGGCTCATCTGCCCTTCATCAAACCACCTTCGTGCACACTGAAAGTTACATAATCCATTGTCAGCAATCAAAGACGGTTTCTAGGAAGTGAAAGTTTTTTCCTTGTTGAATTCTTTTACCTGCATTGCTCTCCAGTAGTATGGTAAAAGGAAACTGCATATGCAAGGTCTCTGTAGTGTGTGGTCCTTATACAATATCCATAATCTTGAGTCTTGTAACTCCCAGTTATGTAGTAGCAAGCAATATACTCGAGATTTCTGAGAAGAGGTACCTGTTGGATTTTGGATGCTTCTCCATTAGTCCTTTTACAAAAAAACATGATATTTTAGGATTTTTTGAGGAGTTTATTCAATTAGTCAACATTACCTGGCTACATAGCTGGTCAGCCATGAAGAAGTCTAGCATGACTACCTACAACGAATCACCCATCATTCACCAGTAGGAGTCAGTACAGAGGGACTAAAACTACATTATACATTAGTTATGCTTGGTGCTGTTACCATAGACTTTTGCAACTGGTTATTAATGGTTGCAGAGTGGGTTAGAATAGGTCGAAGGAATGTTGGAGTTAGGTCCTTTTGGGTTTTAGTTCGTGTTTAGGTCTATCGTCAGTTTTGTCATGCACATTTGTGAAGGAAATGCAGTCCATGTTGGCCAGGCCAATTTTGGGTTGGGTTGGGCAAGGTCAATTCAGGTTTCAGGTCTGGGTTGACTTTTTTATTTTTAATTTTTTCAATCTTTTTTTGGGTTTGTATTTGGGTCAGAACATTTTGTACGCTCATTTATTTCAAGTATTCAAAATTGTTGGATTTTTAGTACCTTATATAGAGGTGAGAAAACAATATTCCGTATGACTTGAAGGAATCTGGATCGACTTGACTGGTAGGCAATGTTGAAAGGGCACAACAGTAACAATAGGAAAAACTGCAAGACAAAGTAAATCAGGAATTTGGGAATTATAGTTTGCACCATTTGATAAAAATGAGAAGCATATGCATATTGATAAAACTTAAGACTTGACAAATTACCAATATGAGGAAGCCTGGAATGCTCTGAACTAGTTTGGAAGAGTACCCTTTCGCTACAAGTGACAAATGAATAAACAAAACCCCAAGAATAGCAGTCATTGAGGCAGTACAGATCATGAACACTTCTCTGTACTTAAGCTCTTTGGTTGGGGCTAGCTCGAAGATGAAGCTGTAGTTTATACGAGCTTTTTTCCACATGAAGATGTTGCATCCATACAAGAAGAAGTGAAGGAACAATAAGCCGAACATGCTGAAAATGGGGAGAACAATCGTCGTGTCAGAGGGGTGAAAAATCGGAGGTTAGTGAGAGAGAGGATAAGATAAACAAATGTGCTTGCCTTAGGACAGGATACACTGTTTCCATGTAAACTGTGTTGGCTGATTGCTTTGTGTACATTCCCATTATGTGTGCCATGATGACATACCCGGCAAGGAGTGCAAGAAAGCATCCCGTGAAAAGACCTGCATGTGCACAATATAACTTCTTAGATTACAATTGCATCCTTAGTGAATCTCGGATAAGGGCTTATAGTTTCATAAACCTTATGACAGTTACGGGTACTGATATCATGTGTTTGAATCTTCATTTCTCGAGAAAATTTTGTTTGTGGATTACAAAACATATTACACTTGGATATTCTCTCTTTTCTCCTCTAAACTAGGAAACAACCTCCCTAACAGCTCTTGTCAGGGCCTCATGGGTAAATCTTAATCTCAGACCCCATATATTGGTAGGATTGATACCATGTTTTGTTATTACATCTGTTGAAATTAAACTTGAATGGTCTCTCCCTGTTCTTTTTCTCAGGTTTTTTTTTCCTTCTTTCTGGGGGAGAGGGGGGCGGAATTTGTGCGACTGTGCAAGATTAGTTTAGGTTACACCAGTACTTTGTTTGCAATGGTACAGTGCTAGATCTGGCAAATCATTTCTGTGTTGAGAAAGATTTTATTGTCTGTTTCAAGGATACCCAAAGTATATTGGGAGTCCAGCAGGAATTCCAATAGTTAATCAATGTGAGCAACTGATAGCATCATAGACCTGAGCTTTGGCATACACAGACACAAATAAATCAGAAGACAAAACTGTTCTTGGGTGGTGCTTTAGCTACTATTGGGCCTTTTTTTCAGGGCTTAGACCAAGTAAAGATCATGTTTTGTCCCTCACTCGTAGTGGCCTAACCAAAAGGGACCTTTACCTTTACCATCCCACTTTTAAACTTGCTCATGCCCTAGTGGCATAGTGGACCCATCAGCCCATTGTCTGCCTTCTGTTTATCCTTTTTAAACACTATATTTCCACTAAGTGATCGATAAGTTAAGATCCTCCTATTATAAAAAGATAGGTCAAAAAGAGGTCAGTTTTATATGTTATCTAATGTTCCATCCGTTCTCTTTTGTACTTTGTGATTTTCTTCTTCTTTTTTGCCCGATATCAGTAAAGATTGGCCTTAAGCTTGGATTGTAAGAATTTTTTGGGGGGTTGACGCATGCCAGGGTCGAACATCGGCTGTACCCCTTCCTAATGTTATTTGTACTGCAGCACAAAATGGCCGACACAGATTTCTGTACAACTGTCAGACTCGACTACCTTTTTTATGGGAGTTTAGCCTAGTTTTGAGCATTTAGATCTCACCCTTTTTTCAATTTTTTTGTGTGTCTGACACAAGTATGTGAGGATGACATGAAAAATCTACATAGCATAACTCCTGATATAGTTGTGCTTAAGGATGCCCAGTTATGTACCTCATTATACGTATGCAGTAAATCTTACCTATAAAGAAGGTTACTGCATGGGATTCTTTACGTTGGTTTGGCTTTAGGTATTTCATTGCCTTCCTTCTGTCATCCTCTGTGAAATGCTTGATGAATAGCTGCTCGACATCATCTGATAATCTCACAACCTGGTAAAGTCTCCAGGAAAGAAGATGGTTTAGGCCACTGTAACAGGTTGAGGACTAGGAATTTACGAGCCCCCTCATATGCATGGTCAAAGAAACATATCTTTATTATGTTTCACTATTTGGTGTTTCACTTTTAAGGTGGACATCCACTTCATATTGTCTTTCAAAAGATAGGATTACATTTTGCTATCCCCCCCAATCAGTTTTACGTGGAGATAAAACATTGCTACACCGCATGATGGGGAAAAAAACCCACTTTTTCCGTAAAATTATTGCCAATTTCTATCGAAGTTTTCGATATCCCAGAGTTTAAATGTCACCTTGTCTGAGCTGTTGAAATAAGAGCTTTCTACCACTCTAAGATAAATTGGCAGTATTTCTTTGTTAGTCACCTGAAAGAGAAAGAGTCCCTTGGTCATTCACATGTTTCAACTACAATCTGTTAGGGGAAGAAAATCGTTGCAAAAGTAGAGTAACCGATGACTCACTTTGTCAAACTTCTTTAGTATCTTCACAAAAGCAAGCATGTTTAAGTTCCTGAAAGAATACAATTAGCATGAAGTCAGTTCCATTTACTTCACGTGTGCATGTTTCTGCAATTATGCATGCGCTTTTTGTGGCTCAACAATTAGATCAGGTGAAACTGACCTATGGTTGATTACCTGAACAAAACAACCCGAAACTAGAGCTGACCCAAAACCGAAGTAAGGCAACCCAATTTTGACTCGGATCTAAATCAACCATCCCCATATTGAAGTGACAGGAAAATTTCCTTGTCATACCAATTTAAAATTAACCTAACCAAAACAACCCATTTACTAGGTCTAGTAATTATTTGCATATTTCATGTGATATGTTGGTTAGTATTAGCTGAGAAAATACCTGTAAGTTTTGAGATAACCTAACCCCTTATACAGCTCGATAAAAGCCCCTCGGATCATCTTTTCTGCATGGTGGAGCTTAGTTTTGTTGACATGGAATCCTCTCAGGCTACCCTTCTTTGAGGATTGGTGGATGAAATCTTCCCAGAACAAATTACCTATTGCTGAGAAAGCTCGGGACGGCGTTGTCAAAGGAATGTTAATTCTTAAGTTCTTCCCCTGGCAGTTGAAAACCCGGCTGGAGAAGCTCCTCGAGCCACTGTCATCTCTTGTTATTCTCCTCAATGATCTCTCCATCTCATCGGATCTTGGCAGTTCTGTTGATGGCTTGCCATTTTTCTCAGGTTCATCAGCCGAGGTGTCTTTCCCCTGTTCTCCCCCTGTTTCCTCTGATTTTCCATTTGATTCTAACTCTGTTATCATGTTGTGAAACTTAGGCATTAGCAAGTAACTTTGTTGGTCGGTACATAAATTTAGATTAGAAACTGGTATCATGATTAGTACAGAATCAGTAACTTTGTTTGGTGCTTACCACATGAAATGTAGCATGAAATGGAAGGATCATCCTTGGGATCCAGAGAACGGGCCTCCTTGTTGTCCCTTTGTCGCTTGAGTTCGTTTTTCAGTTCAACGAGGAAATCAAGCTGCTGCTTTAAGGATTCTCCCTCTCCACAAACTCTTTCTCCTTGATCTTGTAGAACTGGTTCACTTTGTTAAGTTGACGGTCTAAACACCCGAAAAATTCACCTGCAGCTTCAATGTCAGTGAACTGCTCGAGCAACTCAGTCTCGTACAAATCCCCCTTGCTAAGCGAGGAAGCCAGCTTTCTATGCACCTATAGGCCATCAGAATGCAATGTTAGTATCAAACTATCATCTGTAGAACATTTGAGGAATCAGCAGTTTAGCAGAGGAAGAGAAAACAGAGCAAAAACAGGGGAATTACTTGAATTGTGCCATGATCTCTATGTTGTTGCCCAAACAAAGAAACCTTTCCCAGACAGGTGAAAAAGCGAGAAGAAGAAGAAACATTTTGGGGCTTATTGTTAGAGTTTAGGAGCTGAATTTTCTTAAGCTCCCTCTTCAACTGACAATAATCGACGAAGGCGTCCTTCCATTCGGGCACAAGCTGAGCCTGAAACTGCTTAGAGAACTTCACCATTGTTCTTCTATGCAGATGATCAAGTTTTTCTGGAGAGAGAGAGGAGAAAGAGAACGAGAAAAACTTGGGAGATTAAGTGTGAGTGAGCGTCTCAAATGAGCATACAGAGTCACACTATTTATGGGGAGGGATTGAATGGATTCTTCAGGGGCACATTCTCAGATATTCTATGTTCTCTGTTCCACTTGCTTGACATGAGAGAAAGAGAGAGAGAGAGAGAGAGGGTGAAGGTGGCAAGGTTCGCCGGAAAGATGACCTCAGCCACGCCCAACCTGAGGGCTGCTAGGGGCAACATATGCTCTTATATTGAGACCCTTGAGCAAGAAAAAGGTTTAAGATGGGGGAAAAATGGGACCCTTGTTCAAAATATTTGCATGACAAACTTTCTCGTTGCATGTCCTTAATTTAAAAGGCCCTTTTTTTTTACTTTGCTATTTTTTTCCCTCTTGTCAATTAGGGCCCTAAAGTCTCCAATTTTTTTTTTAAAAAATTGTATGTACGAGTGTTGTTTATAAGATACACATGTATAGGAGAGTCTTCGAAGAAAACATAATATGTAAAATCAATTTTCGTAATTTTACTATACTCTTTACTCAGTGAACTATTTTATTATTGGTAGCTATCTGTTATTGATGTTTTACTTATATAATCTTATCGATGTACATTGCTAAATTTCATCAGTTCTTTTTATACCCACCCAAAAAAACCCCAAGATAGAAATCTTTCTTAAATCACAGAAAGTAAAGTGTGCCACCCACACTTGTTGATATAACTTTCCCATAATAAGCATGGAGAGGCAGGGAACCCAAGTGGTGGTTTTTTCATTGTCATCACACACATATCACATATGTCTTTTCTAACAAGACTAGACCACCCTGATTTCCACCATGTCTTTTCAAGATATTCAGGCTCCTTAAATCGTAGATTGAGTGGGAGAAAGTCATGGTTGAAATCATGGGTGCATTGTAACAAGCTTAGTAGAAATTTATCAGATATAATAATACTATTCAAATTTATTTAAAGAATTAACAATATATAATGACTTGAAACTCGGACTTTTCAAATGAAATAAAATTTCAATTGTAGATCAACCAAAACCCTTCAATTTTCGCCTTTTAAGTTTCTCTTATCTTTCTTCCTTCCATGTTGTTTTGGTGTCCTTAGCAAAGAACAAACCGAGGTTGACATCTCATATGAGTCAAATAGTCCTCACATTATTGTATACTTTCATTTAGTAATTTGGTGCCCTTAGCAATTAGGTTTCTGTACAATTTTATTTTTTTTATTGTTGAAAAAATATAAAATCAAAAAAAAAAGTTCTACATTGAAAGTTAATAACTACCTACTACATCTTGTCATAGTTCAAGACCCCTAATAGGTCGTGTATAAGACTTTCTTATTTAAAAGTTATTATGAGATATAAATTTTTGTGGTGATTTTAAATACATAGAAGGTGACAAATAATTCATTTAGATGTAACTTTAATAAAAGTCACATCTTGATAAATTATTAATTACTCCCGAATTAAAAAGTCATTCTAATATAAATTATTAGTTATATTAAAAATTTTAAAATCCACCTCTAACGAAATCCATCATAATAATTCTCACGTAAAACAGTTTTATATAAAATTTTATATTTGTAGAAGAAAGAAAACTACAAATATACATTTTAACCTGTTAGGACAATTCAAAATTCAAAGCAAAACCTAATTTATTTGCAACATTAACATCTAAGACTTTTTTTTTTTTTGGTTTTTGGGAGGAGGGGCAATGCAAGTAGGGTGACACACTACGATACATTGTTTTTGTTGTTCTTCCCCACCTGGGAAAACATAGGATCTTCTACTATTGCTCCATGAATTAATTTTCAATTCTTAGCTTGGTGTTGGTAAATAATTCCCAATATAGAAATGAAACATGCATTTCATTTTCATTTTTTTTTGGGAGCACCCCAACCTCCCCCATCCCTCACCTCCTCTCTTGTCTACTCCAAAGAATCAATTGGTTCTACTAGTAAGCATGGTGAAACATAGTCACCAAATTATATCGGTATTTGATATTTGGTCTCTTTTAAATAAGGTTTTAAGTTCGAGTCTTGTGAATTAAAAAAAATTATATTAAGCCAATAATAACTCGACTTCAATCAAATAAGGGATTAAAGAATAAAGAAAAAGTCAATGTGGTTTTAGCTGAATGGTCAATATTGAAGTTCTAGAAATATTATTTTATTTTTTAACAATTTTAAAAAGGAGATTTATAAATTTTTTTCGTATGAGCCATAAAGGATAGTTACAGTATAATATAATTATAAATTTACATTATACCATAATAAAAAAAAATTGTTATATGTCAGGTAATTTTATTTAAATTTTTATTTTGGGATGTAGAATCAAATAATTCTCTATGACATTTTGAGAAGGGGAGCCGAAGACTAGCTGGATGTTGACAGTATGGAGACAAAGGAACATTTTACAAACTCTGGACAAAGAATGAAGGGAACATAAAACACTTGATTACCAAAATTATTAATTAATTAAGGTGTTATTATGTATTATTAGTATTTTTAATTACATATTAGTAGAAGGGTTAAGAAGGTTCCTAAATTCTATTACCCCCTTTAATTTGATCTTTATTCTTTTATACCTAATCTATTTTCCAACTTGGAAGCATATCCTTCCTCTCTCATCCCACATCCTTCCTCTCTCATCCCACATCCTTTTTTTTTTTTTTTTGATTTGATTAATAGTGTAGTTACTCTCAAACCGTGAGCGTTTAAGATAAAAGTCCTCTGAACAAATGCGTTTCTAAGTATTTAAACTTGTCTTCTCCTTTTTACCGAGGTGAAACCACTACATTTTTTAATTAAAAAAAAAAGCTCATCCCAAAACCGAAATAAATTAGCCCATGTACACTAATATCTTATCTTAACAAGGACAGTCCAAAAATTTGCAGTATAGAGTGAGGTATAAAACCATTAATAGTAGCACCTATACTTCAAGGCACCCAAAAATATATATACGTCCAAAACGGATTAATTAATGTATTATTTCCAATTTGGTAAAAATCTTGAATTATTTAGAGAAAAGCACAAATATAAGCATAAGCATGAGAGCAAAGAGCAAGGAGCCACTGAGAAGCCAAAAAGATGTTATTATCTGGGTATGAGTCGGATAGCATATACATCATGCTCTTCTCAAGTGGCAATCCACATCTTCACCCTCCCTTTTTTTTTTTTAATTTTTTTTATCAATGTCTTGATTAATTACATGTGTTAATAAGCTACATTATGTTTTAAATTGAAATCAATTACAACATTATGTGTAATCTTTTAATAGCTTTGCAATCATATAGCAATCGTTGTATACTGAATTCATTTTAGCGATTAAAGCGTATATCATTAGATTATCATATTCGATACCGACACTAATTTTTAATCTTTTTTCTTATTTGTTATATTGAGATTTGTAAAAATACCAATAATAAATATAATGAAGGGAATATGAAAAAGGCAAAAGGGTCAATGGAACATGAAGGGGCGTCCTAAGGGGCCACAGTGCATATGCAATACGAGGGTTGTTGCCTACAAAAGCCAATTTAAGGGCAAAACAGGGTTTACAATTGGAGCACTACAATGTTTTGCCATGCTCATTTATAGCAAAAACTAGTTGTGCTTGGTCTACTTGGAACTTGACCATATGATCATGTCCTCTAACAAAGATTAGAGATTTGATGCTGATATGTATTATTATTAATTGGGCATTTGGAATAGTATTAGGAAAAAAAAAAACATTTGCAAGTTTGATTTTCACTGTTTTTGGACAATGGTAAATGTGAGTCATCCAAGCGAGCTCCTTCTCAGGGGCTCACGGGGAATTGGGATACCAAAACCAAGCATTAAAATCCAAACTCACAACTCATTGCACAACTTACAAGTAAATTATCTTCTCCAAATTTTAAACTCTGATGGAGATGATGGAAAATGTGGAATGTTGACAACACTTACTTCGTTGTTTGATTGTCACGTGTGGAATATACCACTTCTCAACAATTTGATAACTTATAGTTAAACAACGGTTATCAGTAATTTTAATAGTGGATAGTTATAATATTTTAGTTAGTATAATTCACAATTTAGCTCGATAATCAAAAAAAGTGTAATTGATAAATTTAGCTAAGCAGTTAGCCGATAAAGTTAGCTATTTAGAGAACAAAGACAGTTTGTCAAATATTAAGTTAACGAAGATAAAATATAAAATCCTGCTTTTGGAGTTCAAAAGCTAGTTTTTTGTTTACTATTTAAAATAAGGAGTACTTGAAATGTCATGTTAAAAAAATTTTAAATACACGAAAGTTTGAATTATTTAATCAATGACTTAACTTGATCGATCAAAGTGGTAAATACTACTTCAAATATTGCTACCATGGCCTAATTGATGGATTAGTTATACCCTTATTTCCTTAATTATGATTTAGAGCAGCTTTAATGACAATACATATGTGGAATTCACTAAAGTGAAAACTATTGATATTAAAGAACACTTCATTTCTTTTTCTTCGTTGTTTTTAGTTTGAGAAATCTCATGAATCTCACAATACAGAAGAAAAAACACTCGCTCATCAACCATCCACGCTTCTCAGATATGATCGTAGGGGCAACAACTTTCCTCGTATATTTGTGAGGAGTTGTGTGATAGACAAATAAATTAGGCTTTGACACTTTTTTCCCTTAACCTGTTATAGTCCATTGAATTTCATGAGACAGAAAGTTCAATAAATGAGTTTACTTACCATTATAAAAAGTAAATCGAAAATACATAGGGATGAAAAAGAAATCCTTGTAAAACTGAGAATTAAAGGGATTTGTATAAGACAAATAAAGATAATTTTCAAGTCTAGATAATTAATATTATTAGAGTATGGGCTAGGATTTTTGGACATAGTAATCTCGTTGGGGTAATGGATTTGGATATGGAAAAAATCAACTAATGTTAAAGTTTTTCTTATCTACTGATATAGTAACTTATTTATTATATGTGAGTGGTAGTATTAAAAAATAAAAGAAAATACACTATTCACATGTAATAAGTAAACAATAACATCATCAAAAGTGACAAGTAAAACATTGTTTGAATAGGCGGTGGTATAATTTCGTTAAATATTCTTAAAGTTCGGGATGTGTATGGGACAATTTTAGAAGTTGGATTATATCGAACTAAACCCACCAAATTAAGATTGTTGGAATTCAACAATCCTTTATTAATTTGTTGCGTGAAAGAGTACCCTACACAGGCCTATATGCATACAACAACAACATCTTTCGGTGTACGTCTCGCTTTTCTCTAAAATTAAATCAAATCAAAATTTTTAGGTAAGAATTTTTATGTTGACTAAAATAAATGATACCTATATAGAACAATTCATATCTGTAAATTTATTCGCCTCAGTCTTAACTATTATAACACCTTATCGACATATAACTTCAATTCACGATATACATAATTTGAAATGGCTCTAAAGTGTCTAAAAAGACATGGGTCGGGATTAGCCCTCTGAAAGCACCCAAAGAAACAAAAAGATAAGCTTTGTATGTTTGTTAGTCATGTCATCTTCATAGAGGGATAAATCTAAGGATCCTAAGAATAATCTTGCTCTTTATGCCTCTAATGAATCCTTCCAAAGTATTGGAAGATGTGTTTATATTTATAAGAATATGATTCCAGATCATGATTCCTCGAATTGATCCTCAATTTTATACCAGAGTTTTTGGTACGGCCATTTTATTAACTTAGAATATCATTTCTTAATTGATTTAAACCTCCCACATCCACATGGCCTTCAAAAATGGTTTCTCATTATCTTTCTTCCCATATGATCACAATTCACAAACCATGTTTGGCATATACTCCCCATAATAGATTCCCTTTTCTTTGCTTCCTTTTTTGTCTAATTATTAAAAAAATTTATTTATTAATTTATAATTTGTTAGGACTACAAGTTTGGAGTTTTTAGTAGGAGTCCAATTCGCGTGGCGACTGCTTGAACCTCGCAAAAGACGAAGCCCCGGTGGTGGATCCCGGCGAACGCTCATCCGACGCTCAAGTTAGTAGTGAACTAAGTTGAATGGATCGAGGAGATCTTCCTCGATGTACGTGGGGATTCCTTGGGAGTCGAGAAATTTTCTAAAGATGGAAGTTCTTGGGATGAGTGTGGATGAACGTTGAGAGCTTTAGAGCTTGGGAGCTTGGGTGATTATGAGAAAGATGAGATTTGTGGAATGTGAAACATAACATGTCCCTTGGGATTGCGAAATGGTGTGTATTTATAAGAGATTTTAAAGGGGTAATACAGTAATTTACCATGACTTGGGAAACCCTAGCCCTAATGGGCTTTGGGCTTTACCTGGTCCGTTAAGGGTTGTCTTGGGGTGATATCTCTGTTACCCGAATGATTAGGCACAGTTGGCTGGTGACGTGGCGGGTGAGCTGGTATGATCCCGGAAATACCCGAATCACTAGAAAAATTTAGGTTTTCGCCCACACTCTTCCATTATAGAGAGTGTTTATACCTCAGTTTTAGCTACTAAAATAAAACCTTATTGGTAATAAATGATTTCATAAAGGATGTATAGCCGTACTATACATCCTATATAAATTTCTTTAAGTGTTATAACAGATAAAATTCTACCTTTAAATTTTTATAACTTGTTTGATCAAAAGTAATACGTACACATGGGTATCATGGAATACTTTATAATTCATTTTTTGATAATTTTTAATTAACAATTATTCCATTATTCTTGCTAGTACAATATTACAATAATGTACATTTACCCCTTCCCCCTCCCCCCAAAAAAAAAAAAAAAAAACTAAGCTAAGCATCTAGCCTAATTCCACCTATGTAATAATCTTTCTTGAATTTAATTGGTGGGAGTATTCTCATCAATGTTTAAAACCCATTAATAGCAGCAATTCTCTCTCTCTTTTATCAAGAGAATTTACAAAAAGTAGTACATTTATAATGACAGAAAAAGAGAGGAATCAAAACCGAAACCTAATAAATTGAGGACTTCAGCGTTGATCATTAGACCAATACCTCATTAATAGCATCAATTCTCTTTAGTATTGTAAGTGCGTGAACTAATTTTATTTGTCAATATTTCTCCTTTATCCAATTCAATCCCCTCCATAGGAGACTTTTTTCCCCTTTTTATTGACGTTTTTGTGACACGATCACCCAATAATGCAAATATATTGATTGGGTAAGATTGAGAAATGTGATGCTGGAAATTCTAAAATTGATTGGCTGTTAATTAATTGGGCGCTGAAAAGCCCATGTCTTGGAATAAATACATTCTCTTGATCAGAAGAACATATATAATGCTGAGATATAGATGGCTGATAAAGATATTAGGAATTTTTCAGAGTGGTTTTATTCCATTTTTTTCCGTTAAATTTGCACTTTCCACCTAATAATTATTTTCTATTTTTAAGAAAATTGTACTACAATTTATCTCATGTTTTAGGAGTCCCATACTCGTGCAGGTTTTTACAATCGATTTTCAAAATTCAAACATAAAAATCTTCTAATAAGCAGATACAATTTAATTGAACATAAACTGCGCCTAACTAATTTTAAAACTACCGGAAAATATTCTTCTAAAAGCACTTATAAGGATCTTACAGTACGCCAATGAGGTCTTAATTTAAAAGTCAAGTTTCAAATTCAATTCCTTCTAACTAGGGCTGTAAACGAGTCGGGTTGGCCAAACTCAGGCTCGGTCCGGTTACATTTTAGCTCAACTCGGACTCAATTTGAACCTCCCTGAGTCTTTGAAGTTTAGCCTCGGGCTCGGCTCAACTTTTTTTGGAATTTCTTAAAAAGGTTACAAATTCAATGTTATAATCAAATGTGGCGTTTGGTTTGATGTAATGAAATAGGGATGTAATGTAATCAATTATGTAATGTAATTAGATATGCAATGTAATGGGACAACAATTACATTACCATGTTTGGTTATATAAAAAGTGTAATGTAATCACAATGTTAATTGATTATTTTAATGACAAAAGTTAGTAATTAAATTATTGTAGTGGAGATAAATGCTATCTAAATAAAAATTTGAGTTACATATTTAGATTTGAGCTTTTTAAAATATTTTCTATCAAATAATCAAGTTTTATTGTAAATATCAACTATATTATTCTAATAACAATAAATATAGTAATAAAGATAAATATTATCCACACAAAAATATTTTAAATTCAAAATCATATTTCAAAATTTTTTAATCTTTTATATCATATTTCCTAAGTTTAAATTTTTTGGTGGCAAAAAGATCAATTGGATTATTCTAATGGTAATAAATGTTTGTCGTGGTGAAGATAAATGTTATCCACATAACAAAATTTTAAACTAAATTTATATTTGAGCTTTTTTCAATCTCTTCTATCATATAATTAAGTTTTGAATTTTTTCATGGGTAAAAAATACAAACTAAAATTATTTTATTTATGATAAATATTTATTGAATTAAAGATAAGTGTTAACAAGTAAAAAAATTTTGATCTAAAAAATTTAATTTAAGCTTCTTTTACCTTTTTAATTGAATACTTAAATTTTAAATCCAAAATATTAAATTTAAATTTTCTCTTAATGACTTAACGATCATATCATATATTAAGATAATAGAAGAAAAAAAATTAAGTTTCTTATCAAATAGATAAATTTTTTACTTGCCAAGGAGGAGAAAGAAAATGCATATGGAATTGAGAGGGAGGGGGAGGGGAGAGAATTATTGGAAGTATGTTAAAATTTGATCACAAAGATGGATGTAATCATGATTGTTTAGTAAATGTTCAAGTAATTGTAATTGCATAGATAGATGTTAATGTGATTACAATGTAATTTTGATTGCATTACAAAGTTGTAACCAAAGATGGTAATGTAATCACCATTGCCAATTTGATTGCATTACCACTTTCATTACATCCAACCAAACAAGCCCTTAATGTAATGACCATTACCACTTTAATTTCATTACAACTTTTATTACATCCAACCAAACATGCCCTTAGGCTGACACCTCATTGTACATTTTAATTTTAAAAGTTCCTTAAATTTTTTCATCAAACTTATTCACCTTAAGTAAAAGAATCTCAATTTCAAATGTTAAAAATGGAGAAAACTTGTATAAAAAAGCTCTATACCCTTGATGATCGTATTGCCTTCTATTAATAGAAGATGGCAGACACGAGAGGGAGAGAGGGAGAGAGGGAAGAGAGAGAGAGAGAGAGAGATGTACCATCGAACATATATAAAAGTATACTAAACAAAAACGAGTGCTCTAATTAAACTATCCTTAAACTCTTTAGAATTGTCAAAAATGCCACTAATTTAATCGATGTTAATCATCTGTCACTAAGCTAGTAATTAAGTAAAAAAATGCCACTGGAGGTTAAAGTGATATGTTGAGGCCGGTAAAAACCCAGGCAACCTGTCACAACCACGAATGTTAACTGTTTAATGCAATTGAACTACCTCACTCTCTCTCTTCCCTCGTTTTGAATGAAACTGGTCACAACCATTGAAGAAAATCTCTCTTCCCTCTCACTTTCTCTCTCTCTCTCTCTCTCTCTACTCTCGCCATTTTCACTCACACTCTCTCTATCTTGCTTGTAATTGGAAATTCAAACCCTAAATGGTTTTGATACCACTTGGAAACTGAGGAAAAGGTTGAGGCGATCAATTGCGAGACAGGGGAAGGGGATACAGAGGAACTGCGATCAACCAACAGGCCAAGTAAGTTTTTAGGGTTTTTTTTTAAAAATTATGACAAGTTGAGGTTGAATTATGAGATGTTGGTGTTGCAATTACCTTGTATAATGTTGATACTAAGTGAATTAGTTCTGAAATAGTAGTTTAAATTTGTGAAATGCTTGAAAGTTAGTATTTTGAGGGGGTGGGTAATGCTCTGTTTGGGCATGAAATTGATTTTTATGAATGTTTGTCATTATTTTTACTTGATTATTTTTGTAATTTTCAGAATAAGTGGTGAGGGAATTTGTAAGTTGCGTATTTTCCGTGGGGGGATTTCAAAGAGTTCCACACTTGATATATAGTGAGCATGAGATGGATGAGATACAATGTGATCCTGACTTATTCAGTGTTGGGGATGTCAAAAAGAATGTGGTAAACTTAGGTTATACTGAAGACAGAATAAAAACAATTTACTTCTGCAGGCCTGGATTAGCTTTTGAGGATAGTTTAGTAGCATTAGAAAGCGATGATGATATAAGGGAGCTGAGTGATATGTGCAAGAAAAATGAGTTTATATGATTGTATGTTAACCACAATGATGATGCAATAGATGGAGGTGAAGAAAGTGAACAGGAGAGTGATGGTGGAGTAGGGTCAGATGATGATGATGATCTGTGGTCAGAGGATGATGATGTTGATAATTCAGATGTTGAGGACAATGAACTAAGAGAAGTTAGGGAAAAGAAAAAGAAAATAAAAGAGGAATTAGCTGCTGAGAGACAGGGTGGCAGTGATGCTGAAACTGATGAGGAAGGAGTAGGTAAGGAAAATTATCGTGATTCAGACAATGCAAAGAGTCCAAGTAGTGAAAGTGAACATGAGAATGAATCAAAAAGGAAGAAGAGTGTCAAATACTCAAAACATAAGGGTAGTTCTTCAACTGAGCTTAAGGTTGGGCTTAAATTTCCCAATAAGGATAGTTTAGTGAGGGTAGTTGAGAATTACAGGATTGTTAAAGGGTATCACCTTCAGCTAAAGAAGAGTGATAAAGTGAGGTATCAGGTGCGTTGTTTGGGTGAAAGTTGTAAGTGGAGGCTGTGGGGATCACAGGTTAGGAAGTAATTGGCATGGCAGATAAAGACTTTGGATAAAAAGCACACATGTCTGCCTTATAGTTTTGAGGCAGGCAAGAGGCACATGTCTGTTGATTGGTTAGCTGAACATTATAAAGAAACATTTAGAAGACAACCTGCATTGACTGCGAAAGATCTTCAAGGCATAGTTAAGGATGAGCTTAACTATAATGCCACTTTATCTATGTGTTCTAGAGCTAGGAGAAGAGCTTTACAGTCAATTGTGGGTGATTATAAGAGTCAATTTGGGCAGCTCAGGGATTATGCTTGGGAGGTATACAAACAAAACCCAGGGACTTCTTTAAGAATAAGAATCTCTAAGGATCAGCAAGGGCAGTATATATTTAGGTTCTTATACATATGCCCAGGGCCTCTGAAAAGGGGATTCTTGGATGGTTGTAGGAGGGTATTGTCTCTTGATGGATGTTTCTTGAACGGTCCATGGGATGGTCAACTCTTCCGTGCCGTTGGCAGGGATGCTAATGATCAAATGTATCCTATGGCATAGGGTGTTGCACAAAGTGAAAGCAAGGAAAGCTGGGGTTAGTTTGTTGAGAAATTGGTGACTGATTTAGAAATGGGAAATTGATATGAATGGACTATTATCTCTGACCAGCAGAAGATATGTTATTATTATAATTTTGTTGTTTAATTTAAGTAAATTTAATTATATTTTCTAACTTTTTGTGTGATGCAATAGGGGCTAATTGATGCAGTCTTGAATTAGATGCCTGAGGCTGAGCACAGGCTATGTGCTAGGCATGTTTATGTAAATTTGAGGAACACTTGGAGAGGTGAGCAGTATAGGGAGGTGTTCTGGAAAATTGCAAAGTCAACTCATGAAGTGCAGTTGAAGAGATACATCAAAGAAATGCAAGACCTTGATGCAACTGCTTGGCAGTTTTTAGAGAAAGGGGGCCCAAAGCATTTCTGCACAGTATACTTCAAAACACATGCCAAGTGTGAATCAGTGGACAACAATATGGCTGAAATCTTCAATGGATTCATTATCAATGCTAAGTACATGCCTATTGTGTCAATGTTGAAGACTGTTTATAAAGCAATCATAAAGAGAATTGCAGAGAAGAAAGAATGGATAGAATACATTTCTGATGTCTGTTGCTCCTAGGATATTAGAGAAGTTACAAAAGAGGAAGGAGAACTCAAGGTTTTGGGAGGAAATGAGGGGAGGAAATGGTTTTTGTAGTGTTCGTCATGGCACAGAAGAGTATGTGGTCAACTTGAATGATGGAAGTTGTAGTTGTAGGTCATGGGAGATTAGTGGACTCCCTTGTGCACACTCCATTGCAGTAATGAGAGAGAAGAGGCTGGACCCTGTCAAGTTTGTGCATGACTGCTACTCTACTGAATATTTAAAGATCACATACTCACACACTCTTATGCCCATCAAAGGAGAAGATATGTGGGAAGCTGCTAGTGGTGAACTAATAACTGCTCCAGTTTTTAAGCCAAAGAGGAAAGAAACTTCATAATTCAGAAGAAGACCTAAAGCTTGGGAGCAAAGGAAAGGGGGTAAGAAAGGCAAGGTCAACAAAGATGGGCAGAGAATTCATTGTTCCAATTGTGGTCAAGCAGGGCACAACAGGTCCACATTCACACAAAGAGTATCCAAGCTCAAGGTTTTCTCTATGCCTACTGGGTTGTGTTTTTGTAGTTTCTGCCTGTTTTTTTTTTTTTTTGATTTTGTTTGTTTCTTTGTGCTATTTTCCTGCTTGTTTGTGTGGTTGTGTTTGAGCGATTGAGGTTGTGTTTGTGTGGCTATATTAAGTGACCGAGACTGTGTTAAGTGACTGAGATTGTGTTAAGTGACTGAGTTGTGTTTGTGTGGTTGTATTAAGTGACTGAGGCTGTGTTAAGTGACTGAGGTTGTGTACCTGAAGCTGTATTAAGTGCTTGAGGCTGTGTTAGGTGATATGGTACTTATTGTTGTGATCTGTGTTTAGGTGAGAAGAAGGCCAACTCAACCTGCCCAACCTGAAGGGATCATTTCTAAGCCTGCACAACCTGACCCATCCCGGACTAAAGCAAGTCAGCCTCCTCACCTCTTTATTTCTCAACTTTGTATGGGATCAATTCTAACTTTGTATATGTAGGTCAACCTCAGGCACCACACCAGGCCAACCTGAGCCACCCCACATTGAAGCAGGTCAACCTGAGCCACCCCAACCTGAGGCATCCCACACCGACATTGACAATGTTCACAAAAGGAGTTAGACTTCTTAAAAAGCTATGCACAAAAGGAGGAAACGTGATGCACCGCCCCAGCAACAACCTCAGCCATCCTCAGAAAATCCTTCTCAACCCCCCAAAACTAAAATGACTGAACCACCCATTCCTAAGAACTTTCATGTGAGAGTTAGGCTACCCAAAACTGCCTTTGCCCCATCTTCTTCTACTCCATGTGTTTCAAGAAAAATGTGTCCTCTGCACCAGTAGCACCACATCCAACAACCAAATCATCACAGAAGAAGAAGTCTACCAAAAGTCAACCAACCAGGAGGTCAAACCGAATCCGAAAATGTGCAAACCCAAGTCAGACATATGTGGTGTTGGATGAATGATGTGCTTCAACAGCAACTTTTGTTTTCTTTTTCTTATGAAACAGTTAGGCTCCAATGTTAGGAGATATGTATTTTGTGGTAATTTTTTGACATACTTATGTAATTGCCAATTTCAACTTTGTTCTTGTTTTTATTGTTTTTTACCAAACAATGATGTTAATAGTGTCCAAGTTGGACATTTTGTACCCATTACATATCTCAATATATGAAAGTCAGTTTCTAAATTAAGCCAATTATTTCAAAGTTAGAAAACAATGATGCCAACCCAAAATTTAGCCATTTGTTGTATATTTAGGCACATTAATATCTTCAGTCATGTACCCAAAATGGAGACAATTATATCTCAACATGTATATAAACAAAAAACACAAAGAGGATGCAATTTCACAAATGTAAAAACAGCTTCATCGTTCATTCATAATTCATTTAGGCTACAACATAAGGCATAATTCAACAACAAAAGGTAACAACATAACACATCACTCATAATTTATTCAGCCTTCACATTCAGGCTATAACTCCACCCCCAAACCCTTACCAAATGCAAACATTACAGTTATGAAAATTATGCCCCACATTACAATTTTCTTCCTCTTTTGATGCCTTCTGACTACCATCTTCATCCTTCTATACTTCTCTTTTCAAACCTTCAAACTTTCTTCATCAGCTTCTCTAATTCTCTAAACAGTCTCCAGCTTCTCTTTCTCTGCAGGCAATGCCTCGTTTTTCAGTATCAATTCAACAACCATCGATTTCACCCTTTCACATAAAGATTCGTCCACCCACCTAAAGTATCCACAATCTCCAAGCGTGCCACACCTTGAGCACCTTGCAAACCCCCTACCAGGATTCTTCATCGCCATGCTTATGTAAATTTCACATCTTTCGCCACAACTGCGGGAGCTTTCAACATCTGAGAAACAGGGGCAACTCTTACACGCTTTGCCGGGGCTACGACCTTCAGATTGAGACATGATTGCAACTATTTGCCTTCGATTCTTCTTCGATTTCGTGAAATAAACCCTAATTCCTCTCCCGAGTGTACCCAATTTCACTCAATTTCGTGTTCTGTGGTTTTCTTCCTCAAACCCTAACTTTTCAATTTTGGGGTGGAAGTTGCAAATGAACACTGAATTGGAGGGAATTTGTTGCAATATATTTAATACTCTTAATAGTTCAAAAAAAAACAATAATTAGTTTTCTCAACCGGTTGCTTGTCTTTTTACCAGCCTCAGCAGCTCACTTTAACCTCCAGTGGCATTTTTTTTACTTAATTACTATTTTAGTGGCAGACGATTACCATCGATTAAATTAGTGGTATTTTTGACAATTCTAGAGAGTTTAAGGGTAATTTAATCCGAGCACTCAAACAAAAACTTATGATATTAATCTTCAAAATCTTCTATATATAGTATACTTATTAGATGATGACCCAAACTTATTCACCTTAAGTAAAATAGTATGGACGTTTCGATTAGATAGGAAAATCACCAAGAAGCAAAGGTTGAAGCCGTAACTAAGATAGGTAGCCCGTGTCAGTGGGCACGACTGTGTTCGCCAAGTCCCTTTTCCTGTTGCTCGTTTGCATCCGTTTTCATCCGCTTTTCCACTTTGATTGCTCACTTTATTGCTTTGTATGTGCAGTGAGAGTCAATGGGGGTCTTGGGTCGTTTACTTTTTATTTAAAGAAGGACTTGTGTTCACCTTTAGTGTGGTGGGTGAAAAATGTAAGGGAGCAAACAATGACTAGATGAGTAGATCATCCGAGTGAGAGCCCTTAGGGAGCGTCACTTCTTAAGCCTAATTAAATGATAAATTTCATCGAAAGAGAAAGTTCTAATTAAATGGGATTATAAATAGGGAGAGCCAATTGGTAAAAATCCAATTAAAGAATGCTATAGTGAGGAGAATGGTGTAATATTAAGATATCTCGGGTTTGAGATAGTTCTTGTACTCTATCATTAATAGTGAATTTGTTGTGCTTGTGCCTCCCTGTGGTTTTTCACGAGTAGGCTTTCCACATTAATTCCTTGTCTCGTTTTTTGTTTATTGATGTCCATCTAAATTCTTGATATTGGTTTGTCATCAAAATCGCTTGTGCAATATTTACTCTAATTTCACCAAACAAAAGTGAGGTTTAAAGTGGGGCTTCATTCCTAATGAGTGGTATCAGAGCCAGGTTCTAGGATGATGTCCATCACAAAGTTGATACCGAGAAGTTTGATGGTAAGATCATGACCTTTTGATGGAGTCCGATTGGTGGAGACAAGTTCGAGGATTTTGGTCCTAAGTGAAGATTGTTAGATGATGACCCAAAATCAAGTTTAAGGCTTGGAACAACTTGAACGATCTAAGGGACAAAGAGCACAGACGTTTCGGCCGCACAAGAAAATAGCCAAGAAGTAAAGGTCGACGCAAAAACTTGCGTAGGCAGCCCGTGTCAGTGGGCATGGCCCTGTCCCTCTTCCTGCTGTTCGCTTCCGTCCGTTTTTATTTGTTTTTCTGCTTTGGTTGCTTGGTTTATTGCTTTGTAAATGCAGTAAGAGTCAATGCACATTGTTTTCTTTTATTTTTAACGGAGGACTTGTGTTCACCTTTAATGTGGAGGATGAAAAATGTAAGGGAACAAACAATTGTTGGGTAGTGGACCACCCGGGTGAGAGCCCTTGGAGGGCGTCTCATGTTAAGCCTAGCTAAATGAAAGACATCTCATTGTAAGCCTAACTAGATGGTAAATCTCATCAAAAGAGTGAGTTTTAATTAGCGAGAGCCAATTGGTGAGAATCTACTTAAAGAAAGTTATACAATGGTGTGAGATTGGGATATCTCGAGTTTTGGAAAGGTCTTGGGTTGGAGATCGTTCTTGTACTCTCTCATTAATAGTGAATTTGTTGTCCTTGTGCCGCCCATGGTTTTTCCCGAGTTGGGTTTCCACGTTAATTCCTTATCTTGTTTTTGATTTATTGATCTCTATCTAAATTTTTGATATTATTTTGTCATCCAAATTGCTTTCACAATATTTACTCTAATTTCACCAAACAAAACTAAAGTTTAGGGTGGAGCTTAATTCCTAAAAACACTAATAAACGCCCACTAGTAAGTTTGTAATTGAAATGGATGTCCTAATCAAAATTGCTTCATTCTGCACTTATCAAAACCATAGAACTGAATATGATGATGCATACAATGACGCTTTCAAGGACATTGCCTCCACCACAAAGTGCTTGCAATTTCTTTAATTTTATTTTTTAAATAGAATTAAGCAATATTTTAACCAAAGGTTTCTCGTCATCATAATTATTGGCCATGTACTTATTTAAACCATTCTCTTCTACCATCACTACTCCTAATATTTTAATGTTTAAAAGCTTAAGCATTAAACAGACCATTTCAGAATGCCTACAACATTTTTTATTTTCTTATATGTCAACTTTGAGAAATAGACATGGTACCAACACATACTCAATGTGATTCCTTTCACACCTAATAATAACTTTTTTATTCCCTTGATCACTAGACCTTATAAAACTAGGCTATGCATATTCTTTACTTACCTTTTAACTTTTATTTTTATTTATATATGGTTAGCATCTTGAGCTTGGAATAGTAAGGAATATATAATAAAAAGCAGTTTGATAGTAATCCTTTTAAATGAAAAGAATAAACCTTACACCTGACGAAATTTAAACTCTAATCACACCTAAATTTAAACTCTAATCATTGGATGAAAAGCTTAGCCAATTTAACTTGAAATTTAAGCTAATCACTATAAACTCGAGAATAAGTTTTATTTTAGATTGTAGTATAAATGCTTTTTGGGCTATGTCTCACACAATAATTCAATATAGATTCATTAACGTTTGAAAATATAGATTCACACAATAATTCAATATAAATGAATTAGTAGTCAACCTTTAAATCAACTAAATTAACTTTGGATATCGTAAGTTTTTAAAAAGCCGTCAACAAAGGATTCTATCTCGCTACATTTTTCATATGAGATGGTATCACTTAAAAATATTTGTGTATATCAGGAAAAATAAGCTTGCATATTCACCTACAATTTATAGCCTATCTGAACAAAGTATTTCATTTCACTTAATTCTAACTAATTTAAAATTAAATTATGCCAACGGGGAGGATCTATTTGCCAAACCTACTAATCATTTGTGTATATATAGGCAAGTGGACTCCCAAGTAGGTCAATTGCCTCAACACAAATACCTGCGCTCCCCTTATCTAATGATGGATCCTCGCACAACTTCTTCCGGATATATTACCCAACCAATGCCATTATTCAATGATTTTGGTCTGCAAGAGTTGGTGGATGAAGGGCTAGACTTAGATCAAGTCATTGAGATGATCAGAGGAGAAGCACAAGACCCCTCTAGCGTAGGGGTCAATTCCCATACATTTTCATCAAGTTTAACAAATGATCAAAATATTAACCAGTTTTGTGCAATTACCCCGGAAGATGTATTCACCAATTTCAACTCCCCAACTATGTCTTGCACTGATAGCACCATATTTAACCCATTTTTGGGGTTTGAAGATGATTTGGTTAAAAGTAGAGGGGAGGAGAAGATGAAGATAACAACTATGGGGAGGCGGAGGATTCGTCTGCTACCGGCACCACAACAACAACCACCACCACCATGACTAAAAGGTTGATCGGTCAAGGACTTTAATCTCTGAGAGGAGGAGGAGAGGAAGAATGAAGGAGAAGCTCTATGCATTGCGTGCCTTGGTTCCTAACATCACCAAGGTATGCAAAAAGAACTTCTCTATTGTTTTGAATTTTTCTTTCTTTCTTTTTTTTTTAAACCACTTCACCATTATTGTTCTTTTCTTAATAATTAATACTTATTCTCTCTCTCTGTTTTTTTTTTAATTTCTCAGTTGAAATAAAGGACTAAATAGCAATACCGGCATGCTTTATTCCTAAACTTTATAAATACAAATTTACTGGTCATATTAACTGATGAAAACCTTTTTGATGTTTTGAAGGGGATCAGAGCATGTGGGCTCTAAATGACTAGTAGATTAAGACATCAACCTTCCTCTTTCTTTAGTTTTTTTTTTTTTTTTTTTTTTGCCCAGGGGGTTGGGGGGGTGTTGTGGTTCACTTGTGCTTATCATGACTTCACTAATCATATGTACTATTACACACATAAATTGATGCTAGCAATGAGTTAAAAGTTTGACGAGTGATAGTTGATGTTGTGTTGTTATAGATGGATAAAGCATCAATAGTTGGAGATGCAGTGCTCTATGTGCAAGACCTCCAAGTACGAGCGAAGAAGCTAAAATCTGAGATTGAAGGCCTTCAATCCTCTTTGAAAGCTGCTGAGAGACGCCAGCATAATACTCCTAATAAAACTCCTACTAATCGGTTCCTTCCAGTCGTCTCTAAAAGTATCATGCAGGTTTGTTCCTAATTTCATTATTGGTTTTAGTCATCGTTGTTATAATAATTGTTAGTTCATCACATAGTTGGATAAATAATAAACTTTTGACGATTTTTAGATGTAAGTAATTTTATATTTTTTTAATTTTAATTAACATACCTAATCATTAAAATATTATTTAAAACTTTTAATATTTACATGGTATAGACTGAGATTCTCATCAAAAGGTTATAACCATATTTAATGTTCTCTTTCTACAATATATGTAACCGTATTATAGTCGTTGTTTATGATTTAAAATTATATTTGTGAAATTCAACTCATCAAAAGGTTAAAGTGCCGATGAAGATGGCTAATTTGTAGGTTTTTTTTTAAATCTTTGAAGTATAGGCTCCATTGGCTGAATATCAATTGTCTGCAAGCTTTTCAATTAACGTGCCAAATCTCCTACCATTTTTTCCATTAGAATAAGAATACTGCTCTATATATCTTTTCTTTCGCTGATTTAATAAATAAGTTATTCTCTCACCTGATTCAAGGTACTCTTTATTTATAAAAAGATGATCTCTTAGTAAAAAATTTCTCAATTTACCGACAAAACTCAAACTTGAATCCAACTTATAAAAATAAGTATTGAATCATGTAAATCAATCTGTACATGGTTATATCTTATAATTTACCCCACCTTTTGACCAATGAAAAGGTTTGAGAGAACATATTTCACTCTCAAGAATAAGACCCTAATGGCTCAAATTCAAAGTTCAATATTGACCTAATATTAGAAAATATTATCAAAGCTGGTTATATATCATGTAAATCAATCAATAGTTATATCTCAGAATTTACAACCCCCTCCCCCTTGATCAATGTAAAGGTTTGAGAGACCATATTTCACTCTCAAGAATAAGACCCTAATGACTCAAATTCAAAGTCAATGTTGACCTAATATTAAAAAATATTGTTAAAGTACAGTTTATTTTAATCCTAAAACTCTTTCTAAAAAGGTAAATTATAAATCTACTTTATGAGAAGTTTTGTACTTGTCTTTAAAAAAAAAAAAAAGAAAAATTTATCATAGCTATCATTTTTGGTTTAAAAACAATAACTTATACAGTGGGAGTCTATTAAATCCTAAAATTATAAATCTAACTTTAGGTCATATTTTTGGTTGCAGATGGATGTACTTCAAATTGAAGACAGAGAATTCTATGTAAAGGTGGTAAGCAACAAAGGTCGAGGAGTTGCAAGTTGTCTTTACAAGGCTTTGGAGACTTTCACTAGTTTTATTATCCAAAACTCCAACTTAACCACAGTTTGTGAGAGATTTGTTCTCACATTCACCCTAAGTGTAATTCTCTTCCGTACTTTCTTCAATATTCCTTTTTTTTTTTTTTTTATATTTGATAATCCAACTAATTTACAAATACGTTTTGTTGATACCAGGTTGGCAAATGCGGGGAGGACGTGAACTTATCCAACCTAAAACTATGGATGACTGGGGCTTTTTTGAACCAAGGATTTGAATATCAAGCATTTTAATAAATTATTGGCATTTAAATCCCTCAAGTTTTAATTAATTTGGTTTTGTACTTAAAAAAACAAAAGTTGGTAAATAAAAAGGCAAATTAAATTTGTCCTCGTAGATGCTATATAATATTATATCATGAAGCCATGAATTTAGTTAATGATGTATCTAATTGTAATGTTTGGGCAATAGAAACTAATTCCGGAATGGTTGAGTTTGACTCCTTTCGTAAATTAGGAGTTCATCACATTTTAGGATCATTTCTATAACACTCCAATCCATATCTAAGGTATCACACCATCAGAGTTTCCCACATAAACTCTTACGGCTAAAAGGGAGGTTATTATCCCTAGTTTTATTTCCAAATCATTAGATGTAGGTTCAATTTAGACATTATTCTTTTATTCTAAGATGGAAACCAACATGAAGATCTACAACCTAGAATTTGTAAACTCGACGAGTTACATTCTCGGAGATCAACAACTAACTCAACGCCCCAACTAATATGCATCTGAAACAATCTATAAATTTAGTCAACAACATCAAAACTGAAATTACATAAAATATATGAACTTATTTACATGCCCATAACATGCATGTAGTACTTACAAAAAACACACTATTAATCAACACCATTCAAATAATAAATGCAAGATCTTCACATAGTCCAAGTTTTCTGGGAAACATGTCTTACTATAACTTAGAAGGGATGAGCAAACTAGACAATTAATGGATAGTCACCCTTAAAATAGAAATCATTTCCATGTAACTCTGCAGAAAACTAAAACATTTACTCATACTAACTGCCACAAAGTATTCACACCATGAAGGTGAAAATTTAGTGTTTAGGTTAACGCATGTTAATTCAGTTTGAAACTAAAGCCATCATTTGCCACATTTAAATTTAAAATTTAACCAAAACAATTTCCTTAACTCTATTTTGAGTAAAATACACTATGTGGCGTTTGGTTGGATGTAATGAAATAGGGATGTAATGTAATCAATTATGTAATGTAATTAGATATGCAATGTAATGGGACAACAATTACATTACCATGTTTAGTTATATAAAAAGTGTAATGTAATCACAATGTTAATTGATTATTTTAATGACAAAAGTTAGTAATTAAATTATTGTAGTGGAGATAAATGCTATCTACATAAAAATTTGAGTTACATATTTAGATTTGAGCTTTTTAAAATATTTTCTATCAAATAATCAAGTTTTATTGTAAATATCAACTGTATTATTCTAATAACAATAAATATAGTAATAAAGATAAATATTATCCACACGAAAATATTTTAAATTCAAAATCATATTTCAAAATTTTTTAATCTTTTATATCATATTTCCTAATTTTAAATTTTTTGGTGGCAAAAAGATCAATTGGATTATTCTAATGGTAATAAATGTTTGTCGTGGTGAAGATAAATGTTATCCACATAACAAAATTTTAAACTCTAAATTTATATTTGAGCTTTTTTCAATATCTTCTATCATATAATTAAGTTTTGAATTTTTTTCATGGATAAAAAATACAAACTAAAATTATTTTATTTATGATAAATATTTATTGAATTAAAGATAAGTGTTAACAAGTAAAAAATTTTGATCTAAAAAATTTAATTTAAGCTTCTTTTACCTTTTTAATTGAATACTTAAATTTTAAATCTAAAATATTAAGATTGAAATTTTCTCTTAATGACTTAACGATCATATCATATATTAAGATAATAGAAGAAAAAAGAACTTTCTTATCAAATAGATAAATTTTTTACTTGCCAAGGAGGAGAGAGAAAATGCATATGGAATTGAGAGGGGGGAGAGAATTATTGGAAGTATGTTAAAATTTGATCACAAAGATGGATGTAATCATGATTGTTTAGTAAATGTTCAAGTAATTGTAATTGCATAGGTAGAGATTAATGTGATTACAATGTAATTTTGATTGCAATACAAAGTTGTAATCAAAGATGGTAATGTAATCACCATTACCAATTTGATTGCATTACCACTTTGATTTCATCCAACCAAACAAGCCCAAAGTCAAATTCTATGTTTTTGTATTAAATTCAAGAAATAAGAGTTTGAATGAAATTTTGGTGATTTTAAAGGTAATTTTATACTCACTGCATAAGTATTTTTTTGAAAAAACAAACTAAACCAAGTTGAGCCTTGTTGTGCTCGAATTCTGCTCGGTCTCGAGCCGAGCTCGGCTCGCTTCTATTACGGTCCTCCTTCTGACAAACTATGGTACTGAGGAAGGCAAAAGGAGAAAATTTTCAATTTTATTCTCCAAAAAAAAAAAGGGGTAGTATTAGTGAACAATTTCAATGTGATATTAAAAGGAAGACAAAAGATAAAATTATTGAACATGAGATATTTCCATTACAAAGAAGGGATGGTCTAGTTTCAGTGAATTGTTCGCTCGCATGAACAAAAAAATAAAAAGAAATGAACCTTTAACTATCATGTTAGCTCTTTTCATACATAATGTTTCATAAAAGAAAATAATATTCCTAGATAATGGGGTCTTACACGTACTATTTATTTTTCTTTAGAATCATAAAAATGGGAGCTTCTTTGGAATGTGCCATATGCCGATCTTTAAAACAATCAAGTTTAGTTAGTTAGTTACGAAAATCTTACTATAAGTATGTATTAGCATCGGACTTTTTTGATCCAATGTTATCTTAAACCGATACATTTCTAGTTTTGATTATGTGGAGAATTTGTGCAAATCGAAATAAGTTTACTTTTATGAATTTGGTGTATGATTTTGGTGTCAATATGAATTGGCAATTTGTCTAATGTTCTTAAAGTGCAGGATATGCTAAGAACAATTCTTATGAGCTAAACTATACTCAAATTGTGCAAATTAAAACTCAAAACATATTTAGATAAGCATCCTATACCTAAACTAGTTCCTACATATATGACAGGCATATTCATTCACACGTTTTGTCTAAGTTACATATATACCTTTATATATGTTTTAATTTAATTAAAAACATTTTGTCAACCAGAATAAAAATTACGAACTTTAAGTTTTTTTTTATTTACGTGAATCAGGCATCAACGGGCCAATTATAAATCCTTATGCTAACACTTTCCTGAATTTATATATATAAAAAAAAAAAAACACTACCCTGAATAAAGTTTAGCATAGTATGTTGACGTTGAATTAGAAAAAAATCAATTTGGTTGTATTTCACGAATATTATTTTTTCGATAACCTTTCATTTAGAACATGGTGTGAGAGAACACGACCTGTTCAAATTAAGGTATTTCATTCGAAAGCTCGCATAACGGTATTTACAAGTTGCAAAAGAGCACTATTTATTTTCCTTAGAATGGAGGGGTACCATTCTTTTGTAAACACACAACACAAATAATTGGATGGTCAATTATAGGTTTTGACCCAAATAATTGGATCATGAATTCAAAAGTTTCACATACATAATACAAACACTAATCAACTCCCTTTGCTTTCACAAAGTGCTTTATTTACCATACTTTCCTTTGTCCTATCAAAATTAGGTATTGATTTTCTTTAATCTTCACATGATGACCAAATCTCACTAGAAAAAAAGAAAAAGAAAAAAAAAGAGGAAAGTAAGTACGTCAAAGGAAAAGGAGATGATATCATCTTAGCTATTCATTTGGTCCAAATTTTATCAAATGTATGTGTGAAGCTATAGATATCCTTTTCAATTCATAAATTGCCCATAAAGTTGGTCCAAAATTATAATCTTTACGTTGAAAGCTTAGTAAATAGAATAAAAGAAAAATAAATATTTGATGGCTGGCAATCATGCCAATGTTAATTATTAATCCACTATGCTCAAACTTGTTGGAAAAAATTTAAGATTTGTGTCACTTTTGTTGCAAATTAAAATATGCATGGTACGTACGTAATTATTTTATAACACAACCTTAAATAATTAGTGTGTGTGTGCGCTCTGTCATTTTATATCTATCTTTAATAATGATGTTTGGAGTGTGTATTTTAATAATCTAATGGGTTTTATATAGCATCGACATACATATGGTGCTTTTTGTACTTAGAAAAGTTCTTTTGTTTGAGATTTTTTGAATTATAATGATATTATTGCTAGTGTTCTGATAAATTAATCAAAATCTACTGAATTTATTGTTTCATAGACTTAGGGTTTGTTTGAATTAGAGTTTATAAAAACGTTTATAATCACTAACCATTCATAAACGCTTATAACCGCTAATAATTACTCTTAAACACTAATAACCGCTCATAGCAGTTAGTTATAACTAGTATAGCAGCTTATAACAGTTATAACCACTAATTATAACAGCTCATAACAGTTCATAGCAGCTCATAACAACTCATTACAACTCATAACCGTTATAAACGCTATAACCACTAGTTTTAACAGTTGAAACGAACAAACCCTTAGTTAATCACCATTTGAGATTGAAGAATGGCCAAGTGTTGGAATGTTGCTCGTTTCAACATACTGAAGCGCAAATTAAAAAAGTAAAAAGTAATATGAAAGCTTGCATATACTATTTTTTTCCGGATCGGTAAGCACGTCCACCTTCTGGGCTTTTTATCAAAGCCCTAACTATTTTTCTCCACAATTTCCTACACAGAGAAAATTGTCACCCCCACCCTCCAGAATTAAACTTAATGGAGGGTGGAAATAGAAGTGAGTGACCCTGCTTTCGACATGTAGATACTGTTCACTTCATGGGCAAAGTGTATATATATGGAATATTAGAATCATACTAAATTTAGGGGTTGAGGAACTATTAAAGAATAAAGGGTGTTGATGGGCATTTGACTGTCTGTGTATATGTACTCATATGGGGGAGGGGATGGAGTATAATAGTGCATATTTTGGTCCTTCAACGTACTCACTCAAAAATTATTAAGTTTGTTCTTCAATAGAAATTAATGACTTCAAGTCTTTGGAGATGTATTAACTCAATCTTAATTGATACTTGATCATTTTAATGTTTTAAAAAATACTTTGAAAAAAACTCGATTTCTTGTTTCAAAACCATTGTCAAATAGGAACCTATTAGTGTGTCAATGTGTAAAGTTTTTTTCCTAATTAGGAACAAGTTAAGTGGTTGAAAATCGTATAATAGATTGGACTAATCGAAGTCACATAAAAAAACATTATCTATTTATATTTTCTGTTTATTTCTACTCTTTTTATTAATCGTTTGTGTTCGATTATGTTCTTTTGTGTTTATTTTTGCTATATATACTATTTTTGTTTATTTTTTTAAATGTATTTTGGAACATGTACAAATTTCATATGATGCACATTTCATAACTTGGAAATAGAATATCGTAATCTTGTTTATTGATTGTTGTACTACCAATGAATTATCTTCTTACGGAACAATACAAAAACACATTCAAATGATTTATTTCCCGCTTGAGCTTAAATCCCAATTTCTTGCTCTGTTCCTCCAAATCCCGAGTTTCTCTCGCTTTGGTCTTCGTCTGGTTGGTCATCATTATCATGATTTCACTTTAATGGATTACTTGATCGTTGGGCAAAGATCGCACCCTCATTCGCATCCACAGCGTTGCATAATTTCAACAATCAACATAATTCCTCTCTCTCCTCAAAACCCCCACTCCCGATTCCTCCTTCGATCCCGCATTTCTTGGGTTTCTGTTTTTAGGTTTTTGCGATGAAATCACAACCCCCACTTCTTACTCTGACCAACCCATTCGTCCACAAAAATTTTCGGAATGGCTCTGCAGTCATTGAACGATGATTTGCTCACCACCCATCTTCTCATTTCTTCTTCAGTCGAAGATGATAGGCCGCTCGAGAAGAGGCCCCTTCTCTCTAGGGCTTGGAGTTTTACCGGAGGAAAAGCCACATCTTCTTCTGAGCAGCTACACAGAGAGACCCATGAGAATAATCTTTCATCTCTCTCCAATGGCGGGATGCAATCTACCTTCAGCAGCAACGTCGAGCACGCCGCTGCCGAGACTTATTTGATCACTCGCCTTAGTTTGACACTCATTCGTTATCTAGGGTAATTCAGCTTTTAGTTGCTTCGTGTTGGGTATTTGGTAATTTTTGAATGTGCCCATGTGAGAAATGTTTGGAATTGTGCTTTGATGCTTTGTGTTGTGTGGTTTCTTATCTGGGATTGTTTGTGTAATTCCCTGAGTGATTCTTCTCCAGCAACAGTCATCGACAACTTTTCTCCCTTTTTTTGCAATTTGATGTTTAATGTTCTTACGTCTTAAAACTCTGCTGTACCATGTCTTATCTTTGACTTTATTCAGGGTAGGCTACAGATGGATCACAAGGTTTCTTGCCCTCGGGTTTTATGCAATGCTATTGATGCCCGGCTTTATTCAAGGTTTGCTTTAAAAAATGTGGTCAGCTGTGATGCTTGTCGCTAATGATGGATTATAATGGCTGTATTGTTTCCATGACTAGTGAAATTAGTCTTATACTCTTTTGCAGTTGGGTATTACTATTTCTTTTCACGTCAGATACGCAGAAGCATAATCTATGGCGATGAACCAAGAAACAGGTAAAGTGACCCTTCTACGTGCATGCATTTATACATACTGATTGGTATAGTTACTTTATCTTACATTTCTAGTGTGAAGTTAATGCTTGGAAATTTGCAGGCTAGATCTCTACTTACCGAACAACAGCAATGGGCCAAAGCCAGTTGTGGCGTTTGTAACAGGAGGAGCTTGGATTATTGGGTGAGTTTTTGTCAGAGGCACGTTCTATGTGTCTGTCTTTTGGAGTCCATAATCATCTGATTTTGGATGGAGAATTGTCTCCATAGTAAAATTCAAGAAATTTCTGGTCTCGACTTTTATTATCACACTTGAGTCAGTGATTGGAACTGAACAGCATACCCTTGGTTCGGGGACTAAATAGGATAGACCAACTTCAAGTTGGTCCCAAGTCAAAGCAAAGCTGTAAAAACTTGCAAATTGATCTGATCAGCCTTGAAATTAACTAACTGGTTTGAATTAAGTGCTCTCAATTCCTTTATAACCAATTCATTTAAAGATCCTGGGGAAAGTTGAGAAATAGTTCAGTACAGGATAATGCAAGACAGATTTTAATTCTCTAGTAATATTGTTCACACTACTGCTGAATCTTTTGATATTGCCTCGGGTTTTCTGAAAAGTTTCTTCATGTCCCTGTTGATGCAGTTATAAAGCATGGGGCTCTCTCCTGGGTCAACAGTTATCTGAAAGGGACATTATGGTTGCTTGCATAGATTATAGGTAACTGGCTTTAAGCAATTAGTTTCTGCTGTAGTCGACATTATGTGATTAGTTAGTCTTCTTGTGGACGTTATGGTCCATATTTAGTTTCTGTTGCGTATTTACTTGCTTCCTGAATTTCATTCATATCGGCACACACTATATAAATAAGAAATTTATTGTTGTTGAGGATTCACTACTACTACCATGGTGCAGTTTTGTCAGCACCTGTACATTTAAATAAATGGAAAGAGACAGAAAAGAAAGGGAATAAGAAAAGTCATGCAACAATGGTGTAATGTTTTGCAGAACCATATCTGGAAGTAACTGCACACTTTTCTGTACTCCTGCTCGAAATTTGTGGTGAAGTAAGTTTTTATTGTTGTGTGCCAGAAATTTTCCTCAGGGAACTATGAGAGAGATGATAGAAGATGCTTCTCGAGGCATTGCATTTGTCTGCAACAACATTGCAGAATATGGAGGTGATCCTAACAGGTAATAGATATCTCATCTTGCATAATTTGAAAAGTTAATTGGCTTGCTGGAAAACAATTTGAGGCTCTTCTATGCTTCAAAACTTCTATTCAGCTTAAATCTCTGTTTTTCACCCTCATATAGGTAGGTGATGATTAATTCAGTACTTCCTTGGATTGTAGGATTTTTTGATGGGACAATCAGCTGGTGCACATATTTGTGCTTGCACTCTTGTTGAACAAGCCATCAAAGAAGTTATTATGAAGAATAATTTTTCGTGGAGTGTCTCACAGATAAAGGCTTATTTCGGATTATCAGGAGGGTAAGCACTTGCTTGCATTGGATGTTGCTGTGTTAGAGTAGGCCATGCAAAACTCCAGTTTCAGGCCAATATGGTTTGGACTTCTCCGAAAAGGTTGCAATGCAAAACCTGGACCCTGTCCAGACCTAAATTTCAGACACCCATTTTACATCTGAAATCCATCCCTGATCTGGTTTGGACCTGATTTTCAGAATTTGATATTTCTGACCATTTTTGGCCCTTGTTGAAACTCATAGTATCGACTTGACATTTCTTAAATGTCCAATCTATTATTGGTCCTGTACTGATGGAACCTGAAGGCCTTTAAAATGCGAGAAAGTGGATGATATTTTGTTTCCAATTTGAATGGGTATTTCATATGCTGGTTGTGACATTAATGTCGTGGCAGGTATAATTTGTTAAGCCTTGTTGATCACTTCCACAATAAAGGTTTATACCGTTCCATTTTTTGGGGTGAGCACACTTTTATCTCTTTAAATTTTGCATTATTCATCATTTTGTTTATGTTGGAGCTAATGCTTACTCTGGTCTCAGCATAATGGAAGGGGAGGAATCATTGCAGGTGTATTCTCCTGAAATAGTGGTGCAGGACCCCAATGTTAGAAGCGCTCTTTCACTATTACCTCGGATAATCCTTTTTCATGGCACTGCAGATTATTCCATTCCCCCAGATGCCAGGTTTGGATTCTTTAATAAATTAAAACAGTTGATTGTTCATATTTAATTAACTCAAATGGAATATTTTCCTAGCCCTCAATGTGTTGGTTATTAGGGAGTATACTGACATTCAGTAAGTATAGCCTAATGGATTCCTCTCTAATATACACCCTGGGCATACACAGATGTATTAGCTATTTTGATCTTGTTTTTTTCTTCTGTAATTTTCAAAAGAGCAACATAAAATCAGCTAAAATAAAAACATGTAGAAGAACTCCTTCAACTTATGATGTTGTGATATATGATGGTATTTAACAAGTGTTTTCTAGATATGTTATCTTAACCTGCTATTAGAGATAATCTGGGTTTGTTAACATTTCTTCCCTTCCAGATGTGAGTTTGCATCTCATGACAGAACTATACAAAACGGGACTAGAGCAAATATTGTCTTTTCATTCCTTTTGTATTGGTAAATCATGATTATATGGGTTTATGGGTTTATTACAACTTGATCAAGATAACTAAATATACTGCTACAAATGATGAAGATCTTCAATTTAAGTATGTGGTAAAGTACGATAAGCTAAACGATGATACAGGATCATCAATTTGTTACAGGTTTTTTTTTAATTTTATTTTAGGAATTTCAGAATTTGCATCAAGTATAGCCATCATTTATCCAAGTTTGTTTTTCTCAAATTGGGCGCATAGTGCTATGCGAATGAGAGACTAAATAGCTCGCAAAGAAATCGTGGGTCCTGTGAAAAAATCTCGAATATGCTGTTAGGTTAACAAAGTTTGTTCTTCCATTATACATTCTTTGCTGGAGTCTGTTTCTCTACTTGCTGTAGTTTTGACTACCTTCTCCTGGATGATAACCTCATGTTTTATACCTCTTCAGCACAAATTTTGCGGAAACTCTACGGAGACTCGGAGTTGACGCTGAAGCAATACTGTATGAAGGGAAGACACATACTGATGTTTTTCTTCAGGTGAAAAAACGAGCATTCATAATCTCTGCCCAAGTCTACATTTTCAGTCATGCTCCTTTCAAGTCTTATTTTGTGTTACAAAACGTGGTTATTGTTTCTGAAACTACTGAGTATCTAGTTACACATCACACATGGCAAGATTGATTTGTGCCCCAACATAAACTAGACTGGACCAATAGAATCCAATTTGGTTCGACACAAACTGGAGCTGATCTGAAATTCGCTTGACCAACCTGTTTGTAAGGTCTAGATATCGAGAATGCTATCAATAGAATAATTCATGCTAATATTCGTGCAATGCTTGTTAGGATCCAATGAGAGGTGGGACAGATCAGATGTTCGAAGATTTGGTATCAAAGGTACATGCTGGAGATGAAGAAGCCCTTGCAAAGGATGCATTGGCACCTCCAAGAAGACGGTTGGTTCCTGAATGTATGTTGAAGCTGGCTACTGCTGTCAGTCCCTTCTAATTCTCTAGGAATTCTTATGGTGTATGTATCTTCAGGAAACAAAAAACCATAAAATTCTTTGATGCTGCTAACCCAGCACCCATCCTGTTTATGTAATTAGCGAGATAAGATTCTGCACTTAATTACTAAACATGATCATTCTCTGAGTCAGTATAATCAAAATTTTGTGGTTTGAGATCTGAGAACCAATACACATTTTCAAGCTTGTTGAAAGGGCCTGTTGTTGTTGAATGTTCGTCCTTGATAGATCACAGGAATAAGAGAAGATTAAAGGTGTAGGATGATAGAGTTAACTGTTGGCAAGAGAATCGAACATTGTCCATGTACTTGATTTCTTTATATATAATTTCGAGGGTTCGCAATCGTAAGGAGGAATATATAAAAATAATATTCTTTGTTTGTTTCCGTTCTCGTTACTGTAATTTTTCTTACACCTTTACTAAAATTAAAGTAAAAATTATTTTCAATAGCATCCGATATGATAAAATACAAACGCGTAAATTTAAGATACTCTTTCTTGCTCTCAAAACTCATTTCAGCTCCTATTCTATTTTTTACTACGAAAATATATAACTACAGTTGTCTATTTTTAAAAAAAAAACTGGACAGACAAAAAATAAAAAGATTTAATTTAGAGAAAGAGAGCGAATATGGCCCAAGCAGAGTATATTATTGCGTAACCATAAAAGCGTAAAAGGAAGACATGTCTTCAAGCCATCCAGTGCACTATCGTTGATACATTTATAAGATAAGATAATTAAGCAACTAATCCTCGCTCTCATGAGCTTAATTAAGGTAGGATAATTATTAATTAGATCGATGATGAAAATACAAATACTACCATATATGGTGTGATCATAACTCGGTGTCTGGTCCCCATACGCAATTACACACTAATTAGTAGTGATTAATATTGCAGCTCAGTTTCCTGTGATGCTGCACCATTATCATCATTTCTTTGCGGTCGATTTTCCACTGGATGCCTACACAATATGATATCAAGGTGGTTTTATGTGTAAGTGATCAGTCCACGACTAATTAGTTTCAAGATGGAATCGCATGTGAGTTTCTTAGGTTAACAAACTTGAGTTCAAAATCCTTTATACATATATATATATGTGCAAATGCACGAACTTTAAGAAGGCTATTTACGAAGTTTGTTGAGTAAAAATGCACTTTATAACAGTATTTCCACAAAATAAGTAATAGACAGGTCAATACATACCTTCTTCTTAGGCTCCCGAGGCTTTTGCTCGGTAGCCTTCCTGGCAACGGACTTGGAGGCCGGAGCTTTGGGTGCGATATCAGAGTCTTTCTTGGTTGGTTTCTCAACCTTGATTGATGCCATTTCACGAAAGTTTCTCTAAATCAAACTTAGGTAACTAACCTAGGACAAGTAGAAACCTAGAAGCTCACTTTGTTCTCAAGAACTTGTCCACCCTTGTCTTGTTACCCAAGAACTTGGGGTCTATTTATAGTTCTAGAACCTCAATGGTAATGTGATCTAGAAGTAGAATAATTGAGCTCCATACCTATAAAGAGAAAATTGAGCATCTAGGAGAACTAACGGCCAAGGTGATCTCTGATCAAATTGATGCAACATGATAAACAATAATGCTGCTGGATGGATCAGATGCCTGTGGATATGTCATTCATCCAATCAACGGTCTATTTCTTGTTGGGGGAAATTTAGATGCTCATTACATCCAAATGAAATGTGGGATAATTAAGTAATCAATATTCGATGTTAGTATTAGTTCTTTTTTGTTTGAAAAAAAGCTGTAATTCGGGTTGCGAGCGTTTAAATAAAAACTCTTCTAATAAATGTGCTTCTAGAGATTTGAACTTATATTCTTCTTCTTACCGAGGTGAGATTGCTAATAACTCAACTGACAATTTATCGTTATATAAAAAATTATTAATTATTAGTTGTTTATAATTAAACTAGGAGACAGTCATAAAAGACTGATGACTCAATGATATAGCTACATATAATTTCATCATACATCAGTTTCTTTTTCCTTTTTTTTTTTAGTTCAAAATATATATCATACATCTCAATATTACTTATAGTAGCACTTTAAAATCCAAAATTGAAAATTCATGTCGAAACTGCCCATTAACTTTGCTTGGTAATTGGTATGGAGGAGGCTATGGGCTAGGAAGAATACCAGCCCAAATGCAGTTTATGGCCTTTGGGGATTGAACTTGGAAAAACATTAGCTTTTTGACATGCAATAAGCTATTTAAGGAGTGGTTAGCTGTAGACCTGGGCAACGGGACGAGCTGGGTTGGGTTGGGGCCACCCATTTACTTAATGGGCTGGGTTGGGTAGTAACTTTTTAAAATGGGTCGGGCCGGGTTATAGGTCAAATGACCCTGACCACCCAAGGCCCACCCAATTTGAATAATTGAAGCAAATATTAAACTTTAATGCATAATGTGAAAGGTCTGTGCATCGAAATCCATACAATTTATCATGTCATAAACTTGCAACGAGCACCATTAGAGTGACTCATTTTGTAACGCCCTATAAAAAATATTAAGAAAAATATTTGATTAATATATATGATTTATTCTCTAAGCAACTTAATTTAATAGTTGGTTACAATAAAATTCGTAATGTGCTAGTTAGCTTATATATGTGTTTATTTACAAATTTGTTAATTAACGATTAACTTAGTTGAAAATAATATTAGGAATAAGCTTAGACATCCCACAAGGACAAGATAGGTAGAAGATAAGAAAATAGAGTTTGGGAGCCACCGCCACCCACCACGGGTGCCCCCACAGGCTGTGGGGTAGGCCGTGGTGGCCAGCAATGATTTAATTGACCCAAAATACCCACCACGAGTACCCCCACAGGCTGTGGGGCAGGCCGTGGTGGCCAGCAGCGATTTAATTTACCCAAAATATCCACCAGGGGTGCCCCACAGGCTGTGGGGCAGGCCGTGGTGGTCAGCAGTGATTTATTTAACTCAAAATACTCACCGCGGGTGCTTCCACAGGCCGTGGGATAGCCCTTGGTGGCCACCAGAAGTCCCCACTAACTTTGGGAAGGCCCTTGATGACCTCTAGAGCCAACCATTGACCTCCACTGGCCGTGGGAAGGTCCATGGAGACCTCCAAAGCAATTTTGGACTCCCACAACCTGAGAGCTTTGTCCCGTGATACTTGTAAACCTTGTATGTTGTATCGAGAAATGAGTTTAAGAAATGAAGCAATTTACCAAATACAATCTAATACGTCCAGAGTCATGTGCAGTTTTCAATTAGTCTCCCAAAGTGAATCATAAGATTTTTAGCAAAATTATCAATGTAATAGTCGAATGAATGGCACCAATGAGAATTGATATAACAGGCAGATTCACGGACGACGGAAGAAGAGCGACGATGATGTAAAGGCTTCCAGCTTCGATTCACCGGCGAGATGGCGGAAGACGGCGGCGAGAGAGAGAGAGCGAGGGAGGAGGGGACGGTGAGCAACAAAAGACGATGGACAGCGAGAGAGCCAGAGCATGCGAGAGTGAGGAGAGACAGAGCGTGTGAGGGTGTGAGAGTTGGGGGAGCAGCAAAACTACGGTGGCCCGGTACCCGCCCAGTCCAGGCCCGAAAAGTCACTTAATGGGTGGCCCATTTCATGCCCAGTCCATTTAAGTTATCAAATGGGTTTTGACCCTATTTTTCAGTCCACCCAATTAAAACCATTGACACCCTGTCCAATGCCCAGGTCTAGTTAGCTATTTTATTAGTTGTTAGCTGTTTTATGATTGGCTAACTGTTTTATTAGTTGTTAATCCAATGTAATTTATGGACTAGTAATTAGTGATTAGATGTTTAACTAGTGGTTTAAGATAAATGTGTGTGGTAATATTAATTGTTTAAGTAATAGATTTATATAAAATGACTTAAAAGATAAGATGAATAGAAGCTTTTAGAAAATAAAAAGGAGAATTTTAGGATGGTTTGAAAACGTTACTTTGAATAACTTTTCGAAAACACTAAATAAACATCCAATCACTATATCAAGCACTAGTTTACCAAACACTTACATTATTAAATTAGTAGTGTTGTACCTCCTCCAAAATAGTAACACCGCCTCAAAAACTAGTATCAAACACACCCGAAAACAAACGTAACCAGTTTATGTGTGTGTGACTAAAATTTTACTCCTGGTATTATTAGTGGTTTGAAAATGTGACACAAACTTATTCGTACGGGATATTAATCCTTTTTGTTAAATTTTCTTATACAAAATCTTACACAAATGTGCTTGAATATTCTTAATGTCCACCACAACATAAATATCACACCATTTTCAAAAAAAGGTGAGAAAACCTTTTACGAAACGTTGTTGGCATTATTTTCCTACTTTAGATGTGACATTTTAATTTTACTAAGTTATCCCAAACGAAAATATGTGCTTTTCTAAGCACAATCATTCGTCCATGATATTTTTCAACCCCACCCCCACCCCCCAAAAAAATTGTGAAGTTGGATGCATATAATATATGCGTAAATGTGAAATCGCTACTAGTTTATTTATAAAAATAATTTTCTAATAAGAATAAATTTAAAATATCAATAAATTTTTATTTCAACAGAATTAGTGGTAGATATACTTCCGTTCGATTATATACTTGTGGCATCAATATGGTCACAAATCGTGTTGTTCGAATTTAATCTGTTATTTTTTAACATCGGCGAGCTATTGTATAACTTCATGTAATATATCTCTATTTGATATAACAGATCCAACCTGAAAGAAACATAATTTTGATCGAGTCATATGAAATTCCGTTATTGAATCATTCCTAATCAAAATTAATGAAACTAATTGATAGAAATATCAAAAATATATCTTCCAATTAAATCAAAACCCTAATAAAAGTTGTACGTATTGGCAAAGGAAATAACTGACACAAAGTTGAGAAACAGGACTCTCACAAGAAGGAGAAAAACCTTATCTCTCACAAAAAGAAGAGAAACTCAAACTTTCACAAGAAGGAATGAAAATTTATTAGAAAGAAAATAATAAAACATTTAAATCTTAATTTAATTTAAGATATTGATGTATAAAAGATTTAACTATTGACTGTAACTAGACTAATAATAGTCCCAATAACCTAAAAAAAAAAATAAATATAAATATTTGCTAACCGAAGTAGAATTCGAAACAAATTAAATAGAGATAGGGTTGGAATCTCAACACCTAAGCTAGCCAGTACCAATAGTGGCTTATATTTTGCTCAATCTTTCACCAAATCAATCATATCTCTGCCTTGGATTCTTAACACCTAAGCCACTTCGAATCCTTTTGACTAGTAGTTTGTTGCTCTCTTTTTTAAATTTTTTTTTTATTGTTGTTAAGTTAAAAGTTAAAAAGTTTTGTTGGGTATATGAAATTTAATGGACGTTTTGGGCTTGGAAAATAGCGTTGTGGCGCAAGGAACAACGAGCACAACAAAAAACATCGAGAACAGGGCATGTAGGTCGAAGAAAACAAGGGTAGCCTGGTCAACAACTAGCACGGGTTGGCCGTATCTGTTGACATGACTAGTGCTTATGGGCTGCTCGTGTTTGGCCGTTTTCTTCCGTTTTGCTTCGTGTTTTATGTGATTAAAGCTCGTTTTTATGGCTATAAAATAAGTGTATTCCTCCATTGTCGATCAAGCAGTAGCTTTTGCAAGGTGTAAATAGGCTTAAGTGTAAAATTTCTTGTAATAGTTACTAATTCTAGTGCGTCATTTGTGGTTTTTTCCGGTTTTTTATTTTCAATGTTAAACTTCTTATCCCAATTTCATTCTTTATTTGTTCTTATTTTATTATTTGTGAATGAACTCCAGATCCTAACAAGTTTTGCAATCTAAAAGTCAAGTTGCAATAATCACAGTACTAAAAAGAAACATACAAATTGAATACCACCCACTATCTATATTATGAGGAAAACATATAAACGTGAATAATCTGAAAAAATAGAATTTGGCTTAAGACTGATAAAGAAAACAAAACACTACTCCCCTGTTGCCAGCAATTGTAGGTGCTGTTGTAACCATTAATTAAAAGTAACCATGAAAACAAGAAGATGCCATTTGGAAGCCTAAAAATTAATAAATTAATAAATTAAAAATGACCAACGTCAAATCAAAATTTCTGTATGGAAAAATAGGAATTATTTCCATAATTTACTTACAACTTACTTAATAATTACAACCCAATTCGTTAATACTTCTTGAAATTATGGGGATACTCTTTTTTTTTTTTAATTGATAAGTAATGTAGCGATAAACATTGGCGAATTATGTGTATTTTAGTGTTTGTATTTATTTATATATAGAGGGAAGAAAAGGTGAATTTATTACATAAACTTGACAATGAATTTCAACTATTGGGGGAAAAAAATCAGCCCGTTTTGATGAGATTAAGAAAGATTATCACTTGTTATTGTTGAATGACTAAATTATTCCATATTAATTATGATTTTATGATTCAAACTCAAATTGGAATAGAAAGAAAATTACGAAATAAGTAATCAAATTGGAACTTATTTAGAAGTTGTTCGGTAACTGCGTTTTGACCAAGTCAAAACACTAACCAATTAGATATTAGTGTTTGCTAAGCTGGTGTTTCAATTAGCGTTTGCAATAAGTTTCAAGTAGTGTTTTTGAAAAGGTAAGAATATTATATTTTCACATTTAAAAGCAGCGTTTCATATTTTTTTGACAAAACATCCTTCATTAATTTATATTTGGTAAATTATGTATATCCTTTTACATCAATTTACAGTAATTAGCTAATTCAACCACTAAATTTACCGAACATATTTATTCAATTGCTAAGACTATCAGCTACTCAAACAGCTCATTTTGTCGAATAAGACCTTAAACTTGTTCTCAATTTGGAGAAGGGTATTATTTTTTCAGGTTATGAATGTTTAAGGTAAAAGCCCTCCCAACCAGTATATTTTAAAGTATTAGAACTTATATTCTTCTCCTTACTAGAATGAAACCGCTACCAACCAACAACACTTTCTTGATAATTTGTATTCAAATTTGGATACAATGACTTCTAATAACAATTTTAAGGAATTTTAACTTATCCTTCATTGATCCCTAAAAAAACCTTAATATTGTATTCATTTAAAACTCAAATATATTAGTTGGTATGATTTGCAAGGCAAAATGGGAGCAATAGAAATTGCTTTACAGCCATAATCATTACAAGAAAATCAAGGAATGAGAAGCTGCCATTTGAGAGCTTAGTTAACCATTAGTTTAATTAATTAGTCAAAAGTCGGAGAATCAAGTCTTCTTGAGTCACTAATTGTTTTTCTTTTCAAATAATTACAACCATTTACAGTGTACACCCAGTTTTGATTCATTATGCATGAAATGTCAAAGTGGGAGTTTTATGGCATCCCCATCCATAGACACCCCCCTCCTCTCTTCTCGTGTCCTTCATCCTTTGATGGGATAGTGGAATAAAACTCTCAGGCACTCTCCATCGGCAGGAAATATAAAGATGAGTACACTATGTTTAAATATATAATAATCAATATTTAGTTTAAAATTTTATTCATTTAGAAATGTAATCTTACCAGTCAATTAATATTATGATCTTATATCAACATATTATTTGATAACCAAAAAACAAAAAATTATTTAGAGTTCGGGATTAGGTTCAGACCCTTAATTATGTCCTTTTTGTGCGTTTTTCATGAATCAGAGCAAAATTTAATCTCAAATAAATGTAAAAATTCATGTATACGGTGGAGAGTGATCACCAACAAGGGTTACTAAAAACAATCATAAATATAATTGGACCATCAAAATTTTAGTATTTATTCAAAATCATGTATTTTCATTTTCAGTTTCTTTTGCACCTTCTAGATGTGCCACTTTTGCTCTAATTAAGTGACTCAATTCAGGGATGTTAGGCAGATTAAAAAAATTTCACAAGTCAAATACTATACATTTTTAAAAAATAAAAATAAAAACTTAATAACTCCGTACTATACTTGTTTAATTACCATTAGATTCTTCATCTTTTTTCCTTAAAATTTGTTAAGATTGTAATACCATCTAGACAAACAGTGGACTGATTAATTCGTATAATAATTACAAAATAAAAATATCTACCCTTACATTTAATCGTGTACATATCTTCAAAAGAGTAATTATTGTCGATAAATCGATTTTCGAAAAACTTTTTTTTTTTCATTATTAATGGCCTCATATCATGCATTGATGCACGCCAAAAAAAAATGGTGACTTGGTCTCCACCAGTGGCTCTATAGCTAGTGAGCATGATCATAATAGAGATGAGCGTATTAGAGTTTTACACATTGAAAATCTTCGGTGGTACAAATTATTTTGATTTTCTATGATAATAATAGAATACCTTCCCAACGTGGACTCACCTCTTGAGTTTCTTGAGGGTTAGAAAAATATGTCTACTCCACAATAATAGGGTCAATTATTCAATATGTGGTACGTCATTTTATTACTGGAAAGGTAAGATATCACAATTTTAATTTATTAATTAATTAATGTATGTTCTTATCGTGGTAGACGAGACTCCAATGTTGGTGTCTAATCAATATGTGTGATCATTCAACCCCCATTTTTTTTTAATTTTACTGTTTCTATTATGCGTTTGACATCATAAAAATGAACATTTGTATAAACTCATTGCCTAGCTATGATTATTATATGTAGTTTGAAAACATATGTATTATATGAGGTAAGAGGGAATCGAACCTAGACAAATATATATATATATATATATATATATATATATATATATATATATATTGAGTATCTAATTTTAAAGAATATACTTAGAAATATTAAAACTAGACCTGGGCAATGGACCGGGTTGAGCTGGACAACAACTTTTTAAATGGGTCGGGCCAGGTCATGGGTCAAATGGCCCTGACCACTCAAGGCCCACCCAATTTGAGCCATTGCCATCCAAAGTACCCACCACGGGTGCCCCCACAGGCTGTGGGGTAGGCCGTGGTGGCCAGCAGAGATTTACTTAACCCAAAATACCCACCACGAGTGCCCCCACAGGTTGTGGGGCAGGCCGTGGTGGCCAGCAATGATTTACTTAACTCAAAACACCCACCGCAGGTGCCCCCATAGGCTGTGGGGTAGGCCGTGGTGGCCAGCAGTGATTTACTTAACTCAAAATACCCACTCTGATCCCGTCTATATCTCTCTATGTTTTTAATATGAAGGATAATTTCTTTGAATAAAGAAAATTTTCTTTTATTTTTATAGTAAATTATTTTTAAAAAAATTTTTTAGATAAAAAATTAATTATTTTAATTATAAATAATTTTTTAAAGTTTTTCAATCAAAAAGTTATTTTAAATTTTAAATTTTAAATTTTAATTTTATTATTCATTTATTTTTTTTATTTTTAAGTATTATTATGTATTTCTCTTATTATAAATAAATTAGCATATTTTAATATAAAAAGTTTAATTTTAAATAAATTTCTCTTGTCTGATAAGTTATTTGTTTTTTTACGAATGATTTTATTTTAGATAAGTATTTTTGTATAAAATAAGATCCTATTAGTATATTTCATCAAAAAATAGTACTCACATCATTCGTGATCTTAATCTCTAAGAATGTACTTCTAATAATCGATATAGTTGGATTTTATAATTAATCAATTGTCATAAATTTGACGACTTCAGAAACCCCGGTATTAGTCAGAAAAAAAGTATTACAATACAATCATATTAAAAATGAGAAGAGAGAATCAAATATCTACCTTGAAGACTTTATTATTACATCTTAAAATTTGTTCATATGTAAAGAAATAGAGATATAATTTTCAGTATATATTAGACTGCAATGATTTTATTGTTTCAGCAAAAATAATTATATTGATACGACCGACACTAATTAAGAACTTTTTTGTTTTTGGTTGCAAAGGAAGTGAGACTGTTATTCCTCCACTGTGAAAATGGTTGTCAATTTACGTAAAAGTGCATGCATAAACATCGATGGGTTCCATCAAGAAATCTTTGCGTATATTATCACAAACTTCTTCAACAGTGAATATTTGAGATCCTCATAAGCTATAATAATTTGAGAGGCAAATATACCTTCCGAACTTACACTGTTGAAGAAGTTTGTGATAAAATACGCAAAAAGATTTCTTGTTCTGGCACCGTCACTCTTGCTCCTCCTTTATATTAAGAATTTGGGGTACGTTTTTTTGATAGAAAATTTGAAGTGGAAATAGAAAGGAATAGAAAGAAGCTGGGAAGCGGAATAGAGGGGCAGAAGAAAAAAATTTAGATTTTCCACACAGGAGAAGTGATAAATTTCGAGTGGTATGTAATTATTTGTGTAAAAATTTTCAAACATGAGTGTAGGAAGGATTGAAAGAGCAAGATTTTCCACCCGAAAAATAGGCTGTTAGAGTGTGAATCTAGTGAAGAGTATAGGGCGTATCGATGTTGAGCAAGGCCCTGTTCGGCAACGAGTGTTTTGAGTAACTTTTAGCGTTTTGACCAAGTCAAAACACTAATCAACCAAATATTAGCGTTCGGTAAAGTAGTGTTTTAATTAGCGTTTGCGGTAGCTTTTAGCGTTTCAAGTAGTGTTTCTGAAAAGCTAATAATATTAGCTTTTCACATTTGAAAGTAGCGTTTTATATTTTTTGACAAAAAATCCCTTCATTAATTTATATTTAACAAATTATTTATATCCTTTTATGTCAATTTACAATAATCAGCTAACTCAACCGCTAAATTTACCGGACACATTTATTCAACCGCTCAATTGAACAGCTATCCGCTAACAGCTAAAATCTAACAGTTATCAGTCTACACAAACAGATTATCCGCTACTCAAACAACTCATTTTGCCGAACAGGGCCCAAGTAGTTGAGAAGAAGGGCCACACTATATTTTATTTTAGGTTCTACTATTCCTCCTCCTTTATATCTAAACTAACTCTTTCATTCATAATGACTCACAAAAATTTTACTGATTAAGTTGAGTAGTGTCACATTATATTAAAAAAATTAGACAACCATGGATTTGATATCGGGCAATTTCTCCTTTAATAATTTTATTACAATCGTAAAAAATCCAGTGGTATATATATATAGTTGAAGTTTAAAACAAAAACTATGTATTTCACGGTCGTTGATTAATAAAGAGAAAAGAGAGAAGAAACAAAACCTCCTTTTCGTATAAAACGAAATTGGGGACATGAAATGTCGATATTCATGATCTTTGTAAACATTCAAAAGGACATGAAATTTAATTGCCCCTAATTTATGTTTTAAAATATTTGTCATTTTATAGTATAATGATATATTATTAATGATTAGTTTATAATTTTTTCCTTACTAATTACTTTTTTCTCTTTTTTTAATTAATTTTTTTTATTTTTAGTAAAATCTTAAGACATTTTAATTTTTTAATATAAATTTTATTATAAATTTATGTTTTACTGATATTTCCGTACAAGTAAAAAACAACCAATATTAATAGAGGAAGTGCATATAAATATGCTATTGCTCATGTTTATATGTTGTCACATCAATTTGGAATTCTATCTCAACCGTCTACAAATTCAATTTTTTTTATTTTTTTATCAATGATTGTATTTTATGTAAAAAGCATATGTACTCGCATCATGGAGATTCTAGATTGTAGTTTACAATTTTTATTTTTTTAATCAAATGTCGTTTACAATTAATTACAATTATTGATGGATAATTGTGCTAATTAATCATTGATCTTAGCCCTTTTCAGTTCCAGATTTTTTTCGGAATCAGGTACGGAAATGCAATCATATATTTCCATACCTTATATTTGATTATCATATAATTTCAACCTGAAACTACGCATGGTTTTGTATATACGATTAATGCACAAGAAATACATATAAACCTCTCTCACCCCTTACAATTATATAAACATATACTTTCTAAATGTTGTCAATATTATTCAATTATATAACAATAGAAATATAAGGTTGCCTATATTTGTATATCTTCAGATCTCATAAAAGTGCAATCTACAATAAAAAAATTTAAAATAAAACTTGTCGGTACCGGACATTTAATTATGGAAAAAAGTTAAATTATTTGATCTTACCATCTAAAAATTCCCATGTTACACAACGCAGATGATGATGGAAAAGAATCATAAATGGATGGAATACTAATATGAGAAGTCAAGATGAGAGTAAGAGCAGGAGTTATTAATTTCTTTAAAATGCAGAATGTCTTATATACATCTAAAAGTATCTAATTCTCGTTATATGTTAACAGATGATTCGACGAATGAAAAAATAGAAGGAGTTTTGTTGGCCTAATCTTTAAAAAAAAAGTGAAAAGTATGTTTAAGGATAAGAATATTAAAAGTTTAAGAAATTTCAAGACCCATAAACCGAATCAATGAAATGGAGGAGGAAATAAACAGCTGAAAGGGGGAATATGATGTATTTTGGTCCAAAAGTAAATCATCACTTATGGGGATTCATCCACGTTTCCTATCATCATTAGCGTCCACTTTTTTTCCATTGTTTAATTTTTGGATTTAACCCGACCAGACATAGAATTACAATATAAGGAGGAAGAAGGAATTGAGTTCGAAACCTAGATAGATATATCCACGGTCCTCAAAAATTAATTAAACGAGTCCGTATCCAACCTTTTATATTTGATTTTGTATTTGTTAATGGAAGTTGTTAATCAAATATTTTTAAATAAAGGAGTTAGGGAATCACCATTTGTAATGTCTCCCTAGTTTCATGTATTCATGATTTGCTCCATATTAATTACAAGCGTTTTTAATAAGCTGTACATATAATTTTTTTTTTTAATGAAAAATCCCTAAAAAATTGCCACATTTATGTATATTTATTTATTTTTTGACGAAATATTTATGTATATTTATTAGATAGACAAGTTTCAATTATATGTACTAGAACATGACTTGTGGGAATATATATTTCTAACAGTATATTATACTTTTTATTACAAATAAGGGAATAAATATATTTATATTATTTTATTCCATCAACTAGTAAATTTGGCTCCTCTCCAATAATAAAAATATAAGATTTTTAGATGCTGTAGTTCCCATTTAAATCTCACTATTATTTTCCAGTTTTAATTATGCATATCAACTCGTGAATAACTAATCTTTTCCATATAAGTTATTGAAACAAACTACATCTTTGACTTTGACTATATATGGGTTCTTTAATGGGATATAAGAATTTATGCCGACAACTTTTTGTCGATTGATATTACAATGTCTCATATGATTGGAAATGAATTTAAAACCTAAAATTTCAAATTTTTCCTATAACGAAACGTGGTGACTAACATACTTAAGAAGACTTTGGATCAATCTTACACCGTATCCCTTCCACTAACTTGGACGATGGACACTTACGCCCAATAGAACAAAGTGTTATGCCATAAAAGAATGGCTTGTATATCATGTGCTGGTGGAATAGCCTCAAAATAGATATGACAATCTTTATGACACAAAAGTACAATTTGAATGCAATTTTTCTAAGGCAAAGGGTGACATACAATAGTAGATCAAGGTCATCACCTATGAAATGCAATGCAATGAGAAAGTGCCACATATAAAGGGCCAAAGGGGTGAGAATCAAGGAAAGATACCATACTTCTGGCCTATGATGAGAGGGGAAAAAGGAGAGGCTAATTAGTTAACATGACAATGAGCTTGATGTTGTAAGTTTTGGTGTGACTACTTAACATGTACATCTCACTACAAGTGTTAGTGTCCAAAAAAAAAAAAAAAGAATAGAGAAATCGATGCAAGGTTGTTTATAGATTGTTTTGCATAGATATCATATTTGTTGGAAGAGCGTATACAAACAATATGGTAAAGAGAAAAAAGGTACCAGATTTCAATATGGTAAGGTAAGAAGTAAAATTTTTTGCACATTAACTTTGTTCCCTATCCGGTCTTTTTTGCACAATGAAGCAAGTCGTGTCGATTTGTTATTGCCTTTTTATATAACAATTCCTGGAGTATAATATACAATACTTTAAAAATTTGTATTGTTAGATACTTAAATAATAACATTTGTAATCTTGCTTTCAGAAAAATGACATATATCCTCATCAATGTACAAACAAATACTAATCATATGTATTGTAACCATTGCATATTCAAGTTATTACTTGTCATATATGTACACTTTTTTTTTTTTTGGGTAAGCTGACCCATTCATATTGGGCCTCTTATCTCAGGAAATAATTCAATGAGCTAAATTGGGCCGGAGAAGGGAATGTGTGAAGGCCCAAATATTCTCTCACCACACAATTTCCTCAACCCAGATTCAAATTTGGGGGAGGGTGGAGGATAGGTGAGTGTCCACTGACCTCCTCGATACTTAGATAACACTTATTTGATATATGAGCATGTAACTCCCATGTTATACTAATCGTATGGTTTTTGGTTTTGCCAAATATTTATCGAAACAAAAATAGAATCTTTTGAGTTTATTTATTAACTAATTACTGTTACTGAGATTTTAATCCAATAGTCGAGTTTTAGATTCTAGATATGTAAGATTTTAAATTCAACTTTCTCTCCCACGTTGTATTATAATTGTATTTGTTATCGATTCTGTGACTCCTACAAATAAAAAAAAAAAAAAAAGTTCCCGAAAATCTTGACCCTCGAATATTTTGCAAAATTTTGTATTGATGTTTTTAGCATTAGATTAAAATTAATTAAAGTACTATTATTATTATTATTTTTCGAATTTTTCCTTGACACATAAAGCATGATGAAATGAAGGATATGTGGGGTAAGGATGAGCAATTTTTATAGCAAGTGTCGATCTTTTCTAAGATGCTTAGCTTCCAATGCATAGAATTTAACCACCCCATGATAACTCCACCCATGTTTTATTTTGCGAGATATGGAAGCTCATAAAAAATATATAATTCTAGTCATACATCTCATCCTTAATTATAGCTAGAAAAATTAGCCAAGGGCAAAAAGAATAGGATGATATTAGAAGATTCCGAAAATGTTGGAAGTTTATTATTCGTAATTGGTTGGACATACGTGTATAATAAATAAAATATAATCTTAATATACTTTTATTTTTGGACAGCTGTAAAAATTACAATTATTTTAATTTGCGTCAAGTTGTATAAATTAAAGTACCTCAACTTTAAAATGGATATTATAAACATATTTGTTCAATTTTAGTTATTTGTTTTAGTTTATATAAAAGAATATTATATTGGCTATATCAGCAACATTATCATTATTATTTTGTGGTATTCTCATACATTATTTCACCATTCAACCCACACTTACGTAAATGGCTGTACGTAGAAGATGCATTAGACATGCAATTGAATTTTTCGGAAGCAGCAGCAAATTTTTTAGTACTTAAATGAAATTTTAGGCATCGTATTCATATCTCATTCCCGAATAAATTTAGTATTCTGTGTATATCAATTAGAATCTTAAATATATTTGTAAAATTCGAAGATTGTGTAAAGTATAGGATACCCCAGAAATACGATCATGGATTTTTAAATCGCTTATGTAAAGACATGGAATATAGAGCTTTGAAAGGAACGATTTTCTGTAAAATGTAGAGTAAATATATGCCAATCATATGAAGTTTATACAATTTAGATTAGTACCTCTAAACTTTATAGTATACTTAATTCACAAATCATTATTCCCTGGTTGAAAATCCCACCTTTCAAAATCTAAGTGGTACGTCTTCTTCAATTTTTATTTAATTGCCCTTTTGGCCCCTTATTTAGTGCTGAAAGTAGAGGTGGGGGCAAGATAACAAAAGAGTGCCATTTGTCACAAGACAAAAAAAAAAAAAATTGTAGATGTAGACCCTCAATTCAATCCACAAACCTATTGACAATGAGATCTTCCTATACTCACACCAAACTTTCTCTACATAGGCTACACATATATGTATATATCCCCTTCGCTTTTTGGTATTTTCAAAACTTTTTTTAATTTCTTCAGGGTGTAAAATAAGACGTAAAGATTAATATTAGTATATATTCAAGTAGAATTTTAATAATAATTTTCAAAAACTTTATCAGTTAAGATAATCGAGATCAACTAAATCATCATAGATATTAACAGTTGTTCACACTATTTCTCAAGGCTGAGGCGGTGGCAGTAGCAGTAAGGTGGCTAGCTAGGAAGCACTTATTATTTAAGGCCAACATGAAGGATCACATAGCACTCTCACTTCTCTCTCGTGCCTTCTTCATCCTTTCTTTCTATTCTCTCTTCACTTTTCTCTCTTAGCTTCTTTGCATGTGACGTTCTCTTTCTTTCTCCATTAATTAAAGCTTTTTCTCTTTGCCTCCCATTAATTTTCTACCTTCATCTCGTCCTCTCCAATTCTCTCTTTTTCCCATACTCCAAACACACCCCTCGAAGATGATGCCTATAGAGCAAGATCCTACGTCCAATACTACAAGCCCTTCCATCAACCCTCACCATCACACGGCTAGTAGGAGCCCTGATGATCCCGAGCCGTCCGCTTCTACCAGAGCTGTTAGTCCTTGTTTGGACTTGGAATCCCCTCCCCTTCATCCTCCTCCTCCTCACTTCTCTGTTTTACATGGATCCCTTCGTCCCATCATTCTCAAGGTATTTAATTAATCTAGCACACACATAGTATTATATTAATTACCGTACTTAATTAATTTTATTCAACTTAATCATAGTCCTCCAAGATCTAAGAAAGGTCGAGTTGGGTGAAGGAATGGATTAGAACCTAAGCTAGCCGATGCCACAAGTTTAAGTGAAAGCCTAGGTCTATTCAAAAAATAAAATTAAAATACAGTGAGTCCTCTCTAATATTAAATATAAGATAATTTAATTATACTATTTGAGCTACATTACTAAAAAAATAAAGACAACTTTTACTGTATATTTTAAAGAAAAGCTTATAAATTATCTGTTACATATTCTCTTTTGTGACTTTATGTCTTTACAATGGATTCTTCATGTCTATATATTAGTGAGACATAATATTTTTAGAAAAACAAATTCACAATTAGAATTAATTGATAACTAATTAATTACTACTGTGAAACTTGCAGTTTGAAGATGTAACATACAACATAACATTGGCCCCCCATCGGAGGCCACCTGCTGCTGCTTAGGCAACCCGGACCCAAAACAGACCCGACTAGTACTCAATGGTGTGTCTGGCGTAGTCCGCCCGGTGAGCTCCTAGCAATGTTGGGTCCCTCGGGCAGCGGCAAGACCACCCTCCTTACTGCCTTAGGGGCGGCTACCCGGCAAGATAACCGGGTCGATCACTTACAACGGGCACCTGTTTTCCGGACACGTTAAGCGCAAAATTGGGTTTGTGACGCAAGATGATGTTTTATACCCGCATTTAACGGTACTAGAAACCCTAACGTATGCTGCCCTTCTAAGGCTACCCAAGGCCTTGACCGGGCAAGAGAAAATGGGCCAGGCCGAAATGGTTATCATGGAGTTGGGCCTGGCCCGGTGCCGGAACTCGATAGTGGGCGGGCCCATTATCCGAGGCATATCGGGCGGCGAGAGGAAACGGGTCAGTATCGGGCAGGAAATGCTGGTTAACCCGAGTTTGTTGTTGTTGGATGAACCGACATCAGGCCTAGACTCAACCACAGCTCAAAGGATCGTATCCACCCTTAGAGGGCTGGCCCGTGGGGGCCGGACGGTGGTGACCACGATCCACCAGCCTTCGAGTAGGCTTTACCGGATGTTCGACAAGGTGGTGGTTTTATCCGACGGGTCACCCATTTATAGCGGAAGCGCCGCTCGGGTCATGGACTATTTCAACACCATCGGGTTCGAACCCGGGTTCAACCTTGTCAACCCGGCTGATTTTTTGCTCGATCTTGCTAATGGTACGTTTCCTTTCTCATCTAGCCACCCCATTTATGCTCTGTATTATTCTACATAACAGGTAATTAACTATAAATTTACACTAATTATCATAAGTCGAACATGATTAATATTAAATAGTGTTTTTTTTTTTCTCATTTTTTTCAAGTATTTACACAATTGATAAATCAACAGGGAAAAAAAGAGAGAAAACAGGAAAGGGTGTTGAATGAAGTAGCACGGGTGAGGGTGTGACCAACTTTTTCATGAAATTTGATGGGTAGTTTTGTGGGTTAAACAATCCGTGTCTGTTGTTAGAGGGAAGAGACGTGGAATATGATGCATGGCTAGCAAATATTTATCCCTTGTGACTTTCCTCCAAAATGATCATGACCTTACAAATAGTACATCCACGTAACACATCTGGGAACATGTTTTCCAATTCCAACTTTATATATATATATCTAACTCTTCATCAACTTTATTGAAAAAGATATCAGGATACTATTTTATCATAATCCTCGTTTCAACATAAATGTGTACTTGTCAACATATATTATTTTAATCAAAGTAGTAATCAGGAGAGGGATTTATTACGTGTACATAATGAATAGTATAAGGAATATAATCACATGCATATCTAAGAGTTGTCGGTAGTGTAAGTAATAATTATTAAATAAATATAATAAATGATAATTTATTACAAGATAAGTTAACTAGAAAGTCTTTAAAAAGACGATGATTTGTTCCAAAGTCTACTTCGATCAGTAAATGATTTGACTAACTTTTAAAATTTTACAAGGGAATAAATCTAACCCTTGAACGTTAAATTTCTAACAAAAATACTAAAACTAATTTTTTTATAATTTTTTATTGATATCATTTTTCAAAAAGGTAATGAAATTATGATATATATATATATATATATATATGTATATAAGTTCTTAAAGGAAAGAAACACCTGTAAAGATAATGTGAAAAAGGTAGGAATTGGTCCTTACGTTGTCATATACTGATCATATCCATGGATAACTTTTCCCTTTGTCAACTTGCCCCCAAAAGTTTCTACATTGATTAAAACAATTTCTGTTGTTAATTATTCTAAATTATACTCCTTTATTTCGTCCCATTATTTTTTTCTTAAATATAAAATCACATATTTTAAGAAAATCTTCTTTTTCAACCAATATATGATTGATTTAGTATAAGTATGGAAAGATAACTTGTTAAAATTGCACGACTTTTTGTAGAAGCTAATTTGAAAAGAAAAAAAACTAATATTTAGGAAGATCTTTAAGGGGTGGAGGAAACAATATTTGAATTTTAACTTCCATTAAATTCCTTTTTTATGAACAATATCACACCCTTATCCTCCTCTAATATCTCTACACGAAAAAAGAAAAACAATTTTAACATTGGAGATTTATAAATATTTAGAAATTCTGTTACATTTTTATATACGACAATAAATTAAATAATAAATTTAATTCAAAATCTAAGATACAAGAAATCAATATTAGTCAATCTCCATACTAAATCTCACAAAATTTTTTACTTTTTTTTGTGTTTTTTAAAAAAAAAAAAAAAAAAAAAAGGTGAGATGGAGGCAATAAAGTGTAAGAGGAAAATAATTAATGTTTTAAGTACGTACGAAAATCTAAAGAGGAAAAGCAACTTACTTTTACGATCTTGATTTAGTGAATTGACTAAAGAAATCAATTTCTTTGGGTAATTTTTCGACACGGTCAAAAGGAAAGTCTTGGATGCCTAATTCTATATTTTAATCTCTAGTGTTTGTCTTTTTTATGGATTTGTTTTTTCTTTAATTGATCATCTCCTTTTTACCTTTTCATCTTATTTTACGGCACTGTAAGTAAAGCTGGGGACTTCGAGTTTATGCTTCCCTAATTACGAATAAGAATCAATTTATTTTCATAGATTTAATTATAGAAGTTGATCTTTGGAATATAAACGAGCTCAAATTACTCATTAATTATTTATTATGTAGAAAAAACAAATAATTTTCAAAGTCAAAAAGAGAAGAAAGGAACAGAAATTAACAGAAAATAAAAATAGATATAATTTTTATGTAACTTCATACAAGCCTTAAATCCATCAAAATATTTATTCAAATATATATCTTTCCGATTTCGCCCTTTCTTTTAAGTAGAGTAAAATTAGTGTGTTCTTATGTCAAATCCCATTGTGATTTGTGCCGTGTTAAAAGAGTTACATGTTTATACTAATATAAATTTGGTTGATATGCAGGCATAGTCGCAGAGACGAAGCATGAAGATCAACATGAACTCCAAGGGCGATCGGACCGCCATGATCATGCAAGTTCAACCAAGCAGTTCCTGATATCTTCCTACAGAAAGAACCTCTATCCTATATTGAAGGCAGAAATTCAGCAGAGTCTCGAAAATAGAATCCACCCTAACTCAACACTGTCATCAAGAAGTAAGCAACAGATTAATTAGTCTATATAGTAGACCTAACTCAACCCTAAATTATGCACAAATTTTGGATTTCCATATGTATCCTGTGATGCCTAATTAGCTTAGGGAAACTTAACGTTGGTGCAGACAGTGAGCAGCAGTGGACAACAACATGGTGGGAGCAATTCATGGTGTTGCTAAGAAGGGGATTGAAAGAGAGGAGACATGAATCCTATTCCGGGCTTCGGATCTTTCAAGTATTATCCGTTGCTTTCATTTCCGGCCTTTTGTGGTGGCATTCTGACGTCTCCCATTTACAAGATCAGGTAAATTTCGACAATAACAACTCCTCTAACTATGGTTCATCTCCATCTCGCTCTCGTTTTAATGGGATATAGGCTAATATTAGAGTTGGGTGAGGCTAGCTTGAAAGCAGCTTCATGGGCTAATTCACTCGTCAATTCACTATGGCTTGTATAATTTGTTGGATTGGGCTGAACTTAGGTCAGGCTAATCAATTGACCCATTAACCCAAGGTGAAGGACACTTAGATATAAGTACTTCGAACATAATAAGTATCGTATTTTGTCTTGTCTTAATTTAACAACATAATTATCATATAGTATATACCACCAACCTTTTAGTTATATTTGATGGAAGTATTCATATCCAAATGGCAGGTGGGACTGCTCTTCTTCTTCTCTATATTCTGGGGTTTCTTCCCCTTATTCAATGCCATCTTCGCCTTCCCCCAAGAGCGGCCAATGCTAATAAGAGAACGCGCCTCAGGGATGTATAGACTCTCCTCTTACTACTTTGCGCGAATGGTTGGTGACTTGCCCATGGAGCTCGTTCTCCCCACCATCTTCGTCACCATCACATACTACATGGGTGGCCTGAAGCCCTCACCGGTCACCTTCCTCCTAACCCTCTCCATCATCCTCTACAATGTACTCGTGTCCCAAGGGCTTGGACTAGCCCTAGGCGCCATATTGATGGATGTGAAGCAAGCAACGACCTTAGCCTCGGTCACCATGCTGGTGTTCCTGCTAGCCGGAGGATACTACATCGAGCATATTCCCCCTTCATCACTTGGTTGAAGTACATATCCTTTAGCCACTACTGCTACAAGCTTCTTGTTGGGGTGCAATACTCAGAAATTGAGGTCTATGATTGTGGCTTGGAAATGCCCTGCAAAGTGGTGGATTATCCAATAATTAAACATTTGGGTATTCATAATTTAGGGTTGGATGTCGCTGCCTTAACCATCATGCTTGTGGGTTATAGGCTCTTGGCTTATGTTGCTTTGAGGATGGGCCAACCTCACTGACTATAGTAAGATTTCATCCATTAATTTCAGTTACTTATAGGGAAAACAAAGTTACATAGAGTTATCATGTTGTAATTCGGTAAGATTGTATTTCAATTAAAGTTGTGCTATTTCCTCAATATATTATATACATCATAAATCCGACCAAAATAGAAACTTTAATTTAGAGTCAATAGAGAAGATGATTTATTTGATAGGTATATAGGGGTATTGCGAATTTCACAGTACTTGTGGATAAAATAGTAAAGTAAGGTTGTCCGAGTTATTATTGTGAGTTTTGTAATTTTTATTTATATAAAAGGTTCAAATTATAAAGATTAATGCTATAATCAATGCGTAATAGCTTTTAATATTTTATTTATAAGCTTTCGTGATATTTTGGCCTATACAATTTATTGGAGAGCTTTATTTTGAACGTTATACCTATCTAACATTGTAACACGTGTAATTTAGCAGATTTAGATTTAAAAGAGTGTAATTTAACTACTGCTTTTTTCTTTTTTTTTATCACAATTTAACTGATAATTTAAAAAGGTGTAATTATATATCAAGGAATAAGAGGAATTAGATGAGAACAAACAAAAAAGACAAAAAAAAAAAAGGAAATAGAAGGGAAGCAATTTATTGGGAAGAAGCGGGTGATCCGTGATTACTCACCTGCCGAAGAATCACATTTAGACCCAACATTTTCACCAGCTTGGATCCAAATTACCATTATCCATTCAATTTTTGAATTTTGTAACCTGTTTTTCGCAATTTTTACATAAACTTTAAGGTGTCAAAAGGGATTTAAGTATCAGAACTTTATTCCAACGTTTCAATCTAAACCAAATTAAACATGGAGTTTTAAATGATGAAAACTAAACTAAATAAAAGCTTTAAAAAGGTGGTCCAGTTGATTTTTTTATAAATAAACTAATTAGTCAAGACAAGGTTCTAACCTACTCAATCTAAGCTAACAAATAGAGGAGGTTAGTTGTATCGAGAAAGATCACCCAAACCCACTTTTATGGGTCATGAACTAGTGATTAACCACCTATTTTTATGGGGTTAGCTCAAATAAACCATGAGATTAACAACCTCATTCTAATATATAGTCAAAACTCTCTAAAATATATGAAAAAAAGCATATATTCCTTCTCTTTTACAATATATGTTACTTTAGTTAACTTTTTCGTTTATAATATTTGTTTATTTACAATTCCAATAACATATTAATGAATAGCTCAGTAATTTTTCTTTACTAATTGATTTTTTTCTCTTTTTTATTTCTAATTATACCTTGGGGCAACTTAGTCTTTAACGTAAATTTTGTCATAAATTTTTGTATATCCTGCGTATTCCCTCACAACCCAAAAATAATAAACATTGTGAAATGGAGGAAATATTCAATCAATGGTGAAGTTAGAACTTTTATTTAACGGTGTTCTTTTCTAAATGTTATTGAATGTTATAATTTATAAGTATTAGTTATTTTTTATGTTGTTCATTTTAATAATTTTAGTGAAATCTTTGAGGATTTTTTCACATAAACTCTTACAATTTTTTCGGTTAAAGATAGCCTTTCCACTGTCAACTGACATATCGACAAAGCCTATATTGGTGGTGAAGATAATGAAATTTCTCTCTGAAGCTCTTTGTGTTTAGGGAAATTTGAGATGAGATTTATTGGGTGTATACTGGTCTAGCAGATGTAAGAGTTTCAACTGTCATTTTCTGATTTCTGGTTCATCTTATGTCACCAAACGTACTGGATCCCCGTGCATTACAGTAGTTGAAGGCACATATTCAGCTGAAAAAACTGAGATATACACACTATTTTCTGTTATCATTGATTTGGTAATGAATCACAGAAAGTGGGTTCACCCAGAGCTTCCTAATGAAACCAACTGGTGGTTGCTTCTTCTCATCTGCAGACTACAGTTAGGTCATCTGTGTGAACTTCCTCCTCAAGAATTTTGTTGTATGTAACCTTTGCTAAGTCAGTGTTTAGTTAGCTTATTAATTAATAATTAGACTTTATGGTAATTTGGTCCATCCAAAAGAGGGAAAAGTTAATCGCATTAGGTTGACCTTTCTGTATTGAATCTAGCAACATAACTTTGGGCAAAGTGAAGTTCGTTAGATCCAAAAGTTATATCCACTTAAACAAATTTTTGAGATGCTGGTAAGTAAATTTAGCAAATTATAGTAGAATGGATTTTGTATTTTGTGAATTAGCCTAACATAAATTCATTTAATAGATCATTTTATAAATTCGATATCAGTAAAAGACAAAAAAACTATTTTTTTACCCCATAAACACCCTATTTCCCCTACTATTTTTCTACACGTATCCCGGGTTATCGCGATATAACCATTGGTGCATAATGGTTTGATAATTATCACATGAATTAATTAATTAGGAAAAGGAAACAAAATTGAAGGATGAGGAGGGAATCAAGAAGTAAAGATGAGGAGAGAGAGAAAATTCGGTGGTTGCTGTGGGTGCGCAAGCTGGTTGGGTGGGCGGGAGGCTGGATGGGATCATCATGGGATACATGCGCTTGTGTTTGATGCTGCTGCTGCTGCTGCTGGTGGGGCTTTCTTTCGTTTGGTTACCCAATGACTATAACTTCATCATTTTTTGGATATTTGTTTTCATTTTGTGATGCCAACATACATAAAAGGTGTTGCACCCGTGGGGGCTTTTTCTGTTGGGTCCTTGAGTATTTTTATTTGCTTTGGTCCATGTCTTTATCCCCCTCCCTACCCCTTTTCCAATGTCGAAATTTAGATTAGGATCTTATGGTTGTATATATGTGCTTGATTTATCATATTATTTTTAGTTTTATATTAAGTCAATTTATTAATAAATGAAATAAAATAATATTGTAGACAAATGATAGTATCTCATTGTAAACTACAACAATGCATTGTAAGACACAAAATTAATTACAAAATAACATAAAACTTAAGTTTATTTTAAAACTTAGAATTCCTCGATTTCATTTTAAAACTTAAGTTCATCATTACTGTCCCTTAAGATGGAGGATGAAGAAAGCATTGCCCCCACCCTCCCCCAAATATCCTGGCTAGGGATCTCTCTCTCTTTCTCTCTTTCTCTCTTTCTCGATCTATGCCGAGTTAGGTGAAGGCTGGTCACCTTCTTGTTGGCAGAATATCTTAAATCCAAATCCCCTCTGTAAACTCCTCTCAAGAAATCAATAAACAAGTCTCCAGTCCCCACCTTCACAAACCAACGCTAAACTAATCTCCAAATCAACCTTTTTACCCTCCCCATTATAAGAACCTCTTACTCCTTCACTTTCCCCTCACTTACTGCAGAGGACACATAAATTCAAAGGCGCAAGTAGTGAATTAAGTCAGTAATTACAGAGAGAAACGTACATGAAGTCAATCATGGCAGCAAGAACCCCTCAAGACTCCTCCTCCTCCTTCTCCAGAAGACACTTCAACTTGATTCCTTCATTGGACTACTCCTCGCCTTATTCTCTCTCCTGCCAAGACAACCTCGACCTTCCCCTTAACAGTTCATGCGTCTTCCCCAAACCCAAACTCTCTCTCTCCAAACTCACTTCCCTTTTCTCCTCCCCGTCATCAGCATCCCCCGCAGTCTCTCCTCCTCCTCTGGGCTCCAAGGTGGTGGGCACCTTATTCGGCCACCGGCGAGGCCACGTTCACGTGGCGTTCCAAGACGCGTCCACCTCAGCCCCGGCCTTCCTGATCGAGCTGTCCACCCCCACCAGCGTCCTAGTGAGAGAGATGGCATCGGGGCTGGTGAAGGTGGCATTGGAGTGCGACAAAACTTCAAACTGGGAGACAAAGGGAAAGAAGAATAAAAAGAAGAAGAAGAAGCTCCTAGAAGAGCCCCTGTGGAGGGCATACTGCAATGGGAAGAAGTGCGGGTACGCCATGAGGAAGGAGTGCGGGCCTCACGAATGGCGGGTTCTCCGCTCGGTGGGGCCTATCTCGATGGGGGCCGGAGTCCTCCCGGGCCGTGGGACGGAGGAGGTGGTGGTGGAGAAGGAGGGGAGGTGATGTACATGAGGGCTAAGTTTGAGAGGGTGACGGGGTCTAAGGATTGCGAGGCTTTCTACATGATGAACCCTGATGGAAGTGGAGGCCCTGAGCTTAGTGTCTACTTGCTCCGAGTCTAATTTAGTGGTTAATTACTTATTATATTTCAGGGTTTTCCCTAATCACATACTACTAGCTATATATAGGTTTGCTATAATAAAATTAACGTATTAATTGGTCACTATGTATTCTTTCTTACTTACTAATTAAGATTGAGATGAGTGCATGCATGTATGCTAATTAATTTATTTTTCCATGTTTGGATTTCTCATTTTTGGTGCCATCATTATTTGTATTCACTATATATATACTATAATATATGGATTTGCTATATAGTCCATGTTTCTAACTTATGTATGACATTTTCAAGGCCATTACAGCTACCACTCATCCCCTTCTCCTCCAAACATATTTTATTTAAGTATCCTAACTGAATTTTTTTAAAAAAATCAACTAAAAAATAATATTAATAAGACTTAAATTCAAAATCTTATTTAACGAGAATAAAGTCATGTTATATTTATCTTTAACTTACATCCTTAGAGCGTCTTACAGTTCCTTTATGTTAAATAGAGCACCGACTAAATTTAAATTATATTTGTATATATCAGAAACTTGTAGATGAGGGTTGATGTTGCCCTTTAGGGTGAAAAATAATGATAGCTGCCTAAAAATAATTGTGCCCCTCCTTATGACTCCCTGCATGCACATATCATATCAACAAATAGAAGAGGAATAATGGAACCTGTAGTACTCATACCTCATCTGCACTTTAACTCTGGTAAAAACAACAAAGTTATTCATATCCAATCATCACTACTACTCAACCAAAATCAAAAAATAAAAATAAAAAGAAATCTTTATTTATGACATTTTTATTGCTGATCAGACAGTGACACTTGTCACAATTTTCTTGAATGGATAGTCATCACAGATATTTAAAAAGGTCGAAAATTTTAAATATCAAATAACAAAAGTGTTATCAAATTAGTGGCTCCAAGGCAACATTTTTAAAAATACAATATTTGGTAGAGAAATATTGTAACGCCCAAAAAAATTAAGAAAAAAACAAAAAATAAGATTTGATTAATATATATGATTTATTCTCTAAGCGACTTAATTTAATAGTTGGTTACAATAAAATTCATAATGTGATAATTAGCTTATATATATGTGTTTATTTATAAATTTATTAGTTAACGGTTAACTTAGTTGGAAATAATATTAGGAGTAAGCTAAAAAAAATAAAAATATTTATTTGACTTACTAATTGCTTAGATAGAATAGTACCATAACTTGATTAACATCCTAAGTTTTAAGCCTGCAAAACATGCTCATATCTTCAAAAAATCTGAGCATTTAGGCAAAAGAAAAAAAAATCTGATAGCTTGTACCCTTTTCTTGGCCTATTACTGCAAGCATCATCCCTAACCTACTAACTCTTAGTCCCCCATACTTCACCATTATTGCACCCACTCCAAATCAGGTGAATAGATCAAAAGGTGAGGCACAAACCAAAGGAGGGGCTCATTTTCTCTGGTAAAGAAAATCCAGCAACTCCAAATAGAGGGAGGAGAGAAGAGAGAGAGAAGGGAAGGGAAATCAAAGGAGATATTTTGTTTCAACCTCCCTTGGTCCAAGCTTCAAGTCCTTCATCGTTAATCACTTTCGCTGAGGAAAGAGGTAAGAATAAAGGTAGAAAAATAGAAGGAAGGTTCAAGAATACAACCATCAAGGACTTAACACAAATCATAATTAAGGTGGGTTTCCTTCTTCTCCCTAATCTATATTAATTTTCAACCAAAATGAATTTTGTAAGTGTGCTTGTAGACCAACCTTGAACGCTCAAAAATTCAAGAAATTGTTGCATGCATGTGTTTTGGAGTGATTCATTAATATAAATATGGTAGGAGGATGTTAGAGAGGGAAAAGGAGTAGAAACATGATCATCATCATGTACTTGGTTATGCTTCTATTTTGTTCGTAAAATTTCATGCATGAAGATGAAAGTGTATCAAATATGTTTAAATATTTGTGAAATTGTGGTTTTGTTGAGGTTGGGTTTGACATTTGTTAGAGAATATACTTGTTATAATGTTCTTGGGGTTCGATGATCGAAAATATGTGTACACAAAACTTGGTATGCAAAAGAATGTCTCTTGTATGTGTATTTTAATGGGTTTTATTGAGTTAATATGTTACCTAGAATGCTGAAATGAACTTTTCATAGACATCCTACAAGGACAAGATAGGTAGAAGATAAGAAAATAGAGTTTGGGAGCCACTGCCACCCACCACGGGTACCCCCACGGGATGTGGGGTAGGCCGTGGTGGCCAGCAGCGACTTATTTAACCCAAAACACCCACCACGGGTACCCCCACAGGCTGTGGGGTAGCCCGTGGTGGCCAGCAGAGATTTATTTAACCAAGAACACCCACCATGGATGCCCCCACAGGCTCTGGGGTAGGCTATGGGGTAGGCCGTGGTGGCCAGCAGCGCTTTATTTAGCCCAAAATAGCTACCGCGGGTGCTCCCACCAGCTGTGGGGTAGTCCGTGGTGGCCCCCAGAAGTTCCCACTAACCGTGGGAAAGCCCTTGGTGACCTTTAGAGCCAACCATAGATCTCCACGGGCTATGGGAAGGCCTGTGGAGACCTCCAAAGCAATTTTGGAACCCCCACAACCTGTGGGCTTTGTCCCGTGATACTTGTAAACCTTATATGTTGTGTCGAGAATCGAGTCTAAGATTTGAAGTATGGCTTTGGGCCTCATGAAACAATTTACCAAATACATATGTGAAGAAATGATAGAGATAACAACCATAACGTTAAATGGAAAGTTGATTTCTTGGGTTTAAGCACTTTGTCGGTACGAAATCTAGGAAGGTGACATGAGATGATATTCCGGCCTACGGGTAGCGGCTTTCACTCCTAGATCATGAGTCCTTCTGGGTAGTAAACTTGGGTATATGCGTGAGTGGTTCCAAGTCCCAGTACCGTGGTACGTTGGGTCGGCTCACAGGCGTCAAAATACGAAATCTAGGAAGGTGACTTATTCCGGCCTGAGGGCAGCGGCTTTCACTCCTGGATTACAAGTCCTCCTGGATAGGAAGCTTGAGTATACGCGTGAGTGTTTTCGAATCCCCGTACCGTCGTACATTGGGTCGGTTCACAGGCGTCGAAATACCAAGTCTAGGAAGGTGACATATTCCAACCCACGGGCAGCGGCTTTCACTCCTAGATTACGAGTCCTTCCGGGTAGTAAACTTGGGTATACGCATGAGTGATTCCGAATCCCTGTACCGTGGTACGTTGGGTCGGCTCATAGGCGTCGAAATACAAAATCTAGGAAGGTGACATATTCCGGCCTGAGGGCAACGGCTTTCACTCCTAGATTACAAGTCCTCCCGGATAGGAAACTTGTACACACGCGTGAGTGGTTCCGAATCCCAGTACCGTAGTACGTTGGGTCGGCTCACAGGCGTCATTTGAGTACCAAAGCACTAGTTTTTGCCCAAAGAAATTAAAGATGATAAAAATTAAGTTAAGTTTTAGATGGGGAATTGATTGGTCACACTTATGAAGAAAATGTGGTTCGCTAGAGTTCAAATGCATTATGGCGTTCCCATTCGATTAAGGGTGGAGTAAGGTAAGATTATGTTTATGATACGACTTGATTACTAATATTATGGTCATTAAGTATTTATTGCTATTATACTATATATATGTAAGCATGCAAAGTTAGTTTGGTTTTTGGGAGGCGAAGGACTCCCATTGAGCTGTGGTTGCTCATTCCCTTACTTTTTCATCCTTTCAGATCCAGAGAAACAGTGAGCTTCTTGGAAAATGTTGTCATTTTGGAGGCCATTTTGATGTCTTTTTAGATACAAGGAACTTTAAATGCAATGATTGCTTATGTTTACTTGTGTATGCTTTTGAGCATGATATGTAAGGCTTATTTGGTAATCGAGCATGTTTGTAGCTAGATGTAGGTTGGCATTTGTAGACGCTCTGATTTGGCCTTAGTGGTCCCACCAAAACTCCGTTATGATCGTACTTTATTTTGTGGTGTAAGGTCGACTGAACCCAAAAGTTAATGTGAAGCCGCGTGGGCTCAAGACTCATCGTAGCTTGTCTATCGAAAAAGAAAAGGGGTTTCTAGCTCAACTTTCAATAATTTACCAAACAAGTTATGTTTGCCAAGTTGTTCCCTAGATCAGCCTTAAGGATCCTCGAAAAGGGTCCTGGCGATGTGGCATCCCTATCCGGGGTCGGGCGTTACAAATATAAATTGAGAAAATCCAAGAAATTTTAAGCTGCTTTTTTGTGTCAGTATTTAAAATATCCGTGTAGAAAACACTTGTGGTAAGTACATCAATGGAATACTTTTCATATAGTGTACTCATTAGACTAATATTAATATAAGTGAAATAATATGTATTTTTTATAAGACACATATTAAGTGTCTTTTTTGACTTAAAAATTATTATATCATGTAATAAATTGAAAAAGAATGGTATAATTGAATAGTATAATTGTATTACAACTTACAAATTACATAAAATTGCCATTTTATCCATCATTTTTCATATTTGTAAAATTATGTGTATGACACACCTTATAAATAAGGTTGATCTGATTAGGGTGTCATTTGATACTTGTCCGTAGCCGACGATTATTAAAGTTTTACCTTCATAATAATCATAGTTATTAAAAAATAGTGATTTCAAATCATAAAATATATTAATATAGATCAAGACAAAACATTCTAAGAGTGTCTTCATGCAAGACACGAATCATTACCCTATATATAATATTTACATGATTCATACACTTTGAAATTCAACTTTGAAAAAACAACAAAAAAAAACAGAAAAAAATAGTTATGGAAACTTCAGTCTAAAGTGGGTACCAGCCCAATAGTGCGGGTTTGCTGGCCTATACAGTGGCTAGCCAGCTTTCCAAACCCAATGGAAATCAGAATGGTTGGGCCTGTTGGTTTTTTTTCCTGTGTCTCTGATCATTTTTGGGCCTCAGTATGTTCAAATTCTGGCCCATGAAAACGTGGGCTTTATACTGCATTTGATGATTTAATCAATATTTAATTTTCCCTCTAATTACAAAAAAACCTTTAATTTTGTTGTTTCAATTTTCTCTTTACTTCCTCTTTTTATTCACTTTCTTCATTTCTAAAAACGACTTCCTAATCACAAAAATTGTTTTCTTCCGTATATAATGTGTATAAGAGTATGTATGTCTCAGATCATTATGATCGCAACAAGATACATAAGCTCGGATTCCTAAGTAATTTTATTTACAAATAATTGCCGTATTTTACTATTTATCTTAGTGATTATGGTTGAACAAGGGATAAAATAAAAGCATCACTTTACTCGTTAAAAATAAAAAGGAAATTCCTGCAAGTGGTGTCCGGAAATGGTGAATCTTATCTGATGTTAAGATTTGGAGAGAGACTCTGAGAGAATGTTGAGAAATTTGCGCAGAAATTTTCCCCCACACTCACATGTTAAGATCGATATTTAAATATTTTATTTGGCTGTTTTTCTCTCCTAACATTCCAATTTACACTTAACCGGGAGTAATTATAATTAATTAATAGACTGTGCTTCCAATTACATTTTTAGTCGGCGGATCGTTTTACTTTTCCTTTGTGGAGCTTCAACCACAAATCTAGGGGTTACTTGGTGATCAAGGAAGCGAGTCAAGTGCAAACTTAACTCCCTAAATATGTTTATTCATTTAAACAATCAATATTTGTCGGTCCAATGGATTCAACATCATGTTTTTCTTAAGCAAAGTTTTGGCATTTGAGAAGTTTAGCAAATAGAATTCATATAGTTGTGCTAAAAAGCTCTATATGAGCATCGATTTAACGTGACTGGTTAAATATTAAGTGCTTACAGTTACATAAGATAGTCAAATTAGTGATTTATATGAAAGAAATTGAGGAATCCGTAAAATCTTTCGTTTCCATAAGTCCACGACCAACTTTTGACTCTAGTACTCTATAATTTTTCATATATTGGTCAATTATATTAAATCATCGATCTAAATAAACACTATGACTCTAATCTATAACTTTCGTGACATATATATAGGTCAATCATATTAAGTTATCAATTCAGACGTTTTATTTATCCAAGGGAACAAAATTACATCAGCATTTTCTCTCTTTTTCTCTTTGAAAGGTCACCCTTTCAATCAAGGATTACCTGGTGATTAAAATCGCTACAAGATACTCTATTGTACTTATGTGAACGTACATGTACGTATCGTACAATCAATCAAAAATTTTGAATTAATGTCGTAGTTGAAGCGGTATTGTTCTACGAAGAACAAATATTGATAGTTAAATAGAATTCCTTGCTCAATGAATGCAACAATTGGAAAAAGTTATGTAAGTGCATGTTGGTGCACATTCAAAAAAATTGTGTTTGACTCAAATTGTGAGATATATATATATATTATTGATTTGTATATGTGTAATTAAGTAAAAAGAGTTATGGATGTGAACAGGATTAAGAGTAGATAAGAAAAGAAGACCAACCCATGATAAAATACAACTAAATGTTGAATTTTAATAGTTATGATATACTTAGAGAAGCACAAGTAACTTGAAAGAGTAGTTGAAGATCCCATCCTTTCGCCTTTTTGAATGCTTCAATTTTCCAAATTCTAAGTCAAACTTGAGAAAACACTTCTATGCTTGTCCTGGGTTGTTGGATTTTAATATTTACCAATACCATCAAAGTTGAAAAAATAAATCACTAATTATTAATTTAATAAAAACCCTCCAAAATATATGACACAATGATGACCACCCTATACATCAATGATTTGATATTTTTCATAGAGAAAGAATCATCAAAACTCGCCGCATTTAATTGATAAAGTTGATATCAACTAAACCTATCTTTATCAAGTTATTTATTTTATATTATAGATAAAGTAAATAAAAACTAATATTACGTTTTAAAATATATTTATTTGTAATATACATATATATTTCAATATGCTCAGTATAATAAGAAAATGTAACGTTTTATTTAATTTAGATGAAAATATTCGAATTCTGTAAGAATCTCTCCCGATCTTCACATTTGTGCTCCGACTCATCTTATGATAAGTATGCACCCGAGTTTGAGTAACGAAAAATACAACAACAAAACTCTGAAATAAAATTTAAAAGGGAAAAAGAACTGTACATGATATATGTTGAGTTTTATCCCCCACACATCATTCATTATGGACGCAGGAAGGAAAATTGAAAAATAGTGAAAAAAATTCTAAACAAGAAAAGAATAAAATTGTATCCGTGTGTGTATGGCCAAAACTACCAAGTATATAATGATGTCTTCTCTGTAGTATCGATCCTCATCAGTTGTGTGAGGAATCCACCATTGAATTGTGCCTCTTCGAAGGTCCCGAAGGCGGGTATCGTCGACCCTTGGGCAAGAAATTGAAGACAAGCCTTGGATTTCTTCTCCTGATTTGATGCTTCAGGTGTAGAGATTTGGTCAAAACGCTATGATCATTCTCCATCTTCATCGCCATCGTTCTTCCTGGCCTTGCCGCCGAGCTCGGGTTCATCAGGAGGATTAAAATGGCTATCATGAGAGCGTAGGCTTGTTTGTGGATTGATCTTCTCGATGAAGAAGCCATGAGAGATGGGAGGAGGAGAGACAGTGGTGAGTATGAGAGAAGAGGAGGGAGGAAGGAGGAGGAGGAGGAGGGAGTTGGGTATGGAAATTTTCAATAAGAGTTGGTGTGTTTTTGAATGCATGGGGGACATGTATGTATGTAATATTAATTAATATAATATTTTTATAATAATAAAGGAAAATAAATGAAATAAAATTAATTATTTTTATATGTCAAATCATGTTTTTTAGGGGTTGAAAGAAAAGAATTGAATGACACGCCAATGAAATCTAGGAATTGATAATGAAATGTCAACGAAGAAAATATGAAATAAATGGAATACTACTTTCTCAAGAAAAATAAGAGTGGGTAGGTGCCGGCTGAGATATGGTGCTCCCTCTTGGGGAAGAACCACCCTTTTTTTCTTTTCTTTTTTTTATAAAAAAAATAGGTTTTCTTTTGCATGGGATTGAATTTATGTGAACATATGCCATATGGGAATGTTTTCTCACTTCATTTATTTTAAATTGTGGAATCTTATAAAATAAATTATAAAAATATTGTTATCTCTATTTCATGAAAAAATTCATTAAAAAATTTGTATTAAAATATCAAGTTGGTCTAAGATTTCATTAAAAATGAGAAAAATCAATGAAAAAAAGAAAATAATTAATAAAGATAAATTTGATAAATTAGTCATTAATATGTCACTGATATTATAGAGTAATATATATTGTGAAACGAATGAGAAATTTCAAATAGTTTCATCGACCTTAACTATCATTAAGTTTATTATATTCATGTAATATACTGGGAGAAAATAAGGGGTTTTTAGGTGCAAATTCTGAAATGCTCCCGGGAGCATATACTCCTAGGGAGAGAAAGAAAGAATAGGCCAATAAAATCTTTTTATTTTCCCGTTCATCCAACTATCTCGTAACATATGACGAGGAGTAGATATTCTCATATACGTATAAAACGTTTTGGTTTTTAGGGGTTCAAAAAACTACTTTTGTTTTATTTTTTAGTGATCTCAGTTCATGAATCTAAAATCACCTAATAATTTTTATATGAGGGCCACTCATCAGAGTGGTCATAAGTGAATGCTTTTGATTGAAAGCTTCCAAAATTTACTATTGATGAGAAGAGATAATTTATATCGGTTTCAAAAAGATTAAGGCTATATTTGATTCTAAGAAAATTAGAAGGAAAGAAAAAAATGTGGAAAATGAATTTCTTTCCCTTGTTTGAATTGAAGAAAAAAGGAGAGAAAAAAATTTGATGGAAAAACTCATGGAAAGTTTTATCAATTTGGTCAATGATATTTTCCTTCCAAAATTGAGAGGAAAATGGAACAAAAATTCACAAAGAGAGAGAATTTCATTAAGAATTTTATCTCTTCTCTCAATTAATCAATGCTATTGAGTATTTTCTCTCTCTTTTCCATAATAATGTGGTGGATGGATAAGAAGTTGAAAAATGACTATAATTTTTCTCTCTATTTTTCTTGAACCAAACACAAGAAAAAAATTAATTTCCCTTAACTTTTTTCCATTTAAATTTTCTTTCCAACCTATTTTCTTAGAATCAAATAGAGCCTAACTTTCATAATTATGAGAGGGGATCCTCTATTACTCAGAATATTGCACTCCATTTTTTACCCTTTAAAAGGAAAAAAAATAAAAAATGAAATAGTCACATAGTCATGTTTAAAATGGTGGGCTTAATTAAGTAATTAACCCAAGCAGATAATGGTAGGTGGGCTTTAACTCAAAAACAAAGTGTCTTCTTTTTCATGCAATGCAATAAACAAAAATAATTCCCCAAACTATTATGTGCCATTATTTATTTATTTTTGTCTCTTTCATTAAAGATTCGAAAAATTTTAAGGTGGCTAAAAACATGCGAAAACTTTTTAAATTTGATTGGCATATGAAGTTTCTGGGTAATGAGAAGACTTGGATGAATCCATGTGTATATTAATGTTAAAAAAATTGAGATTTTTACCTATTGTGCTTAATTAGATCACTATTTTATTTTATTTTTTTTAAAAAGAAGTTCTTCCTATTTCCTTTTTCAATTCTTTTTACAACTATTTTACATGAGATAGTATGATTATAATTTATAAACAAGTTGCTTAAAAATACAACTAAAAAATTAATTTTCTTAAATTTCCATTTTTAACTAAAAGCTAGTAATTTTAATTTAAAATGAAAGGAGGTCACTATAAATTGATGGAAGTAATTTCTATATGTTAAAAATTCTATTTAAACTTATAAGACATCAAACATTATTCTCCTAAAAAACCAATAAGTTATCGACGTAATGGTCAAAATTGAGGTCATAAGTACATTAAATCTCATATACTTGATTTATCCTCCTCCTTTTTTATTGTACTTCCATAAATAGCACCTTTGAAGAAAAAAAAAGAGGAAAGAAAGCAAAAAAGATATCGATATCATCATGGTATCCTTCCATAAAAAATGCAGTTGATTTAATATAACCAGAAATGTACCAATTTTGTTATGTAGAAACAGTTGTGGGGGATGTAATTGTCTAAGTGGTACAGTCTAAGGCCACCATAATCTTTTTGTTTTTGGTTATTATCTTACAAATGATAAAAGAAAGAAAAAGAGGGAAAGAACAAAATCTTGACCAAATTAGAAACCAAACATTTGGTGGAGGAAGGTATTTGGGACTTTACTGCGATAATTATTTAAATGGATGTGGCCACAGCAGCAGACATTATGGAATTCTGCTTCATCAAACACTTGTATTCGAAAATTAAGGCAGAGATTAATTAATTAACTATAAGGATACATTTGACACCTCTCTGCTCAAACACGCCTACTGAAATGTTCAAATATGTGGTAAGGTTGGCCGGCCTATTAGTTGGTCAAATCAGCAAGTCAGATTGGTTGTCATCGATAATTGTCTTGACGGTATTTATTATTAATAGGTCAATATTAGACTTAGATTAAAAAGGAGTTCTGGTCGATTTTAACATGATCTATCAGTATAGTAAATTTTTGAATGTTTAAACAAAACAGTTAACAAAATTGGATAATCAACGACTGAGAACTAGTTAACATTAACATAAAAGTGATTTTTCTGTAATATTGATCGAACAAAATGTACAAAGACAAATGTTTGTTTTTACAAGTAAATAATAAATAACGAAACATTTATTAATTAGGTCGAATTATTTTATAATCAAAGGTTTGGGGAATGCTTGAGAGATTATATACTATAATAAAGGTAGTTAATTAGAATTAGCAAGCTTATCCAAACACTCATTAGCATGGAGACTTGTGTATTTATGACATGAAAAATGTGAGGGTCCATGAATAGAACAAAGAGCAGATACTTTGTATCGGAAAATATTTATGATTTGAAAGATGGAGTAATGAATATATTACGTACTTTAATTTGCCCTTTTTTCCCCCACCCCACCTCTTTGCATTTTCATTTCTTCTCATCATGGGATACTTAGAAATTCAAGCTTAGTTACACAACTTGCCACTTTTTAAATCACTCTTATATTAATTAATTAATTAATAGAGACTCACTAGTACCCATTCTTTTATATATATATATATACTTCTCTATGTGCGAGTATATTTATTACGTAATTCGTTTTTAATATGAGATTAATATAGTAAGGTAAATTGCAATACATATATAGATATAAGGTTAAATTTAATTTTACTAGAATGCCAACCTTTAATTTGTTGAATAGTTTCATAAATAATTAGTGGGCATGATAGTTTTGTAAATTGCGTAATCAATTATAACCCATTACTAATACTAACTTTAATAAAAATATATACTTCTTCCAGTGTAAATTATTGGTATGGTTTAAGAAAACACAAACTTGTCAATTGTACCTTTAAGTTATTGGAGTTGGGAATATTAAAATCTCTATTTTCTATGTATCAATAATTAATTAATTAATTAATTTTTCATTATCCTAAGGATAAAAAGAGGAAGGACAAGTTAATTAAGAGTTTAAATATAGAAAATGTGCAATTAATTTTTGACATTCAAATAAGAAATAACAAGCAAATATTTCATAGGATATAAAAATTAAAAAACTAACCAAAGATCACATAATATATGTAATTTTAATAATTTTATCCTTGTTAATTATTTTCAGATATCTTAGGAAGCTTAAATACCGTCTAGTGCCAAATTTTACATTGCATAGGTAACTTAAACTCGCACTCAAATGAAGACCTAGGGGGTACTAATCAAAGTAATTCAACGGTCTTTTTGCGTGATTAACTTCTACAAGCAAGAAAAAGAGCGTAGGGAGTATTCTAATCAAACAATATAATCACATACATCATTCCTTTTTGACATTGATAGATAACTAGATTTCCCTAATCATCCCAAATCAAACCTTTGCATGCTATTATTAAACAATTTTTCTTGTATTTTTAAAAATAAAGTCTCTTAATCATTTTCAACATTACTTTGCTATATTACATCTTATCGTATACTATATATATCATGCCTAACGATATTTTCTTTTAAAAGATCGAAAAAAATATCGTGTGGATTAATATATTGTAGGATGATGAAAAGGAAAATTAACTTTGACTTGGGTGATTTTTTAGTTTATCCAACGTGTCATACAAGTGACATCAATTTTGATCTTAGCATGTAAAATAATATACAAACATTGTTTCACGAGACAATAGAACGTATTTAGCTATCCAATAGAGATTAAACTGTGTCGGTTTCGACTTCTCTTTGCTCTTTTAAGGGTTTTCACTTCAATAATGTTTTTATATGATACGATATTCGCATACATGAAACAGTAGAAGCTTTAATTATATAAATTTTCCTATCGAAGTATAGCATGACCTCTCGTATAAATATTTTCTATAGTTAAAATCTAAATATTGTATGGGTTCTTACACCTTTAAATAATGAATGTTGAATAGTCGAGATTTGAATTTAATATAAGAAAAACTTTGATATTACGTAATTAATCAATTCTAACTATAAGTCTAAATCAAATGGTTGAAAGTTTATTAGGGTAATTATTGCCAAATTTAGGTGGCATACTTGGCTGTCTTTGAGGTGGACAGTAGTGGATCATCAGCTCGGGCTACCCTCATCCATGGCTTCATTTGGATCACAAATTATAATTTAAGAGTGTGAATTAATTACTTAATCATTTGGATTAAGCTTCTGACATTCTCTCTCTCTCTTTCTTTTTTTAAGTCAATATCACAAAAGTCAACTTTTTATTATTGGATTAAATAATTTCTTGCCTATGCAACCCTGTTTCTCTGTAATTTAATTTTTATTTTTTCAAACACGCATACACAATATAATAAAGGAAATTAAAGATCGGATTTAGGTTGAATTATAGTATTTTACAAGTGTATATGTAATTAATCAGTCAACTGAACAATAATTAGCAAAAACAACCAATAAATTTAGATTAACTACATAAAAACTCAAATAGCTCACACCGAAGTTATCTCTAAAGTTTCAAAATATGATTAGTATCGAACCATTAATATTTGAGTCGGCCTAGATTCAACCCATATCAATGCTACCACAAAATGAGAGATTTGCAGTTGCAGGTGACTTGTTCGACCGTACTAAAACTGAAGAGCAATGCCAGAGAAGTAAATAAGTGAAAGCTACATTACATGCAATGGGAAAACTGAAAAAGAAAAAAAACAAAAAGAAAATGGCCAAAAAGCCCAAGACGTATGATAAAGCCCAATATAAAGGATTTTGTGTTGAGTGGTGATTGTTGAACCAAATAATTGATAAAAGAAAGCCTAAAAATAAGGGGTTTTTTTATTCATATTGTCTTTGGAATTTTTGGGCTCTTCTTGTCCTCTCCTTCCTCATCTTATACACCCAATTATTTGTTCTATGTTTTATTTATTTATGCATTATTCGCATTAATTAATAATTAATTAAAAGGTGTTTTTCAAGTTAAATTCCCTCTTTTTCTTTAAAAAAATAAAAGATATTTTTATGGTTCGATATGTTACTCTCAATTTTTAAGTTGGGGTTCATTTTTTTTATAGAATGCATCGTTAAAAATGTGTATATATCCTCGTTTTGTTTGTTGTCCTTTTTAAATTTATAAATGTTTAACTGTTTGAACTAATATTAAAGGTTTATGATTGAACTGTTCTCACTAAAACTTCTACCGTTTAACTTCAAGTTATAACTTTTTATTAAAAAAAAACAAAATTACTTTAATTTGTTTGTTTAATTGGAAAGTATATTGTGCTGTAAATGTACGATATAAATGATTAAAAGAAATAACATATGTATAATTTTTTTTCCATATAAATCAAAATGGATGATTTCCATAGATATAAAAGGTGAGTCACAAAGCAGCATAGATGTTTAGAGGCACCATAACTTGATTTAGGGCCTTAAGGCTAAGGTCAAGTCAATTTTAGGTACTCTAATAACTTGGCACATTCAAAATAGCTTGTATGTAAAAGGACAAAGGCATCCACTACCCCTACTTCATCCACAACTTCGCTATTGATACAAGTTATTGTGTAGTCGTTAACAAGACTCAACTCCCATGGTTGGATGTTTCATACATTTTTTTGTTAGTCATATGATATATTGTACAACTTTTAGTCCTTAAAATATCAAAATTCGTTTATAATATTTCAGAAGACGTTAAAATACGTCTCGATAAATTGATTCTAACTAACTCAATTTGATCAAAAATTCAAATTGAAAAAACAATAAATGCACTCAATCAAAACTCTCTAAGTTGATCATATAATATATACTCCAAAAGCACTAATCGAAAGGGTAGGGTGTTCGAAAACATTAAACCCTACTAAAGAGGGTCTAGAAGTGGAGGACCTCACATAATTTAAGAAGCCTTGTATAATTAAACCCAGGTATATAAAATTTAGCATACAAGTTTATTTCTAATTAATGCTTATTAGTGTTGATTGATATTGATGAGCATTGAATTTATAGAAAAATTAATCAGGACTAATCAGTCCAAACTAGTGTTGATTGGTGGTAAACAATACTAGTAATAAATATTGTTGATAAATACTTAAAATAAGTTAAAAAGAACAAGCCTTTATCCTATATATATCTTCTACACGGGAGCAGTTTAAAAGAGCACAGTACCCTACACAAGTTATAGGATTGTAATTGTGGTTTCATGAATTAATTTGCATTTTAAAAAATGGAAAATCTTGCTTCATATTTAGTTTGATATATAATTGTCTAAAGGTCAAAACTTCCACCCTTTTGTACTTGTTTTCTACCAATGTCGAATTTAATGAGCATCAAATCAAATACAGCCAATTGGTACATATGGTAAATAATGATAGAATGTCAATTTTTTACAGCCATGACACGAGGAAGTGGTACTAATGCAGCCAACCCATCTAAGTTAGCTGTCAGTGGACCAGAGTCCTCCACAATTGGTCCCCTAAACGTTCTCCTGTGATGAAGAAGAAAACATCACACAGATCAGAACATATGCCCAAAACTGATTTCACCTAATGGCAGAGTAATTAATTAATTAGGTTGTGAAAATGTACATGCACTAACCAAGAAATACTACTACCCTATTTTGACTTTGGATATGACATGACAGAAAGACTGTTTTAGCAAAGAGAATAAATGTTAGCTTCATCATTTAATGACATGATAGAGAGAGAGAGAGAGAGAGAGAGAGAGAGAGGGAGCTAATGAAGCACACTATGCACCTTAACAAAGCATCTAATCTACTAGTAATAGTCCTTCTAAAACTAACTATGAGAACCAATTCCATAGCAAAGTCATCATACATGTCTCTACCAACAAAACCCACCAAATCCCATCAATTCCACTGCTTGACAACCCCAAAGAGGAAGTCACATCCGGATTTAGGCCCTTGTATCCACTCCGCAATGTGTCCTGAGCGGGATCTATACTGGGTTGTTTTTGCTGTTGTACATTATTGTACTTGTCACCCAAGTCGAATTTCAAAACCGTGTCATTGGTGATCTCCCCGGACTTGCAGGGGTACACACCAAGTGGGGTGTGACCAGTTGACATTAGCCCAGCTGGGTAACAAAGATTAGGGTTGCTCCAAGCCCTAAACCGCCTCCCTAATCTCTGATAGAAGGCCTCTGGAAAATTCAGCTCCCCTGTTAGGTTGTTCCCATTCACATAAAGTGCACTAAGAGAAGGCATATTTGCAACATCTGGTGGCAAATTCCCTGTTACATAGTTGTTACAGAGGCCAACATATCTCAAATTTCTCAGCTTTGCCAAAGACCTTGGCACTTCTCCTGACAAACCCAGAGAGGATAGGTCCAAAATCATCAAATTTTGCATCTTTTCCCAATCTATATTTCCAATGTCACCCCCAAGAGGGTTGCTAGACAATACCAATTCTTGCAATGAACCCATTTCTTCTAGAGATCTTGTCAACCCCCAGAGAAATTATTGTTCCTAAGATCCAATAAAGACAGGTTCTTCAGGTTGCCAATCTCTCCAGGGATAGTGCCCTCCAGCCTATTGTTGCTCAAATCAAGCTTCAAGAGTGAGTTGAGGTACCCAATTGAGAAAGGAAGGCACCCGGATAGCGAATTTCTACTCAAGTCAAGGATCAAGAGCTCTGTAAGATTGCCAAGGCTATCGGGAATTTGACCAATGCATTTGTTGCCAGATATGACTAATCTCTTCAAGTGCCTCAAATTGCCAATATTTGAGGGCAGCATTCCTGTAAATCCATTTTCAATTAGCACTAATGATTCGAGCTTCTGCAGGTTACTCAAAACAGAAGGGACCTGTCCAATGAGGCTAGGATTGGATCGGAACTCCAATGACTCTAAACTTGCAGCCAACTTTTCCCAGTTATCAGTAGGTAAGCTGATTAGATTATGAGGAGAAATGAAGCAATCGAAGAACGATAGCGACTTAAGATGGCTAAGCTCGAAAATTTGAGGCCTGAATTCAGGGTTTTGGGCACATGAGAGGGAATTATCATGAAGGGGTCCAATGTTGAGGTCAGTAACATACCAAAATTCATCCATAAAGTCACATGAAACACCCTGCAAAACAGAATGTCACAACTTTGTTACTCAAAAATGCATATCATCTTAAATTGCTCATACATCACCACAACTGTAAGACAATTCAATGATGCAAGCAAGAAGAAGAAAAGTGCATAATTTCATAAGAATAGAACAAATCAGAAATTACCAAACTTCAGAAAATTTGCATGGAACTGGCAATGATTTCTCCAATAATGGTTAAAGTTGGAAACTTTAGGGAATAGCAAATGCTTTTCAAAGATATGAAACAAATAATTGTGCACAAAGCCAGGAAAAAAAAAGTTCACATCATGATTATGATGATAATGAGGATGTAGACAAGAGTAGAAAAAGGAATAGCATGAAAAATGAAAATGGGAATTTGATAACTACACATTGAGCAGAAGTGGAAAGTGAAAAGAGCATAATCAGAAGATGTTTTATATGTTTCATGTGGTTTTCCTTATGCCAGCTCTGCATGTCATTCTAATGTCTTCCAACTTCAGAGATATAAAAAAATACCAAAAATACCAAATTTTCTAAGATTTATTGCATAGATTTTTTATCCAATATAAATTATATGTCACAAAAGCAAATCCACTTTATTCCATGGACTAGGATAAACTTCCATGAAATGACCCAGATGATATGGAAGCTCATGGATATATGCACATCAGAAAAAAGAAAAAAAGTACACTGCTTTATGATGCAATATCAACAAATTGATTCAAAGAGTTGAAATGAAAATAGCCCCACTTCTTCTACCTCAGAGGAAGAACTCATCAAATTTTAAAATCATAGTTAACTAAAATGCCTCCTGGATTGATTACATAGAAATCTAAATTGCTATTATGACAAATTTGATATTAATTTTGTTTAAAAGAGTAATATACCTGTATGGGAGTCCAGCCACAAGGGTCAGGGAAGAGATCTGAGCCATTCCACCAATTGCCCACAAAGCCTTGAATTGCAGAGTACAGAGCTTCCTGCTCTGTTTTCTTCATTGGTGCTACAACTGCTACTTCCTCTGCTTCTCCTTTGCACCGCCCTCCATTCATTAGAAGGATGAGGAGAGAGAAAATGGTAAAGCATATTCTGCTCAAATTCTTCATATTTTTTTAAAAACAAAAACCACAATCAGATGAGAATTATCTGCAACTTTTCAGAGTTTACATGAGAGCAAGAACATGTGATATTAATAACCCAATTGAGAGGGCAGGAAGTTTGGAAGTAGAGACCATTTCCGACAACAGCAAAGAAACAGGAGAGAGAGAAAAAGAGGAAAAGAAAGAGGAATATGGGTAGTTCCCAGCAGACCTACAAAACAAAAAGAGGGGAAAGATGAGAAATACAGAGTACAGAAACAGAGGAGGAAAAAACGAGCCTCTTTCTCCCTTTAGGTGCTCATAGGAAGGCTAAGTGTAAATCAGAAGGTTGAAGATTTAAAAGAAGGGGGAAGGGTAGAGAGAAAAGGTATTTAGCAGGCTAAAAAGCAAAGAGCACAGTTATCAATGCCTTGAAGTAATTTATGGTAATGATAATAATAAAACAGAGAGAGAGAGAGAGAGAGAGAGAGAGAGGGAGAGAGGGAGAGGGATCAGAACAGTATTAACTGAAGGGAAGGATGGGGGTTGAGCTATGAAAGTGAAAGGAACAGGTTTTTGAGAACAGAGAGCCTTTACAGCTTACAGGGTCTCTGCAGTGTTGTTCTTTTCTTGGGCAGTCTTGTGATCTTCTTCTCAGAACCTCATTTATCTCTTCATTAAAGGTGAAAAGAAGGCAGATGGGATTGATTGCCAAGGAAAACTAGTTACAATTACAATTACTTGCCCCGTCTCATTACCTTTGTCTTTTCTATGGATTAAAATTTTATTTTTATCTCTCAAATTGTATGTACTTGAGAGTTAAAAACATGAGATATGATAGGTAAAAATGCATAGGTCATGTTGTTTTTAACTTTAATTCCTAGTTTCTACAATTTTTTTATATTTAAATTTATAATTATGTTATACTTATTTACAATTTATAACTTATAGCATTATAATTCTTTACGAGTAAAAAGAATTAGACAACATCTCTATAATTTAACAGTAAGATACCTACATCTGATCCTCCCTTCCCCAAAATGCCTTGACTAGGCCACTTTAATATACGTAAACTAATAGACTTAGATTTTAAATATCCGATATTTCAATTCACATAATGATCTAATTTACTTAACATAAAATCTTTCCCCTTCGTGACGAAAAATAATTATTTACTTTGTCTAATTCCAACCTCAACCCCTGTAAAATCGTCCTATTGTGGAGATTGTATAATCTTTAGGTGGAGATTGTGGTGCACAATAATCTTTGAGGACAAAAGTGTAGATATTTGCTCACAAAGGATGTTTGGTGGTTGAAGGACTTAAGGCAAAGAGGGCATGTGATTAGTTAGAAAAGGGAGGGAGTGATTGCATTAAGATTTAATATTTAAGAAGTTTTGGATTTTGTTGTGGGGATACTTACTTGCCTTTTTAGGGGGACCATCCGTTTGTTTGCCATGCAAAACAAGAGGAGAGAGGGAGAAAAGAGGTGAAGTGAAATTTTACATGCAAGACAAAGGAGGGTTGTTATCCTTACCCTTAATGCCTCCCTTGTTTCTTTCTTTTTGGGCTCTCTCTCTCTCTACTCTCTCTATCTCTCTCTCTCTCTCCCCCCAATTGGAGTAGAACAGAGGCAGAAGAGAAGAGGTGAGGTGGGCTCTGGAAACTGCAAAGTGGGCTAACTTCTGCGTAGGCTCTCGAGCAAGTAGTTTTTGAATTTTAGGGCCACTACATATTTACTAGAGGCAAAAGATTTCTGACTATGCCCTCTTTCTGAGGGGGGCAAGTACATATCTTATGTAATGTTTATGTTTGGACTTGGGTAAAACTATAACCACCTCATTGTCTTACTTTTAAGGCATCCTTGGCAAATGGCAGATTCATGGGGGTAAAGAGTTGTTGGAGACTTTGGAGCGCAAAAATTTCTTAAAAATAATAATTTGTTAAAACTATTGTTGGGGTAAATTTCTGAAAAATTATTAAGATATAGTGAATTAGGAGCAGTGTTATAAATATATTTGACTTTTGAAGCGGTCCTTGACTTTTAGATTTCATTATTTACGTTAAAAGTGCATTGCTCAAGCTACAAATTAGAAGATTACATCGGGACATTTGTTAGTTAATTTCACGAGTAACTTAGCAGTCCTCTTATAATAAGAGTGGTCCATTATAATGCAATCATAATAACCATGCTGTTAATGTGTTATCAATCCTATTAACTATTAATTGGGTATCTTAATTAATCAGCTTTATGTAGCTACGCTTAAAAATGGACATGATTTAAGCTAGGTGAGTTTTGCAAGGGTGAGCAGTTTTCTTAGATGTTGGTCTGGTACTAGTCTAACAAAATCACTCTGTATAGTTCGTGTAGACTTAATCTACAAGGATGGAATTTTTATACCCGGTATTGGAAATGTTACTCCAGTTAAGTTTGTTATGATGAAATATTTTCTCTTATACAACCTATTTCATTTAGTTTTAACTTACATTCTTACAACTCTTTACAACTTTTTTACAATTTTGTTGACAACTCCTTACAGTTTTAAAGTTCCTTACCGCTAAATGAAATCGGGGTAAACTTAACTAATGGGCAATCACTTTCTAGTCTCTAAGACTAAATGTTCAAATCATGTTAAACTTCGCCAACTTTTAACTTAAGTAATGCCCTTTTTTAAAGGATGTTAACGGGTAGCTGCTCCACCGCTAAATGAGAGAGAGAAAGAGAGAGAAGCAATTAATGTGAGTTTGGAGGGGCTATGGAGGGAGGGAGGGAGGGAGGGAGGGCCACATAGGGAATGGACCCAGACACCCAGAGCTGGAGAAGGCAAAGCTCGCCCTAGTAAAGTACCAGTAGTACAGACTACAGTAACAGAGATGAGGTTGGCAGGCCTAACATACACACACACACACACGCCCCTCCTCTCTCTGTCTCTCTCTCTCTCTGTCTCTCTCTCTCTCAGCCTTAGCCTTGGCCTTGGCCCTGACATGTCATTTTCTCTCTTTACTCCTCTCAGCTAACACAATTCTCGTTTCATTTCACGTTGCAAAGGAATGAAATAAACTCAACAGAACCAGATTCTTCCTTATTTTAGAACAGGTCAAGTATAAATTAACATTCCAACTAGCTTCACTTGTCCAACATTTAATTTTTACTTTAGGTTATATTTTAAGTTTTACTCCGTAGGAGCTGCCCAAAATACTAAAATTTTACACCATTCCTCGAATTTTCCTAAAGGTACATTCTTTTAGAAAGATACATAGCTGTTGGTTTTCGAGGAACAAATGCATTCATTACACATATTACTGCTGGTGAGAGACGTTCTAAAATGCAAAGGTTGTTTAAATAGACAAATCATATCATATATCCAGAAAAATGTGATGTTTACTGTCAAATACACGGGCACCTGAATGCAAATAAACCCAACCTCGGGCATAAAAATGAGAAAATCAATACAAAAACAAACAGAAACAATCATTAATCGTCTTATAAACATAGAGCAAGAAGATGGAATGAATGCAACGACTTCACATATAAGGTAGTTTTATTTTATTGAGTTAAAGTGACATGATGGAATTTAACACAGTTGTATATGGCATATAGAGCCCCAGATGCACAAAAATTACACCACTAGAGATTAGTGGTTCATCAACATCTCATGGCCAAAAGAAAACCAGAAAAAGCTTCATTCTGTACAACTACAACTATACTACTGTACTAGGCATGTTGGCAATAATTGAATTACGTTGTGAAAAATCTCCACAGCTTTCCTATTGGTGACTGACCTGGATGATCGCCATCATCCCCGTCATCATCATTATCGCTGCCATCATTGTCGTTGAGAATACTCCAGTTATCATCTTCATCCGTATTTTCTGAAGCCCCAACGACCTCTTCACTCACCAATGTATTTTCAGCTGAGCTGAGTTCACTTCTCCGCTCAACAAGCTAGTTTCTGCAGACTTCACTTCATCTTCGATACTCTCAGCAACATGATTTGCTGTTGTATCAAACTGCACAGAAAACTCAGAATAATTAGGTTGACATAATCAGCCAAAATTAACCTGGACACAATTTTTCGCACATTCCTCAACCCGACAATCTTATTTGATGAAAATTCGATACTTTTGGAGGCTGAAACCTGCACCAAGTTTGATATTCCACCACTGTCAGTAGTGAATTCCAAAGATTGAGTGGGTGCCTCATTGGGATTCATTGCAGATGGGTGAGCGCCTTCACGAGAAAACTGGTTGTCATACTTATGCTTCCCGCCAAAGTCCTGTACTGTGGTAGATGTTCCTGCACTGCTTCATTTTAAAATGATAGTCAGAATACAAATTGATCTGAATAGGAACCACCAAATCAAGATGGTTGTGAGCAATTGACAATTATTTGTATGAGCAAAATCCTATTAATAACTACAACATCAACTACCCCCAGTGTAGGCCTAAGGAGAGATCCAGATCCATACATCCCAAACCCATCTCAAGGAAAAAGGTGGTTAGTCTACCACAAGCAATTTCAATTCATGAATAGGCATTTTGCAGTAATTAAAAGGCAAAGAAAGCCGAGCTGAGAAAGAACCACAAAAGTAATCTAAGCATCAGTTAAAGTTTCAGTGTCCAATCTACAGCTGCATCATCTACTAATGACAGAGTCCAAAAATCTCCCGTACCAAATCATGGAAATTCCATCCGAGGGCCTTTAAAGAGACTTCTAAACTAGGTTTGGAGGCTTGTATTGCTTTGCTCAGTTTCACTTCCTCTCTTCATTCATCAGCTACAGTTGGGAAGAGCAGCTACTAAGATGATTGTTGAATCCCATTATCAGGTAGATAGTAGCAATTTTGTTTTCTCCCGGAGAAGTAAGACCACCAAGATTGGCTAGCATATAGTTACGTCCCCAGAAAAAAAAAGGGGGAAAAAAGATTGGCATGGAGCTATTGCATGTTTTCGAGTTGAAAGGTCCCCCCCTTGTATCAGATGCACAAGACTTCTGCACTTTTAAATCATTAATATGCATTAGACATGATCCTTTGATATTCAAACAAGAAAGATAACATTTCTTTACCCCAAGACAAAAGGTACGGTTTTTACCCATTCAGTCTCCACTTGGGGGGGTCACTTTCGTTCAAATAGAAACATTTTTTTCTCATAAGTTTTTTAAGCCATTCATCTTAGTTTTATTTTAACTGAAACCCAGTTGGAGGTCTAGCATCTATTTTCAGACGAAGGAATCGTATTATGGAAAAGTCAGATGTTTTGTTATACATGTCGTATATTTTGAATACTCATGAAAACACTTCGCCAAATAGAGAGAAACAAGAAAGATACAGACTTACATTGTAGGACGCCTAAGGTTGTATGGATTTAACCATAAGCTGATATTGCAGAGGAAGCTGTCCGTCACCTTTTCCTCTGGCCACCAGTTGTTACACTATCAGTCTTTCTGTCAATATGATCAACATCATGCTCACTTTCAGTTAAACTCAATAGCAGGGAATGAGGGCGTTTTCTAGCACAGGTAGCATGGACAGTCGTATATGCATGATCAGCATCATCCGCCTGTTCCTCTATCCTTATTTCCGAGGTCTGTCCTAGAAAAACCTTGGCATCTTCAACTGCTGCTTTAACAGAGGGTGTCCTATGAGGTCCACACCCATGTTTCCTCCAAGATTTGCACGAGCCACCCTTTAAACCAGATTTCTCAAACTCTCCAATGTCTAGTGTTTCACTCTCAACATTGGGATTAGCAATTGATAAAGCATTATAGATGTTTTCTTCTCCAACAACAAATCCTTAGAAGAATCATCTACAAATCCAACCAATGGTCCTGGTTCATCATTTACAGAAGCTTGTGCCACAACGTAAATATCATCCAAACTAAATAGCAAATTACCTGCTCCTTTTGTATTTCCACACTTCTGAATGGCACTACTACGAGCACCTAAATTCAAAGACCCAACGATAACCCCAGCTATAGATTTCTTCTTGGCATCCCCGGCATCCTTCAGCTCATGGAGAGAATACCTAGGCAAGCAACATTTCTGCAAAATGGGTGGCTGGAGATCATGATGAAGAATTGTCTGGATTGAATCCCTACAGTTCTCACAGCTCTTGATCTTGTCAATGAGAGCACCGAAACAGGCTCTCTCAGTAATTAATTGTTCTAGCTGGTTCTTCAGCTTTTGACTAAGATTATCAGGAGCCTCAATGTCCTTGAATATCTCAATACCGTTCTCTTTAAGCTGCTGCTTGTTCAGTTCCATTTCCTGCCTTCTCCATGCAACACCTTTCAACTTCCATTTCTTCCTTCCTTCTGTTGGCATTTTTCTTCAAGTCACTAATATTTCTTATTTCTTTCAACTTCATTTCTTCAAAAGCTCTCTCCTCTTCCTCCACTGTCTTCTTCCATTCTTTCCGCTTCTTCAACATATCATTTTTAAGATTCTGCCTTTGTAGATCAAAATCTTGAAACATATGATTCCACCCATTTTCAGCACTTTGTGCTAACATTGTCTTCTCATGCTCCATGGTGACATGAACTGATTCTTTCTCCAGTGTGAAGCTTTCTGACTCATGCTGAAAACATTCTTCGGTCCCAGCTTTCTCCTTTTTCATTCTCTCCTGTTCTGAGATCTGCAACTTTTCAAACTTCTGCTTCTTTTCAACCACCAGGTCAAGTTCTTTATTCACGGCAGCTCCTTTTGCATTCAATACTTCCCAATCCTCCTCAAATCTCTCTTTCCAGCTTCAATTCCCCAGCTTCCTTGTCAATCAGCCCATTCTGTTGCCTAATAATATCTTCCATTTCCTGCTTTAAATTAAACTGCAGAAAAAGATACTCTGACCTCTCTTCCTCCGCATATTGGAGCCTATTCCCTTCGTCTTCCAATTGCAGTTCCTGTTTCTTTATGTCAGCCCTCAATAATTCAACCTTCTCTGTCAAACTCACCAATCCTTCTTTCTCGGCATTAACTTCCTTCTTGTCTGCCTGTAATCATTTTTCTTCCTCCTTCAAAGCTTTGAACTTTCCTTGAACATCCCTGTCTCTCTACTTTAGCATCTCCGATTTTTCCTCCAGCACCGATTCCCGTTTATCTAACCTCGTTTCAAGATGATTAATTTCAGCTTCCTTCTTATCAACCTCTTGCATTCTACATTTTAATTCCAGCTCAACCACTTTTCCCTTTTGCTCCATCTCCAACTCAAACTTATGCACTTCAACATTTAGCGTTCTGCTCATCAAGGATCTTCGATAACTCTACCTGTGATACAAATAGCCCACAAACCAAAAATAGTGAAGATCTAATGCATTCCATAAAACTTGAATAACATGAGACAGAGTCATAGTATTTTTGCAAAGAAATTTGAATCATATAGCAATAAACCTTATCATAATATGACATACATTTCAAGAAAAAATGCAAAGCACTAGAAAACACACACAGCACACCAATCCCCACATCAATAAGCACAGTAATTACCACCAGGACAACAGACCCTCGTCCCAAAAAAAAAGGTGAAAAAATTATTTTAAAAAAAAGGCATGACGCTACACGTAACACAGCACAATTGTGCTGTGAGCCTGTGGTTAAGCATCATCTAAAATCATAAGAGATAATTTGCAAAAACAGGCGAACACCACCGAAGTGACCTGACAAGTTACACACAACCTAAATTCCAATGTTTTGCCTTGATAAATAGAGCCACACTATCTGCGTGGTTTGTCGTGTACAATACAACTGACCATAGGGTTATATATGGAGGCTGGAGCTCGTGATCATGCATAAAAGGCAAAAAAAATTTTAAAATGTACTGGCACTTTAACACCATATTCCATCATCCATAATATACTTTAACTGCTGTATGCTCATTTCCTGAATATATATCTATTCTAGTGAACACCTTAATCCAGTTCCCAATAAACAACAAAGTAACAACACGGCCAAATGTAATTCCTACTGAAGGCAAGATACGACCATACAGGTAGTTCAAAGCATTCACAACTTTTTCCTACAATGATAATCAGACAAATATTGAACAACCAATAAAATAAACTTCATATTATGATACAATGAATAAACAGCAGTTCAGCAGCACCTATTAAAGCGGTAGTAAGCAGGAGGAGATGAAGAAAAGTAAATAGATGAATAACAAATATGTTAACAAATAAACAAACAAACATCCAATAAACAAACACTCCCTCTGTCCCATTTTTATCTTCATATTTGACAATTATTTTTATCATAAAGTAATGTTCCTAACTGTTCATTGATATGCTGTTGACCAATTGTTTTTGCATCGTTCTTACCAAAGTAACCTCCTATTGGCTAATATCTAACCTCCTTAAAAAGTGTGTTTTTGCATTTACGAATATGAATGTGGGACGGTGGGAGTAAATAATAAAGCAAAAGAATGATTAGTTGTGAAGAAGTATATCAATTGTGTATCATCAGCAAGTACATCAATTGATATCGACTCTGTAAATTGCACCAACCAACAGGCAGGAAGATGAATATATGCCATGAAAAATATCCACACTCCTGAGTCAATGTTAGGCGTTCCTCTGTAGAATGTTTTCATGAGCTTCAAGTTCATGCAGTTTACCCTCTAATTTAGAAGTCTTGTCTTCTGTGTCAGCAAGTTTGGCATATGCTGTATCAGACTTCACTTCCATCTCCAGATGTTTTTGATTTGTTCAAGTAATCCCAGACGACCATTTGCATCAGCCACAGCTGATTCAGATGTAACTTTAACTTCTGCAATTGCTTCATGCTTATGGCACAAAGCTCTCTGGAAGTAGCAGCGAACAAAGTGAGAAACAAGACATCTATGTGAAGTAAAAGATATCAAACACAAAATTGCAAATGGGAAAACATGAATTAAGGACTAGTAATCTTATAATACAAACATAATCAATTTAAGACATATCATAAAAGTCATTCAAGTATGGATGCTTAACCCAGTGAATTTACAATCATCAGTATCAGCAACTCAAAATCAAGAATTCATAAGCCAAACATAGCATAATGCAAACCGGGGGGATGACCAAGAGCTATAACCAGCTAATACCTAATATATAGAGGACCAGAAAACAATGTATCACAAGTCAAAACACAAAGAATATGTGGCCAAGGCTACCAAGCAGACAGACTATGTCACAGGGACATACTATTATTCAACATAACTTACCAATTGAAATAAAGATATCTACATACTATTTATATGAAATTTCTACACAACCATCTCCAAGTTTTAACACACACATGCTCTTTGTCATAAAAGCATCAAAAATAACTTGCTACAGACACTAGTTTGTCTACTTAACTCGACGATCTTCGGATGACCTAGGAAATGGGTGACTGGGGAAAATATAGGAAAACTACATAATAAACAGAAAACAATTTTCCACATCCTCGTCTATTCCAAGATTTTTTCAAAGATGAGAAAAATGTTCGTTCTGTCATGGCCATCAGACTACAGATAGATTAACCAGCATAACAAGATCACTATTAGTATTTAGCATATGAAAGAAACTAGTCTGAAGGCTTTGCCAGCAGGCCCCTTGCCAGAATCATAGTCACTAGCGATGTAAGGGAAGAAATTGCAAGAACCGTTGCAGAAACAAGGCCTACCATTATCCGTAACTATGCAAGAAACAATGTCCATATAAAAGCATTGATATTATTTCTCCATACTACAATTCAAATAAATTCCAACAGAAAAAACCAGCATCAGACTTTACTTTTCGGGTTTTGCCAACAAACAAAACCAATGAAAAAAAAATGCTAAATCATTTTGTGCTAAAAAGAAAGCTTCCTATTGAAGAACAAAACAAGACTGCAACTCCACAATAAATTTGTGAAGTACTATTAATCCTATTAAATATTTAGATGTGCTAAAGAGAAAATGGCAGAGGGGTAAAAAATGAAGGGCCAGACATACGTCAAGTCTGTGCTTCTTATCAATATCCAAAGCCTTCTTCAGATTATGCTGTCTGCTCTCGTTTAAGGGTCTCCTGAGATTCAGCAACTTCTAGCTCAAGATCTTCATTCTTGGAAATTAAATCATTCTTCTCAATTATCCAAAGCATGTCGTGTTGGTAATCAAAAAGCTGAATGCAAATAAGAAGTTAGAAAAAAAGGATCAATCATCATCCTTGTCTATAAAGGAATAGCAATAATAAGAATTATTACAATAATATAGTGACAGAAACAACATCAAGAACAGTAGAAGAAGTAATAGCAATACAACATTCAATTACTTATTACGTTATGCTTCCAACAGCTGTCAAGGTTAATTCATGCACAACAAAACAGAATATTGCACATAATACCACTTGTTTTTTTTTTCCTGACTTCAAAAGTTCCATTAAGGACTCATTATTCTATAACCAATGTCCACATTTGAGGATGGGGGCAAAGAAATTACGGCTGCAAATCATGTAAGCAAAAAGAACATTGAAGACTTTGTATTCCCAAAATCTCGTATACAAAGAGGAAGCAAGGAGACCATTCATAATAGAAGTATTCCAAGGCACACGAAAGCCTACCAATAGGATTAACGTAAAGCACCACACTAATCATGTTTGAGTCCAATGATAAGGAAACTCTTAAACAGATGACTGTTCATTGGTAATATGCCTGTATTTCCAGTGTCATTTCATATACATGGCCACAATGTTATTTTATCATCAAACAAGATAAGGATTACGATAGTCTTATTACATTTCATTGTCAACAATATGTCAACTAAAAACTGCTTAATGGCAATTATCTACCTTGCCAATTGAGGTCCCAAGCAATCAGGATCTGGGAGGTGAATACCGACGAACAACTCTCAGTATTGAGAAAAGATGTACAGATATTAGTTTTGAATAAGGTTAAACAAAATATATAATTAAATCATGAACAAAAGGTTGGCTGCATAGCAAGTATCGTACAAAAGGACTATATACATCCAAAATTTAAAAGAAGACCGTTCTCACACCCCCACACCCCCAAAGAAAAAAAGGGGGGAAAATCTCGACCATGATATCATTGATATGCTGCAAAGGTGTCTTCACTGCCTTGAGGGCCCTTGTATTTCTCTCATGCCAAATACTGCAAAACAGTGCATGATTAACATGGCATAATTCTTCTCTTTTAGCATTCCTACTAAAGAAAACCTCCCAAACCAAAAGGTGACTCCTCACATAATTAGAGGCAAGCGAAGAAGCTCCCCAGTCCCAAGCAACTCAAGGCTAACTCCTAAAGAGCCCTTGGATAATGACAGTGAAGCATTGAGTAATGAGGCCACTCTAAGTCCCCTTTACACACATCAATTGAACAAGATCTTTCCCTATACTCCCATGAGATATCTCCCAAACAAAAAATGAAACCTTTAAATGAGCCAAACACTTCCATATAATTTTTCAAGGAAACCAATCAATTGAAGTAGATGTCGCCAAAGAAGAGAAATATAAGAGCTATTTGACAGTGAAAACCCATTGAGTTAAGATCCCATATAACCAGATCAAGCAAGGAGTCCCCCCAAGTGTGGTCTCATTCAGCTGTTGAAAAAGTTAACAGGGATATCATCAACAACAAAGCCATCACTCATGAAAACTGGAGAACCTACACAAGTACCACATACTCGACGACAATGACAGTAGCATTTCTATTCACCACCTTTATTCACCGTGAGAACAAAAGAAGGAAAAAGATCTCACAGGAGCACCATCAAGCCAATGATCATGTCCAAAAAAAAGAAAGAAAACGAACCGACATCAACCTCAAAAGAAAACGGGGATAATATATTCCCCATCCTTTATAAATACACCTCCATAAGTTTTGCCCACCATCATCATTATGTTTAATGCTAATCACCCTTCACGAATGGTTGTCCTTCTCATTCATGAATCTCCACAATCTCTTGCCAAACAAAGCATCATTAAATAGCCTTAATCCTAAGACCTGATTTTCCACCAGGCATAATAAATATTCCATCTAGAAAGATGATACTTAAAATTGCTCACAAAAAAAAAGAACCCCAAAATTGCTTCAACTTGGCTGCCATTGAGGATGGTCAGCTACTCTGGACAAAATGGAGAGGAAGTACGACAAAATACTCAAGAGAATGCTTTTAATAGGTCTCCCCTTTGGCAAGCATTTTGATTTCCACCTGAAAAGCCTTCTCTAAAAACCAGTCAAACAGGTTCCTGATAGATCTATCCTTAAATTTTGCACCAAGAGGGTGAACAAGATAGAACAAGGTAGGAGGTCGTAAAAGAATCAATACTAATACCCGCAAACAATTGGATATTTCCCACTTGCCCTACTGGCAGGACAGCACTTTTTGTCAAGTTGACTTCAAGACCAGAGATCATCTCGAAAATCAAACCAAGTAAGAATGCACCAAACATTCATTATTTGTTCACAATCATTTGCCACAGTAGATAACCATGTCATCAACAAAGAGTAGGTGAGAGACGTTAATAGTTGTCCTACTCTTTCAGGCCTACGGAAACCTCAAGATAGAAAATATTGTTTACAAGATACCAAACAAAATTTATTTCGATAGTACAAGTCAGACTGTAAGAGAACTAGAATATTCATGATTCATGCTTAAACTTACAATGATGAAAGTTCCTCTCCTTCAAGAACTATAACAAGTTCTCCAATATCTTGTATTGATAAATAAAGTTCCACCCTTTTGATATCCTTCTGGGAATAGTTTAGATATCACTATGAGCACAAGTTTGGTCAAAACTAACAAATCCCAAAGACGAGTGATGAATACAAGATATCCCAAACTGACATCAGGGGAAACACACAATCCATTCATGCTAACTACTATTCATCAAACTTAAGCCGAACTCAAACTCTTTAAACTCAAAATAAACTTCTTTTCCTCCACAAAGTTAGCCACGCTACTCAACTCATACACCAAAAAAGAAGGCGTTGAAAATGGCGGATCTGCTCTTTGGTCAACGGTGTTCGCCAAAAAATTAATGTGTAAAAATTCTCAAAGTCCAATTACTTTTAAAGGGATACCTATAAAAAATAATTAACACTTACAAAATTTACTCAAAAAGAATACATGTAGTGGATCTCTCTCACTCGCTCTAATTGAACTCGAAGAAACAGCAATGCACTGAAGAATTTATGCATTTCGGAATTCCGTATAAATTCACACTAACCTCTCTTTAGAGTCGGGAAATCTTCTCCACCAAAGCCCGGCGGTCGTTCTTCTCCATAGCGGACTCGTCCAACAGCCCCACCTCCTCGAACCTCCTCCTATTGTCATTATTCCCGTTCTCGAAACCTGACATCTCTCCGGCAATCTCCAACGCCGAAGAACCCTGCGGCGGCCCATCTCCGTACACCAGCGCCTTTCCCTTCGCCACCGCACTATTGACGTATTTATATCCGCCCAAAGGCGAACTCCTCGACGCCGATCTTGGCAATGAATTCGCCGCGTCCATGACGCCTTCCTCTGAGGAGTAAACATTGGTAGTTCCCGGCGATCACTGACTGTGATTTGGCTCAGAGGTGGGTTGCAACGGCCAGCCGGCAGCTGCGATTCCGACGAGGCGAGAGAGAGAGAGAGTGATGGAAATTTGACTGAAGACGCTGTTACATTAAAAAAACTAATTAGGACGCCTTAGACTGGAAAAGGGCGGGAGTGAATAATTAATTGACGAAAGGCAGCTATTTCTAATTTAGCCAAAAAAATTTCGTTTTGATAGTAGGATAACTTTTTCAAAAATTTTAAAATTTTCACACAATTCCAAATTAAATTTCCAACTTACATGAATTTCATAGACATTTATGCTAATTGGTAGGCGGCCAAGATGCCTTACTAAGCAGCGGAATTATTTTATTTTCTAATGGCCAGTTGGGTTATATCTTAAATTACTGTTAGGTAAAAATTCAGGCTCGGGTCTATTTGGGTTCGCACAATTTGAATATGCGGACAAAAATGTCATATCCGGACTCTATCTCGAATTACGATTCGGACACCTGCACCAAACCCGAACCCGAATATTAGAATCCCCGTACCCAAATTGTCAAACTCGAATCCGACTCGAATTTCAATTCGGACATGACCGATTGCCGAATTTAAAATTTGGACAAAATTTTGTGATTAGACCCAATTTTTTTCTAGCCAAATAAATTCGGATTATCGGATCGTACTGATTTTTGCTAGCGCTATCTTAAAAAGTCGCTCTCGTTATATGTATTGCGTAACATATTTCCCAAGTGTGTGTGTATGTTTGTGACCTTGTAAATTGTAAGCATGTTGAATCCTATCTTTGGGATTAAATTAATTAAGTGACAATTAATAAAGGCACCTAGCTTTGGGCAGTATGGTAAACCATATAACAGAAAAAATTAAAGAGCAATATGAACTTAAGGTATATGCAAATCCGGTATGAATTCTCGTTTTACAGCAATAAACTAGACCAATTCTTGCCCTTGCCAGTTCCCACTACACAAAACACACCAAACTTGGAAAGTCCACACCCGCTCGTTTAAATCATCTCTCTTCAACGTTCTCTCAGTATCGAACTTGCACTAGTCACAGCTATCTTCAAGCTTTCGGTACTTCACAGAGCAAACAATCTCCATTAGACAACCCGAAAACAAGTTAGCACTGAAGGGATCCCATGAGCTCTGAGCGCCCATTATGCCAAGGATCTTCAAATTACGGTGTCGATATGTCATAGTACTGCAGCATCATTTCTTGGATGCTTTAAAAATGTTTTCTTTGTAGTATTTGAGTTCCATTATGCTCTCCCTGATATCATCCATAGCTCTATGTCTGTTCTCCTTGCGAGGTGCCTTTCTCTGAGCTGGAAAACAGACCACCGGAAGAATCAAATATCGTGTCATAACACAAGCAGCACATACTAACCCAAGTACATGAAGCAACAGTAAAAAAGAAATCACATCAGAGACATCGAAGCACTCAATAGATCAGAAAAAGTCATTAACCTCTCACTTCGCCAACTGCTATTTACCTTCTTTTTTTTTGGGGGGTTTAGAGGCTCAAACTTGGAGTTGGAGGGTAGACTCATAAACCTACACATCAAGGCTTGAGGGTATGGTGCTAAACTCACATCACCTGTTACTATTTTTCTTGCTCAATCTTGCCCAGAAAGAGAAAAAAGTAGAGGTGGCCTAGGAGGGTAGAGACTTAAGAGCCCATAGCAAGGAGGGTAAGGAATAAGGAGGTAAGCCTTACACATGGAAGGGGGCAAGCCATGCATGGGATTTCAACCCCTCCCTCTCCTATTGTAAAGGGAGTACATACCACTACTCAAAGTGGCGTTCCTCATTCCATAAGACATTATTTTGTGACCATCGTACAACTCAACATCACCAGCCACCTAGAGCATATTCCACCAACGTGTTATTATGATAATAGACACACGCAGGCTGCAGAAGTTCCCATGACCATGAATCAATAATGGATAGTTTAATATCTGATCCTAGTAAAGAGTTCTTATCCATCAAGTCAATCACAAGGGGAAACACATAGCAGAAACCCAGCAAGTATATGCAAAGAAGTTTTACCTCTAGGATACCACCTTATGCATAGGGCCTTGACGCTGCTAACATCTACGAGGACATGAGGGAAAATACTCGCCAATTCCGGCATGTATTTCTGCATAGAACGCTCAGTTAGCACAAACATCAAGGACTTTATTCCAGAAGCTATGTGATTTATAAGAAACTCAAAACTGCCTTTAACCATGAGCAAACCAAGAAGAAAGTACTTTGCATTTTAATAAAAGCACAAATTACATTCTGCTATAATGTTTTTGCAGCATTAACCACATGGTCGACATCCCTACAATGTAAGCAAGACAAACAAAATGCTTTGAAATTTCATATGTGGCAAAGCAGCAACCAACCCTTCCACCCTCCAAAGAGTGGATCCCAACCAAGCAGGTCGTAGCAAGATTCATATGTAAGCAACCGTACAGCCTTACATCCTATAAGCAAAGACTCCAAAGCTACACCAAGGGTTTCCAAAATTCGGGCACTCCAGGAAGGCTACTCATATACATGCGAGATTCTGTGTTTGATCACTCCCCAGAGCTAAATAAAGAACAAAGTATAAAACTTTTCTTTTAAGCTCTTTCTTCTAAAGTATGCTATAAAATTATCAAATGGCCGCATCTGATCGTCAAGATTTTTTGAGCAGGGGATGAAATTGAGAAATATTACAACACTACAAATGTGCACTTATGGTGCTACAACCCATATCAGAACTCTCAACAGTTAGATAAGAGGATCTAGAACCTGAGAAGAAAGGGTTTTCAACAAGTTTCCTTGGATAAAAGACATGGATAACTGTTTGACATCCCATTAATTATGTGCTTGTAAGTTTCAGATGGATGCGGGAGGATAATTGTTTGGGACCATATAAGAATGTTTCCTACTTCACAATTCAGAGACTAAATCAAACATATCACAAGGGGGGTTTCCCAAAAAGAAGAAAGGAAAAAAAGGAACCTAAACCTTAAGGTAGGAAACTGCCTCAGGATAGGGTCTGGCATAATGTATCAATACAAGCAGGCAGATTCATGCCAGTCCAGATCCTTTGTAGGGAAACAAAAAGGTTACAACCACTGCACTCTATTTCTTTTTTTGTAAGTATGACAACATTCACAAGTCCACAGTAGCAACATGCTTCTATAAGAATTATCATTAGATACCAAAAAATGAAATGACATTTCCACTTGTTTTGGGGGCCCGGGGTGATTCAATATTCATCATTGACAATTAGTAACTTAGACAAGCAAAATGAAGGTAAAAGCTCTTCTTAGGGGAGGAAATAAAAGTAAAAGGAAGTAATGAACATAATAATGATTAACAATTATAGCACAACCACATACTTATACCAAGAAATAGACAAGAACTCAATATATTCCGAGGTAGAGCAGCAGATAAGTACCTTGAGGAACATATAATCCACATATACTGAGTTTCCGGCAAGGAGAGGTGAATATGCACCAATATGCTTTTTAACAAATTCTATAACCTGCATGAGGTAAATACATAGCATACATCATGAACCACAAAGCGAAATTTAACTCAACTTCTATCATTGGGATACCCCTTCCCCCGCGCTTTCCTGGATAATATTGCTACTCGCAAAAATGTTTTCAACAGTTCAATATCAACCATTTCCAATTCAAATACAATATGCTAGATAGTCAAGTAAGTTATATAGACAGAAACATGAATGCAGGAAACCTACACATTCTCAAGATATCTAATCCGACAGGTCCAAAAGATTTATATCTATCAAGGGTGTCTAGAAGTCTAAAGCCACTTTCTTTGGGCTTGGACAGCCACTACGAGTAACATTCCCACAATGGACATGCTGAAAAGAAGAAAGTTTAATTTAGCATGCACATTTTGTTATGCCTCACAACCAAGGAAAGTCAAAGAACTTTTGATGGCTTGGAGAAGAAGACTCAAGAAGAGTCGGGTTCCTGGAATTTGGGGGATGACTGACTTAGCCGATCAATGGAGTGTTCGAAAGGAACAGGAATTAGTGGATTTATAAATATATGCATTATCATCTATCAGTAGTTCAAACTTGCATTATCAAGATTTTTTACTAGTTGGGGTCAAATGCTTAATTGTGCATGACACCTGACTTCGACTTTGTAGACAATAATATAAGTAACACAAGGTTAAGGAGATTACGATTTTTACTTTTGCACATGAGTGATATCCCCTTGATGTCCTTTTAATATGATTTTTTATTACACTTTGTAGTTGCCCCTTTCTCTAAATGAGTGACAATCGATTGGTGTCAATCAATTCTTCGATTACTCATCAATAAGGTATACATCTTTATACCAGTTTCAGTTATACACGTTATCGTTTTATTTACACTCAAACCTAACCTACTTCTAAAGAAAATAGAAAAAGACTAGATTGAAGTTAACAATGCCAAAATTCAAAACTCAAAATGCAAAAAGATACTTCTGGTAAATAGATTATGATGGTAAAAATTAGATAAGCCAAACATATTAGGAGGATGGACATCCTGGGACAACAGAAGTAATGTATTCAGTGTGCTCTCTTTCCTTTTTTACCCTTATCCTTTGGGATTTTTTTTTTTGGGGGGAGGGAGGGGGAGGGGGTTACCTATTAAACACATGGATGGCGTTTGGATAAGTTTAACCTGGAAATATCATGTTGCATGAAAACTTAACTGCATATCATTAGGTATCAATAGAGTACCATAAGAAACTACTTTGCAAATGGTAGTGGAGTGGGAATATTGGAACAATACTACCAACAGTTCACTATTCTAAGAAAGAAAACATTGCCTGATACAAGATAAACTTTTCAGCATACCCGTTTTTCAGCTTCTCGTTCACTGATAGTACTCTTGATAACCTTTTTTGTCAAACCTGAGTTGACCTAATGTCAGTAACAGTACTCAATAATTAAGCCAACAAATTGTGGTGCAACACAATAGAGAATGCAAAACAGGACACTGGACACCCAAATCATAAATATTTTAATTCAATTACAATTCATGCATCATATCATGATTTATGTCATGACAAAGGGAGATCAAGGTAAATTCTCTCTTACCACTAGCTCCATGGTGTTCTTGACACCAATCACCCATCTTGTCTAAGCATTCCTGTGATTGATGGATGACCAAGTCTGGGCCCTGGATGTAGAATCCATAACAAAAAGAACTCCCTTAATGTTCTGATGATGTAACAGTTAGGCATAACAAAGTCAGAAAGGGAAAGGTTGAACCAATCTGTGTAAAGCATGCTTCTGGAAACTCATTAATCCTCAAACAACTGGCATATTCATTCATTAAGGAATGCAATTTACTGCTTACATTGAATACAGCTCCCATCTTCACACCAAAGATAAATAAACAAAAATTTTAACTGATTGTGCAAGAAACAAAAATGGAAAAGGGGGCAGCATATTAACCCATCAACAGATCACACATCAATGACCTCAAAAATCTTGAGAAGCCTTCATTTCAGAATTTCAGACTGTTCAGATTGCAATACCATTTTGTCTTTCTCTAGGTTTCTCCACATTTGCTTTTCTTGTAGCAGACCTCCAACTTAAGATTGTGATTGGACTTTTAAAATGGGTCCAAAATGCTTTTTACTACTGGTTAATCCATATAACCAAACTCACACACACAGTGGCTAAAGCCTTCATTTATGTTGGTCTAAAATCAACAAACAAACGGTCAACAGGTAAAACAAGATCAGCTAGACTTTACCCAGTCCCACCACGAGATAGGAAAATCGAAAAAGCATCAGAGAACTTGTCCTCAGCTAAAAAGATAAATGGGAAAATGAACTAGTTTATAAGAACAGATTAGTTTACCAGAGTTCTACACTTCCACTTAGATTATGCGAATGTAAAACCACTTAGATTATCCTAATGCAAAAGTCACCATTCCAACCCAAACAACTGGCTGGCCTCAAGAAAAGATTTGGTTTTTCCATGTCTCCCAAACGATAAAGTCTGGCAGATTGATTCCTATTCAATAAGGGGAAAAGATTGACTTCTATCAATCACACAAACATACCACACAACTGCTAGATGATAACATCTCACTACTTGAAGCCAAAAGTCCTCCTGCTGATACATCTCCGAAACTCTATACCCAGTTCATTCAAAGAGGACATTCAGGTATTGAATTCAAAAGGCTCCACAAGCAACAGACAATTATTTTTACCACTGATAAAGTCATCATGACTACGTCCAAACAGCCATCAGAAGAAATAATCAAATCAAACTAAGCACCATCAAAATCTAACAAAGAAATGCAGAAGCATTAATTAGCACCACCAAGGGTTATGTAGTTAGTTGGATGGCCTGTTGTTCATAAAACAGGGCTCCAATCACTACGAAGATTGCATTAATGATCCCCTACTTCATAAAAGGAAAAAAAATAGATGGTTAGAAAAATAAAAACATAAGTTCAATATAGGAATAACCCAAATCTATGGGTATCATTTTTGGATTTTTGCTCTCGCAGATATCTATTGATATCACAGTAAACAGCTTCCTGAATCATAGAAACAAATTTATGGTCCAACCAGCAAAATAATCATTGCTCGTATATGCTCTACCCAATCAAGTATCCATCTGATAACAACAGGCATAGAACTTTCTGAGGAGGCACTAAGATTGATGTAAAAAGATCCAAACCCAAGTCTGTGGTACCGTAGACCATTACCAGCTACGAGCTACCTGCTGACACACACTAGGAAACTTATAATAAATTCGAGAACAAGGGAAGAAGTTTTAGTTCATTCAAGAAAAATAGATGAATTAAATAAATATGAGATATTGGACTAGCACAACTTCATATGAACATATAACCCAAAGTTTTTGCATCAAAATATCAAAGGGGAAAAAGTAGAGGGAGCCATGGAACTTATATGAAAATTTGGTCTAACCTCCACGGATTTAGATAAATTGCCATCGGTAATTACGCATGCAATTTCTAGTATTCGGTCAACTTCAATGTTTAAGCCTGTGTAGAATTAGAAGGACAGACAAAGAAACCATAGGCTCATTAGTCATAAACCATGTATCCATGCTGAATGGAACATCACTTGTGGATGCAAAGAACTAGAATTATACATTACTAATCAAGAATGCAGAAGGAGAACTATGTCTGGAAACAGAAATGAAGGTGTAAAAGCTAGGCTTTTAGATTGGCAAAGATTCCCCTCTAAACGGACACACCGTTCCATAGACAAATCTAAACTATGGCTATGAAACATTCACCCATCTCTCACCCTAATGTGATTCTTTCAAGTTTCAACCAACCAAACCACACTAAGAATCTCCTCTTCCCCCAAATCATTTCAGATAAGTTTACTAGATTAAACATTTCAGTATAGACAGTTTCCTTCAAATAATAAGATTCCATGAAATTTTAGGAACGGGAACATAGTTAAGGGTAAGAAGAGGTGACACTTTGGTATCAACACAAAGTTTATGGTCATCATATGCAGTTGTGAGATGTGTTGTGCCAGCGTACCAGTCATTTCTAAGTCAATCCAGACAAGCGGCATCTTGAACTCTGTCATCGGAACACCCGAATGCTGTTCGTTCTTTTTCCCATTTTCTAGTGCTAGCTTGTCAGCTGGACATTTACCAGTACTCCCTATGCATCATAAAACATGTCAGCAAAGCAATTGTGTACATCATATCATTTCTGGCACTCGTTAACATAAGGCCACAATCATCATCTCACAGTGGGTAACAAGTTACCAATCTAATCCCTATAAACTCCGTTACGAATAGAAAGGACAAAACCAAGACCTTCCCCATGTCAACCAGAATTCTCAGTCCATGAATTTTAGTTTCCCACGCTAAAACAATTACCCAATTCATAATCCATGAAACCCTTTCACACTAAACATTCTCCAAAACTGGATACATCTGTAAATTCCCCCCAATTCTTTGCATGACAGTCTTGCAATTTCATTTGCAAACTACAAAGGAGCACAATAAAATAAAACAGTCGAATACACATCAAAAATGAAGGAGAATAGCTACCTGAAACCACAACACTTGTGGAAGACCCCAAGTTGTCAGGATCATCGCCTTCCTGGAGGGCCAATACCGAGAAAGCATTTGACAGGATGTCCATATTTTTCTGATTCTAGAGTTTCTCAGAAAATAGGAAGTTCTCCGAATAATATAGCCTGGAAGTTGAGCTTTTTACAGAATATCTGTATTGTGTAGAAGAATTTGAATGACTGTATTGCTTCACTTTCTCTCTTATTGCCGTCTCCCGAAGGCGAGTGCTCACAATCCCAGTCGTCGGAGCACTGCGGGTGGCGACAGGGTAAGAAGCTAAGCTGCTAAGGTGAGAGCGCCGCCGGTAGTGGGCTGAAGAAGTGGCGGCGAGAGATGATTAAAATTGTTTGTACCCTTCCGTTTTATCGCAATAAGTATATGGTTAATTACATAGCCAAGTGGTTTAAAAGTTTTTTTTTAAATTTAAATTTAAATATTATCTATTTTTATATTTATATTTTTTTCTTTCCTCATTCATTTGCTCCATGAGCTCTCTCTTTGAACACTCTCTCTCTTAATTGAAGATCGATCTGTAATTGTCTGATAATTTCGTGTGGTGTACTTCATTGCGGCAACAATGGCGGAAGAAATCGTGTATTCATCTGTACACTTGACAGTTTTCAAATCATTCAATTGAAATTTCGAAAACAAATTAGATTAATTGAAGCAACGTCGGTTAAACATCGTAAATTGGACGAGGAATGACAAAGAACATGGGGTTAGGAGAGAAAAAGGTGACAAACGAACTTGGAGCTATCGGTGAGAACGTAGAGTTGGAATTTGACGAGTAGTCAACGATAAAGGGTGAGAAGTAAAACGTAGAAAGAAAAAAACTTGATAGGTTATATGGTTAACGCCATTCAACTGTTAAAGCTTATTCAAGTTGCTTATTCTATCGCTATCGTCACTCGATCTTTCTCAGGTTCGTTTTTCAATTCCGTTTTGATCCGAGAAATTTTCTCCTGTGTGGTTCGTGTTTCGATTTTTAAGGTTTTTTGCTCTTTGATGATTTATCTTGTTTTTTGATAATTTTGTGTTTTTTAAGGTCTAATTTGTTATATGTCCATATTTTTTTAATAAATTAGTTTTTTATATTGATGAATAAGATATTTTTTCAATGAATTTGTCTTTTATATTTTTTATAATCTAAATCTTCCATTGTTGGATATACTATTTTGAAAATAAGATTATATTAAATATGTTATCTTATGAATATGTAAACTTTTATAATGAATATGTTAATTACTACTGATGAATACTTACTAATCCTTGATTAATTTATATTATATAGGAAATTGCATGTTTTTAAATGAATATGGGCAAGCGTAGACGTAATTTTGAAAATTTGTCAATATTATTTTAAAATTCATCACTATTGTTGTAAAATTTATTAGTTTATTACAAATTTATCTGCAATTTATTTAATATATTTGTATATTTTTTATATAAATAAATAAATATTTATATTGATGCGTTTTTTAAAGAAAAGTTGAAGATATATATTTTTAATTATAATATTCACCAATTTAAGTGCATTAAAAAGGTATAAATAAGTGATTAAATTTTAACTAATAGTGTATTTGTAAAAAAGTATACATATGCAAACAAATTCATGAGTGTTATTTTAAGAAAAATTAAAGATATATATATTTAATTCAAATATTCATCATATTTATATCAAATTTATTAGTATGTACTGATAATATTAAGTCAAGTGCATTGCAAAAATATAGTTAAATGATTAAACTTTATTGAACAATTCACTAACACAAAAAAAAAAGTATATATTAAAAAAATTCATTAAATTTGAAAAAATTCATCACTTCAATGCAAAAATTCATCACAGATAAATTTAATTTAAAAAATATATACGTGACACTATATTCAACCGTCATAGAAAATACAAGTGCATTTTATGTTTTTCATGCATTGAAGAGAACCCAATGATATGCCCTATTTGTAAAGTACCTTTCAGAAATGAAGTTGAGAGGATGTTTTTCATGCATTGAAGAGAACCCAATGATATGCCCTATTTGCAAAGTACCTTTCAGAAATGAAGTTGAGAGGATAGATGACTACATTTAGTTGAGCATTACTCTCTTATATCCCTAGAATGAAGTTGAGAGGATAGATGACTACATTTAGTTGAGCATTACTCTCTTATATCCCTAGTTTAGCTTTATTTTTACAAATGGCTAACAAAGCTATGAATTTCTGTCAATGTGTCATTTGCATTTTCTGCATTTGATTTTCATTCTCCTTGCTAGGTTTTGCTTGTCCATTCATTCATGATGTTATTTGTAGTGAAACATCTTTATGAGAGTATAACATATTTTATATATATATATATATCATTAAAACTGTTGAATAAGTTTCCACGAAAATTCATATTATTTTCTATATGTATTTTTTTCTTCATTTATTTTTTTACTAGTATTTCTATGTTGTGTATTAGTTTATTCTCTGTTCTATGGTTCATATTTTGCTTTGCCCTAGCTTACTAACATGCATTATGTATTCTTTTGCAGCTTTTTCTCTATAAAATCTATTTGTCATTCGACATTATTTCCGTATTCGGCAGGACTCTACATGTAACGTTAAAACACTTCTATATGATTTTTTTTTCGTGCTTGTTCTTCAGGCATACTTGTAGCCCTACTTAACATTTTTGAAATTATTTTTCTAGCATTTTGGGAGTATGAGTAAATATTTGATCGAGAGGGTTGAGAGAATGGAGATGTGTCACGTTTGCAAGGAACACATAAGAGTGGTAAAAAATTGATTACACATGCATTGCTCATAATGTGATTTATGGGTGTGGTGTAAAGCGACACATGTTGGATGATCGTTATACAATACATCAGTGTACAAAGCGACCATGATTTGCGTAAGAAATTACATGATTCACGATTGTTAGAAGTTGTGTAAGCTAAAAAGAGGCCACCATAAAGAAAAGAAAGGGTCAAGATATAATTATTTGAAGTGTCCTAATGCTCAAACCGTTCTATATGATTTGTTTTTTTTTTTTTTTTGTTGTTGTGTGTTTTTTGTTCAAGCATACTTGTAGCCCTACCTAACATTTTTTTATTTTTTTATAGCATTTTTAGAGTATTGGTTATTTGATTGAGAGGGTTGAAAGAATAGATATATATTAGGTTTGCAAGGAACCCATATGAGTGGTAAAAATTCACTATACCTAAATTGCTCATAATGTGATATATGGGTGTAGTGTAAAGCGACACATGTTGGATAATCGCTACACACTACGTCAGCATAGAACGCGATTCTGATTTGCGTAAGAAATATCGTGATGCAAGGTTGTTAGAAGTTGTACAAGCCAAAAAGAGGCCACTCGTATATGAAGGAAAGGGGTTGAGAGAGAATTATTTTTAGCGTAGAACACGATCAGGCTTATTGGGGTGGATACTTTTACAGCACCAGCACCACCACAAGAACTTCAACCTCCTCCAATTTATGAGCACAAATGTGCCTTATGCAATGCAATACTTCGACTCATAAGGCAACATACCGTCATAGAAGATACGAATGCAATTTATATTTTTCTTGCATTGAAGAAAACTTAATGATATGCTATTTATAAAGTACCTTTTAAAAATGAAGTTGAGAGGATAGATCACTACATTTAGTTGAGCATTATTCTCTTATGTCTACAGTTTTTTCATGTGTAATTAAATCGAAAGGATATGTCTTTGTGTCGTTAAATCAGGAAGATATTTGTGATTTATGGAGAAAGTTGCCCTTATCTTTTAGTTGTTAAATGGAATTGTGTCATACTAAGATTTTAAGTTGCTTCTTTTATTCCCTAATCTAACTTTATTTTTGCAAATGCCTAACGAAGTTATGGATTTTTTCAATGTGTCGTTTGCATTGTTTGCATTTGATTTTCGCTTTCGTTGTAGCCTTTTGCTTGTCCATTCATTACGTTCATTGTAACAAACTTTTTTAATTGAAATATAACATATATTACATAATATATTATACATAATATATATCGTGTATATATATATATATCAATCAGCTTTTTTGATTGATTGAACATTAAAATCATTTAAAACTGCTCAATAAGTTTTCAGCAAAGCTCATATTATTTTTTGTATGTATTTTTTTCTTTCTCATTTATTTTTTTACTAGTTTTTCTATGTTGTGTAGTAATTTATTCTCTATTTTATTGTGCATATTTTACTTTGTCCATATTTACTAACATGCGTTATGTATTTTTTTTTTTTTTGGCGTCTTTTTCCTTTTGAAATCTATTTGTAATTCTATATCATATCTCGTATTCGCCGGGCTCCATATTTAATGCTCAAACCCTTCTATATGATTTTATCGAGAGGGTTGAAAGAATGGAGATGTGTCAATTTTGCAAGGAACGCATAAGAGTGGTAAAAATTAATTATAACCGTATTGCTCATAATGTGATTTAATGGTGTAGTGTAAAGCGACATATGTTGGATGACTACACAATACATTAGTGTACAATGTGACCTTGATTTACATAAGAAATTGTGTGGTGCACGGTTGTTAGAAGTTGTGCAAGCCAAGAAAAGATCACTGCAAAGAAAAGGAAAGGGGTCGAGAGATAATTATTTTAAGTCTACTAAGATACCATTTGCAGACACGATTAGATTTATTAGGGTGGTCACTTTTACAGAACCAGTAGCACCACAAGAGGTTCAACCTCCTCCAATGTATGGACACAAATGTGTGTTATACAATGCAGCAGTTCGACTCGATATGGCAATATACCGCCATAGAAGACTGAAGTGCACTTTCTGTTTTTCATGCATTAAAGAGGACCCAATGATATGTCTTATTTGCAAAGTACTTTTTACAAATGAAGTTGAGAGGATAGATCACTACATTTAGTTGAGCATTACTCTCTTATGTCAACAATTTTTCCCATGTGCAGTTAAACCAAATGGATATGTCTTTGCGTCGTTAAATCATAAAGATATTTGTTATTTAGGGAGCAAGCTGAACTTATCCTTGAGTTGTTAAGTGGATTTGTCTTACTGAAATTTTAAGTTGCTTCTTTTCTTCCCTTGTAGAACTTCTACATCTACAATTGACTGTCATTGTATGTTTTTAGCACGGTTCTAAGCTATCATCGGTTGGTTTGGGTCTTTGGTCTCTTTACATTTACTTGCCCAAATTTATTGCTCAACTTCATTATATGATTTCATCATGCCTTTCATCTTTTGTATCCATGTTCTCTGGTTTATTACCCTTGGTTCTTCATAGCTTTTTTGTCTAATTTGATGGTTGTTTGCCACGATGCTTTTAACAATATATGTGTTAATCATTGAATGTACCCGTAGACTAATTTATCAATAATTTTTCTTCTCAAACCATGTATTAGTAAATCAGGATATCAAGATAAAAAAGTGTCCACTTTAGGCATATATTTCCTCATAATTTCACATCTTTGCTAAAATCATAGAAACAATCAGTTGGATTTAGGGAAAACCATAACAATAAAGCACACAAATTATTCATAACTTCACAACATTACAAAGAGTTGAATTTAGGGAAAACACTATCAATAAAGCACATAAATTGTTCGTAACTTCAAAACACTACAAATTAAAAGTTTAAACAAGTCCGGCAAATTCATAACTTCAAATTGGATTATACAACAATCCAATTATAATAATTAATCAGTGCTCCTTGCATTTTGTTCAAGTAACATTTGCAAAATTAAAGTTTTATTAAAATCCAACTTTTTTGTTTTTACTTTGGGCCGTTAAATGAGGCGCATATTCGACCTATGATTTAATCCTCCGAAATCTTTGGGTTGGACTCTCAGCCTCAGCCCAAGGCTCGAACGATTCTCCTTCCCTCCAAAGCTGGGTTTTTGTAATTTTTAAGTCGAAGTCGAAATTTAATTTAATTCTTGCATATCTTCACCGAGAAGCTGAACCTCCATCCTCCGATCCTCCACTCTCCCCACCGGCCGGCGCCGACCGTCGTGATGGAATTCAACAGAGTAGATTTCGAGGAATGGGTAAAGCAGGGACTGAAGATCTCCCATGGACTGAACCTCGACATCCTTCCTGACTACGAACTACCCTCTCTACTACCTAGGGGTCCGATGGCGTTTGCTTTTGTCACCGATAGCGCCGCCGTCTACACTGCCGCATCCGCCAATGTGGAGATGCCGGCCATGATCCCTCTCCCAATGTACAAGTTCTCTGTCAAAACCTGGGTCATGCCCCACATGAATCGCATGCGCTTCAGCTACATGGCCACTTGGCGTGTCCGCTTCGTCAAGCGCGGCCATGTCTGCGACATCTTTATCGCTGTTCCTGCCCCAGCTGCCTCCGGCTACCTAGTTTGTTTTTCGTTTCCTTTGCTATCTATGATCGTTAAATTTCTCGTGCCTGGTGGAAATTGATTTAATTCCTTTTTGTTCCCTCTTCCTAGGGCGTACTCAATAATGTGAAAATTGAAATCCCTGACTGCTCCATAGATGTCAAACTTTCTTCCATGCCTGCGCCTACTATGCTTGAGGATGTCTATTTCATTGAAAGGGATAAGGTAAATAGTAAATACACCAGTTTTCTCTATCTATTTATTTTCACGATTTATTCGTTTTCATCAAAATTCCAGGTTGACGGAGGAGCAGAAGTGTGCGCCTATCTCTCCTTTCATGTGGACATGTTTCCATCGCCCTCTGGGGTTTTCTCCTTCAATATCCCTCTCTGCTTCCAATTCTATGCCAAGGGCTTCCTCGGAGTTGGAGGGAAGCCGCTGCAGCGCCCATGCTTCTTTCTAGAGACACCCTTCTCAGCATCTCCCTTCAAGATCAAACTCTACATTTCGACCAAAAAGGGTCAAATTATCAGTGACTGTTCCTACAATTTTCCACTCCAGGTATCCTTGTTACACCTGTGCATTGCCATTATATGCTAAGTTCATGATTATAAGTTACAACCCAGTGCAACGGAAGAGATAATTAACGTGCATTGCCAACATAGGCTAAGTTCATGATTATAAGTTTTAACCTAATGAACGGGATGGATAATTAAAAGTTCAGGGCTATGAGAACCTTTGAGCTACCGCTTATATGGGAGTTCTAATGTTAATTCTTGATGAATAAACATATCATATTAGAGTTTAGATGGAGAGAGATACAGGGAAGGACCGGTCGGTCTCTGGCAAATATGGTCAGTGCCCCCTCCCTATAACCTCGACAATGCACTTGGTACTTGCCTCACTCCTTGGCCCTCCCAGCTCCCAATATTTCTTTTCTTGTTTCTCTTGTCATACTTCCAGCAGCCTCCAGTTGGCTAAGGCTCAGTGACACGCATCATAGTTAACGAAGAACTGAGAGCATACGAGCAATAGAGAGAGAAGTAAGAGAGAGAAATCAGAGGCAAAAATTTTTATCATGTAAAAAAGTGTCTGATTTACATCATCCTCACGTATATATGTACCCAGCTGAGCTATTTGCAAACCGAGTAACAAATTGAAAGGTATTAACAAATATCTGTAACCAATTGAAGCCTGCTGCTGACTAATTCTGACTAAGAATGGGATAAATTAGTTGCTCATATTCTACAGCCCCTCCCCCAAGTGGGACTTCGGGAAGCAACAAGGCACAACTTGTTGGTGAGCTGGTGATGGCTTCAGCATGATGTATGCTAGCTGAGATTTGGAACTAACAAGAACAATTTGTAGGAAGTAGAAGCCCTGCCTGAAGATGATCTTTCACATAATGACAATCAATATCCAAATGTTTTGTTCTGTAATGAAAAACAGGGTTAGTTGCAATATATTATCACAATATAGGGAGATAGGATGCTGTACTGGAATCTGCAAATCCTTGAGCAAGACTGCAATCCAAACTAACTCACTTGTAGTTTCAGACATAGCCTATATTCAGGCTCAGCCGAGGACTTGATACAGCCCTTTGTTTCTGTCTGTTGAATAAACACCTTCCCCAATTTGCATCAGTATATGCACAGAGCGGCATATTATTGTTGGCAGGATAAAATAGGCCCAAATTGATAGTTCCCTCAAGATATCTCAACAAGTGTAAGGATGCATCCATCTGTGGCTTCCTTGGTTGATGAACAAATTGGCTAAGATGTACATAATATTCAGATAGAGCAATCTCCCAACTAATCTCCTAAGATACCATGAAGAACAGAGAGCATACGAGCAATAGAGAGAAAAGTAAGAGAGTGGTATTGGAGGAGAAAACTTTTATTATGTGCAAGAGTGTCTACTTTACATCATCCTCAAGTATGTATGTACACAGCTGAGCTATCTACAAACTGACTAACAAATTGCAAGATAATAACTAATATCTGTAACTAATTGAAGCCTGATGCTGACTAGGATATGATAAATTAGTTGCTCATAATCTAAAGTCAGCTTCCCTTGTTGCTGGTGTGACCCATCTGAAATATTATTCTCCATGCCCTGTTTTTCACGTAATTTACGAAGTCATTACAGAAAGGCTTGTCTCAGCAATGGGAGTCAACACTCAAACATCCTCATAGAGCTTATTGAAATGGACGGCTAACAATCATCTCCAAAAGATGGCAACAGTTTGACTTTGAGTGATGACGTGCTTCTTAGATGCATAAGTTTGGATGTAGGAATTTGTGAAATTAGGCATCAAAAGCTTATGTTACTGAGGAATCGGAACATTGTGGCCATCACTAGTGTCAGCGATTCCATACATTCTCACTTCACCGTCTTGCAGTTTACTTTGTTTGCATGTCTTACTATTGGTAGAAAATTTTGTGTGACCTAGCTATTTTAACCGTGTGTTGTTTAGTTTGATTAACACCAAAACTTCATCCAAATATTTGAAGGCCATAATGCAGAACGAAGACTGTCTCATTTTGTTACAAGAGTTGGAGGGTCCTGACGTGGAATGGCCAGAGGCGATCTTCACCTGCAGCGTCAGTGTAAGTCTATCTACCAATTTCCAGATTTACCTACCCTGTTTTGTTCATAGATGATCTTCCTTTCTTTATAGATGCTTCTGTCTCTATTTGTAGTTGGGTTGGTCCATGCAGATATGCTGATGATTCTCTTTTTATTAAGATTTTTTCCTGATTCTTGGGGGAGGGGGGAGCGAATCCATTGCATTCGTTAGGGAGATCGAAAATATCTGCATACAGATTGAAAAGATTAACTACATTAGCCCGCACGGACAAAACAAAGACACTCTGGCTATTGAAATTGCCCCTTGGCTTGCTTTTGACTTAAACTACCTTTTTACAGCTCATATTTGCCCCTTGTAATTAGACTATTCATTCTCATCAGATGCGTTGGCTTTAGATTGACATCATATTTCTAGTTTTTTTACGTTTTGAATGGATTGGATCATTTTTTAACCAGTGTAATTGCAATTGTAATGATCAATGTCATATGGGAAGTGACGTCTTTGTTGGTTGATTATGCACCTAACTCCTAATTGCACTACGGTTTCCCCGGGGGTGGTGGTGGTGACATTTTTCAGAATTTCTAGGCGACTTACATGTGGGTCGTAACTCCTACTGGGAAAGGTTTTTGTTTCTTCTTCTTCTTCTTCTTCTCTCCTCATGTGTGTGTGCCTTTTTTTTGTTTTGGGGGGAGGGGGAGTGGTTGGGGGCTTGGTTGGATTTTGAGGTGTCTTATTATTGCTTATACAAAAGCTGCTGAAGGCGTTGCTGGAGCTGTTCAAACAAGGATGGGGGAGGGGGGCTTCTATATGGGCACTAGGGTTTCTACCGTTGTTGCTTCTTCATTTCAATCCCTTGCCTTGCCCCTACAGACTTACCATCGTGGTCGTATTTTTAGAGTAAATGTGTAATGGAAATAGTACTAATTTTGTTGTGCTCATTTTGCAAAATGCAGTACGTAGATAAAAAAGACACCAAATGTGATTGACCAACAAGTGAAAAGTGGAACTATCAGAGAAGAGAATTTATCTCGGACCAATGACTTTCTGATAATATTTTTATAATTATGGTGTAGCTCTGCTTTGGTAAATATTCAGTTTCACTAACTGCTGGCCTTGTAAGTAACGATGCAATTATCTTGAAGTTCTAGGATTGGAGTCCTGAGGGCATAAAGCAATTGACATGTTGACAGTATATGGTTGCTGGTGTATTAACGTAGGAGGGTAACTTCACTCTTTACATGTTTTATCCTGTGATTTTTGCTCTCTCTCTCTCTCTCTCTCTCTCGTTTGAACTTGCCTGCATTCTTCTTTGCATAATTTTTCACATGGATAAGTAGATCTTTAAACAATTAAATTTTCATACAAGTTATGCATGGACAAGTACATTTTTAAACAATGTGAATGAGGGAATATATGTTAACATGACACTCCGGTCTTACTATCATTAAAATTGGTCTGTTTTATTGATTTTATACTTTGATATAGTAAATAAAATTTTTAAGAAAAACACTAATAATTAGTTGAGTTCGAGTCAAGCACTAACAATAAAATACGTAAATCGTTGAATAATTTCATAACACTAAAAATTGAAAGTTTAAAGCAATACATTTCAAAACACTAATGGCAATCATCGGTGGGTATGACGCAATTCATAACTTTAAATTGGACAATAATTTAATAATACAATAATACAACAATATATATATATATATATATATATATATATATATATATATATATATATATATATATATATATATATTTATAAAATCCACAATCGATTATCTTTATATAATAATTAATCAATGCTCCTTGCATTTTGCAAGTAACATTTGCAAAATTAAAGTTTTATTTAAAAATCCAACTTTTTTGTTTTTACTTTGGGCCGTTAGATGGGGCGCATGTTCGACCTATGAATTAATCCTCCGAAATCTTTGGGTTGGACTCTCAGTCAGCCCAAGGCCCGAATGATCGCTCCTTCCCTCCAAAGCTGGGTTTTTGTAATTTTTAAGTCGAAGTCGAAATTTAATTTAATTCTTGCATATCTTCACCGAGAAGCTGAACCTCCATCCTCGGATCCTCCACTCTCCCCACCGGCCGACGCCGACCGTCGTGATGGAATTCGACAGAGTAGATTTAGAGGAATGGGTAAGGCAGGGACTGAAGATCTCCCATGGACTGAACCTCGACATCCTTCCCGACGACGAACTACCCTCTCTACTACCTAGGGGTCCGATGGCGTTTGCTTTTGTCACCGATAGCGCCGCCGTCTACTCCGCTGCATCCACCACTGTGGAGATGCCGGCCATGATCCCTCTCCCAATGTACAAGTTCTCTGTCAAAACTCGGGTCCTTCCCCGCATAAATTGCATGCGCGTCAGCTACAAGGCCACTTGGCGTGTCCGCTTCGTCAAGCGCGGCCATGTCTGCGACATCTTTATCGCTGTTCCTGCCCCAGCTGCCTCCGGCTACCTCGTTTGTTTTTCGTTTCCTTTGCTATCTCTGATCGTTGAATTTTTCGTGCGTGGTGGAAATTGATTTAATTCCTTTTTTTTCCCTCTTCCTAGGGCGAACTCACTAATGTGAAAATTGAAATCCCTGATTGCTCCATAGATGTCAAACTTTCTTCCATGCCTGCGCCTACTATGATTGGGGATGTCTATTTCATTGAAAGGGATCAGGTAAATAGTGAATACACTAGTTTTCTCTATCTATTTATTTTCATGGTTTTTTTGTTTTCATCAAAATTCCAGGCTGACGGACGAGCAGAAGTGTGCGCCCATCTCTCCTTTGATGTGGTGTTGTTTCCATCGCCCTCTGGGGTTTTCTCCTTCAATATCCCTCTCTGCTTCCCATTCTATACCAAGGGTTTCCTCGGAGTTGGAGGAAGCCGCCGCAGCTCTCATGCTTCTTTCTAGATACACCCTTCTCGGCATCCCCTTTCAAGATCAAGCTCTACATTTTTGCCAAAAAGGGTCAAATTATCAGTGACTGTTCCTACAATTTTCCACTCCAGGTATCCTTGTTACACATGTGCATCGCCATTGTATGCTAAGTTCACTATTATAAGTTCATGATTATAAGTTTTGACCTAATGAACGGGATGGATAACTAAAAGTTAAAGGCTATAAGACCCTTTGAGCTACAACTTATATGGGAGCTCTAATGTTAAATTCTTGATGAATAAACTGTTGCGTATGTCAATAGAACCTCGACAATGCACTTGGTCTTCGTCTTTCTCCTTTGTCCTCTCAGATTCTAATATTTCTTTTCTTGTTTATTTAGTCATACTTCCACCAGCCTCAACTTAAGGGCCACTAATAGTGTCTCTTTGTTAGGCTAAGTCTCAGTGACACCCATCAGAGTCAGCTTCCCTTATTGCTGGTTTGACCCACCTGAAATATTGTTATCTCTGCCCTATTTCTTTCTCCTTTTTTTTTGTAATTTACAAGGTCATTACAAAAGGCTTGTTTCAGCAATGAGACTTAATACCCAAACATCCTCATAGAGTTTAATGTGAAATTAGACAACCAAAACTTATGTTATTGAGGAATCGGAACATTGCAGCCATCATAAGTTAGGATATATTCCCACTTCACCCTCTTGCAGTTTACTTTGCTTTCATGTCTTACTGTACTTATTGCAGAAAATTTCCACGTGACCTAGCTATTTCAAGTGCATATTCTTTAGTTTGATTAACACCAAAACTTCCTCCAAATCTTTGAAGGCCATAATGCAGTATGAAGAGCGTCTCATTTTGTTACAAGAGTTGGAGGGCCCTAACGTAGAATGGCCTGAGGGGGTCTTGACGTGCAGCGTCAGTGTGAGTCTATCTACCCATTTATACGATTAACCTACCCTGTTTTGTTGATAAATGATCTTCCTTTCTTTATAGATGTTTTTATGTTTCTATTTGTTGTTGGGTTAGTCCGCGAAGATATGCTGATGATTTTTTTATTAAGATCTTTTCCTGACAGAAAGAGGGGAGGGGATCCATTGCATTTTCTTTAGGGGAGATAAAGAATATCTGCATACAGATTGAAAAGACTAAGTACATTAGCCCTCACTGACAAAATAAAGACACCCTGGCAATTGAAATTGCCCCTTGGCTTGCTTTCAACTTGAATACCCTCTTATGGCTCATATTTCTCCCTTATAATTAGACAAGTCATTCTCATCAAATGCGTTGGTTTTAGATTGACATATTCTTCTACGTTCTGAATGGATTGGGCCATTTTTTAACCTATCTAATTGCTTGTAATTATCAACGTCATATGGGGAGTGATATCTTTGTGGCTGATTATGCATTTATGCACCTAACTCCTAATGGCACTAGGGTTTCCTGTGGAGTGGGGTGGGGGTGGGGGTGGGGGGTGACATTATGTCAGAATTCCTAGATGAGTTACATTTGGATCCTAACTCTTAATGGAAAAAGTTTGTTTCTTCTTCTCCACACCCCTCTGCGTGTGTGTGTGTGTGTCTTTTGGGGGCAGGGGGTTGGAGTGTCTTATCATTGCATACATTGAAGCTGCTGAGGGCGTTGCTGAAACTTTTCAAACAAGGATGCCCCGGGGAGGGGGAGGGGCTCTATATTGGCACTAGGGTTTCTGCTGTTGTTGCTTCTAGTGTAAATGTGTAATGGAAATAGAACTAATTCTGTTGTGCTCATTTTGCAAATGCAGTTCGTGAATAAAAAAGCCACCAAATGTGATCGTCCAATGAGTGAAAACGAGATGTCGGAACCACCAGAGAAGAGAATTTGTCTCAAACCAGTGACTTTTTTATGATATGTTATAATTAGGGTTATTGGATTAAAATAATTCGTACTTTGAGGATATTGACAATTATATATTGTATTTTAAAGTTGAATATCCGATCACTGTATTTAGAGGGTATTTAATATTTCTAAACTACCATCGAGTTTACCGGTGGCGTAGTCGGTTTTCGATGACGTGTCGAGTGGAGAAAACTTAAATGACTATTTTGCCGGTTCATTAAACCACCTCCTCCCTCCCTCATTTATTTTTTGACACACTCTCTCTCCTCACACTCTTAGTAATTATAGCTCTCGGGTCTTTTGGGGTCTCTCCTCACCTTCTTTCACCCTCTTAGCTTCTTTCATCGGTGTGAAAATCTCTCCACAACAGATGTTATATCGTCCCTCCAAGAGTTTGATAAACAAATCCAAGTGAACCATCAATCATCAATAAGATCTAGAAAGAAAATTGGTAACGAAATAAATTCCCATGAAAATGAGCTGTGATTGGATCTTTCAATCTTTTGCACAACGAAAATTCATTCCTCCCAAGTTTAATCAAAGAAGGAAGCAGTGGATCACCAAAAAGTTAGTAGCCGCTTCTTAAACAAATTTGTACAATCCAATTAATTTCGAGAATAATAAATCCATTCCACAGCGTACCATTCAATCTCCCTGTATACATCCAAAAGAGCAACCTACTTCTATGCCAATTCTAAACGACTGAAGAGAACAAACCAAGCCTAATACCAGCAGATCCACTGAAATTCATCCATCTCGTATCCAATCCTCTAAAATCCACCCATTTGGCCCGTTTGGTATGCAAAATTGGAATGGAATGAAATCAAGGAATGATACATGAGAGATTAGGTATGGAATTTGAATATTCTTTTCAAGTGTTTGGTAGAGAACGGGAATGGAATCAAGTTCCAGTTCGTGTTGTTTGGTTGTTAATCATGGCATAAAATTAAAATTATTTTATTTTTTAAATTATTTTATATAATTATAAATTATTATTATTATTATTATTATTATTAATAAATATTATTATTATTATTATTATTATTATTAAATATTATTATTATTATTATTATTATTATTATTATTATTATTATTATTATTATTATTATTATCATCATCATCATCATCATCATCATTTGATTCAATAAAAGTTGAAGCTCGTTAACATATTTGTTGATATTAAGTCTTATATTTATTTAATTTTTTTAATTAACTATCTTGTAATTTTTTAATAATTAACAAATTTTATTTATAATTTTTGGTAAACCTATTTTCAAACCGTAATGTTCTATCAAACAATATGAAAAAAATTATATATAATAAATAAATAAATAAATAATAAAAAAATAACAAAAAAATACCCCAACCTAATAACAAAAATAATAACAACAACCAAAATAAGAACAACAACAATAATAATAATATAGCAAATAGGTTAATTTTTTTTAATAATTATAAAACTGATCCCCGAGTATAAGACCTGTAATTTTGGACTTGGTAGTTTACGAGTTAAGTTTATTATGTAGCCTTGATTAAATAGAGTGGGTCGAGCGACCAAGTTTTATACGTGGTTAGATACTCGTAAATTAATTTGAGCGAATTATTATTAGTTTACGTAACTCTTATAAGTGAAGCGTATTAATCCGAGACCGCTTATATTACGTATGAGGGTTTAATTACTGGGAGGTTTAGCGAAGGAAAAGGGAAGAGGAAGGTAACAAGGAGTATTAAGGAAGGGGGCAATTAGGTGTTAAGGATAAAAGGGGGATTAGTGTGGTTGATGGTGCGTGGCATCATCTAAGAAAGCCAGCGAAAAAAAAAAAAGGAAAAGTGAAAGGAGAGGAAAGAAGGCTCGGGGAACGAAGGAGGTCGAGCGAAAACAGGAAAGAGGAAGCAGAAACAGAGGAGGGAGGCGGGAGAGAGGGAGAACCGAGCGAGAGAAGCAAGAGAGAGAGAGTGGAGGCGAGCGCGCGGGCGAAGGAGACCGAAGGGGAGGAGGACCGGTAACCACCGCAGGACCGAAGGCGGCGGCCGGTGACGCGTGTAAGCGCGAGCGGAGAGAAAAGAGAGCGAGAGACTGGGCAGGGTGAGCGCGAAGGCAGGACCCGAGGCGGGGACAGACGCGAGGGGGACCGAGAGGTCGGAAACTGGAAAAGGCGGTGGCGACGAGGGAGGAGGACCGGCGGCAAACGTGCGAGGGCCAGGACCGAGAGCTGGCGGAGGCCAAAAACGACGAACCATGGACAGGGGAAGCTAAAAACCGAGCGACTGAGCAAGGATTGACGGAGACAGAGACCGAAACCAGAAGGCAGAGGTAAAGGAGCCCGAAACCCATCCCTAAAACCTGAGAGTTTCAGGTGGGTAGTCCTATACTCTAAACTATTAGTACTTTCGAAACCCAATTGAATTTATCGTGATTGTGGAATGTGATTGTGAATATTGAATATGTATGCTATTGAACGAGTTTAGTAGTTGCTGAAAGTGGAATTAGGAGTCTTGAAGGGAATTGGTAATTGTTGAGGCTTAAATTGAAAATTGGAATTAAGATGGAGTTGGGCTGCTTGAGTGTAGTGAGTCGTATCAAGAATTGAGTCAGTTGGGATGAGCACGTTATGGTTTGAGTATAAGTTATGAATTAATATTTCAGATTAAGCCTTAGAGATTTCTTGAACTTGCGATATTGAGAGCTAATTACGAATATTGGGTAATGATGGGTCGAACTATAAAGAGGAGTATGAATTCATATTGATTGATACACAATTGAGGTGTGGGAGTGAGAAATGGGTGATTGTCTGATTAATGGAGTTCAAAATATGTTTAAATCCTCAAGGTCAAATTAAATTCGAAGATAAGCGGAGCTAGCGAAAGTGGAGCGATAAAAAGGAATTAAGAACTGTATGATTGAGTTGGTCAAGAAAGAACGATTAATGGGATAGAAACCTAAGATGAGAGCAAATTGCACTTGGAGATGAAGGGAGTTAGAGGAATTTTAGCAGCAAAGTAAGGATGAGAGCTATCTGAATAAGTATGAGTAGGAAGAGGTTGATTAGTAATGTGGAGGCGTAATCGGAAAACATTAAAGTAAAAATGGTACGAGTGTGAGATGATGAGTTATTAAGTGGAAGCATAAATCAGGAATTGAGGTAAAGACAATGAACTGTGAAAAGTGAGAATGTTGAATTAGATAATATCTACTTGTGGTTATTGTGGCTCGGAAAATGGAAATTAATCGTACCGGAGTGGTGGATTGAGAAAAGCATAGTTGGAAAGAGTTGAGAATGATTGCTTGCATTGAATGATGGCTATTCGTGCTAAGTGATTTCTTTACGTGATGCTTAAAAGTAGTTTTGAAAGGCGTTTTGTACTTTACGTGAAATTATCCTTGAATGCAACTTCTTGTGAACTGTCTTTCAAACGTGAATGTGTTTTAAAGAAGCGAAACTTGTTTGAGAAAGTGAATCGGATTTGAGAAAATGAATTTAGAAGGGTGGCACATGTGTCATGCCTTTTACGATGATAAATTGATTGAGATCTTGGTTAGAAACCAAGTTTGATAAGTGATTGTGATCACTTCGGTTTAAATGAATTTTGGGCTAAGATTGTTTAGACCGAGAGGAAGGAGGTGGTCGTGCGTATCAGGCCATGGGATCCTTACGTATCAGGATGCCCATCAACCGGAGAGGTTGATTATTTCCTGACGAGGAAAGCAGAGCCGTCCAGGTATTTGACTAAAGATAGGTCCCGGAACTCGAGTCGGGGTCGTGCCCCGAGAACCGCCTGGTGCTAGTTCAATCGCCGAAAGCCCCGAAAGAATTTTGAGTTCATGGCTGAAAGTATTTGAAAGAAAGTGCAGATGGTTCCACCTTGTTTAATGTGATTCAATTCCCAAAATGATTGCAATCCGTGCTTTTGAATGATTGAAGTATTATGAGTTTTATGTTACAAATTATTTCAAGTGATTTCATTGGAAAAGTATGTAGGTTTATATTATATTATTACGCTTTCGCCCAATTCATTATTATGAGTAATATGCATAAAGAATTTTCATTTTAAGGGTATAAGACTCCGGTGAGCCCGTGGTTTATTGCTCATCCCCACAAATTCTCCCCTCCCGAGTGTTGCAGGTTCGGTGTGTGTGCTGCTTAGCTTATTCTGGACCCCGTTGATTGCCGTTTGTTGGTTGCTGCGCGATTTGAATCGCGGATGTGCATTTCTTATGTTTCTAAGTATTGTACTTGTAATTTAGTTCATGTAGTTTGTACCATATGTATAGTAAACTCTTTTAGATTGTTGTAAGTTTTATCGCATGATTGGTGGACTCCGGCGTGTGGCCGTTAAGTTGTATCCTCCGAGCGGGTGGCTCGTTGAGTTATGTTATGCTTTTTATGCAGGGTCTTAGGGCTTTAAGCCCGAGGGTTAGTCCGCTTTACAAACGAGATCTGCCGAAATTTTTAGGAATCTCGGATTCTTTTGGAAACCACCCTTATTATCTTTAAGTTGAGTTTAGACAGTCAAACCGACACCGGAAAGAGCCTTAGGAGTTCATTTAAGGAACTCGGCGATGTAATACTCCTATGGGGTGTTTTGGGGTGTTACACCGAGGATTGGGAATTGATTCCCCTCCTATTTGGGGATTCAAATTTCCTTATTTTGAGGGAACTTGAAACCTGTAAATTTCAAGTTCCACCTTCAAAATAACCAACCAAACAACCGAAAAAGGAACTTGAAACCGGAGGAATCAAGTTCCATTCCAGCTTTGCCCAACCAAACAGGGCCTTAAGAAATCAATCAAGATTCCGGACACTTGTCATCAAAAGGAGACTGCTCTAAGGAGAACCCGGAGTTTCCGGCACCATAGGGCATTGGGGAATCCTCCGTCGCGGCACCGACGGCGACCTTGTCCTCTACGTCGCCGAAGACGGGATCTCCGCCGCCACCAGTAAATTCAGTGGTGGTTTAGAAATATTAAATACTTTTTAAGTACAGATGATCGAATATCCAACTTTAAAGTACAAGTATATAATTGTCCAATACTCCTAAAGTATGAAGTATTTTAATCCAATAATCCTTATTATTATGGTATAGCTCTGCTTTGGTAAATATTCAGTTTCACTAACTGCTAGCTTTGTAAGTAACAATTCAGTTCTCTTGAAGTTCTAGGATTCGAGTCCTAAAGTCATTGACATGTTGATAGAAAATGCTTGTTGATGTATTGAGTATTAACTAAAGTAGGAGGGTAACTTCACTCTGTAGTACATGTTGTGTCCTGTGATTTTTGCTAATTCTTCTTTGCATAATTTTTTCATATGGATAAACAATATGTTAACATGATACTCAGGTCTTGCTATCATCAAAATTGGTTTGTTTTATTAGTTTTACACTTTGACCATCAAAAGGTAAAATTATTACACTGATAAGAATAGATAGTACACTCAGATCTTAGCTACAATATAGAAAAATATTTCTAAATTTATTTCCGAGAAACAATGAACTAAAAAACAAAACCTTATGTTATTTTGGAAAAGTTACACATTGATTATAGTTCATAAAAATCATATAAAAATACTAAGATTGTCTCAAATTTGTCACGAATTGGCAACTAATCAAACTGCATATCCAAATCAATAAAGAAACAACGAAGTCACAAACAAGTTCAGTTGATTGATCACCTACGGACAATCTCAAGCCATACGATATGTTTAGGATCCACATACAAGTCTCGTAGCCTAAAATGTAAAAAACAATACATTAGCTCTATGATTAGTCCTCGGCTCATATAGAGAGAAGTCATTTGGTTGCCCCCATAATGCTCGATCAAACCCGGGCAAAGCTGCAAAGGGGTAAAAAGTCAACACACATTGATTGAATGTGAATAGTCAATAATAATCCTTACAAATATATGAAAGTTTAGAGGGGGCCTATGACATGATATGGAAAAGCAAGTACCTTGGACCATAATAATCCTTAGGAATATATGAAAATTGTTGTCTTGCGGCTCCCTAATCAAAACATCGTGACTAAGGCAGTAATGAAATTTTCTGCACTCCTTTTATGGCCCAAACTAATATGTGAAGGTTTTAGGTTTTGTGCAACTCACCCGGTGTGGAACAAAACAAAATTACATTGTTAGCCCTTATCCCGTATTACACCCCCTCAATCTGTACGGGAGGAGAACGAACGGATAGATTGACTTTAAGAAATAAAAATTGAGAAGAAGACAACCATTTAGTAAAAATATATGCCAACTGAAAACAAGTAGAAACATATAAAATCACCATCGGCGACTCGTTCGTGAACGAAATGATAATCAACGAGCAATGTGCTTGCTGCGATCATGATGACTCGGGATTAACCGTGAGATATTGTGCACTGACATTGTTACACAATACCTTGGTAGGAGCAGCAAGAGAGATCCCTAAATCATACAGTAGCTTGCGGAGCCGGATAGTTTCAACAACCATGTATGCAACCGCACGGTATTCAGCTTCGGTTGAAGATTTGGAGACCGTAGGTTGTTTCTTCGAGCACCAAGTAGTGAGATTGGGTCCATAAAAAACAACATAACCTGTGGTAGAACGACACGTATCCTTGCACCCACCCCAGTCGACATCAGAATAGGCAACAATGAGGGAAGGAGTAACAATAGGACGAAGAAGAATCCTATCGGTGATAGTACCCCGCAAGTACTCGATAATACGCTTGACAGCCAAGAGATGAGTGATAAGAGGGGCATGCATAAATTGCGAAACTACATGAACTGCATATGCAATATTAGGACGTGTCATAGTCAAGTATTGTAGTGCACCTACCATGCTTCGTACTTAGTGGGATCTGCAAGTAACTCGCCATCCGAGAGGGAAAAAGTGGCATGGGCAACAATAGGGGTGCGCACGAGTTTGCACGTATGCAAGTGGAACTTTCCGAGAAGATCAGAAGTGCACTTATGTTGAGACAGAAGGAGCCCAGACGAAAGACGAGAGACTTGAACACCAAGAAAGTAATGCAAATCCCCAAGATCCTTCATAGCAAATTGACGAGAGAGAGTGTCAATGAACAAGAAAAAAAGTGTGTGGAGCTACTAGTAAGAATAATGTCATCAACATAAAGAAGGAGAACCGGTGTATGAGAAGAAGAATGGAGAACAAACATGGATGGGTCAGATTGATTGCAGGAGAAACCATGCGTGAGCAAAAACTACTGAAATGATGAAACCAAGCTCGAGGAGCTTACTTCAAACCAGATAGCTTTTGCAAGCGACACACATGGTTGGGATATCAAGAATCATCAAAACCAGGGGTTGGCGCGTGTAGATAGTTTCGTAAGAAAGTCGTGAAGAAAAACATTCTTTACATCAAGCTACCTAATACACCAATTATGAGAAATTGCTAGGGATAAGACAAGACGAATTGTGGCGGGATGAATGACGAGAGAGAAGGTCTCATGAAAATCAATACTTGTCTCGCTGGTGATTACCTGCAGCAACCAGCCTAGCTTTATAACGTTCCACGGACTCCATCGGAATAATACTTGATCTTATACATCCACTTACTCGCTACGAGATTATGATGTCCAGGAAGAGGAACAAGTTCCCACGTATTTTTGGCAATTAACGCATCAAACTCATCAGTCATCGCTGCTTTCCACTTAGGATCCTTAATGGCTTGTTTAAAAGAAGACGGTTCTATTTCTAAATAACTAGTTGCTAGGGACATAATCTGCTTGGGCATAGTAATCCCAGATTTGGACCTAGTTTACATAGGATGGACATTAGCAGTAGGATCTACGGTGGACAAACAGCAGGGGACACAAGAGGAAGAGGCGACACACAAGAAGGAGAAAACACAGGGACAGACGCCAACGGGGATGAGACATCAGTGGGGAAGTGAGGGGATAGGTAGGGGGACACTCGAGGAGACCCAAGGGAAGGAGAGGGGACCGTCGACGAACATGCAGAGGCAGGAGAATGAGCGAGCTCGGACGAGACAGGCAACACGGACTCGACAGGGACGGAAGACCGAGACAGAAATGACGACTTGACGAAGAAACAAAAGGAGTTGACATTGAATCAGTATGAATGACATATAGAATATCATGCACTAACCGAGTGTAGTCACATGGTAACGATAAGGACCTAGAGGTCGAGTCTGAAAAGGAAAATTGTTTTCATCAAACCGAACGTGTCGACTTATATAAAGTTTTCTCGTAATGGGATCAAAACAACGATAGCTCTTGTATTGATGAGCGAGACCCCAAAAAAACACAGTGAGCAGACCTAGCTTGAGAATATGCCATAAAATTTGGAAAACACGCACAACCAAAGGTCCGTAAAAAGTGTAATCGGGAGCATGTCAAAAAGCTTTTCAAAAGGACTTTTGTTGTCAAGAACGGGTGTGGGTAAACGATTTATGGTAAAAACCGTAGCCAAAAAGGCTTCAGCCCAAAAATGAGAAGGTAACATAGATTGAATGAGAAACGTACGTACCATCTCCAAAATGTGTTTGTGTTTACGCTCAACAACACCATTCCGAGCCTAATTTTCAGGACACGACTTACGAAACAAAATCCCGCGAGGATAAACAATGTTCCTTTAGGGGTGCATTATCAAACTCCTTCCCCATCAGATTGAAAATTTTTAATTTTCCTGTCAAACTTATTTTCAACCAATTTTTGAAATTGCAAGAAAATATGAAGGACTTCAGATTTCGCTTCATCGGATACAACCATGTAAAGCGAGAAAATCATCCACAAAAATTACATAATAGCGAAACAGTTTAATAGAATCACGGGGAGCTTCCCAAACATCAGAATGAATAATATATAAAGGAGTATGAGAACAATGTTCAACTAAATCAAAAGGCAATTTTTGGGACTTAAAAATCGACATGTAACACAATTGTCCTGAAAAACGAAGTAATAATAACTTTATTTTTCCTAAGACTATCAACGGTACGAAGGCCACGAGTGACCAAGTTTTTGATGCCAAACTTCTCTTGAATCATGCATCGCAGCTAAAGCAAGGACGACCGTGGGAGGACGGACCATGGGAGGACGACCGTGGGAACCGTGGGAGGACGGACACAAAGGGGATACACATGACGCTGGCTAGAACCCGTAAAAGGACATCATGGGTTTTGTTGTCCTTAACGGAAAAGGTGGAATCAGCAAACTGAACATAACAATCATTGTCACTACACGGACGACGCTACGGACAACAGATTGTGTTTCAAATGAGGAATATGAAGAATAGACTAAAGGGTAAGCGGACGACTTCGAGTTTGAATACGAAATTTGCCAACATTAGAAATGGGTAACAGGTCACCATTACCAACAACAACATTCTCGGAACCGAAATAAGGAATTTTCGATGAAAGTATACCTTCGTTAAAAATCATATGAGACACAACAACGGAGTCCGGATACCAAAGGGTCTCACTAGGTTTGGTAGGACCAAAAGTAGCAAGAGCAGGAAGAGAATTGTTGGGGTGGTTATGATACCGAGCGAGGAGCACGTAAGCAGCGGTGTGACTCGGAGAATGGCAAATTTGACACAAAACATTAGGAGCAGAACCCAACACCCCTCAAATGACTCATTACCTGGAGTATAAATGTTAGTAGCAGAAACAGAAGGACAAAAATACGAGATAATGAAACATCCGAATTGCATAAAGTAAAACATGCAGGCACACCCTTAGAAGGAATTGCAGTCAAGGCGGATGTGTTGGAGGACTTCCCTTTGTTGTTGTTGTGATTGTTATTACGATCACGGTTGTTCCAATGATTCCGACCTTTTCCCGATTAGTGTTGGAACCAGAAGAAGCACCATGTGTAGTAGTGGTGGAAACAGCAAGTCCCAAGTGGGAGAGGGACCTCGAATTGCGACGTTTCGAAACCGAACTCGTTGCTCATGAATTAGAAGCTTAGTATGAACATCATCGAATGTCGGTAGACCAGGCAAGTAAGTGAGCGTGTCCACAAAGCCATCATAATCAGTATCTAAAGCATGCAACGTATGTTGAATGAGCTCCATATCGAAACAGGGGACTAAATCGCAGCAAGGGAGTCGAGCAATCATTTTAACACCATGTAAGAAGACCTCCATGGACTAAGTCTCAAGTTTTTCAAGATTAATTAGAAGACACTTAAGATACATTGCACGTGCCAAGCTGAAAGAATTGAAACGTGACTCAAGTCGTTGCCATATAAGTAATGCATGGGGCAAGTCTCTAATCTCAATAAGATGATCCTTAGAAACTATAGCAAAAAGCCACGCCCTAGTGAGCTGATCCAAACGAAGCCAAAGGCTATACACAGGATTAGGTTGTTGCATCCTTGAAGACAGGGCGACAAAAGGAGGCGGTTGAATAATAGACCCGTCCCAAAAACCAAGTAACTGATGCATCACCAAAAGGAGACAACTTGCGTCTTCCAGGACAAAAAATCATCAACAGTTTCAAGAACAATAGTTAACAAATGGTTTTGATGTTTAGAGTCCACAAGTTAGGATTAATCGGAGGAAGACCCAAGTCAATGGTGTGGCCAACGGACCATGAAGCATCACCATTCAGCCCAGATGTCAAGCTGGGCGGTGGAGGGGCATAGAGAGCGAACTGACCGGAGGGTGGGGCCCCGCCCAGGTGCGGGTGGGCGCCCGAACTGAATGAGCACCAGTCAGTCCAGCGGAAGGGAAAAGAGAAAAGGACAGGCAGCGGCAACACGTACGATGGGGTAGTGGCGGCCGAGGAAAAGACATAAGAGAAGAGGTGGTCGGGAGTCGGCGGCTCCTGCACAGGTGGCAGGCTAGCGGTCACCGAAGAGGAGAAAAGGACGTCGGGGAGGGAGAAGCCAAGAAGAGGAAGCGAGCAAGTGCTTGAAGCAACTGTGAACGCAGCAGGAGCCGTGGACAGCGGAAGGGGATCGGAGGTGGCAGCGCGGCAACTGTGGTGGCCGAAGGTCCAGCCGCCGGCGATTGGGGGGCTGCCATGTGGAGGAGTGGCTAGTGGAGACTCCTTGGATGGCTAAGGTTTTGAGAAAAAAAAATTGATTTTTTTAAGAGGTTAAGGGATCTTTGGCTCAAAATGAAACCAATGAATCTTTCGGGGCAGTTCGATTTGTAGCAACCAGATGCACAGGTATTCTGAATGATGCATGAAATGCTCATTATGTAATGGGTATGATCAAGAAGAGATATGCTGTCAGATAGTTATATCAAGCAAACGATAAATAACACCAGACAACCCAGAGGGGAAGGGGAAGCATTGATGTACGACGTGAAAACTGCAAATATTTCGGTTACTTCCAAACACATAACGCGAGAGGAGACAATTCAGCTGGCTTGGCTACACCTTTAAATTACCACCTCGATCAACATAAACGTTCCAGATGTGCCAATGTGCTTAGGAAAAGATGGGGTGTGGTGTGGGGTTTTCAGCTTCAACAAGGATTCACCCCAGACTTCAAAATGTATGCTCCACAAGGATCAGATCTCTTACATGACAACTACGACTACATAATTACATACATTTGCTACGACAAAAGAAAATGAACCATAACATAGTGTGTCCTCATACACATGCGCAATCTCCACCATAGTCAACTTCACACTTTCACAGGGGATTTTTGCTCTGCAAAGGAGATTCGTGTATACATGAGTAAATCACTGCTCAGTATACAGGACACTCATACCAGAGAACTAGAACATGAAAATGTAAAATAATAAAGTGGTGTTCTAACATTACATAATACCGCTAACATTATATACATATTCCTGACAATCATTCATGATCATACATGTTATGACGGTGAATTACTTTTAAAAAATTGCTTGAAAATTATCATCAATCATAACAAGAGAGTTGTTTAACATTTCATTTCAGGCCAATCTGTAGAAAACCCTACTTCCTACCAATGATGGAAAAAATAGTGACAGGCATAGGACTTTTAGTGCATATACATAAATCATCTATAGACTTGTAATATATTCATGATTGAACATGTGCAGATTGAAGCCATGATACAAGGGTTAGTGGATGATAGATGGGTCGAATAGGCCTTTACTAACTTAAGAACAAACCATTCAGAACTTATACTAATGTGAAATAAACTCGACCAGTTTGCACCCGACTTCAAAATGACCCGAATCCTAAACTGAAACCCACCCAAACAAAAGTTGACCTGATACTCAACCTTAACTAACCTAACATAACACTACGGCCACTACCCGAAGTAGACCACACCCTAACTTCAACTGAACAAATCCATACCCGGCCAAGCATGCTTGACCCAAAATTGACCTAAACCCAAAGTGACCAGCACCCGACCTTGGTCGACCCAAAATTGACCATACCTAAAGTAAGGTCCAAGTCGTAGGTGAACTGAACAACCATTCACCAAATTAATTCCTTGTTCCAGTACAAATTCCATTTACACCACTTCTGGTGAAGCCCAAAAAAACACCATGACAGATCAAGTCTTGTACCTCCAAACAGGCTTTGGATGGTTTGAGCAATAAGGGGGTCTTGATTCCTCGAAGTATGCTAGAAAACAATCCCTGCTGCTAGCGAAAGAGGAAGAGAGAACCCCCTCCCCCCCAAAAAAAGAACAAAGAAATGCATTCAGTAAGATGCCCTACTTCATATGTTCCAACCGATCTAAGGATTATTTGGATTTCTGTTTTTCCATTCCTTCATGCTTTTCTCAGTTCCTCTGTCATTTTCTTAACATGCATATCATCCCTTGCCCCTTATGCTTTTTACGTATTTGCATCTCCTTTTAAAATGCCTCAGCAAGTCCCTCAAAAATTGGCTTCTGAACTAGTCAAGGGTAAGAAAACATACATGTGCCCATCCACTGCAACCCAAAAGACAATCACACTTCCATTTAATGCACGGTGGAAATCATTTTATAATATGTTGGGTGTGGCCCAAAATTCATCAATGACCCAAGGCATGGCTCGACTCGAGCCCGTGGACATCTCTCATCAAGGCTCGCACCTTGTTGGCGTCAAATTCCCAAACAGTGAAAAGTTGAACAATCAGAGATGTGGCATGACCAAAGTCGTACCACATGGCACGATCGTGGCTGGCTTGACTGTGGCAAGCCATTCTTTGACTTCTCCCGGACTCTTCTTATGTCGCGGTTGCTCTGTTGTTTCTATTGGGTTATTTAGGTTATCTTTTAACCTAATTAGCTATTAATTGCCTATGAGAATTGTAATGTGTATTGGGTTGTAATTTCAACCTAATATCATATCTAATTAAGAATTGTATGAGAGTTAATTTTTCTTCTTATTCCACATACCTAGTTGAGAGAGTCCTAAAGATTTTTCTCTTTACTTTAATCTTATATAACTCATCGTACTGAATATCGTACCTTATACTCCCTCTTCATTATAGTGGATTATTTTGTTCTTAGCCGTCCGTGGTTTTTCCCCATAGGGTTTTCTATGTAAATCTGTTGTCTTTCTATTTATTGTTTTTGCCTCTAATTTCTTTATATCTCCGCATCTTATTTAATTTGTTTCCACTGTAAATTAGTTAGGTTTATTTCCTAACATAATATGTGAACAACACCATTAGTGAAGGGGTCTCTTATTCATAGAATGCTTTAGAAAAAAAATAAAAGAATTTTGCATAACCTTCTTTGATGAAATAAAGCAACCGTTGAGATCAGGTGATCAATAATAGAATCCGCACACAGGAATTTCAGCACAAAGATTAAATTAGAGAATACAGTAGCATGAGTTAATAAATGTATGGCCTCACCAAGTTACTTTGAATGAACAAGCCAGGTCATTGCTTGAGTAGCTGAACGATTCTCGCTGAAATACTCGCATCCTTTCATCTGAAATTAACTCCTGGCATTTATTGTTTTGTGTATTTACAAAAGTTAGTTATCATCAACTGCATGAAAACTGCAAAATATATAAAAGCAGAAAATGGCTACCATCATATGATGACTTGGAATATCACAGTCTGTGATTGTTCCAGTGTCCTTGCATTCTAGGGTCAGCCTTATCCTCTCCTTTCTTGATAACTTTCCTGAAGTCTGATTTACATAGCTGGGAACAGAAAGAGGGACCCTGAAAGAAAAAACTCTATCTTGCTGAAACACATCCTCGGCATAGTGGAACTTGACACAGACATTAGCACCCCCTCGACCTTCAAAAAATTTAATGAGAGGTACCAAATAAGATTTTGAATTGAGCGTTTCCTTACACATGCACATATATATATATATATATAGAGAGAGAGAGAGAGAGAGAGAGAGAGAATACACATACACACCCCAAAATAATACATACCATAGGCAAAGTTGCCAGGTAAAGATTCTGTATCTGTGGTCCATTGCTGACAGTAAATTCCTCTGTTTTTTCTGTTTGTCCATGAGAAGTAACTTGGACCTCATAGCAGAAAAGACATCCCTGTGTTAAACATAATTTATAAATTTAGGACACTAAATTAGTACGTTCCTCTTACAGGTTAAATTGCACGAATAGCCATTCCCCTCAAGTCTCGCCAACAGGGGTCATCCTATGTGTAGAGTTGTAACAAAATTATAACTCTTGAAGTAGGAGCTCAAGAACCTTCACAGTGTTCACTTCCAGTTCCAAGGCCTTGACTTCAAAATTGAGAGGTTATTCAAGGGTGTTGGTGTAATGTAAATAAAAATTCAAAAGCATGCTATGCTAAGAGGCTGATTCATAGGAAAAACTAGCTGGTATCCATGTACAGAAGAGGCCATATATGCACAAAGGTCAAAGAACTTTGTAAAGCTAGATGACTCAATAACTTTTATTGTTATGCATGTTCAAGAGCAAGGCACATAAAGGCTCTGATTTCAGCTCTTGATGACAGAAATGACAACAGCATTGTTAGAAGATTCTAAAATCAAGGATAAAATGTTGAGTCTTCTATTAGGAATGGGGTAATTCTACAAATACGACTACAATCAACCACCAGGTTCAAGCACCCAAGAGAAAATATTAGATAATCAATCTCATAATATGTTACCAGCTGGACCTGACATTGAAGAGGTTAATAATGACTGCTGGTTTATCCCTCGTTGCAAGGCTAAACAAACCAATTGCAGGCTTTTTCAAAGAAGCATGAGAAAAAAATTATTGGAGAACTGTCACGCCACAATGGATGTTTTCGTCCTTACTTCTGCTCCCAAAGTAGATAACCCCTCAAATGTTTGTGAATATAGGCCTATTGCTCATATACTCAGATTATTCTTAGTGATTGCAAGATGACAAAACCAGGTCACATGAACCTTCCTTGAAGATGCACAAGATCTAGATTTCTTTTGTAGGGGAGGTGTCATTAAGTGTAAATAGTGCCCTCCATCTTCCCACTATATATTAAGCACTCGGTAATTAACAAAATTTCATTTCATTAAGAAGATAAATTAGTGTAGAATACAAAAGACTAGCAACGAAGCAAAATAATAAGAATAAGAATAACAACAATAAACAAGCAAATAAATTGCAGATACAATTGGAAATCCAGAAAATGAACATGAAAGGGGCACGCGGGAACGGTGGAGCGTTGTGCATGCATATATATAATGGGTGGAGTGGAATTTAAACTTTACCCTATGGCCAACAGGAACAGCCAGAATCAGAGGACAAGAACTGCCCTTTTTAATACAATGGACAGACCACCTGCCCTTGAACCGCACATGCACAGAATCCGGCTTCGGCTCAGCATCTACCTTCACTGACAGCCAAGTCATTTGAAGCGGAACCAATGCTGGTAGTCCGCATAATAAATTAGCACTGTCAACCTCAATGTCCAAAAGGTCCATGTGGGAGACCATTGCATACAACATCGGTGCAGTAGGCAGCAGAGGTTGAAGGGCAGATGACATTGCTTGGGGACCACAAATAAGCCTCAGTCCCGTTTCAACAGCTCTAATGAACGAATCCTGATGAAACAATTTTGGCTGACCCATTGCTAAAGAGATTACCTTCAATAAAGAATGGTTAAATTTATAATGTGTTTAACTCTTTTTGAGTAATTGTACCATAAGTCATGACAGCAAGATGAGTACAGACAAGGACAGTTAAAATTTCAAGTGGCATTCTAGATCGCAACATTGCGAGCATGTTCTAGAGGTGAATGACTACAAATTTCTAAAATAGAATAACAAGGAGTAGACAAAGAAGAAATGTGCTGCATTCCAACAATTCATGTGTTTAGGAATAAAAATATAATTACAAAACCTAAACTGCGTAAACTGAAGAAATCCACCTAAAAATACTTAAATTTCATTATTGAGATCTTCCTAGTTTCATTTGTGCACATCATAGCACCTAGTTCTTGTAGAGATTTCATCATGCGCTATCTACTGTCTTCCAATCCACTTTGCTGGTAGTGTTCACTTGCATAGAAGAGGCATAGTATCTACTGAGAAAATTTCAGGTTCCTAGGGGCATTCTTATATTCTCATTTTATCAGTTATGTAAGCTTCATTGGTTCCTGTTCACAATTCTTGGTGCATGTTACTATGCAAACCTTTAACAGAAAACATTTGCAATCATAACGCAGAGTCACAGATGTTAGATTTCAGTTCGAGCTATGACTGACCGCTTTTTTTGGGGGGTGCAAACAATTTAATAGAAACATATGAAGCTCTGCTAAGCAAGATATTTACATCAACTAAACAAAAGGAGAATTAGATAGCTGATAAATAAATCCATGATCTTACCCTAAAAAAGCATTCTAGGTCCTTGTTTGAGTAGCCATCAGACTCTCGAAGAAAAACTCGCTTCTTCTCTGTATTAATTATACCCTAATGTTTGCATAAGATAGCAACATATCAATCATCACGGACTGTTCATTCAGTATAGGAAGATGGATAACAATCTTATGATATTTAATTTTAAAAAAAGGGCTTACGATCATAGGATGACTCGTAATAACACAATCTTTGATACTTGCAGGACCTGAACATCTAAAAATCACCCTTATCTTCTCGTTTTGGAATCTCTCCTTTCGAAGGTGAGTCACTTAACTAGGAATCGAAAGAGGAACACTAAATGAGTAACATTTTTGTTCTTCATCAATTGTGCTCAAATCTTGAACATAGTAGATGGTAACAGCAACTGGTGTACCACCCTTATAGGGATCCTTGACCTTCACAGATTTGAATGATGGATATCAGAACGAAGACTCTAAACAACAATAATTTTTAATATAAATAATACTACGAAAACAAAGGGTGAAGCCCGAACCAAGACGCCATTGCTACCTACCGGAGGCAAAGAAATCAATTACATATTCTCTGAATGTGGCCTACAGTTACCAAGTTCCTCTTTATGTGTTGTAGTTGAACCGTAACCAGGAACAATCATTCTATAGCGGACGAGAGTACCCTGCATTACAAAACAAAAATAAAATAAAATAAGTAAAGGTTCGAACTTATATTCGTCAATCAAGGGATGGAAGTCTTAATCTTATTCCAGAGTTTCACTCATTTTTCTAATAATTACCATAAACAAGTTACTTAAACCGAAGAACATAATTTCTCCACTACATATAATTTTAACAATCAACAATCATATAATTTTAATAATCCATAAACCCTAAAAGAAGAATTATTTATATATACACATTTAACATATAAAATGATAAGAAATTTAGCCAGGAAGTAATTGAAATTAAAATAGAAAGGAAATAGTTTCCAGACCCTAAGACCAACGGGAACGGCGAAGATGAGATCAGAACCGGCATAGTCCTTCTTGACGTGCCAAGTGGCCTCGAATCGCACATGGATGGACGGTGAAGGTGAGTCTAGGTAAGCCTCTGCAACGGCCTTAACCGCCACGCGCACAACCTGGAGAGGGATCAACGCCGGGACGCTTGCGGAAGAGGCAGGGGCGACGACGCCGCGTAAACCACCGGCGCCGTCGGAAGCACGGAATGCAATGATGATGGTTCTACGCCGGCGGTGGCGGTAGGGTTGAGGAGTTTTAGCCCGTCCTCCACTGCGGTGGTGAATGACTTGCCATCGTACGTGGCTACGTTCGCCATTGTTGGGTGTCAGTGGAGAAAATGTGGGTACAGTATAGGGCTTTGTTTATAGGTTTAAAATTTTAAATTTAATGCTTATTTATTTCCTCTACTCTTTCTTTTTTATGCCGTATGATTTTATTTTTATTTTGTGATAAAACAAAAGGAAAAACGCAAGCTTACATGGGAAGCCCAATACAAGGTTGCACATTTTTGGGGATTACTAAAGTTGAATTTTAAGCAATTTCTTATTGCTACATCACAATTTACGAGTACATTAGAAGAGTCATATGGTCTTTAAATCAATAAATTATAATTTAATTTTTTGATATTGATACTTATATGTTTAATTTAAAATGAAGTATAATAATAATAATAATAATAATAATAATAATAATAATATAATAATAATAATAATAACGGTTTTGTTAATTGTCGCTCTTAGGGCAATAAATAATAATTATTTATACTAGTCCGGACCCGTTCTATGCACGGAATAATGTTATATAATGTATACCTTAAGAAATTATTGAATCATAGATCAACGTTGTACTTATGAGTTTCTTTTTCTCGTTCATTTGATTTTATTGAATGGTTTCACCTTCAACAACATTCTTCCGCAAGTTATCCCCTCATAGTGAAAATACTTTCGTAACTCATCAAATTTATCGGAACCCAACACATAAAAATCATTAGATCCCATCACACATTCATCTAAAACGATAAATAAAAAAGAATGTTAAAAAATATCATCAAGGTTTTAAGATTATACTCGTAATTAAAAATATTAAGAAACCAAATCCCTCTAAGAATTAAACAATTTAAATAAACCTCACTCATACAATTATAACAACGAGTGTGACAATATGTTTGGGTATCAAAAGACAAATATTAGTAGGAAAATAAATAATATATAATTTGTATAAATTGAATTATATGACCTATAGATGACAATAAATATCATTATGTCATAAATTAATATTACAATATAAAGCACATCAAATCAATAAAAGAAAGTCAAAATTATAACGCATAACTCTCTACAAAGTCAATATTAATTTGACTTCATTGACACTAGATAAATATCTACATGCAACCTATTAAAACATCATTAACTCAAATACTACACCAACCCTCTTAAAAAGTACACATATAACCATAATGGGATCTCATTTTTTAAAATTATAGGGTCAACATGATGATTTATCCATTCTTACTTACCTTTGCATACAAAGGCAATCCATATTCCTCCTATATTCTTTAGTCATCCTCAAGAGGTTATAGACAATAGAAGTTAATTATAAATAATTTCAAGCAATGACTCCACCTCTTAATCATAAATATCTTTATGTTCAAACTCCACCATTTATCTTCTTACATTTGCATTCTTGAATCAGTTGTATTTTTCAACTATTTGCCCACATCCAACTCAAATTGCAAAACGACTAAAAAAACTCAAATTGCAAAATAGATTCATATATTTTAGTTTCGAAACTGAATTTGCAGCTATATTTGCTCTCTAAAAGTTATAACATCATAGTTATCTAAAAGGGAATGAGAAAATTTATTAAAGAATAAATTTACTAATTGTAAACATTCACACGTGATGATTAAAGTATGGTGAAAGAAAATTCATTTTCCAAGCTTACCCGAAAATTTTATATACATTAATATATAAGTTAAGATAGAAATGTGGTGAGAAAGAATAACAATTTACTTTTACATAAATTAGCAAGAGAAGCATATAAAATTCTACTTAATAATTACCAAATTAGGTTTCATAAATCATACTAATGATCAAGTCGGTAGTAAACTAAGAAAATGGTTTCTAAGGGATAATATATACAAATCGTAGAGACATGTAACTTAAGAATTTTTTTTTGTTAGTACAATTTAGCAAGTTAGGCAAAAATCTTATAATGAAGATATCTCATATAGTTGAGGTAAATTATTGAAATGCCTTCAATTTATTTTAAACATATATGGCAACTTTGATCATCTAACCTCTATTCTTTGACCCTATATTTGTGAAAAAATGTAGATAAAATTAAGTACAAAAGATTTCTAAAATGCCAAAGCAACTACACTTGATAGAATTAGACATCTATAACTCAAAGTTATATACCTTCGCCCCATTCTCCAAGTATTTCTAAAACCTCATTCTCTTTTTATCATAACAAATATGTCATTTTCTTGTTCCTAAATTTTGTTGATCCTAAACGACGACTCTATTATATTTATATTGCAAACAGCTAAAACTAAAATAACCTAAATTAAGATCTTGAAACTGTAAAAAAGAAACGTGAAATGTGAAATATTAACTCCACATAAGCCAATTACCATTATTCAATATTTGTTTCAATATGTGTAGGAGAAAAAAAAATACTAATAAGACTATATAATCACAAAAAAAAAAAAGGAAAATGAGAGTCCACTTATAAAAAGGATTTTTTTAATTTAGAAAAATTATATTTTTTATTTATTTAATTAATTATTTATATCAATGACTCATATTTAATGGACAAATAATTTTTATGGTTAAGATTACCCTAAACTCCTACAGTCAACTATGGTTGTTGTTGTTGTTGTAAAAGAGAGTTCATAGATGAGTGGAAACCTTTTTACTCAGCATAATTTTTGTTTTATTGAACAAAAATTATAAATTTATTTTCAGACCGTCATTTCATACTTTTAAAAAGATTACTATTATATATAGTATAGATAAGAATTTTATCTATTTAATTTTACATATATAATAAATAGTTTATTCAATATTTTCTCACAAATTGCAATATTTTTAGTTTTCTAATACAAATTATACTTTTCACTTAATTTCATAAAAATCACGTCAAAATTCAATTCACTTCTTATTCCTTTTTTTTTTAACTATGGAATTTTTTTAATCACAACCTATGAATTAAACCTTTTGTTGGGAAAAAAATCCTACCCATTAAAAATCCTAGTAATCGATTAAAAAACCTTTGTAAAGGTATTACATCCCCAACTCTAATTTTCTATTTTTTTACATGCTTTATCATTTCTTGCTTTATGACCGAAAAAGAAAAAATAATTTGCTCTTGGTTACTTCCGCACATGTGTAATTTCATATTAAGCACACATTTAATTAAGAGGAACCAAATAATATATTATTGAACGTGAATGTACTGTATTGCTTTTTAATTTTTTTAATGAATTACTTTATTTGTTTTTACCACAATATGCTCATGCTTCGTGATTTAATTTTTTTATTCTTATAAATTGTTGTTTTAGTGCCAAATTGAAATTACCCATTATGAATAAACAACACAAAACAATGAAGCATGGTAAAAAAGAATTGAATGAGCAATTTTAATTAAAAAATACAAAGTTAATTTAGTCAATAAGATAATTTTTAGGAGCTTAGTGGAAAGTTTAAGTTTTATTAGGTAACTTAAAATATTTCAATTAACAAAGAAATATTAGATAAACTTTTTTCCATCTATATAAGATTAAATAGATAAAATATCTAACATATGTAATTCTTATCAATCGTCCTAAAGTCTACAATTAGCAAAATAATAATAATAATAATAATAATAATAATAATAATAATAATAATAATATTTTTGGGTAAGTATTCGATGTTGTAGGAAGTAGTTGATGTGTTTTAGAAAGAAGCAGGTGAGAGTGAATTGTACTGAGAAGAATGGATTAGAGTATTAGGAATGAGTGAGTGAGTGTAGAAAATTCACAGCAAGCCAACCACAAGAACAGAGACTGAAAAGGTAATTAATCTTTAATCTTAATTGACTTCTATATATTGTGTGTTCATGTAAAGAAATGTTTGGAGCAAATTATGGATAACAAAACATATCTATTTCTTGTAGATAGTAGGGATATATAAATAGATTATTGCAAAAGTGGGTACCAAAAATGAGTGAAATTTTAAATAGCTTTGACTTCATCCCTTTTACTTTTTCACATGAAAAAAAAAAAAACACAGTTCTCAAGAACCATAGCAAGCTTATACATGCAATAATACATTTTACAGAGGCAATCGATTGATTATACTTCTTCGTGAGGTTCTTGTGGGCTATGAAAACCCAGCATGAGCAACTCAAAAAAGGGTCCCCATAACGACCAAAACCCATTCCTTTAAGTAACTAATGGCTCCACGGGCTACAGCCATGACAAAGAGAAGCCAAATGATGAAAGCAATCCGACCCAGAAAAGGCTCCACCATGAACATTAATATGGTGTTTGCAAGAGCTCCGGACATTCGAGCAATGGAAGTCAATTTTGAATGGCACCTATACAATCTACATTCATGATAACTAACCCAGAATGCTGCCATGGAAAGAGACATAACAATTAGGAATGTGCATATTAGATTTGGATGTGTTTCAAAGATGGTGCTGCCGCCTTCTTGACACTTCACTTGAATGAGGATGAGTAATGCTTGCGTAACAAAGGCAAATGCCTTGCACCATGCTTGCTCCAAGCCTTCCCTGTTAAGATTCAACTTTTGTGTTAATTTATTGCATGTATTTTTTTGTATGGAAAGGTTTTTTTTTAAATAAAAACAAATAAAGGTTTTCTCATTCTTTAGTGCAGCTCCTTACCTCTTCATTGTATGGGCCGTGTGATTGGGCCTAAAAACGTTGATAGAGGCCCAAAAGATCTCATGTCTAATCCATTTGTCCATGTTGAACCACATCAAATATCAAATTACACCATACTTTAATATCGGGTTGTGCATCGAACATATCGACGGTTTTTTTTATTGATTGTTAAATTTTTTTTATTAATGTGTTTTTATAAATTGGAAATTAAAATTAAAATCCCTATATAAACCCTACATGTACCTTCAAAGGAGAAAGTCCCTCATTGAATCTAATTGCTTTGGATTGAATCTGAATCTAGGCTCAATAAAATAAAAATGAATTTGTATATAGGTGGACTCAATATATTTGACTCATTACTATCCTTAATTTAGACCGAATTATAAACCAAAATACTTTATATGTGACCGTGTATAGCACACACAAAAGAGGAATTTTTTTAATGGAAAAGAGGGAAAATGTTAGAAAAATATAAAATATTTCAGTGTGCATAACTTTTTTGGTACAATTAAGGCGTAAAAATCAATATTTAAGTGAAATTTAAATCCAATTTTTAATATCAACCCTCAAAGAATTTATCGATTTAAACAATTAACACCCGCCATAGTATGCAAAACTCTGAACATGGTATGTGTTAAATAAAAATCATATGCGTTGAAGTCAAGTATACTAAACTTTAAAAATTGTATAAAAAGTATGCAAAAATTTTATTTTGATCACAAACTATGCAAAATTTTAAACATGTTAATAAAAAAATATGTACCAATAAAGTGTTTCTTGTGGTAGCAGTCTCAACACCATAAGTAAGAGAATAAAAGTTTGAATTTTCAAAAATGTATTTATTGAAAAGACTTTTTATCTTAGACGATCGTTGCTCAAAAAAATTATATTTTTTGTCAAATCAAAAATTATGTGAAAATTTTAAATAAGACCATTAACATTATTTCGGCCAGTGACGGGCTAAGGCCACAACATCCTTTGGTCTCTAAAAACTAGCCGTGACACACCTCATTTCAATTTTCAGAGGGAAAAAGAGGGTCTTTACCCGATACACACTTTTTTTTTTGGTTATGAAATTAATGAAATTTCTTAACTACAATAAAGAAAACTCCTTTTTCACATTTTTTTCAATTCTTAAAAAAAAAAAACTGTCTCCCGCCAGCTTTTGAACAGAGAACAAAAGGAAAAACAGAGCATGGACCGCATGAACTCTTATGTGATGATCAACAGTAAAGCAAATTCAGTGTCACAACTCACGATAGACAGAGCCCAGAAAACAGGGCAAGTTGTGTAGTTTAATGGAGGACCTCACTGACCAATCCAATTCAAACGCAACAGACCAGACACAAACATATCCAATATGATTTAGCCAGCCCTTCAAGGAGGAGAAGGAGAACTGGAATTTCAAACAAGAAAGACACCAGAAATGAAGTAACCCAAGGAAAAACAAAAATACAGGGGCAAAACGTGGAACTGCAGTATATATAGTCCTGTGTATATGTTGAAGATGCCATATATAGCTTAGAAATGTGTACGATCTCATCAACTGAAATGAGCTACTGACCTTTGAATATCATGGAGTCGATTGTAGTTCCTGATTGCATTTCGGTCGGCGATTCCCTCCGGCATTCTCTTAATTCAGAGCACTTCTTCTGCGACCTAGAGTTTCTCACTCTTCTCTCTCTCCTGGTGGAGAAGGGTGGTGATATTTGAAGGGAAGGGGGAAGGTGTCACCGCATGTATATACATATAAGGAGTTGGGTGGGGGCGTCAAGCAGAAGAAAATGGCTTAATGACTGAAATGTGAATATGCGTTGAAATATGTTTCAGAACGCCATGCTAGTATTAAACGTTCCAAACGAATAAATCGTTCCATTTCTTCCGAACGTATAATTCGTCCTTTGGTGATCCGAAAAGAAGAAGAAAAAGTCGTTAGGAGGAAAAATAACTCTAAAAAGGCTAATATTGTTTCCCTAAGTTGGTCAAGTCTATCAATTGTTAAAGTTTGAATATTTGTAGGCTATGCTCATCAACATATGACATGATCTAGTAAATCAACCGTATTGTGAAAGAATCATTATACACATAATTTTCTAGTAAATCAACCGTATTGTCAAAAGAATCATTATGCATATAATTTTATAATTGGTGTATGTTTTATAATGACATTTAGTATTTATAATATCCTTACAATCAAAGATCAAGATACAAACAGGAAAATAATAAGATTTTTTTATAATGATACACATGAAATAGGAAAACAAAAAATTAAACTTTTTGTTAGATTTTCGAAAATGTAAGTAGTTAGAGTATGCTTTGAATTAAGTTAAAGAATGTGGGAGAACTATATTGAGTCAATTTAGAAGAATTATGTATAGTGTGACATACATTGAATTAAGTACACAGTTTAGTGTTGAATTTAAAAATACAAATGCTATCGGCCTTTTTTGTCAAAAAAATTCTTTGAATTAGATACAACTGTTATTTTGTTCATCAAATGTATAAGATATACATTTTTTTACTAAATATTAGTTGTTATATTGTACTCCTTAGAATATGATACATTATGCTTCTAGCCACATATTAGTAGATGGTTCGATGGAAAAGAAAATGAAGAGAGGTTAAGAGAAGATAAAAAAAAAAAAAGAAAAACAAGTTGTAATTTATAAAATTATCTTATTAGATAATCCAAACACTAGATAAAATCTTTATTGATGTTGGAGTTCTTTTTTCGAAAAGAAAACAAAACTATATCAAAAGGCACTGAGCATGAGAAGGTTAACATAAAATGATCATAGGAAAATAACAACATCAAGCATAACATCGACAGCAAATCAAAGCATAACAAACGAGAGCTGGGAGGGGGGAGGGGAAGGCCAAAACCCAGAGGCCATAAAAAACGGTGGCAAGGGAGAGTCTTGCTTAAGCTAGCCACCAAGTGATCCTATTTATTCATCATTTTATCGGTGATTTGTAATGTTCTTTCCTCAGCCTGAATAATTCATTTAACATGCGGAGGAGGAAGAATGTGAAGTATGACAAGTTTTAATTGATCTTTGCTGGTGATGGCGAGAGCCGCCGCAGCTAAGTTAACTGCCCCGAATGCATGATTAATCGTCGCCTTCCATTTTCTTTTGATTAGCTCCAAGACTATTACGGTATTAAGTAAAAAATTTAACTTCGTGAAACATATCTTAGCCTTTGCCATAGTATAATACCCCCAATTAGTAAAACAAATTTCACAATTTTGAAAGGTGGTGTAGACTAGTGGAAGTTTTATTACAAGTTTACAGCATCGGCAACTCCTTCACATTATTGCCTTGTTTGATTGGGGTAATTAAAGTGGCAATGTGATTAAAACAGTAATAATAATTATTGTATATCATAATATTTAATTTTTATAAAGTACATTTACCTCAGTTTTTGCCGTTACAATGACTTTAGAAAACAATTATAATTATATTAATATTTTGAAACAATTATAGTTATATTAATAGTTTCAAAAATTTAATGTACTAATGAATAATAGGTAGTCTAGTTATAATATTCTTTTATTCCATAAGTTTCCTTCTCATTTTCCACACCTCTTATGCCTCAGTTATGCATGTATATATATTATACTACGAAATAATGATATATTTATCCAGTATTTGATGATATTGTAGGTTATTTATCATGTGTAGATTAGTAAATGTATATTTGTTATTTCATTTCGTCAACACAGTCATCCAAATGTGGTAAGTAAGCAAACATGTCATCACATTTTGAATTTTTTTTTGTTTTTTTAGAAAGGGATGAGGGGTTATGTTTACTTGTACAACCATGGAATTATAGACTACACTCATTGATTAAATATGAATAATATATATTAATTCACTTGTTCAACATTATTATCTATGTGTAGTAAGTTATTATTATTAACAATTTTTTTTTGTGCAAAATATTTTTTTGTGATTTAATATGCTGTATTTTCATATTTCATTATGAGGAGAGGAAAAACAAGAAGTCACTATATGCTTACTCAAAAAAACAAGGGAAGGAAATCATCGTTGATCATGAATCATGATCAATTATCATTAGATCAGGATGCTTAAGGAACAAAGCGAACGTAATTGGAGTAATTACACATCACAACCCTAAACAAGCCATTATCGCCTCTATCTGCTGCTACTGTTCTCCCTCATAAAGAGTCAACAAAAACCAACTCTCTCTCTCTCTCTCTCGCGTTCTCCCTCCCATCCTCCCCTTCCTCTCTCTCTTATGGTGAGATTGTAACTGGTGAAAGAGCAGAATCCATGGCGGCCGAGGCTTCGAAGACTACTTCCTCGGCCGATTCGTATATCGGCAGCTTAATTAGCCTGACTTCCAAGAGTGAGATCAGATACGAAGGAATTCTCTACAGTATCAACACTGAGGAGTCCAGTATTGGCTTGCAAAACGGTATTCATTCTCGAATTTCGCTCGAATCTTTCTTCTATGTTCCGAGAATTTCTGCAATTTTGTGCTTTGATTATCGCTTTGGAACTTCAATTCCAGCTTTCATGGGGTTGATGCTAGCTATAGAGTATGAAATTTGGAATTCTGCTGAATAGTTATGTGATTGTATCTGAAATTGAGTAGAACGATTACAAATCTATATGAACTGCTTAGAACCTAAACTTGTGGTGCAATCACTTGAACTGAAAACAGGAACTGCGAAGAATTATTGATTTTCTAATCCTGATTTAATTACTAACATGCTATATTGCCGTTATTTCTTGCTCTTTGATAATGTAAGTAAAGTATTTAGCTCGAGTAAGGTTTTTAGGATTATGAAAATGGATCCGGTACTGGCATAGTGGTCGGAGGAGCCCTCGCAATATCCACAACTTGAACAGTTCGTGTCCATGTCCATATCCATGTCGACTTCTTTTCTTGTTAAATAATAACAGTCAGATACTTTTCAAATTTAGGTTCTAATATGTACTACCTTTCTACTACCTAATTGTATGGTTTAGTTGCATACATAGTTCTGCACATTTGTTATGGGCTACATAAAGGTGTTGGTTTGCTACAGCAGTATTTAGCAAGGTCAAAGACTTCATCTGAATCCATTGTGATCGGTACATATACAAATATTGAGCTGCTAGAGCATTATTTAAGGCTTGTAAAATGACCCTTGCATACATCGCGACTACAGTTCAAGGTGCAACCCATATATGATTTGTGCTGTTGCTGAGCGTGTGCATGTGGAGTACTCAGCTGAAGTTCTTAGGGGAAGGGGCACTTAAAGAGGAAACTGCTGGGTCGTGTCATGAAGGGTGGATTTTTGATTGGCTACAACTGGAACTGTGCTATTATGTCTGTGTGTGTTTTCTTTTGTTTGATGCTGTCTGTGGGGAAGTTTCGACTGAGCCTTTCCTCTTGTTATACAAGTAAAAAGAGAAAATTCTGTACATGTCCTTGTGGTGCTATGCATTGCAATTGGAAAAGGGGTAGGGTGTATATTCATATATATTGCATTGCGTGAACTTGCTAACTTGATTTCCAGATATATGAGTCTAAGAGCGGGCTGCTACTTCTTCATGGAAGTTAAATTTACAAGTCTAATCCTATTTTTCCTTTTTATCCTTGTTCATTATTTGATAATCTGGATGAGTTCTATCCTTTTAATGCTTGTGATTTATATCATTCTTTGTGCATCTGTCTCTAATTTGCATAGTCCCAAGATTCCGTTGTTTCTAAGTGTCAGAGATCATGTGAAACTGTGGGGATTGTACTTAAACTGAAAACAATCAATTTCTGCTTATGTTACAGTAAGATCATTTGGAACTGAAGGAAGAAAAAGGATGGTCCGCAGGTTGCCCCAAGTGATAAAGTTTATGAGTACATACTTTTTCGTGGAAGTGACATCAAGGTATATGCGTGTCATATGATTTGTTTCTATGTGATATTACAGCCTCCCATTTCCTTTTTCCATGATTAAATCCTGAAGATATGTTTTCCTCAAGCGAGGAGGAAAGGTGTGGTTGTGTATATGTAACTAAGGGATCAAAGTATTTTTGGACTCTAGTGGCCATTCGAAGTGCCCTGTGTTAGTATTGTATGAAATAACTGCTGCTTGCTTCTCTTTGGCAAGGAATAGGTTCGTTCAGTCTCCCTGTTTTGCTGGAGGATACTGGAATATTAGATATTTTAGTGTTGTATCAACTTGCATATCCCTGTGTCTTAGCAAAGGGATTTCACTTTATGTTATCATCCACCACAAGTATTGGTCTAACAATCTATTTCGTGCAAGATTTCGGCTGGCTTATAGCTTATTTAGGCAAGGGTACTTTTAGAACACAACTCCATAATATATCTGTTGATCTCCCTCCCTAGATGAGCAATAAGGATCTTATTTGTTGCCTTATAAACCATAAATCAAAAGGAAAAGGGGAAGGTTGAGGGGTGGGTAATTGAAAAGTTCTGTGACAACAATATTTATGGCCAGCGAATTTGTAACCTGAACTTAGTCGGTTACGGTTCATGTCTAGGTGTAGTGTGCTCTCAGCGAAATTCACTTTGGGCTGTGTAAATTGCAGTAGTACCATCTCTTGTGCATATATTTTCCCCTGAATCAACTTAATTCCCCAACTAACATGCGATATTAGTAATGACATCAGCTGACAAATGTTATGTGCTTATTTGCTAGAATGGAGCATTTTTTTTTTTAAAAGCGGAAGAAAACATATTCGTTTCTTTCTTTGGCTGTTATATATTACAACTATGATGAACTGAACTTGTGTGCATTTTATGAGCCTTTTCCATTTCTGTTGGATGATCATATTGTCCACGCTGTCATGTTCTGCCTAGGCGGTGTCCATAGCCCTGTCTTTTTTTCCTTTTCTGTTTGGGGTGGGGTTGGAGAGGTAGGCAGCTAGCCCTCAGTTGTGGAGAGGCAGTTCCGATTGGACCTAGATTAAAAAAATTGCCTACCTACTACCATAAGAAAAGGAAGTAACTCGCAGTTTAGCAATACACCTTGTTTTAATTGACTATGATTCAAGCTGATGCAATTGCTAAAAAATTGACCTTTTCTGCTGTTCAAAACATGGATCAATTGTTGATGTGTGTGATATGGAAAGAACTCTACCGAATGTGTTGCTTTTATTGGGTTCCAAATTTTTTTAGAAGTGTTTTTATTTCTCTTCCGTTGGTGATTAGCTAGCATGTTAATTTATGCAAAACAGTTAGTTAAATTGATCGAAATTTAATTATATCAATCTTCGAACTGCAGGATTTACAGGTGAAGTCATCTCCTCCTGTTCAGGCAGTGGCACCATCATCATCAATTGACAATGATCCAGCTATCATCCAGGTGTGAAAATGAACATCTACTTTGTATGATTTATTAATAAGCTAGCCATCTGATTCTGTATTTGCTAATGCAGTCACATTATCCTCGTCCGGCTTCAACATCTACAAATCTGCCTCCTGCTATTACTGCATCTTCAGCTGAAGTTAATTTGCATCCTCCACAACTTGGGCATCCTGGTTCGAATTTTCAAGGTGCCCAACTTTTGTATCAACCTGGTGGAAGTTTAGGACCATGGGGACCACCACCTCCTCCAGGTGGGAATGGGGGTGGGCTTACCATGCCCATGTATTGGCCTGGATTTTACGGCCCTCCAAATGGGCTTCCTCATTTGCCTCAGCAGTCATTGCTCCGTCCTCCTCCGGGGCTATCTTTACCACCTTCACTGCAGCAACAAATGCAATATCCTGGGTTCAATTCCTCTTTGTCAACTGGAGCTACAACCTTACTTGGTTCAAAACTTCCAGAGATTCCTCCTAGTTTGGTTACCTCAAGTAGCTCGTCCACCCCTTCAACATCAATGTCTTTACAACAGTTGAGTTTGCCTCCTATGCCATCCACCAATTTAGCGTCTGAAATGTTATCCAATTCTGCTATACCCAAGCCTCTTGATTCTGTCCTTTTGACACCTGCCTTTCCAACAATATCCCCACAAGCAATATCTGCTCCAGATGCAGGTAGCTCTCTATCAGCAGCCCCTGACAAGAGCAATGCAGTTTCTAGTTCAAGCTTGCTAAACTTAAGCATTTCTCAAACAACATCCTCCATCATTGGTTCTTCTGCACCGAGCCATACAGAAACACCAACCCCTTCCTTAGTCACGCCTGATCAGCTGCAGTCTGGACAAACATCAATCTCTGCATCACCTTCTGAAGTTGCTGATAAGGATGTGGAGGTTGTCCAAGTTTCATCATCGGCATCAGAGCCGAAAGAACCAGTGGTTAAGGAAGCAAAGCCCCCAATACTGCCACTACCACCGGCATCGAAGGCTTTTCACAAGGTGCAAATTTGTCTAGTATTGTTGTTTGCATTCTGGTTTGTCTTGCACCTACTCTAAAAATAATTTCATCCTGGATCCAAATAATTAGCCTAATTGGCTAATCTCGCACATTATTTTTATCTCCTGAGAAAAATTCGTATGTGTCCGGATACTAAGCTTCTCGGATAAAGCCAGTTATGGATTTTTCTCAATTTCAGAAGTGGAGTGACATAATCACGTGGACATGCTTAATATCTCTACTTCTAGAAGCTGTCTTTGTTGTTTGTAACAAAACCTTGAGCTTTTAAGCCTACAATAGAAGAGTTCTCCTGAGATAGCAAAGTGTTGAGGAGACATTCAAAGTTGCCACTGAAGCTATGGCAAACTGTCTGATGCTTAAAGTTGCCATACAGGCTACTGGAATGAACACATTGCATTTTCTTTTGAGTTTGCATGGTTTGATGAGTGAAACTGGTTTATAGATTCTTTCTATTCAAAGTAATATGTGTGCTATTCTTTTCTGGTACAACAGGGAAAAAAATCTCCTTCGTTGTGACCATTTATTTGTGCTGTTAGGATTTTGTCATGCAGTATGTCACTGCTGTTGTGGCATGGATAGTTTTAAGAATAACAGAGATCTTTGTCCACTTTGACGTGCTTTTACTTGTAGAACTTGGGATCATTAACGATACTTCTATTACACTATACCTAAACATACACTATCTAGATAATAAACAAACACTTATATAAATGTTGAATGAAACTTGGTATGAAGGTGTAAGCATAATACTAAGTGAACAAATAAGTAGTGGAGTTGTGATAAATGAAATGGCTGTATCTTATGAAGCGACCAAGGTAATAGCATAATGACCTTTATGCATGTGATTACAAAGTGGGGTTCTTTGCTTGCGCGGCGTCAATAACCTTGACAATGCAGGCATTATGTTGCCCATTGGCCTTCATTGTTTACTGAGCGCATCATAGGTGTTGAGTTTGATAATTGATCCCACTTCTGTTATTCGATTGGTTCATGTTGCAGAAGTGAGTTTCATTTATGAAGTATCAGAATACAAAATCTCTGCAATTTCTTCATTTAAGTGAGATTGCAAGCTAGTTGAGTGGGAACAGGAAAGGATACTAATGATGTCAAGTTGTTATTGACGCCTATATGTCTCTGATTAGTATCTAAAAATTGGTAACTGTGTCTTTTGTTAATTTTTATTGGGAAGATCTGGTACAATATATATTTATTATGTATCTTTTTAATAAGGAAAATAGAATATATTAATGAATCAGAATCAAAAGGTTTGATGCAAAGCTAGCATGCCTCAAAAGATTTATTAGGCTATTATCATTGTCTCTGTTTCTACTATCGGTTAGGCTCCTCCAGTCTTAGTCTGCCTATATTGTTCTGCTACTCGGTTGCTTTTTTAACTATCATAGCATAGCAGCACTACTTTTAGTGACATGGATATGAATATTTTTTTTATATTAACCTTCTTGCTGAATTGCCTCTGTTGGTTGAGGAGTTCTTTTTCATGATAATTGCCTTAAAATTGGTTATGCAAGTTTACATTGACTTGTTAATACTGTTGACCTCTGTGGTAGTATGCAACATCGCTAACATGCCGGAATATCTTGTTTGTAGCCTAATAATGGAGCTTCTTTTCATCCACACCATAATTACCACTACAGGGGACATGGAAGAGGAAGAGGCAGAGGAAGAGGAAATGGGGTAATTTGTTTTTGCTGTCTGTCAATTTTCAAAGCTCTTATTTATTTTGTTTGTTTATATCAATGTTTCTCTTACTCTTGTGGCGGGAATGATGAGCTTCTTCTATTCAAGGGATAAACGCAAGTTCAGTTCTCTAGACTCCATGCAGTGGGGCACCATGCATTTCCCATTCCCAGCCCCAGCTTTTAGAGGCATGGGGATGTGCTATGTATAGATTATTTAAAAAACCCAAATTGTCTCTCAGAATTCAGAGGAAGTAAATGCATCTTTCTTGTAGGGTTTACATGCGGTCACAAGATTTACTGAAGATTTCGATTTTACTGCGATGAATGAAAAATTCAAAAAGGAAGAAGTATGGGGTCAACTTGGCAAGACTAATAAGTCCCAGGATAAAGAAGGAAATGCAACTCTAGATAGTGGTGATGATTCTGAAGATGAGGTTGAAGAGGAGTTGCCACAAATTGATGTTAAGGTACATTTGAAAAATTGCTCTCTAGACTTTCCCTTCTTCTGCTTCACAAAATGCTCCTGAAGCTTCGTTATTGACCTCCTTTGTATCGGAATTTAATCTGATATGCTTCTATTGACAGCCTGTTTATAACAAAGATGACTTCTTCGATACACTATCATGCAATACTCTTGATCGAGATTCACAAAATGGGAGGACAAGGTTTTCTGAGCAGTTGAAGTTAGATGCAGAGGTCTGGTCTTAATTTATTCTCATTTCATTTTTTATATAGTGGTTGTTCAATCCATTCCCAACATGGCTACCTTTTTATGTGCAGACTTTTGGTGAATTTGTGAGATATAGGGGAGGCCGCGGTGGACGTGGACCTGGTGGGCGTGGGCGTGGGCGTGGTTCTTACCATGGCAGGGGATATGGCTATGGTGGAAGGGGAAGAGGGCGAGCTATCTCTGCTCGGACCTCGTGATTGCTTCTGGAAGTGCTGATGTCAACACCCTTGTACTCCTTTCCCCAGGAATTAAATCATGCTCACAAGAGGTTAGGAGGAAACAGGGGGAGGGGGTGTTGGTCATAAGATTTGTGCTTTTGCATATTTGATGACTGGGTTTAAGATCAATTAGGATGTTCTATTTTGAGTCTTCTGCTCATGTTTGGTTTGTTTTTGGTTAAATTGAAATTTCCTGATGGAGCTTATAAACAAGCAGTTGGTTCAGTACAAGAAATTCTCAGTATAGACTTTGTAGCTTCGTTGGTGGGACTTTAGATTGTTCCAAAATGTAAATTGTAACTAGCTGAAGTTGTGATTGTTTAGCATTGATTGATGTATCCTCCTCCCTACAGGCCATTGTGCTTTCTTATCATGCTTTTCAGACCATTTTCTGTGGTGTTTTCATTATTCGTATCTCTGAATTGCCCCCATCAACCACCATCACCTGGTGTGAATTTTGTTAGAAGCATGATGTGATTTTATCGAGAATTCTTGATGGATTATTGATAACATTGTTGTTCTAATACGAAGGCATACTTGGAAAATGAGTTTTGGAAAATGAGTTTTAAAAGAAAACATTTCGGAAATGAAGTGCACAGCGATCAGGAAAGATGCAATGCTTTGATATGCTATGCTATATCAATCCATTACGGGTTCTGTTAGTGTAAGAATGCAACTTTTAGCAACTAACTAATCTTGTGAGCCTCGCTTTACTGCGCTAATTCAACCACTTGGCGAGCAAGTAGTCAAAGCTCCGTTCAAATATGAGGAAGTGTTAGCTTTGACAAATAATTTATTTATTTTAAAATACATATCATTTTAATTAACTTTTTCGTTTTATAATACTTGTTACTTTACAATTTCAATGATACATTCATGGTTACTTTACCTATTTTATCCTTATTAATTACTTTTTTTTCTTTTCTCATTAATTTTTTCATTTTCAATGAAATCTTAATGCAATTTGATCTTTTAACACTAATTTTGTTATAAATTTAGTGTTTCTTTAATAATCAACCTTAAAACGACAAGTATTTTGAAATGGAGGAAGTAACTTTTTATTACAATTATGTTGTTAACTAATATTTGAACTTCTCTTGTTTTTTTCTAAAAAGAGGAAACCTTTAATAATCAATCTTGGAGGACGGAAAATTTCAACTAATTCTTAACAGAAAATTTTTATTTCTTTGCTCAGTGTCGAGCCACGCTCGATCCGTTCACTTTTGTAAAATTCCAAGAACAATGGAGTTCTATGATGGATCTCTGCTGCAACCCTAACCTTTCTCTCCTCCAAGTTATCAATCTCTCAACTCCAATTGCTTTCGGTCAGTCTCTCGTTATCGTCCTCAAGGACCTTGAACGCCCTCCTGATCTTCTCGATTTCTTCATCTGGAAAATTAATGTATTGATCTCTAATCTTGCTTGCCAAATTTTAGCTATTGGTGTTTGAATCTGTTGTCGAATTAGACGTACCTAATTTTGCATTTTCTGGAGTTAATTTTGCATGTTGTAATGTGTGATTTGGCTTTTGATGGTTTAAACGATTTGAATCGAAGATTGATAACGCTCTGTTGATCCTTTTCTTTTTAATCATTTGGTATCTTCTATTATTCAGGTACCTTTTGAGTGGCATGGTGTTTATATTAGATTCCAAAATGTAAAGGAAATTTCTATCTATGTGAGAAGATCATTCTAGATTCTATTTTGTAAAAGGACTTGATATTATTCAGGCAACCTTTGAGTCGCCACTCCCACTATGTGCAACAGCACCCACCGTGCCACCACCCGCACCACTGACTTCTCCACGCTGACCTCAGCACCAAAGCCCCTCATCGGCTCTCACCTCACGCGACAATCTCTTTGTCTGACCACAGCCACCAGGCGCCCACTCGCCGCAGCCCCCACTCCTGTGCAGCCAGCACTTACCGCTGCCACTCGCCACCTGCAACGGCCACTTCCGACACCTTGCTCCCCTCATCCCAGCCCCTCGCCGGCTCTCACTCACTCACCTAACGGGCCCATTCCTTGCCTCCGCAAGTTTACTAAGTTGCGAATTTTCCAATTTTATTTCAATTCAAGGATTACTTTCTTTCATTTTAGTTTTAATTTATGTGATTTCATTGCAATTACTTTATTTCATGAATTAATTTTACTATTTTAGTTTTAATTTATTTGATTACGGATTATGGATTATAGATTATAGAATTAGAATATATTAATATGGACTTATCGAGGACAATTGGATTAGATGTAATGTATCTATTATATAATATTTTTTTTTTACTACTATTGTTAGCCTTTGTATTGTGTAAAGTATTATTCAATCTATTCTAACCCCTTTTCATAAAATCCTGCGTCTGCCATTGTCGAGGACCGGACAAAATAATTAGATTATCACATAACTAAATATGGGCAACTCCAAAAATGCTGAAACTTATAGAGAAAATTGAGTTTCAAATCTATTGATTTTAGATGGAAGAAAATTAGAATATGTTCCCAATTAGAAATCTTAATTAGATATATATATATAAAAATATGCTAGGTGGCGGGATTTGGATTTTTGTAGCAACTTATCCGGTCCGGGCAAAAGGCGAATAAGAAAATTTTGTGGACCACGGACCGCACCGAATGTGATCGGTCCGATCCGATCCAAGTTGGTCTTTAGTCCGATTTGATTCCGTTTTAGACCGAATAATGTACAACCGTATGTAAAGAAGTTGTTTGGCCTAAGGTGTTGTTTGGCTTGGTCTTGGGCCTAAGTTCTTCGTTTTATCCGGTCCGGTCTTCGGCCTAATGAATCTAACGCTTTTTAAACTTTTTGTGTGCCATTGGGGGTGCATTAACCTACCAAAGGTGAAAAAAATCATCGCGTGCAGCAGTCTTTCGAGAGAAAATTGAGTATGGCATTCAAATTCGGCAAGAAAGATTTTAAAGAATGGGTGAAACAAGGTTTGAAGGTCTCTCATGGAGCGAACCTCGATATAGACAAAAAGATTTCGCTGGTTCCTAGAGCTCCCGTAGCCTTTGCTTTCGTCACCCAAAACGGCGGCGGGCCGGCAATGATTCCTCTCCCCATGAATTGGTTCACACTCAAAATCGACGCCTTACCCACTTTAAGCGCCTTGCACATTTTGTTCAAGGCAACTTGGTCGGTTCGTTTGATTGAGAGTGGCCATTTCTGCGACATCTTTGTTGCTGTACCCGCCCCTTGTACCCCTGGCTTTAAGGTTTGTTTTTTCATTTTCATTTGATTTTATACTAATCTTGATGCCTTTTTCAACAAAATTGTTTTGAGTAGTTCATATTTGTTCAATTTTCTCTTTTTAGGGCTTGTTGTATAATTTCAAAATAGAAATTCCAAATTGTTCCAAAGCAGATGTAGAACCTTGCTATAATGGTGATTGTATGTTTGATGATGTTCATTTCATTCAGAGGTCTCGGGTAATAAAACTGACTTAATTTTCACTATTGTTTTTCATAATTGCTTATTTTATCATCCTTGGTTTTCTGCCTAAATATTGTAATGGGTTGTAAAATTGCCAGGTTGATGGGGGCTCCAAGTGCGTGCCTCTTTTCATTTTTTTGCGCGTTTGCTTCCTTCAACTTTTGGGGTTTTCACCTTTAGGGTGCCGTTAACTTTCCCTTTGTATTCCAAGGGCTTTCGTGAAGAGAAACAAAACCAGTTGAAACCCATCCTCTTCTCCGAACAGAAAAAAGTGGAGTCATTTTTTATCTCTAAATTCCGAAGGTGCAAGATCGGAGTCTCCTTAGGCGCAGGAGTGGATCGAGATATCCATAACATTTTGCTCAATTGTCCTCACTTGGTATGTTTCTTAAATATGTGCGTTGTCATTATATAGTACTAAGTTAATGTTTAATGAGGTGGATGAGTCTTCAAAGAAGCAAACCCTGTTGTTCCCTGGTTGAACTTAGCAGCTTCAGGATTGGTGATTCATATATTTGGTTGTCAAAAGTGACCTCAATTATAGTAGGTCTTCTATGATCCTGTTTCATCTAGGAAATATTAGAAAAGTTATGTTTTTGGGTGGGTTTTAATATTGATGAAGATCTAATAGTTCATTTATGAGTTACTTCTATTAAGGTTGTCTTTTACATGGGATTTTCTCACCAAACAGTTTGTATTGTGAAAAAAATTGGTTTTCGTCTCAAACATAAGGTTGTGGCTTTGTGTCAAAATTTTGGGATAATAAATAGTAGCCTTTGTTTTACCTTATCAATATCCTTAACTCTTCCTCATTCTCATTGTAATTGGTTAGGTGCCTTGACTCCCACAATATATTTTGAACTACAACCATCCATTATGGGTCATTGGTTTCTACTTTTCCTCTTCTTTTTTTTTAAATATAGAAATGGGAGTACTGAATCGAATGCTTAGTGTTTGACTTATGTTTTCCCCTTCGCATGCTTAGTATTTGGCTTATGCCCCCTCCCCAAAATTTGGAATCACATATATAAAGTTTCACTAGACCTTTCAGGCATCCGTTTGAGGAGATGCCTCTCTTGCATAATTGATTTTCATATACCCGTACCTTTTAAGTCAACTTTTCTTATATTTAAACTGAAGCACATGATATCTAGAATTAAACCTCTCCGTTTCAATTCTAGTTCCATTCAGTTGAATTTTATTAAACCAAACACACATTAGGCTTCTTCCATGCCAACTCAATGCTCGTAGATTCATGGATGTGGTAGATGGAGATTGAAAAGGATATATCTCATATTGTTTGTTAAACAACTATAAATTGGAAATCAGGTGAATTCAGTGGTGACAAATTTGAATCACCAAGAGCTTTAAAATGAAAGCGCCGATGAATAAACGAAGCGGAAATGAGGTTTGTTTTCAAAGGAGAGAAAGTAGGGCTTCAATATGTATTATTCAATTTTTCGTACATGATAACATATCCACATGAACTTTCTTGTGGAAATTTGATAGACGAATGACTAGTTATGTCATATGGATGATACATTAATTGTTGCTTCTAACTTCTAAGTTACAAGCTTGCGGATTATATCCACATTCTAGCACATTCTCTTCTTTATTGCATTTTTCCATTTGTATATTAGCAACAAGGTATTTCATATACAAAACTGCTTGGTAGTAGCCGGAAAAGATATCTGCACTTGTGAGCAACTGTAACTGTCACAGATCTACAACCACCTTCTTGTGAGTTTATTTCAGTTGCTATGAACTCAGTGTAATTATTTCTCAAAGGACCTTTTTTTTTGATAAAATGTTAGATAGCTTTCATTGATCATAGACACTCAACATTACATATACACAGGGCATATCCCGATTTTCACTTCATTTTTCTAACACTTCGTTCTATATACAATCATTCTCCCATAGTCAATTGCTATAGAATGAGCATCCATGCTGATTTGTGTGAATACTCTGCTGTCAGTCTCCCTCCAACAAGAATATATGCATGTAGCCACACATAATCTTTTCATACCCTTCTGTTTGGTGTTCCCTCCTGCTGCCCTAAGTTCCTTCTGCCATAATCCCCACCAATGCTCCTTTTGGTTCCCATTTTGCATGCTCTAGCAACACTGCTCTACAAATACATTGTGTGCATTTGCTGCCAAAGAATAAGTGTGTGTGAGTTTCCTGAGCTTGATCACACAGTACGCTCCTATCTTCCACATTCATACCCATTTTTCTCAATCTGGCTTTTGTTAATAGCTTTTGCTGCTGCATCATTCATAAGATAAATGCACATTTAGGAATTGGTGGCTTTCTCCATACCAAGCTGTACCAATCCACTTTAGCTGCTTTGTTTATGAGTATTTCATACCCTTCCCTGACTGAATAGTCTCTGCTTTTTGTAGCTGTCCAGATTGAACCTTTCACATCCACCCCATGCTGCTTTTGTTTCTCCAAGGACCTTCCTTTATCGTATTGCTAAAATGTCTCGAACCATCATCTTTTATTCTTTGTTCTTAGTCATCAAAAATTGTGGAAGTCACATACGCAATCGGAGCATTGTAGCAATTCTCCACTTCATATTGTTGTCTGCTAAACCCAGTGAAGGCCACCAAATTAGCATGTAAAAAGGACCTTAGATGGTCAACCTGCGGTGGAGTATAAGGTGAGAAAAGTATTGAGAAAGTAAGATATTTAGAGTATAGAACTTAGAGTTGTGGAATCATTCATGGGCAAACCATTCATTCTCTTGAAAATATGGTTAAGACATGCCTTCAGCTTACTAACATAATGTATCCTACAGATAAACTTATACCAGCTTTCAATCTTGCAATTGCTTCTATAATTTCCTTATGCAATTATCTAATCTCAGCGTAGAACATAGATTACTTCTGCTATAAGTTTCTTAGATTGTTGTTTTAAGAGGAGCAACACTCAGTGCAGCCACAGCTTCTCATCAATAACCATTCAGTCTCATCGAGAAGCATTTTGACAAACCAATCACTTTAACTTCTCCTAGGTGGCCTAGAGTCCATATTTTGGTTTTCTATCACCCCACCCCCTCCTTTTTCAATGATGACTCCTTCGCGCAAATTCAAAGTCTGCAGCAACATTGAGATCTTTTTGGACCCAATCTTTGTAAGATAAGCAGGTTGTTTTATTGCATATATTAACAGTTAGAATTCGAATAATGGAAAGTTTTTATGCTTAATTTTGAGTATAGAAAACTGTGAAATTGGACTTGAAGGCTATGTTGCTTGGAAATTAGAACACTGCGGCGATCAGAGGGGACTTTCCCTGATTTTCTCATTACCTAATCACGGATCCTGATCCTATGCTCACTTCACCATCCTGCTGTCTCCTTTGATTGCTTGTCTTACGAGACTTGTTACGGATATTTCCTTGTCATCTAGCTAATCTAACTGGAAGGTGAAATGCGTGATTAACTTTTATATTTTATAATTTGATAACCCCTAAACTCCTTCCAAATTTGAAGGTTATATCAAAGTATGAAGGGCATGTGAATTTATTGCACGAGTCAGGAGGTCCGGATGTGGAATGGCCAGACAGGCCCTTGAGTTGCAGCTTCATTGTAAGTCATGTACCCATTTATCTCTGTGTTCTCATGTTATACGATGAACTCTCGTCTGTTCTTTTTGGGGCATTGAAACTCACAACCACTATGTAGGAAGTTGAGTTGAATACCACCCGAGAATCCTTTTGATGGTTAAATATAACTCTTAGAGGGATAGAAACCTTAAACTTTAACAAGGTTAATACTTTTCTGTGGGTTAAGACATCAAGCATTTGTACTTTTGCTTTTGATATGATTGTTCTTTTATCTGTCTATTTTTTCCCTATAGATGTTCTTCTACAGCTCTTTTGTAGTTAAGGTTTCTACACACAGATATCTCAGTACCATTTTTCATTAAAATAATAGCTTTTGCCAATAAGGGTGGGCGTCGGGGTCGGTTGTATTTTCTTTTGGGGAGATTTAAGAAGATATGCATGTGAAAGGAAGAGGTTGGCCACCCTCCACACCCCAATGCAATAAAAGAAAAATAGAAAAAAAGGAAGCACCAAGAATTCAAACTGTGAGAACTTACTTTTTCCAACTGAAATACCTTGGTGCTCATATTTATGTATCTCAAGTTTCTTGTACTGTGAGATTGATTGGTGAATATTTAAGTGGTCTGTTTGCATATTGCAACATAGGGATTCCACAGTAAACATTTCTTCCGTTTCTCGAATAAGCAGACCTCATGTGTTTAGTGCTTATTTTGTTTTCATTGGATTCCTAGGGAGTAATTTGTGGGTCTTGTAGGTGTTATTTCTTCTTTTTCTTATTAGGATGTTAGTGTAGCCAAGATAGTGATTTTACTTTGTGCTAACTTGTTCGATGCAGTGCGTGAATAAAGAAGCTCCCGTAAATGATCTGCCCACAGATGAGGTGGTGGAACCACCAGAGAAGAAGATGCGTCTTCCAACAGAGGCCTCCTAATGTAGTGATTTGTCACATGTAAATATGGTCTTGCAAATTGTCAAATTCGAGAGGAGTCAGCTAAATGCTCAAGAAAAACAATTGGAAATGTAGGATATCATATTGTGGGTCCTTGCACTTGATTAACGCCTTTTTTTTCTTTTATTTGGAGAATATTGTTTAATTCTTGCAAATTTAAGTCTTGCAACGGTTAAAATTTGTTCAGTGTGACAGTCAAATAATGAGTATCTCTACACATGGACCAACAACAGGAAGGAAAGTCATACTATATTTGAAAGAGTGGACGGGTATGGCATTGCAAGAATGGTTGCAGACATTTCCAGAATCAGTCATCCAAAGCCTTCCAATCCAAGCTTCGAATCATGGCCGAATTGTTCTCAAAGTCATGGGGAAAAGGGCAGAGCCAAGGAGAAAGAACAGGAGGCGTAGTGCCCGGAAAGACAGGAAATTCAAACTATAGTTAAGGAGATATGGAGCAAAGGAAATGTAAAGAGGAAAATGCAACAAGTCATCAGGAAGTTGGGAGAGTCCAGATACAGATGTAAGGATTGGTGTCTCAGTTGGAAGCAGAGAGGGGGAGCGATGTTAGAATACACCAAGATCACATTTCACGTGTGTTGGAGGATCTGAAAAGGATAGAATTGAAGAATTCTTTGTTAGCCAAATTTTGGATAGGGCAACAAGATTTGAATGAGGTGGTAAGGGCATCTAGTGATTATTGGAGACAGAGGAAAATGAAAGTGGGTGATGATTGGGGATAGATGCACCCAATTTTCTTTAGAAGCTTCAAAGCGAAGAAGAGTTTGACCATAGCCCAGGATGATGATGGTAATTGAGTATCTGATGCTCATGAAGTCAAACAGGTTGCTTGGACCTATTTCGATGGCCTTTTTAATGATGCAGGCATAACCGCGGATAGGGGCAAATACTTAGAACTGGCACTTCGAAAAATCAACTCGGGGTTACAAATAAGGAATATTCTAAACTTGAGAGGGAGTTCACAGCGGAGGAGGTGCACGACGCAGTATTCCAGATTGAGTCATTAAAATTTTTAGGTCCAGACGGAAACCCAGCATTTCTTTTATCGGAAATGTTGGCATATAGTGGGGTCAGCGGTCATAAAGGCAATATTATACACCCTTAATTTAGGGAACCTAATGAGAAGCATAAACTCGTGTCAAATAGTACTCATCCCGAAGGTGGAAAACCCTTACATCGATCAGTTTATGCAGATTTTAAAACCAGGGGACGGAATTAGCAGAAATTAAAATCGCTATCAGCAAGGCTCGAGATATGATACTCAGTTATGATTAATGGGGAAACTACAAAAATTATTACTCCTACTACCAGGGGTATAAGATAAGGAGACCCCTTCTACCGTATGTATATTCGGATTTGGGTCTATGTTTTAATTTTTAGATCCAAATTCAATTTGAAGATTTGACTAATTTTTTTTTTAAAACTAATAGCTTGGTGCTTGCCCCAATTTCTCATGGTTTATTTGCACCCAGTGTCCGCTTCATTTTCTTATATGTTACGGTTGTATTCAATATGTAGCGAAAGTGAAAAAGTAATTTGATTTATGATGTAGGAAAGTTGATAAATCAATAAATAATAAGTAAGGTGGTGGGCACATAAAACGTGAAAAACCCAAATATATTATCTGCTATAATATGATGAGTACACGATATGATATTTAGAACGATGAGTTACTGTAAGATTAAGGTAAAAGAGAAAACTCTCAAAAGAGTCTCTCAATCTAGGTATGTGGAATAAAATAGAATAACCTTGAACGTCTGTCAAAAGGCACAAATTGGTTATATCATACGCCACATTTAACTAAGTAAAGCAATCTTATATATATATATATATATATATATATATATATATATATATATATATATATATATATATATATATATATAACCTCCGACAAACTCTAGAAGGTATTCTAGTTGTAATCAACTAATTAGAGTCGTAGATGAAATCTTTTACAAAAAGAAAAGATAATATTTTTCATAATAGAATTGGGATAAAACCCAACAAACTCCACCTTGGACCGAATTTCATTTAGGTACACCACCAAATGAACCCTAAAGGGTATTGATATCATTCGATGGAAGAATGAACATTCTATATACTTGAATTTGAACCTAGTTGGGTTAGGATATGAACCCGACTCGATAATTAGATCCGACAACTCAATTTTAAAGAATTTGACAAACCTTGATAGAATATGAATCCGATTGAAGCCTAACAATAATACCACTGTTAGGTCAAATTCGATATGTGGCATAAGCGAAAAGAGCAATTAACTTTGGGACATGGGGAAGTAGATAAATTAACAAATAATATGTAAGGTGATGAGCACATAAATTTTACGTGAAAAACTCAAATTGGGAAAAACTACGGGTAATAATAATATAATCTACTATGATATGATGAGTAAGTACAAGATACGATCTCGTGTATGATGAGTTACGTAAGATTAAAATAGACGAGAAAAAAAAACTTTGAAAGACTTTCTCAATTTATGTATGTGGAATAGAAAAGACTAATCTTGGACGGTGCCAAGAAGCACAAATTGGTTATGCCATGTGCCACTTCTAACTAGATAAAACAACCTAATATATATATAAGAAACCTCTACGAGACCCTAAAAGGTATTCCTAATTGTAATTAACTACTTAGAGTGTTAAATGAAATATTTCACAAAAAAGAAAGGTAATACTTTTCATAATAATGAAATTAGGACAAAAACCCAACATTATCTTCAGTCTCTCTCACGTTCGCTCCTTGTTCGCGTAATTATTATGTCCTTTTTAGCTTTATTTATCTATTTTTTATCTCGTAAAATAATATAATTTTTAAAGTTTTTACTATTATTATTATTTACTTTTATAACTAATAAATCAAACAGAGGAAAATTGATGTAAAATGACGAAAATTTGACAAATTGAAATCCTTTGGATATTCAAAATCATATCATGTGAGGCTATGGACTATTCGTTACCTTTTTGTGAATCATCGGCTAATTTTCGAAGCATTCAATAACTATGTCAATTGTCTAACGAAAGTAAAACGCAGATTCCACAGATGAACGAAATTAACACACGCCAAGTGTATTTTCTCCCTCCAAATCTCACCAATTATGTGGGCCCAACCCTGCTGGTGGTTTTAAAATTAAAACAAAAAAACTAAAATGGATTTGGTGATAGAGGCTGGTTATTTTGAAAGCAATTGTGGGTTTTAAATTTGAAGCATAAAGCTCCGGTAAAAACCCATTGCCCCTAACTCCTACCGCCAACAATGGTGAACGAAACCGAGTCATTCCTTACTGCAGTTGAGAAGGGGTTGAAACTCGTCGTCCCCACCGGCGATGGTTCAGCAACAGCACTGATGAAACCACCACCATCATCATCATATTCATCTCTAATGCCGACTGCGCCGATAATTTACGCGACTGACTGCTCGGCCGGACAGTCGGCGTTGGTTCCTCTTCAGATTAGGTGCGTCTCGGTTAAGGTATTTGCAGAACCATCTCCGGATCCATCGCTATCGTCTATTGTTGTTCAGTTCAAGACCCGTTGCCTCGTCCATCACCAGCATTCGGGTTCGGCTCTTACTCTCGCCGTTCCCGCTGGTATCAAGGTGAGAAAAATTTTGCTGAATTTATCATCCTTGGTTTAAAATTGAGACAAATAGCGAAAGCAACCTGAAATAAGTGGATTATGGATTCTTGATGCTTGATTATGATGAATATGTGGCACGACCCTAAAAATTGTTAATGAAGGCAAATGAAGTGTAAATTTGGAGAAAACAAGTCACATTTAAGCGTAAAGAAAAAAAAAAAAAAAGAAGAGAGAAATGAGGCCTCACAAGGTCAGAGAAGAATATCGTCCTCTCTCTGCAATTTGCTGTTGCTAGTGCGTTGGTTTTGCAGTCAGGAATTGAAGAAGCCTCTTACAGATCATATATAATTTGTCTATTTCGTTTGAACCATAACCATCATCTTCATGTTTTTAAGTATTATCCTTCTTGTTTTCTTGGAGTAGAGAAACATAATTTTAAGAAAAAGAGAGGATAATGAGGGTGGATTTGATGTACAATCTTCTACTTTAATCTGCCATTTTGTAATGGCAGGAAAAGAGAGAGGATTGAAAGATGTGCACCAGGTGGGGGGAGTTTTGATGCATAGAAAAGAAGAATGGATTTTATTTCAGGATAGAGGGTGAAGCCTGAACAGACGTGAGAAGAGCAGAGAGAAAGTGACTTTTTCGAGAAACAATTAACGCCAGCGAAAGTTAACATAATACTCTTTCAATTTTAGTATGCAGTAACTCTTCTTATTGATTATTTAATCTCTTAAGGATTCTACAGGGCACTCTTGTCAAGTATGAAATGAAAGTTCTCCCTTTTGGATCAATATCACATGGTGAGGAACTTCATAACTGTAAACCCCTCTCAGGGAATCTTTACTTGGTGTCTTTGCCACCGGTAGGTAACATTTTTGGCTGGTTTTTCCTTCTATGTTTAAACATTGTATTGAAAATCATTCTTCTTTACAAGTTTTGTTTCTGAAATCCTTCCCTGAAAATTGTGAAGGTTGAGGTCTCTGATCGATGTGGTACACTAGTCGATGTTGTGGTGTATTATATCCAATCCTTCAACATCATTGAAGAGAAACTAGGGCTTTATAGTTACAATTTTAGTATACCTCTTTCAATTCCTCGATACGTGACTCTTGATCGTATGGAGAATTTGACAAATCAAAAGATAAGGGTTATTCTTGAATGTTCACTTCTGGGAATTATCAAAGATTGCAACATTTCAAGTCATGATATGGAAGTAAGCCTTTTTAAGAATTAAATAAAAAATTAGAGTATTGTTACTCCATTTTCTCATTACGGTGGTGTCATATGCAAACATTAGGGTATCACTACTAAAGAGAAGATGTGGGTTTTTCTCAAAGAGTCTGATGACTACTCATCTAAGGACCTCAATTGTTCTTTTCAGGTAATATCCTACATTGATCTTGCCAAATCATTTCGTTTGTATATTGTAAACATGCTATATTCCTCTTTTTTATGCCTTCCCGAATGGGGATTGTAATATGTTATGTCAAGGACCACTTTGGTTGAATGGTATGACATAGCCTTCCCGAATGGCGATCTCCCTACCTCAGGTGGAAATTTGAACATTGCACCTTCTTGATGGAAGTTGGAACAGCTATTGCTAATCTGCCCCTTTGGCAATCTTTTTTCAATGTGCCTCTTGTCTTCTGTTGTTGCATGAATCTGAAGGCCAGAATACTTATGAGCTGAAACATTGAGCTTGATGACATTTGTGAAGCTTAAATGTTGGTTGAAATTCTAGATGACTTGCTTTGTTGCATCAATTTATTTGTTGTCCAACTAAAGATTGTAATCTGTTCATGGTCTACCCAATGTTTGTCATGGAAGGAAAGTTCAGTTCTGTTATCACTGGTATAGTGAGCTTTTGGTCAACTTCTGTTGCCCAAACATACTTAAGCATGATTGAGTCTTGATTCAGTCAATTTTTATGTTTATGGGGAGGGAAATCTGGTCATATGAAAGTGACTTTGGTCAGTTGGAAAGCTATTTGTCAACCTATTCAAAATGGGGGCCTGAATTATAAGGAATTATTGAGCTGGAACGAAGCTTCTAATACTAAATGGTTATGGAAACTGCTCCATGACCATACTATTTTTACTGTATGGGCAAAAGCCTACCTAATGGCTCTCAAATTGTCAGGTCAATGCCAAATTCAACTCAACCTAGTTCAACCTGCAAAAATGCTATGAAGTATTTCATCCTACCAGGCCTATGGTCCCTTGGTGGAAGTTGGATTGGAAGAGTTGGGGTTGGAGTAGACATTCCTTCATCCTTGGGCTGGTTCTTATCAATAAAGGGATACAGGTGTGTTTTCTGTATGGTACTGGGGTTGGATTCTTGGGAGCACTTGTTCTTTGAATGTCCCTTATGTGCTGAGTTTTTGGAAACTAGTGCTGTCTTGGTCATCTCAGAAAATTAGAAGTTGGGTATTCTGGAAAGAAATCAATTGGTAAGTGAAGAAATGCAGAGGGAATTCTACTTCCTGTAAGTGGCGCAGAGCTATATTTGCTAGAGCAGACGGTAGGGAGCGAAATGGTCGATTGTTTCAGCAACAATTCAGAGATAGCAAGTCTTTAGCACAACTTCAGTATTTGCTATGCCTTTGCTGTGTCTGAGAGCTGGGAAAAATGCCATAGTATAAGCTACATTTGATGCCAATATACTCTTGAGCTGTGTTGTGACTAAATTTTGGAATATATATTTACCTGTTTTCAAAAAAAAAAGATTATAATCTGACTATTTTTCTTGAAGGTAACCTCAATGCCAATGGATGAACAACTGTTGTTTTGTCATCAAGCAATGTTTATTAGGGCTGTGGAAGGTGGTTTGAAACTTATGTCTGGCTGTCAAGAATTACGGTGGTCATCGGACGCATGGATACCATCTGCACCTGTGATGTATGCAACTGTCTCCGAGATAAATGCCTTGAATATTGAGACGGCCGGTGCCGGCATAGCATCCCAGCTACCAGTGTTGCTTCCCCTTCAGATGACATCATTGTCGGTGAAGGTTGAGGCTCAGGTTGATTACCAGCCAAAGCCAGTGCACGTTAGGTTCAAGGGCCAGTGGTCTGTCAATTGCCTTAAGAAGGGCATTACTGCTCCTCTTGTCCTTGCAATTCCGGTTGGTGAGAAGGTAACATTAACTGTCCAAACCTTTTATATTTACATGCATGTGGATGAACCTAATTGATGTGTTTTCATTCTTTTCTTTTCTGTATTTAATTATTTGTTGATTTATTTACGTGTATTACTTTGATTGTTTTATTTTGAGTTTCTAGCCTAGAACCCGAATTATTAGCAAATGTTATTGTGCAGTTATTTCAAAACCTTTTTTTGTTTTAAGTTGTTTACAAGAGCCTCATTTCTCACCCTATAGAAATCGATATGAATTTGTTATTGATGATAATTGTATAAGAGTCGCGTGGGAGTGAAGGGGCTGCTGCCACTTGTCAAACGGACAATTTTTAACTGAGCTTTGATGTTGAAATCAGGGTTGCCTTATCCACTGTGAGTTTCAAGTCCTATGTGATGGTCAAGTTACAAGGGCTGAAGAATTTAGTGGTAGAAGTGCACCACAAATACAAAATCTTTGCTTGGTAGCTTTGCCTTCGGTATGTAGCGTTTATTCATCTCTTTTCGTTTTCTGCTTTTTTTGTTTTTACATAAAATCTTAGCATGATTTTCATGGATAACAACTGCTTTTGTAAAATTGTACTTTTTGAAGGAAAACTTCAAATCACCTTTCAATTGATCATGAATATTGGCCAAACTCTTGCACAGGACCTTTGTTTCCACTGTGAGATGTAAAATAAAGATTCCCCATCCGAACTTCGTTATGAATGACTGAGCATGTATTTGCATAACAGGAGCTTCTTTCTCATATGTGGTATTTGCTACATTTGTAGCTCCCTGGCTACCTCCATTTTCAGCAACCTTTTTTCCCCCTCTCCAGTTCAACCTGCCATCACTGTGCAGATATCAAGCTTTTGTAGCTGTACACATTGACTACTGCAGGTTTCTTGTCAAAGTAGACTATATTTGCCATTACTATTAGTATGTCATCCTTTCCATGATAGAATGAAAAATTGAAAAGTCCACATGACTTGCTGGTTGCCTTATCCTTCTTCTTTGAACTCCAAATGCTTTCGATGAATTTACATTTAGTGGAGGAATCGTGCCTATACGAAGCACATGATAGAGGATTGCCAATACTCTTAGTTCAAATTTAACATAGTTAGCATCAATGCATTGGATTATAGTTCCATAATGATTAAGAGGCTCAATATTATGTTGGCTTTATTATTTATTTATTTTTGGGAAATGCTGATTCTGAAATCTTTTGGTTCCCTTCCTACAAAATTTAAAGGTCAAGGGGGTGCAGATGTTTGTATCCAGTTCTGCTACGTTCAGGATGCACTTGAGCAACAAGGAGATTTCTCTTTTACTATCCCTCTTTCTGTACCTGAATATGGTCAGATGGCAGGGAAATCACCAGTTAAGGAGAAGATAAGGCTGGCTGTTCAATGCAAGGACACCAGGACTATCACTAAATGTGATGTTCCAAGTCATCCTATGAAGGTAGGTTTTTTATTTTTATTTTCTTGTTTCTTGAGTTTCTTCCTCTAGTACTGTACCAGTGATAACTATATTCTTATACACCAAAAATGACTTCCAGGAATTAATTTCGGATCAAAAGATGCGTGTCTTACGATGTGAATCATTGGCGTACTCAAGCAAGGACCTTACTTGTTCATTCACTGCAACTTGGTAAGTGGCACATATTTAACAACTTATGCTGCTTTTTTATAATTCCAGTTCTCCTTTAATCTTTTTGAAAATCCCCTCCCTCAGTTGTATGTGCGGAGATTTCCGATCAAAGCTGGTCGGAGTTTATTCTTTTTGTTATACTTGTATGTCGATGGATTGAAAATTATTAATCAAGGTCAAAAAGATTATTCCAAGAACACCTTAGGGGTTAAATTGGTCAAATTGTTCCTATCTTGTCAAACCATCACTTAGAGCCCCAGGGGCCATATTTACCTTAAGGAGTTTTATGCATGTGAATATGTCATACTTCAGATATTAACCTGAATTCTAGGGCACTTATGATTATTTAGAGGGGTATCTGTGACCCAGAAGGGCACAAGGATATAATCTTGCACAACTTTTTGGTGCAGTGTGATCTTGCGTGCAATGAACACATACTGTTCAATTTGACGGTGCTTAGTAAGGTTAAAAACTAGTGAACTCATACTTTGCGTCCAACAAGGACACATTTATGTAGTCTACTAATTACTTGAGAGAAACTGGAACTCATACTTTGCTTCCTTCTATGAGAATGTGTTAGAATTATGATTGGTACAAATATCTACTGGGTGCGTCATTGAGTTAATGAATGACCCTTTTTGTGTTTCACAAGTTCTGCCTACACAAGTTTGCGAGTGTGAATGATTTCGTACATCGAAATTTTTTGTTACATTTTAAAATTCTTGTTTGAAATGAGTAGTAAACTCAACACCAAGATTGAAGACAAGTGTTTCCAGGATGTATTTTTGGTGTAAAATGCTGGAGTGTAGTCGCTCAGGTATCAGTTTAATGTATATATCCACGAATGTTCCGTAAAACTTTCATATTCAGTTTGAAATACTAATAGAATCTCAAAGTATCATGTTTTGTGGTGGAAATGTGTCTGCCCTTATTCTCTGCGTATACATTGCATTATTTGCACACTCATGTCTCCGTTTTCTCCTTCTAGATCAAGATGCAGAGGATAATCTAAAAATTATTATGAGTGGAGCTGATTCAAAAAGGTTGGGCTGATTCATAAGTGTTGGGCGTAGGCAAGTTCAACTAGTTTTTGCGGAAGATATGTATTTATCTTAAAATACTCATAGTTATCATGACATCTGGGGAACTCTGATGTCAGATATGAGTCTCTACTTGTATATTTTGAGGCTGGCATGAACGTTACAATTGATTTTTTTCTTCCCTATTTGAAGAAAGTATATCCCTTACAGGCTGCTAGCGTTTAAAGAATGCTGTCGGCGCTTTTTGTTTGTGAACGATGTTAACCGCTTGATGTAGCTGTATAAAGTTTAAGCTAATTCTGAGCTACACTTTTTGTCTAAGTATAGTGTAAGTTTTAGCCCGATTTGTCCCCAATACTTTCATGTATTTTATTAAGGTTTTTTAACAACCTTTTTTTTTTGGGCTCAGTTACCTTATGCTTAACTTTTACATACCCTGACATAATATTGTCACGTTTTAGTTTCAAAATAACTATCATACCCTTATTTTTACTTAACCTGTTTTTAACAACCCCTACCAACCTTCATTGTCTCCTCCCGCATTCAATTTCTATTTTAACCTGTTGTCCCCAATGTCCAACCAGTACACCACAACAAAGAGCTCCCATCCTCCCCACCCATGCATGGGATGCCAAAGCTGCTATGTAGCCCGCTGCAACTTGTCCCTCCCTCTCTTTTCATAGTTTCTCACCTCTCACCTCTCATTCTCTTTCATGGCTTTATTTCACTAAAATGGAAGCAGAATGGATGTAGAGGAAAGGGAGGGGGGACTAATGGGCTATGGTTGTGGCCACTGAACTGCCCGCATCTTCTGGCTGATCATCAATGATGGCTCCAAGTTCCGTCAGCTCTAATCTGTACCCATTATCATCAATAGAGGATCAGATACTCGATCAATTCTGTCCATTGATAATGCATCAACAAGGACCATAACACCTAACTGTACGTCATGGAACATTTATCCATAGTTGAAACGTCAAGAGCTACAATGGTGGTATCCATAGTTGAAACGTCAAGAGCTACAATAGTGTATACCACCAGGTCATTTGTCAAGGACAATCTTCATATACAGTATTTCCAAGCTCCTTCTCGGCCCTTCCTAACTTAATTGGCACCTCTACTTGGGCTACTACATGTGTGACCTCTTGGCTCCAAACTTTCTTAGTCCTCCCACTTTGAAATTTGTTAATAATCTTGACAGTTGGATATTGCTAATGTAATCTTCTCTCAAATTTCACATTTCTTAGTGCTTACTGTGCTTCTGTCCTAGGATGTATATGATCGTTTCATTTCTCTACTCTGCCAATCTGACAAAGCTTTAACCTTCTATTGCATTTGGTACCTATACTTATACTGGTATTTTACATTTACTTGCAATACATCTGTAACAATCATAATTTTAATATAGGTGATCATATGAGTTAAAAATTAATTAATTAGTTTAATTAAATAATTAGGTCGATTAACTAAAATATACATAAGTATATATTCGTAATTTTACTTTGGGCAAATTATTATGTGTCCGTGTAAGTATAGTTAATAAAATATATCAATTCTTTTAATTAACTTTTCGACCCAAATAACTAAAATAATCGGGCTTATACATTATGTTACCTATTTTAACTTAACTTAAAACTACGCCAAACAAACAAACAAACAAATTAAAAAAAGGAAAATTTACTTAATAGTGTTATTTAAATTCTTATTAAGTGAATTTCCCTTCTCTTACTGATGATGCTCTCACTCTCCAGGCTCTCCCAGGCTCCACTTCCTCCTCCCGGCGCCTCTCTTCTTCGCAAACACCGGAGACGAACCCTAACTCACCTTCTCAGTTTCATTTCCCGCCTCTTGATCCTTCGCTTCCCATGTGCACTCTAACAGCACCATCTGCTACTTGTTCACTGTCTCTCGTTGGCCTCCCTCTCTCTCGCCGCCCCAACTTTCTCATCATTTCTCCTGTCACATTTCTCACCCGCCAACGCCACCGCCTCCGAATTTCCGCCGCCATTGCTGAGAATAGCTCTGATGATCTCTCTTGGTTCTCCCCAGATGACACTTCAATTGATGATTTCAATGGTTGGTCGCTTCGGGAAACTCCGATTACCGATAAAAGGACAGGTTCCTTTTCCAATTTAATCTGTTTTTTAGTTAATTGATCGCCATTTTTGTTAGTAGGTGTTTTGAAGTAATTTGGATTTTCTGTAGGGTTTCCGGCATTTTTGATCGCCGGAATCAGCTCAATGGCAATTCTCGTTGCTGCCTTAGCGTACTTCTCACGCGCTAAAACCGGTCAGTTCCCCCGTTCCTCCTCCAAAATAACTTCTTGTGTTCATCAATTAGCGCAAAATATCAGATTTTAGATTAATCACTGCTAGAAATTGGTATGCTAAGATTACAATTGTCAGGGTCGTTTTTGTTTGTTTTAAGGATTATATACATTCTGCTGTTTGGCGGGTTCGATTTCAAGTGTAGTTTGTTGTTTAACAGGCTTCAGATTGTCCTTTAGAAGTTCATTTCCTGGCTTTTCTGTGCCATTGGTTACCGAATCAAGGGAAACTAAAACTGCTGTTTCTGGTGCATCTCATGTGACAAGTACAGTTTCCAACATCGACGAGGTAGAATCCTCAGATGTAGTTGCTGAGCCTATGACATCAGGTACTGTACTGATGCTTTCTATTCGTTTCAAGCATTAGTAAAGATTTTTTTTTGAGTGCCTCATTATCATGCAGGGATGTGAAACTCCAATTGTGTAATGGCCCATCAATGGACTTGCTTCTCTCTTACCTTTCTAAGGGGTGGGAAGGTTTGGTCGTTTAGAGGATGAAGTGTGAATATGATGTATATTTTTCATTAGACATCTACTTTGATTTGCTTAGTGACTAAAGGTCTCATAGGATTAGAGATCAATTATACAAGAAGTTAAAATTTGTGGGAACTTGGATAGTTGGATGTGATGAGTTTGGATTTCTAAACATAGTGGATATGTGGTAATTGGCACATACTTCTACGTGAAAATTTGAACAAAGACAGAATCAAATTGCTAGCCTCTTAGGATAATCAAATTGCCACCAAGAAGGTTGCAATACCTTCACGCCCAACCAAACTTGATCAAGGTATATAATTGCATTTGTTATTTTGTTGATTGTTGATTTGAGGTTATTGGTTAGGTGTAAAAACTTAAAATTGTGTGTCAACTGAATAAGAATCAAGTGTTTGTTCCCCTGCATTGGTTAGCCAACTAATTTTGATGAAATTTCATGGCAACTTGTTCGATCTAATTCTAGCTATAGTAATACGCAAATATAATAGCCATATTGAGTGATTATTAAGTACTCCATCTGTCCCAAAATGAGTCGTTCCAAGCGTCAACGTATAAATTAAGATGATGCATGGATAATGAAATTGTTCTTACCTCGTGGACATTGACAAATATGCCCTAGTTTCTATCAGCAGATACTGGTTTAATGAGTTTGGAAGAAACAAGGATAAGTTGAATGTATTGTTAAGTGCAGTCATTTAAAATTTAATGAAGGAAGCATTATTTTAGGGACATTGTCAATTTGGTTAAGTAGAAATATAATCATGCCTTATTAGGGACAAAGGGAGCCCAATTTAGCAGCTGTGTGTTGCCTTGTATTCACTTTTCCTATTTGTAGTGCTCTCAAATCTTGTCTTCTGACTGATCTGCCTGCCTGAAATTAATATGATTATTAGTTTTCTCATGTGAACCTTTTTAAGTAGTTATATCCTCTCTTGTTCACTTGTTGATTGATTGTTGTCTGATTTTATATTTCTCAGCATGGAGCTACTGGTCACATATCTCACCTTTGCACGTGTTTTTTATTTATGTGGATGATGAAAGCACCCCTTGCTTCTTTGCCATGTTGTTTTGTTTTGTGTAATTTTCATTTATCTTGATTTATCTTTTTGAAATTGAAAATGTTTATGATGGTCAGCTTAGACACAACAGTTGTGTTGAAGAGAAGGGTTGCATACAAGCTAGATCGTCCTAAACCTTTTTACTTGTGAACCATTCTAGGTTTTCTTTTAAAGTACGTAGCTGTTTTGCACTTGTGCTTACATTACTTTTGGTCTGCGACTGCTGTGGTTTTCTTGTTTTAAGTTTGCAACTGGTGTGCTTTTATGCTTATGCTGATTTGTTCCCTATGCACTTTGTGTGATTGCATTTGATGTAATCCATTAGGAAGGATTGTGCTTGGTAGCTAAGAGTGAGCTTTGGATTTTGTCCAAACTTCTTTCTGGAGTTTCTTTTCACACATATCCCGCCCCTCTTAAAGAAAAAAAAAAAAAGAAAAAAAGAATATGTAGTCATGTTTGTTTAGTGTGCACATCTCATTGTGCCTCAAGTAATTTTGAGCTGTGCATTTTTAGTTGCTGAAGTGGGTATCATAAAGGCAACCTAATAATAAAAAAATTGGTATTTGCAGAAGATCATCAATCAGAATTTGGAGAAAAGCGTCAACCACGGGTCATCACTGTTGTTGTGGATTCTATTCAACAAGAAGCTCTCTCTGTGTTGAAGAAATTGAAGGTTTATTTCCGGAAACAGTTTTTGACTTAAATGATATTGTTGGTGTTGTTGGAGAAAGCTCTTATATGTGATGGCTTATGTGCTTTGTCCAAATTTTTGTTCACTGTTCTTTCGAAAGTTACTGTTTTAATTTTTTGTAACCTGTAGTGGTTGTCACTATCAACATTTTGTGACCATTTTGTTGGTTTAAATTTGAGATTAGAATTAGGACAATTTTGTGCTCATGTAATGGCGTATGTGAACTTGATGAAGTTTTTTACTTTTTATTTTTTAATCTATATATGTAGAGAGCTTGTGCATTCATATCAAACCCTTTTGGATCCTAAAAGACTATCTTAGTAGTCAGTAAATATTCTATGATGGGTATTGTTCAACAATACTTCTACAATTTTAAAGTTGGATGGATCAAGGTGACTCACCTTTATAATAATTTGGCAAGCAAAGTGGGTTGTCTTGTTTAGAGGACTTGAGACTGGTTGCTATCCGGACACTTGGGCAATGAATTTGATCCCTATTCTCCTAGGTTTGCACATGTTTAGCATATTTGGCAGACTTTTTCCATATTTCTTGAAGTTGCGGAGAAGATGTATCAAGTAGAAGCATGCATCCCAGGCTTATTCAAATAATGGCATCATTCAATAATTCATACTCGCATAGTATGTTCATAGTTCCTGAGAAGTATGTTACTTTGATGTTACTTAGGTTAAGTAGACAAATCCTTCCGTTTCTATGACAAAACTCAAGATTGTGCTGTAGATGATAAATTCCTTTGCCATTTGCATGAAACCTTAAATTGAGTTCTGAGCATTGCTGTTATGAATGTGGTTAAGGTATGCAGATCATAGATGAAAATGTTAAGGCTGATGAGCTCTGCACTCGGAGAGAGTATGCAAGATGGTTAGTTCAAGCCAGTTCATTGTTGGAGAGGTATCTGATTTCTATATAATTTCCGCACTTTTCTGGGCTAACCTCTAGATGTTATAGTTGTATCTGTGCATGTCTCTACATTATATGGGTTCTGAATGTTGTATGTGGTCTTTAGGAACCCGAAATACAAGATAACTAATGCTGTTGCTCTAGCTGGTTCTGTGACCTCTGCATTTGAAGACGTGGACATTGGTGACCAAGATTTTAACTCCATTGAAGGTAATGTTTAATTTTTTGCTCTGTTGAAATCTAGGAGCATTTAAGTGAAATGACTGAGATGCCATTTTATTTCAGCCCTAGCTGAAGCTGGTGTTGTGTCAAGTAAACTATCATCGACAGATGATGGAGATGTGTATTTTTATCCTGAAAGGTACATGGAAACTAAGACAAGATTTATTCCCACATTTCTGTTATGATTAGCAGAAAAAGTTCGTGCTTGTTGAATCTTAACCTTGACAACTTTGATGATCATTCATGCAGATTTATTTCTCGACGTGATCTAGTAGATTGGAGAGCCCAGCTGGAGTATGATTTTGCAATGATGGGAAACCAAGAGGTAGAGATATTGCACCACACTAATAACAAATGAAGTAGTTTAAACAGACGTGATGAAGTTTTTGGTAAATTTAATTGTTTTGTTGTACTTCAGAAGTTAAATATCCTGACTCTTTAACAGTCCAGATACCAAAAACAAAATTAGGCCTAATGGATGTGAAGGAGATAAGCTCAGATAAACAGCCTGGGCTTTTCATGGACATGCTGGCCGGGGATAAGAGCCTGCTCCGGAGAGTGTTTGGTTGGTCTCTCTCTTTCCCCCTCCCCATTACCTTCCATTGGTCATCCTTTAAAAAATTAATTTTGTCCCTATTCGAATGTGGGCTGGGGGACTATGTGGTAGAACACATGGAATTATGGTGTACTTAAATGCTTTGCAGCATTTGGCATGCGATGGTGATAGAGTCAAGAGACACATACTGCTATTTGATGCTTCTTTTTCTTATGTTTGGTTGTTGGTTGGATCTCAATTGTTTGAAGGCAAACATTTTTGTTTTTGTGCCATACTTTGTGTGTCAAAACACTTCTGGCCTTTGCAGGGAAAATTAAACGGCTTGAACCAAATAAACCCTCTACTGTAGCACAAGCTGCTGTGGCTCTCACAAGTGGCCGGATGACTGAAGCAATTCTTAATGAGTTGTCAAGGATAGAAGCTGAGGAGTCTTCAAAGCAAGCTGCAAAAGAAGAAATCAGAAAGGAGTTGCTAGATCAAGGGCAGATACAGAATTATTGGGCTCAAAAAATCGAAGAGGTGAAGGCCCAAGGTCGGGAGGTGCAGCAAATATATATAGATGCTCTCAAAGAATTAGAAGAAGAGAAGATAGTTCAGGATATTATTTTTAGTGGTTATTTGAAGGAGAAAGCAGCTATGGACTGCCAGAAACAACTTTTAAATGCTCTAAAGGAGGAAGTGCATGAAATGTCAGAGAAGCTTGTATCGGAAAAGGGTGAACTAATTGCAGAGGAGGAAAATTTGCAAACTGTTCGCTGTGGTTTGCAAGCTAAGATGGAAGGAATACTTGATGCTAAATCTCTGCTTGAGGCTGAGATTGAAGCTCTTCGAATCTTGAGGTAAAGCTATGCAATCTGCATGTAGATGCGATCACTTGCTTCTGCTGACATTAGTATAAGTTTAGACCAGCTCATCTATCATCAAACATTGTAGTCTCTACAGATAACAATTAGCCCTAAATGTCTTCATATTCAAATTATGAATTTTATTATATCTCAGGTTTCAGTCATAGTCTTTGAATAAAATGAGCATCTTCTTTTATGGTATATTATACCATTCACCTTTATTGAAGTTTCATATAGAATCCTTTGAGTCTCACACTCTGCTTTCCAGATTAGAAGATTGATATGTTCGAAACCATTCATCCCCCTTTAGTTTGCCGAAGTCTCTGTTTTTATGCACTTAATGCACCTGAGTGTTCTATCATTGACCTTTTCTTCAACATCAGTTACCCTTGTCTTTTCTTGACAGCTGTCTGACACTGTTTTGTTGCACTGGTTTTTCCTTTGATGGTCATGTTCATATAGGCAGACATATTTTCAGTTTGGGTTGTAGTCGAATAAAGCAAATGCCTTCTCCTTGTGTGAAATGCTCTTTTCATGATCTCCAGCTCTTTTTCACCAGCACAACTATTCTTTGCTTCGTTTGTGTGGGGTAGTGGGCACTATATGGTTTTTAGATCTAAGGTCTGACAACACTAACGTCCCCGTAATTTTGCTATTCTAGGCTGACGGAACTAACCTCTCCGACTAGGCAGGATGTTCAGTATGTGAATTTAGATTTAGATTTGGATTTGTTCATAGACATAACCCTATGAGCGCCGTGCACCCTGTAAAATGTTCTTGTATATGCTGTCTGTTCAATTAGTTCAAAATTTTCTGTTCATCTGTTGTATTCCAGTGTTCCCCAATGGAACGATAATGATAAAACCTACCCTTTTCAACAGTAATTGGATGTTTTGGAAACCTTATACATTCCTGATGCACTTGTTTTGCCATCCAAATGGGTTTTCGGTTTTGCAACCTTAGTACTTGTTACAGTTCACCATATTTATTTTATACTTATATAGTATTACAAGTCATATCATATCTTGAACTGGTTGCAGATCTTGGATCGAAGATGAAGCAAGGAAAAGTCAAGCACGTTGGAAAGTACTTGAGGAGGTTGGTCGGCGATGGAAGTGGGATAGACAATGGTAACAGGCTTCAACACTAGGTATTTAGTCAATTAGTTGCTCAAGGAGAACTCACTTGAATAGCCGAATACTCAAAACTTTCGTTGTTTGATCACCGTTTGTAATAACCTGTTTCAGGTACATTGTACATTTGTAATTAGATTGTGAGGGGCTGTCTGCTTACGTTCTCTCTGTGTTTGTGTTCATCCCAAGCAAGTTTGTCATGATTCTAACAGTGTTGGGTGTTGCACTGTATATGTACGTTGTTGGCAAAGCAATGGTGCATGAGCATGATACAATACGTTTATGCTGGTGCCATCTCTAATTAATTAGCTGTTCAAGGGGTTCTCTTCCTCTCAATTCGTCCAAATTTTATGTACAGACTCTTGGGCTGCTGTCTCCCTTCTATAAATTTCCTCGTGATTGTTATTCTTTCATGCTCGGTTCGTTCAGTGCTTGTTTTCTTTTATTTTGTTTTCTTTAAAGTCCGTGACAAATTTTAGTTGTATCAATGTTGATACTGTACTTTCTTTTTTATGTTTTTTATTTGTGTTGTACAGTGTCATTTTGTTTTTGGCTTATCATTAAGTTTTTATCTGGCCAATTTCTATCGCTATTTGCTAGTGGGCATGTCTATGTAGTTTGCGGTTTCGTTTCCTCCAATTCTTGTGATTTGGAATGATCATTGGATGTGGAGCGCTAATTTTTGCTCAAGTAAGGCTTCTCGTATTAAAAAAGCTTACAGTACCATAGCGAACATATTCTAACCTTCTTCGGAGCATTTTTTACGAAGAGAATTTCATACGAGGTGGAATTGCCCAAGACCTTTGTAAATTGTAATAGTGACAAAAGATTGAACTATCCACCAATCGGTGTTGACACAGGGGTCATTCCACGTATAACTTGAGGCATTTTTTCCCCGAAAATACTTTTCTCATATTTGCTAGCTGCTACAAACTTCTTTGGATTGAAGAGATTTATAGGAAAATGGGTTATTTCCACATTTGGTTCATCGAAATAAATGAGGAAAGGCGGCAATCTGTAGGAAGAGATCCCATCAATTTGCTTCTTGGAAGCAATCTGTCGGAAGAAATTTCTTGGAATTTGATCCCTCGTTTGTGTTATTTTAGATGGCAAAAACGTTCGATTCTGACAAGTGCTATGCTGTTAATGGATTTTGTTTCAGGGGCTAGGATTGATCTTTCATCTCTTCCATCTTGGAAGGAAAAGTTTGCTGGGATCTTTATATTGACGGTCTTGTGGTTTGTTGAGATGGAAATGTGTTGGATGCCTTAGGATCTGAGATTAAGGTACTAGAAATACTTCTTGTTTTTTAGCCTGCTCATGTACTGGATGCTGCTGATTTTGTTGAATATCAGCTCTAGCTTGGTGTGTTACAATATCACCCTTTGCCCATTGGATCTGATGTAGTTGAAAAGCTGAAGGTTTGTCATACTGCAGAAAAGCTCTGAAGGGCTGTTGATTAGAGTACTTTAGCCAATATTTGTGTTTCTTTACGGGCTGCTTTGAGTAATAGTGGTGTTCGAAAAGTTAATGTTATTGTGGCTGATGCTGCTTCAGCTGATGATCAGCTAGCTTGTAGCTGCTCTAAGAGTTTCTGCAGTTTGACACTTTGACTGTACCTGTCGTAATAACGTTAACAAAGGTGATGCTTCATCTATGAAATCCTTCATTGAAGTACAAACAAGTTTGCCTAGTGAGGTGATGCTCTTGTCCGTAATACCTAGTAAATGCAGTGTCCCATTTAGGCTTGAGTTCTGGTCATTTTTGGTTCAGAAGGGCACAAGTCTGGTGTTGGCATAAGCAACGAGCTTGTCAAGGAAATTTATTATGTACTAATCAGACAGATTTGGGTTTGGTTTGGTTTGTTCGACCGAACTCAAGAGGCCTTATGGGTCTGGGCTCATGTCAATTTCGGGTAAAGATATATTTTGCTTGGCATTTGCAATTATTCACATAGCCTTTCTTGAAGGAATTGATTCGAGTTTGAATTCTGCTACACGTGCGATTTGCTGGTGGGGAAGCACTGCATGGTTGATGAAATGAAGAGGAATCACAAATGAATTCAGCCGTATCTATTTCATCAACAGGCAAGGCCAGTATGCCGTCTCACCAAGCGTGGATTAGCCGGCGTTCATCTAAGCATCGTCCTCGACATGATTACAGTGGCGGAAAATGTCAGCGAGCATTTCATAAGCATGTCAGGGAACGTCGAGGACGAATCATGAGACTTATCAGACCCAAAAAATTGTAAGCTTTGAAAACTTTGCAAAATTAGAGAGGAGAGTAGAGAGATGATGTTGTGTGAACCCATTATCTAATTGAATCATATATTTCCAATATATTTTTGGATTTCTTACCTTTTTCTTTCCTGTTTTGAGCAAGAATGGTGAAGAAGCGAAATTGAAAAACACCATAACAAACATTGACAATAAGATACCATCCACACAACTGTTTTCTTCGCTAGGAGTATTAATCATGCACAAATTAAAACATGAATATAGACAAGAGAATGCTCCAAACTTGATTAAAAGAAAAAAGGGGAGTGGGGGATGGGATAGATGGTATTGATCGATATGATTATCCTAAACCTACTCAGCCGAAGAACTTGGGATCGTAGCCATTGCTGGAGGTGGCAAGAATGTAGTAAGCAACGATGTGGCCGATGGAACCCCACGCAAGAACATCGACGATGTTGAACCCAACAGGGTCGTTGGATTTGAGGAGACTGACGTACTCCTTGGCCCGGGTGTCTCCGGCCTCGTAGTGTGTCATGCCGTTCTGCTCAGGCACCTGCTTGGCCACATTCTCTCTCTGGAAGTTGAAGAACACGAACCGCCCCAGAAAGAGGGAGAGGCCGGTGCTGAGGCTGATCACCACTGATGGGTTCAGCTCCGCCCTGCACACCATGGACCTGTTACGTTGTTTCACGGGGCTCACACCCACCTGGTTAGAGGAGACCATGTTCTCGCGGCGGAGGCCTTGGAAGGTAGTGCATTTGATCAGCTGTGGCTTGTCCAAGCTTGGGCGGCGGCTGCAGCTAGGGGTGCATAGGGGTGCGATGAGACTACTTGATGCAGCTGATGCCATTTCTGCTGAGTAATTTGCTAGCTTGGAGATCTAAAAATGATACGAAAGAGTTGGTATGTAAATCCCAAGCTTAGATAGATCAGGGAGGAGAGAGAGTGGGGGATGAAAAGAGGAGATTATATCGTGTGGATTACAGGAGGGTGGCCGGGAGCCACATGTACATACAGAAGAGTGCCCACCTAATCCCAATTTGTGAGGACATCGCCAACTTTGCTTACAAAGATATATGTCGTGATTTTTGGAGCTGAGGTGTCCTCCTTTCATGGGCTGTCTCTGGATCACGGATTGTGTCTCACTTGTTCTTCAATATCCTTCCCTGTGCTACTTTAAGTGTCCATAGGACTAAAATCAGTGGGGAACTGGGGTTCAAAGCGCCCCCCTCTTTCCTTCTAGTTAACGGACACACTATTTGACTTTACTTTGATAGACCTTGATTTAAATTAAATATTTTAGGCCTATATTCTGCTTGGGATTGTAATAGGCTAACTTGATTTGATCTCAAGGTTAAAACGGAACTTGACCTAAGTTTTTCTTTTAAATATAGTTGTACAAGTTGAACATGAACCCTTTGAGTTTTGCTTCGAGAACAATAATACATTTATTATTGCGTACAATAGCTATTGTGTTAGGAAATTGAACAAAATATGGGTTCGTTGTTGGCCACTTTAGTTGACCGTGTTATTCTTTTATAGAACAATAAACACCGGCATGGCCGAATCACCTGATTAAAGATGCAAAATCCACTTAACAATCAGTATCCAATCGATTACCGACTTCACCAAGAGTTTCTAAGAACATGGTTATTATCAGCTTCATATTATATTAGAAGTCCCAAGATTAAATCTTGAGAGTCGCAAAATACATTAACTGGTGAGACTATTTATGTGAGTGAAGTAATTGGGCTTTCGTGCCTAAACTTTACAAGGCCTGTCCTACGGTCCGACCTCTCCCCCTGTAAGCAATTCTTTCTTAGAGCCTCCTTCATAAGAGGGCACAGGTCTTAATGTTTACCAATGTTTATTTTTTTTAAAAAAAGTTCTTCAGATCATCATTCTGCCCAATCAAAATAAAACCATTTTGATAAATTACTGTTAGAATTGTTTACTGTGAGTTTATGATAATATATACACAAAGTGATTACATTTGTTTAATTACTCATCATATTAAGTATTAATGAATAATTCTTAGTTGAGCGTTTCTTAGTGAAGGTTTAGCTTTAATTCAATGCAGACGACACTGCTTCATGAATCACGATGACAAGTATTCTTATCAAAATGGGCCCATAAAACCCATTATGAAGATCTATATAAGAATCTATTACTCTTATCATTCTGATTAAATAACATAATTGTGAAGTTTAAGAAAAACAAAAACAATAAATTGATATAGGTCTCGTTGCAAGACATGTTCTAAGTTAGCGATAAGTAAAATTTCGTCCAATTTAATTATTTGAATTTGTCTAACTCGAAAAAATTAAATTTGGGTATGATTTTCTTGTCCGAATTTAAAATTCGGATATAAAATTTTCTTATTTTTATTGTCTCGAACTCGATTTTAACCCAAATTTACTCTTGTCTGACCCAAAAAAATGGATACCGTACAAAAACTTTATCCGATGACCGATTTTTAAACCCAATTTTAACCTCGAATCCGAATTTTGTCAGCGCTATTCTAAATATTTAATAGAAAAAGAGAACAAAAAAATGCATGTAAATATGCATAATTTTATGGGCTAATGATGATCGAGTTGCTTCTTCTTACCCAATATGGTTAAACTGGAGAAAAATATAAATTTAAATTTTCAGAAGCGTACTTATTTAAAAATTTTCATCTTAAACATTTATTACCTAAAAGAAATTATACTTTTGGTCAAACCAAAAATAAGTGGTATATTCTAAAGCATGATAAATTGATTCATAGTAAAATAAGCTGGCGTGTCTTTAAAATGATGTTTGCCGTGCCGTCACCACTACTCTTGTCTCCTTAGTCCTTAATCTCAATTAAACCCAATGCACATTATTTCATACAATTATGCATTATATCTTCATTAATTAGCCTAATAATTAAGTTTAATTAATACTTGACTATAACAGATACCTATATAGCATCATGATCGCACCTGAAAAAAAGATAGCATCATGATCCAAACTTCCCTCCCCCAAAAAAAAAAATTCATGTCAACATATATTATAAATTAGTAATTCATATACATTAGATTAATTATTGTATTTGTACTTATTGGATTCTATTAACACAAATTTTTATATGAGACTGTCTCACATAGAGTTACTTGTGAAACGTACTTTATTAAGGGTAACTTTTAATATGATCGACTAATAGCTTATACTTAATTGACTTCTTAATTCAAGGATAACTAATAATTCATCAATAAGTGACTTTTATTAGAGTCACTCCTAAATGAATTATTATTCACTTTCTATGTATTTGAATTCACCATAACAGTTTCGTCTCAAAATAACTTTTAGGTGAAACTGTCATACGGACAATTTATTATTCTTTTAATTATACGGCACAATAGATTACTATATATACTTGGTGATTATGGGATCACAATTTAATTTGCAATCCGGACTAGGTGAAACCATATACAATCTCATCATATATGGTGAAGCAAAGCAATTGATAAAAAGATTTAAAATTTTAAAAATCATTAACACCTTCTTAATTGTAATTTATACCATTGTGTTTTAAAAATGTAAGCCCCTCCATAGAAAAAAATGACCATCATAATCGACTTCTAAATAGAAAGAATTAGAAAAAGTTGATCATATTTTATTTGAAATGCATGGTTGTACACACAATAAATATGAATTGTGATCATAGATTTAGACCAATGAATTTAATACAACTCAAAATTATATTTAACTTCAAAATAGAGTGTGAACTACTCTAATTGTGAAAAAACATTTATAATACATTTCATACGATATACATTACAAAGATAGAATTTTCCAAGTATAATACATCGGTATTTTCAAATAAATCTTATGTGAATTGTTTTAGAAAGGTGAACTGAAACAAAAGGCAAAAAAAAAAAAAAAAAGGAAACCAGCAAAGATTAAAGCCACTAACCAGCAAAGATATAACATTCCCTTGTCATCAATTTCACCCATGCATGCACATTGGTCAATAAATCTTCAATGGTGCAAAGGGTTTGGACCCGTTGGAACAAGTCTCTTTTGAACACCGTAGTTCCATGAAGGCTGATGATGATGGTGCTTGTAGAAGGGCCTAAAATCGAATAATTGCTTAGAAGGAACAACTTTTCTATGTACCGAATGTAAACGGGGACGAGATGTCCACGAATCAGTGAGAGATCCAGAAATCTGAAAGCGGTTATGGAAGAAGAGAAGGAGGGCTAAGAGCCAAAGAAGAGTTAGGAAGAGAATGTAGCAGGATGGCTTGGAGATCATGATCATATTGTTGGAGAGAGAAGGTAATGATGAGAAGTTTGAGAAGAGGCATGGGGGCAATAAAAATGGCAGGGAAATTTTCGAAATCTCGAGAGGTTCAAGAGCAGAGCACTACTTTTGACAGCTTGAATCTACCCACAAGGGTTTCAAATGCAAGGAATATACAGCAAAACCCTGAAATCTGTGTTGTATTTTGCTTCCATTTGAGTCTTGCGCGTCCTTAATTTCTGGGGGATAAAGGGTTTTAATCTACTGCTTTAATGGGGGCTTAGAGATTAGAGCATGGAGATTAGAGAGATAGAGAGAGAGAGGCTCAGTAAAATCTTACTTAGATTGCAAGGAATGGAAAAAAGGGTAGGAGGAGAATTATGTGGATCGTCAAAGTTTGATGAACTTAAAATTAAAGTTTGGTTTATGGGGAAGAATTTATTATTACTTTATTTAACCTTTTTTTAATGGGAGTTGAACATAGAGTGTTGCATTTAATGGATAAAGCAATGATGGGTGCTTGATTTGATCTTGGAAATGTCAAATAGTATTTAATTTAGTGGTCTCCATCTTTTCCCTTGGAAGGAAGGGAAGGTCCACCCTAGTTTATTGAGTAAGATGCATTCTATGTTCATGGACAACATAAAATGTGTTGGATTTCTGGGACATTCGTAAATTCGATAATATATATATATAAAACATGGGCTTGTAAAGGAATTTTATTTTGAATTAAGTTAGAATTTAATCTAATTTCACTTTAAAAAGTCTCTTAATTTAGTTTAATTTTTATAACTGAGAACATTTAACATTGTAAGAATCCCCCTTCATATTGTCTTATTTTCATTGAGAAACTCATACATCTCCGTTTTAAAATATATGTCACTTTAACTAACTTTTCTCGTTTCATAATATTTGTCACTTTACAATTTTAATGACATATTAATTAATAGTTTACCGGTTTTGTCCTTATTAATTGTTTTGTTTCTCTTTTTTTTTAATTAATTTTCTTCATTTCTAATGAAATATTGGGGGTAACTTGATCTTTTAACACAAAATTTATCACAAATTTTGTGTTTCCTTAGTATTCCCTCATAACCTTAAAAAGACATGTATTTTGAAGCGGAGGAAATATTTTATCACATATACCTTAGTGATGCTAATCGTTATATAAATTTTTAGAAGATCGAAGTTTATATTCAGTTTCGCTTGTTCCGCTTTGGCTTACAATTGTTTTTCACTCTACCGTTAAAATTTGATTTCTTGTTTTTCAAGTGGCAAGGTATGAATTTTTATTCTAAGTGAAGTTATACCTAAGAGGCTGTTTGGTTCACTTATGGTAGAATGAAATGAAATGAAATCTGAAATTTGAGAAAAATAAAATGAGACTTAATTCATAAAATCAAGTGTTTGGTTCATATTAGAAATGAAATCATAACTTAATTTCTACTGTTTGATCTAGTTATGGAATAAAATTAAAACTGATTTTTTAAATACATTTCGCATAACAAAAATTATATTTTTCCTTATAAATATAAAGAACCTATTTGAGCTTTATTTTTTAAATAAATTATATTATTATCTTTAATTAATCTTTATTTTTTTATATCAAATTTACATACCAAAGTTATATATCATTGTAACAAAAAAATATAAGAACCAAATCAAAATAACAACAAATGAACTTCATTAGTTTTATTTGAAAATAGTTTCATAACGTACTCCAATTAAAATTAGTAAATAAGATTCATATTAACCTTCACCTATATGCAAAAGTAATATTTCCTCTATAAACTTCATCACTTATGTAACATTTGAAAAATTTAAAGTGATATATTAATAATTGGGATTTGATGAAAAATGGAAGAAAAGGGGATTTCATGATTTTGTTTTTGGAAAAAAAAGATTCCTTGGAGGAATGCATCTAAAAAATGGGAGGAATTAAAATTTTGGATTTGGGGGTGGGAAGGATTTGATACCCCCAAAATCAAATCTCACTCCTTAAAGGTTCGATCAAACACAAATTATGAAAACTTAATACCTAAAGATATCAAATTTCATTCCTAAACCCACAACAAAACACACTCTATGTAATCCCACATTGTTGAATACAGCCATAAAAACTGGGTAGTTAAAAACAGAATTCATCCCCTTCAAATTTTACGACTTGTTAATACGTAACTTTTTGAGCTAGGCTTTCATACAACTATATAAGATAAATCCACCAAGTCTTATATTATTAGGGGATAAAATTAAATCAATATTGAACACAACATGTATAGTGGCTCCATCTAAAAGCCCACACTTCAGTCACCTTTTTGTTGGGCTTGGGCTCCGGTTTAGGGCCAGCAGCCGACTCTGCTATAGCCATCAAGTTCAAGCATTTTGTTAGGTTTAATTTCTATTCATGCATTACCGTGAATTATAATTTAGTCCCTTTTTTTAATATTAAGCTAAAATGAAAATTTCGAGTAATTAAATGTAAATATCAAATTTAACTTTTAAATAATAATTAATACAAATTTGATTAACGTAGAATTTTGAAATTAAGACAATCTTGTCACGAGCGGGAAGAAGACAGGGTATGAAAATAATAGAGACTAGAAGTGGTGGGCTTTGAGAATGAGTGGTGGGTCAAAGTAAGCAGCAGACTTTAGAAGATCATGTAAGATCATAGTGTAAGGGAGGGGTAAACAGTGAAGAGAGTGCACATAAGGCAATAAAACGAAGGGACAAAGAGGTCTCAAATTTCGGCTCCCCAATTTGTGATACTTGAGATGCTACACAAAGGAGCAGCAACCCCAGATTTGCTACGCCTTGTTTGGATTCTTTTTTGATTTCTTGCCTCCCTACCCAACCTACTTCTACTTTTGTGTGTATATTGTACACAATTTCTATTGGCTATATTTTTTTCTACACCCAAAAAAAAAAAAAAAAAAAGGGTTTCTGTCTTTCTGGGGTGGTGCTGTCGTATTTACGCCCAAGAGTTTTAGATGTCCTTCGTCCGTACTCTACAGAAATGCATCCATACCCATCCAAAAAATAAAAAATAAAAAATCCCCTAATTAAAAACATAAAGTTTATAAGAAACAAAACCAAAAGGATAATATTTCATGTGGAAAAATAAAAAAATTGCATAAATTTTGATTCAGCAAAAAATACGAGATTTTTTTGTCTTTATTTATCCTAAATTTATATATTTACAGGATTAAAGTACGTAATCATGTAAATTTTTTTTTTAAATGGGTTAATTATAACATATATAATTAAAGGAGAATTAAATTCTGATTTTTTTATGAAACCATTAATCATACCGCTACGATACATTAAAGGGGCATATTTTGTCATAATTAATGATAAATATATACATAATTAGGCTGAAAAATTCGTCGGTTGTAGTGAGCAATACATATAAGAACACTTTATTATATCAATTATGTTATCAAAAAACAAATACGTGAGTAATTTTATAGTTGAAAAAAACTACAAAACAATGCATATTATATATGATGGTTTAATGTTATATACATACATTTTTACAACCTGACAATATACTTTTGAGAATATTAACTTTTAGCTATTTTTATTATGTTAGAGGAAAGAAACTCTATCAAATTAGAAAATTTAAATTTTATGCCGTAAATTTTAAATAAGGTTAAGTTATTTTTCCTTAAGATTTAGATATAACATTTCCGTACATTTTACTTATTTGTTGCATAAAAGAACAATTAGGTAGCTGTTTTCAGCCAGAAAAATCAAAATATGCACGTCTTAATATGCAAGTCGTGCCATTAAATGTACACATCCATCGACGTGAAGTATACATATTAATCTATGTATACAGTTCAAATCACTATGTATTTATCTTTTTTAATATTAGATACTCTACAAATGTACACAAAATTTACCTAGATCTGTATACAAAGTGTTAGACTTCATGAAAGATAAATTTTTAGAGGTTTTAGTATAACTAAATACTTAGTAGAGTTATTTTTTTAATTAATGAGTACTTAATAAGGATATTTTAATAAAATTCATCATAAGTAAATAATTAGTTATTCTTATAATTATTAAACGTGACCTTTAATAGGTCTATTTGGTGATATCTTTTAAGTAAGAAGATATTATACAAAATGACCTAATTAATATAAGAATGAATTGGCAACAGGAGCTTTATCATCTTATTTACCTTTTTGTTTTGTTAGTTTAGAAATTCACATCTTAATTACCTCTATTTTCCTGGACTGACTTGTTTGGACCATGAAAAAGAAGGGAAGAAAAGGGGCAAAAAGGAAGGAACACAGACAGTAAAAGATCAGAAAACGAAGCCTCGTCCCTACACCCCCACCCCACCTTTTTTAGGTTGATATTTCAAAAGTGCCCATCATAATGGGCACCTTGGTCATGGCCAATGAACCAAGCATCTCTCTCTCTCTCTCTCTCTCTGAAAATGTAAGCATGAAGGCACAGCGTCATCTTATGAGCTGGGGCTTAGATCACATCATCACTCCGGGAGTGCATAGATGGATGCTTAGGGCGGGTCAGCTGATGAGATTTTGGCAATTGATTTTTGTGTGGCATTGCCAGGTAACATTTTATTTTACTTAATTAAATCTCCTTCTCTTCCCCTGTTAATTCAATACTCACACGTACGTACCTACTACTCATACTATACATACCTTCCCTCTCTCTCTCTCTCTCTCCTCTCTCCAGATGCACTTTGGTGAGCATCCACAGATCAAACTCATCTTATCGTTTCCTTCTCCCTATTTCCTTTTTATAGATGCAGAATACTGATATTTATTCCAAGGATTAGTTTCTGGTTTTTTGAATGAATTTACTGGTGCAGTGAAAAATCTAGTTTGAAGCAGGAAATTAGTATTATTGTGATAGCAAAGAAGAAAGCAGACCAAAATTGACACTTGGTCCTGATATTTCCCCCAGGTGTGCTTAGCACCTGAGCTCATATATTATATATTTATATTTTTATATGGTGTAAGTCCAAACCTATTTCTATATTTCAGTTATCTTAATTATAGTTATTAATATATTTTTTTTTTTTTTTTTTTGTGTGTGTGCTTGGTTAAGTACATAGATTAAAGATTTATTCATAATGAATATAAAAAGTTTAGTTCAGGTGTAGTGACAAAAAGAATCCCAATATATAACCCGATTCACTTGTTAAAAAAATGATCTTCAATTCTCCTTGATTTAAAAGTTAGAATTAAAATTAAACTTAAAATATAATTTCACTAGAGAATGTACCCATAAATCAACTAGACAACATTTCAGAGGTTATTAGATACTTTTGATACATTGAATTAGATTATATTTTGTCTTACGTGCATGTGACCAATTAAAAGATAAAAGTCTGTATGTGGCAGACTGAAAAAAAAAAAAAACTCGTAAAAAATGTGGGGCCATCACATGTATATGAGAATTTGTCAGAATTTGTATTCAATCAAACGAAGTCATTGGAGCCTTATATGATTACATTAAGTTGTGCAAATTAACAAAGATGTAGTGCATATGCTTGCATTTTGAGTTAAAATATTTCCTTCACTGAAAAACTTTACTTGACATGCCATGACCCCTTCCCTACCTCCAAATTATTATGAATTCAATAGGATAAAATACAAGCACAGTTACTCCTTTTCTTTTTAAATAATAATCTATTGTGTCTTTTTACGTATGTATACAGTATAATTATAAAAATTTTACAATTTTTAATCTAATATGTCTTTTATTTTTATGATAAATTGGACTTTAGGTTCCTATGTAGAAAATTCGAGCAATATTAAGAGAATAGGAGGAGGTAAGTAAGTTGGTTAAAGTCTAAGCTTGAAGACCTAATTAGTTGTTACCTTGTCCAAGGCAACCAAGCTTATTATTTTCGTAGGCCATGAGATTTGAACCCATGGACATAACCAATGTACTATCGCGGTACAGAATGATAGGTGATATGTATCTGAGAAATCACAATTACAATTGTTGCTTATAATGGGCAACAAATAAAGTATTTAATAGTTGCTATTAGTACTTATTAGAGATATATATTTAAATTCCGACTGCATTAACTTTTACACTTTATTTGCACTAAAAGAAAAATAATAATAATAATTTATGCCTAAACCATGCAGGCAGGGTAAAAAATAAGCTTATTTTATTTTCAGGAACCTTTGATTACTAAAGGCTATGACAATAAATCAGGCACTGTATTTGAACATTTATAGTTCCAAAGAGGAGGCGCAATTTTGTTAGTGCATTGATATTATAGGGCACTGCACAGTGATGAATTGATGGAATTTTATTGTGAATTTCTGTGGTATTTTAAAAAATTGAAGTGACAATTAATTAGGCCTTTGATAGATCGATGCGATTGGATGTATATAGCTGGGATTGATGAGCCGAATTTTGAGCACAAAGAATGATAATACTAATACTACTACTCAACTCCTATATGTTTCCAGCTTTTACGGGGCAAAACAATTAAAACCATTCCAACAAATTTGGCACGACCATTCATGCTTTCTTTATTAGGGAAAATAGTACCTATTTTTATGCTATATATTTATGTGGTCCAATCCAATATGTCTAATAGTACGTCTAAATAGTTTTATTTGTCTCTCAAAATTTAGACACATTATTTTAGCTTGACTTTTACCAATGATCTAAGACAACCAATCTGATTTCAAGGATTCAGTTTTAATTTTTTTTTTTAAAAATAATTTTGTGGATGATTATTTTCTTTTTTTATTTTCGGATCTACTGTGAATGAGGCGTAAAGGTGTATATTTATTTTGTGGACTATACAAATTTGAATTGTTTTTAAATACCAATTAAACAAATTGGCACTGACATTTTGTGGACTATATCATTTGGTTAATATTAAATGATTTTCTCAGTAATCTTCTTCTTTTCTTTTTAAGTTTAATTTTATGATTTACGTAACCAGAAGAATACTCATCAATGAAAGAAGCAAATAATTTCTAGTTGTCTACCTCCCTTTTACATTTCCTTAGGTGACTTTTTTTAACCCTAAATTTTCGAAAAAGTTCTTCATCCTTGTAAAGTTGAATGATTATTGATATTTGTTTTGCTCTTTGTGGAGTACAATTGACGGCCTAATTGTATTTGTTTTGGAGATTAAGTCGGTTGAATTTGCTTGATTTCAGCAAGATTATTAGATGCGCGCCCCTAATCAAGTTGTTAAGATTATAATAAAGGGTTCTTGATGGCATTGATTGATTATCCTTAGCTAGTGTGAGGGGGAAGGGGATTCTCTTGACCTCAGATGGGTCTTGAGATATGAGGGTGTGTAAGATCCGGGTAGTTTTCGAGTATATTCCAAACCCTAACTGGGTTCAGAGGAAAAATAGATTTGTGAACGGCTCAATGACTCAAACACTAACCAAGATGACAATTAGAGATGTAGTTTATGAGTGTATTTAGTTGTAATCTATTTTATGCAATACTGTAGGTAGATATGCTGACTGTCGTCAAGCCGTATGAGTTTTTTTTACCCTCAATGTGGAGGCATTTTTGTGTTAATTCAGTTGTCGTTCTTTCTCTTATTATTTTGCGCATATATGTTGCCAAATTTATCTACTACACCAACACAAAGTGGTATCGAGTACAATCTGACTTTGAGATCGCGATGGAGAGTCTCTAGTCCCAACGGATGGTTTAGTAACTCTCTTGAATATAAAATATTGACCCAAACTATCCAGAGTACTCCAACAAAAACACCATAGAAACCCTAAACAATTATCTTAGTCAAAGAGGATAAGCTACAATCTATTAGCAAATTATCGAAAAGCTTCACAAAAGACCATGGCAGGGCTATAGCACAAAACAAAATAGTTGACCCTGAATCCATATTTAAATTAATTATCACTGTCCTTGGTGATTAAACACAGGTAGAAGTGCATTGATCAAATTTATTTAATTTCTTGAACTTATCTTGAACATATTTGAAACATGACTTTGTCTAGATAAAATATGTCACGTATAAACTTTGACCAATGACTCTCATTTTGTGATCCACGTATGTAGATGACTATCGTGCAAGCACTTAACTCCTGTACATATATTCTCATTCGTGAAGTATCTATTATTATATAATTATTTGGAAATAGAAGGAGTAACGGATAAGTATAATTAAACCGGAGCGAGAGAGAAAAAACGAAAACAACAATAAATTCTAAAAATAAGATATAACCATCTTGAATCGCTATGCCATTTTAATTATCTTTTAGGATAATATTGTTGTTGTAAGCATCATTCAGAGAACATACTTTTCCCACAATATGTTTTCTCCAACATAGGTGTGACATAACTTAGCTATATCAAACAGAACATATGTAAGAAATTTCACCAATTTACCATTTTACCTCAAAACAACTACTCCAAAATGTTATCTTCAAGCACATTAGATTGCCTATGATTCAAATTTAACCCCTAACGGATATGTAGCCTTCTTCAATACTAATGCAAACCATCAAAATAATCTCATCCACACAATTGAAGCAAGAGTCGAGGCAATCAAATTCATGGCACACATACACACATACACGCATGCTACAGCATACCTTCCGTTGACAAATTAAAGAGATGCAGAACACCTTAGTTTCCCTGGTTGTAATGCCTTCCCATGAATCCACAACTAGGGTTTTCGATTTCGGAATGATTTGAACTCATGTTCATATTTTGTGTGGCCCAATTTGCAGGAAAACTTGCAAAATTGATCTCATTGGATCCCATCATTGGATCACACGAACTGCTCGCAACCCTACTGAGATGCTGGTAATCATGATTATCATGACGAAAATGGAAGAGGGTTGAAGAGGAGGGTGTCAAGTACTTCTCCATTATCCCAACAGAAGCCATTTGATCTTCTAAAGAAAGCTGCTGCTGATGCTGCTCATGATTATCATCAAGCCCGTATTGATCATGAGATTTCTCCATTATTTGATCACTGCCCATTATTGAAGTGCTACTCCCAGAACTAGGGTTTTGGTCTTTTCCTTGTTTTTGCATCAGTAAAAGCTTCTCTTTGTCCTCTCCCTTGCCCTAGCTCTTGCTTTCTCCCTATTCTCTCTCATCACTTGAAATAACAATGCTCCTTTATTCCCCTTGTTTTTCTTATTATCCTTGACATTATCATCATAATCACCACCATTGATGTCTTGATCTGAAGGGGAGGAAGGAGCTATCCCAGTGCAGTTCCTCTCAGCGAGGTCTCTAATGGCAGCCTTGGATTTGTTGAAAAGCCACTCGATCGTCTTGCTTGCCTTGTCAAACCCTAGCATGTCTTGTAGATCAAAGAACTTCCTTGCTATTTGGAGGGACAACCTCATCCTTCGGTCCCTTGGCCCCTTCGCCGTGTGTATCTTGCTGTGGCGGTCCGTTTTCCCTCTCTTCCTTTTCGTCTTGCCGCCACTTACGCCACCACAGTCACCGCCACTGCTGGCCACCGCCTTTCCTGTGGCTCTTTTTCTCTTCCCTTTTTCCTTTTCCTTCTGCTCCCCTGGATCACGACCAATGTGGTCATCCATGGTGGATGGCTGTGGGACTGGTGGTGGCGGTGGAGGAGGAGAAGGAGGCGGTGGTGGGGAAGGATAGGGTAAAACTGTGCCCAAGAAGAGCTCATCATCATCAAGCAAATGGGAAGGGAAGTTCAAGTAGTTATAACTAGGGTTTTGATCATGATGAGTAATGCTACAGAAGTGATTGGAAGGACTAGTTTGATGCATAGGAGGATGACTATTGGCATTGGAATTGGATTCAAACATGTTTTCCATGTCTTTTGAGACTATGATAACTATTTCAACTAATCTACCATTTCAAGGGAGCTTTAGGGTTGTTAGGGAGGGGGAGAGAGAGAGAGAGAAGAGAAAGAGTAGGTCTCCTTGCTGGCAAAGATGAGATCGAAGAAGGAGAAGGGTGAAAGTTTATCTCTTTAGACTTAGCCAGTACGAACAGCAATTATGAATGGGGTTGGCAAACAGACGGAAAACTCTCTCTCTCTCTCTGTCTATCTCTTCTACCCTGTAAAACTCTCTCTCTCTCTCTCTCTATCTCTTCCAACCCTGTAAAACTCTTTTTGTCAGCTCATTTCTAGGGTAAAAGATGAAGAACATCACAGCGCCATGGACCATTGGCATTGGAGAGACAAAGGGAAGAAGAGAGAGAATGAATAACCCATCAAACATGATAGAAAAGAGAGAGAAAGAAAGGAAGAACAGTAATTTGCAGTGAGTGGAGGATACGAGATAGTGCAGTAGGGTAATGTGACATTCACGTGGGGCGCAGGTTGATATCAAGATTGATTGATCGAAATTACCCCTCCTTCATCTCCTCTATTGTGTTCTCTCCACCAATATTAATATATAACATGATTTGCATATATATATATATATATATGTAGACTATTCAAGATATATTTTCCCCTTAATCTGCAATGGAGGTGAAATTTCTAACTTATGTCCTAATTAGTCATGGACTAATAATGCCAACGCTCCAGGCCGGGTGGGTAGGGCTCAGATCGAATCATGGCGAGTTTATATTGATTATTGGGTTATTGACCCAATTTTAAAGAGGTGTAATTGATCAGTCGACATATTGAGTACCAGTCTTGTCCACATCTAATCATGATTATATAGTGAAATATATATATGATGTGTGGCGGTCATTGGTATGTCATTTTGTGGTGGTCAAATTACATGCAACCTCCAAGTCTGAAAAGGGAAAAGTAGAGAGTAAGAAATAGTATTTCGTTTGTGTCTTGATTAATTATCTTATTCTGATATTTTTTTATACATAAGGTAACTCCTTAAAAATTCATTTGAAACAACGAAAAATGAACAACCTTGAATGTAACTTGGGTAAAAATTTATTATAATCTAGTCTTAACTCTATATGAATCATTAGTTTTTGAAACGATTCAACAAAGTCGATCTAATCTAAATGAATATGACTAACTTTTATAATAACTAATAACGATTCAATTTTAATTGAACACATACGTATGTGAGTCATATGTTTGAAAACGATTTATTAAACTCTACCTAATTTAAAAAAATTGTACATTATATTGAATCTGAGTACTTATCGTTGGTGGATACTGGAGAGTGGGGAATGAAGCTAGGAATAGAAAACTAGATACGTATGTTGGGGATAAAAGAGAAAAAAAAAAAGGTCGGTGGATAAAAGAGAGAAGAGACGGGGGGCATGAATAGTAGAAAACCTAGCTAGGGCTAGAAGGACAATTATTTTATATGGATGGTAGAGAGAGAGAAAAGGATGGTTAGGGTAGCAGGTATGATTTAAAACCCTACTTTTATGACCAATGGTACACTCTTTTGTTTGACTGGGAGACAAAGCCCCTGTCTCCATTCCATTTTAAAACAATATTAATCTTCCCACTTTTCTTCTCATTTAGCCTCCTACTTCCTCCCCCTATTTGGTAGAAAGAGACTCGACATCAGTACCCTGCCACTTTCCCTCTCTCTCTCGTGCCTTTCATTTTCACTAGTGGTTCAACTCTCTTTCATGAATTTTTGAGCTTTATTTAGTATCATTAATTCTTATACATCATCTAACTACATTGAATCACTAGGTTGGTGAATTAATCAATTCGTGCATCGAGATGATTAATTAATCATAAAATGATATGTGTCGACACGCCTTAAGTATTTTTTTAATTTAAAATAAAATTACTATATTATATATAAATTAAAAAGTAATGGTATATAGTAGAATTGTATTACTATTTAAAGATATATAAAACTACCATCTTATCAATAATTTTTTATATTTATTCAATTATGTTTAGGTCATTCTTTTTAGATATGGTTTATCCGATTAGGGTAGCTGATGATTATTAAAACTTTACATTCATAATAATCATAATCATTAATCTTAAATCGTAAAATATTAATATAAATTACGGCAATATATAAAGAGAGATTTCATACAAGACTCACTAATTTAGCTGAGTTGTCTCCTAATGGCAAGTCTCTTGTCTTAGCTTCTTCAAACACCCAGATTTTAAAAATATCCATTTTCAAAAACCAATCAGCTTTTAAATATTCTTCCATCTTTGGCTACAGAAAAATAGTATATATAGCTAGCTAGGAAAAAAGATTTTAATAACTCATAATCCAGCAGCTAGAATAGATGTTTCTTATATTGTGGAAATTTAATTCTTTGTCTTTCACTTTGTAGACAAGTTCAAGAGTTACTAGCTATATACTGGACCATATTTAGACTTTAGCTTATAGTTCATAGAGAGTATTGAATCTTGACCTGCCTTATGAAAATCGAACATCCTATCTAATGGCAAATTTGTAACCACTGACTCTATCATCAGTTTATACAAAAATACAAATTGTATCATCTTCGCAGATCTATATACCCAAATATATAATTATACTCTGATGGGGTTACATAATATAAGTGCTAGCACATAGGATTGTAAATCAAATAAGTTATAATTTTAGGGTGGTTCAAAGACCATATTTTTGGAAAGTGTCATATGTAGGGGAGGATGCTCTTGGAAAATGATATTTTTGATGTCCTTTTTTGTCTTTTATTTATTTAGTAGCATTTTTCATACCCTTACGTCGCCATTTTGCACATAAGAAGCCAAGAAGGTATTTTCGATAATAACAAGAAAAACTATAAATGCAAGGAATGGAGAAAACTTCTCATGAGAAGTTATGTTTCTCCCTCATTTTACACAATTTTCCCGAAAACTAATTAACAAAAATAAATACATGTCTGTCCCTCGTCTTTTACCATTTTATTCTTATATTTAAAAATTTTATATTTAATTTTCTAAAATTAACCCCTTATCACATAAATAGGCTATTTATATTTAAAAAATTTGGGGAGGGAACTGTGCTGGCATTGTGGTCCACTTGGAAGTGAGGAATTTATGGCTTAATTATTCCTAGAAAAAGCTGTTATTGTTTAATGCCTTTCTTTGTTGGGTTGTAGTTGTTTGTTATTTAGGGTTGTACCATGTTTTGTCAAGGCTTCAGACTTGATAGTAACCTAACCGGGGAGAAAATGTTGAACTTGAGTTTTAACACTACACTAGTGCATTGTTTTTCTTCAAATGGTAAATACCTAGGTACTCAACACATGCTTAATGTGCAACTTATATATTCTATGATATACCATTTCTATTTTATACTTTCATAACCCAAAAAAAAAAATCTCTTATATGTATCTCCATATTACTTAATTACATATTGACTTCGACTCAACCTTTTTTAAAAAATTAATTGTTAGAACCTGTAAAAATAGATGTAATGCAAGTAATAAATATATTTCATTTCACATACTCAAAACAAATACTATACCTACAAAAAATAAGCTCCTAAAACCTAGAGAAATGACATGTGTCCAAATACTTAAAATAAAAGAAAATGCTTATTATTTTTCTCCTACGCTGAAGACCTTTCTAATAAGTATACATTCAGTAAGGAGTTGTAAAGTTATAAAGAGTTGTAAGGAAAAATGTAAGGAGTTGTAAAGTTAGTTATAAAAACTCGAAAGGAGGTGTAAGCAGTTATAAAAAATTGTGAAGAGCTGTAACTACTTATGATAAGTTAAAAGAAAAAAGTTTTATTGCCATATGAATATCTCTCAAACATACAAATTGATATTTTAATTGCAACACACACACACAAGTACCACAAATTTTGGAAAGTAAGAAACAATAAAACATATTTAAAAAAGATAATAAACCTGCAAACACTATTCATACTGAAAAGAAAAGTACAGTAAAGTTACATAGAACCCTAATGGTTGAAGTTGAGGCAGTAGCAAATCTAAAATAAGTACATTGCTCAGCACCAACCAACTCATTCATTATCCATCAGTCATGACAGTAAAACAATACTAATCTCATATGCTTCTATTATATTTGCACTTTTTTCCATTTAAAGTCCATAAATTTTCATTTTACGTTATTTCATAGGGTGTAATTTGATTTTTTTTTCCGACCTAATGTAGCCAAAATGTCATTTATGGATAGAGATAACTAACGTGTAACTCGATTTTTCTTTCCAATCTAATATAGCCAAAATGTCATGGATAGAGATAACTAACTAACTACCACATAATTTACTACAGATGATAATGGCTTATGATAACCCCTTCGAACACAAATTATATGTATGACACACCTTCTAGGTAGAGTTTATCCAATTAGGGTGTCATTTGATACTTGTCTGCATAACCGACAACTATTAAAGTTTTACCTTCATAATTAATAAAAAGATATTGATTTTAAATCATAAAACATATTAATATAGGTTAAGACAAGACATTTTAAAAGTGTTTTCACGTGAAACACGGATCATCACCCAAAAGAAAAACGAATTGTGGGCTTTATGGGCCATGATTTGCAATAGCCCAGCCTGCTTCTAGAAAGGTGTAAATGAAACAATGGCCCACTCAGATGGTCAAACTATTAGAAACTCAAACCTGGGCCAGCATATTAGGTGATGCTAAAATGAGCAAGCTCTGTTCAATATCTCGGCCCAATCCCTGATTAAGTGCTTGTAAAAGAACTTGGCCCGCTCGGGAAACCTTCAAATTTGATTTGGTCAATGTTCAGTTTGATTTTGATTTGACCAAAAATTCGGCTCGGCTCGAGCTTAGATTAGACGTAGATTGAGTTGAGCTCAAATTTGGCAAGGTTTGGCTCCGTTTACTGGAGCTTGTTTTGGTTGGAAAATAGGCAAATAGCCCATGTTTTATGGGTGTGTAGATTTTCGATTAGAGTAGGTGTTCATAGTTTAATATAAAAGTATATATTTTGATTTTTTATAGGAATTATGGTATTTTAAAGTTAAAAGTTTTCAACAACTTTTAAGTTAAATTGCATAAAAATTCCAAATCATATAATAAAAAGATTTACTCTAAAAGTTCTAGCTCAGACTTAATTTGACCAAACTTAGCTCGGTTGCTCTAAGTGGAGTGTCGATCCTGGAAGCTAAGACTTAACCCGATTATATTATACCCATAATACTGTAGATAATTAATTTTAACTATTAAAAATTAACAATTTACTTCATCGTGCTTTGAGGGAATTAATATAATATATTTACTTTTTCTAAAAAAATTAACAATTTAATTCATATAATATATTAATTTAAGACACTTTGCTAAAAAATATATTGATGATCTTTAGACAGTAGACACCCACCCAAGGAAGCAAAAAAAAAAAGGAAAATATAACAATATATTTCAATTAAACCAGCTAGCTAGGGATTCGATGTAGGATAGTTGGCTAAGCAAATCATGCCTAACTTGTGCATAAGTTAAGCTTAAACATTTTTACTTGGTCAGGATTAGAATGAACAAATTAATCCATACACCAATAGCGTTGACCTTATTGAAACAGTGCAATTCCTGCCTTTTTGTTGGGATTCTATGTCATGCGCGCGTGTAAACCGTTTAAAGAATCAACTCAACCAAAAATTTAACTCGACAGTTGAAGACTTAGGAATAAAGTTGGGCAACGGACCAGGCCGGGCCGAGTCGGGGCCGACCCATTATTATAAAGGGTCGGGATGGGCCAGGGAAAAATAAATGGGTTAGGGCGGATCATGGGTTAGCTGACCCTGACCTGCCCTAGAATCTGCTCTTGGTTCCAATATAACCCTCAAATATGCTCTTGTTTCCAACATGACCCGCCCATGATTGCTACAACAATACATGACTTAGAAGCTCTAACAACTACATATATAATAAAGCAAACTACTAATATGCTTTACGACATTCTCTCAATAATAAACAACAAAGATTAGTGGCATAGAAGCTCACTGACTATTTTAAGTCTCAACTACTGATTCACATCACATATATTTGCCACAAAGTGAATATATTTAGAAACCCAAATTACAACAAGAAAAATTTCATAATATTATGGATAACATTCTCTGAAAAATCACTAACCCTATCTGTAGAAGCTTCATGACGAGCCTTTTTTGCTCTGAAAATAAAAAAAGCCACATAATCAACGTTAATTAGAATGATCCAAGAACACGTATCCTGCCTGCAGCTCTTCGCCTAATGACTTACTTGTCACTATTCGCAGTCTTGGTCAATTTTGGTTGAATTCTCGTACGTACTTGTTTCAGAAATTACTAACAAAAACAGAAAAGAAAAGGAAAAATTCAAATTAACAAATGCCCACGAAGGTAAATGGGTCAAAAATTAATCCAGAAAACTTCAAATTAACAAGTGAAAGAAATCAAAACTGAATAACTTCAAGATTAGTGCTCAGAACATAGAACCCTTATGCTCGAATTAAGTGATTAACCACTGAAAGCAAGAAAACAAGAAATTGACGATGAACTAACACAATAGAAAATAGAAAATAAGTTTGAATTTTGAAGAGGTACAAGCAAGTTAAAAGCATAAGTACCGAGGAGTGGGAGCAAAAGGAAAGAGGCGCTGGCCAAATTAGGGTTTCGGCGGAAAGAGAGAGAGAGAGAGAGCTGATTCACCGGCGATAGAAGAAGAGCGACGGTGGCGGAAAGGCTTCGGCTCCAGTTCTCCGGCGAGATGGCGAAAGAGCGACAACAGAGAGAGAGAGAGCGAGGGAGGGGGACGGTGGAGCAGCAAGAAAACGATGGACAAAGAGAGAGACAGAGCGTGCGAGAGTTGGGCTGGATAAATAGGCTTTGACCCTTTTTGCTTTGATCGGTTAATGACCCGTGACCGACCCTTTAATGGCCCAGCTTCAAATGGCCCTTTTCCAACCCGACCCTTTTATTACTAAAATTGGGCTTCGACCGTTTCTTTTGGCCCGGCCCTGCTGGTCCATTTGGGACATTGCTCATTGGCTAGCCCTACTTAGGAACAAGTATACCCCTTTTTATCTTGTGTAATAATCAATATAGAGACTATGGAGATTTGAACATGAGACCTTTAACTCGGGAATATATTTATACTCTAACACAAACAATAGAAAAATAAATCCACTGTTAAGCATGTTATTATAAATTGGGTTAATCACAGTCCGAGTCGATTCCATAAGCCGCCTTTTGTGGGATCGATGATGAACATATCAATATATAAACACCGCTCAACTAACTCGTATCTGATCGATTATTAACATGCATTATAAACTTATTACAGTACATAATTGTTGCATTGTATCTAATCAAACACTACAAAAGTTTGTAAGTGCCATTTGATCTTGGCATAATCAATCAATACATTATGTTTCTTAATGATACTTAATTGGTTATTCGGCGCTTATCAATATCCTAACTGCCAAACTTGTTTAATCCATGAGTAAGGGAAAGGCAATTCCAATCTACGGCTGAATCGACCACAACTGAATATATATTTCGTAAAAGCAACTTCTTCTCCTAACCCCTAAGCAACAAACAGTCCTCCCCAACTTTTATATACAAATCCCCCTAAAACATGCACTTCCATCCCATTATCCCATCATCCCATTACAACCAAAAAACCACCTAACGCATCCGCTTTAGCTGAGCCAAAACCCCCTCCAAATTAATCACACCCCAAAACTCCCATTAGCAATGTCAAGTAGCATCAAAGACAAAGCCCTAAACGGGCTAGGCAGCCTCATAAAGCTCCTCCCAACCGGGACCGTCTTCCTCTTCCAGTTCCTGAGCCCAGTCCTAAGCAATAACGGGCAGTGCCACATAGCCAACAAGTACTTCATGGGCGCTCTCTTAGTCATTTGTGGCCTCAATTGTGCCCTAGCCACGTTTACAGATAGTTACAAGGATGATGATGGAAACACACGGTATGGCATCGCCACATTCAAGGCTCTCTGGCCGTCTTCCAGGGACGTGGACTTGTCTAAGTACAAGATTCGAGTGGGGGACTTTGTCCATGCCATTTTGGCTTTGGTGGTTTTCGGTGTGGTCGCTGTTCTTGACCCTAACACGGTGGGGTGTTACGCCCCTGCATGGGAGACTACACGTAAGGCATTGCTTATGGTGTTACCTCCGGTGGTGGGGGCGGTTTGTAGTGCGGTGTTTGCAGTGTTTCCGAGTACTCGCCATGGCATTGGCTACCCTTCTGATAGCAGCTCGTGATATATAAGCTTGGCCGTTGGCCTTGGCTCTGGTTTCGCGATTTGTTGCGTACGATTCGTCTTGATTTATTTGTAATCTTTCACAGTCGAGTGTGTGTTAAATTAGGTGAAGATTAAAGTTCTTGAGTTGATTAGAAATTACAATAATTATGTTCGTGTGCTCATAATGGTGTAATTAAATTCTAAAGGGTTGAATCGAATGACTCTATGAACCAAATGAAGAGTGGAAGGAAGAAATAGATTTGTATCTTCTTGACATGATCGACTAGTCAAGTTGTTATACTGAGGTCATTTGATGCTTATCACCTTGTTATATTGATGTCAGTGGATGGAGTATTTTTGTTTTCTGTTTAAAGGCTTCACTTGTTATATTGAGGTCATTTGATGCTTTGCTAGCAAGCAAAGCAGCTTCGCAAGCATAAATGTCGTGGGAATGAAAATGAAATCAACAAAATAAAGACATTAAAAAAACAAGTCAAAAACATAATAAAAAATTAAAAACTCCTAAGAAAAGTTTGTAAGCAGCAATTATGCAAGATATCAGGAGCTGTAAGATAATTATAAAAATTGTAACCAACTATAACCTGTAAATTTAAAATAAAAAATAGACATTCCTCTTAATCTGAAGTTGAGCTTCTATGTTCTTGTTAGACAAAAAAGGATATCGATGTTTGGATAGTAAAATGGTCCAAATTCTAAACTAAAGAAACTATCCATTACCAATTTACCATTATGAAATTGTAAGCATATAAATGTAATTTGTAGTAGCAAATATGACATGTTAATCCTACAATTTTATCATGAGAGCTCATATCACATTGACTCTTCATAGATTTTGTGTGGAAGGATAATGTTACTGTTTCATTATAGAAAGAACAAAAAAGTTCCCAAATAAAGTGATACAACAATAAAAATACATGTATCAAGAACATTAAAAAAGCTCCCAAAAAGTACGATTGCTATGATTGAAAAAATTGTCCACCTTTGGTTGCGTGAATCCTCAAATAAACAAATTTAATGGCGGATTTTTGATACCAGATACATACGTTAAGCTTACCTCAATCCATATATAATGACTTACAATAGCAATGGCTCCATTAAGTGTTTCCTCTTTTGGCAAAACTTTAGAGAATCTTCATCTAAATCTATCCATCATATCAGTTAACTCATCGTGCAGGAAAAGAGTGCTGGAATTAAGTTGGTGTGAATATTCCCACGTACGAATTGTATTATTGCAACTACTAGTCCAAGTACTGGCATTGTTCAAACTGTATGGGCAAAAGCATCTGACTGCATCTACCAGAGTTGTAAAGCAACCAAATTCTACTCATGTGTACATTACTACTTACGAGCATCCAGACTTCCAACTTTTGAAATTATGACATAGCACAGTTGAGGATCTTTCAAGCCTGAAAAAGTTCTTAGGTTTAGCAAAAGCAATCAAATTTCGAAGACAATACAGTGTGTGAATCACTAAATTTCTCTATTGTCGGCATGGTTAACAGACAAGGTCCAAATGACCTTCGGTCTAATGATATGGTGATGAAGTTTCATACCCTCTGAGCTTGAAGCTTGAGGGGCATACAATTTTCCATTAGGAAACTGTAGATGTTCTGTGCACTATATCGATCATTGGTCATCACAAAACTTATCCCATCAGGCTCGATCATCATCTATAATTTCTCATCCTCATCATCTTGCATTAGCTACCCCTTCGTTCATGGACCTTCATATATTACCTCCAGTAGCAAGAGGATGCATTGTATCCAAGTCATTACTGTCACAAGGTGAAACCTTCTGCTCTCCACCTCTTATTAGAGTGAAACCATAGTAGCAACAAATACATGGGAAGATATCCTCATAGAACATGTCTCAACTTCTCTTCTCAGGTAAATTTAATACACTCAATATCCCTTTTTCCAAATAGGATACCTAGAAACAAAATTATGCATTCAAGCCTATTTGCATCAGTTTTGTCACTTGACTTCGATTTCAAGGCAAAAGCGACTCATTTACACCCGGCTCAAACTTTACACAAGGTAACACAAGTTTTTGTGCAAACCTAAATACAAAAAAACCTAGATAAAATGATTCAATATAAACTCAGAAAACCCGAGTTGAACCTGATTTGAACATCAATTTTTTGACCCGAAATAAAATTAACCTATCCTGGTCAAATTCTAACCAAGTTTTTCCTGATCTAATCAGAGCCATTTGGGAGCTGTTTCTGTCAACCTAGCCATGCTAAATTTGCTGCTCCTCATCGCAAATAATAATCTAGACAAACCCATAAAATCATCGATGCAGAAAAATGAAATTTATTACAGCAGCAGTTGGCTGTGTTGGCCAAATTAAAGTTTCATGCCAACAACTGTTGTGGTCTCTCTCTCTCTCACAGAAAGCTTTCCACATGTAAACTACAACTAATTTACAGCTACTAAATAGTTTTTGAAACATAAACTAGCTAGGAAGCCAAAGCCACACTAGACAAGGTAACAAAACATAATTTAAAAGGACCTCCACAGAGGTGTGTAGTCTCATACAGCAGCCATGGGAACATCTGCAGCAAAAAACCAAGCGAAGCTGCTACTCCTTGTTATCTTTGCTAGTTGAATCGTTTTCATCAGCTTCATCTCCATTTTTGAGCTGTGAAAAACATGAGCAGAATACATCACATTCAATCTAAGCACTAAATGTTAAATAGCACACTAAGTAGGACAAAATTGTGTCTAAAGACTCGTGTATACCTCAGGGAAAAGCTCTTCCAGAGCGAACCCATCCTCCATCTCTTTATCACTAGATGAACTCTCTGCTTCATCTCCAACCACATCGACCACTTCTTGATTCTTTGGATTCACAGCATGGCTTGCACCTTGGGGTTCATTTGGGCGCGGGTTCCCCCTGCAATCAAGCTCACACTCAGAGCAGGTGTGTGGGCTGAGAAAATAAGCCTAGGGGAACAAGCCACATTAGCACCCATCGATGACCCAGAAAAGGAAGCACAGTTGGAGCCCAATGCAGAAGGCCGCCTCATGACCGAGTTAGGAGCCGTGAAACCGCTGTTTACCTCTTGATCAGAATGCTGTTTCTGGGCATTGTATATGCTTCTTAGTTGGCTGATTCTCGACTGCAGAGTCATGGCTGCCGAGTCTGACCCGTCAGATATTTTTGGAGCTCCAATCCCACCAGCCTCAGGGCTTTTAGTTCCTGCAGTCTTGAACTGTGATACGCCACCTTTGGGTATACCTCGAACAACAGAATTTTCTGAGGGGCTGATTGATGGGTACCTTTGAAGCTGTGCCCCTGTAAGAAAGACAAGAATTTTTCTGTAATTGTGTCTTAATAAACCGAAAAGTACATGTAATTCCAACAGTATGCACGATCATTTTGCACGAAAGGAACAAAATGTGAGATTAAGAAAACCTGGAGAAGGCTGGAAACCAGAGTCTGTTTCAAATTTGGTTCGTTCATCGCTTGATTTGTTGCTGTTGCCCCATTTCCTGAACCTTAAAGCAGAACAACAGACATTTAGTGAGCTAAACTTTCTTAAGTAAAAGAAATCTAAGGACTGTTGCACAAATTCAGAAGTGAAAGAAGAAGAAACTAATGTACCTGCTTTATCAGCATCAGCTAATGCCTCCATAAATCTCCTGCGAAGCTCATCATTCCAAACAGCTCGATGTTTCCTCTCACCGCCTCCTCCTCCATCTCTTTCCTTCCTTTTTCTCTGCAAAATCTTCGCCTTATTTTCTTCTGCACCCATCTCCATCTTTCTCGCCTTTTCAATATTAACAAACATACTAAATTGATCAACCTCTTCCACCTTTATTTCCTTCCCTTTCAGTTTCTCCTGATTATCAACAGCTGAATTCTGGCTATCATGTAAGGAAGCACTTCTCAAATCGATGCCCAAATCAATGTTCTCTCTTGCTTTCCTCCTCTCAGCAGCGGACCTTTTCCTCAGGACATGCTGCCACAGACTATGAAAGTTGTGTTTTCTGATAGGCTTGTCTAGCACTAAGGTTGCTCCGGTCAGTAATGCTGTGACTGTGAAGTAGAAATCTGGCTTTGACGACATAACTGCATTTATAATCAACGGTTTCGAGTTTAATTATGACTTAACTCCTAAATAATGGTTAAATTAATGCATGGAAAGGAAGGGTGAAGAGCTTCTACTAACAAAGGACAGCCACGTCCTCGTTGACGGCGAGTATGTCCTCCAGGTATGTAATGCAGTCTCTGGCTTGTAATGGAGTGCCAAGCAAAACGAGATCAAATAGCTTTGGCTGTTCTTGAATCTTAAAGAGTGCAACTTCTGGAATTGGAATTTCTGTGACTGCAAAAACTCAAAGTTGCACCAATGAGTAATTTAGCATCATCAAGAAATTATCTTAGATGTCAAGGAATGTGAGCCATGTACATATGTTGAAAATGAGCAAATCTTATTAGTTGTAGAGGCGACCAGGGATACACCGGCGCTTCACTAGTCTATGGTGCCATGTCAGTAAGTGAAGGGTCTCAGGAATGGCGATAGGAAATTTTCTGAGATATTGGGGTGAAGAGGGGACGAGGGTCTTGGTTTTTTTCCTTTTAGTTTTAGGTCAATTTAGTCTTCTGGTAAGTACTTCAAGCACCAAACAAAACTCATTTAATTATTTAATCAAATTTTGAATCTGATTGTGAGATTTTTGAAATGTATTTTTCTATCCAATTAACATAGGAAAAAATAGATGGTTGTGATTGATTCAATACATATGTATGATTAGGATCGATCTAATTTATGCTAGTTATCGTCATTATATTGTAGTAAAAATTATAGTAACCTTTTGCCTATTAATGAGGATGACGACGATAATCAATTTCAACTGTGGTAATTAGGTGTGAGAAAAAGTCTGAACCGAAAAATTTAAAACCGTACAAAGAATTCGGTTAACTGGAAAAATTTTTAAAAACACTTCGGTTTTGTTTTAGATATTTGGTAAGCCAAAACCAAATTTTTTTTCCCAAGTGTTTTATAATTTAAAGTTTAAAAATTATAGGTATAAAATATAAATTTATCATTTTTAAATGGTTGATTGGTAAAACAATCAAAAATTCCATAATTGATTCGAAAAACTAGTTAATCGGGTCTTTTGATTCGAGTTACTAATTAAATTTCAAGCGAACCGTAAAATCGGTTAACCCAAAATCTGATTAGTAGATTTTGCACATCCTACCGCTTATTTCTTGCCAGTCAACACGTCTACATATCAATGATTCAAGTTCATGCTTGGCACACAAACAGGAAAAAAAAAAAAAAAAAAAAAGGCTGCAAGTATTAACTTGTGCTAATGGTTCATCCAAAAAAAAAAAACTTTTGCTAATGGACCGATTCAAAATTTTCATATAACAACGTTGGATTTCATTTATATAATGTTATAAATCCCACTTAAATTTTATGAGTGATCATGACTTAAAAGTTTTTAAATTTTTTTAAAAAAATTTATATAAAAAGAAGTAGATAAAACAGGGAGGGAGGGAGGGAGGGGGAAAGAAAAGGACGAGTGCTACTAGAACTGAAAGAAAGGAAACACAGAAAAAGAAAAGAAAAGAAAAGAAAGTATAACCTTGGTAGGAAGCCTCGTGAAGAATTGAAGCAACATTACTTGAAAAGGTTCGATCCTCATCAACAACGAGTATATGGTACTCGTTTACATTTGGAGGGATTGGAACTTCATATGTTTCATCTTCCCAATCCATGATTTCTATGGTGTCACTTTGGAAACACTCTCTCAAAGGTGAACTTTGTTTGAAGTTCCTAGAGAAATTGTGTTTGAAGGTTAAAAATGAGAGGGCACAGAAATATATAGTGAATGGCGACAGAATAAACAACACTTTGCACTCTTTGACACAGGAATTTCAAAGCAATTTATGATGGGTTGAATGGAGAAAAGCTGTGACCAGGGCTATTTATACAGTTGGTAAACCTGTCAAATAACCTCGCCAAACCATGCGCCCCTAGGAAAATATAGTGTTTAAGTTACCTTTTTCTGCAGAAAGTAATGTGACGTCATATTATTTTTTAGCGAGATCACACGAGATTTTGCTAATTGTAATTCATTTAAGGGACGATTATAAAGGATTTATATATTTATTATTTCCAATTGGGTAAGTAATAAGTTGGCATTAAGATGAACTCCAATATTTTTATTCACACTCCTTAAAAGGATACATTTATAAAACAAATTAAAAAATTCACACATTTCCATTGTTTGTGTAGGTATAATCCTTTAGTCATTTTTTTCAATTGTTGATAAAGTTAAAGTGGTTAAAAATATAAGTAAAATAGCACAAGAAATAGTATAAAACAACCTAGGGACAATCAAAATCACCCCCTTAGTCCCCTACTACTACATAAAATAAACAAAAAATATAATCCATTAACCCATATATGGTAACATTTGATAAATTTATTTAAACATTTTCTCGACTGATTTGTACTGAGTATAATAATAATACCACCCCTTGAAGTAGTAAAAACTAAAAATGTAATTAATTTATGCTAACTAAGAGTAAAATTTATAAACTTTTTTTTTCCCTTTTGGCTTCATGAGAGTGTAATCTTTTTCATATATCAATCGTTTAAGGTAAAAGCTTTCTCAATAAATGTCTTCCGATAGTTTGAACTCAGATTCTCTTCTTTATTGGGATAAGATCATTATCAACTCAACCAACGTTTGTTGAAAAAATTTACAAACTATGATTTGTAATATGACATTGTCTTTAGGGTGTTATTTAGTCTCCTCTTTTAATAATAATTATTTTTTGAATGGAGTTCCATTTCAATTTTATTACCCATATATTTTTTTCAATAAATTATGGCAAAAATCATGAGTAAAACCATACAATTAAAACAATAATTGTATGTAATAGACAAATAAACTTAACAATTGAAAAAACGAAACAAACACCAAAGTAATAAAAATTAAACTCGCTACTATGCGTAACCCAAACCATCTTAGATTCTTACTAAAAAAAGATAACCAAAATCCGAGTCCGTGTATGTGTCAGTCACATGTTATCTACTTTTGCCTTGTTATCTTTTTATTTTGTTCGCCACAACTATAATATAAAAACCTATAAAATTTTGCTCTTGATGGTTCAAATTATTATTAGTAGTATGGATTTATGATTAAAATTAAATGGAAAAAAGGTAAGACAATATTTATGCGTAGAATATTATAATATCGTATAAAAGGGTTGCATGTACAATCTTGTAACTCTAAAATCTAATAAAGGGATTGCTAACTATTGTCCCACTATATATTATGGTTTTTATTTCATTTAATATCGATCTGCTTCGGTTCGAGTTTTGAGTAGGTCAATATTCTTTAATTATCAATAATATTTGGTGATGTCCAAAGTCTTATAAGCTTGAGATTTTATGAGTTGTACCTCCTCCTTTAAAGAGTAGTATATATTGGATCTTTTAGATATAGGGTCCAAAATGTGACCTAATTTATTCTTAATAATTAAAAAACGGGGACCACTCTTATGAACATATGAGTAATTATGCAAAAACAATTTATTTTTTTTAGAAAATGAAAAAAGGAATAAAAATATTTTAGACATACTTTATCCTCCGTTATGCACACTTAAAAGTTACCGATCCTATACGTAAACACTGTATTGTTTCACTTCAAGAACACTTATCGGAATAAAGTTTGATGCATATAACAAATGCAATTTAATTAATACCCTGAATTTTCATAATTTACACAAGATTCTATAATTCTAATATGCCTCTGAATTTTGTAAGGGAGATGCATAGATATATTAGACTTAAAATGCAACAACTATTGCGTATGGAACAACTTTGTGAAATATATTTTCACACTAAAACTAAATGAAAATATATTAAATTATTAGATCACCATGTTTAGGAACGATGTAATAATTAATTATATTTATGACGACCGTGAAATTATTACAATTTATGTTATAATAAAAAATCATGATACGAAAGGAAAAGTATATGAAAAGAAATTATATATGTTTAAATCAGATTTATAATATATATGTCAAATGATTTATTTAAAATATAACCGTTTTTAATTCAAAAAAACTTCAATTGTGGGTTATAATTGGGAATTTAAATTCGTTTTTGGTGCTTTCAGAATTGGAATTTGTGAATTTTTAATCGTTGAACTTTCTTTGCCAAATAAAGCACTAGATGATTGGTTCAGGTTTATTTTTCATAATCTTGATTTTTTTTTAATTGTATTTTGCGACCAATTTTTCCACCTTTATCGAAGGTTTATTTACTACAGTAATAGCGAAAGAAGCATGTATTTGTCTTCGACATTGACACATGATGACTTAAATTTTAGCTAATTTTGTGGCACAGTGCCAAAATTTTTTACGATCAATTTTTAATAATATCTAAAAATTGATTTTAGAGTTTAGAATAAAAAAAAAGGATATCATCCTAAATAAAGAGTCCAGTATTATGGAGAAAAATTACTGAAATTATTCTGACAAAAAGAAATGATCTACCCTCAAACATTACAGGTCAATTTCTATTTATTATGAAAATCTACCACAAAACTTAATTGATATCCAGGGAGATTTTTTTAAAAAAAATTAAATATCCAGGGAGATTTTTTTTTTTTTATCAACCAGGGAGATGTTAAAAGAATTGAACTTACTGAGTTCATTAAATTAATTAAGAAGAAATCTACCCCTAAAGTTACTATATCTAAACCTTAATTAATTTGTGATTTACCATAAAATACTAAAATAGGTACCAGAAAAGCCCACAGGTTTTCTTTTTTTAAAAAAAAAATATTAAGGGTTCTATAAATATTGGTTCAAGAGGCTCATCAACTTTTGAAAAAAATTACTAAATTAATTGATAAGATTTTAAGCAATCAAGTTTTGATTAACATTTGAAATTAAAATTGTCGATATTAAAACATATCCCATGTTCAAGTAATCGAAATTTTTTTGAAAAAAAAAAAAAACCTATGACCACTATTTTTTTTTTTTTTGGCTCCTTTCTTCTGTTTATTTTGAACCTTTGGACTGTAAATTGCTTGGTTATAAGAAAATGAAAAAATAATTTACGATTTGGATCTTCGCTTAATGGGTTTTTGAGGGTTCAGCATTTGTTGAATAAAAACTTCGACTCAATCTAAAGACCCAGTCTACCAAACTTATTTGACCCATTAAACGGCCCATATCCTATCTATGGGCTTGATCAATACATGCTATTATATTTGAAAACCCAATGTTTTCCTCTTCTTTTCTTTTTTTTTTTTTCTGTTTTTGTGATGGAAATATTTTCCTCCTTTTGGATTAGGATTTTTTAATCAATTGTGGATTGAGTCTCATATCAAAAAAATAAAAAGTGAAAATCATTTTGATCTCATATTAAAAATTAAAAACTGAAAATCTAAAATATTTTGGTCCCCGGGGTTTCGAAACCTAAATCTGTCCCGACAGTTCCAGTGTTCCGATTCCAGGGTTTTATTATTGAAAAAGAAACTGGAACATATTTGATATATTCCTAAATTTTAGGAGCCCTACATAGAACCGTTCAAACGGTTTCGGTTCGAAACTCTACCCATTTAACCGATTTCGATCGAGTTCCAGGCGCCAAACATGCTTACCATAATAAGCACCCAAAATAAATTTAAAAAAGATACAATGGTATATATGTGTAGTAGCCTTGTGAAAAATGATAACGAAGGATGTGGGCAGAAGAATAAAGGTTGGAGGAAACTAGAATATAAGTAAATTGAAGTCGAGAAAAAATTATGGATTATATAATAAATAGGAATGTTGAAAAGAAATATAGTTGTAGTACGTAGCAGCATGATTGAAAACGACATCACAAAGTGGATATTGATCGAGTAGTGCAACCTCTACACTACAAGATGCACGCTTGTTAGCTTCCACCATCAACACTCCACCACTCTCCTTAAACGACCATCAACAGCACTCCCACTTCCACAATACTTGGCTTCCATCATTTATTACTGTTTATAATTCAACTTTTCACTCTACACGGGATATGTATATATCTCCCTTCTTTTAATATTCTTTTTTAAAAATAAGTTCTCCGACATCCTCGGAATTGGTCATTCAGTAAGCGAGATATGCTTATTGAGGTAAAACAGGGATGCACAATGAGAGATAAGTTCTCCGGTCTTGGAGGGTTGGAACACATAGAATGAACTAAAAACATCGAAAGTCTAGCTTGCGAAATAGTCAAGTTCCTAAAGTATCTACGGTTTAGTTTCCAACAAATTCCCCTGATAAAAGGAACTTGCATTGCACCTCACGTAAATTTTTTGTTATTTGTACAACTGAAATACTAATAAGTTTAAGGTTGTAAGAGCCAAATTACGACATTCGTAGAAAAATAAAAAATACAATCCACCACTCAAAATACTATAGACCATTATGAGATTGAGATTACTACACCTCTCCCACACACCTGCTTGATTGATTACTCATCATACATTTTATTTTCTTATACATAAAACCCATGGAGGTCAGGGATTACATCTTAGGAAGACATCATAACCATCGAGAACAATGACCCTTGATTTAGGGGCTAGTTCTTATAGTCATAAGACTTATATTTTAACATTACAAATTACAACCCTAATTTTACATATTCAAATCCCATAACCTAGGAAAATTAATCCGAAACCAACAATAAGGTGGGTTAACATTAACTTCCTGTTTCATTTAGTTTTAACTTACATCCTTACAGCTTTTTATAACTCCATCCTTACAACTTTTCACAATCTTACAACTCCTTATAAATAAATAGGATAGAGCCTAAATCTAAGCATCCATCGAATCTAATTTAATTTGTATATCTCCTATTTTTTTCTTCGATAGCCCTCCAAAATTCACCCCACATGTTAGAGTACATGTGGATAGACATCGTAGCATGCCCAAAAAAACAAATAAAAAAGGAAAAATTGAAACGGGGCTTTAGAAAAGGGCTAAAGGCTTTTAGACCTTGAAAAGTAGAAATAGTGAAAGTATTTCAAAGTATGAATTGATGGGGACAGGGTGATTAATAAGCATTGGAAAGCTTTGAGTGTTTAAATTAGTCCTTTGGGTCAAAATGTGTTAATTAAACATCACTACTTTATCAAGTGCTTAATTGGAAGCTTAATCAGGGCCACATAATGAGATTGACTAACTCCACTAAACTCTTTTCTGTTTTTTTTCTTTTTTTTTTCTTTTTTTTGGTGAAACAGTTGATATCATATTCACACACGCCTAGGCCTCAATCAAAGATTTTCATCGTGCTTTTGAGTATTGTGTTGAGTCAATATCACAAAAGCCTCGCTCATAGTCTGTCTACACAATAGTAATTTGGTGCAATGAGTATCATCCAATTAATTTAATTCACACCTAAAGTCTCTAGGATAGTTTTTTAATTAATTTTTTTAAAAGGTTTCATTTTGCATTGAAGAATAAAAACTGTACATATATTTCAGGGCATATCCCAGTTCATTCCTCTATTTCTTCACACTTTACATTTGCTCACAAACATTCTACCGCATGTTCTTGCTAAGTTATGTGCATCCTGCTTTGCATCATTGAAAATTCTGTTATTCCTTTCCAACTGTAGAAACTAATTGACACGCACAGTCTAATTCTCCCCTTTGTTTTCTTGCTACACTGTTCTTACATCACTTCCTACTTGTCATACTCCCTATTTACGTTCCTTTTGATCCCATTGGGCATGTTCTTTTGTCATTGCTCTGTATACCGTGCTAGTATATTGACATTCAAAGAACAAGTGTTGGTGTGATTCCTTCTCTTTGTTGCATAAAACACATTCAAGATTTACTTGAATCCCCATTCTTTCCAGCCTGTCCTTTGTCATCGGTTTATAATCGTTGAGTCATCCATATAACAAAAGAGCATTTTGGGATTCTCAATTTTCCCCATACTAGCTTGTACCATTCCACTTCTGCCCCTTTATTTCTTATCAAATCATACCCTTTGTCTTGCATTGTACTCTCTTATATTGGTTAGTCTCCATACTGATTTGCTTGTATTTAACCCCATGCAGACACTTGTCCTTCACCTTCAATATCTTCTTCTAGTACCAGCTGGAGGTTTGCTTTGCTGTACAATCCCAGATTGTGCTCTCTTTTAGATAGTAGTGGTGAATCCATCAAATCCAAATATTGTCTTCCTTTTGTGCCAGAACCCAAACTAATTTGAACACCATTGCCATGTTTCTTGTTCTGTTGTCATGTATGTCCATTCCATTCTCTTTTTTTGGCAGGCGTAGTGTGAGTCCGAGATATAGCGGTTGTCTTCCTTTCATTGTCTCCATTCCAAAGAATTTCCTGCATATTGCATTTACCCCATTGATTACTGGAGAAAATAACCTATGGGAAGGATTGATTTGAGGATGAGAATTTGTGTTACCCACTCAGCTTTCTTCTTCCTTCCCTTTTAGTCCAAGGAGAAGTGTTTCAACAAAGAAAGTGTTTGTGATTCATGAAACCTAGTACTCAATTCTATTCAATAAGTGTATTCTTGTTGCTTATTGGGAATCTCCTTGGGTATGACAAACATTTGGGACAATGGGTGAATATGATGAGCAAGATAGAGTTTATTAATAGGGTTTTGCCAGCATATGAAAGTCTCTTCACGAGGCCAAGCTCTCAATCTAGCGAGTAATCTTGTTCACCGGTATCACACAGTCATTCTTGTTTAATCTCCGAGCCTTCATTGGGAGACCAGGGTACTTGAATGGAATTTCCCTTTTCTTGAACCACCGTGGTCTGGACTAGTGTTTCCTCTTCATCTGCCTCCACTCCAGCTAGCACAATTTGTGATTTGTCTAAATTTGCTTCCAGTCCGGATACCTCCGAGAAGTGTAAGAAAGCGGCTTCGAGGCATTTTAAGTTGGATAGATCAACTTTGCATAACATAAGCAAGTCATCTGCAAATGTTAAGGAGCACATATTCAACTTTTTGCATCCAGGATGAAACTTGAATCCTCTTTGGTACATTGCTATTGATAAAGCTCTCAATAGATACTCCATTACTATAGCTACAAATATCAGAAGGGACATAGTGTCCCTTCGTCTCAAACCCCTGCCACAATTTCTTTTTAATTATTGAAAAGGGTAAATACATGAAGTAGGGCAGCTTAGGTAATTCAATATACAAGAGTTCTGTCTAAATTATATATCACCATAAAAAGAGAAGAGAAAGAACGATCACTAATGTAGTCCCATAAAATGGTTTGCCTATTGGCGTAATCCAATCAGCCACTTGATTGACATATATCAAAAACTAAGTGAAGAAATGGTATCTAAATCTAGAGTAAAGATAACGGATTTCTTGAATGATGTACTCAATCAACTAAGGAATAATGTAAATAGCTCTGCTGAATGCTTGAATGATGATGCTACGTATTGTCTCCCTCAATCTATAGATGTATAGAACTGTTATGAGAGAAATTATGTTTAAAATTTAACAAGGTAGACAGAAATAAAAATTGGTTAGCAACAAAGTACAAGTAATTAATACGAGTTCCGAAAATTAGCTTTTGGACTAATGGGAAAGATAGATACCATTCGGAGTTTAGTTCTCCTTCTCCATAATATGTATTGATATATAGAGATAGTTGAGGCTTTGGTGCTTTTTTTTTTTTTTGAAAAAAAGGGTCTGGTCGAAGTATATGAAAATCCTTTGATTTAATTTGATTACTATGCATGTGAAAAGAGAGGAGATTTTTTATGCGGATACGTCGCAGAAACATCATTATATATAGTCTATTAAATAGGCCCACATCCATTGAAACAGTAGTTCTACACTTCAGGTTGTACTGCGTTTTTTTCAGCTACTTAGCTTCAATATCGTGGATGCCCAACTAATAATGCCAAATCAATGCCATTTCGTACGTAAAAACTCAAGTTACAAACATATCATAATCCAATTTCAATATATATTATATATTTTTAGAAGTATATATTCACATAAACATATATATAATGTATGTGTTAAAATTTTTTTCTATATAATAAATATAATACACGTAAATAAAAAAAATGATGTAACTATGTGAGATGATAAACTCTTAGGAATACAGACTATACAGTGTAAGCTTTTTCTTAATGACCATTGACATTTAAGCAACTAATACTATTTTCCTAACTTTTGTGCTTTAAAAGTACATAATCCATTGATAAGGATTTAAAAACCGATAATGTTAAAAAGTAAAACCACTTATCAATCCCATAGAATAATTGTTCCTTCTTCCCTCTCTTTCCATGTAAACTCTTCATATTTTTCCAAATGTAATATATATATATATATCTTCTGTTGTTTGAGCTTGTAAGAAACGATAGCTCAATATTATGTACATAAAGTTCAAATCCAATTAAGTTTTTGATATTAAGTATGAAATATTTCATCAATGAAGTTAGTTGACGCTAATATACCAAGATAGTAATTGATGCTTGATTTGGGTCATTTGGAGATGAATTCAATTGAAATTGATTGCTTAATAACATTGCCCCATTATGTAGGTTCTTTTGCTTTTTGACAAAAATTAATCGACTACATACAATGATTAGTAGATGTGACTCAAATAAAATAATAAAAAATTTGTCATATCATGCCGTATTTTTTGAAGTGTTATTACTTTATATATACGGTGGTGAAAATATGAGTCATGGATTAATAGATGTTTATTATTAGGCCAAAGGGGAGTAATTAGAAAAATAAATTAAGAAGTGTTTTAGATAGGGAGAGAGAAACGTCATGACAGAGTGGGATTGATGTCATCATAAAACCCACCCAAAGGCAAAAAGAGGGTAGGGGTTTCTCGAGGGGTATAAGCAAAGCAAATAAGGGTAGGCTATAGTGCATGTGTAGTGATAGTGGGGTTATCATAAAATCTTTGAACGAGAAGAAGAAGAAGAAGTAGTAGTGGTAGTAGGAAAGAGAAGGAGAAGAATTGGAGTAGTATACGAAAAGCGTTAGCAACAAATTAAAGTGAATAAAGGGGGAAGGGAAGGGAATGGAATGCCAAAACTAAAAGTATTTGGGTGTTTGGGGGACCAAATCACCCATGCGTGTGTCCACCAAAGTGTCACCCCCTCCCCTAGAGCCCCTGCCCCTCCTTTTCCATATTATTCAATTCCACCCCTCCCCTCTTTCTTCTATTTCCATTTTTATTGTTCACCATACATGTCGACTACAACTTGGCTCGATCAGTTCACTTCTCTTCCAAAGAACTTAGTGACCTAGAGTTGGAAGAGCAAATTTATACTTGTCACTGTATTTTCTAGGTCAACTTAATAGTAAATTAACTCGTGACCCGTAGAAAGCACATTTTAAAAGACACGCCCTCCAACTATCAAGTTAAGTACTCGAATAAAGTGAATGTTACCATAGTGACAAATACTCAACGCTTTCATCATTTTCACCACGATTCGAACTTTAGGGAGACAATTTCCTTACAAGTTCGTACAAAAGAGTTAAGATGAGTTGTAAGTTTAAACTTTAAATATGAGCTTGGTATCCCTTATCCTAGTTGGATAGTTCACGTTTATTAATGTAAAAAGAAATATAAGTTAAGTGATGAAAAAGCATGTAAATTGAAGAGGACTGAGCTAGCCCTAGGAATAGAGAGCAAGGGGCACGAGAACCCAAGATGGGCACCATTTGAAGTAGAAGAATAGCTCAATAAGCTCAGAGAAAATGAAAGCTTTATGTCTTTCCAAACTGCCACATTTGTTGGTTGGTTTGGTCCTAAATAGGTTGATATACTAGTAGTATACTAGTGTATAATACCAAAAGTCTATATATGTCATTCGGTAAAAAAGAAAATATAGTAAGAAACCAAAAAAGAGGGTGAGAAAAGAAGAGAGAGAGAGAGAGATTAAAGAATACAAAACGCACCCACGTCCAGCAATCTCTGGGTGATTAGTCATTACATAGCCACAGGTTGGCTCGTAAAAGTTGAACATAAATCATCATCAACCCTACTTACCTTTAATTTAGTTCACATTTTTTAATATTCCCCTTTTTATTTTTTTAACTAATCGTTTTCTTGTTTACCTAGTGGGAGGCTATGGAGACTCTTATACACATCTATATTTTTTTATTTTTCTTTACGTTTTTTTCTTTTTCATTGTTGAAACGTGCATGGAAATATGGGGTTTTTAATTCAAAATTAAATGCTGGAATTTGAAGTCACGCATGCATTGTTATAGAAAACTGCTTTTCACTACCTAATCACCGATTTTTGTTTGATAAGTAGTTTGTCAAAAAGGTAAGATACAAAAGTACGGGGATAAAATTCTACCTAAAGACACCGACTTCTTACATACAAACTAATATAAAATACCTTGATATTAAAACTCTTACAAACACCTTCTTAGCTTGGTTCCGTTTAACTTTTAGTATGCAACCCTTACAGTTCCTTACAAGTTTTTATTACTAATTTTATAACTATTTTACAACTGCTTACAACTTATTTCAGCTTATACAAACACTGCCCCCTAAGATATATAAGTATGCAATGAGGCTTTATACACCTCCATGATTAGTCTTCCAGTAGCTGGGTGTTGGTCTGATCATCGGCTTTGTTCACAGCTGTACACTTGGTCTGATCTTCATTTTGCTGTATAAATTATCACAATCTTGTTTTGTGGTAAAATTGAAAATGATGTTTATAATATAGTAATCATCATTGAGCGCATATACAGGTATTTCACCGTGAACAGTGAAAAAAGCCAACTGTGGATCATATTTGCATGGCATGAGAATTAATTATGTATCCCTAGCTAGTGTATACATGAGAATATGAAGGATTAAGTCATGGAAATTCGAAAAGGCAGCTGGTTAGCTTGCCCAGTGAAAGTAATGAATTCATGTAACTGAAACCGAGAGAGGGAGAGGAAGAGGAGAGAGAGAGAGAGATGAGTGTGTAAGTGTTGGTTCCAAGACACAATGATTACTCGAGGCTCTTGGGGAAGCAGAAAGGATGCCGTTGGCGTGGAATAGATAGCCCCCGAGAATGAATTACAGAGAAATAGACAGAGAGAGAGAGAGAGAGAAGCATGGAAGAACGTGGGGACTAATTGACCAAGATTTTCAATGCAAAAATAATAATAATAATAATTAGTTTAATTTTTGGTAGCAGTAAAATGCAAGACAAATTTGAAAACAAATTAAAGGAGGGGGTGTCTTTTATCATGAACAAGTGAGCACTCAGCTGATCAGCAGACCTCCCTTTTCTCATTTCTCTGCAGGCCTTCGCCTTTTTGGCTCCCCTTTCTTTTTCTTTTTCTTTTTTACTGTTCCTTTTATACTCATTTCCTTTCTATCTTCTCTCCCCTTTTTCCCCTTACCCTCTTTTGGTCGGTTAATTGCACACTCTACTTTTCTCTTCTCATTATTCCACTCACAGTCACTCCCAATATCTACTGCCCTATTATATTCTATCTCCTTCTACTCCCATGTATTGTTGCCATTTTCAACATATCGGGAGTATTTATCATCAACATTTCAATACTGATCATCAAAATACCGATCAACAATGCTTATCAATATCAATCAGCACTAATATTCAACACTCATTAATATTAATCAACATACACTTGTTTATCATCAACATTTGACACTAATCATCAAAATACTGATCAACAATGTTCATCAGTATCAATCAGCACTAATATTCAACACTCATTAATATTAATCAACATACATTCATCATCATCGATCTATATACCTATCAACACATTCATCAACATACATTAGCACTAATCAATATTGATCATCAATAAATAATTTATAATAAGTTGAAAAGAACAAACATATTACTAGTTATTATACACTCTGTATCATGAATCTCAAGACAATTAGGGATATTTGGGGAGAAAAGTCAAGTTATACATCAGAAAATGATAGTAACTTGCTTTTATAGCTTAGGTGATAATTTTATGTGGATGTGTATGTCTTCTCTTTTATAAATGTCACTATCTCTCATTTTTTTTAAAAGCTTCTATTGTTGTATGATACACAGGTTGTGGATCATAATTATCTATTGGAGTGATCAAAGATATATATATATATATATATATATATATATATATATATATATATATATATATATATATATATATATATGTTAAAAAATTATAATGGACCCCCTTAACTTATGGACCCCCTCATAATATGTATGTGTAGTCTATGATCTAACATATCAGGTCAATTGATTTGATACGAAAGCTAAGTTACATGGACAAAGAGGCTGGCAGTTAAGAAATTATCTTAAGGAGAAAGAATGTTCAATAAAACCCTAATTTCACTATGTTCAAAAAATGCCTTACATAAGTTTAATGATTTAGAAATCAATCCACTATAATGTGGACAAATTAAAAGAGAGTAATTTGAATACTTGACGCGGTTCGGAGGTAATTAAATTGTACAATATACAATGTATGACCAAACTAAGATAAAAGAATCCTCAACAACTAACACGACACTCAAGGATAAGCTAAAGGAAACGGGAAATGGAAGAATGCATTAGAGATGATAAAATAGTTGGTTTATATCATTTCATTAATAGTCAAATTAATTTAGTATAAATCTTTACACAAGAAAGCTTATTCAAGTTGACTTTGAATGAAAATTAATTTAAATTGTGTGAAATTTGTGTTTGTTTTGATAATTTTAAATTAAGTTGTGATCAAGTATTATTAAAGCATTCCCTCTAAGAAATTAAGTATGTGTGTAGGGGAGAGAACAAAAGGATAGCAACGAACTAAGCAGAAAAAGAAAAGGAAAAAGCTTCTAGTTATAGGATTTTTCTTAATGTTTTAAAAGGTGATCACTCCACGACCACAAAGGTTTCGGTAGCTATCACCTTCATTCTCATGAGACCCCCAGAAAAAAATACAGAGAGAGAGAGAGAGAGAGAGAGAGGTGATAGGGATATATATAAACAAGACATGCTTTGGCACAAAAGAGACAATACCAAACACCCATCAAGTAAGATGTGTCTTGCTTTCTCTCCCCTTTCTTCTTCCCTCTTCCTTTCCTCTTTTACCCTATAACATCCAACAACAGATCAAACCCCCATCAATCTCATCTCTCTCTCTCTCTAGACATACATAATCATGCAGCAGTACCAGGCCACAAGCGCCGATCCCTTCGGCTACTCATCCAGAGTATTTCCCGACTTCGCCGCCGCTCCTCCGCCCACCCAACCCCCGCTCCTCCCATGGACTCCCCCAAGTCCACTCCTTCAACACGACCTCCCACCACGAACCCTTCTTCTTCCCCTCCCCTCCGCCTCAGCCTCCTACGCGGGTCTATTCACCAGAAGGCCCTCCAACTCCCTCCAATTCGCTTATGACGTCGCCCCCTCTTCCGACCACCTCCGCCTCCTCTCCGACGCCGCCCCCTTCGGCCTCCAAGCCGAACTCAACAAAATGACCGCCCAAGAAATCATGGACGCCAAAGCCCTCGCCGCCTCCAAAAGCCACAGCGAGGCCGAGCGACGCCGCCGCGAACGCATCAACAACCACCTCGCTAAGCTCCGCAGCCTCCTCCCTAACACAACCAAGGTAATTAATTAACAAATGACAACCACTAATAAGGACTACTTAATTAATTAATATCACCAACTTGGTAATTAATTTTGTTTTTTTATTTTTGTAATTAAATTAGATTAAACCCACCACGCCTGTTAAAAGATTACTTATTCTAATGCGGTAGTTAAACACTTTGTACTTATGTGGTAGTTTGTACTCTTTCAGTTTATATATGGAGTATACTCTATGTTTAATTTTCATTTTTTTTTTATAAATTTAGACGGACAAGGCATCGTTACTAGCGGAGGTAATTCAGCACGTGAAGGAGCTGAGGAGGCAAACGTCGATCATCGCCGAGACGAGCGTAGTGCCGACGGAGACCGACGAGCTGACCGTGGACGCCGCGGCGGACGCCCAGGATGGGCGGATGATAATCAAGGCGTCGTTGTGTTGTGATGATCGAACTGATCTCTTGCCGGACCTGATCAAAGCCCTCAAGTCCCTCCGGCTTCGGACCCTCAAGGCGGAGATCACCACCCTAGGCGGGCGGGTCAAGAACGTCCTCTTCATCACCCATGACCCGACCGCCCCGGATGACGAGGATGATGATGATCAGCTTGACCACGCTGATCAGACGACGGAGGAACCGCCGTCATTAAGCTCTGTACAGGAGGTTTTAAAGGCTGTGATGGAGAGAGGTGGGGATGAGTCCGCCGCGGCCACGGGTAATGCTAAGAGGCAAAGGACTGCTAGTGTTAGTTAATTAACATATCCTAACTACTATTAAGGGGCAGGAATATGCTAATTACTGGACTCATTTGTTAAGAAGATGAAAATATTTAAGTAGAGAAATTAAAGGTCTCTTTGAGCTATTTTACACTAACAAAGATGACCTAATTTTATTGCATGGTGTTTATCGATCGGGGTTTTTTTTTTCAAATTGGGCTTTTATTTTATAAACTAATTGCATGGGGCGTGTTTTAGTGATTCCTTGGATGATGGTGTGGTGAAAATCAGTGTAATGATCTCCGGTATTTTCTGTAATGCATGGGAGATTAACGAAGATGAATTATATATATAAGCTTTAATTTGGCTTTTATGGTATGCAAGTTTTAATTTCAAATCCTCTTCTATTTTCTTTGTTACTAATTATAAATTCATGATCATAAAATCCTAACTACATAATAATAAATAAATATGCAATTAATTGTGATGCAAACCAACCATTATGTGATCTTATTATTGCTATCCCGATGAGGTTTACATGATAATCATACTACTAACTTACTTGTTGTTTTTTTGCCTTTGAGGAAATACTATAAGAAAATACAAAATGTATGACAAAATTTGTGTCAAAGACCAAGTTTCGTTTCATTGAAAATGAAAAAAGTTAATGAAAAAAAAAGAAAAAAATTAAATAGGATGAAATTGGTAAATTAGTCACTAATATTATTGTGATAGTAAAGTGACTGATATTATGAAATAAAAAAGTTATACAAAATTATATATATTGTGAAACGGAAAAAGTATATATTTGTGGTTTCATTCACTCTTATGCTTGTATCAAATTATTTTCTTATTTGTAAATCCATTTTACCAATGTGAACAATGACCACTAATTAAGTTATATCATGATGAGGGGATTTCAAGCACTTATTGTCATGGTGGCAAGGCCATATATCACGATCGTGTTGTTTTAATGTTCTTTGAGTCTTTGTCCTTCAATTTGCTCTCTGCCCTTTCAAGTTCATAGCATATTTTCCAAAACATCATAATTCGCATAATTTTGCATTATTAAAAAAAAAAAAAGATGTGCTGGCACACACAGCTTCCCTAATGACCTCTCAATTAATTTGTCCTTGAGAAATTTGTAAAGAAACCATAATCCGCTACGTAGCTCATCCAATTCCATGGATGAGTATAATCTTGTGTCCCGCTGATGTTGCTGTCATGATAGCATTATTTTTCACTTGCATGTACTGTCGTTGCTTGCTCGAGAGAGAAGGTGACACAATACAGACACAGTTGGGAATGATGACATTTTGTTGGTTTGTTATGCAGCATGTTCAGATACCAGTAGTACTATTACTCCTCAACGAGCGAACTAGCTAGCGAGAGGGGAAAGAGAGAGAGAGACTGAGTTGTTAGGGTAGGGAGGAAAGGGGATCTTTTTCGTGGGAAGAGATACCTTAGATAAAGTCCGAACATAGAAAATGCTCGAATTCATTGCATTCTTTGGACGTAAGTTGTCATGACATCATGGTGTATCAAACACATATGAATATGCTGTCTCTTTGAATTTTGCTCAAATGTATAAGCCTATACAAGTACTACAAATAATCATCTTATAGCGTTGTATTGTTATAACCGATGTTAAGTTTAACGATATTTTTTCATCACGTTATTAAGTTCAGATGATTCGATTCACCCTTTGATGGTTGACATTTAACTTTCTTAACTATTTGCATAACTTGAGTCAAATGAATCAAATAATCTTTCGCTTTCTCATTTTGAATCTACTTTCTTAACTATTTGCATATCTAATTTTGAGTAAAGTGGATTAGTCAGATAATTAAGCTCGAAACATGAAAATAGGTAAATGTCTTTGAGTGTTGATTCCAGTGGGGCTTGGTGGTCCGATTAGAATCGGACACCATCATGAAAAACGCAAAGACTGAGACTTAGAGAGAAAAACAAGGAAAATAATGATGATGGTGCTTCTCTTGTCATATCTCCAACTTCCCAGATCAGATGGGGATCATCTTCTGTAATTTATTTTAATTTCATCCCTCTTTTAATTTGTTGTTTCTTGCTGCTGTCCAGTTCAGTTCAGTTGCTTATGTAAGCTCCAATTCTCTCTCTCAGGAGTGGATTATATACTGAGTATTTAGGCTTTCTTATACTAAGCATTACCCAGTTTCCTTTTTCTCCATCTCTCTCTATCTCCCAGTCTGTCCGTCAGCTTCTGCCTCTATTTTGTCTTTGATTGGCTTCCTCTGTCGTGAAATTTGCGATGGCCGGAGGTTCGTTAATTTTGGCGCCAACGCATCTTTAACTTGTTATTTTTTTATTTTTTCCGTAAGACAAAAAGTGAAACACATATATGCTTTCCTTTGTACTAAATAAGAGATACATCCTTGTGTTATTTAGAAGTTAACTAATATATATTTGGCTCGTTTTTTAACACTCTAAGGACATCACTTTCGTAATATCCGAGTACATATTAATCATAGTAAGACTTGTAAAATTCAAAAGTCCTTCTAGTTTTTCTAACTTAAAAGACATGTCTACAAAAATCAAGTAATGTTTGTTGTATGTGATTCTTTAACTAATTAAAATACTAGTACATTATTGAGAATTGAATTTTTGTAATATTAGGGACAAATAACATAAATATTCAAAGGTAGAAAAATTAATGCATATTGAATAATTTTTACTGTAAACGAAATAGTAGAGATTTGATAAAAACCCCGTGGATATTTATCAGTGAAGACAATCGAAACCCCGGAAAGAAATGAGGATGGGAGCGGGAACGGGAACGGGAACGGGAACGTGGGTTAGTGAATATCATAGGAATGTTGTGCTCGCAAACATCAGAAAACTCGGTCCATATATATTCATTCAAACTCGAACATGTGAGATTACTGCTCTCACATGAGCCCAACAACCCACTGCAGTGGGCTGGGCTTAAAATTGCTACTGTGAATCCTGTATGCTTGGGCCCAACAATCAAATGGTCTCCCTCCTGTCATTACAAACTCGGCCCATATATAATCGTGTAAACACTAATTATTAGTTACCACTCTTAATTACTTATGATAATTGAACATAACCACTTTCAAATTGGACCACAAACGATCAACATTATGATGAGCTTATTTGCTAATTAATTTTTTCCACTTCTAATTAGCATTTAGTTGAAATTGGCTGAGCCTTCATGTGATGCCTTTTCTTGCTGTCCCCCTCTTCTCCTCATAATCTGAGGGCAAATTCATCAAAGCACTCATCAATGGTCTTGAAGGTCTCGTCTGGGTACAGCTCTGTCACTTCAACCTCATTCGGGCCGTCTATAGAGAAATTCACTTGGCATCCCGTGATGAATATATCATAAGTGAAGGATGCAACTATACTTTCGGGTATTCGATTTTCTGCAAAAATTTTACAAAAACAGTAAGTTACAGTCAATATCCCAGAAATCATGCGTGGAATATTCATCATTTCAGAACTTGTCATAAAAACCTGCAGCAGCTGCCAGTAAATCGTTTTCAGAAACGGTAACCCTAGGAAGGGTCTTGGCGATCTTCATCTCCCAGAGAGAGGCTAGTTCATTCATGCTGAGGTAATTCTGACTTGGTCGAAAGTGAACCATCTTGTTTAGAGTTCTTGGATCATCAACAATCTTCATTGTGAATCTTCCGATATCTTCACCCGCAACAAAATAAGCTGTTTAATCAAACATTCTAATCAAGTTTAGGGTTCATACAGAAAATTAAATAACCTCTAATAATGACATTATATATTTGACCATCATATCTAAATCAATCCGCATTTAGTCTTATATCAGCCGTATTTGGACAGGAATTATTTCGAAATAAAGGTCTAACCCATTTAATATCGAAACTAAACTTGACCTTTAATGGTGCCATCACCATAGATTTGGAATTGGTCCAAAGGAGGGGAAACCTCAGAAGGATGAGTATTATCATAGTAAGGCCAAGAAGCAATTGAGTTGCAGCAAATGTATGTGTATGGTACTCCCCTTCCTCTACTGCTCTGCGAACTTTGCGCTTCTCCATGTACATCTGTAGTCCCGGCTCCACTGGATTCGCCCTGTCAACGTCATGACCAAATTCCGATGGCAAAAACCTCTATATATATATACGATTATATATATTACTATTATATGAACACAAAAGGTTAGAAGTAGAAAAAATAGAGCATATAATTAATGTGTTACTATCGTGTTTATTATGGAAATATTCCGTACGTACCTTAATAGTACCAACTGCTTTGATGGCTTCAACTAGAGGAATTTGGTCCAAGAGGTTAGGCCCCCAACAAGTGATATCACGATCTCAAACTCATTTTCTTTCATAATCTTCTCCATGGCTTCTTTGTCGTTTATCGCTCCCTAAAAATTATAAACAATGAATAAAGAATTAAAAAGAGGCTTAATTAAAGACTATTCTATAATTAAAGGATGACAACGATAACATACATAAACCACTATAGCACCCTTGTCTTGGAGGGCTCGGATGGTTTTAGACTTGATGGAATCGGGTCTGACAAGCACATAAGTAGGCCTGCAGGAGTCCAAGCTGGCTTCAGCGATGAACCGACCCATAAATCCCGTGGCTCCGATGACGAGGGTCCGGCCCTTTGTGTCTCCAGGGAAGCTACCCACCACAGTCATGGTTATGTGTTCTCTTTGGCAAGAGAGGGAGACAGAGATGTAGAGGAATGTTCCCTTGTGTTGTGTATATATAGTTGTGATGGGTTAGGATCATTCTAATATTAGCTGTGGTTAATGTAATCTTTGTTTACTGATTTTGGAGGGGTGTGGAAGAGCTCATAATTAGGGCATGTTTGGTTGGATGTAATCAAAGTGGTAATGTAATCAAAGTGGTAATGGTGATTACATTACCATGTTTGGTTACAAGTTTGTAATGCAATTAAAATTGTATTGTAATCACATTAACCTCTACCTATGCAATTATAATTACTTGGACATTTACTAAACAATCATGATTACATCCATCTTTGTGATCAAATTTTAACACACTTTCAATAACTTTCTCTCTCTCTCTCTCTGTCCCTCTCTCTCTATTCCATATCTTTTTCCTCCCTCCTCCTTGGTAAGCAAAAAAATTCATCAATTTGAGAAAAAAACTTGATTTTCTTTTTTCTATTATCTTAATATATAATATGATCGTTTGGTCATTAAGAGAAAAATTCAACTTCAACATTTTGAATTCAAAATTTAACTATTCAATTAAAAAAGATAAAAAAAGCTTAAATTAAATTTTGTAGATCAAAATTTTTTACTTTTTAACATTTATCTTTATTTTTTTAACTTATCTTTAATTCAATAAATATTTATCATCAATAAAATAATTTTAGTTGGTATTCTTTTATCAATGAAAAAAATTCAAAACTTAATTATATGATAGAAGAGATTAAAAAAGCTCAAATATAAATTTAGAGTTTAAAATTTTGTTATTTTGATAACATTTATCTTCACTATGACAAACATTTATCGCCATTAGAATAATCCGGTTCGATCTTTTTGCCACCAAAAAATTTAAAATTGGAAAATATGATAGAAAAGATTTTAAAAAATCTCAAATATGATTTCGAATTTAAAATATTTTCATGTAGATAACATTTATCTTTGTTACGATATTTATTGTCATTAGAATAATATAATTGATATTTGTCACGAAAGAAATAAAACTTGATTATTTATAAAAATATTTTAAAAAGCTCAAATTTAAATATGTAGCTCAAATATTTATTTAGATAACATTTATCTCCACTACAAGATTTAATTACTATTTTCTTCCATTGAAATAATCCATTACCTTTGTGACTACATTCACTACTAGAAAATCGTCATGTAGTGACGGAAATAGCGACGGAAAAACGTTATTTAGTGATGGAATTTCAAAATTAGCGACGGAAAATTTTTGTCGCTAATCAACGATGGAGTCGTAAAATTCCGTCGCTGATTTTTAGCGAATTTTTTAAAAAAATTACAATTTTGTGTAGTTTTGAGTGGTTAATACAAAAATCTACAATTAAATACAAATCGAAAATAATTCGGTAACATAACAACATCAAATTCAACTTTAATTCAAATACAAAAATCATATACAAACACAAAAGTCATATATAATCTAACTTCAAACATCCATAAAAACTAATTGAAAATAAAAACAAGAGTAAACAAAGTAAATTATACAAACACAAGTTATATTCTTCATCTTCCTTTTCGTCTTCTTCTTCCTCTTTCTCATTATCTTCATCTTCTACCTCATTCCAACCATGCCTATCAAAATAAGTTATATCAAATCCTCTAAAATGTGAAATTTTATAGTAAACAAAGTAAATTATAAATACAACCAAAAATGAGGGAGGATTGAGAAAGCATACCTACAAGAGGTTAAAGGTGGTTAGTTGGTGATGTGTACGGCGGTGGCGGAGGCGGGTGGCAAACGGCGGTGGCGGAGGCGGGCGACGAACGGCGGCGGCGAACGATCGATTCACCTCTCGCTCTCTCACACTCTCACTTCTATTTGTCCTTATGTTTGCCGAGTCTCGTTGAACTTCGATTTTATATCGAAAATAGCAACGGATTTAATCCGTCGCTACTTAAAAAATTTAATTAGCGACGGAACCGTCCGTCACCAACTAAAAATTTAAAAATTATTTAAATTTGAAAAATGAAATAGGCGGCAAATTTAAATTTGAAAATTTGAATTAGCGACGGAATTTGCCGTCGCTAATTTAAATTTGAAAATTTTTATATTTTTCAAATTAAAGTAGGCGGCAAATTTAAGATTTTTAAAAATTTTGAATTAGCGACGGAATATTCCGTAGCTAATTAAAAAAATTAAAAATTACATTATTCCGTCGCTTAAGTTAAAAAAATTTTAAAAAATAGATATAGCGACGGATCTGATTCCGTCGCTAATTATAAAAAAAAATTAATTTTAACTTTTTTTCATAAATCCGTCGCTAATTTTTCCATTTCCATCGTTATGTCCGTCGCTAGTGACTAAAATAGCGACGGAATTTAATTCCGTAGCTAATTAAGTTTTATCCGACACATGTCGGATTCCGTCATTGTTTCAGTCGCTATGTAGCGTTTTTGTAGTAGTGATTACACTTTTTATGTAACCAAACATGGTAATGTAATTGTTATCCCATTACATTGCATACCTAATTACATTACATAGTTGATTCTATTACACCCCTATTGTATTACATCCAACCAAATGTCACATTAGTGTATAATAAATCATCCGTCTAACATTAGTATTTGTCAAGAGTTATCGCTAGCAAATCTTTTTTTCCTTTATCTTCGTTGATTAAGGTGGTGCATGGTTGACAAACTTTTGGGGGAGAAAGAGTTGTGTGGAAGCATTTTGACAAAGTTAAATAATTAAATGGTCTGTTTGGTAAACAAATGTTTGGAACAGTTATTTGACTCCATTGTCATTCTTCTTGCCATCCATATAGACTCAGATCAATAAGCTAGGGATCTAAACTCTGGTGTCAAAGAATAAACGGTAGACTCGGTCTTCCCTTTAAAGTAAACCATTAAAATCTTATTTCGGGGTTGTCGAAAACATGATAGAGATTACTATTGATTATCTGGCAATTACTTCTCAAACAGCTCTTTTCATTAGTATAATAGTTCTTGCTTTCAATAAGCAACTTGTTTTTGGCAATAATTCTATGATAATTTTTGAATGGTGGATTTATGAGGTTCCCTGAAACACAGGACAATCCGAGTGTTTCTTTTTATTTCCTTCCTTATATTTTGTGAGATCCAAATAGAGCGTTGAGGAATTGGAAAAAAACAAGGGTTATAACTACTGGGCCAAATCTGAGGGGAATGATGGGCTCACAAAGAGCACATTTGGATCGTTCATCGGGATGGACCGGGGCAAAATCAAAGCAGGGTAAACCATTGATTGCTTGGTGCTTATTTTGATTTACTACTATATTGATTGCCCAGACCCATTTTCACCATTATACTTTTTTATTCTTTTTTATTTTTTAACTGGGACATAAAGATCGTTGTAGATAGAATTTAAATTCATGTTTTTTAACAAATCTCAAAGATTATATTAGCTTTATTTTTTAGTAATGTCAACAATAGATGTGTAGATGACGCGGTTGGGCTTTATTTTTTATTAAAGTAAGATGTATCATATCCTTTTCAATAAGTTTTCGTTGTTCAAACAACTATTCAAAGTTTGTATACCTTCTTCTAAAACTTAATAAGACTCTTTGTCTATAACCATTTTAATATAAGTTTGTATGGTTTTATTTCATGCCTATTTGTTTTAGATGTCCGTAACCAAAGTTGGTGGGTATTATCGGTTAAAAGTAGCGGTGGTAGTGATTGTTGCAATTATGAGCCATTACCGACGGTTTAGATTAGTTACCAACAATATGAATAGCAGTCAATTGTTAGAAATATGCCCTCAAAAGCTACCTAAAAACTCATTCAGTATTTGCTACATACTCGTTATACGATTTGCTATTTTTATAATTTACGGTAAGATATACATTAAGAATATCAATATAACCAGAACTTTTATAAGAAACAGATAAACCTAACTTGCTATTGGATGAGTATTAGAAACAATGTGTATGTATGACACAAATTATTTAGCGTAATCACCCCTCTTATATTGATTTGAAAAGTTCATCTATCAATACATGGTTGTGCAACAAGGCCCCAATAATTATTAATGACACTTTAGGTAGTTGTGCAACTTTGACTCTTATTACTTTTAAATAAATTTTAAGTTCTTTTTATAAATAAAAAAAAATAAGTGACGAAAAAACTAAATCTTTTATGATGACAATTTGTGATATTTGAATTGAATAATAATATTAGAGAGTAAATCTATTTATGCACCTCTAATTATCAAACTAAGCTTTTAATTAACATGATTTTTCAACATAATATCAAAATCTTTTCAAAGGAGAGGTCTTGAATTTGAATGTCGGCAATTCGTATTGAACAACGCGTTAATCTCGCCTGGAGCAGATTAGAGAGGGGCATGGGCACTGGAGCAAATGCAGAAGCTGAAACTGAGGAAGAGTAAAACCCCAGTAACGAGACTTATGATTCTTTGAACGAGTTTGGTGTTGATTTTCGGAGTTTCTGTACACAAGGCGTTGAGCAAGTGTTGGCTGGTTTTGATCCCTTGACTCATCCTCTCTCCTCTCTATCATGGCTGGGTAATCTCTCTCTCCTCCCCCAGCCCCTTCTATGTCTGTGCGTTGGGTCCTTGTGTTGCGTCACTTTATGCATTTCAAACTGTAGAATCTACTCTTTGTGTCTTGACTCTCTTATTGGCATTGAAAATACTTGCTTATTTCAGCTATTGAAGATTTCTTTTTCCCTTATAGTGAGCAGTAGCAATGCCCAGATTCCAGGTCGGTTCTTCAATTGATCACTGTTGTTAGAAACAAGTGAAGGGTTCAGCTCAGTAAATGGGTCTATTCTGTTATTAGCTATCTGCTATCATCGATCTCTCTAATTGATTTCTTTCCATGCCCCTCTTTTTTTTTTTTTTTTGGGGGGAGGAGGAAGAGGTGCTCATACTCATACTCATACATGCTACTTGCCAATGTCTTTATGAAATCTTCAAAAAAAAAAAATAAGGTTCCCTTTTTTTCTCAAGAATTTCGCCATGATTATGATGGTTTGATTACTTGCTTATTGTAGGTTGAGTTAGAGAGGTCGAGATAGTTTGCTTTGCTCATGAAAATCTGACATTGATGATTGGTGTTTTTTTTTTTGGGGGGGTCGGTAATCTTCTGAAGTTCTGTGCTTAAAAGTGCGAGGGAGATTCATACTCTTATTTGATGTTTTAAAGAGTGAGGGTTAGGAGTAAAGTGTAGTTTATTCTCCTTTACACCTCAAAATTGGGGAGTAAGAAAAATGAGAGTAAAGGGGGTTTGGAGAAGTAAGTTTCACTCTCTACTCTCTAGTACTCCTCTCTAGGAAAAACCCAAGGAAGTTAGTGAGTGTGTCTGAATTAGTACTCCTTCCAAGATCCAAGAAGGCCCTTTAATCTCTTTCAGATTTGGTATTGGTTTCTGAATTGTCATTCCAAAATGCATTTGGCTTGTTGTGAATTAGGTTGTAGTATGTTAGTTCGTCTTGGGATACTTTGCTCAGTTTTGCTAAATAAAAGACATGTTCAGTGGTTCTGTGTTCTTTTTGTTGAATTTTTCCAGCTCTCTGCTTCTTATATGATGCACTTCTTTGCAAAAAGGACGCTTGCATCCAAATGTATCTAGAGTCATACTCCTCTAAGTATTGCCAGTTCCCTATCATTTTGCTGTTCAATGCAAATTCATCATTCTGTTATAGATGATTCATTGAAGAGGTCATAGTACATTAAAGACTTGTTGGGTATCTTTTCCTTGGTTTTGTGATGGTAGATTGATCAATGTATTTGACTTTTTCATGTTTGGTTTTGTTGCCCTTTTGATACATCATTGAAATGAAACTGATGCGTTCTATTTTGCTTATGTTCTAAACCATTGTGCGACAATATTTCATCAATAAGTGATATGATGTTTTGACAACTTAACTATATTCAAGCAAAAACAAGATTTTGGTTCCTTGTTTTGTTTTTAATAGGATATCCATGTCTGCTTCCGACAGTATTTTTGCTTCTGTGTTTACGAGTTTTTTTTCTTTTTTTACAATGCAGACCATCATGGCTGATTGACAGTAAAAGATTTGCTACGAAAATAAAGAGCGCTTCTGGGACATGCGATTTAGGACAAGTCAAGTGGAAAAGTAACCCAAGCAGACTGTGCCCTCGCTGCCAATATATTATTGACAACACCGATGTATTTTACTTTGACCCTTTTACTTTCCATTGTGTTCTTTGGCTATTTCCACGACATGGCTGTAAGTGATAATGGCAACACAATGTTTATGTATGTGCCCTCAAAGCCCTTGGTGGGACCTAAGATGCATTATGCATATTATCTGAAAATAAAAGGTTTAATTGCATAAGGCTATTCATTATTTCTTCCTGACTTCCTGGCATTGCAACATCTATGATATTTAGATATCTACTTGAGCATTAAAACCCTTTTTTTAAAAATATATATTACTTCTATTTCCTATATATGCCTGTTTATTTCAAATGGCAAAGCTCCGGATTAAGTATTCAGGATATTGGAAAGTATTTTCAAACAATGACCTCTATTGTTATGGTGTATGAATACTACTTTCTCAGTTTGTATGATTTGGATTTTGTATTGTGCATGGGGACCGAAGATACTATTTGTTGTCGAACCATATGTTGTTTCCTTTAGTAAATTTGTTCAGGGTATCTATTGACATTTAGGAAATGTCTGTATTGTCAGGTTGCTCAGGATTGGCCAGGATTACCTAGAGGAGTTAAATTTGATCCTACTGACCAGGAGATAATCCAACATTTACTTGCTAAAGCTGAGATTGGGGATGAAAAACCACACCCTTTCATTAATGAATTCATTCCCACTGTCGATGAAGAGGACGGAATCTGTTACACTCATCCTCGGAATCTACCAGGTCAGTGGCGAATTTATTGCCAAATTAGCTGTTGTCACTTGGTAACTTCAACTTTTTCCATCATTGGTTATTAAGGTGTCAAGCAAGATGGAACTGCATCTCACTTTTTCACAGAGCAATCAAAGCTTATAACACTGGGACAAGAAAGCGTAGGAAAATTCATGGGGATGATGCGGGTGATGTTCGTTGGCACAAGACCGGCAGGACTAAACCAGTTATCTTGAATGGTGTACAGAGAGGATGCAAGAAAATTATGGTACTTTATGTGGGCTCAGGAAAAGGTGGAAAACCCGAGAAAACAAATTGGGTCATGCACCAGTATCATTTGGGCACTGAGGAAGACGAGAAAGATGGGGAGTATATTATCTCAAAAGTGTTCTATCAGCAGCAACAAGTGAAGTTAAGTGACAAAAGTGTTGGAGATATTTCTGAAGTAACTGAAGATATAGATCATTTAGTTGTGGAAGTAGATCCTGTTACCCCCAAGTCTGTTACTCCGGAGCCGCTTCATAATGAAAGGAGAATTGATTCAAGAGAAGAGATCATCCATTCTTGCATCAGCCCTGCTCAGAAGGTTAGTCATCTTATCTTCTGATTTGCTAATATGTCCTGTTCATTCATGCTCATGATCAATGTCTCATAAGTCATCATGTTGAAAGCTTTGTTTTCCCATTGATTTCAGGATTGTCATAAAGCCAATATCTTTGCACCCATATATTTTATCCGCCATTGTTATGGAACTGTAGTTTCATATTGCTTAAACTTGGATTCAGGAATATTTTATGCCTGTGGAAGTTTCTATCATGTTGCTTCATCTTTAAATCGCCAAATTTGTAAATCTGAGGACTTGGAGAGCTATCAACTTGCAAAAAACGTCTCCTAAAAAAATTACATTGAAAATTATGCAATCCACCACTGAGCTTATCATATGTTTACAGGACCATGACAAGGGATTTGCTGATGAAATGAGGCAACCTGAAGCTAGCAAATCGAGTGATGAAGAGAACACTGTATCTGAGAATAATACTGATCAGATTGTTGACCATGAGGACAACCAGGCTGGGGAAGAAAACAAGTGGTGGGAGAGTGAGTCACAGCATATACTGGATTCCCAACAACTTGTGGAAGCGCTGTCCCTGTGCGATGATCTCCTCCAGAGCCAGTCCCCAAAAGAGATGGGAAAGCAGATGATACTGAAATGAAAACATCCGTTCTTTCGGAGTATGCTCGTCTAGGACCTGAGGATCTGAAGAAGGATCTAGAAGAGTGCCAGAATTTGGTCCTTGATCCTGCTAATTTGGAACTAGATACACCACCTGACTTCAGACTTAGCCAGCTGGTAACTTGCCGAATTTTATGTTACTTGGACCTTCATTGTACTTGCATGTATGGGTATTGTCCAACTTGCTTAATGAACTTGTTTAGAGGGGAAAAAAGAGGTAATCATTAGGTTGTTTTCGGTTGCATTATTTTGGTATATTCAGGATTTGCTTTTGGCCTGCTTCTAATGGGCAGCCAAATTTTGGACCCCAAGAATATGCAAAACTTTTTTAATACATGAACACGTCCAACATTTAGATCCATACCCTTGCTGGGTACTTGTACTCGAATCCAAGTAACGTATGCCAATTCTTCCTCTGTCAAGTAACATACGCCAGTTGTTCCTGCATTTTTAATGTCTGATAGTGTATGATATATTTCTCTCTTATAATTCAACATCTCAATTTTGCTATTTTAGGAGTTTGGATCACAAGACAGTTATCTTGCCTGGGGTGGCAGCAAGATCCTCGACTGAGGCAGACACTGTTACTCATTCTTGGACAATCACAAGCTGGGGTGATTTGCTGTTGAAACTCTACAAGGGGCTTGGTTTCACAGCTATGTGGGTAACCTCTTTGGACTTGCTAGTATATTTCTGAGCAGTAATTTAAGCTAATACAGGTCAAATGTGTAGCCTTCTTATTGGCCTTAAGACGGCAACAGCTAATTCAGCAGCCTTGTCTTGTAGTGTATGCTGTAACATCTAATTGTTGTGCATGTTGTGTTGTTTGTGCTAAGCTTGCTCCCTGACTCTAATGAAATGTTCGGTGTATAGTTATATGTCATGTTTGAGCCATCGTCCTTTTCTCTGCCCAGTTCTAGAAGATACATTCAGCATTGATCAAGCAAATTGTGGATGAATTCAATATGTATACTTAATCTAAGTTGTGCAACATCAAAGTTGCCCTGTTTCATGTACAAGTAACATGAGGTTTTAGCCTACCCTAGTAAATGATCTATAGCTGATGAGATCTGTCTGAAATGGCATGAATGCTCTTCCTCCATGAAGGAGACTTGAGCTCAAACCTGGGTCCATGCGAGTACTAGTGTCACACCACAAGCACTGTGGGAGCACAACCAAAGACTCTGGGCCCGGGCACGTAGGCTTGTCTTGCACCCCGCCCCTGCCTTGGGTAAACCCTAATAGAAGTAAATGACTGATTATTGCTAGGTTTTAGATATTGATGTTGATGTGGTTACTATTGTGCCTGTCCATAGAGGACGTGCGAATAAGAGTCTTCTGAAATCGCCATCGAGGCTCGTGGTTGTGTGAATGTGATTCACACTTGTTATGTGGTGATTGGGTGTAGTAGTAGACAAGCAGTAGCAGGAAGAAGCTAAGGTGGGGAGTGAAGTGGGGCATGTATTGGCTTTACAAGTCGCTGTAAACCCTCATGGGCCTCATTCTCTTCTCAACACCAATTTATGAGAAGAAAGTGAAGTGGATTTTCTCAGAATGTTTTGTTTTGAGATGGAGGCCAAGGACAGCCATGACCATTCAAGTTGCCTGTAGGCCTAAGCATGTTTAGTTCATGGCCAACACTATTTGACATCTTTTCTACAACTTGCCCTCCCTCTCTCCCATTATTACCCGAAAAACATCAAATGGAGATACTATTATTATTTGCCAACCAACTTCTTCTTCAACTTCTTTCATAGTATATTGGCAGTTCTTCTAGTCTTAGCCACTTTGCATTATGTCTTTTTCCAACCTTTTTTATGTCTAGTCCAATGGATGTGACGCGTCGGTGTATTTATGTAGAGTAATATCTTAATTTTCCAAATAATTTGTGCTCTTCAAATGTCAGTAAATTTTTGTTAATTTCAAGATTTTTTCCATGAAGTATAACCCTTTTTGGTCTTACTCGAGAATTTATTATTAGGGGCACATTTGTTTTCCCCAAAGTATACATACCCAAGAAGAAAAAAGAGGAATATTGAAACAAAAAGAAAGAAAGGACCACGATAAAGGATGAAACTAGCTGTCACTGAATATGTTAGTGTGACCCATTCACACATTTTTCTGAACCTAGACATGATCAAGGCTTGCAAGTACACAGTCTAGCCCGTGTGATTCTTATTTGTACTCGCTAATTTTGGCAATTTTTAAATCACTTTATTCTCACTAAAAATACCTCTTACCTAGAACCTGATTCATTTAAATTTAGTTTACAATCTTATAGCTTCTTTATAATTGTTTGCAACTCCTTACTAATTTTTTATAATTTTCCTTATAATTTTTTATAATTCATTACTGTTTCATATAGTTACTTACATCTCGGATTTAAATTTTATGAACAGATAAAATATACGATAAAAGAACGGTTCCGGTCAATATCGGGAAGAGAAGGGAAAGGACACAGGAGGAAGAGGGTGAGATGTGTAGGGCAGGGAAGAGAGAGAAATGCACGTGGGAGAGGATAAGGATGGAGGGTGGTGTCAATTGTCAAGTAGTTGTCTAGTCGAGGTGGCAATGAAAATGAGCAATTTTGGTCCACCCCCTCCTTCTTCTTCTTCTCCTCCTCCTCATTTTTGACAGAAATTCTGGGAGAGATTTGATTTATAGGGCATCCCAATCCCATCATATATCAGATATACATTCATATAACATCCTCTATCATTCCTTCCTACCCTCTGAAAATTTTACCCTTTCTTTCCTTATAAGTTTGGCCCACTCAGCTTTTCCGAACCCCCGAAGCTGGAATTATTGCATCTTCTTTGTCCCATTCTGGTGGAATAACAAACATCAACACGCCTTTGTTAGGTCACACAAGAGAATTACAGAGGGACAAAATCCAGACCTATCCGATCAAGTACTAGTATTTGTTTTGTCTACTTGTAATGTTCAATGTATTTTGAATGTTTCATGAATTTTAATGGTCCTTTATTTATTCATACTTTCGTTTGTTACGACACTTCTTTTTAAAAAAATATTACTTGGATAAGTAAAAGAAAATTACAATTTACAAACCGTCCTTTACAATAGCTGTCCAACTTTATGCATGAAAAATTGGAAACATCCCTGTACTACTCTTTCTGATGCACAATGCAGTACAACTTTCTTCCTATGGTTGTTTATGATATGTTCGTTTTAACATAATTTCATAATTTAACGCTCTTTACGACTCTTAACAACTTACAATTAAATCTTATTACTCTTTATCTCTTTATATGCCGATGAATTACCACTCCTTAACTTGTTATCGCTGTTTATCATTTACAAACTCACCCATGTTAGATTTCTCCCCCGTCGACCTCTCCCACCCCACCCACTTTTTCATTCATTCGTTCATTCTTGTGTGTGCTCCTGTTGTATATATCTCCAATTGGATAACTTAGAGAGAGAGAGAGAGAGAGAGAGAGAGAGAGAGAGGGAGAGGGAGTCAAAGAAAATGGCGGAATGAAGGGGGAAGAGTAGAGTTGGATAGAGGGTCAGGGTCAGCTTTGAACAAGTGCACGTGGGAGATTGGGCCTTAGATTGATATGATACCAATAAAATACCATCCCCACATCCACCCACTTCACACTACTCTTTCTGAATTTTAGAGCACCAATAGTAATACTACTCTTTCTGACACCCATCCCCACCTCCTGCCCTTCATTGGGTGTTGAATCCCTCTCCTCCCTCCCACTTTTAACCACTCAGAAAATAACTCTTTGGATTATTACAATATCCCTCATACTCATTTCTCTACAAATATATGTACAATAATTCAAATTTTGTATGCATGCCATGTATAATCCAATATATATATATATATATATATATATATATATATATATATATATGTATGTATATATATATGTATGTATATATATATGGATAAATATATGATATATTGTTAGAAAATTAGCCCCACTCTAAACCTTACTTAATAGGTGAAGTTAAAGCAAAGATGCAGAAGCGATTTAGGATGACAAAACAATACCAAGAAATTAGATGGAAATTGAAAAATAGGAACGAGACAAAAATTTAACGTGGAAAACCCAAATCGGGAAAAACCACGAACAACACGAGCACAATGATTTCACTATTATGAGATAGTACAATACGATCTCAAACCCAGAGATCTTCCCAAACCCGAGATATCCCAATCTCACAACACTCTCCTCACAATAACTTACTTGGTTTACAATGGAGGTCAACCCTCCTTTAAATAAGAAAGAAATCCTAACCCAACGAATCTCCTAAACTTACCAAAACTTTTACTCCTAATTCTAATAGGTAACAATTACACGATACAAATAGGAAACAAACTCTTATCCGAATACAATTAGGTTTAGGATACCTAATTCTATAAGGAAACAATCTTTCCTAAATTATGAGATTTTGGGACACCACCCAACAATCTCCACCTTGGACCAAAATCCCGAAATCTAAAAAATACACGTTTGTCACCTTCAACCTACCTCTCCTTTCCGAGAAGTCGCACCCGGAGGGCTCCACTCCGAAGGGCAATAACGAGTTATCGGTATCCACTAAATCCAAGCTCCCCTTGGACTTAGCAAAAGGAATCATCTCCATCAATCCTTTCTTCTTGACATGATCCAACCACATATCAAACACATGAATTAGTCCACCATATGTAACTATACACGAAGCTGCTGAACTGCGGTTGAACCTTGAAGGATGTAGAGTCCTATACTTCTTGAACCCTTCAACAAAACCTTGAAACCTTTGGACACTTTCAAGGCTCCACTTTCAGCCGAATACCTTAGCCCTTTAGCTTCAAGAGCACCCAACGAGATCAAATTGCGTTTTATACCGAGAACATGCCGGACTTTAGTTAAAGTCTTCATGACACCGTCATGAGTTTTAATCTGAACTGTACCAATTCCGAGCAATTGAGCATTGGGCATTATTGCCCAAGTTAACAATATCGAGAATCAACGAGTATCATATGTGGAAAACAAATCTTTGTTAGGACACACAAGAAAAGTACATCCAGAATCTAAAACCCATTCGGGATCACTTCCTTTTTATGAGAAGCAAGTAAAACATCACCATCGATTCATCATCATCGGCAAGAGCAAAACCGGCCTCACCCATATTGTTAGAGTCTTCCTCTTTCTCCTTAACCTTTAAAGCCTTAAGTTTTAAACATTGGGATTTCTTATGTCCGGGTTTCTTACAAAAGTAACAATCTCCCTCAAACTTGTACTTAGAACCTTTCTTAGTACCACCCCTTACCGACAAGCCTTCGGCTCTTTCATCGAGAACATTCAAAGTCAAATTTTTCTTTGGATAGCAAGTTGCACTTGACATCCTCATAACTCAACACTTCACTATTACTTGTAAAGCATAATTTCATTAAAGTGCTTATATGAAAGAGGCGGGGAGACAATAAGGAGAATAGCTTTATCTTCATCATTTATATCAATCTTCAAATTCTCTAAGTCCAAGAGAATAGAATTAAACTCATCAAGATGATTTTGGATAGGTATAACCTCAACCATACGAATCGTGAACAATCGCTCCTTGAGCCGAATCTTGTTGACAAGACTCTTTGTAATGTAGATTTGCTCCAACTTTGTCCACATATCTACGGTAGTCTTGCGGTGAACAACTTCACGAAGTACTTGATTCGTAATGCACAAGCTGAATCGCAGTAAATGCCCTTTCATCCAACTCTTCCCAATCTTCCCGAGACATAGAGTTAGGCTTCTTCCCAAGTGCCTTCTTCAATCCGCTCTGCGTGAGAACGACCCTCATCTTGACTCTCCATAAGCCGAAGCTGATTTTTCCATCAAACTTCTCGATATCAAATTTAGTGAATAACGATGTCATCTTAGAACCCAGGCTCGATACCACTTGTTAGGAAATTAGCCCCACTCTAAACCTCACTTAATAGGTAAAGTTAGGGCAAAGATGCGGAAGCGATTTAGGATGACAAAAACAATACCAAGAAATTAGATGGAAATCGAAAAATAGGAACGAGACAAGAATTTAACGTGGAAAACCCAAACCAGGAAAAACCACGAACAACACGAGCACAATGATTTCACTATTATGAGATAGTACAATACGATCTCAACCCTAGAGATCTTCCCAAACCCGAGATATCCCAATCTCACAACACTCTCCTCACAATAACTCCCTTGGTTTACAATGGAGGTCAACCCTCCTTTAAATAAGAAAGAAATCCTAACCCAACGGAATCTCCTAAACCTACCAAAACTTTTACTCCTAATTCTAATAAGTAACAATTACCGATACAAATAGGAAACAAACTCTTATCCGAATACAATTAGGTTTAGGATACCCAATTTTATAAGGAAACAATCTTTCTTAAATTATGAGATTTTGGGACATCACCCAACATATATGACTCTTGAGAGAATTTATATTTATAAATACAATATTGATGGCTTGTATAATATCGATAAAATTTAGACCTCAACAATATTTTCTATATGATATTTTGCTCATATCTTATTTCTTATGTTATATCGACATGATATTACGAAATTTTTTCATAAAGATGAATATCAACACATGTACAAATACTCAAATACACAGTATAATAAGGCCAAGTATGAGAACCCCATTATCAAGCATGGAATAGTCCATTTGCTTGATAGAAACTTGGGTACTAAGCTGGGGTGCAAAATAAAGGAGTTTATTTCCTTGAGTAAGTGTCAGGTTGATGGTGCTAAGCTGTGAGTTTTTGAGAAAGCTTTGCCTCGCGGGAACCTTAGATGTTTTGAGCATTGAGAGTCAGACGTATCAGGTCATGGAATTGATCTTCACAGAAGTTAATTAAATTGGTCGATCTTTGAGCACAAAAAATGACACACATGATGAGTAGTCAACCGAGTAAGATGAAGATGTATACCCATCTCAATAGTCAATTCCGTGATGATCTAGTATTTTGGGTGATAGATTGTATTCTTTATGTATTTCATGAGTGTTATAACTTAACTCTCGAAAGCCTTGAACTTATTAGCTTTTGGAACAGATTCCAGAAAAAAAAAAAAAAAAAAAAGGCCATCTATGTAAAGGAACAGTGATATATTCACACGACTTATACCCAAAAAAATGTTATCCAATTGGCCTAAGTAATGTATAAAAAAATAAATGGGTTGCAGTTGCCCTCCACCCAAAAGTTATAGAGCTGGCTAGGCTGGGGTGTCATTGTCTGAAGACTGTAGGTTGTGAAGACATAAAATGCATTGATGCTCTCAGTTGCAAGGACAAGAATCTCAAACTTAACCATATCATTTCTCCTTTCAGAGATCCAACCTTTGCCCTACACCTCACTATTATACTCATATAAATATATATTTGCTTATTACATAATTGGAGGAAGAGACAAAATCAAATGAATTCAATTTATTATATAATTCTTGAGATTTGGAGTAAATACTATAAATGACAACTAGTTAGAATCTCTTCCTATGTAAATATTGTATAAGAACAATTTTATTAAAAATAATGTTGTATCAACTATTTTTAATTATTTTTAATTCAAAAAACAAGTCGCAAATTAAGGGAAAGGACAATAAAATTGAGACAGAAGTTGATATCATTATGTTATAATTATATTGAAACAAAATAGACTCATTTAAAGTCAATGTACATATTTTGTTACAAGAAAATTATATTTAAATTTTTGTGAATAAAATCGGTTAATTATATATTATATATTAAGTATAATGTGAAAATATAATTAATTGAGGTGTGCTTAAAAGAACACTTTTAAACAACTTTTTGTTCAAAAGAGGAACCCCCAAAGATCTAGAGAGCCCACCAAAGATTCTTAATGATAGGAATAAATCACCGCCAAAATATGCCTAAAACCCTAAAAGTGTAGTGTAGTGTAGTCTTATAAAACTAATTAATTATTTAATTAATGCTAATAATAAAGAAAGAATAATCATGACCTATTGAAATCTTGAATTGTTGTTTTTGCCTCAAAGATAAAAAGTTTGTCAATGGGTATTATTTGAAGGATCAACATTTGTAATCACGCCTATATCTTGACTAATCCTGTTTAAGATCACCTTTATGTGATTATTGGATTCTACATTATCATTAGGAATCATGATTAGCTTGTTCAATGTATTTTCTTTTTTCCCTTTTATAATTTTTGTGCAAATTAAAAACTCTTTTCACAAGGACTTATGATTCTATATTCATCAATAACTCAACCCAAATAAAATTCTTATAATCTATCACTAAAATATTCATTTTTCTAAACCTTTTCGGTTGGTAATAGAATCAATAATCTTATAAATATATATATATATATATATATATATATATATATATATATATATATATATATATATATATATATATATATATATTCGGTTTTCATGCTAGAAGCGAAAAATATTTATAGTTTTTAAGAGATACTAAACCTGATCTTCTCAAAAAACACTTTTATTAAATTGTTTTTTATGCTGATGAGACGTAACGAGGTTAATATAGATGAAATTTAAATTCAAATAATTAATAATAATTATCAAAGGTTTTACCAGTTGAGCCGATTAACATCTACATCATTCAAAAGACACTATTTGTAATGATGGTTTTTCTCCTTAGATGCCAAAGCATGAATTAGGGCTAATTACTTTGATTGGAGAACAGTAAGGAGCATGCATTAAGACACCTTCCAATGTCCCCATAATCTTTGCAATACACCTTTTCATTTGGCTGGACTCCATTATCATTTATGAAGCATGCAATTTTAGTTAATCGCTATAAATCATATTAACTTCACTGATCCAAAATAAATGGATAAATAATTCTTTTTGGGATGACTTTTAAATTTTTTCGGGTTTTTATTATTATTATTATTATTATTACTATTATTATTATTATTATTATTATTATTATTATTATTATTAACTCATTTTAGGGTAACTCAATTCTTCTACTTATGATTAAAATTTTCTTTTTTAATTGATATTACGGTAACTTACATCCAAATAAGTTAATGAGAAAGTTAAATCTAGTAGTTAAATCTATGCCTCAACTGAATTTCTTTATAAAAAATTATGATTAATTGAATCAAGTATTTGTCTCTCAACCCTATAGCATTTATCCAATATATTTGTTGGAGAACTTCTTAGGCTTTGTTCCATCTAATTGTAAGGAGTTGTAAGGCTGTAAGGCGTTGTAAGTTTTGCTTGTAAGTAGCTATAAGTAAGTGTAATGTGCTATAAGGAGTTGTAAAAAGCTGTAAGTTAGTTGTAAAGTTATTTATAAAAAGTTGTAAGAAGATGTAAGGAGTAGTGAGCTATTGCAAAGAGTTATAGGAAGTTGTGAGGTTATAAGTTAAAGTTAAATGGAACGTGAGATAAAATAAAATAAATTTTTAAGTAAATTGTTAAAAGATAGCTTGAAGATGCAATATACAAACAATTAACTTAAAAACAATAAAATAAAATAATTAAGAGTAAAAGCATTGTCAATGAGGGTAATCTGTTTTTGTATCACGCGAGAAACTTTTTTTAATCATGCTTATAATCATTTCTATTGCAAAATAAAGTATTTAAGGCGTGGATTAAGTCAAAAAGATGTGAGTGATAATCAAGGAGATAAACATTGGAGGGAGCTACGATTTGATTGGGGAGGTCCATTGCTTCATTCAATGACAATATCTCCTCTTCTTCTTTTCGGACTGCATTCGAACTTACATAAAAACGCGTATAAACACAAATAGAAACGAAACAAACATAAAAGAACAACAACAAATATAAAAGAACAGAAACAAACGTAAACAAACACAAATGAGTTGTTAAATAAAAAATAATAAAAAATAAACAAACATAAAATAACATAAACAAATATAAAACATAAATAAAATTTATTTTTCATATAAAGTGAAACATACCACTTCTTTGTTTTCACTGCATTAAATGACAATATATCTCAACAAATAGTATCTCTTGTTGAAAAAATTTTTAATTTCGAGGGGCCACTCAGGAAATTCATGCAATGATTTCATGATTTAGTAATCCTATTCAGAAGGACCTTGAATTTATGGGAACCCACTGTTTTCTAGATCTTTTTTCTTCACCAAAAATAAGTATTATACCAATGAATGAATGAGGATTTGACAAGAAATGAAAGCAGACTGTTTCATCCATATCATATCTTATCATACTAATTGAATGTACCATCTTCTATTTTAGTTATTTAGATTATAATTATTTTATATATTCAATACCACGTATTTAATTGAGTGGATCACTTTATATGAAAATTACATTGTCACTTGAATTTGAGCATTATTGAAAACTATTTGTGCTTTATATATGAATTATCATTTTCGGAGCAATAAAAAGTACATCATATGTGGTTACTTGACTAGGATACATAAAATCGAACTAGACCAACAAATAAGTGAGATAACTCAATTCTGATCCACCGTAAAGTAATCCTACATGACTAAACTATAGCTTAAATTTTCCTCACCGATATTGGTACGTCTTCTTCACGAACTTATTTAAACTCAAGAAATCAGATACAAACACTATTGTGAAAACGACTCTAAAAGAATCTCACCCAAACATCCCAACACAATAAACCCTACAACTTCACCCAATATACCATTAACCTTATTAAACGATAAATCAACTTTGCATACTATAGAGATTTTTTTCTTTCTTTTTGTGTAAATAGAGGCTAAGAGGCCGATGTAGGCAAGATTCGATTAGAAGTTTATGTCAATAATTTTCTATGGATATTAAGAATTACGCTAACTGTGACACGCATATTAGAGAGAGCTATTTGATTAGTGAGTCATAGAATAGTTTGATTTCATTATCACACTCACATGTCAATCCTTTAGTTCTTCACTTTCCTGTTTACAAACTGAAAGCCTAAGAACATCCACAATTAACCTCAATCCATCCATTTCACAATTTCTTTATCCAATTAGAGAGGATCGAATTCTAGAAAACTCGAAAAATTTACCTGGAAACTTTGAATGGCACCCATATTCCCTATCTTGGAGATTAAAATTCACTAAACTCAAACTGTAAAACCCATCTTTGTAAGCTAATCTGCCATCTACCCCTTACTAGATCTTTTACCCAATCTTGCTTCCAAGTTCTCATAGATCTACAATCTATAGACAAGACTAAATACATCTCGATTTCTCAACATTTCAATCGTCACCAGCCAGAATTCAGAGTGGGTATTGCGTTGTAATCGTTGAGAAAACCAAAAATACAAAGAAGCCCACAAATTTTGGAGATGAGGAGTTGATAACATGTCAAAAGATCTTCATTGGATTAAGCTACTCCGATGTACAAAGTGCCCAAAAGGCTTGGGGAAAAAGAGAAAGAAAAGAAGGCAAAAATGTGTCAAAACTTTCTCAATACATAACCTTGTACTTAAGTACTTCAACTCGGTAACTAACTACTAGCTATTTACAATATGAATTAATAGAATTAAACCCCCAAAAAAACAACCCAAAAGAGGAGCCAAAATTGGTCACCCACTTCACCTTTCCCTTAATTAGTTAAACCCCACACCCAAAAAAAGGAAAAAAAATTAAGGGGACTGAAGTGAATTAATCATGCCAGCAGAGGAGCATAACCACACATCTCCTGATGATGTAAAGCCTCGCCCTTTGCTCTCTGACCACGCTGCTGAGGCCTCGATTGACCAACTTTCTCTTGCTTCCTCCCATGGCGGGGCTGCTCATCTTCATTTTTGAAGAGGGTAGTGGAAAAGATCGAGTTTTTCTGAGTGTGATTGAGGTTTCTGAGTGTGCAGAGAAGGTGTTCGACGAAATGCTTGAGCGAGTAAATGAGGTGAGTGAGAGAAGGTAAGAGAAGGGGGTTCTTATAGGAGGGAGGGTGGTCCAAACAAAGTTTTGGTCTACAAAAGACCAAGCGATGGGGCATCAAAGGGCGTGCTTTGCCCTCTCTCTAACCCACCAAGACATTACATTTTAGGCCCCACCTTCCTATCTCTTACTCTTATGGTTATACTACTACAACTCAGTATGAATTGGATAATTCAGGATAGAGTTTAGGAGATTAGAATGTACAAGTACATAACTTACAAACAATTGGATCATATATCTTGTGGATTTGTATGTACGTCTTTTCCTGAAAAGACGTATATAGATCAATATTGATGAAATTTTAAAATTTATGTTAGCTGTAAATCATATAAAAATTTAAGAGTACATTTATTATTATTTGACACTCATTAGACAGATACTATCATAAAATTTCATTAATAAAATACTGACAATTCCTAATTTTATTTGATTATTATTTAGCAGTAAAATTAGAAGAAATAAGCATACAAATTACAATCCTATGCAATTTTTAATTTTTTTTGGTTGGGGGTGGGGAGCTAAAATTTGAAAATTCACATGCAACCCTATTTTTCATATCATCAAACACTATTCAAATGCATGAACGATAATGAGGAAAAGAATATTAAAGAAATATTGTCAAGTCTTGATGAATTAATTATATTAGGGTATTTGTCATTTTCCAATAGTGGCCGGGGAGAAAACTTTATCCTAATATTATGTAGGTATTACCCACCAACATAGTGGGTCGGCCATTAAATCAAAAATAAGGTAGCAAAGTGTTGTACAAATTATCCCCTTCACTCTATGTTTTTTGATAAGGTTTATGATAATTATTTTGGGGGCCGGTGGGGGACATATTGTTCCTATTTCTTCTCATTCTTGTGAGTTGTATTCCTACTAAACTCGGAAATACTATTAATCATAGCATGTCTGTTAAATCACTTGACAATTTTCATATAATTTAGTTTCAAATTTTGGAATTGAACGTGTGTCTATTTCATCCATTTAATAATGCCATTTCTTTTCTTTTCTTTTCTTTTTTTGATCTTTGATACTCCGTGATGCACAATAATATCACTTTATTAGTCCAAGTCGATTAGGTTTAGTTCATAAATTTTTTTATAGTTAAACCATACAACTAAACCAACTTATATCGATAGCACTGGTACCTTCTCTTTTCGTTTTCTTTTTTCATTTTTTGAGAGAGAGATCATGTTAGTACTTTCTACAACTCTCTAGTTGCATTATTAAAAATAAATAAATAAAACTAATCTTACTTAATTCAGTATCCATCATGTTAATTATTTTCTAATCCAAATTATTATTAGTTTCATGTGGGGATAGTTGTCAGTTGTGCATAATTATATGCTGTGCACAGGAATTATAAGATAAGATGTTAATTAATTAGGATCTAGATTAATGGGATTGTTTGTAATTGATATAATTAAATTAAGGGAAGAAACTAGGAGACCAGAAAGTCCTAGTTTTGGGATTTCAGTGTAGTATGTAGGGTAGTTTTATTTGACGGTTTGCCCTTAAAAATGGTATTATAATAATATATACACATTCCCTATATGTCTCGAGCTACAGAGAGTATCTACAACTAGAGAAGAGAGGGCCTTTAATTGTTTAATATAATCTAATGAGGTACTCAATTTAGATATATTATACGAAGTTTTCCTGTAAATAATTTCTATTAATTAAAATTTTTTATTTAATTTTTCTAAAAATTAGGGATACAAAAATTATATTCAAAAAGTACAAAGGTTTTTTCATAAGAAGTAGAGTTATTGTTTTGTTTCAATTAAAATATTAGCAATTTGGGAATAATAAATTACATGATACTAACAAGGTTTTAATCTAATGATCAAAATTGAGGTTTTGGGTTCCATTCCCTCATTGTATTATACTTGTTCTTTACTACTCTCATCAACCGATAAAAAGGAAAAAGGTTATATAAATAAAAGTTTTGAGGGCAAAAGAACTTATAACTATTCATGGGTACTGGCCATGGGTATAGAGAGAGATCTCAAAGATTCCCATAATTAGAATCAAAGTTAAAACACAATAGGATTGCCATTAGGAATCTTAATCTATTAATAATATAGAAATTTGTAAATAATATAGAAAGAGAAAAACATATACTATTTTATAGGAAATATTTCTTTTCAAGCTTTAAGATGCTTAGGCTACTGGCCTCTAAGCTCGATCATGTGATAGATTCACATGGGATTTAATTACACTATTAATCCTATTTTAATGTTTATTTTATGCTTACAAAAATATTTGATTCGGGTATTTTCCGGACAATTCCAGCTCAACCAACACGTCACCGGCCGACTGGGCCTAATCAGTTGGATAAGGGAGGAATCGACCCAAGATAACCCTTAACGGGCCGAGTCAAAGCCCCAAAGCCCACTAGGGCTAGGGTTTCCTAAACCATGGTAAAGTACCGTTTTACCCCTTTAAAATCTCCTATAAATACTCATCTTTTCTCACATCCCAAGGCATGTTATGTTCATTTGACAAGACATCTCACCTTTTGGATAATCCAAGTTCTCAAGCTCCTAAGCTCTCAACACTCATCCACATTCATAACGTTCATAAACGTTCATCGGCACTCATCCCGAGAACCTCCATCTTTGGAAATCTTCTCATCTCCCAAGGAATCCCCCATGCACATCGAGGAAGATCTCCTCGATTCATTCAACTTAGTTCACTACTAACTTGAGCGTCGGAGGGCGTTCCCAGGATCCACCACCCGGGCTTCGCCTTTTGCGGGTTCAAGCGGTCGCCACTCGAACTCGGATTGATCGTGCCACGTCCTCGGAACCGGAGCGGTAAATCCTTCCTCTCTCCGAATCATCAATCCACATCATCAACTCGGTTTTCTCCGGAAACAGTTTGGCGCCGTCTGTGGGGAGGAAGGTAGCATATGGTCGCCGGTGGCACTCGATCTCGATCCAGGATGACTCGCGACACGAACAACCCACCAGTCCCTCACTCTCATCGTTCAATGCCTACGGGGGCCAATCTGCGACGCTCCTCAACCCGAGGATGCGGAATCATCTCAGCAGTCTACCGGTAACCGCCACACCCAGTAGGAGGGGTACGTCACCTTAGGGTCTCTCCAAAACCTAATAGAGACCCTTAAAGCGATCATTGCACGGCAAGTGCAAGAACAAGTGCGAGTCACCATGGAACAGCGCATGCCAATCATGCCCTTCCACTACGCCCGACTCATGGGTGCGGCACAACCCCACGGGAGGTCGGCTGTTGGCTACTTCTCGGGTGGGATGTCTTCCCATGCAGCCCCAGAATAACCAAGCGAGGCACCAACTGCGCTTGCTCCTGAGCGGCCAAGTGCCCTCCCGACAATACGTCACGAAGAAGGCGATGCCCGAGGGATTATCAATGCAAAGAAAACTCTCCATAAAATCAACGAGAATGTTGCAACTTCGCACACGGCCTCGACCCCTTATGCTACCCACGGCGGGCGTTCGCCTGGTTCGACGATCATGGCGACGCCCTTGCCCCAAACATGGAGCGAAGGCCCCAGGGAGCATAAGGTCCGCTAGTCCTGCACGATCAACTACACGTACCGCAATTCTCATCGAGCCCGCAATGCCCCAAGGCGCAACCAAGAGCGGTCCGCCGCCCGAGAGCGGGAGCGATCAAGAGAAAGGCGTCATGAGCAATCAAATCCGAAGGGTCCCGAGAAGTCGGAGAGGACCGGACACACTCCTCCTCGATCCGAGAGGAGGAAGAGTCCTTCCCGGTGGAAGTTCCACGCCACCATCCCGCGCTGTCCCTATCTCCGGCTCGATTCAAGGCCAACTCGGAATGCTTTCAACACTCTATTTTCGCTCCCAGAATGAAGAAGATAAAGGTTCCAAACATTGATCCATACAATGGCACAACCGATCCTGAAGATCATTTGGCGTACTACAAGTCCCACATGTACGTTCGGGACGGAGACGATACAACCTACTGCCGATTCTTCCCCGATACACTAAAGGGAGTCGCGCAAAATTGTTCAACAATCTTCCCCAAGGGAGCATATCTTCCTTTGAAGAGTTATGCGAGAAGTTCGTCGCACAATTCATCGCGAGTTGCAAGCGGAAGAAGACTAGCATCCACCTCTCCAAGATTAAGCAAGGGAGAAACAAGACCCTTAAGGACTATGTCCGAAGGTTTCATGGAGACGTCGTCCTTATCTCGACTTGCAAGACGGAGTTGCCTACACTGCCTTCCTTAACGGACTCGAAGCGGAAGATTCAAATTTTCCCTCGCTGAACAAAAGGTGTCCACCTTAGCGAAGCATTCCGAAAGGCGACCGACTTTATTCAGGCCACGGAGATCTGCGCGGAGGAAGGAGATGAGGTCGAAAGAGATGAGGTCGGAAGGAAAGGAGGAGATGGAAAATTTAATCCTCGAAATGAAGTGGACCACCGCTTCAACACCGACCCCGAGTATTCCGATGGAGATCAAAGGGCATCCCATGCTCAAGAAACCGTATCCCATGTCCACTTCTGCGAAGCGTGAGCTTCCAACAAATATTGCGAATTTCATGAACAAACCGGACACAACACTACGAGGTGTCGCGCGTTAAAGAAGACGCTTGGGGAGTTGGCGGATAACGGGCAAATTGATTGCTTCCTCAAAAAGATACTTGTGGAGCACAAGAAGGTTCTTCAAGGTAAGGATATGAGCACTACAATGATGACGATGCTACTAAGATTGTAGCCACCATCGTTGGGGGATTTGTAGGGGCACAACCCTTTCCTCCTGGAAGGCTCACCTCGGGAGCGCTCAATAAGTCTTGATCACCGGCCAACCTCCACCTGCCCACAGTGATCTTCGGAGAACAAGCTTTGAAAAGCATGGCCGCCCACATAAGGATCCTTTGGTCATCACACTCGAAGATTTCGGACGCCATAGTCCGCGGGGTTCTTATCGACATAGGGAGCTCGGTTGACGTCATCACCCTGGAATGCCTAAGACAGCTGAAGTATGCCCCTCAAAATCTTGTTTCCCTCGTCAATCCTGTCATCGGATTCGAAGAGCGGACGATACACCCCATAGGCATGATCCGCCTACCAGTCGGGGTTGGAGAGAAGGTCGGAGGCCGAAACATCGAAGTCAAATTCCTAGTGATCGACATCCCCTCTGCCTACAATGTCATCATTGGACGTCCCACCCTCAACCGGATCAAAGAAGTCGTCACTCCACACCTTCTCCTCATGAAGTATAAGCTTGATGATGGATCCGTAGGTGAGACCTATGGAGACCAAAAGACCGCACGTGAATGCTATGTAGAGTAAGCCTTCGACCTTTGATGGAGAAGCAGAAAGAAGAGGGGAAGAGTCATGATGATCCTAAGGGTAAGAAGCTAAAAGCGGAGCCCCAACCAAAGTCTCCGAGACTATGATGGTGTGCCTCACCACCACGGAAGATTATGTCGAGGTCCGGCTTGCGCCTCCCGAAGACATCAAGCTCATGAGATAGTGGTGCTTATGTAAATAGTTCAAGCTCATTATCCGGCGTGGGGGCCTTTCTTTAAAGACCTACCAAGCTTAAGTCCCGGAGATTTTGTAAAAGAATCACCCACGATTGACGCGACTTTTCCGTAAGCGCTCAACGGGGCACACATTTCTCCCTTCGTACGGACTTCGATCTTTCATCAATACAATGAGTAAGTTTTCTGCATCTTTACGTCTCATACTTTACTTTAAGACGATCTTGGGGGCATGAATAGGGGCTAATACAATCCCCTAGAACACCCAAGTCCCTGGTTCCTTTCGTTATATTTTCTTAACTTTGTCAAAGTTAGAAGAAAAAGTAGGGGCTAATATGACCCCTAAGGCCTGCTAGTTTCTTTCGTTGTATGTTTTTCATTGTGCCGATTCTGGGGGCAACACTGGGGCTAATATAATCCCCTAGGACAGCCAAGTTGTAAAACTCAAAGAAGACCCAACTATGATAAAGGGTGATCATGTGCCCCAAGCGGCAAGAAAGCAAAAATCGGCAACAATATAAAGAAGCAACGAGGCAAGTGAGCATCCAACAAGCATCAAAGCAAGGATCGAGTCAAAGATAAAAGTTCAAGCAAAACGAAAGAGTATCAAGTCATAATGGCACGCAGGACGTAAAAATAACTCATATCCCACGTAGAGTCATGGAAAGGGGGCCAATCCTCGGAGTCATCTTTGGCATCCTCGCCAACGCCGTCATCCTCGGGGATCTCCCCTCCTTTGGCGCTTCTTCCTAAGGGATTGATACGGCCAAAGAGCTTAACTCCAAAGTAAGACCTTCGGAGCGAGATCCAAGCATAAGACAAGTAAATGCCGAGCATGAAGCGAACGACTAGGGTCTTCAAATGCGTACATTCGTCAAAAGAAGGCCTCTTGGACGAAAAAATTACGAGCGTACGCGACTCGACAAGCGAAGATCACATAAGATCATAAAGGATCTCTAAGAGACATCACTTAAGCTCTCAGTCACCGGAAAAAAGCACAAGAGCTCCGAATTCAGGCAAAGGTTAATCAGGTGCCCACATTTTTCTAAAAAAGAAGGGAGCGATGGTTCGCAAATTAATGACGAAGAAGATTTTACGGCCGTCAAGGCACACGGTTATAGCCCAACGTTAAACATCGTTTGACGACATCGAGTTCGGAGGCAAACGAGAAGCTAACGAAGACCTACAACGTAGAATTGCGACTTGGACACAATCGGAGACACCCTACGAAGACCCATATTAAAGAGTTGATATATTTGAGATCAACATGGAGTCAACACAGGATCACCGAAAAGGGTTTGATTTTTCTCGATCATAAAAAGCCTAATATGTTGCGACTAACGGAGTCGGGGCCATCGCATTTTCGATACGGATTGGGTTGATATTTTCCGTCTTAAGGAGCCTGCAATTTCTTCGCTCTAAAATCGAGGTCGGTATTTTTCCGTCCCCCTTCGAAATTTTTTCGCATAAAATTGGTTAGGAATGTTTCCCCAAAAATATGCCAACTCAAAAAAAATGTCGGGTCGAGAGCGCTGGGCTCGAGCGCTGGATCTGAACGCTCGGCTCGAGCGTTCGGCCCGAGCGCTCGGTCCGAGCGTTCGGCTCGAGTGGTCGGCCGGAGCGCTCGGTCGGTGGCCGGGGCCGTAAGCGGGTCGACATTGAGTGGGTTTCCGCGAGGGGCCTGCAGCGAGGGGGTTTCGGGGCCGGGAGTCAGCTGCGCGAAGGGGTGAGGGGTCGACATGAGCGCTCGGGAGTGGGGGTCGGGGCTGGGACTCGGGAGTGAGGGTCGGCTGCCGGGAGGAGGGGTCCTCGCGAGAGCCTGCAGCGAGGGTGAAGGGGTTTTGGGGCTAGGGTTTGGCTGCGGGGGTGTGAGGGGTCGGGTGTGGGGGTCGGGGGAAGGGTCGGGTGTGGGGGTCGGGGGAAGGGTCGGGACCGGGGTCGGGGTGAGGGGTCGATTGGGGTGGGGCTGGGTCCGAGCGAGAACGCGGTGTGGAGAGGTTGATGCGAACGGTCGGTTGCAAGAGGGCTGTCCGCGGCGGGGGTGGGTGTTGGAGATTGGTGCCGTGGGTCGGCAGAGGGGGCCGGTGCCGACGGCCGGTGGGAGGGTCGGCGGCGGGGGCTCGAGCGGTCGGCGAAGAAAGCGTGAATATTTTGGGGTTGGAGTCGTACTGTAAGTTTTTGGGGTGGAGTCGTATCGTTAGTTTTGGGTTGAAGTCGTAACCCCTCAAGATTGAAATTTGCGTTAACTTCTCAAAAACTTTCCGCAACGAAGCATATGATTGCGGAGTCCGAACGTCTCTCGATGACAAGCAACGACTTAGCCTCCGGGAGCTAATGAGTCTCATTTCCACCTCCACAAGGGGACATCCTTCGAAGTTAAGGTAAACGATAACTTAGCCTCCGGGAGCTAAAAAGTCGTACGCTTAACTTCATAAAAGGAACACCTCTTAGAGGACACACAATCATGCACTTCTAAGCCTACGGGAGCTGGAAGGTCGCGTAAAGACCCATGTCCGCATGGGCACTCGCACTCCTAACTTAAGGTTAGGGGTGGCGCTCTCCGTGGGATGTTCCCTAGCGAGAATCATGCACTTCTAAGCCTACGGGAGCTGGAAGGTCGCGTAAAGACCCATGTCCGCATGGGCACTCGCACTCCTAACTTAAGGTTAGGAGGTCGCGCTCGAAAATCATGCACTTCTAAGCCCACGGGAGTTGGAAGGTTGCGTAAAAACACATGTCCGCATGGGCACTTGCACTCCTAACTTCGGGTTGGGGGTCGCGTTTTCCGTGAGATATGCCCTCGCGAGATACTTACGTTCATGCACTTTCAAGCCTCCGGGAGCTGAAAGGTCGCGTAAAAGACCCATGACAACGCTACCGTGGGCAAACTCACTTCCTTCGAATCCAGGGCACGTAGGGGCTGGGACGCCTTGAGGACCTTAGAAGGGTCACGAGATGACTCATCCTCCCTACAAGAGCCCTGGACGGACCACGGGAGGACTCATCCTCCACGGAAGAGCCCTCGGGAGGATCACAATAAAGCTCATCCTCCCCGCAAGACTCCTTTTTAGCCCCAAGGGGCTAAGTAAAAGAGCATTCACCACAAACAAAGTGTCAACAAAGGGATAGGAAAGTGAAGAAAAGCTAACAAAGCGAGCTTCATTCATTCATTCATTCATTCATTGAGACAAGAACGCGCAACGCTCCATTACAAGAGAAGCAAAGCGTCTAAGACTCAAGATACTACGCTATGACGCTACGGTTTTACCACTACACTACAAGTTACACTACTTAGACGGAATGAGAGCCCCGGCTACCACCTCACTTCTCCTTCGAAGGTTCCTTTTCTTCTCCTTCGGAGGGTTCCTCTTCCTCTCTGCCGGATCGTTCCTCTTCCTCTCCACCGAAAGGTTCCTCCTCTTCTTCGCCGGAAGGTGCCTCTTCTTCTCCGCAAGGAGGCTACTCCCCTTTGCCTTGGGCAAGTCCCTCCGGCTCTAAGAAGGAGTAAAAGGGCCATCTGTTGACTTTCCACTCTCCAAGGGAGGGTCGGATGACGAGCCAACTCGGGAGCGGTTCCTCCTCCCGTCGCAACGTTCACCGAAGAATTAAGGTTCACCGATTGAAGCTCAATGATACGATCGTGGTTACATTCCACCCAAGCCTCAAGCGTGTCCCACTCGGAGCGGATCGTGGTTGGAAGCAACTTACCATACTCCTCACTATCATTTATCAACCCCGACTTCCAAGCATCGTCAATGAGAAGTTGGTAGAACACCTCCGCGACAAAGGATGGTCGGCGATGCTCGATCGTTGTTTGCTCCACATTCCACCTACCTACCTCGGGAGGCATGCGGGTAGAACGTGAGGGGCTAAATGATTCGGGTATTTCCTGGACGGTTCCAGCTCAACCGACACGTCACCGGCCGACCGGGCCTAATCAGTTGGATAAGGGAGGAATCGACCCAAGATAACCCTTAAAGGGTCGTGTCAAAGCCCCAAAGCCCACTAGGGCTAGGGTTTCCCTAAACCATGGTAAAGTACCGTTTTACCCCTTTAAAATCTCCTATAAATACTCATCTTTTCTCACACCCCAAGGCATGTTATGTTCATTTGACAAGACATCTCACCTTTTGGATAATCCAAGTTCTCAAGCTCCTAAGCTCTCAACACTCATCCACATTCATAACGTTCATAAACGTTCATCAGCACTCATCCCGAGAACCTCCATCTTTGGAAATCTTCTCATCTCCCAAGGAATCCCCCACGCACATCGAGGAAGATCTCCTCGATTCATTCAACTTAGTTCACTACTAACTTGAGCGTCGGAGGGTGTTCCCTGGGATCCACCACCGGGGCTTCGCCTTTGCGAGTTCAAGCGGTCGTCACTCGGACTCGGATTGATCGTGCCACGTCCTCGAGCCGGAGCGGTAAATCCTTCCTCTCTCCGAATCATCAATCCACATCATCAACTCGGTTTTCTCCGGAAACAATATTCAAACTCATAATATTGCCTAAGCTCCTTAACTCCACACTTTATTAAGCTTGTCCTAAGTCAAACATATATTACAAACATATTTAAGATCAATTTTAAATATTTTCAGTTAATTAAGCTGATGAAATTGGCTTACTTTTAAAAAATTTTAAAGAGAAAAATGGGGTGATTTTATATGTAGGTAGTCTATATACTCCTTACGGTTCACAATATATGTCAATTAAACTAACGCTTATCATTTTATAATATCTCGTCACTTTACAATCTTAATGATATATTAATAACTAGTTAACCAAATTTGTTCTTATTAATTACTTTTTTCTTTCTTTTTTATTGAATTTTTTCATTTCCAATGAACCCTTGGAGCAAATTGATTTTTTTTTTTTCCGATTATTATTAAGTCAATGGCTAAAAATAAGAGGACAGAAGTCCAGTTACAAAGACAATACAGTCACCAAAATATATAAAGGGACCACCAATTCTTTTAACTAATAGATGAGATGATCAACAATTCTTTTAACTCAAATTGGTCTTTCAACGTAAATTTTGTATTTTCTTAATAATCCCATAAAGTAAAAAACGACAAATATTGTGAAACGCATGAGATACAAAAATTTGATACCTTTGTCATTAGGTTCAAAACCCAATTATGAGAAAGATTAGTGTTACCTAACAAAGAGTGACTAGAATAGTAGAAAAGGCATATGCCATGCCCCTACCACTTGCTTAAATATCTGAATTTGACTCACTCAGATCAAATGCAGGCTGTTTTAAGTGCTTAATTTAGAGGCTATTTGCAGTTATTGCTGCCTTCTTAATTTATTCATGCCTAAGTTACTGCTTTAATAATCTTTATCATGAAGAGTAGAATGAGATTAATTGTTTTGTGTGAAAAAAGCAAGAAAATAATTGCTGCAATTCTATATATAACCTTCCAAATTCAAACTCAACCAAATGGTGTTGTGCTTATGGTGGGTGCCCTTTGGACTAGAATAAGGGCTGCTTCATCCATGGAACCTCAGTGGTTGTCAAAATTCAAACTTACAGTCTTACTAACTCGATCATGAACTTTTTATAACTCGCTTACGGATATTATAACAAACTTTATAACTATTTTACAATTTCTTACAACTTATTACAGCTTTCTACAGCGTTCCTTACAACTCCTTACAGTTAAATGAAATAAGGTTTTAGACTATTTTAGCTCGTCATGTAATTGGATACACTTTGGCAAGAAGAGGCTTCTATTACTATTTTATCCCCAATTTCTTTAAAAAATATTTAGACTCCTTTGTTCATTACATAAACTTTTATATTTAGTTAGATATCTTAATATTAATAATTGAAAGGTTTAGAATTTAAATTTCAGCGTTGCTTTGTAATGAACGATGCATAAAATATAAAAAAAAATTATGTAATATTCCTATTTCAACATAAGAAATAGAAATATTAATGTACGGTGCATATTTAAACGTATTCTTTGACCTTCAATTTTTTAGCATGAAATTGTTTAACTGTAATTCCTTTTTGGTTTAATAAGTTAAACTATTTATAAAAAATAAAAAAATAAAAAACTTAGATGTAGTTGGGGGTGGGGGTGGTGAAGTCTAAGATACCCCAAAGCGTTGGGAACTCAACTTGATTACAGAGGTACAACAAAAATTATAATTAAAATGTTAATCCCTGATTAGCAGCATTTTTAAATGCTTAATTTGATCTGTTCCACGCTGGACTTTTAGTACTACAAACACCTTTAAAATTTAGCACTCTCTCTCTCTCTCTCTCTTTCTCTCGGAACAAGGTAGTCAGAGTTGCACGTGAATTTCTCGTGATTAACAAGGTCATTGCTTTTGATATACTCAAAATAAAACACCATATTTTGAGTTAATTAATTATTAATTAAACCGGTTGGCATGCTAATCTAGGGTACGTCGTCTCGATAAATGATGTTTTGGAAGAATATATGGAAGGTTTATTAAATAAAATACTAGTATTATATTAAGTGTTAATTGAGACACTATATTGATTTTAGAGTGATTCAAGACAATAGTTTTTGATTTCCACTGAAGATATTTAGGGTACATCGAACTTACATACAAAATGTAAATCAACACAAATATAAGCACAAATAAACATAAATAAATATAAACGAACATAAAAGAAGCATAAATGAACGTAAACGAACATAAATGAGTTGTTAAATAAGAAACGAACATAAAACATAAATAAATTCTGTTTTTCATGTAAAGTCGAACACTCTTTAATATAATTTCTTCCATGCAAATATGCTTGGAAATAGAATTAATATCATACTTCTTCCTCCGTTTCACAATACACTGTCGGTTTTGAGATGTGAGGAAATACCAATGAAATATATAATTTTTTTATTAAAAAACTACGTTATCTCAAGGTTTAACTGGGAATAAGAAAAATCAATGAAAGAAAAAATTTAATAAATTAATTATTAATATGTCTTTATAATTGTAAAGTGACACATATCGTAAAACGAAAATTTTTTATAAAAATGACAGGTATTATGGGATGAAAGGCGTAAGTTTTAATATTATTATTTTCTCCCAAATTTAACAAATCAATCATTCAGGTTAGAATTGGATTAAGTTTATTGTACACAGATTTAGAAACAATTGATAAATATTTGATCGAATCGGATTAGATTAAGTTGTCCACATTTAAGAATGGTATCAAATCAGGTTAAGTAGTTAATTAAAACTCTTTCAATTTACTATAAATCTACAACTATAATCCTTTACCAACTATAAATAAATAAATAAATAAATAAAAATTTTCCTTCACTAAAGAAGAAAAAAAACTTAACATATGGAATGGAAATGGAAGCATGACTAGTAATGAATACTATCATCTTAATAGAGATGATTACGAAATTAAACACATTGCTTAATGAAGTTAATTGTCTCCAAAGCCAGCGAGGATATTTTTCTGTTTAAGGAATAAGCACTTGGGATTAGCGACCCTTTCGGCTTCGTTATTCTCTTCGCCGACCAAATTTTGTCAGGCTAATTAATTGCCTATTAATGCTTCTATTAAGTTAATTAACCACACCAATAATTTAGCTACACCTTAAGCAAAGGTCCTCAAACTATGAGCAATTTCTTCTTTTTTTTCAAATTGAAAATTTAATTCAGAATTTACCCTTTTCCATTTTTAAGCAGAAAACAAATAGTCAAATATAACAACTGAGAAAAATTTTTAGAAAAATGAAATCGACATTTACATTTGATTAATCTTTAACTTAGAAAAATGAAATCGACATTTACATTTGATTAATCTTTAACTTAGAAAAATGAAATCGACATTTACATTTGATTAATCTTTAACTTAGAAAAATGAAATCGACATTTACATTTGATTAATCTTTAACTTAGAGTAATCATCAATTGATAAGATGGATTCAATCTCTCTAATTAAAAATATAAGAGAACTTTCATATTCTCCTAATACCGTCTCCCTTTTTTTTTTTATTTTTGTCACTAGAATAATACGGTAACATGCTATTTAAAGAGAATACTACAGAGTACAGTGTGATTTAGGATTCATTCAATGCCGACTAAAACATAGGGTTTTTTTTTTAGGGGTATACGTATGGAAAGATGGGGAGTAATACAAGTGAAATTAAAGAGTAAGATGAGTAAGTGGTAAGTGGGAAGGAAGGAAGAAATGGATAGGTGATGTAGAAGAGGGAGCAGCAATAACTGTTGTGGACCCTTTAAAAATGGGCCAAAGCATAGCATATAATTCAGGGACCCAACCAATAATAATGGGCCATTGCCAAGCATAGAAATCAAGGTTGTCCAATTACCATCCAAAACTCCCCTCAAGACTCACTCAGAGTTCAGCACGTGGTGAGTTGATGCCCATGCCATCCCCCTCTCTCTCCCTCTCTCTCTCTCAGCCGACAAGAGTTTAATGCAGCATATGGAACTTCACTATCACAAGGGCTCCACATAATTAAATCAGTGGCACTTCATTATTTGAGCAGACGACCCAAGAACCCCTAATTTTTGTTGCTTATTCAAAGAACTTGTATAATTACTTGAGATATATGTGCTCTGGGTGTAGGGACACCAGCACACATACTTGAGTTGCCAATGGGTCCTAAATAATCATAATTATTTGAATCGAGATCGAGTTTAGATCTGCTCCACTCGTACTCCATTTGATAACACTCAACTCGACACGACCTGAAATTTATCTATATGATAATAAAAACGATAAATGTTTGGCAACCTCTCGATAAATTACAATTCATAATGGCAAAAGTTAGACTGTCAAGTCTCTGACAAAGCCCACTAATGTATGTATCTTTTGCGTTTTAAGGTCGACATCAATTCTATTCATCGAAGAACTTTGAGCGTGACCAAGTCAATCAGCATCACTCGATCAGGTCCCAATGTAATTGTCATGTCATTGAGCACCAAAACAAATAACAAACTGGAGATAGTTGTAGAATCCAATTCAGAAGCTCACTCTGCAAATAGGGTGTCAGGTACTTGACAATGCAGAATTCATTTGGATGCACCCACAAATAACGTTGTAAAATGGGTACACTACAACGAGATACAACCTGACATTGCAGAAATATGAACATGAGGACCACAAAAATTAGTGTCAAACCTGTCATTATTATACATAAATAACATTTTAAGTAACATCCAGGATATATATTATAATGTGTGTTTAATTATGTATTTCTCTACAATGTATGTAACCTGTACATGATTGCTATCTCTATATAAGCAACCAATTACAATACCCAATTAAGAGAAAAACCCATAAAAAGTTCACAGGATGATTTACATACACTTTCTTTACAGATTAAAAACAAGAGCACAGGATTCTCAATCCTCTCTGGGAATCCACCTGCTCCACCACAGGCTCTTCCTTCTCTGATTGAGCTCGTCGATGCTTTCATTGAGAGTCTTGATGATCTTCCTCTGCAACCGAAGAGCCGATGCAAGAGCATTTCGTTGTGCGCCCCCTTTCTTCTTGGGCTTTATCTCCTGCAAGACATCTTTCACAACTCAGGAGACCCTTCTTTCCCCCAAGACTCTATTCGGTGGGATAGGAGGAGATGTTTATCCCATTCCAGCCCAAGTAAAAGGTCGGTCCCTTTCCTAGACCTCTAGCTATGTATGGCCCAGCGTAAAGAAATATGGCTAACAATAACCTAAAAAAATTGACACTCAAAAAATGACATGCATACCCTGAGTTCTACAAGCTGAGCTTCGGTGAATCCACCATCTTTCTTTGTCCCAGATCTGGCCATCAGCTGAATGACCCACTTTGCAGCCTCCCCATAGTCCTGCTGTGTGGCTCGAAAAAATTGCAGCCGCAAGTTTTGCATGAATGACAAAGCCAAGAGGCCTTCCCTATCAAAGTATGGGTGAGCTAGGGCAGCTTTTGCACTCAACCGTTGTCTTGCTTTGTAGCGTACCATTGATGTCAAGAGCTCCCATCCTATCCCTCCATCCAAATCCAACATCTCAAAGCCTCTTCGGAGATCAGGGGCTGCTCGTGGCTCAACAGTACTTCTCCATGCATTCAAGTCATATCCACACCTCTTCAACTGTCGGTTGAACTGGATTAGGCCACTGTCAGAACGTAATGAGGGGAAGGCCTGCCAAAAGCCAATTAACATGTCATTTAATTGAAAAATGAGATGCATTATCAAAGGACTACTAATATTACGTCTTTTTACAGCATCAGAAGATAACTAGTGGATATTGCTCACCATTTGTAGGAATATAAGACCAGCGCTGTAAATGTCAAATCTATCCGGTAAGTTCATCTGCCAACCAGAATATCTGTATTAGTATAACCAGAAGCAAAACTACAGTCTTAAAGATGAGCAGCAGAACCAAATAACAAAAAGCCAGTCAGCTTCTAGTCTCTGCAGGACCTGCCACAGGACTGGAGAAAGTGCAGCGGCCACAGGAGGTGAGGGAGCGGATGGAGTTTGAGTGCTCATTATGTATTGCTCCGGAGCAGTATATCTGAATAAAATGAATGTAAAAAATGTCATAAATTAGATAATACGAGGGATGTAATGCAGAACAACCTGACTTGAAAATTTGAAAGGAAAAACAAAAGGCAAAAGTTTCTGTACTTGGTGTTAGGCCAAAGAGCCTTATGGTTCAGCAGTATCAGGTTTCCTACGCCCACCCACCCCCTCCCCCATTTGGCACTTCCTAAATCTCCTTGTGGGAATAGTGTAGACTATATAGGCTGCACATTGGAAGTCCAAATCCCCTGCCCAACCCCTAAAGCACAAATTGTTCCAAACCTTTACTTTAGCCTCCTAGTCTGCAGGGTCCAATCAAAAAAATCATTATATTATTCAAGAGATTAGAAAGCGCTACTCGAAATATTTATTTTTTGTTAGTTACAAAAGGTGGTACTACTTGACATACTGAACCTTGGTACCTATGAAAGGTCATCTAGATGGAGATTATGCATTCTCATAAATTCCCTAATTTTAGGAGGTTATGAATGCAGCAATATAGGGAAGCTGTAATCTGAAGGTGATTCACCTGGGGTCCAAAAGGAACTCATTAGGAATATAGTTAATGCCCACTCGTAGATCTGCTGCAGCCCCAAGATCAATAATCTTGAATGTGCGAGTACCTGGACAAATGTTGATCAGATGATGAAAATGCAATGCAAGGTGGAAACCAGAGGTCTAGAACCCATAGGTTCAAAGTTACCTTCAGAGAAAATTATATTCTGAGGCTTTATGTCCCTGTGAACTATTCCAGTTGAATGCAGACCATCCAATGCAAATAAAAGCTGTCTCATGACTGTCTGTATGACTCTATTTTCGCGCTCCAACCCCTTAGGCAAATCCTGTTGTTCTCCTAGGATCATTGTTTCAACCTAAAAATCATGCAAATAACAATGTTTAGTGTCACAAATGAATTAATAAATTCATATCTTACAGCATTCTATCCAGATATAAGCTGAGAACATTGCAGTAGTTCCATCAGTAATCAGATCTAGGTCACCTGGTTCAGGGAAAAATTCTCAATGAGAAACATAAAGAGAGGCACCCCATCTATGTCATGCTTTTAAAAGAAGGCAGAGTAACAAATGAAGGATCATCTCAAGTATTAGAAGCATAATTGCTGTTAAAATCAGCACGAAGAAGAATAATAGCAAACCGAATTTAACACCCAATCCACATGGCAGTGTCTATGGAAAGTAACTAAAATCCTCTAAGATTGAAAAAGAATGGGTTAAACCACACTCTGCATGTTCACACTTATTTGCCCTTATCACAATTAGCATTTCTCCTCAACACCCTACATAGCTTCCACCCAACCCGCTCTCCATCAAGCTGCCAAGATAGGCACGCTAATATAATTCAGTTTACCTCCACTTATATCTCCTGTTGAGAAATCTCACATACAGACGCACACTAAAGGAGAATGAGAAAAAGGAAGAAAGACCATTCCATCTTTGCTTCTCAACTTATGAAGCCTGATATAAATTGAAAATGAAGACTAGGAATCTTAAGCATGTAAAACTATCAAGGAATTCTGCACAGAAAAGAATTTGCTTCTCTACCTCCAAACTTGTCTTCTTCAACAGTCCCAATCCCAATAAAAATTATTTTCTGCCCATTATAGTATCTTCTAATAACTCTGCAGACAAGCTAAGATAAGTATAGTATAGATACAAATATCACTGTGGCATACCATCAGACTGGCGTTCTAAGGAAAGAAAATGCAAGTGTAAGCAAAACCCAGGAGGTTGGATTCAGATTTAGATCTAGGGTCCAACGGAAACAACCTCTCTGTAAATCAGGGGTAAGGACACTACATCAGGGGTATATGGACCTGGTTTTGAAGCGCTAACCAGTAACCACACGGGTCACCAGCGATGAAAAACGTGGTACATTGATAATGGTTCCCCAAGTGTTTTAGTCAACAGAAATGTCTAGATTATGTCTCTGTTCTCAAATGTAATTATAAGGCATCCATTTACAACAGCATTGGAAGTGTCACCAGCGATGGAAGTCTGGATGAACCCATTCAGATTTATGCCCACCATGCACTAGAGAAGCGCAGAAAAGTAGCATACTTTATCTCCAATCTAATGATTTTGAAGTGTCAAGACAGCATTTAGTATGTATATTAACTATTCATGCTTTGCAAATCCAATAAAACATAGCAAAACAGTGCATAAATTTGACCATGATGGCCATGACCTGGAGGTTTCAGAACAATGCAATTGCTAGTTTTCATGTATTTCCGCCAGTAATTTGACAGAACTCCAAAAGTCTTAAGCTTAGGTGTAGAACCTCATAGGTACTTCAGATTTCAACCCATTCCACCTCAGCATCACGATGTCAATAGTAAACTTCTCCACCAACAGACTATGTTCCCCTTCTACTCCAGTTCCCGTTAAAAAAAGACATCAATCTGATAGATAGCTGTTTCAAATTCACAACTCTTCTCTGGTTGAACATTTTAGCCTGGAAATATCGTTTTACAGTAGGATGACAGGTCTATTGTTCAACCTCTTTGGCCTAAGAAACCTTCATGCCAGATGGAAATGAACGATAACCACAGGTTAAGACAACTAACCAGCAAAAGCTGCAAAACCAAAATAGAACATCTTGGCCAAAAACCACTTCCCCTGCTTATTGCCAGGAACCAGAACCTGAGTTAATGATCTCCACTGAATGACCTCGTAGCTAAATATTTAACTGCAAAGCCTACACTTAACTCCAGATTTCATGGGACCTTGGCATGTGCTCCCTATTGATATCAATGCTCTTAGTAGGAGGAAGAGACAGTGACGGAGATAGAGAGATGAAGAGAAGTTCAACACTAAAGAAAGCCTGAAAAATGACAATCAAACTGTGGATGGAGGTCTCAATCACAAAAAATAAAAGGCCACATCACAAGCTTAATAAGGTTTGTGGTCAGTCAGATCACTCTCCCTGTGAGGATACTCCAGTTCAGAACGAAGGTTGCCTCTTCTAACACTGATATGAATTGAGTGCAACAAATTTTAACATACTACAGTATGGTGTAAAAAATTAAGTTTCAGAGCTAATCCTGAAAGTTGCAATATCCTTATAATGACTTCTCCAGTGTCCATTCCCTCCGCAACTCATCATTCAACATAGATAGGAAAAGGTAATTCCCTTAATATAAGGGCATATGATGGAAGAAACAAAGTATCAGAATTGCAGTCAAAAAAACAAATGAGTAGGAAAGGATTGGGAACTGTATGTATTATTGTCACAAAGTAAAAACTGTATGTTCTCAAGGGTGAGGGGAGAGAATACCAACATTGTAGGGGAACTCCCTGCTTGTCATTAAATCTGCAAGTGTGGACTCACCCTCGAAACGCCATAAAAGCCAATATTCACTTCCTTTCTTAGAAGAAGATTTCTGGAAATGAAAAAGCAGGTACATTCAGCACAATATCTCAATGCATTATCAATAGAAAATATCCTGTAAACCCATGATAACTGAGCCTGTAGGCCATAAATTTACAAATGAAATATTAGTACCTCCAAGAAACCGTACAAAAAATCTGCACAACTACTTGAACATGCTCTCCGCACACGCTCATTCATCCAAATTTCCACTGCACCATACTCGGTAGCCTTTTTCAAGACCAAATCACCTTCCTTTCATAGACACAGTTACCACAAAATAAGAATGATAGCATCACGTTCCACAATTAAGTTCCAAGGAAAGAATGCTAAACAAAATAGAGGCACGGTATTTATGCCTAGGATGCTTCATATAGAATCAGCCAGAAGTTGATTAAAAACCAAAAAAGTATGTTGTGTACAGGCGGCTGAACCACACTGATCAGCCTAGCAATTTGGTACGCAATTGTATACATCAATCACCGTTTAATCAGTTTTAGACATCATATTTAAACCCATGATAACTGAGCCTGTATTTATGCCTAGGATGCTTCATATAGGATCAACCAGAAGTTGATTAAAAACCAAAAAAGTATGTTGGGTACAGGCGGCTGAACCACACTGATCAGCCTAGCAATTTGATACGCAATTGTAAACATCAATCACCGTTTAATCAGTTTTAGACATCATATTTAACACGAGAGTAAATCCACATCTATGCAGCTAAGAAGTCTAAACTGACAATCCACCAGAGAACTTTTATCAAAAGAAGATACCTTAACTGAGGACTTCGTGGGGTTGGCCACTGAAACTTTATAGACAGCACCAAAAGCTCCTTCACCCAACTTCTTCCCCAGCACAATCTCATCCTGCCACAAAGAACACAAATGAGCAAAACATATAAAAAAACACAATACTCCACAATCAAAAACTGCAGTAATCAATCCCAGAGATAATCAGAGACCTTCTTGAAAGTGGGTCTGAAGACTCTCTCAATAAAAGCAAGCACAAACATATCATAAAATCCAGGAGCCACACCAGGAGTAGCCCAGAGGTAAGAGACTGCACCAAGTGCCAGCATAACCCCAGGAACAGTTAGTGTGAGCCCATTAGACTTAGGCAGAGTGCTTCTATAAATAATGTCCCCACACTCCATCACTGTACAAGGAAGCCCAACTCCCACGCCCAGAAAAAGATCCCGAATCGGGTCGAATAACTCGAACCCGGCTGCCAAAACCAGACATTTTCTCCGGGATTTCAACTGGGAAGATGCACTATACTGGGGTTTGAACAAAAGGGTTTTGCCCAGAAATGAAGATTGGGGTGGTCTTCTAGGATTAAGTGTCTCAAAATTTGTAGTGATTTGCCCTAATCCTACTCTGCTTACTGCAATTGCTGACATTTTTGATAGACTCAGATTCTATCAGGAAATTTTGGGAAGCATTTGAGCTGATGAGCCCAGTTTGAGTGTGGATTTGGAGCAAAACTAAGATACTTCTCCCTGTCACTATACTCTATCTCTCTCCAAAATTTAAAATCTGGTAATTCTGGTAATTTTTGTGATTGGGAAAAACCTAGAGGCAATTTTTTTCAGGAAAAATGAAAAAATCGTGAGGGAATTATTGTGGAGCTCAAAGCCTGAAAGGTCCAGTAAGAGAGAGAGAGAAAAATTCTTGAGGATTAGCGGGAAATACAGACCACCAGTGACACGTAGGCATATTAGATTGGGCCTCAAAGATGGAACTAAGCCCAATTAGATTCATTTGGCAAGCCCACAATAAAGGGCTTTGCCAATTGGGGCTCCTACACATATTGCAGCGCGCTTTAACTGGATCGTACTCTCAAACTAACTCCTGAAAATCTGATACCGGTAAGGGGTGCAAAAATCGAACCGAAAAGCCGGTTAATTTTTTCAGTTAAAATTTTCTTGAATTGAAAATCGGTTAATCAATTTTCTGGAATTAAAAGTTCGATTAATCGGTTTGGCACCTAATTATTGTATTTGTTCAAACGAATACTTGGTGACTATTTTTCTTCACAGAAGTATTGTATTGTATTTATGTTTTTAATTCCAAGCTACTACCTAATCGTCAATTTTCTTCCTAAATTAACACTGGCAATAAGGTGAAAAGTGCTGGTTTGAACCCAGAACCAAAAACGTAAAAAAATGCCATTAAGGAACCCCAAAAAAATTGATAGTTGGACGCTAAATATGGTTATGAACTCGTAGATATTACACTCATTTTTTTAAAAAAAATATCGATGAGTAAAATAGTCAAATATGTGTCTTGTAGTTCACGAAGAGTCGAGGACATTCTTGTAGGGAAGATGAATTTTGGTATAAATTAATAATTATAATTTAAATAAAAAGTCCAATCCATTTGACTTCTCTAACAGTGAAAATTTAAAGTAGAGAATGTTGGGCTGGTCATAAAAGCCAGCCAAAGAATCAAAAAATGAAGGTGCACATGAGAGACAAAAGACTGGAGTTGGAGGAAATACATGCAGAAAAGAAAACTATCGAAAAAGAGGGGGAGAAATAAAACCAAAATTTCCTGTTCTAATCTTCACCCAGTCCCAATGCGAAATCTCCGGTCTTGCCTGAGTTTTGCGCCTAAAATCCGCAGCAAAATAGCCTCAGATTGTGAGAATTGATTCACTACGATTCAAAACTTAACTGCCAACTACTAAAATAACCAGCCAATGCTACAAATTAGGTGGATTTTTGGATGAAAAGTCCTTGTCAACAAGGTATTAGAGTAACCAACAATGTCTTAATTTAGTGGCCAAAACTAAAATCATGGGTATATTAAGATTTCGGGTTCGATTCCCTCTTCCTGTGTCATATAATACTGTCTTTTATAACTCATTAACACTTAAAGGAATAAAAAAATAAGGTATTAGAGTGGGCTTGGTGATTAGCGGTTATGATGATTGAGTGGATTTCAAGTTATAATTAAGCTCGACACTGTTGCCAACCTCAAGCTAAGAAGATTTAACTTTTTACGTCTAATTAGAGCTTCTTTTTTGAGAAGAAAAGGAGATTAATTAAGCATAAAGCGAATAACCGAAGTTGATAATACATCAAACACTAAAGTCTAATTGGAGCTTACTTGCCATTTTTCATATGCACTTAACTTGACTTTGAATTCCACTTAAAACTCAGCGTCAAGTTCAATTGGAGCAAGTCGCTTGTATTTTGCACCGTGTGTGTTTTTGAAGTCAAATCTTTTCGTTTAAAACTCTTCCCTGCTAACTCATTTCAACTCCTTCCACCTTTGTTCTATTTCCACTGTGTTCTATCTTCTTTCAAATTTCAACTTGTTCATACTCCTTTTATCTTCTAATAAACAAACTAAAAAAATACCCTTTTTATCTTTGTATAACTTCTTTAAGTTTCCTTAGGGATGAAAACTTCACCTGAAATTGATGATCTAATTAAAACTCGACCTATTTATAATAGGTTTTGATATGAAAAGGTGAAAAAAATTGGGTAGGAGGCAGGTAGGGAAATAACGGGCTCGGATATGGGTACGGATTTTGCCCGCCTTGCACCCACACCTAGTTATTTAATGTGATAATTTTTTCATTCAACCAATGGGTATGTCAATTGTCATATGAGTATGCACAGAAAAATACTTGTGTATTTCATAACTAAAGTGTAATTTTTCTCACCACATTTAAACTCACTAACTCGAAAAACCTAATAGGTATGACTAAGGTATAGATTTTCAAAGCTCGACAGGTATGGTACGAATACTGATATAAATTTTTAAAATGGACATGGATGCAGGTACGCCTCCACATACCCCAAACCCACCTCATTTCCATCCCAACTCTCCTTCCATTTTTCTTCTAAATTTTTAACATGTACACTTTTTGACTCATTCTAACTTCTTAGAACTCCTAACTTATTCAAACTTCTTCCAATTCCTTCAAATTCCTTATCACTTTCTAACTCTTTTCTTATAATCTAAAAGACATGCCCTTATTAATATGTAAATTTTACATTGAAATACTATATAAATTGAATGGAATCTTCTTTATTTTATGAAAATCAACCATCATATGATGTAAATACCCCTAAGAACTCAGTTGCTCATTAAATTAACTTCTACTTAACTTATTAAAGCCATGTAAGTTAGGTTTATATGTTGACTCAAGTTTCAATTAAGTTCACAAATTATTTAGATTATTTATCGAAATATTTTTTAAAAAAATAAAGGATTATTAAAAACATGTAGATTAACTATAAACTACGAAAGGAGTACTAACTTATCTATTAATTTTGAAAATCATATGATTAATTTGAAATGATAAAATACGGTACATCGATCAAATCAATGTTACCAACATACTCTTCATAATTGATAAGTTGATATAGTAGTATGGGTACGATTTTTAGAATCTAAGTGATTTTGATCGCTTAATATTGTAAAAACAATACATCCAAGCATTTAACAACAAAACATATGCACTCCAAATAAAAATAAAATAATATACAGTGCAAATTTCTGAAAGCGTCCAAAATCTACCTAATCCCACCAAAAAAAAAAAAAAATTCCCTTCACGGGTTTCACATCCAAATCAAAGCACAGGATCCAACCCCACAATTCAATCATAAACAAGCCATTTTTTTTGTATATATCCTTCCTAGTTGTTGTAAAATGCACAATACCATTTATGAAGGTTTTGTGCACAATGATTGTTATTTTTAGACCAATCATTTTTATAATCTGTTAATTTAATGCATTTTCTACTCTAGAAACGGATAAGGTTTTGAAAATAGATACTCCCTACTGTTTCACAATATTTATCGTTCTTTGGGTTATGAAGAAATAACAAGAAATACAAATTTTATGATAAAATTTGTATTAAACGATCAAATATCATGTCATCTGTAATGGAGATCGAATATTGATGCAATCCATGTGTTACACTTCATCATAACTAGTGAAAGCAAGCATTCAAAAGGTTGACTTGGTGTGGTGTGGTGGCATTTATGAAACCATTGACAATTTGATGGGGAATTAAGTAAGGGAAAATATTAATAATCTTTTTTAAAAAATATAATAAGTTTCCTAAATAAAGATTATATAAAGTTAGAAGCATTGACTATTTGATGGTTGGCCGAATCTTGGTGTGTCTCCAAGCAATATGATTAATAATTGAAATTAGAACATTGTATAACACATATATTCGACTTTACGCAAAATTAAAACCTCATACTTACATAGCTTTATTCGAACAAATTTTAAATCTGAAATATATGAAAAATATTTTTATAATTTTTTTATTTTTTATTTAATTATAAAAAATATAAACTTTTGTGTGTACAAAGGTTTTGATTAATTACATCACAAAGTGGAGTACATAACAATGTAGGCATAGATGTAGACAATCCCACACCCTCACATACACTTTTTATTTTTCATTTTTTTCAAAAAAAATGTAAAAAGAGGTGGAATATATCTATGTTTATGTACGATTTTCTGACTTGTTAATAATTTTACATAGCCAATATCCTAACAGAACCAACTCACTAAAAATATTACTAACAACAAAATTAATATTTTGCTAAACAGTTTCACAATTATGTTAATTTACAATTCTACCATTCATCTTCTCTCCTCTCTTTACTTTCACCCATCAGACATCAACAATGCCTTCGCCGACGATGACTCGGGGAGAAAACCAGGTCATATGGAACCCAGAGACTATCCAAAGGGCAGGGCCTCTTCGAGTCAATCCTCAGCCATGGCTTCCCCTTCCCACTCCAATGGAGGAGACTCACAGGCCCCGGATGAAGATCCCGGCACAGCCCTCTTATGTTGTCCCCGCCGAGCCCGTGCTGGTTCCACCGGTGCGCCACCGGCTCCACCTCTCCGCCGAACACCAGCAGGAACGGCGGAAGAGACCCGAGGTGGTAGATACGGTGCCGTTTTTGCAGCCTCATCCACGCCTCCAGCTTCGCCGTGTACCCTCCCATCCGCCACTTGTCCAGATCGATTACCATTACTCCAGTGTTGAAGTAGCAGGGCTTCCTCTCTCTTCTCTCGAAGGTTCTGGAGAGTTCGTGAGTGTTCCAGAACTTGGAGGTGAAGTAGCTGGTGAGGTTGGCGTGGCAGTACTCCGGCGCGCCGAGGACGTGGTGGTGGAGGTCGATGTTCCAGAGATTGGCGACGTCGTCCACGACGATGAGGTCGGAATCGAGGTAGATGACGCGGCTGACGGAGGGAGGGAGGAGATCGGCGAGGTAGATGCGGGCGTAGTTGAGCGGCTGGTCGAGGGCGCGGCGGATGGAGGTAGAGATCTTGCCGCGGACCAGGGAGGGGTCGAAGTGGTGGAGAGAGATTGAGAGGTAAGGGAAGGTGGAGGTGATCGTGCGGCGCAGGTCGCGGTGGGTCAGGAAGTGGAAGGCGATATTCTCTGGGCAGGTCGCGTGGCGGAGGACGGAGAATACCGCCGCGATTGAGCCGCGGAGGTAGGTAGCGTCAAGAGTCATTGCGATGTGGATGGTGGATTCCGGAGTGCCGGCGGCGGCGCATTCCTCACCATTACGGAACGCCGGCGCCTCCCGGAATGCCGGGAGCTCAGCGGCGACGGCGAGGGTGGATGGAAGGGCGAGGAGGGTGAGGATAAGGGAGAGGACAAAGAGAGGAAGTGGGAGTGGGAGTGGGAGTGGCATTTGGGGGAGCTTGTGAGAGAGAGAAGGGGGTGGGGTTGTTTGAAAATGGCGATAATGGGCATGAGAAGTATGTGCGAAGAAATTAATCTGAGTATATCGTCTCCTATTATTGAAGTTAACAATTTACTTTTTACATATAATCATATAACGTATGCGTAGTTCGGTTCAGATTTATAAAATAATAATATTATTATTAAGGTGTAGTCTTTTTTCTGCATTAAAAAAAAAAAAGAAATTAATCTGATTATGTATGTTGTTAATTTGTTGCTTTCTTCTTCGGGGACGTTGATTTCAATTTTTGGTTAGGAAGGGTGAAAGTGATAAATAAAGGGAAATGGGGTGAGAGTGAGAGACGTGGGCCATGGGGAATTGGCAATGTTGGAAATGGGATGGAGCATTTAGGGATGCCAGCCTGGAAAGATGCCCACTTTGGGAGACCCTCTTTTATAAATTCATTTTTAGACCAAAATAATATCAATTTTGTTGTAAGCAGCGTCGCGTAAGTAGGTATGTGAAACTTTAATGATGTATAGGGTTGTAAGTTAAATGTAAATGGATCAATGTTTTTAGTAAAATAAACTTTAATTTTATATAATCACAGCGACGATGTGACAAGTGAAATCGCTTACTTGAACAACGAAGTTAAAAATTTAACTTTTAATTTTTATTCTCATCAACACATAAACAAATATTTTATTCAACCAACAATAAAACGTCAAATTAATTTGTTATTACTCTATTGAGTCACAATCTCTTAATACGGTGGTATTCTATTGGAATTAAATAGGTTAAAGTTTATATTATTTACTCTATTGCGTCGGCCATGGGGTGTGACTGAGGTGATCAATCTCGGTCCATGGCTTAAGCTATCATAAATAAAATTCTTTCTTTGCTAATCTAAATCATAAATATCGAGGAGCACTTTAAGAAGAAATAAAATGGAAAAAGAGAATTGACAATCGGTTTTAAGAAATAAAAACTAACAAAATAAAAAGAAAACTCTTCCAATCTTAGTATGGGAAAACTAAGCTTAAAAGAGGTTTAAAGTAGTTGACTCCATCTCGTATAGAACCGAGAATCTATATTCGGGGGTAAATGTATGAAATGTAGGGATAAACCCTTCCATTTCGCCCATCAACGAACGACATATACTAATTTGAAATATGAGTATAAGAAATGTGTTTCAAACAAGCATACAATAGGCAAATACTGGAATTTAAATCGACCAAGGCATGTGAATAAAGCTATAAAAACAAATAAGAAATTAATAAAGGAAAGCGATAAAGAAAGCGATAAAGGAAAGCGATAAAAATAAATTACAATGGGCGGGGAGGAATTGAAAACAATTACATCTTTGTATCCACAATACGAAAGCGATAAAATGCAATCATTCAATAAACCGTTAAAATCCGCAAAGGAATAAACGTCTGTCATGTTAGTTCCACTCGCTGAAATAGCGATATATAAAAAAATGAATTGAAATGAACATAAATGAGTATAAACAAACATAAATTAGCATAAATGAATAGAAACGATTAGCTAAAATGAGTAAAAATGAACATAAACGAATATAAATGACCATAAATGAATATAAATGAGAAGAAAAGAACAGAAAACAAATAGAACTAGCGAGATATAGCAAAAATGAACAGAAACGAAACAGAAATTAGCAGAAACGAATAGAAATAATTAGCCGAAATGAGTAGAAATAAATATAAATGAATAGAAATGAGCATAAATGAATAAAACCGAGCATAAATGAAAAAAAAACATAAAATATAAATAGATATCAGTACATATGACCCTTGTTACACCCCTAAAATTTACAGTTCTTCCTGTACTGTAACAGTAGTCAGTGGGAGATGGGCTTGCTGGATGGTCTGTTGACGGAGAATTAAGTTGGGCTAAAGTCACAATGAGGGAGCCCAAAATGACGGGCTAAGGTCTTGGGCAACTAGCTGATAAACCCGTGGAGTATAAATACTCTGTTTTTTTTCTTTTTTTAGTTATGAATTTTTCTTTTTTCAGAAAAAATATATAGTTAAAATGATTAAAAAAATAATTGTTGGTGAAGAAGACATAAATTAATATAATTTTATAATTCTACAAATGTAATAGATTGGTATACTATATATCAATCAATATAGTAATATTTAAACATATGAAGAGAATTAAGTACATATGTAGTTCTAACTTCCTAAGTTATACATTTTTCTTTTGCAGAAATTGATAAGTTCAGTTGAAAAATACGGTAAAAATTACACATTTAATTCACTCCTATCACACTTCTTAACTTTTGATAGAACTAAATTATTGTAACAGCAAATAATTAACAATGTTGCGTTAAAAAATAATATAATATTTAAAATTATAACATTGTGTAATTAATAATTTGAAAAAATATACCAAAATTATAATATAGATTTATTTTTTCATGAATATAACATTGATGGACTAATACCAAAAATATGTGGTTTAATTTGCTCATTTGTAGTCAATTTAAACAATCTAATAGCTATAGTATGGTCCTTATCAAATATCAAAAGAAAATAATATTATATATATAATTGTTCGTGTATGAATATTAGAGTTCTTAATTTCTTTATTTTCTTTTTTAATTTTTAGTTAAAGAAGGTCACATCTTTGGTTGTCTTTTTTTTAGGTATTTATGTCTTTTAGATTAATTTTAGATTAGTCTTGTAAGTAATATATTAATATTTTAGTATTTATGTTTTTTCATAATTTTTGAATGGAAAAATCTTGTGATCTCATCAAATTAGAATTAAGAAAAAATTTACAATGATTAAAAGATTTTCTATGAATAAACTTTCCTTTGATTAAGTAGTTTATTTTCCTTTTGTTTTCAGTTTGTAAAGAAATTTGTTGTAAGTATATTGATTTTTTATATCGATACCCCTTTCAGGAAAGAAAATTATAATTTACATGTTCATAATAATTAAAAAAGACCAAAAAGTTCAATGAAAGGGAAAAAACCCAAAAATAAACAAAAATTAAAGGAAAAAATATTGAATGTCAACACATAGAAGTCTAATGGCTAATTAAAGGAAAAAAATCCAAATAAATATATTACAAAATCTCACTCCATCTACGGTTATTTAGTATGACTCCAACGTAAAAGTATTCATTGTCGTTAATAGAATCCAATATCGTCCACAGAATTAGTAATAAAGATCAATGTAACTTTAACGGATCAAGTCTCTTGGATAATCTCCACGGCCCCATCTTCGTCGTCCATTAATCATAAGCTATTGATGTAAAAAGAAAAAAAGGAACATAGTAGAAACAAACCTAAAAATAAATAAAAATAGATGACATTAACAACATTAATCCTAAATAATTAAAAAATAAAATCCCTATTAGAATCAATTTTTTTTTATATATATATGCCAAAATTACTTGGATAACTAAAGGCTGGAGGGCTATTTATTACCAATTTACCATATTTGCTCATTAAAAGGAGTAGGATTGCGAAAAATGCAAATTTTCTACAATGGGGAAAGAAAAAATGGATAGTCATTCAAGATCATTATGAGGGGGACTATTAATATATTTATTGATAATTGAAACTATTATAGGATTTTATGGGAAAAATATTAGGGAAGGAGAAATAAAACTAAGGAAAAAAAATATAGGATTAATAGTTATGTTTGGTACAATTATGAAGGCGAAATGAATCATTTAGATTTCATGTAAAATAAGCTTACTTTATATCCTTTGTCAAAAGAATATTCATCTAAATATCTAATCAGTCTTCTTCCAATTCATTATTATATATTTATACATATTAAAATTTGGGTAAGAGCTCTATATGAGTAACGCATATAATATTTATATAAAATTATTACATAAATATAGTGTTTATATAAAGTATGTATTTAATTATATTTTAGACAATTAATTGAAATTTGAGTATCGTTTGAGTCCGACAATTCGAGTTTTGGAGTGAATTTTGTGACCAATTTAGGTTTGGATAAATTTGGACAACCGGATTCGAACATTCAGATTATTAGGTATAAATTTGATTTGAAATTTATACAATTTAGATTTTTAAAAATCAAAAATTCGGACAACCATATATAAATACCGATAATTCCAGTTGAAGTTCGACCATTTTTTTGGTCATAAGTTCGGCCATATTATATACATAATTTTGGATAAATCTTCAAAAGTTCAAATCATAATTTCAGACATTTAGCCTCGTGACTTGGGACATCGTATATTCGTGTTCCTATTTGGTTTTCATTTTAGATCTTGTCAAGATGTTTGAATATGCTATTAGAACATAATCGAGATATGAAAATGATGTTTTCATGAGAATATTCTAATTATTTGAATCAGACTTATTCTGAATCCAGGTTTTTGTAAGTGATATTTACCGCAAATCAAGAACTTTTAAAAAAAAATTAAATTCAAAAATTAATATGAAAGATGGAATGTGGTGTAATGGTATTTGGTGTCATTTTGTCGATACTGCAAAATGAAGACCACCACCAACAACATTGGCAATGGAGGTGGCTTCTACTTGGGGCAACCCTACACAAAAACAAGCACCCCCTGGCCCACTCTGGACAATAATTTAGTGGGTCCCTCCCCCTCAAAACATCCTATAAAATTAAGTATGCTGCTTGTTTTTTAATTTACTCCTACTTTTCTTTCTCCTTTAATTCATTCTTTTATTATTTATTAAAATCATTTTCCTTTTTTTTTGGTGGACACATGAACCGTTGACCAATCTCTCATCATCGACCGATCTTGACTTGCAGTTTTCACTCTAGATCCAACCATTATAATATTAATTCTCACTTAGGAACAAGTTTAAGTGGATGCCACTTAATGTGAAAATGATTAATTTTTAATTATATTGGAATAATTTCACACTAATCTTGGTATGTTTAAAACACCCATATTTATCGTGACAATGAAGTAAAAGAAGGTAGAATGATAAAAGTCAAACTATTTCTAATAAATCTATCTTTCAATATGTGAACAAAAAAAAAAAAATAATGTCAATTAGTGCTTTACAAGAAAATACAGAGCAAATTATTTTCAAAAATTAACTCGATATCACACTCGAAAGACACTCTTTAATTATATCATTATAATATGGAAAATATTTAGTGTCGGTCTAAAATTATAAGATGGAATAGAAAATTTTATTTATTTATTTATGTTCTAGAAATAGGACAATTAATTTTTATAAGAGTAATTTTATAATTATAAAAGTTGAGAAACTATTATAGAGTTCCTAACGAAACCCATTATTTTTGCAACTTTTCTATCCCGCATCTCATGAAGTTTTTGTCTTTTTGGGTTTAACTCAAGGTTGTAATAATTTTCGAGTTGTGAACGTTTAGAGTAAAATTTTTTCCAATAAATGAAATTTTAAAAATTTAAATTTAAAATTTCTTTCTTACTAAGGTAAGATCGCTACCACTCACCCAAGATTTCGTTAGTTTATTTCATAAACTAGAAATGTTCATTAGACTTTACTAAATAAATATATAAACTATCAAAGTTTTCACTAATCACATAAGTGCGAACTTTTATAGTTTTGCCATGGGCTTTTAAAATATGATTTTATCCCTCTTTGGCTCATACCTTAAATGAATCAATAATTAAAATTTCTACTTTAATTTTCACCCTTATTTCCTTACCAAATCAATGTTCAATGCATAAAACAAATATCTACAATATGTTCACAACTTTTATTTTCAAAACTAAATAATGTAAATGAAAATTTTCACCTAAGTAAGAAAGTTATTGTTCATAGGACTACATGAAATTTTAACTACTCATGTCCTTACCACCACAAGTTAAACCAATTAAAAAGCGTTATAAATATTGTTACCATCAATCAATAAAAATAAAAAAGTACTTTAATAAGACTTGATTCAGCTAAAAGTGACGGCCAAAATTTATTAAAAATAGGCTGCGTTGGTTCAAAATAGGTCGATTAATATCCATCTTGGCTTTAATAATGTCATTCAGTTTCCATTCCATCTAATTTATTTATATTTGAATAGTTTGCTTCTCATTAGTATTATTGCCCAAATTAATTGTAAGAATAATAATGGCATGAAAATATGTAAATAATATTGTGATTAAATGACATCACGAGTTTTTGATCAAAATACAAATAAACAAACAAAAAGGGATTTTCATAAAATTGACAGGAAATAAACATGACACTAGTAATTGTGGGGTAGAGTGCAAGGTTGGAGATTTGATGACTTACAATAATTAATGAGTTGGGAGGATGATTTAGAAATGCCACCTTACATGAATGAACATGAGTACTTTCCAGATCTCTTTTCCCAGCAAAACACTCCAATGCTATTTCACATGTTTGAGGAAAAATGCCCCACATATATTTTAGCACCAAACCCAAATCCTCTTTTTATTTTTACTTTTTTAATCTATTCTATCAAACACCCAACTCAGCAGCAGCTTTTCCAAGCTTTTACCAGCCCATTAAACCCCCTCTTTAAATACACTCACATTTTGGCCTACTCCTCCACTTCTTACTCACCTCACCAACCCTTGTTTTTACACTATCTGAATTCTTGCTTTGTCAGGTCAGTCCACTATTTCCTTCTTTCTATTGATGATTTTTATGTGTATTTCTTCTTCTTGATCTAATGGTAATGCCAATGCTTAATGGAATGAAACTAGAATCTGGATTAGTGGGCATTTATGGGTGCTAAAATTTCTCAACTTTAGTTGGTTGGAGTTAGCTGCTTCAGATCTGGATTTCTATTACAATGCTGTTGTGGCAATTATCTGCTTGTGAAATGATAATGGAAAATATGCTCCTTTTACAGAGATCCCATGAATTTGTGCATTCTTAGAAAATTTAGCCTGATAATTTGACCATTTATTAGCTAGTTTGGTCAATGAAGAGTATACTGTTTCTCTCTCTCTTCTTGGTTTTTTGCATATTGGTTTTTCACCACTTACTCTGCATTTGCTGCTTGAACTTCAACCAAACTAGATTTCACCCAATTGAGTGCTATTTCGTCTCTGCATGAAGTTTGTATTTGCCCATTGTGTTGTGCGTTCTAAATTGAATTGAAATGGTCAAGATCTGTCAGTTTTGCCTGTTTTAATTGTAGCACTATCTTCAATTGAAAACAAAACTGTGACATCTTGCACAGTTTCATGACAACCTATCTCACATTTTGACCGTAAAGAAATAAAGATGCAAATTTTTGCTGGGATTGTGCCTTAACGGCAGGAATTTTACCCTGAGTTTCCTGTTTGAACTTTGAATGAGCTTGATTTCACCCAATTAGGTGCTCTTTCATAAACATAAATTTAAAAAAATGAAAATTGACACCTGTTCATCTCTGCATGAACTTCAATTTGCCCCCTTTTTTTTACCTTCTTAGTTAAATTCAAACAGTCAAGATCTGTCGTTTTGGGCACTTTAATTGTAGAACTATGCTTCTTTTAGAAAGCAAAAGGTGAACATTTTGAACAGATTCTTGACAACACATCTTACATTCTGACTGTAAAAGAATAAAGATGCAATCTTTGATGGAATTTTGCTTTTTCTGCAGGAATTTGAAGATACTTAAAAAGAAACCATAGTAAACCCAGAGTGGTGAGATCTGTTTCCCAGGAAAAATGGAGAGAATCATGAGTCTTTTGTTTGTAACTAGTTTGCTGATTTTGAGTTACCCATTGGCAAGTGCTCAAAAGGGCAGCCCTCCAATAGCAGCAACACCAAGCCCGTCTCCAGCCCCGGCGCCTGCCCCAGACCATGTAAACCTAACTGCATTACTGAGTGTGGCTGGCCCTTTTAGCACCTTCTTAAACTACCTCGAATCCACCAAAGTCATTGACACCTTACAAAACCAAGCCAACAACACCGAGGAAGGGCTAACCCTCTTTGTCCCCAAAGATGGTGCCTTCTCATCCCTTAAAAAGCCTTTGCCATCTCTCTCAAACCTCACCCAGGACCAGCTCAAGCAGCTCTGCCTCTTCCATGCCTTGCCTCATTACTACTCCCTCTCCGACTTCAAGAACCTCAGTGATGTGGGGCCTGTTCCCACATTTGCAGGTGGGGATTACACCTTGAACTTTACTGATAACTCAGGCACCATCCACATGACCTCTGGATGGAGTAGCACCAAGATCAGCAGCAGTGTGCTCTCCACCGCACCTGTTGCCATTTACGAGGTTGACAAGGTTCTTCTGCCCGAGGCTATCTTTGGGACCGACATCCCCCAATGCCAGCCCCAGCACCAGCTCCCGACATTGTCCCCGTTGCTGATGCCCCCACGGACGAGTCCAAAACTGGGAAATCGCCCAAATCTTCACCGTCGGACGATGATAAGTCAGCTTCCACAAGGGTTATGGGTAGCTTGGCTTTGGCAATAGTAGGACTTGTTTTGTTCTTATGAGAAAGGGTTTCTTTGTTGGTGATCATGTAAGTTATCAGAAATGGGTATTTGTGCCCAACTATCAATTCCTTTGATTGCTTCATTATTCTTTCTTTGAGTCTTATTTCTGTCAGATGTTATACAGAGAAACAATGTACGTGAAAAATGAGAACATCCTGTTTACGTTCTAATTGTCACAGGGTAATATGGAGACGGTTAAGTACTTACCTCTTTATACACTGTAGGAATCATGACCCGTCATGCAGGAACCGGATTGTGTTTCCTCATGAAGCGTCAACCTTTTCTTTTATTTTTTGGAAACTGATCTTGATTTAGGAAATGAGGTGGGTCTCTTATTAAATAATTTTTAGGATTTAGACTTTTAAAGTAGTTTTAGCTGAAAAGTGCGATCCACAATTTGTGAAGTTCTGTGGAAGCCTTCATCTGTGGGCTATATGAAACTTAATTTTGATGGGGCACAAATTGGCGAGACGTACTACCTATGGGTGGGGCTTTGCATTAAGGAAACATGATGGAGATTTATTACTAGCTCGAACCAAGTATGGCGTGGGATCTGCTGGTGCATTAGTGGAGGAGGCACGCTCATGTTTGCTTGGGATTAATATTATTGTTGAAGGGGACTGCCATGTTAAAGATACTATTTCTCTTGTTGAACAATTTGATTTTGTTAGTTGGTCTTTTGCTATCACTCATTGGTAAACTCTTTGCTTTGAGGGTACCTTATGGGACTCTGATTTTCTGAAAATATCATTTGAAAAATACACATTTATATATAAAAATATATAATACCCTCCTTTCTTCTTTGCTTGCCATAACTGGGAAGGCATACTCTTGCCAAACTTTGGCCGCGTGCAAACACTAAAAAAGCGCATGAGTATTTGACTCTTGGAGATCACCAAGCAAACGTTTTCATTCGGGGTGGGATATGAAGATGGCAAAAAATTTCCAAAAGGAAGCGATAGAGTTGTAAATTTTAATTAATTTATATTTCAGTTATTTGGTTGTTGAGTTACTTTGAGTTGTGTTGTACTTTAACGTGTCGCCATTGAGTTTTTAGTGTTTTTTTTTTTTGTAGCACCTTATACGGGTACGGACTACAAGTTTAGGGTAATAGTTAGGGATGGTAATGAATCGGATATGGGTCGGATTCAAGTGGACTCAGACCCTTTTAATTTTTTGGATTTGGACCTAAACTCGATTGAGACTTGTTGTGAATGTGAAGCATAGATCTAAGCGGAAACGGATCCTAAATAGGTCCGGACTATTTCAAGCTAAAATTGTTAAGAAAAACATAATCTTATCATTCTTCTATCCCGTTTGATATTATTACACATTTGTAGGCAACACAAATTTCTTATTTTTCACACATACACTTAGGGTTTGTTCGTTTCATTTGTTAAAACTAGCGGTTATAGCGTTTATAGCGTTTATGAGTCATTACAAGTCGTTATGAGTTGTTATAATTAGCGGTTATAAGCTGTTATGAGTTGTATAGCGATTACAAGTCTGCTATAATGGTAATAATAATATTAATAATTAACTTTTTAATAATAATAATTATTATTATTATTATTATTGTATTATGAAGTATTGAGAGCATTAATGAAAATAATAATAATAATAATTATAACACATTAATAATAATAATAATAATAATAATAATAATAAATAAATAAATAAATAATTTATTATAATAATAATAATAATAATAATAATAATAATAATAATTATTATTATTATTATTATTATTATTATTATTATTATTATTATTATAAAATTGTCGAAAGAGTACTATAACGATGACAATGACGATCATTATAATAACAAGTTACAATGACGATAATGATAATAACAATAATAATTATGGTAATGATATTAGTAATAATAATAATAATTTTTTCTTAATAATAATGATAATAATAATATAATAATAATATAATTAAACTCATAATTATTATTATTATTATTAGTAGTAGTAGTAGTAATAATAATAATAATAATAATAATAATAATAATAATAATAATAATAATAATAATAATCATCATCATCATCATCATAATTCTCATTATCATTATCATCATAAATAATAATTATCACAATAATAATAATATGAGTTTATTAGCTATTATAGTGGGTAAGCTGTTATATCGGTTATAACTAGTTGTTATGAGTCGTTATAGCGTTTATGAGTGGTTATTAGCGGTTAGCGGTTATAAATGCTTTTATAAACGCTAATTCGAACATGACCTTAGGTAACTTATGAATTGACAAATTAAAAGAAATGTTCGAAAATCAAGCAAAGCTGAATAAATTTGAAAAAAAATGTGAGAGTAAGTATTTGAGAGTTATGCATGATAATTGATAGTGTGTGAACGAGGTAAGAAGTAATTGAATTATTTAATAGAATTAGGGTAAATCAAGCTTAGATCATATTTTTTAAAAAAATTAATCGGGTCCAAGACTTGGGTCTTGATCTCAAATTCTAAACCTAGACCCATACCTATTTAATACTAGTTGGACCCACCCTTGATCGAGACCCATCGATTTCAAAATTTTCAAACCCAAACTTACTAATTCGAATTGAGTCCGGCAGATTTGGGTCGGATCCAAAACCCACTACCATCCCTACTAATAGCTGAATTTAGACGGAATTCTGCTAAAATTTTCATAGAAATTAGTCTTCCTTTAATATCCTTTGAACTTCATCCACTTGAGTGAATACTTGGAAACAAGAGAGAAACAAGAGATAAAAGCACTACATAAGTCATGAGTAGACACCTTCTGAGAGGATCAGGGCGGTGAACACACATGATAAAGAGAGGAAATTATTACATGGAAACATTATATATAGTGATAGATTGGATGTTCCCAAGTCAAAATCACATATGTAGAGCAAAGTGGCATGACCCCGAGTGGCTCCCAATTTCCTCACCACAAATGTCAAATGTGTCACCCAAGTCTTGTGCCTTCACTACACGGATCTGGATCATCACTGCCCACAGGAGTGTTGCAAAAATGGATCAGAAACAAAATTTGTACGTTAACCATGCATATACATAACTACACATTCTTCTCCTTTTTTTTTCACAATTCGAAATAAAAAGAAAAAGAAAGATACCTGCGGCAATGACGAGGAAGAGGACCGAAAATTTAGTAGCCTTGTTCATTATTATTTTGGCTGTATGTATCCAAATATGAAGCTGAGATACATAATATGTAACGCATGGATTCCCCTCATTTTATAGTGCTTGATTGGCTTTTCTATCCAGCAAGTCAACATAAATTAATGAAAGATGAGCTGGATGAGCATGTTCTTGTATTTATTATGGATTATTATAGAATATAGTGATAATAAATTTGAATTATACTTTTTCTCGGGAAATTTGCCTACATCATGGACAGTTGAAAGCAACAACAACTTGTATATTTTTATGGTTTATTAAGACTTTGTTCAAATTAGCGTTTATAACCGCTAACCGCTCATAACATCTCACGAGCCATATATTCCTCCTCAGCCGTTGTGTGCCTCACCCTGGAGCGTAAACCCTTTATAAGACAAGTGTAAGTGGACACACCCCAATTAAGGTCCTTAACCTTGTCTAAGTCCCCTAAGTTCACCAAATAATGAATATATACCTTAATAACTTGATCCAAAAATATGGATGTGCTTAGCATGAAGGCTAGCACTATTTGGACTTGTTGTAGAGTATGTTGAGCTCAAAACTCAACATTTTCGAAAGTCTCAAAGAGAAGAGTGTACTTGAAGGAATAGCATTGGCATGTTGTGAATGAATAAGTTCATTTTTTTAAATCTCAGCCTAAGTTAAAGTTAATAGAGACCATATGTTAATATATACGGGTGGACGAGATGTCGTGTCGTACAAATACAGTTGAGCTCACAACTATGGAAACAATATGTTTGTTCAATAAGTTGAAGCCCCGAAAATTGAGGGAGGGGCGAACCCACTCACTTATGAGGAATGGTTGAGGAAAATAGAGAACTTATTTGAAATAATGGAATGTCTTGAGAAAGTTAAGGTGCGGTTGGCCACCAATCAGTTTGACCGAGAAGAGAAATACTGATTGGGAACTATAAAACCAAGTGAAAGGGATGTAAAATACTATCCTAGAAATGTATAATGGACAAAAGAACAAGAATTTCTTCGGATAAAGCAAGGGAAACCATGAGTGTCATGGAATATGCTGAAAAATTGAATGAACTTAGTCGTTTTGCTCCCGCCAAGTGGTGGCAATAGAAGAAATGAGAATGGATAGTTTCGAGTATCGACTTAAGGGTAGCAGGACATACTTTTATCAGTTTTCAAGATATGTATCAAAAGACAGTTAAATTTACCAGAGTAATTGATAATAGCGAAGCTCTTAAAAATGACGGAACTCTAACCCAGGAAAAATTTTACTGGAGAGGTGGCAGTTCCCAAAGGGAAAGTATTCCAAAAAGATTCACTTAATTCAGCTGAATAATTTGAACCCCACTTTGGCACTCACATTCCACATTTTAGTGTGAGATTCCGTTTTACTAGAAGAAGTCAACAGCTCTCTCACTCTCTTCACGTCTCTCTCCCTCCCTTTTCGTCCTTCTTCTTCTTCCTCACCTTCCCGCTCTCCACTCTGATCAAAGCATCCGACTCCAAGCCAGCCATGATCCCCTTCTTCATTCTCTCTATTCTCTCTCTCCTCCCTCCTCCTCTCTTTCCATCTCCTCCCCTTTCAGTTGAGCTCCCTCCCTCCCTCCTCACTCTCTTTCCCATTCCACTCTCTGCATTACTCATTTTTCTCTCTGTTTTTGCAGATGTTTCCTACCACATTGACTGCGGCGGCTCCGACACCCTCACCGACCAGTTCGCCACCACTTGGCTCTCCGACCGCTACTTCACCGGTGGCGCCTCTTCCGTCGTCTCCGAGCCTCTCCGCTTCTCCCTCAAGCCCGAGAAGACCCTCCGCTTCTTCCCTCCCACCACCTCCGGCAAGAAAAACTGCTATCTCGTCCCCGTCAACCGCCTCGGTCGCTACCTCTTCCGCATCTTCACCGTCTACGACAACTACGACGGCAAAGACCGCCCGCCGAGCTTCGAGGTCTCCGTCGAAGGCACCATCGTCTTCAGCTACCGCTCCCCTGGCCGGAATCTCTCGCCCGCGACGGTTCCTACTCCGATCTCATCGCCTTCGTCTCCGGCGATGGAGAGGCCGACGTCTGCTTCTACTCCTTCGCCACCGATCCTCCCGTCGTAGGAACCCTAGAGATCATCGAAGTCGATCCGGCGTCGTACGCTTCCTCCACCGTCGGCCGCCCCGGTCACGTGCTCGTCAACTACGGCCGACTCACTTGCGGCCAGGAACAGTGGGGCCCGGGGCTCAGCAACGACACTGACTTCTCCGGCCGTTCGTGGCAGTCGGACGCCGATTTCCGGTCCAACAACACCAAGGGCGTTAAGGTTCTCTCAACCACGGCGGCGATCGGCGGCGCGAATCTGAAACCTAACTACTTTCCGGCGAAGCTGTACCAAGCGGCGGTGACCGTGGGGTCTAATGGCGTTCTTGAGTATGAGCTTAGCGTCGATGCCAAGCTTGATTACTTGCTGTGGTTCCACTTCGCGGAGATTGATCCCCAGGTGACGAAAGCTGGAGAGAGAGTGTTCGATGTGCTGATTAATGGAGTGAATGTGAATCGAATCGATGTGTTCAAAGAGGTTGGAGGGTTTAAGACTTATGATTGGCATTATGTCGAAAAGAATCTGAATAGCACGACATTGTTGGTGAGATTAAATCCTGTTGTTGGAGGGCCGATCCTTTGTGGGCTGGAGAATTACGCCATTGTTCCTAATGATCTTGTCACAGTTCCTGAGCAAGGTATGCCATGATTGAGTATTTAAGTTTGGTTTAATAATTTTGGGTATTTTTTTGTTTGATGGATGCTTGTTTAGGATGCCAAATGTTAAAGCCACAAAGAATATGAGAACTTGATGGACCCCTTTATTATCCAAATCAAAATTGACTTGAATTAAAAATTTCTGATTCAATTTGTCTAATCCGAACTATTTGCTACTTTTATTGCATTGCTAGTCACTACTTACTAGCGACTAAAAAGAAAATGCAACATGGAACTAAATGTGAGCAAATGAATTGGAAGATAATATTCTCAGTAAATGAAATTCTTTCAAGCTCTTTGTCTATGAGCTTTTCAGCTAGTACCTTTTAATGTTGGTTTTTGATTTGGTCAAAGCACAACTTCATATTGCTGCTCCTTTAATTAATTAATATATATAAAGGTATTGCTTTGTAGAACAGTGTGAGGGTAACAAGTTTTTTCTGTTGGTGGGACCTCTTTTGGTTTGAATGTTGTTCATTTCTAAGGTACCCTTGACGACATTTATCATGGCTACTTATTTTAGATATATAGTTGCTTTCGACGACTTTTTCTTTGTGGGTTGTCAACACTGTTAACTGTTAACTAACCTTGTCTGGTAAAGTATGCTGGTCTGGCACAGGCTTGTGTTAAAGGTCCCCTAAGTTTGCCTCAAAAACTTTACTTTCCTCGTGTGATGGTCATAGAGCTTCTAATCCTTTCCCCAGCAAGTAATTTTCTTTTCTTTTCTTTTCTTCAACCCAAAGTGGGAACAAGTTTATACAATGATCAGAAATTTACAAGCTGAACTCCGAAGAGGATCAACTGTGGTACTACTGGCATTGGGTTAATGTCATTTTTGACGTGACATTATTTTGCAGTTATGGCTATGAGGGCGTTGAAAGACTCACTTCGTGTTCCAGATAGAATGGGATGGAACGGTGATCCATGTGGTCCTACTAGTTGGGATGCCTGGGAAGGAGTAACTTGTCATACGAACAAAGATGGCAATGCCCTCGTCATATCTCAAATGTACGTTGTTCTTGTTATGCAAATTTATGATCCTTTCTTACTCAAATCAGCTCCCAACAGCATCCAATATAGTGAGGTAACTTGTGGTTATTTGTGTTCGTTTGCAGTGATCTTGGAAGCCAGGGTTTAAAAGGATTTTTCAGTGATCAAATTAGTCTCTTGACAAATTTGGCCAGTTTGTAAGTTGTTCTAAATACTCCTTTTTCACGCATGGATTTCATTTGTGGCAACTATAACTAATGCAACTCAATTCTGATCACAGCAGCTGTTAACACTGTTATGTCCACAAAAAAATCAGCTAGAAAGCGCTAGTTTTTGAAGAACAAACTAGTCAGGCATAATTCTATATTTTGTAGGTTTAAGGACTATTCCAGTTCCTGAACATTTAATGGTATAATTTGGGGGTTTTGGAGGATTTCTTTCTCCTTTTTTTTTGGGGGAGGGTGGGGGTTGGGACATGACTCAGGACTACAGTTAGGTGTCTCACTTGGTTGATTTTCATTCAGATTACATCTAATACTAGGAGCTTAGATGAATCCAGCTCACTCGCTCTCTTTCTCTTGCCCCGTCTCCCTCTCCCCCTACAAAAAAAAAAAAAAATTTCCTGTGAGGTTTACATCAGTCCTACATACATACACGGTACATTTAATACAGTTATTGCCCGTCTTTCTATCCATCTCTCTCATTTGAGCCTGTGAATCTACATGCATACAACGATTAAGTTGATTATTGCAGCGGACCAATAGTAGCTTTACTTGTTTTATTTGCTTTGTGGTTGTTGACGCGATGTGTTACAGATGGTTTTTTGTTTTTTTAATAATCATTCTTCACGTTGCCAGTGTATTTTAGCGCAGGTCATCTAGTCTATTTTACATTTGACATTTTGAACATTTTCTATCAAACAGGAATCTAAGTTCCAATTCTTTGGGAGGTTCTTTACCAGAAGGCCTTGGTCACCAATCGCTTGTGAAACTGTGAGTGTTGCTGACTTAAGTTACTTTTGAGGAGTTATGTCTTGGATGCTTACAACACATTCTCTGTGCTGATTTGTGAGTTATAACACGCCAACAGTTTCCAGTTTACGCAAATAACAAACTATAATACAAATATATTCATGTCCACAATCATTGTATTACACATGTCGAAGCTCTCCATTGATTGCAGCATCTTGTGCTTCCAAAATAATGTGCATATGAGTGCAGTTTGTTTTTCTTTACTTTATTTCTTATTTTTCAATTGCTTTCTGCAGGGATTTGTCGAACAATGAGTTTGCAGGAGCAATTCCAGATAGCCTTGCAACATCGACTAATCTACGACTCGTGTAAGCTGCAAGTTTTTGACATTTTACATCATGTAAATAAGTGATGTAAAGTGTAAACTATGAACATTCATCTCAGCTGATGTGATTCTCAATTACATCTTCAAAGAACAATATCTCTCAATTACTTTAAGTTTGTTTTCATAAAAACATAATTGAAATCATCGAATACATTTAAGTATAATTTCAGTTCCTTCACTATTTCTTTTTGAGAAATACTTGTCAAACAGTTGTTATTTTGACTGTCGAAGCGTCTATATGTACAAATAACATCACATAGACGGAAGACTAACAATCATGCATTGTACTAAGAACTTTGACACTTGGAAGTAACAGAGATCCAATTTTGCGCTCTGTGCTTTAGGCTGTGACTTGTAAACATGACAGCAATGTTATAATTTTGAAGCCTTCTAATATTTATTTCTTCACTTCATCTTCATTTCATCTGTATGTATCTTATATTTCCTTATGTATGCTAGGCTCCTGAATAATAACCAATTGGAAGGACTGGTGCCAGAGCAGATGTACTCAATTGGTGTCCATGGTGGAGCTATTGAGTATGTGGGTTTGTTTTTCTTTCTATGGTTATTTTTTGTCCCACTTTCATTTCATTTAGTGGACCCAAATTCTCATATTCTTGTTTTTTACATCAATCAATGCATGATTGCATAATTTAGGATATAAGGACTAAAGAGTTATAATCTTAAAGAACCATGATCATATTGGCATAGTAATCTGAATACATCTGTAGTGGATTAGCTGTTTCAAGTTAGTATACAGGTTTGAATTCATCTGTCAAAGGTACATCACCATGGAGACTCTGAGATCTGTTAATTACTTAATTTATTATAATGTTGGAAATGGTACATTCTTGTGTTTTCTTAACTAGAGGAACTTGCTGCAAAATTGGAAGCATAATTTTGGCCATTGCTTGTACACTGATGCTGGGCATTCCCCTCCCCTTTCCCAGTCTCTCTGGAAACAAGGGTCTCTGTGGTGTACCTTCTTTGCCAGATTGTCCTTTGTTTTGGAAAAATGGCCGATTATCTACCGGTGGTAAAATTGCAATTGGTGCATCTTTTATGGTTGGCTTTATCTTGCTCCTGCTGGTGATATACATCTGGATCAGAAGGAAGAGGAATGACTATGACTTTGGCCTACCCCATGAGTTAATTTGTAAGTTACAATCTTAAACACCTGTTTCTCTAATTTTCTTCTCAGTATATTTGTGTTTGCTAAAGAACCATTACGGAAATTCATATCACAAGCTTTGAGTTCTATGCGATCTTGAGATCTTCGCTGTTGCAGGCTTGTGGTTGTGGCTACAAATTGTGGGAAATTTTTTACTTGGGGGCTTCTACCCTCAGTTTTTCCTCTTTTCCCAGTTCTCAGAAGCAAGAATCCTTGTTAGTTGTTAGCTGATTGTGGTATTTGATATCTTAGAGACATGTTCTGATCTATTGCCGGAGTCTGTAACCCGAAACTTAAGATTTTTGCGACATCTATTTTCATTTCTCACTGGAGCCCTTGGTTTAAGTTTTTCACACTCTTGATATTGGTTTACTCTCTATAAGTGCCTTGGGACTGTCTCATAATCTCACTGTTGTGCAACCAAAAGCTCCATCTTAGTTGTGCTTGTTGTGTGATTGACATGAAGTAGCATGGTTATCTTGTGAATGAACTTGAGTTTCACGGAAAGTACAATCCCAAATAATACCCCAGTCTGGTCTAATCTGAGTCCTTGCCAAGTAGCAGACTGAATAACTTGTTCAACCAAAGAATTCCTCGACCGAGGCACTATGGGATCACTTATAGCCCATGAGAAGAGATTTGACTTCTTCAACATGATGAAGTTATACCAGTCATGATTCTGGGCCGAATAGCCCCCCCAAAAAAAAACAAGGAAAAGAAAAGAAATGGGGGAGGGGGAATGAAAAGGAGTCCTAGATTGAACTCAGATAATGAATTATGAGCCCTAGATCTTGTTGGTGCTGATGTTGTCGAATTGCTTTCTGCTTGCATTTGGAAGAAGTGGGTTTGAGGCGTGCCTCCTTTGCACATCCAGGGGCTAATTGGTTGAAGTTTAGGCCAACTTGCATGTGTGCTGATTGGGGTTTTTTTCTTTTTTTTTTTTGGGGGGGTGGGGGTTTGCTTCTGACCCACTCTCTAGCTTTGGGTATATTAATACTTGGGAAAAAAAGTTGTTTTCTGCATGGTAATAGGCAAGGTATCATCAGTGAACTGAAGCGAGTGCATTAATGATACCACTTCCGTCCCAAAAATAAAAAATATGGTTCTTGTTATGGGTCAAGTGATTTTTGGTTTGAGTTGCACAGTTATGGGTCAAGTGATGCCCTTGGCTTGGCAGTTGTTACTTGTGTCTTGCAGCCCTTGTTTTCACCAATTTTCTCCACCGAATGCTGTCTAGGGCTAGCTCAGTCTCTATTGGATTTATTTTGTCTCCAGCTCATTAAAAAAGTTTCTTGAGAGTAGATACTAGATATGAAGCGGCTATCAGCCCAAAAAGATAGTTTAGAGGGTTGTGCAGCTCTGTACAATTAGAATATATTTGGAACTTAAACCCATCTCTTTTTCCTTCATAGTGTAGTGTAGAGTGCTAACAGTTTGCATGCTGGACAAGTTTATCATGCTGTATGTGTAAGTTCATTTTGGTCTTCCATAAAAGTAGGATTTATCTCACAATAAATCCACGTGCATATATCTTGTTTAATGGGAAGGTATGGTATGAAGAAGTATGAACGTGATGAGGATAAGATTTCTTCCTTTTTAATACGTGTAAAGCTTTCTCCAGTTGCTGCGTCACATAGCTGATTCCTGCAAAATTCGTTTGTTGTTGCACTTATAGCTGAAAGGTCTGTAGTCTGTTCATTTTCTTCTTCATTTTCTCCATTTTATCCATCTTTGTCTGTTCCGAGTGACGGTGACTGGAGTGTTCATTGCCACCATGTTGTGTGATTCAAGACTGCTATCAAAGCCTAAATTAGCCAAAATGTTGTGATAAGCAGTGATCCATATTCGTGCCTGAACCAACAGTTATTCCTGTTATAACTATGTTATTGTCAGTGGTTCTTAAAAAGTACTCGGGCCTCTTTTTTACTATCCTTCTAACACCATGAATCGTTGCGCACAAAGAATTTAAGGAAACACATGCATAGTTTGTGTCTTGATGCATTTGAAAACCCCTTGTTGTGATGCTGATGCAATCCTTACTCAGTCTCCGCACAAGCTGGACCCATTCTGAGAGATGTTATTGTTGCCTAGAGGGAATTCCTCATGTTTTCTAGCTTATTAGATGTAGAATTATCACGGTCAACAATATTGAATGCGAAACTTTTTAATTTCTAAAATCTTAATTTAGCCTTTTTGCATTATTATTACTCTGGTACATCAGAATTACCCTACGAGCTGTGTTGCTGTTTTCTTCTGTTGCAGTATTATTTAGTTGGTTTGCTATTTTAACACTCCCCGCCCCCCACCCTACCTTTTTCTTTCTTCTTTTGGCCTAATTCTCATGAGTCAATGAGATGCTTGAATATGTTGCTCACATCTGTTGGCCAATCTCTCAATCATGCGGGCTGTGTTTTCAGCAATGGCTGCAAAGAGAAACCGCTACCACAGACAGAAGTCCTTGATGACTCTTGAACTGGAAAGCCAACATGCGAAAGGTCTAATATCACCAACATAGAATCCTCAATAGCATGAGAGAATTTTTGGGCAAGAAAAACTTTGCATTCACACTACCTGCAGCTGACTAAAGATGGAAAATGACTATCGCAAATTGCCAAGATGTGGGGGAGGTTCCAGAATGAAATTGACAGGTTTGGCTTCTTCTTGACAATTTGTTGTCCTGGCTTGGCAAGCACGGTGTTCCTTGAGTTAGTCGTGCATCTCACTATATTCTTCGGGTTATGGAAGAAAAAAGGTGGATGCCCTGTTGCATTTATTTATACCCAGTTGTCGGGGCATTTGGTTGAATGTAATGATGTGACATCCATTTCTGAAAATGCTTATGAATGCCAACCCAAATTCACTAGCAGCTGCTGGTCCCAGATCCCCTTGTAATTCCATCCTGAGCTACTTCACTCTCTTCAGCTGATCATCATCCCAGCAGCTACGGAACTTTCAACTTGCATTTTCTTTTTGGTATAATTCCTGTACTATTATTCTCGATGTACATTTGTTATACTGACAATCCTTTATTAGGCGACTTTATGATGTCTTAATGAATTTATGCAGAGCATTCATTAAAGCAACTGTGGAAGCAAACAAACCCTATCTGAGAGAATGTGCTTAATAATCTCATCATGAAAAAGCGTGCTTACTTGAATCTGTTCTTATGGTATCTATATCGCTTTTGTTTTGTTTTTTCCTCCCTTGTTTTATGCCTTTTCAATTGGGCATGTTTGTATTCAGAATCAGAAGTCCCAGAAGGCAGAAATGACTAGAATTCAGAAGCCGAGGAATCCATGCTTGTTCATACACTTCTTCAGAATTAAAAAGATACCTTCGCAGTTACAAAGGCAAGATCGTATACATCTGAATTAATATTAATATCCTCCTTAACTCCGCGATGAAAATCTTAGTGCAATAGTTTTCTAGTTTGTTGGGGCAGGGCACTGTTGCTTCTAAACTTGACATGAATCATATATGTGTATCTTCTGGTTAACCTAAAAACGCAAACAGGTAATCAACGAATTTTGAATTTACGGTCTAAATGAACCAATCTCTCTTTAATTTTACAATTCAATGGTAAAACTGATACATGTTACTCCTTCCTCTTACCCCACATCCTGCAGAATGGCGGAACTATAGGAGCACGGATCTGAATTCGCATGGATCACGTGTCTAGTAGAGTAATGCAATTTAAGCATGTAAAATCTGGAGGCCCAATTGGGTTTATATTCATGTACATACTGATATAATGAACGCCGCATGCTTTGAGTTTGGCTGATTCTGTGGGTGGTTTTCCATTGGGTGCAACAGAGTAGAGTTGAGTGCCCATAGTTTTAAACAGCCAACTTGAGATTGAAATGATGCCAGTCATATCAAGAGTCAAGACATTTTCTTTGTGCTCTTTAAACTCGCACTTCCACAAAATTGTTGTATAGAAATCAGCTATAAGAACATCATTTGTTTTAAATTTTATGTAAAATTGTTTGTATTGTATATATGAGCATTTTAACTTTTCGTTTTGAAACAAGTATTATTGTAAGTTTAAGAAATTAAAAAAATGATAATATAATTGTAAGCTTGGTTTAAGGAATCCAAAATAAATAAATAATATAAGTGTAAGCTTGATATATGACCGTGAATAAAACTCTTTTAGGAACTTCTTTAGATTAGAATGGACGAAATATCTTAAAATTGTTTTCTTACAGCTAAAAATAAGAAAAATAAGAATTGATTGGTGTTTACATTGACAAAGAGTATGCTTAACAATAGTTCTTAAAAACAAACCCTAATTATTTCTTCCTCCAGTTCACTAGTCATCACAATCACAGTATAATTTTGTGGAATTATATGTGGGACTAAGGTTCTGTAAGCTAGGGAAGAGAAGAATGGGCGAAGGGGAGGGGTTAGGGGATAGTACGTTGGGATGATGAGCGTTCTAAATGTTGATCTTCGTAGAATTTGATGGTTTAGATTTATGGCTTTACAAATTAGTTCAAAGAAAACATACTTAATCTTAATTAGCAAAGCAAGACTCTGTCAACATTATCTTAATTACACTTTGAAAAAGCATCGTCTTCTCTCTCTCTCTTCTTACAAATCGTCTATTTTTCAACAATTAGTTGCCAAAAGACGATAAAAGTATAATTTGAATAACCATTCTCTCTCTTTATGTTAGTAATTTTGTAAGTTTCCGTTTTCTCATGTACCATTATAAAGATGCGTTCAAACTTACATATAAAAACACATATAAATAAAAATATAAACATAAATAAATATAAATAAATATTAAAAATCATAAAAATAGAGTGTTACATGTACACATACAATGAAATTGAAGAGAGAGAAAGTGCCCACACCAACAAAAAGAAAAGAAAAGAAAAGAAAAGAGTGATGTGAGTATATCTGTAAACATCACAAGTCAAATTCTTGTCATCTTTCTTTCGCCCAAAGAGTAATAGGATGGCCATCAATCATAATATACCCCCACCCCCTTAAACTTTCAATCCGCCGACATATATTTTTGGTAAATACCTCATGCAACATTTTCTTTAAAAAAAAAAAGAAACACTTTGGGAATCAATAATTTTTAAAAATTAAAAAAAAATCTTTTTGATCAAAACATTTTTTTTTTTTTAGTCTAAAATTGAGCTAAATTAGTTGCCCTCCTTGTTATTATTGTTAGAGTTTGTTTTTCTAATACAAAAGAAGTAGTTGATCGGTTAATTAAAAATTTTATTATTGGCTTTTGATTCTCCCATAATTACAAGTGAACTAATAGTAAACTTGGAAGGAGATAATTATGTCGTATAATATATTTTATTTAATATCGTTTAAATAATATTTTATTTTAAAATAATTTATATTAAATTATTAAGATAAAAACCTATATATCAAACTAAAACGAACCCATCTTGAACTAACACCCCCACTAAAAATTAATATCCAAATCCTATAGAGAAATTAGGCATATGACCATTGACTAACAGAAGTCCTAATATATTTTACAGCCTAAAAAAAAAAAAAAAGAAGAAGAGAGATTAGGATGAGCATTGACTAAAAGAAGAAGAGAAGATAATCCACATAATTTATCTTATATTTTATATATTTATTTTTTGAAGAAAAAGTGGAGATCTGCAACAGAAGAAAACGAGCCAATTAGCTCCAACTGCCAACCCAGCAACATCTCTCTCTCTCTCTCTTCAAGTGGCCAGACAAATTTGACTTTTCAACCGTTAGAATTATGCGTGCCATGTCAGCAACATAATCTCATGTGATATTTTTTTTTGGTTAGAATAATTTGATAGGGTAGCAACAAGTACTTGTGGGACCCTCTTGACTAGGATGATGCTCCCTCTCCCAACCCTATTCCATGCCTCTTATTTTTTCACGTGTTTCCTTCTTTTTCTTTCTCTTTAATTATCCTCCTAAAATTCTAATCATGTCTTATAATTTTTTAAAATTTTTATATATAACATCACTCTTTATAATCCAACATATAATCTTTTATTTTAATTTTTAATATAGTTATATTTTTATTATAAAATATATGATAAATTAGTTTGTGTAAAAACAACTTAATAACTAAAAAAATTGACTATTTAAAGTTACATATAATTTGATTTCTACAGTATTAATTTAATTAGTTGGTTTCTATAATAAACAAATTTATATGAAACACATGCCTTGTATTATGACAGAGACTATCAACTGTAATCATATGATTTAATCTTTGACAGTTGTTATAAGATGGATTTGTTTTAATCCCGATATCTCCTTTAATATTCTCATTACTTTATTATCGGAAAAAGACTGGATCACAAAAAGGAAAAAGGTGAGTAGAAAGAAAACAACATATCTTGAATATTACAACATGAAATGTTGCTCATCCATAACATGAGGTAATAATGTGTAAAAGTTTAGATATACACAAATTTCATATCACAACAAAAAATAAATAAATAAATAAAATTTGTGGGAGCTAAGAGTAGAGAGGCCCACACCAATACTAGTTGTGGGACACTAGAAAAAAATATGTGTTTGAAAGATGGAAATTCAAAAACTTGATGGAAGGTTCTGCTTGTGAATGTGAATGGGTCAAGCTATATACAGATATACTTGTACTCATTAATTAATTTTTTTAACCTGCAAAATATGTCTATAACAATTCATAATATGGTCATTAATGTAATAGTTAATTGGTTAGTACATGTCTATCAGTGTATGAATTTTAAACCATCAATTAATTAAAAAATATTGCCAGTAAGATTATGGGACCCTGTTTTATAATTTGTTGGTAGTTATACTTTAATTTGATTATCACTGCCAAAAGTATGTATACTAATTGAATTAAATGCTAAATTACATAATATTTTAAAAAAATTAAAAAATTAAAATAAAATGTAAAATATTTGCATGATAATTAATATGCATATTACTCAACTTCACCTACGTCATATTAGAGGTTTGGTTCAATATTCGTTTTTAAAAAATATATTTTTCAAATATCATGTAAGATCTCAGAAGTTGTTTAGAGATATTGCATTATTATTAATTATCATAAAATTATTTTTTAAAGGAAATAATTATAGGGAGAAAAAAGAGAGGAAAAAAAATGCAAGTTGATAAAAATGGAGGATTCCCTACTTCCCTCAGCTTCTGTTGAAGATCTGACACACAACCACAATAGAATAGATGTCAACCAATTAATGTGAAGAGTTTTATGTTGCATTATAAATTATTATATTACATGGCTTGTTGGGCCAAGTAATTATTAAATGACCAAATTGCCATTGCAATTTGCTGCTATTACTTCATTGTCATTGAGGCATGGATATGGAGGTGAGTGGGCCCACATAGTAGCCCAGCTAGTGGCTCTGAATGGCCAAAAATCATTATCATTTTTATCCACCCTTCCATGTTTTTATTAAAATCCTCATTAATTCCACTTGGCCTTTCATTATTGGATTCTTCCCTTCTCTACTCTATAATAATTATTGTGAGGATAACTCTTTGGACTTTTGATGGGTTTCTTTGGACCAACTCCATGCCTTGTAAATTCCATATTTATTCATTGTTTCATTTTTTTGTTTTTTTACACGGTGAATCACGTCCATTCATTTGAGTTCTGCATTTCAGGTGATAAATATCAAGGCCACTATTTATCATCCCACAAATTCAAACCTGAAAAGGGAGGATGGAAATAGGGTGAGTGATCACTAGGCCGCTCACCTCTCTCGACATATTCATTTTCATGGTTGTTACTAATAAACACTTTTCACTTGTCGTGTAAGTTTTGTTTGGATGTAATACCATGGTAATGTAATACAACCGATCTTATAATGTAATAATAACTATGTAATTCATAATTAATTTAATTATAAGATATTTTTTTATAATATTTTTATCACTACACCGGATAAAGAAAGTAGTACAATCATTAATTTCTATGTCATTCAATCAAAATATTATATATGTCTTTATAAAAATTTCGTAACAAGAAAATAATAATGTTGAAATATAAGTTGTTATTCTTTTCGTTATATTTATAAACACCGATATATATTTTAAAGTTTATCTTAAAAATATGTACGTGATATTTTTTGTTCCAACATGTTACTACTTGTGATTATAATAGTTTTTGATACTTATTGAACAAAAGAGTAATCCAAATTCGTAGATTCAAACTTTATGTGTAGTCAAGTAACAACATTTTTCTAATGAAAACAATTAATAGTGAGAACATAGCTTCTAAGTCTACTTTCCAATAGCTGGCCTTGGTGCTGCTGCCCCTAACCATGTCTATGCCATAAAATATCAAGAAATATCCAAGCTAGGCCTTCAATTCTTGTTTTTTATTTTTTTGGGGGGATAATTTGATTTGATTAGAAATTAAACATGGATATTAATATATATAATAATAATAATATAGTAAAGTTAGGCCATTCAACTTGGAAATGTGTAGTTTCAATTGGTAGACTACCACCAAGTAGCCAATCACCATTTAAGTAAATTTGGTATAACTAATTTTTTTGGGGGAATTAACTAACTAATCTTAATTTATTTTATTTTATGTGCTAATATAGCTTAAAGATGAAAAATAAGTACTAGTTAATACACATTATTATACTCCTAGATACCTTTAGTATAAAAAATGTTTAGCAACTTTATTTTTCGAACCTCTATCTATAATCAAAATCGACAATTATAAATTGATAATGACTTATTTTTCTATTCATTATGTATTTTTGATATTAACGGGATCTGATCTCAAATAAGTCTTTCGTGACATATTTAAAGATTTGATCAATTAATTATATTAGTTGAGACTATGGTGTTTATATAGTTAGCTTTTTGTTTGATTTAGGAAGTAGACATGTCAATAGGATGTTTCAAAATCAAAGTCTTAAGTGCCAACTGCCCCATGAAGAGTACCATTGGTTAAGTTCTTGACTAGGGCAAATTATTAACGCACATATAGAGTTGACCAATCTTGGAATTAAATTCAATAGATTTTTTTCATCCTTTTGTCGACTTCTTTAATTCTATAGTCAACAATGAGGTTGACCACCACCACCCCCGCCCCCCAAAAAAAAAAAAAAAAAAGAAAAGGTCAAAGTTTGGAAAGCTTAGTGTAAAACTTTGAATTAGAGGGAATAACATCAAGGAATTACCTTATAATATATAAACCCTATTTTTTTATATAAAAAAATGAAGATAATTGTTACTCCCTTTATAAGGTAAATTTTGATTTATATGAATTTACATTTTTATAGATGATTTAGTCCAATAAGATGAGAAGACTTTCAAGAGTGACATATATAACTATATTAGAATCAATAAGTGATACTAGTCATCGATTCTCGGGCCATGATATTTTTAAAAGTATGTACATAATATTTTTGTTTTAAATTTTGTACTTGCAAATTTATATGAGCAATTTTATTGTTGTATATAAACAATTTATAAATAAGAATAAGTTTTTTTACAAGTATGATAGACATGTTTTTTAAACGTCCGAACATAAATAAAAATTACACATAATTGTCTGGTTAAATGATTAACTTTCGTATTTGTATATAAAACTAATTACTTCAATAAATGTAAAGTGATTTACATAAACGACAAATGACAAATGAATAATTAAGCATAGTTAATGATGTTTTTGCTTTGATTAGTAAGTAATATATATATTGAGCAACTTGAAATTGTTTTCATTAGGGTGTGTGGATGAATGTATTTCTGCTGTATATATCACATGGTTGACCCAAAAGTTAAGGGTCATTGTCTTAATCCAAATATAAAATTTTCAGTCCATTACAAGTACCTTTAGTTCTAACGGTGCCAAGATTTTGGTTGATTCTGTTTGAGAAATTACCCTAATTAGCCTATATTATAATTTTTTTATAAAAAATAAAATTTATTAATAAAAGTCATATCACATCTATAGTCAGTGGCTGAAACTTTATTAATGAAAATCCACATCTCCAAAAAGCTAATAAGTTATTTGTTTTTTAAATATCGATGAATTATAATATAATTTCGTGAAACTAAAGTTATATTGTAAATTTCTATCTAGAAAAAATACATGTAAATAATCCTAATTGAATTATTAGTTCTTCTGAGTATCTCTTTTGTCATCATCTTATTTTCTATAATTTTCGTATCTCATATTAATTAGAATAACTTGAAATAAGTACAGTGAAACTGAAGTTGGCCGGTTGTGTTCGGGGGAGTTGTTGTCGAATTACTTCGACAACCTTGCGACGTGAGGTGTCTAGCATCTGAGAGGATATGAGATGTCGACTCGATGTCCTTTTGGTAGGGTCTTTTAATTGAGCTCCATTGGAGGACACGAGAGGATTGGAGGGTGAATGGAACAGAATTGGACTAAGATTGTTGTAGACCTATAACAATGCTTCAAATTTAGTTCGATAGCATTTGATACTCAACGTACAGAGGTATTCAAAAGTAGTTGCCCAACTTTTCTAATTTAATTGGCTTTACCAAGTCTAGGCCTTTATGAAGAAGTAGTTAGAGATCATGTGCTTGAAATTTCCTTGAATAAATGGTTCACATTTCATTAATTTGAGACTCTAGTATCTTAATTCTCTTTGGAGGAGATTCTGGCTCTTGGTTGGGGGTAGTAAGTTGTTGTCAATATTTACTTCATTTGTATTATAGTTAAGTATAAATGTTTGAGTGAGACACTCTCATATAAGGGTGAGCACGACTCGACGGATATCCTAGAATCGAACAGGAATCAATCAAACGGGTCGGAGTTCCGGTAAGGTTCTAAAATTTAGGAACTCGTTTGACGAGTTTCGGTTCCGATTATAAAAATCAAACCCCGAAACCGAAACCCGAAATCGTTAAGATGAGTATTTTTCCAGGATTGTCGGTTTTCAATTTGTGAATATAAGGCCCGTGTAATTTCGGGTTCAATGAGTTTGTGATTCGTGATATTTACTCTTTAAATGCAAAGAGAAGCGAGAAATTGATGTTTTGCATCTTTTTTTTTTTTTTGCCTAGGATTTTTAAGTTCTCTTCTAACTCTTCCTGGGGAAAATTGATTTGTTATTTATTAATGCTTGAAATGTAATTAATCCAAGAATATATAATTTTTAAGGTCTTAAAGGTTTTTTCATAAAAATAATGATATGGACCTGTGCATCGTAGAATCCAAATCGGACCCTAAGGTTCGGGTTTAGTTTCCTAAATTCATGAAACCGTCAAACGAGGTTGTGATTCGGGTTCCTAACATTCAAGAAGTAGTTAAACGAGGTCGGGTTCCTAGTTTAGGACAGAGTGCTCGTAACCGCTCACCCCTTGTCTCACATAAGTATCATTATAAAATAGACTTCTTTATATGTGTCCTTTTAGAGGTTTCGAGATGGCTAATAGTGTGTTTTAAAGTGATCTTTTAATTCGAGAACGACTAATAGTTTATCTAGGAGTCACTTTTATCACAAGTAACTCTAAATGAACTAATATTCACCCCAATTATCATTAAAAGTCACCATAAAAATGTCTCGTGTCATGATACGTCTTGTATGAGCTAAAGACCTACTGATACTTAAGTCGTTGATTAGGTTCTCATCTGCTCCTAAAAACTTCTTATTAATGACGGATTACTTATTGGCAAAGATGTAAAAGTTTTTCCATTCCCATTATGTTTTGTTTGACTACGACCTTCCTTGAAAAGAGCTTGCTTTTTAATCATCCATGGACTGCGTCTATTAGTTCTACAGGTAAAGATGTCTTTCTTGATATTAATCTCATTAATTTTAGGGTGATTATATTCATAAGTGTCTTAAGTATAAAAAGTGCTTTTTGAATATATATCTTGATTCAACTAATTAACGCTATGTGTTGGACACCTTGGTTTAAAATCATAAATTTGTTGATATTGTCACAAATACACAATCACTCAATCAACTTTCAATTATTACGTTAAAAATCTAACGACTTCATCGTAACGGTTGTAAAAGGGTGATTAGCATTTGTATCTAAAGATCAAGCTCTAAAAAATTCCGCGTTTTTTCAGAGTAAGTGGGTCAATATTTCAATAAACCCCTATTTTAAGGAAGTCTAATGAGTTACTTCAAACCAAGGGCGGCATAGTATACCAAAATTTAAGATCACCATATCACATGCACTCCTCGCACAATTAAACGAAAGAAAGTGCTTCCATCCAAGATTAAACCCAAGTGGGAAGGGTAGTTGACGGAGATGATGACGGTCATATATATATATATATATATATATATTTATTTATTTGGTAAAGTTAAACTGTATAAGTGATTTTGTAATCTAAAAAATTTCCAAATAACGTACTTCCTCCATCCCACTTTATCTGCTCATGATTCCTTTGATGGATATTCCTAATTAATTGCCTAATTTCTATATGTAGACAATTAATTAGGGTTCACTTCCTTTTACACCCTTTATAAAATATCAAATTTCAAAATAAATAAAATAAATAACGTTGCAATATGGAATAAAAAAGTGCACTTTTTAACGGCTAATAAGTTAAACATAGGAATTATATATGATTATTAAACTCCCGATATACCTCTTATAATTCTACAATTCAAAAATTCTCGGTTAATTATGTTTTATAATTTTACGATCCAAAAATTCTCGGTCGATCTACTTTCATTAGAATCTTAAACTCATTAGAATTTTACAATCATAACTTAATTTCAAACTTATATTATAGGATTGCTGTATGATTCTATGATCCCAAGATTCAACCCATGATCCTAAATAAATTTCATAAACTGCTCACACATAATTATATTCGAGTTTTTAATAAAATAATATAGTTTTTTAATCAAAATATTTGACAAGGTATAGTTGAAATTAATTTTTATAAATCTTTATGAATGTTTACTAAAATATTTATTCTTATAAAAAAACTTTAACTATTACAAACAAATATTAGAATCTTGTAATTTTCAATACAATTCTATGATTTTAATAATTTTCAATACGATTCTATGATTTTAATTATAATCACCTCGATTAATTCTAATTAGAATCTCAATTCTAACCACTTTTAATAGGCATATTTATCTACTGAAGACATTTTTTTCATTGTTAAACCAGACATTTTTATTGAATTAGATTTTTTTTCCATTAATTTCTTGCAATATTTTATTTTATTTTGCCATGATACATGTGCTTATCTACTAGGCCCCTCTACAATGTGTAATTGTGTAAGCTTAGTAGACTTGTGCACGAGGGAGGGGTTGCATAATCACCGAGCTAGGCCGAAGGAGATTACGTCTTATATATCCGACCTACCCATTGGTGTAGGTAGGAATCCACAGTTTTCACTAAAAAATTGTGTTCACCAAAATCTCACCCTAATAGTGAAAGGGTATGAAACCTAACTCGTATACCAATTGAGTCAACTAATGTTAATATACAATATCACATATTTGAGCCTATCTAAGACCCTAAAAAATCATGAATTATCATTTTATTTATAGGAATATTGGATTCTAAAATCCCCAACTTTGGGATCTTGTGATCGGAATATTCGAAATATCGATTGGCATCGCAACATCCCGAATTTAAACTCTAATATTTGTAGGTATCCCACCTCCGAGTTACGGTTAAAATGACTTGGTGGCGATTGTAAACGTGGCTACTATTGACCCGTTTTTTACTTTCACTAATGACACGTTTACACACACTCTCTCTCTCTTCCTTCTGCCCCCACTAACCCCTCGTATCAACTAACTCGGAATCAAACTATCAAAATTGAAAGTGCGAAACCGAAAATCAAGAAGTAAAATTTAGAGGATTACACCAAGCAACTCGGTTCCAATAACAACTCAAAATCAATAGCACAAACCAACACCAATAGCCTCAAACTTTAAGTACATCAATTGAATTCAAAACTGAAGAGCTTAATTGTGAAGTATAAATTGCAAAATTACAAATTGAAAACTTGAAACTAGGAAACTAAGATTTGAGGAATTAGAACTGAAATTTGAAGAACAAAAGCTAAATCTAAACTTGGACCTTGGCTCGGCTCCGGTCTCGTCATAACCGTTTAGCCTCCCCTTGTGTGCTATCTCATTGCTCCCTTTTATCCTCTTCGTCTCCTCTTTGTTTAGGTCTCGAAGGTCTTACATTGCTTGCTATAATTCGAAGAGGACACGTAACTTGGTTGCCGAGTTCTAACCGAAAAGGAGAAGGAGTTTGAAGGGCGTGGAGAGCTTGGTTTCCGGGTGAGAAGGAGAGGAATGGGGTTAGGGTTTTCAGGTCTAATGATGGACCGAAAAGAGGAGAGGAGTCCAGATGGGGGTGGAGTCTTCGGTTCTAGCGTGAGGAAGAGAAAGACAATTAGGGTTTGTGGGATTTTGCCCGATGGAAGGGGAAAGAGAGGCGTGGGGAAGATGAGGAGGAGGGAGATGTCTTGGGCTAGTGAAGGAGGAAATGAAGCCCGCGTGAAATGTAAACATGTCATTAGTGAAGTTAAAAAACGGGTCAACATTAGTCACGTTTACAATCGCCACCGCCACGTCATATCGCCATGAGTCGTTTTAATCGTAACTCGGTGGTGGAATACCTACAAATATTAGGGTTTAAATTCGGGATATTGCGATGCCAATCGATATTTCGGGATATTCCGATTAAAAGACCCCAAAGTTGGGGATTTTAGAATCCAATATTCTTTATTTTTAACTTTTAAGCACAATTTATTATTATCTAAGAACTTTATGTGGTGACGACATTGGTAGTTTGAGTTTGATACCATGGATCTTTCTATTTTGTATATTCGGATTATGTTTATGTAATCTACAACCGAAAGATATATAATTTTTTAAATAAAAAAAAGGAATGTGGAGCCGATTTTGCTTGACCTGGCCATTAGCATCGCCACATAAATAATTATTGTTTTTGCCACTTAATTAAGCTAATTAATTCATACATCGAACATACTTATCTTCCTTTAACATAAGCACATTAACAATTATAGTACGCATAATGATAATATTATTTGTGTAATTTAATCTTTACGTATATATATATATATATATATATATATATATATATATATATATATGAATAAATTTAATGATAATGTGCAAGATGTAATGATCGAAGAGTGGTGTGAGGTGAGTGGTCCTGGGTAGCTAACCTTAACCCCATTTGCCTTATCTAAACAGAATTTTGAAGCCATAAAAAATGTGTCTACATACAAAGACCAACCCCACTAATAAATCCAAATCTACGTAATAAGTCTCTATATATTCCAAGATTTGCTCTTGAATCAGCAATCCCACATTGCATACATAATAAGAAGCTTCCACTTTTAGTAGTAGGATAAATTTAAGATACACATGTATGTACTCTATAATTTATCTAAAATATTAATTTTTTATGAGACTATTTCATAATTTTTTTTCTGGAATTTTTTAAATTAAAAATCATGTAGATAAGACTTGAGCATTCGATTGTATTTTACGTTAAGGTCCATCAAACCCCACCTTTTACGATGAGATGTATATCTCCTCTGACCTCTGCCATAGCTTAAACTTGTTTCGTTACTCGGTTTTCTTTTATCGGTTTGTGTATAATGAGTCATACTAAAAAATTAAACATAAAATTTCGGACACCAAATTTAAGATTTTATGGGATAAAATAGTTAAGAGATAATTATAATTTTGTTTAAATTTTTTAGTGGGAATCCTTATTGGCACCCAAGTTTTCTTCCCAAAAGGAATATTGCATAGTGATGCTGTTTGAAGTATTTATGAGGTGTCATGATGATCCTAAGTCATGGCCAAGGGGAGAAAAGTGTCAAAAAGGGCCCTTGGGAGTTGGAAGGCGTTGAGTTGAGCCTACATTAGTATGTACAGTACAACCACCTTAATCATAATTAATAGTTAATCTATTCATTCATTAAACACTGTAATTAGATAAACCCCAACTTTATATTTTAGTGCAAACGAACAAATCTAGAGATAACTAGAGATAAACTCATGCTTTTTGAGCTTTTGAGGTCATAATTAATTGTTTAATTAAGCACTAAACTAATCCTGATCCCCAAAGAGAACGCATAAAAGACAAAGGCTGCTCTCCCTAATCATGCCTTTATTTTATTGGTGGTGTCTTGCTTAATGACAAATCGACACGTCAAAATTAAACCCAATATACCCTTTTTTAATTAGTCTAATCTAATTCAAGTTTGGTGTGAAAAAGAATTTATTTTTTATTAAAAAGTAATTAAAAGGTTTAATTTTGAAAGTAACATCATAACCATTAACCAATGGAGGGTTGAGCTTAATTTTGGATTTGAAAAGCGACCTATGATTATGAAAGGGCTTTTATTCTCTTACCTTAGTGGCAAAAACAGGCCAGCCACACAACACAAACACTCATCCTTGTGTGGATAATGATGCTTCTGGTAAGTCATTTTTCCCCTTAATTCTGTTTTTTTCAACTTATCTAGTGAGTTTTGAGTTTTATAAATTAGCGCTGCTAGAGATTTATGATTGAATCTTTAATCATCGATTTAAAGTTTTTGTAAGTTTACTTGATGAATGACGTGATATGTTATCCAATTAGGTCGAACTCGTTGAGTGATTGATTGTTTAGGCCCAAATACGAGTAATGTATGTATTTACATTTTATTCCAAGGGACTTGTATGAGAGATGGTAAAATTTATTCCAACATACAACAATTTAACTTTTTAAAATATCCATATTTTTAAGGTGATATTTTTCATCTAATTATGTGCTAAGCTAAACTTTTCTAGGGGTTTTTTTTTTTTAGGGTCGGCTGAATTTTAGACCCCAAAAATTAATTTGAATTGATTCTTTTGTTGGATAATTTAGGGATTCTGTCTCAGATAATGTAAAATAATTAGGATGAAATGGGCACAAAGGCAACATGACGCTATATACGATTTATGTATGGAATCTAGTAGATAATGACGCATTAAAAGTGTTAATCTTTAAAAAGAATAATAATCAATGAGTATTTAATCTGCTGGCTTATGCTAAATGATGCTTAATCTGGAAAGGTAGCCGCCTTAAACGCATCTTAATCTTGAATTCCTGATAGCAAAAGTAATGGATTTTCAATTTGAATATAGTATTAATTAATTAGTAGTCAGTCTATTACATTTATAATAAAAAACACTGGTTGCGAAGGGAAGTGTAACACTATTTTACGTGTATTTATATCTTTAAGATTTTTCGTCCACAATCCACACATAAAAGTACATTACATTACATATATATATATATATTTTTAATTTAGGAGTTTAATAACTTTATTATTGATCCATTCTAGTATGGTCCGTAATTTAAAATTAATGGTGCATGAGGTTTTATGTTCGATGATATCTCCTTCAGTTTTTTATTCCCCTAAAAAATTATGAGTGTAATTTAATTTAGCAGTTTAATAACTTTACTGTGGTAATTTTTATGCACTTAATTAGTGCAAGAATTTTTAAATTTAATTAGAGTATATATCCATGCAATGTAAGGCTTTCAATAAACTTCTTTGGAAATCAATTATAATTACTCTCTTCGTTTTATAATACATATCATTTAATTAATTTTTTTGTTTTACAATATTTGTCATTTTACAATTCCAATAACGTATTAATGACTAGTTTACATATGTTGTCCTTATTAATTGTTTTTTCTCTCCTTTTTTAATTGATTTTCTTCATTTCTAATGAAATATTGGGATAACTTGATTTTTAATACAAAATTTGTCATGAATTTTTCCGCATAATATTAAAGTGACAAATATTTTGAGGTGGAGGAAGTATATTACTTCATATATTTTACTTTTAAAAAAGCCAACACAAAACTTTCCTTCAAACTGTGGGTAGAACTCTAAAAGTTAATTGATTATTTGTATATAAATTATCTTAAATTTCTCTTTTCATGGTTAATTTTTTATTCACTAAACTTTCGTCTTTTTTGGCAATTCTTTTTAGTGGGCATTTATGTTTTGGTGTTTTTTCAGTAGTTGGATAGATTTTTCTTTAAATTACATACAAAATCCATTTCCATTGTATATAACTAAGCAAATATTACTCGATGACTAATTCTTATCTTCTTTTTCCCATATAGCATCCTACACGGTGATCTTATGTATCATTAATTTAAAAACTCCGTCAAAATATATATATATATATATATATATATATATATATATATATATATATATATATATATATATATATATATATATTTGAATAAAAACTTGAAAGGGACTAACAAATTAAAACTATGATGTTGCATATTTTGGAAACTAGTGAGGGAGAACATAACAGAGTGCCAGCTAATAAGCAATATGAAAAATCTCACCAAGTTGGTGCCACTTAAATTATAAGTGTGCCTCACCCAATTAAAAAACAAATTGTTGGTAGTACCACAAAAATAAAAAAGAAAAAAAAAGAATTAAGGTTATATTTTTGTGTGGGTGTAGGATTAGGGCAGATCCATCCCCATCCCCAACCCCAACCCCAACCCCAGTGTCCCTTTCACAACTTGCTCCTCTACATAAATAATTTCCAATGCTTTACTTTCCATATATCCAATCCTAAATTATTGAAAAGACATAGCTTAGCTTAATATACTCCCTTCCCTTCCCTTCCCTTCCCTTCATCATTATCTCTCTATTTCCTTTTCTCTGTCTCTCCCAAATTGTGTACGGATCCAATCAATTTAAATCTTTTAGTTTTCATATGTTTTTTTTCTTTATTTATTCATGTGTTGTTATTTGTTGGAACAATTATGTACATGACACAAAGGATAAGAAACACACATTGAATGAGACATAAAGGAGACGTAAAATCTGTCATACAACTGTATGTATATATATATATATATATATATTTTGATATATAGAGAATGTTAACTTATCGTATCTATTAATCACTCCTTAATTTTCCGTGAAATAGTGCGAAGATTACTGAATTTTTTTTTTTAATTAGGAGGTTGAAACAAAGTTGAGAGGAATTGATAGGACAAGAGGATAAAAGCAAACCCTAGAAAAATGAAGGGAACCAATTAACAATCCACATCATTTGATTAATAAGTGTGAATTATTTTGTATGTGAAGAGAAATATGGAAATTCAAGTAGTTGTTGAGCACCTATTAATGCCAAACCATCCCCGATTGATGTGATGTCTGTCTTTCATATATAGCAAGCTAGCTTAGACCAAATAAGAACCTTCTCGAATTTAATTTAAATATAAGCTAATATTAATTTAAATAGTGCATCTTCTAAAAATTATGCATGTATTTTCTTAAAAAAATGCATCTATTTTTGTTAGTTATATAAATTTCGAATTTCATATCCTATATATGATGTAATAATCCTTGGTGATAATTTTGTAAATAATTTAAAATAGTTGGAAAATTAAGCAGAAATTTATTATTATGAATAATGTCATCCAACATCAAAGTATAAATAATTAAACATAAAATATAGTAATAGAGTGAAAAAAATTGGATCGCGTGTAAGAAATATAAATTTAACTATTTTTTTCAAACAAAACAATTATATTTTATTTCAATAGAAATTTAACAATGTCCCTTACACACATTGGAAATTCAATAAATTGAATAAAACAACGACCCACTTCTTTTACAAGCTTTTAGCTTAGGTTAACTAGTACCTTTCCAAAGATTATTAGAAAGTATTTCTTACTATATGATGAGCAAAAAAGCAGTTTATATATATAGTTTATAAAAAAGATATTGATTAACTACTCAATAAATACACTAATAAAATAAATAATTTATGTTTTATAATTGGTGAAAATCGATAGGAACACTAGCCATTAATATTTAATTTAGGGAAGAAAAATTAAGTATTACATGCAAAAAAAAAAAAGGCATAAATAATTCCCACATGTAGGGAACTACTTACACCAAAAAGTCATGTCCAAAAATATTAATTACAACTATCCCGACCCCTCAAAAAATTATACCATACTCAGCTACAGTAAATATTTAGATACATTAATTGTTTTAAAATTTTATAGACGTAGATAGTATGATAGATATAATCGACATTATTTATATTTTTTAGACCCATTTATTTTTAATAATTTGTAAAAAGAAAATTTTAATAAATTATTAAGAATAATAGATTCAAAGATTATAGTGTTGAGCGTAATTTGTAAAAGTTGGATTAGTGAGGTCTTAATCTCAAAAATGTAGTTTATTTACGTCCAAAATCCTTACTTTTTTGGACAATGTGGGACGAAGATATGGATGGCAGGAAAAATGAGTTTATCGAGACAACGTGCAATTTTATTTATTTTGTTACTAAAATAATATTGAAATATTAATAGTAGCCAATAGGAGAGAAGAGAGAAAGAAGAAAGGATGGAGCAGGCAGGGATAGGGAACAGGTGAGCGTGATGATGATGATCAGATCAGATCAGATCAGATCAGATCAGATCAGGGTAAAACCACAGATGTGATGAGATGAGATGAGTTGTGATTGTGATGAGATATGATGAGAGAGAAAGAGAGACCAGTGGCTGTGGCCTGAGACAGAGAGAGAGACCAATGGCTGGCCTGGCTCGACAGTTTTTAAGTTAACCAATGGCGCGTGGTTTTCTCAACTTGTTCAATGGTGGGAGTTTGAGATTGGGACCCACTGCTTATCTGTCAGTGTACCTCTTAGAAAAAACCCACCTCTTCGGTCGTACATTATGATTTATACACTTTTTTTTTTTTATAATTATTTTTCTTTTTTGGGAGGGTTTAGAAGTTGGTATGCTATAATCTTGTACTATTGAAAAGGACTTTCGTATAATTTTGGAATTATATATCTAATTCTCCCTTACCTTCTTTTTCATATTATGCTCACGTAATTTTATAACAATCTTTACATAGACAAAATAAATAATAATACTGTTGATATACTTCAATAAAACTAATTATTTTTTTTGTTAAAGAGAAAATTATCTTGTTTAGTATAAGTGAAAATTTCAATAATGATTTTCTTTTAAAAAATTAATAATTAAATTTGTTAATGTGGACTTCATCCTTTATAAAACATCAATTATACGCTTGTAAATATATACTCTCGGGATATATGTCATTAAATAATTAGACGAAATAAAAAATAGGAGACCTTTATAGAGCTTAATATAATGAGGCGTCACCTAAAAGTATATGCTCCTGGATGATATAAAAATTTATATATTTTTAAAATTATTATTAGTTGACATGTAGATGACATATATGACAAAATTATATTATAGGTAGGTGGCTTTAGTGTAGATAATGTATTATCTTATAAAAGCATGAATATTTCTTTACATTTGTAATAATCTCTCTCATTAGGTGCCTAACACGGAGTCGTGATTGTGAATAAGCCTTATCCACTTAATCCATGCTCTTATAGAAAAACGCAATCCATGTGATTCATTTCAAAAAAAAAAACCCAACTAACTATTTGTGGTACACAATGCATGTTAAAGTTATGTATGTGTCTTCATTATCACATTTTCTCAATATATAATAAAATTATAGACTTTTATGTTATTATATATGGAAAGATATATATATATATATATATATATATATATATATATATATATATATATGAACATGAATTATATATTATATCTTAGTTGGCTTCTTATGATACTTTTAAGGATATAGATTTAGGTAATGCTTTTTAAAAACATTATTTTAGTAATTATAGTATTTCTCAAAGAATATACATGGCATTTTTGTTATTAAGTACATCAATTTATCAAAATCTCAAATCTAACAATGTTTGTCGGTTTTTTTATTTTTATTTTGAAGGAATATCAATTAAATATAAAATTTATAAAAATAAAATTATATTAAAAGACTAAATTGCTTTCGGATTTTATTGAAAATGAAAAAAATAAAAAATAATTAATTTAGAACAAAGTTGATAAATTAATCATTAATATAACATTAAAATTATAAGGTGATAGATAACATTAAATGAAAACAATAATTAAAGTGATAAATATTTTAAAATAGATTTAAAGCCAAATGTTTAACTCGGACAGTGATTCCAAAAATCCAAAAAAATTAAAGAAAAGATGGGTATTTTATTGAAAACGGATAAGACCAATTATATAGGTCATGCATGTATAAGGCAGTAAGGAGAAATCGATGGGCGAATTGAAGATGACAAAACCAGAAAATATTCATGGACGCAAGAAAAATCCAAAGACCCTACTATTTATGTGCAAGTGGAACTCAGCGTTGGTGCATCAAAATTGCCCATTTCTCAAGCTTCGTACATATTTTTCTTCTTCTTTTTTTTTTTTTGGTTACATTTTGCTAAGCTTGGTGCGTGAAATAATTAATTATCAAGAGCTAAGGAAGGGCAGGACAAAGATAGGGCAATTGCCCACTTGTTGGGGACCTTGTCCAAGCACATTGAATGGATGCAACTTCTTTCATTTTTTCAATATACCCAAATCTGTAACCTAACTTAGTTTAGATATCCAACATTCTAAATATACTTACAAAATAGATATTAAATTTATATTTATATGATGTGGCGTGATGAGATGTAATATATCACCAGAAATAAGAGGATTTTAAGAATAAAAAGAAAATTAACTAATCATAATATGTTGGTGTATTTTGGTGGTACATTTTATTGGTACAATTATACTTTTTCTTTAGATATTCAAATGTATGCAGTTTGTTTACCAAAAATAATACACTTAGTGTTTTCCCCTTTTCAAACATTAATAAGGGTTGTTTTGATATCTACTCTTCTAAAGTTTCTACGTAGGAATAGTTTGATGGGATTTGTAAACCACTCTCTGCTACGTACTAATTAGCGATGATAATGAGACGGGTTCAAGTTGGGTGGAGCCGTATTTGCACCTATATCTATTTTGGAAAATTATGCCCATACTCATACCCACATTCACCGAGTTTCGAAAACCTATACCTTACCCGCACCCTTCCAGCTTTTTTTTTCCGGATCTGCGGGTTTTATTCGTGTTTGAATATGATCGGAAAAATACCCACATCGACATATGAGAATCATCCCAATGTGTTTGTCCTATATTTTTACTTGTATAGAAAAATTACAATCTAACCATGAAGTGTTTTAAGTCTATTTCTATTCATCCTCATATGATAATTGACATGTATATCGATTGTGTAAAAAAATTATCACATTAAAATAAATTGGAGTACGGGGTTGGGTGCGAGTGTGAGGCGGGTGAACCCCGTACCCTAATCCTACCCATAACCAAATCCGTTATTTCCCTGTCACCCCATACTTGATTTTTTTCACTTTTTATACCAAACCCGTTATAAACGGGGTGGGTTCGTGTTCGAGTGAAGTTTTCATCCCTGTTATTATTAACTATATGATAATATAAAAATGATAAGATAAATCTTCACTTAGTATAAGTACTTAAAATGCATATGTAAAATATAATCACATTTCGTACATGAATGAAAAAAAATGACTGCCTCTTGTGTATATGTAACAATATCAATTAAATATAAAATTCATAAAAATAAAATTATGTTAAAAGACTGAGTTGTTTTTGGATTTTATTGAAAATGAAAAAATAAAAAATAATTAATAAAAATAAAATTGATAACTTAATTATTAATATATAATTGGGATTATAAGGTGACGGATAACGTTAATAGAAAGCAATAATTAAAGTGATAAATATTATGAAACAGTACCAAATGTTTGACTCGGACAGTGATTCCAAAAATCAAAAATAAAGTAAAGAAAAGATGGTATTTGTTGAAAACGGATAAAGATCAATTATATAGGTCATGCATGTCTAGGGCAGTAAGGAGAAACCGATGGGTGAATTGAAGATGACAAAACCAGAAAATATTCATGCACGCAAGAAAAATCCAAGGACCCTATTATTTACGTGGAAGCGGAACTAGACCCGTAAAACCGACCCGAATCGAATGGGTCAATCCAAACGATCCAAAATTTAAACCGAAACGACATCCGAAACAGGTTGAACCGATTTTGACCTGAAAATCGAAATGAACCGACTCGAATAGACGAACCGAACCGACCCAAAATCTAATGAACTCGATTCCGACCCGAACCGAAACCGAACCGAATCGGACTCGAATCGATTTAACTCGAATAAAAGTCTCCCAACCCACGATTTTTTTGTTGGGTCTCTCATGATGGATTTTTGTGCTTATAGTGGTACAATTTTGAATCGATTTTGACCCAAAAAGTGCCCCGATTACGACTCGAAGTTGACCGATCCGAAATTAACCCGAACCGAACCCGAATCGACCCGAAGAGATTGACCCAAAGTTGACCCGAACCGAAACCGAACGAACCCCAACGAGATCGATCCGAAGTTTACCCGAACCGAAGTTGACTCGAACCCAAAATCGAACCGGAACCGAACAATATCAACCCGAAGTTAACTCGAACCGAACTAACTCGAACCGAACCCAAACCGAATGACCCGATTACTAGGTATAAATGGAACTCAGCATTAGTGCATCAAAATTGCCCATTTCTCAAGCTTCGTACATATTTTTCTTTTTTGTTTTTGGGTTACATTTTGCTAACCTTGGTGCATGAATGAATTAATTATCAAGAGCGAAGGAAAGGCAGGACAAAGATAGGGCAATTGCCCACTTGTTGGGGACAAGCATGTTGGATGGATGCAACTTCTTTCATTTTTTCGATATACCCAAACATGTAACCTAACTTAGTTTAGATATCGATAATTCTAAATATACTTACAAAATAGGTATTAAATTTATATTTATACTTACAAAATAGATATTAAATTTATATTTATACGATGTGGCGTGATGAGATGTAATACATCACCAGTAAATAAGAGGATTTTAAGAATAAAAAAGAAAATTAACCAATCATAATATGTTGGTGTATTTTGAAGGTATTTTTATTAGTACAATTATACTTTTTCTTTAGATATTCAAATGTATGCAGTTTGTTTACCAAAAATAATACATTTAGTGTTTTCCCCTTTTCAAACATTAATAAGGGTTGTTTTGATATCTACTCTTCTAAAGTTTCTACGTAGGAATAGTTTGATGGGATTCGTAAACCACTCTTTGCTACTAAATAGGGATGATAATGAGGCGGGTTTAGGTCGGGTGGAGCCGTATCCGCACCTATATATCTACTTTCGAAAATTGTACCCATATTCATACCCACATTCACCGAGTTTTAAAAACCTATTCCGTACCGCACCCTTCTAGTTTTTTCGGGTATGCGAGTTATATTTGGGTTTGAATATGATAAAGAAAAAAAATACCCACATCAATTTATGAGAATCATCCCAATGTGTTTGTCCTATATTTTTACTTGTATAGGAAAATTACGAGGCTAGCCATGAAGTGTTTTAAGTCTATTTCTATTCATCCTCATATGGTAATTGACATGTATATCGATTGTGTGAAAAAAATATCACATTAAAATAAATTGGAGTACGGGTTGGGTGAAGGTGTGAGGCGGGTGAAACTCGTACCCTACCCTTACCCGTAACCAAATCCGTTATTTCCCCTCTCACCCCATACTTGATTTGTTTCATTTTTTCATACAAAACCCATTATAAACGGTGTGGGTTTGTGTTCGAGTGAAGTTTTCATCCCTACTACCGATTAATTATATGATAATATAAAAATGATAAGATAAATTTTCACTTAATATATGAACTTAAAATGCATATGTAAAATATAATCGCATTACATATATGAATGGAAAAAAAAATGACTACCTGTTGTGTATATGTAATATCAAAGTATCTCCTCTATATTGCATAAAGCGGAGATAATTAACAAAAAAGGATAATAATTTGGGTTCTTAACTCGTTTGGTTTAATTTTATAGATTTAAAAATTTTAACTTGAACACCATTCGATACTAATTACAATATTATTAATGTAAAAATATTGTACTAATTATTAAGTGTAATGAAGACATCTTCGTCTAGGTCAAGATTTTTATCGTTTTCAATTTAAAAAACAGATAACATGTTAACATAAATACTTTATGGGTAAAACTATAATTTTACGAACAGTAGTAGAATCTAGAAAGAAGTAGAAAGGGGGAATGAAATATGGGAAGAAACTAGGAATGAGATGAAAAGGCTATTTGTTGAAACCCATTGGCTGTTACTCTTTAATGTATAAGAAGAAGGTGGGTATAGGGGCCACTCCCCATTCTTGGTTTACAGATGCTGCCCTCTCAATGGGGCAAAACCAAGGAAACATATCCCCTTTCTCTCTCTAAACTCTCACTTTCATGGTAAATCTGGAGCACACACATACACATACACATACACTATTATGCATGTATTATTGGTGGGAATGCAATAAAAAGGCTGCACCAAATACTAATAGACAGCCTGAAAGAGAGAGATAACATATATGCACATGTATTATTGTTGGGAGGTATGAATTATATACTGTAAAATAAATAATAAAAAAAGAGAATCATATTCTGTATCTGTAGCAAGCAAGCAGAATGATATGATATGATGTTGCTGGTTGGGTACATAAGTTTAGAGAGAGAAAGTGAGTGAGGGCCATGCACACGAATCAGGAGAACCTGTGAGCGTCTCAGGGGGATGAACATGAACATACCAAAAGAAAAAAAAAAAGAAGAAAACCAAACCCACACCCACGCCCACGCCCACACCCTCATCCCCTCCCTCTTGATTCTCCCTTTATATTTTTTGCCAGTCATGTGAATCCCCATCAACTTGCATTGCCAATCCCATTGGCCATTGGCCATTGCCTCTCCCTCTCTCCCTCTCTCCAATTGGGTCCCCTCAGCCATCTCCCATACATAAGCCCACAACATAGATAGATATCATATACACCTGTCTATCTTCTACCTGTGTATCTATACATACATACATACATACATACATGCCCTCTACCTCCCTTTCTCTTTCTATCTCCATCCTTGAATCTTCCTTAGAGTTGACCCACTCCTCCTTATTAAATATCTCTATTTAAAAAAATATATATTCAGCAAATAAAATAAATGTTTCAACTTAGTTAACCACAGTCTCTCTCTCCTAGTTAACAATAGACTACAAAGTAAGATATAATTTTTTAATATTTTTATTTCGTTTTCTAAATGCCAGTATAATCTGTTAAATTTAACATAATATTTCAAAGTGAATGACTATATACTGATATAATGAGTAAGTTTCTACATAAAGTTTAAATTTTTAGTATATATTTTCTTTTTTAAGAATTAGAGTAATTAATAAAATTTAAGTACAGTATTATAAAATATTTAAAGATAAATGATCGTTTAATAAAAGATAAATATAGGTATAACATAATTGAAAAGGGAAAATCCGATAATTAAAATTCATATATTAGTTTATTTATGGAGTTATAGTAGAAAAACTCAATTTCTTTTTTAACAACCAGTAGGTAGTTTAGTTATATGACCTCTGAGATTAAAGAAAAGAGTGATGAGCTAGGTAGCCTTTATCCTTACTTGACTGAACACAAAAAATAAAAAATAAAAAATGATATTGTCAACCTCCCCATATTTCTTTTCATTTTTTTTCATTTTTAAAAAAAGGAGTAAACTCCCTATATATACTCATCTGAACCACCCCCAACCTCATTCATACCCCACCCACATAAACTCAACCATAACAAATCATAAACCCACTTCTCTCTTTCCCCCTCCAAATCCATCAATCTCCTCTCTCTGAATTCCCTCCCCATCTCTTCCACTCAAATCCAAAACATCCCTGCAAAGAAACATGGAAGCATCCAGCAGCATAGATGAGAGCTCCTCAACAACTGAATCCCATTCAACTCTCCCTCCTCTCCCTCCTCTCTCCACTCCTACCGCCGGTGAGAAACCACCGCCGGCGGTGGAGGTAGGGAGCCTTTTCCGGATGGGAAGTGGCACAACCAGCGTGATCATCGACGCCGATGCCAACGGTACGGAGGCTGAGTCTCGGAATCTTACTAACAATAATAACAATAATAATAATAATAATAATAATAATAAGTTGCCGTCGTCCAAGTACAAGGGGTGGTGCCCCAGCCAAACGGGCGGTGGGGGCCCAAATCTACGAGAAGCACCAGCGGGTGTGGCTGGGTACCTTCAACGAGGAAGCCGAGGCCGCCAGGGCATACGACGTCGCAGCCCAGCGCTTCCGGGGTCGTGATGCCGTGACCAACTTCAATCCCCTCTCCGACCCGGCCGAGCTCCGGTTCCTGGCCTCCCGGTCTAAGGCCGAGGTGGTAGACATGCTCAGAAAGCATACCTACCACGAAGAGCTCCTCCACAGCAAGCGGAGTAGCAACCACCTCGGGCTCCATCAGATCCCGCAGGAAAGGGAGGGATCAGTGACCAATGAGGCCGATATGGCGGGGATCACCAGCCGGAGCAGGGAGCACCTTTTCGAGAAGGTGGTGACCCCGAGCGACGTGGGGAAGCTGAACCGGCTGGTTATCCCCAAGCAGCACGCCGAGAAGCACTTCCCCTACAGGGTGGGAAGTGCCTCTCGTCCTCATCCAAGGGCGTGCTGCTCAACTTCGAGGACGCAGGCCAGAAGGTCTGGCGGTTCCGTTACTCGTACTGGAACAGCAGCCAGAGCTACGTGCTGACAAAGGGATGGAGCCGCTTCGTCAAAGAGAACAGCTTGAAAGCCGGGGACATTGTGTGCTTCCAACGATCAACAGTACCTCAGAGCCCTCAGCTGTACATCCAATGCAAGCCAAGGAATACCCCACAAGGGGCCGACCCTGAGGTGGTAGAGCGGCCGGTGGCGGTGGCGGCAGCAGCGGGGCAGATGCTGCGGTTGTTTGGGGTGGATATATGCAAAATGGCGGAGGTTGCCGCTGTGAATGTTGTCAATAATAATGGGAATGGGAAGAGATTGAGAGAAGCCGATTTGTTGGGCATGGAATCAACCAGTAAGAAGCAAATGGTTGTTGCTGGTTTGTGACATTTCATTTTCCTTTTTTTTTTTTAAATTTCTTTTTTTGGAGTGAGCTGTTCAATGTCAAGATAGGTTTAGGGTGCAAGTTGCAACGTGTAAATTATGATAAAGCAGAAAAAGAAAAAGGGTTAAAAAAAGTGGCCAAAAAAGAAGGAAAAACAGCTGAAGAGAGCTGATTTTTCGTTGTAGCTTCGAAGAAAGAAGAGTATGAAAGGAATGAGAGTTTTCAAAAGCAGTGGGAAAGAACTGTGCATATTTTTTTTAGTCATGAATGAATTAAATTTCAGCTATGTTTTTAATTTCCCTTTGATTAACTTTATATACTTTTGATTAATATCCCACGTTAATTATATGGAGAATGATTTATATTGCATTGGATTTGGATCTTCACATCATGCATAGTACTCAGATGGAGCTACCCAACAAAAATTATATGTAACAATAAGCCTCAAAAATGGAACAACAATCAGCTCTAATTTAGATTTGTTTCAAGTCAAAAAGTCTTCACTTGCCAACCACAAGAAAATATAATAATAATAAGAAATCCGATCTCTTAACAATCTTGTGTTGAAACGGTAACATATATAACTATGTGGTTAATTAAGTAGGTTTTCGGACCTACTCTGTACGTGCTACATAAGTTTTGAATCATTTAGACGACTTCTTTTCAATAATATCTGCAACTTGCAATAAAAGTTAATGACTTTGTCACACATAACGGGTCGTCTTATCTTCATTGTACTGCATGAAGATTCCTGTATGCTATTATCATCTAATTTATTTAAGTTTTTATTAAATTGTTTAAATCAAAAGAAATGGGAACTGTGACATGATAATACAGAAACAGAAGACACACACACTCTTTCCATCTCTCTTCCCCATCAACCAGGAGTAGTACACAGAGACCAGTCCACAACTCTCTCTCTCTCTCTCTCTCTCTCTCTCTCTCTCTGCCCCCTGTTTTATATTCGGTATCCATTTGCTTGAATTGCTTTGAAAGGAGGTCCATCAGGAAAAGGGTATTATGGAGTTGTTAGGTTTGAACAGTCTCTGCAAGTTGCATGAATATATATATATATATATATATATATATATATATATATATATATATATATATATATATATATTACATATTACATATGTGTGGTTCTCCTTCAATAAACTTGTATTTTTGAAAAATTAAAGTAAAACTCAACCCCATTGGGCACTTTGATTAGTGAATTACTTAATCTAAAGAGGCTGATTTAAAAAATTAAAAAAATCTGTTAGCAAGACCAAATATATATTAGTCCTCAAGCAAAAGGCTAATATAATATATTCATCAATTTCTGTTTTAGGATTCAAGCTTTCTAACTTTACTTTACTTTTTAGTTAAATGCACATGTTCTCATTACTTTTCAAATATCATATATTAGTTTCTCTCCCATATATATATATATATATATATATATATATATATATATATATATATATATATATATATATATATATAATCTCTTCAAAAAGAAAATCTTAACTAGAAAATAATTTCCTTTTAAAAGGGAAAATAATGAAAAGCAAATTAAAAAAATAGAAAATATTGTATGATTTTCTATCGATATTTTAAAGAGATTATCTAATTAAGAAAAATATTATAAATTCTCACTTTGAGTAGTTTGAATCTCTCCTTAAACTTTATTTTAAATTTTTTATTTTATTTTATGTGTGCCATTTTGGTCAGAGATTGTAGTACAACTTGCTAGTACTATACATAATATGTTGTGTATTGGTTTCCTAAACTCCCTCTCTTTTCTCTCTCTCTCTCTATATATATATATATATATATTCATCGGCAACAAAATATTTTGTTGAATATCCAAAAGAAAAGAAAATTAAAGATGAAAGTGATGAAAAAAAAAAGATCGAATATAATCTAACATTGTCAGATACGTACTCTTTGATACAATAATCCTCACTCTATGCATTGCATGCTACGTACAAATCGAACGAATTGGTGCAAATACTACAACTAATTAAGAAAAAGAAAATGATAAAATCAATACAAGTTGATATTTTATAAATATATATATATATATATATATATATATATATATATATATATATTTCGTTAGTCAATAAAACCTTTGAATGGTATTGTTTCATGTTCATAATAGTATTATACGTACGTATATATTGGATCAGTGAGCAGATGCAAAAGGTTAAAATTAAACAAAAATTGGCCAGATTCATGCATGACAAAATGCAGAGATTGTTTTTATTTTCTGGGGACTCTTTATTTATTTAAAGATTTGCTCTATCTCAAAAATTTTATGTCATAAAATATTAAATATTTTATTTATTTATACATTTATGAATTTGTTTGTTTATCTTGTCTGTGATGGGAGCAGCCATTCTCGACATAATCTGATGGCAACATATTCTTGACATACATGGAATCGTACATTGTATTGCAGCTCGGCCCCTATTTATTTTTATTTTTTATTTTTTAATATTGTATGATTTTATAATTATTATTTAAAATCATGTGGGCGAAATGAAATCAGAAATAATTGAGAAAGGGTCATTGGCCGCCAGCTAAGTACAAGTCGGTTTTTTATTTTATGATTATTTTGTACAATATATATGTATATGTATATGTCTATGTATATGTATGTATGTATATGCCTATTATTTTTATCATAAAAAATTAGTGGTATTATTAAAATGCCAAGTGGAACGGAATGCTCCAAAAGAGTGGCAACATTTTCAATGATTACCAAAACCCCAAAAAGAAAAATTAAAAAAGGAAGAAAGGCGTGCTATTTATTTTTGTTATAGTGGTGGTGGAAATGTTTGAAAAAAATATACAGACAAGTAAAGGGAGGTGTGCTTTAGATATTTATATTTGTTTGATATATTTTGGATCGTCATAATTTAAATTCTCATGATTAGACAAATCTTATAGGTTTACCTTTGCTATGTTGATAACGTTAATAAAAGCCCAATAATCAAATTTAAAACTTTAAAATACTTAAATTACTTCCTGCGATGGTATGTAGTTAATTAATTATGTAAAAAAATAATGTTCAATCTTAATATAAAAATGATTTAATTTGGTCACATACTAATTTTGTCATTAAAAGTTACTAAAATTCAAAATATATGTCCAACTTAAATGAATTTGTCCTAAAAGCAACCTATTTATGAGGCGTACTATGGTACTCACAAGATTACTCGATTTTAATATGCTTTATTATTAGCAGCTGAACACTTGATATTTATACTTCGTACAAGTTAATACCAACTGTTTCTCGTGTCGGGACTCGATGTGAGTGAATCGAATTAAAACGAACCATATAAAGAAGTAATCTATTTATCGAATTACTTGATTCTAACATATTTTATGATTAGCATATTCTACTGCTAATAGTTAAAATAGAACGCCTGATATGATATATATATTTCGTATATCGTCAAGTAAAACAATGCATATAAATAAGCATGTATGATACAATTAACAATAAAATCATAATAAAGAAGTTTAATTTGATTGACTTGGCTGATATGAATGACAAGTTGGGCCAACATAGTTGATGAACTATGTATATAGTCAAATACATAAAACAACAAGTGATTGAGTTTGCGGGCACTTCTTCTTCGATACAGCGATCATGAGTATAAATGGGCGGCCCCATGGAAGGAGAAAATAAACGCCCTGGCAATGCCAGAGAAGACTTGGCCAATGTCAATTATATACTTACTACTCCTGCTACAGTCTATGTCTGGCATTTTCATTTCATATCAACTCCCCATCACTTGAATCTCTCTCTTCATCTAAATCGCAACATCCATCGATAACCACATGCATAATTTTGACTGAATTTATGTCCTATTTCTTCCCTTTCACGTTTAGAGATCATGGGTACGTACATCTTGACTTTTCCGAGTGTGGAAAATCTTCGTCCTTTTATCTTCGTTCAATGAGTTTAAGTCGATTTTTATGAAATGCATTTGGTTTGTTTATTCCAATTTCGTACGGTTTGTTACCTTTTATCAATGTCTTGAAATCTTTTGAGGTAAGATGATCTCAATTAGTAATATTCTCGTAATGTTAAGTTTTGAAATTGACCTAATATTATGAGATATACTTTTGTTTTTCATAGTTCCTATTCTTGAAAAGTTTAACAGTTGTGAAGTGATTTGTAGAGTCAGTCGTTAATTTTAACATTACACTTTGTATAGTACGGTCCGAGATCGGTCTATGAAGATGGATTTGTGGGATAACCTCTTGCTGACGGTTTTTCTACTGCATTTTTGAAGCAAGAAGAGTTGTTCAACGTCTAAAATTTCAATCTCAAGATAAGCAATTGGAAGTTTGCAAACGATTGGGTTTCCTGGGTCGTTTATTGGATCTTTGGGCTATCCAATGGGCCTCTTCACACATCAAACTTCCACCCCAAATGGACTTCCGGCCCAATTCGAAACCTATATCCACTTCAAACATTCCCCACCATATCATCTTGTCCAAGCCTTGATATTCTCCCCCTCCTCCTCTCTCTCTCTCTCTCTCTCTACACACACACACACACACACACACACACACACACACAAGCATTCATGGCGATTTCTGCTCCGACGTCCCTCCAGCTAACGTCTTCGATAAAAGGAGATGCGTTGTCGACGTCTTCTTTATCATCTTTTCATTCTAGCGGCTCACTGAGTTTGCCATTATCTCCTCTATCGGGTTCGCCTCAGTCTCTAACAATCTTCATTTTTCTCGTTATCTTGTGGTAGAAATCGATTGATTTAATTCCATTTTTCCGTGCCCCTCATTTGTCGAAGTTTTATAATTTTTTGAAAAATTCAGGCGGGTCTAGGAGAGGTTTGGTTGTTCTTGCAAAAAGGCTATTAGGCTTGCAGGAGGCCATGCGAATTAAGAGGTATTTTTAAAAAAATTTTCAGCTATTTTTTTTATTAGTTGCGTAAGGATTATGAAATGAACTGGGTGTTGTGTTGTGAATGATAATTTTGGTATTTGTCACATGGTTATTGTTGAATTTAACCTTCAATTAGTTCACTATAAGGGTTTTGTAGGAAAAAGTGACTGTTTTCATCGTTGTTAGTTGATTTACAGGTTGTTAGCGGCTATTTTAGTTGTCAGCTGTTAGATATAGATGATCAGCATATGTAGCAAGTACCTGTTTAATTAGATATAGACCAACAATCATATGCAGGACAAGTGCTACTAAAATATGAGATAAACACCTATGTTACTTGGGCTCGGGTACAGGTGTGTCATATGGATAGGTGTCCAAGCGTTAGACTCGGACAGTTCAAGAAAATTTGCGTATTTTCGTTGTAACTTTTAAGTGTCAAGTGTTGTACACTTGTCCAAGTGTCAAGGGTCTACACGGGTAAGGAAGGGTAAATGATGAGTCGTAGATAAACACAGCTGTAAACCAGTTGTGTGGAACTTGGAGGAACTTGATGAATACTTATAGTTATAGCACTTGCTAAGTTGTTTCGCAGTTCAGATTGCATCCAAAAAATGTAAAAATAAAAAGAGAAAACAAGATACTGAATAAGAGTACATCTACTCTTCTATGTTGACAGTGAACCTTCACTCGCTATATGTAAAAATGTGTATCACAGTGTTGCTCTTTCAGTGCCTAGAGTGCAGTTACTGCTACACTCTTGATTGATTAGTGCTTACACAGGGAAAGAGAGCTCCGAGCTACAAAACCCAGAGCAAGACCTCCATTAAGACGTGGGAAGGTGTCACCTCGTCTCCCTGTGCCTGATCACATTCCAAAACCTCCTTATGTGGGCACCTACAAATTGCCAGAACTTTCCAGTGATTATCAAATTCATGATTCTGAAGGAATAGCACGTATGAAGGCAGCTGGTGAACTTGCTGCTCGTGTTTTGGAATACGCAGGGACTTTGGTGAGGGTGAGAAATCTGAATACTGGCAGAATCAATGGCTGAACATACTTTTTTCCTGCATTATGTGCTGAAAATATTTCTCTGACTATGATTATTAGCAAATCTGTTATCTGTTCATTAAATAAGTTTATTGAAACTTTTTAATTTTCCCCCTTTTCATTTCTTCTGACTTGACTGATTATCCATGGCCATGGTAGCATGTCTGCTGTTGGCATTGTATATAGAATACAGAAAAATGGCGTATTCTAAAAGTTTCTACATAAGAATTTTTAGTCCATCTTGATCAGGGGTTAGTTTGCATTTGGCTTATGTTCCTGATTTACTTGACCTAGATGTATGCACCTTGAATGATAATGCAAACATGTTAACATGTGAAAATTTTGGTGCCTGTTTAAATGTAAGTGTGTAAATGTTTGACTGAGAAGCTTTTAAGCTTCCCCTGTCATAGTCTGAAGAGGAATGCAATTTTCTAGTCATGAGGTCATATACAACAACATGATCACAACTAGAGTCGACCCCATGCTTGTTTGTTACATGATCTGGGGAGAGCCAATTTTTGGTAGCCTTGCCCATACAAGCAATGAGGCTGAGTCCAAGAGACCCTGGAAAGAACTTTTGTAGAAACTTTTTTGATATATTACTAAAGTTTCTAATTAAAAAATCAGAATATAAGTAAGTCATAAGATATCAATAATAAATAGGAAACAAACAAACCTATTAATTATCCCTAAGCACACAAGTCGAACAACGTATGCCTAAGGTTTGTGCCCCTTGTCTCATATGAGCCAAATCTAGTTTCATAACCTTATTCGGTATCTTGAACCATGTCTTTTGGAAGTCTCAAATGTGCCAGGAAAATTAGCATTTAACTTGGTTTATCTTACTACTCTAGAATTAATAGTTAGTCTACCCAGAATAAAAAAGCTAGAGTAATTAGTTAGACAAATACTTCTTTTGGTTGTAGATGAATCTTGGAGTCACCTTCAAGTCACTTCTATTTACTACGTTCTTGCATTCGTGTACTAATTTATGGCTATTAAAATTTCCCAGCCATCAGTAACAACTGATGAAATTGACAAAGCCGTGCACCAGATGATTATTGATGCTGGAGCTTATCCTTCGCCTCTTGGCTACGGTCGGTTTCCAAAGAGTGTATGCACATCAGTTAATGAGGTCATGTGCCATGGTATACCTGATTCTCGTCAGCTACAGGTTCTGTGATGGTGGTAATTACCTTTTTCTGGTTCTTATAATCAGTCTGGGTTTCAACTGATATTGATGGTGTTTACTTCCTGACTGCAGGATGGAGACATAATAAATATTGATGTGACAGTATACTTAAATGTACTTTCTTGTTCCTCTCCTTCTCAATCATACACTATATTACTTGGGCTGTTGTTTAAACTAGATCTTTGCTGCAATTGTTTGTGCTCATTGACTCTTCGTTTAGTAATTGAATGCTGATATGATTATGTATTTATAGCATTTCCCCTGGAAATGTTAAGTGACTGTGCATTGAGTGGATTGTCACGTGCCAATTATGTGTACATGATTTATAACATATCATCCAGCTCAATCCAACCTAATCCAATCACCTAGTGTGGATCCTGCCATGGTAGGCCTTGGAAAGATCTAGATGTAGGCAGACTTGCCTGTGTTAGATGATAGACTTTTTGCAGTCTTATGTCAAGTCTTGGATGGTTTGTTAAAATTTAGAGAAAGCATATTCTAACACTTCCTTACCTCAGGTTAAATTGTAATTCATGGAATGCTAATAACCTAATATGTGATCCATGTTTGTTTGGAATGGGATGCAAGTGTCCTACATCAGTACATGTTGAGAAGTGAATTCACCCATTTTTTGATAGTTTTGACATGCTTTGGTCTCAAATGAGGCGTCAAATCCTCGTATGCATATAGGAGTGTTGACTGATTTGACATGGGTACTTGATGTGAAATAAAGAGTCTGTAGTTTAATGCTATGTCTTTGTTTATGTTAAATGCATTCATCAAAAGCTTATGTTCTGTTGGTTGCTTTCTTTGGTATTAGGGTTATCATGGAGACACATCAAGGACGTTTCTTTGTGGCAATGTCAGTGATTCAATGAAGCAGCTTGTAAAGGTAGAGCCTGATTGTAGTAATCAAAACAAAATTTTAAAGCATTGAACTGATTTTTATTTGAGTATGCTAGTATGGTGGTTTTGAGTCTTAAAGGATGTTGGCAATGGAGTAAATATTTGAGAGCTCAAGTCATGCCTGGGTCATGCAAAAGAAATTTACAGGGGAGAATAAACTGAAAACAAGAGTACTTCTCTGAAGTTTTAGGTGTTTCTAATAAATTTCCTAGTTTCAGCCATCACTTACGTTGTGGGTGACCCACATAAGTTAAACAAGAAATAAAATAGCACACGAACAAAATATCTCCTTTTAATTAGAAATGTCAACGGTTCCATGATTAATCTTACAGAATCCACATCTATCTTGTAATTACTCTTGTCAAGATTGAGTCCTTACCATTTGTGGAAGACTTTGAAGTTGTCCATGTTATAGGCTTGTAGCTACTGCTTTTGGTGGTTGGATTTTATATTGTCCAATCAATTTACCTACTGCTTTTAACTGTTTTGCTGCCTAATTTACATGCAGGTGACAGAAGAATGTTTGGAAAAGGGAATTGCAATCTGCAAAGATGGTGTTAATTTCAAAGAAATTGGAAAAATAATCAGGTAGTATATCTTGCATTCCTTATCTGATGTATTCCTGGTGGATTACTTGAAGAGTTTGGAAATTTCTTTTCTTCTTTATAGTGTGTTGGTAAGAATAAAACAGTTTCTATTTCAAACTCAATTATCCTCTGCTCTTCATATGATAACAGGAAATGACACACCTTCTAGGAAGGGCTGCCATTTTCCAGTTATGATTTTTTTTTTATGATGACTATTTGCAGGATAGTTTATGAACTATCAAGCTAGTTTCTGATCATCTATGCTGATAGCTTTATCTCTAATACGAATTTCAAATATGATTATCTGAACTATTGCCTGAATGGAGAGCCACTGAAAGTTCTTGAACATCAGTCCATGGGTGGTGGTAAACTGTTCTGGCAATTATGGGTGCAAATTTGCAACTACCTCTCTCTTGAGTCTTGAGCTTAGAAGTGCTTTTGTTTTTTTTTCCCTTCTAATGTACCACCTCAAATGCCTCATTACGGGGTCAGTATAATGAAAACTAATCCAGCTGCAAATATCTGTGATCACTCTTGCTGAATTGTTAAAACAAAAGATGAGAGATTATGTTCTCTCTGGTTACCGTCAGAAAACACACTACTAGTTGGTGATAGTAAGACCCAGATGCCTCATCCTCTCCATTTCTCCATTGTCAAAATTCTGCTGAGAACCACAAGCCACAGAACATAAGCCGCAGAACATATGGATCTGCTACATTTGGGCGGAGACAGCAGATGAGAGTGAGACAACTCGCCACTGCTCAATCATCTCTCTTTGCTCCAGAAGTCAAGTGTAATATGATGTTGACAGTGTAAACACCATTCACAGCTCATGTCCATTTACACTGGCTAAACTGATTTAATATCAGAAACCCTCACCCCCCGACAAACCAAAAAAAAGAAATTAATAGTAGAGAGAGCTTAACTGATATCACTTACATATTTCTTATCAAGTCAATTCATTTATCAGCTTGCAAATAGTGGTTTTCTTTGGTTGGGTGAGTAAAGTAAAGAGAAATTTGTATCAGTATCATTTCAAATCCGCTTTATGGAGTACCACTTGCATATGTCAAGCTCCTAGCACTATAGCTGCACATTCATAGAAGTCAAACATACAGAGCAGGGAGGAGACATAAGGTGCATGTAGTGGTCACCCCATGATCCCTAGTGTGCCCCTTATCGAGTTTGTTCATTTAATAGAAAACGCGGAGCATTCTTGGCTCTGCATTTTAGCGCATAGTGGTTTGTTCCTTGGAAGAGGAGGTCATCTAGAGCAAATATATTAGTGGGTTTTGATAGCCAATTTCCTAGAGTGAACAGTTCAATGGTTGGTTTCTGACTTTCCTCTCCCTTAAAAATGGGTTGAACATGAACACCTGTATTGATTATTAGATTACATGCTTGGGTTCATTGTGGTCTTGTGCAGCAGTATACTTCGAAAGTTAACCTGTTTCAGACGGTTGCAAGACTGTGCAAAATTATAGTTGAATTACCAATTAAGGACCACTTGTCCTCTAAGGATATTCTTGTACGTTTCTCCATGTGCATATATATCCTGCGGGAGAGGGGGAATCTGAATATTTCATTGCCAGATTTGGCAGTTCGAATGCATATTCTGCAGAAAATTATTGATCCTAGGTAATGAATCATTATGGTCACTATATGCTTTTGCTTAGGGGTGTATTCGAACCGAGCCGAGCCCGAACCTGCGAGACTCGAAGCTCGGCTCGTGAGTATCATTTGTAGCTCGAGCTCGGCTCGTGGCTCGCCAAGCTTGGCACAATCAAGCTCGAGCTCGGCTCGCCAAAAGCTCGAGCCCAAGCTTAGCTCGTCATTGGCTCGTCGAAGTTTCTATTAAACTCCTGTTTTTAGGTTTAAAGTCACCTTTTATATATACAATATAAAAACATAAACTTAAATTTAATTGAGACTCTTTTTCTCAACAATCACAATATACCACTTTAAAAAATAGTATAAAACATAAATAAATATTTAATATTCAAAACATGTATCATTTGTTCACCAATATTAGTCATATCGATGATCAATTGTTTCTAATGATCGCTAATAATTTATTATTCACATAATTTATATTAGGGTAATAAAATATTTAAATTTTGATTCAAAAGCAAATATGAAATAAAAAAAATTCTTACGTACATAACATTTTTTTTTTTATGTACATAGATAGTCATTTATCAACATTAACAAAATAGAAACATTACAACTATACTTTAAAATTAAAACTATCAAATTATATAATTATAAAATTTATTCCAACTTGTTCTACCTTATTACAACTTGTTTTTACGTCTAAGAAAACCAAATCTATTCTTATTAAGAATTCTCTAAGATCTTCATGCTATATTTTTTTAATCCGGATAAGTCATAAAGGGATTGCAATACAATAGAGGAAGAAAAAATTGAACATGGGACCTAATGTACCCAGGACCTCAATATTGATCACTAGATTTAGACCTTATTGGTAAAATTTTACGGTATATGCTATATGAGTAATATAGACCATTTGGGTGCAAACTTAAAAGTACAAAACAATGAAAGACAAAAGGCGTAATTGAAACTAGGGGTGGTGACAACAATAGTTTCATTTTGTGCTAAGTGTTCAAATCAAAAGTAAAAGTGAAATTCACCTAAAACCTTATGGATCACTTGAACACACGTTCACTATATTTTACATATAGTTATTTTTAATAGACCATATTGTTCAACAAATATTAGAAAACATACACGTTTATGATGTCCTTTAGCTAGTATAACGAGTGGCTAATAATTTATTCTAGCATGATTTCTGTTAAAATCATCCATAAATAAATTGTCATTAATTTTCAAATCAAATTAAGTCATTCGAAAATAAAGTATTACATGTTTATGTTCAATTGCTCCTATTATCAAGCATAACCAGTAGAAAATTTTATATAAAAAATCTAAATTTATTAACTATTAAATTCATAATTCTTATATTTACCTCAATTATATTTATTTTATATTTTTTTATTTGTACGAAAAGTAAACTAGATTAATGTGAATCATATATTCATTATCAACATTTCATCTATCTTGATTCTGAGTTTTCATGTATATAAATGTTAGTAATTGGTAAACAAAAGTTTTAATAGATTAGGTATAACCAAATGCTTTACTTAAGAAATATAAATCAAAATAATTATGCTAAATTAAAAAATTTAAATTAATTGCTAGATCGGTGATAAAAAAAAGTTCTTCACATACTAATCTCCACAAATTTTAGCTCATTTGTTTCAATTTGTTTAGGTTCATTTGTAATTAGCTTGTGTAAGCGCGACGAGCCAAGCTTGTTTAGGCTCGTTTGGTAGGCTCGTTCGGCTCGTTTGCTCGGCTCGTTTACTCGTTCATTCGTTCGGCTCGTTTGTAATGGGCTCGTGTAGGCTTGGCGAGCTTACGAGCTCCAACATTGTAAGCTCGAGCTCGGCTCGGATAACTATCCAAGCTCAGCTCGGCTTGGCTCGGGCTCGTCACAAGCTCGGCTTGGCAAGCTTTTATACGAGCTGGCTCGCGAGGGCTCGCGAGCCGGCTCGGCTCGGTTACACCCCTACTTTCGCTTAATGAACTCGCGAGCCGGCTCGGCTCGGTTACACCCCTACTTTCGCTTAATGAAACTTGTGCCGTCCTGTGTTGGATGTCATGACTATGAAGTTCATCCTTTTATCATATGCTTATGCTGCAACTTTCTGCCAAAATTTAATCATGTTTTCCTATCATTTTTTCAGTGAACATGCTGAGAAGTATAATTTTGGTGTGGTGGACCGTTTTGTTGGTCATGGTGTTGGAACTATATTCCATTCTGAGCCAGTCATCTACCATGAGCGTAAGTATTACATTTTCTGTGGGTTTCATTTATCTGGAAAACATGGAGCTTCTCTTATGCGGTTTTGTGTTCCTTAATTTTTCTGGATGATAAATTAGTCACTGAGGCATCTGAATTTGATTTTTACATTCTTTAAGTTGATAATTTATACTTCTAGTTCAGATATTCCCTACGCTCTGGCTCAGGCAATGTAAATTACGAGAGAGAAAGAAGCTGCAACATATAGAATGCAACAAAATGGCCTTCAAAATTGAAGGGGAGCAAAAAGGAGAGAAATAATAATATTCGACTCTGCTTATGACCAACCCACTTCCGTAAATTGGGGTCCTGCCTAGATTGAAAACTACTAAGTGCCAGGAGCTTTATGTCTGCACTGTATATTACTGTTGTCGTTCTTTCTGAGCAAGTACTTTTTTGTAGTGCTATTTATATCGACTATCTATTGCTGCTTCTGATGCAATATTTGATTTTTCAACCATGCCCCATTTAGTACTTCATTGCTACTTCTAATGTTCTCTTATATTTATCTATTGACAGGAAATGACCGCCCTGGTAAAATGGTTGAAGGCATGACATTTACAATTGGTAAGTGTATCCCTTTCTACTTGTGAACCTTATTTCTTGCTGTTTGCAATGTGATCACTGACTGATATATGTGCATAAGTTTCGCTTTAGCCTCACCTGGCACCAATATCAGGTTCAGTAATGTTTGCTCTCTAGCTTAGTTCTCTTTCTGTCACCTTCAGGTGTTGTTGGGGTTGAATAATAAAGTGAACATGCTTGTGAGCCACAATTATTTGGATTTGCAATGCTGATGGCCTGATGTTTTGTTGGGCATCAGGTGTTGTATATGTGTAGTAGTTGGACGAAGTTGGTTTGCTTGATAGTGTAAGATGAAATCTCAAGTGTCCAACTCATGAAGAGTGTTGAGTATCTCACACGGGTGATTGAGGTTAAATGAACGGGTTATAAAATATAGCTTGTTATTTCTAGTATGGGAATAGTTTGGATGTAAGCTTTCTTTAATAAAATCAAGAGTCAACAAGACCCTAGGATTCTGTGCTATATATGTTTGAGACAAGCCCCTCCCTGGCTCCTTTTTTTTTTTTTTTTTGGGGGAGGGGGAGGGATGGTTTGTTATTGTTATTGGTCACAGCCTTTCACTGGAAAGCAACCTGACATCATCTTTTAATCCATCATCCTAATGAACAACCGTGTCAAATGCAGAACCAATTCTCACTATGGGGAGCATCGAATGTGTAACATGGAGCGATAACTGGACAACCCTTACAGATGATGGCAGTCCTGCTGCACAGTTTGAGCATACCATTTTGATCACGAAATCCGGTGCAGAAATCTTAACCAAGTGCTGAACCTGGCTCACCCTATTTTGTACATGTATACCTTGTATAACCTAGGTAGGTTATTGTGATGTTGTATATGCAATTTGTTGAGCATTTGCTTATTATCCATCCGCATGGTAATATGCAATCAGCCTTTATGTAAAACCTTTTTAGTTTGTATGATCTCGGTCAGCTGGAGCCAATAAGAAGGGCAACTGGCAGCTAGTTCTGCAAAGGCAACAAAATAACGAAGTTCTTAAAAGGCGAAATGAACTTTTAGGTTCATGTATGAACTAATTCGAAAATGGATATTAGACAAGCATATGCTTTAGAAGCGTGTACCATTCTTCTGTACTGAAGTTATTGAAGATGTATACTCAGTAAAAATGTGGTTGATGCTATGCTCATATATGCTTGTATATGTTAAGGGTGTGTTTACCATTCTTCTCTACTGAACTTATTGTACATATAAAGGAAAATTATTTGTTCTCTCAATTACTAAAAAATGATCATCATTGAAATTTATTTTGCACAAATTATTTTCCCAAACACCAATAAAATTATAAAAAAATCTCTCCATGAAAATCGTTTTCCCCTACCAAATACAGGCTAAGTTTTTAAGTATGCTCAAACTCCTACAATATGTTGTTATTTTGAACTTATAGATCCAAGACTATAGTATCTTCTCCTATTCTTTTCTGTTTGTTATACTAATTTGTGCTAGTGTTTTGTATGAGATATTTTTAAATTAAGATAAGAACATGTAAATGCTTCAGTAGATAAGAGAAGAATAATTTGCTTACGTGTTCATAAGTTCATATCAATACTTTTATCAAAAAAGATATGTCTAACTTATACTTTTAATTAAAATTTATTTAAATCTTTTCTATAGTGTATTTTTTTATTTCTCATAATATCAATATTGAAGAGAAAAAACTAATTTAGAAAAATAGAAAACAACATGTTTTACATTGGCACAAAAAGTTCATGATCCTATGTTATGAGTTTTGCTCAATCTCTTTATCATATATATATATAACAAATAAACAACATAGATTATATTCATCAAAATAATTATAACATTAAAATACTTAGGAAGTGTTTCTTCCGTATCAAAAAAGATATGCATGTGTTATATTAAATATTTTATTGTAATTTATGGGGTTATCTCAAATAGGATAATTGGTATTTTGATTCAAAGTAGGGAGATAATAATAATAATAATAATAATAATAATATTAATAATAATAATAATAATAATAATAATAATAATAATAATAATAATTGTCAATATCATCAGCCTCCTACTCTAAAAATATCCCTTTATTCTATAATAATAATTTGTGCTCGTGCTTTGTATGAGATTATATATAAAGCTCTAATATCTCTACATTAATAAACAAAAAAATTGACATATACATTACTCTAAAAATATCCCTTTATTCTATAAAAAAATCTTCCTTATTAACTTAAGGTACTATAAGAATTCCAAGCACAATTTGAGGAGGAAAGATAGGATTGCTTTCGCAATTATTACAAAGGAAAAATTGTAAAAATTATTAACAAATTTTATTTACTATTTAAATTACGAAATTCAAAGGATTCGACTCATAGATAGAATTTGAAATTGAAAAGGTAAATATAAGAGGGCTTTTGGTTGAAATTGATTCTTCTTCAAGGAAATAATTGATTTCAATTATTATTATTTTTATTTTCTCTATTACCTAATATAAATCGTGGTTGATAGAATTTAAACTTTAAAAACAAGTCAAAAGGAAAGAAATAAATATGAGGATATTTATTTTTATGGAATTAAATATAGTGTCAAAAAGATTTTAAAAATATATTTTAATTATAGTATGAAATTTTCATTCAAAATTTCTTCAATTATTATTTATATATATAGACTCAAAATTACGATATAAAACAGAATAGGGAAGAGAAATTATAGAGATAGAGTGGCAGTAGACTCCTAGTGTTTGGACCGAATGGAGTCTCCAAACCGGCCAATATTCTCTAGACGGGTCAAGCAATGAATTATAAGGTGAGTCAATCATTTCCCACTTGCCTTTCCACCCCCCACTTACTATACCGTCCATGTTTTTGTTATTTTTACCTTAAATATCCCACGTGCTTTTCATGGTTTTTTACAATTTTTACCCTTTAATCCCCCCACCCCCTTTTCCTGTTTTGTCATTTTGGGGTTGTTGGTGAGTTTAATAATGGGAATTAGGAGAACCCATAAATAACTCCATAAAAAAAAACCTATAAAAGTATCACTTTCACATAAATTTTTTGAAAAAAAAAAAAAGCGATCAAGAATTTTTTTTTTTTTGGAAAAAAAGACATTAGACACGCATAGGTCTTTATATAACCACCATTGACACCTCCATCTTCTCCCACTCCTTCACCAACTCAAGTCACTCGATTACTATTCAATAATTAAAAGTCATCTCTTCTCTCTCTCTCTCTCCAGTTGCAAACCCATCTGCATCCATGGCTTCTTCATCCTCAGCTTCTCTCAAAGCTCTATCCTCTGTCCACCTTCAGCATCCTAAACTCCCCACTACTTCTTCAACTTCCCACAGTCTCTTGTTTCCAAATGTTTCCCAAAACCCCTTTCTTTCATCTCAGAAAACCCTGAAAACCTCCAAAAGTACCCATCAAATGATGCCCACCAAAAAGCAATTCACAACAACTGCTTTCTTCTTCAATAACCGCAACTCTCAACGTCCAGCTGCTGCTTCTGCTGCTGATGCTGCTACTGCTACTGATTCCAGACCCTGTAAGTCTTTTTCCCTCAAATTAGTTTCCTTTGATTATTTTTTCCTGTTTCTAATTGGGGTTGAATTTAGTTTAGTTGATCGATGATGTGCTTATGATCTGAGGAAATCAAGATGCCCATTGAGAAAGTGATGCTGAAACTCTTTGTTGTTTTGCTCACTAGATGCAAAAAGTGGTTACTGTGGTTTTGTATGTGATTTTAGTTGGGTTGTCGTTTCGCTTAATTTTGTTGCTATTTCGAATTTGGTATGCTTCATGTTTGTCTAGATCTTAAAATGATTTGGGTTCTTCTGTCAAAATTTGTAAATAATTGGTAATTATAAATTGATCATATAATCAGTGAATTATAATGGAAAATATTAGTTGATGAAGATTTGGAGTTGGACCTTCCCTGTTGGCCTAAACATTTTACCCTAGGATGATTGGTAAAAATGCGAGGATGGGAATGTGTTGTGTTTTAATGTAGGATTCTCATTGTTAAAATATTAATAGATAAATATTTCACTGTTTCCTTTTTACCTCAAGGTAATGCTCAAATGTCTCAAAGATGATTTTCAGGTACAAATACATGCATAATTAGACTCTGCCTTTGTTCATTACATGTAAGCAACACATTACAAATCCAAAAACTTCCTTAAAAATTTGGCATTTCATTTTGAGTGCAATAAGTTCTCTATTTTGGGAATTAAGGAGAAGTAAAAGACAATTAGTAAGACTGTAAGAGCACTTACTCCGAATTTTGGTGTTTCGGAGTTGCAAAGAATGAGGAGTGCTGAGAGCACTTGCTTCTCAAGTTTTAATAATTAGTTGTCTTTGCTAACTTACTTCACTCTTATTTCAAACTCTTTCTAAGAATTATTTAAATTCACTGGATCTTCAAAGGATAATGATATTAGTAAGACGTGTGAATTGATGTACAGAAATTTATCCGCAAGAGTTCAAACATTTGGTTATTGAACTTTCATCTTGTCTATCTTTGTGTCTCCGTTAGGGAGGCGGGGCGGGGTGGACCGGGGGCAGAAGAATTACCTCCAATGTTTCTATATTTCATTCGGGTCTGAACTTACATGACTGTGAGATTGCCTGTTTTTTTGTGGCTTTGATTCGGCCAATTGTTGTAGTCCAATACCAAATTTGTATTCCAGAGTCTGGTGTCCTGGCTAAACAAGGTGAGTGGGGTCATATTTAGCAGTCGCTCCTCTATATTACAGAGAGGCTATTTCCAATTGACCCTAGATTAAAATCTTTTTAATGCCTACTCTTCCATTGAAAAATGAATAGAGAACTCTTTTTTGGTGCATTTTGCTGTAATTTACTACAATCTGAGCAGAAAAAAAGTTGTATATAGTGAGATTTTCAACTTTGTTCAGGAATTGGACAAAATAATTGGCTAACTGTCTTTTCCTTGATACCTACAACTCTCTCTTTTTCTTCATTTGGTGCTTGTGTTCATTTAATTTATTTAGAACAATTCCAAGAGTATAATTATTGATGTGATATATTGGGGGATATTCAGCTAAGGTGCAAGAGCTGTACGTTTATGAGATCAATGAGCGAGACAGAGGCAGCCCAGTATACTTACCCTTGAGCAAAAAGGAGGTTCACTCACTAGGTGATCTCGTCCCCTTCAGCAACAAGGTCTACAGTGGGGACCTCCAAAAGAGGTTAGGAATCACAGCAGGGCTATGCATTCTCATCCAAAACGTCCCTGAGAAGAAAGGGGACCGATATGAAGCAGTCTACAGCTTCTACTTTGGGGACTACGGGAGCCTCACTGTCCAGGGCGCATACCTGACCTATGAGGACACATGGCTCGCTGTCACTGGTGGGACCGGGATTTTCGAAGGGGCTTATGGGCAAGTCAGGTTGCAACAGTTGATATTTCCCTTTAAGATCTTTTACACATTTCACTTAAAGGGAATCAAGGATTTGCCCCAAGAGTTGGTTTTCACTCCTGTTCCTCCTTCTCCTGCTGTTGAGCCCTCCCCTGCTGCTAAGGCATGCGAGCCTCATGCCGTTGCCCCTAATTTCACCAATTAGTGGAAGAACGGGCTGGTTTCAGAGACAACTTAATCAAGTGGGTTCGGTGTCTTGTTGTAGTTACTATGCGAATAATAAACATTTCGTACACAAAGCATGTTCTCTTGACCAACTCCATAGGCAATGTAACTTCGCCTGCAATATGTCCTGCATTAGTCGGGATATCCATCCAGTAGTATTTTGAGATGAGATTTTAGCTGTAGCTCAAGAGTTTGTGATAGTAATGTGTAATTAGTTGGCCTCCAGAGGTGGTGCGATTGATCTTCAAGGTTGTTATCTGTTTGTGTGAATTCTGATTGAATGAGGCACTTCAATAAGTAATTAGTTGAGATTTTCTCCATTTTAGGATGTTATTTTCTCCATTTGCGTTGACAATTTAACGAAAAGCAGGGATAGTCTTACCCTTGAAAAACTTGTTCAGTAGCTGTGGTCTTGTTGTGGATGCTTATAACCCTCATAAACTAGGAAGAGGAGCGGTAGAAAGTATGATTTTGTGAGATTTACTGGCAAGCAAGAGGGTGAAAAAGCAATTGAAGCCATAAATGATATGAGTTGTTGGGGGCAAGTGTTACCTGGGTTAGCTTTCAAAAACAGTTGGATTAGAGAAGAATTGATGAAGAAATCTCAGAAAAAGTCTGTTTGGAAATGGGTCCCTAAGAAAGTACCTGCAATGGTGTGTGATGAGGTCTCGATTCGAGATGTGTCCGAACAAGTACATCATAATCAAGAATACACAATCACATGATGATGTAGGCAATTTTGGTAAAAAGAATCTAGATTATGACAGACACTCTTGCTCTGCTAGTAGTAAAACGATCTCCCAACCTATTTAAAAAGCAGCATGCCATGCAGTCTACAATGAAAATTCATTCCGCGAATGGGCAAAATAGTCTATGCACTGGATCCTCTTCGGATGATGGTGAGGAAATTGATAGTTATGTCAATCTCTTTAACTCGTCTACCAAGTCGGATATTCTGAGTACATGAGAACAAAGATAGAAGTAAAGGTGCCAAGAATAAGTTGAACAAAGATAGTAGTAAGAAATTGACTACAGATTCCCGGCAAAAGAGGTGCAGAGCAAAACATCACAAGATTCATCTACTCCTGCTAAAATTGCAAAAGAGGCCTTTGAAATCTGCAAGAAAATTGGATTGGTTCCCAAGTAGCATAACTAAAAACACAAGCTTGTTTATTACTCTGCAATTGAAATTCCAAAATGCTTTACCCGCAACGATTACCGACATTTACCGGCAATTATGGTTAGTAATTATCGGTTACTAATAGCCAACAGTTGTATCATAAACATTAAAATGAACAGGCCCACATTAAGTTGTAAGTGATCCCAAGGGATTTAACATATAAACGCAAGATCATCTTATCCGGGTTTTTCCAATAATTACATACTTATGGTTTCTAGTCCTGCTTTATGTAAATATTTTATCTAATAACAATAACACTTAGTAAATAGATTGTTCAATTCAAGTTAATATTAAGACTAGATCATGTTTGAGTTCAAAATATTTCAGTTCAAATTTAGTCATTCAACTGACATTGTTTTCATATCAATTGATTTATGATCTGACAAATTTATTTGATTACGAAAATAAAAAATTTACAGGAAAAAGAAGTTTAAATTATATATAGTTCCATTTATATATAGAGATAGACTGTTTCAAATGGCAGATCATAGATAGGATCGAATTATTGAGGTGGATTTCTTGTGTGAGGTCAATTACACCGCATTTATTTATTTTCAGCCGCAGTACATAAATATCAAGTGAGAATTATGGATGGTGACAACCGACAAGTGACAAGAAGCTCTTTAAAAGTTTCACCTAAATTTCTGTTATTGCATGGAGGCCAACTCCGACTCTATGGCCAATAGTCCTAAAAAGCGCGACAATTATTATAACTAAAATTTTATCTAATCTGACCATATAAACTTAAAAACATTGTGTATAGCCATAAATTTTTATTTTTATTTTTAAAAATATAGATATAAGATTTATGTTTTATACATTGATCCTAGATCGATCCAGGATACTAAAAGAAAAACAAAATTTAACCTTCTAACAACCCCTATTTCTCTCCCCCACCCTCCATTTTGTTGACACATACGTGGACTATAAGTTTAGAGCCACGATATAATTACTCGTATAAGATTTTTTCTATTTTTTATCTAAATTCGATGTCCGATCAAAAAATAATATTAACCCGTCTTTTTATCACCTGTCATAACTTTTAGAGAGGGTTGAATAGGAATAATTTACTTCGCCTTTAAATCCAAAAGGGACAATACTTATAATATAAACTCGTGATTATAAATCTGTCAATGCGTTTTGAGAATGAAAATATAATTTTTTTATAAAAGATAATTAAAATAAAAACTAAAATTTTAAAAATTAAAATAAAATATTGAATATGGTAACTAGAATCTATTGACAAGAATTATGTTACGAGAGGGTGAATGCATGGACGGCACTGTACGGAAGTCCCCTGAACCGACCAAGCAACGAGCCGCAAAGTGAGTCAACGAAAGTCGCTATTCCCATAAGATTCATGATTTTCCCCACGTTTCTTGACCACAATTTCTTTTTTTCCCCAGATCTTATTTTGCAATTAACACTGAAATTAATTATGCCCTTGCTGTTGCCTATATAAAGTGGTGCATTTTCTCTTCCACTCCCATCAGTTCAACCGATTCACTTCACTTCTCTCTCTGTCTCTCTCTCTCTCTTCCCCCTCTTGAAGATCACATCCATGGCTTCATCCTCAGCTTCTTTCAGAGCTCTTTCCTCAGTCTCTCTTCACCCAAAACTCCCCACTTCTTCTTCTATTTTCCAAACTCTCTCGTTCCCAAATGTTGTCCAAAACCCCTTCCTTTCATCTCAAAAACCCTGAAAACCTCCAAAAATGCCCATCAAATTATGCCCACCAAAAAGCAACTCACAACCACTGCTTTCTTCTTCAATAACCGCAACAATCAAACTCAATCTCAACCTGCTGCTGCTGCTGTTGCTGCCGTCGATGCTTCTACTGCTGCTGATTCTAGACCCTGTGAGTCATTTCCATCAAATTACTTATTTTCCTTTATAAAGTTACGGTTTAGATGGTTTCTACATATGAGATTAAAGTCTTTTTGGATGACAAAAGACCCATATTAAATTATTTGCACCAGGTAAAGAGTGAGGCCTTTGCACCATTTACGAGAGGGGTTGTGTTAATTACAATATATAACCTATTTAGGGCATTCAACTATTACCTTAAAACTCATAAGTAATCGAGATGGTTCTTGCATAAGATAGTACAATTGCTAAATTATGTTGAAATGCTGATCGATCATTTTTTGTTGAATATCCAGCTAAGGTGCAAGAGTTGCACATCTATGAGATCAATGAGAGAGACAGAGGAAGCCCAGTATACTTACCCCTGAGCCAAAAGGAGGTTCACTCGCTAGGTGATCTCGTCCCCTTCAGCAACAAGCTCTACAGCGGTGACCTCAAGAAGAGACTTGGAATCACAGCAGGGTTATGCATTCTCATCCAACACGTACCCGAAAAGAAAGGAGACCGATACGAGGCAGTCTACAGCTTCTACTTTGGTGACTATGGGAGCCTCACAGTCCAGGGCCCCTACTTGACCTACGAGGACACATGGCTCGCTGTCACTGGTGGGACAGGGATCTTCGAGGGGCGTATGGCCAAGTTAAGTTGAATCAGTTGATTTTCCCCTTTAAGATCTTCTACACATTTTACCTCAAGGGCATCAAGGATTTGCCCGAAGAGTTGGTTGTAGACCCTGTCCCTCCTACCCCGGCTGCTGAGCCTAGCCCGGCTGCCAAGGCCTGCGAGCCTCATGCCGTTGCCCCTAATTTCACCAATTAGGGGATCAGAATGTACGTGTTTGTGTTCGAGATATAGTTTTAACCAAGTGAGCTCGGTGTAATATTCGACCTCTTACCGGAATAAGAATGTTTTATCAGACAGTGTAGCGTATGCGCTATGCTCACTTGATTAAGGAGATTAGAGTTTGGCGGCATATCATGTTAAGTTTGTAAAAACAATTGTTTGATTAGTTGACCTCCAAAGAAGTGGTTAGTTTTTATTTGTAAGGTTGTTACATGGTGATTAGAAAGTGTGATTAATGAGGCACTTTGAATAATACTCCCTCTTTCAAAATATATGTTTTAAGGTTACGAGAGAATACTAATGAAATACAAAATTCATGACAAATTTTGTGTTAAAAGAACACGTTACCCTATATTTCATTGTAAATGAAGAAAATCAATGAAAAAAAAGAGAAACAAGGCAATTAATAAGGACAAAATTAGTAAACGAGCCAATGACAAGTATTGTGAAATAAGAAAATTAGTTGCGATAACATGTATTATGAAACGGAGAGAACATGAAGTATTCTTATAGATTTTGATATCTAAAGATGTTTGTGCCTTCAATTTGATGTCATGTCTCTATCATTTTTTATCATTTGATGAATATGTAGGGACCAAATAGATAAAACTAGAGAATTTTGAATATTGCAGATTCCAACTTCAATGGGGCTATATGTTTCTTGCAAATTTTGTCCTGCTGAACCGTGGATGTTTTGCCCGGATGATTATGCTTGTCATTATGTAGTGTTGAGGTTAAGTGTCTAAGTTGCCCACACATTGATTCCCTCTACAAAATGCATAGTTTAGTGGGCTTGTCGTAACATGGCGAGGGCAAGGGAAGAATCAGAAAATTTTCTTAGGGGAGGCGGGTAGTGAGGTAAAGAATACTATTTATCAAGCGGAGAAAAATTGTGAGAGTATATGAGTAAATATCCTCAAAAATTCATAAAAATGTTAAAGGGAACATCCATAAAAAATAATTAGTACACATGAAATTTAAAGATACTAAAAAGAGACATTGTTGAATAAAATTTCTAACTCTGCTATTGCTATTTATATAAGTTATAAAATAAACCATTAATTTCCTTTGCAAAATGCATAATTTAGTGGGCTTAATAGTAACATGCCGAGGAGCGAATTTAAAAGGGAATATATCAATGGACACTTCTTATTATCTCATAATTAACGTCAAAATCCTAATTTTCTGGTATGATATCTTCATATAACTAGAATTGTTAGATGTTTACCTTGCAACAGAAATAAGAGGGAAATCATAAAATATATGAGTCCATAAATGCTTTTAATACCACCATGTGTCAAACATTTAAAGAAACTTTAAAATTTTAAAATTTAAAATAATTTAGTTGTTATTATAGTAGTATATATTCAAATATATGAGACGATTTGTTTACCGAATAATTGATATATCGATATTAATAACTTTGGTTATATCTATAAACATATGGACCTAATTGATCGACTTAAGAGAAATATCTTTGTTAATTGATATAAATTTCTCTCATCTAAATTTTAATATAAGATGTAAAATAACAACCACACTCAATTTAATTACACACATGCATTACGTGATTACAAAAATAATTATAGTACTTCGACTTTATCAATTTTCTATTTTTTTAAATGTATATAGAATGACAATAAATTGGACGGCGAACTTCTCCAAACCGGCCAAGCAATGAGCCGCAAAGTGGGTCAAAGTCAACCAATTACTCTCATAAACTAGTAATTAATCAATTAATTTCCCACGTTTTTCTTTATATAAGAGGATTCTTTTTAATTTCCCTCATCCTTTTTTCTATTTAAACAACGAAAATGATAAAAACATTTTTGCCCTATACCCAAAATCATATAAACATCCCATCTTTCTACAACATCGCCTCTTTCACTGGTCTCCTCTTTAACTCTAAACCTCCATAACTATTTTTCTAATAATTAAAATTTTGTTATTCAAAATACATTATTAATTCAAAAACAAACATATATATCAAAATTCAGTTCAATTCAATTTAGTTTCTTTATCTGCGAACATATCGTATTCATGAGTTCATTATCATCGACTTCTTTGAGAGCTTTCTTCACTCTCCATACTCAAAATCCGAAACTTCACACTTCTTCTTTTTGCTCACCTTCACAAAATCTCACGATCCAGCTTGTCCAAAACCCCTTATTTTCATCTCAAACAGCCCTAAAAACCTCCAAACCTACCCATCAAATTTTTCCCACAAAAAGCAATCCACAACCACTAAAGCATGTTCTTTCTTCAACAAGCACAGCTCTCAACCTCCTCCTCCTCCTCCTGATGATGATCATTCTAGACCCTCAAAGGTGCAAGAGCTATGTGTGTACGAGATAAACGAGCTAGACCGAGGTAGCCCAGTATACTTAGCCCTGAGCAAAAAATGGTTCCACTCACTAGGCGATCTAGTCCCCTTCACCAACAAGCTCTACACCGGAGACCTTCAGACCCGGCTCGGCATCACAGCCGGTCTATGCCTTCTAATTCGTAATGTACCCTTAAGATTATTCGGAGACCGCTATGAGGCTATATACACCTTCTACTTCGGGGACTACGGGAGCCTCATGGTCCGGGGCACGTACTTGACATACCAAGACACATGGCTAGCTGTGACTGGTGGCACAGGGGCATTTCAGGGCGCTTATGGTCAGGTCAGGTTGCACCAGGTAGTTTACCCATTTAAGATTTTCTACACTTTCCGTTTGAAGGGCATCAAGGATTTGCCCCTGAGTTGGTCTCTAAGCCAGTCAAGCCTTGGTTTGGTGTTAAGCCTAGTCGTGCCGCTAAGGCTTGTGAGACTCAAGCCGTTGCCCCCAGTTTCACCAACTAGTTCGGGGATTATGTACGTCAGATAATTTTAATTGCAAGTTACAAAGTTTAACCTTTTTAAATAAGACCATATCATAAGTAGGTCATTTGGATGACGACCAAATGACCAATTGTGATGTCTTGTAGATTTTTATATAAGATGATTTCTCGTAAATGTCTTATCCTCCAATGAATCCACTAGTAGCATGCATCCCTGTATAGTATGACAACCACCCAAAGTGAGCATCATCAAGTGAAAAGGTGAGTGAATATCCTTCCATGAATTTCCCACGTGGATGACATTTGGGATACTTTCCAGAGTTACTGCAAAAGGAGAGGTTGGCATCAAATTCAAATTGAGCACTTGAGTGTAGGTCTTGTGCATGTGTTCTCGAGAATTCCCTTTCATGTACCACTATACCCTAAAGCCTTCTTGTTGGTCCCTCTCCTCATTCTCATCAATGATGCCCAAGGTAGGATGTATAAGTTTGTACCCACACTAAGCCTGCTCTTTCTCACATAATTGCCTTTGTTATATTTTACTGCATATTATATAATTTTGACAAGTCGATACAAAATTCTAAAATATGACATTAATATCTGATACGTGCAATAAAAGATGGGTCCAAGGCTGAGTTCTTTAATTAGTTAGTATGGGGAGGGTTACTTTCGTCTAAGTAATCAGGTACAGTATAACCGTACCTTCTGTTCAGACCATTCTGAGAGGTTTTTGCTAGGCAATACAATAAATGCATCACAAAATACAGAAAAATATCACAATCAAATGATTCTTTTTGGCATGAAGACAACTCCATTACAAACAATACTACTGGCTAGCAAGAAAAAAATGGGTACATAACTCCTCTCAAAAAAGAAGTTATTGCACTAAAAATCCATTTCCAAGGGGGCAAACACTAAAGTTAATAACGTCAGAAGTTAATTTTTGTCCCCGTGCAAAACTGAACCGGATGAAGCAAGAAACTAATGGAAGTCAACTATCCGAGAGAAATTCACTTCCATCAGCTAGCTCTTAAGTCAGACTGCACAAACAACACACCAAGTTCAGCTTCAGATCAGGTCGTGCCACGTTCTATTTTGAATCTTCGATGTATAAAATTGGGTCTATCTAGATTTGGTCATTAAGTATTTGGGCCAGATTCTGGTCTTCTATCATTTAGCAATTGATGCAACAAGTCTTACTTGTTATAAACACAAGCAACATTGACAAGTGCGCGTACAATGGCTCCGTTATAGATACATGAAGGAGCCATTTCTCTGCTCTGCTCTGATCAATGATAGGCCATTTCTTATTTTCTTCCAGTCTAGCTGTAAAACTTACGGAGAATCTTGAAGTAGCCCCACGGCAGAAATGAAATGAACTAGTCTCAAACGGAGAAGATATCCCAAAGCAGCAAGTGGAAGTTGGCCGAATGGTACACATTTTTCTCACAGAAAAAGGAATTTAAATAAGGGCTCATTTAAGATTATACAGACTCTAGATTAAAACTGCATCTTCAAAACAATCAAACTCTAAACAGCGGAAAATTGAAACACCAAAACACCAAGCAAACTACCACATCCCCAGGAACAAATAAAGGCTACAGCAACGTAAACTCGCAGTTCAGGCAGCAACTAGATTTCCAAATTAGGAAATTTGCATTCCTTCAGAATGATAATTTTCGAGTTCCTTGTCGAGCTCCTCAGCTGATTTCTCCTGCTTCTTTCCACGACCCCGTCCTCTACCCCGACCGCCTCTGCCAGAGCGCCCTCCTCGGCTCTGTGGTTGCCCGCGTCCCATGCCATTCCTCATACCTCCTCTTCTCCTCTGACTACATTTATCATTGTCAGCAAAAACCCATTCATCAAATGCTTCTTCAAGCGAATAACATAAGTTAAGACTAATTTCAAACTGGAACAAAAATAAGTAACAGCAAACACATTTGCAACTTTATCCATCAGCTTTCATGTTGTATTTTGTCGGCTTTCATATGGTTAAACAGACATCATGTCAGAATAGAGGAATGGAATAGCAGCAGCATACAGATGACAGAACAAAACAGATGGTTCTTTTTGAACTCTAAGATATCTTGATGAATCTAATTTGAGATTTGCTAGGATTACCCCATGCGCTGTTTCAGATTGCTCCTTGATCAAAGCTACTCTCACATGACAAGAATTAGCTATGAAAGTAAAAGAACCAAGATAACCATGTTGGCATTGAGCAACAACATAATTCAGAATTCTGAAGATAGCACTCAGTTCATCATGGAAACTTGGCGAGTTGGCAATGCAGCTGGGTTGAAACCAATAGGAGATGATAAACCGCTAAATGACTTAATCAAGGAAAACTACTGGAAAAGTAAGAAAGAAAATAGTGCACAGCCAGTAGTCTTGAAGTAAGATAGTGGGAAACAAGGGGATTTCCTTTGAAAAGGGAAACGTTGGGGAAAATGTCATGTAAGGAAGATGGAGAAGAACCATGGTTTAGTGCTGCAAAATCTGGATGTAGGAGAGACGGGCAGGGAGAGAGAGAGAGAGAGAGAGAGAGAGAGAGAGAGAGAGAGAGAGAGAGAGAGAGAGAGAGAGAGAGAGCAGAAGAAGCCACTGCCAGTTTGTTAATCACACAACATGGCCAGTTTGTTAAGCACAGAGCTTCACTACAGAAGTCAGTTGTATACAAATTTAAAAATTATTGGATGGGGGATTGGTTGCTCTATTTAATTACGAACACATGCTATAGCCTAACAAGCTTAGAATGGCTTGTCAATTCTATTTTTGGGAGGATAATGACTTCCATATGGTCTAGATGTAGCAAGATTGCGTCTTGTATTGATGATTAATTGGCCTTGTTGCTGTGTTGTTTTACTTCTTCTTTGAAGCTATCAAAGATTTTTTAAGGAAAAGAACCAAGAACTTTCATAAAAACACTTTTCCTATGACATCAAATTGGTTTTGAATAAGACCAACTGGATTTTGGTCCCACTCAAAGAGGTTTCAGTGTTAATGTGTCCGACAAAGGCAAGGTATCAGCATTCATATCAAAGGCATTAACTGCTCTAAATGTTCCTCATCAAATTAAATAACAAATGGCAAAGACCAAGGTTAAAACATTTAATTATACAGAAAAGAAAAATGTTAAGAAAACACAAAGGCTCAGTCGGAAAGAAGAGAATTTGACAATCAAACCTATAAAAAAGAGACAAAATGCTCTAGATGCCGGACTGATTGCAAATATAAGAAACGAAATACGTCTGACTTTTATCATATATGTCATCTTTTTCATCAGAAAAAGAGCACAATTTTCCCAATCTTGAAGGAAAAAGAGACATGTCATGTAATTTTTTTTGGGGGGAATTAATGCCAGAAATCCGCATACACAAATTCATGGGTGGAACTGTCTCGCCACAACAAAGTATTATAGTGAGATAGACTCCTTGAAGAATGACTTTTTAGAGGTTTTAGGGTGACTGGAAACTTATTTTAGAGACATTCTCTCATACACAGGTTACTTAGTTTAATTAAAAGCCGCTCTAAATGAGTAATTAGATATCCCTATAATTATTAGAAGTCACCCTTAAAATGTCTATCTCACAAATCTCTTAAGTATGACAATCGTATACAATATCTACTGACATGCATAATATTTCACATTACCATCTGAAAGAAAATCAGTACAGTAGAAATGCTCACCCAATGCCACGGTTTGTCGGAACTGATTGCATTGGCCAACCTCCTCCACTTTGCCTGCATGATGAAAAGGCACTTATAAATCTCCAAATTAAGAAACCGGTAGATAGATATCACAGGATCGTTATACTAACAGCAAAAGAAATAGTTGTTTCAACTGCGAACGAATTCCCATAAACAATACAGCACGGAACCACTACAGATCGAACTAAAAGATTGTCCAATCCATAAAATTTAGTTAAAGAACAAGATTAAACATTGTCATGAACCAGTCAATAATTTAAATCATACTGATAATGAACTGTTTGCCACCTAATTATTTTGGAGTCCAAGCAAAACAAATTGCACATGATGTTCAAGTGAATCCCCTGCAAACCCCTTATTAAACAAAGGTCTCCAGATATGTATCAGTCAATTATTTTCTTCTCTAATTTTCTGGTATGAAGTTACAAAATGGGACTCATTACTGGCATTTTATTAGTCACTGACATGAAAAAAAGAATGCCAGCAAACCTCAAAACTACATAAAATGACAGCCACTAAGGATCATAGGAAATTAATTTGTTATACGCACAACAAGAAGACTGCCTTCATTGAGTTTCTCCACTGACTAGCGTTTGCAATTCCTCATCTGAACCTTACTCCATCTCTCGGCCTCCAACCTCCAGCTCCAACCCCTCCCCTGCCTTTTGCAGGTCAAAAGAGCCCTTCCCTGCCACCGCAACCTTTCTTTTCCCAGCCCGTTGCACCCACAACTCAGACCCTCTGAGCCGTTCTTCTGAGGTTTTCGACCAAGAACTCCTCCACCACTTGTTATGCTGAGTCCAAAGTGACCCTCACCTTACTTGCAGCTAGCCTTAGGCTCACATCCTGCATCCTACGATGTAAAGGACATCCAAATTCGAAGCTGACCTGAGATGGTCCCTGATAAATGGTCTCTATCAACCTGTATAGCACCTTGCCCCTCCCCGCATCCCCAACACTGTTACCTAAGACATCATCCAGGTTATAAGACTTTGACGTCCTGATCAAAAACCTAAAGTTAGAACTAAATCCCTGAATTAACTTTTAAAATTTTAATGCCAAAATTTTAGGGTAAAGTGTCCACACCCTCTACTAGTAAAGCTGTCCCCACTAGGTTGGCTTCTCATTCCACCAGCAAAGGATGGTCATCATTGGTAAGCATAAGAGTAGTGATCTCCAGTGGTGATGGTGTTTCAATGACAATGATGGTTGTGGAGTGTGCGCCCTATGTCAACCATGTGATTGTGGTCGAGATGGTATGTGCAGTGGTAGTAATGATGGTCATCAGTTTTGTCCTTTCTTCCAGTTTCTTAACCACCAAACAAAGTGGCACAACATTCATCATTTTAAATAAAGAAAATTTTTACAAGAGACCAATTTGATATCTAAATGTAGGCATAACAATTCATCATTTATACTGGCATGCCCCAAATGTGGGACATAGTATTTACCAAAGACTTGGTCATTCTTTCTCTTTCAGGCAGTTTGTTTTGGGCACAGGAAAATGGAAGAAGGCACAAGGGAAGCGGAGGGAATGACATCAACAAAGGAGATTGCTATAACTTGTTTGATTAAAAAAGCAATGAAATCAAACTCATTATAATGTTTGCAGCCCAACATAAATAAAAGAGCATTGTCAACCCCCGTTCAGCTACAGCCTCCATCACCCCCCCAAGGTTTTGTTCTCTTCCTATATTGATTTCAAGCCAATGATGGTGAATTTTTCACTTCTATCTTTGTAAACACTAAGCACTGCTCCAAGGTGGTGCCATGGTGGTATGGGTATGAAAAGCAGTATGAAGAAAACATTATGCAAAGACACTTCCTGTTGTAGCCAACCATTGACACCAATATTCCAGACTTGGAGCCACAGCAGACAGCGGCTCTGGCTGGACTAAGGGGTTAAATCTTCGCCACTGCTCTCTCTCTCTCTCCCCCCAGCCACCAGCACTCTCTCTCAGGGGGAAGGTGTAGTGGAACTTTGTGAAAGGATAATTCTTTGATGAAGCTACGTCAGCACCAGTGGAAGAGGATAGACTGTGGTCAGTCGTTATCCAGGATTCACAAAAAGCCCATGAAAATCTGATCATAGAACAGCAACAATGGAGGTCCAGAGCTGTATGTACCCCAAGGGAGGAGTTGGTAGCAGGCATGGGTTCTTGGACAGTTTTTCTTAAGATTTGTTTGATCGCTTGTTTGTTCTTTCAATTCTGATGGCTTGAATAAGATTTGAAGTCCAATGGGCGGATGCATTATTGCAGAACTTAATAAGGACTTGAACCACCAAAAATAGCAGGAAAAGGAAATGGAGGAAAAAAGGCAAGTTGACCAAGACAAATACAAAGAGAATGAAGGGCTTCAACTCCATTTCACCAAAGTAAACACCCTGAACAGATAACCCCTGTTTTAGAGGACATTTGTATGCAAGTCTCATACCCATGATTGAATTGTTCATCCAACAAGGGATGTTAAGTACTACCCTAGTCAGATAACATGTATACGATAATCTTCACAAGCAGGAAACCGATGCATAAAGAAGCTTGTTTTTATACGAAATATCGGCTGTCACACTACCGAGATAAACATCCATCTTATCTTATTAGAAACTATGTTGCAAAGCGACAAAGTTACGAAATAAAGTGAAGGCACATACGTCATAACCACCCTTCTAGTTGCCTTCCCATTGGTGCCACCAACAACATTAACACGAGCAGAAACAGGCACTTCTGAACTAGGGCTCACAATTTCAATCTTCATGGGCCTTCCATCAAGCTGGACATTGTTGTACCGCTTATGAGCTGCAAACGCATCACTTCTTTTTGCATAGACGACTTCAGCAGATCCCTGCAACCCAATTGGAAAATGAAATAGTATGGTCAGGTAAGACTACTCAAGGAACTGCAATAAAACCGCCCTTCCCTGGGTAAATCACTCATTTCAAATAGCAATGAAAACAGTCATAAAAATGAACATATTGCAATTTAAATCTATAAAGCCAATTAACAAAAAGCAACTACTATTGACTAAGAGGAACCAATTTTTTTGTTTGTCTATCAGAATACAAGAAAATTGAAGTCTCAACATAGACTAAGCACATGGATTCCTACCCACTTAATCATCAAAAGCAAATAGATGAATAAATAGACTCTTCCCTTAATTATTCAAAATCCTTGGCAAATCTAAAAACTCTTGAACATACTTCAAATAAACAGTTACCTTAGATCTTTAATTAGCTAAGAAAATCGCAAATTAAAAGTTTACTTTAGTAGACATCAATTGTAGAGAAAATATTGTAAGTTCAAATCATACAGTTCGCAAAAAGCAAACCATAGTAAGAGGTAACCAGACTGCAATTCAGTAAAAGTTTGCACACAATTACAACAGGAAAAGGTGAGCCAAATAGTGAACATTGAAGTCGGAGCACAATTCGGAACGGGCAAACAAGAACAGGTGACTATTGCAATCAAACATGCTTTAATTTTTGATAAACAGAGATGCATACAAGAGAGAAGAGCAGGTGGAGACAGGAAATGTGAGAAGCTGACAGAGACAGACATAGGAGGAACAAGAAGATTGGAACAAGAATGTGACAGATGAACATTGAGACAGTGATGAATGAGGAAGACCAAGGATACCAAGCCAAGACGAACTAATAGAAGACCAAAAACAAACCTAAGGAATTAATGATAAACTTCAACAGGGGAAGAAGACACTGAAATGTTTGTAAATAAGCTCAAATATTTAATGGAGGGATTGTTCTCAACAGATACATGAGCAAAAGGAGAAAGAAAAATTGAGGAAAAATGCATGAATCGTATATTCTCCTAAGACTTAGGCATTACACTTTAGCCCCCATGTCATCAAGGAATATGCATGAATCCTATGTTCACAGAAAATTCAAGAACATGTTTAACCCGATTACACATGCAATAAAAAACAAGGTGGAAAAAGTAAGCAGGACTAACAAAGTGACATGCAAAACACCATAGGACGCAACTTGAATCATGCAAAGAATAAAATAATCCAGTAACTTACACTTGGCCGACCGGTTTTGTCATAATGAATAGCATAACGTTTCAGCCCGCCAATCTCAGAGAAGAGCTCCTGATTCCAAACTCAAATTTCAGACCCAAGGGGCCAAGAGAAACCAGTCGTAAAGGTCTTTTAATTGAAAATTAATGGATCAAGCTGTACCCTTATATCATCATTGCTAACACCAGGATCCAAGTTGGATATAAATAACTTTGTGCCACTATCCATTCCAGGTAATCCTGCAGCTGCAAGGCTTTCTTCAAACAGATCATGCTGCCAAGGAAAGTTCTTGGTTCTGCGAAATGACTGGTGTACCACAGGGAAACAGAACCCAGACGGAGGAAAAGTTGATGTCAGCATACGACTAGAAAAGGATGATTTCGCCACTCTTGAGGGGTCAATGAGAGATCATCATATCATAAAATGTAAAACAAATTACTAATGAGCAATCCAAATTTATTGAGAAGCCCAGACAAGCCATTATCATCAGAGATGAATGTGAAGTTATGGTTTATATATATGGGTCCTAGATGGAAAGCGGAAAGATACTGTACGGTTCAACCATTGCATGTAATCAGTTATAAGCTAAAAACCAGAACTCTCTTCTGAAGCCAACTAAGTTCCTCTGCAGGAAGATGTTGAGGTACAACAGCGATTCGCACAGAATAAATCCAAGGTATAGCAATATGATCCACTTCCCCTCTGTCTAAGACATACCAGCTAAGAAACAAAAAGTCGGAGGCACTAAGGAAGATGATTTAGAAAGCTTGACTCTTTGGAGGTAAAGTTGATGTCACAAAATGAATGACAGCTCTGATTCAAATAACCAACTAGTACCACTCCTTGCAATGCAATCACAGACAAGGAGTATTCCAGAAGAATCAGCTGGGGACTTCCGGATACATAATCGAATCATCAGATGTCCGCTCAACATGATGCAGCAAAATCTCCAAATCAATATATAAGGACCATAGTACAGAAACATTTGATAGCCACAATCCCATAATAACCCACACAGCCTCCTCCAAACATGAAACTAGATTATGAATTAATTCTTGTTTCAATTTCTTTAATAGACTTTGCATCACCATTTCACCAGAGCTCTTAAACCATATGCCGGACTATAAAAGTAATGCATAAGACATCCAAAGTTTGGGCTTGCCTTGGCTATGCTGAAAGACGAAGGGCGAGCATTTACTCCAAGAGCACCCTGTCGACCCGCCCCTCTTCCCATCCCTCTCATCCTTCCACCTCCAAAAGATCCCCTCGATCCACGGCCACGAGGTGCACCACCCCGTCCTCTACCTCTACCGGCAGTTTTCTTGCTTTTTATGATATCGTCTAAAGACATGTCCAAAGCCTTATCCATGAGAGATGAAGATTACACAAAGCAGCTTCTCCCGCAGAAAGATGAACAATACCTGATAAAGTATGAAAATATGAAGCTTACACATACATGTTAATGCCAATGCTTGGCAGGAATAGGCATTCAAACTTTAATCACCAGTCAAGTACGACATCAGCACCATCAGAGATGAAATTCATAACTAAAAACATGAAATTGTAATAGGAATTAACGCATATACCGAAGTTTCACATAAAATCTCTCTCCAACACAAAAAGAAGCAGGAACTTCAGATCAAACAAGCACGCTCTACAAAAGGATATACTTGAGAATGACGCAAAAAGCTCACGAGACAAATCAAATTACAGCTGGTTCAAAGAAAATTCTAAATACTAGCAGCGACAAGATAAAAGAAACATTCAGCAAGCTAAATCCGCCCTAAAATCAACAAAATTAGGGACAAAAGGCTCAAATCCACAAAATCAAACGGAATACGAACCAGATCAAAGAAAACAACGACAGAACCAAACAAAACAACAACAAAATAAACAGAACAAAGGCTCAAATCAACAAAACGAAACCTAACATCAACAAATCAGTGCAAAAACAGGAGATGTGCAAAGTCAAGCCTAGAAACAACAAAATCGAAGCTGAAAGCCTTGAAATCTCGAGGCTTACCTCTCAGAGGATGAATAGAAGCTCCGTCGCCGGACGTCAAGCGCAAGGTTTTCACCTCTCTCTATCTCCTTCTCTCTCTCTGGATCTGATACGAAAGTGAAAGTATTGTGGGATTTTTAGAACGCTAATCCTTGGGGGTGTTTTATTTCTTCGGGTATGGGCTTCGTGAACCAAACACATGGACCGGGGTATGATCTTCATTCTTTAATCACATTGCACAACTATTTTGGGTTAAAATCTTTTTTTTTTGGTGCAAACTATTTAGGGTTAGTTTAAATAAAGAGATCAAGTTGCACCATAAAATTAGACATATTTTGGAAAAGGAAAAAAACAAACTAATGAGTTTTAGTTTTACACCACTTTTCACTTATTTCTAGTGAACTTGAGATTAAATTGTTCCTTTATTGGGTCAAGATAAATGCAATTATTATTAATAATACCTTATAAATTATTCATAATGAGATGACACTGAGTTTTTTTTTAAAAATAATGGATGAATATCATTAATTGAAAATCATACGGTATCTACAACAAAAATCAAATTCAAACAAATTCATAACTAAAATAATAAAATAAATATTTTGATTAAAATAACTAATTGAAACTCTTTGAACACCCTTCTTTCACTCGATCATTGATTCATCATACAACATGTAACGAGGAGATCCACAAATCTCATACAGCTTTTCCTGTCGAATAGATTTATTTTTTACATTAGTCCGAATTCGAAAAATTGATGCTTTTTATAACTCCGATCTAACAATCAATCAACAATGCAATCACATACAACCATAATCGTATGCAAACAAATTGATAGAATTGATTAAAAAATGAGAGATAATATCACTCATTTGAAGAGGATAAGGAAAGACTTTCACAAATGCAGAGAGAGCAATTATTTATAAAGAAAATATTAGATAAAATATAAAAGAAAGAGAGATGAAACAAGTTACTTTTAAATGTTATACTAATTTTTTAATATTTTTTACATGTCTTAAATGTCTTAAATGATTATGGGTGGTAAAAAATTCAAGTTCGAGTTTTTTTAGGTCAGGAAAATTAAATAATATTTCAAATTCATATAAAATATTTTGTCATTATTAGGTTTTTTTTCAAATTAAACATGTTGATAGCCTAACAAGACCAAAACCAAATTTATTAATATACACTCGCACGAAAATTGGGCCCAATCCATCATCTTAAAACAGCCCAATGCTAAAAAACCCAGCAATTGGGCCCAACAAAAACTAATAGCAGGATAAAAGGGAGGCTGGGAATCGGATCCTTACTGCTAGATCAATACTGCTACTTATTGCCTTATTGATGTCAAAAAAGAAAAAAAAATTACATGTTTGAGAAAAAGCCTAAAAGTAGGAGAAAAAAATTAGTTTTAGTTTCTCAAATTGTTTTAAATGTTTGATGATTGAGGTAATTGGTGTAGTAGTTGTTATAACAGTACTTCCGCATATTATTTTACTAACTTAGTTGAGCGGAGGTTGTATTTAGTAGTCTTTTGTAGTTCTATTTAGGACTATATTTAATTATTTAGGGTTTTAGGGATTAGAAATTAGGGTTTCGAGTATAAGGTTTTGAAAACCTCTTCCAAGTAGTGATATAAAAACAATACATAAATCGTTAATCATTACGTCAACGAATAATTTACCGAACACTTATATTTTAGATAAATAGCTGTTTAAGTAATCCAAATTACTAACCACCATCTCAAAAACTAGTATCAAACAAGCTCCACTAAAAGTGCACCATAACGAAATATTGTACTATAGAATAGTTCACTGAATTAAATTAAAATATTTTCTCTCTTGAAAGGGTATAAAATCCACAAAGGTGGAACGACTTGCTCTTCAAAAATTGCAATTGAAATCAATTCGCCAATTTTGCTTTTTTTTTCCCTATACGTAGAATCTGTAAAGTTGAACCAAAATTGAGATTCAATTTAACCATTATAATTATTGTAAGTGGGAAAAAATTTACAGCTTACATGATATATATATATATATACTTTTTACTTAATATTTTAGGAATCACAATAAATTTGTAAGTTCTTATTTTGACATAATTTATTCTGAACTAAGTTGATTGAATTTATTTGGTAAACTATCTTCTACGTTTAATTTATTACAACTTATTTATTTAATCTATTTTAAATTGAACAAATCTAAGCTCATCTAATTCAAAAAACAGAAGTAAAGAAGAGGGTGTGCATAAAGATTCCTATGGCAAGAGGGGCCGATTATTCCTGAACGCTCGAGAGTATATTCCGTAAACCCACACACAAAACCCAAGTCAAGTCAAATCAAATCAAAACAAACTTTGTAATATTCTGTGTATTGTTTGTATGTCCACTTGATGTACGAGTCTCCACATCTATTTCTCAAACTACGTTTAAATACACCGCCTTTTTTATTAATTAATATTGCAAATTTACAATTTCTAATTGACTTCTCTTTTATCTAAACATGTTATGCAGCCAATCATGTTAAAAGCATAATTGTTTATGAAAGAAATTACAAATTAGAACTCCAATAAATTTGCATGTTTTATTTAGTTTTAGTTTATAGATTTGGTAGCTCCTTATAACTTTTTATAATTTCTTACAACTCTTTACACTTGTTTATAACTTTTAATTTTACAACTATACATTACAAGTCCTTATAGTCTTACAGGTTACAACTTACAACATTATAACTAAATTAAATAAGGTTGGAATAATATTAGCATATAAATCACTACTACAGGAATGACTTTTCACTCGCGTGTCTTTTATAATATTTATAAAAACCGCAGTAAAAAATGAGACAGATGACACTTTGATAAAATTCGAAAAAAATTGTACTTTTAACTACGATTCCTGGATAGAACCGTCGTAAAAATTAAAGTTGGACCTATTACTATGGTTTTTAGAAAGAACCGTACTAACAGGTACTACTTTTCATTACGATTCTCTATATGAACCGTAATAATAAGTCTACTGTTCCAAAATATTTATAATCTCTCCAGGCTTTTGGGATGACGTGACTTATTACAACGATTTTTTATAGCAATTGTAATAATCGTTCTGTTCTTGAAGAAATAGAGAGACTTTAAACCTCTTGCACTCTCTTCGATCTAGAACTTCTTTCTTCTTCACAAGTTAATCCTTTTTGGGTGATTCGTGTCACTTGTTCAAAATGGACATTAATCTTCTTTTATAGCTCATTAATTTTCTCATCTTTTTCATAATTTTCAAAATCAACGGCTACAAAAGAAGCTTAATATCTATTTTGAACAAGTGACGAGAATCCACTAAAGGTCGATATGGGAATATTAATATTATTAGTTACATAAAGGTTGGTTTTATTATTGACAACTAGTAAGGATATTTTATATTTATAACTCGCATTCTAATCTACTAAGGCCCTGTTCGGAAAAATGAGACTGTTTGAGTAGCGGATAGCTGTTAGATTTTAATCTGTTAGCGGATAGTTGTTCAATTGAGCGGTTGAATAAATGTGTTCGATAAATTTAGCGGTTGAGTTAATCGATTATTGTAAATTGATGTAAAAGAACATAAATAATTTGTTAAATATAAATGAATAAAGGGTTTTTTTGTCAAAAAAATATGAAACGCTACTTTCAAATGTGAAAAGCTAATATTCTTAGCTTTTCGTAAACACTACTTAAAACGCTAAAAGTTACCGCAAACGCTAGTTAAAACACTACCTTCATCGAACGCTAATATTTGATTGATTAGTGTTTTGACTTGGTCAAAACGCTAAAAGTTACTTCAAACATTGTTGCACGAACATGGCCTAAATATCTTTGAAAGTACTAAAAGTTCTCGAAAGTTGTCGAATGATACTGAATGTTGATAATAAGTATTTATGATAAGATGAAAACAACATAAATTTTGTTAGTTTTAGGTCTGTGATTCTCTTTCGTCTGACCATCTCAATTCCATTAAGCTACCATTCGTTTTAGTAATCTAACCAAAATAACTCTCATATAACTTGCTGTCTATTTATCCATGCATAACTTATTGGGATTTCTTTCTTTTTTTTTTTTGCAGAAAATTTTTGGGATGTTGAAAACGTGAAAACGAATAGAAATTATTCGTTTAAATTTTTTAGAATACTTGGATAAATTTCATTAATTAAAAGTCATACGACATTTACAATAAAGATCAAACTCAAACAAATTTATAATTAAAATAACAAAATAAATCTTTCGATTGAAATAACTAATTGAAAATCTTCTAAACGCTCTTCTTCCACTCAATCGTTGTTTCATCTTACTCGCCTTTAACTAGGAGATCCACAAATCTTGTGTAGTCTTCCTGTCAAATAGATTTATTTATTATAATAGTTCAAATTTACAGAATTGATACTCGTTATTAACCGATCTAACAATCATATACGATGGGGCTATATGTAGCGGTCTTTCTCCATGAGTTCCTTACTCTTTTACCCATAATTGCCTAGGATAAATAATACTATATTATACTTCAACAATTTTTGAAAACAAATGGAATAACTTTTTAAAAAACGTTCTTAATACTCATAATCAGTAGCATCTTTAAAATTTTCTGTTTGATCTTTCAATTAACTAATTATACAAAGTTGAATAGAATAAATATATGCTTGACATGTAGGATGCTTATATGACATTACAATAATTTAAAATATTTATTTCAACGCCACATAAGAAGCATCCTACATATCAATCATACATTGATTCTACCTAATTTTTAGGATGTTAGGATGGTTTGTGCATTTAATTAAGTTAAAAGTTAATTGTTTTTTCGTAAAATTATATTTCATATTATTATGTTGGATGTTTATATTTCTAGAACTAATTTATTTTAATTTTATGAATAATATTGTGTAATATTGTGAATTTAGATAAAATATATTGTCTTTATATTATGGACAATTTTTTTCAAAATAAATTGAAAATTTTAAAATTTAAAGTTACAAAAAGGAGAAGAGATAAATAACGAGTTAAATATACAAAAATAACGACAAGTTATTAGAATAAATTATACAAAAATTTTAAAAAATATTTTTTTATTAACTATGTAAATAAAAATATATCCACTTATGTTCTTTAACTTACTATTAATTTTATTATTATAAATTAATTAACAATAATAAACTTATAAAAATACTCCATCCGTAAAATACATGTCGTTTTAAGATTATGCGGAATAGTCGGGAAATACAAAATTCATGATAAATTTTATATTAAAAGACTAAGTTGCCCTATATTTTATTGGAAATGAAAAAATTCAATGAAAAAAGAAGAGAAACAAAGCAATTAAGAAGGACAAAGTTGGTAAACTAGTAATTATTATGTCATTGGAATTGTAAAGTGACAATTATTATGAAACGAAAAAGTTAGTTAAAGTGACATGTATTTTGAAATGGAGGAAGTATAAACCTTAGTTACTAATTATAAAAGTATGTGTGAATATGTCATTGGATAAGTTATAGTAACTAATTATAAAAATAAAATTAATTAATACCCTTATATAACAAGGGGTATAAACCTTAGTTACTATAAAAACTAAAATCAAGCACTTTTTAACAAGTGATAGCTACTTGCACTCAATTACAAAATACTATTGGTAATATCAGTTATCAATCATATAAAAGTATGTGTGCGCGCGTAATAAGCATACATCTACATTAATTACAAAATTAAGTTCAGTAAATACCTAAACAAAATTAAAGAAGATATATTTATGGTCTTATGTTATAGATACATATTTGAAAGAAAATTTTCAACAAATCTCTAAACTTACACCTAAAGTAGACATGAATCAAAACTTGAAAATGAATTACAAAATCTTCGTTGTTAACTTCAAAAGGGGAAAAAGAACAAAAAAATTGATGGCACATCAACATATTTATCATGGGTTTGCCCATGCCGCATCTACACCTATGTGGCCCTAACATTAATAACCTTTTTCATTTGTCAATGTATAGGTATAGAGTTTTCACATCATATTTCTATAGGTTTGGTTAGGCAATATTTGGACTAAAAAGTGATTATTCCATCATTATTACACATAGTTGGATAAACTATATAAAATAAGTAAATTTGGAAAGAGTCTTGGAAGCGAATATGTTCTAGAGTTTAACATATATACGTCCTAATTCGTAACTTTGACCTTTTATAAAGAACATTTTTATCGACACACTTATTATATTAGATTCATTAGAAGCCAAGTCTCATAAGGCAAGACTTTTCATAAAGACATGTTTTATTATATCAAGTGGACCCTAAACACCTCATAGGAGTTCTTTGATAACCAATGAAATCGAAACAAATTAGTCTATTGGAGTTTCTAAAGAGCAAGTGAACCCTAGCGAATAGTTTATTTTCACTCTACATCTTAATCAGACAGCCCACCGTGACATACACATCAGATTCTGCTAACAACCCTATTATTTAATCATGATCTTGTCTACCAATATTGGTGATTGATCCAACAACTAGGGCACGAACTGGTGGGCAAATCATGCATGGATCGCCCATAGTTCATGGAGTTGAGTAAGATAGAAACCTGGACTAGCTAGTGTGACCCTTGGAGAGTGGAAAGGGCATATTTTTCTTTATTAGAGGGAAAATAGTAGGCGTTCAATAATGAGAAGAATGTACGATTTTGGGTCATAGAGGGGAAGCTGGAAGATTCTCTATGATTACTTGAAAATATTAATTTGGACCCACCCCCTTAGCCAAGTATATTCTAGTGCAAAAACAAAGATGCCCAACTGATAAAATAAAATAATATGCCAATTCATTAACTAAACCTAGACGTACGTGTGATCTGGGTTCATGGTATGCCTTCTGTCTTGTGGGTAAAGAGGAGTAGATTCATAGAAACGGCTAGCCTCCCTGACCTCCCTGTTTTTTTTTTTTTTTTTTTTGGGCTTTAATACTCTATTTACTTATTGTCAAATTGACCGTTATTAAAATTAGAATTGTAACATCGAAATCCAACATTTAAAATTTTGCAACTTGTTTGAAATAGTAAAATGCTTTTAATATCTCATAGAAAATTTATAATATTATTGCAAATACCACAAATTATAAGCTGATATTTTTTATTAGGAAATTATAATTAAAGGGTGAAAATTAGATTTATTCTCTAACAATTTAATTCCACATTTACACCTCTACATGAGCTTAATTCATGGTGGTGGCATATATACCTCTACTAGCTAGACAATATTGCAAAATAAGTAATTACTATAAATTAGAGCATTCGCATCTATGATTCAAAATTTTGGATTATATGTAGGGTCTACACCCTTGACAGAGATTTCGTAATCCGATTTTTGAAACTCAATCCATCACCTCTACACCCATTGGATCACAAATAAAATATTACTCATGAAACCTACAAACATACATATTTAATTTAGTTTTCTTTTTAAATATGAAAACACCGGCAAAAAAAAAAATAAAAATCATGTAAGATGAAAATGCGAACATAATGAAGTACACGAGTGACCATGCGAGCGAAACGACCTCAGATTGAGTGAAACATGCACAGTGACAAAATAGATTAGATCATATAGACAATATGGATCACAAGGTCTTGTTGTACAATTGCTCTTAAGGAGTCTTCAATGTTTTAGTGGCAACAATGCACAAGGGCTCCTTTCACGTTGGGGCTCGTCACTCATCATGAGTTTATTAGACCTTGAACGCGCCTTGACCATTGTATTATACATGGACAAGCCAGCTTCATTACAGTAAATCAGGAGATAAAACATTTACTCGATCTTCATCAAAATTCATGTAAAATATAAAATTTTACATATTGTAACCTCTTGAAGACCGTGTCTAAAAGCTCTGTGACATGTATTAGGGTTTAACGCTCTTGTTAGACTCACTAGAATATACATACACAGAGACAATGTCGTGATTTGGACTATCCTGGGTTTTCTCCTTGGCCTTGGATAAAGGCATTAGTTAAGTGGACTATAGCTTTTTATGGAGTTTAAATGTTAAATGATCTGTTTTTTAAAAAAAAAAGTTATAAAAGATAATACAAATATAAGTTACATGACTACATACAGGTGCGGAGCTATTCGACAATGTCCCAGGACACCGTTAGATAGAAAAATATTTATTAGTTGCTGATGAATATTTTTAATTTAGGTATAATTTGAGCATTGAGACACTCATAAAAAAATTACAAAAATCTAAAGAACACACGTATTAATAGAGGGATACCTATCATTTAAATTTCTAGCTATGTTACTTACCACATATGGCTGCGATGGTAATGTTAACTAAGTACATAAACTAGTTATTTTAATATGAAAGTAATTGAATTAAAATCCTTTTAGCAACACATAGAACAATTCAGGTCTTAAGAAAAAGAGAGGAAAAAACAAAAATGGAAATAAAGTTTCTTCTTTTGAGGAAGATTTTGAGTTTCAAGTAATAGAAGGCGGACATCCTGAAATTAGTACTAATAATAATATATACAAACACGTATAACATAAATAAAAATTGCTTTGATTAATCAATTAATTAATGGATTTGTGAGATTGATGCCCTCTTGCCCCTTGATACCTATAAATTGATACATATACCATTGCATGCCTTTCTATACATGCAAATCTTAAAACGGCCTTTTCTTCAAACATGCAATATAATCTACACGTATAGGTTCCCCTGCACAGTATATCAAAAATTATAGCATAATTTTAATTTAAGTATATCACATAAATTTTTCTTCAGGACTCCAGTGATTACATATACAAAAACACTATGGTCAAGTCGTATGATATGGCTCATATATATATATATACGTATTGACGTTGATTTAAATGTATTAAAGATATTATCGTTGCCTCTAATTATACAAAATAAATTTATATACACCAAAAAATAGATACATATATACATAGAAAGAGAGAGAATTTACACTTAATTTTTTATAAGTTTATAATTTATTATTAAATTATAAACAAAAATTGTAACGTTATCCATTAGCTAGATATATAAGTGAAAAATAAATAGTATATTATATATGCGATAGGATATAATAGGATGACATGTTGTAAACTTCTGGAATCTACTTATTGTCTAGTTTATAATCAAACAAGGGATTGTATTCAACTTTTTCAGACAAAGAAAAATTAAAAAGGGGATTTGAAGGAAATATCTAAGAAGAGAATAAAATGGGATAAGGACAAAATCACTATCATGCTCATCTAAGACTTGGATTGGTAAGTCTCCTACAGCTGTACCAGTAATTCAATCCCATGAAAAGGATTACTTCAAATATTATTAAGTGCCTCTACAAGATTAAGGGAGCTAATCTTATATTTAAGCTACAATTTGCCTTTTTAATTAATAATTTTTAACCAAATTGACTTAATTAACTCTTTTCTTTGGTAGGTGATCGAGATAGTAGTAATTAAACTATATGCCACATAAATATCTCAAAAAGTAAACTTAAATATTTAAATATTACATTGATATTTTGGTTGATGATATTTGAGCTGCTTTTAGTTTAAAAAATTCAAAGTTAATTTGAGTTATACTAATCATCTATCCATAACTTCACCTATGGTCCTTGCAACAAAGAATATATATATTTAAAGTTGTACTAATCAGTACTCTTAAACCAAGCTCAACCTAAAACTCATCAACTTGAATAATGCAAGAATTTATTCGATTTAAACCAATTTGAGTTCAATAACCTATATGTTATAGATTTAAGTTAGGATTAAACATACCGATCCTTTCAAATATAATAATGTCATATAGATCTATATCAAACAATTGGAAACCATATCGAATCATGACTTAAAAGGCAAATCGAATACGATTATTCAAAACAATTATTTTGATGTAGTCTTTGGTACACTTATCCATCCATACATATACAAATGCATGTTTTGGTATGTTCAGTCTAAACCATACAAAAAGCTCTAACCCATTTCACTTTCCTCCGAGTATTCAACCTCCGTGTGTATCCATTAGATACATTATATTCCCCGACTCCAAACCTATCACATTCTTGACAATATAAAAATTTGATCCATAATCGGATTTGAAGATAATCAAATAAAAATTCACAATGTAAAATCCGTTTACTAGTCGGTCTAAAAAGGACACTAAACGAGGGAACAAATCAGGCAAAGAGACGTAAATATGGTGTTGGGCGAGGCAAATACTAAAGTCTAGAACCGAATTCATACACATTATTCATAAGTTGGCCCTCAGAAATGCCGAAAAGCCATATATAGTTACGCTCCCCACCAAAACACCTACCAATCCAATTAATCCAATAATCATAATTAGAGGAGAGAGAAAACTCGACCCAATCATCTTACGCGGCGTGAGCAAATGAAAGCACGCTATTCAGATTCTCCATTGTCTCTCCTCTTATCGCCACACACACTCGCTTGATTCTTCAGTATATTCCACTTGCAATAATTCCCGCTTAATCTCTCTACATTACCCCTAAATTCTAATTTAGCTTATATTTTATTTAATTATAAAAAATTGTAAGGTAGTAAGGAGGTATAACTTGATCTTCTTTATATAATTTATGTGCATTTTCGACATACACATCATTAATTGAACCTAAAAATATAATACAAATTATACTTAAATCCGAATGGTATAGATCATACAAGAATAGCTCTCACAATTTGAAAGAAACTAAATTTGGACGACCTTGACCAAACGATCATCCGAACACTCATTAGGAGAAATCAAATAAGTTATAACAGAGTTATAAAATTAATTATAAAAAATTATAGATAATTATAAATAGCTAAAGTTATGAAATAAAATTAAATACGACATAATCTCACTGTTAAATAGGGTACTTCCTGCATGAGCTTAGCAAAAGTATTTTTCGATCTTATCTGTTAAAATATAATATTACCTATAAATTTGTAAGAAGATTTGTATTAGTGACGTCATTACCAGCCTATAAGTAAAAGACGAAAAGGAATCCCCTTTATATATCTTTTCCATTTTTTTCATTTTTTTGGCGAAAAGGGCGAAAAATTTTTTGGAGGAGAGAGATAGAAAAAAGATTCGTTGGTGTTACGCGACGTCCCGACTTTGATACCACCCTCTCCCACTCCCATCAATCTGTGATGAGAATATAAACCTTGGGTGTCAAGTTTATTCCTTTTTGTGATTCTGCTTGGATCCCTTTATTCTCTTCTCTCTCTCTCTCTCTCTTCTTCTTCTACATCTTCTTCTTGGGCTAGCATTTTCAGACGAACTCGAGAGACACATTTTTTCTCTCCTCAAAAGTGGGTGGGTTACTGGGTTAGAGATGATGATGGATTTTAGGGATAATGTCCAGAAATGTCAGGAATATATCCGGGCTTTAGAGGAGGAAAGGGGTAAAATTCAGGTTTTTCAACGAGAGCTTCCTCTTTGCTTAGAACTCGTCACTCAAGGTATTTAAGATTAATTAAAGCAGTTACGAATTAATCGAATATTCATCTAATCCCAGCCTTCCATTTCGAGATTTTCTCTCTCTGATGGTTTTTGCGGATTTTGATTTGCAGCGCTTGAGGCGTGTAAGCAGCAATTGGCTTCCGGGTCGGGTACGAGTACAACAGAGTGTTTAAACGGACATTCGGAGTGCTCCGAACAAACGACGAGCGATGGCCCGGTTTTGGAGGAGTTTATTCCGTTAAAAAGGAGTAATTCTATGGATGACGATGGTGATGAACATGAACAATCCAGCAAAGCCCATGTTGAAAAATCCGGGAAGAAGTCGGATTGGCTTAGATCTGTTCAGTTGTGGAACCCGGATCCGCCTAGCGCTGCGGAGGTTGGTGACCCCCAAGAAAAAAATATGGAATTTTTCAATTTTGATTAGTTTTAATTTCTGGGTTTTTTGTTTTCGTTTCTGGGTTGTGGTTAGTTTTCTGATAGTTTGTGTGATATGTGTTTTCTTTTGGTGTGTTAGGTACATGAGCATCAACCAAAGAGAGTTTCAGTAGTGGAGGTGAAAAAGAATGGTGGTGCATTCCATCCTTTCCAAAAGGAAAAGGATAAGGATAGCAGTGGAAACAATAACAACAGCAAGCCTACCTCCTCTCTCTCCGCCTGCTCTTCCGCCGAGGCGGACGCCGGCGGCGGCAGCAAGAAAGAAGAGAAGGGTGGACAGTCACAGAGGAAAGCAAGGAGGTGTTGGTCTCCTGAGTTGCACAGAAGGTTCTTGCATGCCCTTCAACAACTTGGTGGCTCACATGGTAATTAAGTTATCACTAGTTTATCAGTACTAATTGAATTGTTTATGTGTTGATTATGGGTTTAGGGTTGAGGTTTTGTGAAAATTAACTGCTGATGATGATAATGATTGATTTTACAGTGGCAACACCAAAGCAAATAAGGGAATTGATGAAGGTGGATGGACTTACCAATGATGAAGTTAAAAGCCATTTGCAGGTTGGTACAATTGGTCATTCATTTGTGTCCTGTAGTGGATCACCAGAGTGCAAACTTTGGTAAATGTGTGAGAATTTAAATTCAAATGTTACATGAATCTTGTCTACCTAACCTACATGCCAAGGTCATTTCTTTCTAGTATGGAAAATTGGGATCTGAATCCCTACCACATTGGCATTGGATACTCTTTCCTGTCATTTCTCCTTCAAAGTGGTTGATCGGTTATATTCCTGAAAGTGCTACTTCATCATACTCCTAATCCTACCATCTGTTTTCTCAATACAATCGGAACCGAAATCCAACTACTTAATCGGAAAAAAAAAAAACAATATTTGTCGCTGGAATAACTCTATTAGAAACAATTTCAAGTAATGGATCGTCTTACTCAACTATTCCTAGATAATCGTACTGCAGGGTTGATCTTGCAAATTGCCGCTTTGCAAATTCATCGTCTATCATTTGTCATCCCTTGCATCAGTCGACTTAACATTTTCTTTAAACCAACAAGCGGGAAAGGGCATTAGGGTCCTAATCCTTGAGTTGTCTAGTCTATGTCATTAAATCAAAAGTTCCTAATCTCTTGGATACAATATTTCAATTTGCATTACTCTAAGCTAAATATCTATCTGCTTGTTATTACAGAAATATCGGCTACACACGAGGAGACCAACTCCAGCGATCCATCACAGCAATGCTAACCCACAAGCACCTCAGTTCGTGGTAGTTGGAGGCATTTGGGTGCCTCCACCGGACTATGCAGCCGTGACAACCTCCGGGGACACAACCACCGCGGCTCCACCAGCCCCCGGTGGTGGCATCTATGCCCCGGTGGCAACAGTGGGTGCAGTGCCCTCATCGAGTCCTCCCCACTCGAGCCTGAAAACGAAGCATTCAAGCCCTTCAAATTGTGAAGACAGGGGAAGTCCCAGCGATGGAGGTGTTCACTCTCATAATTCTCCTGCAACTTCCACTGGTTCTCATCATGCATATTAGTGTGTATCACGTCTAGTGTATTTTTTTTTCTTGGGTTATTTTTTTAAGGTGTAGAATTTTTGTAACAATTTCGGTGTTGTATGTTGATGATCATGAGGAGGAAGAAATGTTAGGGACACACATAGGAAAAATGATGTTAGCTAGATTCTTTGTACAATAATAATCTGCCTTTTACTTGAAAATTGAAATTGTGCCATTCATTTTGGAAACACACTCCCTATATCCTGTGTTCAAGTTCACTGATTATGTATCCCCGGTGATGCTGAGCTTTAATAAATAACAAAAATTTGATTTTTCTAAACTGTATGTATGCGTTATAATTTATTCATAAAAAACGTATAGAAGATCTTAACTTTTTACACGATGTTTCTGATACATATATTTACATCTAAAACTAATCTCCTCAAGGTTGAAACATAAAAAGACAATGAAAGTGCAATTCGTGTAAGGGCAATGAAGTTGAACTAAAACTTTTGTGTTGTAATGTCTTTAGACAACTATGAATAAATTAACAACATATTAAATTTAAACATACTTTTAACCATAATATGTTTGTTCAAATGAAGATAACTTACGAAATTGTAATATGTTGTGTATGGATGGCACCCCGCCAAAAAGAATCGTTAGTTATATTGTTTTCTAAATTTGAAATAACATTACATATTGTCATTTATGACTTGGTCCCTCACTTTTTAATGTGACAAGCCCCTCATTTTATTCCAAAATTATATCTTTTCCTATAAGATAATTTATTATTGTCTTTATTCTAAATCTACTTCAACGGTCTTGAAGCCGACTTCAAGTTAATTATGAATTGAATGATTCTGATATAATTTCCCAAGCAAAAGCCTACTGTATAGTATATACATGATCGTTATCCATAATGCAACTATAGAGAACATGCAAAAGAAAAAGATAGATATAAATATATTTTTTAATATTTTACAGAAAATATGACATGTACTTCATATTTTATATATATATATATATATATATATATATATATATATATATTAAGATCTACGTTGCAGGTCAAGGAAAATTGTTCCAAATTCAAGAGGGGGACAATATTAGCTAGGTTCTTTACCAAATCCAATAATAATATAAATAAATTAATTAAATTTGGCTTTGTTCTAAATCTGACCTCCTAAGTTGTAAAGGGGTAGTGAAACTTTTTCATGGTCATATTGGTCAAGATTTCAAAGGCCAAATAGTACTAACTGATTCCTTTAGGGCCATTTCACATTTGAAGAATAATCATTTATAGCTTCTACAGTACTAATATATAGAGGTACTACTTGGTTTTTCTCCCTTTATCTTTTATTTTTGTAAAGTTTAATTTAAAACATAGAAAATTATATAGTAAAGTAGTATAAAATCTATACAAACATATATATATATATATATAGACCATGTAACATCTAAGTATCATATGAGTGTATCAATATGAAAAAACGAGGGCCTACTCAATCAGGTACTTTCAAGGTAAGCACATTTTCGAACTAAAATCATACAGTATTTTTGTTCTTTGTATTTTCATAATAAATTAAGAAATTAATAATGCAAGATATCAACTAATTTAGTAAGTATAGGATAGAAAATAGGTAATATTTAGCATGTAATTAAATTTTCTTCGAGTTGGAAGTGATCCCATGGACTTAAAAATTTAAAATTCTTTTTCTCCACTTTTTATGTTTACAATTGGGAGAAAAAAAAACAATATAATAGTTTATATAGGATATAGTTCTTATCTCATGTAATCATGTTGTACCATTATCTCCATGATACCCTTTTAAGAACAAAGCATATTCTTCACAATAATGCAAGATGATAATTTTTTACATCCATATAGTTATAATATATGCATATGATTCTACTTCTCAATGGTATAAACCAAATTAGGTTCCATATGAATATTTTAGAGAATCATAGCATATAGACTTAATTAAACCATGGGCCAAAATCAATTAATTTTAATATATATATATATATATTGTGGTTTGTTCTTACTCATAGGAAGCAAGCTTCTAGGTTCAAGTTCAGGAGAAGGAAGGTGTTGATTACTTTGACTTCTCTTAAATTCTTTTAGTTTAGGACAGCTGATTAATAAAAGTTTATAAGAATTAGGTTTGAGGTGTTATTGGAGGTAGGTGCTTGTTTATGGATAACTTAGTTTAGTGGTGATCATTAGTATAGTAATTTTGTTTTAGTAAGTAATATTATTTTGGTACCACTATAATATTTTTGCCTCTAGCTCCCAAAAGCATTTGCCACTATAAACACGATCGGATTTTGATTGTTACCTCTAAATTTGGCTCCCATCTTTATTTGGTAAATTAAGATAACTCGTCTTTTTTTTTTTTTTAATCAAAATTACTCATTTTTTATTTTATATTACTCATTTTATGATTATTATATCAAAATTAATACATATCTTTATTCAATATTAATAAGAAATATGAGTTACATTACATCCCACAATCCACTTTTTCTTGTATCCTAGTATTTGTAATTATTAATTTTTAGTTTTTCCCATATGATACAGTTTGGATTTCTTATTAGCATCGAATAAAGATATTATAGTATTAATTTTTGATATAATAATCGTAAAAAGTAGTAATGTAATAAAAAATGAGTTATTGTGATAAAATAAAAAATAAAAAATTAACCTGTTATCTCAATTTTCCAAATAAAGATGGGAGTTAAACTTAGATGTAAAAATAAAAATTTGTATCATGTTTCTGATAGCAAATATTTTTAGAAGTCATATAAATTAAAAAATATATAATATTTAAAAAATGTATAACAAATAACATTAAAAATAAAGTAGTATATATATGTAATGTAGTATATGAGAGCATTTACTTTTAAAGTTATAAATATTTTATTTGATAAATATATGAAAAAATTTTTTTGGGATAAAACAAAATACCAATCCTTAATTAAAAACTATGTTTTGTATATGTATTTTCAAGTTAAGTTCCTCGTATTTTCAAGAGTATAGATTGTGTGGATTTACTGGTCAACCAATTTATTTATTTATGTATTTATTTATTCTTCTATTTTGGTTGAAGATAATTCTTTTTCCGGATTAAGCAACTTGATTGATTTGTGAATATTCTTCAATGCATGTGATAATGACTCCTATTTTTAATTGCAAAACGTGGTGCGTGAAGAATCCAAGGACAGAGAAGCAAACTCATTATGGGGTCAGGGTCAGTTCATGTCAACTCTAAAAATAAAAAAAAATTGGACAAAATTATGCCCTACGAAAGAGACAATTCCCAGGTTTTTTTAAAAAAATTATTTACTATTTTTTCTTTAAAATTAATGACCATACAAGAGTGGGATTAATTTATGGCCTGTTATTCGAATATTCCGATGTGCTAATTAAGGATCCTACTTTTTTTAGTACAAAATGTCGATCTAAAGTTCCATTTTTGTTTTTAAAAATTATAAGATATTCTGTAATTGTTTATGTTATCTTCTGGCAAAAAAGATATTCTGATCTTTAGAATCTCACCTTGTCCGAGATTCCACCATTTATATATTGTCATTGCCGTGGGTTACGTAAATGTCGGGTAATGTAATTGTTACTATTAATTTAGTACAAAGAGTGATCTCGAATTAATTCAATCGTTATTATTTTTGTTCTTAATTTCTGAAAACTATTCATATTTTAATTTGTTTTACATTCGATTAAAAGACGATCCCTAATTATATTCTCGGTCATTTTTTTTAATCGAAATGTTCATCTTCTTTTTCACTTCGATAATGCTTTGTAATTTAGTTATTTGAGCCTTTTTATTGTAAATTAAGGCTTGTTCGATGTTATATAAAAAAAAATACATAGAAACAAAAATAAAAACGAACGTAAAAGAAGCGAGAAATAAACGAGAAGAACAAAAGATAGAAGAAATGAACATAAAATATAAATAAATGATGAATTTATCTAACTTCGAACATGCCTTTAATAAGCAACCAAAAAATATTAAATCTAATATTATCTTTTCATCTAGGCTAAAGATAATAAGACTTTTAAATAAAAATAAATAAAATTTTCAAAAACACTATAAAGAAGTTATCCTTATAATTTTACAAAAATAATTTAATAAAGGGTTTGTTTAACTAATTACTAAATGTAAAATTGAAAATTCATTGACTATGAGAAGGAAGAAACCTAACGAGTCAATATGATCACAATATTTTCGAAAATATAGATATTTTTTATAATACAATAAGACCCTGATTGATATATGATCATAATTCTAAATTACACCCTTAAATTCTATTTTCCATTCCCTCTCTTTCCATGCACATTGTGAATAGCTGAAATATCATAAAATGACACATGGCAATGCAAGCGGCTTTGTTTGATCATATTGGGAAAAATTCTGATGGACGACAAGTTATTTACTAAATAAGTTTTTTTTCATAATAAAAAGAGTTTAACTAAGATATGTAAAATTACCATTGTTTTTAGATGAATTAGACTAGTGAAACTATAGTCATTTTGCAAAGTATCAAAATTTCAATGATAATATTAACAAATAAAAAAGATACTTTAAATGCGTATAAATTTATGTGCTAACTTTTACAATTCATTATAACGAGTCTTCTCAATCTAGTAAATGAAACAGGTCCCTGATCACAGTATATGAGATGTGGAAAGACTAAAATGTCATGAAGTTACGTCAGTAAGGTAAAAGCAGTGAGCAAATTGTTTATGATATCCAAAATCTCTGATGTTCATACTTAGGCAAGTAATACTCTAAGGAAGTTGTAACCGGTAACCCTTTTTAGGAAAGTTTAATGTTAATTATTTACGTTTTTCTAAGGAAAAAAAAGGTTGATGCTTTTTACCATTTACTTACTCTAACAAATCAAGTATATTTATCCCTTAAATGACTACATAAAAACAATGATTAAATACTTTATATTTAAAATGTATTATATGTTTGAATAATGTATACATACATATATCCAATAAATGAGATTGAAAGTAGGAATATTTTTGTAGTTGGGGAGGTGCAATCCCATTAAAATGGCATGAATCATGATTGTGAGAAAAAGAGTGCCCTTTGGGGACCTATCAAGGGTTAAATGACCCTTAGCTACCCCCAAACACCAATATACTATTCCTATGTTTACAAAGTCAATAAATAAATTAGACAAGCCAAATAAAAATAGAAGAACCACCCCCTTGCCTTTAATTTGCCTTTGGCCATGTGTTCATATTTTATTGGCTAGAGAATCTAGAGGAATATCCACATGACCTAACCCACATAGCTACTCACTTCAACTTTAATCAAACATTAATTAATCACACCAAATAATTTTAAAATATTAATTTAATAGCAAACGACATATTTTGACTTTCAAAAATATTTTTTACTTCAAGGTCACTTTGGTCAATCATTGTTTATTCTCATGCCAGATTCCATTTTTGTTTTATATTATTTTTCTTTTAATTATTTTTGTTACATAAAAATTTTCGGAAAAGGCATTTTATAAGGGTATGTGGGCGTGAGTAAAGCCAGTGGGGGTTACTTACCCTTCCAGTTAGATTTGGAAATATATATTTTAATTAATTAAATAAATAAAAGACGCTTAGTGGCTCCATTAATTAACTAAGAAAATCCCATATTCAGGGGGCCAATTGCATATTTTTCCTTAAAAAATTTTAAATATCCCTTTGTACAGCTTATTTTTACATAATTTATAAACAGCTCATAAAATATAGAATTAGTGATAAATAAATAAATAAGATTTATTGAAAAGATAATATATATACATGTAGAGGATTATAGTATTGTCTAGGCATAGGAGTATATTCTTTACCCTTTTTTAACATTTCTTGAAACAATTACTCTTTAAACTCCTAACTAAATATTTAGTGAAGAACATCTGAATTATTCTCTTCAGAATTTCTTGAATTGCACCATTTTTTTTCATGTACATTTTATAAAAAGTGTAAATATGATAGCTTTATTCCTTTTTTAAAAAAAAAAAGAAAAAAGGATTGCTCAATAATTTTAAGAAAAAAATCAATTTTTTTATAAATATTTAAATGATTGGACATAGACACAATACGCTGGCTTTATCCAAGACGTGTAACTTAACTTCACTGTGAAAAAATCTAATATAATCCCCCTCTAGAAAAAAGGGAAAATACCCATTGTGGTAAATTAACACAAAAAATGTGCATAAATTCAATTAATATATTGCCTTTAAATGTCAAATTAATACTCAGGCCAAATTGTCATTGATATATATGGATTAATTAATATAAGATTCTCAAATTAGTATTGTCACTGAAAAAACTTCTCAAAGTTCTGCATAAAAATCGATCCAAAAGATTTATAAAATTTTTTAATTAACGACTTACAAAATTTTATAATAGAAGGAAATTTGGGAATAAAATTGACTAAGAAGGCAATATTATAGATAACATTCTTATTCTTATTTATTTATTTGAAATAATGGATAGAGGAAGCATGAGTTGGGAAAAAGAGAAGGAAAAATGTTAAAGCAATTTAAAAGGTGTCCCTTATCTTGAGCTGGAAATTGATTAGAAGAAGCTATGCATTTGTATTTCTATGTTTTAAATTTGGTCGGTTGCCAAAATGAACAAGCAATGAGTTGGCTTTTTTGTTTCTTGTAGTATGAGATTGAGATCTTCTTTGACAAGGAAATTTAATTTTCTTGATGAGATCTTCTTTGACAATTAATTTTTTTGGTGATAATGATAATCATCAACAAACTAAGTGTGTCCTTTGAATGATTGCTTATCAACTTCTCTTGTTGCCTCTTCATACCCAAAACTAATGGCAAAATATGTCATCTTTGTTATATCCTCTTATACACCATTTAGCCCGAAAATACTTAGGTTTTGTTTGGTAAAATGAAACTGTTTGAGTAGCGGATATATATTTGTTTGTGTAACGGATAACTCGTTTAGGTAATCGATAGTTGTTCAATCGAATGATTGAATAAATGTGAGGTAGATTTACTGGTTAGGTTAGTTGATTATAGTGAATTGACATAAAAGGATATAAATCATTTGCCAATTATAAATTAATGTATCGATGTTTTTGACAAAAAATATGAAACAATACTTTTAAGTGTGAAAAACTTATATTCTTAACTTTTTCGTAAATATTATTTGAAATGTTATAAGCTATTGCAAATGTTAGTTGAAACATTATCTTACCGAATATTAATATTTGGTTGATTAGAGGTTTGACTTGGTCAAGACATTAAAAATTACTCCAAATATCGTTGCGGAACATGCCCTTAATATAAATATAACTTTTTGATATTTTACCGATTTTGAAAATTAAATATGTTAAATTTATCAATTATTTCAATAGTTGATAAGAGATTTATTTGAATTTGAACAGATACTTTAAATTATTGTGGTTTAGCAAGACAATTAAAAAATGATATTCGCTGAAATTAGTTGTTGAATTTAAAAAGATATTAATAATTTGATACAAAATTATAAAGTGTGTTCAAGTAATGTTGAACATCACTAACTAAAGATTGTTTTGAAATATTAAAAGCTATTATCAGAAGTGTTTTCTTATAACTAATGTATTAAATATTTATTTACATCAAAAAAATTTATTAAATATTTAGGGGAATGGAACAGTATATTTGTAGTACAAGAAGTTTTTTCTTCAACGAGGTGGGCGTGCCGGAGTGGTTATCGGGCATGACTAGAAATCATGTGGGCTCTGCCCGCGCAGGTTCGAATCCTGCCGCTCACGTCTCTCTCTCTTTTCTTTTTTTTTGGGGTCACCGAATCTCATAACTTTTAAGTTAATAATTATTTCCTAAAGAAATATGTAGATGATTTGCTCCACAGTAAGTTCATAAGTATCGATTTTTATATTTATGTCAAAGTAGAAACTCGTGCGATGGAGTTTGTGTTATTTTGGAGCTGGCATTTTAATTTGCATACTCAGAAGCCAAAGCAAGTTTTTAATAGAAGCTAAAGTGTGATTCCGAAGCGCAAATTTTGGAGAATTCTCAAAAATTTTGGTTTGGATGGTATGTTTTGTAACAAGTTTGTTAGTTAGGAGAATACCCAGCTACAACATACCATAATACTCTCGATAAGGCATTGCATTAGACGGTAACGAACTTTGCTTACTTGCTTTAAATTGAGTACATGTTTCCCTCCTTTTCGGAGGAATAGAGGATTAAAACACTCATGCTCTACACAGACGGTTTTTTTATTTTTGGAAAGTATAATAATCATACTTTGAAAGTAGCCAAGACTAAGAATCCTCTGTGTCCTAACAGAAAGAGTCAGCTTTCGAAAATAGACGTGAATATATACCTAATCACGATCCAACCCTGAATATTTCATCAACATATATACATCCGACCGAGATTACCCATTGTCCAATTTCCAACAGGACAAGAGAGTGAAAACATCAGTGAACAATTCAACCATAGAATATAGTATAGATGTACCCTTATTGTACTGTACGAAACAAGTGACAGCTAGAAAACCGCTTCCAGCCTCAAAAATGCAACATTTACACCCAAAATTATGCTTCAACCAAAGCCTACCTTGGATCCTTTTCACATCAGAAAAGGGGAAAAGGAAAATACTTACCCAGTATATAAACAAGAAGCAAAAGATCACTCTCTGCAAATGCAAAATTTAAACTGTACATACCAAACGCATTGGTTTTCTAATAACACCATGTTTTAAATGCAATTTCTCTTTCCCATTTTTGAGGCTCGTAAGGTGTGGGAGTAGCCATCTTTGTACCCTCAAGGGCTGGCAACTCGAAATCTAGAGGGATCTTATGACGCCAACCAAATGCATTTTCTTCCTCGTATTTTTTAGCATCTCAGACATATCCTTAACTTCCTTCTTGAAGACTGTTCTCCAAGATGGTTCATTGGGTGTGTTATTCTGTACAGAGTTCAGTGCACGACGGAGAAGACCAATGGAGATTCCCAATTCATCAGATTGCTTGTAGCTTTCTGCAAGGTGTTTGCAGCTTCTCAATTCATGGAGGGTTCTGCATGTATGTATGAAATCCTGCATAGAAACAATTCCACTGGGGTTTGTAATGCTGAGAATAAAAATGAGCAGTGTTAAATCACAAGCAAAGAAGCATATTCTATATTTGAGGTAGAATTGAACACAACTAGGTATGTGGTTGGATGGTTTACCAAATGTTGCACATAGGGGCTGGGGGCGGACTTATATTCAAAGTAATGGTGTTCCTGGACACTGTTAATCAAAAAACTGTCTAGAGTTACGTGTAAAAATCCTACAACATTTTACTATGAGCACCCATAAAAATTAATTTGTATTTATTAAATTTTAGGTAACTCAAAAGTGAGACATTGTTTTACCAAAAATGATCACCGGAGCTTACTAAATACCTTCCAATATGTCCACTAAGCTAAACTTCTATTGGTTAGTATTTTGATTTCTTCGAATGTGTGTTTTTTCAATTTAGGAAGTGATGAGTGGGAAGGAGGGAGTACTACACTGCTATAATGACACTACCTTGTACTGACAAAATCCCCAATCTGGGAATGTTGAATACTTTACCAAAGCCACGAGGTTTGTCTTAAAAACATTATTTCCACTCTCTTGATCCCCAAGCATTCGTAAATTACATATAATCGCTACAATGTAGTCTTGTATGTTAGAGTATAAACCTATTCTTGAGCCTTCAATCATCAATTTAAACTTTTGGTTGAGTTGGTTCTTGAATATGGTATCGAAGTCTTTCTGAGCGAGAAGTCTCGGGTTCAAATCTCAGCAACCCTCATATTAATTATTGCACAAGGTAAGGAGGAGTTTTTGTAGCATCCGCGCTTCAAGTCCAAAGGGCATTCGCGTGAGGGAGTACGTTAGAGTATAAACCTATTCTTGGACCTTCGACCATCAGCTTAAGCTTTTGGTTTAGTTCTTGAACATTGTAAACATCTCTCACAATTGACATGGTACCCTCACTTTTCCAACTTATTTATCATGATATTATCATATGTTCTGACACCAGGGTAGGCCATTCTAATCTGAAGTCCTACAGAATAGCTGTTCGTGTAGGTTTCATACACCTGAACGCTGTCCCCTCTAACATCCTTTAAAAAAATTTGAAAATTGATGGATTCATGGTGCAGCAAATATACTCTTATTCTAGATTTCATCACCATATGAAACAAACCAGGACATTTTATCTTTCTCGTGTGTTCCACTCTTTTTTTTTTTGGTTCTTTATTTAACTTTTTTTTTGGGGGGTGTATGTGCATGTGTGTGAGTAAGAGAGATAGGGCTCCATGTGTGTCTCACTATTGAAAGGGTGAACAAGAGTTAACAGAAATACAAAAGCCCCCATGATTAGCATTCTCTTTTCCTGCATTGTAAGTGCTGCAGTCCTCATTCAAAACCTGAATCAGGCTGCTTTGCTGCAAAGCAGCAAATCTTGTTATTGTACACATTCCACTATATTCTAGGGTCAAGGTAATTCTGTTAGCCATAACCAACAAGAATTTACGAGATCTTAATGCCAGTATGACTTGCCAAACTATGAACGAGTCCTCAAGCTATCCCAGGTATTTGAAGCTTCAGGAAAATTATATGCAGAAAACAAGTTTTTAGTCACTGTTGATAATAAGCATCATGTCTGCTGTTAATATGCTATAAAATTCAAAGTGAAAAAAGAAATGAGAAATCTAGTGTTTTAAAGTCATGCAATACATTTTCAGCAGTAGTTAAAGTTGGGAACATGGAGGCCATTTTACGGGAGAAAAGGATGTATATACAGATGCAATCATCCTTACCGCAAAGTTTCCGGATATATCTTTGCATTGACGAGATAATGAATGCAGCAGTGCACTTGCTTCAGCAAGAAATTGTGACACACCATAGTGCAACTTCGCCAAAGCACCAGCAGAAATTTCCATTGTTTCTGCCTTCTTTATGGCAATAGCCTAAAAAATATGAACAGTTACTAAGACACAAAATGTCACTGAAAAAGCAACAACTCAAGACACATGAATTGGATGGAATGTGAATTTATATTTAGCTATATATACTGGAAAAATATATGAGGTCCAATCAATAACATACAAATAAAAGACTACATCACTAACCTGAGCTTCAGCCAAGCAAATAAGACTCATAACAGAAGATAAGCTGGTGGTAGCTTCTGGTGGCTGCTCTGGGGCCAGCACAGGCTGTAATGAAGGAAGCACCTCATCATTCAGATAGCTATAGACCCCAGCAGATTTTTTTAGAAGGGAGGCACACTGCTGCAAATCTACAATAATGCATTTCTTCAAATTTAAGTACAGGCAATCATAAAAGTAGAAACGATAAGCAGGCCAGATTACTAACCTCCTGAAAGAACTTCAAAAGCCCACTCACGAAGAGTCATGCCATATATGAAAAGCATCATCCCCAGCTCATATTTTAGACTATCAATTTGGTAAAACTTTGGGCCTTTAAGCTTAAATCCGGATGATGAACTTAAGGCGCTTGTCCACTGGATTTTCAGCTCTGAAATCTGCCGATTTATGCTTCGAATGGCATGGACCGACTCAACTTGGAGAATCAAGTTTGCCAACAATGGCATATATTGTTCCAGTCTCTGAAGGTCCTGATATAAGGAAAATTACTAGTTCAAGCACATGTTATCAAAAAGAAGCCAAAGATACTAAACATAAAGTGGAGTATATAATGATTATTGGCTAGTGAAAACCTATAAAGCTCAGCCATAGCTACAAGGGTAACAAGTGTTTCGTGCATCGATCTCTATGTGCATCTTTTCTTGAGAAATTCAGATTAACAGCAAACTAATTTATTCATTCAGATTGGAAAACAAAAGAATCCAATTAAGAAACCAAAAAAGAATTGAAACTAGCAAGTTATAAGAACACAACAGACCACAAGGCAGATAACAACACCTAGATATCAAGTGGTGTAATGTATGAAGTACTAGGCAAATTTCTGCTCATTTGAAGAAACCCTCACTTCAAGTTTAAATACGATCAAAGTAAACGATATGTAATATTTAAATATAGGGAAAACAAAAAAATTCCTTAAGGAACCAACACAAAATCAAGCCCAGCGAGGGACATAAGCTAAAGAACATGGAAATGAAATGAAAAAGATATAGAACAAACGTAATAATTGATATTTGCATGATTGAAAAAAGCATTAGAAAGCCAACCTGTTGATGGCGAGAAGTCAGTCCTCCGTGCATCTCCCTTGCAGTAGCTTCTGTAATGCAGCTGGTCTGATTGATGGATTCTTCAATCAATCTACGTTTCGCACTTAGTTCTTTCAGTTGCTCTAGACTGGCAGAATCGAGCACAGTCAAAGCATTTTCAAACACGATCTGTAGGCACAGAGATACCACACATTTTACATCTAAAGCAAGGGCATATTTATCTTTGCTCAACCCCCAACCCCAAATTTCTATTCTAGCTAGAGAATTCATCACAGCTCAGACCAAATTATCAACTTACATGATGTTTTAACATCAATTATAGCGTTGTCCACTTATGCAATATTTGCCAAATCCAACATGGAAATGCTTGCTAACAAATAAGGGTAATCTTTTGGGGCAAAAAGCTCCATGCGGAATGCAGAATAATTTCCAACTCACTGTCAGTGTATGTTGGGACAAGTTTTATAATTAGAAAATGCATATCTTCCCTGATAATGATTTTCATTCATCTCAACCAGTTCTTATAAAAAATCAATCATATAGCTTTATCTAGAATAAACACTTTCGGCACTGACCAGAGATAGTTAAGCTCTCTGTACCAAAATAGTTGCACGCAGGGATCAGTTAGACACTCTCTACCTTGTGTATACGGGTTTACTTTTTTCTCTCTCTCGTTTAGCGAAGGGGACAATGGAGATACGCCATTCATTCAGAATCTACGTCAATATGCAAACAAAGAGTGATAAAGAACCAACATAAAGGCATCCGACTACATAGTGGCCCTTCGCAACCAACAACCAGAACACATTTTATATCCCACCAAAACAAGGAAGGTTTGCGGAGGTCCAAATGTAGCCAACCTTACACTTATCCCTGCAAGTAGAGAGACAGTGATCCTTTGGGACCATTGAGGCATTGAAGACTGAATGCATTTAACTCACAAAACAGCAGAAAATATGCAACATTTTCTATTTCAGTGACATGAAAATTTGAGATGAGACATAAAAATGCACACGACATCTCATTTCCATCACATGATTGGATACATTAACTAGGCAATATTCTTTTGCCCTTACGTTCATAACATCATACGATGGAGGGATGTTATTACGGTACTCTAGCTAGTTCTCTCACATACTCAAAAACTCGAAAACTGTTAGACCTATGAGTATGTCACAGGAAATCCATTACATATGCTAATCCGAAGAATGGGAGCTAATGTGCCCACCCAGATCATTTGATTATCCATCATATTTCACTTACCACACTTATGTTTCCCTTTCTATTTCCTTCTTGCTAGCTTTACCCTTTTTTCCAGGCAACAATCCACTCATCCCCAAACACACCCCCTCCCCCAACCAAAAAAGAAAAGGAAGAAGAAGATAAGGGGAAAGGGCGGAGCAGGTGGCCAAACAGAGCACGGCATTCATATATATATAATACACCAGGAAACCAAAGAAAATTTCAGTCTAATATGCAAAAGTTAGTTATTTTCCAGTTACACTGAGTGAACTAGCATTGAACAAGAAATTGCATTGAGTGACAGCCCCCACACAGTGATATATAATCAATCAACATCCTAAAGGGTCTCGCCAATTTGCCAAACTTGAATTTATTGTTGAATTTATTCACATAAAATCCACCAATCACGAAATCAAATGTAGCACATGATTCTGGTGTACAACTAATCACCCGACGTATTCAAACACCCCAAACACCAGAAAAACCCCGCAATATTCAAACTGACAAGCTTCAAACTTAGAAAGTGAAGACAAAACAAACGAAAAAGGATGAAAAGGCGAGTACTCTTTTGGTCTTATGCCCAGAAAGTTTATACTGCAGCATCATCTTCCTTTCTCTTTCTCTCTCTCTTTCGCTCTCCGGATTTAACCCAAACAAAAAAAAAAAAGAGAGAGAGAGAGACAGCTACGAGAATTCCGGGATATGGGGTTGAGATATGTGGTGGAAATCGAATGTGGGCACCGTTAGATTCCAAGTCCGATTATAATGAGAAGAGAGAAAACAGCCGAAATCAAATGGGATATTGAGAAATCCCGATAAGAGTCAGGTAGTTTTGTGAATTGGGATTTTGAGGAATTCTGATGAGAGTCAGCTTGGAATGGAGTAAGAGAGAAAGAAGGCTAGGTTAAAGGGCCTTTGCAATGGGCGAATAATTCATGAGGGTCCATCTCTAATCTATCGTTTAGCACCTCAACGCCCACATTGAATTGAAGAAGAGTTCCCCTGACCTTCTTCTTCTATTTGTTATGAGTCGCTCTCTTAATTTTAATTTTTTTGTCAGATTTTCGTTCATTTCCAGGAAGATCGATTCTTTTCGGAAGAGAGACTGAATTTCCCTCCTTGCGGGCCCACATATGAAATGTACTCGGTCTATTTCTTGTGGCCTAAATAAACTCGAAATATAAGGTATCAATTATAATAAAAAATATATAATTAAAAAATTAATTGAAAAAAATCAGTCCGATTTGAATATATAAATTCATTTAAATTTAAAAAAATCAAAAAACTGTAGTGAATTCTTCATTTAAATATTTTTCTTATTTTTATTATTTAAACTTAATTCTAATCTGAATTTAAACTCTTCTAATTTATTCAATCCCCAACAAAAAAAAAAAAAAACAGATACAGCCATTAATATCCTTTTTAAATTTTACACATACCCCATTAAGTCCAACCTAATGTCCACACTCAAATTTTTGATAGCGATAAACAACTACACAAATTTGATTCCAAATCCCGATGTTAAAAGTTTTAAATTTTAGTAGTTGGATTACTTAGCGTTTAAGTCATTAATATTATCATGGTCCTTATAGTAGATCTTTATTAAAATAAATGTATTATATTGTATCTTGTTTTAAAAATAGAATAGACTATAGTACTTAGTACATGATATAGTATGCTTTTTTTTTTTTTTTGAAATATAGTATGATGTTAATGACATGTAAAGCCTACTGGCCTAATATGATGTTAAAAAAAAATGTTAAATTTTTTATTGATAAATATATGATTTTCCATTCTTTGAAGTTTATTTTATTTCCATCTCCTACATGGAAAATGTAAGGAAAATTTGTATAAATATAACGTACTGTATAAAATAGTTAGGACTAATTGTTTTTTTTTATTATTATTACAAAAGAATTTCTATTAAACTTTTGTCTTTTTAATGTTTTTTTTGCTCAATTTTTATTTTAATAATTTTTTATTTTTCTATATTCGTAACCATGGCTAGTTTTGTTATTTGGGGTTGTACTTCAAATGTGGTTAATAGACTTTTCATCTCCGATCCATAATATTTTATTTGGAAATCTCCTATGCCTATGGGTTAGATTTTGGCATGTATATTTTATAAGAGTTCGTACTATAAGAAATGGGATATTGATTCCTCACATAGCTAGCTCCAACTACAAACTTCTAAGTTCAATATAATAGGAAATGGTATTCATAATCAAACCTATTGACATGTGAATGAAATCCAATGATTTTTTCTCATATAATATAGCTCAAGCTGATATTTGATATACCAATGAATTTTTATTAAAAATATGTCGACACCCAAGTACACAAACTTGTTAAAAGCAGCACTTTTTATAACTTGATTAAATTTTTTTTTAAGAAAAAAATAACAACTATATGAACCAAAACCTTATGAAGTATAACTTAACCATCAAACTTCAAAGATAAGCCATGATTGTGTTCTACTAATTTAAACATCCCCAATTTGATCTTGATGCTTTTTTTTTTTTTTTTTGGTGAATGGGTAAAGAAGAAAAACACGGCAGAGTCGCTAGGTAGCCCTTCTCACAAGAGTTCTACCTAGGGTGTCATTAGCCAAAATAAGGGAGAGGGAATGGGATGTACAGTATCCCCAAGAGGACGGCACCGAGACCTCGTGCCCGTTGTGCAAGCCGATCCGCCGCACAATTAGCTTCTCTAAACACATGATTAAAGGATAAATTTCTAAAATAAGACATCAATCGAATGATGTCTTTGATGATAAAATCAATCGCCACGGTGGTTTGATAGTGCCTTGAAGAGCCTCAATGATGATCTTGTTGTCACCCTCAACTTGAAGTGAACTAATATTTACTTTGATCGCTCGTTGGAGACCATATCCGAACGCACTAGTTTCAAGCAACCGAATAGATGTGACACCTAGTTGTGCCGCTCCCGCGTTGATAAGATTTCCTTGGTCATATCGTAATATGAAACCCATAGCCGCACGTTCATTTTTTAGAGATCCATCAAAATTAAGTTTGATCCACCCGGCAGGAGCTTGTTCCATTTAACGAAATGTATTTTCTTTGGTCCGTTCTCGCCTGTCTTGATGTTGTAGTCCATTGGTGATAGTTTAATTCTTGATTTCCATTCCGCGAATGCTCTTTTTGCCCCGATTAACGTTCCGAGATGGTTGAAATCTTCGTCTCGAAAGTGACGAGCATTTCTTTCCTTCCGGATGCTCCATAGAAGAAAAAGAAACCGTTGAAAATGCTCGGATGAAGGGACGCCTGGGCTGCATGGATTATGCATCTACCGCTAGATATGGGTAATATGAAATTGGTGGTGTGTAACCATTGGTGGTTAGAAGTCGATGCCCACACTAGTTGTGTTCTTGGGCAACGGAAAAAGAGGTGGTCTTCGGCTTCATCCTCTAAATTACAGGACTTGCAAGTGGGGACGATTTGCAGCCCTCGTTTAACTAAGTTCTTTTTAAGAGGAATTCCTTTATGCATTAATTGCCAAACAAAAATTTTAATCTTTGGTGGTACGTTAATTTTCCATATCCATCTTCTTTCCCCATGCATCTTGCCCAACAACGTTTTGTGCTAGGTTTGTGGTCTGTTTTTGTGGAAAAACTTTGTTTCCGAAAGACCCCAGACAATTTTCATCATTTGTAGGAAATGCGAGGAGTGATACACTTTTGATAATAGAAACTAGGTGCATTGGCGGGACAAACTCTAGTTTAGGGACATCCCAACTATTATCATTTTTAATAAAGTCACTCACTCTACTCGTAGGTTGAGTGATTGTGGATCAAACCCCGTCATCCGAAGAAGGTTTTGGTCCTGGCACCAAAAATCAGTCCGTAACAAAATATCTTTCCCATTACCGATTTTCCATCTAATTCCTTTACTAAAAGTAGCGTAGCAACTAAACGAGTTTTTCCAAACCCATGAATCTGTGCCTTTTGGCTTAACTTTGAAAATGTCATTTTGTTTCATATACTTACTCGTCATGTGTTTGGTCCAAAGGTTATCGGGTTCCTTTAATAGTTTCCAACTAAGCTTACACTCGAAAGGCAACATTAATATCCTCCATTTTTTGCAATCCTAATCCCCTTGTATTCTTGGGTTGAGAGACTCGATCCCAAGCAATCATTGGTAGGCCTTGACTGGTAGTAGATTTCCAGAAAAAAATCCCTATTAATTTTATCTAGCGACTCGGAGGTATATTTCGGGAGTTTAAAACATTGCATTGTGTGGGCAGGGATAGATTCGAGGTTTGATTGAATTAGGACCACTCTTCCTGCTTTTGACAAAGTTTCCGCTTTCCAAGTACTCGAGATTTTTATTTGCACGATCAACAATGGACGAGAATAAAGGTATTTTTTTCCTTATTTGAAAACCTTTTTTATTTATACTTCAATGCTCTTTTGAAAACCAATATTAAGTTGTAGTTATGTGATACAAAAGTAATTTCCTAGAATCGAAGGCTTTTGTACAAATAAGATGATATGGTGAAATTAAATTCATTTCATCTTATTCTTATTGTTGATATGTTATTCTTATTAGTTGGACTTGAAAATTATTAAAATAAAAAAGAAATAACTAAATGAGATGTTTGCTTTATTATGACATGACAATTCTAGTTGTATTTTATTTTTAAAACTCATGTAACACGTTCAATTTTATGGATGGATAAAATTTACAGTTGAAAAACTGATCCTGTATGTATTTACTTACCGTTGCTCACCAAAGTAACAAATAATTATATATATACATTCATTATGATATAAACATAAAATATTTTATATAAGTAATATATTTATGTTGAAACCTCTATATATTCCCATAAAAATCAACAAAGATTATGAGACAAATTGTATTATGTTATTTTTTAAAGGGTACATTGGACAAACATGATTGTATTTAATAAGATTTGGTGAATTTTTCTGATATATAAATCATGATAAATCCGGTGTGATTTCCTACCAAAAATTAACTTTTTTGTTGTTGTATTTGCACTTATACAACTCTTTTTTGGTCTAATTGATTGAAGGCTAGAGGAACTTTGCATTTGGATGATTTTCTTCAACTTTGTGGATTCAATTATCCTTTTTGAAGGATAATGTATTTGAGGAATATCTACCTATTGTGCAAGATATTGTAATTGGAGGCATGATCATGGATATTAATGAAATGGGGGTTTTTTTTTTCATATTTCCTCTCAAAAAAAAAAATTATTGATGTAAACTCGCACCTATTTTCAAATATAACACAATCATGAAAACTACTTAAACATTTTTTTAAAAAAAAAGAAATTGGACGGCTAATTACATTTGTTGTTCACCCCTTTTTTCATTTTTTTGATGGAATAATTATAATGTTCATGGTAAGGTCATAATTTATTTCTTTGTTTCCTTATGATTCTATTTTTATTAAATAAGTGAGAAAAAAAAATCAAGAAGGGAGCAAAAGGATCCTAAAAAGGATTATATCTGATTCATGCATACATGCATTTAGTTAATTGAAGATGCATGCATTATTATTTTTTGTTTATTTTAATGATCTAAAGACTGATTTTCTTGGACCTTCTTGTTAAATGAAATTTATTATGTAGGACCAAGAAAATATATTTGTCATATAAAGTATCTAAGAAAGTATGTATAATTTGTCTGATAAAAACTTTAAAAAATTATAGTATTTTCTATTTTTCTTCCCTTCAATGGTTTTGTGAATTCTGGAAACAATTTTATTTTCCCATTAAATTAGATGGCTTTTTAAGAAAAAAATCAGAATCCTAATTATTTTCCCTCCTGGAATATCAATAATTTTAGATTTAAAAATTCATACTAAGAATGGTAATTAATGCACAGAAAAGGCACCAGATTACTTTCCTATTGGAGATTAAATAAATGGGTAGATTAATAAAAAATGTGAACCAATTTATATAACACAAGGCCAAAACATTTGTTTTTTTTTTTTTTATAAAAAACTGAGGTTGGTTTGTGAGAGAGCTTAAGGTTAGAGAGAGAGAGAGTACATAGAGAGACCTGAGAAATCAAGAAAAGGAGAAATGGCGGCTGATAAGCAACTGATCGTTGTTCTTGAAGGGACTGCTAATATGGGAGTTCATTGGAAAACCATTGTTTCTGACTACCTCGAGAAGATTGTTAGGTTTGTGATTTTTTAATTTTTTTAAAATCAAATAGAACAAGAATTATAATATTTGCAATGTTTCAAGATTATGAATATGTTTATTTTGTGTCTAATTATTTGTTTGATCGATAAAGTTTAAACTAAGAGTATGTTCGTTTTATGTAGAAGTTTTGTTCCCTTTCCTTTCATTTATGTTTTGTTTTTTTTTAATAAATCTATAGAAAAGTATGCAAAATGCATAGCTATTTAGAAGAATATCTGAAAATTGTAATCTACAAAAATCATCGAAATCTTTTTTTGGCTGATAAATAGTACACTTAAATAAAATAAGAGTTTCAAAAGATCTAAAAGCATAACGCAACCAACAATAATCAAGAAAATAAACAATTTGTATGATATTTCCTACATTAGGGTGAATTATTATGTATCTATAACGATCCATAAAAACTTTTAAATTAAAGATTAAAAGGAATATAAATTTGTAGAGATGTGATATTTCCTACAAGAAAATACACACTGAAATGTATAAAATTTGGAGTAAAGAATACAAATTTTCATCTTTATTTTTATTTGCGTGGAGTACCTAATTGATATGATTCAAATGATTGAATTGAATTATTGGATTTTTAAGATTAAAATAATGAAAGTTAACCCTCTCAAAAAATAATATATTAATTTAATATGTCTTTTAGTTTGATGTTTGTAAAATCAATCTAAAATTTTTATTTATAATTGTCAGAAAAAATAGATTTTCAGTTAAGACATGTATACGGTAATAGGGTACAATTTTGTTACTTGAGACTCTCATGTTAGATAGTATTATATAGTATCTTATTCAGAACATCATGCTTGGAAGTCAATCATCATTTATCTCACTACGTTGGTGTTTTGTATTTTTAGGAAATTTTGTGAAAATGAGCCTACAATGCAGGTATTTAACCTTCAAAACTCGATGGTAAAAATACAATTAATTTGTCTTATTTTTATGCATATATTACATGTTTTTAAGAGCAAAATTCCTCTTGTGGTAGTTGGGAAATCATTCTCAACAACACAAATTCAAATTAAATTAAGACAACCAGCTTTTATTAATTGAAAGTGTTCATTAATTTTTATTCAACTTTTCCATTCGTGAATTGCATATATAGCCCGATGGTACAATAATTGGAGAAACTTTTGAAATGGCACTAGTTCAGTACAACACAAGAAATTTTATCGGTATGTTTTCTTCGATTCCTAAAAGCTTCATATATATATATATATATATATATATATAATAGCAGTAATTCTAAAAATAAGTTTGCATATTATTGACTCTTAATGAATCAGGTGCTATGTTAATGAGGAGTGGATGGACTAGAGATATGGATCGTTTCTTGGAAATGCTAAATTGTATGCGCTTTAGCGGTGGTGGTGTTGAGGATCCTGAGACTGCTGAGGGCCTTGCTGATGCTTTAATGGTTTGTCTCTCATTTACTTTTTTTCACATCATTAATATAATATTATATATTTACAAATATATAAATGGATGCATATATATACACGTCAAGACTTTTATAGGTGACTTCAGATGATTTCATTAGGTATTAAAAAAATTATCTGTAATTTCATACAATTATTGAAAAGGTTAATTTCGAGGTAACGCACGGATCTTACCTAATTTATTAATAACTGCTAAATATTTTATAGATGCTTTGATGAGTATAGTGGTGAAATTTGAATTTAATTAATTTTAGCTCTTCTTTCTTCGTCAATTCAGTCGATACTCGACTGAAATCCTCCTTCCACGAGTCTCACTCCCATATAGGAATCCCCCTTAGCATCATCCTCTCTCTTTCTTTAAAAAGCCAACTGACGATGATAATGGTGGATAAAGGAGATGAATAAGTAACACTTCCTCTTCCTATGCCAATGGCCTTTGTAAATGGTGTAGCTTTGTTTTGATGTACGCAAAATGACACGAGAAATAGAAGATATAATCTTGGAGGTTGCAATAAGCCTTATAAATGGTTTATTGCAACTGTTAAGGGTGTTTGATCCTAATGTTATAATTGTTGGTTTATGGGACACTTTAGTATGTAAATTGAGTCACTAAATTTCTTATACTGTCATTTGCTACATGAATTATCAATATTTAAAATAATCTTAACATCTCATCTATGTAGATTTTGAATATTAAACTTAACACTTGCTTGCTATTTGGCCATGAATCATGACGGTGTAACTAATGTCATATTAAAGTATCTTGTATATTTTTAAAATTTAGTTTTGAGTTTTTTGATGTTAATTGGCTTAATTGGTAAAATTTTTAAAAGTTATTATAAGAGACATGAGTTCAAATTCCGCTCACATCAACTTATGCAACTCATTTATGTAAAAATAAAAAGAAATTTTAAACTTTTAATAATAATGGAAAAAAGTTGAAATATTAGTTAAACAATTAATTTGGCATTGCTGAAGTGCTTGTAATGCAATTAGCATCTAGATGCTTTGAGTGTCTTGTGCCCTCAGCTTCCGGGCACACGTCTCTACTGCGTACATACGAGTTCAGTTGAATGTGAGCTGTTTACCTTTTTATAAAAGAATTAAAAAATTTAATTGACATTAATAATTTGATAGAAAAATCAGCTAATTATAACAAGCATTCATTTTTTTAGTCGAAGCATTGAACTACTTAAAATAATTTATTTTGTATCGGTTGTTGATACCAAATAGAGGTGATGATAGGATTGAGGATTCGTTTAATCGTAAAATGTGAGGATTATGTTTTTTTTTTTACGTGATTTAATGGGACCCTTGCATGTAAGGGACCCAACTTCAGTGAATGTTGGGTTTGTGTTTAGATTTCGACCCTTAGATAGTATGAAATGTTCGCCATATTTGCCAGAAAAAAATAATATTACAAAATATTTGCAAAACAAAGCCTAAGACATGTGATATTGAGAGTTTGTGTCAACTACTAGATTTTATAATTCACTAAATCAAATGTTGCAACCGTTGAATATTGATTACTATACACTTACTGTTCTAAACTAGTTTTATAACTATAGTTTTTGTTATTGATTTTCACTACTAAAACTTATAGTGAAGTTCCTTTTATTGTTTGACTGAATTGATAAAGATGTTAGGTGTTTTAATTTTACATGATATATGTTATTGTACATAAAGAAAACTTGTAACGGTTGGTCAAAAGGTTGGTTTGAGGGTTGATGTGCGTTGCATTGACTTGATGAGTATGATGACCATGTATGATTAAGATTAGGATAACATAACTTAATTATCCATCTCTAATTCATGTCTAAGTATATGTTAATGGCGTACCTACTACAAATAAATTTAAATTAAGAAAAATAGTTATAGATTATTAAAAACTTTTTTTTTCTACTTATCAGAGGTTTTTGTCATATTTTTAGTCATATTTTATCCATACTGTTCAATATTGATAAATATTCATTAGTATTGATCAACAATTCGACCCTGTTGAATAATAAACTAATCGCGATAAGTTGAACGGGCTAATGCTAAAATACTTGAGAATTAGCGGGGAACTCGTAGGAACCACAACTATGTGCAGAGCGCGCAACGTATAAAAGTCTCCCGTCTTCCTCTATTTTGCATTCTCTTCCCATTTTTTAACTCCAAAACATCTTTTGCACCTTAAAATTATGGGTGATTTGCGGCTCAGAACAATGGTTTCCATTGCTCAACAATGGTTTCGAGCACGATATTTTGCGGTAGATCAGCAAAATCGACATCTAAAGACTCACGAATCAAAGCGTCTGGTTTCTTAATCGGCAATTAGGGTTCATCTGCCGATTTGACACGGTTGTTGTAGCCTCTCTCTTTTTTCCCCTATTTAAATCACATTTAATCCTTTCTAGGGCGTTTCTCCAATGCAATATTATTGTTTGCCTTTTTAATTTTGTATGTTTGTTTTCCATTATCATCGTTACTGCCTTTGTGTTGGGGTACTTTGATTGAATGTTTCTTTACTCTCTGAAGTTCTCGCATTTGTTTGTAGGATGTAGGCTAGAAGAAAGGCTAACCTTATTAATGGAGTAGATCAAATTATTTGTTGTAGTAGGCCAACAAATGCCTTTTCAATCTAGGGTTTCAGGAAAACAATTTATGTGCCACCCTGCAAGGGTAAGATTGTGTACAGCTGAACCCCTCCCCTCCCCTTCCTAAGAAAAAGAAAAGACCCTATGCCTTGTCTAACACAGGAGCCCCGTGAAGCCAATGGAGAGGGGATCGGAGATCGAGTAATGCTGTAAAAGTGAAACCCGTGTTGAGTTTAGTTTATTCAGTAAATAAATTGGTTGTGTATCTGCTAAAGCTGAAGCTATTTTGTGGTATACTATGCAGATGTTTGCTGTTCCTGAAAATGGATACTACGCTGACCATTGTCTGGAGGGCAAGAGGCACTGCATTCTTGTTACTGCTAGCAACCCGTTTCCGTTGCCAGTACCAGTTTATAGACCTAACATTAAAGACAGTGGACCTCCGCCAATGCTTAGTGATGTTGGGACGGTGGCTCGATGGTTTGGACAAGTATGAGCTGACTTTATGTTGTTACTGTGAATCTACACTGGCAATATGTTTCCTATGACCTGGCTGATTTTATGTTTTCGTATGCAGTGCTCTGTTTCTCTATCGGTCATTTGCTCAAGAAAGTTACCCAAAGTCAAAGCACTTTATGAAGCGGTAAGTTAGTCTTATCTCTAGAACTATGTAAATATTTTGCAAACATATTTAGATGAACCACGAACTCAGGATTATTTTATCACCCTTCACCTCATAATTACTATGCATTGGGGATTCTCTGTCTACTTACGTAAATGAATAAGTGATTTGAATGTTATACCCATTATTGAAAATAGTCTAGAACTTTAGAGTCTACCCTAGTCCATGACCAATTTAGGCACTTTTATAGCCCATTTTTCTCTTGGATCATGTAATTCATACCTTAGTCTAAATAATGATATAGTTTTCTGGATATTGGGAAAATGGAGGTTACTAGTAGGGGTGTGCAAAACCGGTTAACCGCGTTTCGGTTAACCGAAAATCGGTTAACCGGAATTTCGTATAGTGAAAAACCCGAACCGTAAGCGATCCGAATTTTCCGGTTAACCGACATTTCGGTTAACCAAATTTTCGGATTGCAAAATTCCCGATCCGTAACCGAACCGAAAAGTCCGGTTAACCGGAAAAATCGGATCGGTTTACGGTTAACCGTTATTTGAAAAAAATTCAAAGTTCTGCAAAATTAAATCTAAAAATCTGTTTCTCGCACAGAAGTTGCATCAAAATTAAATCTAAAAATCTTAGTAGCAAAACAAATTGTCCTTGAGAGCAAAACCGTCTCGTAAAGGAATTTTGTCTATAATCACTGATTTTCGGATAGAATAAATAAAAAAATTCATTATCAAAGCAATGCACATGAATTCCGAGTCGTTGAGAGCAAAACCGACATGGATATCCCAAAACCGACAATTTATTCATTATCAAAGTACTGATTTTCGGATTTCTCAAAACAGTAGCAGGGGATAAAATTCACTATCAAAGTAATGCATAATCAGTAAGAGGCTTTTCGTAAACAAATTATTTGCTACTTCCAGGAGCAGCTTCATGGACAATTTCCCGTCTACACCAAAAACACGAATTCTGCAAAAAAAAAAAAAAAAAAGAGAGAGAGAGTGGGAACCTGAGTCGAGCGTCGCCGGCCGGTAATAGTCGGTAGGTCGCCGGTTGCCGTAGAACGAGGACAGAGGGGGAGGCAGAGGGAGAGAGAGAGGAGGGGAGCGACAACCGGGCGAGAGAACCGCAGCAAGAGAGTGGGAGGAGCGTCGCCCGGCCAGTAATCGTCGGCAGATTGCCGGTTGCTTGCTGCAGAATGAGGACAGAGGGGGAGGCAGAGGGAGTGAGAGGACAACGGCGCGAGAGAACCGCAGCAAGAGACTCAACGAGGGTTTCCTTTCCATTCCCAATTTCAAGCGTTTTTTTTAAAAATTTTGGATCGGTTAACCGAAAATTTTCAAAACGCGACCCGTATCCGAACCGTGAACCAAAAAATTCCGGTTCGGTTAACCGAACCGATTTTTCTCAAAAATTAATCGGTTAACCGCTTTTTTATCGGTTTTTCTGATCGGTTTTTCGGTTTCGGTTTTTTCTGCACACCCCTAGTTATTAGTCTGATATAGTGATATGAATTGTGAAGTGTGGGAGAAATCAGAGTCTATGGATGAAATTGGAAAGGGTATAGCAGTCACTGAGATAGCTACTTTGAAGTTTTGAACTTCTTGGGTGCAAAGAGATATAATCAGAAAGCGTGTTGTTAGAGGTAGCATGAACAGAATCTATGATAATAAAGGTCAGATGTAGGAAAAAGAAAAGACATAGTTAACGGTTTATGTAGAAGTTTGCCTAATAGCATTCATCAAAGGATCAGTGGAAGGCTAATCTAATTACTTCATGGAGAAGATGAACCTTTCAAGGAAAGATGTCAATTCCTCAATCAAAACTAAAGTTGATGAAGCTTAGAACTATTGTTCAATTTTTATTTTCTGTTTTATGCAGATTAAGTACAGGGCAGAAACGACAAATTCCATGTAACCCCTTTTGAAGTAAGAAGTCATTGTTTATGTAGACATGGACCTAATATTTGATAAACCTGTCCGAGTTTATGGTAGCAAAATCTTGTATCCATATAATGAGGCAATAATAGAGTTGGGAGTAGGAACATCAATAAACTTTAGTGAAAAATCATGTTAGTAATTTACCTCAGCTGAGAACATCTTGAGAGAATATTAATGAGGTTTATATGTTGTCATTCAGGCAAGGCGCAATCCTGATTCAGAAGATCCACCTCATGTTCAGCACCCTCGGTTCCTTGTTCTCATATCTGAGAGTTTCATGGAGGCTCGTGCTGCTTTAAATATACATGATGTGGCACCACCTCAGGATCCAGTTAAATCAATAGATCCAAACTCGGGGGCTGCTAGTTCTTCTGAGCCAGGTTGTGGTTTTTAATCTTAAATACCGGAAACCATAAGTTACTGTTAAGTTGTGGCTGGATCTGGAATGCTTTAATTTCCTTTGGATAAATCTTGAATGCTTTTTTATGTTTTGGCACAATTGATGCCATGCTTTAGGAGTACCTATGATGTGTCTTATGCATACATTTCATAACATCTTATATGTTGGAACCATATCTCTGTTGGATTCAGTTCTTTTATTTTCTTTCCTTTGTTGTATCATACCTCTTTAAATATCTACTTTTTACTTGCCGTCCATGATATTTTTTGTGCATTTGTGGCAATCTTAGATTAAGGTTGTGAATTGGAGATCCTCCATTAGTTGATACTGAGTCTTTTTAGTCATTTCTCTATGTCTTTTTTTGCTGGTGGTTACTTTTGTGTGCTTCATCTTCTACTATGGAAATTACTGCAAGTAGTATAATGCTCTTCTCCGTTTATGCATAAATAGCTTGATTTTGCTCCTCTAATCTATGTGATTAGCTTGAGCAATTTTACCAGCATTTTGATAGTATTCTGTGGACATAAACCTCTTTATTATTCAAGATATATGAAACCATCTTTTCTGGTCTGACGTCACTTTAGGTTAACCCCAACCACTCCCACATACAACTATCACAACTATTTGTCCAATTCTTTTCTTCATAATTTTTGTGTGGAAATCGGAAATCCTTATGTGAGTCTTTTAACAAAGTTTTGTTTATAGCTTATGTCAAGGCAAGGTGACATCCATCTTGACCTTCATTCTGAAGTATGGGATAGTTGGGGGATCCTCACTAGAATGAAGAAACCTTTGGGTTGGTTTCTATTCTATTTGTGTTCGTTGAATTTGATTCAGTTGCCTTGTTTCCAATATTTCTCCTCTGGGGGAACCAGAATTTTTTTTGTTTGTTGGGGGTTGGGGGTGCTTAATACATAAGACATTTTTTAACAAAATTATATTAAATAAAAAATTTATAACCATAGTCTTAAATTTTAAAAAATTATTATGTAAATAGTTCATAATCAAATTGTTTGAAGTAGTAATTTGAAAAATCTACTATTGAAATAGAGGAACATCTTTGTTACAATTAAGGAGTTCTAATCATCTAGAAATTATCTATTTCATAAAAAATAATCTAGAAGATTATCTAACCTAGAAGACTAGAATCAAAACTTGACAAAAGTTATAAGCAAAGATATTTTTAAACTATAATTGGTCATCTAAAGGAAGTTACTTGAGTCAATTAATGACCAACCCTAGCCAACTATGAATATAGCTTGTATCATGGTTGGTGTTGTAACTGATACAAAAAAACAATCTGACTTGATATGAAGATGAATATTATAGTTCATCTCGATCTCTATCTGAAGAATCTTACACTGTTTATCTTATCACCATTATCATCATATCATGAAACAAATTTCCAACAGAAATAACATTTAACAAAAAGTATAATGTTACTAGAAAATAAGTAATTAAAAAATATAAGAGTAGCTCATTCATGTGTTGAAATTGGAAATGTGTTGATAATTAAAAAAGAATTTGAAAGTAATAAAAGCAAAGGTGAAGAACAATGAGGGGGTTGTACCAACAAAATAGGAAAGGGGAGCAAATGAGCAATTAATGCTCAGTATAAAGGAGGAGGGAGCTAAAAAATAAATAAATAATGAAACTAGTTGCTGCAGGATTAGAACATGAATCTACCAACAAGTTCCGCCCCTGTTTCTCCTGATTCTCACATATGCTCTTGTTCAACATGAGCGTGAATTTAGGTGTGTACTCGACCATCTTTTGAGAAGTATGCATTTCTGTTTGTTGGGAGCACAGTACATATTTATCCCTCCATTCCATCTAGATTGTTCTCTTTGACATTTTTCCGTCTCCGAGGCGACACTTTGACCATTAACTCTGAAGATTTTACATTTATAAAAATTGCGAAGTTATATTCACATGAAAGTAGACTCTAATTACATTTAATGGCACTAGTTTCGTGTTTTTAATCAATATATGTATTGACAACTAAACAGTCAAATTTAGCAAACTTTGACCTTAAATTCAATTAAGAACATGTAAATGGGATAGAGGGACTATTAAATAGGGAATAAATGTTCATTAACAAATAACAAGGCACCATTGTGGCACACTTAGATGAACAACTAACAATACCAAAGCATTGGGAGTTAGGGCCTCTTGGATAAATCTTCAGCAACATAAATAAAAGATTGCATTTATGTTTGGCCTAAATTGAAGTGCCACGTATCTGTAGCCAACACCCATGCCTTCATGTCCAGCGTCTGATTTGGTTTCATGAGAAATTTATGTAATAGAATGTTGCACAAGTTAGGGGCAAGTTACTATTCTATATTGGTTGGGAAAGACGGTGGAGGGGGGATATCTAATCAGCTTAAGAGAGCGCTACCCATTTTGGTCACTCAGTAGTGTTATGTTGTTGTGACTCAATATGATGAGTTTCTCTTATTACCAAAATAACTATTAAAAATATCACTGAAGTGCATATTCTTTTTCGGAGATGTGAATTGAACGTGAATTCCATCTTCCCACGTTATGTGCTCGGGCATCCAATCTGATCTTTTATCCTTATTGCTTGTGATTGTGAAGTCAAGCCTACTCCTGCCTTTCCTTGTCTTAGACTATCACTAGACTACTGGTAGTCATTCATTTACTTTTTTTCCGACCTAAGCATGACAATTAACAAGCAACTTCCAACTTGCTTGTCACTCCTAGTTGGCAATGTTAGTAATTCATTTGAGTTATCCTTTTCCTTCAATATTTTATGAATTTAGCTGTTCTATCTTTTTATATTTTAAGAACCAAACTTGAATTTAACTTGCCCTCCGGTGGTTATGTGCTAAGTCACCCAACTCTTTCTCGCTACCATCTTCTTAACACTATAATTCTCTCTCCTCTCCAAGTATAGCGTTTGGCCTCCCAAATTTTGCCCATTGAGAATAATTTATGCCCTTGCTCTTTTCAGTTAGGCGAGATACTATTAAACATATAGAGCAACACTCTAGGAAGTAGGTGTTAAAATAAGATAAAAGTATACAACTTGTGCTACTCAAACTCGGATGTATCCGTATCAGGTTCTTAAGTGCAACATGGGTCTTGATGTCAAACATGGCTCACAATGGCAGGGCCCAATGTGCATCTCACTGGAGCTGTGTATGAGGAAAGGTAGATGTCAAAGTTGGCCATTTTTGAAAGTTTGGTGGGCTTTTTAATACAAAATGAAGGTCAAGTGTCTATTCCCTTATTGAAGTGTCCATCAAAGCAGGTTTTGCAGAAAGATAGTTGTTTGATTTGGCCGTTTTCCGATAGGTTTTTAATCTAGAAAGAACATTCAAGTGTCTAGCAAGATGAAATGTGGAATCCAAGTAGCATAGGATACGGCCAAGTTGAAAGCAATCAAAAGATCTCCAGTGCAGATTTCCCACTTTCATGAATTCAAATATTAATTTTAACACAACGGCCTTGAAACAATAACTTGTCATGGGCCCTAGAGAAGTCTCTGATATCTTAGGTCATTGATAATGGTTATTGTCACCACTTAACCAGTATGGTTTGAGGCTCAGCTTCCTTTGGAAAGTAAGAAACCTTTTCTATCCAATAATCACGTGATTATGGCTTTAGAGACTCAAGTCAGATGCTGATGGATTCATATAATTGGAGTCGAGTGTACTGACAGGCCATATCTGCAATAAGTGATCCTTATTTATTGTGAGATCTTTGACTTCAGCAACTTGATAAATTTCTTCGTTTGCAAGAAGCCAAAACCTATCGCTTATTATATCTTTAGTGTAATGGAATTTGGTAGTTAAAGTAAAACCATTTTATATTTGAATGAGCCATTAAGAGTGTTATCTATTATAGAAGATTTATGAATATATTCCATAGATTGATCATTAATGTAACATTAATTGCTTCATTGCTAGAATCCGTGTTTCTTGTTGACCGTGTTTCTGGAACAATTTCATAATGCCTATGTCCATCTATCCGTATGTCTTGAATTATAGTTTAGAGGCTTTGTTCATAATGGTTTTGTGTCTACTGCTCCATTTTGAAGGCTGTGAATCAATGAAAGCAAAAATAAGAAAACAGTAAATTATATTAATAGATCAGAAGGCTAGATGCACAAATAACACTCAACAAGGTGTTATGTGCAAATCCTAAAAAGACAATCTAAGAAATCTAGAACTTCCAACGGAGAAGAGCAGCACATCCTGTTATCCAATGAATACGAGGTCTTGACCCATTTGTCCTTGATGCATTGAATATGTATGCATCTCGACACCACCCAAAGCCTTTATTTCTTGGGTTCTCATCAAGTTTTTGAAAGTATGGCACAAGGAATAACTTGCACACCTTCTGTCTGGCTTTTCAACTGCTCCCCTCTCAAGGAAAAAGATGGTTTCACTGATCTTTTGCCAGCCAGTGAAGACCTAGCAACTAAAAACTAACTCCCAACAAGCTCCTGTGAGTGGACATTAAAGTAGCAACTGATCAACCATTCAAGGTCCCTTGGCACAAGAAGTATCTATTAACCAAGATTTTGCAAATTATCACAAGTCAAATTTTACCATGTGAGGCTTCCCAAAAAGAATTTTTGTCTTGGCAGTAACTTCCAAATAAGCCTCTAAGGGAAACTATGATCATAGTTTGGCATTGGTTCAAAAAAGGCAGGATTTGATGAAGAATTTGCCTAGAAACCAAGCTTCATATATGGTTGGCAGAAAAGCCGCTTGAAGAAAAACCCATTAAGCTTGTTGGAGATACTAATAAGATAATCATCATTGACAAGGAGTATGAAGAATCAAATGTCTACTGACAAGAATCAGAAATGGATACATCCGGGTCCTCCAGAAAATCAAAAAGAGAGAGAAAACTTGTCTCTTGGGGGAGCACCATCAGTCCATACAATCAAGCCGAATATAGGTAGAAGAAACATTGCCAAACATGACTAGAAATATGGCAATAGAGACCTTTACCTTCCTTTGGTGAACCAGGATGGGCTCGCTGCATAGGAGCGACCAGATCTATGAGGAGTCTAACCCTCCTTACTTTATTTTGATGCTCCCCCTTCCTACGACTCAGCATTATGTCAGCTGTGCGTAATACAGGAAGTGGAAGCATATATCCATGATCATTATGAATTAAGAGATCTTAGTTTTTTTATGCTTGATTAAAGAAAGCATTGCTCTCAGTTGCATAAATTAGTGAAGGATACTGAAGATTTTCTCTATAAGATATGCAAGAGAGAATCTGTTCCTGGGGAACGGCAAAAAACTCTTCATGAATGTGATGCCAAGTATTCCCTTTTATTATGTTTAGCTAACATTTTAACGTGTTCCTCTCCTTACTTATGCTTCTAGGCTAGTAGTCCTTGGCAATTACATTTTCTTTTACTCGGGTCCATAGCAGGTTAATGATTTAACATATGTGCATGTTGTGCAAATTGCAATTTCTTTTCCCTTGTCTTCTATGTGGGTAAATGCAATCTTGACACTAACTTTTTCAGTAGATCAACTTGCTAGCAAGGAACCGGGCATGCCTCCTGGAAATGTCGCTCCAGCAAGTCTTAACATTGTAATACTATTCGATCTCCTCTGCCCTGATGTTTTTGGTATTTCTGAAGTTGATACTTATTTTTTATATCACTGCATACTTGTTCAGGAGCCAAGTGTTGCAGCTTCATTGGCATCTTCACATTCTATTGCTTGTTTTTCGACCTTTCCTGATACTGCTACCACAAGTATGCTGGGTAGTTCTATGCTGTTGGAACACTCCAAATATGTTAAACTGTGGGAGGTACTGTCTTAACTTTGCTATCAATTTAAATTACGAGTTGTAGTGCACTAATAATGCTGAATATTGATGTTAGTCAGCTAGTGGTGGAAAGATGTTCCATCTGCTGGTAGTAGAGATTACAGAATCATTCAATTCATAAACATGCATATTTTTCTTTCTTTTTCTCCCTAACACTCTGAATTTCAGTCTTGACATGATCGCAGTCATGAACATTTCCTTTTATAGTCGCTTCTTTACCAGTTTAGTGAAAGTCCAGTGGAGACCTACCTACATGTCGAGGACTACAACCATTTATGTGCTATTTAACTAGTTAAATGTTCAGGATCTGCGTCAAATACTGTTTAAAGGTTAAGGAGGCTTGCCGAGGGATTATATTGAGGAAAAAAATAGTGGCTGGAATGATTAGAAATATAAAAAGTATCCTCTTTCTAGGCATGTTGGAGTTTATTTTTTTGTTTGAATGTGTCGGGAGAACATAGAATTTATGCTTATTTTTATTTTTCTTTTTCTTCGGATAACTACTTCCAGTCCTGATGCCTATCTTACTGGTTCTTGAAGGCTTGAACCATTAAAATTCATGTTCGTATAGCTGTCTTTGTCTCCTGATTTATATCAACAAAGCTGACCTTGTGCTCTGCTCGCTCTTCATAAAATTCATCTGTAATGAGTATGGATCATCAAGCTATCCGATTGCCATAGCGCCTCTCACGAGCTTACAATATAACAAGGTAGTTTTTTTTTTTTTTGGGGGGTTTGGATTGTATGTTACCTTATCACTATAACGGAAGACCATTTATTCTTCATTGGGAAGGCCTGGATTGCTTGCGACGTAGCACAAATATGAAGTAAAGCGTTACTTGGTGAAGGCATTTGATTTAGTCTGTTTAATCTGATTTCAGGGTTGAGGCTAGAATTTTTGTGTCCTAAAGAAATAAGCCTGTACACGGAAAGTCGAGGGCGGCTGTGCCCACCTTTGGTCCACGCATAGCATCAGCCCCGCCCGAGTCAAAAGTTTATCAAAACAATGACTCTTTGAGGTGTAATACATTGACCCAGGCAGTGCCATCGTAGTTTGTGATTCTATGTTGTGAAATTATGTTTTTGCATGCAGTCTCGCAGAAGGTTGAGGATTTTCCAAGATATTGCATATCCCTTGTAGTGGTTCACATCAATTTTTGGGACCAGTCTACAATAGCATTTTATTCACAGTTAATTAACCAAAAAAACGCCCATGTGTTGTAAGTTTCTCACCAAATCTCATCTGTCTCGTCGAAAACACTCTTCATGCAGCAGATTGCCAGAGTACCTCCTGTTATAGGGTCAAACTTCATTCATATTTAATAGACTTCGGGAGTTACTTTTTTAAAATGGTAAGCAGGCCCCTTACCTTGCATTACTAGACCAAGTAGGCGCTCTTTTTTGGGGGGGTGGTGGGGGTGGGCATTCTAGGCCATGATCTGTTAGCATGCCCAAATTTGCTTCCTAGTGTGCAAAGTACAAACATTGGATGGGGTAATTGACTGTTTGTCTACACAGGCAAGGAAGGGAAGGCTCTGCACTTCTTTTCCCCTTTCCCCTAAACTTCTATTTGTATGTGGATTCTCTCTTTCACGATGCGGTTTCGATCATGAATGCAGTTTGGATTGCAGTATTGCAAAATCACTCTAATACAGCAATCACGATGCGTGGTTATCATGGATGAAAATGTGGTTCACTTAACCTTTCTGATGCGGCTGTTTCGTCGCATAAGGGCCATATTTTCAATTCTCTCTCTATCGCTTTCTCCAATTTTTTTGGCAATTTGGGTTTATTTCTGTTCACGTTTCTTTGATTGGGAGTTTTTTTTCTTCAGGCAATTAAGCTGAAATTGTCTTCTTACATGGTGACCTCTGTATAAGAGTCACACTTTTTCTTGAGAATAGGTTTAGAAACACTAAACTAAGTCTAGGAAAGATTTTGGTTAATCATTGTATGCACAGGCTATGCATTGAGTTTATTGGGAAGATGGTGCTATTTTTGCTATGTAGTGTATGTAGATCCAGGAACCACTTCCTCAAAATCGTAGGAACCACCTTTAGAATTGTGGATTAAGTAAAAGTTTCCTTGATGAGGATTAAAATTAAGTTGTGTCCTGGTTGACGAAAGTTAATGTTGTCTCCTGAAAAAGTTGCTTTGCGATATGTTGATCTGCCTTAGTTACATCATGCACTGTGTTTGGCCTAGAAATTAGAATGTGCAGTGCGAAAGTACCTCCATATGTTAGTTTCTTGCCAAACTATTAAGATTGTGGGTTGATTTACTATAGCTAATAATAAATATAAGTCAAATGAATATTAAAGCTCACGTAGAACTACCAATACAGGAGCTGTACTTTTGGGATTGATTTACTATGCCAAGAATAAGTATAAGTCAAATGAATGTTAAAGCTCACATAGAACTACCAATACAGGAGCTGTACTTTTGTGACAAACTCATTAATGTTTCAAAATTGTCTTAAGTCCTGACCTTAGTAGGGAATGTCAGCCTTCTCAACTGTCAAGTAAGGTTGTTACATCAGCTCTCTTGAAATGAATGCAGTTATGAATACTGATGTTCATATTTAATTCTTTCTTTATATAGCTGGCGAGAGAATCGCTTGCAGTTAGTTTGTTAGAGACATTTTGGGCTTGAAAATGGTGATGTAAAAAATATTTGGCAAAGTGTCTTCTTTTACAGGAATGCGGCTTTTCGAAATAAGGAAATATAATTTAAAAAGCATGCAAATAGGATTTATTAAAACACATGAAAAAATTGTGCACTTTAACTGAAGGAAAAAAAGAGATGTGAAAATTACATTGTTGTCATTACTATTCATTTGATAGTAGTATGAGTAGTAATAGAACTTACTTGCTTTAAGTGTATGAGGATATAATGGTAGTGGAAGTGCTAATAAGTTTGTGATATTTCTGCAGGGAAATCTGCTTGGACAAAAACTAGGGAACGCTGTTCTAATATCAAAAGTAGAGGTCAGTTCAGGGCTTGTATTGGAAGAAATTCGTGTGTCATTGTCATAAAGATTTTAATCTGTTTCCTTGTATAAGTTGCACATTTATGTCACTGAATGAGCTTATGCACATATTTTTTGTTGCAGATATACAGAAAGACATTAGATTCTCCAATGTAAGTGTAGGGAAGACATATATCTCTCCTGTCCTTAGAGTAACCCCCCTCCCCCATTCAAAATTATTTGAAAGGAGAGGGTAGAGAATTATGTTGTGTTCTTAACTTGGGTTACTTCTAGTAGATTCACATACTTAGTTTAAGGTGAAGGGCTATCTTATAGTCTGTTTCACCTATTAGTTGTGTTTGGGATTGGCGTTGACTTGTTGAGCATGACTGCAAGTGGAGAGTTAGTACTTTTTCTGATCAGATAATTGACCTGTTTCTCTGTCCCTCTTCTTTTCCCCTTCTCCTTTTGTCTGAATGTTGTAGAGTCATTTCTAGGTGATCTAGAAAGGGAGCATGAACCATAATGGTCGAAAAAATGGGGATGATTTCTTTGAAGTCAGTCAGTATGTGACACCATTTGGTGGGGCTTAATATTATATAGCAAACTTGTTAATGATTAGAAGACATTTAAATGGTTCATAATAAATTGCTTATCTACCATTTCCTCTTCAAGAAGATATACTTGATCTGCTATTTAAGGTTGATCTGGTATACAGTTTGCATATGTGATCTAGTATACATTGTACTTGATCTGCTATTTAAGGTTGATTCTGGAAACAAATAACATAAGAAAGCAGTTTATGAAAATATTTGGTTGCCGTAATCATGATCTGTCAATTATATAATATGTAATGTACCTTATGTTCACGATAACATATGAATATGGATTTCCTGTTTTGCATAGAGAATCTGTGCAGAGCAATTTCATTACTTACTAAGGATATGACATCTGCATTTAAACACAAACACAAAATCAGTTACGCGTTAAAGAGGATTCATGCAATGGCATTGTTGCTTAATCTCTTCCCGTGAATATTAAATTTATTGTTATTCTGTCTTCTGATTTGTGACTCAATTAAAGATTTAATTTCCTACTCTGGACCTTTTGACGTAAGCGTTTTAAAGATGCTCCATATAGCCATTTTTCAAACTTGGCCTGCTTCCAGCATCCTAAACTTGCTAGCATCTATGTTTAATATGCTAAAAAAATTTATTTTTCTCCTTGTTAGTCATCAGCCATATGAACCTGAGGTGGTGTTCAGCTTCTTTGTTTCTCATTATTTTCCTGTGGGAAAATTGTGTTGGTTCAAAGAAAGATGATATATAAAAGAGTTGAAGCTGCCCCTATAGAATCTCCAACAAAAGATTAAAGTCCTGTTAAAGATATGTTCCCTCTGGTTCAACAGCTGTGGTCCTCATAATTGAGCAACTGTTCCAGATCTTAAACTTTAAAGCTTCATGTTCCTATTTCTCCTGCTAGAGTATAATAGGCTTCGCAAAGTTTGACATGACACAACGCCACCACATGAGCCCAATCTAAAAGTACGGAGAGAAACAATGAGGTTTAATGTTCTTCATTGGAGTAAGTTTAAGTTCTTTTGTAGGTAAACCTGGATTGGCCCAGTTATACAAGGGCTTAACATGACCCGGTCTGACTCTGAATGGCTGGGTACATGGCTTAATATTTTTTTTTTTGGCTCGGATGGGATTGATAACCTCATGTCCAAACTTATTCAAGAAAGCTTGGGTATGTTTGTCTTCTTCCTTGCCTCCAATGCAAACATGGGCAACAAGCTGCCTAGATAAAACCAGAGTAGTTAGAATCCTATTTCCTTCTGCCCAATGCCCTTGTGAATGAACTCCCGGTGTGGTAGCCCCTGTCTATTGTGCTGGAGAATGGAGATCAAGAATCAGGGTCACTGAAGATAACACTATTGCAAAACAACAGTCTGAATTCCAGAAACATGGGACTTCTGCCCCCATCTTTTGTCTATGTCATTGATCTTCCTGAGGTCTCCTACCAGAATAAAGCCCTCGGCCTTTAAAAGGCTAATCTCATTATTGGAGCTACGATCGTTTGAATTAGCTTCTTCTGTTTGTCAACAAAAACTAAACAAAGGAACCTAGTTCTTTTGACCTCCTCAAGGGCTGAAGTATTTGGACCATCTGTAGATGGTGATTGGAAGTTACCCCTAGAGTCAATCATCAAAGCCCCTGAGACCTAAGCCACTGCCTATTTACCGCCTTTTTGGATAAATCCAACCAAAAAACATGGCCCTGCCGCACGCGGTCTGATTTTCCCGAGGACATTGATGGTTTCCTATTTCCTTGCGTCCATGTCCTCTTGTTCTAATTATCTTTTCTCAGTTAAAATAACTTGTAGAGTGGTGTTTTCTAAAAGAAATTTTAGCCTCCTGAAATATAGAATGAGTTGATATTATTCTTTCTATTTATCTTATTGCCCTCCTGGGGCATTTTAAATGACACTGAATCAACTGTTTCTTTTGGTTGACTGGAAACTGAGAGATTGTAAAATAAGAGTGGAATGCTCATGTGCAGGCTCTGTTCTTCAACTAAGCTAAACTATCGTTAGCTAATATTTGTGTGCAATTTGTCCAGATTGCTCCTTTGTTGCTAATCCAAGGTTCTATCAATTGAAAGTCACACGTCTTTAAAGTTTAGCAATTGAGATAAGATCTTAAAAGTTTCTGTGTGTGAGTTTCTTGAATGTCTTCAGGGTCATATGTCCAAATTGGTTTCTATAGGATGAGAAATCTTGTGTTGTATACTCTTATTTCTTGAATGTCTTCAAGTAATAAGTACCCTGGAAGTTTAAGGTCTTTTGTTGCCTTTTGAGGTCCTTTGTTTGCATCTGTGTGTGTGTGTTTCTTTTTCCTGTAAACCTATTTGTAAACTCCCCACTGCCTGAAAAATAAAAGAAAGTCACTAACTGCTTATCATCCTTATTAAATATTTCACTCTTTCCAGGCTTGCGGATGACTGGCCAGAATCAATGCAAGTTGTTCGCCTGACCCCACAAGACCACATAATTCATGAGTAATTTCCTAAGTCTAGAATTTGAAAATTTATGCTGCTGTTGAGCGCTTCTTTTCTGGTTGTCCTTCCATCTAGGTATTAGTCCTGGAACATTTTTGTGGCTCTTCTCTTGTAATCTCGTTTCTTCTACCGAATCCAGGCAAAATGTTGCTGGTGCAGTTTTACTTGTTGTGAAGTTATTGACCAATCATCCTTTTTTCAGTGAACTGCAAGAGAAGAAGCTTGTAAGTTCTCAAGCCTCATCTATTTTCTTTAGATAGTAACTGGTATGATTCCACTTCCTGCCTGAGTCAGGACTCTGGGTTATTTGGCTTGATTAGTAACTGGTTGATGCTTTTGTCCCTCAAGGTTTGATGAAATTGATCTTGTTCCCCCCCCAAAGAAAAAAAAGGGAAAAGGATCTTCCAATATCTACCTAGTGTAGTAATTTGTAAATTATACCCAATTAAATTCGAGAGCAAAACACTCACATGTCACAAAATGAAGCATTGATTTCGTGAGCCTTCTAACTAATAACATTTAAAGTTTTGTTGAAGGGCACTGATAAAAGACTAGCTGCTAACAGATGATGATCATCCAGAGCTGTGCAGTGAATAGTTGTGTTCTTTGAAATGGAACTCTCTTATTCATTGGGGAAGTTTCATAAAACATGTCTTTATTGAGCGCAGTTGTGTAAGGTCTCATCTATAGGTTCATTAAATATACTTGGAACTTTATGAAAGTGTAGTTGGAGGAAGAAGGCAAATAACCGGAATCGGGAGATTTTCAGTAACACCAGAACCAAGACCTTTATGCTTCGGTTTTATTAGTCACCTGTTTGATATCCAGGATAATCGCATAAGTGAATAGTGTCTGGTAGTTTGATTTCTTGGTGTATGTTGGTTACATGTCCAATATGGTCATTATGGTGGATCATAAACTAACTCTTCAACAGGATCTTTGCTCCAGACTTCTGGTTTTAATTAAATAATCAAAATATATAGTTGTGGATTGAAACAAGTGATCAACCTGTGACTGTTGAGATGGTTGAATCAAGCATTCCTGAACCATATGCATGTAGTTTCATATTCTTGCACTAGGCTCTAGGTTTGACCGTTCTACATGAGCAGAGGACATAATCTGATGTTTGCTTATGCTCGTAACCCCCTTGGGTTTGTGAGTAACAATATGGTATACATTAGGTTTGCTTGTGTTCACTTACTCGTTGATTACTGATTCAGTGTGCAGTTGTCGAACTTCCCTCTGGGAAGCTACTTCTTTCTGTTTCCGACAAAGAAACGCTGCTTATAGGAACACTTCTCTCTGGGGTAAGTTATTGACCATTCTCTGTGAATCTGTCTCTGTCTCTGTACTAAAAATCATCCCTTTTCATATTGAATCCTTTTGCTTTTTTGGTGTGCGTGTTTTTGTGTGGATTGTATCAACCAGGACTTTGATAAACAGTATTGATAATTACTGTTTTACTGGTTCCTGGATTGGGAGATTCTGCAGTTTCAAAAGATAAACGAATGAAAGTAGGATACTTAAGTTGATTCAGTTGCTCCAGAAGTCCATTTAGGCAATTTCTCTACATTTGGGTTGCTGTGAGCTGAAGTAAAATGTCTCATAAATTGTCCACTTTCGCTTTTTTCAGTTCTTTATGTTGTGAAACTGCATGCAATCAATCAATACAAAATTTGTGTACATCTAAACCCTCCCTCCCCATGCGAACATCCTATCTTACACTGGACTCCTGGCCATTGGTTTGATTTAGTTTGCACTTAAACTTAAGGATCCTGAGTCGGCAAATATGACTGATTAATTTTGGCCTTTTGAGTGAAAAGCCCAATGCAGTCCCTTTTTAATTCTTTTTTCTCCTGAAACCCAAACTTACAATTTGCTTCCAACTAATTGTCCTTTAATTCAGGGAGCTTGAAATTGAAGTGCATAGCAAGATGTAACAGCCGTTTCTAACCGTAGCTGCAGCATCTAGAGCTGGCAATATCAGCAACGGACTGAACAGCTTCACAACATCACTCATCATCAGTTATTGCAACTAACAGTATCAGTATGAACTATCAGCACAGTTCTATTTATCCGTATAAGACTAATTACAAAACAATGATGTCTGCACAAATGCTATTAAAGCATATTCCAGAAATACATATGAATTTTGTGCTTGTTTTTCTTTATATATATGTATTGGCTGAGCTTGTTTGAACTCTGTTAATTGGCTTGAATTTCTTTTATCAGACAAGCTCCAGAAAAACTGGACCAGTGAAGCTCCCCACTCAGTTGGTAAGATTATTATAAACCAGGAATATTTCCATAATATATGCTGGATTCATCATATAGATTGAGTACCATCATTTTATGAACTTAAAAATTGAAAGTTCGTGGCGAAAGGATGATAATCTTGTCTTCTTTTGGGGCCACACGTTTCGTGAAAGGACATTTTGCAGCATGTGTGATGAACTGAACTATATATATTCTTGCTTCAAGTCATACTAATCTTGATATTTTAAAAGAAATACGACTTTTTACGAGTTTAGTTACTAATTTGTGAAAGTGACACAAAAATAAGTAAAGAAAGTATTTAATGTTGGATTAGGGTTGAATTTGTATGGGAATTAAGTTGGATTATGTTTGAATTGGACTTTTGTCCGATCGAACTTGAGAAATATATATTTTAAGTAGTTTGGATTATATTTGCGTTGGGGTCTGCTAGTATGATCATACTGGTCTGAACACTTAACTTCTAGGGTGCCCATATTTCCTAATTTATTTAGATATCTGAATGTTAAAACCCAGAAAATTTTGCCTTTTCAAAGCTTCAAATGATCAAGTCTTTAAGGCTTCAACTACTACCACAACCCTCTGAAAATAAATATTAGGAAATAATAGATTATAGAAAGAAAAAGGACAATTATGGTTTCTTCAATCCTTTTACATGATTACTTCCACTAAGAGTGACATATAATTGTCTGTTTATGAGATGTGCATTCGACTTTTGCTTCTAATTGGTCCTGTTTTTAACCTCATATTTTTATTAATCTGCACTTTTGAGGTGGTGATAAACTACCCTCTAAGCTTTTCTAAAGTTTATTAAGAGGCAAAATTTAGGATTTGAGATAAAACACAGTATAACTTAACCTCACAAATGAATTAATCTCTGATTAACGTCCTGATTACTCCCAACTTGCTTTGCAAAGGTTTAAAGTCATTTACCCACCCTTCTTCCTATAATTGGCTCTCCATTATGCAATGAAATTAGGGTTGCAAAATTGAGCTGGCTGAGACATACACTGATGGTGTCTTCAAGGTCATGAAGGACGATATATATACATCTTGACTATGTTTTGTTATATATTATTATTATTATTATTATTATTATTATATACATATATATATATATATATATATATATATATATATATATATATATAATGCAGGGAGAGGGGGTGGTTTTAAGTATAAGATTCGTAAAATGGTCCTCTCTCTCTCTCTCTACTATCTCTCTATCTATATATACTATTGATTAACATGTCACCCCATTGATCTTCTTGCTTAGCAAATGCATACACCTACATTTTTACCATTATATATATATATATATATATATATATATATATATATATATATATATATATATATATATATATATATACATTCAATAATTACTTAACAAAGCCAATATAAAAATAGTCATATGACTGCAAACAAAAAACCAAACAACATCACCCTACCAAATACAATTACTACAAACATAAATTGGCAAACTTATCTACCACCTTTGCTTGCCATTGCGCATCACGACATAAAAAATATAGATGCATGCATTTATGTGCATCACTGCAATAAAAATGTAAATACATGCATTTGCTTACTAGACAAAGATCAAGATAAGCAAAAAGATTAATGGGGTTACTTGTCAATCAATAGTATATGTCAACCTAAGTATATATCTAGTCATCTGTTATATCTGGTTATATATATATAAAGTGTGAACTTACACAATCGACATTGCGCAACAGTTTGTCAAATAATATTGACCTAAAATTTCTTGATGTAACCCATATGTAAAGTTGATGTAATTTTTGTTCCATATTCCACAGCCATGTCTTCATTCTTAACGGTTCTTACCTATCAATCATAGCTTGTATGGAATATTAATGGAACGCCACACAAACTTATCCCCTGGCATTAGTACAACTTGTTTGGATTTTGCACCGCAAGTATTTTCTATACATGTTTGGAATTTGCAGAACTTGTTTTCTTGAAAGTAATATTTTTCAATTTAAAAGAATTGTCAAATATTGAGTATTCAATACAAGAACTGGACATAAAATGAAAATGATGCCCTTAAGCAATTAGACTACCTAAGCCCGTTACCTAGCCTTATTTAGTATCTAGCTGCTTTATTGCTCCAAATACAAGGATTCCAATTTCAATAGAATTCTCACCTACAATTTTCCTTTTTATGCAATTATGTCTAATGATGACGATGTCTTACCCAAACCCAAAAAACAAGCCAAACAAATGGTGGCCTCCTTAGAATGAGTATATCTTTTACCTTTTTCCCCCAAGTGTTCGAGTCATCAACCACTATAAAACACTTACTTAACAACTGAACTTGCAAGAATTAACACTCATAGTTGTCTCTTTCTGGGGCTCAGTGCAAATGGTTTCAACCACCCTTCAACCTCCTAAGCCTAAGGTGCTTGTATTTCTGATGTTTTGCATGTCATGTTTTCATAGTAGTTCTACTAGCTAGCAACTATTGATTTTCATGAATCTAACATGTATAAACATTATAACAGGAAGTTTTCTCGAGCCAGGAATGGGAAGAGACCGGTCCTCCTCGTCGAGCCAAATGGTGGTACTCGACTTTCCATACAGTCACCGCCATGGTTGGCGCTGGTGTTCTCAGCCTTCCTTATGCCATGGCTTACTTGGGATGGTAAACTTTACAAACCTTGGAAGTCATTGTTGTCTTTCCATGTAGGGATTGTGATTATACATAGCAAATATGTTGTTTAGTTCGAGTTTGGATCTTGTTAGCCATGTTATTAGTTTGTCTAGTAAGCTTGCGGAGAAATTCAATCACTTTTGGTCAGTCAAATGTCAAATTAGTTCAGTTTGAGTTTGGAAAGTAAATGACTGAACTAATATTGGTATATTTAACTTATGATTTTAAGCATCAAATAATCGAATACAAGTCAGTTTAGTCAGGTCTAACTACGATGGCTAGATTTCAAATAGTCTTAGCTGACGTACATTACAGGGGACCAGGGACAGTGGTTATGGTACTATCCTGGTGCATAACATTACATACCATGTGGCAAATGATCCAGCTCCACGAGTGCGTCCCCGGGACCCGGTTTGACCGTTACAATGAACTTGGGAAGTACGCCTTTGGGCCAAAACTCGGGCCTTGGGTGGTGCTCCCTCAGCAGCTGGTTGTCCAGGTGGGGTGTGATATAGTGTACATGGTCACAGGCGGGAAGTGTCTGAAGAAGTTCATGGAGATAGCCTGCACAAGCTGCTTCAGACTAAATCAGTCTTATTGGATCATCATCTTTGGATCACTACATTTCTTCCTTTCTCAGCTCCCCAATATCAATTCTGTTTCTGGGGTTTCATTGGCTGCTGCTGTCATGTCACTCAGGTAAGATTCAATCAATGCTAAATACTATGATACATAAATCAGTTAAGCATCAGAAGCATGAATATTTTTGGAATTATAAATGTAATAGTTTGTTCAAATCGCATGAACAGAAAATTTCTGATGGGATGTTTTTTGAAAATTTACAGAACATTCACAATTTACTTATTTTGTCTGACTCCTAAAGAATTTAACACAATTTCAAATGGAAAAGTTCTGATCAGACGGAACGAGATATGCAGTAACCAACATAATCAAGCATAAGGTGAAAGTTTTGTCACTCAGGGGAGCTTAACCGATATATTGTGTGCAAACCTGTGAATAAATTTCTAATTCAGAAGAACTGCTGTACTACACGTTTCTAATTCAAGTAGACTCATGCTATTAACACCTTGGTGGATACAAGCTAACTAACTGGACAAAAGGGTCTAACAACCCCTACCCCCCGCGCCTCGTAAAAACAAAAAAAAAAAAGGAATGTTTATGTGTGACAAAGATGTTTGAGTCGAGTAATATGAAATCGTGTCAAAATTCAACACATGTTAATGCTATATTCTGATTCAGTCACTTCGAGTTGGATCACAACTTTTAGGTCCACAATATTTCAAATTGAGTAACTGTTGGGCATCAGATTTGGTTAATAGTAGATTGAGACTTTGTCTAATGTTTTTCCAAATAGAAGATTAAACACTAACCCTCTCTCTCTCTCACACACACAACACATAAACAGCTCACTTAACTGATGAACCCCTCCCGAACAATGCAGTTACTCAACCATAGCCTGGGTGGGGTGCTTGGCCAAGGGTCAGATAGAGAACGTGAGCTACGAGTACAAACACATCAGCTCACTCGATTTCATGTTCCGGGTGTTCAACGCGCTGGGTCAGATCTCATTTGCTTATGCAGGACATGCAGTTGCACTAGAAATCCAGGCCACCATCCCTTCCACCGCTGACAAGCCTTCCAGGGTGCCCATGTGGAAGGGTGCCCTGGGAGCCTACTTTATCAATGCCCTTTGTTATTTTCCTGTCGCCTTCATTGGGTATTGGGCTTTCGGCCAGGACGTGGATGACAACGTGCTGGTGGCGCTCCATCGCCCTGCCTGGCTTATTGCCTCTGCTAACTTGATGGTGGTCATCCATGTCATTGGCAGCTACCAGGTGAGTAGTGTTTGGTATTCTCTTCTTTATGGTGACATGATTTTCAAACCTAGTAATGGGTCCTTCGGTGATTAATTTTGGATCCAGTCAGAATGGATTTGAGAAATATTTGTGTTGGATCAATTCACTCAACTACTAGTCGGGTAATATATGATTTTGACTTATTATATACATACACCATCTAATTAAATGGATTTATACAGGTATATGCAATGCCTGTCTTTGATTTACTGGAAAGATTGATGCAAAAAGGCTAAACTTCCCTCCAGGAATTGCACTTCGACTCATCACTCGATCTGCCTATGTTGGTAAGTTGCTTATTTTATAGGCCATTCGAAATTTATTACACACTGAAGAGTGAACAGTGATGACTCGATTCTTAATGTATATACATACAGCAATTACATTATTCATTGGAGTCACTTTCCCTTTCTTTGGGGATCTTCTTGGTTTCTTTGGAGGATTTGGGTTTGCTCCAACTTCATACTTTGTAAGTATTCCTTCTGTCTACAAATATATGTTGATATCTATGAATTTCTGGCACAATCTTGACCATATTGAGGATTATTATGCAGCTTCCTAGCGTTATATGGCTCATCATCAAGAAACCAAAGAGATTCAGTCTCTCCTGGCTGATCAATTGGGTATTACTTTCAAAACTTCACCTTGATCATAAAGACAACCTATCAATTAGACCTGACAGAAACATACCGTGTGCTCCAACTCGACCAAAACTACTTGAAATTAAACCCAACTACAATCAAAGTACAAGCAGACCAACTTTGATCAAATTGGAATTGAATATACCTTAAATATATTCAGCCAATATTATCAGAAAACAAGTCAGACCTAAATCTAGTCCGACATGAACACCCTTACCGATCCTTTTTCATTGGGTATGAAATTAATCTAAACCTGACAATTTACCAGGTATATTATCGCATTCAAGTTACTTTCCACCATCTAATCTATTTCTTTGTTTCTTTCCCTATGAACTTTTCTTGCAGATGTGCATCATCATAGGGGTGTTCATAATGTTGGCATCAACAATTGGTGGGTTGAGGAATATCATCATGGACTCCTCTACATACCGCTTCTACACCTGAGCAAGGGTTTACAAATGCTATGGTCAAATATCGACCGGAAACCAAGCAAATGGTCTTGAAAATTTTCTTGTGAGGAGCTTTTCGGAGTATAACTTTCATCACTGAGACCATCTCAAGAAAAATCACACCAATTTTATGTTTGGGTGACCAATATCGTGTTGAATTGTAGAAGTAACGATACTAAAATAGTTTCAATAAAACACCAGGAGACTCAATTAGTACTTATAGTAATGGAAGGAAAAGGGGAAATAAGGACGGGGATTTGCCTGTGTCTTATCATATGCAGTTCCCCTTGGCTTTGAAGCATCCTCTGTTTTTTTTTTTTCCCTACAAGTTCGATATTTTGAAGTTGGTTTCTACAGAATCAAAGTGTAGTTGTGATTAATATTTTGAAAAAACTAATTAGTAAATTATCATGCATGACATACTCCGCACCCAAAACTAAGAGCTTATAGCTCAATTGGTATGGGAGTGGTTCAAATCCCATGACCACAATTTCTTTGGTGGAATTTGTGGACTCTTGGCAAGCTTAGTCCAATGATTGTGCACTCATTCCGTAACTTGCGAGCTTATTAGGCTTACAACCTATTAAGTGAATCTAGTAGATGGGGTCACTTACCTTTCAAAAAAATACACGTAGTAGGTGGGACCATTTACCCTTTGAAAAATCGTCCACACACAAAAAAATTTTATGGATGACATACTTGGAGTAGGTGGTGATTACAAAAAAGTTAAAATAGATTTAGTTATGAAAATCAAATAAATCAGCATAAGATGGTTTAAATACGAGTAAACAAGTAACAATAGTTTTTAGTATGATATCTATTTGAACTGAAAAAATGATTCTTCTATCGTCCATAAAAATAATTTAAAAAATAAATATTTCATCAATATCTTTCTCAATATAGCACAGTCAGTAATAACATAACCTATATTTCAAAAAACGCAATATCAATATTGATGAAATTAAAGCACCATCTTTTTTAAATAATCAATCAATTGTTGAATTCACCTTTCAATAAATATGTGTTCATTGTTGAGATGTTCTCTCCCATTCCCAATAACAAAAGCTATTGATGAATTATTTATGATGAATTCATCAAAATTAATTTTGTGAAAATGAATCTTATAACCTTACTCAATCTAAAGGGGAAATATTTAGGAAACATTATTAATTTTTATATACACTCTAACAAACCTAGGTGGATTATATAACTCAGACTTTATTATTTTTCATAAATATATATAAATATAAAAATTTATTTTTTCATTGAAAAATGTTAATGTGAAGACCAATATAATTTCCCTTTTCTTTTTCTTTTATTTGGAGTAGAATCTTTTTTAAAAAAATCTAAAAGAAAAATAGCTTTTTTGTTAATAACCAGATTTATTGGGTGACACTAGAAGACAAGGACAAAATGGACTGCTTGAAAGCCATTGTCCTCAGGATTCTGTCACACGCGCACCGCACGCCCATCACACAACACGAAGCCTCAGCCTTTGGGGAGAGAGAGAGAGAGAGAGAGAGAGGAGGAGGCACATAGAGAGTCCTCCTACACAGTGATAACTGAGAAGAGAACACAAGAGAGCCCAGGATACAGAGAAATAAGCAAAGCCTCATGGAGACTGCCATAGTTGGGAGATTAGCACTCTCTCCCAACCATGTACTCAACCCTAAATCAGGTATTTCACTTATTTTTTCTTTTTTATTTTTTATTTTCGTCTTCCAATATTCACATATTCCTTTGAACCATTCATTTCTTCCCAGCATTGGACGAACTTTATGGGATTGCCCTTCTAGCTTTGTTATTATGTAATTGCATGTTTGACTTTTGCAAGTTCTGGAAATTGGGTTTCATCTGGGTACTAAATTACTTCTCTGTTGACAGTTTAATTCTTGATGAATTTAGGGATTTCCATTTTTCTCGTAAAGTTTGAAGCTTTTATTTTGTGGGTGATAATTCCCTTTTAATTCAGCTTTTGGGATTTTGGGATTTTGGGATTTTAATCTCTATTAGATTATGTAAATAGAGTACGCTTTTGGCTCTCTCTTTGTCTGGTGATATAAATTTATAAAATTCAAACAAGGCGTTTTTTAGATGATGTGCTGTATTTGTCAAATTAAAGTTGTATATGACTGGGAAAAAAAAAACTGATCTTTGTGCTGGTAAACTAAGGAGAGAGGTTCTTCTGAACACTTTTGTACTTACATGTGAAAATTACTGATCTCAAAATTGAATGTTAGAAAATGACCTAACAAGATTGATTATCCCAAAGGATAAAACAACTTCTACTGAACAAATGTACTTGGACTCTTATTGCTAAAAGCTTCTCAAATAAATACCATATCGATTCCCGCTTGAAATGCTATACTTAACCAACTTGCTCTGTATGCACTTGTTTATATGTAATATAGTTGACAGGGGATTTCTCCTACTACACTAACTATTAGCTTTATGACATTGACGAAATGACGAGGATTCTCCTATGTGCTCGTTTTTAACTTGCTTCTATGAGATTACAAGAGACAACAATAACTTACAGTGACAACCACGCAATGTAGGCCTTAACAAGGTCTAGGGAGACCTAGTTGGAAGCAGCCTTAGCCTTACCCTTGCATGACTGCATTTTTCCGTCCCCAATTAGTTTGGATTGTGAAGCTAATGATCCGCTTCATATTAGCATGTGAAGCTTTTGATCCTGTCTTCTGAGGTGCTCAAATTATGTGCTCTAGTGTGCTGTCCCCCCTCTCTCTCCCTGCCCCCTCTCTTTTTATTACTTGATTTCCCATCCTTTTAAGTTTCTGATTAGCTTCTTCAACCGAGAAGTTGCCATGTTTGATAAAAGAATGTCTTGTTTAATCACTGGAATGATCATTCTGGATTTATGCCCCAGGGGATAAGCATGTTCTCTGTAAAGGATTGTACAACCATCGTGGCTTCTTTATGGCTGTATCAGCTACTGGATCTAAAGGAGGAGTATTAGACAGGCCTGTTATAGAGAAAACTACTCCAGGACGTGAATCGGAATTTGATCTGAGGTGCTAATACTAATGAATTACTTTTTTCTATCTTTGTCTCCCCATTCCCCCTTTTGAGAAGGATGGCAATAGAAATGCTTCTATGAGGTAAATGGACTTTATCTGCGAGTTTCAAACTTCTTCGCCAGCAAAGCTAAGGTGCCGCATGACCAAGTAAGAGAGCCTAGAAAGGTAGACTGATGATATGTCCTCCAGGAATAGTTCTTCATTGAAGATGCAGAGTTGATGGTATATTTACAGGCTTTTCTCTGTTAATCTTTCAAAATTAAGTTTTTGCTAGAATTCATAGAATGATTGCAACATGATCCTTGTAAAGGAAGGACAAGGTAGCAAACTCTGCAGTCAGATGTTGCTGCATCTCAAGTAAATTCTTGGCATGATGGATGTGTTTTGGGACTTTCCTTGCCTCCAAAGTAGCTTTTTTTGCTTATCCTGATGTAGAGGAAACCATAAATGCAGTTTTGGAAGCAAAGGATTAGCCTGTGGAAAAGTTTTCATTGGTAACAAAGAGATGGCAGTTACACTCTATCTTTTCAATATTGGGTAGTGCTTGTCAAACTTTTGGCATTTGTGAGTATGTGTGTGGAAAATGATTGGGATTTTAAAAGTTGAGGGGAGTGGTGGCTGGAGTCTATGGAGCTCATATAAGTTTTGCCACCACATGGTGAATGAAAGTGGTCCAAGAGATAGAATTTGGTAGCATTGATGGCAACTTGCTAGATGAATGCTTAGGTCAGAAACTCTTATATGGAGTTTCCTAGTTCTGTGAAACCATGAAATGAGGTTTCTAAACTAATTACAAATGAAAAGGTGTTTGTGCCTTTCAGGTAGAGTTCCGTTGTTGGGATCATTTAGTTTCATTCTTCTAAACCTTCAAATAGAAGTTGTAGTGGTTGGTTGACTTTTCTTTTTCCGTCTCCCAGTTCATCTTGATTAATAAGGGAAAAGATGTCTGTGTGAAGGACAGCTGATTTTGAATCATTATCAGTGCTTTGGGATAAAATATTTATACAGAGTATTCTGAGTGCTCCTTATGAAACAGATATTGCTTAAGAGTGTCCATATTTGATTGTACTGGCATATATTATTACCCACGGTTTTCTGCACTTGACTAGATTTTTTTATTACCTTTAGCTTTTATGTTTGCTGCCCTTTGGGGAAGCTGGTGAATTGCTGTTATGGCATGTAAATTTCAGGAGGAAGTGGCCGAAATTGCTTTTGATTTTTTGCCCATTTTGTGGTGTGCTTTGATTGGAAAGATTATCTTAGTCGCTTGGACAACAATGTGCCAATGGAATATGTGTGGGACAGAGCAGTGTTTTTGGCTTTTCTTGGGATAAGTTGCCGGGGAACTTAGTGGTTTGACAGTTGCAGGGGAATTTGGTGGTTTTTGCTTATAATTGACGTATTTAGTTGTCACTTGTGGACGTCTCCTCTTAGGATGTTGACATGTTGTTATGCCTTTTAAATGCTAGCACTGAATTAATAGTTCCACTGCTAAGCTCCAAGTTACTTGATTGATGGAGAACTTACTATATGCTTCCACTCTGTTTTGGAAGTAAATTTTGGAAATAATTTTTCAAGCACTAGACTTTGTAAGGTTCAGGGAATGTTGTTTGGTGTACACATTAGGGATGATTTTGTGCTCTTGGTTCTCTATATCTGAAATTTTCTGATTCGGGGCTAGGTGAGGTCTAGTTTTCGGTACAACAATCAGATATGGGTTAGTTTTTCCTAGTCTAACTTGGTGGTCTCTTTTCATGCACAGTTTTACAAGCCTAACCTCAGATCCTCACCCCAGTGATGGACAACAGCTACAAAAGTTGTTTTCACAAACCTTCAACTAACCCTAATATGGAATTTTCTGATTGAATTCAGGAAATCAAGGAAAATGGCTCCTCCATACAGGGTAATACTGCACAACGACAACTTCAACAAAAGGGAATACGTGGTGCAAGTCCTGATGAAGGTCATACCCGGGATGACACTAGACAACGCCGTAAATATTATGCAGGAGGCACACTATAATGGCTTGTCGGTGGTGATAATATGCGCACAGGCAGATGCTGAAGAGCATTGTATGCAGTTGCGGAGCAATGGCCTTCTAAGTAGTATTGAACCTGCAAGTGGCGGATGCTGAAGAGAGGCCTCGTGGGAAGACCTTGGTGCTTCTTTAATATAAATGTTGGTAAATATCCCACCGATATGTGTATATATTTGATGTATGAGTCATTATCCATATGACCCCTGGCGTCCCCTGTGATCAAATTTAGATGGAGTTATTTATACATGATTATGCTACTCGGTTTTCCGTTTGGCTGAATTTATTGGACAGATTGGATAAATTGCATGTGTATCTGCGTGTGGGTGTCACTGTATCCGTGTTATTCATGATCAGCACAGGGAATAATTGAGTCTGCTGGCTTTGTAGTTTGTATCTTTGGAGGTTGAGTGCAATGAAATAACAAGGCCATATGCAACTTAAGGATCCTACCATTTGAGTTAAGGTTTTTTCGGATTTTGATATCTTAATCTTGCTTCCACCCAGATCTCAGAAACAACCCCTATAATCTTTTTTATTATTATTATTTTGGATAAGGTAAGCGGTCCTCCTTGCTAGTCTTCTTCTGTGTAAGGTGAACTCAATGAGCCTGTTAACAGGCGGAAAGTGGTCATGCGTCGCCTCATACCTTATCCTGCTTTTAAGTCGTTTTTAAGCAAGTTAAATTTACTCCAACTAGATCGTTGAAAATGGACCTGAGGCCATATTTGATGGTGTCAAACAAACTGACCTCGGCCTGAAAGTTTTTTCTTGGTAATATTCAGCCATTTTGTAGACATGCTTAGTGGGAGATCAAACAGTGAACAATGGCCCAAGAATGAACAAGTGAACTCAAAATCATTATGCTCTGTTTTATCGACTACTCTCCATGGAAAATCAATGGGTCTGGTCATGCAGATGCTTCATGAAGCGTTGCATTTGATGCCATACGAAGACGAGTAACTCGCCTTGCAGTTAATAATGATCGGAAAATTAAACACTGAAGAAAAGTTCGAGTGAGACAGAGAGAACACTAATAGTACACCTCATTTAAACGAAGCTGAGGTGATGATTCGTTCTAGAATGATAGCTCTGAAGAGCTCAAATTTGATTCTTAAGCATTTTGGAGGTGCTAGCTATAAATAAGGAGAACAGGACATATGCGACCCAATGTGTTTGATTGGCCTTCATATAAAGTATGGAATTAGCCAGTCTGCTAACTAATGACAGCAGCACCTGCCTAAGTAGCATCTTGCAGGGCCCAACTTTTGAGAACAGATAATCTAACAATGAAGAAAAGCCGGTAGAAAACACACACGCTAATACTAACGTTGAAACATCTAGATGACTAGGTGTTAGTTTCACATAAAACAGCACATCCTAAAAATATGACAGCTTCCCGCGTATGGGTGCAAGGCAACTAACTATATTCAGTTTGATAAATCCCTTTTCAAGAGTATCGGTTGTTGCTCCCTTGTAAGGTTATCATCTTCCTTGACAGAGACCAACAAAAATGTTTATTCCGTATCTGTATGGAGCTTCAATCGGCCATTCCAACACTCCCTACATCAAGCAAAAGTACAAGATAACCATGCTTAGGTTCCAATTGAAGATACCAAATCAATAACATGCTAGTGCACATGCAACTTCAAAGGAGTCGCTTGGCAACAAGCTTCTTTGCCAAAACACAAGCACCTCATTACAATAGTTTTTGGGACAGACCCTGAAAGAGCGCTTAGATAACAAGGGTTGGCAAACTTTTTGGACTCCAAAAGGCTTGCAGCATGAATTTTTATACAAGAGAAGTCTGGGATTACAAGTCAGATTTGTTCAAAAGTTGACACACATGATCCTTTTCAATAAATATTAGATGCACTCATATCCTTGTATGTCATTTCACACATCCAAATAGCTATTTTTCACCAAAAACCCTTTGAACAACAATTTATGCAATCAAACAGTCAGATCAGCTTACGCAATCAGCTATCCGCAAATAACAATTGCCAATGTCAAACAAAACATAAATCTCCATAGATGAAATTGAGGATTTTCGCCAAGGAATTTCTATAAGATGAATGTTATTTCTTGACTACCAAGCTGGTCGTCTGGGTCAGATCATACACATATGTTGGGTAGAAGAGGCTTGACGGAATATTTAGGTCAGGTTGATGGGATATTTAGGTTGGATCATTTTCCATTTCATACCCAGCTTATTCAAGTCAATTACCCAATTGTCCAATGCTTGTCCAGAAAATCCAATCAACAATTCAACATTAACCAGGGAAATTTCGGGTTGATTTGATCTGGGTCCAGCCAACAATAATTTAGGTCAAAATCAGATTGCCATCTTTCTGGTCTGGTTTCAAGACATTTGGTCAGATAATCAAGCCAGGTAAATTTCATGAGATCTAAATATCTAACAGAAAAGCAGCACACATAGGCAGTACAAAGTTCTTGTGTCGCAAGGATCGTTTACAATGCAAGAGATCCATGCTCACTAAACTATTCAAGAATTCATGATGCATGTAATGCAAAGTATTTACAAACCTCTAGGAATTCTTTACACTCAAGCTAATCAATTGGAGAGAGGAAGGATTGGATTCCAAAAATGATGAAAAGAATGCCGCCAAAAAGGGCAACCTGTACAACAAAATGGATTAATTGATCACATGTGTACCTAGCTAGACAAGTCACAAACTATAGCTATATAAAGCACACATTTGTAATGTAATCCGTACCATTTTCTCAGATATTTGAGATGCCAAGCTCTTTCCACCCACAACAGCAGCTACAGTACACAATGCTTGTCCTCTGATTGCAGAAAATTTACATCAGTTTACCAAGGATCTGATTCACAAATCATATGAAAATAGCCCCCTTCTTAGCCTCTCCCCTAGTTACCAACCCCCAGATCCCCCAGAATGTGTTTTAACTTTTTTCATTGGGTAGGGGAGGGGGAGACAAATACTTAAATCAGTAGCCAGACTGCCAGAGATCTCAAAAATTAGCTTGTGTTCTATTCATCCCATAATCTTAGCAGTTTGTCCCATGCCACCATGGGCTTTCAGTATGTCAAGAATTTCCAGCTTCCTCGTTAAGTAACCTTTCCCGGGCTATCCAAGTTTCAACATATTCTTAGACCAGTCAAGGATGAGAAGAGGTATACTTATTTTCAGCAGAAACACATAACCAGCGACTATTATTAAGATCCTAAACAGTACTTCCAGACACTTGGCAAACCTATGAACAGCAAATAAACTTCAGCTACCATGAATATGGAATGAAGATGAACAAAATAACTTTTTTAATATTGATCTATTCATCTATCTTTTCCTGAATGGAATTAAGATGATCTTACCACTCCTGCCATTAAAGTTTTAAGGAAAACTTAGCAAGACCTAAAAAGTACTTTCCTGCTTTCTTAAAAATGCACAACTATTGGAAGTTTCAAATATAAAAGAATCCGAATTAAAAACAAGAAAAAGAAAAATAAAAACTCAAGGCGAAGCAGCATTTCACCAGAATATCCCGAGCTCAGCTCAACATTAGAAACCATGATTAGGAGATTAAACCAGTTGCAGAGACAGAGAAGGAATGCAGTCTACCAAATATAGTCTTTCAAGGATTAGGCTCTTCCATTGATCATTGTGAGTCAAAGGTGCTATGTAAGTCATAGACGCATGAATAATACATACTCATGATTCAGGAATAGGTAGATGAACATGGAATTCAGTGTATCTGGTGAACAATTCAGAGGGAAAAGGGCAGTGCCTAGAAAATATTATAAGTAGAAAGGTAAAGATAGTGCTACTTACAGAATTCCACCAAGGACAACACCAAATGGGTTCTCAGCAGCAGCTAGACCAATGGTTGCCAACTGAAATTTGTTGCCCACAGTATTAAACAGAAGTATTAACAAAACATAGCATATACTACTCAAGGTTGATGGATGCATATATATTGAAAAATCTAGTTTATATCATGAAAACAAAGTCATGAAGGGCTTTTGCAACATTACCTGGCTCTTATCACCCCATTCACCAAAAAGGTAATAGAGAATGCCTATGAAACATCAATAAGCACACTCAGTAAAATTATGATTTGGTCAAAGGACAAGAATTCACTCGAACATAGTAAGAAAATGATAACAGGGCTTAGTACCTTCAAAAGAATAGGTGAGAAAAATTGTGTGAGAAATGGCCTTTTCTCCTTTTTTTTGTCGTTATCATCCTGGAATATGAAAGCATAGAGTATCCTCCAAGTCAATTTCATCCAGATGGAGAAGAAAGTCTTAGACAAAAGCAGAGTACCAAAGCCTATATTAAGTTTAAACAAAACAAAGAGGTTCAATACATGCAATGATAGTAAATCAACTCATCTCACAACTATTAGCAGTACAACCTCCCTCTCCCCTTGTCTGCTGGAGATGTGATGACACAGCAACAAACTGTTAGTTGTTGACATGGCCAAAAAACAAGCAGGTATGTTCCAGAACCAACACATAGTTGTTGTGCATATCTCATAGAAAAAGCAGTCTTAATTGGCTACAAGAAGATCATTACAACACTTCAAAAGTAAAGAGAAGACAATATCACAAGATTTTGGACCAAGGGAAACCTGAATCTCACCACAAACAGCATAAGCAAATTAAGGCTTATAGAACAAGTATACAGCCTAAATTCACTTAGGATCTGAGAAAAAGAAACTGATAGCATATGTGGCCAACAAGAAGTGAACTTATGCAAAGGTCCAGATGGCATCCCAACATTTGAAAAGCCACAGTAGAGTACGCCAAAAAAATTTCAAATTGCCATAAGAGTTTATTTATATTTGACTAGCATATTGCCAAGGTTCTAGAAGAGTACAGTAGATCATTTTATTTGTGCATTGTGCCAAGGTTCTAGAAGAGTGCATTAGATCATTTTATTTGTGTCTTGATAGATACATGTTTCGTCAACAAAAGTTTGACAACAGCTGAAGAATATACCTAATATATAAATGGCATCCAGACCGGCAGCACTCAAAAGGAGTACAACGAAGCAGAGTCATGTTTTAGTTGGGATGAAGAAAATAGAGAGGAGACATTCAGCAGATTTGGAAAAGACCGCCACAAGTTTTACAAGCAAAATACATTATCTTACCTTGTTGCCTTTCGATGCTGCAGTAGTATTCTTGAAATCAGCATCCTAGTCATGTCATAAGAATCAAGTTATAATGATTTAACATAAGACTAGTGCAGTAAAAGAAAGGAGTAGAGTACTAACCAATTGCTTTTCAACTTCAGCCAATTCTTCAGCATCCCTGTTCATAGAATTTTCATTAGCAGTAAGCACAACTAATTCATCTTTTACCCTCTTTCTCAATCTGATTATATTTTTGAACCTCAATCTATGCTCAATAAGGAAAAGAAGACAATGAAAGAAAGAGTAAGTATACAAAGACCAGGATAGGAGGTTACCCATCTTCATGGAATCCATCCCATAGCGACCACACTCCAAACACAAAGAACAAGAGTGTTGTAACATGGTGAGTCAACTTACGCGAAATCTGAATGATTTTACAATGATATAGTATCAGACTATCAGTTAATCAGATTGCAACAAAAATATGCACACGTATAACAATACCCTCTTTACAATGCAGAATAAGCTATAATCTTACCAGGTTTGGAGCAGCCCATCCAACAACGGCTGAGAGAATTGTCATCACCTATATACAAAAGCTTTTTAAGGATACAGCATCCTGGAAACAGCTTGTATGAACTTGATGCAAGGGAGAAGGGTGCACTCACTATCAAAGCCGACAAGCAGCCAGAAAGAACAAGTCTCCTTGGATGGCGCATTGCCAAGATCTATGCAAAACATCAGAAAGGCAATAAATTAGCTTAGACAAATAACCGAAACAATAATGTAGTGACAACTTACATTCACAAGAAGGATCTACTCAGCAGGGGGAGGTTTCAAGTTTTAAAGGCATCAAGCTCAGTGAACTGGACCATGCTTTAGTTTTTTTCTTAGTAACCAGTAAATCATTGAACATACAATCAGTTTCCACACAGGTCTTTGTACATATGCTTCATTCAAAATACTCTATCCTCCCCCCGAAAAAAAAAATAGTTCTTAATTGTTACAGCCCCTTTAAGCTCTCCAAATACAGAAGGCAGTTTTCCTGAAACAGTAAAAATATATGTATGACCTATCTGTATAACCCTTTACTCTTTTCACACTTCTACCAATACAGGTCTCAAACATTCTACTCCAAGTTTAAGGATTTCTTTGAATGTAAGTTTCTTGCATTTCAATTCAAAACTCATAGTAACATTGCTTATAAGACAAAGGAGTGTTTCACATAATCTTATTAGTACAAAGCTTATATTCTTGTTGACTAAAAATATATTTAAACAAAAAAAAACACTTAGGGTACAAAAGAACTAACAATAACCATTCATAATCGTTATCTGTCCGACAAAATTGGACAGGACAGACTACAAAGTAGGACACTACTGGAGCATTGTGGCTGAACCACTTTCTTTTATATTTACACTTTTATTTTTATTTTTACTTTAATTTTTCATCCAAAGAAAATAAAAACTCAATCCTCTATTTAGCAGTCACTTGAATTTATCCCAATCTCTGAACTCTGTACTCTAAGCAAAAGGCTCGTTGACATTAGCAGGAATCTATAATCACCAAGATTAAGAAATGATTCCCACAAAGATATTACTTAAAGTTTAAATTTTTAGGCATTAGATTCCACGCAGAACCATATTCTTTGAAATCACTAACAAATATCAAATTTTAAATACACTAATCAAGTATATAGCAATTTATTAAATGACAGCCACTTAAATAAAAGAACCCAGAACTTCAAAATAATAATAGAACATAGCATATCTTGGGCATCTTATGACATCACAGTTTTCTTCCATTGAGCAATTCTTCCTATCAGGAATTTCCCAGTAACAGTTGGTCATTCACAATCAGTGATCTATCAACTGGGAATTTGAAAACTAAGCAGAAGAAAAACTCCCACAAACAATGTCCTTGTTCTTGAACTATAATAAATTGCTCGAATTTGACAATTACTCCAAACAAAGTTTTTTTTTTTTCTTTTTGTGGGTTAAATCCCAGATGACTTCACAATTGAACTAGCTCAAATCTGACAAAATTGACATATATTAATGCCCTCCAATTTCAATTGCAAAGAAAAGAAAGTTGAAAAAAAAGTAATTCCGGAATCAGAAATACTAACCGCGGCAGCAAAAAGGTCTTGTCGCCGATCTCAGATAGCACAGTCATGGCTAATGACTTGGTAAATCCCTAATTTTTTTAAAAAAAAAAAAGGGGGCAAAGCTAAAACCAAATCAGAAATCAAAGCAGAGAAAGATACAATCAAAAAAATGAGAGATTAACGAATTGGAAAAGGGAACAGAATTGAATCACCTGGGCAACTGATAAAGTCATCTTGATATCACTTTCAAATTACCAAAAAGAGCGAATGGGTTTCAGAAGATTGAATTTGGCTCTCCCTTTCCTTCTCTGTGTCTCTCTCTCTCTAAGCTGGGGAGGGACTAGGGAGGGAGAGAGGCAAAGGATGTGGGCAGCTAAAAGTATAGTCAAGTCAGTATTGGAGAGAGAGAATCAAATGCGCTCGAAAACAGCCCTTTTTATTTGCGGCTGGCGTCAACTGGGCTCGGTACTACTGGGTATGCGTATGCTACTGTGCCCGTTAATATTTTTACATTAAAAATAAAATTTTTAGATTAAAAAAGTTAAAGCACATCATATTGACTAAAAAAACTTCAAAAGATATATTAAAAATCTCAAATTATCCCATTGGTCAATTTTTTAAATTTTCTTTATTCTATATTTTCACAAAGTGACTAGATTGAAGACTTATATTTTTTAATTATTAATATGTTATTAATATTTTCTCTATGTTTTAATTAATTATATATTGTTTAAAATGAATATTTCTGTACCCAAATTTTGATTAGTTTTTGTTTTCAAGTAAGATTTGTGTTCTTAGTTTATGAAAGAAAATTTAAAAAAGAGAGAAAAAGGAATAATGGTAGGTTGAAGGCATGCCAAATTGCCTATCCAACAATTTTAAGTTGAAAGACTTTTTCAACCATTAATTTATTTTAAAATAAACTTCTCTTAAACCATTTATATTGAAAAACTTATCCATTATGAATAGGATCATAATCAACCGTGGATAATCTTTAACACACTGAATATCTAGAATCATGGATCACCTTTTTTTTTTTTTTTTTTGATTTGCATGTAACTTAATTGCAGAATTCCCCCATGTCTATTAAATTATTTATTCTCTTATGATTTTTATGTGTTTGGACTCGACAAATTTAATCCGTTACAATATCGTTTTTGCCACGAAGGGAAACATTTAAAAGAAGGTTGTTAAAAGTGAAACCATTCAATAAAATTAAATAATAATTAAGGAAAAGAAACTCACTATATAATATCACTTCGTGATTTAACAATTTTTAAGGTGTACATTGTATAATATTGTTCCATGCATAGTACGGATCCAAACTAGTTATATAAAGTCTTTCCAAATTGATGATTAAAAAATTAAAATTAAAAAGTGAGGTGATTAGGGTTAAAGCAAGTTAAAAGATGTGATAATGGAGAATAGAAGAAGTTAATTTATGTGTTGAATATATCAGCAACTCGACACCTACCACTAATCCAATCCAACAAGAAGGTTGCCAAGCCAGAAATTTCTTATGTGCACAACTTTTGTTGATCCATAAATCAAATGATTGGCTGATGTTCTCTTCTGTGTGGGAGGTTCTCTCCACTTTCCTTTTTTGTTTTTGTTTTTGTTTTGTATTGTATTTCCTTTGTGGGATTTTTGGTAGCTGTTGAGTTTCTTCAAATAAGAAATTTCATATTCATAGGCAAGCAAAATATTTTGCCCACAAGATTCCTCAAATAGGGACAAGTATAGAGATGAGAGTTGTTGAGATACACCGCTAATCTCATAATTACAACATGCCTTATTTTGTTTCTTGGGTATTTTGTACAATTTTATGTGTGCTTAAAAAATATTAGTTTTTAGTATTTGAAATTTTATACTTAAAAAACGGATAAAAATGTATTTTTATGAGTAAAACAGTGACTAACAGTCTTAATAATCATCCTTAAATATTGAACTCTTATTGTATAAAAGGTAATTTTTTGTCCAACTTTTATCCATTAATCATTCTTTGTTGTATTAATAGTATAATGACTTGTAAAATCAATTTATTATATTGTCAAACTTCACTTTCTGGAAAATTATTTATGTACAATAATAACCTTTTAAATGACAAGACTACTAACAGTTAAAGGAAAAAATATACTAAATAAATATTTTTTCAAATATTGTATAGAAACAGATATATAGAAATGGACATTTATAAATCATCATATATATATATTAAAAATTAAGTTGAAGTAATATATGAGCTGACAGGTAAGATGCCAAATAGGTAGATTCAATGTAATTTTAATTCAATTTAATATTAGGACTATTCACATTAACATTAAATATAAGAATAAAAAGTATATTAATCAAAATAGAAACAAATAAAGAGACATATCTATTTACTGTTTATAATAAATTATATAATCTAATATATTAATTTATTTTTGTCATTTGAAAAAAATAACTATTTTCTAACTTATGATTATTTTTTATCGTTATAAATTAATTAAAAATAATTAAATTATTAAAAATATAATTAATGCCCTTACATAACAAGGGGTATAACCCTAATACAATTAAAATTTACAAACTTATTACTGACTCAACTAATAAAGACAAGAAAAATTAAAATAAAATGAGTGATCGACGTAATATTTTAGAAAATAAAAATAATACTAGTACTCTTCGTATTTTTTCTTATTAATATGTCACTTTCAAATAGAAGAATAGGTTGTAAGTGTGAGGGCAATGACATTAGCATACTTGTCAACTTCACACTAAACAAGTAGATATTTTGCCATCCGTATAAAAGCTTAGATCACTGCCATCTTCATTTGACTTTTGCAAGCTTTGTTTGTCATTTGTCATCCATTAAACTAATATTAGATTATACGATTAATAAAATGAATTATCAGTTAATCGTAATGGTATAAGTCAAAGGCCAACACATGAAATATTTTAATTTTTTATTTGATATACCTTGTTAGTTATAATCAAGTTATTATCAACACGTACATCGTATAATTTTTTTTAGTGAAAATACTTTTCTTATTTGTAAGACTCGAATTTGTGAGAAAAATATAAAAGAAACGGGCGAGAGGGGAGGAAGACGAAAATCTTAATTGATAGTCTCTACTAAGCTCTTTGGAGCATGTGCTCCCAAAAATCAAATTAATAAAATGTCACAAATATATCTAAAAATATATGGACAAAATAGACTAGTAAGAACATAAACTCCTATAAACCTATAAAAAATTCCTTGTCAATTATCTTTAATTTTATTGAGCATTTAACTAATTTAATATTTAAAACACATATAAATTCAACTTCTATACCATTTGAAAATCCTTCACGCTAAATTACATTGTGAAAAATGGTTAGAATTTATCTTTCAACTTGAATGTAAAATCAAAAATATATTTAAAAAACCCCACTAATAGTGGCGGAGTCGGAATTTAAAATAAGAGTGTCTAATATTTTTTAATATAAATTTAAAGGTGTTCAATTACTTATAATTTTAAATTTCTTAGTTAAAATATTAATTTATTTTTTTTTTGACCAAGGGTGTCCACCCTGGGCTCCTTTAAGGCTCCGCCCCTGCCCACTAACCACCTTTCATTTTATTGAGCACCTAATTAATTTGATATTTAAAACACGTATAAATTCGCTTCTACACCATTAGAAAGCCCCTAACCCTAAAATACGTTGCGAAAAATGATCAGAATTTATCTTTTAACTTGAATGTAGAATTAAATAAATAAAAAATTACCCCCTAACTGCCATTCGTTTTATGGAGCGCCTAACTAATTAAAGCTTTATAACATTTGAAAGTCCTCCACCCTAAATTACATTATGAAAAATAGTCAGAATTGATCGTTCAACTTGAACGTGTATAATCAAACAACTAGTTTACACAAAATAAGATCCATACAAATTTACTCCACCACTGTACGACTTCCCTTCCGTCCTTCCTTCCCAATACTGATATTTCCCATATTGAGTTTGGAAGCCCCGAGCCCAAGGAAAGCCCAATATAAAGACCCAAGTAGCCCAACTCTACATCAGAAACTAGGCCAACAACAGGCCCCAACATTGATACAATTTCACAAACAAAGTTTCAGTCCTTAGTAGACGATATTTCTTGTCCATTAAACAGTGATGATTAGACCTTAATCTGGTAGTTTTCATCCACCAAAGTACACTCAAAACCCCACTTCCCTCAGTTAATGGCCCCATAAAAGCAACAAGGAATATAATAAAGAATTGCAATATCTATTTTGTGGCTCCAACTCTCTCACTCTCATTAGTCATTCCACAGGCTAATTATTCTCCACCATTATTGTTTATTCTTAAGGAGTGGGGCTGATAGCCTGAACCTACCTATCATTTGGTTTTCTCATGTCCTTTTCTCAAAAAGTAGTCTTCAAGTGTGTGTTATTGGTGGATATTGGCATGAAGCCATGGTCATAATTTATAAATTTGCTGCTGTGGTTTGGCATGTGGGATGTCCTGCTTTTAATTTAACTATCATTCATGTGTACTCAATTTGGTATGCAATATGATCCCAAAAAAAATTACCGAAAATAAATGTTTAGAAGATTAAATTTAAATAAAACTCACACATATTTAATGTTTTATTTTTAATAATAGAAAATAGAATCGTTTAATTTTGAGTTGATTTGAATAGATATATAATAAGAATTTTTTTTATAAAAAAATAATCCAATCAAAAATCAAAAGAAAAATCGAACAAAAACACAACAGTTGTACTTTTCACCCTCAAATATATTAAATACAATGATTACTTGTGTCACACTAATATTATGAGCACTAATTAAAAAGCCTTAAACAAATGGGATGTTACAAAGGTTATTGCAAGCCTAAATCCCCCAACTCAAAATCTTGTTTTACTTGTTTTGTTCTGTTGGTAATGCTCCTCTTTCCTCCCTCCCTCCCGCCATCATCTGCTTCTTACCCATCCATCTTTCTCTCTCCTCCTCATCCAAAGCTCCCCCAGAACCTCCATTTTAAAACCTCACCCCTCCCTCTTTCTATCTCCTTCATCAAGCTTCCTTCTTCCCCTCCTCGTCTTTCTTCAATGGCCGCCCAAGCTTTCTCTCTCCTCTCAGTCTTCTCCTCATTGGCATTTTTCCCATTGCTGGTTTGCTCCAGGAGCTTATCTGTAACATCCAAAACTTGTATTCTCAATGTCACTGCTTCTCTTCACCAAGCACTGTATGGTTCTTCCGTGACAGACCAATTCGAGACCAGCATTGACCCACAGTCATCATCCTTTTTCACTTTAAACCTCCACCCCCGCGACTCCCTCCACAACTCGTCCCATAACGACTACAAGTCCCGCTTACTCAGCCGACTCGCCCGGGATTCAGCCCGAGTCAACTCAATCCAGACTCGCCTAAATCTAGCCCTGCATGGAGTCCCCAACAACGATCCTCCGCCGTCGGATCCCGCCGCCTCCGCCATTGAATCCCCGTGGTTTCCGGGACGAGTCTCGGAAGCGGAGAGTACTTCAGCAGAATCGCTATCGGCCACCCCCGCGGTCGCTCTATGTCGTCATCGACACCGGGAGTGACATCAGCTGGGTCCAATGCGAGCCCTGCTTCGAATGCTACTCCCAATTCGACCCGATCTTCGACCCGACTCGATCGATGTCGTTCCACTCTCTGTCCTGCGACTCGCCGGAATGCAAGGCGCTCGATGTCGCCGAGTGCCGCGCGGGACGGTGCCTCTACGAGGTCTCCTACGGCGACGGCTCCTACACTGTCGGAGATTTCGTCAAGGAAACCCTGACTTTCGACGGCGGCGACTCCATTGAAGGCGTCGCCATCGGCTGCGGCCACAGCAACGAGGGTCTTTTCATCGGCGCCGGCGGCCTCCTAGGCCTCGGCGGAGGCGCATTGTCCCTACCTTCCCAGCTCAACGCGTCGTCGTTCTCTTACTGCCTCGTCGACCGTGACTCCAACTCTGCTTCCACTTTGGAGTTCAACTCGGCTGAGTCGCCCAGTGGCGACTCGGTCTCGGCACCCATGGTGAAGAACCGCCAGATGGAGACGTTCTATTACCTAGGACTGACGGGGATCTCCGTCGGTGGTGAGTCGCTGGAGGTACCGGAAAACGCCTTCAAGATCGACACCGACGGGAACGGCGGAGTGATAATTGACTCCGGGACGGCGGTGACTCGGCTGGAATCGGCGGTGTACGAGACGCTGAGGCACGAGTTCAGAAAAGGGGCGAGCCACCTGCGGACGGCGGAGGGAGTGGCGATTTTTGATACTTGTTACGATCTGAGAGGGCGGAGCAGCGTGGCGGTGCCGGCGGTGGAGTTAGAGTTCTCTGGCGGAAAGAGGCTGCAGTTACCGGCGAAGAATTTCATGATTCCGGTGGATTTGGAGGGAACATTTTGCTTCGCTTTCGCCGGAACGACGTCGTCTTTGTCGATTGTAGGGAATGTTCAGCAGCAGGGGACGCGCGTTGGGTTTGACCTGGTTAACTCGCTCGTCACCTTCGAGCCAAATAAATGCTAGCCGTTGCAGAATTCAAACTTTATTTTTAATCATCTTTGCTTGTCAAAATTGGAAAAGTTATTAGTTTACTGATTACGACTAGTATATATATCACTACATATTAATAATTTCAATCCAATGAAAAAGCTATAGAAATCAATAAATAAATTAATAAGTATTTCACATGGCGGTTCTTAACGTTAATAAATTAGTTTTGATGAACTAAACAAATTCAACATACCTGTAGTATTAAAGTTGAAAAGCATATTGTAAAGTGGGCGGACCTAGTCAATATGTGAATCTGTTATAAGCGGAGCATCTCCTACTTTGGAAAATTTTAATAGAATTATTTAACTTTTGCCAAAAAAATTAGTTTTGATGACATAATATATATTTAAGAATTTATATATAGAAATACTTTATTATAGTTTTTATTAAAAAAATTTGTAACACGTAATCTACATATTGAAATACATATTTATAAGATGTTTTCCGATTCTATACCTAAGAATTCTACTTATGTGATATATTGCGTAATCCAATACATAATTTTATATTTAAATTACATAATTATAAAGAAGATACCATTATCTCCTATTTTAACCAACAATGGACTGCCTACTATTTCTATAGAAATGAAGCGAACGAAAATATAAGATGTTTTTTAAAACTTTTTTATATCTCAAAACTCAACTACTATACCTGAAAAAATAACAAGTTTTAAATATTTGAAATAAATAAATATAAGCACGTAAATATGGAATAATATAGGACATGGATTTTACACTACGGTGTGTTTGGTTGGAGGTAAAATCATTTTTCCGTAAAATGATTTTCATGTAAAATAATTTTCAATGTAAAATTAATTTTCAGTTAATAATTTCAACTGTTTGGTGAGGAAGAAAAATAAGGGGTAGGTTATTAGGGAAATGAGAGAGAGAGTGAGTTAATTCTCGGGGTTGGGGTTTCTCAGGAAAGGAAAGACATAGAGGGAGTTGATTATCAGCGAAGGAGTTACGGCCAAGATACCCCGGACTCACTCTCTCTCCTCCCTTCCATGGCTTCCATCTACTCCTCCTCCTCTTCTCTCTCCTCTTCCAGCTCCAGACCTCCCTCTCTCTCTCCTTCAACCCAACTCTAGACCTCCCTCTCTCTCCTCCAACCCACCGACACCAAACTACCCCTTCCCCCGCCCTCCATCCTCCTCCCGATCTCCAAGGACAACCCCACGGCTAATACTTAGCCCAAATCTACCATGGAACCCCACTCTCATCTCGCTAACTTAGTTTCCGATCAGGCTACCCCGCTTCTCTTCCCGATCGCCAACTTATTTCTCGATATAGCTAGCCCGGTTCTCTCTCATGTCCCTCCATCTAGTGCTCCGCCGCCACCTCCGCCTCCTGCCCCGCCTCCACCTTTGCCGCAACACCGACGTGTACTCCGTCCCTGCACAACCCCATCACCGAGAATATGGATTTAGAGAGCTCGTAGAAAATACATCTTCGATCTCGAAGATAATTGCGAGAGAAAAATAGATGGATGAAATGGAAAATCTAACTTTCGCTCTTAGAAAAGGAAAAATATTTTCCTTTGAATTTGGGAAAATTCATTTTCCCGAAAATTATTTTTCGAAATTTTTATACCAAACAGATGAAAATTGGAAAATGATTTTACGGGAAAATGATTTTACGTCATACCAAACACACCCTACAAAAAATACAAAAATAGCGATAAACATTTTATGATAGGTAGAGCTCGTTGGACATTCCAACGTTTTTTAGAATTCCGACGGGCCCGTCGAATTTCACACCGACTAGCGGAATTCAAACGGACATTTCCATCGAATTTGGCAAATCCCATTGAAAAATTCGTCGGCATTTCAACTTTTTTTACAATATTATGCAATAAAACAAATACAAAGATAGAAGTATGGAATAATAAAAGTTTTTATGTTACACACACACAACTTTAAAACTATTTGTGTAAACAATATATATATACATGAAGCTCAAAGTTTGTCAAACGGACATTTCCATCGGAATTTGGCAAATCCCATTGAAAAATTCGTCGGCATTTCAGCTTTTTTTACAATATTATGCAATAAAACAAATACAAAGATAGAAGTATGGAATAATAAAAGTTTTTATGTTACACACACACAACTTTAAAACTATTTGTGTAAACAATATATATATACATGAAGTTCAAAGTTTGTCAATAAAAGCAATAAGATGCGTTAGTTTGAATTTTTAGAATATAATTTGTTTCATATTTCATGTTATTTAAATTAATTTCTTTGTATTTTATGTATCTGATTCTAATTTATTATTATACATTAAACTATTTCAAATAATAAACAAATATAACTAATATACATAAATTTTGTCAATTAATTCAATTATTAAATAAACCGTCACATTTTCTTATTTTTGCACAGATCTAGTGGTAAATACTCAGTGTCCTAAACCCCTACTGCTAACTTTGACTAGTGACTTTTTTTTTTCATGGTTGTTGTTAAATAAGAAATAAATAAACCTCTGTCTCAAAAAAAAAAAAATCTAACGATAAAATCCTTATCCTTACAAAAAAATTTAAAAGTCAATTGTCATGGATTTTGCTTGATTCTTCACCTAACTCTGAAAAAAAAAAAAGAAGAAATTTCTCCTTTTTTAGGGTCTTCTAATTTTCCTGTTGACAGTTGACCACGAGAGTCTTGGAACACTTCGCCTCTCTCTCTCTCTCTGAAATAATTCAAAAGGAGGGGAGCAACCGCTGTCCCACTGGCGGTCGTCGACATTGTTTTTGATCGAATTGAAAACAAAGCCAAATATCAAATGCATCTGTCTCTTCCCTATGATTTCTCTCTCTTCTTATCTTCCCTGATTTCGCCATGAACGACCCTCAACCCCTTTCCTCCTCCTCCTCCTCCTCCTCCTACAACTCCGCTTCTATCTCCGCCGCCGACCAGGTTCTCTTTCTCTCTCGTCCCCTCCCCTTTCTTCTTATTATGGTCTGCTTTACGGCGGTTTGTGGGGCACTATTTTTTGTGGCTGTTTCTTTTTTATATTTTGGGTAAACTTAACTTCGGAACTTTATGCTATTGATCTCCCTCCTCCCTTTTGGGCTTTTGTTTGAAAAAGGGTTTTACCGGTTTCTGCAAAAAAACCTACTTTTGTGAGATAATATCCCAATTGACGAGTACTGTTAAGTCAATCGATTCCTAATCGTGCAAATTTTAGTGGCCTGATTTGCTGAATGAGTATTTGATGTTGCATAAGCAGTTGGTCAGGCAAATTACTCTTACAGGCTTATTATACTTGATTACTTCACATCGATGAGGAGAAGTACATGGAGTTTGTTTCAATTACTATGAAGAGCATAACATTGATACTATATTACCCATGTGGTTTATGTTAACTTTGCTGTTTTTGGATTCCCATGATTGATTGGGTAGAACTATCAAACTCGAATAATGAAAAAACTATATTTCTTTGGTTATTAGAGATTGAGAATGTTTGGAGAATCACCGTTTAAAAATGAAAACTGTTGAAATGTGCTTATAACTCTAATCATACTAATAGAATTTTTACACTTCTCTTCCTTAATGACAAATAAAGCCTGTTTATGGGTGAAATTATCTTCCATGCTTTTTGTAATGATTATTCCTGTTTCATAATTTTTGCAAATTCTATTTTGAATTCATAAGGTTACTCTCCTGCTTGCAAGATCAGATAATGATGTCTTAAGTAAGAAAACTCTTCTTTCTTGGCATTTTCAATCCTTGCGTAAATTTATTATTTTCTAGGATATATACTTTTCTTGGTTCAAGGGGAAGAAGTTGCTTCATATTTCCATGATTATGAGTAATCAAATAGTTTCTTAATGCTGTCCTCTCGGTCTTTGTGTAATTCTAGTTTCATTTTTGGGAGTTATATAGTTTTGCAGAATTCAATATCATTTCAGCCAGTTATTTTTGCAGGATGTCTCTCACAGTCAAAGTGCCAATAACACCTACGCCTTATCGTTTGAACAATCAAGGCATTGGCGAGATGTGTTTTGGTTACTGGTTTTCATTGTGCATCTGGGAGGATTGGGCCTGCTTCTAGGAATCCTTGGACTCAATAGGTTTAAGAAGAATGATAGACTAAATATTGATAAATACACATATGGGTTTTTGGAGAACCATCATGGTCTCACAGAGTACTATTGGCCTCTCTATGCGGTTGCTGGTGGGGTTGGAACATTCCTTGGATGGACTTGGTTGATGCTGCTTGGGTCGCAGGCCAATCACATGATGAAGGTTTCAGTTCACGTGTTAACTACCTACCTTGCCCTTGTTAGTATTTTTTGTTTTTGGGCCAAGCAGTATTTCTGGGGCATTGCGTTCGCAATTGGAGCAGTTTTGCAGTTTTTGTACGTCATCTCAGTTATAGACAGGTATCCTCAATGCTTTTCAACTTAGTATGTACTATTTTATGTGCGCAATTCCTATAGTGTCTTTACATGTTCATTTACATTTCTATTTTTGGGGATTATTAGTTCTGCTTCTTCCATATGTGAAGTTAACATCTTTAACCCTTCCGTAGGAAACTTTTGATGCATGCTACTAGCTTCATTGCACTCAATGGTAAAATTTCAATAAGATCTCAGGAGGTATAGTGAAAGTTTTGCAAGGTGCATTGGGATTTCAATTGTATATCTCGGAGGTGTCCTATGGTCCCACCTAACCAACTTCTGTAAAATTCATGTTCTCTATCACTAGAAATACAAAATGCCAAGCTTTTCATTAACTAACCAATAGTATTCATAGCCAAACTGTTTATTTTTTCTAAAAGGTGGTAGACCCCGAGTGTTGAGTATTGTTTCTTTTACTTTTTCATGCTTCGTTAAATTTTGTGCTGTAATCATCATCTTTGCATGAATCATTTTATAGTATTATGTTCAGACTGAAAATTTACATTTACACTTGCTAAAATTGTGAATTTCATTTTACTAAAACACTTTTGTTGCAATCGGATTAATCTTAAGGGAACCTTGCATGCATGTGCGTGCATGCATCTGTGTTGGTTTTCCCGTCTTTGTCCATATTTTCCCTTTTTGGTTTATTATTAATCTGCAATGATCCGACTCTCATGAATTAGGCTATCGTCATTCATAAGGTTTTGATATATTGAGGCATAAAGAAAGTGGACCAGTAAGCGTTGCTGGAGTATAGATTGAGTTGAGCTTTTAAGGCAGCTTCACATATGTGATGAGTTGGTAACAGAACAATAGCTAAGTGAGATAAAGCCATATAAAAAAACCATTGTTAAAACCTAAAAGAAGTTGTAATAGCAATCAAGAATGATGCACAAAATCTTGTCTTGACTTTGAACATTGAGTAGTTATCATGGTTCATGCCTGAGCTGGGGGCTTAAGGATATTGGAATTATAGGTGTATGAAGGACTGTGGGTTATATAGAATTGAAGGGGTTGGCATGTGAGCAAGGAGGATTTCGCACAAGTTAATTTTAGCTTTCTTAGACACTACATGCTGAAAGAAAGAAAAGGAGGGGGTGTTAAGGACTGAAGAGAATGGCCATAGGTTGAGGTGGACCAATGCGATGTCATTGATAAAGAAAGCATTTGATGGGGGAGGTTAGCTAATAGGCTTGTAATTTGGATGCATGCGACTTCTTATGAATTGGTTGTAGTTGACTTGCCTTTGGTGTCTTGGCTATCTCTTGATGTAGGCAGTTTGTTATTGGGATTGGAGATATATGCGGAGTTTTCAGGCAGTATATCTGATGAGAATCTGGAATTAAGATTGTTGATGTTTTAAGTGAAAATCAGATTATATTATTTAGGGTACTGGAAGGCAATATATGTTAAACAGTAATATAATTTGCTTATTAGTCAATGTCCAAAATTTTAACTATTCTTCAAATCCTCAGGTGATCCCTTGTCCATGTGACCGTTATGTTAGATCCAAAACTAATGATGATGACATCCACTAGGAAATATGGTAATCTATACTTTTTGCACGTTTGTGGGATTTTCTTAAGCTGCATATATCTGTGCCTATCAGGGGTAAGCACACGTGGATCTCCCTAGGACCTTGCTTTAATGGAATTTCCTTTTAGTGCTGGTTGTTGCGTAATTAATCCAATATATACTATATATTGTAGATGAATAATACATTCTTAATGAAGAGTCATATGGCTGTGGAGTACATGCGTAATGTCTCTATTTGATGGTATAGGTCAAACCAATCAACGGCTGAACTAAAGGAATGCTAGGAAGAAAAGAAAGAGGTTGAGGGCTTTTCCCCTCCCTCTTCTGGTGTATGGATCAGTGGGTTTGTTTCGGGTTAAGAAGAGGGCAGAGCTTGATGAGCCAAAATTCACCTTGCTCTTTACGGTATGGTTGATTAATGATGACCCTACCACTACATTTCTCAGACGTTTTAGTTTAGCAATCATACCCAATTACGCATGTCCATACCAAATGACATGGTTCCTAGTATGAAATTCATGTTTGGCACGAGTTCTTGCTATGGAAAGGAGGCACAAAATTGACGTGGAAACTCAAGTCTCTGATACAAGAAATTATTTTCGATAGCTTAGTTTAACACCTGTAGAACACAAAATTTGTTAATGGGTGCTCATTACAGCTATGTTTTACTAAGAAGATTTTCATTTAGATGGAACATAGCTAGAGGTTGCTTTGTTAATGAGATCAGGCAGGTAGTCCCATTACTCACGATTAGTTCATCTAGATTAATCTTGTTTCTGCCATCTTGAAACGTCCTTGGGTCCTGTAATTTCTGAGTTATTGGCTCACTACCGGCTTCTTGTACTTGGGGACGATGTGCTTTGCTAATATTTGAACTGGTTCTCCATTGCCAAAATCCATCCAAATTCGTGCCCCCCCACCTCTTCTTGTAGCCTTATCCATGAATTGGCTCTCCAGCAAACTATGGCAACTTCATTGGAGCAATATTCAACTTCATGCAGGCTGTGCTGCCTCACCTTTGATGAAACTGGTTCAATGGAGTAGTGTTTAGAAATATTTCTGGATTTTATTGTCCAATTCTCGTGTCATTTAGACTCTTTCTTCTGGGGTTTCACAATATTTGGGGTGGGTTGCATTTTTCTATCTGACATAGGAGCATGGGGCATTTCCCTTATGTTGAATAGAGGAACTTATATCATGCAAGGAAACTTACAACATTTGAGCTTGATTGTGAATGGTGGTGTATTCTGCTGTAGGCAGGCAGGGCTTTGTTCCTCTTATCATGGAAGTGTAATAGTATTGCAAACATAGTTGAAAAATGTTCTCTATTAATAGTGTGTCAACAAGTTCTTATCTTATTTTTTTGAAATGAACATATCTGATGTAATTTCCCCTTCCTCCCTCCTTTGCTGCCTTATCAGGCACTATCTCTACCTCTCAAACTGAACACATGCATATCAAGATCTGTTGTAACTGAATTGTCTGTTTTGAAAGTCTCTTGACATAGTATATATTTGTTTCTAGACTGCCATTTACAATGCTTGTGCTGCAAAAAGCTGTGAAGATGGTGTGGAGCCTTCCTAAAGTTATGGGCATTGCATTTGCGTTCATTTTGGTCATGCTTTTATGGATGTCATTATGGTCCTTTGGAGTAGCTGGTGTAGTGGCTTCAAGCATTGGCGACAGTGGAAGATGGTGGCTTCTTGTGGTGAGCGGGCAAGTTTTACTCTTCATTTTTTATATTGATGTGACCTGGGATACACTTTCTGTATAGCTCTGCCCCTATGATTATCGCACTTGGCTACAAGTGTTTGACATATTATGTGTTCAGGAGCTGGACAATTGAACCTCTCCTTTTTTCTGAAATATTTTGTATGTTCGGTTTGTTAATCATCTGTGCCTATGTAAGAATGTTGTATTGAGCTTCCAACATGGGTACTTAGGTAAAAAAAGAAGAGCTCGAGTGACACAGCTATGCATCGTTTGGCAGGTGCTATCTGTGAGTTTGTTTTGGACTGGTGCAGTCTTCTGTAATACAGTTCATGTCATAGTATCTGGAATGGTGTTTCTTGTTCTTATCCATGGTGGTCAAGGAACAGCGTCGATGCCTCCCAACTCGTTGATGAAGTCTTTGCGTTATGCTGTGACGACTTCTTTTGGCAGTATCTGCTATGGATCACTCTTCACAGCTGCTATTCGCACATTGAGATGGGAGGTATTCAATTTTTAACTTGGGTTGATCCTCTGAATTTTTTTTCTTGTTTTATTCTTCTTGATCTGATGATCCAGTGAACTTTAAACAGATTAGGGGATTCCGTTCAAAGATTGGCAATAATGAGTGCTTACTTTGCTGTATTGATTTCGTATTCCATATGGTGGAAACACTTGTGCGGTTCTTTAACAAGTATGCCTACGTGCAGGTCTGTTTTCCCCTTGATTATTTATTTTTATTCTTGTTTTATTTATTTTTTTCTTCCTTAATGAATAGCTTCTTTCTTCATTAAAGGGTTAAGCACCAAGTATTCTGGAATCTGGATTTTCTGCTGTGAACTTTTTTCCTTTGTTGATAAAGAATTTCTATGCGTTGGCATTGGGATTAGATTTCTGTTGGTCTCTGGATGTGTTACTTGACGTAGTGCCCTCATAATGATGTAAATAGGCTGCTGTAGGCATTTTAGTTTATGTAAGGTGATCCATTCACACACAAAAACTGCTGCAACATCCCGTGACTAAGTATCTGTTGACCTAGGAATTTAAAATAGCCTAACAACCATTGCGTACTGTTGGTCTCCATATAGGTGAGAAATAGATTCTTGTTGGGTGCCTTGAGTTTAAGTCCTGCTTTAACTACTAGAGAAGAAAGGCTTCTGTGGATTTTTATGATAAATGTGAATGACCATATACCCTATCAAAAAGACACTCTTGGACACCCAAGAGCCATTCAAGCTCAGCATAGCTTCAAAGAGGTAGCAAAAAATTAAAATGAAAAAAAAGATAAATGCATCAAAATATTGATTATATGTTGACAAAATCAATTGGCACTGCTTATGTGATGTGTGCATTGTATGTCTGAGGGTCGTGTATGAAAGCATGCCCTCCTTTAACCAAGGTACCAAAAGGAAGTACAAATTGGAATATTGACATATAAGTTTGGCATAAAAATAGTTTTAAAATTATATCAATCTTGGAATCTCAGTGTCTCACGAGACTTGTTCCTTTTCATTGGAAAATCGTGGTTGAAATTCACATTATAACATGCAGTCATATATACCTCAGAACTAGAGTGAGCTGTGAATTTATGATTGTTTACTGTTGCGACTTTTGGGAACTTATAATGTGTTTTGATTTCCAAGGACTCTTATAATATTCAATTGATTGAGGAAAGAGAGGGAAAGAGGGGGGATTGTTTGCCATGGACTACGAGGCTTTAATCTTCTTGTCTGGATCTCTAGTTTTATCTTCTTTTGTTTGAAACATGGCCATCTGGCATATAAAATCTTCATAAATCTAAATGAATGAAGATTAAGGTACACCTAGAATCTAGACAAATATGGATATGGAATCTTGAAATCCTGAAATCTGGATAATTCGTAATTTTTATGAAGTTTAGTTGACAGGAACAATCTCTAAGCCATTTTATTTCCCCTACAGATAGCGGTGTCTGGCAAAAGCTTTAATAGTTCAGCGAGAGATGCTTGGGAATTGTTCCAGTCAACTGGTGTTGAAGCTCTAGTTGCATATGATTGTTCTGGTGCTGTCCTTCTCATGGGGACTGTTTTGGGAGGGTTGGTTACTGGTACCTGTGCTGGGGTCTGGACGTGGCTTAAGTCAAGCGACAAAATTTTGATGGTAGGATCCACTTCCATGCTGATGGGGATGATTTTGGTGAGTCTTTTTTCTCTTATTATTTCAACCTACTTAACATAGATTATATGCTAGATGGCTGTTACTTGAGCTAGCATATGCGTTGAACTTGAAACTACTTTCCTTTCTTTCCCTTTTCTTTTCCTGGGCCGCGGGGGGTTGTAATATTCACTGTGGTTACTCAAAAAGTCGACTGGATAGTGAAAAGCCTCTAGATACTCTATGGTAAAGAAAGATTATCTTTGTCAAGTTGGCACCAGAAAAATGGTGTGCAATGGTATTGGAACTTTGGTGGTAGACAATGTGGGTGATGCTGAGGTCACTCATATGTTTTCTGTAATACCTCTGTTCTAAGATTTAGTTCTCTAATATCATAATTATATCATCTATTGAGATGTCTTATTTCTCATTTTTAGTTAGCATTACTAGTAGCAAGTCTCAGTGTTGCGACATCGGTATTACCATTTAAGTTTAAAAGAGAAAATGGTGGGGGAGGGGGAGGTCCAGCGATATCGGTTAAAAAGAAAATTCAATTTTTTTGAAATCCCCTCTAAACTTGCTAGTGGCCAGAGTGTTGTGAATTTGATTATGTGTTTGTCTTTTTACCCTGTCATATCATTGCCTTTCTTTCATCGGTTCCTCCCTCTCACCCTATTTCTAAAGCATTTCCCTTTTCCTTTTCTGTGATATTCTTTCATCGTAGCCATAGAAGGCCTTTTAAAGAGAACCCTACTGGTCAAAATTGAGGAACTTTTCATTCGTTGAGGTTTAGTTTGCATGCATACTAATGCAGAGGGAGGGGAGGGGCATGTTGCAAAAGAACCGATGTTTGTCTTCCTTTTCTAAGCCACTCAAACAAGAGTGGGATAAAGAGGGGTTTAGAGCTTGGGGAAAAAGAAGATCACGAATGTGTCAGATCAGGAGTTTGTTAAAATTCCCCATCGTCATTATATTTACAATGGGTTCATTCCCTACAGAACAATCAACCAATGAAGTACTATAACTAGTTTAATGGAGAATTTTATTTCAGTCCATTTCATTAATGGTCCTCTGAGGGTTGACTTTTATATAGGAAAATTGAATTACTAAACCCGTCATTTGTATTCAGGTTGGGCTGGCAATGGTAGTGGTTGAAGGTGCAGTTACAGCTCTTTACATATGTTATGCCCTCGACCCTCTCCTCATCCACAGATGGGATGCTGACTTCTTCAACGAGATGTCAGAAATGCTACATCAGCGCCTCCAACACAGGAGTGCTCGGGGTCGACAAGTTTTGACCCGCAATACGCTCGATTTACGCATACCAAGCTGATTATCCTGTTTTTATAGATGGAGTAAATCCTGGTAAATTATGTATTATGTATAGATAGAGAAGGCTTGCTTTTTCATCTTCTCTCCTGTAAAATTCTCATGTTTGGGGTTGTTTTATTGATGAATGCCTGATGCAGTAATGCATCGCTGAAAAAAAGTTAGTTTGTTATCCTGTTGTGGCATAGATTGATTTTTCTTTCTTCTTTTTAAACTTTTGGGGTTTAGATCCTCACTTTATATGAGTGGAACAACTGTTGGCTCACAAGTGGTAAAACTCTTCCAAGTTTCAGCCATTTATAAAATTCGAATTCAAGGTCTTATTTTAAGAGATCCAATTGTTAAACTACTTGAACCAACCTGTGTTGTTATCTGATGAATAAATAGACCAACTTGTGTTGTTATTTTGATGAAGAAATAGTTGAAACAAAACGTTGATATGGCCATTATTTTGATGAAGAAATAGTTGAAACAAAACGTTGATATGGCCAGAACTAGTTGCACCAAGAAATGTGGTTGATGCAGATTCTTCTGCTTTTGTGGATGAATGGTATTTCAATGATATAGAAATCACAAGTGAGGGTTGACTTTTTGAATATGGCCAACATTTTGCGATGATGAGTAAGCAAGGCCTAGGAAAATTTGAAAAAGTCTCCCAACTTTCAGCAGGAAACAAGTGAGGGAATTGATGTGGTATGGCTTTGAACAACCAACTTGTTCAAGTATGCATCAATACACACTGGATGAATTTATGTGTATTTGGCACAATATGCAACTTTTAATATAGTAGCATAGAACACAAATGTATTTATTTAAAATATAATGACTTCTAATTATGTCCATAAAACATAATTCTGTCTGATTATGTCCATAGAACATAATTATGTGTTTTAATAAATTTGTCGTAGTTCAATAATATTTATAGATGCTTGCTTAATACGTTTTTATTTTTAAGACATTCATAGAACAAAATATATGAAGTTAATATATAAAATCTTTTATTATAAATAAAAGAAATAGTCTAAAATTTTAAGACGTGCGAAAATTGAAGTATTTGTAATAAAAAATAATTATTAAAAAAATTATATCTACCTACGTTCTTTTAACTTATTATCAATTTTCATTGGTATAAATTAATTAAAAATAATAAAATAATAAAAATAAAATTAATATAGTTTAGTTAAAATCCAATGAGGGGTTATGGAGGCTACGAGAGGCCTAGTGTGAGGGAGGCGGGGAGGCTACTACTACTTGTCAGAGGATGGGAAGCCAACGTGGCAACCTGTATTTACAGAGACACCTCACGTGATGCACGTGCCTCAACTTGGGCTGAGTGGTTGACTGCGCGTTTGGATTGGAGTTCCACCAATTTTTGCCGTTGATTCTTCCTCTCTTCTTCAGGGTGAGCCTCATATTTCCAACCCCCCTTTCTTCGTGTCTCACTCAGCCCCCAAGAGAAGAGAGAAGAGAACAAACCCATTTTGAGGTATCCCCTAAACTTCTCTATACTAACTTGATTTCCCACTATTTGTTGGTTAATCTTTGTTAATTTGCATGATTTCTGTTGTTTTTATTGGTGGATTGGCTCTTTCTCGGATTAGGTACTTCTTACTCTCAGGAAGGTGCAATCTTTTTTGTAAATTTCAAATCTTGCTTTCCCTTGGCTGTTCTTTACGTAGATCTGATGGAACTTATGATTTAAGTGCTATTAAAGTAGTTTTGCTTGTGCCATGGATGTTAGATGAGTTTATTAGGCTTGGTTTTGAGCTATATTTGAATTTGGTTGGACTGTGGGTTTTTGCTAGGGAAATTTATATTGTGATATGGGTCTAAGATTTTACCCTCTTATGTCTTGAATGGTGAAATATCTTGCCATATTTACGGTCAAATATTGCAATATGACCCATGAGGTTCAATAGTCGATGCTTTTAGATTCATGAATACCCAGCAATTTAGCTTTCTGGTTGAAATCTTTGTATGCTTTGTTGCTTTTAAAAAATCCATGCTAGCTTTTTGGTGTGACTAAACTGGAGCCATGTATTGAATCTGACAAAATGATATTCTGTTATTCCTTTGAGGTAATAGGGAAGATGTCTCCAGCTGAAGGATCCCGGGAAGAAAATGTGTACATGGCCAAATTGGCTGAGCAGGCCGAGAGATATGAGGAAATGGTGGAGTTCATGGAGAAGGTAGCAAAGACTTCTGAATCCGAGGAGTTGACTGTTGAAGAGAGGAACCTCCTTTCTGTGGCTTACAAGAATGTGGTTGGAGCTAGGAGGGCTTCTTGGAGAATCATCTCGTCAATCGAGCAGAAGGAAGAAAGCCGTGGAAATGAAGACCATGTGGCTATCATCAAGGAGTACAGGGGTAAAATTGAGGCCGAGCTGAGCAAGATCTGTGATGGCATCTTGAAACTCCTTGATTCACACCTCATCCCATCAGCGAGTGCTGCTGAGTCAAAGGTGTTTTATCTGAAGATGAAGGGTGACTACCACAGGTATTTGGCTGAGTTCAAAACTGGAGCTGAGAGGAAGGAAGCTGCTGAGCACACCTTGTTGGCTTACAAATCTGCTCAGGTGGGTCTTGTAAATAGCTTGCAAATTGCCATTTTTCTAGGAGCCTAGTGGGTTGTAGCATTTCAGAAAGTACTTATTATTATGATGTTTTGCTTACAGGACATTGCTCTGGCTGAACTGCCTCCTACTCACCCGATAAGGCTGGGGCTTGCTCTTAATTTCTCTGTGTTCTACTATGAAATCTTGAACTCCCCAGATCGTGCTTGTGCCCTTGCTAAGCAGGTTTGTCCTTTTATGTTCCAGTCTATGGTTAATGCTGATTTAGTGACACCACATCTTATATTTTGGGATTGAGAACCTTGACGAATCGTAACAGTTTACTAGCTTAATGTTGGTTGGCTAGAACATACTGAGTGGCGGGATTGTTCGAGTTGCCTATGTCAATGGGTGTCCCCCCCCAACACACACACACTCACACACAGAACAAAGATAACTTTGTAATGGCAAATTACTTGAAAATTTAACATGTCAATTTTCTATGTTCTATCCAGTGCTGCAAATGAGTGAGGTCTTGTAGACCTTTTATCATATCACTTGTAAGTTTGTGAAAAATTCATTGAACTAACTTATATTGTGAAGGCCAAAACTTGTCTGAGTTGTGTCGAGTTTGGTGGTATCGTGCCAGGTTCTTTGTCTCTAGTAATGTGCATTGACATTGTGGGTTGTCATCGTTTCCTATCAGATATTAGGATCAGTGGACTTCTTTGAGCCATTTGTATTGCTGGCTCATGCTCTTTCTAATGAATCTCTTTGTTAAGCATTACTTTTGATGTTACACTGTTTAGTTCGTGCACTTACAAGTTGTATAATCTGAGAAGGATATAATGTCCTTGTTGCAATAGAATGGAAATTCCATTCGCAAAGTCGAACTTGGTAGTTCATTCTGTCTCACATCATTACAAATCCTTAGGATACAAATCTTTCTTTTCTGTAAAATTATGCACATTCTAAAGGCATTGGAGTTGGTAGAGTACCTCAGTTTACTTGTTGCTTATGCTACTCCCTCTTAAACTTTTCAGCATTGTTCTTTCACATCCCGTATATGTTGAGGTCTTGCATGACTGCATTATATGGTTGTACCTTGATGTATTTCTCGGTCTTATCATTTCACTTTAAGTGCACCTACTAGACATCATTCTGACGTCGATATGGGCAATGCACACGTCATTTTAGGCTAAAACATGAGAATCTAAGAAAATGACCAACTTTGAGGTCTGGACATAAGTGTCATATAATTGTACCCATGTGTCATATATTTGTACCCATGTCCAAATAACATGAGTGAGGTCTTTGATTGGAGCGAATGGAAGTGCGCTTCCCTATACTGTGGCGTTCTTTTCCCTGTTTTTTGAGTTTTGGTGAGATAGCCCAAATAGAGGACCGTATCTGCCTAGACATGGCGAAAGGGAAGGAGGTAAGTGTATTTTTTTTTTTTGGGGGGGAGTGAGAGGACCTCTCTCATGCCTTTAGAGGAATCTAAACCCCCATCTCCTTGGTCCAAGGTAGACAAAATTCCAAGCAAGGTTATTTGAGGGCTGAGGATTTGGTAGCTCTCGCCGGCAAAGTTTCTGCTGAAACCTCTATCTGCCAATGTAATTGCAACATTTTCTTCTGTCTTTAACTGTTATACTTCGTTACTTGTTGTGGTGACGCTTCCACTGTGTTCCAGCGTTATGTTTTGTGTGATGTAGGTTTAGCACTAGAAATAGTGTAAATTCACTTTCATAGGAGTCTTCTTATCGTCGTGACATTCGGAAATGTGGTTGTGATTGGTCAGTGCAATGACCTCAGTTTATTTATTCTGATTGGAAAATTTAGCATGCTGTTGCTCCACAGCGATATGGACACTACCTGCTGCCTGCGTGAGCAACCCAACTGTATTTTTTTAGTTGATCAGGGGGAGGGGCGCTCTGACTTTGAGAATATCATTCATGCCTGTTCACATGTGCTAGCATTTGCCCATGTCTGCTCATGTATGAATGTGTTTTTGTGTTTGGCTTAGCCTGTTTGTAGAGTATAAATCTCATGTCCCCTTGATCTGAGATTGTTGATTTATCAAAAAGTAAATATTTTTTATCATGTATTTATTTATGCTTGAGGAAGAAGCAACTGAAGCAGACTGATGTTAAGACAATTTCTCTAAACAAATAATGAATGACAGGCTTTTGATGAGGCCATCTCGGAGCTGGATACATTGGGTGAGGAATCCTACAAAGACAGCACCTTGATCATGCAGCTACTCCGGGACAACTTGACATTGTGGACTTCAGACAATACGGTACGCATCCTCCTCCCCCCAAAAAAAAAAAAAAAACCCCACCCAAGAAGAAAGAGGACGAAGAAGAAAGAGGACTAGGTACACAATTACAAATGTTATGTGATTCCTGGGCTTTATGCTGGTGGAGTGTTAAGGCCAATGGTGGCTGCCCAGCTCACTGACTGGTCCAAGTTGAGTTAGGGTTAGCTTGGTTCAAGCCAAAAATGAAAGGAGGCAGGGCACTAGGTACACAATTACAAATGTTATGTGATTCCTGGGCTTTATGCTGGTGGAGTGTTAAGGCCAATGGTGGCTGCCCAGCTCACTGACTCTTCCAAGTTGAGTTAGGGTTAGCTTGGTTCAAGCCGCAAAAGAAAGGAGGCAGGGCACTTTTTATATTTTTCCTTTTTGGAAAATTTCCCAAAAGATAATATAAAAAGAAAAACAATGGGCCGAGACTGGGGCCATTAGGCTAGTTCAAGCTGGGTTGATACATGCGAGAAACCTAGGAGGCTAGGACCACTTGGCTCAATAACTCATGTTGGGTTGCTTGGTATTGCGCCATGTCAGGTCAGCGGGCTTGCCCACCCCTAGGACAGGGTCCCAGCTAGCATATGCTTATTTGGCCAGCTGTAATCAAGGTTGTGATTCTTCTTACATGCTATTATGTTTATGACAAACAGGATGAAGCTGGGGACGAGATCAAGGAAGCATCAAAAGCTGAAGGTGGAGAGCAGTCATGATTTGGTAATAAAGTGGTGCAAATTGAGTCGAGTTAGATGAATGTATTTAAAAACCTATCTGGGTATTTGTTCTCATCTGCATCTCTGTAGTCTTTAGTCATACATTACCTGCTATGTTGTTTGTTGTTGTTTGCCTACTGTGAATTAGGCGCTCCAAATTTACTAGCGACGATCATAATTGTATTGTTTGTGTTCCACCTTCATGATTGAACGCACTTCTCATAGTGTTCATCTTTGTGGCCGCCTTTGATAAAATTGAAAGCGATGTTGGTTCAATAATATTTGAATCCATAACCGTGTTGTTCACTCTGATTACTATTCCTGAAACTTTGGTTCAGTTGTGGTTAAACAGTGGAATGTAGACCTTGGACCAAGTTCAGTTCAAGATTAAGTTGAATTTAAATTAAGGGTTTGGGTTTGGCCTCTGTTTGGGTCCTAGTATATATTGATCCGAGCAATTTTGTCAAGAGGAGTGTCGTGCCGCCGGTGTTGGGTGTTGATTTAGGGTGTGTTCGGCACTAGTGTTTGAAGTAGTGATTAGTGTTTTGGAAGATGTTAGTATTCGGCAAAGTAGTGTTTAACATAGTGAGTAGAGTTTTAGGTAGTGTTTTCGAAAAGTTACTCAAAGTAACGTTTTCAAAAACACTACCTAGTGTTTGCACATAATTTCCAAAATTCTCCTTTTTATTTTCTAAAATATTTTATCAATTATGTCCTTTTAAGTCATTTTATACAAATCGCTACTTAAACAAGCTACTATTAACGAACACACTTATCTCAAATCACTAGTTGAACATCTAACCACTAACCACTAGTCGAGTAACAGCTAATCGCTAATAAAACAGCTAACGATTACTAAAACAAGTTAACCACTACTAAAACAGATTAATTTTACCGAATACGCCCTTAGTTTGGATCAAGTCGATTACTAACGGTCTTGTCTGATAATTCTAAGGAACAATTCTTGTGTTTAGTTGATGATTAGTTATATCAAGGCAAAGTTTTATCAACCCAAATACGATAAAATTTATATCAAATTTAAGTAACGAATTAAATGATTATCTATTAGGTCAGGCCATTAAAAGTGTTATGACCCTCCAAAGGAAACAATTCCCAAGAAAAGACAAAAAACTACAAAAGAAACAATAATAATAAGAATAATAAAGGATAAAAAGGAAAAAGGGGCAATCTCATCACATCTCGTCACCATCACTTCATATTGCAGATATACAATTACCATGGGGAGCAGATGTGGCAGCAGGAAGCTCTGTTTCCCAGATGAGATATCCCCCATGGATTCCGTATTTACTACTACTCTGCCAACAAAGACAGACAGAGGAGAGAGAGAGAGAGAGGAGCATAGAATGGTATCAGAAGGCAAAGAAATCACTGGAGAGAGATGGAGGTGGAGAAGATACGCCACGCCCTACTCCCCTACGCCTATCCCGGGCCCGGCTTGGGTTTCAACTTTCAATAGATATCTCTCATGAATTCACTGGAGTGACATCCAGGGTGGGAGAGAGAGAAGAGGAAAGGAAAAAGGGGTGTTTCAGTCTTTGAGACAAGAGCTTGCTCCTAGACCCCACGCGCGCCTCCTAAGAATGGATTGAGATGATCAATGACCATGCATGATCCGTTAGGAAGGACCATTACTAATTCTGTGGCCGAGTGACTGAATCTACTTATATACATGTATATCTATTATAAGAGTTAAAATTAATAGTAAGAGATAAAATGACAATGAATAATTAAAAATAATAAAGTTTAATGATAAAAACATTAAAGATATATGAGCAAAAAATAGTTTGAAATGACAAATTATATAAAAAGATATATGTATAAAGCAGTCATTATTTTATTTTATAAATACTTGTACTCATATTATTCAAATTTATAATTTCCTTCATATGAATATGTAATAGCAACAATTTAAAACTTCAAATTAAAAATTTTTAAAGCACATAAAAATGGTGATGCTACGTTCCACGAGAGCAAGAGACAAAGGGAAAACAGAACATATCCAAGAAAAACAGAACGAGGGCGTAGAGAGGACAGGGGAGTACACGCTCATAGAGATAGAGAGAGAATTGTATGTGCGTTAAGAGAGGGGGAGAGGGAGAGGGAGAGGGAGAGGGAGAGGACAAGAAAATTTTTGTAGCTCTGAGCCTGTGAGGGTTTTATTGGGAGACTAAATTCCCAAGTCAGACGGCAAATAATTTAAAAACCCTGAACCTCCCTTGAAAAAACCAGATCATAAACCTCAAAAAGAAAAAAAACTTGATTTCACCGAATCACTCCTCTCTCTCTGTTTTATTTGATACGCTATCCTCTGCTCAGTCCCTCCCTCCTTTACTGCTTTTGATTTTTTCACTCAATCTCCTTTCGTTTGCTTCTTCGCTTCCTTTCCTCAATCATTACACTCGTTTTCTCTCTCTCCGCTGGAAAAGAATAAGAGAGAGAATCTTCACTTCATTGTTGGGTAATCTGCCATTTTCATAGCAGCAACAAAGTAAACAATGTTTTCTGAGAATTGAGAGTGATTGTTGATAGAGAAAGAGAGAGAGAAAATGCAGAGCTTTAAGGACATGTATCTACACCCATCCTATTTCCTCAGGTCTGTTTTTATCTTTCTAGGGAAAGAAAAGAAGAACAAACCCAGTTCATGGGTTTTTCGTCTTTCTCTCTCTCTTCCCTTGTTTCTAAGTGCTCTGTTTTTTTTTTTTTGTTTACTGAAGCAGGGGGATGAGAACAATGCCCGGAACAACTCACGTTTCGCTGACATAGGAGAGCTTGAGCACCCTGTTGTTTTCCACCAGCAAGATGCTGTTGATTTAAGCCGAAGTAAACACTCTTTTCTTTCTCTCTCTTCCTCCTTTCTCTTAAAAATTTCAACTTTCTCTAACTACTTTTTCCCTGTTTCTCTTCCTCGTAGGTGCCCTATATGGTCTAAAATCAAACGACGTTCCCTTCTCTTCAAGTTTACATTTTGGCGGTCTAAACGCGGTAATTGATCCATTCTGAGCAATACCCACGTTCTGTTTTCGCGAAATTTGAGCTTAGTTGTTGTCACTTTTGCAGAACAATTACCTGGGCTCACCGGCAACAACAGGGGTTGTGGAAACAGGGAGCTTCAGGCGGAGAAAAGGGCGGCAACGGTGGCGGCAGCGGCGGCGGGGAACGGGTGTTTGGAGAATTGGGGGAATCCGCCGCCATGGCTGACACCAGCCAACAGACTGATACCTCCACAGATGTTGACACTGATGATAGGAATCAGGTTTCCCTCTCTCCTCTTTTGATTTATTGTTGTTGCGGGAAAATTTGTTCGGGGTTGGATTGTGGGCCAGTTTGGGCCTCTGTTTTTGTGCCTTTCTGTGTGGGGTTGGATTGTTCTCAATCGAGTTTTGAGGTTTATGTTTCACGTAGAGTTTTTAATGATATCATTTCTAATGTTAGGTGACTTGGTTTGTGAGCTAGGACATTAATCAAGTTGAAGTTAGGCTTAGTTTGTCGTTTTTTAGTTCCTTGGGTTACTCAATGTGCTTGTTAATTTCCATGTTAATGTTACACGTGAGTATGTAATTCCCCCTCCCAAAAAAAACAAAAACCCACAAGAAAAAGAAAAACATGTATAAGTGCACTCATGCATGCCCCTCTTTCCTATTGGCATTTAATCGACCTTTTCGTTAGAAGTGTGAGTTCAAATCTCATTAGAAAAATTCACCTTTCATTGCTAGTCTAGTCCTTTTCAACAGGGATAATGTGATTAGTCTTTATTAAACTATCTTAACTCGAGCATATTCAGATCAATAGGAAGATTTATTGCATTCTATTAGTTATTAGTAGTGGTGGTTGGATGAGTAGGTTAGCTCAAAACTAAGCCCAAGTTTGATCCACCTATATCATGTCAAAAAATCTGGTTGAATCCTACTTGTCTTAGTAAAAATGGTTTGAAATTTGTCCGGTTTCTTGGTCGAGCCAATATTCATCCCAACTTATGAAATGAAGCTGGTCAAGCTTGGCTCACTCGGCTGAGTTCACCTGGGGTTTGATGGCTTTGGTTCAGTATCAAATTACCTATCTATTAAATGAAAGAAAGACACGGCCTGGCCTTGATAAGCCTTTACCTCATACATATTGTTGAAATGGAGACAGTAAAATAGTCCTATAGACCCAGTCAATCTCAACTTAGTTCCACTCGCAATCTTTGTTAGTTGGAATAAGCTTTGGTCTGGCTTTAAGAACTAGCCTACAAGCCACCCATGGTTAGTGCGTACAAAAAAACTAGCTATTAGTTACGAGTAAGTGGGCAAATGGAACAGGAGTTTCACTTCACTACTAAATGGCCGAGGAACTATATATATGATGGATAGGGCCATTGATATTGTCATCAAATCCTTTAAGATCTTAACCATGCCGCCTTTTTGCGTTTACAATTACGAATATTGTGACAATTTTTTGTTTTAACGGTTGTCAAAAGTATGTGGCCACAGCTACATCCGTAGTTAGGTTTGCTTCAAAGGTGGTTGAATTATATATTGATGCTTGAGATGAACTCAAAACAATTTTTCCTTTTCCCTGTTGATCAAATTGCATGGACAGTATCGAAGAGTTCAGAATGGAGCCGTTGTGGTGGACTCAACAGACCAAACCAAGGGAAAGACAGATGACCAAAAGGTTCCCTGATTTCACAGCTTGATATCTGTTATTTAACTTTGAATGTATATATGCTTAACTCGATCACCATAACCACCGACTCCTGACTTGGTTACTTCTTTTGTTCAATTTGGTTTGCCTCCAGACTCTAAGAAGGCTAGCTCAGAACCGAGAAGCCGCAAGAAAGAGCCGGCTGAGAAAAAGGTCATCTCTCCTTAGCCATTCTTGTCCTCTCTAAACCTCACCTCTCTTTGCATGGGTCCCCCTCCCCAACAACAAATTAACATAGAAGTATAAAATGTAACCTCAGTGTACTTTGTGATTTTTTTTTTTTTTTTTTTTGCCTCAAATACATTTGTCTGTTGCATCATGTGATGCTCTCATGTTTGCCAATTTGAAGTACTATTCAGCTTTGATGTGGTTCCTGTTTGTCTATTGTTATACAAGTCAATATGTAATGATTATGGATCTGTTTTTGTGGAGATATCAAAAGTAGATCACTGTTGAGTTATATATTTTTCTTTGTGATTTTACTGCTTCGTTTTACCTTGTGAAGGAAATATGTACTTCGGTTTCCTGGGCATGTCAGCTCCCTTCTGGATTCCAATCTCAGAAGTTTTTACTCCCTTTTTGTGCAACCAGGGAGGTAAAAAATTGAAATAGAAAGGAGAAGTAAAAATTACAACTTAGACAGTAGTCCTTGTCTCCTATTCATATATGTACATACCTAAGACCATAGTGCTCCTCTCCCTCTCCCTCTGTCTTTTTTCTTTTTAATTTTAAAACTAAGGTGTTCACAAAAGAATTCCTCTTAATCAGGTCTATAAATAAGGGAATGTATAGTTGACTTGCCGGAATTGATTTTGGTGTGGCTCAAGTAAACGAACTTGCCTATGTATCACGCAATGGACATGCCACTTAAACTTGGCGCAAAATTTACATGTTCTCGATTACCTGACCCAAGCCTAGTTGTAACAAGGAAACCTGATTGCAAGCTGAATCCAACCAAAATCAACCCAAACCGAGTCTAGTTAGAATTCTAATGACTAAAAGTAATTGTTTTTCTTTGCTAAGTCATAAAACCAATCCAACAGCATGATTTAACATGAGCTGACCTCGCCTGAAATTAGTTTTTGTCATGATACATCTTCTCGGCAGACTTAAGAAATTTTTCTTGACAGTTGTGTGCTCCCAAATTACAATGTCGCAGCAGTCAATTTTTCTTTCCAATGTACAGAACTGGAACTGAACTTATTTGCTGAAGTGTTTGTTTCTTTTGGTTTTGTTTAGGCGTATGTTCAGCAACTAGAAAACAGTAGACTCAGGCTGGCACAGTTAGAAAGAGAGCTAGAAAGAGCCCGCCAGCAGGTGCTGTTCTTTAGCTTCATAATGCCTTTTGTCGTCAGCATTTCCCTCTTGTTTTCTGAACTTACATTTTCCTTAGTTCAGGGTTTTGTTGTTACGGGGCTACCGAGCGAGCCAGGCCATTCATTGGGCACCAATGGTACTACTACTTTTACTACTAGTTTTCCTTCCTGATAACGTTCTGATTTGGTTTAGTCCAGGATAATCAAATTTAAGGTTGGATAATTTTACAATGAGGTTTGATATTGGTTAGATTGACAAAAATCATGAGGAATATTAATAAGGAATGATATTCAAGTGGTGTCATGTTTTAGACATAGATTTGATCATTTGAGTTCCAAGTCAAAATTAATCTGCTGTCTTTTTGTTTTTTTTTTTTTTGGGGTAGCGGACTCACCTGTTGAGCCCCTATTTCGAGGAAGGCCCAACGAGCTAACAGCACCAGGGGGATAGGGGTGTTAAGGCCCAAACCTCCACCACACACAATATCTTTACAATTGAGAAATATTGCTCCGCCCAGATTCGAACCTGGGGGAGTGGGTGGAGGATAGAGCCAGTGGCCATCACGCCACTAACCTCCTCGACTAAAGAGAAGTGTCTTGGTAGCCCATTACATTCAACTTTTTGTAGGGGTTGTAGCATTTGATGTGCATTATGCACGGTGGCTTGACGATCATCAAAGGCTGATCAATGACACAAGATCTGCGTTAAATTCCCATGTTGCTGATGATGAACTACGAGTTTTGGTTGAAGGCATAATGTCACACTATGATGAACTATTCAGGCTGAAAGGCGTAGGAGCAAAGTCTGATATATTCCACATGCTATCTGGCATGTGGAAAACTCCTGCGGAGAGGTGCTTCATGTGGCTAGGAGGATTTCGTTCCTCAGAGTTGCTCAAGGTTTTTTTCTACTATCAACAAATTGATTATGATTAGTGGTGGCTTGTGGGATGGACTATCTTGAGCCAATGTCAGACTGGCCAGGGCTTTTCTTAATGAATTGGGGGGGTCTGAAAGCTCATAGTTCGTACTGATCAATTTAGCCGAAAAGTTAGTAGTTCTTGTTTTATCTGCACCTACCTCACAAAGAATTCCCGACAGGCCAAATTGAGCCTATCCAAGTTAGGCTGATTCACGCCAACTTAACTGGTGAGGTCCAGCCAAACCACCTACTCACAAGCGCACCAACTTGGTTGGGCTCATTTAAGCAGACCACTCTTCTAGGCTTGACCTGAGCCATGGCCAAGGCCTTTGATAATGTGCTTGTTTGACTATTACAGATGCCTTTTTCATTGAAATTGGGGAAGGAGTTACTATCTACATATTTGATTGTTTTGTCTGAAACACAGATACTAGCAAACCACCTGGAGCCTCTGACGGAGCCGCAACTGATGGGAATATGCAATCTCCAGCAATCATCTCAACAAGCTGAGGATGCCCTGTCACAAGGGATGGAAGCTCTGCAACAGTCTCTTGTAGAGACCCTTTCTTCCACCTGTCTCGGCCCTTCTGCCTCTGGTGTCGTGGCTGATTACATGGGTCAAATGGCTATTGCTATGGGCAAGCTTGCCACTCTTGAGAACTTTGTTCATCAGGTACAATGTCAATCTGAATAAACTCTCTTTGATGTACAATAAACACCGTTCTAGACATTGCAAAATTATCAGTACCCGATTACCTGACCTATATGACTCAAAACGAGTCTTGCATCAAGATCAAGGCAACCTGATTTGTCAAACACTAATATAGGCTGCTTTTGTTTATTGGACGATAGACCTAAATATGATTCGAACATGACTAGAGCTAAATCTTTGATGGAGTATTGTTAAAAGTTGGAACCAGATCAGGCAACCCATTTATCACGTTGATTTTCACATTGTCCACGACTTGGTCTTTGTTGTTCTTTCCAATGGCTACTATTTAGGCTGATCTATTGAGGCAGCAGACTTTGCAACAACTGCACCGGATACTGACCACCCGCCAAGCAGCTCGAGCTCTCCTTGTGATACACGACTACACCACACGTCTTAGGGCACTTAGTTCGTTATGGGTAGCCCGTCCCAAGAGCTGACGGTCAAGCTGAACAAGCTGCAAGCTTTGGGTTTGCCAAGGTCTTTAATGTTGGTTAGACCTTACAGAGCGGCCGAGCTTCTACTTGGACTGTTGGACAGGTCTTTGCTCCCAGCAGCATCTAGTTGTATTTCCCGTTAGTGTTAGCAGTCGAACTGCTAGCTATTGATTCGGCTGACGCTAATTTTAGTAGGCTTTCTACTGTATTATAGCAAGTGTATGTATGTATAGACTCTCATGTGAACCAAAGTATTTTCGGCTAATTAAGGCGTATTGTGTAATGAGTTTCCGTGAGCGTCAAGTAAACTCTGTTGGATATATGGTGAGGTTTTGAATAATGCACATCATGGGGCCATATTTCCCCTTGGAATCAGAAATGGAGTTTTGCCCTTCAAAATTACGGTAGCAGCTAACTAGGGAATCACACATTTCTCCCTCGGCTTTTTGTGTGTTGTCTAATAATATTTGTGAATCATTGGTCATTTTCTACTTACGTTTGAAGGATTTTTCTCACATCAAATTTAAATAGAAGTCGTCAATTACTATTTATTTACGGTTTTTATAATGTATATATTATAAAATATATATGATACTTGTATAGTTTGACATATATGATACTTTTATAAAAGGGTCTGTATCACTTATTTGCCCCTCCCTCTTGTTAAACTATGTCTTGATACGAATTGAATTATTTATACTGGAATAAAATTTAAGCGTAATGTTAACTAAATTCAATGAAAATTCAAAATGATTGAATCGAATTTCAATCAAACTTCAACTTTCGTGCTTAAATTTTCTCCCTCCCTAACATTGTTTATTGTACAAAATACAATTTGACAGAGTAGCAAGTGTACATGGAACTTCAATCTAGATCTTTGCGGCCAATTACTAGAACTCAAATTACTGAACACGTACATTCATCTTATAATCATTAGAAATAGAAAAATTTGATTCAAGACAATGCCAAAAGTTGCTATCAATCGTTTGAATTCACTAGAAACTAGATCTTTAATATGAGAATTATCGATTGGTTGTTTATATTCCATCTACCATTATTTTTTTCCCCTTTTTTGGTTGAATTGCATTGTTGATTGATCAAAAGGCCATTAAAACAAGAGAAAAGGTCACACTTGAAACAAAGAATGAAATTGGTGTTGGTGTGCCCTAATCTCGATGACTTCTCAAAGCCTTTCTAATGACAAAATGATATTACATGATACCCATAAAAGAGAAGTAGATGGAAAAATGGTTCAATAAAAAATATGATGATTACAAGTGGCGGATTCACTGGGAGTCGGTGGAGTCAACTCGACCTCCTCTCAAAAATTTTTTTTTATATAACAGATAGTAAAGTGAAAATGAAAGTAGCTGAGTTGGTAAGAGCCTTAATAGTCAAACGTGAGGTTTGTGGTTCAAAGCTTAATGTAAGCAATCTCATTTTTTTCTTTTCAAAATTTAACTTTTAAACTTCTTCCTTTTATTTCAACTATTTTCCTTCGTTAGCCACGAGCCCACGACACTACCGCGGCGCTGCTGCTGCCCACGCCCACCACTGCCGCCGTGCTGCTGCCTGTCCAGCCAGCCGGGGCCCTCTCTCTCTCTCTCTCTCAGCCTACAACTACACCACAACCGGAGCCCCAAACGATTGCGAGCACACCGCCGTCCTCCGCCACTCGCTAACCGCCCGCCCGGTCGCCGGTGCACCTCCTTTCCTCTCGCGCACCACACTCTCTCTTTCATTCCCAAATCTATAAGTTCACAACTTTAAAATTTTTCAATTTCAATTCAATTTAAGGTATAATTTGTGTGATATTAGATTTAATTTCTTTAATTTTATCCTTAATTTATGTGATTTTATTGATTTTTCAATTTCATTTCATTCATTCTTTAGACCAATTTCACGATAGAGGTTTGATTTTTATTGTTTAATTTTTATTATAGGTCAAAATACTTGGATATTTCAAAAAGATAGCTACGATCTGTTGATACTACGAACGTGTGGCTCGTTGAGCTTGTGTTGTTGATACTCCGAGCGTGTGACTCGTTGAGTTTATGAATGTGTTTCGTGCGGGGTTAAGGCTTTAAACTTATGTGATTAGCCATATTACGAGAAAACTCTGCTGAAATTTTCACTTGTGTACACTATTATTTAGTTTATTTCGACGTCCCTTCCGTAAATTCCTGGATCCGCCAGCCACTAGATGATTATTATGTGACCCCAATCTAATTGATGAAGAAATGAAATGATTTGATAGACTTGGAGGTTGACAAGCAAGCTAATTGGTCCGCATGCATCTTGTATGGTCTCCCTTAAACCAAGGTTAGCCCTCCTAATTAACTTGCATGTCTTCCTACACCTTTTGCATCGCACTTTCCTGTCTTTCCATTCAATTTGGATGCACTTTAATTAGTGGGTTAAAAATTACTTTAATTATGCTACTATTATAAAATAGTTGGTCATACTAATTCTCTCCATTTCAAAATATATATTGTTTTAAGGTTACGTGGGGATATTAAATAAATACAAAATTAAATTTTATATTAAAAGATCAAGTTGCCCCTATATTTTATTGGAAATGAAGAAAATCAATGAAAAAAGAGAAAAATAAGGTAATTAATAAGGACAAAATTGGTGAATTAGTAAATAATATGTCATTGAAATTATAAAGTAACAAGTATTATGAAACTAACAAAGTTAGTTAAAGTGACATGTATTGTTAAACGGAGGGAGTACTTGTCTCATAAAATTTATAGTAAAATAGCATATTACTGCTGCCATTTCATAATAGATATCAATTTAACTAACTTTTTTCGTTTCAAAATATATGTCACTTTATAATTGTTCTAAATTTTGTGTTATCCGGGTATTCCCTCATAAAGCTGTATAGATTTTAAAACGGAGAGAGTAATAAACTAATTTTGTGTTATCTTGGTATTCCCTCATAAAATTATATATATATTGAAACGGAGAGAGTAATAAACTTTAAAAAGGTTTAAAAAACAAGTTGTTCAATTTGATGATTTTTAAAAATTTATAATAAAACGTCATTTTGGTGATATTGAATAAAGGATTTATATAAATTTTCATCATCCTTTATTTTTCATTACCCTTTTTTAGGGGAAAAGTTTTTATTTTCTTTTTTGGGTTTGGGGAGAGAGCTAAAATTTCTTCAACAAGACACTAGGGGAAGCAAACTAAATTTAGGCCTAGGAATCTACTTTTCTTCTTCTTCTTTTTTTTTCTTAAATTTTTTGGGCTTCACATTTACACACATAGTTATTCACACTCCTTTTACAATAAAAATGTCAACAATATCATGCTGAGTGGTCACCATTATTAGATTATATATCCTCTTAATTATATATATATATATATAGAGGCATGATTATCTTGCCTTGTTCTAAACCTTCATTCATTAGACATAAAAAAAAAAAAAGTTTGTTGACCATAAAGTCAACATCCAGGCTTAATCATATAGAATTAATATTCGACCAAATAAGAATTTTGAGTTTTATCATTTAACAAATAGTTGCTGGTTTTTCTTTCATGAGTGAGAGAAAAGTATGCCATTAGCTCACCTAATTATATAACTTATCCAACCAGTTATTTGAATTCTACTGGCTGCGAATTAAGCAGCGTAATGGTGTGATCATATGTCGGATTAAAGTCCAACTCCTCCTTTTACTATACTTTTTGTTTTTTTTTTTGGTAGAATACTATGCCGAATTTTGAATTTTCAGTGACGATTTTAATTTTAAATTAATTAATTGGCAATGGAAGAAATGACTATTTCATATGAAAACTAATAAACGAACTTAGCATTTTGCTTCAAAGCTCGGAAGAAAAATCAATAATCATACAAATTTTTGGCCGAGATAATACATGTATAGAAAGTGTTGGTAAGGGTAGTGCAGTTTGAGTTAAGTATTTTACATTATATATACAAATTAATTTATTATATTCAATGTTGTCCGATTATAAGAGGAGATATATAATGTCTCACTATCGATGATGACTTTTATAGATATTGACCTCGGGGTTATGTCAAATCAATAACTCAATTATACCATTTAGTATATTAATATTAATTTAGATAGATTGAAGATAATATTTATTTTAATTAGAAACACATATAAGCATTTCTAGCAAAGAACTTTGTTGGGTTAAAGTTTTTTTTTTTTTTTTTTTTTTTTGAGGGGGATTGGGTTTGGTTTGGGAGGGATTTTGTTTGGTTTTGGCCACGTTTACCAGTTACCACTAATAAAATGTAAGATTTTGAAACGCGGTTATCTTTGCGTATCAACTCATCTTAACAATTAAAAAAGACAGTATTAGTCTAATACATCTTACTCAGCAGGCATCAATCATCCTACATATACACACATATTAAATTCCATTAATCTCGTTCTTCCCTTTACCCATTTCAAAATATTATTGGTCCAGAAAACAACTTGCTTTTATATTCAGCCCCAACTCAAGAAAAACTATATATTATTTTGACTAATTACTTTAATATAAATTTGTCTTTTTAAATACATTAGGTAGTGCAACTTACATCTCATAAAAACATTATTGACACTTGGGATTGAATGATAAAATAATTAAATCTGCATTTTACGTGAGATATATTAGAGAGTTTTCTTCTTACCTTGTCGAAAAATCTGTTTAGATTTATATAGTAATCATCTCCCAATCAAACACTTGAAAGAATAAATATTTCCTACTAAATGTTGAATATGACTCTTTTTGGTATAGTTTGTTTAAATTTGTGCAAAAACATGTCAACAATTTAGAAATCCTTCATATGATTTCAGATATCATCAACCACAATGGACAGTAGACATGCAAAAAGATGAAAGATGAGTTGAATTGGACAAGCCACCAAAAAATTGGAGAATGCATTGCATCCCCAAGGATACAAGGAAACTAAAAAATAAGTTTTTTTTTAAAAAATGACAAAAAATAAAAAGCAAGCATAAAGTAGGAAGTTGAAATGGACAAAGAAACCCCACCCACCTCCACCCCCATGCCTAGGGACCATCCTAGAACTCTCATCAACACTTTGTGGCAACTACCCATGCTCCATTTGGCAGCCAACGATACGCCAGTTGCCTTCCCATTCCTCTATATATTTCCCACTTTGACCATTTCCTGCACTTCTCCTTCCCTCATCAAAACTAACAGAAGAAAAAAATCCCCTCTTTCTTTCAAAGTTTCCTCCATTTCTCTTCTTCTCTACATAGGGAACAAAATGGGTGCTATGGCCTTTGAGCAAATCCTTGGCCTTCAAATTGGTGGGATGACCAACTGTGATCGGGGACCGGTAGTCGAGGAAATCGAAGGCCTAATCAAGGTCTACAAAAATGGGCACGTAGAAAGACCTCTAGTTGTACCTTGTGTTTCTCCTGCGTTGGATGTTGATCTTGATGTGGTTGCGCGGGATGTCTTTATCGATAGCCTGACAAATCTTTGGGCTCGGGTTTATGTTCCGAAAGGTGAAGGAGACTATAAGCTCCCCTTGTTAGTATACTTCCATGGAGGCGGGTTTTGTGTTGGCTCTAGTGCATGGAAATGCTATCATGAGTTTTTGGGAAATCTGTCATCCAGAGCACAATGTATAATTGTATCAGTAAATTATAGATTGGCACCAGAAAACCCACTTCCATTAGCCTATGAAGATGGGGTCAAGGCTCTTAAGTGGGTGAAACAACAAGCAACTAATTGCCAATCTAGCAAATGGTGGACAAGACATTGCAACTTCTCTAGCACGTTCCTAGCAGGGGATAGTGCCGGTGCCAATTTGGCCTACCATGTGGCCTTAAAACTTGGTGACCCTCAAATTGTACCACTAACTTCTCGGGGCATTATTCTGATCCAACCATTTGTTGGCGGAGAAGAGAGGACTGAATCGGAAAAACTATGGTACAATCACGCAGATCACCATTAAGCCTATCCGTATCCGATACCTATTGGAGACTAGCCTTACCTCGGGGCTCTAACCGGGACCACCCATGGTGCAATCCCCTGGGAAAGGGCACAAGGAAACTGATGAATTTGAGGGTATTAATTTGCGTAGCAGAGAAGGATATACTAAGAGATAGGAATTTGGAGATGTGCTCAGTTTTGGCTAAACTTGGCAACAAAGTGGAGCATATCATCTCTCAAGGGGTAGGGCATGCATTTCAAGTCCTGGATAAGTCTGAGCTTTCACAAACTCGAAGGGAGGAACTGATTTCTCATGTTGTTGGCTTTATTAGCTAATAGGAACGCACAAATTTAAGGGTAAAAAGTAGCTTGAGGTATATATTTTTTCAAAATTTATACCAATTATATTGTATGGTGTATGTAGTTTAAATATGTAAATTTATGCACAGAAAACCAAACCGAATTAATTTCTCATAGTAATACTATCTCTTTATTATTATTTTTTCCATTTCAGAATAGATAGTTGATTTATTTGATTGATTTTAAATTTAAATAAAAAATTGCACAACTATCTTAAAAAGACTGGTGTAATAAAAATAAAAGGAACCAAGTAAAGATCCCTATATGAACTCAACATCCCTATATGAATAGTTTGACAACTAAGTTCCCACTCAATTGTTCTTGCATGTTAGAATTGTCCTTCAAAAGTTAGAGAGCGACTTTTCCTTCCTATTCACCATTATCCCACATAGAATATCAAAACAAATGTCTTAAATAATAATAATAATAATAATAATAATAATAATAATAATAATAATAATAATAATAATAATAATAAATATCTAAAAAAATTTTAGTCAAATACTTATTCTACACACTCGTCTTCAAATTTATCTCATAAATTAATGATACAACACTACTTTTTAATTTAAGGTTTTTTTATTTTTTTATTTTTGTTTAAAAAGTTGAAGGACACAAAAGGGCCCAAGAAGATCGCAATTATTTAGTTGAGGAATTTGACATGCAAGATGAGAAATTAGCAAAAATTTAAAAGAAAGGTCATGAAGAAATAATTTTATGAAAGCTACATGCATGCTTGCGTGGGGAGGGGGAATGTACATCAATGGCACTCTCCAAATGACCAATCAATTCATGTCCCCACATATCACAATTATGTAAAATATATTTGATTAATGAAATACATACACAGGATTCATACTTTAAGAGTCACACTTAAATTAAATATGAAAAAATCAGACATACATAATAGTCTTATCCTTAAATAAATAAAAAAATTGATTACTAAGTATACTGATTGTGCACATGATACTCCATAAAAAGAATTAGATGACAATTTAAAGAATTATTTTATTTAAATTCGTAATAATTTACGGGAAAAATTGTCAATTTGTATTCACAAGCCTCTTAAGAGCATGTAGCATGTACACCGAGGAAGATATCACCATGATAAACTGTGCAAAATTCAGACACTTCCCCCTAAAAGTAGGGAAATAAAAGGAAAACCAAATAGAAAGGGCAGATTTCAGAAATTGCTAGTCAACAAATGACTTCTGGAGAGAGATTACCAGAATAATTAGCCAATAGCCCGTAATGATTCTAGGCAAAGGGCAAACCCTGTTTTTCATTAATATATCAAAATATTTTATAGGGGAGGAAAAGGGTGGGAAAATGGTACAATTAATAGTAAAATTTGAGTACAGTCACATAACTCCCTAAAATTACTAAAGGTGGGACACACTCATACTGTCATACATGCTACTAACAAAACCTAAGACAAACGATTACACTTGAACTTCACCCGTAAACTTTATCTGGACGCAATTATGGGGGCATTCAATGCTTTCCTTCCATTCTGCATGTGGCATACACCTTAGGCTTGCCTTCAGCTAGACATCATAGTGTTCTCGATCGATTGGAGGGCTTGGTTTGCAAAGAAACGAACATCAACATCAGGGTCCTCGTTCAGCTCTAGCAAACAGGGACGAATAGTTTTCTCTACCACCTGCATCAGGGTTAAGACAGCCTCGATATAAGATCACATTGATGGAAAAGAGGAATGAGTACAATGATACTCAGGATTTCTTCATTTCACCTCAAGTGCCCATAGTTAGGTCCCGCTATTTAGAGTCAGGTCTAATTTGAGAGCAGTGTTAAGTTAGTCTGTATACATGTTAAAAACATAAATCAACACTGGTCAATTAAAATCGGGTTGGATCAATTTGGGTTCCAGTCAAAACTAATCGCTCTAATTCAGGTCAAGGTCCCTCTAGTTGCCGCTTTTTGGGTCGAACAACCATGCTTTGGGTCAGTTGAACATATGACCTTGCACTTTAATGTTCTAAGCAAACAATTTCATTAAACAGGGTGAGCTGAAAATCTGAGAGCTCACGTCGGGCAGGATTGGATACTTGCATACACAAGGACCAACCACTCTAACAGCATGCAAGCTTCAGCAAACAAATACCCATTTTGGACGCTCATAGCCGAGTCCAAGTCATATAGAAGGAGGGCAGACAAGCAGGCCTAATTCACATGTGAGTATACTTACAGAGTGGTCAACAATGGGAACAAGGGACTGCAGCACCTTCGCCACATTGAACTTGATGTTTGGTACTCTGTAGAGAACATTAGTCACTTACAAGGAATCCTTCAGCAAATAATGAGCATATGAAGCAGCAGATGGCAAGAAATATTGTTACCTGTCCTTGGATGCAGTAATGACCACTGGCAGCAATTTTGAACAGGTTATTTCAGAACCTAACACAGGAGCAAGGAGAGAAATTGCATGCAAAATGGTCATCCGGTAAAGGTAGTGTGGGTTGCTCATCATTTCCAAAACCTGTTACAAGATGGTTAAAACACATGAAACAATAAATCTCACAAAATATAAAGTATACAGTACAAATGGGGGAAAAAAACAGTTCACTGAAGTATACATGGAATATCTCAAAAGTATACAGTACAAATGACAAAAAGACAGATCAGTTGTTGTGACCAGATTTCTGAATAACAGTATATGAGAATAGAGAAAAAACCAGCACATAGATCAGTGATGTATAGACCAAGTAATTATGAATGATCCAACATAATACGAAGTAAAAGATCTTTGCTACCCGAGCTCTTCATGTATTCTGCCATATACTGGTGTGGCAAACAAAACCCTCGAACATAGTATGGCACTTCATTTAAAATCACTCAAAACCTCAATTTCTGGACAGTAGCCAAGTCCAACTGTTGGACATATATCCACAGCAGACACTCCTAACCAAGATTAAGCTAAGCTACATAGTAAAAGATCAATATCCTGAAAAGTCTCAGAATGGATGTCCCTCCTTTCGAATGTCACAAACTGTCATAAATCTCAAAAGTATACAGTATCCTATTTGTGATGCTGCTGCTAATAATTCAGGAATTTGACTAAAGAATAATTTCTAAAGCCTCAGAATGGCGGTCCCTCCTTTCCAATTGTCACGACTGTCATAGATGTCCATTATCACTCTCATATATCTAACGCAGAACTCTACCAAAGCCATTAGTGCTGGTTCTTTTCAGCTCTGTCCTTAATATTTCTGAAAAGCCACCTATTACAATCATTCTGAGATGAATGGACTTAAGATGTAAAACAAGGTAAACTGCTCAGCATAGGATAAGCATTGTTTGTGAATCTCAAGGAGATGATGACTTTGTATCACACCCTTGTGAGGACTAAACACAAGCAGGATGAGACTTGTCAAAACACTGACCTTGTTCATAAGGTCCAAGCCAGAACCAGCCCATAATCAACAGGAGCAACAGTTGACCCTACCCAAGCTCCAACCAGATTTTGACCCTAGATGACACAATCAACCAGACATCAATGACCTGACCAGACCTTCGGTTGATATAACCTGACAAGGAATCATACCCGAAAAGACCCAGTCCAAACCAAACCATCCTGACCTTATGCCACTGGAAACAATATCCAAATACAGACTAATCACATGACTCGACATAAGCTCAGTTCACTCTTGACCCAATCCTAAATTCACCCTACCACAACACATATTGACAGAAAATACAACAGCCCAGCAGGTCATCGGATCCTAAAATGACATGAGTCTGGACCTAACCCAGTACGAAGCCAACACCACAAAACCAGTTTTGACGCAACCTGAATGAGCTCATTTTGACCAGAGGGAAACTCTTCATAACAGTACAAGTAATGTAACCTATAGCAGGTATGCTAATTCGACATTGCCTCAGCTTCATCAAAATCTTAATAAGAGGACATGCTGACACAGCTACAACTTTTTCTTTTTGGGTGATGAAAATGTTAAGGATATATCTCAGAGTTGACATCAATATATTTATGCGTTGGAAAAGCGCTCGAATATGTCTTTTCAGATACATCGAGCAACGCCATCATCAGATAAAAAACCAGCTACAGAAAAAGGTACTGTGTCAACATAAAAACAGCTTTGTCCCCCCACCCCAACCCTACCACCCCTTACTCGGAGAGAAGTGTTTCACATGTCAAGTTTAAATTTTTAATCTACTCTAATAAATATGTATGTTGACTGCTACATTTGAGCATAGTGGGTTTGTAGGCTTGCCAAAGCTGAGATCAGGGAATGGATAGTATATATCCGAGGCATCAATATATTTGCGACAAACATTTCCAAGGGACTAAAATTTAACTGTCACAACAAAAGCCCAGGCAACAGACAACATGACTCGCGTATGAACTATCCGTTTACAAGAAAACAACAAAGAAAGGATAGACTCATGATGATAGAACCAACCTGAGGAACAATGTGCTGCATTGCCCACTCTGGACCAAATTCTTCAGCGAGGCGCTTTAAATTATTAGCAGCAGCATCACGAATAGAGTATACCTACATCATAAACCTTTTCACTTTATCACTTGGAATACTTACGGAGATAATACCATTACAAATCTTCATCAGCATATACTCAGCAAATTTTGCTTGATAACCAAAGGGAAATTAACATCTCCCCCCCACACACGCACACGCACACAAAATGGAAAAAAAAAAACAAAAGGGGTAGGAAGAAAGGGAAGCAAACCATCTTCATCCAGTACTCCAATGAAAGATTGGAGGAAAGTTAGACAGCATGATTAGGTTACGGAACTGACCTTATCCTGTAACCACTGCATGCAGAGGCCCCCAAGTTTATCATCAAAGAATCCAACACCTAGCTGGCTCGCAAGTAGTGGTATGTACTCTATTATTGCAAGCCGAACTCTCCAATGCCTATCCTCAGCAAGCTCCACAATGGCAGGCAACAGGGATTGTGACAACAGATCAATTCCAATAACCTGCAAGATGGCTTCAACCACATGAATGGAGGAATTCACAAATGTAGACAAAAGTTACTCTGAAACTAGTGAACATATATAAGCAACACATCAAACAGCAAGAGCCACCAGCACAGAGATGATACAAGGCCATAACTCACTCGAATATCATGGTGTATAAATCAGAAATCCCATACGACTGGCTCTTGTGACTGTTTACAAACCTCCCCTCCCTAAATCAAAATAGAAAAGAAAAACACGTGCACCCAAAAAGAACAGAAAAAGAACACCTAAAAAACTGAGACACGAATGGGGAGAAAGACACAAGAGTTCTGTGAGTGTATGGCTCCACTCCCAAACAAGTCAGACCAAAGATGGATAATAGGTTTAATGGTGACCTTAATATCAAATATTACTTGGAACACTTAACGAAAATATGGCAGAATGCCAGAACATATTGCTAGCCACTCTAAGGGGAAATGGGCTATTCCATGTGCCTTCTAGGCCACCTAGAACATATTACATCCACCTTTGACATTCTTAGTTCAATTTAGTTGTAAAGCCCACGCCCGAAACCCAAACACAGTGTAATAGGATCAGCTATTCCACCAGAGAACCACATCATCAAGGAGAAAACTCAGCACTAGTGTAAGCAGACAACTAGCCAGCATGAAAAAGGAATCAGACTAATTTGTGCTAAGCCCAGCAACTCCCAATGCCATCCAAATTACACAAGACACTAACAAAGGAAAGCATCAGTCAGCTCGAAAGATGAAACTGTACTGTATACGACTCCAAACTACCCCAGAGTGGCCCCGTGCTGAAATATTCTGGGAAAGATCTATCAATATGGCATCCATCCATGCCCCCATAAAACCTCAAAAAATCTCCTAATCAACTACACAAAAACTTATGCAAAACCAAGACAAAATCTTTCAAAGCCTATGATCAGGATAAACTCATACATTTATAATTTTCTTCAACGAATATCCATTGCTAGATTGCCAATGTGACTAAGCCACTAGCTTTCTCCAAATCTCCATTAATAGAGAAACTAATGGATAGCAGATAGGATGAACCCAGACCACATCAACATTATTTTTTGCAAATAGATATAGATGGATATTTGAACCTTGCCTGGGCCACTTTACCCTATTTATTGATTCTTCATTTTCAAACTAGGCAAAATAACATCTTCGTTCATCTCAAAAATTTAAATTTAATTATTATATGTTATCACTAATATGTTGAATCTAGATGTGGAACCCTGGCTCTTTACACCTCAAAATTTCACCTTCTAAACAAATTCCTCAAATGGCACTTTTTAATGCAACCATAACTCCTCACTTTGCGCTGGCTATCAATAATATGACTGTAAGAGAACAACTAATTATAGTTCAACATGGGAATCTGCTTAATCTAGTAAAAATCAGGACGAAAGAACAATAACAGACATAGATGAAACAAAAGTTAGGGAAAACAAAAATCAGAAATGAGATGACTAACCTGGTTTACTTGATCGAGCTTGCTGATTATGTTAAGACGAACATCTGGAAACTCATCCTTTAGGAGGGACAGAAAAATCGGAAGAAGCTGCTCAATTGTAGCATCCTGAATTTAATACCAATAGATCTATTGAGAAACTTGCCTTGAGACAATTTTTGCTTTAGATTATACTGGCTAAAGCAAAATGCATTACAATACTTCCCTCGTATAAAATCAAAAAGATTAGCAAGTCCCATACAGAGTACAGTTTTAAATAAATATCAAAGCCTACATCACTTGGACTCTCCACTGAATGTCAGACTGACACTCCAAAGCGGGTATCTGCATCATTCAGTAAGATTTGTGCAGCCATGTGATGCATTATTTTAGACTTGAAAAATGCAAAAATGAGCAAGTCCAACAGCACTTCTAGTCAGATCTAAGTGACTTAGACTGGAAGTAAAACAGCAAAAGATTTCAGCAGTCTGTACTTATAGATCATTACTGAAAGCATGCAGATGAAACTGACAAAGCAGGTTCCGCCACAAATTTGTCACTACTATAGAGCAGTTACCTTTCCCAAAACAGGAGCCATTCCCATGATTACAGATGCTAAAGCAGAGCGAACATGCTGAGAAGAATCAGATGATAAGTCCTGCATAATCCCATTACAACAAATAAAACAAATGCTATATTAGTTACAAAGCTCATGAACATAGAAATCTCAAGTCAAAACTTTGGTGAAAAAGCTAACCTTTACGCATGGTAGAATATGCTGGATTGCCAGCTCTGGGCTCAAAATCCGACAGAACTTAGTTACTTTACCAGCAGCTGCAATACGTACTTCAGCTTCATTATCTCTCAGCAATCGCACATATGCAGGCACTAGATCCGCCCTAATGCAAAAAATACAAAACAAATGAAAAGGCCAAGTCAATTTTGTTTCCTTTCGTATGATGGAATACGTTGTTAATAAAGCTAAGGATGCCAACACCTACGTACATTAGGATGCAAAGAACACATACAATGAGACATATGGGGAAAATGAATATTTCAAAAGTTTATAAATAATCAACCTAACGAGTAAAAACAGCCAAGGCCAAATTTACATCTAAGGAAAAACACCTTTCCAATCTCTCATATGATTCTATTTAAAAACCATAATCCAAGTGAAGGCTATCCACTTTGAGAAACAATTTTAACTTCGAAATGAAAGTGGCATAAGGAAATAGAGGGTAACAGACAATTAGGAAGATTATAGATGGTGAGAGTGTAAAATATTTTCCATGTGAACTCCCGAGATGGTCAACATCCCACATCCCTGTATCAATACCAGAACAACCTCAAACAAATCACCACAGCAGTAACCAAGGATCACAAACACTCTATCATGATTCATGATGTGTCTTTAGAAATAAAAATTCCAAGACATAGGCGGGCCAGCTGAAATCTGCAACTTACCTAGTGGGCTCAGGTCCAACAGCTTCACAAAGTTCATACAATTGATTTGCAACCATATATCGCACACGCCAAGACTTATCCTGCACAAAATACCACAAAACAGGGATGAGTTATTAAGGTAAACAAAAGATAAGCGGATTCATTTATGGTTCCAAGGGCACAAGCCCCTAAAAAACAGAAAGGGTAAAAGCAAAATTCATTAACAGAGGGAGGCTTGCTTAAAAAATGAATAGGATGCTGGAGGTCAGAAAAACATAAAACATAAACAAAATAGGCTAAAATAAATCCACCTGAGAGAAATTAACAATGACAGGAAGTATGTGCGCGACACAGTCCTGAGGTTCCAACAACTTTCCCAATGCAGCACAGCCCTCAACAGCTAGTAAGCGAACAGAATCCTGATCTAGAATATACATACAATACAAAAGGTTACTAACAGAAATAAAGAAGACTCCCAAATTAATAGTCAAGACGAAAACACAAAAAAGAAAATGTCTGATAGATGAGAAGCATTTTAGCCAAATTAATTTCAATCCAATTCCATAATCTCCTATGAGAAACAAATGAATAGAACCAGACACAAATTCGTGTTGCAGGAATGGAAAAAGAAATATAAAGGAAAAACAAGGCCAGTTAAAATCAATTACCATCTTGTGTAAGATCCTCAAACATTGACATAACATCAGTCTTCAGATGCGCAGGTTCAACAGTTGCTGCAAACTTCCCTAGATTAGTAGCAGCAGACCTTCTTACCATTGGCATGTCATCTTGGCACAACTGATTGTATATGGACCTCAGCTCTGCCTTCAACGCATCTGGTGCACTGGGATAAGCAATATGAAAGAGTCCACAAGCAGATACTCTGGCTGTAAACCATTCTCCTGCTGCAAGTCTCTGTGATGGTAACATTTAAACATGTGAGAATTGGAAGACCCCAATTCCAAGGACAATTTACTGACCAGAGGCAACTTGATCATCTAAAGCATCATGGAAAGACAGCAAATGCATTCGCTAACAACATAATAAAACTCAAAACAAATGCAGCTGAAACCAAAGTTTAGTTCAGCGCACAAGAAGAGCTAGAGGCAGTAAAATGGGATAATTTTTCATGTGCTAATAAAATGGAACTGACTCAAACATACCTACCTTAACAATGTATAAATTTGAATTTTAGCAACACTCATACATGAAACATGATCACAAGCCTACAAAGTAATTCTGGAGGCCAGGAACTAAACCCTATGTTAGAGACCCAAACTTCTAGTTACACAAGACCATAGCTGCTTGTAGCAGGAAAGACTTCTTTAGAGTTAAAAAAAATTTTAAAAAAACTAAAAAGAGGGAAAATCGCACTCCCTGCTCATCTGTCTAGTACTCAACAAAAATATCATTGAGAATGAGGTATAAGCCTACATATGTCTGAATCCCCCTCCCCAAAAAAAAAAAAATCTTTGCCACCAAGGCAGGACTCCAAGACATTGGTCCAGTTTATTTTTGTTTAGTTGTCTGGTCTAGACAGTTTAGTTTTACTTACTGTAATACTAGTAGCCACTTCAGCAAATGGATAAAGCATAAAATTTCAAATTTCTTACATAGCGTATATATCAAGCCTAGTCCTGTCTTCAGTTCATGATTAGTATATAATGAGGTAGACTCCTAGATCTACTTGCTGTATCATTTTGTTCCAGATGATTGAAAAAAAAAACAGAATTGTACAACCACCAATCAAGACCATATCTAGGTAACATATGACGATTTTTGGAGCATTCATGCTCATGCTAATCTAATTCTAAGAAACAATCAGCGTTTGTTGAGATAAATTTTTTATCAGAAGGAAAACAAAATCTAACAGGTTGTTCAAGTACATAATGCCAAAGACGAACTCACCTTCACAAGGGGGATGAAATAATCAACCAAATCACTCTCCCTCATCTGGGATCCAACCCTACACAATGACTCGACTGCTTTGTCCCTCACACACGTCTCTTCAACAGTGCAAAGGGTTTCTAGAGGTGTAAGCAAGACATGGGCATGTTCAACACCTCCAACGTATGGAATGAAAACACCCAATTCCTCTGCCATAGCAAGAAGAACCTCATCATCATCATCGTTGTTCTCGCTCAAAAACGGGATCAACTCTTTTCTGGTTCGCTCCTCTCCAAGAGCACGGGCAATTGTAGATAATCTACGAATGGAATTGAGTCGTAGCTGTATGTCATCATTTTTCAGCTCATCAATCAGAACAGCAATTGGATACAATGGCTCATCAATCATAGACATCTTATCTCAAAGGTCTTCAGACACTGCACCATTAGAGACATCATCTCACATTAGTCAGAAGCCTTAACATCTCAGCATAAGTTTCATCGCTCATTGAACACATAATTGTACTAAACAATGAATAATCGAGGGACAACAAAATCAATGCTCATTTCCCCAGTGAATGTAATGGCATTCAAAGCCACTGGGGCCAATAGGGAGGGGTAGGTTTTCTCCCCTTATTTCCTTCTTTCCCCCAAGCCCTATCACAGTAGGGTAACCCCATAAAAGATGGAGGCCCTAATTGGGTCGTCTTGCCCCTATCAAAAACTGTCAATAACAATAATTTTAACAACCACATCACTGACACTTTACAGAATCAAGAAGACATAAACAAGAGGGATTCAAAAATTTTCCAATTATAGCAATTTTTAGTTACAAACAAGAGCATTTCGCTTAACATTGCTCAAATCGGAGCAACGGGATCTGGAGAAAACCTAGAATTGAACTCATGATGTTATAAACTTCCAAATTCAAGTAAATTACGAGAATTATAGGTGTGAAGCTACCTGCAAACTAAATGAAGAGCAAGCAAAGAATCAAACCACAGAAATCTCAAATCTGGAGCTAATTTGAAGCCCTAAACCTCGAATTCGAAAATCAAAGAGAGCGGAAAAGGGAAATCGAACCAATAGGGTAATGAAAATTTCAAATGAGTAGAGATTCCAAATGCACCGCTTGAAAACCAAAAAATGAGGAGAGAGAGAGGGAGAGAGAGAGAGAGACAGAGGAGGGAAAGTCTAACCGCTTCGAGAAGCCTTCCCGCCGGCTAAGCCCTTGATTCCAAGGCGCGATCTTTTTCGTTCTCCGACCCAGTTAGAGAGATCGAGGGAAAGTCGAAACCCCAGAAAAACAAATTTTAAAAAAAAAAAAAAAAAAAAAGAGAAGATAGATTTTCTGTATTTTTTAAAAAATAATTACTGTGTTTTGTTTTTAACAACAGAAAATTAACTAACTTTTTTCCAGTATAATTCTTTAGGACCGCTAGTTTTAAAATTAAAAATTATTATTATAGGTGCATTATGGATATTCAAATTTATTTTTTCTCTTTACTAGGAGTGATGTTACTATCATCGCAACCCACACCAGATGAAATTAACAATTTTATACTTTTTACTATATAAAATACTACCATATAAATGGAGGATAAACCAAACCTTAAATGGAATATATTTATTAATCATCAATTTAGTGTAATCACCGTACAAAATGTCATTCTTTATGTTAAATTTTCTCTTTTTCCTAGCATGCAAACACTAGGGTTCAGTCAAATTTTGGTCTAGACAGTTCAAAAGAAAACTATTGGGTTGGAAAAATTTGTTCGACCTAGAAAAAATCATTAGTTTTTTAATTAAATTACAAACTTAGACACAAATATTTTTGCCAATTTTAGTGCCCAAATATAAATTTGACCCGACTTTAGGCTTGTTTGATTTATTTAATCTTATGAAAACAAGTGAGTATGGAATAAATATTTCATCCAAATCATAGAATTTGTTCTACCTGAAAAATAAGGACCCTATCAAACATCATACTCGGATTATATCTGAACTATTGATTTGCCTATCCTTACTTAACACACATGTGAACCTCACTGTCCAATGTCCAATTGTCCAAATTTGTGATTTAAACTTGTGAATATTATGGCAAAAATAACGATAGTGATCAAACCTGAACTTGTAACTTTTTTTGTCTAAATCTAACTATCCAAATTTCAAATAAGTTTCTAGAAATTTCGAGCCAAAATTGTACCTAAGCTCAACTAACAAAAATTTGTTTGAAATTCAAACTGGTTGCAAAATTTGTACAACCCCTACTAAAATCGATCAACCCCAACTTGACCTGATTTTCATTCATAAACTACTAAATTATCTAAATTTTATATTCAAAAATAAAAATTTAAACTTCAAACAAAGTTGGGTAATCGATTGCAATTAAATTTTGCTAATGTCACTTCGCCTGTTCGGCAAAATGAAGCTGTTTGAGTAGCGGATAGATTTGTTTGTGTAGTCGATAGTCTGTTTAGGTAGGCGATAGCGGTTAGATTTTAGTCTGTTAGCGGATAGTCTGTTCAATTGAGCGGTTGAATAAATACGTTCGGTAAATTTAGCGGTTGAGTTAGGCGATTATTGTAAATTGACGTAAAAGGATATAAATAATTTGTCAAATATAAATGAATGAAGGGTTTTTTTATCAACAAAATATGAAACGCTACTTTCAAATGTGAAAAGCTAATATTCTTAACTTTTCGTAAACACTACTTAAAACGCTAAAAGGCATCGCAAACGCTAGTTAAAATACTAGCTTACCGAACACTAATATTTGGTTGATTAGTGTTTTGACTTAGTCAAAACGCTAAAAGCTACTTCAAGTCATTGTTGCGAACGGAGCCGCCTTATTATATTGAATCATCTTTTTCCTTTTTACTTTTTCCCTTATATAACTCAAATATGAAAATTTTCATGAAATTTTACAAGCTGCTTAAAAGTCAAATACTTAGATATGCACACGGTTGTAAATCAACTTGTTTCAAGATAAGTGTTAGACTTATGGAGAACATGTATACTTACCGGTATATATTTCAACAGTCACCAAACAAAACATTTTTTGTGAGAAATTTTATAAATACATGTCATGCACCTAAGAGTACATATTTTTAGTAATCATTGAACAGAATATATGCTCCCAAAAACACATAATATAAAACTTAAACTGATGAGAACATTTTTTTCTGTTTTACTTTTTTTTATAGTTTGGGGGTGTTTACCAAGCACTTCTGAATTCAAAAGATGTTAGTAATCGACATTAGTTCCAATTTTTTATTAAAAAATTAAAAATTAAGTATTCCACAAGCATAGCTCAGGGCTCATAAATCATGCAGGACTTAAAAGAAAAGTAAAAAAAGAAAAGAAAAATTAAACAATGATCACCCTGCTTAAACATATAGTTACAGGTATAACAATATCACCTCTGAAAAATCAAAAATGCCAAACAAAACCTTAGAAGGAAATCAATCAATGTATACCGGCATCGTCCTCTCCACGGATTCCATTCGTTTTTACAAGTTATAAATAGATGAACTAAAAAATACAAGAAGAAGAATCCCAGAGTGGATCCTGCCAAAGCAGGGTTAAGATATACAAAGTTGTACTATGGAAAAAACCAAGATGACACATCCAAAAAATTTAAGACATCTTTTCACAATTTGAACCCTCTTTTTTTTTTTTTTTCCTGCGTTTTGATTCCTGGTTATTTATTTACCACCAACATAACTTACCAAATCTCAATTCTTGAATTGAAAGCACTTCATCAACTTCTTCCAAAACCCATTAGTCTCCTTTTGCCCCTGTGGTTCTGTTGTTGGTTCCTTGAAACATGCCTTCTCACTAAGTTCCTCAAAGGCATCCACCAAATTCCCAAGCCTTGCAACAAACTCCACTAAAAGTGAAGCAAACGTTGCCAGTGACAGAGAACTGGCGCTCTCATATGTTTTTGCTTCCTTTTCATTGATGGTGAGGTCCGGAAGAAGTGAGAGACGGGAAGGCCATTGAGTCCGGGAACCAATGCTTTCGGTGGAAAACATTCCTTGCATTGAAGGTCCAACACCAAAAATAGAAGCCCGGGAATTGGGGATCCCAAACGTTGATTGCATCTGATCAGAATCGACGTTTAGGACTGCCTCACTCATAGAGTTGAACACGAGCTGATGACTGCTTCCACAATCCTTCATCTGAGCAACACGCTCAGGATCTTCGAATTCCTTAGGTCGCTTGCTTTCTTCCCAATGCTCGAAATTGACCAAGAGATAAGACTTCTGATCTATCTTCATTTGTAGCTCCTCAGCTGCCATATGCACTTCTTCAAGTATATCTCCCGGGTCTAGTTTCTCCATCTTCTCAACTTTGGTTCCAATATCCCGCAGCACTCTAGATCCAGCATTGCTAACCCTACGTAGTTCATCAGCAAAAACTTGTCTCTTCTCTGCAGGTGCCTGCACTTATTAGCAAATGAATTCTTCTTAATGACTGATTTATGAAAAATAGGAGGATGAATTACAAAAGCTGCAGGGGTTGTAAGTTTTGCGATGGACCGAGCACAACTAACACGTATAAGAATATACGACCCGAACAACCTCTACCCATGACTAATTTGAGACCAAAAGAGAGCTAATACAATTTTAATCCACATACAAATTAGCATCGCTAAAGCTGAACACAATCAAAATTCCTAGCAAAGTTACTTGCATTTGTAAGACAAGCTGATTGAATTTGAACAAGCCTGCAAGGAACTGAAGATGATCCAAGCAAACCAAAAACAGTATAAGTTGCACTGAATTTAGTGCTGACCTGCCTGGCATTCCAGGCTACCAGCCAGAGCCTAGCTCAAACTCATGCATGACAGTTAAAGGCAGGACAACCATAAGCAAGATACCAATGTTTCTGGGTTCCTGTGATTTGACAACATATTAAGCATGGGAAGAGCATCTTTTCGAAAAGTAAATCAGATTGTTGACAATGGGGCAATGCAGAAGAGCAAAAAACCCAATGATAGAAAAATCATAGACTCCATTGTGTGTGGTTTTTTTGCCCTGAACTTCTAAGATGGCTTTTTCATGTACTTCATCTTTCTTTATCCTGAGCATTTGAGTCAGTACTTTCTCAAATGAGACAAGCACGGGCCCGGAATTAAGATCTGCAAGTGAAGTTATCAAATGGAGACCAAAGAGAAAGGGTGCTCCATAAGGTGAGTGCTCTCGTAGTTAGTATTGATGACATGTCACGTAAGGGTCCACTTCAGGCAGCCCTTCAAAAAGGATTCTCAATGGAAGTGTACTGGGCCTTGGTTTATAGAACAGTGAAAAGGAGAAAGTCACATATTCACCTGTATTTCAGAAAGAATGCATCCATGCATTGCCATGACCATAAACGCACAATGCCTCAGTGCACCACCAAGTTTAACGTAGTTTTCCCAAGGATAATTGAAAGATCTGTAAGGCCCATGAGGAGGCTCCCACTTTGCCATTTCCACCTGAAAAAGCATAGTTCCTTCTATCAAGATGATAGTATTAAGTGACTTGGAAGAAAACTACACTAGGAAAGCTGTGCATATGCAAAATACCAGAGATTCCTCTTTGCTTGAAGACTGGACAGCTGTCCTATAGCCACCATATAGAGGATCATCATAAGCTTGGTATGTAAGAATTGTTGAAGGAATTTTATCATATGCCACACACTGTAAATATCCATTTACACAACCTGCAAAAACAGAAAAAGACGTACTCTCAATCATCAATTCAATTGAAAGAAACAGAGGTCAGAAATCAACTGAAATCTAGCCCAACCTTCCAAAGAAGCAGCAACACCCTTGAAATTTTTCACAACAGCCTTGTGAAGATCTTCACCAGCCCAAATAGGAAAAACACATATATTTGCAATTGAAGCAGCGATAGCACCAATTGCAATAAGCAACAACCGAAAAAATGCAGTCCGGAAGAACTTGGTTGTTTTATTTCCGGAAATCAATACTATGCACCACGTCAACATGAATACCCGAAACCCATATTCATATGGCTTCAGTGTGGGATATAATTTGACATAACTTGTGCAAGTTCCTGAACAACAAAAGAGAAAACATCAACCAAAATTTCAATGTCATTTCAAAGCTAGATCTTAAAAGGTTTGGATTAGGAATACAAACAAATAGATACAACACAAACAGTGCATCACGATCCAGCAAGGGGGAAGGGGGCTCTTTCAAAGAGCTTAACAAAATCCTTAACAGCTAAATGCTGACCTGCAGTGAAAATGCCAAGAATAATGAGTGGTTCTTTGAGCACTCCAGCATGAATTGCTATTTCTGATAGTCCAAATGCCAGCGCTCCAGCAGTGAAGGTTCCCAAAGCCCGATTGAAGCCTTTACTTAGACATGCACCTATTCAATAAGAATGGAATAGTCATATACAGATCACGATCTCCCTAGCAATATAAAACTAAACAAACTTCTTCTAAACTCCATATTAGCTGCAAGATATGAAATAGGCTACAAAACAGCAGCTGTCTATAACTGTAGTTTATATATCCACCAGCATCAATCACCTATCACAGGTACACATTATGATACGTGAATTTCTTCTCAAAAACATTTCCAATATCCAAGCTGGATTCAGAACTATAACCATCGGACGCATAGTCAAGTGTCAAAAGATTTAGATGCCAATAACAGGCATCATCATTCCGCTCCATTTGCATACATACACAAAACAACACATGAGCAATGAAAAACATAAGCAGCACAGAAAAGAAAAAAAAATCCTCAGGAAACATCTTTGGTGCAAACATCACAGACCCAACCATTCTTAGAGCAAACAGAAAATTGAATGTATTATCATCAAGTAAACAAGACATTAGTTTGGAGTTCCATGAGAATGTAATTGCCAAATTCAATCACTAAGAGAAAAAGCTCTACAAAGAGGCACACGAACCACCAGCCACCTAATGTGCTACCAACACACGAACCTTGCATAAAACAGCTTCTGAGACCAATATGTAATGTTTTTAGTTTAACTGAAGCACAAACTTTCTTTCAAAAACACTTTGTGATCACTCAAAAACAACACCTCTACTTGTCGAGTACATCTGGACCTCCTCAAATCCTGCTCCGACAAGATTTATCCAGACAAAGCTAAAATACTTGGCATTTGGACCCTATATCAACTACCTATGGATATATATGCTATTACATTGGCAAAATTTCACAGTAGAAAAATATGAAATGATGAGAGAGATAAAAGGAGTCAAATTGAGGACACTACCTACGCTGTACTCGAAACAGACGACCACTGTTAAACTAGCCCAGAGTGCATACTGCTGGATATCTTGGAAAGGGGCTTTCAGGTATATCATCAAAGAAACAAGAGCTAAGCAAGATCCCATCTTCAAAGCAAAGTAGATTTTTTGGGGTCAGATCGACCCATCTCATATAACTTAACCACAAATTCCTTGAACCCATTGGAGAAACCCAAAAACCCATCAATAATCCGGCGGTAACACCCACGCTTAGATCCGAAACAGCCATACTTGACCCCTTCATTGCCGTCAACCTCATGGTCGGACCCCGGAAACCCTAACTCCGAGTACCCTTTTCGAGACAACGATCTCTTCTCAATGAAGCTCTGCCTCAGGGATCCGAATTTCGCCGCCATTAACGAAAGCAGAAGAGAAAAGGGGCGAGGAGAGAGAGAGCTGTGAAGTGGGTACTTGAATCATTCAAAGGGGTGGCTGAAAACGCCCCCGAGACCAACAAGAAGGTGTTTATAGACTACTTCAACAGGAAGCTAAAACACCCATTGAAGGGTCGCAATAATAGAATTGAGATAGACGAAGAAACACGACAAAATGAACTGGAGACTGAACATTCACTTGCCAAGTTCAAACAAAACCCCTAAAAATAGTAAAAAGAGCTTCGATTGTTCTTGTAATAGGATATGATTGATGAGGAATTGAGCTCTGGTGGGGTTGGAGAAAGAGGAGAGAGAGAGCTGAATTAATCCAAAAATCAAACAGCGGGTCGTCTTCCCTCTTCCAGATTTTGATGATAATGTGATATTGACAGGGGAGGGGGCAAAGGGTAGAGCTAGGTAACGATGTTGAACAGGGGAGGAAAGAGAAAATCTGGGAGGAAGGAGGAGGGTATATTCAAAGTAGCAGGAAACCTGATGTGTGATGGAGTTTGTCTGTAATCGTTGGGATTTTCGTAGTTCTCTCTCATCCGCCTACCCTTTTTTTCGGGGAGATTTCGCTCGCTAACTCCCTCGCTCATTTATTGCTATCTTGGTGGGCCCATTGGGGGAATTTGGACTGGTCGGGGCTTGGCACTGGCTGAAGACAGTACCAAGTTTCTTCCTCTCTCTGAAAAAAAAAATTACTCTAGAAATAAATATTCGATCCTAATCTTTTCAGCTGAAAAAAAAAAAAAGAATTGGAAAGAGTAACGAAGAAGTGGAATGTAATGAAAATTTTTATATCATGTGATATATTAGAGATATTATTATTATTATTTTATATATAATAATATCTCTAATACTCTATTAATATTATTAGATGTATATATTTTTAATAATTATATATATATATATATATATATATATATATATATATTATTTTATTTGATAAATAAGAACAGAAAAAATATACATAAATTATTTAGAATCGTGTATTCATAAACATACGATATAATTTTTGTATTTATCGAAGTTATTTGATGTCAACGACAAATTTTATGTAATTTTTATGTATTATATTTTAAAAATAATCGAATTCAAAGGTGTGTTGGGATTCCTTTGATTGATGGTGCTATGCTAACTAAGGAGGGAGGATCAAGCGTTCTATTTTTGCCGTATTATTCAATCATGAAAAGTGTCGTTTTTGAGACAACATTCGAGATTAATTGCAAATAGATATACACCATAATCGTGATCATGGCCGGTGGACGATCAAATTTTCAATTCCAATGTCAAATTTGACTTTCCTTTTTTTCAAAATTTTGATGTTTTTTTTAGCAAAAGGGGGTAATTATATTAGATCGAGTTCCCCAAGGGTAACAACCTCTCGGGAAAGTTGTCACTATACAATTGTTCGACTCCGTTAGGAGGGCGGAGTCTCGCAATTCGATGAGTTACGGTGTTTCCCCTCTTTTAACATGATTGGCAAGTAAAACATTAAAACGACAAATCAAACTTCTAATATCATCAATGATCGGATCCACTGGTGCTTTGCCTCTTCTCCCGGAATGAAGTTTCATAATCGGACCAAGGGAGTCACTTTCAATCACTACACTTTCATACCCAGCTTCCATAGCGTTTGTGAGACCGAAGAATATGGCTTCGCTTCTACTTCGCTTCCTCCACACCCCATCTCATGTCTGTCCTTTGCGTACCCATATGAAGTATTTTGCCTTGATTATCTCTAATCACGAAGCCCGATCCAACAGGTTCATCTCTAGCTACATGAGCGTCAACATTGATTTTTATCATTCCTCTTGGTGGTGGTGTCCAAGTGAGTGGAGGTGATTGTTTCCTCTGCTTGTTTTGGAAGTTGTCATACATTCCCTGTAAACTCTTGCTTCGTTCACCATCTTGATATATCCATGTGCCATCACACTTCTATTAGGCCTCCCATTTTTGAACACTACTTCATTTCTCGCAGTCCACATAGCCCGGTGGTTGCTAGAATGGTTGTGAATGTCGTCACCTCGGTTCTGTCTTGGATCCATTTTAAACACGCTAGCATAGAAGTCCTAGGGGCTTCGTTGATCGACGACAACAGACCGTGTTCCTCCCAAACTTGCTGAACATGGAGACAGTCAAAGAAGGCGTGGAAGATGGTTTCCGATCGGACCGTGCAAGCGGGGCAAACGTCGTCCTCTTTTAAATGACGACGTTTGAGTTCATGGTTAACCCCTATAATTTCCCATGATGCTTGCCACATGAAGTGCTTTAGCTTTGGTAGCACATCCACACCCCATAATTTACGCCACCAGTTCCACTCATTGTCATTTGCTCTTGTGAACCATTCCATTACGTGCCCCACCCTACCTAGCCAATAGGCGGATTTTACGAGTGTAACTGCCGTCCTTACGAGGCCACCAATAATGAGAATCCGGAGGTCGACGGTGGACCGATCGGTAGTCTCGAGTATCAAGGCAACATCTTCCTCGACGAAGGTGTCGTGTACCAACTTTGTGTTCCACTGCCGTGATCTTCGTCAATGAAATTTGCCACAGTGATGTCTTCCTCTTGTCCGCATTTGGCTCGGGGAATTGGTATGTCGGATTCTCGGTGGTAGCCAAGCATCTTCCCACACACGGACATCCCTACCATTTCCGATTCTCCATCGAAGACTTTCTATCAATAAAGACTTGGCACCCCACAGCGAACGCCATGTGAAGCTAGGATGCCAGCCTCGTATGCTTCCGAACGTGGGATTTGGGGAAGTACCTGGCTTTATATAGCTTATGGGCAAGTGTATTTTCCACAGTGAGGAGACGCCGGGTTTGTTTCGCTAGAAGTGCTTGCGTTGAAAGTCTTGAGCTCTCGGAAGCCTATACCCCCATGCTTTTGGGAGACAAAGTTGGTCCCATGATTTCCAATGCATTGTACGAGCGGCGCTACGATTACCCCACCGAAGCGAGCCATTAATGACCGGATATCATCAAGGAGACCATCCGGGAGCTTGAACATACTCATCATATAAGTGGGGATTGACTGGGCAACCGATTTGATAAGTATCTCCTTCCCGGGCTTAGAAAGGAGTTTCTCTTTCCATCCTTGTAATTTCTTCCGGACACGCTCCTTGAGACAACAGAAAATCGCCTTTTTGATTTCCCGATAATCGTGGGTAATCCTAGATATTTTTCGTGCCTGTCGACTTCGCCCATTTGGAGAGTGGAAAGAACTTGCTCTCTCTCTCGCAGGCTCTACATTCTTGCTGAAAACTATATTTGATTTGTCAAAGTTGACACATTGTCCCGATGCTCTCTCATAAAGGCTGATAATGTCAGCTACAACCGAGCATTCTCTAGTATTAGTGTTGACAAAAAGAATACTCGTCATCGGCGAAGAAAAGGTGAGTTACCTTTGGGGCCTTTCTGCAGATTGTCACTCCTTTAATTTTTCTCTCGGATTCGGCTCTGGTAATTAAAGAGGAGAATGCCTCGGTGCGGATGAGAAATAAATAGGGGAGATGGGAGCGCCTTGGCGTAATCCCGGGCTGGTCGAACGTGACCCTTTTGTTCTCCATTGATAAGGAATCTAAACGTCACCGATGATATGCATCTCATGACCGGTTCAATCCATCGGTCGCTAAATCCCAACTTCGTCATTGTAGCTTTGAGAAAACCCCATTCGATACGGTCATATGCTTTGCTCATATCAAGCTTAACCGCTCCTACTCCCGATTTTCCTTTTTTCCGTCTCTTCATGTAGTGAAAAATCTCGAATGCCACAAGCGCATTATCGAGTTATGAGCCTGCACTGGTACAAAAGCACTTTGTGTTTCGATATGATGTTGGGCAGGATCACTTTCAATCGATTGGCCATTGTCTTAGATAAGATTTTATAGATCACGTTACATAATGCAATAGGCCCGAATTGCGTGATGTGCTTGGGATCCTTAACTTTTGGAATCAGAACTAGATTGGTTGAGTTTACGGCCTCTACATTCAGCTCCCCACGCCATATTTGTTGCACTAGTTGGCACACGTCCTTTCCCACAACATCCCAAAATTTTTGATAAAAAATTGCATGGAAACCGTCTGGCCCCGGGCTTTCGTGGGATGAATGTCAAATAGGGCCTTCTTTATTTCCTCGTCTGTTGGCTCACGGTGGAGATTCTCATTCATTTGGTCGATAACGCGAGGCTCGATACCAACTAGTGATTCAGCTATCCTTGTCGGACTACTCGGTCTCAAAAAGCTTTCCGAAGTATGCGATCGTAAGCCTCTCTATCTCATCTCGGGTCCGTTTGCCAAGCTCCATTTTCATCCTCCATCCCATTAATGCAATTACGACGACGTCGGGAATTGGCCTTATGGTGAAAGTAGGTCGTGTTCCGGTCACCATCCCGCAGCTCGTTTGCTCTTGCTCGGATATATGCAAGGGATTCTTCTTCTCTGCGTAGTTTGTCAAGTTGAGTAACTAGTTGTTTGCGAGAGATGGATATTGTCAGCCGTGGGAGGGTTTTTTGAGCTTTCTTCAATTTTCTTTCCAATTTCCTAAGTTGGTGACGGATGTTGCCGAATTGCCGCTTACCACATTCACGCAGCTTTAATGGCACAATCACCGAGTTTGCCCTCGAAGGTGCCGGCTTGGCTAGTCTCCCGGGTTTCCGTGATTAGTTGGTGACATCCCTCCTTTGAAAGCCACATTGTCTCAAACTTGAAAGGTTTATCCTTACCTCCACCCCGTGTAGACTCAACTGTTTGGAGAAGAATTGCACAATGGTCGGATCGGTAAATCGGGTAATGATGTACCTTTGTATTTGGGAAGAGGTCGCACCACTCCTCGCTGCCTAGGAATCTATCAAGCCTCTCCCTTGTGATTCCACCCTCTTCATTTCCTCTTTGCCAAGTGAATCCATCCGTTGGGGAGCCCAAATCTCTAAGCCTGCAATAGTCAACAGCCTTCGCAAAAGTCATCCATCTTTCTTTCATTCCTCGGTCGCCCTCCTTCTTTTTCGTGCTCATATAATATCTCATTAAAATCACCAAAAAACAAAATTGGCAGGGAGGTACTGTTTATTAAATTTCGCAACATCCGCCAAGTTTTGTGCTTTTGATCCGTCATAGGCCAGCCATAAACGCCTACCACACACCATTTGGAGATCCCATTTTCAGCAATAATCGCACGTAAGTGATGTCTATCATACGATCCGATGTTCACGTCCATATTATCCCACCACAGTCCTAGTCCACCCGATCGTCCTTGATCTGCTCAAACAAATTCCATTTTGAAATCCACATCGGTTTCGAACTCTCATGAGATCGTAATCGCCTATCATTGTTTCCATGAGAAAAACAATGTTAGGGCGTTCCCTCCAACACCAATTTTGGAGGGTGTCAACTGTCGAGGGTTGCCAAGCCCTCGACAGCTCCAACCGAAGATTTTCATTGCTCTAGGCAGGCCTGGCTTAATCCAGGTCCCGCCTTTTCTTCGTTCACTAACTCATTCACCAAGCTGGAAGGCTTGTCCTCTCTTGGCATACCACTTTCTCCACTGGGCCTAGCCCGTTTTGCTTTGACAAATCTCCCGCTTTTCCCCGTATTAGTGTAGTGGTGAAAGGTTAATTGTCCATTCTCCAAGTCCAGAGGCTTTGTGGTAACAAGAGGGTCCAGTAGGTGCCCTTGACTTTTTGAGTTAGACCCCAAGCTTACATCTTCCTCTCCCGTTTTGTAGTGTTGTTGCCCCTCTCGAGTACTATAGTTAGTTTCATGGCCTCGTCACTACAAGAGTTTCGAGAAAAGGGTCCTGCACACTTTTAGATACAACTAGTTAGTTGTCCTCCTTTCCTTTCCTAGGACCATCGGCTTCATGCTTGGTATAGTGCAATAGTTGAGTAGCAGGTGGTTTAGGAGGGATTGTGTTGGTCATGGTGGATAGGGCTGACGAATAGGATGAACCATTCTAACCTTTTGCAATTTTTCTTCACTTTCTAGGAACATGGGACTCATTTGCTCGTTTTCCGCCATCATCCACTGGCCAAAGAATTCCTCTGTTTGTTCTTCTTCACCACAGGACCTTGTATCATGTCCTATTCTTCCACACTTAGAACATATAGTGGGGAGACGTTCATATTTAATATCCAACCACTTGTCTCCTTGTTTGGTTTTTAGCGGTACTCTGGGCGAAGGGGGTAGTTGACCTTTATGTCTACTTTGATTCTAATGTATTGGCTGTCTTCCTCCCGTAAATCCACTTCCAAGAAAGTCCCCAATGTATTTCCAATCTTCACACGCTTACGCTTGTTTTGCATGACTAGTGGGACGCCAAAGACCCTCGCCCGTAACGGGGATGAGGTAAAGTCAATATCCTCCAATCTAGCATCGTAATACCACTTCTTGAGTAGAATATGATGCCCCATAACCGTCCAGGGCCCCCGTTCCAAACACGCCGGCAGTCCTCCCCGGTTCCGAATTTGCACAAGTATGTATTTTCAGCAATGTCCGAGATCGTCACTCCCATCTTCTGATTCCACGCCCTTTGCAAGATTGATCGCACGCCATTTTTGTTCGAGATTCTCTCGACTGTAATCATATCGACTAGAGTTAGTTCGTTGAGCGTTATCTCAATTTCCTCATCCACGTCCAATTCAAGAGTTTGATCGTTCGAACCCCAAAGGCGTTGTGTTTGAGATACTAGTTGTCCAATATCCGGTTGTCCCATGGTGGTTTCCATATGTGACTATCGGGAGCAAGTTGCGAATGGATTCAGGTTTATCACTTTCGGAGACCCAATCGACAAGAGAGGTCGAAGACAGAGATCTTCTTCCTTAGAGAAACCCTACAACGAGTGGAGAAACCCTAAACGGGTGGAGAAAGCTCTTGAGATGAGCGGCCCGATGTTTTTCAAAAATTCAAAATTTTGATGTTAATTTTTAATGATATCGTCCTTTTTTCTTTTCTTTTTTTTTGCTTTTCTTAATGTTTATTAATTTTAAATAAATGGAAGAAAATGTCAAATGTAATTTTTGGCCGATTTCCACATTAAAAATACATATTGGAGCTATGGATAAACATATACCGGCCATGTATGTACAATGATGGTTGTCATAAAAAATCATTAAATAATAATTGTATTGAAATTCAGTAATGGATCATGATTAAAGATTGAAATGATGAAAAAAAGGATACTCCTATATTATAAATACTGTGTTCTTAAAATAATGACTATTTGTTGGCCTATGATAATTTGATTATTACCTTGTAAATTTTTATTAAAGTACTTCTATTTTGATTAGTTTATTTACGAAAGTTAATTTCGCTCCTTCTGGGTGATTTTATTTGCGTTGAAATTTATATCGAATCTTATTTATCGATGAGTACCATTGGTTTCTTATGTATGCATAACATACATCCCGATCCTTTATGTAAATTTCTATCATGTATCTTTTGTAACATTAACCATTAATATACATATATTACACATAATGTACCCATACGACTAAAAGGTGGTAATGATCATATGCAATGACATCGAGTTTGGCTTCCATGTGCCACTTCAAGTACAAATCTCGGAAGGTATAAACATGTCCTTACTTGCAAGGGGTTGTTGGGAGGCCTTACACATATAAGACACTACTCACGAGTGTACGTAGCTTTAATAAGTTCTGCTAATCTCTCTATTGCTGGTCATATATTGAGTTAAAAAAATGGCTTATTTTAAAAGAAAATTTCTCTTCCCACATAATAACTGTAATTATAAATGATCGGTAAATTTATATGAGCTCTCGATTAATATTTTCCCCTTGCAATTTGTCTCTCTTTGTCGGATATGCAAAAAGTGTTTTGGCTTCAATAATGGCGTGGGATAATTTAGTTTCCAGGGCTACTGCTAGACTTAAATTCCATGTAGAATTAAGGTCACTGTTTGCAAATTGACAATTGGGTAATGAGGGAAGGTGGTCCATTGTATTCAACTCCAGCCATTTGCAATCTCTATTCAACATTTGCGTTGTCTAAATTTCAGCCTCCTACATATATCCTTGGATTTTTATGCACCCTTTAATTTATGATATAAAAATTTACGCTTATCCTCATCTTGTCTAGTTACGATAGTGAAATTTTGATTTGATTTTAATTGATTATTTAAAATTTAAAATTTATTATTTTATGAAAAGAGGGAAATTTTATTGATCATGAGACGTTAGACTTACAAAGGTTTTTTAGAGTCAGATTAAGATACAATCTGGTGCATTCCCTAACAAGTCCAACATGAAGGATCAAAGGGTTAGAGATGTGCAAGGGTGTGAGTCACCCAATTTTTCAACCTTTAAACATGAGAAAAAATAAAAAATTCAAATGAAAAAAAGTTTAAAATTTCAGAAATTAGTAAATCATGTTTTGTTTAAAAAATAATGGTGAAAATGAATATTATAATCCACTAATGCAGCAGAGATCAATGTTCTTAATTAGCGTCGAAGCACAATATCCATATCATATATGCATATACGTACATTCTCATCCAAATAAAGAATAATACATATAACGGTTGATCTATTAAAGTGTCTTCTTTATTTATCAACATTTTAGACAAGCTGAATTTTTTACTACATATTCAATAACGATAATTAGGTGAGATTATAAATAATTTGTCTGTTATATCATATATGTATATAAAGAAAAAAAAAGCTTTCATTTTTATTAGAAATGTTGGCACTACTTGGCTACTAATACAAAAACAAATTATTTGACCTTAATTTGGATTAATTTCTGTTTCTAGATGGATCTGAAGAAGACCCTAATGAGGTTAGGCCAGCATTTCCAGCTAATAGGATGACAAAGATGCGCTTAAATACACGTGTAGACTAGCCGGCATTGGCCGGATGGGAGTTCAATTTCAACGTATAGAATTGAAGGTCCAACCAAGATAATCAAATATTGGATCACAAAATGCATGTGAATTCGATATGGAATGTACCTAACGAACTCCATCATTTTGTTTGCTGAGATCATAAGCTACTTGTGATCATGTCCTTTCGAGGTGAGTCGTGGGGAGAGAGAGAGAGAGAGAGGTGATCGAACATGTACTAGGGAGGTGGGTGGGGAGAGTTCTTGACGTGAGTCCCATTATTCATTTTACTCTTAGTTGGAGAATATAGGGATGTAAGTGAACCCACCAATTTGACTAACGCTTATATTTGGTTTGGTTAGAGTTTGGCTTTAGTTTGATTTTGTTGTAACTCTTGACTTATATTAACCTTATAGGTTTAGTCATTTTTAATGTGTCAGTTTTAAATCTATGATCGGGTTTTAATTTTGTGTCGATTTTGATATATATGTAGTATTAGATAATAGATCGACTCATTTTAAGTTTATTCATAGGTAGATTTAGTTATTTTCTACTTACTTTTTTATTTAAAAATAAGTCACATTTACGTTATCAAATTTTAATTTGTGTCGATTATAATATACATAGCTCAATAATAAAACCTACATATGATTCTTTGAATTGCGAGTGAGTCGATGTATTGTTAGAACTTTTTTTAAAATAAACGTCGTGCTCCAATAATAGTTAAATCTTGATTTTGTGTTGATTTTTGGATATTTAAAAATTAATGTCTAAACATACATTTGTTTTTTCCGTTCTTGTTGTTTTAGATTTGAATAATTGCTACGTAAGTTAATGTATTTGAAAGTTAAAAAAACAATAAATTTCAACAAATTTTAGATTAGATCATTCACCAAACTCGTGAAAAGTGTAACATGGTAAAGGAGTTTAAACTTACTAGTTTAAAATATCAACTTAACCAAAATCTTGTAAGAGTTCAATTAATTACATTGATCGAGCATGACTAATTTTGATTACATTTAATGAAAAGCATACCAATATACCGAAGGAGAAAAGAAATAAACTTAAGATACTACAAACACCTAAAAATATGGTCCCTTATCTATATTGTAAACATCTAAAAGTGTTGTAACTCCTACATATACATATAAAACATTTTTAGGCAAAAGTTAGACATATAATTGTTCGAAGTTTATTTTCTGATTACTTAATTTGTCCTCACTCAAACATTTTGGATTCTAGTAATCAAACATGTGAAAAGTGGTCTTGAATCTTGATGGCATGTGATGTGAGTTTGAACTTATTTCAGAATTTTAAGCTCAATTCATCGAAGCATGTATATTGAATAATAGAATGAGGTGTTTTTGAAGTGAATTATTTTGCTGCTTCGTTTTAAAACATGTTGAATAAATAGATACTCTGTACGAATTATTAGCGTACATCACAGTCTTCATCACATGTGGACCCGATGTCTTCGTACATTTGATCATTTTGGAGCCATCCAATAACATTTTGGCCGCCCTTCGTATGCAACTGAATCAAGCCTAAAAAGTTGCCTTTTCCTTTTTTTGGGGGAATTTTAACATAAATAATATTGATTAGATGAGTCATTCATTTGGGTTTAAGTTCGAAGGTTAAGGGTAGACACATGTTCAAGTCGAGATCATTTCATAACAAAAATTATTTCGATCTTGTCACTTTAAATTGTCGGTATCAGTCAAATTACTGTTTTTTTGGGGGGGAGTTCACTCACCTGAAGTAGTATGCAGGGAATCATATCTCTTGTTCTCAGGAATCTCAATCACCACACAGATATCACAAACTCCACAAAAGAGAGAAATCATTTACTAACCCCAAACATCCAACCGTAACAGAAATACCAATGATTTGAACCCTGAATCTCTGCATCTATTATCTTGATGAATCCTATTCTAACATATACAACTCTTCATCTCTCTTCAGAAACAGAAGATAAGCAACCAAACCAACAACTGGTATGTATCTAAGGACATTCACAAGATCAACTCTGCTTTCCTCAACATTTTCTAGGTTCTCACCTATCAACCAAGGCTGGAAGATTGAGTAGAGGACGATATCCCAGATAAAAGCATAAGCCAGCCTTTCCGACCCCAGATAACTCAACAAGAAATTCCATCTATCAGTTAAACCCCCAAAATCACCATCCATTCTGCCAAATAGTGCCCACAAAATGGATATTAGGCACACAGCTCCACCAATCAATCCAACTATAGGCGCACCTTTGATCATCACAACACCTAGTTGAGATGGCTTCTTAGGGTTGTCCCCTTGATCGTCTTCATTTAACCTGATAGCCATGTAGGGAATCAAGAATGCTGTCATAAAAAATGAACAATGACAGTGTTATTACGCAGCATTTTTCCCAAAATAAGCTGACTCTATTAGCTAATCAGTACAATTTAGCTTAAGGCAATATAAAGATTGGCCCTATTAGTTAATCAGTAGCTAATCCAATTAGCTGACTCTATGAAACTTTTTTGGGGGGCGGGGGGAACATCAGTTTATATGAAAAATGTCTGGTATGAGTAGTTGGTACCCCAATAAAATATCTCTCATATTTCCTGTTTTGCTGTTCACTCACATACAGAATGATAAACAACACCTGAACATGTTCACCTTTTTGTTTGCTAAATTCTCAAACATCTCTAATTCCTTTAAAGGTTGCTATCCTGAAAAGTAGGTGATGGAAAGCTATTTTACCAAACATTGCAACTGCCGTTGCCCATCCAAGACCTCTAATCAACAAAATTATTCATTGATAAGAAAAATAAAAATGGTGAACAGTGATTGGATCGATGATAAAATAGAATTCTGGGTTGCGAGCAGTGATTCAATGTGGAAAAGCTCTTGGCTAGTTACACATGCCAACATCATCGAATCCAGATGTTTGAATTATCTTGTACTTGGAAGACCTACGGAGAAACTCTTTTAAACTTCCATGCAATACCTTAATCTGTAGATCTTTTGTCAAAAACAGAAGATATGAACAGGATAGCCCCTCATTCGTGGTCAAGAAACAGGATGCTTTTTCTGAACAGTTAGGAAGGAAAGAGACCATGCTGACAACTAAAGAAATCCATCCTGCCTAGTGCCTAAATTAGTAGTCAACATTAACATTACATGTCAATGTCAATGGGCTCTAAGCCAAGAGGCATGAGAAGCACGTTCCACTTGGTAGGCCCCAGATTTGAATCTGAGAGGTATCTCAGTTGTGAAGGGAGGTGCGTTCCAACTCAACAGGCCTTTGGGCCTGGTTTCTATCCCCTATTCTCCTTTAGCACATTAAATAACCTCGTGGACAATCTTGTATAGGGCCCAAGAGTTTAAAAAAATCATCACCATGTCAGTCATACTACGGCAACAACTTAAGGCTGTGAATAATAAAATCCAAATGCTCTTTGTATGTGATGTTCTCTAGATGTCCTATCCGGAGGCTTTCAAAGTTTTCTCCTCATTACCAGTTTCTATCATCACCTCTGATTATTTGCAATGGATCTATTAGATTTCTGATTTCAAAGCAAAATCTTAGGCAAATTTTACATAAATGAGTAAAACAGATATTCCGTACAACTTACTGTTCGTAAGGAACATCTGCAGGCCCCATAAGACATCTAGAGATCCTTTGTATCTGTCTCTCTTAAAATCGGTGTATAGTAGAGGAGCAAACATGAGGGTCCAACCGATAACAAAGTTAAAGAGTCCTTCAGACATCTGATAAAAAACAAAGATGAGGGCACTATTAGATTAAGAGTCTGTCTCAACACGCAAGATTCCATTAGAATCAGCAATTCAGGCTAGGTACTTACTGGGTGTAGAACTGGGGCCTCCATCACATGTATACCAACTACTCTGTCAGAAATTCACAAAATACATTAAAGCTGAACCAGAAAAGAATAATGGAATATATGAAAAACAAAGACAAATAATAGGAGAATACCATCCCTCTTGCAAGATAGGGAAGCGGCAACATATGTAATTCACAATGAATTAAGGTTCAGTGGTGACACTTGGACAACATACCCCACAACAGTAGCATATAAGTACATGCCTGTCAGACACTCAGACGTGGCCTCTTTCCAAAACTTGACGATGAATTTTGTCCTAAAATGAAGTGTCAAGTGTCAATACCTAGGTTGGACTTTGGAGAGGCACATGTTTGGCATGGTACTTGAGGTGAAATGAAGAGTTTAAGCGACATCATACGTATAAAAAGTCAATTAAGATGCAACAAAAGAGTTAACTTCTATAAAATACATCAAACTGTTACATATATATATTCAGCTTTTCAAGTGAGACACAATGGTTCCATGTAGGGGGCATTGGGACATAGATCCTCAGCACATGTCCCATAGACTTTATACAGCTTACAAGATGACACCCATGAGCTGTCATAATATATTATAACACTCATTCTCAGATGGAAACCATTTCATATCTAGATCTAGTTTTTAGACAAAATTATATGACAAGGAACAACCCCCCTTTTTCCCAGCTTGAGTTGCTTTTGTCATATCTATATTTACATATTTACAAACTAACCAAGCACATCTGTCTTGCTCCAAATTCTCATGAATATGGAGAAAGACCTTCAGACAGAGGGGGCTAAAAAGGCGATTTTTAGTTTTCTTCATCTCCTTTGAAGCTAATATGGATTCGCAATATGGTTGCTCTTCAGAAATAATAACCATCGAGCATTAGGTAAGTTACTTTCTATTAACCAGACTGCTAGCACAACAGGGCCAAGGCTGTGTTTCTGTGCTCTACTTTTCAAGCTCCAGTACAGAGTTGATACTTGAGATTTTTAAGGTTAGCACTAGGAAGTATCACACAGGGAAGATTGAGCATAAATCAAATTGAACTTCATATAGACCTCTGTAGTTATGGATCGAGGAGTCTCATCACAACTAGTCATAGTTCAGACAATAGTTTTTTTTGTGCACATAACTAGTATAAATATAAACATAATTTTTAGACTTCACCAAAGTGGACTTACCTGCATTTGCGAATGGCAAAATAAAGAAGAAATTCAGAGAAAGACCAATAAGAGAATTGACAGTCTCAGAACTGATAGCCCACACAGGATCTCCCTGTTACATATAAAGGTAAATCTTTAGAAAACTAATAGATCACATTTTCTAACATTTGTCACATTTTGTCAGCCACAACGTACTTCCTCACTGATGAAAGCTAAAGTTTACACACATAGACTTTTTCAACAGGTGCTTGATGGGAAGAGTACAGGACAAGACAGAAGCTTCCTAAGCAATCCTCAGCCCAACAACCCCCCACCCCAACAAACACACATGCACAAAAAAGGGGTTTTTTTTTTTGGTTTGGGGGAGGGGAGGGCTTAGGGTATAGGGTCAGAGATTTCAAATAGTATATCAATCTCATTGCTTCCAATAGAATAGTTATTAAAGCTCAACAACAAACAGCTATGAAACTTCAATTACTATGCAAGACTTGTAGGGAACAATCATCACTTGAGATCTTGAAATATGGTCAAACCATTACTACAAGGTTTGCCCTCCTATCTAAAAGTTCAATCAAGCAGCATAAATATGGTCAAACCCATGCTGACCCAGCATTCTGTGCTATGGCGCTTACAAAAACTTTTAACAACCAATAAACTTGTTGGTTATGAGTTGTATTGTATAAATTAATTCGATGAAAAGTTGAGTCTCAAGCAAGATAATTAGATGATATTTAGCAAGTTAACCTGAGAATACCCTGACAAACCATACTGTCACGTATGTCAGAAAGTTCATAAGACTATAATACTCCAACAGCAGTAAGCTCCTTCTCATGACAATTTCTCCATAAAATGAAAATAATAGACACGGAAACTCCACAATCCACTGGAATCCATCAGAAGAAAAGAATGATCAAATAGTGTAAACATAATTGCGGAAGAAAAATCCCCAACCAAGAAACCTCCTATAAATGAAATTTGTCCATCCTCCAATTTACTTGATCAACTGAAACGGGCAATGAAGGTTCAGAAAATGAATTTTCAGAGACTCAAGTGGGAAGCATTACTCCCACCTGAAGGATCACATCGCTCTCTATAGGGAGCATATTTAATGCAATCACCTCTGTAAGGGCCCTTGAGGGAATTAAGCTCCTAGAGAAATTGTCATAACTGTCTCTCTAGTAAGGAAATGTTTAATGATACCACAATTACAAATCTCCTTCTGCAAAAACGCAGAAAACTGCATCTAATGCTCGTCCATAGTGTCAATACGATGGAGCTCTCCAAAGTCAAGCTGCAAAATTGTCACTACTCACAACTAGCCACAAAGTCATGTCGTCATCACCCTAGGCAGTCATGATGTACAATGACACTCTCAAAAGTCATCGTCTACCTATTTCTAGGACAGCTCCAAGCAGCAAGAAATCTGTAGCCTAAATTGTACAAGCAATGCATCTCAACCTTCCTCCAAGCAGCCATTACATACAAGCTCGATCAATTCCTTAACTTTCACGTCACATCACATTGAGTAGGACACGATGCAATGTAAACAATAGCGGAAAATTTATTGAAAGTCTACTTTTGATTACACATCATTGATATTGCAGTACTCCTTACCAAACATGACATTGCTGTTTATTGAAACTCTAGGGCGTTCATGTTATCTCTTACCCAGAGACTTTCAGATTTACTAGCTTCAACTCCGCAGACACACAACTACTGAAGGGAAGGACAATGAAATAGCATAATGCTAAAGGAAACATAGGCAGTGCTCAAATCAACATCTCTCAGGTTATGCATTCCAGCAAACTGTACACAAGGCTGATGAAGACTATTATGTCGCATTCCAGGATAAGCTGAGAGCTTTCTTATACGGTTGTACCAGGAAAAGCATCAAGTTTCTTGAAGAAGTCGTATGACCGGTCTATTTCATATGCGATAACCTCCTTCCTAAAGGTATACTATAACCCAACTAACTACAACAAGGGAAAACCCCAAATTGGAATCTGTGGAGATTACTAATTGAGATATTTATGCTTGACTTGTACATTCTGCTACAGGGAAAACTCTGCTCGCATGGGGTTAGAAGCAAAGCTCAAGCTAGGGTTTATTGATGGTAATCTGGCCAAACCAAGCGAAGGATCTGAGGATCTATAGAATTGGTTAACTTGTGACTATATGGTGAGATGTTGGTTATTAAACTCCTTGATACCTGAAATTTCAGAATGTTTCATGTATGTTAAATCTGCCAAAGAACTTTGGGATGAATTGGCACAACAATTTGGTGAGGCAAATGGCCCACTGATATATCAATTACATCGAGATTTGACCTTGTTGGCTCAAGAAAATGAATCCGTTTCCATTTATTTTTCCAAAATGAAACAGATCTGGGATGAGCTCCAAGAACTTGATGGAATGCCTCAATGTTCATGTGGAATCATGTCCAAATGTACTTGTGCTTTGGCAAGAAATTACGAGAGATGCTAGACTTAAACTCATACAATTCCTAAATAGGCTTAATTCTAGTTATGGAGTGCTCAGGAATCAAATATTGGCCATGGGCCCTTTACCAAATATCAATAGAGCACATTACCTTGTTCAAGCAGAGAAGCAAAAGCAAATTACTGATGCTATGAATGTAAGGCATGAAGTTGATGTTTATGATGTACACAACCAACCTTATAATTCTAGAAAGAAAGACTTCAAAAGGGGGAAGAATGACAAGTATTGTACTCATTGGAAGACGACACACTTCAGATCGGTGTTTCAGATTGCATGGATATCTAGACTGGTATAGGCGAAGTATGGTGCAAAAATGGTTGCTCAAGTATCTACACAAGATGCATCATCCCTTAGCCTTGACACACTTGGATAGTCCCTTACATTGTGTTGATAATGATGATCAATCTACAACCACCATGAATACTGCATTAATGCAGTTTGTCAAGAAGTGTTAAAGACTCTTAAAGGGCAACAAGTCTCCACTTCTTCATCTTCCAACACAGGACCAATGCCGGTCCATATGCATTTGTTGCTTCATCTTTTAAGGAAACTCCTTCTAATACTCGTTGCTCAAATCTATGAAATGGATTATCAACTCGGTGCTTTTGATCACATGACACCACATATTTAGTTGTTTTCTTCCACAAAACAACCGACTAGGCCAATTATCACATGTCTTCCTGATAGAACCACCAAAATTGTTACAACCATAGGACATGTGCAATTGATGAAATTTTGCTCAAGGATGTTCTTTATATTCCAGATTTCGAGACACGACTTATTATCAGTCCATAAGATCCTAGATGACACCAACCTGGTTGCTTATTTTACTTCTAATGGGTTCTTGTTACAGGACCCTATTTCTAAGAAGCCAATGGCGAGATGGATGTCAAGCAAGTGGCCTCTACATTTTGGATATGCCTCTTGATAAGAAAGTCGATTCTTCTAAGTCTCGTTTCTCACTTTCCTTGTTATGATGCCAATAAATTCCAGGTTTCGAGAGTAGTGTCGGTAACACTACAAACGTTTCTCTTTGGCATGCTAGGGTCTATGTCTAAATTGTCTCATATTCCTTGTATTGAGCAATATAATAAGACAGATTTTACACGTGAAGCATGTATTTTAGCCAAGTTTCACGAGCTCCATTTTCTTTGAGTAATTCTACTTCCTTTGAGTAATTCTACTTCCTTTGAGTAATTCTACTTCCTTTGAGTAATTCTACTTCCTTTGAGTAATTCTACCGCATCTAAGCGTTTTGAGTTGATCCATATGGATTTGTGGGGACCTTACAAAATTCCTGGTGCTCATTATTTCTTAACAATAGTGGATGATCATACTAGGTCCACATGGGTTTATTTACTCCGAACAAAATGCAAGGTCCAAGCATATATTCAGAATTTTATTTCCTAGGTGCATACTCATTTTGAGGGAAATAAAGCACATAAGAAGTGACAATGGCACAGAATTTTTTCAAGATTTATGTTCAACCCTATTCAACCAGCTTTGGTATTGTACATCGAGGAGTGTGCCTAAAACCCCTCAACAAAATGGTCGAGTTGAAAGGAAGCACAAACACTTGGTAGAAATTGCAAGGGCAATGAGAATTTATGCGAATTTACCCCAAATCTGGGGTGCGCATGCATTTTAGCTGCAACTTGCATTATTAACGGACTTCCAACATCCATTCTAGGTTGGAAATTACCATATGAAATGTTGTTTCACAAATCCCCGATTTGTCCGGTCTAAGGGTCATTGGCTTATTGTGCTATGCTTTGGATTTAAATCAAATCAATAAGTTCGGTGCCAAAGTTAGACGATGCATCTTTATTGGTTATCCCCAGGGCAAAAGGGCTACAAACTATATGATTTGGACTCTAAGTCTTTGTAAGCAGAGATGTTAAGTTCCAAGACCATATATTACCTTTCAAGCAACAAATGAATTCTAATACGAGTGCATCTCGGACGACAAACACCATGTTTCCTTCCGCTCCTATTTGCTAGTACACAAAGGAAGATAACCCCATTTACATGACTACCAATACTACCATACCTAAAACTACATCTACGATACCTTCTACAAATGAAACAACTTGTGCAGATTCTCCATGAGAAACTACGGTTACTGACACCTCCAACAAATGAAACAACTTGTGTACCTGTGAGAACAAGTACCAGAATCTCACAACCTCCCACTTGGATGAAGCACTTTGCTTGCCAAGTTATTACTTCTAAAGAAACTTCTCCTACTCCAACATACCCCTTATTCACACCTATGGATTTTAAAACCCGAATATAGAGTTTCATTATTCAACGTCATGGCTATTCCAGAACCAGCTACATACCAACAAGCTAAAGATGATCCAAGGTGGTTAGACGCAATGGACAAGGAAATTTCTACTCTTGAAGCAAATGATACATGGGAGATAACTAATCTTCCTAAAGGAAAAAGAGCAATTAGCTCTAAATGGATCTTCAAAATAAAGTTTAAGCTTGATGGCACCATTGAGAGATACAAGGCTCGTTTTGTAGTCCGAGGTTTTGATCAAGTAAAGGACAAGGATTACAAGCATACCTTCTCACCCGTAGCAAAACTACCGAGTATCGGAATTCTCATTGGCCTAGCTACACAAAGGGCTGGCATCTCCATCAGTTGGACATAAATAATGCATTTCTCCATGGTTTCCTAGATGAAGAAGTATATATCTTATCTCCGGAAGGGTACTCAAAGGCAAATGGTAAAGTTTGCAGACTGAAACGATCTCTATATGGGTTGAAACAAGCTTCAAGGCAGTGGAATAAGGAGTTTACTAAGTTCTTAACTCAGCAAGGTTTTCACCAGTCCAAGAGAGATTACTCCTTGTTCACCAAAGGTACTAGTGACCAGTTTATTGCTCTTTTAGTTTATGTGATGATGTAGTCATCACTGGAAATGATGTCAAAGGTATAGAAGAACTTAAGCATAGCCTTGATAAGGCTTTTACTATAAAAGATCTTGGTCATTTGAGGTATTTCCTTGGCATAGAAGTGTCCAGGACTTCACAAGGAGCAATTTTACACCAACGGATGTATGGTGCTGACATTCTCACAGACATGCGCTGCTTGCAAAGCCAGCTTCCCTCTATCTACGGGACTAAAGTTGTCCACTGATTTAGGGATGCATCGGAGAATCCAGAAACCTACAAAAAATTGATTGGCAGATTACTATACCTGAACATTACTACTAGTCCTGACTTATAATATGCTATTCAACACTTAAGTCAGTTCTTACGGCACTTCACTTGCTTAGATATTTTGAAAGGGACTATCAGCGCACCTACTCAGCTCAGACTGACTTTACATTACAAGGGTATAGTGACGCAGATTGGGCAGTTGCATATTTAGTAGGAAGTCATTCACAAGGTATTGTGTTTTCTTGGGAGGGTCACTTGTTTCGTGAAAAACCAAGAAAAATAAAACAACTTCGAAGTCCTCTGAGTCTGAGTATCGGGCTATGTCCGACACCACTAGTGAATTAGTGTGGATTGTTGGGATCTTAAAGGACTTACTGGTTCCACTTAAGTACCCGGTCACTCTTCACTGTGACAACAAAGCTGCCCAATACATTGTAGCCAACCCTGTTTTCCACAATCGGACAAAACACATTGACATTGACTGTCATTACATCAGAGACAAAATTGAAGATGGATTCCTACGGACATCACATATCAGCTCCAAGTCTCAGCTTGCTGATTTGATGACTAAACCTCCTCCAGCACACCAACATCATTTCCACAGTACCAAGTTAGGACTTGTATTTCACCCAAGTCCAACTTGAGGGGGAATGTAGAGATTACTAATTGAGATATTTATTATGCTTGACTTGTACATTCTGCTACAGTAGACACGTAGCTAGATACTTGTATATATATATCACTATCTCTGTAATAACCACTTACTTTTTCCAGCTAAAACACAACCAAATTTCTCATTCTCTCTCTCTCCAGTTTTCTCTCTCCAATCAGTCAACAGAATCAAAGCAAGCCTTTAAGTCATCCAGCATCAGCTTGCAATCAGATTCCAATACGAGGACTACCAAGTGAAAAAACTTAGCGACCTTAACTTTTTCATTAAAAATCTTAGAACAAACATGCACAAACCCACACCTGAAAATATCAATTCAGAAACAATGCTGCAAGTTCAAAGGCCCTGGTCCCTGCCATCTATGATAAAGGATGCTGCATCTCACTGCTTCTTGCTAGGTCAATCAGGGTAAAATATGGCACAGAATAATTTCATCCAGTGATCAGCTAAAAAGATCATGCTCCTTCAAATTATGAGTTTGCTTTCAACCTCAATTAATATTAACCTATAGTTGAATTTCATCTGTCAACTCAGCTTTCACATTACTGAAAAAGTTCTAATTGAAACCTATTGCTTCCGATTTTCTGTGAAAAAGAATAGCAAATATAAAAACTTGCCCATTTATAATTCAAAAACATAAAAAATAAAAAAAACTATGTTGAATGACATTGCTAGTGCTTCATCAAAAAGAAAATCCTCAGCAATTGAGGCTTCTATAGCCTCCGGTAAATTGATCTTCTTATCCTAATGATCACATAAAATCAAATTCAAGTTCAACTACAGAAAACTCATCAATCTTAAATGCTTGGAGTTCTATCCAATTTTCCCATAAGTCCATTGCCCAAAAAATCAAAAAAGAGATAACAAATCGCACAATGTGATAATTCCGTCATTATCAACAAAACTTAATAACTCGAAAAATTGAAGACAACCAACAACAGCAACCAAATTGAAGGCTAAACGGGGGAGGGAACGATTGAAATTAGGGAAACTAACCGGGGCATAAGGAAGCAAAAATAGCCAAAAATATAGACGCCCTCCATAAACCACAACCCTCCCTGAGTCAATCTCCTCCGAAAATCGTCGTCGCCATCTCCAGCTCGTTGAGGGCTCCTATTCGAGGAGGTTCGACCTGCACTGGGGATTGATAATTCACGTCGAATGACCCGATAATCAGGTGACTTGTGAAAGAACTGGAGATGGTGGCGGTGAGAGGATGGTAACGGTCGAATTGAGGACGTCTTTGGAGGGAAATGACGGTGGCCGTTACAGAGCAGGGTTGGAAATAGGGACGCCCGCGCCGGCAAGGTCGCCGTCGCCGCCATTTTCGACACGCCGGAGTTGTCCGGATTTTGTGCAATTTGTGTGTGTGTGAGTGAGCGAGAGAGAGAGAGAGACAGAGAGAGACAGTTTTTGCTGCTTAGTTCTACTGTGGTTAGTGGCGATACGTGGCGCGAACTTGACCAAAAGACCACCAAACTTGACCAGATGCTTCATCTTCGTTATTTTTCCTCTCTTTTTTCTTTGTTTTTCTGTTTTAAATTTTACATATGAATTGGGCTGGAACAGTGGAGCAATGTGTGCAGGCTCAAGTAAGCTTTCACCTTAAAATTAAATTAACAATTGATAGAGCGACTCACCAATTTATAACATATTTTAATGTCTTTAACTTGTTGTTCATGTAGGAGTATACTTGCTATATTCCAAATATTTGTCGTTTTAAGATGATGAGAATATACTAAGGAGTGTTAAAAAATCAAGTTACCTCAATATTTTGAGAAACGAAGAAAATTAATGAGAAAATTAGAGAAATAAAGTAATTAACAAATATAAAATTGAAAAACTAATCATTAATATTTCATTAGAATTATAAAGTGACAAGTATTATAAAACAAAAAAATTAGTTAAAGTGATATGTATTTTGAAATTCAGGGAGTAATACACTTCAAATTTTAACAAATATTTTCATATATCTAACGCATGCATATAATTAATTAGATTGGGGACGGTAATAAATACTAAACAATTTATTTTGATACACTCGTTAAATTTTCTATGAATTTAGTCTGAAACATATTAGTAATGCATATAAGTTCAAGTGAGTTTCTCAACTTCCTATCAAAAACTATTCAATAATAGGTGAAGCAACTCGCAAATTTATAAGCATACTCAATGCTTTTTATTTTATTTATTTTATTAATGTAGGACAATAACTTACTTCATATTTTAACATTCCTCCATTTTCCCGCGTTTCTGTGCACCAGTTTTCGGACTTCTCTCTCCTCATCCTCCACCCTCAACTTTAATGGCTCCCAAATCCGACAGTGCCGAAGGTATCTCTCTCTCTATCTCTTTCTCCGGCCATTATGAAATTATAGCAGCTCAACTTCACTTACTATATCACTTGTATGGGTTCACTGACCTAATTTTCTATTTTCCCTCTTTTTTGTGTGGCGAATGTCTTTGTGTAGGTATAGTGCTCAACTTCGTAAACGAGGTAATTCGATAATCAATTTATTTCTCTTTTTTTCCTGCAGAGTTCATGAATTTCTAGCTTACGAATCCTCACTTTGAACCGAATACAATATATCCTGCGCCATGTCTTCGTCCTGAGAATTTCTAATTGTCGACCACTTCAGTATATGAAATTTGTGGACTGGAGACCATTTTTGTGCCTCAATTCCATCAATTTATGCTTTGAGTTGATTTTTATCTCCTTTCTGCAATCGAGAGTTAATTCTTGAAGTGAATGATTACACTGGATCACAAGGAGCATTGTTTGCTCATAGTTGTTTCCTTGAATCGCTTGTTTGTGATTGTGTGAGTGGGTCTATTGATCCCAATTTCTGAAGTGGGCTTGAATATTTTCGGACAGTTCCGTTTGTATTGTGATGCGTTGAACTGCCTTTTAAGTCTCTTATCATATCTGGGTGTCCAAGGGTTTCCACTTTAGTTGAAGTGAAAAGCCCGAGGAATATGGAATGAGCCTTTTCGAATCTTCTCATTTGAGCTGAGAGAACAAGCAACTTGTAGTTGCTTTTATAAGTAAGCTGTTTGAAGGAAGGTGGGATCATTAAAGGGGAGAAGTAAGGAAATTGAAGACTTTTCTTCAGAGTTATTACTGCATTCTAGAACTTCTAGACTTGAATGAGGAAATGTTTGGAAATATAGTTGGAAAATCTAAAGTTGTTGCTCAGAGTGAATGATTAAGCAGCATAGTTGTAATAGTTGCTCTGTTGAATAGCAAGTATGCGGCTGTGATTATGTGAGCGGGTGTGCGATCTCAGGGTCTGCAGTGCACCTGGACATTGCGAGAAGGTCCAGGTGTCGAAGGTCCAGGTGTGCTCTGCCGGAGAAGTGAAGAATTGCAGGACAAGCTCTAATAAATTCTCATTTAAGCTGAGAATGAGCAAGTCGTAGCTACTTTCCATGTATGCTGTTTGAAGGAATATGATGGGTCCTATTGTGATGCATTGAAATTTAAACTGCATTAAGCCTCCTAGGGTGTCGAAGGTCCAGGTGTGCTCTGCCGGAGAAGTGAAGAATTGCAGGACAAGCTCTAATAAATTCTCATTTAAGCTGAGAAGGAGCAAGTCGTAGCTACTTTCCATGTATGCTGTTTGAAGGAATATGATGGGTTCATCAGAGGGGAAATTAAGAAAATGAAAGAGTATACTTCAGAGTTATTGCTGCGTTTAGATCTTCTAGATTTTCTAAATGAGGAAAATTTTTGAATATATTGTCTGTAAATCTAAGATAAATCAGGTGCTTTGCTGCCTGCTTTTCCTAGCTGCAGCAACTAGTTTGCCATTCTAACCTTGTTCTTCTTTCTGTTCAGCAAAATAGGCCGCTAAATGCCCAGAATGTTGCTGATGCATTGCAAAAGTACAATCTGAAAAAGACTGCAGTTCAGAAAGCACTGGACTCACTTGCTGATAGTGGACGAATTTCATTCAAAGAGTATGGCAAGCAGAAGATTTACATTGCTCGCCAGGACCAATTTGAAATCCCAAACAGTGAAGAGCTTAATCGTATGAAAGAGGGGAATGCAAAGTTACAGGAACAGATAAATGAACAGAAGAGAGCAATTAGTGAGCTCGAGGGAGGTATTCTTTTATAGTCATATATCTGCAACTTATTGATATCTTTGGTTGTTTCAAGTGCTCCTTCCCTCCTGCCACAATTCACTCAAAAATTATGGGAGGGATTTAAAAGTCCAAATGCCTGATTTGTCTTGTTTATTGTGATGCCTTGTATTATTGCAGAAATCAAAACGTTACAATCAAATCTGACACTAGAAGATATCCATGCCAAGAAGGAAAGACTAAAAACTGAGGTATGTGACGCATCACATGAAGTGATGTGATGACTTATGTGCTTTTTACATGAATTTGGCAATGCTTATGTATGTCTCATGGAGGAGGTAGAAAAGGTGATTGCTTATTCTGTTGAAATACTAAAAAACCAGCTTCCTCTCTGTTCTAAATTAGGCTGAAGAGATGGACACTAAGTTGACTAAGTTGCGGGAAGGAGTCACCCTTGTAAAACCAGAGGAGCGGAAGGCTATTGAAGATCTATACGTGCAAGCAATAAGTCACTGGAAAAAGCGCAAGAGAATGTTCAGGGACGTTTGGGATGCTATAACTGAAAATTTACCCAAAGACCTCAAAGAATTCAAGGTATTTCACTATTTCCCCACATTCATCACTTCCTCACCCTTGCTGTAAGCCTTGTAGATCTTTTTTAAACAATTTGACAATTTCCATGTTTTTCAGGAAGAACTTGGTATTGAATACGATGAAGATGCTGGTGTGAATTTGCAATCATTCTGTGATCTGATGCCACAAAGTAGAAAGCGTGGTAGAGGTCAGTGATCATTACAAGATATTAGTTTTCAAAGTTCTTCTGAAGGTTATTTTTGATGTGCCTTTAAGGTTAATGTATATATTTGTGCTTCTCACTACTTCAACAACTATACAGTTTCTAGATATATATGCTGAGTGGTACTCCATTACAAAATATAACAAAATTCAACTTCTGTGAGGTGTTTAGTATTTGCTTATTATTTGCAAATTGTTGCAATTATGAAGTCCTATTAGTCCTCTGGCAGTTTTACCTACCTGAGGAATTCTTGTTGTTGGTTAATTGTGTTATGAAGCACAATCTCTTCAATACCAGCTTAATCTACATCAGTCACCTACCAAAGAAAACACATCTTATCTTTTTACATTGCATATCAAGGAAAACTAGACTTGGTATGTTACCATCCATTAAAGGGAGGATCACTCCCTAGCTTTAGATAGATGATTATACAAGGATGCATAGTTAGAGACTGAACAATCCAATCTTCCCATGATAGTAATCAACTAATAAAAAATCTTGCTTAATACTCCAAAAATTATTGGCTGCTTTGTTATGATACATCACACTCATGAAACCACTGTCCTCTTTGTACATTCCTCAAAACAAGAACCTTGGAAAGCATAAAGATACTTAAAACTCAGGCATCCTTTAAGCATGCTCACTGGATCTAGTGAACACGTTGATACGAATGTTATCTTCTTGTCCTCACAGAAATTGGCTTCTCTAAGTTCAGCCTTGGTGGACTCTTCCCTGGCAATCCTGCAGAATAACGTGAATTCTGAAATGTTCTCGTACCGTCTTGAAAACTTGAATGTGTCTGCTTCTGAGAAAAATAAGGCAGAGTGGTTCGTGTTTCTCCCCATGGATTTTCATCACCATTTGGATTGATCTTCTCACTTTTAACCTCATCATCACTTTCATCAAATATGACCTCCCTTGGCAACTCTTCATCTTTCTCTAATACCCTTGATGATATTATGGAGGAGTTTTTCTCAGGTCTACTTGATTGGTATCCTTGATCTCAGGCGATCCAACTCTGTCTTTGGTCTCCTCATCGTCTGTATCAAGGCTATATGTATCTAGGGGATTAACCTTGTGATGCCCCAGAAACTCGTCTTCAGTTTCCCCTGTATATTCCCCTTTCTTGAAGCCAGATTTTACATCATTGTCTGAGTTGAAAACTTGTTTTCTCTTGCTATTAGGATCATCTGGTGCTTGGGGACTAGACTTAGAGAGTTCCACAGCTGCTCTTGCTGCAGCTGCTGCATATGCTGCTGACATGAAAGCTTCTTGAGCAGCATCGGCAACATCTTTAAACTGCTTTCTCCTATTCATTGAACCACTGAATCCCTCAACCTGATCTATTCCTTCAGGAAAGTCTCTCAAATCACCAGATTCAGCACTGTTTGAACTGAATGACCTGTTTTGCACATGCTCGTTTCCCTTTCCGTCGTTGTGCTTTTCCTGGACCAAGACAGTTACACAAGTCAATTAGCAATGGTAGCTTTAAGAGATCAACGAAACCAATACTAGAGCTGGCAAAGAACAAACACGTCAGTTCAGGTTACCCGTTTAATAATCAGATCAACTTCATATAGATCTTCAAATAGTTTAGATTTACTGAAATGCATTCTATCCATGTCGAACTGTCTTGCTTTCTGGAAGTGAAGTGCCCTGACCCACCCAACCCCCCGAAAAAAAGAGGAACCACCAACATAGCAGTTTGTATACCTGGGTTGTAAGGGCAGGAGGCTCTTCCTCAAGCTTCAAAGCGATACCATTTTCATTAGCTATCTCTTTGAGCACCTTTGTTCTTGCTTCCAAGCTTGGCTGCCTGGTAGATAGCTTTTGTACCATCTATCCATACAGAGCGGTCAGCAGAAAGAGCCGAAAAAATAAAAATAATATTCTTAGAGTTCCGTACTTGGAAAAGAGTGATGAAAACTTGTTGCTATGGCTGTTACCTTGGTGTTGACACCACAATTGTTGCGGAGCTCAACAGCTCGAGATGTGAACTCTTTGCCATAACGAGATCGAAAAAGCGCTCGTATTTCTTGTAGCTCTGGAAACTCTCCGCACCTTGAAGCAGCAAAGATTAGACTCGATATCGCCTCTTTCAGCTCATCCGGGCATTCTCTGGTTTTCACAAGAGGACACAAACACAACATAGTTATCAAATGTCAGTTTCATAATGATCTTGAAAATAAGTTAGATTTACTTAGATATGTTGTTATAATAAACTGTCAATTCTGTCAAGTCATGATCTGTTTGATTCGTGTAGGATTTGCTTCGTACTATCATGTTATATTGCATTTTTCCAACTCTATGCACAAGCTGGAGAGGGGGTGGGGGGAGAGAGAGAGAGAGACTGACTTGTTATCATGTTCGATGAGCTTGACTCTCTCGTTGAGAAGCAGGCAATAACCCTCAACCATGGTGAAGACGTCTAGCATGTTTTGCTCCTTGATGACTTGCTCTATCCTGAGGAGAGCACGGTCTTGGTGGCCGAGTTTGAGGAGTTGAACCACATCGGAGCGAGCCAGAGAGAAGCGGGTTTGCTTCTGGTTCTTCAGGACCGCCAGTCGAGAAATGGCGAGGTTGAGGAGTGCCTTGAATTTGGAGGTCTTGAAGCTTCTCCCTAGCAATGCATCCAGCTTCTTCCCCATGTCAGCTCTTCTCCGTCTTTCCCTCCTAATTAGGAAATATGAGAGCAGAGAGAGAGAGAGAGAGCGGTGGTGTAGCTGCTATTGTGGGCAAGGCAAGTACACAAGGAGAGCCAAGTAAGAAATGGCTACCTGGCACTTTTTATGTGCTGGCGAGAGAGAGAGAGAGAGAGAGAGGTGGGAGTTGTTTTTGTCAATCGTACGTGTTTGAGGAATTGAGGGGCTTCTTAGGGTTGAAGAATATGTAACAAAAGTAAAAATCAAACCAATTTTTTTCCTTTTTTTCTGTGTTTTTATCCTGGTCGGATACTATGGTGGTCAATGGTCATGTTTGACCACTTGGTTGGATGCTAAGTATTATTATGGTGGTTGGATACAATTTAAAAAGACTCTGATGTCATTTTTAAGAATCATTTCAATTAAAAACTTAAATTAGATTTATGAATAAATTTATACTCTAATAATGAGAGATTTTATAGATTTTAAGTTAATTGAAACTTGTTCCATTTAAATTCACATTAATTTTATTATTGATTAATCTAACAAATTTATTTTATAAATATTTGTAATATACTTGAAAATTTAAATTAATGGACCAAATCGAGTTATCCATAGCTGAAATCTCATGTAGAATATGACTTGGGATTTTTCATACTGTAAATCAAGATTGATTGGCTATGTCAAGCCACTAATTTTACCGTTGACAAAACAGAACTTGAAAAGACTGTAGGTTGAAGAATGCAAAGGAGGGCCCAGAACGTAGGAGGTAGGAAAGAGAAATGGGAAAATTTGAATTTGAAAGCCTGCTTTTCTTAATCACGGTGTTCGTGTATTATTTCCTTTTGTTTTCTAATTAAACGCGGTTGTTTCATTATCGTATCATAATTGAAATATGGATGGAGTTGGAGGTCATTGACAGGGACTCCCACATAATCGTTATTGGTAGTGGTAGTAGGATGGGAATGGTTTGCTGTGATTTGTGAACGAGTAAAAGTAGTTTTGGAAAACACTATGCTCTAGAAGCTCCTTTTTGCCTCTATTTCCAAGGTGTTGCTCCTTGCTTTTAGTTGGGAAAATAGGTTGCTAATTGCTAGAATTTGGATTATATAGTATGTGAAACATGTACTTCCTCCGTTTTAAAATATATGTTATTTTAACTAACTTTTTCGTTTCATAATACTTATTATTTTACAATTTTAATGACATATTAATTATTAATTTATCAACTTTATTCTTATTAATTGCTTTGTTTCTCTTCTTTCTTTCATTTATTTTTTTCATTTCCAATAAAATATAGGGGCAATTTAGTCTTCTAATATAAAATTTGTCATGAATTTTGTGTTTCCTTAATATTCTCGCATAACCTTAAAACGACATGTATTTCTAAACGGAGGGAGTAAAATTGTTATAATAATAATAATTTAATAAGATGTAAGAATTTAAGGTCAACTGAACATCACAAATTGTTGGATAACGTTTCACGTAAGTATTATTGTTGTGAGGTAAACTCCTTCAAATTTAACTTTTTAGAGGTTTTGAAATGACATAAACATAGCTTAAATAGGCTAACCATTAACCATACCAATCACTAAATGTTAAAAGCTTTAACAAAGTCCACTTATAAACCTGGCAAAAAATATCAGTATGAATTTGTATGATTGACGATTGAAGCATAACGTTTTTTTGGGCCATTTTTGTCTCCTTTTATTTTTTTTTAAAGTAAAAGGACTCAAATATCTATTTGAGTTGGAGTTACAGAAATTTAAATATAATCAATCTATTTTTATAATATGAAAATTGAATTGTGTATCACAAGTTTTAAATTTAAACTTAATTTTCTATCATGCATTTCAAATCCTACAAAAAGAGATTGACTTAGACAAATTTAAGCAAATCGTAAATCAATTTGAATGGACATGGGCTACTTATTTGGTGATCGTTGAAGAAGCCTTACTATATTTACTTGGAAATTACTTCTTCCCTTCCCTTCCCTTTCCTTCATTTGTGCTTAGTTCATGGCAATTTCCAAGTTATGCAAATCCTATGAAATAGTCTCACATGTAACAAAAGCGAACTTTGGCTTTTAGCGGCAATATGTACCCTCAATCTAGAACACCAATAGGCTTGTACATTATTTTAAAAATTACGTATTTTAATTAATTTGCATATTAAAAATTTGGTATGCATCATAAAAAAAGTTTATATATCTATATAAAAAAAGGAAAATTTAATATGAGAATCCGAAACAGAATTTAGAATTCTTTATAACATGTTTCATGTTTAAATAAGCATGTTTGTACCCTCCAAATAAAAAAATAAACATGTTTGGCATAGAAATAAGAAATGAAATTAGATTTCCAAATTCCAAGTGATGAATGTAAACATATAATACTTAAAATGATGGACTAACATAACATTTATATTTCCCCGCTTTTAACTTAAATTATTGTTGTTGTTGAGTACTGGAGTAACCCACGGTACTTGATTTCTTTATTTTATTTTTTTGTTAGGTAAAGGGAAGCGTAACGCTCAATGTAAACATAAATCAAAACCCAATTTTTCGGTAGTTTCTTTCAAATAGTTTACCAACTGAGTTAATTAACACCCATGCCACATCCATAGTACTTGTTTTGTTAGGAGCCAATGATATTTCCTGTCAAAGTCATTACTCAAGCCTTATTTGGCAAAATGAGTTATTTGAGTAGCGAAGAAGCTGTCCGTATACCGATAGGTGTTAAATTTTAGATGTTAGCGAATAGACTGTTCAAGCTGAACGGTTGAATAAATGTGTTTGACAAATTTAGTGGTTGAATTAGCCGAATATTTTAAATTGACGTAAAAGAATATAGATAATTTACCAAATATAAATTAATTAAAAGATATTTTTGTCAAAAAAATATGAAACTATACTTTTAAATGTGAAAAGCTAATATTTTTAACTTTTCAAAAACATACTTGAAACGTTATAAGTTATTGCAAACACTAGTTGAAACACTATCTTATTAAACATTAATATTTAATTGGGTAGTAAAACATTAAAAGCTACTACTTCAAAACAAGACCTTAGTTATGGCCACCCAACATGAATATAGTACTATGTACTTCGGGCATAAATTCCAAGTCCTCCCAACATCCAATCGCACCAAATGCACATTGATTTTCAATTGAGTGATGATAAATAATTTTTTGATAAAACACTTCGTAACTGTTATTTTAATACTTGAATCTATTAAACTTCGACACCTTAAAAAGGACAATTAGGTTTGGGAATGAAAGTTAGCTAGAGGCCTAGATACCCATATCTTTATACCCCCGATAAGAGCTAGTAAGGAGACTTGACATTTTCCCATATGTAGTTCGATTTTCAGTTTGATACTTGAAGGTATTAGACTCAACATAATATTAACTTTTGGAGTGGAAATCCACACTTAAAGCCAGAGAAGAGACAGGATATTTAAAAGTATCAAATCTCACTCTCTTAACCTCCAATACCAATATATGTAACAAGTTTGAAGACAGACAAGCCTTTTTTTTTTTTTTTTTTGGATTATCATACAATGAAATGAATTAATGCATTTAGTCATACCAACAACGGAGTCCAGGTGGGTCAAGCATACTCACACTCCAGATGGAGAGAGAAAAGGCGATTACTTATCCAGCTGGAATACCAAAAACACAGGCTTCTCCATATCAAACCTAACTTCATTGTCCTTTTATAGGCATTAAAAACCATTAAAAAATTCTTTAGGTTGCTTTTACAGGTAGAACAGCACCAGCTTCACCCTTAAGTAGCATTGCCTCAACAAAGTTACAATATAAGAGAACGCAAGAACACTAGGAGACGCTACTATTCATAAACTAATTTCACATTTTAGACAAAAGAAAACAATTCTTTTCCTTTCTTGCATTTATTCATTCAGTGGTATAAAAGAACGTTCACATACATCAAGCGCTAAAGCTTTTCCCAAGCAACCCATAAAACCAAAAGTCTCAACTAATTGTCAGAAAACTTGCTTTTAAACATGTCTACATTATAGAGAACTCCTTTGAACCCACTGTGTGTATTACTGTTACATAAGCATCATCACAACTTGCAACGATTAAAAAGTATCCAAAAATTCAGGAGCAGTAAATGGCTTGCTTTGGATCTGTTTTTCATGGTTTACACAATACCTTTTCACGGTTCGCTTAGTAAAGTATAAGTCGCAATAATACTAGAGAAAATTGAAGCAAATTGTATCACATAGATTACCTCATCCTCCACTCCTGCGGAAACTAACCCTGTACTTTCAAGGACACAAAATATACCAGGCACATGCAGAACCGCAGCCTACTACAAAAACATATTGAACTTGCATTACACGCGTAGGATTATTCCAAAAAAATTAGTTTCCTTGAAGTAGAATCATCTGTTCATTTTCATCTTTCATGAAGAAAAATAGAACAAAATCAGCACCCTGCCACAAATTAATATGCAATGGTGAAACCACCTTCTCAACAATAGTGTATAGTAACATGCTCAATGTAAACTCATATTAACCGTAAGAATCAGCATAACCCTTGCCTTCTCTCCCATGGACATAAAAAAGATCCTTCACAATAAACCATTGAGAATGAAACTCACCCAACCGATCCGGTTTGTTAGAAATGCAAACTGCAATCTTTCAGAACTCAAGTACAATAGAACTGGCCGCTCAAAAACACTTAAATCAGTTGTCATTGAGACAGAATGACAGGAGCCACACCAAAATGCAAAGATAACCCCAGTATAATCTACTAAAGAATTCCTATCTAATACTAATTTGAGCAGTAATGAAATTCTGCGACCTCAGCTGAATGCATTATTTTAGCAGTATAAAAAGAAAGTGAACAGCGAAAAGACTAAAGGCCAATAAGAGGAAAGTGATGGCGTGCATCAGTAAGTACACAAGAGTCACTTATTTAGGATATGAAGCCATGAAATGGAAAGAGCAGCTGCAGTCCTAAAACATTAAATAAAATAATTAGACCATACACACTGGTGAAAGGGCTACTTCTACCATGCGAATCTGGCCTTGTAAAATTACTGACATCAAAACCAGCGAATAGCTAAAACTTCAGAGACCCCTTCAATTCAAATCAATGTAACATCACTTAAACTTGCTAAATATGCCTGAATATCTCCCTAATCTTAACAAGTTTCTTTCATGAGAACAATCCTGTATCAGTATTCAACCACTACATGCAAATCTGAAAAAAGGAATGCATTTAAACAGCATGAAATGTGTATCGTTATGACAGGTCAACTCACCCCACCCCCAAAAAAAGGAGAACAAAAAGAATAGTTACCGAGCCACATGAGGGTCTTCCAGTATATATTCAGAAAAGGGCACCCAAAAAAAGCGATTACACTGTGCACGTGTGTTTAAGACTCATAATAAACACAATAGTTATAAAGTCATTGATAATATGGAGGCCATACAATTATAGATACTTGGTGGGGTTGGGGGCCTGCATAGCACTAAAACAACAAAATACAAGCATCAAAGAAAAGCACAAGACTCCATGTAAACCCAATGATAAGAGATTGATTTCTCCAAGAAGGCCGGTTTAGATTTTCCTATTGGCTGTGTTGCTTGGAGTCAGCTATACCCATGTGCAGGTATTGACCATTCGCCATGAGCAAGTGTCAATCTGACCTAATTTTCCGGAACTACCAATTTTTATCCCAAAATAAATGCTCAAACGTCCCTACGACAATACCCATGCTAATATGGGAAGCATACAACAAAAGTACTATGGGATATGGGGATTGTCTTTGATATTTGACTCCATTTGTTTCAATTTATGAACGAGTGACACCCAACGTAACAAATTCTCATAAACCTGAGAGTTGAGGGAGGTGTACTGAAACCCATAACTTTTGGGTTAGTTGTACCATCCATTTGTTATTTTTGGTCAAAAAACATAAATGAAGCATAAGCTATGGAAATACATGATTCCATTCCGATTCCAAAATCAAAATACCCTAATCAAATAGGGGCATACGCCATAGCCTCTTTTCATTCCAAGGATTCAATATCTTATCGAGAGTGCTACGAGGGAGAAATTGATAAGGATCCATACCTACTAAAGTAGAAGGGTATCAACACCACTGTTTGCCATACAAGAGTGCATATAACTGGATCTCTAGCAGAAAAGGGAACCAAAAACTAATAAAACAATCTATCAACCAAATGATAGCAGTATATTGCAAGTAATAAGAAGCATCACTAGTCATCAGAAAAAGCACATAACTCATATTTCATAACAAATTATAACTTTTTTCCAAATTTTTAAAACTTTTGCAGCCTCCATAATTATTTACTCCCCTTTTCTATGGGTTATGAATATGCTTATTAAACACTTTGTTGATCTTCCCTTCAGCACACAGGGTTGGCCTCTGTACAAACAGGAAGAAATCATAAAGGTTTTAGCCTACTGTAATGGGTGCTTCATCGTGAAGAGAATAATCATGGCAATTTTTTTTGGGGGAGAGGGCATTTTTGCAGCAAGCTACATCATCAAGATAACAAGCAGAGATGAGCTTTCTCAATATATAATTATCTTTATGGCTTTTTTGGATTGTCTATGTAACTACCCACCAAAGAAAAGTGGGGAAACCAATAAAACAGAAGTAGCATCCATGTTGTTTCAATATCCAACCTGCTGCCGTCTATGGATATGGGCATATGGCCAATGAATGGATGCAACAGTGATACACTAGATGGATTCCGAAATGGAATAACTCCATTTGATCCACATCCAATCCAATCCCTAAATAGTTCACATCATATTTAATCACTTCATTTAAGCCTTTCTTTGGTCATCAACAGCCTCTCCAAAAGGTTAACCATTTCACATCTCTCCTCACTGGTAAATCTGTAACTCTGGACATGAATATCACCAAATCATTTAAGTCTAATCTTTCTCATTTTATCCTCTATGGGTGCCACTCCTTTGTGTCCAATCACTAATTTCTTGATCCTTTCCAATCCTAAATTGTCACAAATCCACCGAATCATTCTCATATTTATGACCATCAACCATTGGACATGAGTCTTCTTGATTGATCAACAGTCCGTTCTATACAACAATGCTGGTCTAACTGCTACATGGAAAACTTTACTCATTAACCCTACTAGGATCTTGTCACACAACTCCCTGAAGCATTTGTCCATCTTTAGCATTCCACCTTTATGTGATCGTTAATATCTTCGTCAGTATTCCCCTTCTCTTGAACAATGGGGTCCAAGTATCTGAAATTCTCAACACTCAGATACTGCAACACAACCAATAGTGATTTCTTCTTCGATGCCTCCTTCCACTCTAAATCAACATTTTAAGTATCTGGTATACTTTTATTGATTCTACAAGAATATAAAATAATCTTCAGCAACATAAAACATAGGGAAAAGAGCAGGTCCAAGCTACCAATTATCTGCTATTGACCTTCAGTCCCTTTATTTTTACAAAGTCAACATTGTTCGTCCACCTATTAAGTAGACTACAACCCTAAGACTTGACGAAATTCAAACAGTCTGAATCCGGAGTGATGGCTGGTAGACCAAATTCTACAAAAAGTCGAGCACTAAAATCACAAAGGTTTCTTGTGAGGACTCCAGATCATGGAAAATATTCTGGTATAAGATCACAGGCAAGGAAGCAAAATATGTTAAAGAAATAGGAAGGAAAAAACAGACAGACAAATTACCTATGTTGAGAGTTGGGTATTATGAGGAGAATTAGTACTTCAGAGTTAAGAGAATGATAGTATTGTTTAGATAATGGAATGCTCATTTTTCTATTAAAAGAGGATATTTCTCATATGAACAAAGCATACGCATGGAGCCTAATCAAAAGAAGGCACAGAAAAAGTCCATAAGAAGTCTCCACAGCCACCTGGGGGGGAGGGTGTTGCTGTTTTAGGATCAAGCTAATGCCTGTGGGATTTAGAAAGGGGTCCATAAGCTCAATCAAACTGGCACTACACCAAAAAACTGCCCCCACTATCACCACTTTCACTAAGCCCCATTCATATCATGCCCCATCCTCAATTCTTCCCAACCAACAAAACCTCAACATCATTGTAATTGAAATGTGTCAGAATAAAGTTTGATGTGATTGCCACTCTAATGGGCTTTTAGTTGAATCTTATTATTTGACGCTGTTGCCTTCTCTTTTCCCATCCATTAAGTCTCATTTTGGATCCCTTGGAGCTTCATAACCAATTTGCAAGAGCTCTTGCAGATGTATCTTCCAACTGCACGGGGTTCCCTTGGGCTACTTGAAACTCTATTAGAGCCCTTTCTTGGCTTGGAACAGTTACTTTGATAGAGAAGTTAAAAAGAACATGCCATGATAAAAGTATATGGAAGGAGAGGAACACAAAAGTCTTCAACAATGTAGCAACACCTCTTCGTTGAATATAGTCTAATTAATTTAGTTTTGGGAGAATGGGAAATTTTGTCATTCTTCTTTCGATATTGCTGACTTTGTGGATATTCCCACCCTTGTAAGAATGCTAGCATTACACCCATTATTTTTAATATTGGGCATAATTCTTTTCCCAAGTGTGTGTATGTGCACAGAGACATATCATTTTTATTCAACTCTTTCCTCTTTTCTCTTTTTGGGTATGAATGAGACTCGACTAAAGAGCTACAACAGAAAAGCAGCAAAAGATCCGTTGAAAATCCCGTTCACTGATGGCATGTTAATCATTCTCCTTTTTTTTTATTGATTTAAACTTTTTAGGCATTTTAAGACAACCCACTCCGATCTTTCTTCTTCATTTGGAAATGATTTGTATGACACCTACTGGCAATTAAAAGAACAAAAAGAAAAACAGGTATCTGTTACTATCTTCCAAGGCTGGATCCCTGGGTATTAGCATGGCTTGCCTACCTAGTTGACTGCCACCATAGTAAGGCCAGAAAACACATTCAACAGACTTGCAATTTCCCCAAAGCCAAACTCTTTCACTAGTAGTGATATTCTCCAGATTTGCTTCTAGAATTTGGGACTATTCTACTACAAAAGATCATAGAACAAAAATTCTTCAACCATTTCGAATGTATTGTCAAGATGGATTCTAACATTTGCTGCCATATGCTAGGAAAAGAGGAATTGTGAAGGAAAAACAATTCTTAGGGATTTTCCACAAGCAATAGAACATAACAGCAGTAGCATATTCTGTAACTATCATCTCTCTTTGAAAAGCAAAATAATATAAATATAACCATTTTCCTTACTTTTATAATTAACCTATTGATAAAAAAATAAAATCTTAACAATATATAAGAAATTTTGCATATATAATATAGAAGCTCTAAAAAGGAGAGTGGAAACAAAAGGAATATACTGAACAAGAACAAAGACCAAGACTTGCGAGGATATGTAAATATAAAGATACTTACAAGAGTTGTAGAAGCAAGGAAGGCAGTTTCCTAGAAAAAGAAAAAAAATCATACAAGTGGTTCAATAAGTTGAAAAAATACAATGAAAATAGCTTTCAACAAACTCTACACCAAAACAGTACAAATGTTCAAAGCTACACAACTCACTGTTAGAAATTTCAAGTGAACGCTCCACCATAATTCTCCAGAGCCGAAGCCTCCAGAATGATCGATCATGGACCAGATGTAACACATTCATTAGAATGCTACAGGTTTAGAGAGTAGGGACAAAGAAAAGGAAGGGAGAAAAGCTAAAAGTCTTCAGACACGCTCAGCTCAATGAAAATAATGCAGAGCCATCAGATAGGAAAAAGGGAAGTATTACATAAAGAGCTGCTAATTACCGAGAAAAATCATATTTTTTAATGCCAAGGGTAAGGTGAAAATCTGTAATGCCATCACTCTAAATTTTCAAGAAGCCCAATGCATTCATCATCATGCTAATTATCAATACATATCAGGGAAATTTATCACTGCATCAGGTGTGAAGATAACAAGGGTGTCAAATAATGATCCTTGTAAACAACAAAAATACCTTCTTCAGACTGCCTTCTAAGCATACAAACATTGAAGGGTTGCCCCAAAGAACTGGAAATTTCCTGAACGAAAAGCAAGATTAGACTCACTGGGACAAAATGAAGTAGAATTAATTGAATATAAAAAAAAAATTTAAAGTACAGAAAAAACAATATACTAGTACTTAGATAGCTAAAGCACAGCAGCTATGGCAAGACGAAGCTATAAGTAGTTTGTATTTTCAATCAAGAACAAGTCATGAGAAAGAGCGCGACAAAGACAGTTGATCCACTTCATCAGGAGTCAAGATGCTACCATGATCAACTAAGATCTTCATTTAAACTCTACATATATCTAGCATGAATGAACCATAGATCCTGATACAAGTACTAGAACCTCTACTCAACCCACAGGGCAATGATTTCGAGAAAATTATATGGATTTTGGCAAGACCATCATCAAGAATGATTACAATAAAAGAAAACGCCTTTGGCGAGTTGTCTTACAATAGAAATAGAACACACTCCATTGAACTTCCAGTAAGTGACCTCCCGACAAAACCAGCCGTCGAGTCCTAGTTGAACAACACCAGAAGCAATCACCTCCACTCTCAAGGCCGCAGTAGCACACAAAAGATACAGGTAAATGCCCAAAGATTAGAGTCTGATATAAATTAGACTGAAATGTATAAATCTAGATCAACAGCATTTCTGGAGTCAGGAAATCAGCATCTGTGTTCACTTGCCAGTAATGAATGGGTGATTCAACGCTTGTGAAACTGTTAGCCTCTTATCTGGGTCTAGCACAAAAATTTTATCAAGCAGATCCTTAAAGTTAGCAAGCATTTTAGGATCTTCTCCAGGCGAACCCTTGATAATGGTACCGATATCTTTTGGCTTGATATTAAGAATTAGTCTCCTAACAGTCTGCAACAACAACAGCACAATCAAAGCTGTAAGTTAATAACAAAAAACTAACAAGAGACAAATTAGTATCAACCATTTTCCTACCTTCTTAGTGACAGGATCCTCTTCTGTGGCTAGAAAATTCAAATCCTGGTCAAAATGCTGGTCAATAAATGCTCCCTGTTAAAACAGAGGAAAGTCAGCACAGAGTGACATGTCAAGTTTACAGGTAAACTTCAAAAGCATTAAGAAAACATATTAATTGTTTCCTTATCAAAAAAGAAAGAAAACATATTAATTGTATAATATAAACTAAATCCATATCCAGCAGTGATGATTACAAGTGAAACAAAGCTCAATCTGTACCTTACGGAGCATCTTCTTTGGAAAAGGACCCTTTAATTCCATGTGAAGACGAAGCATATCATTATTTGTTGGACCAGGAAAAAGGACTTTTCCCGTGTATAGCTCATATAAACAGCATCCGACTGACCAGATATCCATAGGATGATCATAAGGCAATCCAAGAACTGCAATAGGAAAGAATACCAGTATGGCACGTTTAGCAAAATTGTCAGAGTGAAAATGAATATCCAATGAACAAGCAGTCCAAATCATTTTTCCTGTAGCCAAAGTTTCTTCAAACAAAGTGGAGAACTTACTAATCTCGGGTGAGCGATAGAAACGGCTCACAAGGTAAGGTGTAATTTCATTTTTTCCCGCAAACATAGCATTACCAAAATCACACAGCTTCAACACATTTTTGGCATCGTTCACCTGTTATCAAAGGGCGAAAAAACAATAAGAAACAATACCTCTGTTCTCATGGAAAGAAGACAAACCTTATCTTTCGTTTAAAGGATACTGGCTAATTAAAAATATATAATTACCAGCATGTTATCAGGCTTTATGTCACAATGAAGAACTCCACAGTTTCTGAGATGCTTCAATGCAATAAAAAGCTGCTTTGCATACGCTCTCACCGCAGTAAGCTTAAGGCCAATATTACGACCAAACTTCTTTAGAACCTCACGCAGATTCATATGAAGAGATTCAAAAACTATACAAAGATGATTACGATACTTGAAATGTGAAAGATAACGAACACAATGTCGCCTGTCATCTGGATCTGCACCAACTAGCTTCTTTAAAATCACCAGTTCTTCCGTGCCAGCTTTCAACCTGAACAAAAGAATTGACATTAGAAGATCAATTCCAGGCACCAGAAAAGTTGACTGGATCACACAAGGAAAATAAAGAACTAAGCAATTACAACTATGACTAAGAGAAACTGTAGGATATAAAGAAGGGAGGACCAACATTGTTTCATTATTCCGAATGATTTTTATTGCCACTTCCTCCCGATCACCAGGTCCAGCTTTAAGATCCTTTGCACGCACAACAGTTGAAAATACACCTTTACCGTGTGCTGCTGTAATTTCAGTAACGGGTATCCAGTATTTCTCCAAACCGAAAGCCTTCAAACATAAATGTTAAACCAATAAGCTGTAGAATGCAAAAGTCGTCATACAACACAAAACAAATGCGCATTCTAAATAATAACCAGGTCAAAGTGTTAAGTGTCCAAAAGTTGAGGCAAAAATAGAAGTTCAAGTAAACAAATGCCAAGTAACTACATGCGTACAACAGCAATGCGAAAGGCCCCTTGGTCAAGCAGCACCCTTGCCACTTGTTCACCAACATCTCGTTTGTTGGCTTGAATCCAAGTGGCCTCCATTTTCCTTCCACAGGAAATTAGGGGAGTAAGGCTAACAAGCTCTTAGGAGTGGACTTCATGCATTCCCCTTTTCCCTTGAATCTCACAGGCCCCATTGGGCTATCCTTGGATATGGCCGAGTGGATTGGGCAAGCTTAACAAGGTTTTTAGAAATGCATATACCAGCAATAAAAGTCTAGGGTTGTCTTTCTAATAGTATAGCAAACTACAAAGTTGAAAACTTAGACATAGCACAGTGTAAATAACAGGCCCTTGCTTCCTGATTGTGCACTAATCTATCAGCACAAAAATTCTTCTTCCCACCCTTCACCCACTGGTGCCCTAAGGGTGAATTGCAGAGTATGAGAAGGCAAAAGATGCAGAGGGAAAAATTAAAAATTAAGAATCCTTTGCCACAAGATACAGCACACATTATTAATGCCTTCATCTTCCCTTTTTGTTTTAAATTTTTTTGAACCCATTGGTGGTTAAGGTGATGACCACATGACAAAAACGTAACAAATAAGATCAGCAATAGCAACTTACTGTAATATCCTTCTGGATCATCCCAATTATCATGAAGACCACTCCTTTCAATGGGCAAACCATCTCCTTTACCCTGTAAAAATTAACGTAAGCTCAATACAGGAGTTTGCTGTAAACTAAAATTACATTTTAACAAAAATGTATATTCAATAGTATTTTATTGTCCTATGTCTACTTCTAACCAGGAGCCAATTATTAATGTTTAACAGAATACAGTTTCCAGGATGTGCTTTTGATACTTTATCTTATTATTATGATAGTGGTATTTTGTTCTCTGTAATCATCTTATCCAGTGTTGATGTTATCACTTTGAATATAGCATTATGGAACCTAAACAGTCTGAAAAAAGTATACAATATCCAAGGAAAGCTTTACATCACAGGTTCACATTAATGATTTTATTTATGCAATTAAGACCCTAATCGTACTCTTCATGCCCTTATCAAATCTTGATGAAGGATACAATTCCAGATGTATGATATTATGGGTAATATAGATAGATTGTAAGGTATGCGTACAAATAATTATTTAGATGAAACGAACATACCATTTTACGAACTCCAGCAGGAGAATCTCCAAATATATCATCGCAAAACATGTCATTTGACCTTTCACTCTGCAAGAATCGACATACAAACGTAATCCATAAATCAAAAACTATTTGGTATGATAGAGGTGATCCTTCGGCTGAATTACAAACAATTCTATATTTTTCTTCTTAATTACTCACTGTTAAGATTATGCAAGCATAATAGCTAATACAAAACTAGCATCGATGACCTAACTTTATAGTAATTAATAAACTTCCCTCCATTGACACAACATTAAGCCACATGCCTCACTGTAAAAACACCCTCCCTATGATATGCATCGATCAAATATCAGTGTTCACAATTGACCCTCCTTTGAGCATCATTAAGAGGAAGGTGATATGAGGGAAGAAGGCAGGGATAAGCATTCGTCCTTCCTTCAGATTAGTGCATCACCACATTGTTCATTGCATCTTTGATAATTCACTAAACTGTTTATATCTCGTGCATAGTATGCAGTGACAGATATAGACTTCAAAAATCGGAATGCACATGAACAAAAGGTGTTTGAGGAGAACTACAAACCTTTGGAGTACCCTCCCCCAGCCCACCAGCAAATGTACTTTTCTCAAAATCAGTAGCCTCATTCCTGGACGGAGATTTCCCCAAGGAAAACATTGTTTCAACTGCAGAGGTATCTTGACCATTAGCCTTCACATCGATCTTTTCTTGAACAGAATTTAGAACAGCCAAATCTTGAGAACGCTGTTCTTTTGGCTGCTCATTTGGTACTGGATACATGCAATAAAAGTTAAAACACAAAAATTAGTTCCCTTAGGAGAAAACCATCATAAAAATTAAGCAGAAGAGAAACAGAATCCAAGGACTCATGAAGGATTCTCAGTCAAGATTGGTAGAGAAATGAAATGGCCCTAGGGATGCCAAATGCAATAAGATAGTTTTTTTTTTTTTCACGCGATGAGCATGACTTAAAATACTGAAACTATCAGAAGTCAAAAGCAGTCAAGAACATATGACAAATAATTGCCACAATTGCAGGATAAATGCTGCAATGATGCAGCCACATGCCCCCGTGCCAAAAAGAGTAACAGCGGACCAGAAACAAAACAGCATAGCTTAACGGAAATTTATTTCTGGGCATGGTGTAACAGTAATTTAACCCAGAAGGATCAATCTTCCCCAAAGTGGGTCACGTTCTACAAAGATAAGGAGGTAAAGATGCATGTAATCAAATACCTGATAACTGCATCAAAGAATCAAACTGAATAGTTAATATCATCTGAACACATCAACACACCTCAAATGTACACATGATAACAATATCATGACCATCAATTATGAGAATATGACAAACCTTTTGCATTTTCGGGAACAGGTTGTGGCTGCGATGGTTTAGCTTTATATTTTTGAAGAATGGCTTCTCTTCGCCTTCTACTCTCCTCCTTGATTCTATTGATATCATCCTCTTCCTGCTCTGCAAGTTCTAACTCCACCCTTTCCTCGTAGCCTTTTTGATCACCATCATCCCTGCCGGAGAACAGCAGACCGGCTAAGCAATCAACATGTCAAAGCCAACTTAAAGAAAATAAAACATAAGCGCATGCATGTAAAAAGACCATTGAATATGCAATATTACCTATTCACTCCATTTTCACTTTCTTTCACAGGATCACCTTTAGAGCCCCTATCTTTTTCTGAATCATGTTTCCTCTCTCTGTCCCTGCGATATTCCGCTTCATCATAACCATGATGCCTATCTCTATAACCATAACCATCATCACGATCATCATATCTATGGTGCCTCCTAATTCTTTCAATCCCTACATCCCTAATTCTATCCCCATGTCTATCTCTGTCACCATTCTTGTCTCTTCCCCTGTCCATCTCCAAGTCCCTGACCCTTTCTTTGTTAGTACCTCTATCTCTATATGTGATGCTATTATCCCTCCTCCATTCCCTTTCCAAGTCCCTATCCCTACTCCAACCACGCTCTTTCTCCCTTCTCCTTTCCCTCTCTCGTTCTCTATCCCAGTCCAGATCATTCTTTGTCTCTCTAGCCTTCCCCTATCCTTATCAGATTCCTTTTCCCTTTCGCGGTCTCTTCCTCGGCTCCCAGCCCGTTCTCTTTCCCATTCCCTATCACGGTCATGATCTCTTTCACTTCTCTCTCTGCTTATCTCTTGCACCTTCACCTTTTTCTTATCCCTGTACATCTCCTCTCTCTCCCTGTTCAAGGAATCCCCATCTTCATCCTTGCCTCTGGATCTGTGATAGCTGGAACTTGCTTCTCTTCCTTTATCTTTAGCTACGTCTCTACTATCAAGCCTATAATCTACACTTCTGCGATTATTTCTTTCATCATCCAACTCATAATGAACCTTTCCATTATCATACAGCTCTTCATTCCTTTCATGGTGACGCCGCATTGAACGCTCATCGTAGAGAATGCCCTGCGAACGCTCTCTCCCCTTCCTTCGATGGGGAGATGCTGACCTGCTCCTGTCACTAGTCTCTAAAGGATACCTGAAATGAGACGGCGAGTGTGATGAATCTTTTTGGCGGTTCTCGCTGACTTTATGAGAAGATGAATTCCTGCGATCTTCGTATTCATCGCCATCCACGTCCATCATATCCGACCCATGCTTGCTTTCGCGCCCATGCTGGACCTTCTGCTTACTACTTCCTTTTGAAGGCGACTTGCTTCTAGCATGTGACTTCGACTCACCCTTACGAGGCTTCCTGTCGTGATCACCATCAACAACATTCTCTAGTACAGGTGAATCTTCAGGCTGCAGGCGGCTCCCATACTTCTTATTTTCATCACTTCTATCACTCCCTGGTGACTTCAAAGTCTTATTGTTCCTTCTGCTATGATCTGCTGCTGGAAAATTATTCGTTGTCGGGCTCACAAAAGCATCATCAACCCTCTGTGTTTGGGGCGGGAGGCAAACAAAAAAAAAAAACCCAAGAAAAAGGTCAGCCCCCAGAGTTAAGCTGTTTTTTGTTTTACTGATCAGGTAAACAAACATACAAGTTAGGCATCAGAAAACGATACAAGAACAGCATTTAACTAAGTCTTACAACTTAAATGCGCATTGAAACCCATTGGCTTCTGGAATATATACACTAGTCTCCCTCTGGACTCATGATTCATCTAATGCAAAGCACGCTCTCTTTTATATGGAGTCGTAGCTCTCTAGCATGCCCCCATTAATCAAATCCAATCCAATCCAATGTACACATTAAACATCTATATCATCAAAATTCTGAATTTTGTTAGCTGAGCAAACAGTTCAATCAAGAAAAAAAAACTTTTAAGTTTCAAATAGTAAGTTCAAAAATATAAAACAAAATAAAAAGGTTCAATACTGAACTTCGCCATTTGAAGTAGAAACCCTATTTCCTTTCAAGATCACAATTTAGTATAAAGAATATACTCCTTTTCCGCATCATAAGTTACTTATTCTCGGCATAGATAGCCCTAGATCGACTAATTAAGTTGATAAGTAAAAAGGGGATCAGAACACACCTTGTATGGATCATCACCTTCAACGACCTTGAATTCACCTGATTCTACATCCGACTCAGCCTTCTTATCTGCAGTTGCTGCATCAGCAACAATCGGGCCTTCATCCTCGACAATCTCTCCTTCCTCCATATCATCATAATCAACAGACGGGGAACAACCTCTCTCACCTCCTCCACTTCCCCTTGCTATCTTCCTCAATTTCACCAGTCTTCCTCTCCTCATCGTGCTTCTTGCTGCTGTGGCGGTGGTGGTGGCGGTGGCGGCGGTGATGGTGGCGATGATGGCGGTGCTTGTGGCGCTTAGAATCCTCCGGTGAGTCATCGTCTGAGGGGAGCGGCGGTGTTTGCGGCGAGAATCTTGAGAATCGCTCGCCATATCTAGAAAGGAAATTCTAGGGTTTCGATTTCTCTGCGAGGGGTTAGGGTTTGGAACTGGGTTTGCAAGTCGAATGAGAAGGTGAGAGAAATTTGCAATGGTGGGAGGGGAGGGATAGATAGATGCCGCGTTTGGGGAATATTGATGATTGATTGATTCGGAAATTTTTCTAGTTGGAAATTTTTTTACTGGATTTGAGGCGACAAGTTGCTCTCTCTCGCCTTCGTCTCTCTCTCTCTCTCGTGGCGTAGCGTGAGTTCGCACGAATGCGTGCGCTGATGGGCTTTTGCCTCACAAAGCCCTCACTAGTTGCAGCGAGCGGTGACGGGGCCTGGCTGAGAGGAGTGCGAGCCCAGTTGGGGGTTTGTTGTCTACTTGTCTTTGTCAAAAATTTTCATTTTCATTCGTTTTATCATAAATAATTCCACCAAAAAAGTAGTACAACCTCAACATTAAAATAATATTTAAGATAAAAATATACATGTTAAAATTTTTAGCATGTATGTACACCTAATTAAAAATTTTAACCACTACAAGTTGAGGTAAGCTTATGAGGCAAATCTAATCAAATTTTACATCCATAATATTAGCCTTAGGCATTAATATTTGATTGGACAAACATGTTTAGTGGTCAATGTTCACTATTTTTTAGTACTAATTTATTTAATATTTTATAATATCTCAACACTATTCAACCTATTTTTAGTATTTTTAGACTTTACTAAAAACATTTGGCGATATTTTTCTAACCTTTTAACATTATTAATGTCGCTTAACTATAATCATAAGTACCAGTGACCCGCTCGATAAGTTAAAAATGACAAACTCTAATACTCATCTCTGTCGTCTCATTTTTGTTGTTTAAGGAAAAAAACGGAGATTTTAACGAGTTATCCAAATCTTACTTTGAGATTAGAAGCGCTTGCTAAAGCTCAATTGAACAAAGAAATTTCCAAATTAAGAGAATGTGATTATGTTATCTACAATAAGATTTTTTACATTAATAGTTGTTGTCGTGTTTTTTTTTTTTATGCGATTTAAACAAGAAATTTGGAAATTAAACACCTGAAAATAAAAATTTGGGGATCCTAACTCAAGTTCATCAAACTTTAACCTGAGCCAAATTTAAATTCCAATTGTTTGAATTTTAAATCATGACAAAAATTTCATGACCATGCTCAATTATATTTTTGTAGGACCTGACGAATTTTCTAGCTCTATACCAATAAAAAATAATTGTTCATATTACTAAGGGGTAAAGTTAACTATCACAATACTGACATTTTTTTAACTTCAATAAAAATCAATTAACAAATTATTTGAATGTATTCAATGTGATTTCATACTTTCAAAAATTATGTAATTTGTGGAAATAAAAAGCAAATTAAGAAAAATCAAAATTATGTAAGGTTGAAGAACCCCAATGTTAACATCACCACTCTTCAATTGATCAACCCTGAACTTACATATATGTCATCTCTTTATTATAATATCGTATCTTCAATGCTAATACATATTGTTTTATTTCTCATCTTTTGTTCGAATTATTTATTTTGTCTATTTGTGCAAATTTTATTAGAATTGTTCATTCATGTATATTATAAATTATGATATTTTTACTAGTTAAAGTTATTGGTATTGATTATAAATTATTCAATAATAAAAGTTCATATGACTTAATGAATATGATATTTCTTTCAAATTAGATTTATTATATCAACACACATATATTTTACGAGATAATATGACAGCTTACTAACATTCGAAAAGACGGACCAACATCAAATGATGCAATTTGTATTTAGGATGCTGTTACTAATATAAAGTAGAACAAAAGTATATATCATTATTTTTATTGAATATAACATATGTTTTAACATTTAAGATTTGTTTATTAATGGAGTTTATTTTTCTATATACAAAATCAAAGTTACAATCCCCAATTCATACCCAGGGTTTCTTCACTGGGCCATGAAGTAAATCATCTAATACAAGCATTAGAAATGGACAAATGGCTCAGCTTAATGACAAGGGTTGTCCAACTAGAAATTGTAGAACACAAGAGAGAGCTTTTGCCTTTTTTTTCCCCTGAGCTTGATGAGGCCCAATTGTAGCACTCCGAGCCAACCAACCACCCAACAACTAAATCGTCCTCGTCTTCTCCGCCCAAATTCTTTTTCCCCTCTCTCTCTCCCTCTCTCCCCTCTCTCCACTACACACTCCCTCCCTCCCATCACACTTCATTTTTCCTCTCCCCTCCCAAACCCCCTTCCCTCCTTCGATAACTCCAATGGCTTCCCTCTCCAAACTCTCCCTCTCCAATTCCACCTCCCCCGCCATTTCCTTCTCTTCTTCTCTCTCTTCCTCTTCCACCCAATGGCGCCGCTCCGCCGCCCTCCCGGCGAGACCTCTCCGGAGACCTGCCTCAGTGCAGGCCAGAATCCGGGAGATCTTCATGCCGGCGCTGAGCTCGACCATGACGGAAGGGAAGATCGTCTCGTGGGTAAAATCGGAAGGCGATGTTCTCTCCAAGGGCGAATCAGTTGTCGTAGTTGAGTCTGACAAGGCCGACATGGACGTCGAGACCTTCTACGACGGCATTCTCGCCGCCATCGTCGTTCCCGAGGGAGAGAGTGCCCCTGTCGGAGCTCCAATTGGTATATTGGCAGAGTCCGAGGAAGAAATCGCCGAAGCCAAGGCTCGGGCGGCTCAATCGGGGCCGAAATCCGGCTCCGCAGCCCCGCCAAAAGCCGAAACTCCGGCTCCTGCGGCTGATCCCGCCCCTGTAGCAGCTGCTCCTGCGGCTGCTTCGCCGTCGCCGGCGGCGGAGGGGCCGAGAAAGGTGGTGGCGACACCGTTTGCGAAGAAGCTGGCGAAGCAGCACAAGGTGGATTTGGATTCGATCAACGGGACTGGACCTTTCGGAAGGATTACGCCGGAGGATGTAGAGAAGGCGGCTGGTATTGTGACCCCAAAGAAGCCGGCTGTGGTGACGGCCGATCCAATTTCGGTTCCGGCAGGGGCGGCCCCTTCCCCGAAGGTTGCTGGTGGCAGTGGCGGTAATTTTGCTGAAATTCCTGGATCATCTGTGGTGCCATTCACAACAATGCAGGCCGCTGTTGCTAAGAACATGGTAGAGAGTTTATCAGTGCCAACATTCCGGGTGGGGTACCCGGTGGTGACTGATGCCCTGGATGCTCTCTACGAGAAGGTAACAATTTCTGCTCATATTGATCAAAGTGGTTTCAGTTTTCAAATCTTTGTATTGAGATTGGTGTTTGATTTTTGGGTTGTCAGGTTAAGAAGAAGGGTGTGACAATGACTGCATTGTTGGCAAAAGCAGTGGCAATGGCGCTTGTACAGCATCCAGTTGTAAATGCTACATGTAAGGATGGCAAGAGTTTCACTTATAACAGCAATATAAACATTGCTGTGGCGGTTGCGATCAATGGGGGATTGATCACACCTGTTCTGCAGGATGCTGATAAGGTCTGTTAATACCACACTGGTTATGTTCATTTTGCCAGCTTAGATAAGTTTTCTAAGCTCTGATTTGCATTATAGATTCCTGAAATGTTTCGATAAAAATAGACCCAACTTATAGGTGAATCTGAAATATGATCTGAATTTATAATATGTTTTTTTCTCAAAATTGTAAGACGAAATGAACAGAGCTAATGTAGAGTCGTATAACCTGGAGTGATAAGCTCATAATCAACCAGGGGAGGGGTTGATCACAAGTTGACAAGTTTTTGTTTCATGTATTCAGCTCTTGCTGGTAGTCTTTGTTGATGCATGGGTTCAGTTATTGACTTCTTGTGAATGCAGATGGATCTTTACTTGTTATCACAAAAATGGAAAGAGCTGGTCGAGAAGGCCCGTGCTAAGCAGCTTCAACCACATGAGTATAATTCAGGTTTGCGTTCATGGTTCTTTTACTTTGTCGTGGTCTAAATGCCTAAAATATGTTGAATGTTTTTTTGTTTGTTTGTAATGCTAATCAACTACCTGAAACTCTGCTTGCCATACATGTTAGGTACCTTCACTCTGTCCAATTTGGGCATGTTTGGAGTGGACAGATTCGATGCTATTCTTCCTCCAGGCCAGGTTAGTAACCTAGAGCTAATTTTCGGTCTCTGTGGGTTGAAATCCTTTCCTTGATTTACCCAAAATTAAAGCTTGGAGTGACTGTGAACTCCTAGCTAAATGGTTCTATTTAATACTTAAAATGTCTGCTTCAAGAAATTTGAGCCTGTGTGCGATTTATTTGACTTGTGATCAGGGAGCTATTATGGCCGTGGGAGCCTCAAAGCCTACTGTGGTTGCTGATGCTGATGGTTTCTTCTCAGTTAAGAATAAAATGCTGGTAAGTGTAGTTTCCTTCTCAAAAATACATTTGAGTATTTTCCAGTTTCAATATAGTAAACAAAGCTGGCACAAAATATATGGGCATGAGATACATTGTTGGCTTTCTTTAACTGGAAATCAAAGCTCCCACCCAGATGTGCAACATTCCACTTGAACCTTTTATAATGTGCTCGAATTTTGAATTAAGTGGTGATACAATGCAATCCAACCTTGTAATCAAAGCTTTTAAGAACTGTGAGACACTTTTTTGACATTCTTACATAGCTATAGTGGTTGCAATCATCATATAAGTGTGCACTAGAACTGCTTGTGCTCTGTTTGAACTTCACTAGTTTCTTGAATAGCTTTTTAACGAGCTCTACTTTGAATGGAGTTTAGTCTGATACATTTAATTGAAACTCTTGCATAAAGTGTGGGATAACTGACTGTTATATTCCACAAACTCTTGGTCTTTTCTAAATACCTATATTGGATAATTGACACTTCAACAGTGGTATAGACACATTTCACTCTTCAATTTAGGTTAGAACAGTGCAAAAATTCTCATTGATAACACTTGGGTAGTCGACACCTACTCATGACAGAGCCTGTATCTCTGAAGTACAAACAGAGACTCTGTTATCAGTTATCATATACCCCTCTGATAGCCTGTTCTCATTTTTGAGCCAGTGTACAGCTGTACCTATGCACCTCTCGCTTGATTCCATCTACATATTTCATTCACCTCGTAGTTCATCTTTAGTGTCCGTACTATGGGCTTGGTCTTTTGGGTGGTTAAAAATGGGTGTATTTCAGGGTGAACGTGTTTGGGTGTTTATTTTTTAGGAAGACTGGTTGAGTGTGGTGAGAGTTGTTTAGTGTGGATTTTATGTAATGTCAAGGAGTGTTGAGTGTGCGTGAGAGTCGTCGGGTGTGAGTGAGAGTGGATGAGTGTGGTCGAGTGTTGATTTTTCTAGGAAGTGTGGTTGAGTGTGAGTGAGTGTGGTTGAGAGTGGTTGCGTATTGATTTTTTCCATTAACCACCCAAAAGAATTGGCCCATGTTTACGTGTTGGCATGCATGAGAGAACTTAAATAGCACACATTTACCACTATACTTCTATATATGGAGTGAAGGTATCCAAATTCAGAAAAACTTGGCATGAGTAAAGATGTAAACTTAACGAATCCGGTGCAATTTTGTTGGGACGTGGACTTATTAATACACTTTTTGATTACTCATAATAAGTGAATTGGTACTATTTAGAATGCATTCCTTATTAATCTTGTCCGTCTGTTCTTCCATGCATACTTTCGGAATTGCAGGGGTCAATTCATACTTTTTCCTTGTAGAATTAACCAGTACTATTGCATGCATTCCATATGAATATTGCCCATGAGTTTTTAGAGTGTAATTGGATAGTCAAAATTTTCAAATGTCAAGGGTCCATCATATTGTTTCCTGGAGTACCCAACTCCCATGGTTGTAATCAACTGAAGCATATTGCTGTTCTTCCTCTTTCTGGCTGGCCCTTGCGAAGCCAAAAGCCCATACCACCTTAGATTTTCTCTTTCACACTGAATTCTGATGAATGTATACATTGACATATATACCCTTTTATGTCCCTAAGTTGCCTTTCTACTGAATGGAAAAAAGCAAAAGAAAGGTAATGCATGATTGAATTCTCGTAAATTGCTTGTCCAGACCTATTTGTATAAAAGTAGTTACTCAAATTAGAATCGGAAAGGATATATTTTGTTTTGGCAAACCATATATATATGAAGGTAGTTACTCAACTCAGGTGGAATTGGCGGAGATGTATTTTGTTCTGGCTGAAAAATTTCAGTGTTTCCCCATGTGTTCATCAATGTCAATGTAATTATGTGCAAATGTAATTGGAGTCTTTGAATCCTTTCTCATTACCTGATGGCTGGTGTGCAAGGTCTACAAGGTCCTGTCTAAAGGATTTTTCTGTAATCCTAATGTCTTCAAGTTTTACCATCAGTTCCGTTTCCATTAACTTTAGTAAAATATTCCATTTTAGCTGTCCGAAAAATATTTTTGCCTAGGAATCATGTATATTCCAAATAATGAATTCTTTTTACAGTAGGAATCTGGTTTGGGAATCTTTGGCCCCCACCCCCCAAAAAAAAAACTCTTTCCTAGTTTTTATGTTCCGTGACAGGGAAGGCAGATGAAATGTGGAAGATACAAGGAAAGCAATTGTGTCAAAACAACAAATTCTATGCATGGATCTGAACTCTGAAATAATAATAAAAAATTAATAAATGGTTTCGGTTATTCACGTCAATTTGTTGTATAGTTATTTAGACATGTATGCTCTCACAGTTTCACGTTCAATCTTTCATTTAGTTTCACGTCCAATCTCTAATTTAGAACGATTTACATCAAATCCTGACTTATTGTGTCGGTCTGTTTATATAATCTTTTTCCGTTTTCTTTTAAGTTTAGCGCCTATTCATTCCTCTTCCATATTTGGCAATTTGGAAGAACTGTGTATATTGATTTGGTCATCTCCAACCATAATTTTAAGTTTAGACATCATCCTCTGGGTGGTCAGTTTCTTTATTTTTCTATGACCCCCTCCCCAGTGAAGCTCTCTTGCCATTGCAATGCATTATTGTGATCTTTCGTAATCCTGGATCCATTTTAACTTTTTAGAGACTATTATTCCCTGGATGCCACAGTTTGGTTTGCGCAAATATGTTTTATCTTCTAGGTCTTGTTTACCCCTACAACAAGCATCAGGACGTGCAAAGGCTTATGTTTTTGGCTTATAGATGAATTTTTTTGGTGGCTTGCGGTGAATTTCGTAAATGCTTGCAGCTTCAGAACCTAAAGCTCTGTCTCAAATTCGTATGGTTATTTCATTAATATTTTAATCATTTTAACATGCTTATGAATTGTAATTCATTCTCTGTGCAGGTGAATGTGACAGCTGACCACCGCATCGTCTATGGTGCAGACTTGGCCGCCTTCCTCCAGACCTTCTCAAAGATTATTCAAAATCCAGACAGTTTAACAATGTAGATTGAGATTTGAATCTCTGATGAAGGAGCAATTCTACGGATCAAGAGTTCTAGACTATTTATTACAAAAATTGATTGCTTAGGCGACATTAGCATCCAGATGCACCCTTGAGAAAGAATTGCTTTGTTGTATCTTCAGTCAGAAATGATAGAATGTTTCTATTAGTTTATAGCGTTGTGTTTCCGGAACTTGGACAAACACTGAATAGAAATTGAGAGCTTTTTGAAGTTTTTTGTTTGGAATGAACTCGTGTGTTTCCTTCACTAGGGTTCAGAGTTGGAGCGGAGCATCCACAATACATCATTTCATCTTTGAGATGCTACGGGGCAAAAGATGATGGCATTGGAGCTTGTCTTTTCGAATGAGATGGTTTCGTTGAAAAATTTTGGTGAGATCCAAAGAAGAACGAGTCCATTCTCAATGAAAGTTAACAGAATAAACCTTTATAGGCGGTTCATTTGAGGATGTGTATTTTGTTCTGTTCTCTATTTAAGGGGATTCAACCCATTGTTAGTTGAATCCAAATTGGCAAATTGCGGTTCATTTGTGGATGTGTATTATTACTTATTCTGTTCTGTATTTTAATGGGGATTCATCTCATTGTCAATTGCATCCAAATTGATAAATTTACGTTGAGGTTTAACTACAAAAGGCATCCCAGATCAATGACTTATTTCTTGGCCACTCTGGACTCAAAATTGACCTGGATTAATGAATGCTTCTTATATCATGAAATTTGGTCCGACAATTGAATAAGATCTAAATTTCCAAGTATTCTCTTGAAGAGATGAACATTTTTAGATCTCAGACACCCAAATGAAATCTAATTTACAGAGTACTTTCTGCTGGAGGGAAAAAATCTCACTGAGAAAGTACGGTGAGAGTTTGACAGTGAGCAAAAAAGGGGGAGGGGACTTTACAGGGACGATCGTGTACAAGCCAAGAGTAACCTTGTACATGAGCTGACAGGTAATTGCTGAAAATGCTACTGACTTCTAACACATTTTTCAAAACCAAAAAACACAACTACAAAAGCAGGCTATGTTCACAGCTTCTGATTCTGCAAGAATGGCATGATCAAATCTAATGACGTCCCAAAATAAAACAAAATCTTTTCACCAGTCTAAGGTTATGTTTCTTGATATGTAAAGCTTGTCGATATATTGTATGACTGGATCTGCAGCCTTCATGTACCTTCTCATTCGGTGCTCTGCCGTTTCATCTGCAACATTAATGATAATAATTAGTAAGAATTTGGCTTCATTCAAACATTGAAGTTTTATAGCAAATTTTGGTATGGGATTAGCAGAGGGAGTAATAAATACTGTATAACGGAAGAAACACACTCCTAAGAACAGAGCATGAGATCAATGCTTAGGTAATTATCAACTGTTAGCATCTTTCTGTTTTTTTTTAATATACTTCAAGATGGCAAAGGCTCTCTGTCCCTAAAGGTTGTCCCTTGTGGAACTAAGAGGCCACTTTTTGTGAAACATAAATGAGACTTATTTCTAAATGGGGCTATAATTTTTGGATGGAGGGAGTATGTTAGTTTGGTGGCCAAAAACAGAAATTCAACATTCATGACTTGCTTCTGGTCGTACAAATGAAACAACTCACAGTGAAATTTCTGAAAAGACATGAATGACCAAGGACCAAGTCCATATGAGTGCTAAGATTCCCTTTAATGAGTACATGGTTGTCTAAAAAAACTGAACATAAGGACTGAAGAATGACTACATATGTTTGCATGTTTTCCATCTAAACTCAATTGCTCATTGTCTGAAAGGAGTAAGAGTATCAATTTGACTGAAAGGAGTAAGGAGTATCAATTTTCTGACTGAAAGGAGTAAAGAGCGTCAATTTTCTAATAAAGGCACTTGCTGAAAAAGCCTGAATTCAAGTTATGATTATTTAGAAAGTCAACAAGTTATATTAACATTATGTGCACAAAATTTTGTTGTTGTATAATCTGAAAGGATCTAAATCCGTTTTGTTGCATTGCCCTCTTTGGCTTAGCAACTATCGTTTGAGAGATCAGACCAGATTGACAGCATCAACGTTAGCAATAACAGAATTTACAACTACAAAACAGCAGAATCCGAACAGAATTTTCTTTCTCCATTATCAAAAAAACAATTCCATTATTTCAATGTTATGCAGTAGAAGCACAAACCAGACACACCTGTTTCATGCAGGTTTACTAGAAGCTGGTCCCTTGATGGAAGAGTGTACATTCCGGCAGAAACAGCTGTCCTAACTGCCCATGAATGGTATGGTGCGCATGTTTGAGCATAGGCTGAAGAAGCTGCCTCTCGTAAAGAGCTGTCACTGAAAAATAAAAAAGCAACAGATGAGATACTGTTGTTGAGCATAGTTATGGAACTACAAGTTGAAATGACTGGGGGCAAAAGGCAGGAGACCAAACAGGTCAAACAATCAGCAACAAATACCTGCAAAAATCTAATAATTTCCACTAAGCGAAGACATGAGAAAGAGAATTAGTCAGGGATGAGGGTCCTGTGATCACGAAGATTTCTTTGAATCAAATGTGTCATAAATGATGCATGTATGATTAAATTCCCTAGACACAGAATTGGGATAGATTAGATGATGGTTTCACAACTAGATCACACCGGGGAGGGGGATGCAGTTGTCGTAGCCTGAATAAAAGCCAATATACTATACCCTAAACTAGAACAGTTGATTGCCCTCACTGAAGAAAGAAAAAGAAAACAACTTAGTGAGGCTATTTCAAGCAATAAAAGGCAATATGTGTACAGACAGCAAGAAAAGATGTGGATAACACAACTATATATGACTTCCAAAACAGAAGTCCATGTAACAAAAAAATTCTCTGATAGGGAACAACTTCAACAGTCTGATAGGGAACAACAACTTCAAGTGCTGTCGCCCAAGTAGGATATATGGAAATCCAAGTGTAAGCAACCTTACTAGGGAAAAAAATGAAATAACATATGCACAACACACACAAATGACAAAAGAAAGGAATTGCTTCTAAAGAATATCTCCCCATTACGTAACTCTGAAGTTTCAGTTGCAAGGGTGCACTAAAATTGTTGGTTTGCTCAACAACTACAGAAAATCGCGCTTATTCAAAGAAAAATGACAGAGTTGAAGGGATCATAACGTACTAGCTAGCCAAGAATTGCTCAAATAAAGCTCGGATGAGATCAAGACCCTGTCTCACCCTACGCAAGTTGCGCGAAAGGCTTCCTGGGGATTTGACTGTGTTGTTCTCGACATCAACGTCAAGTATACTGTCTAATGTGTCATATCTCTTTGATGCCTCAGAGAGACCCCGTACCTGAACAAATATAAATCATCAAGGAGAAGATTAGGAGGCGAAGGAAGAGATCCGTGTGTACAAAAACTAACTGTAAAGAGCAAATAAGAGGCCTAGACGAACACATTGAATAACAAGGAGGCACAAAGACCTTAACGAGCAAAGGAAGAGAAAAAAGACAGTCAAGTTTGTCAGTATTCACATATGAATCACTACTTATGTCTAGTATTGTGACGCAGACCAATGTCAGGGTTTTGGGGAGTAATTTTAGAATAGCGGTGAGAGGGCCATGAATGAAACGCAATCCATGAGTCCAAGATGGTTCATTGAAAGCTTTGATAAACCCATGAACAGAAATCAGTGGAGAACGTACCATGGAAGAGATTAGTCAGCCAATCCCACAACTTTTAGTTGCAATACTACTAGGGACATACATGTTCTAATCCAAATCCTTTCCTCGGAGTTCAACCTGAGCAAAGTTTAGGTTTTTTTATTTTTTATTTTTTAGATTAACAGCCTTACCCCTAAATCACGTAGAGGCTATTTCCATTGCACCTCAAATTAAAACATTTTAACGACTCGCTACTCCAAAAAAGAAAAAGTAAAAGGATTGCTATGATCAACTACAACCCTAGCTGACAAAACTGCAATTAGGTGACTTTTCCACCTGTTTGGACATATAACATGTGTTAACGGGAAAGCAATAAGCATTAGCCAACTCCTTGAATACTTGATAGAATACCATGGATTACTCCAACCCCCAAAAAAACCCTAAAACCACATTAACCTCGAGGTTCAATCAAACAATATTGATCAATCACAAACAAGACAAAATTCCAAGAATGGACACGATCAGTGATATATTAAACCATCGTTTTTGTAATCTCTAATAATAGTAGATTATTTTTGCTCGTTGCTACTTGAGGGTTTTTTTCAAGTTGGGTTTCTCCATTAAATCCTCTTTTCTTTGCAATTGTTTGATTTACCATTAAATTCCTTTTATTATTTTGCCATCTTAAATCACTTCTGCATTATTATTCTAATTTCACTCAAGTGATTGAGAGTGGGTTTAACTCCTAACAAGGGCAATGATCAAATCGCATAAGAAGCGAGAAAGAGGAGAGAGAACCTTAGCACAATACTCCATCTCGGCGAATTTGAAAGCGATGCCCAAGGAATTAAAGAGAACAGAGACCAAATCACAAGCATCGCAGAATGCCTTCAATCGGAAATCCTCTTTGCCATTCTCAACATGGTCGGCGAGCTCTTCGAACTTATTCGCAATGGCCAGAAGGGGACTTATCTGCATCTCTTCATATGCCATCAATCACCTTCAATTATCCCCTCTAAATAATCTTCTTCTTCTTCTCCTCCCCTCCTTGCACCATCACCCACTCTCTTTCCCCCTCAATTCCTCTTTGCAGTTTAGAGAGAAAAAGGAGGAGAGAGAGAGAGAGAGAATCGAGACGGGAATAAATTTAATGAGTTTCACAAAATTTTCTTCCCAGGAATTTTGGAATATTATTAATTAAATTAAATTAAGTTAAATTAAAGAGAGAGAGTTTGTTGTTTAAGATCAATCCTTTCTCTCTCCTCTGGGCCGAGGCGGCGGGGGCGGGGCAAGTTTATTTTGGAGGGAAACGGAATTACCGGTAAGAGGGATTTTCCTTTCCCCTAACGTTGCGGATTGCCAATGAATAAGGCGCTAACTAACGGTAGTTAACCTTCTCCATTTTGGTCTTTTCCTCTCTCTCACAATTTTTGTCAATTTCTTTTAATTCACTCAATTTTATTTTGATTGTAAAGGTAGTGTGATATTAAATTTATGGATCACTCCTTCAAGTTACCCTAAAAACTTCCGTCGCATAATATTTTTTTCATGAGATATATAGTTTAAACAATTTATTAATTAATTTGTCAAAAATATTTTGAATTACTTGTATTAAAAATAAGAATCAGAATATACAATTTTTTAAAAGAGTAACAAATTTGCAAGAGAGTGATAATTTATTCAACTCATAAAAGAAGCCATCAAAATTAAAATCAAGATTTATATTTTATCTACATGGAATTTTGTGTATCATTTTATAATTTTTTTTTCAAAAATATTTCTTTAACATATAGAATTCTTGCAATTTATCAAATTTAGGGCTTTATTTCGACTGATGTAACTCCCTAAGCAAAATGATTCTACAAATAAAAGTCATTCCAATTATTGATTCTTCCAAATAATTTTGGCCTCCTTATATTAAATTTTTTTGAAAGATAAAATTTAATATTAATACATCAAATTTTAAATTTTATTCGCACCACTCTTCGTAAATTACATGAGTGCTAGAACCTTATTGAATTCTATCAGAAAAAAAAAGAAACTTATTTTGAATTATAAAATATTATTTGAATTACAAAAAAATTGTTATAGTGATTCCATGAAGAAAAAGTCTCATTCACTAAATCCAAAGTCCATGATTTTCACAATATTCGTCCACCATACTAACATCAAGAGATTACGTTGGTTTAATGAGTGATTGGGAATAATAATTTGGTGTTGATATTAAATAATTAGCTCATTGATTGGAGGGAAATTGGTGTTAGTGGACCAGTCGCCATACTTTGCCAACTTAATCCATCCTGTAATCTTGGAGTTGGGCTGATTAAATAATTCAGTCCAGTCAAATAACAACACTTTAATTAATTACCCAATTAATGATTAAAGGAATAATCCTTGCCAGTCCTTTTTGTCTCTAATCTCTATATCACATGCATAAACCCAATTATTAAACATATAAATGGTGATTCTATGTATCCAAATGATGAACTTCTTTAGGGAGACGTGGATGATATATATGAGCTTTACATGTCTTATATATATATATATTTTAAAAAATTATATGTATCTTACTACAAGAAACCTCTTAAGTGTCTTCTCTTAATTTGAAAGTTATAATATACGACATATTAAATTGAAAAAAATAGTATAATTGAAGTGTGTAATAGTGTTATAAACTTATCATTGGTGTAATATCATCTTTTTACATATGATTTATCATAATTATAAAATCACATGTATAATATGTCTTTTATGGATAGGGTTGAACCTCGGGGTATCATCATTTCGTTTATGTTGTTGTATACGACGCACATTAAAACTTTATAGTTGAAAATTAGATGTAATTATTAACAATGTTGTGATTTTGAACCATATAAGATATTAATTTAAGCTAAAATAAGAAGTACAAGACATGTTTTGCTACATCCATATTCATATGGTATGGGAAACTGCGGGTTGGAGAACTTAGAAGATACATGACTAGAAGAACTAATAAGAAAAAGCTTTGTTAATGAAGTCTAAGTGATCTTATGGTTAACATTGAGGTCTTGAACACATTAATCTTAAATTTTATTCTCCCTTTACATTATATTAATTACGTAATTCAATAAGTCGTTAAAATCAAAAAATTAAGCTGATGGTAAAGAGCAAGATGCAAGAGGGATATTGATTAAAGAAGTGGCTACATAGTTGAAAGGTTAAACCTCATTACAAGTAATGTTAATGTATAGCTTATTGGCAAACCTCTAATTTAGCATAGATCATCTACAACGATTTGGTATATAAATGTCATGTTTAATTCCGATAGCTAGTCATATACATTAGCAATATTCGTGTACAATATTATCTAATTTATCTCATATTGAGCTCGAATATTAAATATATTTTTAAACCCATAATTAATAAGAACTTTCAAATAGTGTGACTTAAAAATAAAATAGAGATTAATCATACATAAACATCTTTTCAATTTGACAATTTAAATATATACTTATGTAATATTAATAGGAGTGTACATGATAATTTCACATACCCACATTAATGTTATTATTTCCTTGTTGACATGGTATGTGAAACTACATGATCTCTACCTACTTACAAGTTGTACAAATACAACATACTGGACAACGTGGCTTAACCCCCTACACTTGATTATTCACAAGCTCCACCTCCTCATTCTTCTCCTTGATTTGATCACCCCCACTACCCTTGACATGCAAGTGAATAGGCTTCAGAGTGTAGAACTTGGCACAAACCAAATAATACACAAAATTCAATACTTGCAAGCCCGTAATCAACCAATAAAAGTACTCCAATTTTCCCTTGTTAATGTCATCGTCTGGGAGCCAATTCGACCCGTCTTTCCGAGCCGTCACCCTATGAATCACGGTCACGAGGAAGGTGCTTAAGTAGTTTCCGAGCGAGATGGACGTCCAAAGAGGGCGGTGGCGGTGCTCCTCATGCTCTCGGGCGCCTGGTCGTAGAAGAACTCCAGGTGCCCGATGGACATGAAGGCCTCCGCCATGCCATGCAGCCCGTACTGGGGCACGAGCCACACGAACGAGAGTGGCCCGTGCCCTGGAGTAGTACGGGCCTGCATGGCATACTGCTTTCGCTTGATCTCAACGAACCCGGCCACCAGGGTGGCCATGGTTGAGATGGCGAACCCAATGGCCATGCGGTGGAGGAAGGTGATCCCCTGTCGAGCCCAGTGAAGCGACGGGCCAGGGGGACGAAAAGGCGGTCGTAGAGGACGACGGTGGTTAGCATGGAGGTTATGGTGAAGACCGACATGGAGGCCGCCGGGAACTGGAAGGACCTGGTGAGGTGGCGGTCCATGGTCTTGGCTTGTTGGAGAGAGAACGTGCTTTGTTGAGCGTAGGCTGTGATTAAGATTATGCCGGATGCCCAGATTGGACCCATTCGGAGCACCGATTTGAGCTCCTCGACACGGTGGACGGTGTTTAGCCTCCATAGGTTGGGTGCCTTTGGGTTGTCTTCTTCGGCTACTATGGCTGCCTTGTCAAGGAATCTGCAATAGTACATAAATGAGCTGTTAGCTAGTTACAACCACAAGTGTCATTTTTTATGGGTTGGGTATTAAAACAGGCTACTCCATCTCAAATTAGGACAAAAATGAGCTCACTCCAAATAAAGAACATATGGGCTTATAGTCGAAATTGGGCCAGTTCTATTTTAGCCATAGTTTGTACATGAGCCCACTCGATTGCAATTAATTGAGGATTAGTCAAGATTTAAACAATCAAAACTAGGATCTAATTACAATCCAATTAATACAAGTAATGATTTAAGGCTTGTTTAAAGTTGTATAAAAATCATCATTTATTTCTATTTTCTGTTCATTTTTGTTCGTTTTTTATTGTTTCTGTTAATTTATTATCTTTTCTATTACTTGTTTCTGTTTCGTTTCTGTTTATTTTTATTTTTATTTGCTTTTTATGTAAGTTTGAACAAACTTTTAGCCTTTTATCACAAAAAAAAAACATAGGCAGGGCCACCAATGGGGGCCCGAAAATGAGCATGTGTGAACAAGTGATACGTATATATCACAAAGAAGAAGGACAAGGAGGGGCCACATTTTCAATATCTATATGGGCCGCAAACCCATTTGTTGGTTTATGTGAAGTTGATAACTCATAAAATCATACACTTTGGCCATTTTCTCTTCCCTCTCGTTCGGCGGAGGAAAAGTCTATGGTGTCACGCACGCTATAAGATTTCAAGATATATGTAGGAACCCACATTTCCTGATTTGGCCTTCTTTGGTCTAAAAAGGGGTTCCAAGAATCTTCCCAACTTCATTTTTGCTAAATGCTAAATGTTAAATCAATGAATATACAAGATGACGAAAACTATGAATTCGATAGCTACTCAACCTTTGTTGAACTGGCCTTTTGCATTAACATCTTTTTGGCATCTAGCAAGTACTCGTCGATTTAAAAGCTCTATATAATAATACTTATGGACAGTTTTACTTTGTTTTGGACAGTTTTTCCTCCTCGGGTATTACTTTGTTTTGATGTATCACTTTATTATAAGGTAAAACATGTTAGACATATAATCACACCATGTAAAAAGTCTAACAAATTCATTTATGTCACGTAAAATCATCTAATTTAAGAATCAACTGAAAAAGTAGGGAGAATGAGAAAGAGGAAGGAAGCACACTGACCTCAATTGTTTGGTGTGAATGAGCTTGCCAGCAGAAGAAATAGAGGCATCAAGCTCCTCATTCTCATAGAGCAACCTGGCATCACTCACCATGGGCACTTTTCTCTTCCTACAGGCAGCCACACACACTTGAACAAGCCGGGTAAACGGGCTACCCGCCGGGTCGATATGCCGGTAAAGCGGGTACCCGAAAACAAACGTGATTATAGACAGAAACATAACGAATGTGGGTATCCCAAGTCCCCAGCCCCACCCGATATTATCTTGGATATAAACCACAACTGTTACTGCCAACAATATGGATACCCCCATGACAAAATAGTACCAGTTGAAATACTTCCATGTGCTGTTCTTTTGCTTAGGATCCGACTCGTCGAACTGCTCTGCCCCGAATGCCGCCACGCAGGGTCGAATCCCGCCCGATCCAAGCGCTGTTAGGAGCAAAGAAATGTACAAAATTGCTAGCTGCCCTCCATTTGCCTCTTGCCCTTGGTGTGGCCTCAGATTTGGTAATATTGCTGATGTTGTCAAGCTTATCATGCCCTGGTTTTGTTGTTTGGGATGGACCAAATGGAAAATAATGTACTATAAATTAGTACACTTATTAATTAAGTGGGACTTTTTGTTTTTGTATGATTAAAAGACCATTATTATTCATGGCTACTTGAGATCTGGAGTTATGAGTTGTTGGACTAACATTAATGAGCCATTACATGCCTCTCCCCCAACCCCCAAAAAAGTTTTTTTATCAACCAAAAAATGTTAGAATATGCACAATTCTATTTTTGATAAGCGATTATTTTCCTTTTCAAACAGAAAATATATATTTCAGACAAAAATTTGTTATAAATTGCAAGACAGTTTTGGATTGAATATTATTAACTTTGTAGGTTTTATTTTTCGCTAGTTCCGTTTTTTATATTGTACCAAAGGATTTATCAATATTACTATTTTCGCTAACTAAATGTTTAATATGACATCTAATGATTTATCAATATTACTATTATTCGCCAAAATTATTAAAATTTATTTATATAAGTGATCGTATCCTAATAATACAAATTGAAATATCTACTACTCCTATGTAGCGTTTCATCATGACTTCACCGTCCAAACTCTAAGAGCTAATCATCAATAAAAAAAAATACAGTTTTTCAACTGAATGAACGTTAGAAAGGCAGGTCCAAGTTAAGTGGAAAAATATCATATAAAGTACCCTATTTTCCTTTACCCTCTCTCAACCTAGCCATAGTGAAAACAAAAGCATCTCATCATTGTTGTACGTACATATGGTATCCTAAGCATGTAATGAAACTAGACGGGTAGGTTAATTTATCTGATGAAGTCGTTAAAAATAATTATCAAGAGAGAGATCGACGCTTAACTATTTGGTAAATGATGGAGGCAATGGTGACAGTCCAGAATTTTCCGGCAAAAGCGTCGGCAACAAACGCTCCAAGCAACGGGGTTAGGCTGGCAGTTCCGCCGAAGTTGGTGAGGGTGTTGGCTGCTTTAGTTAAGGGCATGTGAAGCTGCTGAGTAAGGTAGCTTATCATATTTGTCTGAAATCCCACCACTGCCAACTTTTCGCACGCCTCATTTGCTGTAAAAATACATAAAAATCTTAGAATTGTAGGTAGTTTAGACCACGCTGCCTATACTTTTTAATGATTTGGAGTTGATCAAATATATTTAGTTTCTAGGTTTGACACGATTGTTAGGAGAGCGATAAGATTATATATATCAAAACCGAAACTCCTTAGATTATCCCTAGACGAGATAGAGGAGATATGCGGTTATTATTATTGTTGTATAAAACATGGATAGTTATAAACTATTGATCTTGAATGTAAAGATTTTGATATTATCGAAATTAGAGTGTATATATATTAAGTTCTTTCTTAGTATGTTAAAGTCGGATAAATTGGAAAAGAAAATAAGAATAATCCACGGAAATATATTAGTAGATTATTAGTTATGGACTAAGGATAACAATAAACAAGGAGAGGGGAGCAAGAATAAAGGGTAGGGAGCATACCAAAGATGAAGGGCATTGTGATTAGGCCACCCTTGGCCTTAGGCCTTTGTTGCGTCTTGGTTTGTCTCTCATGCTCCATTGTTCGGAATAGGAACTTCGAATGAATGGTTGTCCTTTCACGTTTTCTGCATAGTGGTTATGAAATGTATGGTATGCTCCCCAAAACCAAGGCCCTTTATTTATAGGCCGTTTTTGGGTTCCTTCCTTGGACTATATTCGTTATATGTCTGTAACACAGTAAAAATGTACTCTCTTATATCAAGAGTTAAAAGGTTGATGAAAAGTTAAAGGGTTTGGAATTAACATGTGTATATATTTTTGTTATTAATCAAATTAAATATATAAAATTACCAAATTTTTTGGCTACATCAACGGATGCAAAACAAAATATTAAATATAATTCCGTTGCTAAAAGAATAATTGTAAGCATGATTTGTAAATGGGGAAGTTGCAAAGAATAATGCTTATGATATATATTGTACTATTGAGATTCAATACATAGAAAATAAATATTTTTAATAGAGGTATTCATATATACCTCCCTCTACCTTTTCAGCTTTAATTTTTTATACCCTCCTCATTCCGTATTAATTTTTACCTCCTTTATCTCTGTATAAAACTATATTAAACTCCCAAATTTATAAAAATGTCCTCCCATTTGAACATTACAATCGTAAGATAAATATTTTTATATTCTTATTTATTGTTTTATGACCTTAGCAATTTTACTAACAAATTTAATATTTAATATTTATCTATTTCTTCCATTTGATAATATTTTAAATATGTTTTGATTATTTTTCTTTTATCTAATATCAAAATTCAACTTAATTTTGTATTTTTTATATTTTTTAAATAAATTATTCCTTTTTGTTTAATGAAGTCTTCATATTTTAAAATAATATAAAATTAAGCTGAATTTGATACCAAAAAAGAGAAAAATAATCAAAATAAATAAATAGTAAATATTAAATATTAAATTTTTAGTAAAATTATTAACGTTATAACACAACAAACAAGAACATACAAAATCTTCATCTCATAATTATAATTTCTAAAGGTAAGGACATTTTCATAAATTTGGAGGTTTGAGATCATTTTTAATATAAGAGTAAATGAGAAGAAAAATTCAAGATAAAAAGGTGAAAGTTTAAAAAATTAAACTTAAAAAGCAGAGGGATATATGTGATTATCTTATTTTTAATATGATTCGAGATTTTTTAAAAAAATTTATATTAACATTTTGCACTGATAAATAAATACCACGAACTATCCTACGTCACAGGTACCTGATGTGATTGCACTCTTGAAACAATGATTGGCCCATAATAATATGTATTTTATCATGTTCCAATATAAAATTGCACCAAAAATATTACAATGATAGTAACATATTAAGTAACAGAGTGCAAAAAACAGAATTTTATTTTTTAATTCAGCAAAAAAAAAAATTGCAAAAAATAAAAATGTAACATTTGGTAAAAAAACCATCAAAGTACTTTATGTTCAATACGAATTTTAAATAGTGTCACCTCAAAAAACGTATTTAAATAGAGTTTTTTTTTTATCACTATTTAGGATTTTATCCTTTATTTAGCTAATCATTTTTTTCATAAAAAAATCATTTCAGATATTAAAATTTGAAAGGTTAGTAGAAAAGGCACTTTATAAATTTTGTAGTTAATAAAATAAGTTTATTATGATTTAATTAAAAATAGCATTTATGTATTTCCGTGCAAAATATACTTTATTAATAATTCTTTAGAAAATTATCTATATTACTCTATGCTATTGACACATTTTTTCAACATACTACCTCATTGAAACTCTATCAAATATTTAATAATTTATATACTGACTTTGAATAAGAGTAAATATATCAAGTTTCTTTACATTAATATAAGAGATTTATCATTTATGTTTAAATTTTCATGATTACAACCAAAGAAAAGAAGAGCAAATGTTTGAGAATATTTTAAGGTGCAGAGATGCAAGATGAAGTATCGGGCTCTCTGATTTCACAAATGTTTGTAAAGATAAGTCTATATATGAATTTCCTTCCTTAACTTTACCTAAAAATTATTATTGTTTTTCTTGTAGGAATGCAACATAAAACTAATTAAAAGGTAATATCAAAATTACCATTGGTGAAAGCTGTTAATAACTTAGGTCCATCCATGTGTTCATTTTAAAAATTTAAGAATTTATATAAATCAATATAAGGGTGTCTTGAATATAAAGTCTATGGAAGGAATACATCTAGTAATAATTCCCTAAAAATACAAATCATAATTTTTCAAGGGCCAAAAAACAAATTTACACCTAACTGTAATATTTTATATAATCTATTTCGAATTTTTTTGTTTGTGAGGGGGTAGTGGGGTACAGAATTTCTAAAGAGAAAAAAAAAGTTGATATAGTTGTTAAAATCCTAATACAGTATTTAAGTAACTTTGCCACGTGTCTTACAAGATATTTTAAAAATATTGAGTCACTTATTTGTCTCGACCAACAGATTAGGGAGATATTCATATCAGTACCATAGAAAGGAAAAATTTTGCTGAATTTAATTCCAATTTTACACGTTCCTGTTAATGTCACGTAATATTCCACGTGTCTCACTTGGTTAATCGATCTTCCTAATCATCTTGTGCCAATAGTGAAAGAGAATTCAAACTCAGCGTTACGTGATTTTGGTACAGTGGTTAAATTTAAGAATTTAAGAATTTTTTTATTTTACTTAGTATAGAATTTATGATTCGTTCAAATTAAAATATTAAAGAGTTTTTCAATGTAAAAAATAAGAGAAATAACAATTGATATACAAGTAAATAATATGTAAAAGGGTAAGCTAGTAATATTAATTTGAATTGCACTATACACATTATATATATTGTTAAGAATCTCCCTCCTCGCTTCCAATTAAATTAAAAGGGCTTATAGACTAATTATTTTAAGAAAAAGGGGGTGGGGGTCGGGGGAGGAAATATGATGCTACTATTTATTTCAGCATTACTTGGGTTTGTATATAATCTATTTTCCTCTTATATATAAGCATATGCCATGGCTTATGTTGAGGATTCAACTCAAATCTTTTAATTTACACAACTGATTTGTAATTTGATTCACCTTTTCACCCAATAAGTGTATTGATTAGCACATCATAATAAGTCGAGGTTAACAGACTCCCCCTTCTCTAAAACTTTGCTGGTAAGAGAAGATATAGATAAGATTATATATATTTAAATTTTTTGAAATCCGTAAAAACGAAAATATACGCTGAAAATAATAATAATTGTTATTGTATGATCTTGAACTCTGTTATACTTTCTCACTGTTATATGATCTAGTAAACTTTTCATCAGTTATAATAACGAAGACGTTTAAATTGAATTGTAGATTTGTAATGATTGCAAATGTAAAAGAAGTTAGGTCTAAATCCAGCGTGTTCTAAGGTCGGTTATTAGGGTTGTCAGAAATGGGAACAAAGTGGGCGGTAAGCTTAGGCATGGATGTATACCACTGATCAGATTCACATAATCAATCTGTCAATCATTTAAACATAATTCTGACACTGATACTGATACTGATATACATATACACCCCCACAAAATCTCATTCTCTCTTTATTTCCATCCCATACATTGCCATACATATAAACTGCTGGAAATGAACATCACACCAAAAACATTCAAATATCCACCACACAGATGGCCTTGATCGAGTTGATTACTGCCCCAAACTCGCCTTCACCGATAGTGCGCTTTGACGATGGCCATGACGCAATAGTTTCATACTATTGCATTGCCACACATAATTTCATTTCTAGTTTTATCCATTAGATTAGATTTTGTATGTTATAGTTTCTCTTAATTAGAAATGTTGGCTAAATACTTCAATCATTAAGATAAAGCTGATTAAAAAGACTCAGAGGTCTGTTTGAGTTTGAATACTCCACAAGATTCACTTTGAGAATTTTATTTAACTTGTCCTAAGTTACCTTTCAAAGAAACACTAATAAAGATATTTTTTTTCCTTTCCGATCCATTAATTTATTTTGTTGTTTAAATTATAAATTTATTTAAGTTTAATTTTTGTTGTAAATGTATGACCTTCATATTCAATTAATGAAATTGATACTTTATTCTCAAAAAAAAAAGTTGAATTGATATCTTTAAATACTCCCGCCGTTTTAAAATACATGTCATTTTAAGGTTATACGAGAATATCAAGAAAATATAAAATTCATGACATTTTGTGTTAAAAAACTAAGTTACCCCTATATTTCATTGGAAAAAAGAAAAAGAAACAAGGCAATTAATAAGGACAAAATTGATAAACTAGTAATTAATATGTCATTGGAATTGTAAAGTGACAACTATTGTGAAACAAGAAAAATTAATTAGAGTGACATGTATTGTGAGGGAGTACCTTTCTTTCTAACTTTCAATTTATTTGCAAATTTAATTAAAAATTTTTTCTTTTACAATATATGCGATTTACAATCCTAGTGATATAATAATTTATCAATATTGTTCTTATTAATTGTTTTTCTCCATACTTTCCTCATTTCTAATAAGAGGATATTTTGGTCTTGTAATCATTATCTTAAAATTAACCCTACCTTGTTATTCGCTCAATAGCCTAAAATGACAAATAAATTGAAACGGAAGGAGTATAATTTTATAGATCTTAATATTTGAGAAAGGAAAATAAAAACGAGATATTTCCCATGCCTATTGGGCTACCTTATAAAAAAATATAAAATAAAAAGAAGGGGAAGGAGGAAGAAGAAGTTCACTGATTGCTTCTCTCTTGCCAAAAGGAATGGATGAAAAAGGTTGGTTGGTTGAATTGCTCTTTCAGAAGCAAATTTGCAGTACCTATCAATGGTGTTCAGTGTTCACTAATTGCTTCTCTATTTCTTGCCTTTCTCTCTCATGGGGGCAAGTGGGGTGAGCTAGGAGGGCACATGCCCTGGACCAAAAGGGGTCCGATGACGCTCCAAAAGTTACGTGCACCATGTCCACAAACAAGCAAGTTTGGAATTTTTTTTGTAGCTTGGATTATAATGAACTAAATTAAAATCTATTTTTAAAAACATCAACAATTTTTAAATTTAAAATTTTGTGAAATTAGTATGTAATGAATCTGCTTAATGGGTCAAGTCATTAAAACACCTATTGGCTAATAATAACCTAGTCTATATGTTGTAAAGACTAACCCTTTATAACCTTTTGTCTAGTTTGAATTTGAAGATGAGAAATACTTGTTATAGTATGTCCAGTATATCACCTATAATCAAATAAAATTTTCTAATCTTTCGATGTGAAATAGCGAAATGTAAATGAATCCATTCAACGAATTCTGCAACTTTTTATTGACCAAGTTAATTCTTCCCATATGATGTATGATTAGGATGTTTGAGTCATTATGTATACAAATCTCATTAATGGTGCCTTATAAACACAAAGACTTCAAAATTAAATTACAAGTATTCGTTTAAAAGTCATCTGAATAATGTGATATATTATGGAATTATATTCATAAATGAAATCACACATCAAATCACGCCCATTAATAATTTTTCACTTCCTCATGGAATTGCTATTTAATTATTTTGAATTTTTGGGTCATTGACTCGTTGACCCCCTATCTCCACAAACAAGAAAAACATATCACTTTTTTTTTTTTTTTTGTATTATTAATTACAGAAAGTTAAGGGTATGTTTGATGCATGAAACACCTGCTCACAATAATCTTGATTGAATGTTGATACCATCTTACCCAAGTTATAAAACTTGACTATACATAAAAGTGCCTTTTTTCAAAGTACGTTTTAAGATGCATATACTGGTTTTGAACATCTTTTTATATCATATCTCTTCTTCTGTATGTAATATTCTTTCTAAGGTTTTAAATGTCATTAATACCAATGGAAAACAACAACTTTAACTTTAAATTTAGTATCCAATATTCTCAACTCTGAAACATGCACCACTAACCACTAATTTCAACTTTAAACTTAGTATTCGATATCCCAAACTCTTGAAATATTTACACTCTTTATTTTAAATTACTTGTCACTTTAGTTGGGTGGAAAAAAATTAAAATTAATTAAAAATCTAAATAGTTAAAAGGTAAATTGTGTAATATACCTCCACTTTCTCTCTTTATCATTTTGTAGTAAACAATTAATGAGGACAAAATTAATAAACTAATAATTAACATCATTAAAATTGTAAAATAACAAGTATTGTAAACAAAAAAAATTAACTAAAATAACATATATTGTGAATCGGAGAAAGTATTTTACACATACCACCATCCACTAAGTTGAGATGACAACTAGCAACCCAGCAATTGTAGCATGTTGCCTTATAACTAGTTCAAAATGAAGAAAGATTTTGCAATTTTGCACAAAATGACTACACCTTTGAGGTAAGACCTTATGTAATGTTTGGTTGGATGCAATTGACTATGCAATGCAACTAAATGTGTTAATGTCATGTTTCCATTGTTTTGGTTGTATGAGAGTATCTATCATGCGATTTTGATTATCACAAACTATGTAATTATAATAATTTCACAAATTGATTCCATAGCATTACATCCAACCAAACGCAACAGTCGATCCTAAAGAGATGAAATCAAAATTTAAATTCTTGAACAACCCACAAGAAAGTGGTTGGGGGGGACCTTATAAAGAATAGTGACTTCAAAGGTTCGAGTATTTACAGTTAAATAACTAAACAGCTATTGGTGTAGCACCGCCAATTTATGGAGCCAATTATCAAAGGAAAGCAAGGTCCAGCACTAGAACTTGGAACCTAACAATTTTTAATGTACATGAAATCAATAAGATGGAAAGTGAGCATAAAGGGAAGGGAACTGCAGAAGACTTGTCAGAATCTTTTCAAGAACAAACGAGGGTGTAAGAATCCTCATCGATTCTATACAGCTCAGTCTTCAAACTCATGACTATGATCAAGAAGGTAATTGGCTGCGAGTTCCTCGTCTTTGTTGCAGGCAAAGTAAACTTCCAACACAGTTGCTCGATCAAACCCCATGGCTTCAAGCTGGGCATGAATGAACAAAAGGATGATGCCTTAGAATCCATGGCCATAAAATAACCAATAATATTTCTAGTCTACTCCCCATATGACTTAAGAAAGCAAGCAACATCAAAGAACAAGAATTGAGGTCTATTGACACAGGCATTGCAAAGTACATGAAACATACTCAGGAAGCCCAAAAGCAAATCTGAACACACCTTAAAATTGCTATTTCACTAGCAATTTTATTGAAAAGTTCTCTCTGTGCCAAGAGATTCATCGGAAAAAAAAAAAAAACGAAAAGTCTCTGCTACTACATGTTCACTTCTCATAAAAAAATAAAAACAAAAAGGTCCCTGCTACCACATGTTCACCTCTCAGACAACTCCTGGACAATTTTTTCAAAATGGATTACAAGGGACTGAACCCAACGGCTTCAGTGAACTATCCTTCACATAATTTTTGTAGTAATAGATATCCAGCAGTTTTTTAATCAAGGGTCGGACAGAAACACCATCTTCAGCCTTTGCGATTTAAGGCTGCAAGATTTGACCCTTTCACACCTTGGCTAAACACAACTTTGGGCCTTTGAGGTACAGATTTTTCGATTTGAATTTGGAAACAACATAGGTGCTATTTGCCCATTACCAAGTTCTGCAAATGCACCATGTCAGTGGGAAATACAATCACAATAATTGAGTCATTCTTTACACTGTTTAGAAAATAGAAGATGAGAATGCTCACGCTTTTTAAATAGGTTGGTTTTTCCTCTTCCACATGTTATTTATACACGTTTGCTAAATTAGTGGAGCGAGTATTGACTGGATTAAAATGAGTAGGGATGCTCATTGTCTTACAACAGGTAAGATAGGACAATCGAGTAACAGGTGTCCACTTCTATAATCCCTTATGTCCCCATCAGATGTCCATAGCCACACCCTAATTCATTTGTCGCTAGTTACAACCTTGAACATCCAAGAATTCAAGATAACTGACTCGCAATTAGGTAAAAAATTCAGAATCTAGCAGATCAACCAAAAATCACATGAAAAAAGAGACATCTCAGTGAGGACTAACCCGTTCTATGGCTTCACGCTCCTCAGGTGTAACTTCAATGGCCTGAGGCATTGCCACTCCTAGTTGCCCGAGAATGTCCCTGAAAGAAGTTAAAATTAGTGCCTAAGGGGTTTTCTTGGTCTAGCAGGAAGTATGAATGCATGATTACTCCTCTGTGATTGTGAGAAGTAAAACTACAAGACCACACAATGGATAGACAAACTTACCCTTCTTCACCTTCAATGGGTTCATTCATTAATCGGAGGAAATCAGCCTGATGATCTTGAATAAGTCTAATTAGGTGAGGATTTTGCTTTCCAAGTTCTTGAAGCATAGGCTGTGACCAAGAGGAGGATGAGAAAAAGAAAGAAGAAAGCCAAATATAAACTTAAAATGCAAACATTCAATTCCCCTCCAACAAAATGATAATGATACCTGCAAAATCTGGGGATTAGCTTGCACCATAGCTCGCAAGGCTTGAAACTGATCAAATGCATGAACACAATTGAATAAATATAAATACAATGACAGGTAGAAATTAAATATGAATTAAATACTCCCCTCTGACACCCTCCCCTTCAATTAAGGGCAGGATTTCAGCGATGGAGATGAATGAACATATGAATCTACATGTGCATTTATTACTACAAGGAGACAACATACTTGCTCACTGTTACGCAGAAAATCTAGGGCACCAGCTGCAGCACCACCAGAACCCACATTGGGAAGGCCCTGATTCCAAAGTAGAATTAGAAAATGTCCTTCAGAAGACTGCACCAGCTAAAAAATTACCACATCACATACCTGAGGAAAGAGATTTAATGGATCTGCATTGGGCCCAGTAGAAGGTACTGAAGCTGGTTGTGCTGGCTGCTGAGGCACAGACGGAACATTTGCAGGTTGTGCACCTCCAGTGGAAGGGGCAACAGAAGGTACTTCAGCTTGTTCAGGAATTCCCTATTACATTATGCACATCATCAAGCCAGGAAACATATCAGCACTCACACAGCAACAAATCGAATTCATTGAAAAATCTAAAAGAATGTACAGATACTAAATTGGTCACCTGAAAGTAAGCTAGGACCAGGATAACCGACTGAAAAACAGGGAATTACGAATCCAAACTTACAGAATAGAGATATTCAACAGCTCTCTCAGGGTTGTTGTATGCAGCACGAAGGGCACGCACAACTGTGTTCCTGTCCCACATTCCTCCACCCATATCAAGAATATGCTGAATCATGGGCTCAAGGTTACTTCCAGCAACAATATTTGAAGCTGCCAGACCATAGACATCAGACTCTGACCTACATCAACATGAAGCTCAACAATAGAATCCAAGCCCAAGGAATCCTACTACCCCAAATTGTAGAAACTCATGAAATGCTTTCAAATTTGTGATAAACATGAGAGCAAATGCTCACACTGTAGCTGATAGCCCCGGAGACGGAGCAGGAGGTGGAGCTGGTGCTGGAGCCGGAGTCGGAGCTGGTGCTGATCCAGGCACAGCAGCAGGGCTGCAGAATGTGAAAAATATTACACGACAAGACAACAAACTCCACAATTTTGCAGACATTAACAAGCATAGAAAAGCTGAACTCACAGAAGTGCACCACTCATAGGACTTGGTGTTGGAGAAGGCGTAACAGAAGCAGGAGTTGCAGCTGTTGGAGGAGCCTAAAAGCCAAACACATAGAGCTTAGATGTCAAAAGATTTCAAAGCTATAATGAAAATCAAGCGAGAGTAGTTCTATATTTAGTGACATGTTAAAAGGTAAGATCATAGAAATTAAAAAGAGGGTGAGAATCGAAATACAGGCACCAAATGTCAGCATATCGAGCAAGGGGCCATTCTAAGGGCACACAAGCAACTCACCAGTATAAGCATTACACCTTTATCTACAAAGCTCAGGAACTTATAAAACCAAAGAGATAATGCAAAGTGAGCTTTTGCAAAATTGCTTATAACTAATCAGCTGCGTAAAAACACCTGAAGAACACAGTAGATGTTAATACAGTGCCTTAAATGTCATGCTGAAAGCAATGGATTAATTTTAGGCACTCACTGCCCAAGAACAGTAATGATGCTCGCTGACTAGCAACATACACCACTTTTTAACTTCTGCAAATGGATTCCGAAGAGAAATGGGCAAGCATTACCCACGCCTTACAAATATACTATATGATCTTCAACCACAGTAAACAGGAAACCCTACAGCAAGAAAGATGTATAATTCATAAAACCACCCCAAACATACACGTTGATATCTGCACATACTTGGATATTGATGGATATCAAATCTCTTTATTTGATTTTGGAGCTTTGATCCAACATAGAAGCATTTGCAAGATCTAAAAATCTTGCCACCACAAACAAAAGCTGCAGAACTCATTCACATCATGAAAAGCAATCTATGGTCGGTGAAATTTTCATTCCCAGGAGTAAACACACTAGAAGACAAGTATAACAAAGAAACTCAAGGCATGACAAAGAAAAGAGGTAAAAAGACCCTCAAATCTGTTTTCACCTTGGATGTAGCTGTAGATGCGGCTGCTGCTGTTGACCCCTCTCCAGATGAGCTCTTGCTCTGCAATGCTCAAGCATTCAGTATGAATAGAAAATGCACAACAGAGACAAATGACAACTAAATGCTAACTCAAATTGGACCCCGCCCCCTTTTCAAAGCACACACAGAGTCATGCTTTAGAGGGGTCTGAGGAGATCTAGACATCAGTAGTCTTTTGCAGGGAAAAAAAACATTTCTGTTGAATTATAAGTTACAACCTTTTCTAAGGAAAAAAGGCAATAACAGTAGAATTAGATAATAACTGCAAATATCCTTTCATAAAAATGGATAGGGGAACTGTATAGGGAACTAACATAAAGTTCCAACAAACAGAACTGACAGTGATGGGTATCACCCAATTCATAAGTCACCAACATCAACGTCTATCAAGTGTTTAGAAGCCAAATGAGGGATAAAAGGTGAGCTGAAGGTTCTACAACCTTAATCCTAGACCTTCATAACTTCCTATCCTCAGTAATGTCCTCGGTAAGTTGCAAAATTGTCATATCCAGCTTAATCAAATTAATCACCATATTCCAGTTCTCCTTTTGAAATTTTCCTCTACCTGCTTACATTCCGAAATATCAATCCTCTCACACCTTCTCACGGGTACATCTATACCTCTTCTACTTATAAGTCCGAACCATCTATATCTCATTTCTCTCGTCTTATTCACTATTCCACTCTCACCTTTTCTCTTATTACTTCCTAATTTCTTATTCAATTGTGTATGAGCATACAACCACCTAATCATTCTCATATGTACAATTGTCATCCTTTGTACTTGAGTCTTCTTAATTGGCCAAACCATGAGCCTCACAAAAGACCCGGTCTAACCACCATATGGAAAACTCCACATACATTCCTTTCATCCATACCCCCACCCACCCTTGTCCTCGGCTATATCCTTTTATCTTATATGATTGAGCTGAAGTATCTAAACTTCTCCACCCTACATAAAACACACACACGAACTTAATGACAGTCCACTTTTCTAGTGTAGTAAACACCACTAGTAATTAAGTATCCGTAACTCTAGCTTTTTCCTAATATCTGAAGATACTTTAGTCCTTGTCAAAAGTATTCAAAGATACTTAACACTTTTCCTCATGCCCATGAACTGTTTCTTTTCACTCTTTTCTCTTACAAGTCTTGCCAATTTAGCCAACATAGGCATTTCACCATCCACCCCATTCAATCATCTTTACTTACCCTTTTCTTCTTTGGTGGGTGCTCCAAAAATGACAGTTCATTTTCCTTCCACGAGAAATAATTTTTGTGCCCCATCAGATACATTTATATATCTTTGCAGTTTTCACCTAGGGTTTTGTGTAGTATCATTAAATTGATTTTTTTTTAAAAAAAAAAAGAAAAAGGAATGTTTCCCAGACAGAGTTAATAACTAAGATGACTTGCACAAAGCAGGAACTCACATTGCATCACAAAGGGAAAGTATCAGAAGGTTTAAATTGCTTTTGGATTGAAGAGAAATAAGAAAAAGAAACAAATGAGAAATGTTTGCAGAAACACCTATGGCAGGTCAGCAAGTGCAACACACATTCAGGACTTGAGCTTGAGGTAGAAAGCCCCAAACAGATTATACTGTCCGCCTGCCCCCAGGCAAAAGGGAACACAGAAGAAAACCCCAGGAAGAGGGGCATAGAAGATGAAAAGGGTGCATGCAGTCAAGTGCACAAGATGAATTGTGGCGGTTAGAGGTTTTTAACTGAATGACCGAACTATCAGGTTGGTGGCATAACTTTTTAAACACCTGTATCTCAAAGTTACAAAAATCAAAGAATAGCATATGGGTTAAGGAAAAAATAGGCTGCGAACAGAGAAATATACCAAAAGAGAAAAAAGAAGCATGAGGGAAATGATGCTTTAACGTCAAGGCATAGGTTGTTCAGTCCATTTGACAGATGACAAAGGTATAAAAAATCTTAGGAGTAGACCATAAAAGGAGCAGATTCCCTTCTTTTCATTGTTTGTTACAGTGTCTCATTTGTCACTATGCGAGTCCAGTAACTAGCATCTCTGCATGAGCCTCAAGTTCCATTCCCCCAAAATGCATACCAACAGCTTTCTCATCATATCTGTGAACAACGGCTTTCTTTAATTTGATGTTCCATTTCCATCATTAAAGCTGTTATTTTCCCCTCAACAACTTTTAATATAAGTGAGCAATTCATGGTAACCTTGATGAAGTTTCATATAACAAGAGCAATAAGCTATTGAGTTTAGTAAGAAACCCTTACATTTCTGTGAGATTCAACACAATCACCATGTGTGATATATGAACACAAAAGAATAAGCCATATTACCTTTGTCAGCATGACAACAATAAAACTATTTTCAGCAACTTTGTTTTCTTCCAACGTTGTGTCATCTTTAAGAACTTTTCCCTGATGAATAAGCATCTGCTTTGAAGCAGGATAGATATCTGCTCCTTGTGCAGTTTCAATATTTCCCTTGACATCAGCAACCTGAAACAGGTCTATGCCAGATTAAGACCGGATGGGGTGACAATATACTATATATTCACACAAAGCGAAAGAAGATAAATATACAATGGGGAAGATAGTTGTCGAAAGTAATATGCGATGCATAATTCAAAATTCAAACAATCCAACATTGTTGTACCATTTAGCTTAGTACACAGAAAGACTATATTCAAGAGCCTAAAGAAGCCAAGACAGGTGCTCTCTTGTCCTATTTCCTATGTTTGGGGATATATGAATCTGTGGTGAAAGTTCTTTTAGCAAAAACATAGTTTCTCCATTCCCTCAAACCCCCTTCCCCCTTGAAAAGGGCAATTTGAGATATTCCTTCCCAAACACAGTTCCTTTGTGAACTAACACAGGACTGTCCTCCAATTTCACAAAAATAGTGATGTGACTTCAACAACCATTTTTACCTTATTCAGGCAATCGAAATTTGAAGTAAACAATAAAAATTAATGAAAAATGGCAACATGCACTTAGACCAACATAAACAGTCCCCCATCTCTCCCCCTCCTGTCATCTTCTCCTTTTGTAGCACTTCAAATCTAATGAAACATAGCTTAGTTTATATGAAGTAAAGATTTAGGATCATAAAAAGGTTTTCAATTTTCATAGTCAGAGTCTCCCCTGACCCCAAGGGCTCTAAGGTACCAATTAGGCAGTAAGTATATGTTTTCTGGTCCTAAACCTAAATCATTGTTTTTTGGGAATCTGCCACTTCCCTCCATGCAATCCTCTCCTTTTGTGGCATATTGAATTTATATCCCTACAACACATAGCAATTATACAACTTATGCGTAATTCTTTAGGATTATCAAGTATTAGAGAGCATAATTCTTTAGGATTATCAAGTATTAGAGGCCAAATTCCTAGTTTTTATCACACAGACAAACTGCAAGACTTTGCCCTTTCCGACTCTCCCCATCCTTTCCATCCCTCTAAATGCCAAAGATATCTCCTCCACCATCTCTCTTCTAGCAATGAAGGGATTCAAGTATGCCTCCTAAAATTCTCATTGTTTTAATCTAAAGATTTCTACTTTGTTGTTTACTTGTTTCTATTCTCTTCATCTTGTAACTTATCAATTTTACGAGCTTATATGTGGGGGTTGCCAGTTTAATAGAATCGAAACTTGTTACGGTGTAGTCCAGCGTGAAGGATTCTGCACTTTGAATTTGAACAACCCAAATAATGGTATATATATGATTCAAACAAAGTAAGCAAGGGATATTTTTTTATAAAAAAAATCATGTCCCCATTTATAGTGTGTCCAGGGGTGATGGGAGTGATGTCTCATCAGTCATCACTGGGGCCCAAGGATGCCTTTTTATTGTGCCTAAACTATCTAAGCCCATCTTCTCGACTATCACAATTTTTGTCCAGTGGGGGCCACTTTTATCTAATAATCCTTCTGTCCCAAAAAGATAGTCCACCTCAGAACTAAAATTCCACATTTTGTGAGACATAAATGAGGCTCTTGGTTCTAGGATGGATTATCATTTTGGAATGGAGTATCTCTTTCTTCTTGATTTTATGTTTCTAGGATAAGCGGACAACTGCTTATCCTTCTTAGCAACCTCTCCTCAAACACTATTACATTTTGAACTTGTGAACACTTGGGCAGGCCAAAAATCAAAGACTCTAGCAAGACCAAATGTAGAAAATATTCGAAATAGCCAAATCAAGTATTCAACCCTTCAAACAATTTGATATGTAAGTCATGAAAGTACACACCTTATGAATTGTGGAAACATAATCTAGACAGCCTACCTCAAAGTTCGCACAAGTATAACAGGGTTCACTACTAGTTCTTCCATCCTGAGAAGCACGGACACGTGACACGAATATGACACAACACGTACACGCCGACACATAATTTACAACAAAATTAAGACACAACACGTAGCAAGCTAATTTCAAAGCTAAGTTTCTTTTTTCATTGAAGCGTACGTAGCAAGCTTCCCGATTCTTTTTCATTTTTTTATATAAAAAATTGAATGCAAATTCAAAATTTTTTAAGCGTATCCCGTGTCGTGTCCTGATCCCGATACATGTATTCAGAGCGTGTCCAAAGCGTGTCTAACAAAAAAATTTTCTTTTTTTTTTCTTTTCCCTGTAGGAGCTTGTCCATGTTGGATACGTGTCCGACATGGTACATCAACTTCTTTGGTCATTATAATGGGTTCATTACTACAAAAATAACCTAAAGAAGCAAAAGGTCCATGAAGTTTGAGTTTTGAAACCTGAATGGAGGCAATAGACCCTTCTTGATAAAAGGTTAGTGACTTAGTGCAATGTTAGTACCTAAATCATGCTTCACTTACATCAAACAAATTTCTAGGTCAGAACAAACTCTAAATTCAACAACTCCTAGGTTCCAAAGCCTAATACTGAGCAAAAGCTACAGATGTCTATCTATCAGGGAAAATAAGAAAAGAATATCAGACAAACTAGTATTCTAGCAAAATAAGAAATGTGAAAAACTTCTGCATATTCTAGAGTCCTAATTTAAATAAAATGTAACAATAGCCCATCTGATAACTTTTTTTCTCATTTTGCATCATTGACATTTGACAGACAGAAGGAAAGGTTCCTGACTTGGTAACTTGATTCATACTCATGGATAATTGTGAATCACTGCACAACTGAACTTAAAACAGCAGTATTCTTACTACGTCGAAAGTCCAAGAGTTGCTTTAAGGACTGCCTTTAATCATGTTGGCTATCAAATCAAATCCAATTTAAGATATTTGAGTGACTTCATATGAGACATCCAGCACAATATTATTCCATCCCCAGCACTGTCTCTTGAAAGACATCAACGGTGGGGGTTAACATTCTCATGCATTTCAGAAATACATCAAGTTTCTAATAATCATTATGTCAAAAATCAAAACCATCGATTTGATGCATATGAATAATCCTTGTAGCATTTAATCAGTATATGTCCCACCCATTGGAGAACCCCTGTATCAAATCGTGTTGGAATAATCTATGGCCCCATAGGCACGTTTCTTACCCTTGCACCTCTCATAGGCACACCGCTAATTGGTACAAGGGTAGGTATCAAATACTTCAATCTTCTTATCTACTTCCATGTTATCCAGACTTCAATTCGGGAGACTTTCCACTTTTGAAGGCATCCAATGTTGTTTTCCCTTAGCTGAGTCTTACAAATTAACCAGAACTAATTAAATGGGCGACAATCGTTCATAATCACCATTAAATCCCATGAAAGTAGACTGTGATGGAAATTTCCGGGGTTCAACTATGTCGTGAATAACAGCATTGTCACACTCAGTTCATTCCTTTTGATTCTTTGTATATTCCCATTGAAATAAACCGATTCATAATTTGTCTTGAATCAGCAAAGTCCCCCCCAAAAAAAAAATCCTAACATCCAAACAGTTTCCGCCATACCACACACAGTTACAGTAATCTGGATGTGAATCAATCAAACATGCAATCCCAATTTTCAAGTTTCAATTCACCTAGATTCGACGAAACAGAAAATCCAAGCGAACAATAAAACCTAAGAAAAGGCTAATTTCGATCACAAATCATAAATGCCGAAACGTAACCAATCACAACAAATCAGAAACTGTAAGAAACTTAAAAAATATAAAACTAAGAGGGACTCGGAAGAAAGACGAACCGTGTGTTGTGGATTTACTTCAATCTCGAAATGAGTTCCTTTCAATGTCTTGACGAAAATCTTCATTTTCTCTATCTTTCTCTCGACTCGACTCGCCCTGCGATGTGCTGGCAGAAACCTAGAGAGAAGTTGGAAGAATACGATTTGTGTGAGAGACGGAGAGAGAGAGAGAGAGTAAGAAATTTGATGGGAGCTTTAAATTGCCGTTTCTATATGACCTCTCGGCCAAGGAAGGGATCCAGAAGCTGAATTCTACGCCCCACAAAGGGCAGTGCATAAAACGAGAAAATGAAACGACATCGTATAATTTGTGAGTTGCCTTCGCTTGGTGAAAATTGCTAGCGCGTGGAATTACTGTTTGAGGCTTAAGGTGGTATCCACTGAAAAAGAGAACAAGGGCTCGGATTTCTTTTGCGTCTACTGACAGGTATGCTCGACGGGAAGGAGTCCCACCCGACAAGTAAAAAGGGGTGTATCTTTTTTTGGTTAAGCTTTTTGTGAATCGTGATTTTCAAACCCCTTCGATTTATGTTTTAGCGGATTTATGTTTTAGCGGATAGTGTAGATCAGTTTTAAGTTTAGAGTACACTCGTTCCATTCTTAAAATCATCTATTAAAATAAGTAAAAAGTTATAGTGGTCATTTTTATATAAGTATAATTACAATAATTATCATCAAATGAAACGATTTCTACTATATATAGCTTGAATCAATTTCAATCATTCATAATTATTTATTTTTAAATAAGTTAAAAAACATTTTAAAAATCAAATAAAATATTTTAAAATTTGACTACAACAATAAAATGTAATTGTGTTTGATATTTTTAGTGACTTACCATTAAAAGACTAAAAGTAATAAAATTAAAACAAAAACAAAAATCAAGACCAATCCCCCCAAACCAAAATTGCAGATTCGAGAGTATGCCGTTGTTGTCCTCCTTTTCTCGGCCACCATGAATTTCGGCCATCATGAATTTCCATCGCCTAAACATTTCATGTAATTGGTCAAATGTTCCTTAGAGTCTCATCCATCAAACACTTTTCCTTTACAAGAACTAATCAAGACTCGTCAATTTATTTCTCCATTGTCACTCGACCCGCCGGATTTAGAGCTTTAGCCTCCTCTTTCACCTCTCTCTCCTTTTGTTCTCTAACCATTCAATCAAGCCGCAATACAAATATCTCCACACACACACATTGTCTCTCTCTCTAATCCATTCTTTATTACTCCATTGAAGAGCTCAAAATATTCGGAAACCATGGAGTCGAGAGAGCTCAAATCCAACTACGAAGAAAAAGCCCACACACGATCTCCATGATGACCATGTGCTCATGATGTACACAACGATCGTCGAAAACTGAAAACATCGTCGGAATTAATGGAAGACCGGCAGTCAAAAAACATGAAGAGGGGGGTGAAGAACAATAAGAGAATGGGTGTTTGATTTACTTTTTAAAAAAATTTAGTCTTTTTTTTGTTTTTGAACGACATCAATCTTTTTTATTTGGGCAATTGATAAAATTAGTAAAAACCAAAGATTCCCTTACTAATTAGTTTTTTAAATTAAAAAATAATTTTTATGATTTTTAACTTTACCTAAAGGTATGAAAATAAATGTGTAGATTTAATAGGGGCACGTGTACGGATTCACTCTGTTATGATGATTGTCTTATAACGACAATTATTATAATTGCATCCTTACAATAATTATTTGTTATTAATTGTTATGATGTGCTATCGGTTGTTATAATTAATTGTTATAATTAATTATTATAAGCTATTATAATATTAATAATAAAATTTTTAAATATAATATTTTTTTAATAATAATAATAATAATAATAATAGTAGTAGTAGTAATAATAATAATAATAATAATAATAATAATAATAATAATAATAATAATAATAATAATAATAATAATAACTCATGTAGTAATGAGAACAATAAAATTTTCACCTATCCCAATTCTATCCTTCCTCACCCAATAAATTTTTACCTACTCCAAATCTACCCAAATGAAATAACTAATATGATTAATGACATAATAAGGGTTGTTGCATAGTACCATATGCAGTATTGGTAAGTTGTTTGACTATAAATCGATACGTTACTAATTTTAATATTTTAGAAGTAAAGTGATGTGTACATTGTAAAAAATGTTATCCAAAAAACTTATCGAGTAAACTCTTTTCATATCAATATATAATTATTGCAACAATACGATCACGATGACGACCACTATAATAATAATTTATGATGGCGATGATGATAATAACAATAATAATTATAGTAATGATGTTACTAAAATTTTTAAATATAATAATATTTTTTACAACAACAACAACAACAACAATAATAATAATAATAATAATAATATATTATTATTATTATTATTATTATTATTATTTCATTTATTGACATAGTATTAATGGGAGCTAATTTCCCTCAAAAATATTCATATAAAAATACAATGACCAAAATTTATAATCAAATCAAAATTAATTGATTAGAAAAAAAAATTGTTACAAGTTATTGAGCAGTATATGTTGTTTGTCAAATATACGCAAAATACTATCACAAACGGTGTATTCAAAATTTCATAGAAGCTCGTAACAATTTATAATAGCTATAACAAATAATCATAACATGTTGTAACAACTCATAATAACTCACAACAACTATAACGAACTTATAACAGTTAATTATTAATTTAATAACTCATAATAGTTCGTTTTAACAATTTAACGAACAAACCCATTAAAACGAAAACTTGTATAGGGCACATGATGAAATTAGAAATTCACAATCTTAAATTTTATTGGCTTAATCAACTTTCTTATTTTCAAACAAAGTAAAAAAAGTTTATCGAAAATTATTTTTATCTTTTTATTTTTTCTAATTCAAATTAGGGTGTGTTCGTTTTAACTATAAAAAATTAGCTGTTATGAGTCATTACGATTAAGTGTTATGAGTCTGTTATGATTAACTGTTCTTTGTTACGAGTTGTTATGAGTAGTGATAGTTAGCTATTATGAGTCATTATCAAATATTATAAATTATTATGAGTTATTAACTGTTATAAACATTGTTAATTTAAATCAAAAATAATTTGATCGTACTAAAAAATAAAATCCTCTATTTTTATTCTTATTTGTTGTCCTTAAAACTTTTTCACAATATTTCCCTACAACTAAACAGCGCCGATGCCTTATGGCTCATAATATCTCAAACTTGTCTATGAACTTATAGCTCAAGTGGCGAAGAGAGTATCTTTTTTATGGAGGTCATGAGATCAATTCTCATGGCTTGCAATTCTTCTTGTGTGGAGATCAATTCCTCCCTCTCCTTGAGCCGGTTAGCCATGCTGGTGGATAGGCCCAATAAGAACGGCCTGCACTTACCCTTCCCAAAAAAAAAAAAAAAAATCTCAAAATTGCGAAGTAAACACGCGTTGTGGACTTATTGAAGCCACCAGAGATGGAACAAATGGAGGTGGTGATGAGAGGGAGAGGCCACACTTTTCAATTTCATGGTGCATTCCGAGGTACAACAGTACCACTCGCTGGGAGACGACGGGATAGAGAGACACCCAGGCTACTCCTCTCAATCCCATGACAATCACAAATCTACCCTCAATTCCCTCGGAGGTATCTCCAGTTTTCTCTCTTTTGGCAAATCAATTTCTGCATTTTCTGTTTGTTCGTGTTCTAATAAGGTTTGTCGATTACTGAATTGATCTTTTGTATAGTCATTGATGGAGGAGGGCAAGGGTGGCCTGCCATGGAGACACGCCGTATCTAGTGGGGGCAGAGAGGGAAAGGGATGTAAGGTAGGGGTGACAGTGGCAATTTCTGATTGTTACTGATTTTGTCATCTGCATTGCAATTTCTTTCCTTGAAAAAAGTGGCTAAATTTGGTTGCCTTATCTGAAGTCTTGAGATATCCCTAACTACACGGCAGTAAGCGCGTCCAGTTTTCCTTTGTCAGTTCCTTCAAGGAGGGGTTTTGAATTACTCTTTTTGGTGCTCTGAAATTTCTGTAGAACGTTGAACCTTGATCACAGACAGATACAAGATTTGGGGATTTTGGTCCAGTATGAATAACATGGATGTCACGTTTGTTTTTGAAGATTTTGTTTAACAAGCATATTGGACATTGACTCCACTATCTGTCCTGTATTCTCATTGGTCATTAATTTATTTTGAGTTAGATTATATATATTTTGGGTTTACATTGAATTCATATGTTGTTTATTGTAGTTAAATTGTGTAGCAATGAATGAAGCTCTAACTCGTTTACATGTAACAGGCAACATCCCTTCAATTGTATTCAATATATCTTCGTTAAAGATAATCAGCCTAGGGGATAATCGGCTAATGGGTGAGCTACCAAGTGATAATATTCCTGAAATTGAAGTGATAACTGCCTCTTACAATCAGCTAAGTGGCCCAATCCCATCCTACCTAAGGAGCTGTAGAAAGCTTCAAATGTTGTCATTATCGTACAATGCTTTCAGTGGTCGAATTCCTGAAGAAATTGGAATGCTGCCTCTACTTCAATTCCTAGCTCGAGGATGCAACAATTTGACAGGTATAGTGTTGTATATATATCTTAGTGAGAGAGGACTCGTTAAAAACAACAAAAAACAAAAAAACAAAAGTGAAAAAGATCAAAATAAGGCATAGCTCCATATAATAATTATGATTGATTTATGGTTAACAATGGGTAGGCACAATACCTGATTCAATCTCCAATTTGACGTATCTCAAGGGAATTGGTCTTGAAAATGCTGGCTTTATCAGGTACTGTACATATCCTTTGAGTCTTGGAATCAATGCTATGTGCTCTGGAAACGTAGGCTTAACTAAGCTCAATATAAATAAACTCCAATTATTTGTAATTCATTATTATAGTTGCGCATTGTTATAGTATTTGGTTAACCATTTCATTATTCCTTTATTTTTCTTTCTTCCTAATTTCTCATCTTTGTAAATTTGATAGAGTTAATTCAGCCCCAAACCAAATCACCTAAAAATTTGTTAAACATATATATTTTCATAATAAGTTTATCTGATTGAAAATAATATTATCTAACCAATAACTCAACACAAGCATGTTTTTTAAGTAAATTGAAGTTAACTAAGTACTTTGGTGGGCTACTTCAAAACAAAAAGAAGGTTGATTGGGTTTAATCAACAATAATATTTAACTACTTAATTTCATGATACTCATTCAGTCATTATTATAGTGGCATATTGCTATAATATTTTGTTAACCATTTCATTATTCCTTTTTTTTCTTTTTTTCTTATTTCTCATTTTTGTAAATTTATCGTTATAATATTTAGTAATTTGTCTTATACTCAAATTCAATGGCACAGGAAACTTTCCAAGAGACTCATTTTGTAATTTATTGAGAATGGAGCAAGTAGTATTGAGGAGCAATCACCTACGTGGTTCTATCCCTGAATGTTTTGGATATCTCCAGAATCTGAAGGTTCTGTCCCTTAGTGATAATTCTCTCAGGGGTACAATTCCACTGCCCATATTTAATCTCTCCATGCTCGAAATGTTGGGACTTGAATTAAATAATCTTTCTGGACAGCTTCCACACAATTTAGGCAATTTAGGTGATTTGCTACCCAATATTCGGATACTATTTCTCAGCGCCAATAAACTCATGGGAAACATTCCAAGTTCTATCTCAAATGCTACCAAACTATCTAAACTATCCCTAGATTTCAACCAACTTACAGGGTCTATACCAGCAACCTTGGGAAAACTACATCACCTGGAGAATCTTAACTTGTATAATAATCATCTAACCACTGAACCAAAAACAAAAATGGTCAACTTTTTAACTTCTTTGACAAATTGCAGACTGAGGATGCTGTTGATAGGGGCAAATCCTCTTAATTTAGAACTTTCAAGTTCGCTGGGAAATTTCTCGGACTCTCTTGAGCGACTTTACATTGGTTCCTCCAAAATCAAAGGTAGGATTCCTAATGAGATAGGAAATCTCACAAGTTTAAGGTTCTTGGGCTTGGACAACAACAATTTCGAGGGTCCTGTTCCTGGTGCACTAGGGAGGTTGTCCAAGATCCAGCAGTTGTATCTTATTTGAAATACTTCAACGTATCTTTCAACAAATTGGAGGGAGTAATTCCCACTCGAGGGCCATTTGCGAATTTTTCAGCTGCATCTTTCATGGGTAACCCTGGGCTATGTGGTTCGCCTAGACTGCATGTTCCACTGTGTCCACAGATTTCTGAAAGAAAACACAAACTAAGTCTGATTTCGAAAATCATCTTACCTTTGGCAGCATTTGGCTTAGTTCTATTAATATTGACCTTTTTCTTGATGAGACAAAACAAAAAGACTAGCGATATTCCTGTTCAAGATGGTTCTCATATGATAAGAAGTACGAGGAGAGTTTCATACTTTGAGCTTGTAGCTGCAACCAATCAATTTGGTCAAAGTAATCTCATCGGTGCTGGAGCTTTTGGTTCGATCTACAGAGCTATGCTTTCAGATGACATTGAAGTAGCTGTAAAGTTATTTAACATCCAGGCACGAGAAGTTTGTCAGAGCTTTGATGCAGAGTGTGAAATTCTCAAGAATATCAAGCACAGAAACTTGGTGCAGATTATTAGCAGTTGCTCCAACCTTGATTTTAAAGCTTTAGTGTTCAAGTACATGCCGAATGGTAGCCTTGATAAGTGGTTGCACGAAAGTGATCGCCACTTAAGCTTTACTCAGCGATTGAACACAATGATTGATGTTGCTTCAGCCATGGAGTATCTTCATCATGGCTATTCAATTCCAGTAGTACATCGTGATCTAAAGCCAAGCAATGTTTTGTTAGATGATGATATGGTTGCCCATGTTACTGATTTTGGTCTATCAAGGCTACTGGATGAAGATCAATCGACAATACAGAGTAACAATTTAGCTACTATTGGATACATGGCCCCAGGTATTGAATTCACTACTATTAAGTGCGCATATTCTTTGCTACATTTTTAATCTCGTCTATATTAATTCCTTTTGCTATGAGTTTGAAAAAACAATCTTTGGACAACAATAGCTATATAAATAGAGAAAAAGTTGAGCAAATGATGAATATGTATAATCCGAATGAATCTAGATAAATAAATGTTTAGAACATTGATAAGTTTTCATTTTAATTATTTAGAGGAGCGCTGCTTAATCACTATATATCCTCAGTATTTGTCTTTTTGCTGGACAGCATCTGGATTAGGAGGCTTAGTCTCTACAAAAGCTGATGTTTACAGCTATGGAATCTTATTGATCGAAACGTTTAGTGGAAAGCAGCCAACTGACTCGATGTTCGAGGCAGACATGAGCTTAAGGCAGTGGATTCATCGTGAATGTAATGGTGATGGCTCGTTGATGAAAGTGATTGATCCCAAACTTTTTGATGAAGACGAGGGTGATTTTTCATCATCCAAGGAGGAATGCTTTAGCTGGGTGATGGAATTGGCTTTAAGTTGCACGGAAGCAATGCCTCAAAGTAGGAATAACATGATTGAAGTGGCAGCTAGGCTCAAGAAAATCAAAAGGCAGTTCCTAGAAAGCATGAAGGTAACTATTTTAGTAAAATTGATACTGAAACACAGTTGATAAATGTTTTGCTTTGCTTATCTATTGCTCCTTTCATTGAGCACTTATTACCCTATAGCGACTCTCTGAAATTTGCATTTGCTTTGTGATGCAGAAAGCTCGGTTTCGGAGGCGATGAAAAGGTGGCATATAGCAAGGCCCTACCATCCATGCCAGATGACATGCTCCTTTCATAACCATATATTCATAAACATGAAAGTATCTTTTGTTTGAACCATTAGTGACTAAGAGATCTCTGACTTGTTCATTCTGGATCTTCATCATTTATGATATATTTCAATGCCTAAAAAGCAATTAAAAATTCAAATGAATTAAAAACCGCTTCCAAAAAGAGTTTCCAAACTAGCCAAAGGTTTTCTCCTCCTTACATGGTTTCCTGTTTTTCTATTGAAGTATTACTTGACCTCAAGTAATATGGTTAGTCATTGAGTGCCTCAATTTGCATCCGTAACCAATTCTTTCTGAATTGAAGGAGTTTGACTCTTGATCTCAATTAATTTACATGGCATAAAATATTTTAACATTAAACACAATAGGGATTGCTCAAAGTTACACGTTAAACATGTAATTACCAGGTTTAACATTTTGATTGACCGGATTTCTTTACATTCTGATAGTGTTTATGAGTCAGACATCTTACTCCAAATTTCATCAGCTTGATTAAACCATATTATTCTTTAAGGCATCAACAAACCTATATATTTAAGTCCGATAAAAAAAAACCGATAAAAAAAACCTATATATTTAAGACATGCTTCAAACGTAGAGACATACGCAGTTGTTGTATCTCGCCTCCATCTAAAACTGAATGTGTCAAAACTAGAGTCGGGAAAGCCTGGCTCAACCCAATAATATGACCCGAGCTCAACATGAAATTAATGAAAGAAACATGAACATATCTTATTTTAACCCAAAGTTAAGGCAAGATTTGACGAGTGAAAACATGTAACTTTAATATTTTTTAAAATTATTTTTAGTAAATCTAAGTTATTTTTAAGATTGACGGGACAATACTATGACCACAGCTTTAGTGGTTAATTCTTGGGTTCCTAGACCGAGACAATGAATCCAAACAATCTCATTCTTAATCAACTTCGTAAGTAGCCACTTCAAAACAGAAACTTATATAAGCATGTTTCAATCAATTATAATCAATATATCTCAAGAAAAATAAATCATGACATAAACATTTCAAATTTTACCATTGCGAAGGACCCCATATTGTCCCATATGAGTTGTTTATGGTTTCACAACCTTATTACACCTTCACACACCTTCAAAACCATTAAAACAACTCCCCCAAAACAATGCAATCAGCCCCAAAATTTCTAAAAAAGAACCACAAAATCTAGTCATCCAAAATTCACCAAAAATTACACTAAATTATCATAAATTCATATGAACCTATAATAAAAATTTCAGGAATTTTGGCCCATCCATGAAGTCACTAAAATTCAAACAGACAGCAAAAGCGGGGAGAAATCCTTCTTATAAGTTAATTCAAGATAAATTTATCAAAATTCCAAACATGCAGATCAATGTTCATCTTCAAAGATACTCAAATACTTCATTAAATTCATGATCAACAATCACAAATCGAATAAATACAATCTCAACTCTTATTGCGTGTTACTAATTTGGTGCGTTTAGGTCTACATTTTCTTCAATTAAACCTAAACTTTCAAAATTCATGAATCAATTTCCAATTAATTCACCTAATTTGTTTTAGATTTGGAGAAAGTTTTGAATTGTTCACCTTAATTTCTTAGCGTTTGAACGAGTTAGTGATTGAAAGGTTGAATTTGGTGTTTTGATTCCTCTTTCTTCTTCCACTCGGTCCCCTTCTTCTCCTCTTTGGCCTTGCTTTTTCTCCCTCTTTTGGTCTTCTTCCCGACCCTCTGCCTCTTCCTTCTTCTTCTTCCTCCTCGCGTCTCCCAGTCTCTCGTTCTCGCTTCCTCTCTTCCTCTTGATTTGTCTCAGTCTCGTTCTCGCTCTCCTCCTCTTCTCTCACTCAGCGTAAACTCGCTCCCTTCCACCGCCCGGCTGGTCGGCTGTTGTGGGGAAATTATTGGACCCCTAATAATAATTGCCAACTAAAATTGGAAGCAAAATCCCCTTTTTTCTTTTTTTTTTTTTGTTTTCTGTGTTTCTTTTCTGGAATAATGATAAACGTATTTGGGTCAACAAAAATTCACAAGCCCATTTAATTAAGTTATGTTTGAATTTTAATTAATGGATTTTAAATTTTGATTGGAAAAATTATAATTTAAAAACATAAATATATAAATGGATAATTATAAAATTAACTCAACATTTAATAAATTAATTTTCATTAAATTAATACATAATTAGCCAGATATTATACTATCTCATCCATATATATGGTCATGAGAGAAATTGGAAATATACGGACTAGAAAACAAATTAGTTTGTGTTAGATGTTAGATGTGAGCTTAAGGCAGTTACATATCACGAAGATGGTGGCTTCACCGTTGCGATTGTGTTCCCCAACTGTTAAACAGAAAGGGTTGATTTATATCTAATCATTGAACTAAAAACTAACATAGTGTTAGTTAAGGTAGTAGAGATATCACTCCGATAAGGAGAAAAGAACAAATTCGAATAATTAGAAGTGCATTTATTGGGAAAAAAATTACCTTAAACGTAAAAGTCCGAAAGAGATTACAATCTTTATCACAAAAAAATATTATTAATTGAAGTACAAAACAAAAGGACCCAACACTAAGTATACCCCCACTCCACACTTATGTACCTTGTAAAAATAACCAATTTTGCTAACAAACCAACTATTGAACAAACCATCAATTGGATAAGTGGTTGCTCCAACTTCGATTTTAAAGCTTTAGTGTTCAAGTACATGCCAAACGGTAGCCTTGATTAGCGGTTGCACGAAAGCTATCGACACTTAAGCTTTCCACAACGATTGAATTTGAACATAATGATTGATGTTGCTTAAGCCATAGAGTATCTTTATCATGGCTATTCAATTCCAGTGGTACATCATGATCTAAAGCCAAGCAATGTCTTGTTGGATGATCATATGGTTGCCCATGTTGGTGATTTCGGCCTGGCAAAACTATTGGATGAAGATCAATCAACAATATCGAGTAGCAATTTATGAATGTGATTGATCCCAAACTGTTGAATGATGATGGAGGTGGTTTTTCTCCGTCCAGGAAACACTGCTTTAATTGGATGATTTAACTTGCTTTAAGTTACACGGCAGAAACGCCTTACAATCGAGGTAACACGATCGAGGTAAATTTAACTAATAAAATGGAAACTAAACATAGTTTATGGATGTTTAGTATTTATTGTTTTTACATTGGGAGAGTATTTGTATCCTGTAATGGAATCTAAGCAATTCTCCAAAATGGGAACTGAATTTTAGAATTCCTTTAAAATTGCAGAAAGCTAGGTTTTACAGGATATGAAGAGGTGAAGACTGAGGAGCAGCAATGCTGAACTTGCTGCATTGAGAAGCCTGAAAACATGTTGGAGACTTTCCCAAAATCTAAGCAATACTCAGTGCTCTGTTCTGTTGCTCAGGGAGGCTCTTGATACAAGAGCTTTCAATTTTATTTATAGTTTTTTTAAGGTGACATATGAGATGAGAAGATTATTGATACCTATTGATTTTGTCCTGTCAACTACAGAAATTTGAAAGTTTTGCAACCCGTTTGAGATTCGGAAAGTTCTCATTCTCAACATATGAGTTGGGGGGTAAGAAGAGTTAAGACTACTTATAAACTTGGGCTGGGCCACACGTTAGGCTCCTCAACCCATTCCTTGATACCTTTGCATTCCTTCATCAAAGTTATGTTGGAATGGGCCCAATCTATAAAAAGCAATACTAATTAATGGTGATGAATCTATTAATATATAAAAGGAGAGTTGGTTGACTCTCCTCCCTTAATTATAGGGATTAAATTAATTTTCAGCCTTTGATTAACTTCTTTAATTAATCTTAATTGTTAATTTTTTAAGTAACCTCTCCTCTCACTCTCTCTTCTTGACCGTATCTCTCTGTCTCGTCAACTCTATTTTTCCGTAACCACTCCCCTTCTCTCTCTATTCCCAATCTTTTCAACTCTCTCTCATGAATCGCTCCTCTCCCCCACGTTTTCTTCTATCTTTCTTGCTTGCACTCTCTCTCTCTCTCTCTCGTTCACTCTCTCTCATGTTCATCCGGTCTCTCTTCTAGGGGCTACTTCCGGGCCGATGGGCGGCTGGTGTGGTCGTCGCCGCCGCATCCTCTCCCTCTCTCATTCACCGAGTCTCTTTTTATGTTGGTGGTCGGCTGCTTTCCTAGGTGGATGGGTGGGCGGCAAGCGTGGGTTTCGCCGCTCCTCTAAGCAAGAAAAACCTTCAAATTGGTAAAATTTTTTCCATTTCCTCCTCTTTTCCGATCGATCTTTCTAATTGATTTTTAGGGATCTTAAAAAATTTTGGGATTTTAAAATCTAGGTATTGTGGAATTGCGGATGATTGAAAATGACTTCGGGTATTTATCAAGGCTAGCGCGAGGTATTTCCCCATTGTATCTTGAATAGATGAGGAGAGGTAGACGTGTTAGGATTGAAGATATTGGAGGACGCCATTTATATCATCATTGTTCGTGGACTTGCCAGCCCAAAATTCATCGCTCTGTCTCTCACTCGCTTGGTGGCTCTTAAATTTCTCGAAGTGGCAATTTTAGTGTAACCTATCTTCTTTTTGTAATTTTTTTCCTTTTTGGGCATACAACTTCTCGGATTTGGCCTATTTCTTTTGTTATTAAGATTTACTTTTTGACCGGTTGTAGATTCGCTGGCTTTTGGGTTTGATTTGGTCGAAGTTGTAAACTTTTTGTGATATGACTTTCTATTAGCTTCAATTGATCTATATTAATCTTGCATTCAAAATAGGGTAATTTTGAAGTTGGATTTTTGCCAATAGTTCATTCCTTTTCGGATAGACCGATGTGAAATTAGTTAGTTTCTTTTATTCGGTTCTTGAGTCACCCACCATCTATCATAAGTTTATTCATATTATCTCTCTAGAGGTTTTCACAACTTCAATTTCATTTTGTTTTGAAGCTTTGGTAGCTGTTGTTATCTTGATTAAAACCCGCTTCGTAGTTCTTTTCCCAAGAATGGTGTGGCTAATTGTCATTGTAACGCCCCAATACGTAAGCATATAAATAAGTAATTAATAACGGAAGACTTGTAAATTGGGAGATGTTACTTGCTGTTTCGGAATGAAAATAAGGCAAATTCATTTGAGCAAATTAATGTAACAATCTAATCCAAACTTCCTTCACAAAAAATGAAATCTTCAAAATCCGGAGGATCGTTGGAGAGGGATCATGAGCCAAGAGACCAAGGGAGGGACTAGCATGCATGGAGTCAAGACGAACAGCCATACACCACTTATCCCGACCAACATTATCTTTTCTTCCTTTTTAAACTTTAAACTTTAGGCGTGATTGTGAATAGTCCGTCATGCGTTCGACTTCGTAAAAGTTTTAAGACATAAAACAATAGACGTGTGAGTTAGAAGTTCAAGATCGTTACCGTTATAAAATAAAATTATAATTTAAGTGCTCTATGCATATCTTAAATTATTTTTCTTGAATAGTCGGTTTGCAACTTGTCAATTGCCGATTTGCTTTTCCAATTTAGCCAAACTTAGGACCCATACTCGTGAAACAATCAATCATAGAATCCGACTCCTATGTTCATTGAACCCTAAGGCGATCGGTCGTGAACAATTGAACGATTAAACGGTTAAACAATTAGCACTTGTGTGCACGATTGAACGATTAACGATTCTGTGAGCAATTGAACGATTAACGATTTTGTGAACAATTGAACAATTAACGATTCTATGAACAATTGAACGATTAACGGTTACGTGAACAATTGAACGATTAACGGTTCAATGCTCCGCTAGCGAGCAACGTTCTCCAGGAGTCTTCGGATCAACCATTTACAATTGCGATTACGGTTGCGGTTGCGGTTGCGGTTGCGGTTGCGGTTGCGGTTACGGTTACTGGTTACGTTCATTCATGGATCGTCATAGCGATTAATGGGTCCTTTGCATGGCCAAATCAGGATAAATTGTGAAAGCTTATTTATAAATGCAATGAATTGAAAGCACCAACTAGTAATCTGTAAAAGTTTTACTTTTCGCGTACCTATCCATATTGTTTCCTTTTCATTTCGATATTCATACATTTCCCGTAAATAAGCTATTGATGATATAGTTTGAATTTGTATATAACAATTGATGAGTTTAATTCCCCATTCTTATAATAAAACTCAAATTTGATCTTTTACTTTTATCACCTCTAGTTTGTGCTTAATGTAGCCTAATCTTAATTATACCACTCGTTTCATCTAGTATGCCCAAATGTCCTCTTATCTCGTAAACCGAATATACTTCCTATTTAAGGTGTCGGTTTGGTTTTCCAATTTTCTAAAAAATTTTGGCAGAGTTTCGCTTGAAATATGACCTAACCATTAGGCTAAAAGCCTTAAAAACCCGCATAAAATCCATAATAAAACTCAACGAGCCACACGCTCGGAGTACACAACTCAACGGCTACACGCCGGAGTATATTTACAACCACAAAATCAAGTTTCAAACCAATATATAAACCAAGTTACAATCTCGTCAATATTCTTATTTTCTTGTGCTCATAAACTTTTCTATTTTTTATCACGACAAAAACCTTCATACATATATATTTATAGGTAAGGCTTCGTTTAAGCAATTTAATCATAAAAATCCCGATTATCGGAGATGGCTCCGTACGATTAATTCTTTTATGAATAGTACCAATAATCGGTTAATGATTTAGTGGGTCATAGACGAATAGTGAAACTCATCAATATTTTAACATGTTAACATTTAAATATTTTGAAAAGCGCAGACAAGTAACATACCCGAGGTCATTGTTCGTTTTTCTTTTAAATATCGTTTTCGTTCTTTTCTTCGAACATTTCGTTTCCGTCGCTTTCGTTTTCGAAAGTAATTTGATTCGATAAGTTAGGTCTCTATTCGGATTGTCATACTACTTTTTCTTTTTCTTTTTTGTTGTAAACTCTTACGTTTGGTTTCTTTTAATTTCTCATTTGTCGCTCAAAGTTCATTTGAACTTCTAACTTCCTTTAATTCTGTAAATTTTTTTCCCTGCCATATTACTTATTATCACCAAATTACTAATTCTACCAAAGTCTTTATTAATTTCAATAAGGTTCCCAAGTATAGCCCAATTTTATTTTGCAATCAAGCTTAGCATAACCTAATTTTAATAACTTTCCCATGATCATATATCTATCATCCCATCCATTTTTTATATTTCAAATTAATTCGCACTTGTATAATTAAACCAAGACTCAATTACGTTAATTTACTCAAGTTTAGCACATATACAAACCAATAAATTCAATCCTCCATCAATCTTCAATTTCTCATTTACACTTTCTTTAAACCAACTCCCAACATACATGTTCATATTTCTAATCATCCTCAATATCTTTCTTCCAATTCCTCCACAACCAAATAATTCATTCATACCCATATTAAAGTTAAACAAACACATTCATAATTACAAATAAGCCCAAATCAATTTCCAATTCACTTCAACACGTAATAATCCCTAAATCCCATTTCATTTACTTCTACAATTCCTTCACTTCCACCATAATCAATTCACAATTCACATATACTTGTTTAATTATTCAATAATAACATAATTAAGGATTGAAGATATAACTCAAATCGGGTTAGACGTGGAAAAAGGGGCGGTGGAAGATCCGGCAGTGGAGCTGGGTTGTTGGGCGGCAGTGGCAAGCACTGGTCGACGGTGTCAGGTGCCGGCGGCATCCAGGGGACGGTGGCACCAGCCAGTCCGGCGGCGGCAGCAGCAGGGGCGGAGCAGCCCCTGTTCAGTGCAGAACAGAGCGAAGAGGAGAGAGGGATGCGATGGGGGTAATGGGGGTGGCCAGAGGCGCTGGCGGCGGCCGCTGAGACCGGTGGTGACGGCTGGCCGGCGGTGGAACTCAGGCAGGCAGTGAGAGGGAGTAAGGGGAGGTGAGAGCAGAGAGGAGAGGTGAAGGTGAGGAAATGAGAGAGAAAATGGAGTTAAGCCCTCTTCCTCCTTTTTGCTGAATTCCCCGTCCTTCCACCCTCTTCTTTTCTCTTTTTTTTTTTAAACTTTATTTGTGTTATAATAATTTGTATATATATACTGTTTTTTTTGTACTTATTAATTTAATTTATTCAGATTCGGAATGAAATTATTCGAACATATATACATTCATAAGTACAAACGTAAATTTGTACGAAATACCCGTTATTATTTATGATTATCAAATTTGTTCGCATATTTTATTTTGATTTCGTATTGTGCGCGACTCATTACTCTTAAACAATATTAAGACGATAAAATACAAATTTAAAATAGTTAATTACGATTAAATTTCGGGGTGTTACAGATTATTAATATTGTCTTTCATTTGATAGATCTCAAACATACTAATTGTGTGCTTAATATGCAATTTATCCCCAACTTCCTGTATTTGCTCTTTTTGGGTGAAGTGCCAATAAAAATTACAATGGCCGGCGCGTCTAACCTCTTATTTCATGGTTGGAGTTCGTATCTATTTTCCATAAAGAAAAAGAGGGGAGATAGGAAACCTTGGTTGAAGAAATTAGAAAGGTAGAGCACGAAAGAGGGTAGAGTAGCGAAAATTAGAGAAGCTGAAAAAGATAAGTGGGGGAGGGTTGTCTGGGAAATATAACCGAGGTTGTGACGAATGGTCATTATAATTCATGGATTAATATTTTTGTTAGCTATTGGATAGAGTTGATTTAGCAAATCATGGATAAAATTGATTTAGAATCCAATCCACTAAAGAGAAAAGAGGAATGAGAAAGGAGGACAATGGAATTAGGAAGAGAGAAGAAGGGAGGAGAAATATGTTTTATAGGATATAATTACTGAGATTCACTTTGTTTATTTCTCATTATTTTTTGATAAATTAGATTATGGCACTCATGAGTCAAATCTAAAAAATATTAAATATATATATGTTTTTTCAATTCTAAAATAAAGTAGCTTGATAAGAGCATTTTGTTTAACATGCAACTAAATTATCCTTAGTTGAATGAATGCTGATTTTGCATAAGATGAATGTGAGCTATTATCGCCCTTTGTGAAATTGGATTGTTATAATTTAAGAGAGTTTCTATTGTTTTAGTGGTGATGTATTTCAATTGAGAATGAACTCATTATTTTTGATGTAATAGGTATTATAGACGAAGACTGTTATAATAAATAATAAATGTATATTTATAAAATTAGGGTAAAATATAAAACCCGGATGCTTAATATTTTTTTAAGTACCGCATGATTATTCAAAAATAAACTTATTTTAATTATTCACAAAGTTTGTCCCGAGGCAATGCGTGGGTATTAGCTATATATAAGTGCGTTGCATGGGTATTAGCTATATATAAGTGCGTTGCATGGGTATTAGCTATATATAAATGCGTTGCATGGGTATTAGCTTTTCACGAGTAAAATATTAATTAATAAATAGAAAAATAATTGTTGTAATCCCAATCTTCCCACAATGCTGCTTGACGTTATGTTTTTAGTTCCCTTTAAGTCTTTGCTAATTCATTGTATTGTAAATTATTGTATTGTAAATTCATGTTGTTTTGATTATAATACCTTCAAATGTGATTACTCTTTACTCGACTATCACCTCCAAAGTTTATTTCCTTTTAAACTAGCTAAGCCCCGTGCGTTGTCACGGATTATATTTTTAAAAATTCATATAATTATATGTTGAGTTTAGACTTATATTTAAATCTATTAATATATAATACATACAATTATATAATTGTATGTATTATATATTAATAGATTTAAATATAAGTCCAAAATCAACATACAATTATATAAGTCCAAACTACGGCTTTCCTTCAATAGTTTCAATGCATCATTTTGTTCTTTGTGAATTGGGTTCTAATATTGAATACTTAAAAAATTATTTGAATGCATTATTTTGTTTAAAATTTAATCCGCATGCAACGCGTAGTGTCTTAGCTAGTATTGTATTAAAGTCAAAGAGATTGAACTAATGAGGTATCGATTTAGTAGTCAAGATCGAAGTTTTGAGTATATTAAGTCTCGGGTTCAATTTCCTCTTCTCCTATTGTATTGTAATGTCTTTGATGGCTCCTTTGTACAAAAAAAAAAACAAAAAAAAGGTCATGAAGAGTGAAAATGCAAGATTGAAGAGACCACCACCACTGCTGCCACCCCCACCAGCCACCGAAGAACCCCACAGCCGCCAATGACTAATCCCAAACCCCCTCTCTCTCCTCCTACTCTCACCCTCAAAGGCACAGGACCTCAGAGTGACAATGAAACTTAGCTTCGGATTTTTGATTTTTTTGGGAGGTGTTGTGGCCGTAGATATGCGGTAATTATGTTTGAAGTAGCTCCTGAAAATAAAATCCAAGTTTTAAACCTAGACATCATTTATTTATTTTTAAAAATAAAATATGATAATTTAGATTATACGTTTAATGAAATATCGAGTATATGTGTCTAAAAACATTAATTTTTTTATTATTAAAAAGGATCCCTTCTACTTAGATTCGATGATAAGGAGACAAGTCATATATTTCTCTCCTCACATATACTTGGGCACAATGTCACCAATTTGAATAAAGATCCTATTCATTATTCTTCAAGCATAATATACTTTTTTTTTGTGTGCATAAAAGCCATAAAAATCAATATAATACAATGGGGAAGGGGAATCAAACTTGAGATCTAATGTGCTCGAAACCTTAGTGTAACCAATAGGCTACGATCTCATTGTTAAGCATAGCATACATTTAAATAAAAAAGAATAGAAAGCAAACTAAATTTAAGTGCAACAGAATACATTGAAATGAGTGTATCATGTCATTCCATCTTTTATGATAATTGCTTGAAATTTTATAAATACGGTAAAGAAATTGAAATAAATTCTACAGAAGGAAGGGGGAAAACACTGAACTTTACTGTCTATGTAGACCTAATTTTTATTATTTAAAAAAACAGTTTAAATTATGTTGAAATAATTAAATAAAATATTTAAAAATATGTAATTATAACACCAAAAAGATTTTAAATTTAAATACGACGGACTATTTTATATGATATGATTTTATATAACTAAAATTTATTGCACCTTTTTAAGGGGAGGTATGGCTCTGCTAATTCTAAAGATTATCTAAAATCGCATAAAAATAGTATTATAAACCTTCTTAATAACTAAAATTTGATTAGCTAACTAAGAAATGACACTGAGAAAAATTCGGATACGGGTTAAAATTGGGTTCGAAAAGTCGGTCATTAAACAAAGTTTTTGGTCTAATATCCGATTTTTCTAAGATCGGACAATTCCGGATAAGTTGGGTTAAAATTAAGTTTCGACAAGAGAGAGAGAAAATTTTATGTTCAAAATTAAAATTCGGACAAAAAATACCATATCCAATCTTTTAAATCAAACATATTCGGATAATCAAATCGAATAAAATTTTGTCAAGCATATCATAGAAAATTGCATATAACAGTAGCAATATAAAACTTCTTTTTATCAGTAAAAATAGTAAACTTCACCTAAGCATCTAAAAATAGTGATTGATTGTTTCATTAAAAAATTATTAACTAAGGTAATAACGATTTTATCTCAATAAAAAAAAATATTACAAGAACATATAAAAACGGAATTGTTAGTAAGTTCAACAAATGCAAAAATACACTTGCTCCCAACCACAAAAACGAAAATAGTAGAGCATCTGAAAATAAAAGGTACTACCAAAAACCAAATTTCAAATTTTAAATTTGGTAAAGTTATCAAAATTTATTTGAGATCTCGCAACTTCAACTCCAGCAAAAGTAAAAATCTTGTGAAATTGCGATACGTGGAGTACAAATTTTATTTATATATTTCCACTGATCTCTGAATATATTCCACTCGTATTATTTTCTTGGACGAAAGAACTAAAGATTCTAAATTCAATCGAAATTTAACTATAAATTCTGCATTTTTTACATATATATTTTCAAAATTAACACGAGTTCTCCAAATATCCACCCTTTAGAAAAAAAGAATAAGGAAAAAAAAAGCTAATCTCAGAGAGCCGGCAGAGTTTCGGATCGCCAAGTAACGTCCGACCCGAAATTAACATCCGAATAGTCAAATATTCCATCTAATGCCACGTATTCATCGGTGTCTACTTGACCCGAATTACTATCATTATTCCCCATGTAGCCCATTCCAAACCCGAACGAGTAATAACTCGGCAACTCGTCCTGAAAATCCCAAAACTCGCCGATTCCCGACGACTCGGACGAGACTCGGAGCAACTCAGCACTTTCGCCGCCGTCCGCCGGCGCAAAATCATCATAATCTAATAGCTGACCTAAGTCCGGCAGAGAGTCGCCGGAATCGGATGTAAGGTCGACGATGTTCTCCGGTTTCGGAGATCCAGGCCGAGTTCCGGATCCGGATATTTCCTCCTCGAAGCTCCGGATAACAGAGTCAAGGTCCTGACTCGGCGAGTCCCGGTCGTCGGCGACGGTGTCGGAGTCGTCGAGTAGACTCAGGAGGTCCTCCCTGATCCTCTTGGAGTCGAACTCGGACTCGGGGTCGAATTCGGCCGAGTCGTCTCGGGCGCGCTTTCGGTAGCTAAGTTCCGCCATGGCTGAACAGAAGGAAAAGAAGTTAGAGAGAGAGAGCGGGTATTGTAGAGAGAGATAATTTGAAGAGAGAGAAAGAGGGATGGGTGGGGTTTGAGTGATGTTGTTGGCAGAGACGGGGGAGGGAGAAGGGGAGGAATAAATAGTGGGGAGAAAACAGAGAAAAAGAGAAGGAGAGAGAAAATGAAGACTCCAATTCCAGGGGTCGCCGCGTGTGGGCGCGAATCCTTCGGCCATGACGATACGCATCTCCTCCTTTTTTAAAAAATATATAAAAAAAAATTAAATCGACTTTTTTTCTTTTTTATTTCTTGCTTTTCTATCTTCAACGGTTCCTTCCTGCGTTGATCTGGATTCGTTTGAAAATTAGGAAACCGTGGGAAAGTTTATCGGAAAAGTAAGAGGATGACGATTGTGGAATGGAGAAATTAGTTTCTTTTTCCTCAATATTATTAAATTTAGTGTCATAAAAAAAAGGTTATTAAATTTAGATTACCAGTTACTAGAAAAAGTAAAATAGTATTTCCATAAGAAAAAGGAAAAGAAAAATAAAATAGTCAGTCAGCAGTTTTTTAAATCTTGGTGTAATACTTGTGAGATAATTGGAATTATACGGGCAAAGCTTTTTTAACAGCTCATTTCAAACATTTATTATTACAGGCTTAAAATGTAAAGCAAAAGACATTTCTTCGTATTTACGAATACAAACTTATTTTCAATTAGTAAGATAAAAGGTCTTTTTTAATATAATAATAATAAGATAAAAGTTTTTAATATTTATCATTTTACAATTTCAATGACTTATTAATTACTAGTTTACTAATTTGTCCTTAGTAATTGCTTTATTCCTCTATTTTTTTTATTAATTTTTTTATTTTCAATAAAATATTGGAACTTAATTTTTATCATAAATTTAGTGTTTTCTTGATACTATGTAATAATCTTAAAACGACATATATTTTAAAATAGAGGGAGTATATTATTTCACTCAAAATTTATGTAATATGCAAGAAAAATATCAAAGACATTATCCCCAACAAAAAAAGTCATTTATTTATTAACATCAAAAAATAATAATTAATCTCATAAAAATAACTAGTAAAGTTTTCTCTTTTTATCTTACGGATATTACATTGAAAATCTTAATAAAACAAAATATAAAATGGAAGTGTATTTTAAAATTTCTAATTTGGTTTTTCTATTTCTAGTTTGGCTCCATAAGGGAGTAGTTGAACCGACACAAGGTGAGAAATGTAAGGGTAGTTTGGTCTGATTAACCAACAAAAAAGGAAAATGCTTTAAAAAAGTTGGCGGGTCATATGATGAGTTGGATCTTGCGAGGGGATGGTTAATTACCGAATTAACCTTTTTCTTTATTTTTTTCCGATGGGGGTTTGAGTTTGACAGGTAGATTAATTGGAAGAGATTTGGGGCAAATGGGTGGATATTAATTACCTATCACAAGAAATAAATGGATTGGATGCTTCTTTTGTGGGATTATTATGAGTTTGAGATGGACTTCTGAATTGAAAATATTCCTTTTGGGGGAATACTTTGCCCATTTCAATGATTCTATACCATTGAAAAAAGGAAATTAAAGGGAAAAATAAAAAAAACAAAGTGTCAATTTTTTTTTTTAAATCTAAATTTTGCCAAGTTATTTGAAGAAAATGGGCAATCTCTCCTCCATTAATTTCTTACCTAAATTTTGCATCAAAGCGGTTGGGCATTCAATTTGCATGAAAACTAAAATCAGCCCACCAAGCAACCTTTTATAAAAGCATCATCAACATCAATCAACAACCAAATAGCCTCCTGAATTTCTTGCTTGGACAACTTTCTCATGCATGATTTGTGGAGGAAAATTGTTCCAAGTACTACTTCTTGGTAATGCTATATGGTGCTCACTAAATTTGAATTTTATTTTTCGGGTTCATTAGAATTTAGTACAAATAATTATCGGTTATCAAATTTACAAGAAAAGGACATATGTAATAAAAAAATTCAAATGAGTAATAGTATATAGCTCATATATGGTATAATTTGAAAACTCCCAACTTCTAGTAATTAATTCTATAAATTAGGCTGATATAAACAAATTAATAATGGAGAAAGCTCATGTATATCTTTCAAAAATCAGGTGAAAGCATTTCACATTCAAAACTGTGACGTCCAACTATTAATATTTTGACATTGACCAAGATAAGTCATTTATATATGACGATGGAAAAAATAGATAATACTGATCATATTATCGAATCTTGTGTTTATATTATTTATATTGTTAAAATTTAAATGATTCCCTTATAAAAATATGAAAATGTAGGTCACATTCGGTAATAGTATTTGTAGTAGTGTTTAATGTTTTCATCGGATCAAAACTATAGTCAATTAAATATTAACGTTTGATAAGTAAGTGTTTCAATTCAACTAACATTTGTAATAGCTTATAACAAATTAAATAGTGTTTCTAAAAAGCTAACAATGTTAGGTTTTTCATAAGCAGTGTTTCATATTTTCTTGACAAAAATATTCCTTCATTAATTTATATTTGAAAAATTATTTTATATTATTTTATATCAATTTACAATAATCGGTTAGCCAAAAACTAAATTTACCAAACATATTTATTCAACCTCTCGGTTGAACAAGTTGTCAACTAACAGGTAAAATATAATAATTACTTGTTACCTACATAGTTATCCGGTACTTAAACAACTCATTTTCACGAACGGGATTGCAAGCTATATTTTGTTGGTTTATATATGGATCCTAAACATGATATGTAACTGAATAAATTTGTACCAAAATTATCAATATTCTTCATATGAACATAACCACAAATTAAGACTAAACCATGGTTAAGTAGAGGAGCCAATCATCCAATGGTGGGTAAATATTGATTGGATTATGCACTACACATTTTCTATTTTTATGAATTCATGGTTAACATTATAGAATGTCAAAAGGATTATACCTTCTTCTTTTTTTCTTTTTTTTTTTTTTTTTGGATGAAGGGTTCCAACATTACGATCCAAATTGCATCAAAATATATAATACATGTGTATGGCTCAAGGAGAGGGAAAAATAATGCAAGACATGGATGGGGAATTCATGATGGTGTGGTCCATAGCAATATAATGTGCTAAAGAAGGTCATGCAATTGGGAAGGAGGCATCCGAATCTCCACAAATTTAAAGTGAAGGCAAAGGATGCCCCCTTTGATTTGATTAGCTTTGCATTAGGTTATTTATATTATTATTCTCCAAACCACCACCCAAATAGAATGCCACAATTATGGTGTGTTGGGTATCAACTATTAACCACTATATTATTATGTCTCTATCATAGTTGTATTCTTTTCGTTTCAAAATATTTGTCGCTTTTTAAATTTAAAAACTATTAAAGAAACACAATATTTATGATAAAATTTGTGTTAAAAGATCAAGTTGTATTAATGTTTCATTGGAAATGAAAAAAATCAATGAAAAGAAAGAGAAAAAACAATTAATAAGGACAAAAATGGTAAAGTAATCATTAATATGTCGTTAAGATTATAAGGTGACTCGACATTATAAAATAAATAAAACTTATTAAAGTGATGTATTCGTATATATTTTATGAGTCAACTATCTAAAAATTTTAGATAACGATGTTCAGTTTGAAGTTTTTGAAACTTAACAAAGATTAATTAATTTTTATCAATGTCCCTTTTAAATTTTAAGAATCTTTATATGCAAATTTTTCTTTTACAAAAAATAATGATACACTATTGCCTAGGAACTCAACACATTACACATCCAATATAAGTTGAATAATGTTAGTACCACCATATTTTTCTTGATATTGATTTAATATTAGTTCAAAATATTTAAAAATATAACTTATTTTATTATTTTATTTTAAATTCAAAATGACTTGCAATTTGATTAATTTAATTTCTTATATAGTAAAACTAACGCATCAGATTTTAATATAACAATTGTATAATTATAGTTTTTTTACGCAAATAAAAATCAAATATCAATATATGTTAGATTCAAACCCAAATCTATATGATACAATTAATTTTTGAAGACGTGACATTGTACCCTCTTGATATATATGTTCATAAAACAATCTTACCCGATTATAATAACTCTGACGTGACACAATCAAATTTTCTTTGAAGAAAAGGGAGCAAAAAAGGAAAATTCTTAGGCATAAGGAAAAAGGAATAAGAAATATCTGGACCAATTAGTGAAGTCCAAGGTGGGCAGGCAATACCATCCTCCTCTAACCACCTATCTCACATGGTCGAGTACACACAACCCAACCCATCGATGTAATGTAATAATCCCCCACCACCACCCATCGGAAGAATCTCCATGGTTTGCCCCACAATATTTTTGTGTTGGGTCCATCCTCCATGGGTTTGTTTGTCTATCCAAGGGTAGATGATACCCTTTTTAATTCTTCCTTTTCGTAGAAGCTATAGACACTTTGATATTTAGGTGATAGGATTTTCCTAATTGTGGTTTCCAATGCTCTAGATATAAAGCTACTCAACAAGATCACAACATTTATCTATTGGAAGATAGGCAAGGCCACAAGATTTTTCCTAATTGTGACCGGTTTTAAAGAATAAATATATGTGTATGTATATATGTTTAACAAATGAGAACTGCGCGATAATGGGATTTTTAAACTAGCTAATAGTATAATATTTGGTTGTTAAATAACATTTAACTTTTAAAAAACTAATAGTTTTTTTTTAAAAAAAAATCAATTTCAAAAGTGGGTTTCATGTTTTTATTCCAAAATGTCTTTTATTAATTTAAATTTCACAAATTATTGTATATGTTATGAAAATTGGATTCATGGGTTAACTAATTTTTTAGATATATTTTCTAATCACTTAAACAGTTAACTTTGTCAATAGGCATTATTCGCATCTCATGACAGATAAATCACGAAATTAAATTTTTTCTCGTTTAATATACTCATACTAAATATTAAACCCAAAATCTAATATATATACCTGTAATCTTATCGGGATTTAACAACCATCGAGCAAGAATCTCGCTTGACATAAAGTCATTTAGTGATGACAATTATAGAATGTTGTAATTTTCTTGTAGATGCTAAGTAGTGGGAAATGGGTGAACAAATGAAACTTGTTTGTTTTGAGGAGGTGTGAGAAACGGCTGAAATTGATGGTGGGATATGATTAGAACAATCCCTCCCTACTACACGTTGAAGATATTTCAGATAACTTTATTTATGTCCACGCAAATGGGTAGATACTGACTTAACATAATGTTGGAAATCTACGTTTACAAAGTGGATGTGCCTCTAGAAAGCCATACTAGTCAGGAAATATCTTTAGCTTGAGATCATCTATTTTGACTACTCCACAAAATTAAATATCCCACCTACATTTATGGCCACACTTTTCATTCTCCTATGACACTAATTCAATTTGCTACATGCTCATCACGCATCAATTCTCTCATTTTCAAATATAATTGACACATAAATAAATTTACGTCCTAGGGTCCACGTCCAATGTTATTTAGATTATTGAAATTATATCAAAAATGAAATATTATGTGAGTTTAATAATTATAAATTAGATTATTCGTGTAAAGAAAGTATTATTAACGTATATTGTTGAATTTTAATTGTATGATTTGACTTTTTTAATCTTTTTATGTGGGAAAAGAGCGAATGTTGATATAAACGGGACTTAAATCTAAATTTTAAATATCAATATTCACAAACTTGACTAGTTGAGTTAAGTGGCATTCACTATCTTTTGGTCCTTTTCAAGTAGCCTACATCAAGTTTTAAATAGACTCAGAAAGGTCAATTTTAATTTTTATGCATCTAATCTAATAATGCTATTAAGCCTAATTTTCACCATTTATATAGTTCTCCACTTAGGGCTGAATGTACTTAAATGGCTACGTATTTTATCTTTTTAATAAAATTTTAAACTCTCTTAAGAATGGACACCGATTTTTCCACCATTTATATAGTTTTCCACTTATATAGTAACAATTATTCAAAATTTATTTAAATTATTAAAATGGACATCAAACCAATAACTACTTTTAAAATTTAAGCAAATTTAAAAATAAACATTATCAAAAAAATTTTTAAATTCGCCACTATTTTCATTGGATCGAATTTTATATTCCTGTAGATTTACTATATCCTAATTCAATGTGAATAGATAGACAAAGACGACGCTTATGTACTTTTATTGTCAAAAGGCATGCATTCGGTTTGTATTGACTTAAAAAATTTTATTTACGTTATGAAATTTGATATTTTGGATATGTTTAAAAAAACAATTATATCAATATTTATAAGAGCTTTTAGTTGTGACAACTAACAATTTTACTCTATTTTAACTTATTTTACTTATATTAAAAAATTATTTTAATTTATAATAATTATAACAGTTATATATTTTAGCTCATTTAATTATAACAATTAGCCTTGGAATTATTAACTAACCTATAAATACGACAACACATTCTAGAGAAGCGAAGGCAAGCAGAGGAAAGGCGAATGTGAAAGGCGGGGTTTGAGCGGACGGAATGAGATTCTAGAGAAGCGGCGAGAAGAATTAAGGAAGGCTGATGGGTGGCACTCATTTCGTGACTTACCAAACCCAAAACGTCAACACTTTGGGAAAGAGAATGGGAAACTACTCAACTCAACTCTCATCTTCTCGTTTTTCTGCCTTTTATGTTTCTCATTTTGTCGTGCTTATCAAATCTTCCACATTGCGGTCATCGCACATGTTTAGCCGCTCTTCGACGCAATTCTCACTAATCACATTCCTCCCGATGTCCTCCCGCCTTCCTCTTTAGAACCCCAGAAAAATAAAAATAACCACCGGCCCAAATTTCAAAACTAAATACTTCTAGAAATTAAATTTAATTTTAATGGACTCACGGGTAGGGAAAAAATATACGATTATTAGACTAAATTTAATGAAAACCTAACTCTGTCTTCGAATTTATTAAAAGTTTATCAAGAGTCCACAAATTTCACTAAAAAAATTATGACCATCAAAATTTAAATCTTAATAAAAAAATATAAAAACTTTACTTCCGTACCAATTAAGGTACAAGGTCTTAATTCTGAAAATATTGATGTACGTGTTGACAAAGGATAATGTACACCATAGTGGAGGAGGGAGGGATATAGTTTTATCCTCTCTTATTTCTTCAATTTTACATGTTCATTCAGCACTAATAAGGCTAATCATGCACATATTCTCAGTGAAACTGTATAACGATTATTTTATATGTTAATTAAGACAATCTTATATAAGACACAAAAAATAGTCAAGTAGGTGTATCACTGCTAATTTTTTCTCTAGAGTCAGATAAAGAATTAGTTTCAAAATTCATCCAATTTAAATATCAAATCGAAATACCTCTTTCCCTTATGTTATTTGGTATGAATGCCTAAATCGGAAAAAGACAACCTTTTATTACTTTACATAATAATGTTATTCATCCAAGTTAACTTTAATGCATTAAAAATTAATATCTTCCTTAATTAGATATACATTGTATTAACATTAATCCGTACATGATACAAGTATAAACTAATAATAATAAAGTCCTAATCTTCATTCCTTCTTTTTACGAACGTCTTATATATTCTTGGAATATCCGTTCTTCGTTATATGTTAACAAATAGTTGGACAAGTAGAAAAGTAGGGAGATTTGTGGACCTAATCTCTTTTTCTCTTTTCGGGAGTATATGCTCCTTAGAGTATTTAAGAATTTACGTCTGTTTTAAATTCTAATTTTATGTTCATTATTTTTTGTCTTTTTTAAATTTCTCCTTTTTAAATTCTAATTTTCCAAGCCTTTTCTGCTTCAATTTCTACAACTGAATTAATATCTAGAGCTATTATTATTTTCTTTCTAATAATTTTTTACTAATATATGCAAAATTTTTATTGAGGTTGTTGATTCGATTGGAAATATATTTATAATATTTTTATCAGTTAATTTTATTGATTTTGATTGGGAATTGTTCAATAAGGAACTTCATACGGCTCAATTAAGGTGATGTTTTATTTAGATGGAATCTATTAATTATATTATATGAAATTATATTATAATTTAATAACATTTAGTAAAGACCAATTAAAATCAAAATACATGATTTATGATTAAATTGATATTGTATAGCCGAATAAAATATTTTTTACCATTAATTATTTCAAAATAAATACTAATATTTTAAATTTAATTTTAGCATAAAATCACATTTGTATATATTGAATGACTTTTTTACTAAAATATCTTTTTTGACGAAAAAAATAAAATAAAATATTAAGTCCGTTGTATGTTAGAAGGCGACATGCCTTAGCACGGCCTCCGCGTTTGTCTGTAGCGTTTAATTTATAGTAGTACTGAAAATGGGTAGGATTCTTTTGCTTTCGTACACCGACGCTCACTATTTTCTTCACTCTTTTTTTTTTCGTTTTTTCTAATTTATTGTGGTTTCGCATCAAATTAGCTAGTGATTAGCCATTACCCCGGGGCAAAGCGCACAACTGAAGCCACTGATTCATTACTCACTTTATTTTAAAATATTTATTATTTTTTAATTTTAAAAAATAATCAAAAATATAAAATTAATGATAAAACTTATGATAAATGATCAGATTATCTTAAAATTTTATTAAAATAAAAAAATTAATAAATAAAAAAATTAATTAATAATAATATACTGATAAATTTATCATTAATATATCATTAAAATTATAAATTACTTCCTCCGTCCCAAAAAAATTCACTATTATTAGCATGACTCAAAAAATTTTCCACTTTCTAAAATAGTAACATCAAATACATAGTGTTTCTAAATTACCCTTTCTTTAAATTTTAAAAAATTTATTTTAAAATTTAAATACTAAAGTCATTAGTATATATTATACAATAAAAAAATTTTAAAAAAATAATTTATGTTTTTTTAAACCTTGAAAAGGTGGGTTTTTGCCAATTTTGATAAGGTTAACGCCCATGGCCCTCTAGAAGGTAAGTGACACGACAAGAGCCACGAATCTACCCCTTTCCAACACAAACCACCCACGTGTACATCGCCTATGCGCCTATGCACTTACCACCATCCTCATTTGTCTACACATCACACATCATTCTAAAGTTATCTTATTTTATAAATATATTTATTCGAAATTACTTTTCATCCGTATTAATTAACATTCACATAAAATAATAACAGTGTTTCATCAAAATAAAATAATAATAGTAAACAAATCAAATTCCACTACTTTTTCTGCAAAGGGTTTTCCACTAAAATACAAATATTCACCATTTAGACTTACTTCAAATCGATTTTTGTGTGTAAAACGTTTTCCACTTCATTTTTTAAATTCAAGAGAGAATTAGAATCAAATAATTCAAATACATTTCAAATTAATAGCTTAATAACAATCACGTTAATTATTTCATATAACCTTTCAAAATTAAAGTCAATGAGTCAAACCCTCATATTTTGAATTGTTAGTTGGATAAGTTGCATCAATATTTTCAAATTTGTCATCAAATAAACGTAAAGTATATTTTATATCACGTTTGCAGTTTTTGTGCCACCCGTATGTTGACATATAATAATAATAATAATAATAATAATAATAAATAATGGTATCAAGCGGATAAATTGGAGAGCAATTAAACTTGAAAATCCAGGTCTTGGTGGGCTATCGCTGCTGGCGAAACTTTCCAAGTACAAACAGAATTGGGCCGGAGAAATCAACGAATATATGCAGTATGAGAAACAAAAAGCTATGAATTAACAATGAGTGGCCCAATATATTGGGCTTAGAAACTTTGAGGAGCTTTAATCAATTATCTCAATATTTAAGGGATTTTCTTTTAATCATCTTTTAACGCAGAAAAGTTTACGAAAGGGGTTTATAAATAAAAAAAAAGTTTACGAAGGGGAAGACAGAACGTCAGTAACTACTTGTCTTTTTTTCTTTTTTATTCAGAGGAGTTACAAAAAGTATTACAAAAATTACACAAAGGTATCCTAAGGTATGGTATAACTATTTACAACTCCATCAAAAATGAAAAATTACTCATAAGTAACTTAAGGTATGGTGTAACTATTTCTAGGCCCCTCAGGTATGAAATTATTCCTAAGTACCCTAAAGTATGATGTAAATATTTACAGGCCCCGAGATATTAAAAACTACTCCTAGGTACCTTCCTTTTGGCATAATATTATTGCTCAACTGGGAGAGAGAGAGAGAAATGTTTTATGAGAGAGGACTAACAGAGAGGGAGAGGACGAACAAATGAACAGAGATGGGAGAGAAAGGAACAAAGAGATGGGAGAGAACGATGGACACAGAGGGTGAACAAACAAGAGAGGAAAGAGAAGAATGAACGAACTTGGAGACTGGGGAAGAGGAGAATGAACACAAAAGAGAATACAACAAAACGAATATAGAGAAGAAAGGAAATATGAACACAAAAAGAAGAGAGTAGAACGAACAAACAAATAAACAAAGATTAGGGGTTTTGACATTAAAAAATATATTTTAATGCTCTTTGCTTTAATTTTTCACGGGGTTCATTAAGGGTAAAATAAAATTTTCGTATATTAGGTAGGCTGTAAAAAAATTATAGTAAAAGTAAGGGTACCTAGAGGTAGTTTTTCATACTTGAGAGGCGTATAAATAGTTTCATCATATCTTAAGGTACCTATGAGTAATTTTTCATAGGAGAGTGGAGAATTTAACTTGAGACCTAATATACTAAGGACATTAGTCTTGACCACTAAATCATGATCTTATTGGTAGCAAATACCTATCTTTGACGTTTATATATGCTATAGTTTCACATAACTCCTAAATTATATGCATAACGAGTACATTATACTCTCACAAGTCACATAAACAGATACATATTAAAATTTGTCTATACGATAAATATACGGGAGCAAATATATGATATGTAACTCTCGAGAGCATTTACATAGAAAAGTATAATGTACATTGTCATTTATGCCATATATACAGGGAAAATAAAGATAGGTCGTGTGTTAGTAATATAGTGAAAAGAAATGTGATGACTTCACTGCAAAAATCATTCAACTTAGGATGACAACAAATGATATCTTCTATGGATGATAGAAAATTCATAAACAACTACTTTCACCGTAAACTTTCAATGAGATTTTTAAAATTAACTTTTTGTCTCACAACTTTTTCATAAATAACTAACTTTACCAAAAAAAAATTCTTAAAAAGACTAATGTAACTAATGTTAATAATTAGTATATAAACAGCTAATAGTTGATTACCGAACATGAAATTATAGGTGAGTGTGACACACTTGCACACACATATAATTAAGTTACGAGAAATTACCACTATTTATTATTTTCTCTTAGAATTAAAATTTGTCCTCAGTTAGCAATTATGATATAAATATGGGCTAATTAAATTCATAAAATTTACATATATAAAAAATCTGTTATGAACACAATTTTAGATTAAATCAACCTTATAGTTTGAAATTTTTTAAAACTTTCTGATTATTATTTTCTTTCAAATCAAAATACTATTGGTGGTGAATAGGGGGCAAAAGGAATCCTAAAGGGACATACATGCCCTCGACGTCAAGGCTTGCAAACCCCGTGAGCGAAGGGGAAAGCTTAAGATGGTCCAACTGTGGGTCGTCAATTCTGTCGATTGAAATGAACCCACAATGACAGGCCCATCCGCTTCTTTTCAACTTCAAATCAGTGATCCGATATTTTTGAGCATCCACAAGTGCAAGTTTATTCCTATCACGATTGTTCACAATAAGGGATAGTTTAATATTACATATTTTACTTTTTTTATGCATAATTTACTGTCTTAACGTAGTGTCCATGCCACATACAAACATTTTGTAAGATATTAAAACTCATACAAATATCTAAAGTAGAAAAACATTCTACCAGGAGTTTTCCCCGATCTCTTCTTACCCCCTCTCTATGCCATACTCGCTCATTTAGAGATATATTGTTTGATAATAAAAGGTCGTTGAATGCGTAACTTAACCTAAAAAGGAAAAAAAGTAGCATAATTTTATTCAAGTGTTAGCATTTATCTAGTGTTTGGTAGGAGATAATATCGATTTAACTACAGAAAATGCATTTTGTAAGTGCCTTTTTAGTTAATCAATTCGATTATAAGAATAATAACTTCAAAAGCAAAATACACATAAATATACAAAAGGTATATTTATATAGATATCATTGTTTCAAAATTAATTTATGAATTAGAATCCCCCATTTTACGTAGGAGCCAACTCATTTTTTAAGGTTACCTGTTAATATTATGAGAAATTACACTTGTACTCGACAAAGAATATTAAAAATATACCGATTTATTGTGAGTGATTTATTTTAATTTTTATCCTTAAAACCCTTTGCTTTTATGGTGATATATTTTATGGACTTGTGCCACATCATATTAATATATATTCATTGTCCATTTTATTAGTGCCTATAAGATGGTTAACACCATAAACATTTATGAATGATAAATTACACATAACCATTTCATCCCGAATAAGATAACATATACTCCTCTATTTCAAAATATATGTCAATTAATTAACTTTTTCGTTTTACAATATGTGTCAGTTTATAATTTTAATGACGTATTAATAACTCGATTTATCAATTTATTTTTATTAATTGATTTCTTCATTTTCAATGTAATATTGGACAACTTAATCTTTTAACATAAATTTTGTTATAAATTTTGTATTTTATTGTTATTCTATCCTAATCTTAAAACAACAAATATTTTAAAATGTGGGAGTTCATGGAATAAAAGTTCAGAAAATCATGGTTTTCATAAAATATGAGACCCCATTTCCCATATCTTTTTGTTGCAAAGTTCCAAGTAGGCATGCATGTTTGAAGTCCAACACAGCTAGCATCATTTACTACACCTGCTATAAAAGTTTTCAGCATTATTTGCAGATCCAATCTGCTCCTTCAGTCTAAATACTACTGATCTGATGGAGTACAAGGCTTGTTCATAAACAAGTACTCCGTGCAAGAGACTATTAACTCTTCTTTTTCCAAAAAAATTTAATTCTTGTGTATAATTCATGCTTTTGATCCAATCTGCTTTTGAGGACCCTACTAAATTAGATTATTTGGTTACGAGTTTTGAATTCAGTTTTTGTTTCGTAGGTGGTAGTTACAGTAGCTTTGTTGTATCTGTGTTTGGTTCAATATAATGACTTTTCGGGAAAAAAATCCTTGCTTTTGAGTCCAATATTGACGTACCAAAAATAGGTTGGAGCATATTAGGAAAAAACATTACTTTAAAGTGTCCAAGTCCATTAGGAATTTGTTAATAATCACTTTATATAATTTGCTGGCAACCTTAAATATCCCTCCTTCCATTACCCTAAATCAGCACAAGGTTCTTTGATTTGAACCCAAGAAGAATTTTGATATGATGCTCAAAAACGATCATTTCAATAAAAAAATTAAAGTTAATAATTAAAGGTTTAGAAATACATTTTATACTCAAACAAGTGTAGAGGCATTCTAATAAGAACGTAAATGATAGTGATAAGAAGTGAATACATATCTATGCTAAAACTCGGCATTTGACATCACGTAAAGTTGGCTGTTGACACAAGGCAAGGAAACATCACTTAAGGTTGGCATTTGACATCACTTGGATGGATTTTGATTGAGGATGAAGGTTTCCACTTTGTAGCATAAATCTTAGTTGGGTCCCGAGGGGGTGTTCTTTGATGTTCAAGTGGAAGTTCGTGGTGGATGAGAACAAGAAATGACTGGAAAATAGGGAAAGAGTTATGTTGACTAGTGTATAGTTAGGAGCTGTGGGGGATCGTAGTTACGGGCAACCCTACTTGGAAGCAACAAGACTTCATTCGCAATTTGCCCTTGTTGCCTCTTTATATTTCAAAACCAAAACAATTTTTGACATATAGTAATAAGCAAGTAATTAATAAAGTTATAATGAGTCTTCAAGGCCGCATAAACCATGCTCTAGAGAACGGTTTAATTTTTAACATACAAATTTTAGAATTTTAAAGCTTCTCTCTATAATTTCTTATAATTATTATTCTTTACATGTAGTGTACTTCTCAATGCAAAGTTAAAGAAAAACGCAGAAGATAAATATAGATTAATGTAAACCTAAATAATGTATGTTGAAATTGTAGAATATTAAAGTATGATGAAACGAACTGCCGCCATTTGATGATAATTCTACAGCACTAGATGATCTAAAATCTAATTAATAATTTCCCAATTTCAGATCAAGGAGACAAAAATCCCATGCCAAATACTATCTTTGGAAAAATGTGCCCCCTTATGTTTGTTTGATAGATAGCCCACTATTTCATTTGTTCAAGAGACAATCCTGCCTTCTCATTTGCTTAATCAACTCTCCTTTTCTTCCAATTTTTAATTTTTGATTAGATTATGATGGTATCGATATGTAAATAATTTTATTCATATAATACGAGAGACATTTAAACGGTTATTTTTCTTTTCTCGTTAATAATATTGGTAGTTGATTGTAAAAAAATATGACATTATTAGTAGCTAGATGGACACCTAAATTAATTATGTTTCCATCCGTCTAATTATAGTACAAGGTATATGGATGCCAATTTTATTGAATGTAATGTTGCATTAATATCAATTTAGTACTACCTTATTTGGATAATTTAGAAAGAAACTTATTCTAAGTGGCTATCTTATATTTTGTCCCATATGTTAATCAAAATTTTGTACCTATATACATGACTCAACAATATTTTTTTCAAAATATGACTTGTGACAAAAAAAAAATAATTCACGCTTTACCCATTCTAAAAGAAATTTTATATTAATATTATAATTCTTCTTTAAAAAAAAAAACAAATTCAAGTTTTTTCCGCTCTAGGCTAGGATTTCATTTTCAACTACAAGGATGAAGATTAGACTGGAATTTTCCTCTTGAACTTTAAATGCAATCAAAATCACACAACATTCAATCAAGAGTCAAGAATCTAGATAACCTAATGAAGAGCCAGCCCCACTAAAAAAAAAAAAAAACCCTAAAAAGTGTATTCACTAAATATCTGCCCAAAAATGTGGGTCCTTTAGACCATCACTTATCACATGCAATGATACAAAGATAATTTGTGATTGTCTGATCTTCATATCTCACATGTTATGGTGTGCCCCTTCACACTATAACTCACACCCTCATCTTTCCTTTCGTCATATTTTTGCCTTTTTATTTAAACCCTGAGTCCCAGAGTAGCATACACTGGACAGGGGTTTCACTCTCCACTCTCTTCACTAAGCATGTCCTCCCCAGTTCTACTATTTTCTCTCTCCTCATTTGTTCTGTGTTTGCTGCTTCTGGGTAGTGTGAACTTTGATGGGGTGGTAGCAGCTTCAGCTCAACCCCTTCTTCTAATTCTTCTTCCTCTGTTCCAACTAAAATTGGGAAAGGGTACCGATTGGTCTCCATTGAAGAAGTCCCTGAGGGTGGTTTTATTGCTTACTTGCAAGTCAAGAAGAAGAACAAAATTTATGGCTCTGATATACCTAATTTACGCCTTTTTGTCAAGTGGGTCTTTGCAATTTCCTGAACTTTTTCTGATTTCCCTGTTCTTTTTACTGAATCAAATTATTGGGTTTGAAAATTTACATTTTGTTGCCTGTTTCTCTCTCTCTTTTCAGGCATGAAACGGTGGAGCGGTTAAGAGTGCACATTACTGATGCAGATAAACCCAGATGGGAAGTGCCATACGATCTCTTACCCAGAGAAAAACCTCCCCCATTGAAACATGCCATAGGAAAATCCAGGAAAATACCACTTTCAGAGTCAAAATTTTCAGGAAACGAGCTTATCTTTAGCTATACAGCTGACCCCTTTACTTTTGCAGTGAAAAGGAAGTCAAATGGGCAAACCCTTTTGATACTAGCGCTAGTGGTTCAGACCCATTTAACACTTTGGTGTTTAAAGACCAATATCTTGAGATAACCACCAAATTACCCTCAGATGCTTCTCTCTATGGGCTTGGGGAAAATACACAGCCTCATGGGATCAAATTATACCCTAATGACCCTTACACTCTTTACACAACTGATGTTTCTGCCATTAATCTTAATATGGATTTATACGGCTCACACCCGGTTTATATGGATCTTAGGAATGTGGGTGGGCAGCCCTCAGCCCATGCTGTTCTTTTACTGAACAGCAATGGGATGGACATCTTCTACAGAGGAAATTCATTGACATACAAAGTGATTGGGGGTGTCTTTGATTTTTACTTCTTTGCGGGTCCCTCACCTCTTGATGTTGTGAATCAGTACACCAGCTTGATTGGCAGGCCCGCTCCAATGCCCTACTGGGCATTTGGTATGTTCTCATCTCTCTCCTCTTCAATCCTTAATGTGGGTTTTGCTTCATTTTACTTGTTCTGTTGTCGAGTGGTTTTTATTCTTTGATGGGTATATATAATTAGTTTGTTGGATCATTGAATGTTTGAGCATTATTTTTGTTAATGTAGATTGTAGCAATATTTGTAGTGATTCCGGAATGATTCTAATACCCGGTTAGGGAGCTTGAAAAGTGAGCTGATTAAGCAGCTCTACCTTATTATATTTATGTAACCGGTTTTTGTATTTGCTTACTGGGCTTTATCTATTTGTGGGACCCGATTTTATGTTTTTCTGCCTTCTTTGGGGATGAGGTAGGGGTTTTTAGTTGGACCAATGTAATGCGGATGGGGACCTTAAGTATTATGATTGCATGAATTATTGGTGTACATTGATGAAATTTGTATTCCCTTATATTTTTGGTTTGAATTGATGGTTAGCTGTCACTGTAAATTGATCCACTCATTTAATTAACCTTATGATTGTCATTGTAGCGGGGGACCCTAGGTTGAAACTTTGAAGCTTTGTATATGGTTGAGATTAGAACAATGCCTTTGTTTAGCATTCCCTTTTGTATATGGCACCTTTTGTCTATTCATCAGTGACAATGTTATATGTGCCCTTTATCGGTGTGGTAACTGTCATTTGAGTTCAAAACTAGGATATGTTACAACTTGATTGATCAATCGGCTATTGCTGTTTGTTGACTATCAAGATACTCTTAGCAGTGGTGACTATGTTGATTACTTGTTGAGGACCATCCTCAGACAAATCTCTTGGTTTTGATAGAACTATGCTACCAGGCTCTTTGCTTGCTAGGGGCAAGGCTGTCTGTAGTTGCATCTGCCTAACCCTTGCTTTTGTGGAATGAGTGTTGGGTTGTTGTTGTATGCTTAATCTAGGATGTCATTTGCTTTAGGCCAGAGCGGAGGGATATCTTCTTTTTTAAAAAGAAAAATAAAGAATGTTGAAGGCCATGGTGAGTTTGTAAAAGCTGGTTGTGCATCATTTCTTGGACCATATCTAAGTCCTTGTCTTTTTGTATACCCCATATGTTCTTAATGATGCCTTCCCCAACTGTTTCACCATCAGGGAAGATTGGAATAAATATTACTTATATCTATTAAGGTGTGATCTATTTCCGCATTAGTATAAGAACAAGTATCTAAGCACTTTTCACACGGAAGATTATTATTTCTTTTACCCTTTTACGTGGATATTGGACTCGACTCTTGGTTTTCTGTTGAAACGGCTAATTGTAAAATTCAACCGCATTATTGATGTGTGTAGAAAGTGTCATACTCATATTCAATTCGGAGGATGGAAAGCGACCTTTGGCTGTATTTTTGTAAAAAATCCACAAGTGGTCCTAGAAACCAGAAAGCATTCAAAGTGCTCAATAATCTATCATTTAAATACCTTTTTCTCACTACGTGTCCCATCTTCAGGCACACTTACCAAACTTTTCAAAAAAGTATAGTATCCAGTCTAGGTAAATATGTCATGGAAAGGAATAGAAACAGATTTAATTAATTTACTGATTAGTGAGTAAGAGTTTGATGTTATTCAATAGTTTTTAGTTTGTCTATAGATTAGGCATATATTATGAAATTGGGGTACACCTGCAATCTTGTCCCTCTTGCTTTGGGCAGCATTGAACATTTATCAATGTTGGTAGGTATAGTTATTCTGAGTGGGGCAACTTCCCTGTTCTCTTGACCGTTTGATGCAGTAGTGCCTTTATGATTATTACATTTTAAGTTGAGTATCTGCTTTGTCATGGTTATTCATGACCGTTGGTGCAGTGCTTATAGTTCTGATTAGGTGCTGATCTTTCAGCGCCCTTGGATAGAAACACAAAGGATTAGGAATTCTCTTTTAATTTTGAGCTACTAAAAGTTTCAACTGCTTGGGCTGGAATAGTGATGTATTGTTTGCTGTTGGTCACTCTTGTTGAATAAGGAGACGGTTATTGACTGTATATAGGGGTTTAAAGATGATGAGGGATTTTCTGAACTTGGTGAGACCTTAACATAACAGGACGTGTAATATGGATCCTTCAGTTGTCCCAAAAGCTGTGATGTAGTCCGAGGAGTACAGGAGATATTGTAGGTTCATTGTAATTCCTATGTGTTACCTAGAACTTGTGAAATTTTGAAAAATTTGAGGGGAAACATTCGAAGTGATATGTCTCTCTCTATGTTCTACAACCTATGGTATTATTCTTCATGTAATATAAAAAATTATTGTGGAAGAGGGTATTGTTTTAGGGCGTGTTTTATGCGTGGGACAGAGGAAGTGCTGCTGGTGTGAGCTAATTGGGTAGTTTCGCTTGTTTTTGAGTCTTGAGAGTTCACCTAGTAAAACTGTAAAAGTGGTTCCTAGCTACTTACATTATTATTTCTAGCTTTTCTTGAAATTTGGTAAAAAAAATGAGAATGAGACCTGTGGAATTATGTTAGGCTACAGAAAGGGTATCTGCTCGATATTGATCGTCACTGTATTTCTCTTCACCGACATGATATTTCAACTGTCAGCAAATTTTTGAGTAGATGTTTCTAATTCCGACTTGTCCCAAAGAAAAATTTTGAACTTCGAAATTTGATTCATTACCCTCTTGTGATGATGTCTACTCATATGAAATGCTTGGCTTATAACAAAGAAACTGCTTGCTCTGTATTGAACTCTGCTTTGGATTCAAAATATAACGTTCTACATGAGCACTTGTTCTTTGTGCTTGCGTCACTCATAAGTTTGTAGAAACAAAAAGAAATTTAACTCCTTTTTTGGGTTAACAGGTTTCCACCAATGTAGATGGGGTTACCATAACCTCTCCGTGGTTGAAGATGTCGTTGAGAACTACCAAAAGGCACAAATTCCCCTTGATGTCATATGGAATGATGATGATCACATGGATGGGCACAAGGACTTCACCCTCAACCCTGTTAATTACTCACGCCCTAAGTTGTTGGCATTCCTTGATAAGATACATTCTCGAGGCATGAAGTATGTGGTCATCATTGATCCTGGTATTGCTGTTAACACTAGCTATGGTGTTTATGAAAGAGGTCTTGCTAATGATGTTTTCATTAAGTACGAGGGTAAACCCTACTTAGCTCAAGTCTGGCCTGGGGCTGTTAACTTCCCTGACTACCTCAACCCTAAAACAGTTGATTGGTGGGTGGATGAAATCCGCCGATTCCATGAACTTGTCCCTGTTGATGGCTTGTGGATTGATATGAATGAAGCCTCAAATTTCTGTAGTGGGCTATGCACAATTCCCGAGGGGAAGAAGTGCCCTTCTGGTGTAGGGCCTGGATGGGTTTGTTGCTTGGATTGCAAGAACATCACAAAAACGAGATGGGATGATCCACCATACAAGATCAATGCTTCAGGAATACATGTACCCATTGGCTATAAAACAATAGCAACCAGTGCAGTTCATTACAACGGGGTTTTGGAATATGATGCTCACAGTTTATATGGTTTTTCAGAAACAATTGCCACCCATAAAGGCCTTCAAGCCATTGAAGGTAAGCGGCCATTCATATTATCGCGATCTACTTTTGTGGGGTCTGGCCACTATGGTGCGCACTGGACTGGTGATAACAAGGGAACTTGGAATGATCTAAGGTACACAATTTCTACCATGTTGAATTTTGGTATATTTGGAGTCCCAATGGTTGGTGCTGATATCTGTGGTTTCTACCCACAACCCACTGAGGAGCTTTGCAACCGTTGGATTGAATTGGGTGCTTTCTACCCATTCTCTCGAGATCATGCTAATTACTACTCACCTAGGCAAGAGCTTTATGTGTGGGACACAGTGGCTGAATCAGCTCGTAATGCTCTAGGCATGAGGTACAAGCTTCTTCCCTACCTCTACACATTAAGCTATGAGGCACACACAACAGGGGCCCCCATTGCCAGGCCTCTATTCTTCTCGTTCCCCAACTACACGGAGTGCTATGGGTTGAGCACCCAGTTCTTGCTCGGGAGTGGTCTGATGGTGTCCCCAGTCCTCGAAGAAGGTGCCACGAGTGTGAAGGCACTCTTCCCTCCCGGTTCTTGGTACAGTGTGTTCGACATGACACAGGGTGTTGTATCAAAGGCGGGCAAGTATGTTACCCTTGATGCACCCTTGCACGTGGTTAACGTCCACCTATATCAAAACAACATAATCCCAATGCAACAAGGTGGGATGACCTCCAAAGAAGCTAGGATGACGCCCTATCATCTTGTGGTGACCTTCCCAGCCGGTGCTACTCAGGGGCAAGCCAAAGGAAACCTCTTTGTCGATGACGATGAGCTTGCAGAAATGAAACTTGGAGGAGGGTCTTCCACCTACATCGACTTCTTTGCTACTGTCAATCAGGGTGCAGTGAAGGTTTGGTCTGAAGTTCAGGAGGGCAAGTTTGCATTAGACAAAGGGTGGACCGTTGGGAAGGTGAGTGTAATGGGATTGGGTGGACCTGTAAGTGGCATTTCCATGCAAGTTGATGGGCAGGAAGTGACGAGTGCTCCAAACTTGGATACTCGTGCCTCAGAGCACAGGTACATTGAAGAGTCCGATATATATGGAGAAATGAAGAGCGTGATGGTGGAGATCAACGGGCTGTCTTTGCCTCTGGGGAAGAATTTCGCAATGTCTTGGAAGATGGGAGTTGGACTTTGATGATCATTGGGTCACCATCTACATGTTATTTTGTTAAGGTGATTGGGGACAAGGCCTTTTCTCTGGAAAACACAGAGAGACATGAGCGAGGATAAGGCAAAAGGCCTGGCCTTTCACATATTCCTTGTTAGGGAGTTCCATTAGTTGAGGAGAATTGTAATTGTGTAAGTGAATTGCTTTGTATTTCTGAAATTGTATTGCTTAAAAGGTTGGATATTGAAGGAGAAATCCAACAGGAGAGGTAGTCAATTGTGGATCAGAAGGTTGTGAATTACTTTGGGGTCATCGTTGTTGGACTTGGACAAGGATCACACAAAAGTATTCTAATAAAATAACAGTCCCCATCAGTTTCGTATATTTCTATTTGGTTTCTTCCCATTTCATTTTAGGGTTCATGAAGAAAGATGCTTCTTCCAGAAACAAAAGGGAAGAATGTTTCGCGAATACTGTACCCCGATTATTTAATTATCAACATGCTAAAATTACTTTATTGATATTTTACATTTTATATTATTGAATAAGTAATACATTTAAAGAACTAAATGGTGTTGAAACGAATCAAACATTGTAATATTTATAGAATTATTAAATAATTATCATAGTTCTTAATATCGAAAATAAAAAAAAATTGAAAACAAACGAAGTGGGTAATGCAGTAGAAGGAACCCTCAATATTAGGGAAAGTAGCTTTCATTGGATGCATATCCACATTCCAATCATAAACATGGAGATTTTTGTGTTTGATCCATGAAGCCCTTTTTATGGGAATGGCCAATCATAATCATGTTTTGGTTTCATCTAATCATCTCTCCGTCCTTCACTTTCATTAATTAAACCAATTAAATTAAAAACGTTTTTGGTGAAGAATTTTATACACGGCCATGGACCCCACAGCACCAACAGCTGTATCGCACTTGTCTCAACAGTATGACACGTGGCATGATCTCCTTCGCTAGTATCCCTGTAAAGCTGGCCCTCTCAACGCCCCATGGCTCTCCACGTCAGCGCCCTTGGCGGGAAACTGAAGCGAACTTCCCGCCACCTCTCTCTCTCCTCCCTCATCTCTCCACTTATCTCCCATTTCCGTAACCCACTTGCCCTCTCCCCATTCTCTCTCCTCACTCCGACTTTTCTGAGTAAAGGATACATCATACATGCATGCATGACCAATGATGGCACAACATCCATCCATGTCGCCAAACATCATCATGCATCATCAACATCATTGATGATCATCAGCAGGATGTACTGACAACAGTCACCACGGTCACGTGACCCAGCATGGGATGTGGCCTGCCCTTTTTCTTTTTAAAAAACAAAAAAAACCTGAAAAAATAGATGAATACATACATACAGGCAGCAAAATACGGGGGGACAGTGCTTTACATAATTTTTTAATGCACACGTAATAAGATCTAAGCCGTTGATGAAGAAAATCCTAGGATCCTATGTTATACGTACAAACATGTCACGTGATACGCCTACTATTCATTAAGATCTTTATCTTTACAATATAATATTGCATGTACGTGTACACATACTTTAATTAATTTAGCCAATAAATGATAATATAAAGCAAACTTGATTTTATTACAATTTTTTTATATAATCCACCACAATGAGGCGTATTGTATATGTATTGGGATATGCTGAAAAAGGATAATAGAATATATTATATATCAGTTATGCAATTATAAATTATATTTTATAATTAAACGAGTTGTTCACTTAATTGACATTCTAATTCATAATTATAAGTATTTAAAATATGATAATCCGATAATTCTTTACAAGAGGCATGAAATGGAGCCCTATCCTTCTCAAATATTAATCAAATTAAAATTTTTATAGAAGTGATTATAATCACTAACAGTTTATAAAAATTAATTATTAACTTATAATATGTAACAATTATAACAACTCGTTTTAAACAGACCCTTAGAAAATGCTGCTATCTCTTCTTGTGTTTCCACTCCAAAGCTCTGTGAGGTGGTTCATCACTGTACTTAAAAGGATAATCTTTTCAATTAGCATTGTAAAAAAAATGATTTGTATATTAAAATATCACAAAACCAAAAGTTCTTTGAAAATTATACTAAATTAAGTCTGAATAAATAAATTTTAACAATTAAATATCTTGTTAAAAGAATTTTTTACAAGATTTTTATAAGATTTTTACTGATAATAATTAAAAAAAACCTTCACTTGATTGAAAATGAAAAGAGAAGGGTAATCTTTACAAATTACATCATAGGATAATCTAATTCTTCTCGTTAAATATTTAGTTTCTTTTTAAACCGAGCCAACCGATCCAATAATTTTCAAAATTAATATTCTTTAGAGAAATATATTTACCAGGGGTAAAATCAAGAAAGAAATATTGTATCGATTTGGGATATCATAAAAATCACAATTGATAACAAAAATCTTCCTCAAGTAGAATGTGGGCGAGATCAATTGTCTTTGAAGTTCACGTGCATTATTTATCCAGAAATATTTTCCTACATAACATAATACTCCTTTATAATATATTTAAGCTCATTTTGGGAAAATTTATTACAAAATGCACAACTTACTAAAAATAGTTGTGTTTGATACCATAATAGTTTGATTTTTAGAGGTTTTCATGAAACTAATTTTTTGTTTAAAATTAGTACTAAAAATATCGACTTTAAAGAATTTATTAATTTTTATTGTTTTAAATTTTGCTAAAACTCAAATGAAACCGTAATCACATTAAATGTGTTTCCCTCGCATAGACCATTTGGAAGAGATGTGATGTATTAGTGTTTGAAATTGAAATTCATGAGTCCATTTGTGGTGAGTGGAATTTAGGAATAAATTTAATTTGGACGGTTCTACTCCGCCTAATCAACAATCTCATATGAGTTTTAAGTCTACATTTTTTATCAGACAGGGTCGAATCACCATGAGGATACATCAACATTAACTTTAATGTATGTAATTCTTCTTCTTTAGTAACATGAAATTTTTATCATTAGAAGTTTATATATTTGTTTTCTTTAAATTGGATCTTCGAGTCTCGAAGTAGCCTTAATTTTCGTAGTTGAAGCAACAATCAATAATACAAAATAGTATACATGTAATCATTCAAGCTCGTGATAATTAAATACTCATCGACACTTTTTCTTATATTTCTCTAATTCCACCTCAGTGTATATAAATGGTTACTTTACCAAAATTTTTTAATATTTCTCTGATTTTTTATTAAATTTTTTTATTTTTTATTAAATTTAGAAGTAATTTAATCTTTTAATTTCAATTTTGCGTTTCTTTATTAATTTTTTATATAGCGAAGACAACCAATATTGCAAATTGGAGAAAATATCTATTTAAAAAAATCATAAAAGAGAAATAAAAGCAATAAATAGTCATTTAAGAGAGTGTACTGGAGAGTAGACGTTGCAGAAGAGGGGAAAACCGCAGGTCAATACGGCGTTCCACAATTATTATCCCCATTCCATGCTAACAGCGCGTGTACAACCGCCCCTTCACTTTCTCCCTTCGGCCCCAAGCACCCGCTGTTCATTGCATCGTACAGCACGCGCACCTCTTTCACGTGACTGGTCAAGAGAGAGGAGTGAAAGAGGGGAAAAAGGGATGATATGCATGTCATGGAAGGATGGATGGTCATGCATCATTCACCATACCATTCATTTCCAGCTAATTCATTTTATAATGTTTTTATTTTTTATTAAAAAATAAGTAAAGTTGGGGGCTGAGAAAAAATATATATTTTGCACTGTAATTACTCCTCTATTTATTCAACTTGCCCACCTCACTTTAATGCGTCTTGACCGCTTGGGCAAAAGAGAAGGGGCGAGAGGAGAGAGGGAGGGAGAGGGAGAGAGAGAGAGAGAGAGAGAAAGGGACGTGAAAGCAGAGCAGAGACCAAACGGCAGCAGAGTTTTTAAGAGAGAGAGAGAAAGACAGAGTACACAGAGACACAGAGGAGGTGGGTGTTATTTTTTAATAAAATTTTAATTTCAGAGCGAGGTTTCCAATGTTTTCTTCACTAGATTCGATGAATTTCCATTGAAATTTGTATCTGTTCAATCGCTGTAATCGTGCTGCCAATCTCCATTTTTATGTCACTTTCTTTCCCTCTGTCGAGTTTTTACTGTGTGTTTCCGCTGATCTTTGTCACGTTATATCCATAGATTCGTAGCCATAGATTTCTAATCTAATACATCCTCTAGTGTTTTATTTTTCTCTATATATTTCTCGCTGGGTTGCTAAACGTTTTCCTCTTTCTCTCTCTTTCTCCTCCAGTGGTGTTTCTGTAACGGAACTAGCTGTGGGGTTTAAGGTCTTAGGGCAGAGATTGAGCGGATTTATGTCGGAAAAGTCTGATTTGGTAGTGATTGGGGCTCCTTCTTTGAAGCTCTGGCAATTTTACCACTCTCTCCTGTGCTTTGCTCAACTCTGCTGTCTCTCTCAGCAGAGCCCCAATCTCAGTTTTCCGCCCGCCTCCATGCGTTTGAGGCCAAAGAGGTATGTGGGTTTTCCTTATCTCAGCTTTAATTTCATTACCCATGTTTTATTTTTTGCAATTTTTCTGGGTTTATTTAAATTTTGATTTCTGGGTTTAAAGTTAGGGTTTTTGATTGTGATTTTTCTGGGTTTATTTTTGTTGTATGTTTCAGGACTTGTTCCGGAGTAGAGTGTTTTGGGGGTTTTCACATAAAGAGATTTATAGCCCTTTTCCTCTTCTTGAGAGAGACACTCACTTGATACTACCTCTCAACACTCTCAAAATTTTGCCTTAAATTTTTTTTCCTGTTCATCCTTTTTCTTCGAGCGGAAAGTTTTCTGGGTTCTCAGGGTTTTTGGTTTATTTTCAACGACATATTCAAAGCACAACCGAAAATGCCGGAACCCGAGGATCCAATGTTGACCCAGAACTCTTTCTTCACCAAATCCAATTTTGTGGGAACCAAAACAATCAGAAAAATCAGAGTGATTTGTTATGATCCTGATTTAACCGAATCTTCCTCCGACGATGAGGAAGAGAGAGACTGTAGGAGAAGGATATCATCCTTGTCGAACCAAAAAAGAGAATTATTCAGGAGATTAATCTGCCCTTATCACCAAATGCCAGCAGCAACCCTCACCAAGTTGCTGAGACCGAGAGTTCTTGCCAAGACAGCAACAATGGTGGCAAGAAGAAGAGGGTTTTGGATAAACCCTCTCCAAGGAAACCCTCCGCCTCGAAGTACCGGGGTGTTAGACAGAGGAAATGGGGCAAATGGGCAGCAGAGATTCGAGACCCGATTCGTGGGGTTCGGGTTTGGCTCGGAACTTATAATACTGCCGAGGAAGCTTCCATGGCTTATGAGCATAAGAAGCTTGAGTTTCAAGCCCTTGTGGCTGCTGAAAAGAGCCAGAATGCCTCCTGCTCTGCTGTAGCCTCACAGTCAGCCTTACAGTCTGAAAACCCAGCCGTTTCTGAGGATTCTGGGAGTGTTTTATCCCAAAACTCGCCAGCCTCTGTGCTTGAGATTGACACTTCTGTTTCTAATGAGAAGAACCAAGTGAATGAATCCATTAATGGTAAAGATGCGGAGGTGATGCCAGTTTTGAGCTCGATTGAGGAGGCATTCCAACCAGGTGAAGTCGGTCCAGGCCTTGACTTGCAAATGGAGCTTGATTGCTCGATGGTTATCAATGATTTCGGTGAGATGTTTGATGATTTAATTGGGTTCGATGATCTCCAAGTTTGTGGATTTGACACCGAGGAGCCTGGTGATCTTCCTGATTTCGACTTTGACTTGGGAAACGACGAGTTTGCCTGGACCGAAGAACCCCATAATGTCGCAACATGCTGCCCGTGAGAGTTTTGTAGCTAGTAGTAATACATAGAGTACTATCAGTAATTATATCTGCTAAAGTATGAGGTTTGAACACTAATCTCGGGGCCTTCAAACTGTGCCCTTGAGATGGTTTCTGTGAGTGAGCTTTTGTTTTAGTTAGGGAGAGAGAATGTGTCATGAGAGAGATGTTTGGAGGAATGAGCTTTTGCTTTGAAGGGATAGAGAGTTGAGTGGGTTTTCCTTTGCTGTTGAGCAGTCCACTGGCTCCTCTACCGCCCTATGCTCATTTCCATCCAAAAATCTCTGTTTTTGCCTATCTATGATGCAGACTATGTTAAGCTTCAAAGACTTACAATTTGATATCAAATGGCTATCCCTTGTCTTAACCCCTATAATCTGCATAGCACTGCCTAATTTGGTCCTTGTCCAGCTACTTGTGATATGCTTTCAAAATTTTTCTAAAACTCGACCAGATTTCAATATTGGCATTTTTAGATAAAGTTGTATAAATCTGAATCTCTAAAGTTGTGTTTTGATTGAATGCATAATTAATGGTCGTGGAGCACTTGTTGAATTTCTCACTTTCCAGTGGCATATTTGATTGTGATTCTGAATTCGAATATCATTCTTGTTGTGGATTGAGAATCTGGACAAGGGGAATGGGATTTCACTGTTTTTGCTTTATTCTGAAGTCTTTTCGAAGGGATTTTATAGGTGGGATTGAAAGCAACTATATTCCTACTGTGTGTTATTCTCCTGAAGCAGAAGCCTTTATTTCTTGGCTCTTCCATTTCGTTTTGGGATAAGAACACCATGTTTCTTGCATAATTGGCATTACACGGGCTGTGTGAAGTCACTATGTCATGTGGAACAATTTTATCGCTATTATATTTTGAGTAGGCTAAGCTCCGCTAAAATGTAGGCTTTTGTTTTTGGGTTTTAACCCGGTTAGCGTGAGTTACGTTTGCCAAATTCTACCTTGATTCATGGAGGGGAAGAAGTGATCCAGAACTAAACTCATCCAACAATCATAGCTTAATTGGTACAAGGGTGAATTTTGATACTTTCTGTCAAAATTTAAGTTTTGGTGGTCACAATTTTCTTGGTGAAAGTCATAACATTTGACAGTTTTTATGAATCAGAAGAGAGTTAGATTTCCGATGACGTCTCTTCTACTGCCCGTAAGTCTACTAGGCGTACATTTTATAAAAGGGGTCCATTGTTCTATAAATATTCTCTCTTCTATTTGTTGTTGTATCATGTTTGTATTGTATAAATATGTCTATAAATTTTGTACATAACCATGGTTCTTTTATCATATACTTGCATATAGTTATATGACCATGCTTTTATAAAGAGCAGATCAATATAATAGGAAAGTGTAATCGAACTTGAAATCTAATACATTTAAGACTTTAATCTTAATCACTAAATTAGAACCTCATTGGTAGCGTGATATAACTTTTATTCAACGTTAAATTAATTTTCTTATTCTTTGACTTGATAGGCAAAACGGTTGCCAGAAAGTGTCCATTTACCATCTTATATATTTTTTTCTTTCGTGTTTAATTTTAGTTTATTGAGCTAATGAAGTATAAAACTATGAGAGTGGTTGATGACTTGCCTATCGGGGTACTATGGTAGTTTGTTACTCCTGTTTGGGAAAAAAAAAATAGTGAATTTAATATTGAGTCATCAAGTATAATGGTATAGTCAAAATTTCATTTCATTTTGAAGGTGTCTACATGAATTTTGTTTATTAGGCTAAGATAACACTAAAAATTAAGCATGTTATGCATTATATGGTCACATTAATATAATTGAAGCTAACATACATTCACCGAGTTTACGGTAAAAAGATGTTCCTTTTGGTCTGACTTAAAATAGCCATAATATGTTTTTTCTTGTAAGCACAAATAGAGAATTAAGCCAAGGGTACATGCAAAGCAAAAAAACAAAGGAAAAGGAAAGATAGTTACATAATAATGTTGAAGAAAGGGAGGGAAAAAGTTGTGCGAAAGTGGGTGTACTAAATACTCCTTTGTTTTGAGTATTTGTCATTTTAAGATTATAAGAAAATATTAAAAAACATAAAAAATATGATAAAATTTGTGTTAAAAAATTAAATTATTTTAAGATTTTTATTAAAAATGAAAAAAATATTGATAAAAAAAAGGAGAAAAAAATAATTAATGAGAATAAAAATTAATAAATTAGTCATTGATAAATTATTAAAATTATAAAATAATAAATATTCGTTAAAATAATATATACGGTAAAAGGGAAGGATTAATAATTGATGTAGTATGTGATGCATGGTTGCAATTTGGAGTAGTTGCCAAGCAAAGGTGTATTCCAATCCAAGTCCAAATTCATATTTGGCTCTCTTAAATTCAAACACCTGTCATCTTAATTAATTTAAAGTGTATGTATGTCTAAAACATAAAAATCCATGCTTTCCTTTTAGTTAGGTGAAGAACTTTCATGTGCCTTTCCTTCCTTTTCCTATAAAATTTTGAGGGAGCTTAATTCCAAATAATTCTTAGCTTTGATATTAGAGCACTCCCTAACTTTTTTTAAAAATTTTTAATTCTCATTTTTCGGACCTTCTAGTAAGACATCAGTGTCTTAATGATGTGTTACATTATTGGAATAATGCTTAAAATTATTAGTTAATCATGTGCATATTTGATATGGTGGCGCTTTTTTTTTTTTTTTTAATTGTTGTAAAGTTATATGATGCGTTATGGGATGCGTAACAATCAAAATCAATTTATATGTTTTTTTATTCTTTAAAGAGCAACGTAAATTACTAACCAACCACTCCTTGCCAATGCTAATGTCGCTAACTGTTAAAAACGTCGACTTTAACGGCTAAAACTTACACGTAACCAAACAGGAAATGTGTATCTAAATTTGATATACCAATTGCACTGAATGGCACAAAATGCATACAATATGGTGCAATACAATAAATTGAAATCTAGAACAATTTCACCCAAAGGTAGGACTAGTAGGAATTAATGCTTTAAAGTTCATTGAAAAATCCCCCATAAAAGGTTGGGGGATGGAAGGGGAAGACATAATTGAGTTTGTGGTGATCTCATTCAACATGCAGGTACAGATGAAGAGGGGTTGTTGGGGGTGGCTTTTTGTGGGGCTTACTACTTCAATTCTGTAAGCCCACTTAATTTGAACATACAACTTGAATGATTTTTCTTCTATCATCCTCTTGCATTTCTCTGTCATAGATATAAAACTATGTTTGCTTACTCATTCAAAGGAAAAATACATTTTATCGAGTTAACGCCTTTTTAAGGATTTGAAGTTGTTTATAAGTGACTGATACGAACGAACCTTAAGTAAAAATAGGTGATTTTTAAAGATCTTAAATAAAAGTATCATTCTTATAATTCTTTAAAATCCTTTATAAAAGTCTTTTAAGGAATTAGACTATTTAGTAATAGAAATCTTATAACAACCTCTATAAATTTTTGAGTGGAAATAAATAAGAAAAATAAAAACCAAATAATAATATCTATAAATACTCTATAAATAAACTATAAATAAATTTTGTTGTGGTTACGTGTCCATTGGATCGTGGTAGGAAGACTAATTTCGGGCTGGACATTAGTTTAAATGGAAGTTGGATACACATTTTGGGCCAACCCGAGGCTCATTATACTCAATCAGACAAAATAGCCCATATCTACTTTTGATGAACCACGAGGAATTGGATCCACATCCTCCCAACAAAAATAAATAAATACATTAAAAAAATATTTGTTTTTCTTTTACGTAAATGAAGTTCAAAAGCTAACGTAGGTAGAATTTAAACCCGAATTTTTAGTTTAGCCAACTAACACTCATAATTTCAAATAAACTATCATTCCTAATTATAAACAAACTATTTTCAAAAAGAGTTGTGCGAATGACTAAATGTAATAGTTAATATGCTATTTTTATTTTATTTATTGTAACTTGTAAGCATCATAAATAAAAGCAGAAAATCTGCCTATAACAAACTATTACAGTAGTTAATGTGGAGTACCTCTAAATCAACTTGTTCGTTTCAACATTTTACAATAGTAGCATACCACCCTTACCACTACTTTCTACTCGTAACCATTTCTTTACTCAATTCCTTGTTTCTCCTAGCCACTCTTGTTGCTATTTTATGTGACCCGTTATTTACTATGTGATTTTAAGTATTGAAAGAATAAAATATATTTTAAAAGAATAATACATAGTATTTTTTATAAAGAACACTTAACTCCTATTAATGAAGAATCAAAGATACAAAATAATATTTTTTTTAGAGAATAAGAATGTCAAGACAAAATTTTGCCAAACTTAATCACTTTGAATTTGTTTGAACTTGAAAAAAGACACAATTAACGATTCTAATCCAAATCTTAATAAGGATCACAAGTTTTATCAGCTTTAATGTAAATTTAAACTTTGTCTTATCAATTTAAAAATGGATACTAAGTTTGATCCAAATAGTTTTTTTATCCGATTATTAATTTAGATTTGACTTGAATATCTTTTGGACCAACAAAACAATTTATTAAGATGATTAGGCATAAAGTATGCTATTTTTTCATTTAAGACAAAAGGTCTCTTATTTTAGTAGTAATTTATTATATTAATTACTGAGATAATCTTTTTTTCCTAAATTACTAATCGAGATTCTATCCTATAACAAGGTGTTATAATTGATGTAAATAGAATTTACATTAAAATTTTCGGGATAATTCTTAGAAACTTTATCAATACGCCCTTATAAACTAATGATCAAGTTAGTAAACAAAACCTAAACTCGCCTTGACCCCTACTTACATGGAACACGTGTTTTTTAAGTGGAAAAAGGATATTTATTAAGGAAAAGTTATACGATATTTATAAATTATGATAAAAATTATTTAATAAGAGTAGATTTAAAATATCAAAATAAATACTTATCTTTAAAAATTTAATATTAAATATATCGAATGCCTTTGCTTTTATAGAATTCTTTTGGCTACTAATCGTGTTTTTTAATATTATTGCATCTTTGCCGAACGTGGGTAAACTATAGTGTAACTCTATGCAGCAGGAATATATTGGCATGATAGAATACATTTGAAAGAAAGACCATGATAGAACCGTATAAAATTATATCGTTTATTCATTCCCAAATTAAAACAAGTAGATTTTATTTGATAAAATTCAGACATTATTTTACAATCCACCTACCTCCAAATCCGCAAAAACTCGCAGTAGGGCGAGACGAGAAATTCACGCTAGAGTGAGAAGCCAAAACCCACACTTAAGGAGGGAAATTTCACTCTCACGATTGAAAATCCAAATGTAAAACTAATAGTAAATCTAACTATAATCAAAATAGGGTGTTGGAAAAGAAGAAAATTGGAGGTTATCACTAACAATTATAGCTGATGGTAGTTCCTTATCAGAAAAGATGAGATGGGAAGGTTTTTTTTTTTTTTTTTTTTTTCTTATAAGAGAATATATATATACATGAAATATGTGTTAAAACTAGGGGTGGCAATGGGTCTTAGACCCGCCAGATCCAACCCATTTAATCGGGTCCGGGTTCAAAAAATTTGGACCCGATGGGTCCGGGTCGGATCCGGATCTCAAAAATAAGACCGAGACCCGATCCGAGACCCGTTTAAGACCCGAATACTAATTTTTTTAAAAAAAATTCTAACAGCAGATATTCATGCAAATTTGGACTCGGTGGAATTTGGAAACCCTTCCTACAATTTGTTATTAAACTTTGATGGACTTTGAACTTTGTGTTGTCAAACTTTGATGAACTTTGTGTTTAATATATTGGTGTATTTGATTTGTATGAATTAAGTTTTTGGTTTGTACAATGGATTGGTTGATAGATAGGTTAGTATAATGCTAAAGAGGTTATATGTAACAAAATTGCTTGTAAATTTACAATAATATTAAAATAGGGCACAAAATATTGATTTTTAAACTCATTTATGATAAAAATATAGTAGACCTGTTTAAGATCCGTGGACCCGTAGACCCACCGGGTCCGAGTCCAAATTTTACAGCACTGTCAGGTCCAGGTCGGATCTGGGTCCAGTCGGACCCGACCCATTGCCATCCCTAGTTAAAACCCTTTTAAAAACACTAAAGGAGACAAAATCTTAACAACGTATTAAGATACGACAAATCTAATTGATCATGTATTATATATATATATATATATATATATATATATATATATATATATATATATATATATATATATATATATATATATATATTGTGCTGTGGTTGCAACATGTAGCAGATAAGTAATAATTTTTAAAATTAATTTTTTAAAGATGATTTAAAGTCACGGCATTATTGTTGGAGGTTATTTTTGTGATTTATATGTAAAAATTGTATTATACATATTAATATCATGTCACTTAAAAGGTAGTTATTTTTAACTAATACATATATAAATCCTCTCAAATATTGTGGTAAAATGTACACATTTATATTTTTGAATTATAAAATCATGTCTTTCATTAAAATTTTATTTTCTAAAAAGGCGTTTTAAAAGTATTTAGGTTAATTATTTTAATTTTAATTAGGTTAATTATTTTAATTATACTTAGGCTTTGAGGTTGTATCCTAATATTTTATTTGTTAGATTCATAAGTTTTTAACTTTAATTTTATGAAAGAGTATTCATGAATTATTATTGAATAAGATAAAATAAAAATATAGGATTAACAATAAAAAACGAAAATTTAAACCTTTTATTGAAAAATCCCTTTGGAGAAGAAAAAAATTATTTAAAAAAATATATCAACATAATAATGAAATATCTCATCAAAGTAGAAATAATGTATTTTTTAAAGAAAAATAATGTATTTAAAAAAACGTATTAACATATTAACTATTCTATGTTTTTTAGAAAAATAATGTATTAAAAGCAATGTTACTATTCTGTATGTACTAAAGTAACAAATAATATGATATCAGGCCATGTCACTATATTACTTCCCTTGACAAATAAATAATAAGATAATTTAAATACTACTTCATGTTTACTAAGATAACAATTTATTTAAATAATTAAATATTATTATTGTTAAAGTGACAATTCAAAGTTGGGACTTGAATGAAAAATTGTTAGAGCCACGATTCAAAGGAGGAAATTTAATGAAGAATTGAATTCAATAAAAATATTTAATGCTAATGTGTTTCTAATTTAAATAAAATAATTGAATATCAACTTTTCCTATTATCTAATTAAGAGCAGTTACAATGGATAATAAATAATTTTAATCATATTATTTTATTAATGGTTGTTATAAATTATAATTTTTATAAAAAATAAATTATAAATTACAATTACACAAATTACAAATCATATATGGTAATCTATAAAAAGTATATTATAGAAAATGTAAGCAACATATTTCTAAATGGAAATTGAAACTTTTTATTATTTGAATATATTGAAACCTCTTTAATAATATGATCTAAGAATGTAACCTCATGCAATTATTATTATTTTTTAAAGTATAGTTAATGGTTGCACCCAAAACCAAAAAGAATCCAAAATAACAAGAAAAACAAAGAGCACAGTTACAAAGAAGAAGAAAGGTCATTGGCTTATAAAATATAAAAGTTAACACTAATCACATAGTTAGTAAAATTTATTATTTGAATATATTAATTGCCCAAACCATGTTATTATAAAAAGGGTAATCAGGGTCATTTGTGTATTTCAACGAAATCCATATAATTATAAAAGAGTATCTTCTTGAAAAAATTATAAACAATAATTATAATGTCTTATTTATTTCTTCACCTATTATCATGTGAAAGAGACGATTGGAAAATTAAAGTGAGAGTTTCTAGAGTTTTAAGGGCATACAATATAAATGATTGATACATTTTTAAGCAAAGATACGGCTTTAATTGATGATAAGATATTGTGACATTATTCATTGATTTTGATTTTTTTTTCACTTATTTGATATTGTCAAGTAATTATATTTAAAGTTATATTTATTTAAGTTATATTTATTTGAAAACATATAATTCAAATTCTCTTATCTCCTTCAATGAAGTGCAACATGAAGTTGAAATTGAAGAATCCTAATACATCGATTCCCAAAGTGACAACCGACAAAAATTCAACCTGGATGTCAAGATTCAATAATAACATATTCAAGGTAAAATATTTCTTTTATATCAATGACATAGATTGTCTCTTATATCCAATAAAAGAAATTTATTTTTTGTCACTTTTCAATGTTAGATCCTATTGTGGATGAAAAATACATATTTAATTACTATATTTGCATTTCATGATATATACAATTTTAACTCTACAATTGTGTACTTTATTTTACTAATCTCATCTTAAATCCTATTCACTTAGAACACTATGAACTACGTGGTTTAATTATACAATTTAATTATAACCCGTGTACAACACGAGTTAAAATAGTAGGATTTAAGTAAGCACTTTCCTATAGATACATTTCAAACAATTGGTAAACACCGTAAATTTGAGCTGTCCAATTTTCATATGATGGTCCACATTCAATTTCACATTTATAAAAAAATAAAAATAAAATTTGGGGTTTCCAGTGGGGTTGCTGGGCTTTTACTCCTCTTCGTTTCATATCTCTCATCGTCGCCCCTCCCCATTCGCCGGTGCCGGCATCAGCACCGGCACCTTGTCTCCTTCTCCATCACCGACCGCCCCATCTCCCTCTCAACCTCCGACTCTCTCTCACTCTAATCCACAAAAGCTGATCTGTGGTGCACCATAATTATGGGTCGTCAAATTTTATGAATATTATAGTATTAAGAAAAAAAAAGAGTTTTTAATTAATTACCTAAACCATAATTCCGTCTACACATACCCAAGGATTTTAGTAGTTGAACAAAGATTTTGTTGAGCAATACGTTGAGCTAAAAGAATGTGACTCATAATAAAAGCACATAGTCACGAAAGGCCCAACAAACAATAATCAATCTCATAAAAATACTCAATGTAAAAAAAAAAAAAAAAAGGTCCTACATTGAATCAAGACAAACAATTGTAGTAACTTTTTTTAATCTCAAGTCTCCTTAATGCACACTCTCTTTTGATCAAATCTCAGTACAATAAATTATGAGATGTTAAAATTAGTAATGTTTCTAAAGCACAGAGTTAAACGGTATTTTTGATATTAAATGTTATTTTTCCAAACAATGAAAATTAGATAAGTAGTATTTTAGGTAGTTAAAACACTAAACGCTAATTAAAAAGCTATTGTGAAACAGGGCCTTAATCATACAAGTCTAGTAAAATCTAATTAATGACAACATATATTTACATTTTGCATGATTTTAAATGAGGATACCTAATTGAATTATAATTTTCATTATTAGGCTTATAATTTCACTTCCAATTTTGCGGGAATTAGAAGATAGTTATATTACAACATAATGTACACATCAGTATTTAATTCATTGTCTTCCACATGAAAGGTTAGAAAATAGTTTTGTTAACAAATTATATAATTTCTTCCCTTAAAAAGTAGTTTATTTCCTTAATTTTGACTTAGGCTACCAGAAAAAGGATAAAGCTAAAGACTTTCCCAAAAATGAACGAACTAAATTAATAACATGATATTTTTTTATGAAATGGATTACAAGATAAGTATATAAACTGAAGAAAAAGTTGATTCCCAGGAAGACGAGTGAAAAGTCTGACTGTCTGAGAGAGACTGGAAAAGAGGAAAACTCCAAGCCCCCTCCCACCCCCAAAAAACAAAAAGGGAAAAAAAAAAAGAAAAGCGAGAAATCTGTGAAGCATAAAAATTTATGTGCTGTGGGAGATTCGTTAAAAGAGAGATATAGAAATAGAGGAGATTCCCTATTGGTCCTCCTTTTCTGGTTATACTTCAGTTTCTCTTTGAGGATTTTCATTTTTTTAATTATGGATTTCCATGCCAATCTCCGAGGTATTCTTCAAGGTTTTTATCAGCGCTTTTGATCAATTCCACACCCCAACACCTCCGATACCTTTGATTTTTCAGTATTCTCTCTCTCTCTCTCTCTCTCTCTCCCTGTCTGTCCCCCTCAAGCCTCAAGGTTTTAATCTGGGCTTTCATGGCATACTAATTGGGCGGAAATAAACCGTCTTTATCTCAGTTTTACATCTGTTTCTCTCTTTACCCATCTGTTTCCCATCAATTTCCCGAAAACCCATGAGGAAAATTCGGGTTTTCTGCACAGACCCGGACGCGACAGACTCTTCGTCGAGCGAGGACGAGCAGCAACCAATCGAAGGAGAAAACCCCGCCAAGAGGAAGCGATTTGTGCGCGAGATTACCTTTCCCGCCGCCGGAGAGAAGCCCACGACGGAACCCGACCCCGAAGACCCGAGGAAGGTCAAGTATCGGGGAGTCCGACAGAGGAAATGGGGTAAATGGGCAGCTGAGATTCGTGACCCGATTAACAAGGTGAGGGTTTGGTTAGGCACTTTTAATACTGCTTTAGAGGCTGCCAATGCTTATAATCTCAAGAAACTTGAATTTGATGCCATCCGTTCTTTGAGTAATTTGGATGCCCCACCGAAAACCCGGGCTGAGGTTACAGTATCCGACGAGCACGAGACTCAGGATACTAAGCCCACAATTGCCGACGAACCCAAGGTTGTCGGTTCCGTGGCCGAATCAATGGAGGTCAAGCCTCCTGTTGGTTCGGGCGGGTCCGGATTAGGGTTACCGGCGGGTGTCGAAAAAATGAAATCGGGTAAATGGGGTGCCCGGATTGTACACCCAATGTCAAGGGCTAGGATTTGGTTGGGCACTTTTGACACTGCAGAAGAGGCTTCAATGGCTTATAACAAGAAGCTGGTCGAATTCGAAGAGCGGGTTAGGTCTAAGCCTTTAGAGGAGAAGATTAGTGGGGTTTTAGGCGGTGAAGGTATTGAGGGCAGAAAGCTTCCCCTGGTGTAAGGAAAAGAAGCGGGGGTAAATGGGCTGCTCAAATTTGGCACCCCAAGTTGAAGGTTTGTGTTAAATTGGGGTGTTTTGATACACCTGAAGAGGCCGCAATGGCTGTCAAAGAGAAGAGTGCTCGGTTTAAGAGGAGGTTTGGGTCCGGGAAGTGTGTTAGGCCTGGTTGGAAAGAATTTGGGTCTATAAACATGGCTGGCTCCTTGAGAGACAAGGTGGTTAAATTTGCTAACAGGGAAATTGTGCTGGGGTTAGCTGCTCCTGAGTTGTCTGGTGACACCACACCTGTCAAAGAAACGGTCACAAACTTCAAACCCATTGATGAAATGAATGGTGAGGACAACCTTGAAGAAGGCGAAATCCCTGTTGGTGTTAAGATGACTAAATCAGGAAGGTGGGGAGCTTTGGTTACTAACCCAAACACCAGGACTGATCATTGGTTGGGGTCTTACAAGACCCTAAAGGAGGCTGTCAATGCAGTTAACAGGAAGAGGGCACAGTTTGATGAGTGTAAACCTGAGAAGAAGCTCAAGATTAGCAAGAAAGTGATTGATGACCCGGTGACCCTTGAGCATGGATTTGAGGAGTCTAAACCTAAGAAGCTCAAGATTAGCAAGAAAGTGATTGATGACCCAGTGAAACTTGAGCCAGGGTTTGCTTATGGCTCTCCAACTTCTGTCTTCGAGGCAGAGAGCTCGAATGGTGCAGCTAACAGTGCAAACGAAAGTGAAGGAGGGGGAGGAGGTGATGTCAGTGTTGTGGATAAGAAGAAACCCATTGGCATCTCTAACTTTGAGGAAGGGGTACGCTCGGGTATCATCAATCAATATGGTCAACTGCTGGGTGAGTACAGCAAGTTGGATGATGATCTCTGGTTCGGCAACCCTGATGATAATGAGCCCCCGCAGGCATCTATTGAAGGGATTTGCAAACCAATGCAAATAAAAACTCCCCAACTCCCTCCCCCAAGGAAAAGAAAAAAAGAAAGAAAAAGCCTGTGTTACTTCTTCTTCTTCTGCTGTAAAATAAGTAAAGGAGCCCCCATGAGGAAAGAGGGAGGGTAAAGAATGAAGGATGAAGTCTCCATGGAGGCTCTGATTATAGAGTTAGTGTTAGGCATTGTGTTAGGAATCCTTAACTTGTGAAGCTTTGGCTGTCTGTGTTTTTATGTAAAAAGCTTGAGCTTTCATGAATATAGAGATGATGCTGCCATTTCTGGCATGTGTCCAACTTATTGTGCTCTTGTGATAAAATTGACATCTGAGTTCTGTTCGTTGGTGCTCCAAATTTGTCGATTCCATGCCTTTTTATGAAGGTCTGATCATTCTTACTAATTCTGTGACATAACTGTACAAGATACTGGCTGCTATTATACAGCTCAATACAGCAATACAGGCTTGTGCCAGACTATACACAATGTACTACTGCGAAAAAAATTTTCATATCTATTTTAAAGCATAAAGCAGCTCGATTTGAGGCAGATAGACAATTATATCTGGTTGGTTTATTTTATTTTGTTTTCTGTAGTCCACTCTATAAAGTTTTTATATGAGAATGTCAAACATATGGTTGTGACTGAGTTATCGGCTGAAAATATGCAATCCATCAGAAGAATATGTGTGACAGATGTGAGTTATCAGGTGAGAGGTCTGTTCTGTGTATGTTTCGTAGTCAAAGGCAGACTTGTCTCAAAGTCAGCATGATCAGCGCTGTTTCTCATGGCCTTGCCTTGCTTTTGTTATTTTACATGATTTAGCATTTATTGGAAATTGAAATGGGTAACGTCTCATGTAGTCATGTATGACATAACATCAGGATTTATTAGTATGGGCAAACATTTTTCTAACAGGGAGTTAAAAAGGATGAATCTCACATGTATGTAGACACATTTCATATACATCATCATGCTTGTGACATGTTTTTGTTTATTTCTCTAGCTTCTAAAAGGAGCAAAAACGTTAATTATTTTAAGTGCATTAAGAGCATAGCACCGAAAAGCAAATGGAAATTGAGTATCCTTACAAGGGGAGCATTATTTCTGTCAAATATGCCACTACAGACTTCCTCCCATCTATAGATGCTCTTCGAGTTAACCAATCTTATGTTATTCCGTCTTCAAAACTTGTACCATAAATGGCCATGGAGTCTTTACAGAAGTCCCTTTTCTTGGAAACTTTTGATGCAATCATCAAACATCTCAGGTAGACACTTGAAACCAGGGAAACCCAACTCCATTATCTTGCCTGTGTCAAACCAATGTTTGCATTCATCGCTTTGGTGGCTAATCGGCCTAATGAATGAAATTAAAGTGCATTGTATTCAGAGTTCAGAATCAGATAAGCATGGAAGTTCAGTAACCAAGGATTTTAGTGGACTTATAGCTTACCTGCTTTCAAATGGGTACTCAGGATACTTGGCCCTAAGCAATGATATTATATCAGACCAATGAGCTACAGAGCTTGAACATATCAACCTGCCTGATGCTCTGCTTTCCTCCATTGCTAAAACGTGAGCATTAGCCACATCCTCTACATGGACAAATCCAGCATAACGTTTCTGATATCCACCCTGTGTACCTAATAATTTCAAGTTCACAAAATCACAATTTCGATACAGAAACAGCTTTCTAACCTGTGTTTGGTGGGAAGAGAGGAACAAAAGAGTGTTCAAAAACACAGCAAGCACTGAGACCAAGCTGAGGGATTACATAGAGAAAACCATTGAAGACAGGTTTGAGTACCTTGCCAGGAACAACCACAAGTATTGTAATTGGCGAGGCACACTATGAAACTAAAGGATGATTCTGATGTATATGCTCTATTTACAGAGCTTGATTGGTGATAATATAATCTCTTACCTTATTGCCAAAAAATAAGTGTTTCGACTCAACTACAAGCATTCCCCATGGATACAAGGTGCTGTTTCAGATTTGCCTATTTTTGGAAAAACTGCATGCTTTTAGCTAGAGCTGTTAAGCATTGACACCCATGTAGGAATATCTTGTACCAGAGAACTCACCAACTCTAAGTAGTTGATGAGAAATGGAAAATCCAAATTACACAGGTTACACTGAGCTTTGAGGTTTGTGGGTTGAACACAATCAAGAAATCTAAGGGAAATGAATCAAAAAGTAATCTTACTGCAAGAAAGAATGAAGTTCTAACCTTTGATAAGATCAAGCACAAATTTGGCAGTGCTTGATGGCTGTGGAGATAGCAAGGGACCGACTACAAAGGACGGATTAACAACCACCAGATCAAGACCTCTTTCTTTGGCTATTTGCCAAGCCATCCTCTCTGCTAGAGTTTTTGCATAAGCATACCACATCTGCGTGCAAACAATTCCAAGAGTCTCACTAATTTGAAAAGTAACAGTTACCAACTTCTTCCTAAAGTAAATATGCCAACATTCCTCTGATCCCAAAATTTCCCATCCTGGCCTCCTGTACATAGAGGCATAAATTCCCAAGGACCAGCTTTTTCTTATAGTCCTTCACAATAGACAATCCTTCAAAAGTCAAAACCGATTAACTATGAAGGCAACTGATCTAATCAGATGGAGGGCATATTAAGCATGCAGCATTTGAAAGATGTGTTTGCTTACATTTCGATGCTTGCAATACTCCAAATCGCTCCAATGTGACTCGTCAAGAGAATAGATCTGCTCGATATCATTTCGAAGTTGTACAGCATAGCAGGAAGAGGTTAACACAATCCTTTTACAGTGCTTACCTTTAAGCAGGACTTGAGAATATTCAATGTGCCTTTCACGCATGGTTCGATGATGATTGCCTAGAAGACGATCACATGATGAGAGCAAATGTCATATATGTCATTGTCTTATTTGTTCAAGCCATTGTAGCGTCCCTTCTATGAGCATGTCAGTTCTAATTAGATTATCCAATTCTTGCAACACTTTCAAAAATAACTCTGAATTGATACCAAGTAGAACGAGAATTTGACATGCACAATACTTTTAGTGTTTACCAAAAAAACAAAGTATAGAACATGTTAAAAGATCAAACAAATATGATTTTGAATGCATTGTTACAACGTACAACCTCAGAACTCTACCAGTTAGGCTAAAAACCCTTCATTTTCAGTAATTGAGAAAAGATTGGTGGGATGGAGGAATAGTTGAAAGGATGAATTTACTTGAATGTCATCACCTTCACGTGGCGATATAACAGGACATGCAACATGGAAAACCCCATCAACTCCATTAATAGCTTGATCAAAGCTTCCATCTGCCATCAGGTCAGCTTTAAACAACCTGAGTCTCTCCTTGGCTCCATTCATCTCCAAAAGAAAGCCCACCTTTTCCACATTTTCTGGTCACATATAATTTTATCAATAGTATATTAGGAAGTTAAATACTTCACAATCAAAACTTCAATGGTATTCTCCGCACAAATGAGTCCAGAGAGATTCAAAACGAGCAATTACCCCTCCCCCAAAAATACACAAGAAAAATGGGAAAAAAATTCAGAATATCATTCACTAGGTGTTACCAGGATCTCGGACAGTTGCTCGGACTGAACACCCTCTTTCAAGCAGGGCCTTCACTAAGTGTGATGCAATTAGCCCATTTCCACCAGTTACACAGTACTCTGGCATTTCGCTGTTTAGTTGATGCAAAACAAAAGTCTACGCTCAAAGAACTCTCTATCCAATAACCGATATCAGAAAAACTAATATGTGCACATGCCTATTTATAGACAGTAATCATAATATTGGGGAACTGGCAAGATAAGAAAATAACAGAACACAGGCTAGATACAATTATTCAAGATAATAATCTACTCAGATTCAAGCTTTATAAAATTATAATTCCTGAAGACTGTCCAGATATCTTTACGCTAAAATAAAATATATGACAGAATAATAGCAGTTCACTCAAGAAATGGAGAAATTTACAGGTGAAAAAAGTAGCACATGCCTTCACTCAAATTTTTATGCGAATAAATAAAGCGCCACATGGCTTTAATGAATAATGATTAAAATTCTGGTATGGTTTCTCTTTTGTTCTGCAATGAAAGAGTCAAAATACGGCTAGCTGCTTATTTTATTTGGCGGCAAGCTTACTAGAATAAATTATTTATATCAACAAAGCATTTTATAGTAGAATGTATACCCTGATCAGTGTATTTTATGCTCGTTTAGAACATATGGCAGCTTAAAAGAAGTCCATTATGAGCAGAATAATATGTATATTGTACTACCACCTACTGCTGTTAGCCTACAGAATAAGCAACCCAAAATTTCAGATAGATAGGAATTTCTCAGTTTCTTAATACAATTCAGCCCAGAATTCAACAGGATAGCAATAGGAAAATACATTTCAATAAATAAGCTACCAACCGAATGCTTACAAATAAAGAAACAATCCCTCTCAATATGTTTCATTCACTCGTGGAGAAGACGGCAAATAGTTGCTTGGTTATCACAGAAAAACCAGTAGGCAGTAGCATTTCAAAGCTAGAAATCCAAACAAGTAAGCAAAAGCGAGTCAATGAAGTTGTCTTTGCATAAATTAAGAAATATGTAAGTCTAAAACATGTGATGTACCTTGTAGGTTGTAAACCTTTGTGTAGTCGGAAACAAGCCCAATCAGCATGATAGCACGTTACTGAAAGTGAGGAAAGAAGACTGTCTTGAAGTGGAGACTCTTGATGCACCTTAGGACACCAAGGACAGCATCCAATTAAATTTTATGAGGCCAACACATAAACTGTTGATAAGGTAAACAGCGATGCCATTTAGCAATCAATATGGTCCCAGCTCTTCATAATCAGGATCCTCCACTTGATATTGGGGAAGGCCAAAAGGTCAAGAAAATATGCCAATCCCACTTTCATAGAGAATCTTCAAGTCATACTTTTGATGGCTAAATAAATACTATTACAAATAAATCAAAATTTTGATACTGAATTATTTGTTCAAGTAACCTTGTCAACTCAAACTAAGCACAAACATCATTGACCAGAGCAATTTTGCCAGGATAATGAGGAATTGATGAAAGTGCTTTACCTTGGATATGAGACAGAATAACGGGAAACTGAACACGGCATCAGAAGATACTGACATCAATTTTAAGATGCTTAGCTTAAGTCAATACAACTTTTTAACAAGCAATAGACCCAAGGTCCCCCAGGCAATGTATAAAAATCTTGATACCTGGTGAAATTTTCCATAAAATTCTCCACAAATGTCCGAGGAGAATCATTGTGACATCACACTGGCAGAGTTGCTTATTCGGATGGCAGCAATTGAAAGTAGACCAGACATTGTCCAACTTGGCTAATGATAGTCAAGCCCCTCATCTCATGCAATCAAACCATCCTTGCAACATCTTATCCTTGTATCCAGCTTACACCAGAACCACTGGCTCTTAATAATCACTGACATTCTTCCCTAACGGCCAAGGATTCAGGGTTTAGGTGCCACACTGTCAAAAGGTAGTTCTCTGTCTCACAATCACATTGCACAAAGGTCATGTTCAGCTACTTAGCCATCAAGAGAGCCTGTAGGTTCCTCCATTACGTAACAACCCAAAAAGGGCAGTATAAGCACCAGTAAGTCTGCTACATGAGTGACAACTTGAGACAAGATAAAGCTGACTTTGCTGAAAACATAGAAGAAAAGTTCTGGCATTTCAGCATTTCACACATGTAATCTTTAGACTTATTACAAATGCTTTGGCAAATCATGGTCTGCTTGAAGCAGAAACCTCAGCAAAGGTGAAGTAGAACTGCAACCTTTCACTACTCCAGCCTTAGCTTCACTGAATGGAGATGTGTATCTAAAGTGATGAGTCAAGGTCAGCAATTAGGATATGGACAATAGGACATGGCATTGTGATGGGTAAATAGACATCCATATAAGCAACTTTCACCAAAGCTTGTTGCTCACCTGCGGTGCTAGTACCAGCATGAATGGCTTCTGTTCCATCCATCCAAAACATATTCTTTGTCTTACATAAAGGCCATAAGACGAGGTGATGCTCCCTCCCCAGCAATCAGAAAAATGGATTCATTAATGAAAGCATTCCCTAAAACAAAGGAAAGTTCTTTTAGTTTTAGACTAAAAACAAATCCAGTGACACTGTTCATACAGGTGTCCGACAAACAGAGAAGAATGCCCTAAACAAAAATTTATTCAAGAGCAGTGCTGCTAGCACATGTAGCCCCCTCCAAAGAGAAATAAGGAAATAAGAAACCAGACATCAAAATCTTACATGATTTTTTCAGTTTATCTAATGGAAACTTTTCTCAACATCTTTCTTTAATCACATTCCATACATATCTATTCAAGAAAATAAATTACTGTTTTCAAAATTTCTTTCTCATCCTTAAACATTCGAGAAAGAAAGGGTCACACCTTTCATTTTGAGCTTGAGTAAATTCCTGGATTCTAGTTGGTTATGGAGCTGAAAGGGACCAACAAAAAATGAGGCATAAACCACCACCAGATCAAGACCATTTTCTTTTGCCACTGGCATTGCGTCCTCCCTCCTATCATCTTAATATAGGCATAGACAGAGCAGAATCCAAAAACAAGGTCAACTTTGTAATATACATAGATCCCTTATCAATAAAAAAACTACATAGTTGAGCACTTCCAACAATGAATGTTAATGGATAAGAATATTGCTTGCAAAATACTCAAGGATCACCCTGATGTGACTTACATAGAGGAGACACTCAGTTGGACATCTTAGTGATACCATATTTCCGACCATGATGGCATACAACATTGCCTACACTTACTAAAGAATAGAGTACATTCAAGGTCTCTTTTTATACATGCATAAAAAAACACATGTACAAGAACTTTTAAAACTGCAGCAACATTACAGGTTGAAGAAGCAGTGCAGGCTTCTCCTCCACTCTAATTTTGGTTGCCAAAAACTACACTTTTCCTAGGCAATATTCCAAGTAGCAACAGTTTACAAGATTTCTTCACTTTGATGTTCCATAATATTGTCAAAGCTCAATTTTCAATAACTTCTAGCCTCTTTTTTTTTTTTTTTTTGGGGGTGTGGGTTGGTTGGAGAGTGAATATAAACCATATTAAGCAACAGCATGAAATGCTTATTTTTGCATAACCATAAATTATTAAGCAATACATATGGGTCAGAGAGAGTAGCTAAATGCCAACCCCGAAGACATTTGCCAACTAATCCAGTTGAAATATCGGGCAACTGATCGACAATGACCATGATATATATATTTTTAAAAGGTTAAATTATTGCTCAAATGAACAAATTGATTTAGAAGGCATAAAATCAGAAAGCAAGAATGAGAAATGGAAGTTTTTAACTTGGGAATTTTCCCCTTACTTGAGTAGTTGAACATGACGAGAACTACTAGGCAAGAAGACAGGGTAGGTGGTAGAAGACCATCATCAACATCAATGGCAGCATCAAAGCTTTTATCCTAGCAAAACAAAAAAAAAAGATAAAAAAACAGCTTTAAGTAACTTGGGCATATCAAGTCAGCAGCCCTTTCCATTCTCCCTAAAAATCCCATGTTTTCCATAATTTTATGAGGAGACACAAATGCCGATTGGTGGTCAATTTGTGTAAATTGATTGCAGAAGGTAAGTGGAAGGAAAAAGAAAGGGAGACTAGAGAGTAGAGTGAGAGAAATTACTAAGAACTCGCGCACAGGCTAAAACACAAGGAGCGAAGAAGACGGCTTGCATACTGCCCAGAGAGAGAGAGGTACAGCCATCATCGGTGTTTATTGGTGTTGATGACAGTTAAATGAATGCTGATGTTAATGATAATCTCCCACAGCAACATAGTGCTTTTTGTTTTTTGGTAAAAAAAAAAAAGGGAACGGAGCGTGTTACTTTAATAACCCCCTACTCTTGAATTAGCTAGGATCTTAAGTGAAAATCTGTCATCTTTGCTTTTGAGGGCTTGAACCTCCTCAACTGCACCAACACACAAACACCCCTATCTGTAATATACATGGAGAATTTATCCCTTTCATGTTTAGATTTCAATATATATATATATATATATATATATATATATATATATATATATATATATATATATATATATATATATATATATATAAGATTTCATACTACATACTCCAATTTGTTCAGATTTCTCTAAATTCATTCATGTGTTCCATTATTTTTTCTTAAAAGGTGAAGTAAATATAACCCTGGCCACCTAAAATATCTAGACTATTAAAAAACCACATATTGCTTGCCCCATATCAATATGACCTATGTATGGGCTCTGTGAGTCTAACAACTATGAGACTGGTTCAAAAATGTTGAATATAAGCACGTGCACTAAGATAAATTTCCGGTCATAGAATATAGATGAGTTGAAGTTCGAGATTCAATCAACTAATGGCGTGTGGGATATATATTATGATTTCTATGTTCCATTTTTCCATTTGGCGGATATATTCAACCTTGTATATTAGCCATGGAGGAAAGCAGAGCAGCAGGCAGGTTGATATGTCCGAGCTCCTTAGCTCACAGGTTTGGATCATTTGGTTTAAGTTCAGTGTCGGGTTGTTTTTGCCACGTTTATGAAGAACCAAGATGATACTACCACTCATGTTGTTTGGCAAGATTAACTGGCAAACGTCTGCTCCAGTCCTAGCTAGCTTCTGTATGGAATTGGAGTTGTTTATGCTGAGAAATCTAAGAGCTGACAAACTTATGAGGTACCTTGTAGCCTGTAGTACATCAGCGTGGAGTGAGCATATTGGCCGAATAAGCCCAATAATAAGATTGTCTTGACTTGAAAACATTTTATGGAAATTGCATCCAAATGAGTTTTCTGACAGACAATGCATAAACTGACGCTAAGGCAAGCAGGGAGCCCCCGAGCCCACAATGTAGAACCTCAATTTGTGCAATACTCTCTAACAGCAGTTTGCTTCTGAAACACTGATCTTTCTACAATTCCATGCTTTAAGTTTCATTAGAAATGGCCACACTGTTTACAGAAGTCCCTTATCGTGGAAGCTTTCGACACAATCATCAAACATTTGAGTAAGACTCTTGAAACCAGGGAACCCCAGCTTCATTATCTTGCTAGTGTCCAAGCTATGTTGGTACTCTTCTCCCGGTTGGCTTATCGGCCTGAAATAGCATATCAAGTGCAAGTTGTTCAGAGTTCAAACTCAGCAAACCATGGAAGTACAGTTAAAAGAATGTTACTGTAGACTCATAGCTTACTTGCATTCAAATGGGTACTGAGGATACTTGGCCCTGAGCATCGATATGATGTCGGACCAATGAGCCACTGAGCTTGAACATATTAACCTCCCTGATGCTCTGCTTTCCTCCATGGCTAAAATATGAGCATCAACTACATCCTCCACATGGACAAAGCCAACATATCGTTTTGGGTATCCTCCACTGGTACCTATAACAACATCACCCTATATGTCCATTGATTCAAGAATTCAGGATCTAGGCAGGTCAACATATCTGCAGCCTTAACCCTATCACATATGTTTCTCAAGAACAAAGAAAAATATTTCAGTACAGAAATCTTCTATGTGCACCTAATAATTAAGAAAAACAAAGAATCACAGCTTTGCCACTGTGGTTATGTTCTAACTACAAGCTTCAAGTTCCCCGATTGCACAAAATCATGAGATGGCATGGTCATGAACTGTGACCAAATCTGATATTTGAAAGCATTAAAGGAATGAGGTATCACCTTTGATTAGACGGAGTACAAAGTTTATCGTGCTAGATGGCAGCGGAGAAAGCAGACGACCAACTACAAAGGAAGGGTTTACAACCACAAGATCAAGACCTCTTTCTTTGGCTACTTCCCATGCCATCTTCTCTGCTAGAGTCTTTGCATATGCATACCACAGCTGCATGCAAAATCCGTCGAATTTTAGTAATTCATTCCAGTGCTAATAATTGTTAATACTTTCCCCCAACATCAAAAATAATTTTCCATTCTGCCATTCGTGTCTCAATGATTGATCATATAAGTCTCCAATTCAGTATTTTTGTGCAATCTTTATAACAAGCTCATTTCAATATTACCTCTTAACAGCAAGGATAATTAGCTTGGCATGAAGAGAGAGCATGTTAAGTAATCCAACACTACAGATATGTGCTTGCTTACATTCTCACGTTTGCAGTAGTCCAAATCACTCCAATGTGACTCGTTGATAGGGCAGATTTGCCAGATATCTTCCCGCTTATGTATGGCAGCACATGAAGAAGTTAACACAACCCTTTTACAGTGCTTGTCTTTGAACAGGACTTGAGGATGTTCAAGGTGCCTATCACACATGGTTCTATGACCAATGCCTAGAGATCAACATATTCTTGTAAGATTGACAACACAACTTCCTTAAACATTTGAGGTCCCAGAAAGAGGATTTTATGCTGACACAAGTCCAACACATAATGACATGTCATTACAATGCATTACTGCTCACCACCTAATCATTGTAACAATGAATTCATCACAACCCCCAACCCTCCACTCTGAATTTCGCTGATTTGGGGTATGGATTGGGGTTGCCTTGACATAGCCAACCTAACCTCTGCTAATACAACAGCAGTTTCCAAGAGGTGCACAAAATTGTTTTTTGGGAATAAACATTACTGGATTAAAACTCCAACAGAAAGAGGAAATATCATTAAGAATTCAATACATACAAGGTTATAAATGCTTCAAGTATCAAGGACAAATGATGATAGAGGTCAATCTCACTTGTGAATTTATCTTTTTGGCTTTTGGGGGGAGAGGGGATCAAAGAGTTCAGAGGATGACTTTACTTGAGCAGTCTCACCATCAGGCGGCATTATAACTGGAGATGCAACATGGAAAACCCCATCAACACCAGTAATAGCCTGATCAAAGCTTCCATCCACCATCAAATCAGCTTTGAACAACCTAAGTCTCTCCTTAGCCCCATTCATCTCCCAAAGAAAGTTAACCTTTTCCATATTCTCTGGGTTGCATATAGTTCATCACATATTAGCTTTTCATCCAAACTGTAACATCAACCTCCTTAAATTGATATTATGTCTCAGCAAAAATTTAAGTCATATAGGCCATAGTATGAGGACAGTTATGATTTTTAAAAGCCAAAACTTTAAAAGGGTTTTTCTCCTATGATAAACTATGAGCAAAACAGCCTAGAAATATAAATATAAGCCATTACAATCGGTTAAGGCACCACTGCATTTGAAACAGAGAACAAGGGTCTGTCTTTGGCCATTATTTTCCAATTTCATACATAAACAATTTTCGAGTTTCACCATATTTTTGTCACAAATGAATTACTCAATTTCTAAACATATTTCTAGATTGCAGATTTCTTGAAAATTTTACTTGAAACATATTGTTTGTTACAGATTTTTAGCAAAATGTAAAAGATAAACTAGTGGGAAAGAACAAGGCCTGAGAATTCCTTTTCTTCAAAAAACAAATAGAATACCTGGATCACGGACAGTAGCATGAACGGTGCATCCCTTATCAAGCAGAGCCTTCACCAAATACGATGCAATTAGCCCAGTTGCTCCAGTCACACAGTACTCCGGCATCCTGCGCCCCTTCTCTCTGTTCAACAGATGTAGGACAAATTTCCAAACCAGACAATTTCTCAATTAAATAGCTCAAATATGAAAAATCATGATGTGCATATGCCTATAATTTATCAGCAGAAATGTATGATACATGGGAAAGTGTAACATAAGAAAATAAAAGTAAGAATTTTATATTAACTCAATCATTCGAATTTTATATTAAGTCAATCATCACACATTGGATATATATATATATATATATATATATATATATATATATATATATCATGGAATATTTGCTGGAGATTATCCTAATAAGATGCTTGTCTACAATAAATACACACATCAACATATGAAAGATAATAATCTAGTCATACTTTGAGTTATTCCTAAAGACTATCCTAATAAGATGCTTTTCTATAATGGGGGAAGGAAAAAATTCAATAAGCAAGATACATTTGTGAATAAATAAAGCAGCAGTTGAGTTTAATTGATTCAGGGAACATGGCTCCTATCAACCCCCCCAAAAAAACCCCTCTGAGGCCTTCATTGTGATAATGGTTAAACTTATTCAATTCCATCCTCCTTCATCCTAAAAGGAAAGACACAAGATAATACTTTTAAGACTTTTTCATTGATAGAAATTAGCCTGTTTGCTCCTTGGTTCAGATGGATGTTGTTTAAGTTTGTGTAGAGATATGGCAGCTCACAGGGATTCTATTATAGGTGAAGGAATACATATATCATATTGCTACCTATTGACTGATTGAAAACACAAGATAATAATGAACTATATCTCAATTTTCTGATGCAACCCAGATTCCTCCATTCCTTGGACTGTATGCTTACAAATAAAGTGAACAACCTATCTCAATACGTAGGTTCATTGAAATTCCTATGTCTAAAGTTTCTTGGTTATTGCAAAAAATGATGTGCAAGTTAGCAACAAACTCAAGCAGCTTTTACTAGATTTAAAAAAAAAAAAAAACTTATAAGATACCTCATAGAATTCATTCAATTGTCGTTGCATAGAAAACTGGCATAATCAGCATGATATAAAGTTGCCTCAACTGGGAAATAATTGATCCGAGAAACTTTTCTTGAGAAAAATGCATTTGGCGAACCAAAGAGGCAGCAATGGAGCCATCAGCATAGTCCCTGTTCTTCATAATCAGTACCTCTATTTGATATGGGGAAACTGAAGTTCGATAACCTAATATGCAAACATCACTTGTTAGAGAGTTTCCGGAAGAATACTTTTGTTTACTAAGTAAATATCATCATAAACAATCCAAATCTTGGATACAGTATAGTTTGTCAAGATATGAAGATACACCCTAACCCATCAGTACAAGCACAGGCACTTCTAAGCATCTAGCACAAAAGATGATACCAAGAAATTAATTATCCAGAATGGAAGTAAAGACAATGTAAAGGGAAACTAACACACAGCAGCAGTGCTTTTCTCCGTATCAATGTCAATAAGCTTGATTAACTCCATGGAACAGATTCTGCAAGTGGCATAATCAGGGCACAGCAGCCAAAAAAAAAAAAAAAAAAACTGCCAAGTTTGAATATACTTTTTCTTCCTTTGAAGATCTCCATGGTGAAAATCGTTATTGAGAAGAAGTCATCGAAGTTGATAATTGACGACAGTAAGTAGCCACTAGATGTCTAGATTAACTACCTTGGACACACACTATAACAAAAGCCCAATGGTGATTTAGCCCTTCAGTTTCTAATACATGATATGCTCCTGTATTCATAATCGGTACGTTACCATGGTTAGATCCTCATTTATGAAGCCCATGTACCCATTAGAGCACTCAAGTAAAGAATTACCATATCCAACGGCACTTGCATTTTCCTGGTTCAACCCAATCTGACATATTTATGCATAAAATAAGTACAACTTGTACCCTTCCACAATTCTTGGTTGAGTGCATTCAAGGCCCGTAAATGCATCAGTCTATAAATTGATAAAACTCACAGCGCAGAGAAACATCCTGAGCTCATAGCTCAAAGAAACAAAAAGAGGGGAGCCTGCATAGGCTCATAAACGATTGGAAATGGGTCTCAATCGAAGTCCTAGCTAGTCCCAAACCCGAATACATTTACCGGCTAAACTGCTTTCATCTTCTCCTCATTGGCAAACGATAATCATCATAATTATGCCAAAAAAGAAATTTTAAGCCCTCGTTGAAATAACCAAAATAAATGTAGCAGGTACAACGTCCAGAAAGCGGAGAATCTAACAATACAAGTTATTGGATTTAACGGTTCTAGGGTTACCTGAACAATCTGACAGCGCTGGAGGCAAGAAGACAGCGATTGGCAAAGAGGTATTGTATTGGAGAGTGTGGGAGACCCCATTCCAACCCCATGAAAGCTCTCATTCAACAATTTTAAATCTATTGAGCATTAAAAATGTGATCTTTTGGGTGGGGTGACAGATATGTCAATATGGCATTGCAATTGGCAGTGATTGATCAGTCCCGGAAGGGAGAAATTAAGTGGGTGGCCTAAACTAGAAAGGGATGGAAACTCTGGGAGTGGGAGTGGACAGTAGAGAGATCTCCACAATCCTACACAGTGATGAACACTGAACGGTGGGGGTAAGACAGGGTTCAAGCGTTTATGGATTTTTTTCCTCTTTATTTTATTTTTTTGGATGCTTAGAAAACGATTTCAATACACAATGATATAACTTATCACATACTAACATAGATTTGATATTTGTTTTTCTTAAGTGAAAGTTTAAATTGAAGCCTTATAAATAGAGAAAAAATATATGTAATAACCAAGTTTATATCTTATAGGTTGATAGTAGCTTGACTCTAATTAAATAGATGATTAAAAATAAAATAGAAAAAATATTATAAGATGGCATAGATATATGTAGGATTAAGTTATATGTGGATCAGGGCTAATACAAGTTGGAGAGCTTTGGTTTTTATTTTTCAGTATCATTTTTTGGGTAGCTAGTTTCTTTTTACATAACTTGTAAAGAGAATTTTTAATACACGAATAAAATGATATGCTACCAATACCAAAATTCAAAATAGAAAATGTTAAAAGAACCAAAATTAAAAAAAAATAAAATTATGCTTGATCATGGAATTTTCTATATCAATACCTTAATTATAGTCACATCATTCAACATTTTATGAGAGAATGACGTTTATTGTGACTTATAATCCTATAATTGGAATTAAGTACAACCAAATTGACATTCAAGAGGGAAAAAACTTTAAAATTATTGATTAAAAAGATATTTATAGGAAATATTGATTACAATGATACCAAGTGCTCATACTAGCACGTTTTTTGGTTGATAATGGTAAAGAAGGGGTAGCATAAATGCTTCACTCATTCATAGCCTCTGGAAAAGGGGGGCAATAGTGGTGGATGAGGTAATAATAATCGAACTCAATGCAAGCCACGTATATATGCAGGCGACAAATCTACATCAGCAGCAGTAGAAGGATCATCTCTGATCTTGAATCTGCCAATGAAATATCCTTAAACATACAATTGAGAAACAAAAGGACATCAATTCCATCCTTGCTATTCTGACCGGATGTTTCCATAACAATGAATTCCACTCGTAGGGTTGAAATCATGGCTCTGCCATTGACGAAAACTCAGCGGACTTCCTCCAGGTTGGTTTTGAAACTCCTCAGCTCTTCTTAGCTGCCAAGGAAGAAGGATGAATCTTTTTGTGAATCCATGAGAAGCAGCCACTTTCCACGCCACTATCACCTTCATCGTGTGATAATGTATAATGATCCTGATCGCCTTTGTCAGCATTGCCCTTAACAGTGTTAATCTCTCTCCTCTTTATCTCCTCCAATCTCTTCTTCTCCATCTTCCTCATCACGTAGACCTCTGCAAATCCTTGGGTTGCTGTCGCCATTTTTCTATCACCTTCAACGAAAGCCTCTCCGGAAACTTCTTCTCAAGAATGAATGGAAGAACGAAGAATAAGATGCGCAAGGAATGAGAAACTCTCAAGGAATGATGGAGGGTATTTATAGAGGAAGATGGGCTTGGGCAGCAAGGCAAGCCCAGTGGGCCCGTTTGGTATAATTCACGACTAAAATCGTCAACGGTAGGGGAAAAACAGAAGGGGCCCAGAAAAGTGAAAGGCTTTATTGTCGTTAAGTTAATAAGCTTGATGTCCAAGGCAAAAAGTGTCAGCCATGACATGGGCAACCGGAAAGGCGAGTTTCCGTGGACTTGGGTCGCTGCCTGACATCCCCGCTGACGTCTATAATTTTTTCTTTTGATCAACCGATCTGACGTCTGTCTACAATTGAAACCTCTTATATTATAATCTGGGATTATAGACTCAATACCACGATGTATTTGAAGAAATAAATCTAATCTTTCTAAAAAGAAAACTGTAAAAGTAGAAAATATATTTTAAAAATTAAAATAAAATATTATAAATAATGACTTTGGCCTATAAATATAAGACTATAATATAATTTGTAAACTAATGCCTATATATCATGGGAAGAAATGAAACTTGTATCACCAAACTCGATCAACGTTATACCCATCATTTTATTTGTCTCCTTATCTATCTTAAACACTTTGAAGACAAATAGATAAATTATAGGGTCAATAAAGTAATACTCCCTCTGTCCCTAAAAAATTATCAACAATTTTACTTTTAGATATCTCATAATATTTGTCATTATCAATATAAATTAAATTAGAATCGTATACTTAATTATGTAAAAATTATATCATTATTTATTACAACCAATAAGATGAAAATCTTCATCTAGAAATCTAAATGAGTCACTAGTATTACATAGAAAATACAAATAATCAAACAAATTTCAACAAATAGATGTTGTTCACTAATTTCATTTTTTTTTCTTCTAAATTTTACAGTTTTTAGGGACGGATGGAACACTATGGCTACATATAGGCCATCTAAAATCATCATTCCTTTTTGTAAAAGAGGAAAAGCGTAAAATATATGTATGAAAATTCCCTAGATTTATCATAATACTAATGGTGATACGATCAATATTACGAGTAAATTAGAAGGAATTTTCTGATGAGTCTTACAACTTTGACTTTAGCAAAATGAGGGTACGGAATTTTCTTTGTCAAAGTTTGGTAAGAATTCTTTGTATGGAATTTTCTTCGTCGAAAATTCAAACATAAAGTAAGAGTTCTTCAGATTTTTTGGCCGTCAGTCCAACTTCTATTTCCGAGGGAAGCGGACTGGAAAATAATACATGAAGCAGATGGGAAAGTGTCAAACTTATCTAAATCAAGTACTCTGTCTTCTCAACAAAGCAAGGCTCACAGTGAAAGCGCAAGCAATTGAGACAAAGCTCCTCGACTGCAGAACAGAATCTGAACCAGAAATTCCTCGTCAGGCTAATGCTTGTGCCTCATGGAAAGGAGCTCCTTTAGATACACCTAGCCACCATTGTTAGGGCCACAGCAGGATGTTTAATCAAGCTATTTGTTCGGATTCGTAGTCCAAATATAAGCAGAATAGTAATTTCACAGGTATATGCAGTCTCCAAATGGGATTTCCTGCTTGCCCTTCTTTCAGCAGCTGTGCTAAAATTCCCGGGTGCATCTGGCTGCATAATTGAAGCATAAGACGGAGATGGAGATCAACGTCTTGGAGGGCCACGCTTGCCATAAGGACTCCATGCTCCAACATAGCTGTCGCCATAAGCCCCGCCCGGGTACCTCATATCTGGGTTTGCATGGTACATTCCATAGCCGCCACTGCCACCGCCACCTGGGTGAAAACAGTGGAAATAGTCCGAATAAGAAGATATAGAAATTGCACACATTCATTCCACTAGGAAAGAGCATAAGATTGTACGTTAGCCACATGTGCCAAAATAAATTGATCAAAGCATAGAGGATTCAGTTTGCCACTGAGCAAGTTAATCACTCAAGGGCAAGGAGCTTGCCTTCTGATTCCAAGAAAAGAAGCCAAACTTTATCCAGAAGATTGAGGGTGAAGACAGCTGGGGTTTCTAAACTCTTTACCTGTGCTCCAGGTCCTACTCACTGAACCAAGCCTTGCAAAGGGGACCCATTTTTCACCCATAAGACAGAGGGGTGGGATAAAGTTCACAGCCATACGAGTTTGGTGTCCCCTCCCCTCTTCTTTTGGGAGGGAGGGAAATAGCTTTCACTTTTCCATCTAGGCCAATTGGTTTGGTTTCACACCCCATACTTGAAGTTCTTGACAAACGGGAGAAGCCCATAAGAATAGTGGCGTAAATGCAGTTATCAATACGTAACAAAAAAATAAAAAAATAAGGTCTCAGGCCAAGATTTTGCTTTATCATCTTCAGTCAACAGACTGCATACCGCAGAAAGTTCAACTGAAAGCAGGCACTACTGCCACTCAATATCAACTCCGCATCACTGATATTCTTAATGAAAGCAGTGCTCACACTAAAAATTTCAGAATCAGTATAAGACTGATCTCCTCGCTGTTGCCACCTCCTTTCTCTTGCTCTGTTCCCCTATTTATATACTAATCACCATTCTACTCCATCATATGCTAGTATGTCTACGGAACCCTGAGCGACTCAATAGGCTCACAACACCAATATTCCCAATTAAAATTGAAAATCATCATCCGTCAATCAGCATCCAAGTTTCAGCCAGCAAGTAGAATAACCATATAAAAATAAACTAACCCCCCCAAAAAAAAAAATAAAAATTTATGTATGAACAATGTTCTAGCTGAAAGACACATCTGATTTTTCAGCAGCACTCCAACCTAGACATCATGAACCTCAAATAAGCTATATAATATCCTGATGAACAGGAAGCAATTTCGTTCATTAATTCTACGCTAATCCTACTAGCTAATATCAGCTAAATGAGAATCTTGCTCATTACCAACACATGGTGGTATAATTGCCACCAGTTGATGTACACAGAGAGATATCTAATGCAAGTCCAGTTGATTACCAATTCCATAAGCTGTCCTATCCATGCCGAGCTGCTCAGCTCGAAGCTTCTCAACTTCGCGCGTCATTGACATGAGATTTTTCTCCATTGCCTGCTTTTGCTCCACCTGTTCCTCATTTACTTTCTTCTCATATTGCAAAGCCCTCCTAAATAAGTCACAAGGCCAAAAGCAGAAAGGTACACACTTGTGAGGCTAATCAACAAACAACTCAACCACATGCAATCCTAGTTCATGCCTAGACACTACCAGACAAAAAGCCAAATCCCGATGCATACCCGTCTGAATTTTGTCTTTTCCAGTACTGAGACAAATTTGTAAGGCCAACTAATAAGATATATGACTGGTTCCAAGTTCATCAAATGCAGTTCACTCAGAATGGAAACAAGTCCACAACATGCCTGTTTAAGGCATCCTCACGTGTCAGAGATGAGGTGAAGACCTGAGAGTAAAAATACAAATGGACTTGACTCTAGAGTTTTGGGTGATGGTAGCATTTGACAACTAGTTGACAACTATAGCAACCAGTATAACCTAGATCACATAGCAAAAGCTGGGACACTATCATACTATAGCTACATCTAATGAAACTGCTCTACAGTTATAGAAAAACTGCACAATAGAAAATCGGCATGAACTTTGACAGATCCCACTACTATCAATAACTAGAAAGAAAATCCTTCAAATCCATCCATGCTTCCATAGGTCTACTTGACCTAATACAAGAATGAGTCTCAATAAAGACGAAAATGTAAGCTTCAAGCATGGCTGCCTTGCATCAAAAGGGCATAGCGGTATTAGGAAACTGTAAGAATATCTTCTAGCAAACCAAGGCTCTTCTAGCTATGGCGAAATCTATTATCTATGCGACGCTATTTGCTGCAAAATCCTGGAGGGGCTCCACTAGTGATAACCTGGCTGAAACATGCCATAAGTATGCCAAATTCAAATAGAGATACACACGGCATGCATCACCCCACGCGTGTTGGTTTCCAATGTATGTATCCTAAAAAGGAATTTCCATGCCCTAAGATTGTGACAACCATGTAAAATGCAAAAGAAGAAGTTACTAGATAAATTGTCCACCTGGTTTCGACTAATTGCTTGCGTATCCCATCTGCATCTGCTCTCAAAGTAGTCAATTGCTTATTCTCAGATCGCAAACGAGTTATGTCTTGAGTTAGACCCTGAATCTGAACAGTCAAGTCTTGCCTCAAAGCATTCAGTTTTTGAGCTTCAGCTCTCAGACGGATAACCTCTTCTCTAAGAGGTTCGGTGGCACGAAGATCAGCTTCCAGCTTCAACCCTCTCTCAAATAAATCCCTAGTCTGGGTCTCTTGATCAGCACGAAGTTTCACTATAAATTGACCCAATCTGTGAATTTCATCTTTAGCAGCTACTAGATCCCTTTGAAGAATCACATTTTCATCAAGCAACTCATGATTCTCAGTGATAACCCTCTGGTTTTCTATATGTTGAATTTCAATTTCCTCTTCCAACGCAACGGGATAAACGGGAAGAGGTCCTGGTCCTCTGTTTAAAATTGGCCGAGGGCCATCTCGAAAACCTTGGGAATTGGCATGATGGCGAGGAAATCGATTTCTCGCAGACATCTAATACAACACAGAACCACAATGAATGGAGCATATATATAAGCACAATCTGAAGGAAAGCAAAGCTACACAATAACTGGAAAGAAAGCAGAAGACAGAACCAAAAAGATAAGGGTTGCCACTCAAAAGCCTATTATTCAGAGCGCAAATCTAACATCACTCTATAGTTAATCAAACAATGTTAAGGACCTAATTCCTAAGGTTGAAGCAGGACTAACTAGTGTCACAAAAAATTGCCAAAGATATAGCCTGCCACCACATGGGATTAGGAAAACACATAAATCTAAACCATCTCTTTGCGTATAATGATATTTTCGGACAAAAGATTTGTGAAACAACACCTCAATCACCATATTTGTGGAACAACTATATCCAAAGTGCATTTCCGATAAGCTTTTTAATCAATTTGCTGAAGTTTCAGAGGTCAGGATTATCTGCATGATATTACAGAGGCCATCCTCCATTCAGAACCTTCCCTATTCAAAGCTGATGATTCTTATGGAAAGCAGTCCCTTTACCCACAAGGGTTTGCATCCCCTCACTGCTTTGCATGTCTTCCAACTCAAAGAAGATGTGAGCTATCCAACTATAACATGACTTGCATGATACCATATACTTTTAACTCTAGACCTGCAGGTGGGGTCACCAAAGAAAGGATTTGCAACAGACCTCCTCTGACAACATAGGATAAAAGTCCCAGTCAGGGGCACAAGTAAGCTTATAGCTACAGACATCTGTGGCACCCATTGGATGAAAAACTGTTTGATGTGTTGCCTAAAATTCCCCAAAAATTATTAAAGTAGGCAGCCACTAAAAGTCATCCACAGTTTACAAGTATCAGGTTCAAAACAGGAAAATCATCATACAAAAATTTTCGACCAACCACTAGTCCCGGTCCTGCTAAATCCACATAACCGGCATGTTCAAAAGATGCCATTTCCATCAATGTTGGCAAGATGTCACCATTTTTTTAGTAAGTATCTGATGAAGATCAATGCTCACACGATAAACTACCTTGTGTAACTATCCAACTCTTTGAGAACAAAACACAGCCATTTTGGACAATTTAGTTCATAGCCAGGTTACATAATTCCACACTCATAGGGTCATACTTTATGGAAGCCAAAAATTCACTGTCAGCTAGAGCTTCCAAACTACCATTGTTACTCACAACAGTAATCACCCATGTCCTCATTATTAAACTCAGACTAGAGAATGCAGTAACAAAGAAACCAAAAATGCATGTATGACCAATCATCCCATTTCAAAAAAAAAAAGGAAAGAAAAAAGATCCTATCTTTGCTTTGAGAAAACGCAAAACTACAAGCCGCTCATCATCAACAAAGAAACCAAATACATAGGCAGACATACACTTGGAGAATCGCATCAATGATTGAATAAGTCACAAAGAGCCATCTCCTTCTAATATCCCAGAATATGAGACTAGCCCACAAGCCTTAGAATTACTCGAGGAAAGTCAAGTAGGAGAGGTTAAGCAGTTACATATCTTATCTTATAATCTTATTTATTCTGGACCGGAACAAAATGAGGAGATTTACATTATGACTCCTTTGGTTAAGATAACCTCGAGGATCTAAGGAACGGTTTATCGCCATGATAATTTCCCACTAATACACTATAAAGCATATTTTCATCCTAATATTTCCTTATATTCCCATCATCTCCGGAAATTTCAAAAGGAAATCATTAGGAATTCGGAATTTAGCCACTTACCTACCTCACTCAAATCAAACCACGTTTACAAATTAGCTCCAAAACTCAGAAACTCCGAATAAAGTTGTGATTTTGGTGCATGCAACATTATGGAATTCAAAATTAGTCACTCACAAAACGCAATTAATAATTGCCGATTTCGAATATGCCTACAACATTCAACTCCAAGAAAAATTCAGACCAACTGCAATCAGAAAAGAAAATAAGAGCGAGGATTTTCCACTTACAGATGCCACACGATGAACGCCGGAAATCTTTAGGTCTTCACACGAGAGAGAGAGAGAGAGAGAGCAGAGAGAGAACAATGGCCGACTCAACTTAAGGGAGATCGCTCAAGAAAGAATTACAATCCCAGCAAAAAAAAAAAAAAAAAAACATTAACCCACAGAAAAAAAGACGAAAAAAAAAAAAAAGAGTAGGACGTAATACGAACAGATTCTTGGGCTTTTGAGGATTGACTTGATGTTGGGCTTCGGCATTTCAAAAGTTAAGATACAGGCCTACTAGGAAATATCTCTCAATTTGATCGAACATCTCTCCTATTTAAAGGCTACGATAGAGTGATCGGATCAACTCTATTAATAAAGACGTATTATATGTATATTTTATAATTATGTAAAATTATATATTAAAAGATACATGATAGTATAATATTTTAATTTGAGATAAGACACCTGGTGTGTTTTTCATCATGATATTTATCATATTGCTTTTATTACATGCAAATGTAATGCGTTTATTTTGATAATCATACTTTAGGAAATAACAAGAATTAGGATGTCCGAACACTCGCAATAATCTTTTATAATAGTAGTTGAGTTTATTTTCGGTTGAAAAATTTAATAGTTGAGGTTAATTGAAGACTATTCATGATTATCTATATGTTTAAGAAAAATTAATGATTAAGTATCTCGCGAGTACAATGATCTTTGACATGAAACAATAGATATTCACTAGAGTCAAACTATACCAAAACTTCCAAGAAAAATGGTTAGAACTAGTGAATCAATGTAATATTTATAGTTCATACTCCGTACATAGGTTAAATTCAAGACTAATTAATGAACTCAGGATTCTTGTGTTTAGTTTCTTAGAACTAAATAGTGGGTAAGCCAAGCAAATAAGAGTTTTGGTGAAATTGGGCAGGCAATAAGCATCATAAAGGGAGGGCCATCAATAAATGAAGGGCGTAGGAAAGTCTAAGAATATTTTGGCCATGAAAAAGGCGTCCCGGCGGCAAAGGTAAGAGCAGTATATACCCTTGTGGAGTTGGATTAGCGATTAGTCTCTCTCCATGTGAATAAACGAGTGCCTTGGACAAAGATGGCACGCACATACCAAATAGCCAATTGTATGTTGGTGGACGTATACATGAAAGTAATTGAATGAAACTTTGTCAATATATTATGATTGTGGGAGGGAGTGAAGGGACCGCTATCGTGTGTCTAACTCAATCACGAGTAAGGGGTAAACTCCCAAACAAGAGGACAACTTTCTCATTTAATTTTTGAGGGCCTACTTTACCCCATCACATATTTATCCCCTAATCCAACTTTGGATCAACCTTCTTTTGCATGGGATGGGAGAGACATGACATTGACTAATCTTTCACTATTACAATCTCAAAACTATTGCCAACCTCTTCAGTTTTTTATTGGATTTTACATTATGTCATCATTTTTTGTGTTACATGTTGCCATTGAAAAATCTATATATGTAGCATTTGTATTATACTTGTGTCATGAAAGTAGACAGAGTGGAAACTTATTAGTTAAGCGTTATTTTCTTTGAAAGTGGTTGTGATTTGTTAGTAGTTCGTTTTTTATATTTAGACCATATTTTACATTGTGAGATGTCGGATACGGTAAGTGCCTTTGAGTCTCGTCACAATTATTATTAAGGTATTTCTAAAAATTTCACACTCGTAATATGGTTCAAGTCTCATGAGCGACAATTATTTCTTATTTGGAAGAAATTTGTGAGAAGTCGATTGTTATGGGCATTGTATTGTAACTCTTTAGACTATACATGAACATTCAAAGCTTTTATGTTGTTACCCCCTATTAATGTAGAACAACAACCCAATATTTGTTCAAAATACCTCCATACAAAGAATAGCGGTCAATTCTTAGAGAAACCTTGCTCTAATGTTATGATTAATTCTACATCGATAAGGTGTTAATATGTTGAACTCATATAAGTTGTTTTAAGTAAAATTTCATCCTGAAATCACTTAATAACAGATGAATACGTTAACTTATATGCATAACATCTCCTCTTTTTGTCAATGTGAAACAAAAACTCACTATTCTAATTATTATAATTATGGGACAAGAAATTATTTAATTTGTGTAGCGATAATAGACTCACACTCTTTGAATAACTTGTATGCCTCGTAAGTCAATGTTGAGGATTGCCTCAAAGTAAGGGTGTGGCCCCAAATTTATATACGTACGCACACACCTTTTTATAGGACTATTCAACTTTATGTTATTATCTAAATGTACATTATTTTTGTATATATTGTAATGTGTAGAGGAACTTCTCATCCAACTTTATAACTTTAATTTGTAAAACTTACTATTTAGAGCCTATATAAAAAATAAGAGTGGTCAAATTTATTAATAAGTGTAAGAAGTGGTAAACATTTATAAAAAATAGTAAACAACAGTGCTATTTATAAAACAAATATATTTTAAGAGTCCGTTGAAATTTTATCGTGGAGTTTTATTTTATGACTTTAGTTTGGATTATATAAACAAGCTGTGAGATACAGAGAAAATGTCATTGATCTACACAAACAATTCATCAGAGTAATTTTATTAATTTCACTATATATAGTCATAAAAGTAGAATTTATGACATAATTATCAATTTAATAATGCAGCAACTATAATTGTCTTTATTGGAAAATTACAGAGAATATATGAAGAGGGCTTGCAGTCAATATATCTACTTGGAAAGCAAAGGGAATGAAGTGGAAATCGGAGAGAAAGAAGACCTCTTGACAAACCTCCCTTTCATCCTTGGCCTCTTCTCTGCATTCAATTTTCTCACTTCATACCTTATTTTCTTTGAAAACAACCTCGTCCTTCTCTTCTCTCTGTATCTTGATACCCTTGCTTCCCTCCCTCCATCCCCCATTCCTCCTTGTCCTCCTAATACCATTCCTCCTATTTGATATTCTCCATATAATTGATGGCTCATTTCTCCTCCGAGTGTTCCCTGTTGCACAAAAATTAAACAATCGCATTTTAAGTACCACATCTAAATGAATAAGATAATATGTCGTATCTTAACTAACTCAATCGGTATAGATGTGGGTTAAACTTGGGTAGATTAGCTCATTGATTGACTTAGCTTGATTTGATTTGTAGTGGGTTATAAGTTGAATTGAGCTAGTCCATTGGGTTTTTGTTTGATGTGAGTGGTTAAAGCTCAATTCGACCAATGATAAACTACAATCAAACTCAACAGTAATCTATTGATCTCACAATGCAAGTAGATTTTCATATACCTCGGTGTCAGATTGGTGGACCTACTCACCTACTTAAAATGACCCGTCAATTAACTCCAAAAAGTGTCAAATAGAGATGTACTTCGAAATTTAAACAGAGATTTCAATAATGGACATAAAATCAAGGAACAAATTGAGAAGCAATTCATGTTTACCAGTAAGCAATGAGGCCAGGAATCATCCAGATTAATTTGAGGCCGTTGCCCACTCATCCAAGGAGAACCTTGAGTAGCCCAAGCCTCACTAATTGCCTCATAATCCAACCTCAATGAAATCTTCTTCCTCTCCGCCACCTCCGCCTCTTTCTGGTCATCTCCTTCCAACTTACACACCTCCTCATCTTCCACCTTCTGATCCTCACGAAGCTCACACGTCGTGGGGAAATCCTCATCATCATAAACAAAGCTCAAATCAAACGGCTCCCTGATTGCCACGTCATCACTCTCGGCCTTGGTCAACTCCCCTGCATTGCCCTGTTCATACTCCTCCTTGACTACTCTCCCAAACTCCTTCATTTCCTCCCCATTATTATCATGACATTCCAAAAATCCCAACTCTTCAATCCCATATGACTCATCATCGAGCCCTTTACCCAACAGGGTCTCAACATCTGCCGCAAATTCCTCAAGATCATCCAAATCGGACGGCTGATATGATCCATCTTGGGATGACTTTCCCAACTCCTCAATCGGGGCCGTTCCCAACTCGGATACAAACGAGTCGAGTATCGGGACCCGGTATAGGAGGCGGTCTTCAGTCTCGCAGTCATGGGATGAAGAAGACGTATCCTCACCCCCAATCTCAGGCACCATAACAAATGCCTGGTTTCGCCCGGACGCAAAATGTTTAGCATGGCGAGGGGTCCGGGCCTTCCGGGTCAAGCCCCGGTGCCATGAGGGCAAGTTGACCGGGTCAACCCGTTTTAAAGAAGCTGTCTTTAGACGGACCCGCTCGTGCCTACGGGCCAAGGGGTTGGCCGAATGGACCGACCTGTCACACGTTTGGCATAAGAATGCGTCATCGGCTGCACAATACCACCGCGCGCGCTTCTTCACGCAGCAGTCACACGGCCTCGCCGTCTTGCCGCTCACGGCGTTGGCTGTTATCTTCTTGGTGGATATCATCTATGGAGGTGTAGATGAGAAAATTTTGGAAGGCAAAGGTGTTATTGTAATGTGCAAAGAGGAAAAAATTTCGAGTGTAAAGAGGAGTTGGAGGGAGAGTAGGAGCAAATAGTGATGCAATAATTGCAAGTCTTTTAGAGGGGTTTAAGCCCTTTAAGGGGTTTGGTTCGGGCGACTTGGTGGGGTAAAAGGTAGAGGTAGAGGTAGAGGGACCCCAAAGGTTGCACTTTTACAGCCTAGGGTCCAGAAAAGCATATGTGAAAAACTGAAAATGAGTGCACCATTGACATTGTCATTCTGTTTATAGGGCTGTGGAAAATGTTTAAGTATGCTTGACTTTATTTACTTTTAATAAATACTCGTAACATATATTGAAAGTTTATAACTCAATTCAAACTAAAGATAAAATTACTTATGTAACATATATCTTTATTAAACTTTAAATTTGTGACTATAGTTTTATCATAATAAACATATTTATCTAATATATTTTATCGATTTTCAAATGTTTATTACTTGCATGACAAATAAGTCACTCGATTTAACTTCACATTATTTGATTTAGGTTAATAAAAAGTCGAGATAAGTTATTTTGATTGGGATCGACTTTAAGTCAATTGATGTTTAATACATTTATCATCATCGGACTTCTAATTTCAATCGTACCTAAATTTTGTTTTTAATTTAGAGGTCCTATGTTTTTACATGACTACAAACTAGTACTACTAATTTGACCGAGCCAATTAACCCATCTTTTGTAATTAATTTCTTACTGTAAAATTGAGGAGCTGAAGTGGGGTACAGGGAATGCCCTTTTGGGACCAACAAAATGCCTTATCTGGTTTCTCATTGGCTAACTTTGAAAAGTTGATCCTAAAGACTGGCTCCTGATTGGTGGGATTTCTAATAAAGGGATTTCTGATGGGTCCCGGAAGTGTTCCTTTTCCATAATGAGGATGAGCATATGAGTAGGAGAGGAATAGTAAGATTTTTGATCCCAAATCTCACTTTCAAGCTGTCTATAAGGGCATGACTATATCTAAATCCCTTAAAATCTTGAAAAGGACTCCTTTGTTGCTTTGGTTTATTTCCAAAGTGCACCTATTTTTCAAGCATGGACTCCCTGCTGTGATCAAGGTCCCCCCTCGCACCCCCCCATCTTCCTCTTTTCTCTACTGACTCTATCTCTAGTGTCTGTCTGTCTCTCACCATTCTCCTAACATTATTTTTGGTATAGATGTATTATTGTTATGGTACTGGTCTAGTACTATATGTAGCTTTTCCTCCAGGCAGAATATGAGATATTTACAATGTTCCATTGGAAATATATCATACGTTATCCTCTTACTTACATCTTACTCACAAGGTCAAATTGGAGACTCTATTATTCAGTTTGCCTTAGAAACAATCATAATCAAGCCGTTATGGAAGATTTATTGGAGAAAAGTTAGGCGATCAATAGAGAATATTTGAGACTAGTTAAAAACTCATTTGCGTTTAAGGGGAATATAGTATTACCATAACTAATAAGTTATTGTGGTCATTCGCCCTAAGTCTCTAACTCATATCCAAGTACTATGACTATATATTTGGTATCATTCATGATAAGTTAGAAAAGATGTCATATACAACAACTTCTCGTATTAATTCCGCTTTTACAAGGCACTTAGAGATTTAGAAGTACCCATCTTTACCTTATGGTGAGCATTTTGAAAGTAGTGCAAACAAAGGAATAGAAGGAGGCATGGCTTTTGGACCCTCTAATGTTATATTCTTTATATATGTGCATAAAGTAGAGCAAAAATAAAGTGTGGTAAAGTCAGCATCATAATAGTTATAGGGGATGTGTTTATTGATGCACATGCCTCGGCCTTTTAGAATGCTATGAGACGATGCATGATGAAGACTACACATTAGTAGTAGTCCTCTTTCTCTTATTCGGTGACGCCCCATTTCATCTCTCCCATAATTGATCGCTATTTTTTAATGACCCTACCACATTTACATATTTAAATAGAAAACAACACTTTTTGCTTTCTATTTTTAGCTCTTATGTTTTCTTAAATGCTATCTTTAATTTCTGATATTTTTTGATATTTTGCTTTTCTTTTATATATATATATATATATATATATATATATATATATATATATATATATATATATATATATATATATATATGTATATGATTTGTGATTTTTTATGTAATAATGACATGCAGTTAAGTTTATCCATCATATTCTAATTTATATATTTTGTAATAAAACTTACGTATTTTAATTATACTAAATTTAAGATAAAAGTTGATAAATCGAAGCTGAACAAGTAATTAAATCATCAAATAAGAAACAATATATAACAAACAAAATAGGGCTTGTTGTCTCTCAAGCGACTCCGAACACCCAAACGAGTTGTCTACCTTGAGATTGAAAATACTCGAGGCCCTGTTTGGTTTAGAGAACTGGAATGGGATGGGATGAAGGAATGATACCTGGGGTTGGGTATGAGATTTGAATCTTGAGTACATGTGTTTGGTTGGTAACTGGAATGGATTCAAGTTCTTATCTCTCGTTGTTTGGTTGTATGTTATGGAATGGGATCAAACTTACTTTTATTTAATAACTACTTTTTGTGCTTTTTATTAATTTAAATTGATTTTAGTTAAAAACTATTTTGATTTTAAATATTTTCTTGTAATATATATTTGACTTTACGATAAAAAAATTTGACTTTCTTAATATTTTTTAGCATTTCACAATTTATTATTTTTTAACATATCCACTTGAATACATAAATGAAATTTATGAATTTACATAACATAAAAAGATGAACATAAAAAGTCGACATAAACATCAAATATCATAAAATTGACTTCATAGGCTCATTATAAATCGACATACATACCAAATATCATAAATTTAAGTTCATAATCTCATCATAACTTAATATAAATACCAAATATCCTGAAACTAGGTTCATGTTCACCTTATAAATTTAAGGAATACAAGGTGACATCTAATTATTCGGTAGCAAAATAACCATAAAGTGATGAAGCATGTCAGCTTGAAGGAAGATGGAGGCAGATTTGGGTGAACAAGGTTGAGGATGAAATCTCTCTTCCACTCATCATCGGGGCATTGATAAAACATAGAAAGGCTACTCGTGTCGAAGCTAACTTCCTCACGACCATTGTTGCTTCAATTCTAGTGAGTCCGGGGATATTTATGACTTCATTGAACAAGTTCTTCTTTTGTTCACCAATCTCTATTTCACGAGCTATCAGTACTTGCTCATGTTGTTGGGTTGTAGACAAAGCACTTGCGATCATAGAAAGATGAGAATTCATACCATCCACAAAAGCACACAAGTTAGAAGACACATTATGAAAAGAAGTAGTTAAGTCCACAACCTCGTTCCTTCTCTTTTTGGCCTCCTTTCTTGCTTTTTTGGCAAGGCGTGGAGATGGTTGGGTAGATTGTACAAACTCATCTTCGTCATCATTAAGATCTTCTCTATCCATGCTTAGATCAATAGGCTCTCGAACGGCTTCCTCTGCATAAGCTTCCACATAATCTTCACAAATATCTCCATTAGCTCTATCAAGCACCAAATATCTTCTCCAACTCATCAAGAAATGGAAAAGGAACACCCCACAATCCTTTTGCATTCTTATGGCTCTAAAAATAGAAAATTATAAAAGCACAAAATTAAACCAATAGAAACAAGAAACTCAAACAAAGAAACTAACACAAAGTAACAAAAAACTAGGAAAAAATAATGAATGAAAAAGTAGGAAATTTACCTTAGCAAAGTCATCATAAGATTGCCTTTCACACTTGATCATTTTGGATGTGTCATCCCAAGCAAAGCCAGAAGTGCGGAGCATCTCATTGATCACATTGTACTTGTCCCGAAACCATTTGGTTTTTGAGTCAATGTGAGGGTTTGCCTTTAAACCACATCCAGGAAATTTTGCTTTCAACATGCTCTCTAATTTAAGTAAGTACCCACCTTTGAAATTCCCCTCACCTTTCCATTAAGGATCAGCTCTTAACTGCAACAACCCTTCTATGAGAGCCCATTCTTCTTCCTTAGTCCAAAAGCGCTTGTTTCTCCCTTTTCCAACTGTTTGGTTTTCGCTAACTTCCATTCTAGTTCCACCTTGAGAATGTTGGATAAGTTCCATTGAACTATTACCATGAGCAGCTTGGCTAAAATCCATCCTATATTATATGAAATCATATATAACATCCATAAATATATAATAAGTATGAAATAAAGTAACAAAATCACAACATAACATAACCTTATGGCTATTAAAACATTATGCATCATAATAACTTCAACAATTTGACAAAAGAACACAAAAGGGTAGTGTCTTACAAAGTAACCACCATAAACACGACACATTTGCATTAAAAATATCAAACTCTTAACACATTAAGTATTCCTATTTGATCTAGCTCGCCAATTATTGAATAATGTTTGAGCCAAGGAACTACGAAAATTTGTCCAAGCATTGGAGGTTGCAATGTGAGTGACATATTCAACTTCATCATCACTATCATTATCACTACCTTCTTCATCCTCTTCTTTATCCACATCCACCCCATAATCTGTTGGCATATATTTTCGAAGTAGGTTATGTAGTAGAGTACATGCTAGAACTATACGACCTTGCGTGCGTATAGGAAAGAAAAAGGAGATCTAAGGATACCCCATCTTCCTTTCATTAGTCCAAAGCATCACTCTATTATATTCCTAGCTTTAGAATGTTTCATGTTGAAATATTCCTCTGCAGCCATCGGCTGTCGGTCCCCCACTCTTTCAAGTGATACCGGTGACCTTTATATGGTGCCAAGAATCCCTCGCAATTAGTGTATCCAGCATCTACCAAATAATATGTACCTTGACATATTTGAAGCTCAAAAATTACTTATTATATAAGGATATAGTGATTATTAAAATAATTATATGTCTAACAATTTTTACCTTGGAGAACCTTTAAACCATGGGGCTTAGAAAGTGCATCTCGAAGGACACGACCATCATGTGCGGATCCTTCCCAACCCGGTAGCACATAAGTGAATTCCATATTAGGTGTGCAAGCACCTAGCACATTCATAGCAAGAGTACCCTTTCTAGTCCGATACCTTGGCATATCCTTTTTCGATACATGAACACTAATGTAAGTACCATCTAAGGCGCCTACGCAATTCTACAAAACAAAAATTATAGGCAACTTCTTAGACGTGTAAGTCGTAAGGTTTATTATGAAATAAGTGTAAAAGTTGGTATCTTACCTTAAAAGATTTCCATCTACTATCTTCACAATCTTCCGTTATGGGTGTAGACTTTAGGAGCAAGTGCTTGTGTAACTTCAACATTGCAATCGGACAACTATTGAAGTGCCTACTTACACTTTCACCACTTCGTTCAAAATACCTCGCTATCGTCCTATTCTTAAGTTGATGAGCCGAGTATACAAAAACATGGTAACAATCTCTTCCAATGGCGTGTTTCTAGTTCCAACCAAATGCCCTATATCCCTAAGCATCTCACATAAAATATAAAACGTACGTCTATCCATACGAAGTTCGCTTTACAAGCTACATCACTCACTTTAATAAGCGAACTTAAGTTATCTAATCTACGACGCTTTCTTTCCCTTTTGTCATATTTCAACATGTGTGATTTACGCATGATAATACCCATTACAAATAAGACAAAGATCATCTCATTCACTATATTTATAACAAGCAAAATGGTGATGAGCAATTGTAATATCATCTTCTTCCGCTTACTCACAAGCAACAATTGATGAGATGGAGCCATCTTCTGTTAAAATCATATTAAAAATAAAACAAGTATAAATAAAACAAATCACCACCATAATCATATTATAATTCAAATTAAAAACTTTTGCTAAATGGGGGTTCAAATTATATTAAAAACTTGTGCTATAGTGGGGGTTCAAATTAAAAACAAATCACCTCCATGAGCATCTTATATTATATTTATACTTGTTTAATAGCTTACCGTAAGTACAAAATCCATTATGACATGGTGTTGAAAGTTATTTATAATGGAGCATTGTTAATTATTAATTTAAAGAATAAATTGAAGATCGGAATAAATAATCAATTAAGGAAGCAGATGATCACATTGTAAATAGCAAGTAGAGAGAGAATTTTGATATTGAAGCTGAACAGAGCATATCATGATTTGACAGAGACACGAAAATACTCAAAAATGGCCACCGGAAATCATGGTATTGGAACCGAGCTTCACAGACCCTTTTATGGCTCACATTATTTTGATTCATCTTAAATCATCTCAAGTCACAAACACACATCATCTTTAACAATGGAGCCATTAAAGCCATCATCATCATCATGTAATTCCATTAAAACAATGGTGTTCGGATGATACTTACTTCACGCTAATGGTGTCTAAGGTGGGTCGAGCCGGTGTCCAGCTGAACGATGGTTGAGCAAACGGCGGACGGTGGTTGAGCAAACAGCGGAGAGTGAAGGTTCAGCGGTGCAATGGTGCAGCTTAGGGTTTCTATAATGGATAAAGATAATGGAAGTGAATCAAAAAAGATTTGAGAAAATAATTAATATTAAATTTTTTTAACAATCATAACATAATCCCCGGGGATTAAAATTGATCCCCTCCTAAATGGGGGTTTCAAATTCCTTTCTTTTGAGGGGAACTTGAAACCTTCGATTTCAAGTTCCACCCTCAAAATATTCCTACCAAACAACCGAAAAGGAACTTGAAATCTCGGTATCAAGTTCCATTCTAGTTTTCATTAACCAAACAGGCCCTGAAAATATATACCCCTCGAAATTTTAATAAGTTGTTTATTGACATTCTCGAAATACTACATGTCGAGTAATGGTTGCTCAATGATTTTAAGAGGATAAAAACCATTGGACACGAAGGTTAATAAGAGTAAATAACAATTTGGAAGATCAAATTTATAAAAATGATTTACCAAACTTCATGAGGATCATAGTGTCTCCCATTGGCTATAGATCTGTTTTATTTTCAGAAAGAAAAAATGCTTTAAGTAGTTATTTTGTATGCAGGATTTTTAAAATTAAGGCTCAAACATCAATTTCCCCAATCTGTTATTGCAATTTGATTAATTACAGGCTCCTGGATTTGAGGAAAGAACAAGGCTTGGTTATGGGCCCAAAATTTTAGGAAATAACAAGGGGGAGAGTGGCCCTGGCCCACTGAATAATGGGCTTGGACCTTCATATGGATCCATAAATTAAACGACAACTCACTATTTGTACAGCATGCCTTTGTTAGTGAATTTTTCCCCTTGTCTGTTTCTCTTGCTTTAGTGGGTTAGGTACATTTATGTAAATGTATAATTAATTAGGATGACCTAATTTTAATTTTTTTAGTGTGAAAATTAAGTAACTTACCACTATATTATCAGAAAAGGGGTTACTATCAGTCTTGTTTATAGCATGAGCATCGATAAGTATAATATCGAATTATATATTTTATATTCAAGTCAGACGCAATTTGAGAATCATAATATCGAATTATATATATTTTTTTCTAATTACATTACCATGACAAAAAAAGTTGCCCAAGAATTGGAAATAATAATTCATTGGAGGGGCGAATAAAGCTAACGTAAAGGAAGGAAAAAGTAAAGAAGAGAGAAATACACAAAAAGTTACGTTAATTCTGCATGGAAAGCAGTTGTCAAAATGCTGAGACTGCATGGCAGCCACGTCCCATGTATACTGCGGACTGAGCTGGTCTCTATCTCTCTCTCTCTCTCTGATTTGATCTGATCTCTCGACTCCCACCAATACAAACCCCCAAACCCACTGACCAACACAAAAACGCTTAGCTCTGCTCTCATTCAAAACACCCTATATATATATTTCCAGACCACCCACCCACGACTAATCGACAATTATCTTCTTCTTCTTCTTTGTTTTTCCCCTTGAATACATGATTCAAGTTATTATGCTTTTTTTCATAGGGGGAATTAATTCAAGAGAGTGAGAAAAATAGAAATTAAACCATTTTAACCTGTCACATGAAATTTAGATTGTAAGATGCCCACTTTATAGGTACCAACTTTATTGTTTATTTTATTTCTTTTGAACTATTATTAATTATTTAAAAAATATTATTACTATAAGTATGCTAAATTAGGCGATTCAAAGGCTCAGCTAGCTTGCATAAAGGTGCCGAAAGTGCACTCGAAAAAACGTTGCACTTGTTCAAAATGATCTATCTTTTCTCTTTTTACAGGTAGATGCAGCGATTTAATTCCAATCTAATTACTTTATTTAATTACATACTGCAACAACAACCCCATAAATCTTACTAATTTAGCCAATAAATTGGACTGCCCCAATTTAATTCAATAATAATGACAATATTAAAGGGCGCCCAATATGCATGGAACCGAACCTCCTATCTTGATGGGTTCAAATGACCAGCGATACAAATATATAAAATTAAAAATAAAAAGTTTATACTATTTTATGATCATGTACTGAAATATATGGGTGGTTTTTTCCTCGTAAATTGTCTCCTTGTGTTTATAATATATGCTGAATATATGAAGTACAGCAAATTGTTTTATCGCATGGACATTTTCAAGGGAGTTACAACCAAAGCAAACATAAAAATCAACCCAAAAAAGAGAGAGAATATATAAACCCCTCCAAAAAAAAAGGAAAAATAAAATACTGCTCATCATCGACAATAAGAGTCTATCCAAGCCGTACGGAACACCTTCAACTATTTGTCATCTCTCTCCCTCTCTCCTTTTTCTTTTTGTTTTTATTTTATTATTGAAGGGAAAAAACGTACACGTGACATGCACGTGGTCAGTAGCTGCTGCTGCGCATATGATGATCATGATCATGATCATGATCATCGCCGTACTTATTGTTACTGTCGAAGGTGAAGCCCAAAGTCAGGTCCAATCCCATCTCCGTTAGCCTCCCTTCTTCTCTCACCTCCCCCACCGATCCCTCCTGTCCATTTCCCCGAAAGTAATCAATTTCAACCAATCCCACAAAATTATTAAACATTTTATTCAATCAAATATTTAAATATTTTTTTAATTTGGATGAATATAATATATACCTCAGTGGTGGCAACGGAGAACAAGCTGTCGTTTCCAAGACTGAGATCCTCGTCATCGTCAGCGTTGGAATTAGAGACCCGGTCAGAATCGGGGACGACCCGGGGCGGCGCTTGAGGCGGGTTCGGGTCCGGATCTTCTGGGGGAATTCGGGCACGGCCAACGGGGAGGGAGAGTCATTGTTGTTATTAGGAGGGGGCTACTGCTGGACGACATGTGGCGAATGTCGTAGAGCTTAAGAGGGGGACAATTATCTGCTGTGACGCGGTGTTTGGAAGTTGCATGATGGGAAGACCCTTTAGGACCGCATCCACCGCCATCTGGCAGTGGTGCCATTGACCCGAATATAACAGGCCCACTGACCCGTACACCGGATCCACCACCCGCCCACAGGCCTCGTACAGCAGTGACTGGAATATAGCTGCCGAATTTCAAATTAACAGGAAATTAATCTTAAAAAGACAAATGAAAATATTGACAAGGAGGAGACAGAAACGAAGGCTGGTCCCTGAACTTCATGCAATTTATTTCTACAATTTCCCAAAAATAGGACGAAAAGAAAAACCATGCAATTAGAATAGGGTTGGAGGGGAGTACCGGGACGGAGGTGGTCGGGGCCGGCATTGAGGAGGTTGAGGAGGCCGGCACGGCCGTAGAACTTGGCGAGGAAGACGGTGGCGTTGGCTTGGGCTTCGGGGATTTAATCCAGAGCAAACATGGCCTGATGGTGCAGTCATCGCTGCAGCCTTTCCGAAGCACTCTGCACCCATTGCAGCTCGTCCTCATTTTCTCTCTCTCTCTCTAGTTTCTACTCTTTAACTTTACCCTTAATTTAGACAGAGAAACAACTAAGAGAGAGAGAGAGAGAGAGAGAGAGATTAAATTGTGGGAGGAGAAGTAGGTGGAGTGAAGGGGGGTTTATAACTGAGAGAGTAAAGATGAAGGCTGAGCTTTATTACAGTAGTACTGCTGCCTTGGGGAGAAAAGCCGGGTTAAACTCATAAAGCTTGTCACCTTTTCCTTTTTTAAATTTAAAAAGAGGGGCTTTCAAATTGTACTTGTTTGCAAAATTTGAAGGACTGCCTATCCTACAACTTCCAAGTGTATGCCTCGATTTTTGGCCTTCTCCTTTTGTTCTTTTGCCCTCCAACTAGGGCTTTTATTTACCCCTCCCTTCTGTAGCCATTATGTCCAAACAAGTTCATTTGTAGTTTTACCCCATTAATTAATACGTTCATTTGAAGGAATTAAAAATAATGCTGTATAAAATACCCATTTTTGACATTTTGGTGATTGAGATCCCCTGATGATGCAAGAAAGCCAGGAGTGGCATGAAAAGTAAATGATGAGAATGGAGGAGGGCAAAGAGAGACCCAGAAATTTGCAGGACAGAAGTACATGCAAAGGACAGGAGAGAGAGAGGGGAGGGAGAGAAAAGGAGAAAGAAACGTGGCTGGAATGCAGCACGGGGTTCATCCAGGGGGAGAAAAACGGCTGGCCAAGCCATATCTCTTCCTCTGCCTCCGCCTCATCTCTGGGAAAAAAACTAAAAAGCAATTCATTCAATTAAATTCCAAACAGTGCTTACTGCTCAGCCTAGGAGAGAGAAAGAAGGAGAGGAGATAAACATAGAGCTGCCCTCCCGGTTTTATGGAGTCCGTACAAAGTGGACCGGGTCCGCACCCCAAAACCCACCCGGTTCAACACATCCACCCTATCATCTGGGACTGTGGGCGCCCTATGAGTTACAATTTGCTCCGTTTTATGCCGGGCCCCTTGTTTTCTTTTCCTTTTTTGTTTTCCCTTTGGTCCTTTGTGTTTGATTTTATCCATTAACGTGGGATGGAGTTGGCCATGCACCTTCTGGATAGAAAGAAGCGCTAGCTCAGTTACCTGGGCTGGAATTTTTTTTTTACTGGTACGGTTAATGGGTAATCCCTAATATTTTGGCATTTAGCTCATTAATAGATGGAGATAGAATAGATTGTCACCTGAGTTTTGTGGTGGATTCACACTAAGCATTCGCCCAGATTAATTATATTAACATTCCACTTTTGTTTTATCGCATTACGTTACGGAATCTTGTTCTCCCTTCTACGTTTAGTCCGCCCACTTTCCTTCCTTTTTTTCTTCCCCTTTTTAATTTTCAGATGCGAAAAATGAGATTTATTCAGTCATTTCGTCAGGAACGAAAGGGATCTTATTATTAATAAGCAGTTTAAGTGATTAAAAGAGTTTACCGAATTGCAGGTTTTCAATGCTTCTTCAATCTCCTCCAAATAATGCCATTGATCATGGCATTAGGGTTTACGTACTTCACATTTTAGATAGCTTATCACATCATATATCTATGGTAATGTCTCTCTCTTTCACACACACACACTCACGTAAAAGATTATAAAAATGAGTTCTGTGTTCTTTTTAGTTTAACTTACAGACCTTATAATTCTATATAACTTTTTATACCTCCCTACAAAACTTACAAATCTTTATAATTAAATTTACAGTTATCTTAATTATAACCGCTTACAGTATTCTTACAACTTATATATACGGTCTCACATCTTATATAACTCACAACTCACAGCCTTATAATGTATACATATATTAATTGCATTGATAAATAAATAAACGAAGTTTTCTCTAATTTTAGTTGTCTTTATTTACTTATTTGGCAGGATTACTAAGAAAATCTAACAAGAATCTTATCTCTTGTAGGGCCACATTGGTGAGGGATGACAGAGAAGAGTAAGAGAAATATAGGAAGTGCAGGAAACTAATGGAATTTTCATTATCCACATACACATCACTTTTTTGATTTTTTCTTTTAGCTTTTTATATTCAATAACCTGTTAAAATAGGTATTGTCTTCAAATATAAGTTTACACCAAACTCCATGTATAATACTCCTCATATGTACATGACAAATACACCTATAAAAACACATTCTACATTTTACTAACGAAACATGCAAATCCCCTAATTAAACTCAAGAAATTATTTATAGTATATATACTATTGATATTTCCAACTAGGCATGCAACCTAGCTTCTTGTCAGAGCATCTGTTATACATATGAGAATATATATTCTCAAGATACATGTCAACAAATAGTTGGACAAAAAGAAAAATAGGGGGATTTTATGGGCCAAACATAATAACGTGTCACCTAAAAGTATATGCTTGCAGATGGATATAAAAATTTGTAACTTTTCGCGAGGAAATTGAAATTTCACTCGATAGATTTCGGATTAGTGTCAAAGATTGACCTACGTGGCCTAATTTTTTTTTTTTAACCGAATCGACTTCATATCTATAAGACACAAATGTATAGATTATACACGGAAATAGATTAACTTAAGTGGTTTGACCTTTATTCCTTTATTTAAGCGAGCTATTGGATTCAAATATTATGAATAGATAAAATTTATTATAAAGAGATGAGATAACTCTTTTATCTTTTATAATTACATATGTTAACAGTAACTGGATTACAATAAATAGAGTCCCAAAGGTCCAAACAAAATTAGATTCTATGGATTTTTAATTTTTAAGGAACATAGATGTGTATTGCAGTCCGATCAAAGACGCATTTATAATGGAGGGTCCAGATCACACACTGAAGGGTTCCATAAAAAATACTTATGGAGTTCAGTTAGGCGAGTACAAAAGAAGCAAACGAGGCCTACTGGCCCAATAAGGGTAGCATATTAGCCTTTGTTTTGCCATACATTGCACCCAAAGAATGGGTTTGTTTCTTTCTTTTCATTTTCTTTTATTTTATTGGGTGTAAATAATAAGCGGAGATCAATGTAATTGGAATTTAAATTTATGTCTTTACTAATCATTCTCGTGCCGATTGAATAAACTGATACGGACTTATATTTTTTTCTTTTATTTTTCTTCTTTCTTTTTCTTTTTTTTTTTTTTGGGGGAAGTGATAATGCTGATGCTAATAGTGCTTCCTTCGATCATAGTATAAAGGATACGTCACTTTCTGACTGCTGAGGATTCAGGAAGCAGGGCAGTAATGGGTACATTATTCTATATCTAGGAGATTGAGATGGAGTTAAACATAAACTTTTGAATGGATTTGATTTTGACCAGCTGAATTAAAAAAAAAAAGGCTGGAAAGAAGCTCCTAATTAAGCATATATACATGTTTGACTCAGAGCTCAGCTAATTCTGCATCAAAACGGGACTTCCAATTTCTGTCATATTCATATATCAGTCATCAGACAGAGAGAGAGAGAGAGAACGAGCAGGGGAGGCATGAGAAGGCCAGAGAGCAAAAGAGGCGCGAGAAGCCGAATTAGATTCCATTCCAAAGGGCTACTCGACAAATCCGCCGCTCAGCCTGTACCCACATATTACATGACCAATTTCCCCTCTTTTTAAAGGGTTATTTAAGATTAATCATGTTTTTAAGAAGGAAAATATAATAGTTGATTATATTATTAAATTAAGATGTATTATAAAGTTTATAATTATCTTTATATCTTTTTATTCGCGAGAATTTTTATATATATTAATTGATAATAATAAAGGTACGTAGAATTTTTAAAAGAAAAATATCTAATATTATTTGTACTTACCATTCAAACTAAAAAAAGTTTGAAATGATAGGAGTATAAAACTTGCAGCAAAATGAGTAGTTGGATTTGGATAATATATTATATAGAGGAAATTCATCTAAAAACCACTAATTAATTGAATAATTTCACATGAAAATATGTTTATGTATAACTAGTCAATAATAATACGCCTGTTTCGTCCACAAATTAAACAATGATTTATTGATTTGCCAACATTATTTATGTGCTTCTATCAAAAAAAAAAAAAAATTATTTATGTGCACCATTTTATGGATGGGGACAAATATATCTTTTTCAACACTTCTTACAACTTCTGAATTTCAGAAACAAAGTTTCAGAATTTAAAAGTTTGGATCTATTACCTTTTTACCCCAAAAAAAAAAAAGAAAAAATAGAAGCCCATGCTAGCTACTACTTCTCGAACTCATGCCCCTTTTTGACTTCTAATGGAATTTTTGGGTGTCTAACCCTGAAATATTGTCCCTATTCCTGGATAAGTACTCCTCTGAGATAATCCTACATCTACGATTAATTATATGACAATATTAACCGTTGGTTAAAAAGGCTGATCACATCAACTTAATTATCTACAAGCAATACTAGATATGTATGTCGACAATAGGACCACTATATTATACATAGGGTCCCGTCACCATGCATGAATCATTTATGAATGTACTCTCTCCATCCTAAAACAACTAATATTATCAAACATATTTATCTTAAATCACTAATTAAATATCTAACTGTTAATTAATATCAACTAATCGCTAATAAAACAGTTAACAAATATTAAAACAGTTAATCATTAATAAAACAGTTAATTTTATCAAATGCCTTATATTCACATACACAAATTAATACATCTCACGTTTTCATCTTATAATTTTTTTAATCATCTATCAGCACCACTCTCACTTTTACCTGAACATTCAATCATTCCATATTTTATCCAATATATGACCCACATTCTCATCGTTGTGACCATCATTAATCGATATTCTATGTTAGGGAAACCCCGGTGGTCCAACAGACTCGAAGAAGAGAGGGGAAGACAGCCCAGGAACTCTCAAACAAGAGAAAGCGGCCGGCATGCCTCCAGAATCGAACCCGAGACTTGGGGCAACACAACTAAAGAAGCTCGCCTGATCGGTTACATCATAGCCTTGTGCCATGAAAAGTGCCCTCATCCATATGTTTTGGTATCAGTTATGATATGAGGTTAGTAGACTACAAAGGGTGAGCATTTATAGCACTGATACGTACGCAACGAACCTAGCTAGACCAGGTCAAGCTGATTATAGTGCAGTGGTGAAAAGAGGTACAGAATCATACTGTAGGATTTAATTTGTTTCAGCAATAAATGTATGTCTAGTACCTACAGCATCATAGAAAGAGAAATGACCAAATTAAAAGTAAACCTTCTTTAAAGGTACAAATCCATATTACAGTACTGCACGCTTTTACCTTACAAGATTTCAATATTTTCCTGCGAGTGAGACAATATCTAACCAAATCTTGCTCATCAATGACAAGTTACAGCAAGCTTATCCGTTTTCTCAAACAACATAATAGAATGAATCCAGAGAGAGAATGAGTTCACAGAGAGAGAGAGAGAGAGAGAGAGAGGTGGATCTTGCACTCTTGCTAGCTATACAACATATTAACATGATGAAGATTTGTCCATATTTCGATTGTCATGTTTTTGCTGGAGAATAATAGTTAATATAATAGAGATGATAGGAGATCCAAAAATACATTTTTGCTTCATGGGGACCAAAATACCCTCGTTTTTCTCCCTACTCGCAGAGAATAGTTACAGATCAACAGATGAGTCCAAGAAAAACGTGGGTATTTTGGGATGTTTCCAACCCAATTACTAGCCTGCTAAAATCTCTACAGAAGGGATCGAGAGAGAATTAAAACCTATGATTAATTCTTCAGTTGTGGAGAGGATCTGGGCAGCTCGGCACTCTTCTCATGCTGTCTCCTAAACCTCCACTTTCAGGTGCTGCTGGGGCTTGGGCTACACTTACGCCATTAAAGTACCTTGAGAATAGATTTTCTGTCTCTTGATTATCATGATGATCAAAGGTGGATAATAACATTCTTGTCCCTTTACTTTCTGAAAATGCCCGCGCGGTGCCTCTATGTGATGATATCATGAGCATCAAAATTGCGGCGATGAGAAAGGAAGAGAAGCTGACCGTTGATTTGTTGCCGGCGGCCAAGAACATCGCCGGTTGACCCACATAAATTAATTAAGCTTCTGCTTTGTTTGGAAATTAAACTTGAAGATTTTGACTTGGAAGCTCTGAGTTTGCAGTCTCTGCCTCTTTCTCTCTGTCTCTCTCTAAAGTTTAAACTCCGTGAGGGGTCTGACTTTTGTAGAAGCGAAGCTGAATGACGTGAAAAGGGTCAAGAGAGAAAGAGAGAGAGGAGTGGAGCTGTGGAGGGATAGATGGAGGTGGATAGTATTGGGCCACGTTCTGAAGAGACACTCGTCTTATTCATTCGCTGTCCCCCTCCGTTTCTTTTTTATTTTTATGAAATCCTTGTTTTAGTATCCTACGTAGAGTTGGGATAATCCGACACGACACGATTATCGATCCGAACCCGACGAAGTTAGGCGGGTTTGGGTACAAATTTTCAACACGTTTATGTAAATGGGTTGACACGAACAAACCGTTTAAATAAATGTGTTAGGTTAAGGTTGAGAATATTGACACGAAAAAATACATATTTAACACGATTAATTAATTAGGTTAAATAGGTCGACCTTTTACCATTTATCGTTTACCGTTTATTTGTTTAGTATTGATTTTTCAGGGGTAACTAAAATTTTAATTTTAAAAATTAGGGGAATTGAAATTTTGGGCCAGTTTTCAATGTGACAATTTCAAGTTGGTTGTAATTTGAATTTAAACTTATTTAGTTGGTTTGTAACATGTTAATGCTATACGGTTTTTTTTTTTTAAACTACAATGCTTAATGCTTGAACAGGAAACAAGTTTGGAAATGTGTTATTTTTTGTTCCGATATTTTTTTCATTTAATTATGTTAAATTTATACTTTCATGAAGTTAGTTAAATAAGTCGGAGTTCGAGTCAACCCGTTTAGTTGATAAACGGGTTAGGTCGATGATTTTGGACCCGATTATTAAATAGGTCGAGTTCGAGTTTAACTCGTTTTCAACCCGTTTAAGTTTGACACGAACACGAACCGACCCGACCCGACCTGTTGCCCAGCTCTAATCCTATATACAGCTTTGCCTTCTTTCTTCTTCTTCTTCTTTTTTTTTTTATTTTTACTTACAATAATTTTCTTTTTTATCAAAAAAATGTTTTGCATTTCCATTGTTGGTTGAGAATTGAGATTGCTTAATTGCTGAAACAAGGTTGCTCAAGTATTGTAATTCATATGTCCCATAAGTAAAACTTATCATATCTACCTAACATCAATGTTTAAGGAAATATTATTTAATATAATATAATAATTTATATTTTTTTATAGAAGACAAGAAAAAAATGACTTTATTTTGTTCGTACCCATCCATTAACTATCCATTTTATTCACCCAATTTAAAAAGACGGCCAAAAACTTCAAAAATATGGATTATGTATAGATGATTTAACCATATAAAAATCACCTTAACTAAAATTTTAAACTAATTAATAAAGACATATGATAAATTACTCACGTAAATGCACTTTAGATTTATTTAAAGCATAGATACTAAAAATACTCATCAATTATCTTACGCAATTATTCAATATGGAACTATTAATATTTGATTTTGTGACCTCTCACTTAAAAAAGACTTTTAGTGAAATGCCGGCAATAAATTATATATTTTGTACAACTATAGAGATTTCTAGCTTGCATTTGCATATTTCAATTTGGGAGTAGAAAAATCAGCAAATTACATTGGGAATTTGAGAGCAGAAATCTCAAATTTGCTTCTCGTGACCTCAAGCTCGTACCCTATTTAAACATTAATTTATACCCTTTTTCTCCGGATTATGACTTATACGCGCTCGCGTAGATCCCATTATGCAAACTAAATTTAAAATTTTGGTTTTATAAAAATTTGGATCAGATAATGTAAATATTACCAGTTGAAAAAAAAAACAACGGCTAAGCGACAATATCGCCATACTACATATATGAAATATATATATATATATATATATATATATATATATATATATATATATATATATATATATATATATATATATATACACACGGGACCATATCCATTGAGAATTAGGGTTTATATGAGAATTAGCAACCTTTGATCTCCACCCTTAATTTATAATCTAATAGTTGAGATTAAACTCTAACTTATACTCACTAACTCACTCATTCAGCCTTACTCCCTCTTTTCCCTCTCCTTGTTGTGGACAGCCGCTGTCATTGCCGGACCGTCGCTGCCATTGCCGGACCATGGTCACCGAAAATATCCGACAATGGCATTGCAAGACCAACGCGGAGGAGAGAGAAGGCTCCCTCGATGGGGCGCACCATCCCCTTTGTTAGGGTTTTTCCACTAATTCGGCGGCTTTGCCGTCGAAAATGTCAACCGTAATCCGGAATAGTAGAAAAACCCTAACAAAGGATATGGTGAACCCCATCGAGGAGCTTTCTCTCTCCTTTGCATTAACCACCAATTTGCCATATATTTTCAACGGCGGCGATGGTCCAGGCAACAGCGGCGGTAGTCCATGAGAAGGAGAGAGAAAAGGAGTATGGGTTGAATGAGTGAGTTAAGTAGGTATAAGTTAGGGTTTAATCTCAACCGTTAAATTATAAATGAAGGGTGGAGATTGAAAGTTTCTATTTCTCATCTAAATCACTAGTTCTCATTGGATATATATATATATATATTCTTTTGATCTAATTTGATGGAACCTTCAATTCTGCATATTTTTTTGTCTCCAAAATTCATCCATACATATGCTTTAAAATTTTAAAAACACCAAAACTTTGTGAGCCATTTTTTGTAAATAACAATTGTACTATGCAAATATATTGCAAGAATGATTTGGTCTTTTTTTTGTTCCGAATAGTTAGGTGGGGGAGTTTTGTCAACAGTGAATTTTCTGCATGATTTCTGTATCTGTACGGCTTTTCTGTTGGTTGGCTGACTGTGATAGGATTTCTTTTCTACCAACAAATTGAGCCGCTATCATTATGTTTGGCGTCATATAACCTCTGCAACACAAAGAATGGGATTTGGTCTCCAATCTATGCAAATCTCTCAGTAACGACGGAAACACCCACGACATGGACGCAATGGGGTCATCGGCCTCGAACTCCACCCGCCTCGCCACCTTCCGGAACAGCTCAATTATGAAGCAGCCATCCACCACGAGCATCTCTAGGTGATCGTGGGGCTCCAGCTCGATGGCCTCTGAGCAGCACTCTCGGGTTGGGCCTCCAGGAGGACGAGAGCCTCGAAGAGGGCCGACAGGGGTAAGCCCGTCCGATGCAGGAGCTGCCCCAGGTACTGGTACTTGTGCTCCTCCATCATCTGGAGCTGCTCCTTGCCGTGGTAGAATGGTCCGATTGAGATTATCTGAGGCTCGTAAAGTTTTGGGTTCACGTCTTTGAAGCTCTTCGGGACCTTGAAGATTGAGCATGTGGCCCTCCCCGCCGTCTGGGAGAGGATTCTTGGTGGCTTCGTGATTCGGAAGTTGGCCGTTAAAAATGGCTGACATTTTGCTATTAGTTTGGTTTGAGGTCTTTGATTTTTATTTTTAAGAGGTGAGTAATTAAATTGTGTGCCAAACACAATAATAATTAATTATTTTAATAAAATATTTAGATAATTAATTAATTTTTTAAAATTTATTTTTAACTTAATTAAAAAAATAAAGGGTTGAGATTATTGTGATACACATGTACGGTGTAAATTAATTTGATTTACGATAATTGTCGTATAACGACATTTCTTTGATTAAAATATAAAAATCGACTAACAATAATTAGTCAATATACTTTTGGTATACTTTTTATTTGGTAAAAATAGAGTTTTTGTTTTAGAACATATGAAGCATTGATTTAGTCCAAAGTAAGAATAAAAGCTTTCGGTATCATCGGAAACATCAAGCACTTCTCTTTTGATCACAACTAGAAGTCTAAACACACTATCTTTAAACGCTAATATCCACTTGTAGATTCTCGTATATAGAAGTAATGCAGTACTCATGAGAATGACACAGATACACTTAGATACAATCTATATTTCATATCAAGAAGGGAGAAGGGAGGTGACCATATCGCTTTCGACATCAATTGATACATAAATCATAGCCCTCAACCCTTCAAAACTTCAGTTTCCATGACCTATGCGTACCCAGCCATGCCAACAGTTGGGGTGGTGCGGTTTGCCTTGTGAGCTGCTGTCTGTGAGCTTGTAGCTTTAGCAAAGTACATGTAGTAATATATATTGAGGATCATGTTGAACACCACAAATATCGCCCCAGCAATAAAAACACCTTTGCGAAGACTCTCACATGAGAAGTTTTGTGCGTAAATCATATGTCTATACTTGGTATGGTAAGCATTCTTAGTAGCACCAGCAATTAGGCATGCCTCTGCAACCAGAAATGTTAACCTACATATGCACCCAATTGGTCAGCTGGCGTTTTCACGGCCACATAGTGTAACAATTTTTTCTTAACTACATCAATTGAAGATGTCAGGAGCATGTTTAACATGAATAATATATGCAAATTAACATTATTTTCTATTGAATACTATGGAACCAAATTCAGTGACAAATAGTGGCATACATGAAAGAGGTCCACGCCAGATCAGTGAGAATGAAAGTTTACACAAACTGTATTATGTGAGTTCTATAAAACTTGGGCCTGAATTGGTGATCTGAATCCTTAAATGGTCCGAGGACCCTTGTTAGAGTGGTCAATCGTATATCTCATACATATTCAACCATCTTTCTACAGTTCCAACAAATAAAATAACCACATGCCGGAGCATAAATCAACATGAAACTTGTGGTTGTGTGACCTACCTACACAAATTCACAACATTGAAAATAATATGTAGTTCTTCTGTTGGAAAAGGGACAATGCTATTTTTACATTCATAAATTTGTTGAGCTATGGGACACTATTTCAAACAAGGTCCCATACTATGGGTCTCAGGGATCAGAAAGGAGTGCACCATGGGGCCGGGCCGGAAGGCAGTTAAGCTCACTGCTTTTTAGCTATCAAACTGCTTGCCGTGGTAGTTATCAGCCTACAATGAAAGAGTTGTCTAGTGGAAGTGGAAGTGGAAGCTACAGGGCCATGAGGGCTCAAAGGATATAACCTTAGGGGAACATATCCAGCTGATGGGAATATTAGGGGGCTCATGAGGCAGAATTCCCTTCAAGGGCAAACTCAGGCAGTTTTGGGTTAAAGAAAAAAATGTTACATCTAACAAAAGAGTAGTTGAAGTCTTTCTTAAGACATGTTGATTCTGGAACAAGGCACATCATATTAGCAGTGAAATAGAGACATTCTCACCATGATGAGAGAAAGTAAATGATGGTCCATGCTCGACTATTTCCAGGGGCCAAAGGTCTCCCAAAACACATGCACTTTGTGACTCCCATAAGTAATGATTCACTGGAGAGAAGAAACAGAAATCCGCCGACTCCATATCCAGTAGCAACATCCGAACTGTATGAGCAGTATGTAGAATTGGAGACTTCATCCTTAATTATATTACCCTGCCATATAAATATATTAGTGATGGTAGTCACTATACCAAGAAGTAGCAAAGTTAACCCAGCAATATCAAGGTCAATTTTCATACAGTCCACATCTGAAATCAATATTCAATATGTTGTGGCGATGTGTCTTTTAGGCTTAAGCTATAAGTACAACACCAAAAAATTGTTACAGATACATGTAATGTCTATAGCTCCTTTGTGTTGATTGGCAATTGCCATAGAGATCTTATTGGCTTTATTCTTCTTTTTAAATAAAGGCAATGGTATAGACATTCAAAAAATATCTAAATACCATGAGTTTTTTAATATGGATCCACAAGGAAAAATTCAATGCTCCAGGCGGCCGGTTACACCACTTTAACCTTATGGCCAATCAATATGAGAAACAGGTCAGGAATACTAGATTCCTATCTCCAATATCCAAATGAATGCATACACAACCTTTGCATGAAACAACCATCTATACATGGGCAATAAAGGCACCTGGAAAAGCAAAAAGACTAAGCAATACTACAATAGAGTTACTCAACAGCCAATGTGACATAGTGTATGCCCATTTAGCAAAAAAACACTACTTGCCCTTTATAAAAACAATGAAAGTATGTGATGTCAAAAAACCTTTTCCTATTTAGCAGTCATCCCTGCAGTTTATGCTACTTTTAGTTTCAATTATGCAAGTATCCCTTACATCAATCCAAATTGAACTGAACGATCAAAGGTATTTTAAAGTGAAAATTTTCTGGTTCCTCTTATCGAATAAACCAGATTAAATATCATCAATATCATTCAATAATCTGCGAGAGTAAACAAAGAAGGTAATACTGCATCATTAGAAACCTTCATTTGATCTTGGGCATCATAGGATACTCAAAGACTCCAACATCAATATATAACATTTCTTTCAAGCAAAAAGCATCCAATTTTGTAGAGACTCGCTGAGCCAGGACCAGCGAATTTATCAATCGTGAACACTCTTAATGAAGTCAAAGTAACATGTAAGAAAGAAACTCCCATAATGTAATTTGAACTTTTCTAAAACGTCTTGTCCACTATATAAAACAGCTGAAACTTTTACGACATCGATTATACAGGACTATAACAAAGTACCTCAGTACACTTGTACAAGACTGGAGGTCAACATGGAAATTATATTACATTTAGGCTTCATAGAGTTGATGCCAGTTTGCCACCATTCTGATCTCCATAATGTTCATATTTGCAAGACAATTTCAATTGAGAAACTTAGAAAGGAAGTTCTCTAAAATATTCTCTGATGTAGTCTTTAGAAAATGTTCCAAATGACATAGGTAGCTTGAGCGTCCAATCCCACAAATCTAACAGCAAAAACTCCAACAGCAAATACAAATTCATATATTTAGCAGACATATAGAAGTAACAACAAATCCTGCAGACTTATCCTATGAAATACTTCTGATCAGTAACACCAATTTGCTCTTCCACAATCAAGAAGAATCTATTGACTCATTTCTGACAAACAGCAGTCAAAAAATACACTAATAAACCTTTTCCCTGGAAATTTCTAGAGTTTAACCAGCCATGTTTTCGAAAGGGATACCAAGTGAAAATAAACATTGCCTTTATTCAGATCTATATATTATACTAGCAGCAATACCTCATCTTTCTTACCTTCCAACTCAGCTTTACCGTTCTACCCCTTTTCAACCACCAAGAAAGGAACAAAGTTTTTTAGAAAAACAAAAATCATGCACGAAAAAGGGGAAAAAAGGACCTCATTAGATTATATTTAATGTCAATGTCAACTGTCAACAGAAAATAAAATCCCAGATTTTCACTATGAAGTTGATGAAAATGCAGATGTTATAATTCAATGATAAACCATAATGGAATTAAAAATAATGCAGATGAGCAATGTAACAATAGGGCAACTCTTGGGTGCCTCCGAAAATCACTTCCAAATAAGAGAATTTTGAATAATGAAATAGTTAAGCAACCTCAATTTCCTAGAGTACATTATGTACACTCAAGAGGACATCTTATACACCAAAAATTCCATTCGTGCTCCCGTCTCATGCCAATGGTAAAAAAGCGCAAAACAAGCTACACTAAAGGGCGTGCTGATCACTGCATGAGTAGTCAACAGAAGCCAGGAATGGCATCTCTAATCCAGATTAGACAAGATTTCATCATCCTAAATGAACAGATCATAAATAAACCCCTAACATTACTGTAGTAACAAGTTGTTTCAGCGAAAATAATTAGTGTCATGCTAATTCCTAAAACAATATGTATAGAACATATTACAGTGAGATGTTATATTTGGGTTTTTTTTCCCTTCCCTGCTGATACTCCAAATGCTATCTCATATCCGACATTTTATTCAGTCCTCATCTTCAATTTCCCACGCACTCATTAGCATTACTTGACCAACCAATAAATTTTGCCACGTTCTCAACAAATATCTAATTCATCAAACCAAAATGAGCCAATGGATTGGCGACTCAACCCCTTAAAAATCTGAATCCACACCAGGAAGCTACATCAGAAAAACTTGCACCGTCAGTGAGCTACTTAACAGACTCATGACTTACTTAAATCATGCTCCAGATATTGATTAATCCAACCAGCTATCTAGCACCAAAAATACAGCTCAGGAAACCAGTGTGAGGGCAACAATCAAAGTTTTGTAAAGGGCATAACCATGAAAATCAACACAAAAAACATTTTCTTGGCTCTTCCTGCTTTACCTTAGCCTAAGAAAACTAATATAAAAAGTAGACATCGAGGCAGATGAGCAGTGAGCACATATAGAACTTCACAGCAAAATAAACAGCCATACTGACACATTGTAACACAAGAAACAAACAGACATCACACCTTTGTACTGCTCAGTCCCCACTCTCATAGTGGGATATCAGATCAACCTGCCCTAATTAGCTGATAAATGAATTTCATCCTATTGCGCTATAGATTCACCTAGTATAGTTGAATTGGTCAAGAATTGCAGAAAGGTGCTAGGATCTAGAGTCACTTTCATTTTGAATTAGCAAGTGACAATGCTTATACACTAGTTCCAATTGAATTCATGTAACGTTCACAAACTAGAGAGATAGAGAGAGGGAGCATACACGGCTGCGGCGGCGTTCGGCGGCAATGGCGAAGCCAAAGGCGACCAAGCTGAGTACCACAACAAGAAGAAAGACCAAGCTCGAGCCCTTTCCTTCTCTCATCCTTCTCTAAACGAGAGAGAGAGAGAGAGAGAGACAGCAAGAGAGTGATAGAGGGGCGAGGGAGAGAGAGGGTGAGTATGGGGGGACTGGGAGAGTGTGGACTGTGGGAGGGCAAAGGCAGCTTTTCTGTGTCAAATATGCCTTTGCTGTGAAACACTGTCAGCCGCTGTCTTTTACTCTTTGGAGAGAGAAAATAGACCTGCTTTGATACTGATGCCCACGCGCCAGCTTAGGAAAGTTACGTCAAAGCGCCATTTCATTTTTATCTTGGGCCTACTTCGACCATTACTCAATCCCCAAATGGCCTGCTATTCCTTTGGGCTTCATTCTTTAGGCAGAGTCGGCCCAAAACATTATTTACTTTCGGTGTCACCCACTTCCCCTTCTACACCATCATCTTCATAATTTTTTCGTCAAATAAAAAAATTATTTTTAGGTCTACTCGCTACATGCCTTCGTATTTGAATTTGTGCTTATTTCATTTCAGGTTTCCACTAAACTTTTGTCAAATACACTTAAAAGATCATCATACCATTACTAGAATTTACTTCATTATAAATAATATATACATTGTGATACTTTTATTGATAAAAACGACTATATATATTTAACTTGCATAAATTTTAGGGGAATATTGTTTTATAAATAGGTACTAGTACTTCTAAATTGGAGTTGTGAACACATTATAATGACCCATTAATCAAACACTACGTTATGATAATTTCTGACAATGTATATTTTTTTTAAGTCGTCTCGCAATCTACTTAGATAATCATAGTTCACAACTAATAATGTTATAGCCCTAATTAATCCTTCTTTCAAGTATCACGAACCATTTGTTTCTTTTTCATGTCACACACCATAAAGCATGCTGTTTTGTAGTAATAAAACCTGTTTAAAAAATAAAAACTCGTATCGGTCGGTCCAAAATCCAGATGACTCGGTTCGAGTATTTATTTATGAGTAAGCCGTGAGGGAAATCCTTTCCGTAGTGGGAAGATGTAGCCACGAGAAAGGCGTGCTCTTGACTTTAACGGATAATTTTCTTGTATTTATAAATTGATTTATTCCCACACTGACTTTTTATCCCCACCCCCAACCCATGCCATTGTGCTTTGCTCTCTCTGCCTCTCAGCAGAAAAAGGGCAAAAGAGATAAAGGAAAAAAATAAAATAAAAAGTTAATACGAATGGGCCTTAAAGGTGATAATTGGGACCATGTGGCCTACATTTATACTGACCCATTTCCACCACGTTTGGCATCAGCGTGGCCCATGCCACTGGGCAGCAGAAAAACCAGACATTAATTAGTTACTTACTGATCAGAGATTAGGTCGCCATCAACTCTATACAAATCTCATTTAATGTCTCCTTTTGGCAAGTGGAAACATACCAACAAAAATAATACCGTCCTCTTTGGATCCTGCCCTCCCTTGCTAGGGATAACATTTAATAATACAACTACACTAAACTATACCATATTTCATTCTAGATTCAGTATTCACAGCGATCACTAATTGCAAAGGCTTAGAGTTCAAATCTCAGACAATATGCTGCATTAGGCGATTAGCATTTGCACCTCATTAGGGATCACTAATTGGTCTCAGCCCGCAACACAGCCAAGGAAGAGAGATAAACTGCCATGACTTACGGAAAGTATACCCTTCTTTAGCTTTTGAGGGCATTTATATTTACAGTGCGAGGTCATTACTACTACAATAATTAACTTAGAAACAAAGTAACTTTTTTTATACAACTTCTCCCTCATTCAAGAGTCGCTCAAACACAATAGACCCAAAATGGAATTACAGAGCAGAAAAATGCTCCCTTTCCTCGTATTCACATGGACTTAAAAAGGTAAAAAGAACCCCCACCCCCTCCAAAATCAATATCGCTTGAAGACCTACCCAACCCCAGCCCCCTCCGTTTATTCAGTCAGAACTACTTACATAGGATCATTTTCTTTAATTACAGAAGGAAACCCCTTCAACAGCATATATTTACACATCAAAATGCTTCCTGCTTGCTTCCTTACGCTTGAGAACTGCCAAAATTCTTCTCATGCTATTACGCCCCCTTCCTCTCTCCCTCTCTAAAATGTCATGCATCAAGGGACTTGTTCTTTATCGTTATATATATGTACGTGTTCTTAGTGGAGTCGGGTTCTAAGCAAGGGCTGGGATGCTGCAGTTCCTGCGATCCCTGTCCAGGCAGTCGAACCCCTCAATTCTCACCGCTGGGTTGCTTCCAAAATTCGCCCTCATGCATCCTCCTTTTCTTGAGGTAGAACTGGGTGAGGATGCAGATCCTGGTGATTTAGGGAACGGTGAAGATGCCAGTGGTGAGATGGGAGGAATTAGATGTTTCTCCTCCCTGAATCGCGCATCCTGAACTAATGGGTTAGAGACTCTACTCGGTGGTGACCCGCAGAAAAATGGGGGCGACAAAGGCACTTGTGCGCTCGACCTGTCAACACCATCACCACCCTGTCCAAAAAACGTGCATCGAGATCAGCGGAAGGCCTTTCATGAAACTAAACAGCCCACAAAACAAAAAATGACCCCTTAGCAAGCAGAATATGAGCTTAATGATCAAGTTTTGGTTGAAAACGACAAAACAACAGACCTAATCTGAATCTCACCGAAGCTGGGTTGAGAAGACCCGTATGTATGCAACCTAAAATACTTGTTATTTAACGGAGAAGGCTACTTTTCTTGAAAAGGATATTCAATAATTGACACTATTAAAAGACAAGTAGCTAGTAGAAAGGATCACTACAAAGTATTAAATGGCAGTTTAATGGTCAATTCCAAAGCACAAACACAGAAAATTTAATAAGTCAAAGACAAATCAATTAGAGACGAGTAGCAAATTTTGACAATCAAATGGATAGATGAGTTCACATCTCATTACATAAACTCCATACTTTTTCTTTCCTTAATTTTTTAATGTTTATCCAGCATCCTAAAAGATTAGGTTCCTCACAGCATCACTCTTTTAGAACCATTCGAATTTCAAAACAGGCACTAATTCCATAAAATGCCCTTTGGCATTGGCCCCATTCCCATTTCATCCCACATGATGTCAGTTGAAACAAACATAGATCTACATCTACCCCTTCCCCACCCCCTACCATTTCAATTATGTGACCAACCAAAGTAAGATAGGGTTTATCCCTAAATTAAAACGATCAACTACTGCAATCGGATTTACTAGTAATTTCATAAAAAAACATCATCCATATAAACCATATCTATAACAACCAAATTGAAGTCCTCTGATTTTCAATAACCAACAGCTCAGAATATTCATCTATTTACACAGATTAGTTGAAAAACTGGGGAAACAAGAAAACAGGAGAGAGAAATATAGATACCTTACTGAGTATGATGTCCAGCAGCTCAGACCCAGCCCTGGAATCAGAGAGCTCAGCTTGATGCCTGGCAAATTACACAGCCATGAGAGTGAGCCCACAAAAATTAGCAAATAAAGTAAACTTCAAAGGTGCAAAATTAGAAGTCAGAAATGAAAAAAAGGAAACAGAGAGTTTTACCCTAAGTGCCATCGCAGATGTTTGGAAGGGTCGTTGAAGGAGGTGTTGAGGCGGGCGGGACGGCGAGGCTTTGGACACACCACTGAGTCTTTACGGTCCGCATAAGATACGACGCCGTTTCTTTGCATCGCACAGTAATTCATACTTCAGATCTCTCTCTCACTCTCACTCTCTCTTCTCTCTCTCTCTCTCTCCCTCTATGTACGCTGTATTTACACGGAAAAGTGGAAACGAAACGCCTGTGCCAAAAGAAAAACCGAAAGAAACGGCCCTCTCGTTAATAACGAATCACCATTAAAGCATGCACATCAAAACCCGAAGCAGAGACAGAAAAATTGCTCCAACTAAAAACTTTCCCTCTTTTCCCCTTGCAAGAGGTGAAATTTTTAAAACTAAAAAAAGTGCGTTGAATTTTCTTTTCCCTCACAAAAACGACGGCAACCAATGGCGAATTTGGTTTAATTCAAGACACAAAACCGAATAAAAGAGAGACGAGCACATAAATTCGTCCGAAATGATCGAATCTGCAACAGATCAGACCAGATCCGGGCATAAAATCAAGAAATTCTTCCAAATAATACCTCCTCAGGACTAATTACAGCTCAAGAGCTCAATAAAGAAAAAAGCATCAAATTCGGAGCTCCGGAAAACAAAGCCAGAAGAAGAATCAGAGGGGAGAGAGAGTACCTGAAGCGTAGTGAGCCACAATAAAATTGAAACAAATTTGACGAAATGGAACCAGGAAAGAAGGCCACAGAAGTAGGCGAAGAAGAAAGAAAAAGTTCGCTGTGGGCACAGATGGGTTATATAGACAGGAGAGAGAGGGAGAGAGAATAATTAAAAAAATCGTTGAGAGAGAGAGGGAGGGAGGGGGCGGAAGGGCAGGCAGACAAAGAAACAGAGGAGAGAGAAAAGAAAAGAGGGGAAAAGGCGTGGGCCTATTGGGAATCAACGCAAGATGTTGGAGAGAGAAAGAAAGGATTAAATTATAAGAAAATTAAAAATTAAAAAAGTAATATTAAAATACAAAGGAGCGGAGTTGCACCTGCAAGGCTTGCAAAAAAATTGCAAGGCTCGCAAGGTGCAACTCAACAACTCAAATTTTTCAGTTGGGGAAAAATGTGAATTTATAACAAACTCTTCTCAATTCTTTACAATCATTCACGGCTGGTGTTTGCCTTCTATCCTTAGTTAGTTAATCCGCGTATTAAACGTGCAGTAATCGGAGATTAGTTGAGCTAAGCATTTTTATTGGAGGAGTTGTCATCCAAATTATATGATCTGCTCATCACCACATTATTTTGCTCTACTACTTAACAAAAATTCATTTCAATTTTCCCCAAAACAAAGTGTGTCATTATTTTTATTTATTTTTTAAATAAGTCACGTACATCTTTTCGAATAATTACAGTATGTAATGTATACAAATTTTATAACAAATTTGAATAATGAACATCGTGCATCCGGTTGTGTTGTATACTTTACAAGTCTAGCGTACGTAGTTATTCCTGAATATATACTATTATATGCTTTTATCTTTAATATCTCCATGGGAAGCAAAATACAATAAGGGATAACATAGACTACGTTCCTTCTTTGATAGCTTTCATCGCCTATTATGCTCTCCTCTCTTACTCGTTCCACTAAATCTAAATTTCTAGCCTATTCTTCTTAATGTATCACTAGTAATTTATGGCTAATTAATGCCAACAAAGGTTGGTAACTTCTTATCAACGTAGAGGTGTGTTAAATATTAGGAAATTATAACTTGAAAATATGGCTCAATTAACATATAAAAAACGAAATTTAACTAATGACAATAAATAAATTATTTTTCTAACAATCCACTTTTTTAACAATTTTTATTACAGTTGCTAATACGTCATTGTAACTTTTTACAATTATCTTATAAATTTTTACCGTCCACAACCTTCAACTTTACAGTTAAAAAGAACCTATTATCAAGTCTCGTCCTCTTTGGCTCTATCATCTAACTAGTTGTTATGTCCAACCCAAGAAGAATGAGGGAATGATAAGTAAGGGACTGATTACGAAGCACAACAACTATAGGAAATACAGGGAGTTGCAAATGCCATGCGTGGGTACCGACTAATCAGCTGGCACTGGGCTCAAAAATTAATCTCATCATCTAATCCAAAACAAAACAATTAGAGCCACTTTGACTATCATCAATTTCCATCCTCGAGAAAGGGGGAAGAGGAATTATAACAAACTAAGCAATATCACAAGACAGTCACCACATTTTTTAATTTATTTGTATAGATTTTTTATTACTACTTATTATTAATCGAGTATAATAATGTTATCGCTCCAGTATTCTTTTTCTTTTTCCTTTCTGCAAAGTTAACTAGGGTCCACTTGTTTTCATGATAAAAAAAAAAAGGGGGGTGGGAGAGAGGTGAAAAAGTCAAGTTTGATCATCCTTTTTTTGTCATTAGAAGTTTTTAGTAAATAAAAAAATAATATAAAAATTCAATTAAATAACAAACAAAATATACAAGTTATCAAAACATCTAATAATTAAAAACCTTCACTGATTGCGTCAAAATCGCACGCACTAATCAGATAGACTATACCAATAATGCTAAAATATTAAAGATACATCCTACTAATAAAAATTGTTATATCTTTGTCATAAGATTTTAGTCCTGTATTTCTATCTATCCCTTTTAACTTCGCCTCTCTATACTTTTAGAATTTGAAATTCGACTTCCTCTTTACCATATGTTTGATTTCTTTATCTTTGCTTTTTGAGTTGATTTTACGTATGAAAACTCATAATTCTTTTTTAGTTAAAGTTTTTTAGCTTCAAATTTTTTATCAATTGTTTGTTTTTTTCTCTTTTCCTTTATTTTTCTCTCTTTTTCCTTTTTCGCTTTTTATCTCAAATTCTATTTCTCACCTAAAGTTTCAATATTCAAAATCCAAGGTAAACATATTGTAATACATATCAACACTCAAGCTCCACCAATCACCATGCATGGGATTGCGACTCTTTACATCCTATAACCAATATCTCATATAACAAAATATCAACAAATAAAAAATCATCTAGATATATTTTCTTATGGATAAGATATTCTCATTAGAACATTAATTCTTTTAGGACATAGAAATAATACTTCTATTAATATTATATTCAAATAAATATAAGAAATTAGAGTGGTTGATTTTCCCCTTTTTTGTGCGAGAAGTTTATTTTCATTTACTAAGCCAAAAAATATGAAAAAAGGGATGAGCTTTGAACCCCAATGAGTAAGGTAAAGTTTAACTCATCTAAATAATTCTTTAAAAATCTTACAAAAGGATGAAACAAATTTACTCTTTTTTTAAAAGATGAATTATAATTTCATTAATTACGAGTCAAATGTCATATCATATGTAATAAATTTCAATTTTAAATAAGTATCCTATAGATCATTAAAATAACAAAATAAATAATTATCATAAAAAACTTAAAGATATAATTCTTATTTTTTTACATAATTATAATACATCTTTTAACAAGGAGATTTACGAAACTTATATAGCTTTGATGACAAAAAAAAATTTACTCATATGCTACTATAATTCATTCTCGAAGTGTTGATATCCATCGAAAATCACATTATAATCAATTAAAAATTTATTTTCATACAATCAGAAAAATAGGAAATTAAATTAATAGCAATAATCTATGAGCGGAAAAAAAGCACTACCAATTAAAAGAGATACCAAAATTAAACAAATTGTTATTATTTCGCTTAAAAATTACTGTCCAACATATATTTTATTAAAATATCTCTTATTTCTGACAATTAAATAAATATAATATCCAAATGAGAGATCTTTATTATGTTTGGGAAAAAAAAAGAAATAGAGAATGATGAAGAGCACATGGGGAGGAGATCTGAGATTGAGTGTAAGGAGAGTTTTCCGGTGTAGTGTACGGTCCCGATTTCCGCATAATGTGACACTGACGCCATTCCCCCATCTCGATTTCTCATCTGAAATTTCTCTGATAACATCCAAATCCCACGTGTCTGCGTCACGTGATGCTCCCAGTGAGTTTTGCCGCCCCTTGATATTTTCTATGAGCCGGTGAGTTTTTTTTTTTTTTTTCGTTTTTTGGATCAAATGGATAGTTCATAGTTGAGTTCTTGAGTTTGAAGAAACCATCACGCCTTTGATTATTAACTTGATGAAAAAGCTGATTTAGGGCAGGTTAGTGTCATTTATGTTAAGTTTCCGCAGTCCTAACTTTGCCTGATTTTTTTTTTTTTTTTATCATTATAATTCTACCTAACTCTAGTATCCTATATTATAAACTTGATCATATAAATGTCTTCAGAAGTCGAATTATCATATGTTAAATTTGACCCTAATATGTCCTTATATATAAAATTATGTTTATGCAAAAAGTAACGTTAACATCCTTGTTAAAGATACTATACAAGTAGAAAAACAAACATATTAATAATCTTTAATTCGGCAAATTATACGTTATTATTTTATTACCAAAGATAGAGATATCTCAATTTTGAACTTCAAAATCATTCAAAAGTTTCTTGAATTCAACTTCTTTCAAGGGGGAAAAAGTCCACCTTAGCTGAGTAGTGACATGAAAATGAAATCAATGTAAAAGAGATGGGAGAGGGAGTAAAGTTCTCATTAAGGAAAACGAAAGTTAAACGTGTAACTTTAAAGTCATTGATGACAGTGATGTTAATTGCTACTAATTTATATAAACTAGTAAGAGTATAAAAAATTTAAATTAAGACCAACTTTTTGTTTTTAAGTCGTTTAAAAATTGATGCATCTTTAAATGATGTAAAAGCATCAAATAATTTATATTTTAAATTTGTTATAAAATTCCACGTAAGATTTTTCTTCTGATGTTGAGTTATATTTATTTATGCCGTAATTATTACGGTAATAAAGAGGAAAAAACAACAATTTATGAGCATTGAAATTGCCATAACAAGAGCATGTATTGAAAGAACTAGTCTTAGTGAAATGACATAAAAATTAAAATGGGTAGGTAGAATACAACAAAACATACAACATGTAAATGAGAAACATTTCAAAGCCAAAATACAAAGTAGTGGGACATCTCATACCAAAACAATGGGGTCCCTCCAAATTTGTCTTCCGCTGAGTAGATCATCAATCCTCAAATGGTGATTACCTTCCCACTTCAAATACTTTGATTAAGTGGCTAATTTTAGTTTAAGGAAAGGAAAAAAAAAGAAAAGAAAAAAATGTTGATGTCATTTTCAATCTCCAGCTTCTCTAAACCCTGCTGAGAGTGGCATATGCCCAACTCTTGGGCTTGCTGCTACTATAACAATAAATGCACGTGTATTTATAGCATTAATAGGGTTGGTAATTAATCATTCAAATAATTAATTATAATTTATAAGACAAAGTTTAGCCAAATAATTGACTCTAAGATTTAGCTTTTCGTCCCCTGTATCTATCTACTAATCATATTTAGGCATCTGGTGTTATTCCTCTATTAATTACCACATTTTCTACTGCAAAACTTACTAGGTAGTACTATTAGTTGTAACTTGTAACATTACCATTTATGGCAATTATAGTGACATCTTACAAGATGAGTGGTCTCAATTTAGACACACAAGGGGCAAGCATATCATAGTTATGCTCACATATGATCCGGGATTAAGTGAGAAAGATGAAAATTCAGGTTGGTTTTAATCGACGCATATAAAATTTCGATATGTGATATTAATTATTCGTAATCTATTTATTCAAGCAGATACTATGCTGAGAATTATTGTTGTTAAAATTGGTTGCCATCATTCATGAATGTTGAAGGGTAGCGTATATGATGAGTAACGGTGCTCAACATCTCACATGCGTACCAACTACCATCAATATCTTGTCTTCCAGAGACTTCAGCTCCGCATCCCAAACGAAGTGAGGGAAATAATATTATAGATTCTAGCCGACAAAGTTTATAGAAATTAATCCCAATCATGTGAAAGTTCTTCCTTGCTATGAACTTGTTGATATCCCTTTGGAAGCTGATTGCATATTCAGGAAAAATTTTGACCAAAGAAGACAATGAAGGCAAAGAGAAGAAGAGGAATAGAAAGAAGAAAACCCCTCAAAGAAGAAAGCACTCTTAAAAAATGCCTAAAGAGTTCGCAGAAGAATCAAAATACTCATTTACATTCCCATATTCTAGCGAACAATTAGCCAGAGAAGTTCTCCATTCAAAAATTGCTCGAAATTAAAATCATTGGTGATGAAGAAATGGCTGTTTGTGGATACGACTAATGCTGACATCCTTCAAGTTCAAGCAGATTCGGTCTCAGCAGCACCACCACCACCAGCTCTTTTCTTTGCAAAGTATTCCTCAGCACGAGCAAGGTTTTTAGCAACAGAGGGTTTCACCCACTTCTTTCTCCCAGGAAGTACAGTGACCGAGCAACCTGCAGCTTCAAGCTTCTCCTTTGCAGATCCTGAAAAGGCCCGGGCCTTTACGTTCAGCTTTGTACTTAACTCTCCTTCACCAAGGACCTGGGTAATGGAAGACACAGCAGATTACTCACATGATGCAGAGGAATTGGATTAACATTTGCGCCAAATTACCAACTCAATAACAAAAGCAGCGACCCATCTAAGAAGGAGGTGATTATTCAGCAATAAATTGGCCTATTTACGTTCTTTGATACATCGATAGGACATTAAAAGAAATCTGTAATTTGTCTGAATCATATTCAGTAACCATTCACAAATGCTGGAAAAAGTTTATGCATTCTCACACTACCTACAGAGATTTCAACTGTAGTATACGTGTGAAAATAAGTTAAGACATTCTATCCCAGACTACCAAAATGACATTTACTATACAAAATTTTGATTCTCAATCCAATCCTGATCAGTGATCTATACTTGAATGTTCTTAGATGAGAATGAGAATTATTACTACCTTAGTATGTGTTATTTGGCTTGGATTTGGAAGATAAAAAATATGCCCTAAATTATGTACTCAATATGTACAAGATATGCATTTGATATAACAAAATGTTGTTTAGGTGTGATGAAAACTTCAACTTCTCCAGCACTTGTACAAGACTACAAGTGAACATAGAAAGCATTTTACATTGAGGCTTCATACAGTTGATGCCAGTTTGCCACATTTCTGATCTTCACATTCTCATATTTGCGAGACAATTTCAATTGAGAATCTTAGGAAGGAATTCTCCAAACATTCTAATGACAAAGGTAGTTTGAGTGTCCAATGCCACAAATCTAAATGCAAAAACTCCAACAGCAGATACAAATTCATATATTCTGCAGAGTACAGATAAATAGAAGTAACAACGAATCCATTGAAATGCTTCTGATCAATCAGACCAATTTTCTCTTCAACAATAAGGACAGTCTATTGAGTCCTTTCGGACTGAGTAGCAGTCAAACAATACACTTATAAAACTTTTCCCTAAAAATGTCTAGAGGTGAACGAGCAATGTGTTCTAAAGCAATACCAAGCGAAAATAAACAATAAGTTTAGTCATATCTATATATTATACCAGCAGTAACAACACATCTTTCTTACCTTCCAACTCTGCTATAATATTCTATCCCCTCTTCAACCACCAGTAAAGAGAAAAGTTTTTTTTTTTTTTTTGGGCGGGGGGGCTAATTAGATATATCCAATGTCAATGTCAACAGAATTCACTCTGAAATTGATGAAAATGCAGACATTAGACTTCAATGATAAATCATAACGGAATCAAGGATCAAGCATATTAGCAAATGTCAAAACAGGGCAACTCTTGGGTGCCTCCAAAAATCAATGCAAAAGAACAAAATTTTGAATATGAAATAATAGTTAAGCAGTCTCGATTTTCTAGAGTACTTTTTGTACACGCAAGACTCAAGAGGGTATCATACACACTGAAAATTGCATTCCTGATCCTGTCTCCTGACAATGGTAAAAGGTGCACAACAAGCTACACTGAGCGGCACGTAGATGATTGCATGATGAATAGTCAAGAGAAGCCAAGAATGACATCTCTAATCCCGCTTAGACAAGGATGACATAAATCAAGAGGTTAGTATCCTCTAGAACACATGATTCCATCATCCTAATAAAGAACAGATCATGAAACAAACCCCAGACATTCTAGTTGTTTCAGCCAAGACTAATTCATGTCATGCCAATCATTAAAAATATGTACAGACAGATGTTACATTTGTTTTTTTTTTTCTTCTTCTCTGCTGCTACTCCAAATAGCATCTCATATTTAACCATTTATTCAGTATTTCATTACAATTTCACATGCACTTCTTAGCATTAGTTGACCAATACATAAGTAATCAAACCAAACTGAGGCAACAGACTTGGTGATTTCAGCCTTTGAAAATCTGAAATTTAGCAAGGAAACTACACCCAAAAAGACTTTGCACTGCTTAATGGACTTGTGCCCCCTACTTAATCATGATCCAGGGATCGATCTATTGAATTGGCTGTATAGCACCATAAAGGAATCTAATGTCACGGCAACAATCAAGTTTGGTAAAGGGCATGATCATGAATCAATGGTCAACACAAAGAAACAGTTTCTTGCCTCTTAGGCTAAGAAAACTAATCAAGAGAGTTAATATCCAAACAAGCTGAACCCCATGAGCATATTTTCATCTCCACAGCAAAATTACCAACTTTGAGTAGAATAATACGTGCTTACCTTCAATGGAAGCTTTCTTTCTCTTCCTGAGGGATTGATAATACCCTTCTTCTTCAAGGATTCTAGTGATACTTCTTCACCTTCCTTAAATCCAGCACTCTCTATGTCTCTCAAGTTCACAGGCACATACTTCGGCAATCCCGCATGCATACCTATTGATAAAGATAGGTAATGGAGACAGAGGTCATTTCTCAAACCAATTACAAGTATAAACTACATACAAGGCTATAAACAAGGCATCCAATTATAAGAAAATCACCTAAGCATACTTGAAGCATAAAAAGGCGGTTCTTTGAGAGCAATGCTCATTGTGAAGTAGTCCTACAAATTATCGAACTACTAAAGGATGATAAGACAGAAATTGTAAAGCATTTTATCATTTTACAGTCAAACTGGAATAGATATGTCTAGTCTTACACAACCAATCACGAAATCCAGTGATCTTGTAGTTGTAATTTTACGAATACAGAAAGGAAAACAGGAGCTGGGCATAGACTTCAATCCAATTTGAACCAAAACAAGTAACATTTAAACCAAACCCGCAAATTAAGACGAAATCAATCATAATTCATATCAACAATTGGGAAAGAAAAAGTGGATAATTTTTATTACCTCCAGCAATACCACGCAATTTGGGAATTCTTCGATAAAGGGGCATTTGGCCTCCTTCGAAACCCTTCATAACACCAGGACCAGACCTGGATTTCTGACCCCTCATCCCAAACCCACAGCTCTTACCCTGACCAGCGGAGTGACCTCTACCCTTTCTCTTGGCCTTCTTCCTCGAACCCGGCTGCGGCCCGAGGTTGTTGAGCCGGAATCGAAACTCAGAAGCAGCCCCAGTGGCTGGAGCCACATCGGTTGAAGCCGCCTGGCTGACTACGACCACAGGCTTTCTCTCTCTAACAATGGTCCTCAGATGAAGCTTCAGTGGGGCGAAATTATATGAATTTCTACTCAGGAAGGTGGAGTTTCCTTTGAAAGTGGAAGAAGGGAGGGAGGGAGAGGTGGATGTAGAAGGAGGAGCGGAGGAGAGAGAGAGGAGGGAAGCCATTGGAGAGGGCTAGGCTTCAGCCTGCAACGGATAGGATAATGGAAATTCTGTGTGTGTTTCTGGAGTGTCTTTTAACAGAGTAGCTCTGCAAGCTGGCGTTGTTTGAGTTGGGCCCAACCCAACGCGTCTCTTATTTGGGCCTTTGGACACTCGATTATTTTCATTTTATCTTTAGGCCCATTTTGGAACCTTGTTTTTTTGGTGCTATACTTTCATATAGCACCCTTATTTGTTAGTTTTTTTTTTAAAATAAAAAATATAGGTAGGAATTATTTTTAAATGGATTTTAACTTTTGATTATCATTTATTACCACACGTGGATACTAAGCCTTAATTTAATTTTCAATTAAAGACTTATACTGATGAAAAACACCACTTCTCAAAACAAAAACCTAAAAATAGAAAAAAAAACACATATTAAACTCGCACTTAGCCATAAAATGACCATATTAATTTTAAATTCATGTCCTAAATTTTAAATAAATTGAATTCAAGAACCAAGATAACCAAAGTTTAAGTTGATGGTTTAAAGTTTAGGACACGCAGTATACCCTTTAAAGAGAATGTCGTTTGAGCTTCAAAATGTAAAGGTTACAAAGACCCCTGCTAATCTTGATTGGCAATAATTCAATATGAAATATTCAAAAGTGAGATCAGAATTAATTCAACCAAAAGTTTTAAATTATATACATTAACAATTGTATATGTTTACTTATTTTTCATATAGGAGCAAAGGTTAATACATAGGTCAGATTTGAACATAAGTTTCCAATAACAAATTCAAAAATTTTGCCAATTAATTTGGCTTTGTACCACAAAAATATTATATGCAGTGGTACTTGAATACTCGGTAATAATTAATTCTCATGCATGGCAGCATGAGTTGAGGTTCCTGTCACTGAAACTTTGAAATTTCAAAGTGTTGATCGAAATGAATTTGATTTATTGCGTGGAATGGAACTGCTACTGACATTATAGAGCTGGCTACTAGATAGCTAATAAGCTAGCAGAGAAGAGTCGCTCTCATTCCTTGACCCCCCAACTGGAGCTTCCTAACCAAATCAGTATGAGATTAAAACATCTGCCTCAAATAAGCCCCTCGTTTCCCCTCTTCACCCTCCTCCTCCTTCCTCGCCTTCCCTTTTCGAAGTCACGAGACCCCTGCCGTGCCCTCTACCCTTCCCTTCCCTACCCTACCCTACTCTCTTTCATGATTCATTTATGTCTTCTTGTTGTTTGCCAATTTGCCATTGGAGTAGCAGAAGACAGAGAATAAGGGCATGCAGTGACAGGCAGAGAGAAACTGAGAGACAACTTTCAAGTCAGCTAATAGCTACCTACCTATTCTTGTCCATCATTAATTTTTTCTACTCTTCTAGTTGGCCTATAGCTATAGTTAGCTCCCCCAACATTTCTCTCATCTCAAGTCTTTTCTTATAAAGTCTCCTTCATTTTATAACCTAACTGAAAAACCACCCCTTCACCGTTTTGCTGGCTGTCTGTACAGTCGATCTTGCTGCCATCGATCACAATGTATGCATCTCTCTCTCTCTCTCTCTCTCTCTCTCTCTCTCTATAATGGTATATATGTGTGACGTGAAAACATGGGTGTTTCATGGGGGTGCAGGAGACCAGAGGAGAGGGCATTAGATCTGAACCACTTGCCCCACGATTTGAGTGCTAGAGACTATGACTTTGACGATGCTGATTCTGCTTCTACAGGTTATAATTAACATTACACTGTATATTACAGTGAACCCCTCCCTTTTTGTTTAACTTGGTTTTCGTCATATTCTTTATTCTTTAAGTGCTCCTCAAATTTAATTGGGTTGGTATATACATGCACTACTTAAATGTTTGTACGTAATCAATATCAATCAATAAAAGGATCGGAAAAGGTAGGAGAGGTTGATGCCGAGGTTTTAATGTTTGCATGCAGGAGAAATTAGGAGATCGAGAAATGGAGAAGACAGAGAGAGAATGTACGAATGCAGGTTTTGCTCCCTCAAGTTCTGCAAATCTCAAGCTCTTGGTGGTCACATGAACCGCCACCGCCACGGCAAGTCTCTCCTCTTTCCACCCGGCATATCTTCAACTCTAGAGAGAGCGAGAGAGAGAGAGAGAGAGATGATCGAGCTCAATGCAATTAAGCTAGCTAGCTAGTCAATTAATTACACTATAACTATTACTCTATAACTGAATTATCCAAGATTTTATAGTAAAAACTGTGGTTGCATGTTTTTGGACAGAGAGAGAGGCAGAAACTCTAGACAAGGCCCGCCAACTTGTTTACAGCAGTGATCAAAACCTAAGACCATTTGTGAAGTATCAGCATAATCCTTCAAACCATCCCCACCATGGTCATGATCATCAAGTCCACCCTGCAAGAAGGCCACCGGTTATCTCAGGTGCTCATCTCCCACATTACCACCAACATCCCCTGCACCAATCATGTGAGTACACGTTGTCAACTGCTATACTACCGCCTCGCTTTGCTGGTACCGATGATGATCACTTGATGGCGTCCTATGGCAATGGTGATTGTGATCGTGATCATGCCCTCACTGGATCATTCCCTCGCTTCTACACTACTACTCATCCTGCTGCTAACCACACTTATCAGCATGGGTCATAGTAATTACAACTTTAAAGTTTAATCACCCTAGGTTTTATTTTCTTTAATTAATTAGGATTATGTTAATTAGGCGTTTCAGGTATTGTCTTAGGCAAATCAAAGCTCAAGACTTTGCAGTGTGGGAGGTGTATTTGACAATCGAATAGAGAATTAATAATTACTACTGTAGCTGATTAATCTCCAATGCTTAATCTTGTGTTGTGGATACATATGCATGGTGAAGAACACAGCTCCCTAGATCTAATTACTTAGTTTTTGCCTTTTTTAATTAAGTTAAAGTTTTTTTCCCGAATAAAACCTCGGGAACATTTTCTTTCACTAATTTGAAGGCTTTAATTTACTTGTAGGCATAACTTGATCATACATTGATTATCGTTTTACTATATATGTTTGAACAAATTAAAGAGGGGAAAACGATACACACACATAAAAAGCTTTCTTGAGCTCACAAACAATTGCAGTGTCTCTTCTGATGTCTTTCTGAGCAGCAGCAGCAGCAGCAGCAGCAGCAGGGTAGAGAGAGAGAGAGAGAGAGAGAGAGAGAGAGAAACTAGTTGGCAACGGACTGAATGATTGGTTGAGTTCTAAAACTCCCCTCGCCCTCCATCACTTCTCCAAGCTCTTGTTGTTGGCTAGTTCATCACAACTTTCTTTGAATTTGGTTTTGCTTGGCCATATTAGGTATATTACTTTAGCTATATTACTCTCATTCTTTGTTTATTACCGCTATTTATGTAGCTAGAGCGTTTAAACTAAGTCAAATATTTTGTATAAATACTGTTTGAAAATAGCAAGTAAATGATGGTAGGACAAGAATTTCAAACTATTGATTACCTTCAAAATCATAGATTATTACTAATATAAGTACTTGAAACTAAAAGATTTTCGGTCCTACACTAATTTGATTCTATTATTATATTTCCCCTTTATTTATTAATACGAGTTATTGCATATGTAATTCAAATCGATTGAAAATTTTTATAATATAACTTGAATTTTAATTAAAAAACTTAAATATACGTGCCACCATCATGAAAAGAGAGGAACATATATATTCCACTATCGTCGATGTCAATAATTATGATCCCACCATGATATTCACGTGCATTTCCTATATGTAGAGCGCGAACATGAGATTGCTGATGGAGATTGGTGTTGGTGAAGACCTACCAGCGACCTTTTTGGTGGATTTGGAGGTGGATCAACATGGACAAGGCGATATTCTACCTACTCCTATGATTTGACATGACTAATACATAATTGGATCGAGTTGTGAGTCGGATTAGATATTACAAATATATCATTGGGTTTAATTTGGATCGGATTAATGTCTCTGTACTTCCCTTATTTGGGCAGGGGGTCTTTAGTGAATATTGCTCAGTGTAAGGCTTTTTACCACTTCGAGTGCTAAGGTCCCCCACTCCCCTTTGGCTCTATCTGGCAACCCAATCGAGAAGGGTAAAGTAATTTGAGTGTTTAATTTGTACTAGTAATAAGAAAGGTTAGTCGACAACGTAAGCTTGATTGAATTTCAGCTTTTCCAGATGAAAATTCAGTGAGTACTGCTAACTCAATAATGCAACTATCAGCGAATGAGTAACCACATATTCACCGGCCCTAGCTGCCTTCAGAGCTCCGTACACCATACAAGAAACAATGCCAAACCATAAATTCAGAATGCAATGTTTATTCTTCGGGGAAATTACAAGGAGGAAGCATTCGCTTGCAACCATTGTCCGGTCAATTGAGTTCCCGCTTCCCCTGTAAAACCTTGCAATTATTAAGGCACAAAAGAATCTAAGCTATAATCTAACCAGCCTGCATAAGACAATGGCGGTGATGGAGGCAAAAACCTGGGTTTCCCAAAGAAGTTTTAAAAGAATTACATCAAACTACGCATCTTGAGTCAAGCCATTGTATAATATCATCAAAAACAGTGATAATGGCATCGTCAGGTTCGCCTTCTAGAATGGAGTGATAACCTCCTTCGTACAGTTTCAAGGTTTTATCTTTGCTAGAAGCCTTCTCGTAAAGAAATTTGCTCACTTGAGGATCAGTCACCTTATCTGCAGCTCCATGAATAACCAATAAAGGACAACAGACCTGCAAAATTACACCACTTATAAATTGTCGAGACCTAGTTAAATATTGGGAGGTTTGGTTGAAGGTTTTCCAAAGTCTGACCTTGTCAAGCCGAGATTCAATCTCTTTTGTGGCCTTCAAAAGTTCCATTGCAGTCTTTAGTCGTAGTCGGCCAGAGTAACAAATGAAGTTGTAATAAGCCTAAAGACACATGAATAACAGAGCAGAAAAACAGGGTCAATGTATAGCGAAATGATGTCCAAAAATCGGTTCATCTAGCAAGTTGGTGGAACACTAGAACTGTCACCTTAATCCCATTTTTTGTGCCATTTTAGGTAGATCTAACAATGTTGGACACAACAGGCCAATGAAACCCAAAACCCAACCAGAATAATTACTATCAGAAAGACAGAAGGTATATAAGACAACCTAAACTGAGATGTTTTGTACTGTGTTCCGCAGAAAATCAGTTAATCGACGTTTTCAAACAAGATGTTTTAAGACAAACATGGAAATCATTTTATCATTATTTATTATACAGGAAAAAGAGACCCAATCATGGTGTGTTAAACCACTTGCTTGAATCCGAATCAAGAAAATTAGACTAATGAGCCCCCAAAGTTATGCAAGTTGACATTTTGCAGAGACGAGGACATCAACATTTTCCAGATAGAGATCAGAGATGAACCATTTTTCTATACTTCAAGTTTCTAAATGCAAGCACAGCCAGGTCATCTGACGGAAAGAACTTGCATTGTGGAACAACATTTGACAAGAGATTTGCAACATTCAGCACTGCTGCAGGAGGTAAGAGTTCATCTGCAATCTACAAAGCAAGCATGAATTGTCAGAAAATACTCTGGTTGAAGAATTAGAAAATGGCAAATGTTGAAAGCATCCACACGATTTGGATACAGGTGACATATAATGGTGATGACCCTTTCATGAGGCTGGAAATAGCGAAAACTCATAGATCAACATCTATTAACCTACATTATATATGAGTATACTAAACAAAACCTATCAAACTATGTTATTCAGACTCAGCTTCAAGAATCCAATATGGGCGTGTATCTAGACATCGTATCCTTTCTCAAAATTTTGCACTTTTTTGGGTCTAAAGTTAGTTGCTAGGTGTCCATGTCAGAGTGTCGAACAGAGGACATGGATACTGGAGGTCACAAAACCAAGCACTAAACTAAGCACATTTTGTCAGACAACATTATTTTTTATTAGAAAGGTTGAGTTACTTTGAATGACTTGTTGGAAAGTGACTAACTAAAGACATTCAACTGTGTACATGATCAGCATATCAGTCTGCTTGCACCCTGATAGCACTGAGGACAGCCTTACTTAGAGTTAGTCTCAGTCACTGTCTCGTAAGATAAGATGATTGATCACACAAAATATATCCATCTCACGAACCAAGCACCCTTTTTCAACTTACTAAGACATTCGAAGTTGAATATAATCGAATGGGTTTTAATTTACATAAGGAACTGTGATGTTCTGTAGACATCATCGATGAGCTTACAACAGAAAAAGCCAACAATTTGGCAACATTGTTGGTTAAAATGAAACAAACCAACACTGATGTTTTAAGGTTTTGTCGGAATGAAAGGAAAATCAAGTGAATGTTAGTTTACCTTACACATTGGCGCTACAAGAATCATGCCATCCCATTGGTGAGGCTCCCTGAGATGAGTTTTCAAGGCAACCGCTCCACCCATAGACTGCCCGAGCAGAAAACGTGGCAGCCCTTGCAACTCTGGACGTCCTGTCTCATTACATATTAATCAAATCAGGCAACTCATCAGATTAATTGTTCAAGAACCCGTCATAAACACACTAACAAAACAACATGACAGACCTTTAATTTTAGCATACTGTTCAATGACATTATCAACTAAATCATCAAAACTTGAAATGTACCCATGCAATCCATCAGAAAGACCAAACCCAGGATGGTCAACCGCATACACAGCATAGCCAGCTCCTGCGATTCTTTTCGCAATACCTACAATTCGAAACTTCCTCAATGTCAAAAGGACCTCGGGTAAGACAACATAATGCTAAATGCTAATGACAGGTATAGAAATCCCAGTGATTTTTGCTCGAACCCCATCATACCTTCAAAGAAAAAAGTGCAGGTATCACCATATCCATGACAGAAGCAAACAACACCTTTTACTTGATCCTTCGGCAACCAGCTTTTACAGAAAATCTCTTGCCCTTTGTAGTTCAACTCGTACCACTACATAATCAACCCATCAGAGGATTTGGCACCATCAACTACCATTTGAACAATGCTCAAAGAATCACCATTGAACATGTTTATTTCATCCAAATCTAATCGGATTCAGAAATTATGAGCTTTGAAATTTTCAGCAGATTTCAGAAATCCCCGATGCAAATTCGAATGGCTCTACTTCCTACTTAAGAATTTTCAGGCTTTGCTAACGCCCAGAACATAATCCCACTCAATCAAAGCACATCAACACACAGTGATAATAAAACTAAAAAGGGGAAGCTTAGCATTTACCTCCTTTGTTCTGATCCCAGGTGGAGCCATCTCTCGCAAAACAAAATAAACAATCAATTAAAAAAATCAAAAATCTCAAGACAAAAAGAAAAAGGTCACATTTTAAAGCTAAACCCAGATAATAAATTAGAAGAAGAAAAGAGGAGTTTGTCCGAAACCTTAAACAGGAAATGATCAAGCTGTTGATGAAACTGAACAAAGGCGGATCGGACTTGTCGACGGGCGGGTGCATGGTCGAGTTTGGTGCAGGCGATCTGATAGAGCTCATCGCTGAGATCCTCAAGCCCAGGCTTCCTCTTGTGCTTAGCCAACACCCTCAGATTAGCCCTGATGAGGGGAATCTGAGCCGTCGTTCCGCCCCTAGTTCTGTTAATGGGCAACGCAGTTCTGAGGGGATCTTTGGTGAGGCTCCGGCCGAAGAAGGGCGAAGAATAAGAAGAGGGGTGGAGTTTTGAGGGGAGAGAATTCTCCATGTGAAGAAAAACGAGGTGCTTGAGCTGGAAGTGTACCAGCCTCCTCCAATTGTATTTGTTGCAATGTCTTTGATTTGATCATCCAAAGAAGGATTTGACTGTTTATTGTTTTAATTTATTGGGGGGTTGGTTGGTTTATATGTGGGAGATTTGCTTGGTTGAATTTCTGTGGAACGCGGTGAAAGTGACAGTGGTCAATTGAAGATTTGCCCATCCTTGCCTTTTCTTTCCACTTTCCACGCCATGGTTGGTACTTGGAAAGGGAAATGGACTCTGCTCAATAATGCCCGCCACTATACTCGGATTCGGGCTGCTGAATTCTTTTGCATTACCAATGCGCCGGATCAAGTCTATAAATCCTCCGAATTGGTGCATTGACAAAAAGAAGTTATTTTTTTATGAAAAAATAAAAAAATAAGGATAAAAACATTACCATATATGATAGTTCAACGTAGATAAACTTGAGAGGATAATATAAATGACGGTGGTGTAAGGTTTTATGTATTTTTTAAAGTTTTTTTTGGTGTTTTATCTTTCATTTTACTTGAGCCTTGAATATCATCTCTTAAACGAATTAAATGCTAAACTGCCTAAATAAATTTGTGTTAGTGTTTTTCAGCTTATTTTTCTAATATTTAGGTTATCTATTACAAATGATATAATATAACAGTCTCAAAATCAATTTTAAAATGGTTGATATGATATTTAATAATAAAAGGGTGATGATATCTACAAAACACATATCATTTCACTTAATAAAATGTATCTACGAGACACATATCATTTCACTTAATAAAATTGAGGAAATATAATATTATATGAACACCACTTAATTACCACCTTGGTCAACTTGAAGCACAAATCATCTTTGAGGCCTCCTGTACACCAGGTTTACTCCGTTTATCATTCCATAAGTTGTTGCCTCAATTGAAGGATTTGAAGTTAAACTATGGTCGCTCCCATCTTGATCAAATGATGCAACCTATAATGTGAGCAAACTTCTCCGATCGCTCTCTGCTAAATATACACAAAATAACTATTCATACACTTTCCTGTAATTACTCCGTCAAGCATGTTTAAATGTCTGCAAACATTCGTGGATTTACTCTTGATGTCTTCATCACAGCAAGCTGAAGTATATGATCTTAGCTATGATCATCTGAAAACACTCGTGTTGCTGATAATTGAGTAAAACATTTTGACACAGAATGAGCTTCGATCTGTTAATCGCATATGATGTATCATGTTGTAGGGTTCGGAAGGTAACTCTAAGAAACTATGTTACTCCTGATTTTACTCCATGACACTTAAACTGTAATTAGGCTGAAACCCCACATTTCTGACCAAAGAATGATGACACTCACAGACTTCAATTGCATCCATGTCTTATTGGGTTGAAGCTCAATTGATCTTGATCTGCACCCAATCAAGGCCCAAACAGAAGCCCAAATTCAAAAGGAGACTTATATTACAAATATTTTGCTGGTGACTGGACTCCTTCTGGGCCTAGCATTAGATTGTTTTGAAGGGGATTCAAACTGGGCCGTAAGGAGGAGACAGTCGAAGGCTATCCAAGCCGATTAGGGGCTTATCATTCATTCTAAAGGGATCCGTTTGTGCCAATAACAAACAACATGCAAATTCTTATATCACCTGAAAGCTTATACTAGCGGCAGACTTCCCTTTATTTTGGTTAACAGTGGCAGATCTCCAGCCTCCTTCACTCCTAAATCACACATTATTATGTCCTGAGAGTACAATACATGCATGTACTGCAAGTAACAAAGGCATCCATTGAATTAGTGGCATGTTTGTTTCATCGGTTAGAACATGTTAGCAACAATTAAGAACAATTAGCAGCAGTGATTACTTACAATTTATGGTTAACGATAATATGACAATTAATGAATCTATGTATGACCAAACGTCTCATAGACAGTTGAAACTTAAAAATAATAAATAAGCATACTTCACGTAAGTAGATAATATAACAAATTAACCTTTTTCAAGTATACTAAATTAATCTTTTACAACTATTTTTTTTTTCATACACCATGAAAATGTAAACTCTTATGGCTATGTATTTACTGGAATACCCTTTCACTCCGTCTCCAATCCCCATGTCATACCTCTCATGCGCATGTCATAGAAGGGCATGTGCATGGACAACTTGGGGGTTTGGTTAAATTCAGTATTTTACTACTATAATACGTTTTGGACAAGGCGTAGGACCAAAAACATTGTCAATTTTCATCTCTTTACAATTTGCCTTCTCAAGAATCTCAACTGTACAAATACATCCATCTTATCATATTAATTAATTAATTATTTTGTACTAATTATACTACTTGTTTACTAATCTCATGTTTAGCTTAAACTAAAACCACCTAAACTTGGAAAACTTGTTTTTAATTACTATGTATGTGAATGTGTCCCACTCATAATAGCTACAAGCACAGGGTTGGCTTGGCTACACATGACACTAATATTTTATTAATTGAGAAATTAAATTAAACTAATTATTGTTTATAATTAAGTATGTCCCACTGATGATAACAGAGAACCTAGGTTGCGACTATTTTATTGACCTGAACACCCCCACTATGTTTTTTTAATCTGTTAATTTATTCACTTCAATGCAATCCTCAACTCTCTTTATCACTTCATGCTTTGGACTTATTATGCTTACTTATTTTTTTCTTTTATTCGCCCTCCTGTAATTTATCAACATTTTCATCAAAATAAAAAAAAAAAATATCCCTATCCAAATCACTATGATGCCATCTTCCCATCATTCGTTACATTAACTTCTTGTTTCCTTCATAAAAATAAATACATACTCATCTCCTTTCTTTCTTTCAAACTAAAATAAATATCTCGTTGCTCATTGGTCACTAGCTCAACCAATGAGATTCTTACAATGGACGTTTTATCTTATTATAATTAATACTCATCAGTATTCATTGACACTAGTCAGTGTTACTCATCAGCACTGCACGCTCAACGCTTACATATTTGTACGTTAAATTTTTCTATATTTAACACTCGTAAATATTTATCAAGTATCGATCAATTAACACTATTATTAATCAAAAACACTATATTTAACACTCATAAGTATTTGTATATTAAAAGAGAGAGAGAGAGAATAATTGGTACAGTTTAAAGATGATTCTACAATTTTACTAAGCATATCTATATATAAGAGTATAAATCGACCCGTAGTTAAAGTTTTGGATGCGCAATTGTGTATAACCAGCCTATCACATTCGTTGATTATCAAATAGCTTTAGGACAGGATTAGCACCTAATCAATAGATAATTGCCATAAACTTATTTGAGACTGCCGATTATCAATTATGTTAGCATATCAAGGCACTTGTACGAATTATCAATTCACCTATAAGCACCATCCCAAAGGACAGAGCGTGCAAAGAATGACTTTGATAGCACGATAACAGTATAAAATAAATAAATAAAGTTTAAAAATGTACATTTATAAATACATATTATTATATGTTGAAATTCTATATATATATATATATATATACACACTATTATATACTCCTTGTGTTTTAAAATAATTATTATTTTTGGACAATAGACAAATATTAAAGAAACTAAAATTTATGATAAAATTTATATTAAAATATTGAGTTGTTCAAATTTTTGTTGAAAATAAAAAAATAAAATAAAAAAGTAATTAATAAAAACAAAATTATTAATGTAGTCATTATTTTTTATTTATCTATATGCACCATCCCAAAGGGCAAAGCGTGCAAAGAATGACTTTGACAACACTATAACAGTATAAAATAAATAAATAAAGTTTGCAAAAATATAGACACAAAAATGTACATATATAAATACATACTATTATTTGTTCAAATCAAACAAAAAACATGTATAATGCTATATACTACTATATGCCTCCATTTTAAATAATTGTTGTTTTGGAGCTGTGGGATCATATCAAGGAAACTTAAAATTATGACAAAATTTATATTAAAATATGAAATTATTATAAAATTTTATTAAAAATAAAGAACATTAATTAAAAAGTAATTAAAAATAAAATTGATAAGATGATGATTAATATGAAAGGGAAGGAGAATAATTTATTAATGGAGTTTTCCATGATGAGTGCAAAGTGCAAACTAAGCAAACATGGGCGCATTAAGGTGAATTTGATAGTAGCTAGCTAGCTAGTAACTGAAAATATTTGGTGAATTATTATTATTATTATTATTATTATTATTATTATTATTATTATTATTATTATTATTATTATTGTCATCACTATCTTATAAGAATAAAGGGGTCTTCGCAAGGTTATATCTGTTTTAATTAATTAATATCTCTTTCAACAAAAACTAATATAAATCACTTTCAACAAATTATTATAAATATGAAGAGATACGAAAGAATGTGGATATGGAGGACTTAAATGTCTTGTTCTTGAGGTGGTTTAAGGTTTAATTTATTTAAGGTCTTTCCATCAAACATTTGTCCCCATTATCAACATGTTCTTGTCAACTTTAGCTTCCTGCATAAATACAAATTAAGACCAACAAATCATAATTAATACTCAATAATTAGAGAGTAACAACTGTGACAATGTCGGTTAAGTTAGTTAATATTTTAGCAAGTATTTTAACAGTATTTTCAGTATATGAGTTTTTTTTTTTATTTGGCTAGTAAAATGGAGGTTTATAATTCACATCAACTAATGAACCAAATTTCTTTTTTTTTTTCACTTATAATGGACAATAGTAAGCCAAGTGACATGAGAAAGAAAGGAGTGGGTGGCTCCTTCTTCAGGACAATCGCACGCGTCTCTTACCCTCGTTCGTGCATATTGTGATGATGTAAGCCTTTTTTTTATTCACCCACCTCAAAAAAAATTGATCGAACCAGCCTTGCGCTGCATATGCTCTAAGTTATGAATGATTCAAATTCATCTTGTCAATTAATTAATGTTTTTTACTTTAGGGACTATTGTTTGTGGCTATCATAAACTTAATTTGTTAGGATTCAAATTTCAAATGAAATACGAAGTAACTTTTTCATTCTTTTTATGATCTGTTGTTTGAGTGGTTAAAACTATAGCATAAAGAACAAAATAAAAGACGATAAATAGTGACAGAGTTTGTCATGAGTGGTAAGAGTTGGAAGTGGTATGCTAAAACTCTTTAACAGCAATTCATTTAAACAGTAAGAGTTAAAAATCTCAAAAACTTAACCACGCAGATAAGGAAGAATGTACATTTACAAATATAAATATTAACATAACAATACTTACCATATAAGAAAAGGAGTGACATGAAACGATGTCCTACGGATGAGACGAATAAACGGCCCCCGTAGCGGGCAAGAAAGTGGAATACGAAGTGAAAATCCAAAGAGAGATCGCGGCGGGCTAATGATTATCGGTGTGGTCATTCGCATGCTGGAATACTTTGACCTGAAGAAACGACGCTTACGTGACAATACGAGAAAAGAGAAAAAGAGAGCGAGAGAGGGCATCATATCAGATGAGTGTTGAAATCCATAGGATAGGAAGCGGGGGTAGGGAAGGGGGATGAAGGAAGCGGAGCCCACGGTTTGAATTTGAATAATCATTTCATTTATCGAGCAAGAGCAAGAGTTATAGTCATCGTAGAATAGTATTACTCCTTTTGCGCCAATTTTTCAAACATTGCAGAGTGCCGCCATTCAAAAGCTCCTCCCACTATCCACCCCTTGTTCAATTTTCACCATCCCCCTCATATTATTCATAATCATACATCCCATCTTTCTTTTCAAAAACTACTTTCCCTTTTCGCTATCGACTTGTTCATTCATCATAATTTTCGTGTACTCATTGGATTAATCATTATTCTTCGAAAACTACAGTTCAATCCAATTTCACATTATCTTAAATCGTATTGAATGAGACTAAGACTCATCGATAATTTTTTATCTTACTTTTTCCGTATAATAACTCTTGTGACCTAATAATCACCGTCCTGTATATAACAATGACATATATATATATATATATATATATATATATATATATATATATATATATATAATCTCTCTTCTTGCCTAAAACTATGTTTACACTTGGTAAGTAAAGTTGTTTACATTTGTCGTCCATGATTGTGAGTGAGGGTTTTGCTTTAGGATATTTGGGATATATTGATTGAGGAGAAAGGCATAAAAGAGGGTGGGTAGGGTAGGGTAGGGCGGTGTGAAAAGTGATTAAGAAAGATTAGTGAATATTAGGAGAGTAACTAACAAAGTCTAAATAGATTACAACATTCCTCTGAAATTTGATTTGATCTTATCATAATTTTCATTCTTCTTCTTTAGTCCCTTAACGTCTAAGCATAAGTGTTGTAATCATTACTAGCACGTACCATGTATCGTCACTGCTCGGAACTTTCAATTTGAATTCTTTAAATATTGGTTGAAAAATCCCTCCTAAAAGTTAAAATATCTCATTTTGTTGAATTTGTAAATTTATTATTAGTCCAAAAAGCGACTAACTATCATATTCATAGGACATTGACACATGATAAGATTTTCTTGTATAAATATTAGTTGATTTTTACAGCTTATTTACTTCAAAATTTTTAAAAAGTAATTTTAACTGTTAATAATTGCCTGAGTCATAATCCCAAACGACGTGAATTTTGGACTACAACTCAACTAGAAATAAATCACAACCACGAGTAGAGAGTTAGCTATAAAATTAATAATCTCCATTCAAGTTCAATATTCCCTTCATTTCAAAATATTACGTCATTTTAACTAATTTTTACGTTGTCTAATATATGTTACTTGCAATTGCGACATATTTTAATGACTAATTTATCAATTTTGTCCTTATTAATTATTTTTTCTTCTCATTTTTTATTGATTTCCTTCATCTAATGAAATCTTGGGATAATTTGATCTTTTAACACAAATTTTATCATAAATTTTGTAACTTCTTAGCATTCATTCATAATTTTAAAGTAACAAATATTTTAAAACGGATGAAGTATAAACTAAAAAAGGTTAGAGACAGGTAATAACTAAATACATCAATTAAGAAAATTACAAAGCGAATATGACATCCAATGAGAGATTTTTCCTTTGGGGTGTTGTTTGTTTCTCTCTTGAGTGACCATCGATTTGAAGGATGGCTAATCATACAGGTTTGAATAGACAGTTTCGATGATGAACACAAGAATATTTGAAGGGCTTTCTCTTTGTGAATGATTAGTAGAACAAGCAAGATTTTTCTTTTTTTTTTTGTAACACAATTAAGAATATTCACAGTGTGGAAGAACCTCACATAAAAATAAAAAAAAATTGAATATAATACAATGCAACCAACTTCGTAAAGATATTATAATTAAATAATTTATAATAATTATCATTGTAGGTATGGCAGAGATTTAATCGTAATACTCTTATACAATTAAATAATATATTGAAAATATAATTACAAACTTATTTATACTACATGATCGATTCCATCCAATCAAATGCTTAAAACATTAGTCTTAAAAAAGTACATTAAGAAGTGAACCCCCTCCCAAAAAAGGTATTTCATGAAAGGGATTTTGGACCTTATAAATTCTTATGTTCACATCTCTTTACCGAAAAATCAACACGAGATAAGAGAGTATGAATATACAAAAGTACTTAATATACAACAGAGCATATTTTACACTTCATTTGCAACCTGTATTCCAACCAACGTTCTTTACAAAGGAGAATCACACCCGTAGTTTGTCATTATAACTAATCACAGCTAAGTTCATTTCTATAAATTTACATCCCAATAAGTTCGTTAAATGATGAAGAATAAGTTGCAATTTAAAGGAATATGCTTAAAAATTAGTATTTATATGGGCAAAATTATGAATCTCCTAAAACTATACGTAAGCATGTTTTGTAATGAGAGCGAGTTGTTTTTATTGTTACTATCTGTTGGTCGTAAATTAAAGATTTACTTCATAATTAACCAGCTAAAAAAATCATTACTCATTTTGATTTTAAACAGCCTTTATTGTAATTTGTAAGCCAAAAATAGAGCTCATTTTTAAACATAACCCAAAATATTATTAATAAAAACATTATATGTATCTGTTATTGTATTCGACATGTAAATGTCCAATGATTAACTTTTTTTTTTCTTTTGCGGTAAAAACAAACGAACTTATATGATTGTCCTTTGTTGTAATATTGTACAAATTATCTAAACTGTCCTTATCAATTTATTTTGTAAATAAAATCAGCAAAATTATTTTTGGGCATCATTGCATTGACTGACACTACAGACCGGAAAGACGGAAGGAATGAATCACATCAAGATGACCACAAGCAAAATGATGGACATCAATATCAGAATTCACATGAGAAAAACGTATTCTACTTTCTCTTTTTGGTAAGCGGATAAATTACAAGCTATCACCAAACAAACATAAACAATTGTCACAAAACCATGCCATATTTCTTCCACTCATGGAAAACTTGTTTGCGGGGGCAAAAAAGAAAAACAATCTTATAAGCTTCTTTTTAAGTAACTGAGAAAGTCCCTATTCCGTTAGTTATAAAAAACAAAGTCGCGTAAAAAGTTAGTAAACAAAATTATATGAAATTGTAAGAGTTGTGAGAAATCGTAAAAACAATCGGTTCGATTCTAGAACCTTACCTATTTGACCGGTTTCCGTCCACTTTTAGGATATCCATTAGTCGTGCTCACCCCTAGTAAAAAGTTGTAAAGAACTATAAGAAATTGTAAACAGTTGTAAAAAAATTATAAAGAGTTATAAGAAAGTGTAAGGTTATTAGTTAAAGCGAAAAAAAGCATCGAATTATATACATATTTATAGTAGGTTAATGGGAACTTAAAAATTATGTTTAAATTTCAGTGGTAAATCACATTACTTAAACACAACTTTTACCCAAGTAAACATTGAGTTAGACGTCCCATAAAAAAAATACAATGAAATGAAATAAATTGTGATTTGTGAAGTTATATGTTGCCTATGAGATTATACTTTTCGAAGTTTCATGGTCGGTTTATTTAACCACCACATAATTATAACTTGTTTAAATTTAAATACGGGATCAAATTATGCTCCAATAACCTACATTGAAGTTCAATTTATAATTGAAAAAAATGGATGAATAAAGTTTTGTTACGTTAACGGATAATTGAAAAAATACGTAAAATAGACGTACTATATATTATCTTACTGATAAATTAATGAAATGCTATCATTATTAAGAAGGAAAAAAAGGGAAAAAGAATCAAACAGTTTGTGATCTCGGAATTTGATTAGTTTAATGGGTTAATTTGAATTAAATTAAGTTAAACAGAACCATTACTCTAACTTTTGATTCTTTAATTCATTTATTATAAATAAATGTAAAATAAGGTCAGAGTGTCAATCCATATATTCGTCTTGCTATTGACTTTATTTATTTAGTTGCAATCATACACTTTAGATAAACCATTTGACTTGCACTTTTTGGTTGTGGAAGGTTAAGTAGGTCTCTAATTTTTAATTATTTTCGTTTTGTCAAATGTTATTTCTTAACCTCTAAATGCTCCATCTATTTATTTATTTATTTTATTTACATACAGGTAAGGGTTATGCCTAACTTTGGAACATACTATTCTCTTAATTATCTCTTATTTCATCATTTTTATTCTAAAATAGAAGATAATAATATGAAATTTACATAAACTAGGGTTAAAAAGATCTTGTTTTTTTAAAGATAAATGATGAATTTTATTAGCAGAAGGTCAAATCATATGTTATATAGTTTTCAGGTCGAAATATATATGCCGATGAGTTCAAAACTATCAAGCTCTAATACGAGATTTTCTTCCACATGATAAAAAGGAAAAAGAGAAAATAGTATTTTTAATAGTTTTTAATTTCAGCAAGATAATCCATCCTTACATAAACTAAACCAACTCAATGAATTCCAAAGGGCAAATAGCCAAAAGATTATACAAAACCTAACTTATTAGATTACTATTTTGACACTTGAGTACCTAACAAATTAAAATTTCTCCAAACACCTGCCCATAAAATAAAAAAAATAAAAAAAAGGAGGTTTTGCGCATAAAAGCCATTCTGCCTGCAAAAGATTTCTCATGCAACATTTTGTAATGAGCAGTTAGGATAATATATATAGCCCTCTTGTTGTTGTAAGTTGATATATTTTGTTAATTTATTGTCTTATAAAAAAAAGTTTATGCCACGGACCATCTAATTACTTGCATTATTAAAATTACGATTAGTTCGTAAAATGGTGGCATAAGTTGATATACTTGACTAATGTATTCGTCTAATCGCTTATTTTTAAGTTTTATTAATGCAAAAAAAAAAAAAAAAAGAGAGAGAGAGAGTTTATGGGATGGACCATCAAATTACTTGTATTATTAAAATTGCATTTTGGTGTTGTTGTGTCCAACATAAATGAAGCAGATTAGTTCGTGAAATGCTGGCAAAACTTTACAAATTCTGAGCATGTAATTATTAAGAATTCCTAACCTTTTATATATATATATATATATAGTAATGACGTACTAATTTGGGTACATTGTATGTACCTCTAATTTTTGAGGCTGGAGATAGTTTATTTTAAGAGTTAACTACATTCATTTTCCATTAAAAACAGCATTAATTAAACATTGCATGTTGGAGATTTCTCGAGCATGAAAGGTTAGATGTTTAATTAGAGCTAATGATTCACGCATTCCATCACTGACCAGCTAGCCCAACAAACAATCCCTATAATTGCTTTATTCACATTTATATAATTTCATGTATATATATATATATATATATATATATATATATATATATATATATATATATATATATATATATATATATATATATATATATATATATATATATAACCATGATAGAAATATGATAGTTGCACTAAGAAAGAGAGCTAGGCATTAGAACATAATTCCAAACGTGTATTAGTGTCAAAAGGGTGTAAGCTAAGGACATTACCATATGGTCAATGCTACGTGAACGAAACTTCACCCTTATTACAATCGATATTAGAACATCTTTAAAATACCCTTCTATTCTAACTTAGTTACTCTTGTCGCCACTTGCTCTCGTGTTTTAGTAACTACATCTCGTCATAGTATTCTTTTTAATTATATCATGTCGTTTTAATAGGGTTTTTTTTATACATTAGTAATTGTGATAGGAGAAGGCAAACACCAAAATAAATTCCAAAGCAAACGTTATCATTTCCCCAAATCTTTTGATTCGGATATTGTCTATTATATTGCAAACGTTATCAATCCCCAAATCTTTTGATTTGGATATCGTCTATTTGTCAATTCTCTAAATTTTTTGATATCTACTATATTTATAGATAGTTTTAACATGACGAGAATACATATAGTTTCCTTGCCATCAAATATTGAAGAACGTATAGTTTTACTTGGCATACTCTCAACCCTATTTTATATTAATATCGTTGTAATCCTATAACATTGATCGAGTGACTAGATAATTAAACGAGCTAATGATGTATACTTTAGACTATTATTCTCGTTATGCCGTTTTTTTAGAGGACTATTATTCTCATTGTTCTCATTTTGCATTGTTTTGAGAGAATTGGCATTCGAGGCCTATTATTTTGGGTAGGGCTTGCTTATTGTTATAGTGAACTTATCACACCTCTATGAACTACACCTAGCTTTTTCCCCAAGTTTTTCGCTATATAAATATATGTAGGAGAGCGGAAGGAGAATGCTATATTGACTGAATTTAGTTGTATTCCGTATACTTTGTCTTAATATTAACAGACTTTAGTGAAGATCCTTTATGAGTCACGACTAATGTCCATTGTATAATGGTATTACATTTACACAAATAAAGATTAATCTCTAATTACACTAATAATAATAATAATAATAATAATAATAATAATAATAATAATAATAATTAGTTAGGGAAGGAAATAGTGGTTGAGTTTGAAGAGTGGATGGGCAGCCCACACCACAGAGGAGGCCTAGTACTATTCAGCGGCCTAATATGCCTTGTAGTTTTGATTTCTTTTTTTATTATTATGATGGTATTTGTGTTAAAAGGGGTGTCAGTACTCAGACAGACCAAAAGGAGCATTGCTTTTTTCACTTAGTGCTCCCATGAGGAGAACTTCAGACTTTACCGTCAAAACCCACCTCACCATTTCAAATTAAAACTTGATTCGGGTATTTTTCGGACGAGCTCCAACTCACCCGTCATGTCACTAGCCAACCGAGCATAATCAGTCGGATAAGGGAGGTATCGGCCTAAGCCAACCATTAACGGGCCGAGTAAAGTCCCAAAGCCCACTAGGGCAAGAGTTTCCCTAAACCATGATAAAGTACCGTTTTACCCCTTTAAAATCTCCTATAAATACTCACCATTTCCCAAGCCCAAGGCATGTTATGTTCATTTTGACAAGACATCTCATTGGGAGGATAATCACTCAAGTACCCAAGTTCTCTAGCTCCTAAGCTTTGAACACTCATCTACATTCATCGGATATTCATCCACACTCATCCCGAGAACTTCCATCTTTGAAAATCTTCTCGTCTCTCAAGGAATCCCCACGCATATCGAGGAAGATCTCCTCGATCCTTTCAATCAAATCGGATACTAACTTGAGCGTCGGAGGGCGTTCCCGGGATCCACCACTCGGGATTCGCCTTTTTGCAGGTTCACGCAGTCGTCACTCGGCTTTGGATCGCTCGTGCCACGTCCTCGAACCGGAGCAGTAAATCCTTCCTCTCTCCGAATCATCATCCACCTTATCAACTCGGCTTTCTCCGGAAACAGCTTGGCGCCGTCTCGTGGGGAGGAAGGTAGCATATGGTCGCCAGTGGCGTTCGGTCTCGATCCAAGATGACTCGCGACACGAACAACCCACCAGTCCCTCACCCTCATCGCTCAATGCCTATGGGGGCCAATCCCGCGACGCTCCTCAAGCCGAGGATGCGGAATCGTCTCAGCGAGTCTACCGGCAACCGCCATACCAGCCGGAGGATTACGTTACTCTAGGGGCTCTCCGGAACCTAATAGAGGCCCTTAAAACGACCGTCGCACAGCAAGTGCAAGAATAAATGCGAGCCACCACGGAACAGCGCATGCCAATCATGCCCTTCCACTACGCCCGACTCTCGGGTGCGTCACAACCCCTAGGGAGGTCAGCCTGTTGGCTACTTCTCGGCGGGATGCCTTCCCATGCAGCCCCGTAACAACCAATTGAGGCACCGACTGCGATTGCCCCTGAGCAGCCAAGTGTCCTCCCGACAAGGCGTCACGAAGAAGGCGATGCCCGAGGGATTATCGAGGCAAAGAAATCTCTCCATAAAGCCAACGAGAATTTTGCAACTTCGCACACGGCCTCGACCCCTTATGCTACCCACAACAGGCGTTCTGCCTTGTTCGACGATTATGGCGACGCCCTTGCCCCAAACACGGAGCGAAGGACCCCGGGGAGCATAAGGTCCGCCGGTCCCGCACGATCGGCTACACGTAGCCGCAATTCTCAACGAGCCCGCAATGCCCCAAGGCGCGACCAAGGCGGTCCGCCGCCCGAAAGCGGGAGCGATCGGGAGAAAGGCGTCATGGGCAATCAAATTTGAAGGGTCCCGAGAAGTCGAGAGGACCAGGCGCACTCCTCCTCGATCCGAGAGGAGGAAGAGTCCTTCCCTAGTGGAAGTTCCACGCCACCAACCCCACGCTGTTCCCATCTCTCGGCTCCGATTGAAGGCCAACCTGAATACTTTCAACACTCCATTTTCGAAGAAGATTATGAATACTCCCGAATGAAGAAGATAAAGGTTCCAAACATTGATCCATACAATGGCACAACTAATCCTGAAGATCACTTGGCGTACTACAAGTCCCACATGTACGTTCGGGACGGGGACGATGCAACCTACTACCGATTCTTCCCTACTACACTAAAGGGAGTCGCGCAAAAATGGTTCAACAATCTTCCCCAAGGGAGCATCTCTTCCTTTGAAGAGCTAGCATCCACATCTCCAAGATTAAGCAAGGGAGAAACGAGAACCTTAAAGACTATGTCCGAAGGTTTCATGGAGAGGCCGTCCTTATCTCTCGACCCGCAAGACAGAGTCGCCTACACTGCCTTCCTTAACGAACTCAAAAGCGGAAGATTCAAATTTTCCCTCACTCGAACAAAAGGTGTCCACCTTGGCGTAAACACTCCGAAAGGTGGCCGACTTTATTCGAGCCACAGAGATCCGTGCGGAGGAAGGAGATGAGGCCGGAAAGAAAGGATGAGATGGAAAATTTAATCCTCGAAATGAAGTTGACCACCGCTTCAACACCGACCCCCGAGTATTCTAATGGAGATCAAAGGGCACCCATGCTGAAAAAACCACTTCCCATGTCCACTCCTGCGAAGCGCGAGCTTCCAACAAATATTGCGAATTTCATGAACAAACCGGAGACAACACTACAGAGTGTCGTGCGTTAAAGAAGGCGCTTGGGAGTTGGCAGATAATGGGCAAATTGATCGCTTCCTCAAAAAGATACTCGTGAAGCACAAGGAGGTTCTTCAAGGCAAGGATATGAGCAAGACGATGAGGACGATGCTACTAAGATTGTAGCCACCATTGCTAGGGGATTTGCAGGGGGCACGACTCTCTCTTCCTGGAAGGCTCACCTCGGGGCACTCAACAAGTCCCGATCACCGGCCAGCCTCCACCTCCGAAGGTGCCCACAGTGACTTTCGGAGAACAAGATTTGAAAAGCATGATCGCCCCACATGAGGATCCTTTGGTCATTACACTCGAAGATTTCGGACACTATAGTCCGCAGGGTCCTTATCGACACAGGGAGCTCGGTAGACGTCATCACCATGGAGTGCCTAAGACAGCTGAAGTGTACCCCTCGGAATCTGTTTTCCCTCGTCAATCCCGTCGTCGGATTCCGAGGGCGGACGATACACCCCATAGGCATGATCTCGCCTACTAGTCGTGGTTGGAGAGAAAGTTAGGGGCCCAAAAATCGAAGCCAAATTCTTAGTGATCGACATCCCCTCTGCCTACAATGTCATCATTGGACGTCCCACCCTCAACCAGATTAAAGCGGTCGTCGCTCCATACCTTCTCCTCATAAACTATGAGCTTGATGATGGATCCGTATGCGAGACTTATGGAGACCAAAAGACCGCACGTGAATGCTATGTAGTAAGCCTTCGACCTTTGATGGAGAAGCGAAAGAAGAGGGGAAGACTCATGATGACCCCAAGAGTAAGAAGTTAAAGGTAGAGCCCCAACCAAAGTCTCCGAGACGATGATGGTGCGCTTTACCACCACAGAAGATCATGTCGAGGTCCGACTTGTGCCTCTTATGTAAATAGTTCAAGCTCATCATCCGGCGTAGGGGCCTTTCTTTAAAGACCCACCCAGCTTAAGTCCTAGAGATTTTGTAAAGGAATCACCCACGATTGACGCGACTTATCCGAAAGCGCTTAACGAGGGCACACATTCCTCCCTTCCGTACGGACTTCGATCTTTTATTAATACAATGAGCAAGCTTTCCGCATCTTTACGTCTCACACTTTACTCTAAGACGATCTTGGGGGCATGAATATGGGCTAATACAATCCCCTAGAGCACCCAAGTCCCTAGTTCCTTTCGTTGTATTTTCTTAACTTTGTCAAAGTTAGAAGAAAAAGTAAGGACGAATATGACTCCCTAAGGCAGCCTACGCTCGCTAATTTCTTTCGTTGTATGTTTTTCATTGTGCCGATTTTGGGGGCAACACTCGGGGCTAATATAATCCCCTAGGACAGCCAAGTTGTAAAACTCAAAGAAGACCCCACTATGATCATGTATCCCAAGTGGCAAGAAAGCAAAAATCGGCAAAAATAAAAAGAAACAACGAGGCAAGTAAGCATCCAACAAGCATCAAAGCAAGGATCAGTCGAAGATAAAAGAAGCAAAACGAAAGAGTATCAAGTCATAATGGCACGCAGGACGTCAAAAATAACTCATATCCCACGAAGAGTCATGGAAAGGGGGCCAATCCTAGGAGCCATATTTGGCATCCTCGCCAACGCCATTATCCTCGGGGATCTCCCTCCTTTGGCGCTTCTTCCTAGCGGATTGATACGGCCAAAGATCTTAACTCTAAAGTGAGATCTTCGGAGTAAGATCCAAGCATAACATAAGTAAATTCCAAGCATGAAGAGAACGACTATGGACTTCAAATGCGTACATTCGTCAAAAGAAGGCCTCTTGGACGAAAAAGTTACGAGCGTACGCAACTCGACAAGCGAAGATCACATAAGATCATAGAGGATCTCTAAGAGACATCACTCAAGCCTTAAGTCACCGGAAAAGGGCACAAGGTCAACGCCCTTGAAGAACACTTTTGTTTAACAAGAAACCGCTCCAACGCTACAAGGTTCAATCTACGACGGCTTAGCTCCGGATTCCAGCAAAGGATAATCGGGTGCCCACATTTTTCTCAAAAATCAAATGAGCGATGGTTCGCAAATTGAAGACGAAGAAGATTTTTGCCCGTCAAGGCGTACGGTCATTATCATAGCCCAACGCTAAACGTTGTTTGACGACATCGAGTTCGGAGGCAAACGAGAAGCTAACGAAGACCTCAAACGTAAAATCGCGACTTGGGCACAATCAAAGGCACCCTATGAAGGCCCATACTAAAGAGTTGATATATTTAAACTCAATGTGGAGTCAACATAGGCTCATCTAAAAGGGGTTTGATTTTTCTCGATTATAAAACGCCCAATATGTTTCGACTAACGGAGCCGGGGTCATCGTATTTCCGCTACAAGTTGGGTTGATATTTTCTCATCCGAAGGAGCCTACAATCTATTCGCTCTAAAATCAAGGTCGGTATTTTTCCGTCCCCTTTGAAAATTTTTACGCATAAAATTGGTCGGGAATGTTTCCCAAAAATATGCTAACATAATAAAAAATAAAAACTTAAAATTCTAGGGTTTGGGTTTTGGGTATTTTTGGGGTGTTTTGCTTCGGTAAGGCTAGCGCAGAGAGCGGGGGTCGGAGGGAGGGGTCGAGTGGGGGTCGGCCTCGGGGTCGGCCACGGGGGTCGTCCGAGCGCGGAGGAGCAGTGGGGGAGGGGTCGGCCTTAGGGGTCGGCCTCGAGGGTCGGTCGTGGGGTCGTCCGAGCGCCGGGAGCAGCGGGGAGGGGTCGGCCTCGGGGTTGACCACGGGGACGGCCTCGGGGGTCGACTCGCGGGGACGGCCACGGGGGTCGGCCACGGGGTCGGCTAGGGTGGTGTCCGAGCGCGGGGAGCAGCGGGGAGGGGGAGGGGTTGGCCTCGGGGTCGGCCTCGGGGTCGACCTCGGGGTGTGCGTGAGGGATCGGCGCGAGGGTGTGTGTGAGGGGTCGCTGCGAGGGGTGTACGTAAGGGGTCGGCGCGAGGGGTGTGCGTGAGGGGTCGATGCGAGGGGTGTGGAGAGGTAGCGTAAGTATTTGGGTTGGAGTCGTAAACCCCTCAAGATTAAAATTTGCGTTAACTTCTCAAAAACTTTCCGCAACGAAGCATAAGATTGCGGAGTTCGAACATCTCTCGACGTCAAGCAATGACTTAGCCTCCGGGAGTTAATAAGTCTCATTTCCACCTCCACAGAGGGACATCCTTCGGAGTTACGCTTAACGATAACTTAGCCTCCGGGAGCTAAAAATCGCACTTCTAACTCCATAAAAGGAACACCCCTTAGAGGACACACAATCATGCACTTTTAAGCCTACGGGAGCTGGAAGGTCGCATAAAGACCCATATCCGCATGGGCACTCGCACTCCTAACTTAAGGTTAGGGGTCGTGCTCTCCGTGGGATGCTCCCTAACGAGAATCATGCACTTCTAAGCCTACGGGAGCTGGAAGGTCGCGTAAAGACCCATGTCCGCATGGGCACTCGCACTCCTATCTTAAGGTTAGGAGGTCGAGCTCGACAATCATGCACTTCTAAGCCTATGGGAGCTGGAAGGTCGCGTAAAGACCCATGTCGGCATGGGCACTCGCACTCCTAACTTAAGGTTAGGGGCGCGCTCTCCGTGGGATGTTCCCTAACGAGAATCATGCACTTCTAAGCATACGGGAGCTAGAAGGTCGCATAAAGACCCATGTCCGCATGGGCACTCGCACTCCTATCTTAAGGTTATGAGGTCGCGCTCGAGAATCATGCACTTCTAAGCCTACGGGAGCTGGAAGGTCGCGTAAAGACCCATGTCCGCTTAGGCGCTCGCACTCCTAACTTAACGTTAGGGGTCGCGCTCTCCGTGGGATGTTCCCTAACGAGAATCATGCACTTCTAAGCCTATGGGAGCTGGAAGGTCGCGTAAAGACCCATGTCCGCATGGGCATTCGCACTCCTAACTTAAGGTTAGGAGGTCGCGCTCGAGAATCATGCACTTCTAAGCCTACGGGAGCTGGAAGGTCGCGTAAAGATCCATGTCCGCATGGGCGCCGCACTCCTAACTTAAAGTTAGGAGGTCGCACTCTCCATTGATGTTCCCTAACGAGAATCATGCACTTCTAAGCTTACTGGAGCTGGAAGGTCGCGTAAAGACCCATGTCCGCATTGGCACTCGCACTCCTAACTTAAGGTTAGGAGGTCGCGCTCTCCGTGGGATGTTCCCTAACGAGAATCATGCACTTCTAAGCCTACGGGAGCTGGAAGGTTGCGCAAAAGACCCATGTCCGCATGGGCACTCGCACTCCTAACTTAAGGTTAGGAGGTCGCGCCGAGAATCATGCACTTCTAAGCCCACGGAGCTAGAAGGTCGCGTAAAGACCCATGTCCGCATGGGCACTTGCACTCCTAACTTCGGGTTGGGGGTCGCGTTTTCGTGGGATATGCCCTCGCGAGATACTTACGTTCATGCACTTTCAAGCCTCCGGGAGGTGAAAGGTCGCGTAAAAGACCCATAATAACGCTACCGTGGGCAAATTCACTTCCTTCGAATCTAGGGCACATAGGGGCTGGGACGCCTTGAGAACCCTAGAAGGGTCATGAGATGACTCATCCTCCCTGCAAGAGCCCTAGAAGGACTACGGGAGGACTAATCCTCCACAGAAGAGCCCTCGGGAGGATCACAAGAAAGCTCATCCTCCCCGCAAGACTCCTTTTTAGCCCCAAGGGGCTAAGTAAAAGATCATTCACTACAAACAAAGTGTCACCAAAGGGATAGGAAAACGAAGAAAAGCTAACAAAGCGAGTTTCATTCATTCATTGAGACAAGAACGTGCAACGCGCCACTACAAGAGAAGCAAAGCGTTTAAAACTCAAGATACTACGCTACGACGCTACGGTTATACCACTACGCTACAAGTTACACTACTTAGACGGAATGAGAGCCCCGGCTACCACCTCACTTCTCCTTCGGAAGGTTCCTTTTCTTCTCCGCCGGAAGGTTCCTCTTCCTCTCCGCCGGAAGGTTCCTCTCCTTCTCACTGGGAGGCTACTCCCCTTTGCCTTGGGCGAGTCCCTTCGGTCATCAAAGGAGTGGGTAGAAGGGCCATCCACCGACTCACAACTCTCCATAGGAGGATTAGAAGACGAGCCAACACTCGAAGCGGCTCCTCCTCCCGCCTCATCGCTTGTTGAAAAGCTCGGGTTCGTTGCTCGAAGTTCGACGAAGAGATCATGGTTGCGCTCCACCCAGGCCTCGAGAATATCCCACTCGGGGCGGATCGTGGCTTGAAACAATTTATCATACTCCTCACCGTCATTTATCAACCTCAGCCTTCCAAGCATCATTGATGAGAAGCCGGTGGAACGTTTCCGTGACAAAGGATGGCCGGCGACGCTTAGGGATGGCAATGGGGCGGGTACGAGGCGGGTTTCCCTATACCCACACCCATACCCATTTTCAAAATACGTACCCATACCCATACCCATACCCACTGGGTGTTAAAAATCCATACCCATACCCATACCCACCGGGTTTTGCGGGTATGCGGGTTTTATTTGGGTATAAATAGACTAAAAATAATAATACTCATATTAAACCCATATTTAATAGTTCTCATAATTCAACCAAAAAAAAATCAACAATTCACAAACTTGCAGGTTGCACCTTGCTAACAAACATTTCACAATCGAAATAATCCAAAATTTGGTCCTTATGTCTCTCATAAACCACTTTTCTCAACATTTTTTTTAACCATTTAACAAAACGGGTTATGGGTATTTAAGTGGGGCGGGTTTGGGGCGGGTATTGCGGGTATGGGTTATGGGTGTTATATGGGGCGGGTATGGGGCGGGTGAAGCCTAAACCCATACCCATACCCGCCCCATACCCATTTTAACCATACCCGCCCCATACCCATTTTTGAAAATTTTTTAACACCCATTCGGGTTTTAAATGGGGCGGGTTTTGCGGGTTTTAAACGGGTTTGGGTTTTTCGCCATCCCTAGCGACGCTCCATCGCTGTTTGCTCGGCCTCATCTCGGTTGAAGCGAGGGCACAACTTCTCGTATCCAACCGGAAGTGCTCCAACGATCATTTTCTCCGAGGCAAGAGAAAGGAGAAGAGTAAAGATGTGGAAACTTACTATCCTCCTCAAGATTCACCCCTATGTATAAGAACTTGGGGTCATAAAGGTATAGCGGAATGGGCTCCACATTCCACCTACCTACCTCGGGAGGCATGCAGGCGTAACGTGAGGGGCTAAATGATTCGGGTATTTCCTGGATAGTTCCAACTCACCCGCCACGTCACTAGCCAACGGAGCATAATCGATCGGATAAGGGAGGTATCGGCCTAAGCCAACCATTAACGGCCGGTAAAAGTCCCAAAGCCCACTAGGGCAAGGGTTTCCTAAACCATGATAAAGTACCGTTTTACCCCTTTAAAATCTCCTATAAATACTCACCATTTCCCAATCCCAAGGCATGTTACGTTCACTTGAAAAGAAATCTCATCTTTACGATAATCCAAGCTCTCAAGCTCCTAAGCTCTCAACACTCATCCGCATTCATCAACGTTCATCCACATTCATCCCGAGAACTTCCATCTTTGGAAAACTTCTCGACTCCCAAGGAATCACCCCACGCACATCGAGGAAGATCTCCTCGATCCATTCAACTTAATCGGATATTAACTTGAGCGTCGGAGGGACGTTCCCGGGATCCACCACCCGGGCTTCGCCTTTTGCGAGTTCAAGCGGTCGCCACTCGGACTTGAATCGATCGTGCCACGTCCTCGAAACCGGAGTGATAAATCCTTCTTCTCTCCGAATCATCAATCCACATCATCAACTCAATTTTCTCCTGAAACAAAACTCAATAAATAAAATTAAACATGAGTAAGTATTTTTGATCCACCATTCCCAAGTAATAATTATACATTTTAAAAAAAAATAAATAGAGAAAGTGTGAAGCCCATTCATTCATTCCTAATTAAAATTGAAATGAGGGAATACAAACAAAAAGTAATTAGTGTTAATCGGGGGCACAGTAAACATTCCGACCCCTCCATCGAGCATAGCGCTCCGGGCTGCGATTCCCAGGCCGCATGGGTACCGCGCCCATTATACCTCCACCACCACCCTCATCCCTTCTATTCTTACATCAGTCAAATTTCGTCTTTTCTTTTTTCTTTTGTTTTTTTTCCCTCATCCATCACAGTAAAAACCAAGCCACCGCTGGGCTCATCATATAAAATGAAATACAGACATACATAAAATCCTGATTCTTAACACACTTTCTCTCTCTCTCTCTCTCTCCCCTCGCACACACTCTGTCATTCATGAGAGGGAAAAATGAACATCTGAGTCTGACGCCCATCACCCATACGGCTCGTACCATCATCTTCTTCCTTCATTGACGCTGCTTTCATTCCCTCCCCCATTACCCAAACACTTCTCTCTCTCTCTCTCTCTCTCATATTTTCTGTGTGTTTCTGTTTTTGCGTGGGTTTTTCCAGCTTACCTCAGCCTCCCCAAAAAAAAAAAAAAGAACAAAACAAAAAAAGGGAAAGAAAGAACGACAACACCATAAGCGCCGAAGCATTTTCTCTCTCTTTCTTCTCTATTTTTCTTCCCCCTCTCCTATGAGACTTCCTTTGCGATCCATCTACCATTGTTGCAGGCATAAATCCCACTCTCTGTTCCCCTTTATTAGGCACACTCCGTATTCCTCTTACCTTCCAAGACATGCCACGCCGCCGCAAATGGACTTCTTCTCTTCCGCCGCCGATCGCCGGCCGAGAGAAGGCCGTTGTCATAATGGGTCCCACCGGCTGCGGCAAGTCGCGGCTATCCGTCGACCTGGGCACCCGTTTTCCGGCGGAAATCATAAACTCCGACAAAATCCAAGTCTACAACGGGCTCCCCATAACCACCAATAAAATCACCCCTGAAGAACGACGCGGCGTCCCCCACCACATGCTCGGCGAGGTGGAATCCACCGTCGGCGAGTTCACTCCGGCCCAGTACCGCTCACGCGCCGCCTCTGTGATCACCGAGATCATCTCCCGCCGTCGGACTCCTCTTATCGTCGGTGGGTCGAATTCTTTCATCTACGCGCTCTTGACGGAGCGGTTCGACCCGGAATCGGACGTATTCTCCGGGTCGGACCCGGTGAGTTCGGAGCTAAGGTACGAGTGCTGCTTTCTCTGGATTGACCTCTCGATTCCGGTGCTTAACGAGTATCTGGATAAGCGCGTGGACGACATGGTTGACTCGGGGATGGTGGAGGAGTTGTCCGAGTTCTACGAGTCAGGAATCGACGAGTGGGAGCGAAACTTGGGGCTGAGGAAGGCCATCGGGGTACCGGAGTTCGAGGGGTATTTCGGGGAAAAGACCGACGATGATCGGGTGCGGGAAAGAGGATTCAAGGAAGCTGTGGATGCCATAAAGGACAACACGCGTCAGCTAGCGAAGAGGCAGATAGATAAAATCCAACGGCTGAGAGTGGGAGGGTGGGGCCTGCAGAGATTGGACGCTTCAGATTCGTTCAGGGCTGTTTTGGAAGGCTCAAAAGGTTGGTCTGATATTTGGGAGAGAGAAGTGGTGACGCCAAGCGTGAAGATTGTGAGTCGCTTCTTAGCGGAGTAGGTTCTCCAGCTTTTTCCAGCTCCCCTTCCTCTTTTTTTTTTTTTTTTTCCTTTTCTTTTTTAGCCTATCAGCAATTTTTTCATTTTTCCTGCCCTCCATATTTTGGCATAAAAATGGGGTAAATATTTTGAGGGAGAAATCAATGGCCTTTCAGGAGTGGAAATTCGAATTCAAGATTACACCAAGGCCCCTTAGCTTAGATATGACTATACTTTTGTGGGGTTTGTAAAATTTTAACTTTTGAGGGTTAAAACGGTAAAACAAAAAAGGAGGCAAAATTTTGCACTGTTGAGCCACATCTTTTGTTTTTTTTTGTTTTGCTAATTTATTTATGTCATGTATTTTGGGATTATTATTAGGCCAGGGCTGTAGTCTTTAGGGGATCACATTTTGGATTAAGATTGCAGAAATTAGAAAAAGAAAAAAAAAGGGTTTTTTTTTTTTTTGGTTTTTCCCCCTTGTTCAGATTATGCACATATTGTACATACTACATACATTATGTGATAAATCATATTTCTATCTTATCCAAAAATATACATTTACATGTTGAAAGGGTTTTACTCTCTGTGGAAGGGTTTTTGGCTCCCTATCATTTTCATCCTTGTCCTAGTTTTCCACTTCCTCTCTAGACCTTACAAGCTTTAGATGCACTCATTTGCCCCATTCATAACTACATTTTGAAGTGCATATAAAATCTAACACTATTTTGGTAATTTGTCCTTTTCTAATTATAATTCCCAAAAACAAAAAAACAAAAATGTGAATGTTATAAAGTAACATTTTAATTTCAAATATTCTGAATGATCGTACTTCTTTTAATAATTTGAAATCTAACTCATGTTAAATTTTATATAAAGTTACTGAAATTTCGTTTTCTCAACAAAACTTTAAGTCATAATCATAAAGGCATCTCATCTAGAATACAAACTATTTTTCCCGCAAAATTTAAAAAGGTTCTTCATTTCTTTTCTTTTTTTTTTCTAGATAGGGAAAAAGGGTTATAAAATTATGCAAGGGAATTGCGGTCATATTACAAAAATTGCCATGGTACATACGATGGACCCACTAATAATATTTGGGAGAGGAATGGGATGGGATGAGAGGGGGCCAAAAATAAAAATGATGAATATGAGGCCCCTTTCTTTGTGGGTAGGACAAATAATAGATCTTTGCTTTGCCTTCATTTTTCGTACAATTCAAAAGGCTGTTATTTCCCCTTTCGTCCTCTATAAAGTGAACTACTCTACACACCCTATTCGTATGACGACACGTGCCCCTACCAGCATAAATGTCATAGTCAATTTTCAATTCACTTAAAATCATTAATATTTCACATTTCCTTTTTTTAGGCTATGTTTCTATCATACTATTTTGAAATATTTTTTATAAATTTTTTCGTTTTTAATGTTCCTAAACACTCTTTATTGCTTGATTATGTAACGTTTATACATTATTCTTGATTTTGTAACTTTTTTTTCCATTTTGAAACTTTTGCTTGATTTTGTTAAATTTTTTCCATTTTTGATGTTCGTAAACACTCATTGACGTTTGATTCTTTTACTTGTTTTACGTTATTACTTAATGATTTTGTAACCGTTTTTACTTGTTATTGCTTGATTTTGTAATTTGTAACTGTTGATTTTATAAATTTTTTTTCTATTTTTGATGTTGATAAACACTCGTTATTGCTTGATTTTATAATTTTATTTTCCATTTTTGAGGTTCCTAAACATTCTAATTACTTTTTTAGGCTATGATTTTGCTTGATATTACTCTTACTATTTATCATTAAAAAATAATCATAATACAGATAAGCCCTGAGCTAATGTTGATGTAATGTATAAGATAATTTTTATTGTAACTTATAAAGATATCAATATTAATTATAGATATAAAATTTTCATAAGACTATGCTATAAGTATATAACACGAACTTATTTATATAACCAATTTGCATACTTTTTTATATATAAGTTATTCGTTTGTCATTTTAGGAGATAAATAGTAATACTTTTTTTCAATGTTGCCAAATATTTTGAAAATAATACTATAATTACAAACAGCAAAATAGAATGGCAAATGGAGCAAAGAATATTAATCATTAAAACCGATTAATTGGACAGTCTAACACATTAAAAAAAAAAAGGATAATTTTTTATAATGCAAATTGGGCAGAAGGAGTATATTATTCTGTTTATATAGATTCATAAATAAATAAAAAAAACTGATAAAAAAGGATTTATGAACTTTTTTCTAAACGAAGCAAAATATTCAAGAAAAGCATCTCCGATGGCGGGGCGGCTATTTTCATTTAAGTTAAATTGGTCCCACAAGGAATAAATTGATTTATTTTTTTAAAGCAAGAATAAATTGAAATTGGCTCCAGCATTTTTAAGGATTGTACATGTACATTTGAGTCCTAAATTTAGACCACACATGCATTAAATATCACCAAAAGTTTTTTTTTCTTTTTTTTTCCTTAAGGGCCAAGTGTAGGTATGAAGACACTTGTCCCCCTAATTGTAGGAAAAATAAAAAGGCAATAAGGAATTAGTCCTTTGAATTTTTTGTGAAAAAAAAAAAACTTTATTTATTGAGGTCATGGGAAATTGACCCATATTTATGAATAAAATCATTAGTTGCTTTAGAATTCTGAATAAATAATTTTTATAATATGTACATAAAAATTTGTATCATAATCGGGTATGTTCTTTTACTTATCATTAGTAGTAAAAAATATTCATTGATATTAATTAACATCTATTAATACTAATTAATATTTATCAGCATTTGGTCTTGTTTTTTGATCAAATTTCCTAATATCCAACATCGATAGCACTTATTAGAACTGACCGACCGACATTAATTAGCACCAATTGTTTATCAATAAAATAATTTAATAAATTAACAATTTTAATAAGTTGAAAAGAACAGACGTTATGTTTGGCTTTATAACAGTCTTTGAATACAGCCAAGAAAAAGAAAGAAAGTTGTGGGGGAAAATTAATTATTAGTGAAAGGCAGGCATCTCAGCTGTCCCGCTAAATGAGAATCCATAGGACAATGTCTTTGCATCAACAAGACTTATCAATTTTTTGAAAACAAGAGAATTTATTTTTATCTGGAGGTTAAACAATGCAGATTCTTAAGTTTTATTATTATTATTATATAATAATAATAAATAAATAAGGAAACATTGTAACCAAAAAGGCAAATATTTATATATACTATAATTCAGAAGCACTTTTATATTTGAGGTGACAAGGGAATCATTTCCATTGTGTTTGTTTGGTTTAGTTGTTCATTCTTTTTTGTTTTTTTGGGTAGAAAATACATTTATGCAAATATTGTTCAATGTCAATGAGTCATTTTCCCCTCTCACATACTAAAACAAAAGAAATCAAAAAGTTATCTTGAGAGGATATTCTTTTCAACTTTTAAAGCCTTTAAAATTCATCTTTTGAAAACTTAAAAAGATAGATAATGGAGCACATTGAGATGCTTAAGTGATGGCTTTAATATATCTCACTATGCCTTAGAATCAATATTAGTACCCATATTTGGCCAAAAAATACTTTTCAAAATTTATATTGATCGAGGCTGATTTTTTAAAATTTCATATTTTGAATGATACACAAATTAAGGTTAATATCGATAATATTTGAGCTTGATCATTATAACAACTTTTCAAATTTTTATCGACTATATTGATCGAGTATCTGGACAATATTCATGTATGTGAGTATTAGAAATATTCATTTGGCATCTTCTTTTGAGAAATCTAATGACAATAATATTCCCTAATAGGTATCATGTCATAGAGAAGATGAATGGAATAGCCATTGAAGAGGGTGGGGGTATTTTACTAAATCTTGGGAAGAAACTTGTTGTGCATCTTATCATAATAAGAAAGGTTCAATTGGCATATTATGAGTGTTACTTTAATGTTACTATTAGGAGATACATCACTTAATATATCCCAATTAAATATTTATTCATACATATTGTTGGAAAAATTCTCCATTGATCGTCTTCTTTACAATGATTAAATATATACAGTTGAGTGATCGATGCATATTATATATATATATATATATATATATATATATATATATATATATATATATCCCACATTCATTGCTTCCCATGCTCGTGCTTACCTTCAATAGCAAGTCTATACTTTGAGTTAATGGAAGCTTCATCTTCATGAAATTTGAAGTCAAGAGTCTTGTTTAAGGGAAGATATTTTTCGAGTTTCGAGTCAAGTTTAGATTCTATTATTGATTAATTTAATAGAATTGTTTATTTTTTCTTCCATAGATGAAAAAAAGGATAAAATTTTATGTAATTTAAATTATTAAAATCGTAATAATTGATAAGAAGTATATATATCCCTATAACTTGGACGTGTGGATTGAGGACTTGAGAGTTGAGGATGGATAGGAAAGGGAGGGGACCATATACAAGTTTAGCTGGGGAAGTCAAGAGTCAATGGATGTAAAAAGTCCCTTTCAAAATTACCAAGTTAATACCACAGTGCTGAATTTAGAATGCAAATTGTTGCTAAAATTAGAAGGAGGTTTCTATTTATGGAATGGTATAGTTATTGAGGCCCAATCATAGGGTTGGGCCCATATCCTGTGTCTAACTCTCCCTCTATCTCTCTCTCTCTTAATAAAGTGGAAAATGACCTGCCAGTGGGCATTGTAATTTTGAGTGCAAAGACAGATAGGGTCAGATTGTAGCATTAGCAGCAGCAGGAGCAGCAGCAGCTCATCTGTAACTGTAAGTGTAATTGAATAAATGCAGTCTTCTTCTCCTATTAATGCTCAAACCCCTCTTTTCACGCACTTTCCCCATATAATCTCACCCATCCCATTCTTACCAGCTTAGCTTCAGAATTCTCACCCATGCTGATCACCAACAAATACTTTAATTTACGATTTTATAATTTCTTATAATTTTTTATAACGAACTTTACAAGTAATTTACAGTTTTTTTAACTTCTTACATATCCTTATAACCTTACAGTTTACATCTACACCCGTAAAACTCGTTATAACTAAATGGAACAGAAATTCTTTTTTTTTTCACTAATATTTTTGTGGTTAGAGCCCAAGATTGAAATGTTGGCTAGGAATTAATGTTCATTAAAATGTTTGTATTTTTCAATTATTTTTTATATGTCATTTTAAAACACAGTCTTATATCTTTTGGATAAATTTTAATAAAATTTAAATTGAGCCAAACGTGCACAAAGGTAAAATAAATGAATAAATAGAATATTCTAGTGTATATATTTATATATGATGTTAATGCTTTCATGAATCATGACGGCCTCTGATTTGGGTTGCATGTGTGGTAAGGCCTCATGTGTGCAAGCAACTCGTGTACCCTTGCCTGAAAAAAAACCCACGTATATCCAACCACAGCCTTATTATTTTACAACTAAAGTGGCTACGATTCACTTCCTCCGTATAAAAGATCCAATTAGGTTAAAATTTTATTAAAAATAAAAAAATCAACTACATATATACTAGGTCACTTATTGACTACATATACTATATATGCATGATAACATATTAAAAAATAACCCCGTCCCTCTTGAGCTCTGGAGAAAGTCATAGTGCATGAGTACTCTAGGCTGGCTAACAAAGGGCATGTGTGTTGTTCCAAGCATGTTCTGCCAGCAATAACATTATGGCAGAAAAAAGGGGGGAGTAATTAATTATCTCACTAATCAATATTATATGAACCAATGGCTCTGAAACAAATAGTCAATGAATCAAATTTATATGATTGATGAATATATTATAATTCTGCATGAACCACAATGCTTGCTGGAGGGGAATTTCCTATCCAGAAAATATATTGGATGAGTTTTTTGTTAGATTTGCAAAGTGGAATCAGATACAGGAAGGGCTTACATACGGATCAAAAATCTCCAGATTTATCGTGCAAGATATGAGATATCATTCATTATGGGAACCCTAGATTTTATTGAGATTTTATACTTTTATTGATTGGCATGAAGATCTAGGGTCTATCACCTTATATGTACACTAAACATGTACACAACTAACCAATTTTCTTCCCTTTTATTATTATAAGCAAGGGGAGTTGCATGATTTATGAATGCTTTTTTCGTTTTCTAAACAAAATTGTGATGTATGATTGACTAGACCATGATATTATAAAACATGTTGTTTCAAAATTATAAAGTATATTGTTTGATATATATTTTACCAGTTAAGTTAACTGACATTCAAACTTATTTATATTTGAGTTGGATGAATATGGGTCATGGTCAGGGTGATTGTACCGCTGGTGCAAAGAACTGGGTTTAGAACTTGAAGAAACTCATGCTTGTCGTTTTGCTAGTTAGGTGGCCAAACAACAAGAGTCACACAACGTTATTATTGAAGACGACTGCTTGGCTCTATTATCTCAAAACTGAACAAGAAGGAGAAGTTTGCATCTGAGGTTGGACTTATAACTGATGATATTATTAAGTTTAGTAATGATTTTGATTATCGTGTTTTCCCCTATATTCATATGGAAGGTAACAAAAGTAGCTCATGTCTTTGACCACATTCAATCTAATGGCTCAGAACCTCAGGTTTAACTTAAAGATAATCCAAATTTTATATTCGATCTAACCCGAAATAATTTATGTTATCTTTGAATTGGTGGTTAATAAAAATCCTTTTTTGACGGTAAAGAAATGAAATAGAGGGGCACATGAATTGAACAGGAGTAGAATGATAATTAAAAACTTAATTAAAGTATTATGATAGGTAGATAGACATCACCAACATCACCTTTTAAGATAATAATTAGGTTGGAGTAAAAGCATAGAATGGGTGGTCCAAGCATAAAACATTTGGTCTAAGTATAGGGAGCGTTGGTTAGAAAATAATATAAGGCATACGTTGGTGCACTATTTCTGGCTACATACACTACTGCGATTGCCGGCCTAAACTTGCCTAACTCCCTAGTGTACCAGCACAAATGCTCTCCATCCATCACATCACATGCTCTCCATTTTAGGCCTTCATATGTCGTATTTAGGACCCTAAAACAAACCAGCCGGCTCATCAAGGCCCTTCATCGATCACAACTTAAGCTCTGTTTTATTGCTTATCCGAGTTGAACTTGAGCTTTGCCCGAATTCAATTTGATTCAACTTATTTAGTTATTTTGGGTGGAAAATAGGTATATTCGCTGTCTTCTATGAGTGCACTCAAACTTTGGATTAATTTAGATTTCTACAAATTAATATTAGAGCATAAACCTTATCATTTTATAATAGTGAACTTAGTCGCATTATAACACTTTTATTATTCTCTAAAATCTTATCATTTTATTTTTCTAAAATGTATGGTGTATTAAATGAAACCTTTAACTAAAAAAATAAAATAAAAGATATATAGAAATAATGACATTATGCAAAATTTAAAATTCGGGCAATAATCAAAACATTGAAGTCAGTAATTAATAATTTTATTAGGTAGTTGATAGAGATGCTAGAAATTAAATTTATAGATCTTGTGTTGCTTTGGGAATATATTAAAAAATCATAATCAAGATATTTTTCAGATATTGCCCAAGATTATTAGCTTGCTATCTATTTGGCAAATCTTCCTGAAGAAATTATATATTAGCTTAGGGTGACTCTATATCCAGTATTTTATGACGACCTAAGGTTTGGAAATGTCGAATAATGACAGATACAGTATCTTTCTTTTTAAAAAAACAAAAAAAATATTCATTTGTTATAAATGTCAACTAATTAGGTTAAAAATAAAAAAAAATAGTGCTCTACAAATTAGATTATGCTCATCACCACTGCAAACAACATATACATTTCTCTCTTATGCATAACAAGGTTCTTGATTTCTTTTTCCTTTTGGTACATCCATTACTTAAAGAGAATTTTGCTAATAGACTATGGATTAGATTGATGAAGTTACATTTATTTATTTAAAAGTTTCAAGGTAAAAAAAAAAAAAAAGATAAAAATTGTGTGGTAAGTGACAACAAAATAATATTTTATTTCTACTCGAACACTACTGTGAGAGCATTACAACAAAATAATTTCTTACAACTTTTTACTGATGCTTATAACTCTTTACGGTTAAATGGAATAGGACAAGGACCGACATTTTAGTTTAAGTGCTTGGTTTATATTTGTGTTTTTTTTTTGTTATAAGTAAAATTTTATGTATGAGTATAATAAATAAAAGATTTCATGATAAGATTGAAGCTTACACCGTTATACGTAATTATAGATTATACAATTGGCCAAACTGTTAATTTGACATTATAAAAAAAGAAAAATGGTATAAAAAGAGAGGCAATAAAAGTGGGAGGCAGAAGCAGAAGCACACAAAGGGAGGGCGTGGGGGCATAATAAAGGCGTGGAGGAGAAACACAACACAAGTAGATGGGTGTGAACATGTTATGTTGGTTTCCATGTTAACTAATGAGGATATAATAATATGAGTAGAAACAAAATGCTGTGAAAAAATGGGCAGAAAGGTCCGGGAATAAAATAATAAACGGGCAACGGGAGATCCGAGGATGAATGCAAGTGAAGTGAAGTGAGGGGTGAAAGACAAACGCATAAAAACACTCGACACGAATCATCACATATCGAGGATTCAGCGTCGAATTAGACAAACATAGTGCAGAGAAATCCAAACAAAGCAAGCATGGAAAGCTGCACTGGAAAAATAAGAATACAAATATCGACTTTCACCCCCAAACCAAACACACAACACAAGGACTCCCGCGTGCGCTGCCTTTGCCCATGATCCTATATAATTCCCTCACCCCCTTTTCATCCTTATAATATTTACATGCTTTTTAGTTTTGCCCCTAATGTCTTGGAAAATGTGCTAATCGTGTTTCCCAATGGAACATCATTTCCTATTCTTTTTAATCCTTATATTATTATCATTTTTTAATAATCATTACATATCTAGTGTGTAACCACATTATTACGGTCTTGACACGACCTATTTAGATTTTTAAAACATATTTTATATTGATGTTGATTTTTGTCAAAATTTTACACATTTTTAACTATGTAGTTTATTTGGAGGGAGTTTTGAGTCACTTGTCAAAAAAAGGCTATTATTCTTCCTCTAAATATTGGCATACCTTGAAAAATTCATAATTATAAGTAGGCGTGAAAGTGAGCTATATTTAAATATGATTATCTCGTCTATTACTTTCGGAGCTCGTTTCGAGTTCGTCTCTTCTAGCTTAGTTATCGTACATGCATCTAGTCAAACCACATCAAACTTTCTCGGATCAAGCACGATAGTCATTTTAGTTAGATTCTACTCAAATTATTTTTTAAGATCTTAGTCCACGGGAAGCATCTAAAAATAGAGAAGTTTTTGCCCTACCTAGCTTTCCTTTCAATATCTCTATTTGAAAAACATCTCTATAAATTTTTTACAAATAGTCAAATGATTCACACTTATTGTTACAAAATACTATTTAAGGTTTGCATGTTACTAATGGAGAAAATCTTAAGAACAAAACACTATTTCTTTAATGGCTATGGCCAAAAAGTAGCTTCACTTTTTAACACTTCCAAAGGCACCTAAACGAAAGCGTGGGAATAATGTCTCCTAGGTGGGAGAGAGGGTGATGATGGGGAAGGGGAACAATAGTTGATCGAAAGGTCAGGGTTTGTCCAGAGTGGAGTGGGTTATGTAGTGGGCTCGGGGTGGTGCGTTTGGCTCAAGTCAAGTCCTCGTGGCTCAGTTTTGTCTCACCAATGTTTTGTGTACGGATGGGTTCAGCCTCTTAGGCTGTGGCTCAGTCCCACTATTCATTCATTATTAAATTCCTTCCCATGCTTACACTACTATTATTATTTTATTTTATTTTTTATTGCAAAGTTTGTCTTGTCGAAATAACAAAAGCTTCAGGAAACAAACCTAATTTTAATCTAATCAGGTCCAGTCATCTTGAATAGGGAATTGTGTAGAAAATTATTTTTATTTTTATATCATTTTTCACTTCATAGGTGTTTGAGTACTATATGCTTCAAAATTATGCTACGTCAAATGTTTCAGATTAGATTTTTAAAATACAGTTTTTAAACACCCATATTATGGCCATAATTTAGTGAGAATCATCACATACTATCCATAATATTTGAAATTAAAACTAATGTAAAAATTCGATATTCGGATCAATCACGCTTATAATTTCAATCTTAAATGGTTCCATAGTAAGCCGAACGCCACCCCTGCCCCCAAATTTTTTTTTCATTTAATATATGCGGTTTAAATATGGACAAGATATATGTTGACATTGTGATAAAATCATTTTTATTATAACAAAGATGTTAGGGATTCAAAATCCAATGTGATGGAATCCCATCTTACAAATGAAAAGATACAAGAAAATTAAGCACATTAAGTCGGTCCAAATTTCGAAAATAATGACCAGGTTATAATGTAAATACTTGTGAATGAGTAGGTGGAGACCCAAATGAAATAGGCTTGGACTTGAAAACTTAAAATAAGAAGCAATTGAAGCAAGAATAAAAACAACAAAATTTTATGGTCTTTCACTGTTTCCCCACCTTCACCCCACGTACTTGCCCCAGGCCCAGAAGGGTCATATTTCCTTTTTCTGGATGGGCCAGAAATGCAGATGACTGAAAACCCCTCCGAACCAGAAATCCGCAGAAAGCGTTCCATACCTAACGTGAGTAACATGAAGCCCAAGCCCAACATCTTCTCTAAGTTAAGAGCTTGTGGAGAAAAATTGGAAGATGAAGGAAGAATGTTATTCATAACTTCACAGTGCTTCAAGCCCTCCACGCCCATTTGTCTTACTTTCATCGGCCATTCAAGCTTCCTCCACCCGTGCCAATATACGCATATGCTTGATTCTAACAATTATCCAGTCCTTTTACAGCTCTTTACAATCCGTAATAACTCTTTATACTTTCTCACAACTTAACAAAAATATACGGCCTAAGTATGATAGCAGTGTCATTTTTTGAATACCATCGTAAAGTACACCAACAAATGGTGTTTAAAGTAAAGTAAGGGAGCTCCAAATCAGAAAATTGTATTTAATGTGACAGGAAGTGGCTAGGCTAGATGTGATAAAGATGGATTGAATTCAAGAGACAAGACAGAGGTTGGTGATCTTGGTGACTTGGTATGCGTTTTATACTGCGGTCTGTAATGTATAGCAAGTCCATGGTCCCAATTGGGCATTTGCTCCCCCTATCGAACAAACTATAATCAATGTGCCAACATGGTTGGTGAGTACAACTAAGACATGTTAGGCATAGTCTTATCTCACGCTAATTATAATTTGTTCAATTAATCATTAATTTGAAACATTAGACCCCGCAAAAAACAACACACTCTTATGAATGGACTTATTGTTGTAATCAATTAATAAAACACAATCAACTTTTAGAAGTTTTTAATTGACGTTGTTTAGTATAAGAATTAGTAAAAATACAAGAAAAAATATTCATGGTTCATCGAATTTAACCATAGTTTAAGTACCGTATATCCCTTCTCTGTCTACTAAGCTCATAAGTTATGTATTATAAACAAAAAGAAAAGGTGATTAAGATAGTAATTAGGGTTTCCAAGTTGATGTTTCCCGTTCAAAGTTAATTTATCTAAAAGAAGGAAAGGAGGAGTGGTGGCGTAGTGGATAACACTAAGCTAAGCTGATGATTGAGTTTAGTAGTATACGAGGGTTAGGTGCAACTAAATCATTTCCCTGTAAAGCAACCTCCCCACCCCCAAATCAATTTCTTTGTTTTCTCCAAAACCTATGCTGCTTATTTCAGTGCTCAATTATTTCCATTAATTTGCAAACCCTATTCTGCCAACTATTTCTCAATTTGTCACACATATATAAATACACCAAGACAAAGAAACTAGGCCTTTAGTTTTTCTGCATCATCACAACACCACCCGGATGATTTAACAACTTTCATTTTTTTGTTTTGTCCTCACTAAATAGCTACACTATCTTATGATTGCCCTTGTAAAAAAAGAAAATACATATGTACATATGTATATATAAAGGTTTTTTTTGGATTCGGATGAATAATACAAATACAAGTACAAACAGAGGAGAAAGAATTGAATATAAATCTAATGTACTCAAGATGTCAATTTTAAACACTAGATCAAAACCCGATTGATATGTATATAAGAGCCTCCAAGAGGCTTATTAGTCGCAATAGAATGACCTTTGTCTGATGTATCTAAACTTTCTCATCTTCCAAAAAGAAAAGGAAAAAGAAAGAAAGATCCTTGTGTAAGCCAACATTGGGCAACCTTTATTTTCTTGACGTGATTAAATGCTCAACTAATTAATCAAGTAGTTATTCACAATAGTTTTCCCAACAAGTTGTCCGATGATTGGTCGAGGATTGTTGATTACTTTTTTTTAAAAAAAATCATTTTGTGTGACGTATGCACCATATGCCTAAGCTAGCTACATTCTAGATGCATCTATCAATGTGATTGATCTTATTTATAGGATACATTTGGAATCAAATATAGTGTTTGGTCATTGCCTCATCCCACTGTATGTGGATTTTATGCCCATCAAATTTGTCAAAAAATTTATACATAATTTATAATAATTTTTATAGTTAATAAAGGCACAAGACCTCATCATTATCTATTCTGTAGATGGATCCATCACTATTTTAGTGGGCATTGATGGGTGCGGTGACTTCATTTTTGGCAACAGAAAACATATGGGCATATATCCCTGAATTTTCGTCAACCTTTATGGAACCCCCACCCCCCCCAAATTTTCAAACATTTTGCAACTTTATGTAGGACACAAACTAAGTTACTATTATACATGCTACAAATTCTTCTCTATGCATATTTCATGGCCGGTGCCCACCAAAACACAGTCACAACTTCTTAAAAAAGAGATCACGAGTTATTGTTTTTCATTTTTTTAATTTGGGGTATAATAACTTACTAGGAACTATCCGTTTATTATAGGATATGATACTTGTTATATGTATATAAATTAATTTGACAAACGATAAAAAATATGATCTGATTTGTGAAATTATACAATTCTTGAAATACAATTAAAATTTTTTTTGTAAGTACGTATATTTGTCATATCAATACGTCGCTTCTCTAATTAATTTTGCCAGCGACTAAATCTAATGTAAATTATTACCTTCTGGAAAAAAAAAAAAAGCACCACCATTTGCTAGCTAAATAAAAAAGTTGTTTTTATCCCAAATTATCTTCCTCAAAAGCTCATGAAATGCAATTGTACCCACTAAGCCTATCATCAATTGGTAAAAAGAAGATTACTTAAAAGTATGTATTTTTCATATTTCGGAAAAAAAAAATTGGAGGGAAGGAGTATGAAATAATATTGCAGAGCTATAGTTATCCCATAAAATCAAGGATAAAATAGGTATGTTGATTTCTTGGTCAAATTCAACCTAGCAAACCGAGTGGATTTATAAGAAAAATCGAGCAACATTAATGTAGGCATTGACCGACCAGTCAACTAAATAATTTCATAGTTTATTTAATTAATCAAACATAAACACAGAGGACCATCCTATAATTGTCAAAATGCTATGGCCACCTCCGGCAAATTCAGTACTTTCTTCTGCCGTTATATATATAATATATGTTTTCTTTATTAGATTTTGGAGGGTTATTTCTTGCGTAGGGCCAGAGTCATTTTCAGTTCATACATATTGACCTCCTTACTTACCCCTTTTTTCGTTTTCTCTCTGGCATATCTCTCTCCCTCTATCTCTGGTGGAGTAAAAAGGCAACACAGAAACAGGTGACAGGAGTGGATTGGATCCACAAACGAACGCAAGCCGAAGTGAATCTGATATGACTCCCAATTGTTCACACTTCACTCTCCTACAGCTTGGAGATGAATTTTGCATGTTTTTCTTACCAAACAAATGCCTCTTTTTCTTTCTTCTACTCAGATCTCCTAACCCTTCCATCAAAAACAAAAACCCCCTCCAACTCCGCTTCCCATGATTGTAATTTTTTCCAAGTGCTTCTATTCATCTATCATTGTCAAACTTGATGTTAATGGATTGCCTTAAAGCTCAATTCATTCTAATTTTATACTCTCAGTTCATATTAGTTTCAAGGAAGGGAAGGTCCTCACTACGATTAAATTTAAGGCGATGAGTTATAGTTTAAATGATCTTAGTTTTGAAATCTAACTAGAAATATCACAACGTACCTAGCTAGTATTATTTAACTAGTTGAATTCAGAAGATTTGTGATATATTAAATTAACGTACAATTTTAAACCGACAATATTTTAAAACAAAAAATTTAGTTAAAATAACATGTATTATAAAATAGATGGAGTCATTAATACTTCATTAGAATCAATCATCTAATTTGCTTTGTATGTCGGTTTAACTTCGAGATTTCACTAATTAGGTTGAAACTAATTGCTATCTTATCATAGTCCTAACTCTGAGCAAATTTTATTTTATAAATTATTTTAATCATAAAATCATTTTCAATGACATAAAAACTCTGCTTCCTACACGACCAATCTAATCCTTCATATGCACCAATGTTTTCAATAACAATAATATCATTGTTTTCTAAAACCCTTACACATGTAACGTACAAATTATTTTAATCTGAAAGTCATTTTCTATGACTGATTAACTTGTTTTTGAAACGACCAACCTAAACCTCCATTTAGACCAATACATTAAACAACAAATCATTGTTTCCAAAACCTTAAGTATGCATGTCCATGATGTTTTAATATGACATATAATTCATGAGATAAAAATAAAAAAAGCAACATATTTTTGTCTTTACAAGCAAATATTCGGAAACACAAATAATCATTTCTAGTTATCTAAACTATACGGGACTATTAATAAAGTGTTGGTTAAAGTGATAACGATATCACAGTTCGGGTCCAATAGCAGCCAAACCCAAAACAATACCCTGATATAATCCGGGCATATATAAATAAGTTGATTATTACAAAGGAATATGATGAATTTTATCTACCAGTTGAGTTGATAATAGAAGAGGTATTTACACTTGGGGAACCAAATAATTTATGTAGACCCCACATCAGATCCCAGCAACAATTATTTGAGCGGTACATAAATACAATTTTCAATTTAGGCTTTTTCTCTTAAAAAAAAAACAAGAAGAAATGGCAGGGTAATTTCGGAATTTGCTCATAGGGGCAGGTTGGGCATGTGTCATGACTCGTTTCCTTCCTCAAGCGTGAATCACATTCATATGTTCTCTTTTGACAAATGTAGGTGCCCACGACAGCTCACATACACCGCGTCGCAGCTGATACCCACCTACCTCGCGTGTCGCCCCTGAACTTACTGAGTTGACTCGTCCGTTACCGCTACGCCGTCAGCGTCCCACCACGTGTCCTCCTCCATCGCCGTCGAATTCTCTAACGGCGTATTCAACTTCCTCACGTCACCGATCGCCATCCCCCTCGCGTCATCTCTCACGTAAACCTTCCCGGTCCGACCGCCGTCGACGCCGACCACTCTGCCCCGCCGCTCCGACCGCCACTCGGCGTGAACCGCTGGCTTCCGACGGGTTGTTCTGAAGTCCCACAATCCCAAACCCAACACCCCATCATCTCCGGAGCCGGCGGAGAATATTACCGCCGGAGACATCGACACTGCCGGAAAATCACCCAAGAATGAGCTATCCCAGAGCTTAACGACACCGTTTCCATTTACCAAATCCGAAAGCGAGAAGTCATCGCCAATGCTCCGACGGCGGCGGATCTTGAATTTTCGCTTCCGCAACGTGCTTTCGCTGAAATTACCGAAACTACCCTTAACCCGGAAATCTTGGTCGAATTTGGTCAAATCCTCGGAGGATGAAATGGGGTCATCGTCATCTTCCTCGCCGTCGGAAGACGGGGCGGAAGAGGAGCAAACGTCGTCGTTTTCGTCGTCATCGCTGCACAAATCGTCGTCGAAATTGGGAAGAAGGGGCTCCGTGGCGGCTAATAGGGACTTGGATTTATTGTGGTAATAGATGATTAAGAATTTGATTCTGTAAGCCATGCTTGTGAAGGCATAAACTAGAGCGAGAAAGAGAGCTCCCCATTTCCAAAACCGATGGGGAACAGAGAGTTTTCCCAGCTCGAAGAGAGAGAAAATGCGGGAGACTAACGAATGGCTGGGTTCGAATTCCGTCATTCGATTAATTACAGGGACCTCCATTGTTGTTGGGAAGTCCAGAAAGAGGAGAGAGAGGGAGTGAGGGATTCTGGGAAGGCAGAGAGAAGAGAAGTGAGAAGGTAACGAAAGAGGAGAGGGAGGGGGAGGGGGAGAAGAAGGTGGAGTAGAGGAGAAGATGAGGATATATATAAGGGAAAATTTGCGTGGGATAGTTGATCTAGTCATCGCGGGTGGTGGGTGGAGCTCGTAAGATAGGACTTGCACAAAAGCGTTAATTAAGAAATAATACCACTATTACTCCTAAATTAATGCCCCTCCAGCTTATCTTATTTTCTGTTTAAGCTCTCATTTTTACTTGTGCACGTACAAAACACACATAAATAAAAATGTACGTATAAACAAACATAAAAGAGTATAAACGAAAGTAAACTAACGTAAACGAACATAGATGAGTGTTAAATAAGAAAGGAATATAAACGAACATAAAAACATAATATATTTTTATTTTTCATGTAAAGTTGAACAAGCGGTATGTATTTTTTCAATATACATTTGTCTTACAAATAATTTTAAATGAATATGTAGGAGTTTATTATTTATATGACTTGAATTGTCGTTTTATGATAATTATTAATGTCTCGCTTTTATATTTTTATACGGTATACATACGGTTGGAAGTGAGGTCTCTATCAGAAATTATATTCAAACTTGAAAAAGAGAATTGTTATGTTGATGGTAGCAATCACATCAGAAATTTTATGAAGGGATTAATCCTGAAATTAGCTAAGTATGTAGATAGAATAGAAGAGAGCAAAAGAGAATTGAAGTCTTCATATATGGTTGTCACTTCAAATGCTCTAAAATATGCCAATGAAATAAGCTGATATTTCAAGTTGGGCCTAGGACGTCCAATGGCCATTCACAGGAAACCTTTTGACCTCATTAATTCTCTTTTATCTTTTGGTTTAGAAAAAGAAAATAATTATTAGCCCAAAAGTACTTCAATCTACTTTTTCTTCCATCCTCGAGTTACAAATAGATCAAAAAAATGTTTTTAAAATTCCCCTAATTTGTCTACCCCACTCGTTACTTGATATATGTCTAAGTTTCGGGATCAAAGTATAAAAATTATTCTACCCGTTTTTTATAGACACCCATAACCAAAGAAAATTTTATAATTTAGAACTATTAATTTATTAATTTCTTAAAATTTTATATTTAAAACTTCGGCTAAAATCTCCATTAATTTTTACATCTAAAATATAGACATTTTTTGAATTGACATGAGCTGCCATCAACATTAGTGTTGGGGAAAAGGTCAAATCGGTTATTTCAAACACCTAACTAAAATTATTAATACCTAATTACATTAAATAACCTTATCTCTAAAGCATAAAAAAAAAAAGAAAAACAATAAAAAAAACTAACATATTGTGAGTAAAAAAATGTTTTTAATTGATAAGACTGGATTTGCTATGTTTTTAATTGAAAAAAGAACCATCATACTGTGAGTAAATAAAAATAGCAAAAATTCAAGTAGATTTTATTGTATTTTATTCCGTTTCAACTAAAAAATATTATACGGCTTAAGGAGATGTACGACATGACGTGGAGGATAATTAATGGGGTGTCTGGTAGTATTATGTTGCTACACGTAGGAAATAAAGTTGGCGGGTCTACGGGAACCAAAGAAAAAAAGATGAAGAAAAGATAGCGATTGCGTAGACATTGACAGCATGAGATAAGCCCATTAAATACTATGCGGAATGGGGTAAGAGTAGCAGTACAAGTAAGGTTTCGATTAATTGAATTGGAAGGAGATAATCACGTTGTGATTAAAAGTACTTAAAGGAGAGATGCGGATACCCCGAGAAATCCAAACACTCATCGAGGACATATATTATTATCTTAAAAATGTGATTATGTGGTCATCCGTCATACTTTTAGAGAAGGAAATAAGGCAGCTGATCGAGTGGCAAAATGTGATCTCTGTATTTCTTCTTCTTTATTTTGGTTAGATTTTCCTTCTTCTTCTTTTTCTCTCCATTTTAATGGAGGACAACTTAGGTAGAACCCTTGCGAGAAGGGTTACCTGTTAGTTGTTGTACTTACCCTTCAAAAAAAAAAAAAAAAAAGAGATAAACCCATTAACCAAAAATGCAAATTTTCTCCTGCTATTATTGCATTTTTCTTTTCTGTTTTCTTGCTTTATTTATTTTATTTTCTTTTTTTAATAACATCAACTTTAAAAATATTTCATAAAGCTCACCGAAATTTTAAAACATTAAATAATATTATTAATTGATACTTGTATTTATTTTAAAATATATCATTTTAAGTAACTTTTTTAATTTCATAATATGTATCACTTTACAATTTCAACAACATATTAATAATTAGTTTATTAATTTCATCTCTACTAATTACTTACCAAAATATGTCAATTTATTATTTTTTTCCTTCATTTTTTTCATTTTCAATCAAATTTCATGATAGTTTAGGGCTTGTTTGAAATTACGTGAAAAACGGAATCTATTTATGTTTGTGTACATTTGTGTTCGTTTATTTCTTATTTTGACACTTATTTTTGTTTGTTTATGTTTGTTTATATTCGTTTATATTTGTTTATGTTCGTTTGTATTTGTGTTTATATTTATGTGCGTTTTATATGTAACTTCGAACAAGTTTTTGTCTTTTAACACAAATTTTGTCGTAAAATTTTATATTTTTAAATATTTTTTATAATTTTAAAATAAATAAATATTAATTAATATTGATCACCGGGATGCGGCTTCCGTGAACGACAACCTCAAAAGGTTTGTGGGCACTGTAACTATTGAGGGCCTCCTCCACTGAAATGATGACACGTGGAGATATTCATGCGGCGGTGAGCTCAGGAAAACTGGAATGCACTGAGAGACATAAATTTAATTTCTTTTTTTTTTTTTGGAGGGGGTGGAGATCGAGTGCCACTAGGAGTAGGAAATCAAATGATTAAAATGAATGGTGTAGAGGTGGGCGTCACTTGAAGGTGGGGTCGACACATACTTGGATGATTGTTGGAATCTAACACGTCTATTTCATTTCATGACCCTTTGTCATTTTTCCTTTTTGTCTTTTATTATTCTCACTAAATTAAATTAATGGGAGTTGAGAAATTTGTTTTGGATTATTTTACCACCCTATCAAGTAATCTCGTTCTAGAATCATGCCCTACTTATTAATGCTAAATTGTGTTTCTAAGTTAACTCACTTTTCTCTTTCAATTATTTTCAACTTCAAGCCTTGGAAACTACCAATATGAAGTAAAAATATGGTGGACACCGAAGGTTAAAAATTTTTATACATAAGAAATTATAAGGATATAAGTTAAAATTAAATAAAATAGAGTCTTTATTTCCTATTTTGGCTATAAAAAGCGGGCCGCAACAACACTTAAGCTGAAAACTTCAACCTCTGAGCCCAAGGCCTCATTTCTTAAAGATAAATACGGGGGCCTTCTTCTAGGCCCAATACTAAACTCATAAAACGGATAGGCAAGGGGCTGGAAAAGCACATGACATTCTCATAGAACCCAGAAAAGAAAAAAAGAAGCTTGTGGGCCATGATCATGAGTAACCCATTAGCATTTGTAGGTAATCAGCTTACGGGGGAGAGATTCTGTCCTTGTAGAGCGCGATCATGATTGATTTACTATGGAGATATACTACTGAATTTAGTCCAACAAAGATTCACACCATTCACACCATTATGGAATCTGTTTTGGGTAGACATCGATATTTTCCCTTTTCCGCGTGTCCATCCTCGTATAACAGGGAGGAGAGATTGACTGCCCAAAATCAAGGCAAAGATGATGTGTGTCAGATTCACACTGCTTTCTCTCTCCCTGGTCTTTCTTTGTCCATTCATCCATGGCTGGGGAACTGATGGTCATGCCGTTATTTGCACCATTGCTCAGGTTCTTCTTCTTCTTCCTCACTTCTCCTCTCTCTCTCTCTCTCTCTCTCTAAGGTTCTTACAGGCTTTGTTGGTTTGGCAGTCGAGATTGAGCAAAGCAGCAAATGAAGCAGTGAAGCAGCTACTGCCAGAATATGCAGAGGGGGACCTGGGGAGCGTATGTTCCTGGGCAGATCACGTCAAGTTTCGTTATCACTGGTCTTCCCCCTCCATTACATTAACGTTCCTGATTCTCTCTGTAACTTCCAGTACAACAGTATGTATGCTCCCACCTCCCCCCCAACTCCACCCATAACCGTAACATATTCTACCTAAGTACTTGATTTCCTTTTTCATAATGTGTGAATTCAAAGAATGTCGGAGATTCACTCCTTGTCTTTTTAATGTTTATAAGGGGATTGTAAGGATGAAGATGGAGTCAAGGACAGGTGTGTTGCAGGGGCTATCAACAATTATACCTCTCAGCTTCTTTCCTATAAGAATAGCGCCATAACAGCCCGTTCTAGCGAATGTGAGTAACTCTGTTTTTAAGTCGAGTTAGAATATGTTATTTTCAAAGTATCTTAAGTACTTAGTCTCAACATTAAACATTAATCTGCACCGATCAACACTTAATCATATTTACGAGCTGTAATTTCCTTAAATTCAACATTTATCATTACCAATCAACACTCATAAGAAATGGATACTTGTGATACATTGAGAGAAACAGTCCCTAAGGGCCGTTGCTGTCTCTTTGCGATCGAACTTAAGAGTTCATACTGACTGTTTTTTCTTCACATTGAACACTACTGGGATACAGACAATCTCACAGAAGCGCTCCTGTTTCTCGGTCACCTTATGGGAGATATTCACCAGGTAACATTGTAAAAGTCAAACATTTTTACAAAAGTTAAAAAACCAGCTACACAAGAGTAATATCGCCCCCTATCTCTGTAGCCTCTACATGTAGGTCATACATCTGACAAGGGGGAAACACTATAGATGTGCACTGGTACACCAGGAAGACTGTCCTCCATCATGTCAGTTTCTCTCTCTCTTGCATTTTTCCTTTCATTTTTTAATTAGTTTCGACGCAAAAAAATTTCATCATTAAGAGTTCTAAGGGCGGAAAATAAAATAAGACTGACAAAAATCGTAACAAAATCAGGTATGGGATGACAGTATAGTGGAAACAGAAGAAAAGAGATTTTACGACACGAGCATGCAGGATCTAACTGATGCAATCCAGCAGAATATTACGGTATTACTACACCCTGTAAATTTGTTATGTTGCAAAGGAGGGCTTAAATTTGTAACCGTTCTGTTCACCTACTTATTAAGCTAAGCTATGTATATCATTGTTCTGTTACTGTTTTGTATTAACCCTTGTGTAACAGGGAGAATGGGCAGACCAAATTGCAAAATGGGAAAGTTGCAGTCGCAACAAGCCAACGTGCCCAGACATGTATGATCCACCAGCCTTTTCTTCGTTAAAAGTTTGTGTCATATGATTATAAGATGAATTGGCCACATGGAAAAAATGGGATGTCTTGCATTTTGACAAATGTTGTGGAAGGCCAATCATGGTGTTCGATTAAGACCTAGCAAACAAGCCGTTTTGACGAGTTCAATTTCAGACCAGAAAAATGGATAGATTTCATATTTGGGTCTAATCAGGTTTAGTTTCAGTCATTTGCGTTTGCAAGTTGTTCATTTGTCAAATAAGCCTGTAAACTGGAAACAATGCTGGTTAAAACATTCAGTATAGGTTAGGTTAGACTGAGTGAACTCCTTTCAGCTAAAAGTTAAGTTTCCTTATCTCAAGTATTGAGCAGTGTAATTCAAGTCCTTCAGATAAAGTAATTGGGCGTAGGTCGGTTTTCTAAAGTCTATTTCTAATTAATATAGAAGTTGGACAAGAATTCAACAGTTTACAATTCTTTACTTGCAGATATGCATCAGAGAGCATCCAGGCGGCCTGTAATTGGGCATACAAAGACGTGGAAGAAGACTCGACTCTAGAAGGCAAGTCATCCCCATAGTTCAGAAATCATCTGGTGCAAATTTAAGTTAGTCTATGTTTATTGTCATCTGATTCATTCACTTCTTGCAGATGATTATTTCTTCACACGATTACCAATAGCCAATCAACGGTTAGCTCAAGCAGCAGTTAGATTAGCTGCCACCCTCAACCATATATTCAGGTAACAAAGTGATGCCGTTTGGTAGTGCATTGTCAAGACCTTCTGAAGATTCTAATTCTATATAAATCTTCTTTGCTTGTTATTAGCGGTTGATCAACATTATCAACTTCTTTTATATGCTTCAAATAATTATGTTCAACAATCTTAACATATCTAAGAACTTATTTTTGGAATTTATTTCTTTTTGTTCGAAGGAATACTGAAGCAGGTCACAGGTTCCACGAAAAAGGAATTAAGGGAATGATGCATGACATTTTTCCTTTTCTTCTTCTCTTTTTGAGGCATAATAAACCACCTAGGGTTCGAGCATTCTTTCAAGAGACAGTCTTACAAATTGCACCCATGATGCGAAATTCCTTTCCAATGGGCCAATTATATGGGGTCAAATAGCACTGTACTTGTCTTATGTCGTAACTTTCTAAGGTGCGATGGTCTCATCTAAGACAAGAACCATGACTCATACACACTTACACACACACCCTACAGCAGGGAAGGGGGGTCTGGGAGGGAATCAAAAGGCAGGAAAACCTTGCCAAATGGTCCAAGCGGGAGTTGGATTTGACGACTCCTGCATGAACTGGTGGATTAGCTAAAAGACTACTCTTTTGGTGGTTGTGATGTATGACTATTAGTCCACGAAAACAGAATTTCAACTGTAATCATACAAACAGTTGTATACATGCGGATGGATGATAGGTTATTCTACGTACCCGGTACTATTTACGATACTACCAACATTATTTATCAGAACAAGCTGGTAGAGTGTAGTACTCTTGATTCGTAGCGTATGTGCTTGCCGATAATCTTTTTCAGACAGGTTGCCTTACAACAAGGACAGGGCACTTCGCATGATGAAGACAATAGTTGCTCACACTTCCGAGAAAGGCCCTGTTGTGCAAACATCATAAAAAAGAGGAAAAAGGAAAACATAAGTATAACACATCTTGGCTAAGCAAAATCTTACCGTTCAACAGCATATCATTTCAAAGGGCGGACAAAAATTGGAGCATCATGCATGTAAGGAACATTGTACTATGCTTGTAGAAGTTCATAACCTAGATTTGCTCGTTTCAGGATATCTCAAAAACAAGATGAGGGTCTTATTCACATTGTTGTTTGATTTGTTCCTTTCATACTAGTCTTATGCTGAGAACCCGGCAATGACCTGCATCACTTGGGCACCCTTTCAGTGTGATGTCCGAAACATTGAGCAAAATCCTAAAGATCCAAACTTAGCTATGTTCAATTTCTTCTTTCTTTTTCTGTCTTTTGTGATATTGGCCTTAATTTAAATTTCTCTAATGTCAAATCCTATCAGGATGTCCAAATCTAGTCATAGGTAATTGGTGTAGAATGAAGCACCAACTGAGTACTGATCTTCTTAAAGCAGGAACACCTTGCCTAAATGGAACATTTATACGTAACTCAAACAATCACTAACACACACTGTAATCATCACCTTTTATTTTTCTGCTCAGCCAGCGCAAAATGGTACTCCATTACATGTAATTTCAGAGACAAAAAAAGAAAAAAAATTGATGTAGCTGAACCGACTGAAATTGAGTGGTAGTATACCAAACACATAGATGACGATCTCACAATATTAATTTACAAATAAAACTAATAAAATTGAAGACTAACCTCTGTATAGCTCCACGACCATTGTTGCCAACAACAAGTAATCCACAATTATACTTCTGCACAGCGTCACAAATAGCTTCTTTGGGATTGCCCATCACAGAAACTGTCTCAGCATCAACCTGATCAAGGCAAAGCAGTGAATACCAATTAGTCACTATGGTGAGGTCTATCAAATGTTTGGTGCTTCCTCTCATCCCCTAGATGATCTAGTATTCTATCTATGGATTTCGCATCTCCTCTGCATCACACCGTAAGTCATTTCCTGGTCCTCTGCATGACTGGTTAGTGGCTAGAGCCCCAGGAAACAGAAAATCTTAATGAAACTCATAAGTTGGAACCAAAAATAGATGATCAGGGAGGTTCCTTATGAAAAGTATATGGCAGCCATATAATACATGATTGTTTATCAGCAAAATGTTGTTTTTCTTATGCCACTGAATATTACAGTGAGTACATCCATGCGGTTAGTAGTCTCAATAGTTTATTTAAATGCTTTGCAACTACAACTGAGAAGATAAGTGAGACAAAAGGTCGAACTTTTAAATTTCCAAAGAAGTCCAATCCCCCTTTCTGAAAAATGCGAGAAAAGAAAAGATCGTTAGAAAGACTAGCCTAGGTACACTTGCAAAGGACATAAGAACTCTGAAGTTTCTGTAAGCTCACAACATCTTCTGCCTGATATGCAATGGCTATCATCTCAAAGTTCTTATCCTACTCCCAATGTTACTATTTACACGTTTAAATCTCCTAAGATTTTCCTATGATATTGTTCTCTCTGACAATAAAAACTCAGCTAGAAGAATAATTCCAAATTCCAACATTTGATAAGCACCAACCGAACTACGCACTACCATCAAGCATTCATGACAATTTCATACCTCATATTTTGAACAGAGTTCCTTGGCTCTCTCCAGGAGAGCAGAAGCAAACTTTTTTGCTTCTCTTGGATTGCTGTTAGAAGATCAAGAGCTGCATAAACCAAAACACAAAAATTTTCAGACTTGGATTTTAAAACAATGCTTGACTTGATAGACAGTAAAACTCCGCAATAAGATACATTATTATGAGCATTATCAGTCGATGATGTATACTACCGACATTGCAGCAAATTGAGGGCCAATTCTTCAAATTCCATAAGCCAACTTTTTGAAAAAGGGAACGCTAAAGAATACTATTTTTAGCTGAAATTAGTACTTAAATTAATTCGTATAATATCCCTTCTAGGGAAACCATATCTCAGACTAGCAAATAAACACATATTCATCTCTGAGGGTTTAGGGTGATCCAATAATCAGGAGCAAACAGTTCTGATGCTGTAATCAAGCAATATAATTCCAGCAAAGGCCCGGAAGAGAGGGAGAAGGAGAGAGAACACTTACGAATAGAGCCGTAAGAGCCAGCATAAATGCCGCTGAAATCAACAGAAAGAGCAGTGAAGATGACGATGTCAGAAGATTGAATCATGCCGTTGAGATTTTCCAGAGTCCACTTGAGAGCGTAGTGGCTACATTCGCTCTCATCGATGGCTACCATGATCTTCTTCCGCTTCTCCTTAATCTCCGCCATTTTTCTCACACCAACCTCTCTCTCCCTCTGTCCCTCTCTATCTCTCTCCGTAAATTGGATAGATATTCTGGAATCTGGATAGATATCAAGAAGTGGGGTGTAATACTAATAATGGGTAGGTAGTCAACACAGAGGGGGAGTGAATATAATGATGGGCAGTTGGCATAATCCCGTAGTTCTAACTGACATTCAAATCTATGTGCTCCTACTGCTACTACACCTGGTTTTCTTCCCAGCCCACGTTGCAAACGCAATCGCCGCAATACTGTCTCTCCCTCTCCGGAGTACAGTTGGAATCTTCAAACTTAACTCCTTCCAAACTTTGTCAGGTAGCTGAGTAGGTATTTTTTTAAAGAAAAAGGAAAGGAGGATTGTAGGGCGTAGATATTTTCATATAAATCTCACAATTTGTTGGTAAATATTCACAATTTTAGTCTGATCCGTATTCAAATGTAAAATATCGTAAGCTTAAAGCACACCAATGGAAACATACATTGAAGAAAAGAACAGTGAGTGAGCAATATATTCTTATAGATTTAAAAATCTATATATATAACGGGCTAAATTTTACTAAACTCAAAAAATACAATGTTATTATACAAATAAGGTGGTATTATTATCAAGCGATAAAGAAAATTTAAAATAACAAATGAACATGGGACTTCTGAAAGTGCAATTCACCTCCAAAATTATTAACTATGTTTCCTTAGAATTGTTGCTATATATGCCGTAAATCACACTTGTCAACTTAATTGATGATTTACCAACTTAATTGCCAGTCCCGCCACCACTAGGTCCCGATGCCAACCGTTGGAGCCAAAATGCCATGTTATACTTGATAGAACCATACAAAGGATAGATAGAGATATGATCATCTCCTCCATTAGAAAAACCACCCGGTAGCACTCGTGTAGACTCGACGCGGTATTCACTTGAAATTGTTGCCATCACGAGAACAAACACAAGGATAGAAACATTAACTTTAAGCGAAAACTTCATTTTAGTTTTTTTCTTAAAAAAAAAAGAATATAAGGAGACAAATATTTCTCACTTGAAGTGATGATTTTATGGGATTTACTTGATGCTTTTTGTTGTGCTCTTATGCAACATAACTCAAATATGCAGCATATATATATATATATATATATAGAATTGGAAGTAGCAAAAGGGGATCTTAATTTGATAAAAAGCTCAGTTGGAACTTGGAATATGCATCTTCCAAGAAAGTGGATGAAGAAGTTGGTTTTTGACCATGAATATGAAACACATACGCATCCAAGTCAGCAATGATTCCAATGTGTGTGTGTGAGAGAGACAGAGAGAGCTATTCCACCCTTCGTGGCTGCTACTGGTGTAGTTCAGAAGAAGACATGTATATCTACTGACTCTGAAATCAGGGGGAATTTGCTTTGACTGTTAGTGTTACCCTTTTTTGAACATTTGAGTAGCCGACTGCTGACGAGAGAGAGATTAATTAGTACTCTTACGCCTTAACACATCTGCAAGGCTAAGATTAGAAAAAGCAAACTGGACATTCAGGTCAATATTGGATTGCATTAATTCCAGATAAACTCAAAACAAACCCATAACATATTCACATCAAATCAAATTAAAGTCATGCCATTTCCAGTTCCTAGTCATATTCAACTATAATGGATATGTTTGATAAGAATAAACGTTTAATATTAGTCAGACCAATTACGGATTAACTTTAGTATAAATTGCATTAGTTTTTATGTTCGGGCCAAAGGCAAATCTTTTTCAATCAAAGTTGAATATAAAACTTAGTAGTTCAAGTTGAGTAATCACGTACGTCTTATAAGAATAACTTGTTTTACACAAGTGCATGGACAGTCTAGTGCACTAGAAATCAATACAAGCAACCTATATTTGATTCCCCATACACAACATTCCCAAGTGGGATTTCAGGTCACGAATTCAAACTCCCCAGTCTCATTATGTTCTCCCTAGAGTCACGAGATCCCTAACTGGACTACATCAACATTTAGAAAAGAAAAAGAAAAAATCCGCTTTTATGATCATGTTGAACTGGCACGCCTCGTGAACAGATTAAACTTGGATCTCACCTCTGGCGGTATACGGACCGGACGGTAATTCTTGTCAAGCCAGACAGCAGTTGCCTTAGCTTCAAGAACAGGCTGAAAACAAAGGGATGCAGCTGATGAGCAGCAAGAACAAAAGTGAAAACAATAACACTCTGGAGTTACAAATGAGTCGGGGGAAGGAGGGGAGAAACCTCTTGATTTGGCAACTTGTAAATGAAATGTTCAAAGAACAGGCGAGCTGCTGAAGAGTCTGACACCCTCACCTTCACCACGAACTTGTCCCCGCTCTACTAGAGGTGAAAATTAGTGAGCATAGACATTCTTTTCAGATGATAGAACAACTAAATTGAAGCCCTTCAAACCCTAAATTTTTAGTACCAAAACTTGTTTTGAGACCTGTATCATGTTTTTGCAGTATACAAAATGCAGACAGCAAAGCCAAGTAAGTGAAAACTGCATATGATTTCATCACTAGTCTGTACCTCGCTGTCTAATTATATGGATAAAGAAAAAAACTATTGCCTCATTAAGGGGATAACAGGTAAATTTATAGATGATAATTTCAGATTGTAATAAATTAATAAAGCCAGGCACAAAAGACGGTTATCATCAATCTGTTAAAATTGCAAGTTGTCATTTGCCAGGGCTGGACTGGATTTGCTTGAGAATCGAGGTTCACAGATACATAAGGATCCTTCACGCCAATCAATATTCTATACTTATTTTACTACCTTGATGCGGCTAAAATTGCTGTAAAAATGCACATGTCCAAGTTTTGAACATCCCTGGCTTTTGGAACATTTTTGTGTTCGGATCCTAAATGAAACCTTAAGTATTGACATCCTTGTCTGGATGTCAATCACTCAGTGATTATACTTGAGATGAAACGAAGAGTTTAAGTAAAATGAGCTCCTAGCAATCATATTAAGCAATTGTATATCCTAAAAGTATTCCATGATAATTTGCAGACAGCTTTTGATAAAATGTAAGCCTTTATCATTTTTTCATGCGAAAGTGTTTAATTCAACAGAGAGAGGGTGTATGGGAATGGTGTACTGTCACAAAGACCACAATCATAAGTCAGAGAATATTGGAAAGCATACCCTGAGAGGTGCAAGATATTTAAGGGACAATTCTGACAATGCAATTGCATCACCACTGCGAGCAACAGCATCAGCACTAAGGCCCATGCTTTCCAAAAGTTCACCACGAGCTGCATAAGAATTTTAATGGTGCATCAATAGACTGAGGAGGAAAATGACTATTTTTAAAATCAAATGGAAAAAACGGAGAGCAGCTAAGGAGAAATCTGTCTAGGAAAATTATCAACCAAACCCTCAAGAAAGAGATGCGATTCATAAAAAGGCTAACAGTTATACTTTGGGGTAAGGTCACATGCATCTTGACCTCTCTATACAGCGCACAGCGGTACTTAAAGTATATAGTGTTGTACATCCAAACAATATACATCTTCAATCTTGTTCGGTACTAGCTTATAGCTAACACAGCATAAAATCATGTAACTATCAAAAGATTCCTAGGGTCAAACAGTGTTCTATCCATGGCAATATTTCATAAATTTGGGTCAAAGGGAAGCCTGTCATGTGTTTAATTTCTCTTCTGCTTTACTCTTGATAATTACATACACAGCTCCCTAGCATCTTGTAGGTAGGAAGGTATATGAACAGCAGCAACTTAGAAAAAACGATGCTTTATTTTTAGTTTACTCAATGTCCGTCAGAAGCAAAAGGATTCCATAGGATCAATCATATGATGGTCATAAACAATCATGCGAACCATTGCTACAAAAGGCATCCTGCTATGATGAAATTGCAGAATAGGAAATCATTAAGCAACAAGCCAACACTTGTGATTCCTCAAGTATTAGACCCCTGAATCCCAAGCAACAACTCTGGGAGGTATATCTAGGGATCATTCTGTTGGTAGTGATGGAAGTTTTTTCTGAACCAACAAAGGAAGGCTCTAAAATGACTGGAACAGAGGAAAACATAGAGCAAAGACAATATCTAATCAATCAATGATTGAAATAGGTTCAGTGTATACCATGTTGACAATAATTCGCATAGACAGCATTGTTAACAACACCATACTGATCCAACTCATAGTCCCGCACTTTGAGCTCCACTTCCAGAAACCCATTCATTCTGGAATTAAGAATTAGAAAATGTCAACATACCATCACGGAGACCTTTGACAAGAACCAATGTTCCAAGAAGTTGAATTATACTAGGATTCTCACACATAAATCTCAAAGATCATAACAGTTTGTTAAACAAATTGACAGTGATCGCCATAACACTTAATTTTGCAATCATGATACAGAAACAGACCTTAGAGCACTCAACATAGAATTCACCGAATGGAATCTACCTACTTATTGATTTAAGAAGGCTTTTGGATCCTTATTTCTATCAACTTCCCCTAAATATGCAAGCAGAATCGCCCTTCCATGATACCCACTTTTTAAAATTCCTGTTTGAGGAGGTTTAAGATATCCTACAGAACAGATCACTTGCTTAATTCTCAATATCTCGCAGCACACAAAATAATCCTAAAACCATGTTCAAAACCCACAAATCAAAATCTTCTAAAGAGAAAACAGAAACCCTCTAACGCAATTGAACTGGAAGTACTAGAATTCACATAAGTGCATCAATATTGATAATTTAACATTCTACTTACGCGAAAGAACAAAAATTTAAACATAGCAACGAAATCAAACCAAAGCACAAGACGAGAGAGAGAAGAATTACGCTTTCCCACTTGGAAGATCAAACGGAAGCCCATTTCCGCACTTGGCCGGAGGAAGAGGCCGGCGATACGCCGAATGGAAGGGGGTTCGACGGACCAAATCCGACGGTTGGTATAGAAGAGAAGGAGAAGTTGGACGGCCTAGATAGAGCCACGCAGTGGTAGCAGGTGATAAGGAGGCGAGCGGCACCTGTGTCGGCGTGAATGCGGTGCCAGCGAGTAGGCGCACCTGGTGCATTTTCTCCGACCGCCGGCGCCAAAAGCACGGCTTCAGCCCAATGCCCCAGCCCGACCCAACCTATTTCCTCCGTTAATTCCAAGGCTGCGGCTCATTCACTACCCAAATTCTTCACCTGCTTTTAAAAAACAGTGTTTTTTTAACATCTTTAGTTGTGCTTTGTTGTCCAAAAATGTATGATTTTTATGTCCTTAATCGTCTGATTTTTGTCATAATAATAATTTATTTTAAAACTTTTACTTATTTTATTTATCTTTGTAAACAATATGTTTAATTGAGCAAATAACAAGAAATTTGAAGCAAAAAACTTAGAAAGCAGACAAAAATTCGCAAGTCGAAATCATGATCTCCTGTTGAGCTTTAAATAGCATTGTGAATCTTCTACAAAGCCCATTTTTGCCCACTCTGCAGCTAAACAAGCGATCAAACATATTGTTCAGTAACTCCCATATTATAAGGAAGACCCTAAACTTGAATTCTAACGTTTAACAGGAGAGCAAATTTAGTAAGAAAAAAATTATATCCAAAATGATTAAAGAAAATGAGTAAAAGGGTTTGCCCCTATCTATAAAGCCAGTATCCAGAAGCCGCAACAACTTAGAAATGAGAAGGAAAAAAGAGATTAAAAAAATTAGGGTTAGAAAGGAGGGGTAGAAGGGAAATTAATAATAGTATTATCTTGTGTAGATACTTGTCCTGCAAGGCAAAGATAGAGAGACCAACAAAAAATAGGTTGGAATTAAAATTATTAAAAGTTTTGTAGAATATATTTAAATTTACCCACATATATATAGCCTAATTGAAACTCATCCCCTATTAAAATTTTAGTAAAGAATGGCTTTATTTAACTACAATTTAATTTTACGCTATCATATTTTACAATTTTTTTAAAATACGGTCCATATTGATAATGTGATGTACTATTATTAATGTCATCTTTTACACATTCACTTTCACGAAATTTTTTTTTTTTTATAGTCTATACACTTATAATAAAACTACTCGTTTCTATAACATCAATTTCCATGGCATGCAGGTTGTATCCATTCCTTGTGTCTTTTGCATTCTTATTGATAAGTAATAACATGCACTAACTTCATTGTAACCATGCATTGAGTGCTCTAGTACTCAACACAAGCATGAAAATTTATATTAGATAATTATATGCTTGCCATTTGAGCTATTCTGCCAAAATTTATCGGTCTCAACACAGTAATCAATACAAGTGACCAGTGAATGACTTAAAAATAAACATAAAACTTTAGTATTAACAACAACACGCTTTTCTCTATATTTTTTGATTCGGGTATTTCCCGCATAGTTCCAACTCACCCGCCACGTCACTAGCCAACTGTATCTAATCAGTCAAATAAGGAAGATATCGGCCTAGACTAACCCTTAATGGATTAGGTAAAAGCCCAAAACCCACTAGGGCTAGGGTTTCCCTAAACCACGGTAAATTACTATTCTACCTCTTTAAAATCTTCTATAAATACACATCATTTCCCAACTCATGGGGCATGATGTTCACATTCCACAAAATCTCATATTTCTCACAATCATACCTTCAAGCTTCCTAAGCTATCAACATTCATCAACGTTCATCAACACTCATCCCGAGAACCTCCATCTTTGGAAAACTTCTCGACTCCCAAGGAATCCCCCACGCACATCGAGGACGATTTCCTCGATCCTTTCAATCAAGTCAAATACTAACTTGAGCGTCGGAGGGCGTTCCCGGGATTCACCACCTGGGGCTTCACCTTTTGCAGGTTCAAACGGTCGCCACGTGGAATCGGATCAATCGTGCCACGTCATCGGGACCGGAGCGATGAAATCCTTCCTCTCTTCGAATCATCATCCAAATCATGAACTCAGTTTTCTCCGAAAATAGTTTTATTTTAACATGCCTTTTTGAGAGGAATTATTAGAATTAATTATATGCTTAACTTCTATATATTCCCAAGTAACTAAACTTTGAGGTTTTAAGAATATCATTAATTAGAATTTGCAATTCAAATTTATATATTTATAAGGACATTAATATACTTAGCTCCCTCTACATATGTTGGGAATATGGTCCTATTTGGCAATCATTTGTTAGTTGTTTGTATTAAATGTTAGTTATTAACTATTTGTATTATCTGTTTAACTTAATTGTTTGCATTAACTGTTTGAGGAAAGAGTGTTTGGTAAAATTAGTCTGTTCCTAACAAACATGTTTGATGAAATTCCATTTATGCCCATAACTTAATTTCATTAACTGTTTTATACATTATAATTACTTTCATCATATTTTTAATTATGTCATATATAAAATTATATTAAACCTTCTATACAATTTTAATTATCTATATCTTTTTTAAGTTTATTTTTAATAATATATTTGATATTTCTGTGATAAAATTATTTATTTATTATGATAGGCTAAATTACTTGTTAAAATATAGAAAAATTAAAATAAATAAATTAACTTAAATATTCATAATCATCCTCTACTATTGTTTCAAAAGTGAAAAAATATGAATTAAAAAATCTTATACATAAGCGTAATATCGATGACAATTAGCATAATTTCACCAAAATATGAAGGGTAATATAAGAATTTTAAGTATTAATTACAATAAACTCTTCCAAAAGGTATTCGAAGAGGGTTTTATAAAAGAGCTTTTTGGGTCAAAAAATTCTTCCAAAAGCTCTTTACCAAATATTACAATTACCTTTTTGATCTAGTCAAGCATCTAAAAATAGCTTTTTGGGGACAAAAATTGTTTGCCAAACACCCCTATATGTTTTTTTTTTATTGAAGATGTTGGGAATATATTTTGGGAATATGACAATACTTTGGATTAGTGAGTGATTATATTGGACACAAACACTGAATGAGTCAAAATCATGAGTCTATGAGGAAGTGATAGCACAGTGGAGTTGCTCAACATGTCTTCATTTCATAAGGCCATGGTGGGGTTCTACATTCTAATCTCTAGATAGTGAAAGTCTACTCAGAGAAGATGCAATATATGTTCTCATTTTGAACTGGGCACACATTCTATTTCTACCCTACTTATGAAAGAGATCTATGCTTCTCTTTTTCAAGTGTGTTTCTCTCTTTTGCAACAATGGGTACCTTTCAGCCTCTAAAGCCATACATTTTGCATTTCCCTGACTGTTTGACAAACACTAGTCACTACACCATTTACATCATCCACATACAACATCAAACCAATCTGTATCATATCGACTCTCTAGGAATTGTAAGGAAGGTCATAGAAAAATGATATCATTAATATATATATATATATATATATATATATATATATTGCTGAACTTGTAATGCAATTGTCTCCGCCAAGTTTCGAACCTTATGGAGAGGGTGAAAGTGTAGAATGTTTACCACTAGGTCAACATTCTTTCGATAAATGAATAGAGATGTTTATAAAGTAAGAATACATATGTCAAAATCTCTGCGTAAATGGAATTTATAATAAAAGTTGTTGTTATTGTTACAGTTTATGGTCGAAGTTCAAAATTAGGAAATATAGTTCACATGTATATATGGTCAGTAGTCAAACTTTCAACTCGAATAGTATATTGTTTTACAAAGCATATGATTTACTTAATTATGATGCCACTGCGGTATATATATGTATATATATATGTATAAGAAAACCGATGTATACAGGAGACTAGAGATGGAAAATGAGATTTATTAGAAATCATTATAACTTGAAAACTCAAGTCAAGATGCATTCAGAAAGGCCATGTCGAATGAACGCGAGGGACGACACCCTCACACCCTCCTCTCTCCACCCTCTCCATCTCCTGTTGAGCTTCGTATGAGTTTGATGTTCTCTGCACACCATCATTAATTATTTTAATTAGTTCACATGAATACTATCTACCAATTCATAATTCAAGACCGATGGCAAACATTAAAATTGCATTACTACCCGTGCATGTATATTTTTTCGAAGCAAAATTACAAGTACAATTCTCCTTATAGTGATAAGATTGATATGATTAGGAAGCAGTTGTACTTCTTTCTTTATATAGTCGTCAAACGTTCAAACTTAAGATTGATGATTAATTATAATTATTAACTATTAGATAGTTTAAATCGTACGATAGGAGTATTAATTTGAGCCAAATTACAACCTTTTTTGGTCTCGAGTCGGTACATAACTACATCATCCATGTTACCTTTTGACGCCCACAAAAATGTTAAGATCAATATATATGAAATATAAGATTTACTGGATGGATAGAGAGGAGACTTACCCGCAATGATTCAAATAATTCAGCCTCAGGGGAGTTGAAGTCATAAAACATACTAGCGGCTGAAAGCTTCATGGATAGGAACTGGACGAATCAAACCAATATGAATTTTAGTTTTTCTTATCATATGTGATATTCTCATTTTATAACCAATATATTGTATTTTAATAAAATTAAATTAAATTTGCATGTTTAAGAGCAAATTTACTTTTGACATACTGTTCAATTTGTTTTTAAAAAAAAAACTTTTGACATCCTGCGGTTTATTTTTATTTTGAAATAAAAGGTCAATTCATAGATCTCCCCACGTAAATGATTACATAAATCTAACATATATACTTGGGAGTTTGGATTTAAATGATGAAATGATAAAATAAATAAAATTGAATTAAATAGGCTTTTATTGGATATCCTTAAACTAACCTCAATCTGATTCTGCAATGATCGAACATAGTTGATGATCACATCTAACATCACAGCCATGCCCATGGTCTGTGTAACAGCAGATCAATTCAAATGTAATCATTTTAAACAAGCAAGAAACTATAATCAAAATCAGCCAAGTTTAAGCTACTTAAGATGTGATAATTCATGCTTTAATTACATACCTTGTAGCAACCTGGAACCAAATCTTGCAACACTTTCAGCTTCTCGTTTATTTTCTCCCTCCTGACCTAATTAATATACTCATGATGATTTGTTAGCCACTTCATTAGTTAATAAATTAAGGGACGTTCCAAATTAAAATGCAAATTTTTTTGAAAACTCACCCTTTCTGCCAGACTATGACTATCAGTAGCTTGCCCTCTTTTAGCCCTTACATGAATCACTTCTCTTGGCTTCTGCTCTTCCTCTTCAGTTTTCCCCTTTCTCTTTCTACCTCCTCCACTCTGTAATCAAGAATACGAACCGAAAATAATCAATTATCAAACTATAATACGCTAAAGCATCAAAATTCATAAAAATATGTAACAATCATATAATCAGCTTACATTAGTATTGTTCTTGTCAGTGCTGATGTTTCCTCCACCAGAATCGCTTCCAAGTCCAGGGGAAGACGGCATTTCCAAGAACTCTGAGAAGGGCATCGTGTTCTTCTCATGGGTTTCAATCCCAAATTCTCCTCCTAGGGAAGGCAGAGATTGCAGCACATCAGCAGGCATATGATCAAAGGGCCTGAACAAGCTCTGCTGATGATGACTGGTGCCACTGCTTCCTGCTGAAAGGAACAGAAGCTCATTCGAGTAGGACAGATGGGGAGTGTTTGGAGCATTATTCGAGAAGCCTGTGTCGCTTGAAAAGTGATCGAGAAGTCCTTGAACATGGGAGCTCTGAGGCTGGTTGAGCTCAGAAAAGTTGTTAGACATGAGCTCCATGTTTGAGTTCAGCTCTAAAAAGGAGGTTGCAGGTTTAAGTACTTTGTGAAAATCACTGGTGAAATCATCCATAGTAGAGAACACGTTACTATGTACGTACTATATAGTATTTATGTGATTTTAGTGTATATATAGCATTTGTTTGATGGGTTATTTGTGAGAGGTTAAGATTACTTCCGCTTAGACATGATGGGTTTCTGGAGTTGAAATATATATAACGAGAAAGTGTTTTTGATGGCATTGATGTAGGTCTAATGAGGCCATGGGCAGTCTCTGGATGTTTCTTGCTAGCTAGGTAGGTCCATAGTTTAAGTTGATATATTTTAGTAAAGAGGGACCACTGCTTGCCTTTTGATTAAGTATGGAGAAAATAGGGAATTAAATTGATTGGTATTGCAGTGGAAGTCATTGCTAATGTAACAGAAGTCCTCTGTCCTTACTCCCTCATGCAGTTGCCCCCTGTCAAAGTGGATATTACAAGTAAAAAGTAACAAAATTTTTACATGTTACTATATCGTGTAACTATCATGTCAGTATAGATGTAATCTTTCGATCTTTCTCACCCTACCAAAAAAAGGAGTGTTAGTCATTTCTCCAAATAAGGTATTAAACCTAGCAATAAAGCTTGATAGAATCATTTCTACTCCTTTCCCATGGGTCTTAGAACCGGTTTTTGTAAATCCTAGTTAGCTAGGCCCTAGTGACCATCATTCACAGATCAATCCAATGCAATCTATGTATCGAATTTAACCTTCATCACATATACTAGCTAGGTACATGATTAGGCAATGTTTGAAACATGGGTTTGCACATGAATATTTCACCTTAAGGTCATAATCTTCAGTTTTCTAGGGCACCTAAAGCAAAGATGAAATTATCATGTGTCATCTTCAGTTATAATAAAAGCCTCTATGTGTAGACTGACATTTTGTGCTTAGACACCAAAAGCAGTGCCTTGAAGGAAGTTTGACCCCAAAATATCCCCTTTTGGAAAACTTTGCTTATTACGGGAGCTATAAAATCAGATTCAGACTCCCATAACTCTCTGTTTCTTATACTTGTAATCGACTAAGTTCCAACCCTAGCAACTAGTAGATTACTGGTTCACTTCTAAAAGCCTAACTCTTCGAATTTCTCATGTACCCTCATGATTATGTTGTCCAACCCACACCTTTCTTCCCTCCCCTTCCCATCCCAAAAAAGGAGAGTTTTTGGCATAGATTGGTGGGATATCTAACGTACATGAATGAGAAAGTTATTATAAATTCGTTGTATGCACATAGGAGTATATAAAAGTTAATAATACCGTATCTATTTAATGTGTTCTTGGTTTTAATAATACCATATATTATTGCATATTTATATTCTTTTAATTGAATTTTTTTAGTTACCGAATACTATCTCGTATCGGACTGCAATAAACAAATACCAATTAGCAATGTTAAAAATAGTTTCTCACCGATATTTGCCAAAATGATATGTGGCTACTTTTTATGGATTTGTAACATACAAAATTTATGACATTGGATTGTGTGTTAAGTTAAATAAGCAATCTTGACCCAAACCAGCTAACAATGAGAACCAAACGATTAATGGCTCACCAAGAAGCTAACTTCAAGGAGAAAAAATGGGTATACCGGAAGCAAAACGTTGGAATCATTACCGATTTACATAAACATAAAACATGCACTGTCGTTACAAATAAAACAAGGGGTCTTCGTGCCACTGTTTCAACCATATATAAATTGAGCTTCAATCAACTAATTAATAGTTTGTAAAAGTTTAAGCGAGGCTTCGTTTCAAGTTAATTAGAAATTATTCAAGTAATTCTAAACTTATATGTATATTTAAGGACACTACTTTTGTTAATATGGGACAAACTTCACTACTGATATCATTATTAAAAAATCAACTAAAAAACCTCAAGTTGATGGCCGAAAGTCCAGAAAAGGATACAACAAAGGTTCCTCTTTACGTTGTCTAATTATCAATATAACGGTTGTTGAAATTTAAACATGAGATCCTTTATCCAGAAAAATTTTGATATCATGTTTAAAAATCAACTCAACCAAAAATTTAAAGTTGATGGTTGAAATCCTATAAACAGATTTATACTCTACTAATAGGTCCCAATGAGTGCGCAAAACAATCTAAACAGGGGCGATTGGCAAACCTAAAAACAATCCGCTCTGATAGCGTATTAAATTTTACAGTGTAAATTAAGCGTTAATCAACTAAACATTACGTAAAAATTGAAGTAAAGTTTGGTCTTAAAGCCAATTGACAAGAGAAATCTGAGACAGTTGAAGTGGATGGCCTTTAATCCAGCTTGATTTGGGCTGGGCTGCTTTCACCAAATCCATCCTAACTCTAAATACCCAAAAGCTTCTTGCATTTTAAACGTCGAGGTTTCTGAAACTCGCCGGTAACATACTACACTAATACAAACTTTCTAAATCCTTATTCATCTTTACATTTTATTTGTCTACTTATTATTCTTCTTCTTTCTTTCAATTTTATTATATATTAATGCTTTATAAATTAAACTTAGAATTTATCATCTCCTTGTTTCACTTTTTAAATACAATTTTATAAGTGTTCTTTTTCAATCCAAAATGACACGTACTAAGCGCGAGCTACTTAACCATTTGATTTTATTTTACAGCCTTACAACTCCTTATAACTTCTTGCAGTTCCTAAAATAGCTCCTTATGGTTACTTACAACCTTTTATAACTAATTTACATCTTACAACTCCTTACAACTAAATAAAACATGACCTATTGTCAACTATTTGTGTATGCTTCATGAAGAAATGAAAATCTAATCAGGTTCGTAACTTGTTGAGAGAATCCTCAGGCATCAACGTAGCGGCTGAGTATAATCTTGGATGAAATTATAGGTAACGGGCTGAAGACTAGAGAATTAGAAACCTAAAGCTTTCTATCAGCATCTCTAGAGAGATGTATGTTCCATATCTAGCCGATGATGTGCCTACTCGGATAAAGTTTCATTTCATGTGACATCAGAGAAGTTATGTAATAATGAAATGACGTCACATAAAAGTGGACACAAAAGGTGAATAAAATTGATAATATTTGATAGATTTTAAGTGTATATATAAATTTATGAGTCATTCCTTTTATTGTCAGTTAATTTTGGAATAAAAATTCATAATAAATTTGCATGCATTACTCGATTAATTTACATTCAATAACGATCACGATTGCTTTATGGTGTCTTTTTATATGTTAAATCAGTATCCATTAAAAACTAAAGCACATTGACAAAGATAAATGCATCCACTCGTAAGCTCGAATATAATTATTCCGATGATATATACGAAAAATTTCGCTGCATGTGGAAATTGGCAAACAATCAGATAATTAAGTGCACGGTGCACCTATAGAATTTTTAAAACGTCCCGTGATGATGAAATGACACAGTTGATGTCCAGCATATGCACTATATACACCCTTAAAAAAAAAAAAAAGTGGGGAAAATTTTTAAAAAGAAAAAGGAACAAGAAACTTCTTATTCTTATCATGTTCAGTTCTATCACACACAATGAACCTTGAATTATAACATCACTTGCTCATATATAATAATATTAACTCACACGTGTAAGCAAAAGGTTATACTTGAATTTAAAATTAACTTTGAATAATATAAAAGTAATTGTATATCATTAACCAATAATTTATGTTCATTTTGTCCTTTGATTATGACTGGAAATATATCTGTAGAAAAATGTCACGAAATAAAACGTTAAATATTCATATATATCAACAACAAACAAAACACTTTGCTTATTAATAATCGAAAAAAAAAATCAATCGGTACAATCAATCAATAACTTTGGAAAAGCGTGACTACTGAATCTCAAATATATCGTTGAAGTTCTTACTATCAAATCATATATTAATATCCAACCTTAAACGATTCAGAATAAAGTCAAGAAAGAAAAGAAGAGGCTCAATATGCTCATGTACTCTTTCTTTCCCATGTTCTGCATGTACAAAAAGATGAGCCAAACACGGTGTTAAGTTATCCACCAAAATGATGTCACTTTGATGGTTTTTTGGATGGAAGCTGAAAAATCCTCCAAAAACAGCTACCCGATTGCCACGTGTCGTGCACCTGTACTCCGATTGAGGACTGATTAAAAGCCATGATGCTCCACCACTTGGCAGAAAATAGAAGGCCATTTCATTGGTTTAAAGAAGAAGGGACCTCCGAGTAATTCTTTGTTAGCATCAAGTGCAGGATTTTTCAAAAGTCATTCAGTGAAGTCCAAATCCAAGCCCTTGCCCATCCACCAACTTTAAACGATCCATAAGAGGCCTAGCATGATGAGTACTCAAAGTCCAAAATTTTCTCAGTCGATATGAAATCGTTTTAGTCCTCCAGATATTCTCACCTTTACAAGACCTATGCGTTTTAGTGTTAGTACCCGTTTATTTAATTAACTCTTAACAAGTAAATAGTGTATCCCTTTATCTTAATTGTTGAAAGTTTCCTTGTAACAAAAAAAAAAAAAAAAAGAGGTTTATTAGTAATCACATTGCCGTGTCAAATTAGACTTTTAAATTTCCAACTCTGGCTTGTCCACCTTGACCAAAAAGTAAACGAGGATCTTATTTGTAAGGATCAAGGATAAAAAAACTTTCTGGGTTAATCCAAAACCCAGGAACAATACAACTTGCGTATTCTGGGAAGCATAATTAATGAATGAATGAAAAGAGCAACAAAGCCCCACGATGAAAATGAAGAGTGCAGTAGAATTATTTAGTCATGCATGGAATTGAAGCTTTTAAGGTGCCGCCCAGTAAAGCAAACCCGTCAGTAACACGTTCTTCGCTGTCCCTCATTTGTATTTTGTGCCTTCAACCACGTCTCTGTTTTGCATGTTGTATTCCACAAACACAAGAAAATGGAGAGAGAGAGAGAGAGAGAGAGAGAGAGAGAGCAGAGGGATCACCTCCACCTCCACCTCCACCACCGCCAGCACAGACACTGATTTCTCCTTGAAATCATCTCATTATCAGACGAGGACAGTTGTTTATCCACATATTTGTTCAAAACAGTCCACTTCATCAGCTTCAAACTTTGACTGCTTTGAAAATTCATAATGTCTTCTACAGTTTTGAATAATCACGTGGCTAAATTCCTCCAATGAATAGTATTTTTAGTACTACACCAAGTGGCAAATTGCATGTTTTCTTCTATTTCTTCTTCCAATGCAATTACTTCCAAATTTATTATTAATTAGCTTCCACACCATCGCAAAACTAACTTATTTCATTATGAAAAGTTATAAATTACAAGTCAAAAACATAACTCATATATCAATGAGCTCTTTGACTTAGTGATCTAAATTAATATCCTAAAGATATTATACTTCAAATTTAATTTTTCCCCTTATCGTGTTTCTACTGTCCTTTATGGTTCGTTTAGAAAGAAAAAAAACAACTCATATAACAAAATTCAATTGAAAAAAGTAAGTTGATCCAATGAAAATAATGGTAACATATATGGACACATGTGTGAAAATTCACTAATTAATCTAATTAAACACAGGTTACTTTTCATGTCCATCCATTTCTAGAATTCAAGAACATAAGGTCGAAATTTAAATATATTTGATTACTTAATAAAAAAATTACAAAGTTTTTGTAGTTTTGAATATGATAAATAGGTTGAATACACATATATTCTGTTTGAACATAATTGTCTTCATGAAAAATCGGAGGGGCAATTCCACTCTTTTTTTTTTTTTGATATAGAACAATATTATTCTACAATTAGATACAATTTTTTTTTCCCAAATGTTAAAATTATTTTTGCCGACGTTTCCAGAGAAATTGGAGATATGTTGTTCAGTTTTTACTATATTTTTTTTATTCGCTATATAAATTTTATCCTTAATTTTGTGCTTTCCTCATCGACTTTTGAGAAAAAAATATAAATAAAAAATAAAAAATTCTTTTGTGACAAGAATAATATTATAATATAAAATTAAATAAAAATATATTTATTATTAATTTTGTTAAAATAAAAAGGCAACTTCGGGTGGCAAGAAAGAAAGCAAGTGGAAAAGATAGAAATTCCAATCCATCCCATTCGGAAGGCAAATTCAACAACCAATAAAATTTTAGTCGACTTGTTGAAAATGAGATTTAAAAGTACATCAAGTTGGTGTTGGTTTATTTCTTCCAGCCTTCTCCAAGTTACTAGCTAGTTTCCGTGTCTCGTCCCAGAAGAAGAAAAAAAGAAAAGAAAAGAAAAGAGGCAGAGGCGACAAATTTAGCATGTGAGAGAGGAATATAATTGTCTAATTAAACCTCTAAAAAATACATTTCCAAGCTTAGAATTTTGTTGGAATCCTCATATATATTCTCTCCCCTTCTTTCTCTCCCTCTCTCCCCCATTTCCCCTCTTTTTCTATATATTACAAGTGAAGTTAAAGCCCCTTGCTTGCTCTCAAAAACTGGTTGGGAAGTTTGTCCTGAAAGAGAAGCGAAGAGAAGCAAAAGATGAAAACAGAGAATAGTTGTGGGTTTAGAAACAACAAGGTGGGGGGAATCTGCGAGTCAAAGAAGAAGCAAGAAGTGGAGGAACTACGCAGAGGGCCATGGACGCTTGAAGAAGACACCTTGCTCATCCACTATGTTCGATGTCATGGCGAAGGTCGTTGGAATTTGTTGGCTAAAGCTGCTGGTAAATATGATATTCTCTATCTGCAGATTTACAGCTACCAAAATTTGGTATCCATGTTATTACTGTATCGAGACTCACTGTGTCTTTTTTAATTTGTTTCTTATAGGGTTGAAAAGAACTGGGAAGAGTTGCAGATTGAGATGGCTGAATTACTTGAAGCCTGACATCAAGCGCGGTAATCTGACTCCCCATGAACAGCTTGTGATCCTTGAACTGCATTCCAAGTGGGGTAACAGGTGGTCAAAAATCGCGGCGAATTTACCGGGGAGAACTGATAATGAGATCAAGAACTACTGGCGAACGAGAGTGCAGAAACAAGCAAGGCAGCTTAAAATGGAGTCCAACAGCCAGGGCTTCGTGGAGGCCATCAGATGCTTTTACATGCCCAGGTTGGTCCAAAAGATTGAGCAGAGTTCTAGCAGTTGTGCTACTTTGAATTCTGAGGGATCAGCTCCTACTTCACCAGTTACCGCATTCACAGATACAATTCCAACTGGGATCACCAAAAACAGTAGCTGTTGCTCAAATTACAGTCTGTCAGTGAAAAATAACAATATCCCTGAAAATGAAATGACACATCAGCAGACAACAGGGGCTTCCATAGTGCCGGAGTATTGCTATAATGTGGACACCTCTAGCTGTGACGTGGAACATCTCTCTTCCATGTCATCGCTCTCCGAGTATCACGTGCCGGGGCACAATTGGCTGGGGGATGATGTGGCAGAAGATGGCATTTGGGAGTTGGATGAGTTGTGGCAGTTTAAGAAGTAAATATATTATGTCACCATATGATATATCTCTAAAATTTTGGGGTAGGGGCCCTCTTTTTCAAATTATTGTAGGTCCTCCTCCTATGATAATAATGTGAAATAGGACAGTATGGGGTTCAAAATTTGTACAAGATGAAATGAACCCAAGTCTCCTTTTTTGACAAAGAAAGCTATGTTTATCCCAAATATATCTATGTATATCAGTTTAGTATATAATGAAAGCCAAGCCTATATGATATGATGTTTATGTTTAATCTTTATAACTTTAACTATGACATTTCGGAAACAGGCTCTTTATCACTCTCGAGTATTTGTTATTAGTAGAATGAAATATATTTTGATTTTCTCAAATCCTTATCTTGATTTTTGATAGGATTATTAGTAGAATGAAATATATTTTGATTTTCTCAAATCCTTATCTTGATTTTCTTAAATCCTATCAATGGCGGAATTATCAGTAGAATGAAATATATCTTGAATTAATACTCTATTACTATCAAAGGCGGAATCCACGCCGGGGAAATCTCAGTTGAAAACAAAAAGATTTGCAGATTGACCAATGAATCTTAAGCAGAAGATCAAATGACTACTCAGTTCATGAGAGTGATGGGTGGCAAATGACATGAATGTAACCAAGCCAAGAAAAGAAACATCATTATTGAGTCATACATGAAAATGATGTGTTTGTACTCTGGTGGAGCAGATGACAGAAGGCCAAAGGGGGGTGGGGGAGGCTAAGTGGTTGACATTTCAAGCATTTCTTTCAATTTGCAAATTAAACTGGTTTAATTTTCTGGACTGGAAACTTAAGCACACCACATGCCCACTAGGTCAAGGAAACTAGAGAATATGATGGCTGATTTGAAAAGACACAACTTTTCCTGGAACATCGTTCTTAGTTAAGGATGATAACAGCGTGGGGATCGGGGAATACTTTGTGCAGAAGGAAGAAAAACCCTAATCTGTACAGAACATTATAAGAAACTTAAATGGAGAAAATATATATTAATTATACGTTTTAAACAGATAATTAATAAAATTTTAACAATTAATAAAACGATACATAAGTTTTGAAAAAAAATATTTTACTATATTATCTTTGATTTAGATGGATTATACATTGATCAAATTGGAAATTATCACTAGAATGACTATTATTCTCTTATAATTTTTATACTTAATAGTTTTTTGTTTGGGTCCGGTGAATTGATTAAAAGAGACCCTAAATATTCTAAGAAATCACCTCGCTCACGTCCATTGCCAATGAGAGATTAGAGAATATGCCTAGAGTGAAGTGTGAACATATGATTATTTGATCATGGCAAACCCTATTCCTTGATCTTTATTCTTCTAAAAGGATTCCACAATCAATATAAAGAATTATATCATTACAACTGGTTCAAGCTTGATGTATCTTCAAAGCAATGTGCTCATAATAATAGATTTAGAATGGCCAAAAACCTTGGAAAAGTTTTAATTTCAGGAATCTGATTCATTTATTAGTTTATTCGGATGTTTAACACATTTAATTTTGTTATATAGTGTGCTAGCTAATATCATTATACATGTATCGGTGTACAAAATGTAGTAGTTAAAATCATAATCCGAAGATGAAACTCATGCTACGGCTGAGGCTAACATGAGCGACTGTCTCAATTTCGATAACCAATTAGTCGTAAAAGTCGATCAAAAACAAAAAGCTAAAACACTGAGTTGAATGAACAACACAGAGGAATTTAAACAAATGTATTTCAAGTGTATGATTTGGAGCTGGCAGTGGCATATTCATATTTGAAACTTTAAACAAATGAACTTTCCAAGTTATCAGAATGATGTTGAGAGGAATTTACCCTTGCAATTGCAAGTAAATCTTGCTTTCTGCTAAAAGCCATCTATAAAAGCAATTCAAAGATGCTTTTCACATGAGACTATTTAGCAACTCAGCTTTTATTATGAGTAGAGTATTTACGTCACATGCATACAATTATTCATTATTTTCATCCACAAGTCTATATCAGGGTTATTGTTATCCTGTAACTAAATTTTAACGTGATGTTTGATTGAATGAATGTTTTAAGAATGATAAGACAATACAAACTCTAAGTGACTTTTTTAAATTATTGAGATGAACCGCTACTCGAACTTTAAAAATTATATATGTCTTGTGTAACGATAGATATATTAAACAGGTTGAAAAGTAGGTTGATAGTCTGTAAGTCTTCTAACAATCTCTCTCACCCGTTTAGTGAGAGACGTTAAAGATGTGATAATCCATGGATGTCAAATTTCTAGTTGCTTGGGCCTTTAATGCCCCAACCCAACCCCTCCTCCAAATCCAAGCCCAAAGATCCACTTTTCACGATTCATGAGGAGGATTTTATTTTCAAACATATAGATAATATTTCAACAATTTACATATGTAGATTGGCAATTTAATTATTGACCTAAAAAACATGTAAATTTATTTACCTAAAAATATGCCTTTGTTTAATATTAATTATTCCTAGAAAAGCCAAAACCCTATTATAGGCTAAATAACTAAGATATATTTGCAGTAAGACAAGTAACCTATAATATAAATGCATTCTAATGACAGACATGCTAGTTTTGTATTTTTTGTTCAGGTAAAATGTTTACCACGAAAATATTATATGCCCCCTAAACGAATACACTAACATATATTAACTATTTACCTTGTTTAGAGGGCCACTTGCTTATTCTAAGATTTCTTTATACCTCCATGACATTCACCAGTCACATCTCATGTATTCAATTCATATAAATATATGTTGATAAATAATCGTATGAAGAATACACAGGGATGAAAAACACATGTACTTTTTTAAATGTATATTCTAAAGAGTGCAACATATTTTTTTCATTAAAAAAAAAGTTTCAAAAATTAAAACACCTTTTTTCCAAAAACAAAAATACTAAGAAAAAGATAGTAGACAAATGTATGTATAAGTCATAGTTGTCCAACTGCTTTGAGTAAAATTAATGATAATAAACCGTCAATTTTCATGAAGTGGATTGTGTGTTTTTTTTATTGAATGAGGTAAATCCTAGGCTTTCATGTAAATTCTAAAATGCTCTTGAGAGCATATACTCTCAGGAGAAAGAAAGAAAGATTAGACCCACAAAATCCCCCTATTTTTCCATTCGTGACATATGACGAGGAGCAAATACTCCGAGGTGCGTATAAGACGAGTTGAGGCTTTCATATGTGTTATAAAAGTTGACATATTTTGGCCCACTTATAAACATTACAATAAATATTATTAAAACATTTATACCTTGAATATACGGAGTTGTACACAAGATATTAAACGAGAGTTTACTAGAATATAAAATAAAGATACATAAACAAAAACCAATCTCAGTGAAAAAGCATTAAAAAAAAATAGAATTGATAAATAATACCATCCTGAGACTTCCTAACATAAGACCTGGACTAAAAAAAAAAATTATATATTGGTCCAAATAAATTCATTATATATGTAAAATAAGAGATAAAAAAATTGAAAATTTTAATTATATGTATTTGGTAGCTCTTTGGTTTGTTGTTATTGTAGGCTATTTTAAATCATAGTAGAGTTATTGATTAATCAATTAGCTCTCAATCATATATGGAGTGATTGACGCTTATTACTGATCTCCTTAAAGGCCTACAAACAACCCCCCACATTCATTTTTGTTTCATTAGGAGATACCATACCTTAATAGATTCCCGGATTTGTTGTTATATATATATATATATATATATATAATGACCTTGGTGTATAAACGATAATAATGAAAATTACATGTATAATACTCTCCAGTGTATTTTTAACTATTCTCTCCTTTTTATTTTTCTCCTTTGAATAGACTATTTAATTTCGGTTGTCCTTTTTGTTGTGATTTATTTTTATTAAATGAGTAATGTTAATTTAAGAGATCCTCAAGCTTGTAATTTTTCAAAAATTTTATCAGCTAATTTAATTAATACTTACAAATTTAATGTGAAATTATAGACATGGTATGATGCCTTTAAGTAATAGATTGAATCATGTAGTTTTAAATTAAGCATCTTTTATTTTATTTTCTTTTTAATATATAGTGTGGCAAGAACAAAGCATGTGGTAGAAATGCGTAGTCTCACAAAATGGTGGATAATGTTAAAAGAGAATAATGAAATAAATAATGTGAGAGAATCTTGCATCAAATTTTAATCCATCAGCTCTGATCTCGATAATCATGTGCAATTTGTCTCCCTAATTAATTAATTAATCCCAATGTTATTGTGTGTCTCTTTCCTTAATTTAAATTAATTAATCCCAGGTTTAGGTTTGATGTAGCCGTCTATTTGTCTCTCACTTTAACCGCACTTGTTTTGTCTCCTTAATCTTGATCAATGCTTTGATTTCTCCCCCTCAATCATATTTTTTTATATTTTAGGGTTTAGGGGTTATTGTATTCAAGTGGTTACTAATTATTATATATATTTTATTTTGAAATACTTAAAAAATTTTATTGTTGTACCTTTAATATCATATGAACCTAATTATGTATTAGAAATACCTTTAATATCGTGTAACTATATATCTCATTATAATTTATAAGATCGTCTTTCTTAAACTGATTCTTTTAAGAAGACATATACACATTTTAAATAACGAAGATTCCAACAAAGAGGACGTATCACGTATAGACATGTATTATGCATTGAGATAAACCCAATTAAGGGCAAAGGGAGATAAGGGGATCTTTCCATATTTGGCATTTAATAATACAAAGAATAAAAAAACATTATTTGTGGGTGTGTTTTTATATATATGCTTAGACAACATAATCTATACATGTAGCAAGCAAATTCATTAAACTAATTATAATTGATTTGGACAGTCCGTAATTCAAGCATAATTAGGCTTGTAATCCTCAAATATATACAGAGAAAGATTAAGTAGAAGTTTCTTTGGGAAAGTATGATACTGAGTGAGTGGAAACCCAAAGTAGGAAATTTATGTAAACCTACAAAAGCTATCACGTGGCCAATTGAGAAAACAAAAACTCTTGCGTGGAAGAAAATTGATGAAGACTTGGTGAGATAATACAAAGCATTAGTACAACTAACAGTTAATGCTTTGTTCCTAACAACCCTAATTAAGCCTAAGTCTCCACTCTTTCTTTGTATGGACCTAATTAATGGTGGGCGTTGATTAAGGTCGCAGAGAGGTTTTCTTGAGGCCGTAGTGGAAAGAGATGAGTGGCTAAAGTTCCCAAGTTTCCAGAAATCTAACCTTCCCATGAGAGAAAAAAAGATTCATTGGATCCCCACAATAAAGCAATTAGGAAAGCATTTCTGAACTAACTAATGGAGATTCTAATCTATAACCTAAATCTACAAGCATCATTCATATCTCTTTGCTCGAACCAAAAGCCACTAACTTCTAATTCATTCTTGACTCATTATAGTGTGATGATTAGGACAAGTTGCCTAGTAAATATATATACATATAATTCTAGAGTGTGAGTGATCGAATTATTTCCATTCAAGTTTTTTCAAGGCAAATTAATTGAATATGTTAGATTTATAAATGTTATTTGTTTCATATTTATCATGCCTTGTTTGGCAATAGTATTTGGTGTATCGTTTAATGTATTCATCAAGTGAAAAATCTAATAATCAAACAAATATTAGTATTCGGTACGGTGGTTTTTATTTAACTATAACGTTTGCAGGAGCTTATAACATTCCAAGTAGTATTTCCGAAAAGTTAACAATATTAGCTTTTCATATTTAATAGTAGCGTTTCTGTTTTTGGACAAAAATACCACTTCATTAATTTATATCATCTTATGTCAATTTACACTACTCAACTAGTCCAACCACTTATTTTATCAAACACAATTATCAATTACTTAGTTGAACAGGTTATCCGTTAATAGCTTAAATTTAATCACTATCTGCCGCTAAACAGCTTATGTGTTATACAAAAAGATATATGCTACTCAAAAATACATTTTGTCAAACATGGTTTTAATTAATATAAAATCATACAAATAAATTAATTAATAGAAAATAAATAAATAGCTTAAAGAAATAAAAGATTCTCCGTAAGACACTATTTAGTGTATTTTGATTATCAATAATGACAAGCATATACCACTAAATTAGCTAAATTTACGCATTATGATCAAGTGATCTCTTTTCAAATTCTATAGTATACTTCCATAAAAAAAAAAAAAATTCTATAGTATACTCTCTATGTGTGGTTAGAATAATTTGATACCTCTCGCTTCAAATATAGATACAACATACTTTTTTTATTTTAAAATACATATAATTTTAATAATTTTTTTGTTTCACAATATCTGTCACTTTACAATTCTAATAACGTATTAATGATTAGTTTATCAATTTTTCGTTGTCTTTTTCCCTTTCATTTTTTCATTAATTTTCTTCATTTCCAATAAAATTTGGAGGCAACTTTATTATAAATTCTGTATTTATTCCTTAATATTTTCTCGTACGTTTAAAATAACAATTATTTTAAAATAAAAGAAGTACACACGAAGAATATTTTTACCGGACAAAAAATTTGATTTATCTGGTTGAATGTAACACAAATTAAAACTTCCATCACGTCCTTGAGTTGTAACGAAGACTTGATAGTGCCCCTTCCCCCCTTTTTGTGTTTCTGAGTAGTTCATGTTTTCTCTCTGTCCCCCATTCACTCTATCGTTGTTCATGTGTATCTCTCTCCCCTGTGGTTTCAAGGCATCTGGTAAGATTCGAGATCACTTGTTAATCACACGGCGGAGAAATTATTTAAGTGTAAAGTTGATGGTTTAGAAAATATAATCACAACGTCAATCACGCAAACATTCGATCTAAACAACTGTCACGATGAATATATGCAATTATGGTGGGTCCTCTCTAAAATTAATACCTTCACTAATTAAGCCGCCTCCCTTTATAATCCGTCTCTCATGTTGCAACTCTATTTATGGCTTAGTCGTACATCCCAAAACCAAGAACCTTAAAATATCTCTACTTTTTTTCAAAGTCAGTAAAACTAATTCAATTTTCCATCACTTCAATTAAAACTACCAAATTTTGGGAAACCTTAGAAATTAAGTTAATATTATATTTCGTTTTAAGGTTACGGGAATATTAAATAAATACAAAATTTATGATAAATTTTATGTTAAAAGATTAAGTTGTCTCTATATTTTATTGAAAATGAAAAAAGAAGAGAAACAAAACAATTAATAAGGACAAAGTTAAAAAATTAGTAATTAATATGTCATTAGAATTATAAAGTAACAAATATTGTGAAACGAGAAAAGTAAATTAAAATGAATGTATTTTGAAACAGAGAGATTATTACTAAGTCCACGTTAAATTTTGAAACAAAACTAGTAATGTGTTTTTTAATACTAATCGACATAGCCAATAATGAATATTAAAGTTTAACATTTATAGTTAATCATAATTATTAAAAAATATTGATTTAAAGTCATAAAATATATTAATATAAATGTCGAAAAGGCATTTTAAGAGTGTTTTCATATAAGACACTGGTTAGAAATAAATGACTAAGATAGGAGTTTTGATAATTGTATTATCAAAAGTTATTTAATTAATATTGATGAGGCATTAAATGATTTGTTTAATGTTAATTAAATATGAGGGACAAGTTAGTTTGTTTGTATGTAGAGAGGGTCCATTTCACAAGCAGGTGTTTTGTTGTCTGGCTATGCAATGTGCTCCTCTTTTCATTTTCTATTAGCTGCACAGTACTTGCCACCAATTATTAACACTTAACCCCTTTTCCATTAATCCTAATTATTATTATTCTATATATACATACACATGCACTCTCCTGTGCACCCCTCTCCTCTTTTCATTTCTCACTTCTCTTCTTTGCTTATTTCTTTCTCCTCTTTCTCTCTCTTCAATGGAAGACCAAGAACTCTCCCAGCCACCCATCATCACCGCTGCACCCGCCCGCCTCAAACTCTTCGGCATCGACGTCTCCAAGCTCGATCATCAACAGGATCAGATCGATTCTTCATCTTCAACATCCCCTCACTCAAAGTCCTCCTCCTCCTCCGCTGGAGCATCCTCCCCGGACCTTCCCCCAGCCCCACCGTCGTCTGGCGAGGTCAGCCGGAAGTTCGAGTGCCAGTACTGCTTCAGAGAATTCGCCAACTCGCAAGCTCTCGGCGGCCACCAGAATGCCCACAAGAAGGAGCGGCAGCAGCTGAAGCGCGCTCAGTTACAGCAAGCCAAGCGCAACGCTGCGGCTGCTTCGTACCTCCGGAACCCGATCGTCTCGGCCTTTGTCCCTCCCCCGCACCTCCTTAACGGCGCCTCGTCATGGCTCTACATGCCACCCCCTGCACGTGCCGCTGTCCCGCCCTTGCACATGAATCACGGGTGCTTATTCCCATCCAACGGTGGGAACCCCATGAGGGGTGCACAGGGGTTCCCGTACGCCGTAGGAGTAGCGGATGCTACCGCCAGTACGACGCCGTTGATGAGGGAGACTAAAACTGCGTCGGCGCTTGGTGTTGACGCGCCGTCGTTGAGTAAGTTAAGACCCGCTGGGTTGGATGACGGTGTTGCGCTGGACTTGCATCTCAGCCTAGCTCCTGCTGGAGTTGGCCCCTGAAATTTGATTGAATTTTTTTAAAACAAAAGAAAAAAAAAAAGGTGGGAATTTTTGCTTGCCCAATGAATCTTAAGGTTAGGGTTTGATAATTTTCTCAAGCTGGATCGTTGTAAATTTTCCTTTTTTTTGGTGTAAGTTAATTCATTAATTTTTTTAAGGACAATGGTGATGACAAATGTCTAGGGACAAAACACTCTTAACTTATGGCTTTTTTTACTACCTAAATTAATATGTTATATATTTTATATAATTTTTTTATAGTATACAATTAATTATCAATTACAAAGTTGTAGTTTCATTGACTAAGCTAACAAATACTGTTGACACTCTAATAGATTAATCCTTTCACAAATACCTGCATACATACACTCTTAACTTAGTGAAAAGTTATAGTTAAAAAAATAATTATATGTATAATTTTTAAAGTCAAAATAAGACACTAAAAAGTATCTTAATATGACATTTATTATTTTCTTTGAGGAACATATAACCAGTAAAATAGTGCATGTTTAAATCATTTTCCACTTCCACTTGGAGATTTATTCATTTTTTTTTAGCTAAGATACATTCATGAATTTTTCTAAAAAAGTTGAAATAACTATGTATTTAGGTTTGTAACTTATTCTTAATTTTGTGGAAAATTTTATTATTCATTTTTAAAAAATCTTGTCTCAGGAAAAAGCGTGATATTGCCTTATCATCATAAAAACAAATATAGAAACATAATAAAAAAAATATTGGAATTATATAGAAGACTTAAAATGGCTAGAGTTATTTCTCACTCATAAAATTATATATTTTTGAAAGTAAAAGAGGGTTCTATTTTTATTTATTTACTAAATGCGAAGAAACCCCGTGACAAAAAAGATGGAACACATAAATTGGCTTTGTAGCTAAAATGCATAGTTGGATTAGCTTTTGATAATCACATCATGTCATCTTTCTGCATATTCTTTCAAGACAAGGCTTTTTCTTGTCAATTGCGTGAACTTCAGAACGAAATTGTTTGGGTGAAATTTTTGGAAAAGTAATACATTGGCCAAACGTTAATCACATTAAGGACCAAATTCCCTTTAACTGAGATTGGTCAACCTCATGTGTTTAATAAATGAATTGCAATAACTTGCTATAGATGCCTAATACTTATATGTTTTTGGTATAATAATGGGAAACGTAAAGATGAATACAGGTGAGATTTAAACTCATATTTAATAATAATTATTTAAAAATATTATCAGTTAAATTAATTAATACCCATTATATACATTTTATTATTAGTACTTTATGAGTAATCTTTTATAAATTTCGTGGGAAAAAGCTTGCTGACAATAATTTTTTTAATCAAAGAACCAAAACAATCTTAACAAAACTAATTGAGAAGGAATATTTTTAAACAAATTGTAATTATACACATAAAAATTTACAATTATTTGGCAAATATATAATACAATGACATGACATAATAATATGAATGAAGTGTCAACCCAAAATAAGAGGTTTCATTTATGGATAAAAATTAAAGTAAAAAAAAAAAGAAGAAAAAGAACACATATCTGGCTTTTAAAATGATTCTCCCACTTTTTGCTTTTGATTTATTAGAGATAACTATATTGAAGACTTTCTAGGTTTCATCTCTATGTATAAGATTAGATGTCTTCAAGGTAATATTTCCTTTTATGACCCAAAAGTAAAGACTAAAATTGCTATTTTCTTAAATTATTATACTTATTATATACTCATATTACTCTAACAAGTTTTAGAGATCTATAAATATTGATTAATAATTGTATAAATAACATTATACTCATATTACTCTAACAGTTTTTTATAAATGTCCGAATATTCATCGATAATTGTACAAATATCATTCAATCGTCATGCAACACGGAACTCTTCAAGAATCACACACAAAGAATATTGCCGATAATCTTCAAAAATATCTATATAATCTTAATAAGTAGTTTTAAGTAAAGTAGAAAATATATTGAGCTCGACTATGCAACTATTGTGAGGGATTTGCATGTTTTATATAGGTTAACACATTTACTAGCAACATTATGAATGAAAGGTATGGATCATATAAAGTCAACATGCGTGTAAAATGATTAATTAGTGTGTGAAAATAACCCCCATGCATATATAGAAATGACTAATTATATTGAAATGTAGTTATCTAGAAATGGAAAAATCAAGGTGAAAACTATAATTAAGTATGACATAATACTTAGAAAATTTGAGTTAAGCTATAGAGTTTCGGGGATTGGTGGGCCATACGTGATAAACACATTATAGCTAACCATGACAAATGCAAGTGTCTCATCCCTTTGAATTCGGAGTATTCCAACCAATGCACACGAAATATTTGATAAAAGTGCTCAAGGGTCCTAAGTTAATGATTTCTTCTATAACTCTATATATTGTCAAAATCAAAGAAAATTTAAATGTAAAAAAGAGACAGCTATACTTCATTCTCGCCCTTTATTTTGTACGTATTGAGTTATATCTCAACCTTTGAAAATTAATATTGTCATTTTTTTGCAATTATTCGAGATGCATTTATTAGTAAAGCCATGATAATTTGATATCAGTTTCAAAATGGTATTAATTACTAGATAAAAGCCTAAGCTTGCCCCAAGGAAAAAAAATAAAATACTTATCAAGAGGAAATTAACCAAAAGAATAATATTTTTGTTTTGGAAATATTTTATATAAAACTTTACTATTTTATAATATGGGACACTTAATATGACAAGCAACTCAAATATGAATTGATGTGGCCGACGTTGACAAAGCGCAATTGCGGTGGACATATACAAATAAAACATTCATAATTTTGACATGCAACATAATTAACTTGGACCAAATCTCATGCAAAAAGAAAGAAAACCCAACTGGTGTTACTCTTTGAAATTAGGGTTTTTGGGATTAGAATGAGAGAAAGTCACAAATGGCATATTAATTAGGTCAAACGATAACATAATCATGTCTATAATGTTGCACATCTTCCACGGTTTTGTGATTGAACTCTTCTGAGTTCTTGACCTCCTCGACCACATCAATACAAAAAATAAATATATATAATCATAAAAATTGTGATGTGAAATTCAGAACTTTACAAATTCACTGAGCTGTTAGGCAATAATTCAATCATTATTAACACAGATTTTGAGAAATCTAGAACGTTTAGGAAAAGTGTTCAATCTTTGCATTAGGTATGGTGGTGCTCCAAGGACTTCAATAATCTTCATCAATAGTAGATAATTGTAATATATTGTTTTTATATGCTCCGTTTGTATTACAATAAAAGTCAATCTTATTTACATTTTATTTTTTAATCCTAAAAAATTATTTTAAAATATGAGATGAATATATTCTCATAATTTAATACTCCCTTCATTTTAAAATATAAATTTCTTCGTTTTACAATATTTATCGTTTTACAATTCTAATCACGTATGAATGACTAGTCTATCAATTTTATTACATTAACAAATATTTTAAATAATAATTATAATAATATTGCCATTAATTAATTTGCTTATATTTAACTTTCAAAATTGGTGTTGGTGGCCATAATAAGGGGTACTGGATAAGCTCCAACCTCGTGAATTCCGCCCCCAATATCAAGTGACAATGGAAGTGGGGCTCGAGTTAGACTTACTGAATTTGATATTCAATTTTGTTATTTTTTTTTAACAGCAATATTCAATTTTGTTAATCCCGTTTGAATGGAACCTAGGAGGACACCTATCTTTAAAATGTATGATAAGTTTAAGGAAGATTTTTACCATAAAATTAATTGGTAATATATATAGTAGTTCACTAGTTAGCTTATACATATGATTGAAACGCTAAATGTTACATACATACAGCATTATACGTACCCTTTCATATTCGTGTATGAATTTCCATTTCGACTTATCTCAAATAAACTACCACACTTAATAAGCCAACCTGATAACTCAAAATTGAATCTTTTAAACAATTTCGCTTTGGGGTTGAAGGAAAGAGACCAAAGTAGTGTTCCCCTTTTGTATAAGCTACCCCCTGAATGCTGTCGAAGCTTTTTTTTTTTTTTTTTTTTAAAGGGAAAAGTATGAGTATGAATTCCCACAAGTTTGGCGAAAAGGAAAAAGAAGGCACTCATTTTGTGAATTGGTTTGGTTTAATTTAGCATTAATTAGCTGTCGTTAATTTGGAGTCCAATCCTGTGGTTGATTGGTGCATTTGACAGATGCCGACAACCACTACATTAACCACTTAATCCATCTTTTTCTCATAAGTCGTTTTATAGGGTTTGGACTTATACGTCGGTATTTGATGAAATTATGATTTAAGTACGTGGCTATCCATTAATTATAGGATTTCAATTAAGAATCTCTCCATGACCCATTTTAGCATGGTCCCCTTTGTAGGCCAAGCACCAAGGACTCACCTACACTGGCTTATATGATCCATTATCTTCAATTTGCTTATTGATAATCCTCTGCAACAACTATTAATCTACGAAAATTTTTTAAATCACTTTTCATTCTACTATTGAATAAATGTTTTATATTTAGTCTTTTTAAATAGCTATGTTTCTAGAATATACTTGTTGGTCCAATCGACACAAACACTCAAAGTTACATAGTCGAGACTCGACCTACATATAAATCACATAAACACACGAAAAAAAAATTGATGTTAGAATCAATTCAATTGAAGGATCCATTTATCAATTTTAATATAACTTATAGAGTTGAGATAAATTTTTTATTTTTTATATGTGCAAAGTGAAAAAAAAGCTAGTCATATGTTAAAGTATTTAAACTTATTTCTAGGTCTTTCAACGTAAACTTTTGGTTGAATTGGTTATTTAATATGACACTAGAACATTTTCAAGTGAGAGATGTCAAGTTTAAATCTCCATAACCCCAATATTGATTATTGTGAAAGGTAAAACATTTGTTATATTCACGTTTCAAGCTCAAAACGCATTTGCGTAAAAGAGCGTACTATAATATAAACTTAAATCCTGTTCCATTTGACTTTGGTACAAATGCTTACAACTCTTTACACCTTTTTATTAAATAACACTATAATTATTTTATATCTCTTTACAACTCCTTATAACTCCTTATCGCCGTACATTTCCTTACGAATAAATAGAATAAAACTTAAACATTTAACTATCAAATTAAACTTTTAACTTAAATACGATATGAGTTGAGGGAAAAACTTTAATGAGCACAAAACTATCATTAGATAGGCCTAGCAAAGTCAGTTGAGGTACCACGAGGCCACCAAAACACTTTTGGGCATGAAAAGAAAGATAATCAATAATTGGCCTATTGCACTAAAATAGGACAGCCTTGCCTTTTCCTGGTGAATCCTTAGCAGTATCAGGTTTTTTTTTTTTTTTTCTTCGAGAAGTCCATCCAATGCGTATATGTATAACCTTTCAAGTGGTTAGAGGGGAGAAAGAGACGAAATATTGAGACAAAATATTTCCTCCATGCACCAAATATATAAGAAAAAGGCCACCACATCCACATATATATTTATGCGTGTTGGCTTGTAGTTGTGTTCCCATGTGCTTATTTTGCCATTCTGTAGGTGTATGTTGGATCCAAAGGAGAACCAAGGACGACTACCCCACTCAGAAATATGCATTATAATTTTTTGGGTGAATTTATGCGGAAAAGTTGATGTAACGAGATTTAAACACAAATTTTTAATAATAGTTTACGAAAATTTTATTATTTGGGCCAAATATATATATATATATATATATATATATATATATATATATATATATATATATTAAAAATCTTGCTATTTCTTGTTGTATGTATGATGGAGTCTAATTTTTTTGAAATCTTAACCAATTTTATTTGACTCCATTTAATATTTAAAAACAATGTCAATATATATCCATGCGGGAATTTTTCAATCAATTGAGAATTTCAGTCTTTTGTTAGGCAATATTTTGTTGTCTTTTATTGTAACACCTCAAATCACAATCGTATTTAATTATCTTAAATTTTTTATTTACAATTTTAGTAATATTTAAAAGCAGTGAGCAGTGCGAGAATACGAAACATTTTTTTAAATAAACGAACAAATTTGAACATCATTAATAATAATCGGTAATTCGAACAAATTTACAACTGTGCGAAGAAATGTATATATACTCAAATAATGTAAAATTGTGTCTTGAACACAATTTATTTATAAATAAATAAATAATAAGTGAATAAAAAAAGTTAGAAAATATATATATAAGCAAACAAAAATGGGTCAAATGTATAGTTAAGCAAATAAAAAGTTAGAAAAATTTGCTTACTTGGTCCATCCAGGTTTGGGTAATTATTTATATAACCTATTAATTTTGGATGAATATTTCTAGGGCAATTAAGGTTTGGGTAAATATTTTTTGAAAAAATCCGGCGGAAAGCGTGAAATACGAGTAAAACAATGACGTGATATCATACAATTATGAATTTACCCTTACTTAAGTTGATTTCTTGTGTTAGGGAAGCCAAAGCTAAATTAGTCCATCAATGATGCCACGACACTTTTTCTCTAGAGTTCATAATTCTCCAGACGAAATTGTTTCAAAAAATATTTACCCAAATAATAATAAACCTAGAAATATTTATTCTAAATTAGTGAATTGTATAAATAAATATCCAAATCTAAATGGATAGGTGAGTAAATTTTTCCCACTTAACGATGTGGTAATTTTTTAGTAAAAAGATCAGAAGATATTAAGATTTACAAGGAAAAAAAAAAAAAAGGAAGAAGAAGGTTGCTAGACTCGGGCAATATATCAGTGAAGAAGGAAGGAGGGGGAGGGGTTTTGCAAAATTAAGCAACACATCATTCATCTTCCATCTCTCTCTCACCTCTCCTCCTCCACTCCCCTCACTGCCGCCGCTGCTACCACCGCCGGCCAACTATCGCCGGATCCTTCCGCCGCCAGCAAGCCGGCGCCGGCGCCCCTGACCGCCAACCTGCTGCCCTCAGCAGCCTTTTCCTCCCTCCTCTTTCCTCTGTTTCACGTCAGCAAGGGCAGGACAGCCCTGCCGATGCTGCTGTCGCCGCCTGGCCGGGGCTGTCGCCGCCATCTTGCCACCCTCCGCCGCGTCGACACCACAGCTCCACCACCCAATTCCACTTCTAACCCCTTTTGAGGTATCTCTCTAATCCTCAATTTCTAAGTAAATTCTATCACAAATTCATGCTGTAATTGAATAATTAGACAAGTAGATGTGATTTTTGAATTGGTTGTGGTGGAATTAGAAGAACTTTGGGAGTAATTGAAATATGGTTATATGTGAAATTAGGGTTGAGTGTATGTTCATAAGGTATTGGAAATTAATTTGGGTTTATTCATAATTGTGAATATGCATGGATTGCTTGGTTGTGTGAAAATTGTTTGAGTTATGAAGGCATGTTAGGGAAGTGAATTAATCAAAATTAGGTTATGTTAATCAATTGGAATTGGTAGTGGTTTTTGTGGAGTCGAATTTTGTAATTAGGAAGAGCATACTTGGGTAAATGGTTAGGAGACGAGGAAATAAAGAAAAAAAAATTGTAGCAGTTTTGGCGAGAATTGATCTAAGGGGAAAATTGGAGCATTAAACTAGTTAATGGGTTAGATAATTAAATTGGCCAAAGTGTAAAGTAAACAGACTAGTTCAATAGACATTGTAGCTTAATTAGATAATAAAAGAGGAGTTAAAGTAAACGAATATAAAAATTTATCAAAAATAGATATAAGAAAGACTAATAAGTTTATTAATGTAAAGATTAAATTTCTATTTGAAAACAGAAAATCAATAGAAACGACTAGGTGTGTATTCGAGCTGAGCCCGAACATGCCAGGCTTAGAGCTCGGCTCGTGAGTATCATTTGTAGCTCGAGCTGTGGCTCGTCAAGCTTAGCAAAATCAAGCTCGAGCCTAAGCTCGACTCATCAAAAGCTCGAGTTTGAGCTCGGCTCGTCTTTGACTCGGTAGCTCCCTATGCTTCTTTTAAACTCTTGCTTTTAGGTTCAAAGTCACACTTTATATACTTATTATAAAAACATAAACTTGAACTTTATTGAGGCTCTTTTTTTTTTCTCAACAATCACAATATATACACTTAAGAAAACAATATTTAGGTTCATTTAGGCTCGTTTGCTCAGCTCGTTCGACTCGTATGCTCGGCTCGTTAGCTCGTTCATTCGTTCGGCTCATTTGTAATTCTCTCCCGTATACAAGCTCCAAAATTATAAGCTCGAGTTCGGCTCCGATAATTGTCCGAGGCTCGGCTCGGGTCCGCCGTAAGCTCGTTTTGGCAAGCCTTTATACGAGCCGACTCGGGTCACGTATACCCCTAGGAACGACTATTAAGGGAAGCAAAGAAAAAGGGAGATTATTGGAAATCATGCATAAAGAGATACAGCCTTTTAAAAATCTCTTCCTTGGTCACTTGGCTCATGGTTCCTCTCCGGTTGATCCTCAACATTTTTAAAAAGGATGTACTTCCTACGTATACTTGAGTGAACCGTTGTATGAAAATTTATACACGTTCTGATTAATTGTTTTGCTCAAATGAATGTGCCTTGTTTTCATTTTGAAAACAGTGGAAACGTCACCCAATTTTATAGTCTTTCGCTGCCAATGAGTAATTAATCAGTCATTTCGTAATCAATTATTTGATTACGTATTAAGAGCGTTACATTTATGGTAAAAACAATTACTTGAACTGGTACGAAACTGTGATGATAAAGTTGCAATGATATGATGACTTTAAGTTAGTATATAGTACTAATAGAAAGTAAATAGTTTAGATTAGTGTTGGCTAATTTTAATAGATTCCACTAATCTAGATACATCAGGCTCTTTTGAAATAACCTGAAACAATTTATAAAGAACATAGATAGGGTTATTTCTAGTTAATTAACTTTTTGTTGATTTAGTCCAACGCGTAATCATAGGTTAGGATCACTATACTATTATTCATCATTCGATTTAAAACTGGACCAGATTAAAAATCGACTTGGACCAAAGAATTTGGTCCGGTGCTCGATGTAGCTTTCGGCCTTGTTCGGTCTTATGTTGATTCATGAATGAGACAGTATCATGTAGTATTTTTATGACATGTTTTGTTTCCTTTTTATAGGTGTGTATTGCATGGGCCGGGCAAACCACCAAATTCCATAACGCATACGACGTCGTGTAGTTCCTCCTAATTAATCCTACCCCGCGAAATCAATTTGCTTTGTCTCTTACACAACTCCTGCCCAAAACAATGAGAAATGGTGAGTGTAAGAGCTTCCAAGACGCCATACCTCAACCATTTTTCAAATGTTTCGACCGTTGCCCATTGGAACTTCCAGATAAGAGAAGCTGTCAACAATGGCTACTCCGAGAATGCCCTTGTTCTCTACCGTCATATACGACGGACCGGGTTTGCTCCCAACAAATTGACATTTCCGTTTGTGGCTAAGGCTTGTGCGAAGATCTCGGATTTGACACAGTCGCAAATGATTCATGCCCATATTTTAAAATCGCCGTTTTGGTCTGATATGTTTGTTGGAACTGCGGTCGTTGATATGTATATCAAATGTGATGAGCTTGAATTTGCATACAAGGTGTTTGAGAAAATGCCCGTGAGAGATGTCACTTTGTGGAATGCCATGATTTTGGGTTTGGTGCACTCTGGTTTTGTGGATAGATTTTCCCTTCTTTTCGTCAAATGAGGGTTCAAGGGACTGCCCCAGACTCGGTCACTATTATAGGATTGACTCAATATGTTGCCGAATTGAAGGATCTTTACTTGGTGAAGTGTGCTCATGCATTTGGAGTTCGTTTTGGGGTCATAAATGATGTTTCTTTGGCTAATACTTTGATTTCTGCGTATAGCAAGTGTGCAGACTTGGTTTCTGCAGAGGGCATTTTTCATGGCATAGATGTTGAATCAAGGACAACTGTCTCTTGGAATTCCTTAATTGCTGGAAATGCATTATTTGAGAATCATCATAAAACATTTAGTCTGTACAAGCATATGTGTCGTGATGGACTAAAGCCTGACATAAGTACACTCCTTAGCATCTTGTGTTCGTGCGTAAAGCCTGAAGCTTTACCTTGTGGACAGCTGGTTCATTCCCATGTGATTCAACTTGGGTGTGATTTAGATGTTACTGTGGCTAATACTTTGCTGAATATGTATTCGAAATGTGGTGATATCAGTTCAGCTAAGCACTTGTTTCAGAATATGACATTCCGAACATGTGTTTCTTGGACAGCCATGATTAGTGGTTATACCGAGAAAGGAGATTTGGATGAAGCATTTAGCTTATTTTCAGACATGCAAGCAGCGGGGAGAAACCTGATGATGTCACTCTGGTGTCCCTCTTGTCAGGTTGCGGGCAAACTGGTTCACTGGAACTAGGCCGATCACTTGATGAATACGCTCTTTTTAACAGGCTGAGGGGTAGTGTTATAGTGTGTAATGCACTAATAGATATGTATGCAAAATGCGGCTCTATCAGTATGGCCAAAGAAGTCTTCCTTTCCATGCCTTCCAAATCCATTGTCTCATGGACTACAATGATTGCCGGGCTTGCACTAAATGGGGAATTCAGTGAGGCTTTGGACTTATTCTTTAGAATGGTTGAGCTACGCTTGAAACCCAACCACATAACTTTTCTTTCTGTTCTTCAAGCTTGCACTCATGCGGGCTTCTTGGATAAAGGATGGGAGTGCTTTGATTTAATGACCAAAGTGTACAAGATAAATCCTTGGTTGGAGCATTACTCTTGCATGGTTGATCTTCTTGGGCGTAGAGGGAAGTTGAAAGAAGCACTTGATTTCATCAAGACTATTCCTTTAACTCCAGATGCTGGCATATGGGGAGCATTGCTTGCTGCATGTAAGATCCACCAAAACTTAGAAATCGGTGAGTACGCAGCACATCATCTGTATAAACTGGAGCCCCACGTTGCAGTTTCATATGTAGAAATGGCAAACATGTATGCCTCAGCAGGAAGATGGGATGGTGTGTCAAAAATTAGAGCAATGATGAAATGCAACGAGGTGAAGAAACCTCCTGGACAGAGCCTCATTCAAATCGATGGAAAGAATCACGTATTTAGTGTGGAAGAAAGATGTCATCCAGCGGGTTCACAATTATATGAAGTTCTGAATGTGTTGGTCTTGCAGTTAAAAGGGTATGGATCTTCATGTCTTTTTAAAGGATTTCCTGAGAATGAGGTTGAATTAGAGCAATTTGTGGCGGGTTGATTGGTGCTTCTCATGCAGTAATCCATTATGGAGAGCACTTCATGCCTTTTTAAAGGATATCCTGAGGATGAGATTGAATTAGAGCAATTTGTGGCAGGTTGATGGGAGCTTCTCATGCAGTAGAGTGTTATTGACGGCAGTAGCTGAGTGCTGGAATGAATAGTTGATCTTTGCTACAGAATATTTAATCTTTGGTGCGGAAAAAATTTGATGGCTGTTTGGCTGCTGTGCTCATTCCCTTCTTCCAGGCCCATACACATCCACGATATCCATGATACAGACCTCTGTATCCTCACTATGGTCATTATCAGGTTTCTGACTTGTTTCCTGGTGGCTGTGGTGATAGCTTGAATAGAGTTGCCCTTATACCGGAGTCAATTATACTGGAGTCGATCAGATGGGAAAAGTAGAAAATCTCATTGGTCCTAAAACATGTTTACTTACACTAATTGACAAAGAAAAAACTCATCCGATCGGCAAATATGGATTATGGAAAAAGGATTTCTTCTGATGCTCCCTACTCTTGATTGAATGAGAAATTAGAGAGAGGATTTGAAGAATGAATATGTATGAAACTCTGAGTTAATGCTCGGGTACAGGGCGATAACAGAGGATTCCCACGTCTCAGGATTTTAATATGCATTTCACTCCTTGTTTTGATTACCACGCTGTTTTAAATTCTGCGCATATATGAGCCGTAATTTTTAATTTGATTGAAATGCGAGTTGCCAACTCGTTGCTTACGGTTAACATAAATTAATTTCGAGTACCCTGATTTCAATTGTATTTCGGGAAGTTAATTGCCAATGTCCTTCCTATCCATTACTTTAGCAGTATTTTTTTGGCTAAGATAGGTCAAGAAAGTATAATGTTGACGGACGAAAATCAAACTTTATACCTAATGTCTTTGGACAACAGTTTATAATGATTTTCCAATTTGATCTATAGCTCTTTATGTAACATTTCATTGGATACAACGTAATAATTAACCTACTAAGGTATCATGATTGCTAGTTTGCAGTACCTAAAATTTCATAATAAGTGTTTAATTCTAATACTCTCATACAATCAAACCAAGTAACGAAAATACAATTACAAACTTATTTTCATCGCATGGTTGATTACATCTAATCAAAAGCTACACTATGGTCAATAACTTAGGGAGGAAATTTCATGAATAATGGGAATATTTTATTGTCTGACTGGCAGGCATTTTCATTGGGTCTGGAGATCTGAATTGAAAACTCTGTTTTTGCTAAGACGAAAACTTACGAGGTTTAAACCATGGGCAACAAAATTGCACGAGGGCGAGTCTATTCACACCCTTCATATAATGGAGCCAATACGCAGGGAATGAAAAATCAATGCAAGTTATCCTGGAATCCAATGTCCCAAGCACTGATTATGAAAACCGAAGTGTTAATTGCATCTTATACTCCATAGCAGGTTGAACATCGGAAGCCAGGATGACGATCTCCATCTCAATCTTACTGCAGATGCAATTTGTTGTACAGATCGGCAGCTCTGGATAATGACTGTATTGATACTGGAAGTCCAGGACCCATCTGTGCAGAAGCAGATACAATAGTGTTGTTCCATGAGAAAGGATAAAATGCAGTAGTTCTATACAGAAAAGACTGATTATGAAATGTACGGAGACATAAGCTTTTGCTTACCGTGCTGCAAAGATGGAAAGAATTTACATAGCCTGCATATTTTGAAGCTGAAAAATACAACAAAAAAGACCAATCATGAAATGTAGCCAAAATTATCTTTTTTAAAAAATTGGCATGGAAGCCATTGTTGGTCACGAGTGATATCAGTTCAGCAGGTTGATGCAGTAACTCTTTTAAACAATAAGGAAACCAATGAAGGGTATAAAAAAATGGCAAATAGGTAACTACAGCCTGAAGTTCAGATAATTGCAGCGTTTCAGGTAAGAAAATGTTATAACCCAAATAAAAATTCTCACCTCGAGATGAATCAATGGGTTGAACACGTCTGTATTGCTTATAAGCACTTAGTACGCTTTTATCTTTCTCAAATGGAAGACATCAAAATGATAACAACAGAACTATTGCGAATAGTCTTGACTTCTAAGCACCACAAGATCAGACGAATCAAGGATTTAACTGAGGTAAACCAAGTTGCTGAATAACATATAACTATAGACGCAAACAGATTGCCAAAAGAAACTGTTCACCCAACCCTAACTCAAAGTGCCAAACAGCCTCCATAATATAAAAGTGCCAAACAGCCTCCATAATATATATATATATATATATATATATATATAAGGAATGAAAGATGTATAAATAAGACACCAAAGGGGCATCACCCATGTATAAAAGGGGCATTAAAACATCATCCCATCCCAGTTAAATATTTTATCGGACTAGTAACTTAGAATCTCTAGGCCTACTGCATGGTTCTTCCACCTCTTCCCCTTGGTAAGATTCATATAAGCAAATAGCAGCTCCAGTCCATCAACTTCACTGAGAGGACAGAATACCTAACATATGGTGGGTGTGGAGAATCTGACAATCTTGAAAGCACGAAACACAGTAAGGGAGGAAGGGTTGAAGATAGCAAACCGGTCGAAAGTCAAGCCGCTAGGTTTCTTTCTCCCCCGTCTAATTATTGTATATACCTACAGAACTAGCTGCACAACCTCTCTCTTTCTTTTTGGCATCATTTTATAACATTCAATCCAATGAAGGAACTGGACCTGGACCTAAATCGACCTGTAAATTTCCAAGCTGTTTGTGTTGGTCAACTTTGGGTTCCAAGTATAATTTTGTCACCAAAATTCAGAAATTCAGGCAGGTTTTTCGGGTTAAGGATTCAGTCAATTTTGCCCAATTCTAGTCATGAAGCAAAAATGCAGGCTTTTGGGCAACCAGGTGCAATGGCCAATGTCAGACAAAACCAATGACCAGTTACTGCTCAGAAGTCTTTCATCTTTGTCAGCTTACATCATGAGCTTACCTCATATTCTATAGCACATGATACTTAGGAAGAATATTACATGATGCTTCACAATATAACTGCATCAACCCTAAAGGCCGACAACCATGAAATTTAGACCACGTTCCTCTCATGAATATGATTCACGTCGAAATAAAGAGGCAAACATCTAGGAGTTTTACTCACTGCATCATAATGCCCAAGGGAACAAATTATTCCTCAACGTTTACCAGTGAACAGGGAAACATAATCCTCCAATCTCAGTCCTATGTCCATCAGAGATAAAACTGTGGAGACATGGACCTCCTTAAATCCTGCCTTTGGCAGATCCATTTTGTTGTCACATCCTTAGCATTCAAATTCAGACAGATTTGTAAAATTTGGCATGTCTTGAAAAAAAAAAAAGGAACAGGGAAAACTTCATGCAGACAGCATGAAAACATCTCAAAAACACCGGTCAACTTCATTTCATCTTGTTTTTGCACATGGATAGATATCTATGATAATTCTATAGAGTACCATAATCCACAAACTCCCAGTATATCACTTGAAAATCTTAACACTGAATATCAAGGCTGTTACTGTTGAATGTCATAGAATCAGTGTGACCCATATAACAAGACACGAATCTAAATGAGTTAGAAATCATTCTAGAGCAAAGAGTCTCCCATCCAACCTTTTCTCTCACTTTGAGAAAGCAAAATATGAAACAGCCTCATTCATGAAGAGTTGAGAACTAAGGCAGTCAACATATAATCCTATGAGTAACACTCTAATGGGGCCAGAAACATCAGCATAACATCCCCCAATGCAAAAGAGAAAAGGAAGGAGGGGGGGTAATGGGGAAAAGGAGAAATGTAGAACCATAAGAGGAATACAAAAAGGTACAAAGAATGATCACAGAATAAGCACACAAGTACATGCATGAGAGGAGAAACACAATTGAAAAAAGGTCTCAGAAGTTAAGTAGCCACGTACTTTTCTTTAATCCTGCAGGCTTTGCAAGCAAAAGAGCGTTCACAAAAGCTCCAATGTTCTCATGCAGAGACTCCTCCGCAAAACTAACCTACACATGATTTGACTTTGCCAGTGAGAAAATCCCAGAGAAGAACTACTGTAAGCAGATGATACCAAACCACCACCAGGGGGAGAAGGGAAAAAGGAGGAAGCAGGTATACCTTCCCAAGTCCTACATGAACAATTGCATCCTTCATTCTGAAATCAAGTAATCCCTGCTTTGCCTCTTTTACTGCTGCAGCAACATTGTTGGTCACAGTGCCTTTCTACAAATCGTGTTAAAGCATTAAGAACCATAAACCAGTCACATTACATATTTTTAAGATCCAAAAATCTGTAATGTTAACCTTGGCATTTGGTGTTAGACCACGGAGGATCTTTCCAATTTTCTGAAAGAAAGAATAACAGACGTTAAAAATTATCCTGACATGATCTGTATCATAGGTGGATAAGGCAAATTATTTCTTACTGTCACACGCTGCATCATTGAATGAGTTGCTATGCACTTGTCAAAATTGATCTTGCCAGCTGCAAAGGATAGAACGTCAGGTGTCAATACACATAGCTCAAATAGAAATCACCGTATGTCAAACCAGTAGTTCAGAAAATCTTACAGAATTCCTTGCCAACATTGATGCATGGTAACATTGTATGAAAATGTTAGCAAGTAGAACAAAGAGCTAATCTAGACTCCGTGTATACTACAGATGACAAAACTAAAAATTCTTTTTGACCATATAATACAGCGCTCATAAACCTAGATCACATACAAGTGACAATTCTACTTAAAGAAAAAGTGGAGCAAGAAGATATGAGATATCACTCATGCGCACAAGTTCACAAGCAGGAGACCTCTGAAAGGAACATGGACAATTTATTCCATGATGATGGTTACAGTATGAGGGCCCATCCCATAAATGGCACCACCACTCGTGTCTGACTGCCGAATTAGCTAAGAGATGGATAAAAGGCAAGAGGGTGAACCTTCAAGAGAATAAATTGAGCAGACGATACAGCAAAGAAGCATGCTCCGCATCCAACACATTGGTGAAGCCTGAGTGATGATTACTTACTAACAGCAGCGTCCTCCATGGATCAGAATTTACCAGGAATTCAAATTGAACACAGGCGAAAATAATGCCAAATTATTACATAAATTATTGCTTTTAGGGGCGGAGGGGTTTCACACCTGTAGGAAATAAAAGAAGACACTAAAATTGCCACCAAAAAGGCATAGTTCAAATCCAGTATTCCAATGATGCATTATCAGACTGCTGGAAAAGTAGCCTTCTCTTTCTATGGGTCACATTTTAAACAAGGGTCTCGATATGAACACAAGTTCAATGAGTGGTAGTCCTTGAACTGAGCAGTTCTAAGACAAGTAAGGCAGATGAGGTTGATACAGAAGGCGAGGTCATGATCCATGCTCAGTACATATGAATAGAAGAGATCAAGTTGTGGGTTGATCATCAAAGGCAGAGGGAGACTGACAACATTGTCACTGCACAGAGTAACCAGATTTCTGGTTAAACTCAGAAGAAAATCTACAGCATTTTCAGAAAGCCCTAACATATGGTGCATAGCATTTGTAGATCAAGAGAATAAAAGTCTTCAGAGACAGCCGGAGAGATGAGAATGATTTGCTGGAGTTGTGCCCAAATATTGGATAAGATAAGCAATGACGCATTCAAAGATAAGATGGCCCCCATCGAGATGCATGAAACAGGAATCATAGTTTGCTTAAGACGAGATATCTAGATGCACACGAGGAGGCATGAGAAGATTACTCTTTGGACTACAAGAGGAGGAAGATACAGGAAAAATAAGGAGTCATTTTAAAAAGATTTGGTCCATCTTCAACCAACCGAGAACATGTCTCTTTACAGGAGTTGCAGATCTTAGGGAACATCCCTGAACTCTGAAGTGCATGTCCCTTCAAACATCTGATGTCTGTGGAAGCTGAGTACTGCTGATTTTCAGGGAAGAACTTCATTTCTTCAGGAATGCAACTGTCTATTTATGAGGTGTGTAGTTTTAATCAGATACTTCACTTTTGGATGTCCCTAACATTTTCTAAATTTTATGCATGCAATCATGCATGGGACATAAAGAGTGTTTTTTAAATTTTATGCAAGCAATTGTGCCGAGGACGTAATGATTTTTTTGTTCTGGCCTCCTTAATTGATGGATAATATGAAATTTATACAAGATGTCATTCTTTTATGACGTTGACATTTGAAATCAACATTATTTTTTGACATCATCAAATTCACATAAAACCTCAGCTAGATATATCGCATGTTGAATCTCCCTTATTTATCAAACACTTAGCTTATCACCAGGTCTCCCTATCATGTGATTATTCAATCCCATGATAAACATATACAATCTCAAGGGGGAGGTCAGAACTCATTGGCCAGCCTGTAATGTGTCAAAAATAGGCTCTATGACAATAGAGTTTTTTTTTATAATAACTACAGTAATCTCCCCCACCCCCAAAAAAAAAAATAAATAAATAAAAAATCACACACACACACTCACTAAAGCATCCATAGATCCATTCCCTAGTTAAATCCTTTGAACGGATTAGTCAAAATTTAACATCACCCATAGATGCTGTTTTTTACCATAACATTTGAGACTTATACAGGGCTACTTCCCCGTGCAACTCCTTAGGGATAATAGCCACAAGGACCAAAATGTCCGCACATTCAAGCATATATATAATTTGCATGGAAATGTTGATCACAAAAATCGAGTGCTAGATTGAAGTAAATTGATGCATTACTAGTTCGTATTTCCTCAATGAGCTCATCGCCTCCAACAATATCGGCTCCTGCAGCTCTGGCTTCATCAGCTGCAGCTCCATCAGCAAAAACAGCTACTTTAACAATCTAGAGGACAAATTAAGTTTTGAAAATCAAAGAGCCATTTAATAGTCAAGTATACAATGACTAAAAACGAGCAGCTGAGTTTTATACTTGCGAGATACCTTGCCAGTGCCATGAGGTAGAACAACAGCACCACTAACACCCTGCAATTATCACATATAGCATTAGCACATATTACTTATTTAATAATTCTCCAGCGCATGTCACATAGTTTCCATCCTGAAACAGAAAGAAAAAATGTTCCAAAACATTAAACTCACAACATGGCAAGATATTGTTGACATACCAGCACTAAACCCACTGATACTTTTCTTTGGGAACAAGGCTCTACTAGGGTGAAGTATAATACTTCTGATAAGATCTCCATAATTACCTTTAGCCCTTTTTGTTCAGTAATTCAATCGTAAGAAGTGCATATATTCCTGCACACTGATATAACTTCTTCTGGGGTTTTCTCATCACATATTGTAGACCATAACAACATTTCTTCAGAAACCAAGGTTTCTTTTGTCGACGGGATAAACTTCCTGAACATTGACTAAAAATTCATTGCCTTATTTTCCCATTAAAAGAAATCACATAATTGCAGCCATTTCTAACCTTTTTTTTTTTTTTTTGGCCCTGGGAGAATAGACCTAAGAACATACAAAGCATCCCTAAGCAAAGCTCAAATCTCACTAAAAATGGGGCATACATCAATGTGACCTTTGCTTTGTGCTCTATAGTAACCCCTTTATATGTGGGTTGGGACGATGGAGGGAGAGGCTTTGTCTGTAGGTAAAATGTCAATGGTGGAAAATGTTAGGGCAAATATCTCCACATGATGTGACCACCTACTTGAGGATTTCGATGTATTGGTTAATTTCACAACATAGGGGCCAATCAAACGGTGACTTAACACCAGAAACAGGAACCCCCCCAACTTCTTTCTATTTCTCTGCAAAAGGCAAAAGTGAAATTTCAAAGATGTTTCTTGTGAATTCATGTAATATACTTGGGGCCCTTTAGGAGTTCTATACTGCTCTTAGATTTAATTTCATTAACAATAAAGGCAACTAGTAAAATACAGGAGGATTGTATTTCGTCTCAATAGGAAGGAAAAGAAATATCACGATACCAAATCACTTCGGCGTCGATCAATGCCCAAATTAACATGTGCTTCCACGGTCTCATCAAAATTCCTCTTAGCATTAGCCTGGAAAAATTCAAGAAATTTAAAAGAAAAATGAGATTGCAGTTCAATGAGGTTCATGGAGCCATATCTATCAGAAGGGGAAAACAAACAGATGAAAGGCATAAATCTGCCATTTATCAAAGTAGTCATACACACAACATAAATTTATGGAATTCATACCAACAGAAGAATCTAACATTAAAATGTGTTTGCAGAAAACGCTAAAAAATAATCACATGTGAGATTCAGATCTGCATAAAAATAATTCACGGAAGGATGCACCTTTGGGAACAGAATCTTGGCTTTTGCACAAAAGACCAAGGTTCAATTCCCCAAGATTGTGATCGTTTGTAGAATTTACCCATCAAAAATAAATCGGGAAGGATACACCTAAGACTGTAAAATAACATTCAACATTGGCAAACACCAATAATACCAATCTTACTTGGTCATCCTAATTAAAGAACGACAAGACAAAATAAATTAATGACATGAAACCCAGGTTTTCCTCTACTAATGCAACAAGTGATGGGTCCAAGTCTATGGAACAACAGATTAAGAGCATCTGACAGGACGCTATTTCCACATAATGACTATGAACAATAGTTGGTGGAAGTTACTGCTCCACTTGGGATGTTAAAGATGGAAATTTGTTAATGTACTTGCAAATTTGCTATCTTAGAATTGTATAAGTAGCAAGCTCAGAACTGAGAAGTATATCTGTCTATTCTGGAGAAACTTTTCACAGGAACATGTAAGATACTGTCTCTCTCCCTCCTCTGCATGTTTTTCTTTCATTCATGGATGGAGTTCCCATCTATCAACTTATTTTGTGCTTTTGTTCACAGAGTATCAAATCCACACAGCCTTCGAACCTTTGCATTCTACCATTGTTGGGATGATAGAAAGCTTAACACCTCTCATTCTTGTTACTTTTTCAATATGAAAAAGAAAGTAAAATGAACGGGGTAACCTTATTCAAGACCCCAGTTCCCACTTTACACCTCAGAATGCACCATTCTTATTCTTATAGGGAAGTGTGCTTTCACTTCTTAACCAAAATTGAGTGAGAGGGGAGAGGTTCCTCTTTTTGAGGATACTCTTGAGAAAAGATCCAGTGGAGGCAGGGTGGAGCCTGCAGATCATAGAATTAGAGTTGGCGTCCTTGAATCTTCTTATTTTGAATGTTGTGTTTCTCCATGGCAGCTCAGCCTACTCAATTGACAAGATTTTACCTCCAAATGTCATGGAGATTCACTTCTTCTCTATTGATCCAATCAACTCAGAATGCAATTTAAGAACTCTCAATTTACCAGAGAGAACTTTCTATGGTGATAACCTTATGTATGCATGGCCCTGGCTGCGAAGATTAAGTTAGAAGTCATTTACAGTAATTGACCCAAACACTTCCCCTGGTGTACAGCAATGAATACATTGCATCTAACGATTGACTGATGGTGTTGGATTCAAATAAAAGAACTTTCGGCTGTTTTCCATGTTCATTCTTCTTAGGCTTTGAAATGAGGTCATTGAATAGTTGGTTAGTGCAGCAGGTCATGTTTTATGTAGTTTCAGAAAGGCATAACCCCATACAACAAAGAAATTCTTCTGTTAATTCTCATTCATTAAGCTTCAAAGTATTCTGGATGAAAATCAGACTCTAGAGAAACATTCAGTACAAGTATGGGAATGGAACCATTCATCCCATTAGCAAATATTTAGTTTATGGATTTTACATCAAGAATCACATCAAGTGGCTTCATGAACCCTCAAGGTATGAGGTTTATTCATTCATCCTCTTCTACATGGGCTTGTATATACCCATACCCCATTGGTATCATTTTTTTCATTCTTACATTGGAGCAATCATGTAATGAACCATAAACGATCCGCGTACCACTTGGTTCGCTCCTACTTGTACTGCACGCCAGTTTATCGAACCAAAAAGCCCTTTAATGCTTTTTCCTAGCAAAACTGTGGTGCTTCAAATAACTAGGGATCTTGTCAAGTGTGTGATATGTACTAACATCTCCAAAGGAATTGCCCCAATTTCTCATGAGACTCAATGATAGATATGAATACATTTCCAATCACATTGTGCCAATGAAACTACTTCCACAAAGCTAATTGTGCCTTTTGATGATAAAATAAGTTGAACACAGTTTTTCTTACTCATAAAGATAGAAACTAAGAACCACCCACAGAGAAAGATTCAACACATATTTTTCCCATATTGCAAGTGACTTTGATCAGCATATTTGCAATGAATAATTCGCCATATTTGCAACGCCATTATTTTAAACAATTTCAGCTGCTTCTTTACACATATTGCAAGTGGCTTTGATCACTTCATCTTGTAACATCCAATCAAGTATAAAAAATGCAAATTTCAAAACAAAGCTAAAAACTTTATGGCTCGTCTAGGTGAATTTAGCCAGCAAATGTTATATTCACGTACTTTAACCAAACACAGAGTGATAACAAACAAGAAAAAAATCCGGGAAAAAAAACAGACCTTGACTTGGCGAATGGCTTCCTGCAGATCATAAACCGTCCTCTCGGCTTGCTTTTTATCCACCTTAATCAGCGTAGGAAAGGGCACCTCTTTCTCTTCTTCAACGACTCCAAAGATCCTCCTAAACGCCCTATTCCCCGCCTCAATCCTCCTCCTCTCGCTCTCCAAGTCCCCTCCCTTCTGCTCCTCCATCGCCGCTGGCCCTCTATACTCCGGAAGCGGGGCCACCCTATTCAATAACGACGATGGCGACATCGCCGGCGAGTCCTTCACGTAGCGAATGTCCTCTCGAGTGAAGTCGCTGGAATTTTCCGGCGGCGGAGCAAGCGGATCGTCTTCAGAGGGTTCCGGCTTGGGTTTGAGGGCGTAAGATACGGGTTGGATTTCAACTGGTTGGCGATTGGGGTTTGTGGGAACTGCATCCTTTGGTTGAGGCTCAGGGTGAGGAGTCTCTGAATCGGAGGAAGAGAAGGGGCGGGTGTGACGAAGGAAGAGGGAGGAGATCTGGGATCGAGGAATCCGCCGGGCATGAGAGAGAAAGTGTTCAATGGCAGCAGCCATTTTTGGTGGTGGTCGAGGTTCAAAGTGCACTGTGGAAGTGACTAACCAAAGTGGGAGGCTTGAAGAAAGGGCTTTACGAGGGGTTTAGGATTTACAGCCTCCAAAGTCCAAAGGGGGTCAAGGACATGGGATGATAACAGCGAGGCCAAGGACACTACAATACCAGGGTTGCAACCATTTTTTTGGGTTTAGTCCTGAAAAAAAATTGCTTACGTTTAAAACTCATTAAATTTTTTCTATTAAAAAACTCATTAAATTTTACCAATAATTTGATTTTTTAACCATTTTGCTAAAAGAAAAGAGGATTTTATTTAATATATATAAAAATAATTATTTTATATTTCATCATTTTTATTATATATATTTATATTCAATCATGTATTGCTTATTAACAATTTATATAATAATTTTCATCAAAAAAAATTTAGATAATAATTGTGATCAGAAAACAATTCAAATAATGATTTTCACATATCTTTCTTTAACAAAACAGTCACCAATGTTTTATTTGATGTTTATATTGTATGCTTAGACACTTATCATCGGCAACAAGATATGTATATATGAACATTCAAGAAATTAGTTTATAGTATATTTATGATTTTAAAAAAAAATAGACTTATATCATGCACTCTTCTCTACGCACAAATTAATTGCTAATAATCAATACATACTCACTAGGTAAACTATAAGTTGGTCATAAATCTAGCTATTTTCGCACTGGTACATAGACCAAATAAATAATTTACTTGTAATAAGAAAAATAAATTTACACGGTTAGGAATCACTATTATCAATGAATCATCATTCATTAGGTAAAATGTAAATGCTCATTTCATCATTGTATTCACAATTCCTTTTCTCCATTTTATAGAAAGCATGCTTCTTATAAATTCTTTTTTTCTTTTTGTGTATACAGAAAATGAAGGATCATAAATAGGAACCATTGTACTCAACGCACAAAATACGGCAGCTCATAAATTACATTTAGCTCTATCTTTTTAACAAATCTATGTCTATAAGTTAAACAAAAATTCATACATTTTACTAGGCAGCACTATGCACAACTCTCTGCATAGCTTCTTGGGAGAAGATTATTTTCAAGAATAAGTGCAAACAAATGAAGAGAAGAAAGCTGCGGGTATTTAGACAGCATTTGAGTATACCCACACGTATCTGCAGTTTACCATCCACCCGTATTTAGAACTATCTTGCAAATGAAGAACCCTAAGGAAATTCATCCCATGACCCCACAAAGCATTTACAGAAATACAAGCATTCTTGAATGAGTTTCACCATTTTCTCTCCTCATTCACGTCATGCATACAAACAGCAACAGCACCAATGACAAGAAGAGATTCAACGTGCTTGACGTAACAATAGGTTGGTGATCATTCATAAACACCGGATTCAGCTCCAACCCATATTCAGAGGAATAATCAGCTATCCCATTCAGTTAAGCTTTTCAGACAACAATCACTTCCTTTTAGGATCCCGGCTGAGCCCATGTTTCTTCAATGTCTTGATATAATTTCTCATGAGATTGAACTTGTTGCTTCCAAGATGATAAAAGTAGTCCCATGTATATATCCCAGTTTTATGCAAATCATCAAAGAGCAACCTGGGCCAATGGAAACAAACACATCCACAACATGATTGTATGGACTTCAGAAGCGAGCTTCCATTGTATATAGAGCGTGCCCCTTCAGATTACGGTGAGAAGAGTCTAGTAAGAAAGTACCTCACCCCATAGTTTCCCACAGGTTCGGCAGACATGATTCCCACATAACGCCGCCCGAATATCACCTGTGCGAGATAAGCATAGTAAAGTTGAGCTCACTGTTATAGAAAAGGACCAATCTGCTAGCTCAGGTCTCATTTTTCAAGAAAAGTCTCACAACACAAGCCCAGTCAGTAAAATTTTTCCGATTAATCTCAGCCAATTTCTTGGTTAAAATTTAGTTGTCATGTGCCTTCTATTCTGGAAACAAACTTCATGAACTATAGCACATAACACAACAACTCTAATAGCGGGTCCCACTTGTGCGGGATCTAGGGAGATTCAAATGTATACAGTCTTACCTTTACAAGCATATCTGCTTGCAGAAAGACCAATTCTGCACATAACTAGGTTATAAATTAATCAACCTGGAAAACAAATTGAACAAAAATTCAGGTCGGATGAGCTTAAGCCAGGCAATTTTAGTTTGGGTTAAGAAAATACAGTGAATACTGCTTTAGACAAATTTTGGGTCAGTTCAAAGTGAGTCCGGTAAAGTTGGGTTTAAACAAAATTGGGTTACATTATTTTCCTATCATTTAAGTCAAGTAATACATGTCAATTTGACTGACCATTCATGTAGGACCATGTAGCTTTGAATCACAAGAGAGGCAATTTTGAAGGGAAATTTCCCCACCTCCTCCATTTCCAAGGGCCAAGTCCTTTCCCATGATTGGTGGGTGGAACCTAAATGGTCAGTCTCACTTTAACAGCCCAAAAAAATTAAATCTATATCTTTTAAAACTAAAGGTAACTGAAATGCACAAGGGGCCAAAACTCTCCACCAAATGAAACTCAATAACTGAAAAGAATAAGCAAAGAATTCCACAAAAACATAAAAGCGAAAGTTACCTTCTCACCCCGACAGACCGAATCTTACTGTCTGCAGCCGGACTGTATACTCTGAGGAATTCAGCAGATAACTTGAATGCACAGCCATCAGAAAATTCAGCCTCCACCTGAAATAGAATATCTAACGTCAAACTACCTATGCTACATGAAGTAGATTATAGAGAAACATAAATATACGAGGCATATGAAGTAGCATGCAGCTTCTATTGACAGCTAAGTGGCATACCCTTCTGAATGAACATGAAAATGACATTGAAAAACTTAGGAAGTATGATGGTTAATGTCTGAGAGCGTCAGAAATCAGATGAGTTTCTCATGTACAGTAATATTTTAAGACACATTAAGCTCGATGGAGTCTCTAAGGAACCGGTTAGACCCAAGACCATATTAAGGAGGTAAAAGAGGGGTAAGCCTTGCTTGGAAAGGCAGCAAGCTTGCATTGGATGGGATAGGAAACCCCGACATCTCTGGGAGAGCAATTACTTACAATTTGTGTAAGTGTTGTTCCTAATGCAATCATAGGATATGCAGATGAAATAGACGAATAATTTCTTATCAGAGATACTGAAGGAGAGTCTTCTCTTGATATTCTATCCAAACAAAAGAACAGTGACTTCTGTGGTTAATATGCTGAGAAGTAGTAATTAGTACACGAAGAATTCGGGGTTACAGAGTAATGTCTAAAGGGATAATCAAACGGCAAAAATAGAAGAGATAGAACACAAGTATCAGAAAGGGATGCCTTTCCAGATTTTCATTTCATACATTTAAAACCTATCAAACTTTAGTTGCAAAAGGAGCTGGGATTTATTTTTTTTTTTTTACAGCACAGATATTGAGATTCTCCTTGTGATCCACACACTTATGAGGTAAGGCTATATAGATCATGAAATTTCACAGTCGGTATGGGTATTGCATTTTATACATCAAAAGATAAATCAAGACTCCCTTGTGAAGAGCATCAAGATTACACATTCCAAAATGCTGCTGTGTCTCGATGATAGGATCACTGGTCTAGTTTCTACTTTATATGATTGATGTTCACGTAGGGTCTCCAGATTTTTATCTTACAGGCACCCTTTTTTTCCTACTTTCCAAATACTTTATTTCAGAACACCAGATTGATCAGTAACTTCTAAATCATTGAGTTTACAACATCCCCAAAAAGAGCAGCTTTTTATTAGTTTCATCTTTAGTCAGCATTGTAATTATTTGCAGCATCCAATCTACGGTATATTCGAGGATAGTTTGCCATGTTAATGGAACACATTTAGCGTCTAAGTATAGTAGCCATATTTCCCATCTCAACCATGGGAATCTTCCTTGTACAACATAATACTGAAAATAGTATAGGCACAACGTTCAACTCAAATTACAGAGAAAAAAAAAAAAACAACCTTCACCGCGGATTCAGGGTGTGAATTTGATCTGATTTGATGAAGTCATATAGGCAATGTCAACCCAGAATGCGAACAGAAGTAGGTAGCAAATATGATCTGGATTAAATTCTGCGCCATTACCAAACTTACCAAAACAACCCAACATGAGTTGCCAAATATTCTACCAAACAAATTGATAAAAGAAACCACAAGCACGAGAATCAGAAACTTGGGTTCCAAAATGGAGGTCTCATAAGAAGCTTGCTTACACATTTTGGTGGATGGAGAGAGAATCTGGTAAGCCGAGCAGCACTTCCCGAGCTATGGATGCCTCGCACCGCTCTCCGTAGCGCCATTACCACCATTGTTCTTCTCTCCCCAACTGCAAAAGAACAAGGCACCAATTTCATCCTTGAATGTTTAAAAACCTCAAACATAGAACTTCACAACCGCAAAAGGAGACCATAATCAAAAACGTCAAACATGGAATTAAGAAGACAAAAGAATTTCTGATACTAAGAAGAGCTCACCAAAGTTTTCAATCTTCAATTACGGCCAGAATCACGAGTAAAATTAAGGAAAGAAATTTTGAGCTATGCGCCACGATTTGATGGATAGATGCCTAGATGTAAGACAGATAGAAAGAGAGAGAGGGAGAGGGAAAAAGGGAGGGAGGGTTGCGTGCTTGTGATGAGAGAGTGAAAGACTGATCGAGGCTGAGCGCTTGCCGCTGAGCCGGTGGTTTCCGGTGACGCTGAGAACTGCAGTTGGTTGCGTTGAAGATGAGAGAGAGAACGAGAGAAAGAGAGAGAACGGTGATTTGTATTGCTGAAGGTTTTGTGTTTTTTTTTTTTTTGGTTCCTCGAACCCAGTCCCTCATATCACCTGATGCATTAATTATAAAAAAAAGGAATAATTACTACAGTAACTGTTAGCAAGTTGTTTTATTTTCCAAATTTAAATGAATATATATTTATCTAATTTATTTAATTATTTTAAAATATTTGTTAGAATACTTGGATCTAAAAAAAACTCTCCCTATTAGATCTTGTATATATTCGACTTTTGCTAGTGGAATGGTATTTACCTGCTTAATACCAAATTAAAATTTAAATTCCAAATGTTACAAAAGATCGTGTGGCCTTATGGGAGAACCATACAAAACACTTTAAAGGTAGTGCCTTGAAAACTAAGTGGTGCTTCCTACTACTAGACTTGATGATTGTGTCATTCTAATCAATATTAGATTGGTTTAGTTTGGTTTGAGTCATATTCAAGTCACTAAGATTTAATTAAGTTTTGATTTAGTTCGGATTTTGGTTTCGATTGTAAGTCATGTTGACTTCAAGTCGGTTGATATTTGTAATAAGTCTGTCTTGCAAAGAAATATCAGTTGACAAAAAATGTTCGATTCGGATCACTTTTATCTAGTCTTACTTGAATACACGATTTCAAGTAAAAGTTATTGTGGGTTCGAAAGAAGGGCAAGCACGTAGCTGGCTGGGGTCCAACAGAGACCATAACCTATTAGCATACACAAAATACACAAGCAAAATCAATGCCCCAAAATTCAAACCCTAATTGAAGATCGCAATATAATGTCCATACTAATTGAGTTTGAGGCTCTTGAAATTAGTATTTAATTCCGCCAACTCTTCAAGGTATTTAATTTGAGAGAATTATTTGATAGAATTTTTAAAATGAAAACAGAGAGTTTTTTAAAGGAATGAAATTATATTTGAGATCTACACTTAAAAATGACTAAATAATCAAATACGTCCTAATGTACTTATAATTGATATTAAATATAGAAATTGAAGTTCTACACCCAATTATCAGTCCCTTGTTTTTAGAAATTTCATATAGGTTAGTATAATTTAATTTCATATATACACACACACACTTTCACCATAATTCCTCATATCCAACGCATCGCTGCTAAAAAGTTTTGAATTGGAGATTTGGTCATGTTTAATGTGTTATTTAGGATTTTTAGATGCTGCAGTCTTTTATTCGTGATTAGTGGCTGTTCGATTGTATGCTCAGACACATTTGCCAACTAATCTATGAATGAACAATGCAAAATCAAAGGGCACAAAGACAATGGATTGCCAACCCTCTCCGAATTTACACAACACCAACTTCAACAAAAGTGCAAATATCCAAAGGTGAAATAGAGTCAAGCCAACTACTATGACTTGAACAGAGATGTCAAAAAGATCAAAACTTCAACGATATTCATAAAATCATAATCAATACCAAAGAACTCTGTACTTACAATGAAACCCCTTGACCTCATTCACTGTAGTAGCATCTATACCACAACCCATACAAAAATCAACCCATCTTAATGAAATTTCAGAATACAAGTACCAAATAAATTTGGAAGACAGAATCACCAAAGTTCTGAGGAGCTTCACCATACCTCAAAGTAATAAGACCACCTCGCCTAACCTTTTTCTATGTATATACTTTCCCCTCTCTCTGTGTTCTCTTTCACTCTGCTGCTAGGGAAAGCATAGGCAGAATGGACACTTTTGGATTCTAAAGCAACATGACCATTATTGCTTGATCCCGACCAGAGGCTCGAACAGCAATAAGTAAGCATATGATCTACAGAAGCCATCAGCCGAGCTTTTTATCAGATCCCCTGAGATTGAGATTGAACCACCTCTTCTTGGATGATTTGTCTTTTCCGTCAGAGCCTCCATCTTCCCGGGACTATCAGGCTGGGCATCTTCACCAGAAAGCTTACTTGTACTCCCATTGGCCATAGAGCTACCAGTAGACGGAATGCTCAGTGTCCTCGACACAGAGAATGAGGAATGAATGCTGTCGCGTTGCTTCAACAACTCATCAACCTGTTACCACGTATGTAAGAACTAATGATGCATTTGATAGGATGCAAATACAAGTAAAACTCAGAAGAGAAACAGAATTGGAGAAGGAAACAAAAGGGAGATTGATACGTGGGGGAAAGGAGGTGAATGGGTAAGGCAGACAAGGAAACACCATTGCAAGATTAAAGTGTGATTGCAGTTGCTAAAACTTAACCACATTGACTATCGGCTAGTTGCAATAAAGTTTTCAATTTGATAATGGTGCAAGTCTTGTGAAATCATAGTAAGGATGGCTATAAAATCTCATTACAAGAAACCAAACCTCACATACACAATATCATGACATTTCTGATGTTCTGGGAGATATAAGCTCGAATGCCTAAAAGTTCATTAGGACGTTGGATAAGCCCTTTCAATAGAAAAGGTATTACCCACACACCATCCAATAGTGCAAACCAAATAGACAAAGCTTGAAAGTTTTTCCAAGCATGAGGAACAATAATACACATCTTTCACCTTGGATGAGGAACTTTAAAGTGAAGGGATTTGAGAAAAGGCTATATGACAAATCTTTCACCTTGAAAGACGATGGATGGCAAGCAAAAGAACTTATAGTCATGTTAGCAAGCAATTATGTTTACAAATTGCAATTAGAGAATATGACCCAGCTCAATTAGACTAGTTAGAACATAAGCCAGATTACTGATGCAATGTGCAAGCTTGAGCAGTTACACAATAATAGAACCACCATATATCGATCCCAATGGGTTACTATCCTAAGAATTATCGACATATAAGGCCCAGCAAACATTTTGTCAAATATTGTTGTAGGTCAGCCAATATTTTGGACTTTTAACTGAAAGCAACAGCCTAGTAGGAGCCTTTTTTCTACAGTTGATAAGAGGCATATGAAGTCCAGATGCTAAAATCCTGAAGATGGTCCACCACACACTCTCAGATAAAAATACTATGAATTATGAAGTGGTGATACGTACAGACTGTTTTTCTTGGTTATATCTATTCGTCACTTCTTGAAAGCGAGCCAGGGCCTGCAATGCATACAAATTCCACAGGACCGGTTAGAGCACATTATCAAATAATATAAAGTTGAAGATGACAATGCAAGTAGGCTACCTTTCTGTACTCGGTTTCAAATTGTCGGAGCTCATTTCTCTTTCTCAAAATTTCTGCCTCAATATCTTTCAATTTCTCGGTTGTATCCTCATATGATTTTGCACAAAGAGCCTCTATTGTGTAGGATGCAGGTTTAAAAAGTTGTCACCTAAAACCATTTCATCATTTGTCAGCCATTGGGAGATCTAGAAGTTATTGCAACCGAAAACAGCACAAACAATACAGGACAAAGAGGGCGCAGACCATAGACAGCAAATATGTGAGTGCCTGCCTTCAATTCTGAGACCTCACAAGGTTGTAGTCCCTCCAACCTCTTAAAGAAAGCAGCTTCAGGGTCTTTAGCCATCGCTAACTACATAATCACAAATACAAATCAACTACAGCCACAAAAAATCCAGACCGCAACCAAAAAACAGAAAAAGAAAGAAATGATGCAGTTACTTACAGCATTGACAGTAGAATCCAACCTATATACTTGGAAATGTAAGAAATACATGCCAGAAGACGTCACTTTCCCAGTCTTCTCGCTATCCTCCTACATGAAATAGACGGTAAGAGCTAAGAATCATGTCTAAGGCCCAGTTTATCACAGGATAATATGTCCAAACAACCAAAGACATTACACATGACTTTTATGAAAACATCACATGGAACTACAAGCAGCTAATGATTAGACCATAGAGTTAAAACACCTGTCGCACAGAGCAGACTGTGGTCTAGACAAGTAACAAAATAGGCCTCTAGCAGAATAACACAATCTGCACTGGAATCATTACAACTCTTCAGTAAAACTCAATTGCATACAGAGCTAGGAAGCAGAGAATACAGGCAGGGATACAGACATGAAAACAGAAATTCCCAAAAATGTCTAAGGATCACACGTTTTGATACGAACCTGCAGTATACTCTTGAGGAAGTGCCTGTGTTTTCTGGATGCAGACAATCATTTAGGTTGAAAAGTATACCTACAAGTGAGACTATCTAGATGCAAACAAGGGGAGCTAGAATATGAGATCCAGAAACTACAACCAACAATGACCATCAGCCAAAAGAAAACTCAAAATACTACTGTGTAGCTAGCATCTGAAATCTATTCAGAGCTCAAAGAACCTCTAAATCCAAATCAAATTCGAAAGTAAATACCCTGGAATCCTGCCTAGGCAAGGCATTTTATCTTGTGCTTTTTTTGTCCTTTCTCTCTTTGGTGGGGAGGAAAGGGGGATGTAGCAAGCCAAAGTCCCCCTAAAAGCAGAAATCAGCATTCAGAATAAGAAGCATCCCCTTTCTTCATATCGCTTTCCTTGCAGCCATTTCTTTTGGTATATATCATAATAATTTTCCTTTATCAAAAAAAACAATACTAAAAAACTAAGAAGCATGAACACTAATACGTGACACGACAATTGGTCACGACTACTACCAAAAAGTGAACATGAAAATGAATGTCACATGGAGGACCTAGAAAAGCTGAATTCTCTGTCTGAACCCTGGTAAGGCTTACTTCGGACCACTCTTCTTTATTGTCTTTAGTCAAACTGATCTTTTCTGTAGGGGTTAGTCTTAAATCTTTTGGATCTCCTATAGTGTAAAAGTGAAGACTTGAGTCTTTCTCAGTCCGTTCCTTTTAATGGACATCCGAAGCCACTCTCTGTGGGTTCACACCCTTTAGATCATATCTTGAACACTTTCAGACTCTTAGTTTCACCTGGTTGGGGCAGAGTTTGGCCCACGAGACGACACTGCCATGCGGACACGTGAATTTTCAGGAAATTAGGATACAACATGTATAATGGACATGAATGTAATGATTAAAAAATAATATTCCCTTTTCATGCTTTCCTCATTTTATTAGCATCAGAAAGGTCATGATTGTTTGAAAACCATAAGAACTAGTCCATAATGTGTACATACTACAATTATCAATAACAAAACTCAATTCAGCTGTCCCCTCAAGATGTTTGGCATGCATTTGACAATTTGAGAGTGTCCAAGAGTGTCCGTGTCCAGTACGTATCAGACACGGATATGTGAGGCCATGGAAAGTGTCCGGGCTTCTTAGCTACAAAACATAGCATTTTATAACTTCAACCCATGCACCACTATTTCCCTCTCTGCACGTTGTCAACATCAATATTGACTGAACAAAATGTTGTGGGAAAAAAGTACTGGCGTGGAAAGTATTTCCCTGTTTGAATACCGATGAAAAATTGGGGGAGGGTGGAGGCCCAGGGAGACCAGCAATTAAAAAGTTAGCTTTCAGCTCAAATTCGACACACTATTCATCAGGTGGAAGGAGCTTCCAACAGCCAGCATTGACATTAATGTGCTTCAAACACAAGTAATAGGCTAAAAAGTATGAAGCACTTTAAAAGTGTAGACAACAACAGTATACAATATTAACAATAATATATATATGTGTGTGTAAAGAAAAGGAAATACCTGCAGGGCTAAACTATAACCTCCACTTGGATCTTGTTCAAAGTAGAGAAGCTGGAAAAAGTAACCAGAATGTGAATGCAACTGATGAAACCTTTGAACTGTGTCTAACTACATCCATGATACGCTTGACATCACCAATACCTTAAATTTGCTTTGGGCAGCAGAAGTAACACGAACCACGATCCCGGATTCTGCTTGCTCCTCATTGATTGTCACACCAAAGAAGTGAGCGCATTGCTTCTCTACCTGCAGCCAGAACAGAAAATCAATGAAGAAATTACATTTGAAAAACATAACAGTCAAAGCATTAACCAAGCAGACACCTTTCCACTGACTGACGTCCCAATTGGAAGTGGGCGAACAGTCACAGTTCCATTCAGTGCTTCTTCCAGAACATTTGCGGAGATGGTTGTCTTGATAGGAACACCTAATTTACTGGAAGCAAACAGTATAAAAGTTGCAAGGCAGGGGAGAAATCCAACTAGACTAGAAACGCTAAAACTTGCAATGTCTTTTTACCTGAATAATGCAGCAAAAACTGTGTTGACAGTTCCGAGATTTGATAAATCAATTTCCATATCCATGCCCTCAGCATCAAGAGCCTGATGAGAGATTTCAAAAGAGTTCAATAACACAACTAAGAATCATAAAAGGAAAAATTGATATTATTGATGGAGATGAAGTTAAAAGCAGGAAGCCTAAAATAAAGAATAGTTTCTTTACAAACCCAAGTAAAGACAATGGGTTGTAAAGGTTGGATTGAAGGCCTAAAGGTTAGGTTGTTGATCAGTAGGCTATCCAACCGAATACATAACTATACTAAAATGTGGTAAATGCATACAAAGACAAGATTACAATGTAATACACACGTAGGCTAAAATTCGATTAGTCACAGAGTCAGGGAAAAGTTTTGCTTTATGATCATACTTTTTTTGGCTAACTGTATTGCATTGTGCCATTGTTATTAATAGATGGTTTATGCCCTAGAGTTGATTTTGGATTTGTAGAGGCATTTTCACCCAGTAGCATACTGTCCCCAAGACTCCTCATGGAGACTCATCGTAACAGGCTGCCTATTTGATCCAATTGCTGCCAAACCACCATAAGTTGACTTGGATCAAGAACCATCATGCTGCCCTACTTACCAACCCTATGAAACATCATGGATTTCGCGGCCAGATGCCATTTATAGTCATAGCTAGATTGATCGTAAAACATGAACTAAGGTTCCATTCGAATGGAGGAATGTTTGGGGTGCAACCTCCATCTTCACTACCTAGACTACAAGCCCCACAACTTCACTCTAGACTAGGAAGTTGTCTTCCAGCAGATCCAAACCGCCCAGGTCCAAATTGTACAATCTTACTAATGAAACTTACATGACATTAGGTTGCAATAGCAAGCTTACCATAATAGCAACTTGCATGAAGGTGATAACTTGTTTATTTCAGACAATAAAATTTTTCCTCCCAAAAAAGAGGAAAAGTTTGTGAAAATTTTGGATTCAATTGGTCAACCCCTTCCACTCTCTCTTGCACCTCCCCTTTCTCCCTCTATCTTCTCTCGCCCACTCTATATCAACTCTCTCTCTCTCTCTCTTCTCTCCGCATTCTCTCGTAGCTACATTCCCACTTCAAACTCCCACATATCAAACAACACTGGTGGGAAGTCGTATAGCAATATCAATTCCCAAAAATGTAATCGCATTCCCATCATGAATTCTCATCTCACATATTGGGGGCTTAATGAGTGATGATAGTCTAAGGCATCGAAAGGTAAAAGTTAGGTAAAACTCAGCTGAATTGTTAAGATTGTCTTAGTGGTTCAGAACTCAGAAACTATTTCACAACTTGGACTTCATGGTACCAAATCTAGAATCCTCAAACATCCACAAATAGCATGCCAGCCCTATCTGTCAATTTTTTTGTTCAGGCATTTCATACTAGGGGGTTGTCAAAATCATGAATTGCCTACAACCTTACTATGTCATACTCTTGACATGTTCAAACATCATGAACAAACAGCAAGATGACACATGGATTAACATATACCATTGAACATACTTTAAAATGAAAGATAGCAATGAAAATGGCACAAAAGAACTCTTGAAGTAATATCCTAACCTCAAATCCTGCCGCATCATATTGCCTTCTCTTCTCCGGATCAGACAAGATGTTGTAAGAGTATGCAACCTCCTTAAAAAGCTCTGCAGCTTCAGGGTTATTCGCATTTTTGTCAGGATGATACCTATACTGAACTTAGATCAGTAAATTTTCTTCCAGTGGTACATAAGGGACTTAATTTATCAATGAGGATTTCTGTACATGGAAAACCATAAAGAATACTATTGTATCGAACGTTATACTAGTCAATTATCTATTGAACGTTTTACCACTCAACAGTATTTGGGGTTGAAACAGATGCATATGCAACTCAATAACACTCAAATTCAAATACATCGTTGACGAATTTGCATGGAGGAAAATGAAATAAACTATTGCGCATGGCCTTCTTAACTTAGGCATTGAGTCCCAATGATAGAACTCTCGGATCAAGAGCCTATATTTTAAAATAAATGGGCAGAAGCCATCAAGTTTGCACCCCAGTTAGAGCACATTCAAAGCTTTAACCTTCAAATCAGTCATGAGTAACAAACGAATTTCAACTTTCAAGACTGATTTTAGTGGAATAAGCATAAATCTAACAGCAAGTAACAAGCTACAAAAACATGGAAAGTCTTTGGCAGCCTCAATGATTTGACAGCCATTACAAAATTTGGTCAAACGAGCATTCTTTTCATACATAAATAATATCAGTATCCTATAATATAAATGACCATTACCAACTCATCATATTTGCACAATTCTACTCCACCACAAACTACAACCCGGTAAGTTAAAATTTATGGAAGACAAACTGCAAGGTCTGAATCATTCGCATCTTATTTATTCCAGAAAAATATCTTGTCAAAGAGAGTTCAGAGTCACAGATTGCATAACTAAGTGTAAACAATTATCCTAGCCACAGTAGAACGGTAAGAATTCAGAGCAAAGAATCAAACTTACTTGAGGGCAAGTTTCCGGTATGCAGTCTTAATTTCCTGATCTGAAGCGTCCCGAGAAACGCTCAAAACCTCATAGGGATCCCTCCGAAGAACATGGGTAGAAGGTCCTCCGGTCTTCGAACCCATTCTAACCCTCCCACCTCTCTCTCCTCTCTCTCTCTCTCTCTCTCTCTCTCTCTCTCTTCCTTCTTATCTTGATGTCTCTTCAATTCCCCTCATGAAGCCCCAAAAGGGCAACAAATCTTGCACCGAGAAAGTGTCTATCGGGAAAATCTACACCCAAATGATTGCAGAACATGAAATTAAAACCAAAGCGATCCAAGTTGCCAAAAAATCAGCGCAATTGGAAAGCATCGAAGTTTTCTTTCCCCAAATTGAGCGAAATTCAAAGCATTGGATCTCTCCGTTCGTCTCGGGGAATTGAAGCAATCAAATTAAATATAAAAAACAAATGTAACAAGAAAGTCAAATTCTCCACATTATGGAGCTCGCAGCTCCGAATCTAATTGTGAACAAGGGTTTCAATGAGAGAGAAAAACCTGGGAAGATCACCTCAGTTGGATTTCTTCTTCGTACTCGGTACTGGAGGCGGTCGGATTGATAAGGTCACCCTCTCTCTCTCTCTCTCTGAGTTTCTGCAAATGTTTCGATGTCTGAGGCGTTTTGGCTTTTCCGTGGCAAAGAACCATAAATTGTAGAGCTGGCTACCCGCCCGGATGGCCCGGTTCTTTTCGTATTCAACTTTCCGTTCCATTTGGAATTTGAACTAGTTTATAACATTTTGGGTTTCTTCGTTTCAGGAATGTTTTCTTCCATTTATTTTCAGAAATAAGTTTTATTTTGGAAAAATAAGTTTAAAATTTAGTATAAATAAGTTTCCTCTAATTTAATGCAGTTCAGTTAAAAAGTTCAGTTTAATTCGATTCAGTTTGATAAAAATTAGTTTAATTCAATTCAAATTAATTACGTGAACAAGTTCTTCATTTGCATGGATTAATAATAAGGGGTAAAATGCCGCAACAGTAATATGAAATGTCAGAAAGGAGTGGAGAAAAGTATTAAGGAACAATAAAAAACGATAAGAGTAAAATATGGCTATGGTGTGCAAAAGTTTGTAAAAATCATAATTACAAAATAATCCTGTATACCAATAATTTCACACAACCAAACAAAATAATGAAAACACAATTACAAACTTATTGACATTTACATCCAACCAAACATACATTATAATCATATCTTTTATCAAGAAGAAATTCCATTGTGTTCGCATGTTTGTATTTGCATCTTCTCTTTTCTTTTTCCCAATCATTAGCAATACCAAGACATTGTCATAAGTTTCAACAAAATATCATATTTCATCACGTAAGATCCGATATAAGAGCAGACTAATATAAGAAATGGAACCATCACCACACTGAAGACGAGGAACCTGATTTGAAATTTTGGCCAAAATTCTGGACTACAATTGCCACTGTAGTAACTCATATTTAAACAGACCTCCCTCCACCGGAAATAGAGGAAGAAGGGAAACAGAAAAATAAGGGTAAAGAATATTCTATACGATTTAGATATTTACATGTCAAAAATCCTACAGAGAAGCTCAAGAGTTGAGCTGCATTCTCAATGTTGAGTTGAGCAGTTTGAATCTGTCGAGCTCATTTTGATGACCCTGGTATTGTATGATCCACAGGATCCGCACTTATGGTAAAGCCAATGGAATCGCGCAGTTCCCTTTCTACCACAGTCGTTGCAAAGTATGTCCTAGAAATTTACAACAGTTTAAGGAACTCAAACGAGAAAGGAATATATATATATATATATATATATATATATATATGTATATGTTGGCAATTTAAAGCGCATAACTCACCTGACAGCGATCCCTATATTCGACAGGAAGCTGCTCAGAAGCCAGTAGAGCATCAAGCATACCGAAGTACACCTGAATAGAGCAAAATCAAAAATTAGATTTTTCCTTCTTTTCCTGCCTGGAGTAGACGAATCAAATACTCCTTTAATAAACAGATAAATAGACCACTAGACAAATGCAATTTGAAAAGATAATCAGATCTCAAAAATATGTTGCATTTGTATTATAGTCCTGCGTATGAAAGGGGAAATGGGGCGGAGTCATGGGAGGCAGAACAGAAAAAGAAGGAAAATAATAAAATTGAGAGAATTTATGTGATTGTTTTACAAACATTTCTACAACAATGCAGATTCTTGGATAGGCCATCCCTCACTGACACCATGAACAAAACTATAGATGGTTCAACTCAGATTAATGCACTGACAGATATAGTCGATCACATAAATTAAAAGTTAAACTTCTAAGCCATCTGAACCAGAAACAACGATGACAGCTTTTTAGATTAAGATTCTACATGACGTTTCCACCTTTCATGAAAGCCAGACTCCAAATTCCAAACTTGATCAAACATCACCATTGGAAATATATTGTCATGTTCGAACTACTCAGTCATAGGGTTTGTAAATCTTAGGTTTTGGATTTCCAGTTTCAAAATTTAAAGCCTTTCCCCTCATTCTAGGGATAAACAATGAACTTTTTCCCTTTTCCTTTCAGGAGCAGAGGGAGAGTGGTGTTTGTATGGTAGACAGGGCATGGACGTCAATATTAGATAGGTGGCAAAGATCGCCAACACTGCAGGTAAACTGATGAACATTTGTAAACAAGCTTGTTAAACTAAACGCTTGTTTATAACAAAATGACTAACCATGAGCAAACTCTCCATGCTTGTTTAAAACAAAATGACAAACCATGAACAATTTACAGCTGGAAGTGGGTCAAAAGCAAGCGTAATCATTTTTTGCTATAACACTGTCAAAATCCAATTTTAGGTGTAATTCCCACCATGCACAGGTGAGTTGGCCTTTGATCCTGGCTTGAAATACACCACTAGATAATAAATACTCCCTCCGTCCCATATTATTTGTTTGTTATTCCTTTTCTGGATGTCCCAAAGTATTTTCTTGGTTTCTATATGTATATACATAAAACTAGGACTTCTTTCTTTAAATGTCCTTATGATAATCAAAACATAATAATTAATAATATGAAATAATTGGGGTACAACAGGTAATTCATATCTTATTGACTGACTTCCTTAAAATTTATGTTTTGCCAAACCATGCAATTAAATTGGGACGGAGGGAGTAGTTTCTAAATTCCAAGTCCTACTGCCTAGAGGCTGTTGCATCAATCCTCTGAATAACTCCTCCTGGGTTCTAGACCAGAATGAATAATTTCCCTGAACAAGGGGGATTGCTGGCACCAATGAACTCTCAAGCCTGGATTTCTCATGGAGCCCCCTCCCCTATCAGCATACTGGGTTTCCCCTGGATAGGTGGGCTACAGGGTGTTATATAGATGCAAATACCTCCCCACACCCCCTTGAAAAAAAAAAAAAAAGAAAAGGAGAGTCTGATGCCTTCAACCTGTGGGGTGTTAATTTTATTTACAGTCTCATTCTTTAGGACACTTCAGAGCTGAGAGGGGAGTACACACACATTTACTGAGAAAACACAGACAACTACATGCAATCAAAACACTAAGCTACTAAGCGGATTACAACTCAGATTTCTAGTGTACATTTTAGCAATTCATGAAACAAGTTCAAACATTTTCACCACAAATGATCCATCATATTTATGAATAAGTTGAATAAAAGGAAACATGCTTACCGCCATATCACCTAAGGACTTGCTACAAATTGGGCAAATGTAGCTGCTGCAAGTATAGGCCTGAAATAAGAGCAAAGAGGAGAAATTTTTATATTCTTTAAAAAGGTAGCAAACAGTTAAGACAAGGAGAGAAACTAACAGAAATAAAAGAAGAAGCTCACAAAGCCACTGACCTGGAAACAAGCTGAATGCATAAAATGGCCACAAGGCAAAGCTCGGACTGATGCACTGGATGTGAAGAGGAAATCACAGCAGATGGGGCAATTTGTTTCTAAACCTTTCTCACGGCATTTATGGTCAACTAACTTCACACTTAAGCAACAATTGCAAGTCATGCAATGGAAAAAGTCTGAACCAAGTCCCTTTCCCAGACGACATAAGTTGCAGAAAGGACAGTGGTAGACAGTCCTGAAGACAAAACAGAATCAGTAATTTTGTTCTGAACCAAATCCTGAACAGAAAGGAAACACAAGGTGAGCTAAGCGACAGACTAAAGTCAACTACATCTTGGAAAGTCTCCCATCATCAACTCCCCCCGCCCCCCTTTTTCCTTATCTAACACCAACTGTATGGTTGATCATACTCGAAACACCCAATACCACATCTGCTGCACATAGATCCAGGGAGGTCAAGATGTACACAACCCTGCTCTTGAGAACACAGGCAAAGTTCACTCCCCATACAGAGGTAAAATTGAAGTCAAAAGAGGTAACTTGAAGATACGATCAATAGTCAATCTCTCACTTCCGATCCAGGCCCTGTTTAGGACTGGCCTGTCCCCCCCCATCTCCACAAAAAAAAGGAAAAAAAGTCCATCTCCCACCTTTTTCCAAGAATTGTTTTTGTTTCACACATCACCTGTGCACAAGTGTATCGTCGTTGAGACACCCTATCACACACTTGCATACCAAAACAGTCATCATAATAGGATGAACAAATAGTCAAGTGGACCACTTTTATTCAAAAGATAAGCCAGGAGGATGATATTTTCAAAAAAACTTTAAACTTGACCTGCTTACTTGTACATTTCCATCCATTAACGCAAGTTCCCTCTCTATAGTTAGAATGATTATTAGCATCACCTTTAATAAATAATGTGCAGACTCTGATTGCCAGTTGGAATCTTTGATTATCAATCAGTTGACAAAAAACAACATCGGAACCAACAGATACCCTCTCACCTTTCATCATCGAAAAACTTGCAGATGCTACAGTGGTATTTCGCCATGGAAAGTCCATTGCAGGAAGGTGTAGTGCAAACTGGCCCAACAGGCTGGATCTTACAGCAGTTCATACACATCATTTCAGAGGTAGCCTTCCTGAAGGGGCACAAAAATGCAATAATAAGTACCAACACAATTTGTTGGAGCAACCCTAACAAGTGTTATAAAACCCACCTATCCATGGAATGGTCACTAACTTTATCATGACAGAACCTGCATGCAAACAATTTGCCACAACAGGCTGCACGAAGTTTGCAGTTTCTCTTATAGTGTTCGCAGCCAAAGATCCTTTTGTCAGGATCACGGTATGATGGAGAGCATCCCAGCAGGTTATCCTCACTTGAGCATTCACCTGTTCCTCCTTGAGATGACTTCTGCTGAGCAGCTATCCAGCGACTATAAAACAAACCAAAAATGTATCACAACAAGAGTATAACCAGCAGAAGAATTCGATGCAGAACTAAGAGTGAAATGAACCTGGTCATCAGATTCTGAATAAGGTAAGCTTTTCTTCTTGGATCAAGGCTTGAATCCCGAGACACTTTTCTGATCTCAGACTCCAGTTCATTTTGATTCATTCTGAAAATGTCTTTCCACCCAGGCTTGAAAGTTTGATCACTATGATCCATAGCATCACAGGCTTCATGGCCTAAAGAAACCCAGAAAATGTCAGGGAGAACAGCCAGACAGGCAGACATAAAGTTATAGTAATGTTGAAAACCAAAGGCAGACAACTTATTATGGTATCACCAACTGAGTGCCAGATCATCAAATTAAAGACAAACCTTGTGTATTACTAGTCTCTGATGTTGAACATTGTTGAGACGGCAGATTACTTTCCCACCATTCATTAAGCCATTCGGTGAACATAGTGTTTTTGGTTGCATGCTTCCACGTGTCCATCATCTTATTCTGCTCCTCCTGCGTAAGTGCAGACGTTACCCATGGCAGCATAGATTGAAGCACCTCGGCTCCGGTGGTACCAATTATATGACCTACAATTTTATCCTGTTCCTCCACAGAGAAGTGTTTGTCAAACAACGGCCAGAGCTCCAGCTCTTCCCGAAAAACATGCTGATCAAGAGTTACTCTGATGGATTTGCACATTCCCTGAAGCTTTGTAGCAAGCTCATCATATTGCGTGAACTTATCACAAGCCTCACCAGCAATAGAGCTACTATCAGTTCGATCTTCAGCAAGGCTAGATCTGTTTATAGCTGCACGAAGCTGTGTAAGCTCTGATAGTGCAGAGGATATATCCTTAAAAAGTTTCTCTTCTTGCTTGTGGTCTAGAGTGTAAGAATGACTGACATTGTGAAGCGTTTCCTTGGCTTCTAGTGCAGGAAATACTATATCATCTTCAGCATTGCTGTGAGCCCTGTATAATCCCCACAACAGCTGAAATCTACCACTGAACTGCCTAAGAAATGCTTCATCACATTCGCTTAATTTTCCGGATTCAACATCCAAATACTCCAGGTCTTTACGGATAGCCTTGTGAAATTTGAATATATTGTCAATTGGTCTTGTGGAAGACCCACTATCTGAAATGCTTATCTCAGTCTCCCAGTTGAAAAGACTTGAATTCAGGGATGGAGCAGTAGGACTAAGAGACAAGGAACGGAGAGATTTTGCAGCAGCCAAAGAGCTCACTGTTAGTTGACCCCCATTAACTCCTAAACCAGGGACACAACAGGATAGAGTGCCACAAGATAACCTCTGAGAGCTACCTTTCTTCTTGCATGCACCATTATTAACATCCTCCCTCGATGCAACATTTACACGCTTGGATGGTCTGGACTCATCATCTCGACAAGTTGCAGTATCTTTATCCCCATAAGATAAGAAAGAAGTACATGCACGAGCTGACATATCATTACCCTCCCTAACCAGTAATTTTGCAGGACAGGAACCAATAGCACGGGAGGATAAGCACACATCTGGTGCACAACGTTTGCAAGCCCAACCAGAAAAAAGTGTGACTAATGCAGTATCTGTAGGTGGAGCTGCATCACAAAAACATGCTTTCCAAATCAGAAGAATACAAAGCCACAGTAAACAATGACAAGAACCAAAGAAAACCCAAGTGAGGACCCTGTCACTGCAGGGTCCATACCCTACAGTCCAAACCTAAGCAATCTTTTCCCTAATAAGCAAATCGGCTGTTTCTGATAAAGTTTGTACAATAAAGGTAATTTAGGCAGAAATATCACATGCACTGAATAATTTGTTAAAACTTTAAAAGGTTATCTAACACATCACCTGCCATGTGCATGTTTTTAAGAAAGCTTCTAGCTTCTTCTTCATTGAGTGATCCCACCAACCATGGTAACACACGTTCAATCAATCTCAATGGCATCACACACAGGCTTTGATACAGAAGTTCTCGTTGCCTTTGTAGGGTAAATAGCTTCCTAGCAAGGGGAGTACCTACAGTTGACAGACGAAAATACATGAAAATCAGGAGTACGGGCCAAAAAACTAGCTTCCTTGGATGCATCTCATTTGAGAGAAGAAAACCAAATGCATCTTAATTAAACAAACTAGTTAAGCAAATCACACTATTGTTTCCACAACAAATGAGAAGCACAATTTCGCACCAATTTGCATTGGATTCTAACAACATCATGAGCGCGATTGATCTGTATCATCCTCGAAATACATAGGCCCCATCTATGAGGAAACACAATATTGACAATCAAACTCCAATTTGATGCGTACAAACCTGTATTTCCTCATTGTGAAAGTGCTTCTGTATTGTATCCATTATTTGATCAGCATAAGAGCATAATCTTGAACAGAAATCAGCTAATGATGATTCTGCACCCGCTATTTGTATGCTCTCAATCAAGCACCTCAGCTTCTCAAATTCACTTTCTCCTTCAGCGTGCTCTTGAGCAAAAGACAGCTCTGCATCTACGGCGGGGAAGACAACCTTGTCCTCAGCAATGCTGCAAGCAAACAAGTGAAGCACATGTCATAACCAAGTAAACAAGAAATAACACAGAACTAGACTAAACACTAAGCTACATGCACACAATTAATTGGATGAATGACGAAAACAATTGGGGCAGGGAGGGCAGAAATTGCAATGACATTATACAGTGAGACGCTATTGATACTCACAGGGAAACCAAATTCCACCTCTGGAAGAAAGCTGCTAGAGCTATAGTGCAGGGATTTCAGAGAGCTAGTAGAATATCCATAAGGTGATCATGAACCTCTCGAAAACAAGGTAAACTATCTAGAAATTAAGTAACATCTATGCAAAACTGTGAAAAGTAACACAGCATTCGAGAAGCACTATAACCTGATAAGAAATTTGGAAAATACAAACATATATTAGGACTATGTTCAGTCATTCACTTCATGGATCTGCTTGAATGTGCTTGGAAGTTAGTAGATGAGTCATGAAATTTTGTTAGAGCTCTCGAACTTTTAGAAAGTAACCTGAAATTTGTTAGAGCTCTCAAGGTTAATGCCCTGAAATTTGTAAATGACGGTGGTTAAGAGCCTGACATGGACATGTGTGGTGAAATCAAGTTGACTTAACTATTGTCATTTGATTATTAGGAAGCAAAACAAATAATTGAAAGTAGAGGTCATCATAGCTTAGTATTAAACAAACAGCAAGGTTATATTTTTTATTTTACCTATGGAAAAAAAAAAAATACAACCACCAAGGTGAGCATCAGAGCCAACCTTGTCTGCAACCCCAAAGCATTTGAGAGCAAAAGAGAATAAAACAATACTACAGCTGAAATCATACCTGTGAAAGATACATACTTCTGCAATGAAGTGTAGTCTCTCATTAAACGCAGACAAATCAGACGATTCCCCATTAAGCTGTATTTTTCTAGCAGCTTCCGCTATTTCAGTGAGTTCTCGTTTTATCGCCTTATGCCAGTGCAGTATCTCATCTATTGGGAAACCGGGATCTGATCCAACAGCACAACAACCCAACTCCGTAAGTTTTCTTTTTCCAGTATGAGAAGATCCACAGGCACAGGATGTCATCTTGCTTTGATCTGTAAAATTGCAGCACACAGACTCTAGGCTACACTGCAATTTGGAACCATTTCCATACTTTGGATGAAATTTCTCCATATTCCGCCCATCCATCCAGGAAAAGATGACCTTCATGAAACAATGCTGGCGTAAGCAAACTCCAAACGTGATTCAAAGAATACATTAAATATTCTGCTCGAAGATCAGATGGTTACCTGATGAAGAAGAGCCTCATTTGGAATAATTTTACTCAGGCATTTCTGCATATCCTGACTCTCATCAGAGGAAACAGAAGAACACAACCATGGGAGAAACTCCACCATCATATTAACAGGTATGCTGCACAGGAACTGCCAGACCAGTGATGCCTGCTCCTCGAACGAAAACTTTTCTATAAGCAACGGGAACACCTGAGGACATTATAGAACATGCATAAGAATGACCATAGAATGAAATTCTTCTCATAAAATAAAGAAAGGCCAATCCTTCAGCAACTTATGTTATTTGGGCTCTTCATTTCACCTTAGCAAACACTTGATACTCCAACAGGGATATAAAAATGAGACTCTTCACTTCAGCTAAAACCATAGTCTTATCACCTCTGCAATTCATGTTCCATGATTGAACAACTTAACGCCCAAATTACAATAAATTTGACTAATAAGTAGCAATCCTCTTTCCAATTTGAGCAATTGAAGAAGCATTCCTAGCGACTATAGCCGGAATCCCACAAAGCTTTTGCACACTGAGACATATGTCAGACACATCAGTCATGGTACTAAACATGTGTATGGAAGAGTCTGAACGATTTTTTGAAGTAAATTAATATTTACCATGCAATTAATTGCCAAATCAAATCCTTCAGTAACATAAAGCAGCACCAAGTATTCATTTACCAAGGATCACAACAACAATGTTCTTTGTTGATTCAACAGGTTACACTTAAAACAAAGAAGATATTGTGTTACTCGCAATGAAATTTTGGGGGGGTTAAATTTTTTATCATCTCCTGATGATGATGGCCTTGAATATTCTGTGATAATTGAGGATACTCAGAGCATATCATGGGCAAAGCAGGCCTTATCTTTACCTGTTCTTCTTCCTTAGACATGTGCTGACTGATAGATGTTTGGAGGGCTCCAGTACGAGAAGCTAACTCCCTCCTGTAGCTTTCTTCATTCTGCACCTTCGTTTCTACCAGCTCAAACAACTGATCAAAAAGGACACTTTCACCTTCATGTTCCAGGGAATAAGTCCTTGCAACATTTTTGACACGAATGTCAAGAGCTGGGAAGATGACCTGTAATATCAAGCAAGATATAAGCCACAAAGAAATCTTACCTTTGAAAATGTGACAAAAGAAATCAATAGACTTATACTGAGTTTGAGTTATGCATTCATGGTGCAAAACTTCACATTATATTTGAAGTGACAGCAATGGTTTGGGACATTATAAATTAAAAAGGAACCAGAAATTTTTGGACAACAAGAGGATTCCCTGGATCTAATATATTCTTTAATTTCTGTTCCATGTAAGCACAAAGTGCACAGATTCTTTTTTAGAAGATTAGATTTAAAATATTTGGAGTCAATGCTCGTCAATTTGTTTGAAATTACCTAATTTGCAAGCAAATGACCTGCATCAGACTATCAGGCAGACTACACCTAATTTTTCTACATGAGCTTATATGATGTTATAAATCAAGATCTCACAATTTCAAATCATATTTTTTATTTTCTCATGAAAGTTGAGCTCATCTCCCATTCAAACTTAGAAATTCACCAACAATTTCATATCGCATATCAAAAGAAATCTACAAAGCCATTGTGCAGTTTTTAATGTGAATATTTGGCACCCTTGAACTACTCCAGGAGCAACAAAACATGAGGAAAGCCATTTGAATGAAAACATCGTGATAATTGAAAAAAATCCTCCAATAAGATCTTTACTTGTCTCCTCCCAGCCCAAAAGTTCAAAAATTGTAAGCTATCCACTTCACTCTGCAGTTTTTCATCATCCTTGAACACATGTAAGGTTCCCCCACAGACAGGAAACAACATAAGGACCACCAGTTTTTTTAACATCTAAAGCTCTCAGGCGTAGCAAAACCTTTCTTGTTTCACACTCTTAGCTCGCAATAAATCCGTAAATTCTAACAAGTTGCAAATGAAAAATGATGATCTCATGGAAATTTTGTGTAGCCAGAATTACATGCGCGGCACAATAATTTCTGATTAAACATTAAAGAAAAATACCACAAAATGTGTCATTGCATTATAACACACAAACAATCACCGAAATTCCAAGTCCTAGAAACAGTTTCATTCTCGTATAATCCAAGGAGCTAGCAGAAGCAAGAGTATCAATCTACATATGAAGTTAAACGAAAATTTCTAATCGAAAATGAGAAATTCAAAATTGAACTCTACTAGCAGTGCGGCAACATGATTGTGAACTTACCTCATCCTCGGCATTGCAGTGATGCTTGTATATAGAACGGAGGAAATGATACCGCTCCAGCAACGGCTTAATATCACTCTGCTGATTCGTAGCAAACTCAATTGCGGCTCGATGGAGGCTCTCAAGCTCGGACTTTATGGCTTTGTGAAAGAACAAGAATATCAAAATCGGCGATTTTTGCGCGGAATTCTTCACACAAGCCTTCGACGAAGATGAAGACGACGGAGGCGAAGGATCCACAGCGTTCACTGGTCCCGCCATTACCGCCACTCCTCCACCATCTCTGTGGCCTAGCCCCGTCAATGGGGTCGCCATTCCCTCAATCCACCTCTCTCCTCTCTCTTTCTCTCTCTCACCAGCGAGTATCTAGCTATATAGAATCACCAGCTAAAACCTTGAATCGCAATCCTTGAAAACCCTAGACCGCCATGAATTCTCCTCTCCTCCGAAATCAATAGCAACACGAGAACACCATGAAATTTCTCTCTCTCCAGCCCCCGGCTTCTGTGAGTTTCTTAATTATCTAATGTAATCCAATCTAATCTGATTTTGGAGGGGGCGAGGGAGGGGTTAAAATGGAAGGTAAAAAATAGACTGGCCACGTGGCGGAGTATTGCCGAGGTGTGAAGGGCGTAGGGAGAAAATGCGTGACACGTACGTGGGGCACGTGCGAGTGCTCATCCACCACATTTTCTCTCTCCTCTCCTCTCCTCTCCTCTCGGCCTAAGCTGTGTAGTGCAGTGCTGAATCTCTCTCTCTCGCTCCTCTTTTTTAGGTTTTGGGTGAGAAAGGCGATTAACGGAAGGCCTAGTAAGAATCCACCGAATCGGTGAAGATTCGGGACGTTGTGGCTTTTGTTTTGTTTTGTTGTTGGTTTTGGTTTGGTGATGCGTGTGTAAAGGACTTTTTGGCTGGGATTGCATTTTCATGGTGGACACTCGGATATGAACCCTACTTTTTTCCAAAGTTGGAGTGGATGAATATATATCTGCTAGAATAATTATGTTGTTTGAATTTTTATGGTAGCTTTTGAAGATTTCTTGCTTCTAACATAAATTTTTTTGAAAATAGTCTATAGATGATATTTTTAAGGTTTGAATAACTTTCTAAAAATATATTATATTTTAGCAAAATTTATTAAAATAGTCGAATTTTTTAAAAGTTAGGCATAATAGTAGTAATAAAAAATGAGAATCTTTTCTGTATCATGTTAAGATATACGGTATCATCTCATAATGTATATATGAGATAAGATTTATTAATTGAGGATTATCTTGAATGAACTTAATAGTTATTATCAAGAAATCGGATTGCACATATTAATTTTATTGTAGGCGAGATGGATGTCAAAGAAGATATTACTGTACATAAAAGGCAACAAATACATGAAAATAAAAGATAAATTGTCTATAACAATTATAGCAAGGTTGCATTCTTGTATGAAATGATATTAGAATCAAAACATTATAGGAAAACCTTACAAGTTATATATTACGTATTATATTTTAGTTTAAAAGCCTTTATCCTCTTACTATTATTATAGATATTGATCTACCTTAAAGATACAACAAATTTCATAAAAATACCATTTATGAAAATTTGACCAAATATTCAATAAGTTTTGGTAAAAATGATAAACTTGAATATTAAAATTGTATCAATACCCCGAGAAATATTAAAATAGTAGATAAATATGAAATATGTGTATTTGTAAAACTTAATTAATAACTACCAAAATGATAATCAAATTGAATCATCAGAACTTTCCACCAACAAAGTGCAGTGTTCAGCATTTCATATTATTACTCTAAATTCAATTGTTACATTTGCCAAAAAGCAATAAGAGATGTTTAAATAATATCTTTTTTATCAATTATAAAAATTAAGTCAGTCCATAAAATATAATCACATATATATCAAATTATCAATAAAATATATGATCAAAACAAGTGAGTGGCGCGATGACCATCGACCTACTTTCCTCCCTCCCTCCAAGTTAGATTTTGGGAGAAATAATTTCATTTGTTCTTAAGAAGATTGTGCACGAGTGAGTTGTTAAACTTTGACATCCCCTTCCTCAATTCAAATCAATGTTTTGAATTTTACTAAGATAGGAAACTCAAGAGTAGACCTACTTAAAAAAAAAAAAAAAAAAGAGTAAAAAATATACTCATGAGTCATAAGTTGGGCTCTAAACATGATGGTGTGAGAGAAGAGGAAGTATAAATTGGGAGTGCGAATCATGAGCTAGCACGTGACAAACTCATGTTGACACAAGCAAGTAAATGAATTATTCCCCTGAATTGGGTTCCAACTACTCACATTCTTTCATTAGCGCAAGTCGTCGCGAGAGTTGAGACCATCCTCTATTCTTCAAGTGTCAACTTCACACATTCCATTCCCTTTGGTGTGGACGACGCTCACCTTTTTGTGATCTAATAAGTGTCGGCATGATACCCCCACATTTTGTGGGATAACTTTTCAAGTCAGATAATAAAATACGAAATAACATAAAATTATAATTTAAAGTATTGAGAAATACGTAAAGTTTTTTTAATTAATTAAAATTCGTTCATTCATCTTATGTGATATTTATATACAGTTTAACATCTACACTCAATTAGCTCAATTCTTTTAAGTCCATAGAGAGGCAAATATAAATGCATATTCGCTACTAAAATTTTAACAAAGCATAATTTAACTTTTATTCATTCGTACCCACTATAATATTTTTTTAATCATCCACTATAGTGTTACTTTTAATATATGTATTTATTTTTTATTTTTAAACTTTGTGATAACTTACAACCATTTTAATATAAAATAAAAAAAATTAAAGTATAATAGGACTATAACGATCCTCATGAATGATGCCATCATGTTAGGACCTTCTAACTTTTTGGCAATGTAAATTTTAATAGGAGGTTTCTATATATATTTGATGAAACTTTCTGCACTAAAAAAAAAGTTTTAATCAATGGGTTTTGTATGAATTATTTCCTTATATTAATAATAAAATCTATTATTTAAGAACTAAAATAATAACATATTATTACTGTTCATATTATACTGTATTAAGAAAATGTAATGTACCCATAAATTATGAATAACTCATTATTTTTTCTATTTCTTGTTGTGTTCTCTTTTGCAGTAAACCATATTCCTCTTACATCGTGTAAATTTGATCATTTATGTCTTAAAGCAATGAAAAATTGAACAAGTAAAGGAGAAAATAATCAGACAAAATTCTCTAATTTATTGAAATAATGTAGTAAGATTTATTAACATATCTACTTCTTACGTTTTCAGAAAATCATCAAATGCATCTCCATCATTTATTTCCTTCCAAAGAGAAACTTTCCCAAAAATGTACTATGCGAGGAAGGAACCATAAGGTTATTATAAATGTTCAAGAGGCTCCCCCCCAACACAAAAGGTGTGATTAAATTAATTTATGTAATAGGTTTATAAAAATGAAACCTGTTATTTAAAAAAAAAATTATGAAAAGTTTTCTCAATATTTTTAACTACCTTAAAAAAAAAAAAAAGTATATAGGACAAAGATTGAACAACAATTAATGCAAGGAAAGTTATAATTGTCAATTTTAAGAGTTTCCACCAAAATAAAAAATATTAACGACATTTTTAAAAACACATAAAATGACCGATATTTTTGAATAGGTATAAACAACAAATGATTTAAATTAAATTGTACTTATAAATGAGACACTGGCTTAGTAATTTAATTATAATAATGGGGACCATCGGTACATTATGTTGTATATTATTATCAATCATCTAGATCGACAAAGAATAATTGCATTTAATCCTATCATATTTAAAAACTAAAATAATTAGAAAAACCTTCATACATTGAACCATTACTCAACTGAATCCATCCCCATATCAATCTTTAGATGTTGCGCCAAAACAAAAGGAGAAAATGTTCCATTCGGGTCATTTATTTTTGGGCCAGATCGACCTGTAGAACAAGGGTGGTCTGTCCGGTTCGTGGGCTCAAACTCCAAATTTTATAATCCCCGTGGTCCATTAAGGGCAATCATTTAGAGCCTGTATGGTCCAAATTTTGGTTGTCAATATTTGGCAAGGATTTGGTAGCACATGAAGTAATTTATTAGCTTATAGTGCATAATTATAAATTGACGGTCTGTATTACTGTCCACTAATCAATATATAATTATACATTAATTAGTATGTACACTAATTAGTGTACGATTGTACACTAATCAATATATAATTGTACACTATAACCCCGAGAGTAAATGACTGGTGCAGTACTATCTGTACACTAATTAATATACGAGTTGTATATTAATCAATATATAATTATATACTAATTAATATATAATTATACATTAATCAGTATACAATTATACACTAATTAACTCTAGGAGTACATGCAGGTTTGTACTCCTGTGAGTACGTTAAAATTTTCGGAGGAGGGGGAGGGGTTCCGCCAATAAAAAATACTAGCAAAGTAGCACTACGAACGAAATTTAGACCGTTTACTAAATTAAAGTGTTTATTTTTTCGGGAGAAAATTAAAATATTTATAACCTTAAAACTACTGTCAACGAACTTTGCAAATGGCTGAAATAATGGGAAGCCATATTTTTGGGTCACTTTAAGATTTGTGAAAGGATTAATTGTTTGACAAGTAATGCACGAGTGTCTTCAATCAGTGACACCAAAAATCGCAATTGGAGGCCGAACTGGCCAGGAAACAAGGTTTAATATATCAAAATAGAGCAAACTGCAAATATACATCCGGGATGCTGCTACAAATACATCATCTTCCTCGCAACAAATTTAGTTTATCCCCAAACTTTACGTAGTCAACAGTCAAAATGCAAAGATATGACATTTGTCCATCTCAAAAAAAAAAAAAAAAGGGAAAGAGAAAAGAAGTTTGACTAGCATGATGAATATGATAATTAAATTACATTGTTGAGTACCCAAACAGAAGATTTTTAGGGGTGGAAACCGGCGCGTTCAACCTGAATTTGTCATGCTTCTGGCTCGGCTTACATACTATTTTATAAGTTCGTCTTAGATCAAGAACTTCCTAAGGCTGGAAAGTTATGCTCAGACCTGGGCTCGCTTAAGCTCATAATTTTTCACTAGCTCATACTTTACGTGCTTTTATAGCAGACTTTTTACGAACTAAAATGATTAAAATTAAATTTAAATTCTTAACATAGAAAAATATCTTATACGGTAACTAATAATGACACAACAATAAAATGAAAAAAATAATATGAATTAGAGAACAATAATAATGACAAAAAAAAATAATTTACAATGACAATGAGTATGATATATCATTTTGACTTTAGAATATATAATAGATAAAAAGTGACTGATAGATGAAATAAGTGCCTAATTTTATTAATAAAATATAATAGTTTTTGAAGTTGTATCTCACATATCTTACATTTTTTTTTTGAATAATAGAAAATAAATGATGTTACTTTAACATATGATCAACATAATTATATGTGTCTTTATTAGCTACATTATAGATAAGACCGGGCCCATCATTCACCCATATTTTCTCATAGCAATCGAAAGGCTAAAAGTGTGACAATTGCATGAAAAATTAAGTTACAAAATACAAAGACTTTTAACAATATGATACGTCTTATATTTTCATAAAGCCATCAAGTGTGTCTCCACCATTTCTTTCCTTCCCAAAAATAAACTTCCCCAAAAATGTACCATTTGAGAAAAGGATCACAAGTTATAATAAATATTCAAAGAGGTCATATCGATCATAGTCTAGCATCATAGCTTGTTATTATATTGGGTATCAATTTGTTTTGGCAATGCTATTAGAAAAACGATACATATATTTTTTTTATATGATTAAACTGAGGATTTAACTTAGATATCTAATGTATTGGGTATTAAACTGAGGACAATTGTTTGTGGGCCAGATCGACCTGGATTTCAAGGGTTTTATGCAATGTCTGAGATTTGGGTAGTAGGGCAAAGCGAATAGACCACTATTCAGGGAAGAAAGTAGAAAAAACTGGAAAGAGACGAGATTCAACCTTTTTGATAAGCTACTTGTAATAATGCCTCCCTCCTTCCTAAAAATTTTTAGACAAAAATAATACAACTATTAGGAGTATTTGATGAAAATAATACAATTTTTTTAGGGCAACAGTATTAACTTTAATTGACCATGATGTGGCGGGTGAAATTGTTGATGTGGACAATAGAGTTGAAGATTTGACTTTGTTTTTTTTTCTCCATGGTTGAATAAAGGTTTAACTATGTATCAATGCAAGTAAAAAAGTCAAACCATATTATTAGTCCTCCAATCCAAGAAAACAATAGGATAAAAGTTCTTACAATTAACGTCCAACATAAAAATTTATATTATATCCGTCTAATATCCCGAATTTGAATTATTTGCAATCAAAAATAATTTCTTAAAAGGAAATAATAATACTCCTTGTAAGACGCAGACATTAAACGCTCTGAAAACTCTGCATTAGTTTAATAGCTTGACCCCTTGATTACGTCCAAAAGACTCGTGTTTTTGAGGAACTCCACTTCCCTGGCGTACGAAACCACCGTTACTTCCATTTCATAACACAAGACTGCCCTCCTCCAGTCCTGCCTGCGTGACATAGACTCCTCTCTCTATCTCTCTCTCTCTCTCTCTCTCTCTCCAATGGGTAAATCTTGGTTTCTAAATACTTAATTATAGTAAGACTTCATCGAAATTCCATATTGGCAGATTTGATAACTTATAACAAAGGTGAACTGGATTACTCTAGTATTCTTTTCAGAGGGTAACTTACCTTTTCTATATTATTTTATCGAGTGATATTAGGGCAAATTTTTCCTAATTATGTCAATCTTCCAAAATCTTACCAAGAAAAACCTCTCCTCACTTTTCCTCCTCTCTGTTTCCCCTGTTTCTATAAGAGACAGAAAAATGATGATTGATCAAAAGTATGATGGATTATTCTCGATAACAATGAAGATCTTACATGCCCATCTGAACCTCATCAAGCTTTTTTCATATTTTCTCATCGCCTTGGCTTTTAGCCTCACTTTTGGCATCACACTTTTCTTATATTCCGAGAGTTTTCTCTCGGTTAACCATCTTCAAACCCCACAAAACCTCTTCACCACCAACCTCGCAGCTGTCCCACCACCGTCTCCGCCACCACCTCCGCCGCCAACTCCTGAGAGAGTGTCAGAGCCTTTGATACTACCCACATCATCAAACGATGTGGAGACGATGAGCGATGAGGAGTTGATGTGTAGAGCATCAATGGCCCCAAATAACAGCCAAGCTGTGCCTAAAGTGGCGTTCTTGTTTTTGGTGAAGGGGTCAATCCCGTTGGCCCCTCTTTGGGAAGAGTTCTTCAAAGGGCATCAAGGGTTGTACTCCATTTACTTGCATTCTGATCCTTCTTTCAATTCTTCTTCGTCGTCGGGGATGGAGGACGGGGTGTTTCGAGGTCGGAGGATCCCCAGCCAGGTTAGTTGATTTTTCTTAATTAAAATATTTTTTTACTGAGGTAAATTTACACGCATACTTTGGCATTCATGATTGTTTGAGTTGTTAATTTTGTTATGATTTCTGAAAATTAGTTTGATGAGGTGAAGTCCGTGAAAATTTGTTCATAGGTTGTGATTAGTTTAAGAAAAAATTGGAGGTTGGGAGACCAAAAACCAATTGGTAGAGGAATTTTTAGTACTATTACAAGATTTTGACGGTAGCACTCAAGTCTCCATGCCTAATTGGTCCCTTAAGCACTGCCTATTCCTCCTCCTCGATGTACATAAAAACCTACAAAATTTATAAGATTGTATAATATTATTTTTTAATTTTATCGGCGGCGTTTAAGATAACTCCCTAAATGTAAAATATGTATAAATCATCAGTTATCTTTTATATGAAATATTATGATTCGAATTCACCATAGTTATAAGCATTTTGTTACCTCTTTTTGTTATAATAAGCTCATCCTTATCTGTGTTCTTAGAAAAATGTTTATAAAATACTTCGTCCTTTCTTTAGTAATCTTCCTAAATTACAATTTTTTTTTGTCCCAAACTAACATCTTATAAATTGATTAAATGCTGAATGAATTATATTTCACTATTTCCATTAAACTTATCATCTAGTATTACTATTGGTTAATATTTTAATTTTTTAAAATGTGTAATTTTCATTTAGGAAGAATATTATAGAAATAAGCGATTGTTTAATTTAATAAACCGTAAATGAGAGGTGATTTTGAAACATGTGTACTTATATGGGAAATGATCATTATTATTTACAAATAAAAATATATAACGTAAATATTTTGATAAAATGTATAAAGTGAAATTATAACATTAGAATGTTATACTGGCTGATATCTCTATAACATTAAGTCATTGACTATTTAGATAATTTTACTCTACACATATCACATACATCCCATAAAGACGATCTCACTTTCCATGGCTGTTTGTTGGGGGTTGTGTTATAATGTCATCATAGGCATCCATAAATAAGCCAACATGGAAGAAACTGATGTCCTGATTAATACTTTGGCAAGCCTCCTACGCCTACGCTATAGGGAGTGGCGAAGATAATCTCCATTGTCAAAACGACCCGTATCATACGTATTCAATTGTCAAAGCAGGCCACTCCCTCCATTTTCACCCTGCCCTTGTTCGATTATAGGAGGGAACAATTTTCTTATTTAAGGAATTTGTGGGGGAAAATGGTTAGATTTTGACATCCTCACTACTCCCAACCCGTATAAATTTCTCTTGAGATAGGGGCCCAAAAGGGCATTGTTATATGGTAAAAATCGTTAAAGTGGGTTACGCTTACAAATATAAACTTACAAGGAGCTTGTCTTAATGTAAGACCATTCTGATTTGGTCCAAACTGATATTCTTGTTAAAGGAGAAGAATATTGACTAAAACGAGCTCTTTTAGTTAATAAAATTATATAATTATCGATACATTAATTAACAGAATTGACAAATGTTTACTTTATCAGTTTATATGATTTTGTACTCAAGGTAAAGATATAATCACACACATACAAATAAAATGATGTTTGAACTAATTAAATAGCCTCATCGTAGGCAAATCCTCGAGGTGAAAGAAATGACACATTCTTGTAACGTATTATTTGTTACTCTTTTTGTTCTTTAAAGTTGGTCAAAATATATCCTTTTGTTTTAAATACCCTTTGATTTTCTAACGTTGAGTATTGAAGTGGGAAATGCAGCAAGGTACGAAGAAAAAGGTAACTAACTAATAATAGTCTATATGTAGAAATAATATTATAGGAAGATTGCATTCGCAAAGTACCCCTCAGACCCAAAAAAGAAGGAAATTAAACAACGTGTGATGGTAAATTACATATCGTTTTCTAGTGAGTGACTTGACTTGCTCAAGTTTGGGATTGTTGAATAATCTTCCTCTGGAACTTGACTTGCTCAAGTTGTGATTCTGAGGACTCAAATTGCCGCCTTACCTTTTAAGCCTTAAATCAAGGAGCTTCATAATTAAGGGTTGGTTTTTCTATTGATCTTAAACCTCAGGCCCTACTTGGACTTTGCAAAAATAAAAAGGAAAAAATATATATTGGAAAGAAATTTAAAAATTGTTTCCTTTTCTTTTTCAATTTGGACCTAGGAAAAATAAAAAGGAAAGAAAATATATTCCTAACTATTGACTTCTGAAATTTAGGGGTGTTTGGTTGACAGTTTTTTGAGAGAAAAAGAGTTGTTTTAAGGGGTTTAAGCTGTTTTGACCAAGCCAAATACTTAAATGAGTATTTGATAAACAATTATTTATCTTAAAATAACTGTTTTTTTAAATTTGTTTTTTCCATATGAGAATCGAACAAATCTTTAATATTTTATAATGAGGTCTTCGTTGAAAAATTGTGCGAAAAAGTCTCTAGATGACCCAATTCATAAGGCCCATATAACACTACAAATATACTTTTTGTAACTAAAATAGACTATACATGTACCGGATCTGTATTTGACTTGAAATTTTTGGAGTTCTTTTGTGATCGACTTTCGTCCTAATGATGATACAACGTAGGAAGTCGAATGGGGAAGTTCAACATGGTAGAAGCGGAGCTACGGTTACTAGCAAACGCACTTCTTGATGACCCATCCAATCAACGCTTTGTCCTCCTCTCAGAATCCTGCATTCCACTCTTCAACTTCACCACCGTCTACTCCTACCTCATCAACTCCACACAGACCCACGTTGAGTCCTATGACTTGGCGGGCCCCACAGGGCGGGGCCGATACAAGAGCCAGTTGGGCCCCACGGTGTCCGTGCAGCAGTGGCGGAAGGGGTCTCAGTGGTTCGAGCTGGATCGAGATATGGCGGTCCAGGTCATATCGGACCAAGGCTACTTCTTGCTGTTCAAAAGGGCATGTAAGTCTTCATGCTACGCTGATGAACACTACTTGCCGACTTGGGTCAACATGAACAGGCTCGGGCCGATGAAGAACTCAAACCGGAGCCTGACATGGGTCGACTGGTCCAAGGGCGGGTGCCACCCCGCCAGGTTCAGGAGAATGCATGTCACAGTTGAGCTTTTGGAGAGATTGAGAAGTGCGGAGACCTGTGAGTATAATGGGAAGGTGACTAATATTTGCTTCTTGTTTGCCAGGAAGTTCTTGCCTGATACTTTGTATAGGCTGACGAGATTTGCTCCTAAAGTAATGCATTTCTGACAAAGGAAAGACCAATTATGTGTCTCAGAGTCTCAGATTATACCATATGTGTATTCTGTTAATAGCTTCTGGTTTCTAAATTTTTAATTCATTATTTACTTGTAATTTTGGGGTGTTCTGAAAAAAGGTAATTATTTATCCATTATTCGCTAAGTAATACCTTAAAATCATTGTAATATTAACTGCATTTTCTCGCCAAACCATCGTCAAGAGTTGAATATGAACAAACTTGCATAAAATGACCCAACCATATAGATGAGTTTGGAAGGTATGACCAACAAAAGGTAAAAAATATGACTACGGCATCTTAATCATCTGAGAAGAATTAGAGACAAATTTACGTCATATATCATATTTGGTTAGAAAGCAAGATCGTAGATAGTTTGGAGCCCAACATGACAGGTGAAAATTAAAATTTTGCTGGATTCCCAATAATTTTTCATTTTCTTTGTCGTGGTGATTCAAGCAAGCATCTACATTCTACAGACATGGATGGAATTCATCTATAGTTCTACGCTAACCTAGATAAACCAAAGCTAAATCAATCAAACATGTAATTAACTTACTAGTAAAACCTCATTTACACCTCTCCCAGTTGTTATAGCATGCTGTTGCTCATGGTTATCATTGACTGACACCGCCTGTATCATCAGAGACAGAGGGGAGTCTGAGTCATGGGTGTAATGCGACGGTGAGACTTCAACACCACATATCTCCTCGATCATTTTGACGACTTGAGCCATCTTAGGCCTCTGGTCAGGAGAGGCAGAAGTGCAGGCCATGGCTATCTGCAACAAGCCGACCATCTCCTCTTCGATGTCTTTGTATCTCATTAGCTCCAGATCAAATACCTCAGCTGTCCATTCTTCCCTCACCACTGACTGAACCCACCTTGGAAGGTCCACCACTCCCCCAACACTGGCTGTTCCATATGGCCCACTTTCCTCCATTGCTGATGGGCATTTACCTGTTCGGCAGAAAAGTGATAAGAGATGATGAATTAAACACTTAATGTTAAAAAATAGATGGGAGGACTGTAAGATAGACCAACTACAGAGGGTCCTGACTCCTGATCCACAATGGAGGGCCTCAAAAGATTGCACAGGTCTAAATTGTCTTAAAATGCAAAATTCTTTACAGATCACAGAGTTAGATTGGAGGGAGAGGGGGAGGGGGGATGTCCCTTTTTGCACACTTTTTCATGTTTTCGAGCCTCAAAGAACTCGTCAATGCAGAAAACTCGATTTTGATGATTATAGCTCAGAAAAGGAGGTTAGAGATCAAGCACAACTTTCACCAGATTCTTGTGTTAATTGCTATCAGTGGATGCTCCAAGGTCCTCGAGTAGGCTCCCTTGTTCTTCGTTTCTTAATCCCTACGAGTCTATGATGCTACATCTTAGGTACTATAACAAATGGCAGGAATATTCACATTCAAAGATGAGCAACAGATCACCCCAAACCCCTTATTGACTTCTCAAGCTATAATAGCATAATCATAAGAATGGCAAGGACTGATTATAACGGTGACCTATTCCATTACATTTAACTGATTTATTGATTAATGTCTTATTGAACCATCAACTCTTCCACAATCCTCCAGCGTAAGGCAAGGAAGAAGTGGAGGTTTCTAACCACATTTTCCAAGCCACAAGTTTAATTCTTCTATCAATATTTCAGACATTGTTTCTTCAGATTTATTCTCAACCAAGAACCAGCAGCATTGAATGAAAGATTTTGACCCAGAACTCTCAAATTGGTACAATTTGACTAGAAGATATATGTATCAGTCATTTGGGTTCTTCAATCATACATATGATCATCTTTTATGGTCTTTTGATAACTTTCTATTGCTGGGAGATATCTTTTTACTTAAAGTGGGAACGAAACGTAAAGCCGATCTTTCCCTCCTGAAATATATGACAATTCCTTGTACCATAATCAATATTATGCAACTTACTAAGTATATACCAGAACAACATGCATGGCAATTTTTGAGATATATATGAATGTATCCACTTGCCTGTTAGTAGCTCAAGCAGCAAGACTCCGAAGGAATAGACATCGGCTTTTTGGGTGAGCCTGCGACCGTCTAGTGATTCAGGAGCACGGTAACCATTGGACCTTGGGTTAGAGGCCGATGATGGAGCAAAGTTGGAGAGACCAAAGTCTGAGACACAAGCATTTCCGGCCTTGTCAATGAGAACATTTGTGGATTTGATGTTGCCATGGATGAGCTTGAGAGCCTTGCATGAGTTGTGGATGAATGCTACTCCTCTTGCTGATCCTGCAGCTATCTTCAACCTTGTAGTCCAGTCCAATGGGGTACGCCCAGGTCCTCTGTTCCCTGTCACATTAAAGAATTTCTTTATGTCATGAGCAAAACAGATAAACAGCCTGAACTCTGAAGTATCTAAATTTCACACAAGCAATGCTTTGCCATCTTGATGCTCAAGCATTTTAGGCTTTTCAGCACATCAGTGTCGAGTTGAAATTTACCTTATATACAAAGCTTACAGAAAACTCTATTAAAATTTGGATCATTCTCATAAATTGAATGAAAATGCACAAACCAGTCAAATTCAAGCAAAATTTTGTTCATGTTGTCACACAGAATTTGACTATGCTTGCCTTTTTTTATTTTTATTTGTAAGGGCAATCAAGGTTATATTCCTAAACGTACAGACACATGATAAAATCAAGATTAGAGTCACTCCTGAGAGAGATGTTAGGATGTATATACTGATGGAGTACAATCCTCCAGCCTCCTCACCTGACTCCCTAATTGACTATTTCAGAAACCAAGGCATGACAGCTACTCCAATGTATAGACCTTGCCATTATGGACTTGAGGAAGTGAAGACCTATGCAACCTTACCCTTGTCATGAGCTGTCCAAAAGTTGCTTCTGAAAGTGATACCACTAATTCGATGTGCAAATATTCAAGACTAAAATGGGGGCCAATAAAGAAAAAATAGGAAGTTAATAAAACTTCCTAAACCTGGTCAAAAGACGGGGAGGGTGGCTGTGGACCTCCTTATGTGAATCAGGTAAACTGGCAGGTTGGTGGTTGCTCAGCCTGTTGGCTTGTTGTGATAGTGAGTGGGGGCACCTTTTTGTTTGGATATTAAGGCAGGTTTTCTGGGGTGGGGCTCTTTTGAGATATGAAAATAGCAAGACAATCAGCCATCAAAAGAACAAAAAGGCAAAAGTGAAAACCAAACCAAACCCCATAAAAAATTTACACATTTTTATAAAACGCTCCCCTTCCCCCAATTGTTGAAGTCCTGATGTAAACACCTGCACCACATACATATCACCCATCCCTATCTTTCTCTCTCCTCTCTTCCCAGAACTGAAAATGATGTCTCCCTGGCTCTACCCATAAAGCATAATGTCAAGGAACTCGAAACAGAACCTTTTACATCCTACAGAACCACACCCACAACCTCCGGAGGCGCGGTGTACACACGCGCCGCCGCAACAAGCAGCTCTTCATTAGAATAACATACCCCACGTGCAAACACGTGACCAATAATGCATTCTTATGCCTAGAAATCGAATCGGATTATGGAAAATCGACCCCAGATTTTTTTCCTGCCACCTATTGACTCTGCTCAAGTATTCTATAGCTAAAGAACAAAAGCTAAATCATTCTCCCCAAAATAGTTCAAAATAAAACCAAAACGAAGGAATTTACTGTCCATAGTCCATCTCACATGCAAAGCCTGGCGTGATACTAATGGCCAAGCTGGATAATAAATGGCCCCTCTCCAGATTCCCATTACTCTTCAGCGGCTATGTATCACCACCTCCGAATCATTTATGATCATAACATTCCCCAATCCCCCTTCGCAAAATCTAAAGGAAAATGCAAATATATTGAATGCACCCCAATAAATCATAATTCATTTTTATCACATATTTCTAGTTTTAGAGCCTGATACTTATAACCAATTTTGTTCAATTTCTAGTGTGTTATATTATATTGCCGGATGAAAAATGGTTATATGATGTGTCCAAGTGTTAGACTCAACTATACTCGAAAAATCATGGGTATTTTTAAATTATAATTTAGAGTAATATGTGTGTCTAGAATATCATTCTCCCATATTCTTCCCAATACTGGAAATTTCTACAGCACAATATTTTTCTACAAAATATTTCCCGATAAAAAACAAAGATTTTTCAGAAAATCATTTCTCATCGTTCCAAAGACTCCTGTAGTGCCCAAAAGCAGCAACTATCAAGATATAACAGAAGAAACCCTCCGAAAGACAACAAAATTGTTTAATAATTAAGTAAAGAAAATGACCAGGAAGCAACAGCAACAGCAATGGCTACCAATAATGGGGGGAGGAGAGAGAGAGAGAGAGAGAGAGGAAGCAAGAGCAAAAGCAATGGCTACTAATAATGGGGGAGGGGAGAGAGATAGAGTACCATGGAGAAGCCAGAACAAGCTGCCATTAGCCATGAAATCAAAGACCAGAAGCTTCTCATCTCTGGCAAAGTAATACGCCTTCAATCCCACCAAATTAGGGTGCCTCAACCTCCCCAAGACCTCCATATGCTGCTCAAACTCCTTCTTCCCAGTGACCTGCGCCTCCTTCAGCCGCTTTACCGCAACCACACTTCCGTCGTCCAACACCGCCTTGTACGCCGTCCCAAACACCCCTTTCCCCAGCATCTCCGCCGACGCTCTTAGCAAATCTTCCAACTCAAACCTCTTCGCTCCTTCGAAGAACACCATCCGACCCGGCCTCTCAAACCCACCGCCACCTGACCCGTTCCCGTACGGGCTCGTCGAGTACACTATCTTCTCCCCCTCGAAATCGCGGAGTTCTTGCTCTTTTCGCTGTACGAGTCGCCCCTCTTCCTCCAGAAGTAGCAGTACAGGAGGAGAGAGATTATCGCTAACACCATAATGTCGCCGACGATTATGGCGATAATTGCCCACAAGCTCATCCGGGCACCCGATTTTTTCGCCGTCGGGAATGTCTTCGACGGAACAGTGCTCGGCGAGGAAGACACCACATCGGTAGTCGGACCCGACCCAAGCGGAGACGCGATTGCGCCGTTTCCGGGTCGGGTCGGGTCTCCGGAAACCTCCTTGCATTGTAGCAATGGAGGCCCACAGAGGGCCTGGTTACCAGAGAATGCGGATTTGGGGAAACCAGAGAGGGATCTGGGTATCTGACCGCCTAATTTGTTGCCAGAGACGTTGAAATCCTGGATGTTACGAAGATTCAGACCCGAAATGGACCCAGAAAACCCGTTTTCCTCCAGCCGGAGAGTTAGAAGGTGGTTTAACTGGCTAACCTCCGGTGGGATTATCCCGGAAAAATTGTTATGAGAGAGATCCAGACGGTAAAGTCGGAAAAGGGAGGTGACGGAGGAAGGGAAGTCGCCGGAGAAGTTATTGAAGGAGAGGAAGAGGAGTTTGAGGGAGGAAAGAGAGGAGAGGTTTTTGGGGAGGGGGCCGGAGAGGGTGTTGTGCTTGAGACTGAGGACGCGGAGGTTGGAGAGAGAGAGGAGGGAGGAGGGGAAGGGGCCATGAAGGTTAAGGTCTTCGAGGACGAGCTTAGAGACGCGGCCTTGGAGGCAGGAGACGCCATACCAGGAGCAGAAGTCGGTGGTGGAGTTGGGGTTCCAGTTGGAGAGAGAATTGGAGGTGTCGGCGCTGGATTTGAAGGAGAGTAAGGCCTCGGCGTCGGAGTTGGGAGATGGTGGGGATAATGCTTGGAGGAGAGAGAAATGGAGTGAGAGGATGCAGCTCCAGAGGGGTGGCTTCTTCGCCATTGTTGCTATTCTGGTATGAGAGGGAGAGAGGGAGAGATGGAGAGAGAGTGTGTTGTGGGAGGAGCTGACAGTGCGTTAAAAGACTGGGAAAGAGGAGACTGTGAATTAACTGCTACAAGGCAAACGGATACTTCTCCATGCCCTCCCTTGTGGATTTTGGTTTAACTTCGAAGGCTCCACAATTAGGTTTATGTCTGTTATTATTGTGTTATCATCCAATTATTTTCGATTTGGCTAATTATTATGAAAAAATCATTTAAATTTGATTGGATACATGCATGTTATATATTGATTATTGTCAAATCATATAAATAAGAGAGTAAAGTTACATTAAAATTAGATCAAAATCTTTTTATGTCATAATTTTAATTAATTATTACCGCCTTTTAATCAAACAATATATTTTTAAACTAAAAAAAGGGTATATTTTAACTCTTTATGCTCTGTTAATTTGTCAAACAGGAGAAAAAATGACTTTGCTTTTCACCATGTTGGCTAGAATTCCTCGAGCCCTTTGGTGGGGCTGGGTCACTAGGCCAGCTAATTAGAATAAAAATCAAGATTAGATATTGATTATTTTAGTACGTAAATACTTATTTGTAACTAATTAACCCCACTAATCCGTCCTCACTTGCCTGTCTTGCATATTCTGTATGCTTCTTCTCTGGCTAGCCTGTCTCTGTCTCCACCTACACTGCTGCCACTTTTATTTGCTCAAGCCAGTCATCCCTTCAAATGTCGTATTAATCACAGATCTGAAAGTATATAGAACGGGTGTCTTATTTTCGATTTTTTATGTGTTAATATTAGCTTTCTTTTTTATTGTTTCTTTATTAGTAAAATTTTGAATATTTTTTTTAAATAACGAGTTGAGTATATAAAATAAAAATACGTGTCCTTATATATAATTGTCCAAAAAGTGAACTCGATTTTCATTTAAAAGGCATACAAACGTTTTATTGACCAATTCTTATACGTATTTCATTATCTTAAACTCAAATAATATTTGAACAATAACATTCTTAACAAATCAACAGTGTAAGTTTTATGAATGTTGAATAGTATTAATATAGTATCGAGCCCATATTACATTAGAATACATATTTTTGTTTGAATAATTGCTATAATAATTGCACATCCCAATTAGTGTGACTTCACCTTAGACATTTATATTTCAAGTTTTCATTTAGTGGATAAGCCTGAACTTTTTACTATGTTGTAAGTTGTAGGCTTATAGCCTAAAAATGATATTATTTTGATCAGCTAATTATAAAAAGAAAACATAATTTCAATGTTAAATTATTTTCTCAACTTCAGTTTGATCCTATAACTTATGTGCTAAATTTGAATACTTCCTCGTCCTCATAAATAGACTTGTTATAATTAACGAGAAGATGTAAATATGTCAGAGTATGGGACAAAACTACGTAGGAGTGCTAAGGAATCAAGAGTAGCTGATCATAGAAGCTGCATAACTCGTAGTTTCAGGCTGGCCTAATTTGTCTTAAGCTTATGAACACAAGTATTAAACTAATTAAGTAGTCTATAATCATTTGGTCAAAGTAAATATAAAGGCTATGTTTCATGTCTCGTAGTTTCACGCTTATAATAATCCTTAAATTTGGAGTTTATAATGATAATTAATTGACTGAATCTGTCTCCAATGGGTAACGCCCTTCCAATCTTGGCCTTATTATATATATATGAATACGCTTAAACGATGTAAGAAAAAGTTAATCACCTGATTAGCATCTAATTACTTGGACAGAGAATTTTAATTTTGTTTCTACTTCGAATTGAATTTCTACCTTGGTTTGATTCGTGTCTTCATTTCATTTCCTTAAATTTGTTCTCCAACGTAATTCATTAGATAATTTTATTTATTTTCTTATTATTATTATTGTTACAAGAAATTTGATTTGATTTCAGATCGAGTTTAGGAACCCATATATATAAATGGATCAACAAGAAAAGAAATACCAATCTTGCATGCATGAAATTATGTCACCTTCTAATTAAAGAAAAGCATCTCAATCTTCTTTTGCTCATAGAAACTTGCAAGGCTCTTCATTGCTTCTAAACCATTTAAAATTCAAATGATAAATCTTAATGTTGAAAGACAACCAAGTCGTCTGTTAACTCTTATATTATATATTATTTTTTTGCAACATTGGGACGGATAAAGATCGATTTAAGCTAGATTGGATCTCAAATCTTTTACAATAATTTTAAGGTACTTTACTAATTTAACTAATTGACACTCATATTAATCTCTAATTATAAATACGAGACTATTTATATGATACCAAAAAATGACTTTACTAATTCAACTAATTGATTGGGTTAAAAAACTATTTAAAATGTTTAATAAATTTGACTTTTTGTACCCCAATATTTTTTTGTAATTAATTTTTTATAAATTAATTTTTAAAAAATTATAAATAATTAATTCAATCAGCCAACAATTAAAAATTAATTCATTATAATCATAGCTCCGATTTTCGAAAGGTCAATGTTTAGACCCTAAGCCCACCACCCCACTGTCTCCTTTCGATACGATGACTAAGAAATATTCAGGACATAAATTGGCCGGGCCCAAATTGTTGGGCTTATACATAATAGTGGGTCCAAGCCCACTGGCAGGAAAACTGCGTCCTCGATTTCACGGCCGGGTATTGCAGCGGCAACAGTCACTGGAAAGTTGGGCGGGGCTCCGAGGAGGGAGACGGCGAACGAAAGGAGGAGAGAGATTGGTGGAAGAATTAGCTGAGCAACCGAGATGTTGAGGTAGGCCCATCCTCTTTCTGATATCATTCTCGTTTGTTTCTGTATTGGATCTCCGAGAATTGTTGATGAATTTGGTTTTTCTCATGGTATTTCGGCGAGTTTCTGATTGTATCTTTTGCTATTTAAGTTTTCCTAGTGAAGCAGTATTTCGTGAAGTTTCTCGATGATGATCAGTTTGATTGATGATGTTGTGCAAGATTATGCAAATTGGCTTATAAACTTTGGGAAATCTCTGTTTGAACCCAACAATGCACTGAATGTGCCTTCGTTGCCTTAGGAACTGGATGCTTTACACAAAAACAGTACATAATATAATGGAATACCACAAAAATTGCATAATATAATGGAAACAAGATTGTGTTTTCCACCATTTTGGATATTAAAAATGTATTGCTTGTGATGCTTTGGTCCAGTTGTCATTGCATACATCGTAGTTCCAGTCTCATTGATTGTCATTGATTTGTGATGCATCCATATCAAGCGATCAGACTCTGCAACATCAACAAGTTTTGGGATTTAATTTTGTCACATGAAGATAGGTTGCTTGACCTTACATAATCACTTGTGTTCATAACTTCACATACGTGGAAGAAGCTTAAATTCCAGAAGTGTAAATTAACCTTGATGTGCTGGAAGAATCAAATGCACTCAAAGGCGAAGATAGATCTGGTTTTTCGGGAATTTGTAGTGACTCGAGGCTTCCTTCTAGCATCTCAACAACCTTGTTCATCGATGGCCTGTTTGAGGGGTATGTCTGTATGCACCATAAACTCACTAAAATCATTTTCCTCTTTATCTTGTTTTCTTTATCATCTGCAATCCCTTGCAGTGCACTTTTTCCTCCACTTGAAGTTGATTGTATATCCATTGTGGGAAATAAAATTCGCTGCTGCTGCACTGAACTTCAGCAGAAATATTTGTCCTGCCACAGACCATGTCAACGGCCATCATCCCGAAGCTATACACATCTGATTTATGGGAAACACCACCAAAATTTCTGCAGAATACTTCTGGAGCAATATACCCAATTGTCCCTCTTGCTTCCATGCTTGATATGTAGGACTGTTCTTTTGGAGACAATCTGGCAAGGCCAAAGTCAGAAATCTTTGGGCGGAATTTTTCATCCAGTAGAATATTGTGAGGCTTAATGTCAAAATGCAAAATTCTTGTATTGCAGCCTCGGTGCAAATAGTCTAGTCCCTTAGCAATGCCAACTGCAATGCTGAATAGGGTTTCACACGGCAATGGTTGTCCGCTGCCTGCACCATGAATGAATTTCTCTAGTGACCCGTTTGCCATGAACTCGTAAACAAGAGCTCGTTTCGTTTTTCAAAACAGAACCCTAAGAGAGTGACTATATTCACATGGTTAGTTCTACTGATGCTGACAACCTCATTGATGAAATCTTGTCCATTCCCCTTCAAGTTCTTCAACACCTTCACTGCCACAGTACGCCCGTCAAGGAGTTTTCCTTTGTAAACATGACCAAAGCCTCCTTCACCAAGTGCATGTTTGAAGGAATTCGTCATTTTCTTTATATCTCTGTATGTGTACCTTTTGGGGGTAAGGGATCCATAGCTTTTCAGAAAGGCCTCCACATTTTGATTCACTATTGCTTCTTTACTCCATGGAAACGTGGACTTACTGAGTAATTGTCTTCTTTGTGAACAGTTGACTAGAACTATCAATAGGACTACACCCAATAGTGAAGCTGCTGTGACTGCAAGGACAAAATTTTCCAACTTTAATAGCATAACATTAATATAACTTGTAACATGTGAAATGTCTCATACCTAATCCGATGAAAACTGATTTGTTACTTCCTGCAATTTCCATAAAGAAGTTATTAATAATCACGACAAAGTCATAGACAACACCAGCATGTCATAACAATAGAAAATGTTGCTTTTATATATGTAGCACATAGAAAACCAAAGAAACGCATTGAAAGCCTCCAATAGTGAAGAGCATGAAGATATTACATGTTCACGTATGACAGAAGTATTGACGTCGAATTCTGTAATCTCAGTTTCAGTCCCAATTAGATAAAATAATCAACCAATATTTGTCAAATAGTAGAGTACACACTGATAATTCTTGCTTTGGTACTCAATCTTTTACTGTTCTCACCTTGTCCTCACAAGTGCATGCTTGGACCTAAAAAGTTGCAAAATTATCATAAAACACAAGAATCACAAGACCCTCCTGTAAACCTGATTAGAGACTCACACAGTCACGAGACTGCTTGGTTTTTATAACTTCATGTTTTAATGACTTTGCCTCATCATGTGTCAAGCCTCCATTGACATAAAGGTAAAGCCCTAGGAACTCTTACAAACACACTTAGGGTAGTTGCTGTCAAAGCTCCCCTGCTTGGCGACCGGATATTCTATGATTGGAACAATGAATAGCACCTCTGCTTTTAAATAGAAAGGCATCTCAGTCCTTTAGTAGCCTAGGCAACAACAATCTGATGGATTGGCACACGTTTGGGTTGAGAAAATGTTGACTCTTCTGTGAAATTTTCACCAACATAAAGGGCACGCAAATACATCATTATGAGTTCATTTCTTCATATAGGACAACCTTCTCCCCCTCCCCCCCAAAAAAAAAAAAAGAAAGTTAGCTTGTGACTGAAAGCCTAATGTAATTACTACAGTTGAAAAGTTGTGGATTGGTTTGTTCATTTACTGGTTAGGGAAATTCTCTTTTTTTTTTTTTTTGAGGGGGGATTTGGTTGGTACTTCTTAGTTTGATAGTCACATTCTATTTTAGTTCAATGATGGTGCTAATTCATTTTGCAGATCTAAGGCAGCGCTCTGCTACAATCATTCAGTTCAATTTCTTTTTCACACTTCATGATTTTTATATTTTAAAAAAGCTCCAAAATTGCAGAATCATGATTTTTCTAATCTAATGTATAAGATTGTGAATGCTAAAAAGCTGTGAAAAGTGGCACAGGTTGAATAGAGATTTCAGGCAGCAGCAGTATAGTACCTGATTTAGGACACCGTAGTAACTGAGGCCCATTTGGGCAGTGACACACAAACTCTGACAGTGACGAACTATCAGATGATCCACAAATTCCCCCGAACTCTGACACTCAGAACAGGCTGTGAAATTCACCACATACTCCATCTCAACCCTCTTCTGCAGTACACTTAGAAGAGTTTCACTTCCATTATTGAGCTTATCCAACTCCCTCTTAAGCACTGGAACACTGAAGTTCTTGCATGACTTTATCTCCTGCCTAATCACTTGTGACATTTTTGAGAAGTACAAAACTGATCCATTTCCACCATCCTCAGGGTTCTGGCACGCGAAAGACTCAGTCTGATATTTTAAGACCGAATTACTGCAACCATAGAACAAAGTGATGTTCTCAGCAACACTTGGATTGAGCTTGAAGGCTGCTGACGTTGATATATTCAGTTTCTGATTCGTGGTCTCTTGGGTGTGACAGAAGGGGTGAGCGTAAAAGAAACGATCCATGGTTATGGTCATTTTGTGGGAGGATGCATTGATGCTAACTACTTCGGCAGGACCCAATAAGGGTAAATAGATCTGAGGGGTATCTCTGGTACCATAACAACTGAGATGGAACTCTGGGCGACCACAGTATTCAGGCCTATTGTCACCCCAAAATGGGTACCCGATATTATTTATGGGTCCGCATGAGTATAGAGTAGAACAGATTGTGTAATTTGTGTTGGTTCCAGTTGAAAATGGGATTGGAAAGAAGAAGAAAGTAGCTGTGATGGCGAATTGTATGAGGAAGGCACTAGTAAGCATGTTTCCCCCTTATGGAAGATCCGTAGATCAGAATAAACCAGGGTGAACAAAAATGAAAAGAAAAATAAGTAGGTTTTTTCGTATAAAATGCTTCCAACGCTTGACCGATTCCATTAACATGGAAGGAAGTACGAACCCAGCATTTATGTCGATAATGGCTCAAGAGGCTAAATCAATACCAGACAGTTGTGTCTGAACTGTTCAAAGGTGTATCATTGTGTGCCTGAGGAGGTTGAGTAGTGTTTAATGTTTATATATAGATAACAGGATTATCGGGAACAAATTAAGATATAACTGTTGATTTTAACAATCATTTCAAACAGGTCTTAAAAAGGTTAGTTTGCTATACTAAGTCAAGCTTGCTTTCTCCATTGCAGATATTGATCCATTTCTGGACATTTCATTTATTGAAATTCAGGTTTTTCTTCTAAGAATTCAAGTTTATTTTCCACTAAATGGTGTTTATCATATGAAAATTATTTGAGGGCAGAGATAATGTGGCTTCTCATGTTGTGTCTCTGCGGGACACATTAGTGGATTGTAGCATTGACTTGAGGACTTCAATGGATCAAGTCATCGGGGATGGTCCAGGTACTAAAAGGAGAAGAGATTATGGATGGTCCAGGAAATTAATTTTGATAAAAAAGACTAGTATTATAGATGACAGGTTAACCAATAGCATCACAAAGCTCGAGAATAAATATAATCGTAAGGATAGAGGATAGTTGGTGAGTTTTAGGTAGGAGCATTACAGTTGCTACGATCAAGTTGTGCGATGGAACAAAATGTGGCGAGCTAATTATCTGATCTAGAAAAATCATAACAAAATATATCAACTGTAATGAGTTATTTTGGATAAATTTAAACTAAAATATGGTATATAATTATTTAAGAAAGAAGTGTTATAATTTAGAAACAATAAGTACCCTTAAAGTAGGGTGCACGGATGGTTAATGTTATAATATGATATATGATCGTCTAAACCCTCCAAATTACAGTTTATTTTAATTATAATTATACTAGGGTTTTACCCCTTACTATGCAAGCATATTAATTAATGTTATTTTTATAATTAGTTATTTTTATAATTTTATTATTTTTAATTAATTTATAATAACAAAAACTAATTATAAGCTAAAAAATAAGGAATTGTTTTTTCAAATAATTATAATAAATTGATATATTAAATTATATATTTTATTATAAGCCGTAAGTAGATAAGTTTCTTTATATTTTTCCTATTTTAATTAGTATACTTTTCATTCTTAATGTTCATCATATTTAATAAGTTTTTAAAACTAAATATAATTACTAATATTTTGTGAAACACTTGAATAGCCCCAATATTTAATTAAATTAAAATTGCATTGAATATATTCATTTGACATCCTATACGATATCTTCCATAACATCTTACGTGTTGTCCATGTATTAACTTAGACTCAATTAATTAATTATATATATATATATATATATATAAAATCCCGTTTTTATCTCTTAACTGGCTTTGTCCATGGAGAAATAAAAGATAATATTGCCTTGGTGTGACTTCTCATATGCACGTGCGGCCATCAACCATTTCATTTGCTTCGGTTTTGAGGAGTTATCTTTAGCTTAATTGGAATTTTGATAGACGGTATTATTAATGGTCATTATTTGGACGATTATGATAGACTTTTGACAGTCTTATAGTGTTTTGCATTTTGGGTGTCTATAAATTGGGAGGATTTGCTCGGTATGTAGGGTGTCCAATTTGTGTGCCTCTATGGCACTTCTTTATGTGATAGTCTCCTCAATTATTTGAACTTTTGAGAGAATTTCGATATTTTATATATCTTATTCTATCCACCTTTTTTAGAGAGTTTTAGCAATGATCTCGTAGTGTTCATAAACCCCTTGAAATCTGGTATTTATTTGCATATGATTTTATTGCGCTTATTAGCTCCTTAAGGTCTATGTTTTATACTCTCGTTATTACGAGTGGATTTGGTTGCTCATTTGCTGCTTCCTGTTTTCTCCCAACTATTGTTTTCTCAATATTTCTCTAATATCTGCATCATCATTCTATCTTTTACATAATAGACTTTAATTTAAAATATATTAAATTTTCTAACAGATGTATCTACACTGATAGTTTATTTGGGTTCACTAGCGGTGTTCAAAGTCTGATGAATAATAAATAATACATTTAACTCAGTCCAAAAATTTAGGATAAACAACCAATTGTCACAATTTTTTTGTGTAAAAAAATTAGGGGTAAAAATGTAATTTTTGATCTATTAACCTAATTTGATACTTTGGAGGGTTAAACAGATAAACTTATCATACCTCAATACTTTAACATTAATTTACTATCACATGTTAAAAAAATAAACTCACCATATTTTAAGGTATAAAAAAATAAAAATTTGCAAACTTGCACAGTTGTGCAATTTTGGTAAAAGAGATATAGGGGAGGAAGTGATGTGAACCACGGAACGACAACGGGGAGGAGGGGATACGGTGAATTTTGAATGTCAATGGGAGTTTCGAAAGACAATTTCATCTGACTTGGTATTTCATGGTCAATATAGCTGCACTACGGAACAAACACTGGACCCACTGTCATCCTTTCTATGAAACTTCCACCACTTAAAAGGACCCGCAAATACTTACGAGGGCAGGCCTTCGAACAGGAACACCCCCAAAAAAAAACAAATAAAATATAACATTGAGTTTGTGACAAAGAACCTAATAAATCATAATACTACACTCGAAAACTCCAGATTGGTTTGTTCATTTTGTACATCTAATGCAGTATTCCACTAAAATCGGTTCATTTTCTTTTTCACACTTCATTATTTTTATATCTGAAAGAATCCCCAAATTGCAGTAACATGATTTTTACAATCTAAAATCTAATGCATTATATACGACAGTGAACTATTAATGCAGTGAAAAATGGCACAGGTTGAATAGAGATTTCAGGCAGCAGCAGTAGAGTACCTGATTTATGACAGCTTAGTGACTGAGGCCCATCTGGGCAGTGACATACAAATCCTGATGATGACGAACTATCACATGATCCACATATGCCCCCAGAAGTTTGACACCCAGAACAGGCAGTGAAATTCACCACATACTCTATATCTCGAGCCTCTTTCCCAGGACCTGCTGAAGCGTTTCTCTTCCATTCTTGAGCTTATTCAACTCCCTCCTAAGCAGCGGCACACTAAAGTTCGCCTTGCATGACTTGGTCTCTTTATCAGTTACTTCTGACATGTTCCAGAAGTAGTGGACCGATTCAATTATGTTCTCTTCAGGGTACGATCAATTAAAAGAGGGGCGATATTTTGAGATTGAAGTATTGCAACCGTAAAACAAAGTGAGGTTGTCAGCAACACCTGGAATGAACTTTAAGGATGGTGGCAGTGGTGGTTTGAAAGCCAAATATTGGCAAAAGGGAGAGGACGAAGGGGAGGTTCCCAGACTATGGACAGTTTGTGGGATGCTGTACTGATATCATGTACTATAGCCTCACCCCAGGGTGCATAGATACGAGGATAAGAACTCCCATTATAACATTTGAGAAGGAACTCCCTACGACCACAGAATTGAGGCCTATTGCCTCCCTAAAACGGGTACCCGATATTGTTGATGTGTCCACATGAGTAGGGAATAGAGCAGACCGTATAGTTTGCATTGATTCCAGTTGAAAACGGGATTGTGAAGAAGAAGATGGTAGTTGTAATGAGGAAGGCTCTAGCAAGCATTTTTGTTGCCCCTTGTGGACGGTCACCAGGAACGAGGATGATCGAAACGAAACAAAGTAAGCAGTTCTCCTCTAGTAAACTGCTTTATAATTTTCAAAGGGAAGGATAGTTTTTGTAAATTTGGGAGCATCAGATAATTTTATATAATCCCACAGTTAATATCGCAAATTCGTAATCACGGAAATTTTCGCGATATAAACAGTACATTTGTCTCGATTTAATTTCAACCATTGATTTATTCAAATTTAATTGAAATTAAAATAATATTTTTATTTCCTCATAAAATATTAATAAATAAATAAATAAATATTTTTTTAAGTAGTGTTTGGGATGTAAATCAATTTCATTGAAGTGGGAGAAATTAAGAAAGAACAATAGCAACGTGAACTGACGAGGGCCATCTCAGTCCATTTTTTCCAGCCAATACTTAATCCATTTTCCGGCGAGGCCGACCTTCAATTTTCCGACAAGCCCATAAAAGGCTTTCCGATTTGTCTCTCCTCCTCATTCGCCACCATGATAGACCTTCCTCCACCTTTTCAGCTCTAGTTTTTAAAATCTTCATCATCCTGCATTAATTTTTAGCCCCTCTTTACCTTTATCTAAAGAGCTGAAAAGGTGGAGGAAGGTATGTGTGGATATCTATTTTTTTCTCTGTAAAAATTGTTTTGATAAGTTAAATCTTTTTGTGAGGAACGTCGATTAAGATTCTCTATGGAGATAATATTTTTGCAATTTAGGACAACCCTGCTCATTTAATTTCTCCCCTACACTTTTTGGAGACTACTCAGGGTAAGGTTATAGAACATAAAGTAGTTGACCTAAGTGGGACGTTTAGGGCTAACAATGATAAACTATGAATTACGGTCATCAAGGGGTCATTTGACCTGGAAGCTAAGCCAGTGTCTAAGTCCATAGTGACTCAGGAGGCTAACCCAGATGAGACAATGGTGTGTTTAAACTGTCCAAAAGGGTATCCTTGTGCGCCTTAGAGCCTGTTCAGGAGGCGGGTACAGAAGAGTAAAGAGGAGTAGATAAGGGTTGTAACACTCCTTACTCTTGTTTGGAAGACATTAATGGAAGAGAAAAAAGGAGCAAAGAGGAGTAGCTTTGGGAAGCCACATGAGACCATAACATGGGGTTATTAGCTTCGATGATAATCTTTTGATTTATTCATTACTTCTAATGTTGTTGAAGATAATGCAAATTGACTGAAAAAATGAGCATGTTTGACACATTGCGATTCCAGCTGCATTGATTTATAACACAGGCACTTCCAAATTGAGGTGAACAGATTTTGCAGACATTAACAAGCTTATGGTTTAACATCGTATCTTGAAGATAAGTATCCTGACTTTTTCCATTACCACTTGTGTTCATCACATATACTCGAAAAAATTCTTGGAACTCCAAAATTGCACACTAATCTGTTGGAAATTGAGGTGTGCAAACAAAATCAAACATTGTTCTTGAGAGCGAAGATAACTCTGGCTTGGGGGGATCTGTAGTGACTCAAGGTTCGCTTCTAGCATCTCTACTACTTTGTTCATCGATGGTAGGTTTGAGGGGTATGTCTGTATGCACCATAAGCTCACTAAAATCATCTTTTTCCGTAGCTTCTTCTCGACATTATTCATAGTCGCTTGTAGTACAAACTCTTCCTTAACTTCAAGTTGATCATATATCCACTGTGAAAAATACAAGTCACTGCTTTGTTGAACTTCAGGAGAGATATTTATCCTACCACATACCATATCTATGACCATCATCCCAAAGCTGTACACATCTGATTTATGGGAAACACCCCGAAATTCCTGCAAAATACTTCTGGAGCTATATACCCAATAGTCCCCCGTGCTTCCAATGTTGACATGTGAGACAGTTCTTTTGGAAACAATCTAGCAAGGCCAAAGTCAGATATCTTTGGACAGAATCCTTCGTCAAGTAGAATATTATGAGGCTTAATGTCAAAGTGCAAAATTCTTGTGTTACAACCTCGTTGTAAGTAGTCTAGTCCCTTAGCAACACCAACTGCAATGTTGAACAGAGTTTCACACGGCAATGCTTGGCCACTACCTGCCCCACGAATAAATTTCTCAAGCGATCCATTTGGCATGAACTCATAAATAAGAGCTCGTCTGTTCCCTTCAAAACAGAAACCTAATAGAGTGACAACATTCACATGGTTAGTTCCACTGATGCTGAGAACCTCATTGATGAACTCTTCTCCATTTCCTAGCAAGTTCTTCAGTACCTTCACTGCCACACAGCGCCCATCAGCAAGTTTTCCTTTGTAAACATGGCCATTACCTCCTTCACCGAGTTTGTCTTTGAAGGATTGGGTCATTTTTCTTATATCCATGTATGTGTATCTTTTGGGGCCAGATTCACAGCTTTTCAGAAAGGTCTCCACATTTCGGTTCTCTGTTGTTCCTCTAGTCCACAGAGATTTGAACTTATTGTTTGAGCATTGTCTTTGAGTGTAGATGACTAGAGCTATCAATATGACGATACCCAATGCTGAAGCAGGAGCAGCTGTGACTATGAGGATAAAATCATCCAACTTTAGTAACATAACATACTATTACTAAGTATGATGGAATATAACATCTTACATGTGAAATACCTGATCTGATGAAAATCAATCTGTTTCTCCTTGCTGCAATTAACTTAAAGAAACTAATGAATGATCAATTATAAAAAAAACATTAATAAAAAAAGTCAAGATGAGATGACATGAGGAGAAAATGTTATTTTTATATATCTAGCACATTGAAGACTAAATAAAGTTACACAAACTGAAGCTACCAGCTGGGAAGAGTTTGGATACGTGCCTGGTCGAGACATTCCATGTCCTACGGTGGATTGTCATGTCAGACATGGGTAAGATTAAGACGTAGCAAAACAGATGAAATGAGTAACATATGCGTTTATAACAACGAAGATGGCAAAAATGAAGATGGTACAGAATACATGAAAAGTAAACAGTCCTGTTTTGCTCAAATATCTAGCAAGAATACAGCAAGAATGATAGTGACGAATATTAAAGAAATTAGCAGGTTTGTTTTAAGTAGATTGATTCCAATGTAAGATTTGACTTGTAGGTAGCTGAAGACCAAGAAGCTATTGGGTCAGACATATGCCTTATGGTGCACAGTCAGCAGGAGATCAACTTCTCTTTATATCATAGTTTTCCGTCAAGTCCTGCCCTTCTTATTTCATTACCTTGAAGTCCAGAGTGTATTTTCCGTGGATGTTTGGAAAAGGGAACATTGAGTCTCTTGGAATCGGAAGTTCCTAAGAGGTAAACCCTCTCCCCTGAAATCTACAAACCCTCCCTATTTTCACTAGTTCTCGCACCTAAAAAATGATTGACATGTGTTATAACTGCTGTATGATTCTTTAGACACATCTTATTTGGACACACACACATCTTGCTATCATCTAGGATTTGACCACAGATAAAGCATCGACCAAGTGCGAATATTAATAGCATATCATCATTTTCATTCATTTGAAGTGAAAGTTCGCTTTTACCACTGATTTATTGTTATTTATTTCACTAAAATCCTTTCTCGCATTTTTTGAAAATAATATATTTAGCAGTTCAATATGGAGACAAGGTTGCATATAACTTGACTTTCATATGTCATCTTCAGACATACATTGGGTTGTTTTGCATTGATTTTAGGTCAAGTCATGAAGGATATTTTGGGAATTGTTGTAGGTTCGAGTGAGGATGAATTCTCCAAAGAGAGTTTGATCCGTGATCTTTTAAAATATCTCATGTAGTCATGTAGGTGTGATTATATTTTACGTCTACAGCAAGAACCCACTATATTGATCTCTCAACTTGCAGAGATAATGCTACCTATACATGGATATCCCCAGACACTACTAAGACAGGATTCCCATTCATTGGTATATATGGTGGTGATGGTGTTGTACAGGAACTCACTGTGAGCTTGTGATCCGAAGAACCTAATCTCATTACACTTGAAATTTCAGTTTAGTTTGTGCATTTACTAAACAAGAGATGTTCAATGTACAGTACCTGAATTTGGACAGCTTAGTGACTGAGGCCCATCTGAGCAGTAACATACAAATTCTGATGATGATGATGATTGACTATCGGATGATCCACATCTGCCCCCAGAACTCTGACACTCAGAACAGGCTCTGAAATTCACCAGATAATCCATCTCAACCCCCTTCTGCAAGGCTTCAAGAAGTGTAGTGTTTCCAATATCGAGCTCATCCAACTCCGTCTTAAGCACCATAACACTGAAGTTAACCTTGCAGGACTTGACCTCTTTTTCCCTAACTTTCGAGAAGTAAAAAACTGATTCATTTCTATTTTCATCAGGGTACAGGCAAGCAAAAGATTACGGCTGATATTGTAAGACTGAATTACTACAACCATAGAACAAAGTTACGTTCTCAGCCACCCCTGGACTCAACTTGAAGGCTGTTGACACATTAAGTTTCTGATTCATGGATCGACAATAGGGGAGAGAATAAAAGAAAGGGGACAGGACTATGGTCATTTTGTGAGTGAATGCACTGATATTGAGTACTTGTGCCTCACCCCAAGGTAAGTGGATTAAAGGGTAATCACTGCCATTATGGCATTTGAGAAGGAAGTCAGGTTGGCCACAGAATTCCGGCCTTTTGCCGCCCCAAAATGGGTGCCCGATATCTCTGATGTGTCCACATGAGTAGAGGGTAGAGCAGACTCTATAATTTGCGTTGCTTCCATTAGAGAAGGGTAAGGTAAAGAGGACGATGGAAGTTGTGATAGCCAAGTGTGTGAGGAAGGCACTGGGAAGCATTTTCAGAAATACAAAGTCTTGTGGAAGAAAATAGCTTCCAAGGCGCACTTATTAGCTGAGAGTCCAAAAAACTAGAATAGACTGGACATAATATGGGCACACTTAGTTCCTTAAATATGTGGATAATATGTGGCACTTGTTAAAAGGCACGCGAAATTTGTTTAGTATACAACATTGATATTGGTGGTGGTCAGCAAATAGCTACTGCTTTATTGGACACTTGCTGTTTCATTACACTGTGGATGAAAGACAAGGTCAGTAATAGACTCCAATACCATACAATTTATATTTTATTGACTCATGTTTAAGTTTTTGTTTTATGAGTGTCAGTTCAATTAATAAAAATTATGTGAATTAATTTATATAAATTGTTAAAAACTTAATTTCTAACTATATTTAAGTTCGCCTTTATATTTCTTTTCACACACTCTCTAAAAAATACCTGCTATTTTTTTATTATTGTATAAATTTATGTTTATTTTTACTATTCTTTTTCGATGGAGAGAGATAATATTATACGTAAACTTTTTTTTTTTTTGAAAATAGGATGGTGGGCTTTGATATTAATCAAGTGCGCAGAACATAAGCTTTTTCTACCATGACTATGGGCAGAATACGGTTTGGTCCCTCACCCGTCCAAATTTTAGTTTCCTCTAAACTAAGGGCCAACTTTGCAACGTCATGAGAGGCCTTATTACATGTCATACCGGCAAAAACAAAATTAATAGAATTAAAGGAATTTGACAGATGACAACAGTCATGCAAGAAGGCACTGGAATAAGCAGCTTTGAAGTCCCCACATACTAGTGATTCGATGATATCCAACGAGTCCGATTCGATTATCATGTTCGTAAGATTCAACATCCTTGCAATCTTGAGTCCGAATTTTATAACACATGCCTCACTAGTTTCAAAATCCCAGTTTCATCTTACCTTCGTCCCAGCCGACGCAATGAGATCACCATTCTCAGTCTCACTCCAAGCTCCCTGAAATTAGCCTCTGTTAATGATGCATCAGTGTTAATCTTGACAAAACCAGAAGGTGGGGGCTTCCATCTCTTTTGGTCAAATTGGAGAATTATGACATTGACCTCAAGTCAACTCATCAATTTATTTTTTTTGGCTGGGAAAAGTCGACTCATCAATGATAGTCCAATAATCAGATTGTGGACGATGCTGGTGAGTTTTCCTTCCTTTCTTCACCTTGGTAGGTATTATTAAACTCATACTTCAATACAATTATAAAAAAATTTATTAATAGAATTAACCATCACTACATTTTTTCCATCATATTTCTTTGTCACAAATTCTCTCTCTATTTTTGCAGGAACAATTTTTCTTATACTGAAAGAAAATAGTCAAATAATATTAACACATTATTGGACAAAATTTGAATTATAGTAGGCTGAAATATCTTTCTTATAAATCAGCACCTGTTTCATTAATATTATTCCTATGATAAAATTAAGCTTTTTATAATTTATAAATAATGCTCATCAGTCATACTAGTACTAGAGTATTTTCAAAACTCAACAAAAAAGAGAACATTGTATTTTGTTTTCCAATTAAATTAAATATATTTACGGATTTGAATTCGGACTTTAGACGTTAGTGGGCCAAACACAGCTGAGATGGACAGCTGAACTTGAACAAGCGGCGCCGCATGGAAGGAAACACCATGGCGACGATGGTCACCGGAAAACTGCAAGCACTGAGCAAGCTCTCAGAAGCAGAGGAGGAAGCAGGAGACCGAGAGGAGGAGAGAGATTGAAGGAACAAGTCGTGGAATCAATGAGCGATTGAGATGCTGAGGTAAGTGAAGCCTCTTTCTGAAATCGTTCGCTTTCGTGTATTAAAACTCAAACTCGTCGATGATTTTGGTTTTAGTCATGATTTTTTTATGATGATTACTTTTTGGTTTGTGATAATGTTGTTGGAGACTGTGTAAATCGGCTGAGAATTTACAAAAAATAAGCATGATTTGAACTTTGAAGTGATCTGATAAGAGTATTGGACGCACAATTTAGTGATGTCCTGTCATTGCCTTTGGAAGTTCGTGCTTTACACGTTACCAGAAGATAGAAAAACAAAGGGTAGCCGTTAAAAAAATTTATGTACTTTAAACGAGGTACTGTGTTCATGTTCAACCATTTTGGGATATTAGAAATCTCTTGCATACAATACAATCCCTTGGTTGGTTTCTCGTTGCTTCAGTTACAGCATCATTTGGTTCATGGCGCATCCAAATTGAGGTGAGTATAGATTCTGTCTGCAATATCAAGAAGCTTAGGATTTTAGTATTTTATGACATGAAGATAAGTTGCTTGATGTTTCGTATAATCACTTAAGAGCACAATTCACCCTTTAATATCACGTTGTTGATTGAGGGGTGCTGGAGGAATCAAATGCTAATCTTGAAGGTGAAGATAGATCTGGTTTGGGAGGCATTTGTAGTGATTCAAGGCTTCCTTCTAGCATCTCTACTACCTTGTTCATCGATGGCCTGTTTAAGGGGTATGTTTGTATGCACCATAAGCCCACTAAAATCATTTTCCTCTTTAACTTGTTTTCTTTGTCATCCGCAATCACTTGTAGTGCACTTTCTTCCTCAACTTGAAGTTGATTGTATATCCATTGTGGGAAATACAATTCACTGCTGCACTGAGCTTCAGCAGAAATATTTGTCCTGCCACAGAACATGTCAATGACCATCATCCCAAAGCTATAGACATCTGCTTTTTGGGAAACACCACCAAAATTTCTGCAGAATACTTCTGGAGCAATATAACCAATTGTCCCTCTTGCTTCCATGCTTGATATGTAAGATTGTTCTTTTGGAAACAATCTAGCAAGGCCAAAGTCAGAAATCTTTGGACAGAATTTTTCATCCAGTAGAATATTGTGAGGCTTAATGTCAAAATGCAAAATTCTTGTATTGCAGCCTCGGTGCAAATAGTCTAGTCCCTTAGCAATGCCAACTGTAATGCTGAATAGGGTTTCACACGGCAATGGTTGTCCACTGCCTGCACCATGAATGAATTTTTCTAGTGACCCATTTGGCATGAACTCGTAAACAAGAGCTCGTTTCTTTCTTTCAAAGCAGAAACCTAAAAGAGTCACTACATTCACATGGTTAGTTCTACTGATGCTGACAACCTCATTGATGAAATCTTGTCCATTGCCCTTCAATTTCTTCAACACCTTCACTGCCACAGAACGACCATCAAGGAGTTCTCCTTTGTAAACATGACCAAAGCCTCCTTCACCAAGTGTATGTTTAAAGGAATTTGTCATTTTCTTTATATCTGTGTATATGTACCTTTTGGGGGTAAGGGATCCATAGCTTTTCAGAAAGGCCTCCACATTTTGATTCTCTATTGCTCCTTTTGTCCATGGAAACGTGGACTTACTGAGTGAATGTCTTCTTCGTGAATATATAACCAGAACTAACAATAGGACTATAACCGATGCTGAAGCAGCTGATCCTGCTAGGATGAGTAGGATCAAACTTTAGTTGCATGATTAATTTACAGGGATATAACATCTTACATGTATAATGCAGATACCTGATATGATGATAATTTGTTTGCTTCTTCCTGCAATTACCACGAAGGAAATTATAAATGCTCAACGACAGGCACTTTTTAATTAAATCATTCGAAGATGACATAAGCAGAAAAGGTTGTGTATATATATCCAGCATATAGGAAACCGGACCAGCATTGATGCACCAACTACCAAGAGCACAATGATGTTAAATTTGCACCTGTGAACACTGAAGTATTTATCCTAATTGGACAAAACCATATAATGGAAAATTATAGGATGTCAAGTGTCGATACTAAAGACGCCCGTTGTTCTTGCTTGGGTTAACTTATTAATGCACTCACTTTGTCTCAATTGTCCTTGCAAGTACACGTTTGAATGTAGAAAGTAACAAGGTCATCATTAAAACACAACTCACAAGACCCTCTCCTAAAGCTGATTCCTTACTTTATGGCTGGATGACTGTAGAAAGTAACAAGGTCTCAACTGTGCTTTTTATTTGCCTTCATGGCTGGATGACTTCACCTCACCATGTTTCATCCCCTGGCATACTTCTGCTATAAGAACTACAATCACACTTGTGGCAGTCGTCTTCAGACATACCTCTGCTTGGCAACATCATATCCCATTATTAGCTTACTCCCTTAGTGGCTAGGCTGCACCGACTTCATATGGATAGTAAGTGGTCCATCCAGAAGGTACATTTCGTCAAATAGGCTAGGGAGGAAGCATCAAATGGTCAAGCCTACTACCTCCCTACTCTATGGTCCCGACTCCCGACGGAGGTCGATGGGTTTGGCTTTAGAGTGATGAACTGGTTAGCAATGCATGCCGGTCTGGAGTCTCAATGCAGGCGAGTACACCTTTTGGAATATTATAGTTGTCACTAGGTTCATCAAGGCATAACAACTACTATCGACAACTTTTCCTTTGTAAATGTGACCAACAGAGTTGATCTTTGATGGAATTAGTCATTTTTCTTACCTGTGTTTGGTACTGCTTATTCGCTTTAGTTTGTTGAACTTTTTGATGAGATCGCATGATGAATGTGACTTTTCCTGCCAATTATTGGCATAAAAACCTGCCTAGGTGTATCCATATTTGTTTACAATTTAACTATGTAAATTAGTACGATATTGTTAAGTTTACAAAAATATTAGGTTTTCAAATAAATAAGCCATTAATGAGCCAACCTACTCCAACCCTTTTACACGGTCTAATTAGGGTGACGCATTATTAATCATTTCACATTATTAACCTAATCTTTATTGGTGTAATTTTTCTCCATAGGTGTTTTCTACTGTGCTTTTTCTGGACCTCTTGAAATCGATTTTTCTTTGGGAAGCAATTCTCACATAATTAGTTAGGATGCCTACATCTAGATGTCTTTAGATCCTGCAAAAGTAGGACCCACGCCACTAAAGATAGAGAGGCAAATATAAGTTTTTTTAGCGGGGGAGGCTTACGGGGATTAGGAGTAGGACACCGATGAAGATGAAATCTATCAGAGCAGTAACACTGGAATCTAGATAAACTCTCTTCGTATCCACACTGCCCTCCACTTTCTGCACAATCACTGCAGTTGTCGGCGACCCAATTCAGCAAAACTCCCCTGCTCAATACTTCTCCTAAGCCTTTGCTGCCCCCTCTCTCTCTCCTTGATAAGGAACTGAAACCACCCTATCACACTTTTGTGTCAAATTGTGAAACCCAGGGTCATCTTCCTCCACTGCTAAAGCTCCACAATTCACCACACTCTGCTCATATTTTCTCACGGATTCATCTGGGCACTTGACCAGCAGAATCAACTCTCTGGGATCGGTCGCAAACTCGAACAGACCATTCACCAAAGTCAGGTTTCGAATCGAACCCGAGCAATCGGTTTGTGTCACTGAGTTGAGAAAAACAGAGTTGACAACTTCTAATCTCTGGGTTTCATACCATATGTTTTTTATCGAATAGGTGATGCCTGATATATTGAGAAGAGGGGTAGAACCATTTTGGCAGGAGACCTCCAACCCAGGATACCCACAGTATGAATATTGCTGAATAGGGATGTAGAAGGGGTACTTCACGGTTACATCTCCACAAACTGATGCAAAACAGGTGCTGAAGGGGTCAGAAGAGGAGGAGAGAGATAGATGGAGTACGAGAGAGAGGATGAAGAGGAAGCAGTAGTTCATCCTGGGATCACCGAGAAAGGTGGGTGAGGAATTTGAACTGAGCAGACAGACAAGAGGGGGAGGGGGAGGGGGAGGGGGAGGGGGAAGAGACGGTTGTTTAGATCACTGAAATCAGTAGTTCTAGGTGTGAGTTGTTGACTTTGACAAGTATTCTATTTGACTTTGTGCTTTTATTGCAAGTCAGAAATTTGGAGTCTTGCGGATGCTCTTTGGGCAATTCGATCGAGAATGCTATGCTGGGCCGCTAGGCCCTGAATTTTTCAACTGCCATAAATACTTATTCATCAATGTTTTACCATTCATCATTGGTGAATACAATTTATTACTATCATTTATCATCGTTTAATTCCATTGAACAGTTGTGATAAAAAACAAAAAATATTATTCCACTTGTAAATAAGTGCTTACCATACAAGAGTGTATAACACAAATTACATTATTTTTTGTTAATAATGAAGTACATAATTTTCATTCTTATATAAACCTGTATTGACAAATTTCTACTAACTGAACAAGAAATGTGACAAAATCAAAAGCGAATTGGTTATAAGTCCACAAAAATAACACCAAACCATCTTTCTTCATCCCAAAATTGTAACAAGAGGATAGAGTTTTTTGGAATGGCAATTGGACATAATTTGATTTAAAAAATATTAGATCAATATTGATCATTTTAATGATAAACACCAAAAAACTCTTTTAAAAAGTTACTTTGAAAAACTTTTTTATAAATACTTTTTGGACTTGAAAACTTTTTCAAAAAGCTAATTATCAAACCCAAATAACTTTTTACCATCTTTCAAAAAAAAAAAAACTTTTTACGCTAGTTAAACAACTGATGTCCCACCAGAAAACTATTTGCAAAATATGGCCTTAGTGAAAGTAATGCCTTAATGCTAACCAAACTAAGAATTCCCATATACACTCATGAACGATAAGGAAGGAGGACAGTCACCTAAAAACAGGGAGCCCTCGCGGGCGCTCAAGAGGATGAAGAAAGAGAATGAAAAGAGGAGAGAAATTGGAGGAACAACTCACAGTCGTGCTAAGCGATTCAGATGAAGAATTTTCTGTTCAAGATTAAGTAAATTGGAACTCCTATATATTCTCTTTATTGAATCATTTGTTTTCATATCAATCGTTTGTTATTGCACTATCCTCAGTCAAGTTATTCATGGAGTTCTTGATGATGATTATTTTGCTTAACTGACAATGTTGTTCAAGATCAAGTAAATTGGCTTTCAAACTTTTACAAATGATCATGTTCTAAAGTGATATGACAGAGTATTAGATGTGCAATCTAGTGTCATGCCTTTCCCAAATGTATCATTGCCTTGGTTTTCCTTACATCGGGGATTTTAAGGGGCCTTTCAAAAAATATTTGATTGAATCCAACAATGCGTTGACTATCCATCCATTCATTGCCTTTGGAAGTTCATTTTTACATGTTCCTCGAAGATAGTTGCAAGATTAAAAAGAATAAAAGTAGCTACCAAAATCTTTGGAACAAGATTGTGTTTTCCTCTATTTTGGGTATTAAAAATGTAACGTTGTCATGCTTTGGTCCTTCTGTCACTGTATATGTCATAGTTCCAGCATCACTACACACATCCAAATCGAGATGAGCAGATTCTGCAACATCAACGAGTTTGGGATTCAATTTTGTCACCTGAAGATCAGTTGCTTGACTTTTCATAATCGCTCAAATTCACATACTGGGAGAAAAGCTTAAATTGTAAAGTGAAAGCTAGCCTTGAATATCATATTTTTGTATTGAGGTATGCTGGAAGAATCAAATATTGATCTCGAAGGTGAAGACAGTTCAGGTTTGGGGGCATTTGACTCAAGGCTTCCTTCTAGCATCTCTACCACTTCGTTCATCAATGACCAGTTTGTGGGATATGTTTGTATGTACCATAAACTCACTATATGTTTGTTCAGCAAGCTTGTGGCTGTATCTTTTGTTGTTCATGAAGTTCCTTGATGATTATAATTTTTGATTTGTGATAATGTTGTTGAAGAATTTGTGATCTGCTAGAGTATTGGACACACAATTTAATAATGTCCCCTGTCACATTGCCTTTGGAAGTTTGTGCTTTACACGTTACTAGAAGATAGTTGCGAGAGTAAAAACCAAGGCTAGCTGCTAATACCATTATATACTTGAAACGAGATACTATGTTCATGTTCAACCATTGGGAAATCAGAAATCTCTTGCAATACAATCCTTTGGTCGATTTCTCGTTGCATTCATCGTAGTTACAGCATCATTTGGTTCATGGCGCATCCAAATTGAGGTGTATATAGATCCTGCAACATCAAGAAGCTTAGAATTTAGTATTTTATGACATGAAGATAAGTTACTTGATGTTTCCTAATCACTTAGAGCACATCACATACTGAATGAAGCTTCAATGGCTAAAGCAGAAGCTCACCTTGAATATCACGTTGTTAATTGAGGTGTGCTGGAGGAAACAAATACTAATCTTGAAGGTGAAGATAGATCTGGTTTGGGGGCATTTGTACTGACTCAAGGCTTCCTTCTAGCATCTCCACCACTTTGTTCATCGATGGCCGGTTTGAGGGATATGTTTGTATGCACCATAAGCTCACCAAAATCATTTTCCTCTTTAGCTTGTTTTCTTCATCATCCACAATCTCTTGTAGTGCACTTTCTTCCTCAACTTGAAGTTGATTGTATATCCATTGTGGAAAATACAATTCACTGCCGCTGCACTGAGCTTCCTCAGAAATATTTGTCCTGCCACAGACCATGTCAATGACCATCATCCCAAAGCTATACACATCTGATTTATGGGAAACACTACCAAAACTTCGGGAAAATACTTCTGGAGCAATATACCCAATTGTCCCCCTTGCTTCCAATGTTGATATATGAGACTGTCCTTTTGGAAACATTCTAGCGAGGCCAAAGTCAGAAATCTTTGGGCAGAAGTTTTCATCAAGTAGTATATTATGAGGCTTAATGTCAAAATGCAGAATTCTTGTGTTACAACCTGTGTGTAAATAATCCAATCCCCTAGCAATGCCTACTGCAATGCTGTACATGGTTTCACACGGCAACGGTTGACTACCTCCACCATGAACAAACTTCTCAAGAGATCCATTTGGCAAGAACTCGTAAACAAGTGCTCTTTTTGTTCCTTCAAAACAGAAACCTAAAAGTGTGACTACATTCATGTGGTTAGTTCTACTGATGCTGACAACCTCATTGATGAACTCTTCTCCATTGGCCTTCATTTGCTTCAAAACCTTCACTGCCGCAAAACGTCCGTCAGTAAGTTTTCCTTTGTAGACATGACCATAACCTCCTTCACCAAGTCTATCTTTGAAGGAATTGGTTATTTTCTTTATATCTGTGTATTTGTATCTTGTCGGGCCAAAGGATCCATGGATCTTCAGAAAGGCCTCCAGATTTTGGTTCTCCATTGTTCCTTTAGTCCAATATTGTAATGTGAACATATTGATTGAGCGTCTGGTTTGTGAAAAGATGACTAGGACTACCAAGAGGGCTATAAACAATGCTGACACTGCTACGACTGCAAGAATTGAAACTGTCCAACTTTAATATCAATACTAAACGTCAATGGAATATAACTTATCACATGTCTAATACCTGATTTGATGATAATCACTTTCCTATGTTTTCCTGCAATTACCATGAAGAAATTATGAGTGACCAATGAAAAAATCATGTGCTGACATAAGAAAAATGTGTTATTTTTACATGTGCAGCATTTCATTTTTTTCTAAATGATGATAAGGGAATCTCCCCTTTTGAGGCCCTATGCAAGGCTATCTAAGGAGGGTTGTTAGAGAACCAAGGGGTAGAGGATAGGGACATGTTAGCCGTTCCCCCAGTTTCCACATAAGAAACTTGGAGGCCACCCGCCACCTGGATTCTAACCCAGTTGGTGTTAGTGAAGAAGTCACAAGGACACCATTATGGGGTAAAAGACCTTTGGCTTATAAGAGCAAATAAACACACTGAAGCAAACCAGGAAGAGCACAAAGATTTAATTTGCATATATGAGCAATAAATATGGATGTCCAAATAGTCCTAATTAGATAGAAGAATCATCCTATGTATGGCAAATTATACTGGTTTTTTTAACATCTAATGCATAAGATTATAGATGCTAAATGCAGTGAAAATGGCACAGGTAGAAGAAATTAAAGATTTCAGGAGGGTAGCACCTGATTTAGGACAGCTGAGTAACTGAGGCTTATCTGGGCAGTAACATACAAATTCCAATGACGATGACAAACTGTCTGATGATCCACATCTTCCCCCAGAACTCTGGCACACAGAACAGGCTGTGGAATTCACTACGTACTCCATCTCTATCCCCTTCTGCAACAAACTCAGAAGCGATTCACTTCCATTATTGAGCTTATCTGCTTCCTGCTTAAGCACCGGCACACTCAGATTACCCTTGCATGACTTGATCTCCTTTCCGATGGCTTCTGACACATTCATGAAGTGAAAAGCTAATCCAACACGACTACCGTCATCAGAATACAAGGGTACAGAAGACATAGGCTGGTAGGCCAAGTTATTGCAACCATAAAACAAAGTGATGTTCTCATCAACCTTTGGACTGTACTTGAAAGCTGCTGTCATATACAGTGTATGATTCATGGTCTCGTTGGGTTGATGATAAGGGAGATGATAAAAGAAACTCTCTATGGCTATGGTCATTTTGTTGGAGGATGTACTGATATTGAGTACTCTAGCCGTTCCCCAGGTTGTATGGATAAGAGGGTAATCACTTCTACCATAACAATCGAGAAGGAAGTGTGGGTCACCGCAGAATTTGGGCGTATGGCCACCCCAAAATGGGTATCCAATATTTTTTATGGTTCCACACGAGTACGGAGTAGAGCAGACTGCATAATGTGAATGGCTTCCACAGGAAAATCCGAGGGCAAAGAGGATGATGGAAGTTGTAACAACAAAGTGTACAGAGAAGGCACTAGCAGCCATTTTTCTGTCTTGTGGAAGATCCTAAGAAACAACGATGATCTTATGGGCTTAATTCCTCCGATGTTTATTATGTGCACCATTGGGACACATTGGAGAATTGTTGTATTCACTTGATGTTAACTCTTCAATGATGGTCCAGGAATCTTCTTAAAGAAAACATGATTTGAAGAAATGACAAGTAGTGTAAATGACAGTTACATTCACTATTATTTTCTTCAATGCTCTAAGATAAGAAGATAATGTTAGTATCTTGCCCAAAGATAAAAGGCAGTTTGTGAGTTTGTTGCATTAGATACGGTACAAATTTGGAACAACTATTATTAATATAATTCCATGGGATATGATGTTAGGTTTTTTTATTATTATTTTATCAAAAAAAAGTCAAATTTTATTTTTTATTTTTATTAATATTAGTCCATGGGGCATGATGTTAGTTTTTTTTAATATATAAGGCTCGAATTCAAATATAATTTTGTTTATTATTACGGAGGACTATTTGAGATAATTTAAATTTTAATACCCCTATACTGCTTCCTTACTAAATAAAATAATGACATAAAAAAATTTATGCAAATCACCTCGAATGTATAGATGTTATTTTGAATGTGCAATTGCGATTATTTGTTTATTATAAAATTAGTAGTTAGTTATGTGATGTAAATATTTGTTGGCTATTTTGTGGATTTATAATAGGTGGATGCCCATTTTAAATAAATTTAATAACTTTGTATAATAATTGTCATAATTTATGCGGAAATTATATTATGTGATGACTGTCCCTTGGCTTTTTGGAAATTCATGCTTTAGTTTACACAGTTCTAGAAGATAGTTTTGAGCGTAAAAAGAAAATTCTTACAACCAAAATACATAATATAATGAAAGCAAGATTGTCTCTTCCGTAACTTTGGATATTAAAAATTCATGCTCTGTTCCCTTTTTCATTACATTCCATAGTTCCACTTCCAGCATCACTGATTTGTGGCACTTCCAAATCGAGGCGAGCAGACTCTGCAACATGAAAAAGTTTGGTTTTTAATTTTGTCACACTGAAGTTTAGATGATTGGCTTTTCATAATCACATATGTACACATACTTGCAATAGGCTTAAATGCCAAAAGTGTAGACTAACATTGAGTATATCATGTTAATTAGATATGCTGAAAGAATCAAATGCTGATCTTGAAGATGAAGATACATCTGGTTTAGGGGGCATTTGTAGCGAATCAAGGCTTCCTTCTAGCATCTCTACTACTTTGTTCATTGATGGCCGGTTTGAGGGGTATGTCTGTATGCACCATAAGCTCACTATAATCATCTTTTTCTGTAAGTGTCTTTCTTCATCATTCATAATACCTTGTAATGCTACTTCTTCCTCGACCTCAAGTTGATTGTATATCCAGTCTGGAAAATTCGACTCACTGCTGTCTTGAACTTCAGCAGACACATTTCTCCTACCACAGACCATGTCTAATACCATCATCCCAAAGCTGTACACATCTGATTTATGAGAAATGCCACCGAAATTCCTGCAGATAAATTCCGGAGCAATATACCCAATTGTTCCTCTTGCTTCCAACATTGACATGTGGGACTGTTCTTTTGGAAACAATCTAGCAAGGCCAAAGTTGGAAATCTTTGGGCAGAAATTTTCGTCTAGAATATTATGAAGCTTGATGTCAAAATGCAAAATTCGTGTGTTACAACCTTGGTGTAAGTAGTCGAGTCCCTTAGCAATGCCAACTGCAATGCTGAACATGGTTTCACTTGGCAATGATTGGCCACTACCTGCACCATGAAGAAATTTCTCAAGAGACCCGTTTGGCAAGAACTCGTAAACAAGAGCTCTTTTCTTTCCTTCAGAACAGAAACCTAAAAGAGTGACACGTTCACGTGGTTAGTTCTACTTGTGCTGAGAACCTCATTGAGGAATTCTTCTCCGTTGCCCTCCAATTTCGTCAACACCTTCACTGCAACAGAGCGCCCATCGATAAGTTTTCCTTTGTAAACATGACTATAACCTCCTTCACCAAGTCTATCCTTGAAGGATTTGGTCATTTTCTTAACATCCTTGTATGTGTATCGTTTGGGGGCAAAGGATTCGCATCTTTTCAGCTTGGCCTCCATATTTTGGTTCTCTTTCTCCAATGTTCCTCTAACCCACATAAACTTAAACTTACTGATTGAATGTCTTCTTTGTAAACAGATGACTGCAAGTATCAGTATGATTACACCCAATGCTGAAGCAGCTGTAACTACAAGGATAAAGATTATCCGACTTTAATAATATATATTCTGAACAAGGTGGCACATAAAACTTTACATGAGTAATACCTGATACGATTATAATCAATTTGCTTCTTCCTGCAGTCACTGCAATCACCATAAAGGAAATTGTGAATGATCAACAAAAACATATCTTTTTTTTAATCATGCTAACATAAGAAGAAAAGGTTGTTTGTATATATTCATTAATTTTGCGCTTTTAACGCATTGATCACTCAAGTTGTGACTACTGACTAGTACCCTTCCCATCCCATTGTTTAGGACTATATTATAACATTTCAGTGAGGAAGGTCATTGAAAAGAGTGGTATATATGAGCCTAACTAAGTATAGATGCATGAACGCTGACTCAAGTACCGAAAAATGGCGAGGTAGAAAGGGTTGGAGGAGGTCGAGGGAAGCACCTGATTTTGGACATAGTAATGGCTGAGATCCATTAGGGCAGTGGCATACGAACTCCAATGGTGAACTGTGTGATGATCCACAGTAGCCACCATAGTTCTGGCACACTGAGCAGGCTGTCGAGTTAACTTCATACTCCAACTCGAACCCCTTCTGCAAGACACTCAGAAGTGTGGCATTTCCATTATTGAGCTCATCCAGCTCTCTCTTAAGCACCGGAACAGTAAATTTAACCGTGCATAACTTTCTCAACTCGCTCTCCCTCGACCCAGATCTTTTCAGGAAGTAGAAAACAGATCCACTCGTACCATTTGCGTACATGCAACCATAACTCTTGGTCTGATTCTTCAACACTGAATCAGGGCAAGTATAGAATAAGCTGATATTCTGATCGTTGGAATTGAGCTTGAAGCTTTTTGTCAGATTCAGCGTAGGTCGCTTGAGTTTGTCATGACAGACACGATCAGGACGCAAGAACCTTTGCAGGACGATTACCATCTTTTGGGCGGATGTGCTAATACTTAGCACGTTTCCCATGTCTATCTCGGTCATACATACCTATATCAATGGAAGGGTGACCATCACTTCCATTAGGACAATCGAGCCGGAACTCCTGACGGCCACAGAATCGGGGCCTGTCGCCTCCCCAAAATGGGTATCCGACATTTTGGATCGACCCACAGGAGTGGTACGCATTCCCTGTACTCTGGAGTTTCACCTTTAGATGTTGGCATGAATGGAAAGGTAGCAAAAACGAGGATGATGACACAGAGCACATGAACAGAAATCTCCACCATTTTTGCTCAACTGTCTTGCAGGAATGATGGTGAATTGGTGATGGAAATGGGGGAAAATAAAAGGCGTTTATTAGCTGACAACATACCGGTTTGAAACAGCCATTTTGACTTTTCTATGACAGTTTCCGGTTAACTTCAAGGACAGACCATTAATCATCATCAGGTCTTTAGAAAAAATAAGGAAAAAGAAGAGAGATTTTGGTCTTGACTTCTACGTCCAAGTCAATTTAAACCCCCTCTCCCCCGGAGGCCCTGTTAGAGGCATGTTCTAATCAGTAGAACACTCCGTCATACTCATGCAGGCACTTTTTATTAGACACATCTTGTTATTTGCTTGAAATCAGAATATTTTATGAATTGTTCGTAGTCTTGGTTCAAGTCTGCCTGGAGACTTCAATTAGGAAAGTCAACTAAATGCTGACTGATTAGCATGTTTTGGTCATCCATAATTTTAATTATTTAGATATAACATTTGTTTCTCTTCTTTTCGTTTATTTTGACGAAAAATAATTTAGACAAGTACCCTTCTAAGTATTAGATTAAATTGTCTCTGCAACAGCCTCTACAAGATCATTTCCAAAGTCCTTGTCAATAGACTGAAACCGATTCTACAAAGAATTGTGAGTCCCTATCAAGGTGCCTTTGTACCTGGCCGGGATATCCATGATAACATTCTGATTACACATGAAATTGTGAACAAGCTAAGTAATCTTAAAGGCAAGCAGGCGTATGTTGGTCTCAAGTTGGACATGGAGAAAGCTTACGATCGTGTCGAATGGGATTTTCTCCTTGCATGTCTCAAGGATCTCGGTTTTCATCCAACCTGGATCAACTGGATTAGGGAGTGCATTACTACTGTTACTTACTCCATTATAGTTAATGACGACACTTGCGGGTTTTTACGTCCTTCCGGAGGGCTCCGGCAAGGAGATCCTTTATCTCCTTATTTATTTATTCTATGCATGGATGTCCTAGCATTCGGACTCCACCGCTTGGCAATACAACCAAAATCGGGAGTGGGTATCAAAATCTGTCCACGTGCGGCCAAAGTTCCGTGTCTCCTCTTTGCTGATAACGGTCTTCTTTTCTTTAAAGGAAGGCGGGAGACATGCCTGAAAGTTCATAATCTGTTATATGAATTCTCGCTCTCAATCTGGACAACCGATCAATTTTCATAAATCTTCGTTGACCTTCTCGAAGAACACCTCTCGCAACCACCGAAGGTTAGTCCCCTCAACTTTCAACATACCACATTCGGATTCTCCGGGTAAATATCCGGGATGTCCAGCTTTTAAGGGAGACCGGCCCATTCCCTCTTTGACGATCTCCTTAGAAGGGCGGACGCTAAACTTCGAACTGGAAAGTCAATTCGATCTCCAAAGCAGGTAGAGTGGTTCTTATTCAATCGAATCTGGAATCACTTCCTGCCCATACTATGCGAGTTTCAAGCTCCCGGCGAGTACGACCAGTTCTTTGGATAAACTCAATAGGGATTTTTTTGGAGAAATTCGAAGCAAATAAGGGTTTACCAATGGTTGCTTGGAACAAAATTTGTGCCCCGAAGAAGTTTGGCGGACTGGGTATCGGGAAAACAAGCGCCGTCAATCAGGCTTACCTCTGTAAACTTACGTGGAAATATTTGTACGAGGATAATAATTTCGGGGTCGGATCATGCGTGCCAAATACCCTCATCGGAGGACCTCTTTTAAGAAATGCCAAGGCCTCGGATTCTTGGGCTTGGAAATGCCTTCTTAAGGAGCGGAAACTCTTTAAGTCCGGCCTTCGCTGGAAAATTGGGAATGGTAACAGAGCGAAATTTTGGTTGGACACTTGGTGTGGCAACATCTGTCTCCAAGAGTTTTATGACAGCTCTCACAATGTACCCCTTTCTCGCTCCAGGTTAGCGATCGTATCACGAAGGATAAGACTTGGGATATTGATCTTCCGCAATCTATGCTGCCTATTGATATCCGCCAAAAATCTTATCTATTCCTATTCCTGTTCATGATATTGAGGATTACGTTTGTTGGGGACTTTCTAGCAATGGCAAGTTTTCCACTAAATCGGCAATGTGGAATGCACACGAGCATGGGTTCAACCGGCCAGGTGTGAGATTTTGCTTGGATCTCGGAATCTTAACCTCGATGCCAAAATTAAAATTTTTTTATGGCAAATAGGGCACAATGCCCTACCGACTAGGGATAAATTATCGCATCGGGGTTGAACGTGCAACCTCATTGTCCCCTATGCTTGGGCTATGATGAGTCCATTGATCACCTCTTCTCCCAATGCAAATATACTCGGTATTATTTGGAGAACTGCGTTCTTACATAATTGGCTTGATGTCGATCTTAGCCGAACTCGAGTTACCTCACTCAACCGGATCATTCAAATTATAAGAGTTTTAAAGAGGCCCAATCAACCGATCCGTCTTGTCTATCTACTTTGGAGTATCCGGAAGAGCAGAAATGAGGTTGTGTTCGAAATGGGACTTTCAATTGTACGGCCACATGTATTCGGGCCAAAGTATCCTGGGCTGAGTGGCGCGCGAGGAACAGCTGGATGCTTGGGCTTCACATCCTTCCTCCAAGGCATCCTCAAGCATCGCCAACGGTCCCCACTTTGTGCGATGGCATAAACCACCTGGGGGTATGTTAAAGTCAACTTTGACGGGACCAAATCTTCTTCCGGAGCGGCAATCGGATTTGTTATCGAAGTTGGGATGACAGATTCCTACAGAGCGGGTTCATCGTATCCGGGTCACACTTCGGTTTTAGTGGCGGAAGCGACGACCATGAGGAACGGTGTTAGAGCTGCAATTTGTGCAGAGTTACAATTCTTTGGTGCTGGAAGGCGACAACCTCACCGTTATTAGGGCCATCAAAGGAGAGATTGAGGTCCCGTGGGAAATCCAAACTTTGATCCATGACACCCGATGCTTCCTCAGCAAATGCATTAGGTGCATCCTTCAACGACACCTTCGAGAGAAGGGAACGAATTGCGGATTGGATAGCGGGTTTTGGGCTTAGAACAGTTTCTCATTCATGTTGGTTTAATTATCCACCTTCCCCTCTCTTTCTCTCCATTCTCTTGGAGGACAACTTAGGCAGAACCCTTGCGAGAAGGGCTTCCTATAGTTGATGTACTTACCCCTTTCAAAAAAAAAAAAAAAGAAAGTATTAGATTAAATTTTGTCATTGTTTCTCTTCCATTTACCCATTTGCCAAATGAAAAAGGTGAGACTCCAACGACAAGTTTGAGAGGCGTTATGTTTAGTCATTAATCATGGCTCAAGAGGCTAAGCTAATCTGAGGGGCAGTATGTTTGAACCTCTTTTATGTTAATAGGATAATCTAGTTGGTTGAAGCATCAAGCATGCTGCATGCGCCTTAAGGTTAATGATTCTTTCATGGTCACATGCAGCATTGAAAAAATTCAAGGTAAATTCAAGTTCGGACAAATTAGATATTCGACACAAATATTAATATTGGACCCTATTAAAATTGCAGATTCGGATACCTTAATCAGGTTCAAACTTAAATGCCTAATATGTGAACTCAAATGACCAAATGTTTAAATGTGTGATATAAACTTTTGGAAATTATACTAAATATTTTATATAGAACATAAAGCCTAATTTTGGATGTTTGAACGCAAATGTCGAAATTTTGTATTGAAAATTTTGTAGATGTTTTGCTTAAGTTACATCTTAAACCGAATGACTAAACCCAGATGTTTAATTATTTGAATTGGTCATAATGTTATTTGGACCTGACCAGAATTTATCTTTGGACAGTGACTAATTGTCTAAAATTTTAAATTTGAACATGAATTCTACAGTCAAAGTTGATTCTTTCATGGTGAGATAAATTCATGTAATCTTGACATAATCGAATTGGACAAATTTTTGCCAATGCTAGTTCCTTAAATCGCTAATAATTACACATCAAGTTGAGGCCATATTGAATAGATGAGATTATTTCAACCAGCCTCAAAAGGTGCAAATTTGAAGAGATCAAATGATGCAAGTATTGACCTTGTTTGATGTTTTCCCAAGCTAAAACGTTATGCAGCTGCTCGAGTTACTCAAACCAAAACCCAAGTGCTTCAGTTCACGTAAATACTAATACAACACAGCCATTTCTGATCGAATGGAAGATTTATTTTCGACCCAATTCAACTGGGCGGTTTGTAACAGTCAAATATTTGTAAAGATGATCAACAGAAGGAATTCTACAGCAAATAACTATACAACAGAAGGAATTCTACAGCAAATAACTATACACAAATAATCAATGCTCCTTGACTACCGCATATCTGAACTAATTATGTTCAGGCTCAAATCCCATCCATGTCCCTAATATTACTGTTGTTCGGCAAATTCCTGCTGTGAAATGAATTACTTCTGACTACACTACTACATATATATATTATATACTAAGTGCAAATATTAAGAAATCATTAGAAGAAAATTGAAAGAATTGCCCACCCATCAAGAAATGAAGGATTGAAAGAATTGGATGGAAGTGGAAACTAACTAATTGAAGAAGAAATATATGGATATTACGTGACTTTGATTCCACTTGGACGTTTTCCCTCCATAGCGTCTTTCTTGTTACGACAATCAGTACATAGGAAAGGTCCTTGCCAAGGCTTGGAGCTGGTCGAGAAGATGGAACCGGCATGGACCGAAATGCCCTCACTCTGAGTTAGGTCTACCTGGCAAATAGCGCAAGTGAAAAAACTCGATGTTGATTGTGCTGAGGAATGGTCATCTCCCAATCTGCCACCCACAGATTTCATAGATTAAAATTTTAGCTGAGATCTACATAATACAAAAATTTCAACACAACTAAATAAGGTCCCCCTGATCAGTCACGAAACTGCCACCACACAACTAAACAAGGTAACCCATTTCAATTCCAATCCGAACTGAAAAAGTTTGACCCACAAGTTTGGTGACAAACCAACAGAAAAACCTGAATGTGACCTAAAACCCTAAAATCGGATCCGATCTCAAGTACTTCAGCAACTTGTTCCAAGTTCTGACCTGATCTGAAATTAACTAGAACTAAACAACTTCTAGAATCTACAAAATAAGCCTCAAAGAAGTTAGGTAACGGCACTTTACAGCAACCAGTACCCAAATGTTATTCACCCTCATAATCTCATCATCAAGTACTAATTTGGAAACAGCAGCTTCCCGTAACTTTTAAAACTATTGAAAAACATAGTTTGTTTCTTTGACTGGAAATTAAATAAGATTATGGTAGTTGTATGCACAATTTGGATTCTAATCATCCATGAGAACAAAATATTTTACTAACCTCTCTGCCAGCATTGCTGAGCCTTCTTCAAATAGCTCTTCTACAATACTCATTGTTGACAACTTCTTTGATAATTTGCTTGAAGATTCGCGAGCTTTCTTCCAGAAGAATAAAGCTTTGAGCTTGTTCTGCTTCTTAGGAGGTGGTAATGGTGGCAAAGGATTTTCTGGTGGGATTATGTCAACAACTATGCAGGTGGTATCATCCTTAAGGCCCCTTGTCCTCAACGCTTCCTGCAAACAGCCCAGAAAATCATTCAAATGAATTTCCAGCATTGTTGTCATTATTGTTATTTTACAGCGAGAACATGACGAAGCCACCACATTTTATTGTTTGTATAATGCCTTTAATTTAATGTTTACATTACTAGTTGCTCTGATGATTTGAATAATGAATGGTAGCACATTACAGAATGTCTTTACCTTCACAACTTGCCTAGCAGCAAGTTCAGCAGGCAAACCCCGACAGGACTTTGCAGCCATCTCTGATGATAGAGCATCCCAGATGCCATCTGATGCAATAATAAGTCTCCCACCAGCATTTGATAGCTTTATAACAATTAAAGGAAATGTGTGAGTTGTTTACATCAAGGTGAGCCCAGTCCGGATACAAGCCCCCCTTCCCGGGTGAGGATTATATCATAGTCAGTGGTCCATCAAAAAGGAAATGAAAATCGTGTAGCATGCAAAACACTGGCAAACCTTCACTTGTTTAACATAAGGAACGGGAACTATGAATTCTCCAACATCCACATCTCCAATTGATCTGGAAAGGCACAAACCCCCTGGCCAACAGCGAAGGGGCCCTATCTGCAAATATTAAGCATTCTGGTTAGAAAGCACAACTTAAACAACATTGACATTGTCAATTGAAAAACAAAAAACTTTTAGAAGGCTTTACAGTCCTTCAGAAACAAAAGCATGCAAGAATATACAATGTCAGGCAAACATCTCACCTCTACACCTCCAACAATACTAAGCCTCCCAACTTCACCTCCACTAGCTGTAACACGCTCCCTCCTGTAAATTACACAACATCCAAATCATATATACAGCTATACAGGATAAGAAAAAGAACAAAATAACAATTTTGGAAGAGGCGCATACTCTTCCACATTATCTTCCAGTCTATGGTCAACAGTTAAATCTGAAACTGCACCTCCTTGGACATCTAAAATGCAGCGGGAATCACCAACACATGCAACAGTAACTGTCCATCTGTCTACAATAACAAAAGTGGCCGTTGTTCCGGAAGTCTCCCTGATTGAACAAAATGGAGATAGAATTGTTAGCTGTAGAAAGCTTTATGAATAATACATTGAAAATGTAAAGGAAACCCTAGAAGACAAAGTACCTTTGCGCTGAAATTCTTTGTCAGTTTTGACAAATCCTGCAACCAGTGCCCGAGGTAAGGCATGCAGCCATTCATCCCGGCCAAGTCCTCGAGGGATTGCACTTAACACATGGTTTAGTAAGCTTTCCCTTGAGTATACTGCAGCAGCATTTCCATTGTGCCCATCAAAGATCTGAAATTCCACAGGAAAAGAGAACAACTCATCAATTACATAAGCATGCATACATCTGCTTGATCAGAATTCAGACACAGTTGAACTCGTCAGGATGCCCACGACTCAGATCAAAGAAATCTTGAATTCAGCTCATCAGTCAGATTACAAATAAAACTCATGTCTCATCTTCAACCATGCAAATCATACAAACATAAATCAATAAACCATCAAGCAACTGGGCATGGATTACAAGAACATGATTCAGTTCTCAATCAGAGACGCAAAGTTGGCTAAAGTCAGAATTCTAATTTTCTTCCCCTGCCAGCCTGCCCCTAAAACGGAAATTAATAAACTTCTTGTTGGTCAACTCATATGACCAAATCCCTTATGAAATGAAGTGTTTGATTTAGGCATAACATACTTGGCAGTCCATTGTTTATTGCATGCAATAGACGACATAATTACTAGGATCACGGTGATGAGGGGGAAGACACATAGTGCCACCAGTTCAAAAGTTATAAAAGGGATGCAGCTGTTGGTTTGCAGCAGTCTATTTCAATAATGCATGAATTGAGACACAGTTCAAGGGAGATAAGAGGTCCCTGTAACAATGAATGGAGCATAAATCCCAGAACACAACATCTACAAAGAGCTTTGCTGCATGACAAGCATAGCAAGGCCAGCAACAATAATGCTTCTACTGCCAGTGGAATATCAGACAGTCAAGATGTACACAACTTTACGCTTAACAAGCTAATGCATTTCATGACAAGCCCAATAAATGAAACAGTATCAGCAGTTTCTAAGCCTTACAAGCACGAAGAAGATCTAAAATCACCGAACGAGCATAATCTGTAAAGAAAGAATCTCCTGCTATACAATTTTAATCTAAAATTGATATTCCAAGCACATTCTTCATATTTAAAGACAGGAGATCTACAAATTGCCTATTGCACAACAATAGGAGGAATGACAAGGTTTGATACATACAGCAAATACTGAGAAGGTTGAAGCCGAATTGCCCGGAACTCTCTGGCAATCTGTTTTCACCAAGAAATAATCCTCCCCTTTCTTAGACTGAGCTGCATGGCCATACTTAACTGTTGGCTTCTCCATCTTCTCATTCTTCATCTCTTTGTTAATCAAAGCAGCAAGAGGAATAAGATCATGTTGTTGCCTATGCTGCTTCCTCCCTTCTCTAGACCCCATTTCACTCACTTCCACCAACCCCTCTCGCCCAAAGCCTCCAAATAACCAAAATTCTCTCTCCTCAAAATCACATGAAATTCAAAGAAATCCCAAATTCTAGTTACTCATCTCTCAACAAGTCATGAAAGAAGCTCCACTGCAGATCCCTCCACTGGAAGGGCCCGTGTGAGGTAAAGAAAAACGTTGCCTTTAAAGGAAACCCCACTTCCAAAATTAGACTAACCCTATAATGCCTTTGAGCTTATATTATGCAAGAAAACTCGATACAGAGCGAGGATCTGCGGCAAGCCCAGAAAATTAAGATGTAGTCAACAAAGAATTGTATGCTCAATTCGAGCTCAAATGCGGGGTTAAGAACCCACGAATGCTCTAAAAGCGCATGGGAAATTAACCCAAGAAAACACTAAAGAAGATGGGTGAATAATTACTCGCCAACAAATTGAAAGTGAAGAGATTATGGTTTTGAAATTGGGTCAGAAACCCAGAATTCAGATCTGAAAACGACTGTAGCCGACAATAAGACAAGTGAGGAAGTAGCGGATGGGGAGAAAATCGACACGGCAAGGATACGCGGAATTAATGATAGGATTTATGAACTGTAAAATACCCCACAAAAAAAAAAAAATTAACACTCGCAAATTGCAGAATATTAAATTGGGTAACAAGAAAGAAAGTCAGCAAGAACAGAACAGAGAAAGCATTAAACAAAGAATTAACCTTTTTTCTGGGAAATGAAAAATATTCACTGCATGAGTGTGAAACAAAAACTGGGAGGAAGATGAGATTATAAAAGGGTTGGCTTTAATGCTGAATTAACGCAAGTTGGATATCTGCGGATGGGAAAAAAGGTACTGGGCAGAGCATGTGAGAGAAAGTGGGGAGGAGGACGAAGAGGAAGTGTCAGGCTGTGGGTGTGGGTGTGAGTGAGGTAGGCAAGAATGGCAAAAGCTAAGGTATGTGAGGTGGCCTTGTGGAGAGTTGACAGGGAATTGGGCTTTGCTGCACTAACAATCCTAAAAAGACATCGAGTCCCAACCAAAAAAGGTTTTTGGGGATAAAAGTTAGATCAAAAAGGAGGAGATAAAAAGGTAGAGCAAAACGATCCTAGGAAGGTAAAATTTGGTGAGATATTCCTGTTTCTTTCCAAATCGTTGAGGCAGAGATGACCACTCTTATCAAACTACAATAGGAGGAAATTGGAACTCATGTGATCATTATTATTATTATTATTATTATTATTATTATTATTATTATTCAGAAAATTGCTTATATATTCTTCATAAGCAAGTCGGTTTATTAACTCATGTGATCAAAATATGATAGTTAGACTTAGAGGTCTGATATAAGGCACAAAGAAAAATAATTAGAATTACTAAATCGAACTGGAAACGGGTAATAAATATCTCACTAATTTTTCGGGTGATCAAATCGGTTTAAAAGTTCGATTGATATATTATCGAAAAATTATTTGGTTCAATTTTGATTCAAACTTTTTGAACTAATTGTTAACTCGAACCAAACTATCATTTGTAAAATATTTTGAACCATATTTTTAAGAACTTTTTATGCTTGGTGATTTTTGGTTTGAAGTTTATGATTTTTTTTTATTAAGAGAAGTTACAAAAAGTAATATAAGACCCTATTTGATATGCAAAAATGGAATGGAATGAAATTAAAAAATGATATTTGAGGTTTAGTTATGGAATTTGAATATTCTCTTCAAGTATTTGGTAGATAATATGAATGAAATCAAGTTTCGATTATTATTGTTTGGTTGTTAATCACGGAATGAAATCAAATTTGTTTTTTTATATTATTTTATGTCGTTATAGATTATTATTGTTGTTATTGTTGTTAATAATAATAATAATAATAATAATATTTATTATTATTATTATTATTATCATTATTATTATTTGATTCAATAAAAAGTTGAAGCTCGTTACCATATTTGCTAATAATTGAATCTTGTATTTATTTAATTTTTTTAAGTAACTATCTTGTAATATTTTTCAATGATTAACAAATGTTATTTATAATTTTTAGTAAACCTATTTTTAAACTATAGTATTATATCAAACAATATGACAAATAAATTATAAATTATAAATAAAAAATAATAATAATATTAATAATAATAATAATAACAACAACAACAACAATAATAATAATAATAATAATAATAATAATAATAATAATATAGCAAATATGCTTTTTTTTTAATAATTATAAACCGATCCCTTAAGATTGAGAATTGATCCCCTCCTATTTAAGGGATTCAAATTCCTTTGTTTTGAGGAAAACTTGCAACCTATAAATTTTAAATTCCACATTTAAAATGCCCAATCAAACAATTGAAAAAGGAACTTGAAACTAGAAGAATCAAGTTTCGTTCCATTTTTGCCCAATCAAACAGGGCCTAAGTATAATACAATAGAGATATCAAAGATGAGATCTAATGTACATAGATCTTAGCCTTAATCACTATACTAATAACTCATTAATAAATTTATGACGTCCGTAACAATCTTTCTAAATACACTTACAAAACGAACATTAAATTGACACTTACCTGACGTGACATAATCGGATAAAATATATCATGATGAAAATAGAAAGGTTTTAAGAATAAAAAATAAAATCAACCAATCATAATATGTTGGTATATATTCAATATATTTTATTGGTATAATTATACTTTTCCTCGGCTAATGCAAGCTACTGTCTACTGTTTAGATCGTTGTTTATTTAGCCCAAAAAATTTTTTGTTGTGTATTTTAGGCTGATGAGGGAGATTGGGCTAATGAGTATATTTTCACCATTGAAATTTGTTGTGGTAGTGGCGTGGGCTTGGTCAGCCTAATGGCATTCGGCCATTGGGCACTGAGTATTATCCTCATTCTTTTTCTGATAGTAACAGAATATATTATTGGATAAATGGAAATACATCATCAGCTAAACGATTTTATGTTGTCGGATAATTCATACCAAGCTAGATAAAGCAAATCATTTATCCAAGAATATGCAAGTAAAAAAAAAAAGAATATAAGTTTTCATTTATTGATTCTAAGTCAGAAAAAATTGGATGACGATATTTATTTTAGGTATTTATTTACACTTTTTGAATTAAACAATTTGATTAACTGAATCAAAATTCTTCAGATTAAATCCATGCTCACCTCTAAAGTGATATGAAATAATGTTGACGAATTATCTATCTTTATTTACAAAATAGCATGTCGTAAAGTTCAAATTCAAGCATTAATTGGGGTGCAATATGATGGTGTTGCCCATACAAAAAGACTACGAGAATACTATGTCACAAAATTGAAATTCAAAGCATACATTGAGAGTAGTATTTATAATGTTACCCATACCCAATAATTACACATTCACGACAAAATATATAACAAACTATATAATCTAATTAGCTTTTTAGTTCAACAAAATCCCGTAAATAGATGCACTATATATTAGCAATCACACAATTAATGAAAACTTATTTAAGTCTTTTTAAGCCTTTGTTTATTAGAGTCGAGTAATGAATAATAACTTAATATTTATATACCATCTTGAATTAAGCGCACAGAAAGAACATATATACTAAACCTTTTTAAAAAAAAAAATACATATATTGACCTAATAGGTGTACTTTACTATGGGACATTTGATTGTTAAATGCACCTGCGATGCCACTTGCTATCAATTATATGGTCAAAATTAACAATTTATCTTTTTTCTCAATAATTTTCATAAATCTACATGACTAGGAAAGACAAAATAAGTAACGGACTTGTCAAAAAATAATTTTAATAAACTATTCAACTAAAAAAATTAATAGACTATTATTTGATGGTTACGCTGTCAAAAAATTGTTATATTATGGGGCCACTTATTATTGAAATTTATGTCTTATTACGGAATACTTTTTGTTTGATTCATTGATTTGGAATACATGCACATTTACAATGAAAAAACACACACCTTCTCCCTTTCAAAAGTTGCCATTATATCCTGACAATAACGTACTTGCACGATGTTAACAAAGACTGGTTTTAAAAAATATATATATAAAAGATGAGATAAATTTCCTAGAGTTAAAATTATATACTTCATTAGTCTCATATTAAATATGACCTTTGATTTTTCATGTACTTTAAGAATTTTTTATGAATTAATATATTTCATGAATAATATATAAAAAATATCCTTGCTATTTTTATTTAAAATGATTATTTAAAATTCTTCCTAATATATTTTTAATAGTTTGAGAATATTTGTAAAAGTAAACATTTGTTTTAGAAAATAGACATTTGGGACATCTCAAAATAGAATAAAAAAATATTTTTTAAACGAGTGGAGTATTAGCAAACTAGTTCATCAACCAATTGCACAAATTCCGAAGAACACTTTTAGTCCTCGTATATAGTTTTTTAAAAAATATTTTATTTATTTCACAATACACGTTAATTTCATTAATTTTTTTGTTTTACAATATCCTTCACAATTTAAAATAACACATTAATGGTTAGTTTAATAATTTTATCCTTATTAATTATTTTTCTTTTAATCTAAAATTTTCATTGACCTGTCAATTTCTAATAAAACCTTGGAGGAGTATCATATTTTAATATACAAATTTTATCATGAATTTTTGTATTTTATTGATACTACTTATAATAAAAAATAATAAATTTTAAAATAAAAAAGTATGCGAGTATTGTTACAACTTACAGGTAGATGATATGGACATTAACATAACCACATTTATGCAACTTATTAAGATATCAATTTTTTTTTTTTGATAAAGGTAAAGATATCATCTTTGAGATGATCATCAAAATTATATGCATACACTTGTTCAGTGTATTTTACCACAGGCTGGAAAAAAATTTCCCATGAAGGATTTTGCAGGTTCTTTACGTCAAGTCCGAAGAATCACTCAAAGTTTCAATATTTTTCTCGTGTTTCCTGGTCCGACGAGATTCAATTCAAACAGAGGAAAACGTAAATGAGATAATACATTTCCTCTCTGGGATCTGAAAGTTGAAAGACGAAACCCAGAAAACTTCGCCCCAAAATTAACGTTTTCGCTTTCTTTATGCGCCGGATTCCCCAAATTTTCCATCCCCAAAACTATTTATTCTTTCCCCACCTTTGTGCACTTTGCACCGTCTTGACCGCGCCAATGCCCACGATTTTTTTATCTCCTCTCTGCTTTAAATCTCTTTAATTCTGAGTCACAAGCTTAAATCTTGATACTCTTTTAGCTGCAATTTTGATTTTCTTTATCTTGCATTTGTCAATTGGACTTGAGTATTCGGAGATGACCCACGCTCGACCGTCGTCGCAGGGCCCTTGTGCCAGAGAGATCATCTGTGACGCCGGTGCCGGTGCTGCCGCAGGTTCATTTCTCTCTCCTCTTTTTTTTTTTTTTGTATGTTTGCATGTGTTCTGTGGACAATGATTTTGATTAGGGTTTTCTATCTGTATTGTGGTTTGATTTTGATTCAACCCTTGTTACCCTTTGCTGCCATTTTGGTAATTCGTAGCTTAGGGGTGTGTGTGTAGAGAGAGAGAGAGTCTGCGGAATCTGTGAATGTTTGCTAAAAGTGCTTGTAACTATGTTGTGATGTTAAAATTGATGTGGGCATGTCGATGTTGACTGGCATAGAGGGTGCAGTTTTTGGTGTTATTGATACTTGGGAATTTGAAACTTGTTTGTAAAGAGAAAAGTTGATCATGGGAATTGTGTGATCCGCAGGAGCTATTGCAGCTACATTTGTGTGTCCATTAGATGTAATTAAGACAAGATTACAGGTCCACGGGCTCCCCGTCTCTTCTGGCTCTACTGGTTCAGGTAAGTACGTCTTGTTAGCATAATCTCTTGTAGGTTTGCTGGATTGTTTGTTTCTCTCTCATTAGGTTGTCTAATTAGTATTCCATTCATTCTATTTGTTTATGTTTTTAGCAAGTAGGAAGTAATGGTTTCTGTGTTTTCTAATTGGATATCAATTGCTTGGATGCATTTGATATCTCTAGATTACTTATTTGTTGGTAAATCTAGCTTTGATTTGTGCCTTCATGACAATGAGTCCATCTATTGATGGGCCTGCTCCCCACATGAGATGAGTTCACAGTTTATAGTGGGTGAAATTGTCTAATTGAAAAACCTTCTCTCGATGTAAGCTCTCCGGCCATGACCAGAGCGAACACAGAGTGAGGGCGAGGAAGGGGAAGAGGGAGAGGCCGACCTAGACAAGTGAATCGAACGCTTACTGGTTCTTTTCGGAATGAATCTCAGACTCAGAAAAATCTTATGGATTATCAACCCAATGAAACAATAACTCCTCCATTGAATGCGCAATTGGAGGGATCTGGGTTTGTCACCCCTGAGAATAGGGGGATCAGAAGTGCAGGTAATGGATCATTATGATCGAAGCAACCCACCCTTTCATGGGCTGATGCTAGTGATTTAGAAACCGCGGGGATCATGGTAATGATGGGGATGAGTTAGATTTACTGGGTTGTTGGGCCAACCTTCCCCTCTTAGTTGCTGAGGGGTTCTTCAAGAAGGTGTGGGTGTGGAGTCAGCTTGACATTGGGAGAGTGGTAGGACTGCACAATGGTATTTTCATGGTTAAGTTTGACACAAAGGAACAGTAGGCTCTTGTAGGGGGTTGCTATTCTTTGATAGAAAACCTATTATAGTCAAACCCTGGACCCTTGATATAGAGATGGATGAGAAGAATATTTGGAGCCTCCCAATTTGTGTATAATTCCTGACCTAGATGCCAAATACTGTAGTGCTTCCAGCCTTAGTAAACTTGGGAGTTTGGCGGGAAGCATTTGAAAATGGATAAAACCACTACAAGGAAGGATAAGATGAGCTTTGCAAGGATCTTAGTTGAGGTCCAATTGGATGCTCCTTTGCCTGATTTTGTGGATTTCCTAAATGAGAAAGTTGTCTTGATGTAACAGGAAGTGGAATATGAGTGGAAGCCACGTAGGTGTGGACACTGCAAATTATTTGGACATGAGGAAAAGGAATGCATAAAAAGAAAATAACCAAGGGTGGACGATAGTTCAAAAGGAGACACAACCAACTCAGGGTGTAGGGTAGAAATCTATAGAAAATGATGGGTTCACATTAGTGAAAGAGAAAGAAATTCACAACTCAGCAAGGGCCAACAACCAACAACTAACAACCCCTTGGTGAACTCTTTCAATGCTTTGGCTATTGGAGACGAGGTGTTGGAACAGGTAGTTGGGTAGCCCCCAACTATAAATGGATAGTATTGTTACTTGGAATGTGAGAGGGCTGAATGGGCCAAATAAGTCAGGCAGATTTGAAAAAGTTTCTGGTATTCTGGCCATGGTTGAAACTAAAATAAGGGAGAGAAGCTATGATCAGGTTTATAACTATCTGTTGATGGGGTGAGGCAGTTTTATAAACAACTCCCATCGCCCTAGAGGGAGAATATGGGTAGTGTAAAAGTCAAGGAAAGTTATGACATGCGGGTGCATTGCAAGATTAAGAAGGGGAACAAAGCTACTTTCTCTATGACTTTTGTTTATGACTTTAATAAAGGGGAGCAGAGAACTCCATTTTTGCAGCAGCTAAAGCGGATTGCACCAGGTATGAATTCACCATGGTGTGTCATTGGTGATTTCAACTTAGTCATTTCAGTTAATCACAGCACGGTGCTGTCTATAGAGGCTAATGAAACGAAGGAATATCAAGAATGCCTTCTAGAGTGTGAACTACAAGAAATGAGAAGCTGTGGGGTTTTTACTCTGCAGCAATAAACAGGAGATTGGTGACAATGGTGACAGAGTGTTCTCTAGAATAGATAAATGCTTCCACAATGCTGAATGGATACTTGAATTGGGTGACATTATGGTAGAATACAAGGCTGAAACTTTGTCAGATCCTTGCCCTTGCCCTTTGATGCTGAGGATGGGACCATTTAAATTTTGTGAGATTAGCAGGTTTATCAGTCAATTGACATTATCTAGCCAGCATTGGCATGCATGAGGCCATGAAGGCTTGACGGATCAAGAATTCTAACATGTTTATGTTCTAACATCTAGAATGAAGCGAATCATGGACAGATACCTAATGAACACAAAGCATGCTGAAAAGTTGACCACTTATTTCGGTGCAGGAAGTTATCCTTGAATTTTTGGCCTACTAAGGATCTCAACTTAGAATATATGCCGTAATATTTTGTAGTGAGTTTTTTCTTATAAAATTGAATAAATAAAAATGTCCTGAGTTTTAAGGTTTTCTGATGATTGTAAGTTGTACGGCTAGCTGATATAAGTATTTATTGTGTAAAATGCTCTAAAAAAGAAGAGTTAATGTCTTTGTGTTTGATGAGAGTGAAAATGAATGGGTCGGATGGGAACATAGATGGGCGAGAATGGATGACCTGTTGAATTGTTTGAGCAAGTCATAGATTTAGTTCTTACGGTCCGAATTGATCAGGAGGGACCCAGTGCTGGTTATTGTTATCAGTTCAGAAAACTGATCGAAATTGGTTTCTAAATATTAGAAATTAAAATGGGATCCATTTTTGGTTATTACACCAAGAGGGCCATAGCAAATGAAAGTGTAATAAAACATCCTCATCAATCGGAAATTCAGGGGATTGAAGGTCAAACTTAGCAGATTCAGTACATATATGCCAAATTTGGGGAAAATAAATCCAGGACATTTGAGACAAATCTGTAAATAGATAAGGTAATGGTTAGTCTAATAAGTGAGAATTGGCAATAGGTTTGATAAAGCTTGCCACACTAAGCTATTGAACAGGACCAATATGAATTGGTTTGTGAGTCTATTGTCAACGATTTATTCTTACCTGTCGATGAGTTTGAGTAGTAAACAGGGATGGACACAAATTAAATAATTATTGCTCTAGTGTAACAGTGCTTTATAGATCTTGGAGGTGAAGAGGGGAAGGGGAAAGATCTTATCGGCAGAGACTGGCAATGGAAAGACACAACGACACTGGCTAGAGACATGTTAGTAGCAACAATGACGATCGTGGCTAGGGCAGTGGTTCTAGTAGGAGTGGGTCAGTGAATATGACATGGAAAATAGATGGCAAGATGCATTGCGAGAGAGATTTGAGAGAGACCTGAGAAGCTGAAGGGTTGGTAGCCAATGCCACCAATAGGGACGAATGGGTAATGGGTGAGCAAGTTTTGGGGCAAAGGGAGGGAGATGAGGTTAAAATACCTTAGAGAAGTGGCTTGAATGAAAATATTTTAGGATTCTTTATCCAGATGAAGATTCATCAGACATTTTTTCACATATTGCTTATATGATGTCGAACAAATCCATGTTTCGAGAATTTAGGATTGGCCTTTAGGATTTGTGAAATATATACTAACTGCTCAAATTGGTTTGGCTCTTGAATGATGATCTCCCTATGTCTGAGATAAATTGATAAGATCATAGGAGATGGCATTTGGAAAGAATAGAGCTTTTGTCAAGATCTCATTAGCATGGGAGTTGCTAAGAGAGATTATTTGGTAGAGGGTTAGAGACTGAAATGATCTCTACTTGTGCCTGCATTTCTTCAAATCTGAATCTGACGGAGAATTGGTAGTTGTAATATATATTCTTTAATTGTTGGCTTCCTGATGAATGTGTGTCTGTATTTTCTGTTTCGCTGTTTTACTTTCCTTGTGGATTTTATCAGGTAGTATTATCATCACAAGCCTGCAAGACATTGTAAAAGAGAGGGGTTTCGTGGAATGTACCGAGGTCTTTCACCAACAATTATGGCATTACTTCCGAATTGGGCGGTAAGCATAACATTGAGTTAGAATAAGATTGAGTTAGAAATTTAAGTCAAACAAATAGAGTTGAATTGAAAATGGATATTGTTACTAATATTGTTAATGAATTTGGGGAATTTTATTCATTTAGTTTTCTTGATTGATGGTTTGATCTGATTATGTTGGGTCATTGGGTAAATGTGTCAGCTGGCTAAATGTCTGCCCTTATTGCATTTTGTGCTTGATGTTGTTTTGAATGCTTTTTTCTTCCTTGATGTTATGTTTACCTTCTCTCTATTCAATTCTTGAGGTGGGCCTTTCCACCTAAGAGTTTCTAGTGTGTATGTTTTAGGATTTCATTGTGATCAGTTTGATGCAAGTTGGCCTTTTAGGTTGCAATGCCCTTGAGCCGTGTGTATAACTGTGAAATAGGACCTTCTTTTGGATGTGCTAACTCTATGGGACAGAGGCTTGTGAGAAATATTCTCTGCAAATGTATATATTTATTTGGTAGTCTAGATACTGAACCACCAAATCACATGAGATGCTCAATTGTCCTACAATAGTCCCTTGTTATAAAGTGGCAGACTGTTTGCCTGTTTGATCTATGATCTCTGAAATAGCTTTTGTTAACATCCTCTCCCCATTTTACTATCTCTAGCTATCCTGCAGGGTTCTGACTTGCAATCTCATACAGACTTTATATTTCTTTAAATGACAGACGTGCTCATTTCATACGTAGGTGTACTTCACAGTTTATGGGCAGCTTAAAGGCCTGTTACGATCCGATGGTTTGGCTTTTCTAGTACTTCTTGTGGACTAAATTGTTTCTGATATTGACCATGTGCTTTTCTGGTAAACGTCAATTGAATAAAATGGAACCTGTTTCTGGTGGAGCTTGTGTAGAGCATGATAATGGCCAGCTTACAATTGGTAAAAATATGGTCGCTGCTGCTGGTGCTGGAGCTGCCACTGCTATCACAACTAATCCCTTGTGGGTTGTCAAGACCCGACTCCAAGTGAGTTGTATATTATGTATTTGTCTTTGCAGTTTAATATTTTCATGTTAACACATTGAATGGCATGTGTTACAGCTGGACAATTACATTAGAGCTTGTGTATTTATTATGTGCTTTTGTGATTATCTTGATAAATTGTGTGCAACTTTAGCTATAACTCAGAAAATGTGCAGAGTGAAAAATATGACATCGCCTGTTTCAACACACTAGCACATGCATGCAAAAGCATGATTATTAACCTCTTGCTGGACCCTATTGTGCACTTTTTGCCTGTTTTCGCAAATTTAGAATATTGGGAGTATCAATGATCATCTGTCACTGGAATGGATTTATCGGCAAGTTCTTAAACATCGCCAATAGATTCTAATATCTTGCTTGCTACTTGACATGGAAAAAGGCGAGTAGCTAACCTAACTGGGATTACTGATGAAATAAGGCAATCCATTTTCAACATGAGCTCATCCAAGGTGGTTTACTGGTGTTGGTCTAACCTGTAATTAGGCATATCTGAAATGACCTGCCCCAACCAAACTGACTCATTTTTTTTCTTGTAATTGTAGCGATTATTCAATAGGAGTCAATGGCTTGATATAAGCTCAAACCGCTATTCACTGGATGATAAATCCACCTGATGCAAATCTGACATCACCAAAAGTTACCCAAACTTGAAACAACCCAATCCATCTGTATTGGACATAAACATAACATAATACCATACTGACCCATCACAAAACTGATTAAATGACAAAACTGATTTAAATGATTCATTTGCCATCTACTTGCCAAAGCATACATATTTAATATAAGTAATTACAGAGTTGTGGAAGTTGAATGCTTTCAGTTCTAATTTGAAGACTGAATCAATTCCTTTTTCTTCTGAGGTTGATGCTGGGTCTTTCCCAGCTGCATTTGTTATCAATTTGTTAAAGGTCTTTACCAATGAATGTGACCCTATGATTAAAGTCACTGGCCGATGATCTTTGGTAAAGCAGAATACTAAATATTGGTACTCAGACATGCATATGGACAGTTGACCTCTCATTTTGGATCAAGTGAATATTTTTGAGAAAATGACTGAGTCTAAACACTGAAATTTGCACCAGATTCTTGACACCTAAACATGGGTAAAAATAAAGTGAAGTCTTTGTCTGAATATCTTTGCTTCCAAGTCAATATAAATCTGTTGTCTTTAATTGATTCATCAAGGGCTGTAGTAGACTATTAGTTACCTACAAACTGCTTATTTACTTGCTAGTCTAGATCTGAAACTGGGGAAAAGAAAGAAATTGTGACTAATTAATTACTTTTCTTGCAGACGCAAGGATTGAGAACGGACATTGTTCCTTATAAAGGCATAGGTTCTGCCTTGCGAAGAATTGCTCATGAGGAAGGGATTCATGGATTGTACAGGTAATGTTTATGCTACTTCACGCTTCAGCTTTCTCTCGCTATTCATCTGGGGCTATTCGAATAATTTTTTGAGCTTCATATTTAAGAATTATTTAGCTTGCAACCTCCTCCCTTACTCAACAGCCAACACGTGATCTTCATTCAAAATTATCACTTTATACTTCTAACACCATCTCTGAAAAATCTGATTTTCCTCTGGCTGATTGTCCCTTGACTCTGCAGAAGACCTTTTTGGGTGAAAATTTCAGCAGAACACTAACAATAATCCATGTAGTTATGAATAGATCAGACAAATAGGTCATTGAGTTCAAGTTCTGCTTGGATTGACTTTGGAGTGGATCGTATTCGAGTTGATTGAAGTTCCTGTTGGTTGTCATTTTAGGTCAGATTATGTTTGACGTAATTTCAATTTGGCAGTTGGTTCTGATTTGTGTTTGGTTCTCCTGGTTCAAACCAGCTTTAGGTCTTCTATAGGTTGACTCAATAAGTTTTATATTTTTCTTTTTTTTTTCTTTTTTTTTTTTTTTGGGAAAATACAAGATTGGCAAAACAAATTTCAGGTCTGGTAAGTTTGGATAAGGTAGGTAATCAGGTATGGGTTTGTTTTTCCACGTCCACTTCTTAAGTTGGGTCAGATCTTTTGAATTAGTTGCAAATGGTATCTCAATAGTTGGAAAGTAATACGCTTGAATTCCATGTAATTTGATCCAACTATTACTCTTTATTCTGCCCAACCATTAATAAACTGATAATGATGAATTCCCCCTGCGAGTAAAATACTACAACTAATAAAAGAGAAATTAGGATACTGGATGCAGAATACACATCTTATGAGAACTATTCACGTCTCATTGACAAAAAGGGCATCGATGAACTTAACAACTTCTCGCTTCTGCAGATGAACTTTTGTGTGTGTGTGTGTGTGTGTTTGGAGTGGAAGGGGCTCATTCAGAGGAACTAAGGCTGTTCCTCTTAACCATATGATCCAGAAGAAGGCATGGAGAATAACTCAAGTGACTAGGAGCAGCTCAGCTCCCAAACAAATAGATATTTTTGAGGTGCTTAGCAACTATCAAAGGAAGACAAACAATTGAAAGTTAATACCCAAACAGTTCGGGAGTCTAGAAATGACAATGAAGCAACAAGTGACCCCAGGGTTCCTAATAACCTTTTTGTGTGAAATATTTTTTGTCCAATATTTTCCCCTCTTTTTGTGAATCATTATAAGTCAGAATTCTGCCCTATCAAGCTTCTAAGACAAAAAATACTGAGGATGATAGTTCTTCAACAGTATTTTCGTCCGCAGTCAAGTATAGGTGATCATTGTCTTTCTCCAAAAATGTGAATGGAAAGCAAGTAAACTGCTGGAAATGAAAGAGTACTTCATTTAAAGGGAGGCTAAGACTGAACACTCTTTTTTTCCTTTCTTTTTCTGATAAGGATAAAGGAACATATTACTCTGCTTTTAATGATTATAAATGAGCTAACAAATGAGCAATTTATGTGCATGAGTCAATGATTGTCTGGCCTGAACTGGGCTCACTTAGTGATTGATATCTACTATCTAGGTCAAGCTCTGTTCTTTTTTGTGGATTGTTCTTCTTTAGTGGATGAGTTAATAAATAAGCTCTAATCAAGTTCAGTTTTTCTAAAGGATACTTGATTGCTTTAGTCAGAAGGTTGAGTTACTTTGATCAAGTCCATATAGCCAAACAGTAACAAGTATCCATTTGCTAGGAGTTATTTGTTTTTTCTAATGGTGATTTGTTGGTTAAACAGTGGCCTCTTGCCTTCCTTGGCCGGAATAAGTCACGTTGCTATCCAGTTTCCTGCATATGAAAATATCAAGTATTATTTGGCGAGAAGGGGTATGGTTAATGTTCTTTAGTCTGATTTGTTTTGAGGTCTCTGTGATGATAATTAAATCCTAATGTTGGCTTTGGTGATACTTGGTTTGCAGAAAACACTACTGTTGACAAGCTGAGTACGGGAAGTGTTGCAATAGCTTCTTTGCTGTCTAAAATTGTAGCTTCTGTAGCAACTTACCCTCATGAGGTTTGTCTCTTGCAATAGTAGACCCTTTATTTATTTAGTTTTCCCCGTGGGAACCCCTGTTTAAGGCCACGTCACCTCATGAGATTAGTGTGGTGGGGAAGGTCATGGGAGGGAAGAGTGGGGTGATAAAACAGGTGAACCTTGCCCTTGAATCCCCTGCTAGGATTAAGGATTCAAATGTGTGGGAAGATTTTTCTCTAATCTCTATGTCAGGTTGTGGATTAAGCCTCAATTTTTAGCACATAACTATTATGCCCGACACTTTTATCTATGTCAGGTTGTACGGTCAAGACTCCAGGAACAAGGCCAAGTTCGTAGTCACAAGGTTCGTTATTCTGGAGTTGTGGATTGTGTCACGAAGGTATTTTACACCGAAGGCCTTCCCGGCTTTTATCGTGGGTGTGCAACAAATCTATTGAGGACTGTCCCAAATGCAGTCATAACATTTACCAGCTACGAGATGATACATAGATTTCTTACACAGAAAACAAGGGCTCCTGTATCCCAATCTAGAGTTGATGGCCATGGAAGGCCTCAACTGGTTAATGTCAAAAGTGGAGAAGAAATACCCCAGAATTCAGGAAAAATACAGGAGCAGTCCAGCACTAGAGTCCCCTCGGTCTCTGTAAGGACTAGTTGATCATAATTCACAAGAAAATGGTTGTTGATAGTTCTGAGATGCAATGGAAAGAAGAGTTTCCATCAATTGAAGAATTTAGATTAGGGAAAAGAAAATGAGATTTAATAGCATTCGGAGTCATGTAATTGTCCATTTGATTGTTGATTTATATCATTTACATGTTCCCCTGTTGTAACTTCTGTTTTCTGGTTGTTGGGAAAAACCTTTTCCTGTGAATTTTTGTACTGCCTTCTGGTGAATTGAATATCAATATTGTCTTTGTGCCTTCTTCTTAAGTTACAAGCTCAGTTTTTGGCTGATCCAAGACTTCCTTGCTCTTAGGCCCGCTGTAAGGCCAATAAGATCAGGAATTAATTCCCCTGTTGTAACTTCACTGTATCTGATTGAGCAAAATGTATTTTTATACAGCCTTCTGGTGAAATTGAATATCAATATGAAATTCTGAATAAAAGCTCTCGATTTATTTATTTGTTTAATCTGAACTATTTTCTAGTTACATTTGATGCAATTTTCTTTCTCCATGAACAATTTATGAATCTATTGTAAATAGTAATTGAGTTATTATAAATTTTAATGATAACCTAATTTGAATCATCCATCTTCTTATTGTTCCCGAAATGCCTTCAGGTTTAAAATTGTAATCGACATAAGTCTTCCTTCTAATCTATTAGTCTAATTGAGAACTAATTGAACAACATTTTGCGCACTCTAGAATGAAAAAAGGGAAACTTTTGGGGTGATCATTATTTCTCTCCTCCCCCTCCTCTCTCTCTATCTCTTTAGGCATAAATTTGCTTGTTTCTTGATTTAACTTGGGGTGTACCGTGTAATTCCTTTCGGGCTGTGAACATTTAAGGTAAAAATCTTCCCAACAAGCGTGTTTTCGAGGATTTGAACTTGCTTGTGGAACTCATATAACAAAACTTACTAGGCATTGTCACAGCATGCATTTCAAAGGGCAGATGAAGCAAATTATAAACCTGAAGCCATTAGTGTACATTGATGTTGATTGCTAAAGTCTAGCGTGTATGTAGCAAAAACAGGTAAATTACTTATTAGTACACATCTTATTTTGGGTGGCCTCCCTCATCTGCTGGTTGTGGCATGGTGGAGCTGGTATTATCACTGATTCAGGTGAATGTGGCTTTTCTGTATTTCTCAAAAGCCAAACATGATCAGCTTCTGTTTGTTCTTTCAATATGCCCTCATTCACACCCTTTGCCTTTACCATCGGTTCTCCATGATCAGCACTTGCTATGCTCATCAACGTCTCTAGAACCTCAGCCATGGACGGCCTGAATTCTTTGACATGTTGCAAACATAGGAATGCGAGCTCTGCCACTGCAGTTGTCATCTTCTTATGCTTTTGACTTGACTTAGAGCACAGACGTGGGTCGATTACTTCATCAAATGCCCCAGATTGGATTTTCATCATTGCATAATTTGATAAATTGACTTCCTGCCTGTTGATATCAATTGCGGGCATTGATGATATGAGCTCCACAAGAACAACTCCAAAGCTGTAAACATCACTTTTATCTGTCAGGTGGTAACACTGGTGGTACTCGGGATCAAGATACCCAGGAGTGCCTTGTGGAATGGTGGATATATGAGTAACATCCATTGGGAACAGTCTTGATAGCCCAAAATCTGCTACCTTGACTCCGAATTTTCCGTCCAAGAGAATGTTTTTAGATTTTACATCCCGGTGTATGATATCTGAGGCATGGAGGTAAGACAATGCTCTAGCAGTTTCTATAGCAATACTCATGCGCACAGGCCAGGTGAGAATTCCGCACTTTGCTTGATCGCCATACAAGTGATCAGCAATTGTTCCATTGGGCACATATTCATAGACCAGGAGGAGCTCCCGGCTGTGGCGTGAAGTGCAGCCATAAAGGGAAACAAGATTCTGGTGGCGTAAACGGGTATGGATTTCGATTTCGTTCATAAATTGTTGCAGCTGTTTGTAGTTCCTCTCGTGGAGTCGCTTGACAGCAACTTCTCTACCATCTGTTAGTTTCCCTGGTATAAGTGTAGCAGTTTCAATCACTTGGATAGGAAGTGATTTAAGGAGCTCGAACTTGGTATCGTGATGCAAAATGCCATGGATATGCATAATACTGCCATATTTAAGACTTATTTGGAGATTAACATGTTACTCCTGGAATGCAAAAGCTGGTGCTCTAATAATTCTTACCATAATAGACAGTTCCGAAGCCTCCATCTCCAAGCTCCATGGTGGGATCAAAATTGTTGGTGGCCATTTCGAGTTCACTGTAGGAGAAAGCAGGTACACTGAAATACATACTCATTGCAAGGTCTGTTTTAGTAGGATCACCGGAAATCTTCCTCGAGGCAAATGTAGGTGATCCTGGTTTAATCTTCTTAACATGCCAGAAGACTAGTCCAAGGACAATGAAGATGACGCTTCCTCCCAAAATGCCTGAAGATGAAAAATACAACGGTAAAATCCTGCATTGGCTGAATTAATCTTCCCTAAGTAATTTAAAACTTCAAATTCTTAAATGTAATTTCTACTTGAGAAAGTGGTTTACCTATTCCAAGTAGATGGATCAATTTCCTTCTTCCTGCACAGGTTTTCATCCATGGTTAGTTATCTTTTTTGGGTAATTCCTTTCTCCAACAGTTGCATATTTTATGACATGTTTATTGACACTCAGACTTTTCGGTATATAACTTGCTTACTACCTTTTTTCTTGTTGACACACTTGAATTTTCCATTCTCGAGGTCTTGACAATGGCCTCCTTCACTGATGCACCTGGAACAATCATCGGTCACCTCCACGACCAGGAATCTTGGATACCGAATCATCAAACACTTAGGATCGGGAAAAACAGATTGTGAATCATTAGAGTGGTGAACATTGAAAGTGCCACACTCAAGAATACGATGAAAGGTGCTGTTCTTATTTTCTTCACGTAAGTTAGTGCTGTTTGGGCACCTCCACATTATTTCATTGTACAACACAGTGACGGAAACAGAAGGTGATCTTGGAAGGCGAAAGCTCTTGTCAAAGATATGACATGTTTCGGAGTGGACAGCATGGAAGAGAAAAAATCCTCCACAAGGAAAGCTTTTTCACCTGAGAATGAATAGTTGAGATCGTACCAAGGTCCGTTCCTCCCTAGCTGGATGGTCTTCTGAGGCTCGGTGCAGTTGATCGCGCAAAGGCCACAGCCGGGCCGGAAGGTGGTGGTGAAAGGGTAGCCGAGGACACCAAGGGAGCCACACTTGAAGGAAGGTGGACAATTTCCCCCTCGTTGTTCATGTGCTGTAAGAGGAAGCACAAGGTGAGAGAGAAGAAAGATGAAACCATTAATGGAATTAGCTGAAGCCATGTGTGAATGGGTGCCTCTATCAGTCAGGATAAGATATCGTAATGGTATGTAATTAATTTGATGGCTTTGTGGATACTCCAACTCCTTCAATGTCATGGCTCATGAATGCTTAGTCTTGTTGAAGCCGCGCATTTGACTTGAAAAGTCGGGGTATTTTTACAAGTCAGGGTGTCTACAGTAGACCATGATGGAGATGTCAAGGAAAATCGGTGCATGTAATAACTATCATGCTGTCTATTTACAACTCTTGACAGTACAATGCTTCATACTCTTCGACTACATATTAATAGATAGTTAGACGAAAGGAAAAAAAGCTGGAAGAGAGTTTAGAGTATAAATAATATGAAAAATACGTTATAATTCATGAGACTATTTTGTTGGGTAGTCTAAGGAATACAATAAAATTTTCACAGTTGGGTTTGTACTTTATATATAGGGCCATAAAATAAACGTTGTCCTAGTTGGTTGCCAGGGTAATCACCATCCTTGGGCTGGATTGCAAGAGTTTTACAACTTGATTGATACATATCCAAGCAACGGCACAATTTTGTGGGATGTATTTGAAGCGCACTCACATAAAGTTCTTTTGTCCTTCAATCAGTGAGAGGAGGCTTCTCTGTCTCATATTCATTGTCAAAAGGATTTATTTCTTTAGTCTCATGTTGTTATCGAAATTTGTTTTTTAAAAATTAATAACATTTTTATTGGTTAAAGACCCATCTGTATATCTGTACATATTACGTAAAGTTGATTATAAATATGAGACACGGAGTATAATTTATACTGATAGTATTAGGATTATTTAGAGATGTGTGTATGCGTTGTTATTAAAAAAAATTTTCTAAGACAAAAATGGACAATTTTCTAAAGAAAAAATAACCTAGAAAAGTATTCTTTCTGGATTTTGTGGTGGTTGCAGGGAGTTTCAAATCCTGCAAAAAGACTCCTTAAGCTGACCTGGGGGCGACTGACGAGCAAACTTGGGAGTTGGGACAGGCATAAACTTAGAGCTACGGGGGACAACAATTCGGTCCATATTATTATTGAGTTGGATAAATTAGACAATGTTTAAACTTTGAATGAAATCGTTTGTATAATATTTTATTTATTTTTTGAGTTGGACAAATCAAACAAAGTTAAATTCATGTCCAATTCGGATTCCGACAATAGAAATAAAAAAAGTCTTATATTTAGATTTAAAATTCAGACAAAAAACTTGTGATCGTATCCGTTGTTTTTCTAACTGGACAAAATTTTGCTAGCCCTATTTAGAGCATTTGCAAATTACAATAAGTTATTTTTATGGCTTCACTCAATCTCTTTTTACAACTTCAACGAAATACATATTTCTTGTTGTCAAAAACAGGTTACTTTTATGCAGGGAAAAACAATCAGTCAAATTTACATTTGAGCTTGGCAAATGAAAATGCCCCTATCAATTATTTACTTTATGTACTTGGGAAAAAAAGTATAAGCCTTTCATTCAAAAAAAAAAAAAAAAAAAAGAAAAAAAAGGGCCATCTTACTTGCTAGTGTTAGGTGTGGTGAAACTACTCCCCCATTTATCCATCACAGAATCCGGGGATGGCGGTTGATGTTGATGATGGCTAAGTAGTGTAGCATCATCTTTCTCTGAAGGTGAAGGTGGTGGGATTCTAAATTTTGTAATCGAGCCTTCGTTGCTGGCCTCCTTTTCTGCCTCCAATGCCTCACAATCGGCACTCTCAATCGTCTTCAAAGACTCCAAGACCTCATCCATTGATGGCCTAAACTCTTTCTCAGTTTGCAAGCATTGGAATGCCAACTCTGCCACTGAAGTAGTCATCCTCCTAATCTTGAAGTCCTCCATGAACCCTAGTTGCGCGTCCACCAGCTCATTGAATGCACACCGTTGGATCCTGCTCATTGCATAGTTTGATAAGTTGATCTCTTGTTTATGCCGTTCCATGTCCACTGCAGGCAAGGAGGATATGAGCTCAATGAGGACTACCCCAAAACTATACACATCACTCTTGTTTGTAAGCTGGTAACACTGGTGATACTCCGGGTCTAGATACCCAGGAGTCCCCTGAGGGGCCGTCGATACATGAGTTACATCATTAGGGAAGAGTCTAGAGAGTCCAAAATCAGCCACCTTGACATTGAAATTGCTATCTAAAAGAATGTTGTTAGTTTTGACATCACGGTGAATGATGTCAGAAGCATGAAGGTAAGCTAGAGCACTAGCTGTTTCTATGGCAATGTTCATGCGAATATGCCATGGGAGTGACCCGGGTTTGGCCTTATTGCCATATAAATGATCAGCAACCGTCCCATTAGACACATATTCATATACAAGGAGGAGTTCCTTGCAATGTGGAGATGTGCATCCATAGAGAGAAACAAGGTTTTGGTGCTTCAAACATGTGAGGATTTCAACTTCATTCATAAACTGTTCCACCCTTCGGTAGTTCTTCTCATACAACCGCTTGACCGCTACCTTTCTTCCATCTTTCAGTTCCCCTAGGGTGAAAATTTATAATTAGTTCATGTTTGGATAACCATAAGAAAATTAACTGCCAACACACACCATAAGGAAATCTATTTGTATGCAGCTTTATCTCTAATAATACAGAGTCTGTTTTTGCCCACAAAAACTTGATATTTTGAGAATGAATGGAGGAAGATTATTGCTCACCATAATAAACAGCTCCAAAACCACCATCACCAAGCATCTTATATTCATGGAAGTTCTCAGTGGCTTCTTTGAGTTCAGCGTAGGAGAAGACTGGCACCCCGAAGTATATGGTGCCCTTTTCAACATCTGATATGGTGTGGTCAATGGATGTGCTCATCGAGAGAGATTTTCTTTGCCCAAAGTTTAGCTTCTTCCGGAAACAGAACACTGTGATTGCTACGAGTATAATTATGACTCCGGGGTACCTGATGGTTAATCATGAAGGTAACGAGTCGTTTAATTTCAGTTACCATGTATACATATGGATACATTAATCTCAATCATATGAGTATGTGATTGATTGAAAAGAGTTGGATTACCTAATCCCAGTATTAGTTTCCAGTTCGTTCTTTCTGCAGAGAAACAAATAAATGGTCAGTATTTGCAGCATGAGATATGTATCTTAGATAATGAATTGCTGAACAATATGGACAAGAAAGAGTTTGGGAAATAGGATTTAGACTTGTGATTGAGTTTGGGTCATATTGGAGTTTGTTTTCAGGTTTCTGATGAACTAGTAACATGTTAATATGAAATCAACATTGGATGTAAGGTAGCTTCTTTTGGTTTGAGTCATATTTGGTTTCAGGTTAGCTAAGGCGTTGATCAATTCATGCCTATGCTAATCATTATGTATCGACAGATTATTGGAGGGATGTTTTGAAGAGGACTCTATCTGAACCTGATTTAGGACAGCTTAGTGACTGAGGCCCATCTGGGCAGTGACATACAAATCCTGATGATGACGAACTATCACATGATCCACATATGCCCCCAGAAGTTTTACACCCAGAACAGGCAGTGAAATTCACCACATACTCCATCTCGAGCCTCATTCCCAGGACCTGCAGAAGCGTTTTACTTCCATCCTTGAGCTTATTCAACTCATTCCTGAGCACCGGCACACTAAAGTTCGCCTTGCATGACTTGGTCTCTTTATCAGTTACTTCTGACATGTTCCAGAAGTAGTGGACCGATTCATTTCTGCTCTCTTCAGGGTAAGAGCAGTTAAAAGAGGGGCAATATTTTGAGACTGAAGTATTGCAACCGTAAAACAAAGTGAGGTTGTCAGCAACACCTGGAATGAACTTTAAGGATGCTGGCAGTGGTGGTTTGAAAGCCAAATATTGGCAAAAAGGGAGAGGACGAAGGGGAGGTTCCCAGACTATGGACAGTTTGTGGGATGCTGTACTGATATCATGTACTATAGCCTCACCCCAGGGTGCATAGATACGAGGATAAGAACTTCCATTATAACATTTGAGAAGGAACTCCCTACGACCACAGAATTCAGGCCTATTGCCTCCCCAAAACGGGTACCCGATATTGTTGATGTGTCCACATGAGTAGGGAATAGAGCAGACCGTATAATTTGCATTGGTTCCAGTCGAAAACGGGATTGTGAAGAAGAAGAAGAAGGTAGTTGTGATGGTAAAGTGTTTGGAAAACAAACTGGCAAGTGTTTTTATATGCATTGTGAAGAGTTTGGGCTTTCTGTTAAGGGAGTTATGTAAGGTATACATTTTATATGTAAAGAAATTTGATGTGTTTTATTAAATATGGCGAAAGCTCTGCTCCTTAATGTGCTAACTACGCCGTCGACGGAAGAAATTGGCAGGAAAAAGGGGAACCTGGCGGGGCCTTCCTGGGTCTAACTTCCAATTCCAAGTCTTTTCAGGCCGAAATGGCCAAACCTTGTTCACACCACCACACAGAAATTGAAGGCCATATTTGGAATCCAGCCCATGTAGTATGTTAACATGTTAAGACACATGAACACAAACAACAGTCTAAGAAAACACATATGAATGTGTATATATTGTGTAGTACTAACTTTAAAGTGGTGAGGAGAGGTAGAAAAAAACTAAATCGATATATTAGAGTCAGTCAAATAAATTAACAGTCATATGTTGGATCTATTAAAAAGTATAATGTATCCCTTCGTCCAATATAAAGCTTAATAAATTTATCATATTATTTGTTGACGATTATATGTCGGATCCAGGACTAAGCTAAAATGCAAGGTCCAATATAAAACTTAATATATCATATTATTTGATAGAATTATTTAACAGATATAAAATTTTACCCATCGAATACGTTATACGTCTATTCAATAAATTAGTTTAAAATTATCTAGTTATTTTTTATTATTTTGGGGGATAAGATGGCACATTGAACTATATGGTCCCCTTCCAAGGGAGGTATTTTTGGTCCGCGCAAATTAAATGGCGTCCATTAGCCTTAGTTTCCGTCCACTATAAAGCAAGCTAATAATTGCACGTTTTCGCATAAATTGGGCCAACTTGACTTTGATTTCTTTTGAATAAGACCTCCAAATAACAAGGTCTTACTTGAGGAAACATCTTTAAGGTTTCTTCCACTTTTACCAGTCTTTTAAACTTTTATAAGCTTAATTCGTCTTGTGAACTAGTCGAGTCTTAAAATTTAGGCTTAACGTTCGACTAATTTAAGTTTACAAGCCCTTTCAAGTCTCGACGAACTTATATTTTGGGTATTTTCAATATATATATTCATTTCATATATAACAATCATCTCTAACTTCTTCCCTATTACTGACAGATGGACCATCAAAGGCATTAAAAGTTTTAAAAAACATGCGTGGTGCTAAAAGTAAAATGTGAAGCAATTGTCAGAAGACTATCACTTCAGTCACTCGATGAACCAGCCAAAAGTATTATTTGGCCAAGAAGGCTAATTGTGGTAATTAACTTCAAACCACTACCCAGTGGCTATGGAACATTGAATAACGCTAGAAAAACATTGCCTTAATCATTCACTTCTATTTGAAACATTAATTTGTCAAACACCTACCTATAAATGAAATAAGTAGTGGTCTAACTACCATAGATTACTATAACCATTAATGCTATCGAAGACCACCATACGTACTAATTGGCAGCTAAGCATTTTTCTAAGCACAACGGTGTATCTTGACACCATTGGTCTAAAAGTATCTCCCCAAACACCAGTCGGGATATGGTTGTTTGCCCTAACGACACAAGAGTTTTAGCTCTCAACAACATGGAGGCTAAGATATTATCAATATATTACTTATGCCCCTTTGACTTTGGTTAATTAGTATTTTCTTCAAGCAAGGGATTCAGAAAATAAAACCCACATCTCAAATCACATGAAAATCAACTGTGTTCTTTTCTTCCTAATTCTTTCATGTCCAGGGTCTCTTTGTTAATTAAGGGAAAGCCCAGAAAGACATTTAGAGGAATGGTTATAAACGTGATGCTCTGACAAAAAGTATTTTGTTAGTACATGTATTTAGAATGCTTCGTAAAAATGATTATCAATCTCTCAACTTTTCAACTAAGTCAAATTAAAATATATAAATAAATAAATAAAACTAGTTGCTTTCAAGATTCTGTCGCAGAAAGCAACACAATATTAGATAAAATGAATAGTAATAACAATAAGCAATTAAATAAACCACATGGATCAGTTCACTGGAAGGAAAATACCAAAATGCGCAAGAAAAATGCAGATCAGCCACCATTTGGTTCAAAAATATTCAACAATTTTCTCCATATAATTAAATAAATAAAATTTTGGGAGATAATTAAGGACTTATTCAACTCAAAAACTTGCTCCTACTTTACTGCATAAGACAGCATAGCAAAAGCATCTTTCTGACATTTGAAGATATACATATATATATGATATGGTGATCAGAAGAAGCTCTTTCCTAGAAACATCTATCTTTATGTTTATCAATGGTGATTCAAGTTATGGGCATCTATCATTGGTGGCCAAGAATGGCAGCTTCAGATCATCTATATTTTCTGTCATTTGGGGTCTTGGAAATGAGTTTTTCTTCTAAATCGATACTATAGAGTCCTATCTAAGATCGTGTATGATAAGGTCGAATATGCAGAGAGTTATATGTACTTATAGTGAGTTCGCATATGGGACTTTTGTTTACTGAATCACAAAATTTAAAAAATATTGACTACTACCTTATACAGAGGTTTGAACTTTGAAACGAGACTTCGGTATAGGCATAGAACTTAGAATTGTCAATGGCCTTGATAGTCAACTGTAGGTTGGTACAGCAGCTTTTTAGTCAATTCAAACTTTTACATTCGACAATACTGTATGTTAGCCTTCTTGCTTACTAAGATACGAAAGTCTTCTATATCGACCTTTAATCTTCAACGGGCGCACTTGTGAAACTTACAGAAATTATCGAAACAGCTTCATGGGCACATCATCTACCATATCACTTTCGACAGATAGGAGGAGGAAGTATAAGAGTGAAAGGTCAGAGAGACTTACTATGACACCGATGAGAATGAGGTCTATCAGAGCAGTAACACTGGAATCTAGATAAACTCTCTTCGTATCCACACTGCCCTCCACTTTCTGCACAATCACTGCAGTTGTCGGCGACCCAATTCAGCAAAACTCCCCTGCTCAATACTTCTCCTAAGCCTTTGCTGCCCCCTCTCTCTCTCCTTGATAAGGAACTGAAACCACCCTATCACACTTTTGTGTCAAATTGTGAAACCCAGGGTCATCTTTCTCCACTGCTAACGCTCCACAATTCACCACACTCTGCTCATATTTTCTCAAGGATTCATCTGGGCACTTGACCAGCAGAATCAACTCTCTGGGGTCAGTCGCAAACTCGAACCGACCATTCACCAAAGTCATGTTCCGAATCGAGCCCGAGCAATCGGTTTGTGTCACTGACTTGAGAAATACAGAGTTGACAACTTCTAATCTCTGGGTTTCATACCATATGTTTTTTATCAAATACATGATGCCTGATATATTAAGAAGAGGGGTAGAACCGCTTTGGCAGGAGACCTCAAACCCAGGATACCCACAGTATGAGTGTTGCTGATTAGGGATGTAGAAGGGGTACTTAACGGTTACATCTCCACAAACTGCAGCAAAACAGGTGTTGAAGAAGGGGTCAGAAGAGGAGGAGAGAGAGAGATGGAGTAAAACAGAAAGGATGAACAGGAAATAGTAGTTGTTCATTATCATCTTGACATCAAGGTGGGTGAGGAGTGAGGAGAGAGAAAACTACAAAGGTTGAGAAGATGATGGCTTAGTTAGAATCAGATTCACCAATGTGATGTACCAACAAATAAGGACAGTGTTTAGGTGTGGTTCTGATTGACTTTGAGGAGGAACAGTGGGGTGTATTTTATGAGTCTAGTGTTTTGACCTTGAGCTTTTTCGCAAATTGCAAATTGCCATTGTTTTCCTTCCATAACAATAATACTCAGCCACACTACTTGGACCGTTGAAATTCCTTTTTTATTTTTTTATTTTTGTTTTTTTCAGAGAAAGAATATTTTGGTTGTTGAAAAACAGATCAAATAAATAAATGCAGCTATTCGAATTTCAATGTGATTGTCATAAATGAAAGCATTTTATGTGTCTATGGAAATTCACTAAATCCTTTTTATTTTTTGGGCTGTAATATATATATATATATATATATATATATATATATATATATATATAAAGAGGAATCATGAAAATAGTAGATGAATTTTAAAAATAATTAAATTTAATGACTATCTGATGTGAATGTGAATGAAAAAATTATCATTTATTTTGAAAAAAATTGGAGTGTAAAACAATCAAATTTAGTGATTAGTCTAATCAACCATAACTGCTTGTTTTAGTGATAAATTTTTCATATATGGCGAGAAAATTAATTATCAACACGATAGAAAATTTTCATATAGTAATGAGTTAATGACAAAAGAAAATAATCACAAATGATAGAGCAACCAACATAGACGATGATAGTCCGAGGAAAAGGAAGTATAGTTCTATGATTTAAGAGATTTATCTTTAATTATAAATTAATTATAAAATTAAACATGCTTAATTTTTGGTGAATTTAAGATTCATATGAGAGGAGACAAAATATGTGTAATACAGTTGGACCAATGACCAGCTTTCAAGAAGTGATTATTGATAACCATCCTTGATTAGAGAGATGGTTAGGGCTAACATTGTTATTAGACACGTCATGTGAGGATGATATTTATGCAAATTGATAATCTCATAATACTCCTCTACTAGGTTTATTATTATATTATTTTTTGTAATTTCTATTCAGTACACTGATGATGAGAAAAAGAAGATAATGACTGTTTACTGTTATCAAAATATACGGAGGGGTGACAAAATTGGGTCCGGTTCAAATATGAGATAATGAATGGACAATGTTTAAAATTGGGATAAAATTTTGTGGTTATATTTAATTTTTTGGGTTGAACAATTTATATAAATCTAAAGTTGAGTCAAAATTAGTTTTCAATTAGAAAAACAAGAAAATTTTATTTCTAATTTTAAAATTTTGTATGGAAAAAATGACAACGACCGATTCGAGTATATAATATAATACTATTGACAATATTGTTATGATTACAATTTGGAAAAACTTACCAAGTAACGATTATTGACACGAATCCAACACGAATTTAAATGGATTTGGGTAGAGATTTTCGACCCGTTTACTTAAATGGTTGACATGTTTAACGCATTTAATTAATTAGGCTAGGCTTGGTTGAGATTTTCAACACGACACTAACACGTTTAACCTGTTTATTTTTAAAATTGAAATAAAAAATATCTATTTAATTTTTAAAATTGGTACGGAAATAAAAATTGAAATTAAAAGAGGGTTGAGGCTATTAGGGAGATAAAATATATGAAAACTGGACGCTTGTTACATATTTATGATTAGAGTGTGCATAATGATTTTGTAATGATGAATAAAATTCAAGAACTATTTTTTATACTAATAATTTTATTTTAATTGATAATCTTACATAAAAAAATATGTATTTAGGTAGTTTAAATTTGATGTAGACATGCAAATGAAACAGTTTAAAATCAATCCGTTAAAAAAAGCAGATAAAAGTTAACATTTTTAACCGTTTAATAAATAAGTTAATTTTATATTAACACTTTTTCAACTCGTTTAAATTTGACACGAAGCACAAACCCAACTGGACTTTACCTTTACCCAACTCCAGTTACAATCATCTCATTGTATACAACTATTATCCCCAACCCTTAAAAAAAAATAAAAAAACCTCTCATTGTTGCTTATCCCCCTTAAAAAGGAAAAAAACAAACAAAAAAAGACCCAAAATGTGAGGCATGGGGCACCACTAGTTTAAAGTAAAAGGGGAAAAATAAATGAAAATCCAGGTCAGCGAGCCCAAAAAGATACTATTATCAACTAAAATATATGGAAGGAAAACAAATGAATAAAAAAGAAATTATTATAATATTCTTCTTCCTCGCCAGAATCCCAATTGCATCAGTCACTACTCTCCATTCCCTCGTCTCTGTGGCTCAGTCTCCTTCGCTTCGCATTTCCGGATTCTCTCTCTTTCTTCAGCTTCAGGTGATTCGTTTCTCCAATATCTTCTCTCTCTCTCTCTCTTTCTTCTTTATCTCTTCAACTGAATCCAGTTTTTTCCATTCAAAACGAACTTGGTTTCACTTAACCTCTGGCAATCAAGCTTCAATTTGCTTGACTTTGATCTTTCCATTTTGCAGTTTTCTTTGTTCTAAGAATTTGCAGTTTCCATCGGGTTGGAACACTCCGATCTCAAATTCCCACCGATTCGGTACTAAGCCGTGGCAATTGGAGGGAATCAATTAGTCCCAAAACCCAATTTGAATTTGTTGGTATTTTCATCGGAGATAGTGTAGAATTTTTCTTTATCAGGGCTTCTTTGGGTTCTCCAAATTTTGGGGGTTTTAGTAGGGGAAGAAGAGAGAAAATGTCAGGGGCCGGATTGCAAGTTAATCGAAATCGTGGTGACGATCGGTTCTACAATCCCGTAAAAGGCCGAAGAAATCATAATCATAATCAGAAGAATCATCAGTTTCAGAGAAGTCACAGCCATGTAGTTCAGGGAGGAGGACATTATAAAGAGAAGAATCCTGTGACTTCGAGGACAAAGGAGTGGGTCCAGAACGGGGCTTGGGAGACTCCGAAACCAGCATCTTTACCCTCTTCGGAACAAGTTGAATCCCCTTTGAGTAATATCGAACGTTTTCTTGAGGCCATCACTCCTTCTGTTCAGGCTCAGTATCTCTCCAAGGTATTTGAACTTGCTCTTCTTTTTGACAAATTCATCAATGCCATTTGGGTTTTATTGCTTTTGGACTAATTGAATGTGGGTTAGTGTGATTCAATCGGGAATCTTTTGATGTTTGACAGACGACAATGAGGGGGTGGCGGACTTGTGATGTGGAGTTTCAACCCTACTTCATGTTGGGCGACTTGTGGGAGTCATTTAGAGAGTGGAGCGCATATGGAGCTGGTGTGCCTTTGGTATTGAATGGCAGTGATTCTGTTGTTCAATACTATGTGCCTTATTTGTCTGGCATTCAAATTTATGTCGACCCATCAAAGTCTCCAGTTAAATCAAGGTATCATCGTTTGTTTATACTCACGCTTGATTGCTCTAAACTTTAATTTTATCTTCTTTAGGCATTTGTTGGGAGATACTCGTGTTAGGCATTTGTATGTATTCTAATCGTACTCGTGGTTGTCATTCCTTTAAATTGTGCTTGCTAATGAATAACCATTGGTTTATATATTGATATGAAAGTGGAGGCCGAAGTTTATACTTGTCCTTCATTGTCTGGTGATGATTTTGATTATGCTGTGAAGTTAAATGTTGTTAATATTTATTGCTTAAGATTGAGGCTTTATGCAACGTGCTTGAGATATGTCAACTGCTGGTTGTTCATGCTACTCATATTATGTCTTGATGCAGCGGATAGTTTTGTTCTTTTTTTTGCACCGACTTCAAACTGATATTACGTTGGGATGTCTTTCTGTATATATATCTAATTATATATCTATTTATTTATCTGTTTTCTTGTTGAATTGTTAAAAGTTGAAAAGGTAGAAGTTACACCATTGTCGTGTGAGGAACTGAGGATTAGGTCTGTCTTTTTCTGTGTCCGGGGGAGGGGGTTGCTTTGCATTGGCCCACAGCACAACACGTTACCATGTCTAAATTCCCCTCCATGACTGGCGAGTAGCACCTTGGGTTCAAACATGTGTGTCCACAAACTACATTACTAGAATTACTTAGGCGTTCTAATCTCTGTGTCAGGATTTTTTATGCAAGACCTTCAAATTTGATGTGATACCAGGATTTTCTTGTATTAAAATTTATACCTAATAAGGATATGGGGTGGTTTTGAATGCTAAACTCAGGATTACCTTGTAACTTGAAAGGACTGACCAGAAATCCTAATACTATGTCCTAAGAAATCTGATTATGGTTAGGTAAAGAGTGTTTTGGAAGTTCTTGATTGACCTGTTGCTCACACTGTAATATGGTTGGGTGTGTTTCTGCATTTCTCTTAATTTTTCCTAGTAATTGAAGTTCTTTTCGTTTGCGTTCCTAGTTACCGTTTTTCCCCTGCTCATGCCATAAGATTTTAGAGATGGGATAGGGGATCATATGTTCTAGTTCTTCTTAAACTAGTCTTATGTTATTACATCAAGTGGGAGGGAAACACAATGAACTCAGTGCGAATCTTACACTTGTATTCTGGAGCACAGTCTCTTCTGATTCTTTTTATTCCCCTTTTTGGTTGGTGAAGGGAAAATCCCTTGGATATGTTTGCAGCATGAGTCATATCATATTTTATGACCTAATTGGTGAATCAAGAGTGAAGTTGAAGAGTGAAGACCACACTTTTTTGTCACGACGTTGTTTGTTATGTGATTAGCTGTGGATTATAGTGGGGAAATGGAAGATCTATGATACAGTAGAGACTGCTAAAATTAGGGATTTAAATTGGCTATACTTCTAGTTCTGACTCGCACAATTATGAACTAAAAGACATGGTACTGATTAATAATTCTGAGAAAAGAGAAAACTTTAATTTTGAGGGAAGTAGGGCTCAAAACAATTTCAATGCCTTTTTTTTTAAAGGAAAAACAATTTTAATGCCCTAACTAATAATAGACAATGGGGATATAGACTTGCGGCTGTAAGTGCAAAAGTAGCTGAGTTAGCGAGTATCATCCCCCAGGCAATTTAGATATAAACTCCGTACGCTTTTTTGGTAATAGTAAAGTCTATCAGGGAGTTCTATTCCTTGTTCAAAGTTTTAAGGAAAGTAACTATCCAGTCACAGGCTGACAGGATGTTGCATGATGCAACTATCTTTATTTTGTTCCCTAACATCGACTTTGTCAATTACCAACATGTTAGTAGCTTTTTCAGATGTCTCAATGTCATTCAGCGATCACAAAGTCTCTCATAATAAGTACATTATTCTTTGGTGCTTATGCATTGAATAATAGGAATGTCAACCTTGTGTGTTTCTTGTTCAAATCATGGTAGCAGTTACTGTTTGTGTTTAAGCCATGGAAAACAATATAATTTATAACCTTTAGATTCTTTTCGTAAGTTCTCTCAACATGGTTTCTTTATTTTTCCCTTATTTTTTAACATTTTGCAAACTTGTGAAAAAGGATGATAATATTCAATGACATTGTAGATAAAATCAAATCTGCTGGGAATTTAGTATGTTTCATACGGCTGATTTGTATGTTGACTGAACTTGTACTTTGGGCTGCATTTAAATGAAATTGATAAAACAGAGAATTTAGAGAGAAAGGAGAGTGTAAAGGTTAGAGAGATTGATAGAGGAGAGATATGTCAAAGAGGACAGAAGGATAGAAGTCAAGCAGTCTGTTGTACTCTTAATGAATCAATAAAGAGAATCTCATAATTTGAGCTTATTTCCTCTATTCTTCATCTCTATTACCATAGTAGGAATATTTATCTTCTTTACATTTTAAAAAAAAATTGGTTGAGAGAAGTTTGGAGTATAAGCACAACCCATGGTGCTTTGCTTTGTTGTCATAACAGAACATGTGAGCAGTGCAATTATATTTTCTTTGTCCTACTTATTTTTACTTTAACTTGAAGCAAAGTACATGATTAGCTATCTTGTTGCGCAAAAATATTTGAGAACTATCACCATCAATATTTGTCCAGAGTTTAGGGCTGTTTTTCTTCTTCTTTCACGTATAAGGTTTTGGCTCATTGAATGCTCATTTCAAGTTGGGATATATGTATATCCTGTACTAGATTGTTTAGCATTTGTTTTGCTACATAAAATGCAGTCTAATTCTTTTGGTTTGTGCTCTTTTCTTAGCTGATATGCATATTGTGTGATCAATTTGCAAACTTGTACATGCTGATTCATTTGGATAAAATTCTGGGGATTATCATGATGGTATGGTGATCCACTCTGTTCCAGGCATACCAGTGAGGACACTGATGGCGATTACTTCGGTAGGGATTCAAGCAGTGATGGAAGCAGTGATTCTGAGCGTGAGAGGGGTTTGACGTACACACGGCAGAATCATTCCATCGGACCACATGATATTTCTCAAAAAATGGATAGATTGTTCTTGAGAGACCAGCATGTAGTGCTAAATGAAGGGTTTTCGAGTGATGACGGGGAATCTGCAAGTCCACAAGGTCACCTATTGTTTGAGTATCTTGAACGTGAACAACCCTATTGTCGTGAAACTTTGACTGATAAGGCTAGTCCTGTTTTCTCCTTAATTGCTTTACTCTCTGGAGGAGAAATATTTCCTGGTCTCCTCTCTTGTTTTTTCTCCTGCTTATTTGTTTGTCTGTTTGTTTGGATAGATATCTTATCTGGCCTTGCGCTTCTCAGAGCTAAAGTCACTCCGCAGTTGCGATCTGCTGTCCTCAAGTTGGTTTTCTGTAGCGTGGTATGTATAGATATAGTAACCATGCTCTTCGTTATCGAGAAATAGATTTAACATAAATGTAAATGCATTATGATCAATTGATTGTGGTGATTTTTCCCCTCAGGTACCCGATATATAGAATACCCACTGGACCAACACTCAGAGATTTGGATGCCTGTTTCTTGACCTATCATTCCCTATACACACCTGCAGGTTGGTAGTAACATTTTTATGTAACAATGCTTTTCCCTGGAAGAATTTAATGCATACTGTCTCTTTCTTTCTGTGCTTTGTGTAATTGTGCGAGCGCATAATTGAATAAGGAGTTACAAATGGGAGGCCTACATTATGACAGATGAAGCAAAATTTAAAAAGCATGAGATGATACTATAGGATACTTGTAATTTCTCACAGATACCTCAGCGCTGTCTTTTTGCCTTCTTTTTGAGGAAATTCTGCATTCTTAGTCACTGTTTAACTCCTGAATAGAAGGTTGAGTTTTATTTATTTGGAAATTCCACGTCTTCTATTTCCATGAGTTGACTTACAGCTACTTCACTTTGGCGATATATAATATTGAATAGACAACTATTGTACTTCCTGTTCAATTTTACAGAGGGAGGGTATACATAGATGATGTTGGAATCCCATCTTTCCCTCTGTAGCCAATGTATTCGATTCAGAGAAACCGGAGCACTCTCCTTTTAGTTATCCTCTTCCTTTTATTCTACTAGTGCGTGTTCTGGCTTAACAGTGTCCTTTTTCATGGTTAGTAGATTTGGGCCTACGGATTAGTCTCTTTCTTTGCAAGAGTAAAGCTGTCTATAGTTAGATCTCAGGACATTGCTAACGCAGGACCCACGTTGGGTGTTATTTTTGTTGTAGTATTTGCTATCCTTTTCTCAAATTGTTTATGAAGGAGCCGAACTATGAAAACAATCTTTCGGATGAAGGAGGTATTTTAGGTTGATTTACTGGTATAGAGGCAAGAATGGCCATGAAGGAAGATGTCTGATTGCAAATGAGCATGTGCAGATTTATGTGGGCATTTTTTTGGGAAGAGTTATGAACCAAATGCCCAGTCAATTTATTATGATTATAGAATGTTTTTATAAGTGTTATTATTATAGAATATAGATTTGGTGTTTATCTTGTGGCTTCTAAAGCAACGTTGTTTTTGTCTTTTCTTTCTTTAGATGTTGCTGCTGGTCAGGCTCCTGTTGTAATATATCCCGATGAGATTGATGGCATTCCTAGGATTTCCTTACCGGTTTTTGGCCTTGCTGCTTACAAATTTAGAGGATCATTGTGGACCTCAAGTAGCGGGACTGACCGTGAGCTAGTGGACACACTCTCACATGCAGCTGATGATTGGTTGAGGCTGCGCCAGGTCAATCACCCTGACTACCTATTTTTCTGTCGTAATAGATGATGTCAGATAAATAGAAAGTTATTGTACATTGCGGCTACTTTGAAGGGATGTCTAAATGCAAGTCTTACCGAAAGGAATTACAAATTTGACGGGAGACCAGGAGACAGATCTGGTGTCCTTCTGTGGCTGATTTTAGTCATCTATAGTATGTACGAAGAAAAAGGAAAAAAATATAAATATCAAAGGAAAAAAACAGGGGAAGAGGAGGACCCGAGGAAGGATAGCTACAAGTACAGGTGACGAAATAAGGCCCAATCGGATTGGCATAGTAACATGATAAGGTAACTAGAGGTGCAGGATGGTCGAGCTGTTCTAGCTTGTAAACAGATTGAGTGGGCTTAGTTTTTCACCCTTCAATTAGCTGTTGTTGTCTATATATGCATATGAAACTGGCCCCTTGTTTTCTGGTGCCCTGATAGTTAACAATTAGATATAACAGTTGAAAGGGGAGATTTTGATAGTTCGTCACAGGAGAGTTGATGAGCTGCTGCTCTACTGCATGTATCTCCAGATTTTTACAGAATAGCATAGATAGTTGTTTTGTTCTTTTACCAAGTAATGACATATATATAAATGAAAACATGGATGTTTAGGTATACTTTCTGGCTATATCATTGGCTGATGTGTGATTCTGATTTGTGTTGGCCTTTTTCTTTGATTGTTCTTCAATGTATACGCGTTTGAGAATAGTGACTGCCCATGTCTTGGTGCTTTCTTCTGCAGTAGTCGACTGGGAAGTATGAGATCTACGAATTATACCATAGTCTTGGGTCTATGGACTCAATCTCTAGGTGGTTCTGATCCCTCCCAACGACTACTCAAGGCTAGTTGAGAATATTCAACTGAACCCTTTCATGAGGAAGTGATAGAATTTTATTCAGGCCTTGCCCTGTGCTTTTTAGCTTACAACTCCTTATTGTTGCTTACATTTTCTTAGAGCCTTACAGCTTATGGCTTAAAAGAATGGAGGCATATGGCTGAAAGTGAAGGTTGTGTTGCCCCTCTTGTAGTGTATTTGCTCTGAGCTAAGGTTGCCTTAATTATAACTATATACTCTAACCAATCAAGCAATCGTATGACGAATATTTGATAATCTCGTGACTTCCTTACAGCTCCTTATAACACTCACAGCTAAAAAGAAAATGGCCAGATGGCTGAAAGTGAAGGTTGTGTAGCCTCATTTGTTGTGTATTTGCTCTTATCTAAGTTTATATACTCTAATCAAAAGAATAAGAAATTGTATTATGGACCAAAGATAAACATGAATATAATTCTCATAAATAATAATAACCGCATATTGCAAAGTTTTTGCAACTACGTAGAATGCTAATTAGTAAGCTATTGATCAGAGGGATGAGTATTATTAATATTGTCATGGACAAGTTTGAGGTGTTGAATCTTCGACTCCAAGACCTCTGAACAGATCTGACCCATCATGCAGTAAAACGACATCATATCAGATAACTGTTCAACTGACATCTTCTCAATCACGAACCGTGCTACTTTCTCTCTCTCCTCCTTCATCTTGTTCAACTTCTTGTATCCATCCCCATTCCTCACCGTTGCTCCCATCTGCTTCAGCCTCTTCTCTTGCTGTAAACTCAGTGCTCCTGCTGTGTTTTCCTGTTCCATCATTTTCATTTCCAGTCAGTATTTGAGCTGAGAACCCTCGAATATAGAAACTAAGTTCCAATACCATACCTCAAGGAAGACAGCTCCAGCTTCAAGGACGGGTTCTTGAGAGGGAACGGGGTTCCGACCAGTGATGTACATGTCCTTTGCAACGGAGAAGCTCCGCACGATCATCTTCCTCTTGTTCTCCTGCTCTTGGTTCAGCTTTGGCCCTCTCGCTATGCTTTCTTCGCTCGTTAGCTTCTTCTGATATGCTATCACAGCCTTCACAAATTCCTGTTAACAGTAAAACCCATCACATTTTTATGCTTACAATCTCGAAACCTGATGTACATATATCAAAGGTTTAGAGTGAATAATTACCTTGTAGGCAAAGGGACATCCAGGGTAATCAAACTCATCAGAATCTGGATGCCTCATCCTCTCAGGGTGAAACTGAAGCCCCATAATAAACTTTCCCTCCTCAGGATTATAAACATCCGGGTCATAAAACCCTTCAACCAACCCATCTGGAGCGAAAGCCATAGGCACAAACCTCTGAGCCAACTTCTTAACCCCTTGATGGTGGTAGCTATTTACCATAATCTCCATCTTCTCTTTGTCCAATGACTCCTCGAACCACCTCTGCAAAGGGGTCCCCTCCACCACCCTCACTGGGTGCCTATGCCCATCATAGTCCTCGTAGTTTATGTGGGCCACCCTCTCCTTCTCCGGGGCTGCCCTGGAGAGCTCCTTCTCCACGTCCAAGTGTAGGGTACCCCCACAAGCCACGTTTAGGACTTGGGACCCTCGGCATATCCCCAAGTAGGGTATGTTCCGTTCTAGGCAGAGCTTGGCTAGGCTCAGCTCAATTGAGTCTTTTTCTCGGTCTATAGCTGTGTCACTTGCATGAGCTTGCCTGATCTCCTCGAGCTCCTCTGGGGTGAAGCTCGAGAGCTCCGAGTCATAGTGGGAAGGGTCGATGTCTTCTCCTTCACATAGGAGGACGCCATGGATGGGCTCGAAGCTCTTGAGGAGGGTGTGGACCCCGCTCACTCTTGGCACGATCACAGGTACTGCTCCGTAGCTTACTATAAGGTCTAGATGGTATTCACCTGTGTATTAAGACAATTTGTTAAGAGTACTTAGTTACTATAACAAAAAGAAATCAGGTTGTACTTTGACTTTCATGCCTCCCTTAAAAATTGTAAAATCATGTTTCGATCAGAATCAACTCGGATGATACATTTCTTGAAGAAAAGTTTAATGTAACGGTGGGAGTATTATAGTAATTATGATACATAACTAATTATATCAATCCCTACTTTTAACGGCAAATTAACCTCATGACATGACCTGTGCAAGTATGTTTTTTTCCTTTTAACGGTAAAAACAAATTACAGCGGGCAAAGAAACCATTTAATTTCTTCTCTTTTCCAAATCAATAATATGGTTCAAGAGAAAGAAATATCTTCCTATTTACTCTTCTCCCTCTCCATTCATGAAATATTTCAGCTACCCCCACAACTTCAACTATACATGTATGAACATGTACACTTAAAAACTACAAAAATATATATATTTGTTCAGACTAGAAAAGAGTTACCAACCGAGAATGCTTTGTCCCATTTTTGTGTTTTTTTTATCCCTGATTCTCAAATAATGTTCTTTTATATCATCTAATGTACTATTGTCGATGGTCTTAAATTTCTTCTACCAAACTAAAAATGATATCGATTTCAGAAATATAAAAATAAGATTGAAACAAAACTTAAACTGTATCATAATTACACAAATTGGGATGCTTAAAAATCATAATTAATTATATCCAAACCCTCCTTTGAACCACAAAATCCAAAAACAAATATCTATGTTTTTGTAAAAACCCTAAAAAAACAAATCCAATATGTATCCATAATTAATCGATGATAATCAAATTTCACATAATAGAACATGATAAATCTGATCATAAACAAACTATATCCCAAACCCAAAAAAAAACTAAAAAACCCATCAAAATTAAAGCGAGGGAAAAAAGTGCACCATCACATACATTATACCCATGATTCCAATGAAGAAGACATAAAATTGCCCTGAGAGAGAGAGAGAGAGAGAGAGAGAGAGAGAGAGAGAGAGAGAGAGAGAGAGAGAGAGAGAACGAACCCACAAAATCGACGAACTTGTTCTTGCGGACGGTACGGCGAGAGACGATGAGAACTCTTGGGAGAATCATGGAGAGATCGGATGGATGAGAGCTGGACAGAGAACCCATTATGATCTTTTCTGCCTAGAAGGACTCCGATATTTATACGATAAAACGGTGAAAAAAAAACCCTAACAGAAAAGATGAAGAACGCAGCTTTGGGAATTTTAAGATGATTATAAATCTTGATCTCAAAAATGGAAGTAAACCCTCCTCCCAAGATCTCAGCTTAATGGTAAGAGCAAGATCTCTCTGGGCGTTTAATTTGAATAAATTTTAGAGAGAGAGAGAGAGTGGAGGAGAGAGAAAGGGCGATTAATTAGCGACGTAATAAGCGTAACTGGGAAAGCGATAGATACACGTTCGTTGCTGAACTCGTCGAGGCGCCGCTTCTGTCAATGTTTTTCTGGGTTTGATTTGTTATTTGTCTGATGGAGATGAGATTTCTTTCCCTGCTTATATAATGGGAAAATTAAGCTATTTTAGGTAGTTTTTTTAAATTTGTTCTGGCATGTGTTTTTTATTTTATAAAAGGGGCTTTGATGCGTTATCCTCGTTGCTGTAATGTGTATCTATCTCAAAACTTGCAAGTCAAAGGGTGATTAGATGTTGAGGTGGATTAAAATTCAACTTCCCTATCTCTCCTACTCAACGTGGGCACCACATAATTTCAATTTAAATCAAACTATTTCTTACTTTGTGTTTTTTTTGTTGTTAATTTAGGGGTCTAATGGACCAAGTTAATATTATTGTAATTTTCGATGGGTATAAAAAAATATAAATATATAATTAAGTAACTTAATAACTAATATTTAGAAAATTTGTTTCATTCGAAAAGAGGTGGGGGTAGTCTAGTTTGTTTTCACACGACCATCCTCTATATTCTCCATCATAGTTAAAGCCTTAGAAAAATATTATAATTTTTTATGAGAAAATGGTAAGATTGATGGATCAAGACAGTTAGTTCTCTGTATTGTACTGTTGTGATTTACGGAATTGATCTGACATAGGAGGCCTGTTAATTGAGGATGAATGTTCCACTTTAGTCATGTTTAGAATTGTCAAAGGAGATCTTATCCACTGCTGAACTTCACACAGTTGTCATAAGATAAATTAGGTGATAATAGTACTATAGTGCAAGTTGTGGCGCATTTTTGGAGTACAATCACATTGTTCATGCACGTCGGATGTCTTTCATGGCATCCTTAATTGTGACAACTTTTTCGGTAGATAATATTATTGCAAACACATACCCAAAAGAAAAAGAGGGAAAGGAAAGGAAAGGAAACCTCTCAAATGATTAGTTGTTATAAATAGTTACAATTACTTAAAACTATTTATTATGAGTTATTAAGAACTGTTAATTGTTATAATGTTATTATAAAAGCAAAAACGAACAAATTTTATATTGCTGATCCCTTTTTAATCTAAAAAATTTGTAAAGTTTAAGTTCGATCTAATCAGATTAGAGTTTGGATCGATGAACACACCTACAAGATCAATACGCCACGTAAGTAGACTTCATAAAATATAGAAAAGCAATATTGGTCCTAAAATTATAGCTAGTATTTTTTTTATAAAAAAAAAAACCCTCCATGAAGAAAGTGTAAAGTGCGAATATTCTTGTACATAGAGCGTAGATGCCCTACGACTGCGCATTAGTAGTCATTGCGTGGTTCCGTATAAAGGAATAAAAGGATAAATTTTGCTCGTCAAATACTTTTAAGTTGGCCTTGTGTGTCGTTGTATTTAAATTTAAATTTTGTCTATATCGACATAATTTAGTTACGTTAAATTTTTACATGAATTATTTCTGGTTAAGCATCCAACTAAAGATTGAATTTAGAACTTGCAAAAACTAACCTTTGAAATGGATATTTGATGTAGGAAGGAGAGTAAACATATTTGACTTGTTTTAATCTTTTTGATTGATCATCTGTTTAATTAAATAAATTATTATATTTATTTTGTTTAAATTAGACACAAAGGATACAATACAATAAGAAAACAAAAAAATTAAGGGTACTCGTTGGATGTAGTCTTAACAATATATGTATACATACAATATTCAATAATAGAAATTTTTAGCAAGCCTTCATCACATATCTTCTCTGATCTAAAAGAAAAATCTTTTAATTAAAATTTTAGAACAGGCACAGTTAATAAAATTTTTAACAATTGTTATCAAAATTTTAAATTCAAATCACATTTACATCAATCTTTACGCACCAAAACTTTATACCGTAGGATACACACTACATAATATAAAATGGGCTCCAATTTTAAAAGCATTAATGTCCATTGAAGAATTCTTCTCAGCCTTTAAGGTGACCATATAGTAACAAGTACTTTCACTTTCACATACAATAAAATATAAGCATCGATCCAAAATCAAACTGAATTTTTACATAGTTCTCGATGTCCTTCGATAAGATAATAATCACGTAGTTGATAAATATGTCATAGTTATCTGGTTTGATTTCACCTAAATTGCGCACATTAATATGTCGGGTTAAATTTTGTAGAATTTTATGAAGAATTTGAAGCTACATCTTTAAAAAGGAACACTTTTTAAAAAAATATATATACTAAAGATTTTTTTCTTCTATTATTTGAGCAACAAATACATCATAGGTGATATCATTCAGATTTTCAAATACCACTCTATATGCAATACATATGTGTCTTGTATATCATGTCACTTAAATCCAATTAATTTGGTTTAATGATCCATCCCTAACCTAATCCTTTGAGATAAATATAATTAATTAAAATGCTTAAGTGTCCACGTCTAAAGGCAAATTTCCTTCATTTTTTGTTCTCCCTGGTTCTATCCTCTCTACCAAATACTTCTATTCTTGATAATATATTTAATAAAAGTATACAATTTGGCATGTTTTTGAAATTTTGATTCATGCATCTTGACTGTTTTTCGCTTCACTTGCCAGCGAGCGTTTAACATATTAATGTTTGATATATCTAAATTTCGGTTCAAAGTTACATTAAAAACGAATAAAAATAGTATATATAGTATAAACGAATAAAAACGAACAGAAAAAGAAAAAAGAAATAAAAATGAACAAAAATAAATAGAAAATAAAAATTAGATGAAAATTTTGTATGTAACTTCGGACATGCCCTAAATTATTTAAAATGTCCCTATAAAATGTTAAATTAGACAATATTTGACAGTTGAATGTAAATATTATCGAGTTCAAGTAACATTACCCTTTTAATACGTTTCGAAACCATTTAATTTTTTTCAATATCATTTAATTTCTTTGAGTACCAATTAGCCCATTCACTAATTATTCGTACGACCAAGACCTTATTTTTAATCAATCTTAAACGACAGGCCTGCTCAATAGAAAGCCCACCTGAGATGCAATTTTATTGTTGTCGCCCCATTTTCGTATCTAAAATCTTCTAGTACTTGCCGATCTTTAGAATCATTAACTAATAATCCCAAAAAAATGAAAATGCCCAACTAATCAGCTGTACACAAAAATTAATTAAAGTTATCCTTAATTATGTTTACGTATATCTGCAAAATGATTCAATCCTTTAAAATTGACTACGTTACCGATCACTACCCAAAAAAACTCAGTGAACCCCGATTTTAGTAGAGATAAGTAGGTAACTAGTTGGTTTCTCAAAATTTTAATAATGTTTTATCGTTCAATGATAGAACTCTCATCAGAATCAATTTAATTTTTAACATATTTCAAAAATGTCTAAGCGTTTTTGAAAGAAAAAAATGAGTATTTTATCGTCCTACTATCATCGAAGATGCATTATCAATCATACATTTATAGTTAGACTCAGAGTTAACATCTTGTCTATATCGGCCTCTATTAGAGAAGAGTTGCAAGAGAAGCTGGGGTTAGGCTGTTTGTGCCCATGTTTTTCTTCTACAGTATTTGCTGCCATGTTTTGGCTTTTTGTTGAGATTTGATCCAACCGTATGTCTCATATATTCCAAGTTGCAGTTTAGCATCTTTAGATACTTTGCCTGCTAAATTTACATGACATTCAACCATTTTAATTATAATTTTAATTTAGTACCCTTTTCTTTTCTTTTCTGTTTTTTTTTTTGATAGAGAGTACCCTTTTCTTTTATCACCTTTTACATTTTTTTTTGAAAAAATTCATAAAAAGGAAGAACACTTTGTGAAATTATCCATAAGTGAAGCAACCTTGGAAGCCATGCCAAAGGCATTCCTTGCTCTCCCAACTATGTTTCTTTGCTACAAAGCATGGAATGGAACCCTTTGTCCCCCCATAAATATAAAGTCATAAATTGACCCCTAATATTGTATAATTTATTTACGCAGTTTAATTTGTATTAGGCATTCTCTTGGAAAGAAAAATCTTAATAATATCGTTAACTACAAACTAACCATGCCAATCTACGACTCCGACTCTGATCATGCTGCCGGACCCTCAAGGCCTTCCTCATGGTTTGGCCGGAATAGATCGTTGTACTTTGGAGTATACGAAGGTAACCTTAATTGACTTGTGTGCTTTTTTTTCAAAAGAACTTATTGGAAAAACTAATTACAATTGGTGCAATTGTGGTATGAGCATAAGTTTAGTTTGAGTTTCGTCCGACTCGAACATCGTATCAATCTGTTTAATTAAATTTTGTTGGATTTAGTTGCCGATATATTATTATGGAGGGACGTTAAATTATCAGCATCAGTCCTAGCGGGGTTCACGATCATATGGTTCCTATTTGAGGTGGTGGAGCTCAGTTTCATCACCTTCACTTGTTACCTTCTTATGGCCTTGATGCTCTTCCTTTTCGTCTCCGTTCAAGCCGCTGATTTCTTCAAATGGTATATATGCTTCATTTCCTTTATCTCTTAATCATTGTAGACTTGTACTGTTTGATCTCAACTGCAAACCCGAGACTACAAACCCGGTAATATGGTTGATTTTAGTAGAGGAAATTAAATCTAGTTTTTTTTTAAATGAGGATCGTGGAAATAGGGGATAGATTCAAAATGAAATATTACAAATATAGTGATCCGAGTCTTTTGGCCTAGGACTATTATATAATTTATGCTTGCACATATCGATAAGAAGATTCAGATAACACCGTTCTTTTCCAAGAAATATGTTTTTTTAAAAAAAACGGAATGTATTGATCATTATTCAAAGCAATCCCTATCTTGTTTGGTTAAATGATTTTAGATATATTGTGAACTTGCTGGAAATATAGAAAGTAGGTGTTTGTGTTATATTTGTCTCTGAAAAGCTTTATGCCTCTGACATTTATCAATCAACAAAAATGTACTGATCATAATCAACTACAATTAAAAGAGCTTTAATCAAAGCAAATACATGTACTTTGACAGGAGACCTCCAAGCATAAATGACATAACAGTATCAGAATCAACAGCCAGATACATACTGTCAAGAGTGAACAAGTTATTGAAACTATTCTACAAGATCTCATGTGGAGATGATTTACGCCTCTTCTTTCTGGTACGTTAAGACCACCATTTTTTCACCTAATACTGAGCTTGATTTTCATGGAGCTTAATTTAATTACCCCAACATTATGTAACCATGTTAATTTCCTGAATTATTTTCAGTCTCTAGCATCTCTTTGGCTGTTGTCCATCTTCGCAAGCTACTCTAGCGCTTTAAATCTTCTCTATGCTGGTAAGTTTTTGTCACACATTTTTTCGATCTCGAACTTTTAGAACGTCAGTGTCCTGAATAAAGATATCATGAGAATGACCTATACTTAATGGATCACTTAATGAATTATTAATCATCATAAAAAAAAGAGTTCAGTAAAACACCTCACATTCTCACCTATAAGCCAAGCTGTTTTTTAAATTATTATTATTATTATTGACATTTTTTTGATATTTTTTTGTTTTGGTTGTTTCCTGGTGATTTTGTGTATGGATAGTTTTTCTATGTCTGATGACATTACCGGTTCTGTATAAACTGAATGAGAGAGAGGTGAAGTACCTTGCCACCCAAGGAAAAGCAGATATCAGGAGGTTGTACAACAAGTTGGACACTAAATTTATCAGCAAAATCCCAAGAGGCCCAGTCAAGGAGAAGAAATTCATGTAAAAATTGTTGTTTTATGGGTATCTCTGTGTTTGTGTTAATTATAAGTCTGTGTATAATCTCTAATGTCAGTCTGAAGTAAAATATATTTGTTTGATCTTCAATGTTTATAAATAAAATAAAGGGCTGGGATGCTTCCCAAATAAAACCCGAGATACTTAAAAAAACCTTCAGAAAACTCTTCCAGTGTAGATCCGTTATTATAACCAAAGAAGAACACCAAAGTGAGGAATGGCGTATCCTTTATTGACTATTATTTGACATAATTAAGTGGTATATGGATAAATAACTAATCCCTGTATTTATTATTAATTACTTATTATTATGAAAGTAGGGAAATTTCTGGCAAGGACATGAGACATGGAGTAATAATTAATTATGTTACAAGAAATAAATTGTGATTAATATCTAACACCAACGAAGAAGCTAAGCGTAGATGAATTTACATCCCTCCATGGAAGACCTGGCCTTTAAGCAGAAGAAGAATGGGGTGGCCGGCCTAGATGGTGCTTGCAGGGGTAAGACAAAAGGCAGAGGAAATGAAGGTGAAGCTGAATAGTTAGTTGAGGGGAGGGAGGGAAGTGGGGAGGCCACATCACGGCGACCTCAGGTTGAGGTTGAACTGGAACTGGAACCGGAACATAAATTGTTGTCGCAGAAACTCCTGGAACCATCAACGGATACCCGGGAGCTGGATTGCCGGTTGCTCCAAATGCTTGCATCATTATTATCATCATCACTGACATTGTCTGTATGTAAATGCAAGAGGCTTAAGTGTCCAAACAGTACGTACCAAAAAGTTCCCTACAATAATTTTGATATGATCACTTTAGACCAAGATCAAATAAGAATGTACGAAAATTCACATATAGAGGGAGTACTGGGATTCAGATATACTTTTGACATTTCACGGGAAAAGAGAGTAATCACTTAATTATTTGTTCAAAAGGTATTTTAACCAAACAAATTGTAAAATGTTATGGTTGGTAGTGGTTCCGAGCCATGGCATGTCAACGGTGATTGTGGTCCAAGGAGCTCGACATGGGATAGAAATTGAAATATGTCTTGAAGTTCATCATCTTTTTATGACCAATAACGCCATGGTCAAGTAGGCATGAAGCAGTCAACTGAGTTCCGATCATTGAAATCGGTGTCGTCTTCTCAACATCACTGCTCAAAATCAACGGCAACTGGCCACTCATGATACATGAAAGTACAAGCAACGAAGGTACACCGTTGATTTTTCTTTTTGTGGGTTTTTGACGATTGTCTGGGACATATAATACGTGTGCATGGATGATTGAGCCATATTGAATTTAGCTTCCTTTATATAAAACAGAAAGGAATTGAGAGTTTGAAAAAGTAAAATGGTATCGTATGTATGTGACGACAATGATGATAATTTAGCTGATTATATATGTGACGATAAAAGGAGCTGCTTCTCGGGAATCATCTTTATTATCATATCATACATATAATATTAAAAGTTGAGTTTAAACGCTACCTGAGCGAGACGCATGATGTTTATTTAGCGATGCCATTAATTGTAAAATTAGATTATTTTTAAACAATTTACTAATTTAGTAATGAAATTTGATGGTAAAAATAACATTAGTATTATATTTTTCCAATAATTATATGCTAAATTAGTAAAGAAATTTGACGTTAAAAATTACATTAATATTATACTATCTAAATAATTAAAGTAGAGTATACAATATAATTTTTTCAAAATTATCTTAATATGTAATTTATGTAACCGACTAAATAAGAAAAGAATGTTATAGCTTTTCAATTAACTTTACTAATTTAGTAATGAAATTTGATGGTAAAAATAACATTAATATTATACTTTTTCAATAATGATATACTAAATTAGTAATGAAATTTGATGTTAAAAATTACATTAATATTATACCTTATTATACTATTTAAATAATTAAAGTAGAGTATACAATGTAATTTTTTTAAAATTATCTTAATATGTAATTTATGTAACCAACTACATAATAAAAAAATATTTTTCAATTATGATATACTAATTTAGACAAGAAATTTGATGATAAAATATTAAACTATTACTTTTAGAATATTATTAAACCGACTCAAATATTAATATTATACTCAAACAGGATTAATATAAATATTATTAGTATGACTAATATAAACTATTACTTTTAAAATTATTATTAATATTTCCTCGCTCCCAAAAACCTCTTGAATTTCTATACCTTCAATGGATGTATAGGTTACATGTTTTCAATTTATTGTGTAATTTATTATTATTAATACTTACTTACAATATTATTAATGTACCGTAACTAATTTACTTCTACTAGTAATGACTATCCTATTTCTACAAAATAAAGAAGTTTAACTAATTTTTCACAATTTTCCTTTAAAAAAAAGAACCTTACTGAAATAAATGATATATGGTGTGAAATGCCTCAATACGAAATCAACAGCAAATTGTCCTGATTTTGAAGGTCCCTTGGTCTTCCATCTCTTAATTTGTTAGACAACTTTGAGATTAACGGAAATATAAGGAATCACTAGTTTATGAAAATTAATTGACATTTATGAACAAAAATATTTATTTCACATTATAGTTTTTGTCTTCATTTGCAATTTCTATAAATAAGGATTTCAATTTCTATCTATCACATTCAAATTTTTGTGCTCACATAATACAAAGTTGAAAAAGTCCACAAAAATGAACTCCAAAAGAGGTTGACAAGATTACTTGGGTCATCAAAATTAGATTGACAAGATTTTGGGAAGTCATCGACAAAACTTCAAAAAAACTCATAAGTACGAGATATAGTGCTAATTGATGAAAGAGTATATGTGTTTTCATAAAACATTTGCACATCATATCTTGAATAAATTTTGCCACAATTGTATGATCTCCAGGGTGTCTTAATACATGCCACCATCGCAAATACTTTTGTCTAAAAGTTTACTACATTATTAATCGAGGGTGGCCTCTATTTTTTGAAAAACTTCTCCGTCGTGAAAAACAAAGAACAATGGCGAGTTGTAGGCAATAACAAACTCATGGTAGAGTTTTATTCAAATACCATTGCCGAAGAGGTTGAAATGGATGATGGCATGATTCTTAGGCATAAATTTGAGTTTGTGCGCCATTTCACAATATAGATTTACAAATGGATAATTTTTATATTTTAACAAGTTTATTATTTAATTATATGCAACTTATTCGATCTTTTTATTTCAAAAATTAAATTTTAACTTAATATAACACTACGTAAGCATCATTATATATTAAAATATTTTTTATTATATGGGTAATTTTGTTTTTATACATATATTATTGGTCGAGTTACAAGTGAAGGCCAAATGCAACGTAGGTCAATCAAAAGTAGGCAAAGAACAGCCAATACTATGACAGTAGAGTTGGAAGATTTGAGGTAAAAGTTGAATGCATTTTTAAAAAAAAAACTTATTTTCTTTTTAAAATAACTTTTGAAATATTAAAAACAATTTAAAATAAAGAAATTTGTTTTTTGAATACCTTTTAATTTTAAACAATATTTTAAACAAAAAATAAAAAAGTCTTAAACAAAGGTTTATTTAAAATAAAAAAATCATAATTTACTGCTTGTATGGAAAAAAATGAAAATCTGAAAAATAAAGAAAATAAAATTACCGTTTCTGTAAGAAAGAAAATTAATCAAAATCTTGTGAAAATAATGAAAACCATATAAACCACAATTTAATGATCCCCTAGATAATACATTTCAGTGATATAAATAAATGAGAAACAAAAACTAACATATTCCATATTATTGAATGAATTGCAGGTAAATAAATTACATAAGAAGAATATAGAGAATATAGCTGTCGTGCAATGTACGGATAAAAAACTAGTGTTAATTAATTAGAATAATTTTCTGCTAATTTTGGATAATCTATTATTAGAATGTTCGATTTTTACAAGAAAAATTAAATTTCAATTCTTTCAAGTTACGAACATGCGTTCGTATATAAGAAATCATATTGGAGAAAAAATAGTATGATTTTATATAATTTATGGAGTGAAAAATCAATCGGTGATAGATTTAGAAGTTCAACCATTATATTTAAACTAACAAAATGAATATAAAAGTTTTTACTATTATGACATGTTGTAATTAGATTTAGAAAATTCTACAATAATAAGAAAAGGGGAGATTTTCATTAAAAAATTAAATTCGTAAATTTTTTGTTTGTAAAAATAGGATTTTTGTTTAGAATTTTCATATAAGTATATACAAAGATGTTTTATACCCTTTTCCATTTAGTTTTACCTTATAACATTACATTTTAATTTTACAATTGCTTACAACTCCTTACGAGTTACTTACAACTCCTTACGATTACTTACAACTCCTTATAATCTTAAAGTTCGTTACGGTTAAGTAAAACAAAGTCTTATTTTGAAAAGTTTTACTAGAAAAAGCTTCTTAGATTACGTAAAAAGTGAATTTTTATGTGTCCTTTTTATAAAAAATAATTAATAATTTTTATACAAAAAGTTGCATAATAATATTTGCGGCTAATGTTTGCATAAATTAAAGGCGTCCATAAATATATGGGTAGAATAAATAGCATCCTATCTAGCCAATATGAAAATGTTGATCAACTACTTGAATTCCTATTTGTCGTTGATCAACCATTCATGTGAAATGTAACGAGGGAGTGGACTACGTTCATCGTTCAACGAATGTATTTTAAACATACATTCATTCATTCAGATGCATTTTAAAGATATATATGTATCTCACCAAATATAAATAAGTGGGTGTTTGGCCTAGATTTTAAAACTGTTTTTTGATTCTAAAAACAGAAATTAGGCCAAACACTAACTTTTAAAAAATTAAAACTGTTTTTCAAAAGTGATTTTGGAAAAAAACGGCTCAAAAACGAAACAACAAATAGCTATTTCGTTTCTAGTTTATGGACAAATTGTTTAACAACCACCAAGAATCCCCTCTCTCTCTCCTCTATCTTTATCTTTATCTCTCTCTTTTATTTTATTTTATCTTTATCTCTTACTCTAAAAAATAAATAAATATTATCTTATACAAAATATAAATATTAAATAATAATTATTATGTAAATAAAAAAATTAAATTATACTATAACAAATAGTGTAGACAAAACTAGGCCAAACAACTTATTATTCAAAAATATTTTCATATAAATTAGGTCAAACATTTTATAACTTCTTCAAAAACACTTTTAGAAAAACTGTTTTTCATAAACAAAAACACTTTTTTATAAACTAGGCCAAACAACACTTAAATATATATATATATATCGGTTACCAAGTCGGTAAAACTTGTCATTAGTAATCATTCAAATGCATATTTTGTTGGGTAGCAGAAATCTTTAAAACTAATGCCTAGCAACTCCAAATCCAAAATGACACCAAAGTGCTTGCTATTATTTTATTTTTTTAAATGAAAAGGAGGGGTCACGTCCTACTAGGAAATTTTATGGATAATGATAAATATTTGTAGTAAAATTATATATATTTTTTAATAAGTGTTGGGGTTTAATTTAAATTAAAAATATCACCGAAATTCATTATTAAATTTTGAAGTTTAAGTATGGAATTAAAAATTGGGATTTGCAGTCTATTGAATTTTTCGCGTGTGATTTTTCGGACGTATGAAAATTGAAGATTATAGAGAGCTATCAAAATTTGAATAAATAGATTTATAGGTCAAAAGGGGTTTATTATTTATTATTATTTAAGAATATTGTTATTAAAAATAAAAGGGGAATTTGGGTCATTTTAGAATATGTACGCCTATTTGTTCCAATGTTAAGGAACCTCTCAATTATTTCTACGTTTTGTAGGTCGCCAAAATTATTGTGCAAGACAGAAAGAAATGTGAATTTCTTATTTTCTATACAGGTTACTATATATATTTAATTTTTTTAATTTTTTTCTATACAGATTTTCTTCCCAAAAAGATAAGGATTAAATAACACATGTTGTCCAAAGGTAGGTCGACTTAAGCCACCACGAATGAAATCCTATAAGTACTAATTTGCAACTACATGTAGAAGGAAAAATTAGTATTACAAACAATAATGTATGTTTTTTTTGAAGTTTATTATTGGCATGAAAAATGAAAATAAAAAATGGAGAGGTACACTATAAATAAACATAGCAAAATATATCTAAAAAGAATGAAGTATGCGGGGGAGCTAGGGCAACTTATAATCTCTCCGATCCATTATCATCCTTAATTACATTTCCCTACTTCATGTGTTCTCTTTCAAAACGGTCCTCCTTCATCTATAAATATAGATGTAACGCTCTTCATATTATCATCCTTAATCAACATGATGTACTTTTTTCCTGAAAATTTGATACATAAAAATTTCAGAATGTAAATCCATCGACCACTTTGTTTTAAACAATATTTAAAAAACAATACTTATATGCCACTAATGTAATTAGATAGAAATTAGATGCCTTTGTTTGTGTCGAGTCTTTAATTCTCTAATTTATTTTTTAATCGATATTAAAAAAATTTCATGACTGTATTTAAGAATTTAACTCTCTAAATTATTTCGTAGTTAATATGAAATAGAGTAAAAAATATTTTATTTTAGGGGCTTAATCAGTTTGTCCTTGAGTTCCATCATCTTCCAAGGGGAGCAGTTTTGAGGTCGGCCTGGTCGGGGCGTTACCTAAGGTTGAAGTAGTCTCTTGTGAGCAACTTGATTTGCTTTTGTCCAACGCCTCATGTCTTGGAGATAATCTCCGCTGGGCCTGGCCCCTGTGGTGTTCTCGTGGCCTCGTAGAGAGAGAGAGCTCCCCATTTCCATGTCACCTCCATATGCCTCCATGCACGGGGCCATGCAGCGCAATGTGATCGATCAGCCTAGGGAAAATGAGAGAGATAGAGAGAGAGAGACAGAGATAGAGAGAGAGAGACAGAGAGAGAGAGAGAGAGAGAGAGACAGAGACAGAGAGAGAGAGAGAGAGAGTGAGCTTGGAAATTCGGGTTTCACCTTGGATGCTAGCTTCTCTACTCAAACCAAGTCATTTGGTCAATTTCTTTTGAGGGATCAGAATAATATCTGGCATATTCTCTGCATATGCATGTACAAACTGATCAACTCTAAATTTTTCTGTGTAAATGTATGGTGCCACGGAATATCTACATTAATGGAGGAACCTCCCTCTTATATTATTTTACCTTCTCATTTTCTGTTCTACCTTAGCGTCCACCGATCAATATAGATGTTATGCATTTGCTTTCCATCAAAAAATATCAAAATATACATAAGATAAATTACTTAAATAAAGATAAAATAGTAAAATTTGATTTTAAAGGTAGACTATAAATTATGTAATATATTTTACGAAATTATATTTATATAGCTTTTATCAAAACAATTTATATAGTTAAAATAGTTATAAAAAAGCAGTCAACTTCATGTAAATAATTTATAAGAATATCGCCTCAAATGAAAATAGTATTTTTATGAGAGTATATATCCATGTATAATATCCTACAAGTGAATCAATTACCTTATGTCCTAAATGGATATGTTTATTTGATTTGATATTAAGGTTATTAAAAACAACAATGGAATTATTTATATAAGCTTGTTTAGGGTAATGCCTAGAGTTTGTTTGTGTATTTGAAAAACCCATATGGACAATCATTTTATTTTATTTTTTACAAATCTAAGACGTAGAAATTATGTTGTAGTTTATATACGTTTAAATATAAGTAATTTATTATTTACACGATCATCTTTAAAACTTAAATTTTCATCATAATTATAATTATTTATTCAACTAAAGATTTATATGAAAATACCAACACTAAATTATGTATATGCTTGCTGTGAGAAGACAAGTAACATATACATTGTCACACGTCTTCCCAAAAACTAGATGAAATAATAAAATTCTCTGATTGTAACCCTCTCTCTTTGCTAGCTAAGCCCAATAAAAAATTTTTAAAAAAATTATCATATGGTAGGCATATATTCAGTAAAATAATTTTACCCGATTAATAGAAAAGATTGCCATGGATCAGGACATATTTCTTTCTGTATACGCATTGGCCGGATATTTGGATCCGTGTTTTACCGGATAAAGTTCTTCAGTCGGCTTAAGCTAGCGAGCGAGCGAGAGAGAGAGAGAGAGAGAGAGAGATTTCTGAGAAATGGAGATGCAGGCAACAATAACAAATTACAAAACAGCAGACAAACACAGAGGAAAATATATATATGCACGTTCCGTATTTGGATTGGCTACATACGCGCTTGTGTTGGTACAAATACTTGAAAGATACCATGCATCTTTATATAGAAACTAGCCTTTTATCTTCAGTTACGTTTTAAAAATTTTCAACTAATAAATAATTTATTTTATAGTGTCAAGAGTAATTTTATATTAATCATACCTTAACTATTAAAAATATATTATATAATTTTTTAAAATAAAATGACCTTACATGAGATTTTTAGTTGGGTATTGATCTCTAAACCCTGTTTCATTTAATTATAAATAGTTGTAAGATAATTATAAAATTAATTATAAAAAATTGTAAAAAAATATAAATAATTATAAAGTTGTAAGCCAAAACACAATAAAATAGGATCTTAATAGGTAAAAAACCACACATATATAATGTAAAATGTTTGATGATAATTATATTTGATCCTTACCCCTCTCTCCTTCCCCAAGGAAAAAAAATCAATAGTAATTTGGCAGGTGCAGAGGCAGAGTCCCCTTCGATCATCTATAAAGTCAGCTGAAGTGTTGTTATTATCGTCATATTTATATTCTCGACCTCATCTATCTTGGTTTGTCTTCTCTCTATAAATAGCGAATTGAAGTTAACGTGGGCTGGGCTCGACCATATATTGAGAGTACACGTTATATTTCACAATCATACAACAATTATGAGGGAGGACCAAGTGCCATTCAATTGGAGAACTAGCCACGAACCCACTATGAATATGTTGGGCGATTTGGGTCCTTTAACTACTACTACTACTACTACTATTACCAATATTAACAACGCCTCAAGGGCTCATGAGCTTACCAATATTGCTCATAATGAAGAAAATGTCCTGCATGGCATATTCCGAGTTCTATCCGACATCGAGCTCCATGGATCCGAATCCACTAGTTACAGCTCCGGCCAAACTCCGCCAACAACTGCCACCGTCAATGAGTCTCTTGTTGAAGTTGATCGATTGCCCGAATCGAGTCTTAAGGTAGGGGAACTAGAGAATAAATCGCTTCAACAAATTGATCATGTGGTCCATCAACTTGATCCTTCTAAGGTTAGAGTTGTGGTGACAGATTCACTATAAATATGTACGTATAGTGTGCTATTTATGGCTAAAGAAAATAGGAGCACCTTAAATTTACATCAGATATTCTAAAATTAAGTTAATCAAAACAACTAATTGAAATACTTACTATCGCCCTATTTCTAATAATCGATACTAGAATATGAAATTTGGTTAATATGATAATTTTTAATTTAGATAATAGGGCTAGCTAACCATATATAATTTGTCTATAAGATTTTCATCTTTAGAACACATGGATTCTCATATAAATTCTCGTTGTTTTTTTTTCTGATTGGTGAAAGTTTGCTCTATTTATAATTTTAAAAATTTTTGTTTCTTATATTCTAACCGAGGTTCTAATGTGCAGGGAAAAGAGGTAGGGAGTAGTAATATACATAGTGAATCAAAACGGAAGCACATAGCCAAGGTGAGAAAATTAATCAGACTAAATCTTTATTTACGTTTACTTGTTTTTATTTTTTATCTTAATTTTCCTACCAATTTTGCTAATTTTTATATAATTTCTGTGTTATAATAAAAACAGAAGCGAAGTGCAAGTGAATATAGAAGAAGGGCGCGAATCCATGCCAAGATCACAACTCTACAAAGGCTTATTCCTGGTTCTTTCAAGGTCTGCTTTATTCATTATTTTCATATGTTACTCTTGCATAAAAGCTCATTAATTAACGCATAAAAAACTTCAACTGTCATATTTTATTTTATTTTTTTTTTACAAATTCTTGGTACATTTTTGCAATATTAACCCTTTGTAAACAATTTCTAAAAATTATAAAAACGTCAATAAATAGTTATTTAAATTGTCTAACATTTAAACAAGTATACTTACACCAATAAAAAGTACACTAAAATATTATAATTGATTAATTTTAGTTGTTATTCTTAAAATCTCTCTATTTTCATCGTGATATATTCCATCTACTTGTGCTATATTATGTAAATATCAATTTAATGACTATTTTGTAAGTGTATTACTTTAGTTTTTATGTCAGCAAGTTGATACATATTACAAATCATACTATGGACTCGGATTATTGTCCCCCTTTTTAAATAAAAATTAATTGTAAAAAAAAAAATGGTATCATATGTTACTGTATAAATCTGAGTTAATGACATAAATCTCCGGTTCATGTGCCATGTATATCCATCGTTTGTGGAGCATAGCTCTCTCTATATATATTATAAATATTTGGTAATGTACGAAATAAAATATGTGAACGTTGATTTTATTATTATTACACTAATATTAATTAACTAAAAATAGAATTGCATATGTATTGTTAATAATATAAACGGTATAGTTTGTCCTATAGTTGCGCCCTGGCCTTCATCCTTGTGAACCAAGTGTCAGTAATTAGCTTGTTGAATTCATTAATTTGTACTTGTACTATATGTAAACAATTCTTAAGTGTATTGGTAGTACGTACTATCTAGAGTCAGAAAAATCATTGCATGCATGATGCATGTGAACCATATAATATATATGCTCAGCCGAAAAGTAATCAAGGGTGGCTCCTTTCTCCTTTTCTCATTTTTGTCGCCATACCAAATACACAAGTTTTTTTTTTAATATAAATTATACATTTTTTAATAAATAATACGCATTATGATATTTGAGACTTGACGTATTGTACTACAAAAAATATAAAAAATTTACTTGTTATTCCGCCTAACTCCTTGATATAAACTTCTAAAATCTATCTTCTTTCGATTAACATGTGACTTGAGTTCTCCATATAAACTCGTATTTATTTTATTTTATTTTTCAATGTCTAAATATATTAGTCATTTTTCTTCTTTGGGATAAAAGGTAGGATAATTAGTCATAATTATATTTCTTTTATTGGTATAAATGTAAATTTTAATTTAGATTTTATAAACCAAACTTTCCCTTTTATTTTTTGGTGCTTTAAGTTCATGATACAGAGGATGGATTCTGATTTCTGATCATTACAAAACTCGAAACGTTTCGAATCTGGAATAATTGTGTTAATTAAGCTCTTGCGGAAACTTGCAGCGGGACCAAGCATCCATCCTCGATGACGCCATCAAGCATATGAAATTTTTGCAGCATCAAGTTGATGTAAATAAACTCTCTTTTATTATTCACGTGTTTTTCCTTTATTCAATTATTATTCATACGTTTAATTTTTCTTTTTCTTTCACGTGAAAAAACTTATTTAAATCTCTTAAATTTGTTTCATCTGGGTCTATTCTTAAATTCGAATTTAAACCATCATGCTTATTTAATGAGATTATGTTTAATTTATGTAGTATGTATATGTTAATAAAGTTGTTGACCCATCTCACACCCGTAATTTTAAAGGATTCGCAATTTAAATTTCAATATAATTTTATTAGACTAACGTATTTAAAATAAATCAAGATCGAAAATAAAAATGGGTCTTGATTTAGGAAAACCCGATCCAATAAGTCGTTCTTTTATGTTTAATTAGCGATGTTTTTGCATTGATATGTATAGATGATGTCAATGATGACGAGACCAGCATTTGGGGGATCAGGTGGACAGCTACCAATGAGTCCTTCTCCAGCTCCCCCGTATGCGTTGATGGTTCCAACTGCAGCTACCACAACCCCAACAGTACTGCCGGTTCCGGTTTCGATTCCAAATCAACCTCCAACTCAACTTCAACATCAGCTTTCTGTGGTCAGTGTGGTGTGCCCTCCGCTTCATTTCGCCACCAACCCTCGACTCTCATCGCCGCCTTTGGTTAGACCTCGGACACGGCCACCTTCTGGTTCTTCTTCCAGTCGAGACTCTAACTCTCACTGCCCACTTAGTTCTCAATGACCGATGCATAGGTGTTTATTGTTAATTTAGCAAGGAAGTAAGAGCGTACGAGTAAAACTAAGTGGATATTTTCCAAACGTGTATGAGTATACATATCGATTTTGGTTGTATTTCTTGTTTTTATTGAGTATGTTGATGTGCCCTAGTAAATTCTTATACAATGTAATATAGTATATAATTTTTTGATCAAAATATCCCATTTAATGCGAGACAATTTAAAATTCATATGTGCCAAAACCTTATTAAATTTTTTAGCGCTGATAAAACGGTTAAACTTTATCCTACAGCCCACGCCGCGCGCATGTGTGGGGTTCAATGCTCCGCATTGAACCTTAATGCAAGCACATATTACCCCACTCTATAGCTTATGTATTTATAAGCTCACATTACTTTTCAATTAATAAAGAGCGAGAGAATATTATATTCTCTCCATGTGGGATATAAACTAAGAAGCTACTTATTTATTTCCTTCAAAAGTTAGAAGCTTTAGTAATCTATCCATGTGAGACACTAGTCAAATTCACCAACTTTGATTAACTATTTAACAAAGACAATAACTCAGCTTCTACAGATGAATACCTCCCAAGGTTACCAGAAAAACCTTTGCATCATTGACCAGAATAACCTCGTAAAACTCCCTCTTCGCCCGTCAGACCTAGACTGCCCCTATAAGCTCCATCCAAGTTCAATTTAACCCACCCTTCTTCAAGCGTAGTCCACTACCAGTATCTCATCCCTCGACTTTAACAAAGGATGAGGTGTTATTACATTTTGGATCTGCAATGCATGGGTATATTCTTTGAATTTAACACGACTAAAGTCCCAAGACTTGCTTGGTGTGAAGTTGTGATCTTCAAAACATCTAAAGCTCCGCACTTCCATAGCCACCAAAGTGTGGTCGCAAACAGTAAAGGCCAACTACCCACTTTCGAACCAAAGGGCTCTAGGTTCACCCCAAGCCAAGTTTCCAGAGGGAGAGTACAGAAATTCTGGGTAGGGTTCAAAGGGAGAAGATGAGACCATACCTCTTGGGCTGTTCTATTCTATAGTGTTATTCACGGACCTCTAAACCGGCCCTCGAGAAGAAAAGTGATTAAAAAATAACTGAAAATATATTTTCCGGCGCAAACGGTGGAGTTTTCTTTTCCAAGTTGTCAAAAACCATGCAAAGCAAAATGGAAACGGTGGAAGGAATGGAAGAACAGAGAGAGCAAGAGCAGAGAGGATGAAGGCCAGGTAGATAAATCAGCGAGCATTTTCATGGACGAGAGAGAAAGGTAAAAATTTTGGGTTATTTGAAGCCCAAAGTCCAATCGTACATCGAGGATGTCATCAATTTGAGGTAGGTTTCAGCATAGACCCTATACCCTCGATCTCCAATTTTTCCCGGGTTTAATGTTCATGGAATTGTTCTTTGTAGCCTGGATATAGATGTTGATTTCGAATTTGATTTTCCCTTTTGTTTCTTTCTTCAACATCTATCGCTTTCTGCTGCTCTTGAACCAAATTGCTTGGAAATTGGAATCGCATTAATGCTATTAATTTGTCTTTCTTCTGCTTTGCTTCTGGTTGCTGCACTACTAATTCACTAGTGTATAATTCGAGCTCTAATGTAGATGAAATTGAGGGATCCGCGAAGAAGTAGATATAGGATTTTGGGAAAATGAGTTGATTTGGGGAGATTATGACCCTGAAAATCCCTTGAATTGTTGTTGATACTATGTGATTTTGTTTACTTGAGGTTGATACCATAGGTTGGGTTCCCCGGTTTTTCTTTATCTGGTTAATCTGTACTAATTAGTAATTTCTTGAATAAACACGGTGATTATTGTCTAGAGTTTGTATTTTGGAATCTAATTGAGAAATACTGGAGATGCTTGGAAGTATCTGTGCTGGAGTAATTCACTAGATTATAGACATGCTTAAGGCCTCATATTTTGTCAATGTGTGACAAACTTACTTTTGACACACACAGAGGACTGGTGTTCAAGTTTACAGCAAGTTGAGGACAAGTCTACCTACGATTTACAACTAGTGAAAGCTAATCTGATGACTTGCAAAAAATTGGTTTTTGAAGCTATTAGATGATCCTTCTCTTTGGACTCATTCATATTCATTGATTAGCCAGGAAAAAGCAAGACTATAGTGTTTGGGAATGAATTGGCATACATAGTTAAGTTGGACCTGTTCTTTTGATGGAGTAAGCTATGAAACATTGAAGGAATGTCAATATGGTTGATAAGGTGAGATTACAAATTGTTATACTCAAACGGGATGGGAGTGGAGATTAGTAATGCAGATGCTTTCTGAACTATATCTGTTTTCTCGCATTTAGTTGCCTGGTTGCACTGAAATCTCATTCATAAAGATCTGATAAATGAACCTTCTTCACTCAACATCAATCACGAGACATTATTTCTACTGTACAGATAGAATACAGCCTCAAGTTGCTATGATCCGCCGTGGTAATTGCCTCAACTGAGAGACATTATTTGTACTCAATAGGTCAAGTGGACCCCCAGTACCACTAGCTTTGACCCGTTGTGCTGACCGTGTCAATTGAGAGACATTATTCCAAATCGAAAGATGAATGGAGCCCTAGAACTACTAGCCTTGATCCCTTATCTCTAATTAATGAAAAGCTAACTTTGATGCCAATGCCAAAACTAAAGCTCTTTGGAAATAGGTATAGGCACATTGGGTGCATTAAAGATCCGAATGGTTTTGACCAATTACATATTTTAGGTCCGATATGACGGTTGAGAGCAGATTGGTTGATTAGAAGAACCAGGTGCCTAGTGGTGCTGAGTTGGGTCAAAGGACTGTTAAAATGAGCCAGAAGCCTCAGCAGAAGTGTAGTACTGTGGAGGGCATACAATGGGATGAGGCTGAGGGATTGATGCTATTTGAACAGATTGTGGTGGAACCATCAACCCGTAACCAGAAGGTCTTTGAAACTGGCTGGCTGCCCCAATCCCATATGCAGGACTCATCATTGACGTATGCGTTTGAGTTAGGCACGTCCCCTGTAGCTGGTTCTGTCCATTTAGTTTCAACATTACCTGCACAAATGCAAGCCAAGAGACTTAAGTTTTTGGATCATATGGGCAGGGCAGCCCACATCATTGTACATCTTGATATATTACACACCCTAGGCACCCTAGGCTCCTTAGTTTGAAAGGAAAACTTTGTCCTATAGCGCATTTTTTATTTGCATATTAAAGGGAACGATACTGTGATATTCTTTTCAGATATTAAACTTTTTCCTCTGAAAAAAGGGCCATGGAATCTGGGAGGGTAAGGAGGGATTAGGTCCGAGGACCTAAAGCACTATCCTTAAATCTATCCACAGTATTTGGCCTTTTCACACTCCTTACCCATCGGATAAGAGTGGCACCAAAATTGGGCCATAATTGTCCAAGCTGGAGGGGGAGAGAGAGAGAGAGAGAGAGAGAGAGAGAGAGATTATTACATCAAGTTGAAACTTCAGAGATTGAATGTATCTGATGGCATCGTCAAGGGTAGATGCTTGGTCCCTCTGCAGCAACATTTATTACGACATTTTAGCTCTAAGTCAAGGGATAAAATAATAGGATTTTCATTTTACAAGGTTAGAAGAAACTGTGGCCTCTAATTGATAATCAATTATTACTTAGTTGTTAGTATTAGCTAATAGTATTACCGTTGAATTAGTGGTTTCTATTTTTTTCATTTTGTGAATTTAGGTGTTTCTAATAAGATTGTTTGATAAAACTTTAATCATTCATTTCATTATTTATCGAAACATCACAATTTCTATTTTTTATATATTTATTTTTCTTCTCAGTATGAATTAATAATCGTATGACGTACAAAATTAGATTTATACTCTAAATCCAATGTTGATGTTTATTATGACTAGTTATTTGTTCATTACTTATTTTTTTTTTTTAATACGAATTGAAATGTTTGTGATATAAAAGATTTATTATATAAAATTAGTGAACATAAATGATGAATGTAAGCCATCCAAAGTTCCAAAAAGGGGGAAAAGAGGGGCACCAGAAAAAAAACATTCAAGACGAATTCCAATTTCCAGTGCCTGCATCAACGAAAGTATGAACAAGAAATCCATCTGACCGTCCCGAAAATCAGTCAGGACCAAGAAAATATAAATAAATACAAAAACAAGGGATAAAATATATAAAAACTTAAGTGACTAATGCCTTCAATCACCTTTTCAGAATTAGGAATTAACTGTTGTAGAAATTTTAGCTTTGCATTGATTCTCTTCCTTCGTCTCCGTTCGCTGCATCGTTTCTGTAGACCATACCAAAAAGTGTTTCAAAATTCATGCCTTTTAACCATGGGGCCACAAAGCCATCAAAATTGCAATATTCTTGCCTTTCTAAGTGAACAATCCAAGTTACACTCATCAGATAAGCCATTCTCCTTTGGCCACTGTGCTTTCTTTCCTTTTGATTGATCTTTGTATCTGCTCTCAGTCTTTCCCTGGTTATCACCAACACTTGCTTGTATCAGTAATGAATTTCAATTTGTAAATAGTAGTAGGGCAGAGCAAATGCAATGATTCCCGTTCCTTGGTGTGTTGTTTATATGTCCATGTTAATATAGAAATGATGATTCTATTGGTTTTTAATAGAGACATTAAATTTCTGTTTATTGATATAAAACAGATATATCATGCATTGACACAAGTAAAGATGGCTGCATGGCAAATATGATTTTATGATGCCAACACTAGCTTAATATCTACCTTTTTTCGGTTTAAGAATACATTCAGTGCAATCATTCTAATATTGATAGGGTTCCTCTGTTGGGGTTTTTTCAACCAAAAAAAAAAAAAAAAACCAGTTGGGTACAACTTGGTGCTTGATAATTGGTTATGACCATTAGTAATCTTTTTGTTGGTTTATGACCATGTAATTTATAGATTTAGATCAAATGAAGACAAAACTTTTGGTTTCTACTTTTTTTCTTTGTGTTTGTGTTTGTGTGTGTGTGTGTTATACTTAAGCTCGCAAGTAGTAAATTAACCATGAGAGCACATAGATATTATCTCAAGAATATCAAATGTTGAAAATTTGGTAAACTAACCATCTCATGGTGGTCTTGAGGCTGATCGTCAAAGTCATCTTGAGAACTTCTTTCTTCTTTCCCATCTGCAAGATTGGATCCTGACGACAATGGATCGGACTCAAAGAGTAATTCATCATCGGGGAAATTGCTTGTTTGTAAATTCGGCAAGTAGTCATAGTCATCTCCTGGTTGAGGTGCTGCTAGTTGGAACTCGAGGTCCGAAAGCACTTTGAAGAAATCAGCACAATCAGGCCATGGTTCCCCTCCTCCATTGCTCTGCTCAAGGGAGCATAAATTAGCAACGGGAGTAGCTTGATCTTCCCCACAGGGAACGGCATCATCAATACTCACCCCATTGCTGGTAAGAACATTGAAATCCATGCCAGAGGAACTTGCACTAGAGTTCCAGCAACGCAACATCTGCTCATAATTGTTTTTGGTAGGCTTTGGGATGGACATTGAACTTGTTGGAAGCCAGTTGATGCTTGTGAATATAGAAATATAGTTGGAAGTATATTTATATCCGTATTGGCTGGTGTTATAGGGAAGGAAGATAAGGGAAAAAGAAAATAAAGATTTGGCAGCGTACTTGGTGAAATTCACCTGGTGTTCATGTGAACATATATGGTGCAACCTCAAACCTGGCAAATCAGAAGCGATTTGTGTTTGTGCCTGAAGTTTTGGCGCTATATACTTATAAGTTTGTTTTTATCATGAGAACTACCTTACCGAAATATGGGGCAATTTCATTGGTATTATATGTTAGGAATCGGGGTTCACAACAATGAGACTTTGGACAAAAGAAAATAAAGAAGATTTGAGACACAAGATTTTAACGTGGAAAACCCAAACCTGGGAAAAACCACGAAACCGATGCACTAGACTTGGGTAATTTACAAAGACTTTCCCTCAAGCACTCACTTGCTTCACTTTGTAATACACTACTCACTTCTTTTAACAATATAGGTTTCTATCACTGAGTAAATAGCCTAACCAGTCAATATAGCATTTACAAGCATTTACACAAGGCATTAAACACAAAAACTGACGGAAAACGGCAAGAAAACGAGCATCCGAAGCAACACCTCACGTGGCATGGTCATGCCATAACTTGGCACGACTGTGCCATGTTGGCATGACCGTGCCTGGTGGCACGGTTTCGACCGTGCTACCTTTCGGTCTCCAAAACCTGCAGCTTCCTTTGTTTGTCTTGGCCGTGCCAAGGCTGTCATGCTCGTGTCATCATTCTCGTGACCATGCCATCTCCTTTGCTTGCAAAACCCGAGCCCAACCCGACCATTAGGCTCCATCACCCAACATTATACTTATATATATAACCAATTTTATGGAAGCTTGGAGATACTGCATATTTTGCACTCGAAAGCAGATGATTCTAGTTCCCACAGCAGCATATGCGTCAGCATAATGAATCTTGTATTTTCTTGCAGTTTTGCAGCAGATACTTTGTAACTGAAGCATGTAACCAGCATAATTGACGCTACTAGATTAAGAGGTAAGTTCTTTGTTTTTCTTCTCTCTCTCTCTCTCAAATGAGGTGTAAAGATAGGAAGAATATAGATATATGAAATTTTTAATCTTAACGACTATAACTTTCTTGCTGTAAGAGTGTTAAAAGTAATTGGATAACTTTATGGCAAGTTGTTCATAGAGAGTGTGGCTAACAGATAGTGGTTAGTGCGCAGTTCATTGGTCATCTTTGGTAGCGGTTCTTACTGACAAGCTATACTAATGGCAAAGATGTGTGATGTTATTTCGCTAAGCTTAGATGATTGCGTTTATTTGATTATGTAAGTTGGTATTTTGTAAGCCCGTAATAGTTCTTAGAACTATTATTATTACTACAAAGCACACAAGCTATACTAATGGCAAAGATGTGTGATGTTGAATTTCACTAAGCTTAGATGATTGCGTTTATTTGATCATATAAGTTGGTGTTTTGTAAGCTCGTAATAGTTCTTAGAACTATTATTATTACTACGAGTAGAGGAATCCTTCTAGCCATATTTTTCAGGGAAACACTCGAAAAGGGAATTATAATCTTGGAGAGTCTTGTTTAAAAATTATCAGGATAATAAAATTAAAAATTTGATGACTGGGCATTAGGTGGGAGTAATATGAGATTACAGTCTCTCGTTTTAAGCTGCAACTGTTGCAGATTTTCAAAAGTCGTACGGAACTGTCCTTATCCAAGCCTTGTCCAAGCCTTGTTCAAAGGATTAAGTAAGGTTTGGATTTTTTTAATTTGTGCCCTTTGTCACTAGTGACATTTTGTGACGTTTTATGTTGAGGTCAGCCGTGATGTCACGAATCTTTGGTTTTGCTTCTGTTTGTCTATTGCTAATTTGCTATGCAATTATTATTTCATTTTTAATTTCTCATTCATCCCCCTTCCCCCTCTTTGTTATGAAAAAACAAAAAAGGGAATATTCCTAGGTTTACAAAAATATAGTATATTGGCTATGTTTGTTAGTCGGCTAACGGTTGGTAGTAAGTTTCTAACCGATTGAATTAATTATTTGTATCAACTGTTTATATGAAAAGTATTTGGTACAATCATTTTTATCAACTGTTTATATGAAAAGTATTTGGTGAAATGAGGTTAATCCTGACAAAAAATGAGACAAAAAGTCAATTTACAAAAACTTAATCATTAAAAGTTATTGAAATTAGTTTTTAGAATTAACAGTTTAGGCATAAAATTATTACAAAATGACAACTTATCGGACATTTTAAATAATTTTTTTATTTAGTCAGAATCTCATCAAAAAGTCATTAAAAAATCATTTATAAAACATGATCATTATCTTACTATTTCTACGTCTCAATATATATGCATGAATTTTTTTATTGGTTAAACTCCCAAAAATATTTATGTTTAGTTGACATGTCATAAGAATTGTTTTAAAACTAGTCGAGTTTAGCTTCTACAAGAATTTTATATATTCCTTCTATTTTATAATACATGTTATTGTAACTAATTTTTTCGTTTCATAATATCTCGTCACTTGACAATTTTAATGACTTATTAATGACTATATTTAACAATTTTATTCTTATTAATTATTTTTTCTCGTCCTTTATTTCAACAATTTTTTTTATTTCATAAAATTTTGGGTCAATTTGATCTTTTAACGTAAATTTTGTTATAATTTATGTGTTTTTTTATATTTATTCATAACCTTAAAACGATAAATATTTTGAAACGGGATGTAGTTTTTGAAATCAATAACTAAATTTAACTCATAAGCCCAACCTTGCTAGACAACCAAAGCTCTCCCTGATTTGATTACTTAAATGGTTAATATAAGTTTAGTACAAACAAATCATTGTGAGGACCTTTATTTTACATAAATTATTTTAGGAATTCTCACCTAATTTGATTACTTAAATGGTTGATACAAGTTTAGTGCAAACATATCATTGTGACTCTGTGAGGATCCTTTATTTTACATAAATTATTTTAGGAATCTCATATGAGAACCGAGGAGACAACTTGACGGTCATCAAAGCAGTGGCGGACCCTCTCTAAAAAAATAAAGTTTTTATGTAACAGAGAGTATATGAAAATGTAGCTAGTAGAGTTGGTAAGAGCCTTAGCATTTAAAAAAGAGGTATGCGGTTTGAAGCCCTCCCGTAAGCAATCTTAATTTAGTTAGAACTCTTATGAGAAGCACTACCTAATAATTGTTGTTCTTACTTTTTTTAATAAAAAAAACCTTATATTTTGCGAAAATTATTTTGAGGTATCGAATGAAGATATTGCTTTTAAATTGAATGAAGATATTGCTTTTAAAGTCTTATTAATAAAGTATTCACAAACTTTGAAGAATAAAGTTTTTGAAAAATTGAAAGATTGCTCCAGACCGACCAAACTGTCACGACCATATGAATTTTCAAAGATGTCTTTTGCCTTGTAAACATAAAATTGGAATATTATGAAGAATAATATATATATTATTAAAATAAGATGACATAGTGAAAACGAAAAAGGAAAATCATGAAATAAGAAAGAAAGAAAACTAGATAACAAAGTCAATTTTCTTTTAGAAAAACTCAAAACACCCAATTTAATTTTTTAAATATTTTAATTTTCTTACTTGTTTTTAAGTTTTAAAATTTCAAATACTTGAATTTCTTGGTCAGTCCACTACCCACAACCTTGTTAGTTGGAATTATATTTCAATATTAAGTTTTTATTAATCAATTTTTTAAATTACTTCATTATAACACGAAAAATAAGGCACTTGTTTTATTTAGATTTAAATTACAGTTTTGTAGTTACTTGCAACTCTTTACAGCTCCTTACAACTTTTTATAAATAACTTTACAATTATCTTACATCTTTTTACAACTCTTTAGCTACTTATAGTTCCTTACAATTTTCCTTATAACTCTTTACCATCTTACAACTCTTTACAATTAAATAAAACAGGCGACTTAATATTTTCATTATATATAAAGAATGCCTTGTTTGATCCAAAAAAAAAAACCTTCTAATATATCCTCAAATTGGAAACTATTAAATTAATTTTCATAAAAATATAGGGTACCTTATAATAATATTTTAAAATTAGTCAAAATGAAAACTTGATAATCGGGTCTCTTTGCTTTCGTTTATTAATTTCACTGGTTTACTAGGAAAATCTTATATGACCTATTCACATTATTTTATTTTTTTTAAAGCACAAGTACAACCATTAGTAGGTAGCCTTCTGACAAAAATTCTACTTAAATTGTCCATCATATAAAAAAATAAATTATTTTTTTCCCTTATATATTTCGCCTTTTAAACTTTTGCTACTAAGATTAAATCGATTAATATTAAATAAGTGATTTGTTAATTAGTAATCCGATTTTACGATTGGTTGCTTCTGCTCAGGAACAACAATTGGCAAGGTTTCCCTTATTATTGAAAAAATTGATATTTGGGGTTTATGTAATAACCATTTGAGAGACAAGAGTTGATGATCACGGAAAAATTTTGAACAGGGGATGGAGATACTCACAGTGAGAAAACATTAATTTAGAAAAATCAAATTAAATTATATGATAAAAAATACACTCAAAACATATGATAAAGCGAAATTTATTACACATTTTATATATTAAGGAAGTGGGGATTCAAAATTTACTTGTACTATGGGAACTTTTACTCTCTTCCTTGTTTTTTCCCTTCTCCACAAGGCTGTTCCTGTGACCCATGAGATATAATATAGCACCTAGGTGACTGACTGTATGAGATTGAAAAAATAACCCATTTGCTAAAATATTTATATCTTTAGTGTACAATTTTTTTCTTTTTGGTGAGTCTCCAGTGGAGTTCGGGGTTTATCTGATAATTGATATCCAAACTGTAACCTATCTCTTCTTGGCAAACTAAAATGTCTGCTATGTCTGTCTCTATAGATGAAATAACTCGACAGTCATATGAAAACACACATCTAATGGCACTTACGATCCGACTTCAGCCTCTGTAGAAGCAGTTTTACACATAGTTTGAACAACTATATGTAGCTTAAATAGTTGGTGTGCATCACTAGCTCACAGGATCAATGGTATCGGATCGATGAGTTGAGACAGCCTCTGACTTCACTCTTGAGGTGCGGGCCCCTTTCTTCACCGGAAGAAGTCCACCAGCACCGACACCAAAGTTGGGAGCTATTGCTGTTGTACTTATATTCTGATTCCCAGATGAAATAGTTGCCTGCAATGTTCACAATGTCTTGTGAATCTTGCAATTAAAACAACTTTCGTAGGTTAGCAACATGTAGGGACCTAGCTACCCTTTTGAGAGACTAGCAGATTACATCATTTTTAATTTTCATCTTCATTTCTGCTGTTTGTGGGTTTTTCTATCAAAACAGAATGAGATGGAACAAATCAAACCAATATGAAGAAACATTGGGCACTATGAAATTGAGGCATAAGATTGCATATTGAATCAACCTGTTTGGAGCTGCCACTGGGAGTTGCCTGAAATGCTCTGCACGCCTCAGAACAGTTTCCGGCAGGAATCGAAGGGAAAGGAAAACCAGCAACTGCCGAAGGTGACAAGGCGAGACCAGGTGAAGGAACCTGGAAAACAGGTGCATATTGAGCAGAACAGCCCATACCTAGAACTCCTGCTCCAAAGGGCATGCCTATTCCCATTTGGATGCCAGGTCTTATGGGCATGAATGTCGATAGCCTTGGCGAGTGGATGGTGGATTTCCCCTGCATGACCTACATGGAACCACGCATTCACTTCCCCTAACTTCATCATCGTCTGTTAAATCATATCGCATGTGAGTATTGTGTGACCAGGCAAGGGAAAAATCAGTGAAAAGAGAGGAATTAAGATAAGAGAGTGAAAACTTTGCCTCGACTTGAAACTTAAGGGATTTGATATACTCTGCTGCGTCTTCTCGGATGGAAGCTCTGTCCTTCTGTCAAAATTTAACAGCAACTTTAATTGTAACAGAAATCAACCTTTCACCCCCTTCTCTACAGCAGTTTCTTAAGACAGTTGTATACAAGTTAATTAAAAGTGATCCCTTTCTGTTAGCCAGTTTTCGAGTTTCTGTTATCTTCTGTTATTTTATTTCCTACTGGTACAGGTTAGTTCCAAGTGATCCCTTTCTGTCAACCAGTTTTCGAGTTTCTGTTATGTTCTGTAATGCTCTGCAGGGTTCCATCCTGTGTTTATGGATGTATATATACCAAGGTGACATATGCTTGAGCACAATGAAAAATTGTAGTTTCCCCTTAAAACTCTCTCTCAGCTCTTTGAGTTTCCATTCGCCTCAAACTTAAGTCTCTTACATAAATGAAAGGCAACAGGGAGTCTCTAGTGCTGTCAGTAAGGGAAAACAAGAGAGAACCTTTTACAATGAGGCATGAGTTCCTGCAGAGCTCTAACCTTGACCTTGATTCGATCCCTTCGTCTCTAAGCATAATACAACAGATTAATACATTTAAATAAATTGTTTTTAAAAAGATGAACGTGAAAATTATGCTGTGCCTCACCCTCTCGGATATAGTATGGACCTCAGCAGATCGTGTCCGTTTAAGCTGATCAGCCTGCTGCTCCCTCAGGCCAGAGTACCCCAGAACCATCCCCTAATCATTGATCACATAATAAACAAAAGTATTAGCGCGATAATCAAATATATTACTATTCATAAACCTTCTAATTACTCACTCACTTCACTTTGAGTCTCTTCCCAATCCACCATGTCATGAATTATCCTTCTCTCACGACAAACGTATTCCTTGCTGAAATCACATAACATCTCTGCCTCAGCAGAAATGCTGGGCTGCAGAGGCATTTCCGGTAGGAACCGAAAATCGTCCGAAGAACAATCATTAAGTTGAGGGAGGACTGAGGATGATGAGCATGAGGGGGATCCAAGGTTGGGGTTCAGGTTGAGTATGGCCAAGAATGTAGTCTTGATAGCCAGGGTCCATGTATGTATAATGTAGTAATGCTGCTGATTCAATGCACAAGACGGGGGGATTTATATTTGGAGACCAAAAGAGGCAAGTGGGTGCCAAGTCTTATTATATAACGTATGCCTTTGCTTTAAATTAAACATGATAAACTTGCATGGAGAAAAAGGTAATGATTTAATATGAAGTTCAGTCTGTGTTAGCTTATGTTTACTTTCTTTGGAGCTGGTTCAGAGTATTTGGTTCCAGTTCTTTCCCGCTCGCTGTTGATAGATAGAGCTGATAAAATTTTGTCCGATTGATAATGTATAATTTATTTAATTGTATAAATCACGTATGTCATGAATTTTCTGTCCTAATATTGAAGATGCACATAAAAAATTTCCTATTCAGTCAGATTTTAATCCGAATTTAAAAGTTCAACCCGAAAAACAAATTGTATAAATATTAATTGTTTGATTTATCTAATTTAAATTTAATTCATATCCAAATTTTGTACGCTAACAATGAATGTGCGTCCACTAACTTTATATTTTGCGTATTAGCCAAGTATTAACACAGGATGCAAATAACAAGACCACACGAAGCCCAAAAATTTAAAAGTTATTCATCTTATTTCACTTACTTTAATTTATAGGTATTAACAGTTCTTTTTTAATTTTTTATAATTAATTTTAAAATTATTTTATAATTCTAACAGACAGTTTATAACCCCTCATAACTAAAGAAAACAAAATCTAAGCAAACTAAGTTTTGATTCAAGTTTAAACTCAAATTTACATTCAAACTTGCTAGTGAGTAGTTCATCATGTGTAAGTTTTAAAACTAAAATTGCAAATTACACAACAAAATTTCTATCTAAACAACACATACATAACAACCGTACACCTAAATTATATAGAATTCAATTCCATTTATCACTACACTTAGAATAAACTTAAAAAATCATCAGCAAATTAAAATTCTTAAATTAAATCAGATTACATATTTAACTCTCAACAAGCACCTTATTATTAGTCGGCTATAAAATTTAAGAATTAAAATTGTTATCTTATTTAACTTTTAGTAGAAAAATTTTTGTCCTATTTAACTCTTAATAAGTACTCTATTGTTAGTCGGCTATAAAATTTAAGGATTAAAATTGACAATATATTTCGTGTTAATTTACGAAGGATCATCTTTTTCTTTTCTCAAGAAGAACATGAGAAAAAACTTTATGTTTATATTAATACTCCTAATCCTGACCATTTTTTCATACAATGTCTTTCAACACCTGATTGCTCCAAACCGCTTCCATCCTTCCCTATCCATTATCGCTAAACTATACCTTTTTTTTATCACTTAAGTTTAAGATCAAAGATATCAAGTTTAGATTAAACTTGAGGCATCTCGAATGAAAAATACATTCCTTTTCATCCCCTTTACATGTAATTTATGTCATATTGTCGTGGACTGACAGGTGCTGACATCTCTACTCACACCAACAAATGTGGACAGCCATTGATGGCAGTAAAGTGCAGACAAAATTGATTACTCTCTCTCTCTCTCTCTCTCTCTCTCTGGCTTTTCTCCATATTCACAATGAGCACGACATACGACATAATACTGTGGTGATTCTTGGAAAACATGAGAGACAAGAAATCAAAAAAAAAAAAAATGGTTTTGTGTATTCCTTGAACTGGGCTGAGACGTTGCCTTCTGTTTTTTTTTTTTTTTTCCATTGTGGAGAAATAAAGTGAGGAGGTGAAGTGGTCTGGAATTTGTCATCCAAATCCAAACCCAGAAAAAATCTTGTTGGTATCAGATGAAGACTGCTGCTGTTAATTGTTGCAAAACAAAGTGGGGCACGTGGCGAGATGGGGGTAACTAACAGGACACGTGGTGAAATGGGTAGCTCATTCATGCCAAGTGTTACCCATGTTTTGGATAGTAGTGGTTGTGGTAGCTCCACATTATTAGCACACACACTTCTACTGCTCTTATAACGTGTGACAATTCACACCACACCATTAGAATTTTCATATTCATGTTTAAGAATTTAAATGAACATATTTAATAAAATTATATATATATATATATATGGAGGGTCAGATCAAGTCTTTAACTTTAAATTATAATATTTATAAAAATTATAAATATAATTATATTTTATATTCGAAGTCATCGTTCACCTACTATTTTATATAATAAAAAAATTTTAAGTTGTTTAAAGGTACTTTCTTTAACGCTTTGTTACACAATGTAGTACAAAAGTCTTATTATAAGATACTTGTTTTGAAAAGCATGCACAATATTTGCTAAAAATCGTTGAGGTCCACATCAACAATTGTGTAGGACACTCTTTTAAGTCTAACTTGCTCTATTATGGTCAATAAGCATTTAAAAAATGATCAGCATTAGTTCCGTGTACTACTAACAATCTAACAAGTGAGATTAACATAGTTATACAATATTAAAGATGATTTTTTTTTATATGAGTAGTCAAAGCATAAACGATATATATTATAGTGCAAAATATAAAGTTGTAAACTCGTTGTATGTATATGAAAATGACAATATGACAATATTTTATTTATAGAAAGAGAAATAAAAACGCTTTAAAAAATAAGCTTTAAAAATTCTTAAAAATTATCATATGGAATAGTCCTATATTTTTTAAAAAATATGATAAGAAAGAAGTCACACCATTTATATATACATTTTTCCACTTAAATGCCTATCCACTATTATATATACAATTTTAAAATATTGAATTTTTCGCTATTTAAATCGTGTATCCCTGTCACTTGTAGTGATTTATCATTCAAGGTATGCTTGTTATACCTTCCTTGACTCGTTTAGGAATAACCCCTCTTCCAGGTCCATCACAACGAAACGAAACTCAAAATCTCTTCGAGATCGTGTCCATATCGTTACGTCTTTCATACGGATCGGAACTTACACCATTTATGTATGTATATTGCCACTTAAATGCTTATGACATCAAATGAGCTAAGGAACGTATTATAGAATGTGCTATTTTTTGTGTTTCTTGGGACGAGGACATCAAATGGCGTGAGGAGAGTCAAAATAAATGAATGAAAAGTGAGGATAAGTACCAAAATGAATTTAGTGGACAACGAAAAGGGAGATGACATTCCTATGCACAATATACAATGAGGTGATGTCATCTCTCAATATTATGTCCACCCAACCCAATTAACATGCACGTCATATCACACTATTTTTCTCTCTTTTAAATCTATGACATATCCCCCATCCCCGCGATCTCTTCCTTTTTTAAATCAAAAGAGAGTTTACGTTGATAATAATCGAATTTAATTATAACAATTCATAACTTATCTAACTAGGTAATTAGGTTTAAAAATGCATTATTTGAATGTACAAATGGATGAAAGTAGAAGGATTTTAAAAATTAAAAAGAAAACGTAGAAAATCTTATATGTACAAGGGTATGTAAATAGAGTTACCTAATTTTTGAATTTCGGGTGTGTTTTAAGCACCTTCATATGCATCAGTAAAAAGGAGATAAAAAAAGTTTTAATAACGATTAGAAGACTTAATTTTATTGTTAATATGTCATGAGAAGTGCATAATTCCTACAACATGCATATTGTATTAGAAAAAGATTTTGGTATGATGATCTCACTCAAGGACCAAAAGAGAAGTATTATCTTTTTTTCTCCCAAGTTGATCAATCATTCACTTGAAAGAAACCAGCCCACAATGAGTTAATTTATGAAAAATCACGGGGTTTTTTTTTTTTTTTTGGTAGATTGGATATTTGGGTGGCCATTGAACCTTTATCCAGCGACAAATAGGGTTTGAAAGCCCAATGGGACAGAGGCACCAACACACATCTCACATATACAGCCAAGAGAAGCGTCAAGTTGGTCGAGCCCAAGGCATTCTTCCTTCCAAATCCCGGTATCTTCTGACACTCGTGTCACTTAAAAGGAGAAGTGGAGTCGTGAATTGGAAGTGTTGGCTTAGATTCAACCTTTTGTGAGGAATCCAAAGTTGTTACTTTGCGTAATTCTCTCATTCTAGTCTTTGCCTTGAATACTTGATGCTATCCCAAAAATGGGTCTTTACAATCTTCGATCATTCTATGTAGGAAGCTGAGGATCCTTGATTTGAGCCAGAAAAGCATCCACCTCATGTTTTCGTAGTAATTTAGCCTTCGCCACCACAATCGTTACGGTAAATTTGGTGGTTTAATTAGGCAGTCCCGGACTTTGGGTCTGTCCTCCAGGAAGAGCTTGTGTTCTTCTGATTCTTTGGCTACTTGATCACCTTTGCACCATTATTTGTCTATTCACGACATGTTGGCAACATGGGGGACGAACAAGAGGAACAGACTTGGTACAACTGCTTCAAAGCTTTAGTCACAAATCATCAAATTTCACTGCATTGCAACCCCCAATAAAATCGGACCCCTTGAGTTACCAAATGAAACATATACAAGCAACAGATCATTCCAATCGTAAGTTGGTAACAGAACCATGCCCCTCCTGCAGCTAACGTACCACTAAAAATGTTTCCTTGAGCTTCTATAACAGAGTCTAAGCTTGTAAAGAGTCGAGGTACAACAGCTTTATATACAAGTACATTTCTGAAAAAAAGCATATGAACACAAAGCTGAATTAGCAGAAAAGTGTGTGCAGACTCATATTGTCGTTTATCCCATTACCCAGAGTACGGAGAAAAACATCTTTCATCCAGCAGAAACTTCCCTTGCATTCGAAGTATGAAGCGAGAAACAATTAGAAACTAACCCGGATATCAATCGAGCTCCGGAGCAGGAGACGTATTCTTGACTATTTGGAGAAGAAAGTATCTAGAAAAATGTGGATCATGGGCAACCACAGAAGTCGAGAACTCAAATTGTGACCTGTGTTTCTAGTCATAACGGCTCAGAAATTCAACTACACAGGGGTATACTTGTTCTACAGCCTGCAATGGCCAAAACAAGCATGACTTTGGGGGTACAAAGATGATAATTTTAAGAGGATAGAAAATTACACTTACCAGTCTGCCTCCGACCAAATCGTAGTGAGCATAATGAGGACCACCAGGTTGCCCGAAAACCTTGTATGTCACCGAGTCGTCAGGGATGAGTTTTACAGTTTCTGCGCCATGAGAAGGGACAGGTCAGAGAATCAATAGCAAACAGAGGAACGCCCACATGCTAAAGCATATATTGTCCATCTTTCGAGTGTCTTGGTTTCAACTTTTCATTCAAATAGAACCAGTGAACTTATCGGAACCTTATTAACCAACCCAAATATAACCCAGGATACCTGTATCTAACTTTGAATCAAAATTGACCCCACACAAACTGAACCAAATGAAAATAATCAGACCAATATCAACACATTTTCTTGGCAAACTTCTTATTAATCCCCAGAAAACAGAAAGGGCCATAACTGCTTGAACTGAATCAACTCCGATTCAAATGTTCTATCAATCCATCAAAGCTCAGAGAAGATCCAAAGTTTACTCAACCCAAATCACAGATGTGTGAAGCCTAATTATAAGCTGTTTTCAAAATTAGTCTTGCAAATTGAAATAAGATTTTGCTTTAATTCAGCAATCCAAACAAAGCTCAGAGAAGATCCAAAGTTTACTCAATCCAAATCACTGATGTGTGAAGCCTAATTATAAGCTGTTTCATAAGATTTTGCTTTAATTCAGCAATCGAAACAAGTTTCTCAAACTTAGTCAGAAATCTAGCTCCATTGACCTCAAAAGTGAAACTGAAACGTGGAATAGAAAAAACAACAAGTACAATGATCTGTCAATACAAACCATAGACAGCTTCAGGAGGACAAATGAGGTCCTGATCACCCGCAAGAGCTAACACTGGGACACTACTCTTTTGTAGATAATCCTTGTAGAAGAATGTACCACTTCGGTCACGTAACCCACCCTCTCGGAAAGCCGTTGTTAGTTGCAATATAAGTTTAGCAGGAATAGTACCTGAAGTTAAATGACGAACAAACTATATTCAAGGGATGACTGTCGATAAACAACTTCCAAAACAGTACAGATAAACAGACTCAATATATATAAAGGTGTCGCACAAGTTGTCCCAATAAACAACTAAGAAAAATTAGTTAGGGTAAATTCTGTGTTATAAATTTGAGACATCAACCATATCTGCTTTTTCGCTACTAGAGTTTTCTACAATATCTCACAGTCAAAGGACATGCCAATTTTTCTTACAAAATTCCAAAGCAACTAGTATTATAAATGCAGAGAACTGAAAGCAATAACCGCAAAAATGCCCAAAAGGCGAACTTTGTCATAAAATTTACCCTGCCATGAGAAAGCAGGTAAAGTATATGAGGCACGGGGAGGCCACTAAGTACACCATCGGCAACACTTAGCAAAGTCTGAGTTCTAAAAGTTTGATGAAGATAAGATTTTTTGGCCTCTAGAACCCAACGGATCTTTCTCCATTAAAAGTTTTGGTAATAGGTTTTTTCATGGGTCAAATTGTACCGATTTTACTGAGGCTATTTGGAAGTCTAAAGCTCCTATGAGAGCTTGTTTTCTTGCATGGGCGGTATCAAAGGGAAAGATTCCCACAGAGGACATGCTTAAAAGAAGGAATTTAGCAAGTAGGAGCTCAATGCACCTTGAGGAGGAAGAATCAGTTGACCACCTCTTTATTCATTGTCGTTGGGTATGTTCACTTTGGACTTTGGCTCTTTCTTTAATGACAATTCACTGGGTTCAACCTTCTAACATTAGAAGATTTTTGGTAGCATGGAGAAGAAAATTGAAGAAGAGTTGGGTTCTTGGAATTTGTAAGTTGGTTCTTCGGCTATTTGGTGGTTTACATAGAAAGAGAGGAATCGACAGATATTGAGGGCAAAGCGTTATCCCTTCAGGATTTCAAGCCCTATCTGTTAAGTTGTATAGGTGAAGCCAGGTGCTCAATGGTATGAAGTTGTCTTTTTTGGATTTTATAGATAGAATTATGCATGAGTGTTTGAGGGCATGATGAATTATTGTTCTTGCACCTTTTGTATTTAGGGGTCACCCCCTTGGTGTCTCATTAATATATTTTTGATTTCTTATCCATAAAAAGAAAAAAATCACAAAGATAAACTAAAACTAAGACAAGTACGAGAAAATGACAAAGGCAACTAGTACCCTGAAGAAATGGTTCATTTCATCTACAAATGGGAGCAGCTAAAGTCTGTTAGCAGGGAGGTAAGAACACTAAGGTTAACTATCATAGAAACTCAAATGAGTAATTACATAAAAACACAAGGCAACAACTTGAAAACATGGATACATCAGGTTCACAAATAGAATACATCATTGATTGAATGACAGTTGACAACTTGATATAAATAGATAAAGCAGGTAGAAAAACTTATTTGTAAGACAGTCTACAGACATCCATTACAAAAGTATTTAGTGCATATGCTGCATCTCAAGCACCATGCCAACCATGCCAAGCTGCATGAAGGGACCACAAAAGGTGGTCTTCCATGCCCATGATTCTTGAAAAGGGGCCACAATTCATAAGAGAGGGGGAGAGGTAGCCTTTGTGGAAAGGCAGATAAAGCTATAGGGTTTTCCATGATGCAAAAGTAAAGCCATGCCCAAAAGAAGATAATGCTTATACTTACAGAAATTGTTCAGAACAAGCTTCTTTAACAATTCCGGATCCATCATGTCCTCTGCTGATATCAAATTATTCAGCCAAGACAGCACATATGGGGGACTGGAAGAAAGAGGATAAGCTGCTGACAACATGGCCCCTAATGGGACAACAGGAACGTTAAGAACCTGTGCTGGATTAGCCTGAGATATACAAGTTCCTCACTATGAATATACTTGTAGAGAAGATTTTAACTCACACAAGCAGAAAGGAACAGTTATCAATCTACTAATTTCACTTACAAGGGGTAACAGCATTTTGAGTGATGATTTGGAAGTTGTATAGTCAAGCGAAGATGCCAAGGTGACAATAGCTGCTAACTTGGGATCTCTACCTTCAAATGCTGATTTAGATAAAAAAATTAAATTTCAAAAAAAAAGGACAAATAAAATCATTTATACAAAGAGCAGATCACATGTACAAGAGCTACATGCTCGCCGAAAGAGGCATTAAACATATGTCAACACTTGGTTCAGAATAATCAGGAAAGGGTCACGGAAATAATCAAATTTGCTTGAACCCATCAAAACACCTTCGTATGAAGTAAGGGGTTCACAGTTTCCGGATTGCTCATGCTAAACATTACTATGCTGTGCCGAAGAAGTAACTACCTCTGAGCATGGAAGGTTACCAGAAGGTTATCAATGAACATTTCAGGACACATGCCATGTCTGAGTCAGACCCAGCATCAATAGGGATAAGACACAGGATATCGTCTCGACATAATAAGGATATCATTCTTTCACATTGATGGCAATTAAAAAGTACAAGGGATAACACAATTCGGTCTCTTAGAGAATCATCCTCTAATGACATAGGATGTGTCATCAGAAGACAAAATGGAATACTACACCAATGTGCATACACAAGCAAAATGCAAATGACTGATTCTTTAAATGTGAAATACACATACTTAACCCAATTCTGTCTCCCAGAGAAAAATCCCCTAATGACATATGATGTGTCATTGGAAATGTGAACAAAATGGTATACCAATGAGTAAAATGCAAATGACTGATGCTTTAGATGTGAAATACACATTTATCAAATGCTTTCAAGTTCTGAGTGATGCTTCCAGGAAACAAACGTATGTTCTCCTAATCATACCTAATTTTTTTAGAAAATGGAGATGAAACCTATCTCAGAGTAAAGAAGAAGGCTAGCAACATTTAGCACCGACAATTTGATGAAACACACATCGCAAACAAGTCTTCAAGGGAAGGATATAAATGACGTGCATCAAGAATTCTCCCCCAAATTAATCACTTCATTTCCTATTAGGAAGAGAAAACAATGGATTAAGAATGCTATGTATGATGTAACAGGACAGAACACAGTCGTAGGTTATGCCTAGTCTAAAAGATATCATTTTCATCACATGTAGACATAGTCGACCATGCTTCCACACTCACACATTAGAACATACATCATTATGTAGAATCAAGCAATGAACAAGACCTCACACCAGCGACAGTCTTATATCACAATCTTAAGACCTCACACCAGCAACAGTCTTATATCACAATCTTACCACATCTGGACAGTAATGCATACAACAGTATGCCTCCCATTGAGTGCCCAATAGCAAACAATTTATCATCCTTTGGTTTGCTCTGAGCCCTTATATACTCCATCTACATTTATGAAATGAAAGAATATTATAGTAGGAAGCAGCACATTACTTGCATAACACAAAGATCAAGTAAAACGATCATATTTTAAAGCAAGCTAATATTGAAAGGAGTAGATAGAAAATCAGGAGCTTTGATAAGATGGATCATAGATGAATGCTAAAGCAAAACCTAATTTACCACCCAGCAAGAAGATGTCACCTCACCACAGTTGGAACATCCTCCTCCAAGTAATGGTCGAAATCCCAGTCATACTTCACAATGAGATCTAATTGCTTCTGAAAATCTTCTACAGTTGTAAAAAACCGCTCTTGCAAATCAAAAATTTGAGGCGAAACTGTGCGCTGCCCTTCTTCAAAGATATTTACTAGCCGTTGGCTTAGATCTCTGATTTCACCAGCTATAGAAGAGTTCTGGTTAGTTTCCAACAAACTCGAAAGTCTCTCCCGTATCTCGTTAAAGCGGCCAAGCAATTGAGAATCTTCCAAGAGTTTCTGCAGCTGATCAAATAGTTTTGCAGACATAATTCTTGATTGAGCATCACTGAGAAATCCAGAGAGCCTTTCAGACAAACGCATGAATGTTTCTGTCAACTTTGACACCAATTGTGATTCATCCCACAATGTTGCAATAGCTGCTGGATCCCCTTTAGCAAGGGGGCCATCAGAATCAACCATTGCCGCACACTCACAATCTGAGGATTTCCCTGGGGAATTCACCGCCTGTTTGGCCCTTTCAGCTGTAGCTTCCATATGACTAGATATTGTATGAGCTGACCGTTCCACGTCTTTTGAATCTGTTGCCTGCATACTTAGCCCTGCCCCTCTAACTTCAAGAATCCACGTATCAAATCCTTGCCCAGACATATAGCGAGCAAATGAAGACTGCACAGAAAGAGGTCATAAATAAGCGTAGGCACTCAAAATCTATATGAACACGAGAACCACATCCTAATGAATCTCCAACCAACCATCTCCCGTTGAATCCCAGATCAGTCATCTACAGCATCATCCCAAGAGCACACTCTAAAACTCAAAAACGGTATCATCCAACAATGACACACTCCTCGACGGTGATTAAAGTTTCCTTGATAACACCGTCAAAATCTGATTGTCAATGTAGGGATACCAATAAGCTATATTGAAAATTTGAAATACATCCTAACTGAACCTCTATACATGGGTTGCAGACTCTTAGCTTTTTCCCTTTGGAACCTGACTTGCATACCCAGTACCCATGGAAGAGAAAACATGTTTACTCCTTCAGAATGTATCCTACTATCAAACTGCAACAACAGAAAATGGCCATCTGCTGAGCAATTAACCTACATGGCATGCATATCTATAACTAGAAGAGTACCACACATAATAGATCCCAACGGAGCAAGGTAAGAGGATATGTGATTCATCTGAATGTATGCAACATTACCCCTTGAAAGCAAAGAGGTATGTTGTACCCAAGAGACCCACGAGAAAAAAATTTTAAATGCTCTGAAGGAATTGAAACAAGTTCAGTAGAGAAGGTTATATTAATAGATAAGTAAATAAATAAATGCTTTTAATAAAGTGCAATTGCAGACTATATTAGGAAATCAAAAGCATATAAACCCAAAAAAGACAAGACTATGGTATAGGAAGAAACTTCAAAGGACATAAACATAGAGAGGGTAAGAGTTAAAGTAACAATGCAAGTAACAGAGGAAGGTCACTCCAGAATGTGCACGCACGTAATCCTTTGTATTGATGCTAAGGCGGACAAACAATAAGATGGAATAGACCCGTTAATATGCCGACTCAATTACTTTAGACAGTAAATATTTTTTTCATCGAAACAGCGAAGATGTTATTGACGGCGAACCAATATTGGGTTATTTGCACAGAGGGGGTGAGAATGTGAACGCACATAATCCTGTGTACAGATGTTGAGGAGGACAAACACAAGGATGGAGTATAATTATAGACGTGCTAATATGTTCAATTAGGGCTGAGCGGGACCGGGTACCCGGTCGTTTTGGCCGGACCTGGTCCCGGTCCCGGTTGCAACCGGGTCCTGATTTTGGACCCGGTCCCGGTCCCGGTTGCAACCGGGTCCAAAATCAGGACCCGGTCCCGGACCCGGTTGGAACCGGTTCCGGGACCGGGTACCCGGTTGCTGTCCTTTTTTTTTTTTTTTTTTTTTTTAGTTTTTCAATTATCATTTTTGTTTTTATACTTTTTACAATTTTTTTGGTAAAATTTTAGGCAATAATTATCCTATATTTTAACTATTTGATTTTTTTTAGGCAAAGCAAACAAAGACTCAAGGCCGGGTTCAAGATTAGTTAGGGTTTGAATATATATATATATATATATATATTTTTTTTTATTATTTTTTTTTTATAATAAAACCGAGTAACCGGGACCGGGTCCGGACCGGGTCCAAGATTTTACTACCCGGTCCCAGACCCGGTTATAACCGGGTCCTACAAATTGGACCCGGTCCCGGTCCCGGTCCAACCGGGTCCGGTTCTGGACCCGCCGGGTCCAGACCGGTTCCGGGTCCGGAACCGGGTACCCGGAATTTTTGCTCACCCCTATGTTCAATCATAATCAGTCAAAATGTTATTGACTGCGAACCAATATTGGATTATTTACATAACTACAGAGAGGGACGGAAAAAGTTGCAGAAAACCAAACAGTTGTACTTTTCTGATCATTGCTTAGTTCAACCAAACCCTCCAAACCACCACATCCAATTTATTGCAACAGAAACCAGGACAAGAACAACACCAACAGTATATAAGAGGATGATTGTAATAATGACCTTATAGTGCAGCCCAACATGGCTTCCATTGCTCCCCCTTTCTAATATCCATTGCTAAGCTAAATTTTTCCGATCATTGCTTAGCTCAACCAAGTTTGAGCCGGCAGCTAGGTTGCCTTCAGATTTAGTGTTTGATATGTAGACATGTTCAATTTCGGACTAGGCTATACAAAGCAATCTGGTGGATTTTCACCTAATGTTGATTTTCCAAATGCCCATATGTCCAAGTATTATGCGCCTAATACTCAGGCTGAGAGTATAAATACCAAGTTGATACTGAATGCGGAAAACCTAATAATAGATTCCACAGTACCGAGAAAACCGTAAATCGACAACTATGCGTTGAATCATGCCCAATTGTGTTGCAGCATGAAATTGAGCCAAATATTGAGCTGATTTGCAGCTAAATACAACACGATCAATGAAGCACAAAATTTAGAGAGGGGAAAAAGGTCAGGATTTACTTCAGTTATGATACCTTAGAAACTTGAAATGCCGAAAATTAAAATTGCAATAAATCTAGGAAAAGACAGGACGAATTGTGAAATTTTACCTCTGGAGATAGATCGTAACCAATAGCATTGGTCCCTACACCCGAAAGTAGCAAAAGCGGGTGATTCCTTGGGCAAGCCTGTTCATCAAAAACATCCAAAATTTATTACTCGACCATGAAACAAGTACTATAAGCAAATCACTCCAGTCCTTGGAATTATCTCGAATAATAGTATTCGGAGAAGAACTTGACCTGAGGATTGGGATGATACCGCCAAAGAGCGAGGCGCCAATCAGAATTGGCCACGTTGACGTAATGGAGCTCATCGGCGGTGCAAATCGGCGGCTTGTTTTCGACCTTCTGGGCTGCGTCGTTGGAGAAAGCCCGGAAGCTCAACGGCGGCGGTTTCCGGCGAAGGGAGGCGGCGAAAGGGCGGAGGAGGATGAGAGAGGGAGAGAGATGGAGGAAAGAGGAAGCGAAGTGAAGAGCGGAACGCATGTCGGAGTGGATGTGAATGGGAGTAGTCGCCATTTTTGTCTCTCTATGAGTATCTGAGAGTCTCTCTCCTAATTTCGCGAATCGGTGGCGACGAAGCAGCAGATTCGGAGGAGAGAGAAAGTGAGATCGATGTGGAGGGAAATGATTCGGTGGGTTTTTCGGTGAGAAATTGTATTTTCCTTTTTCAATTTCAATTTTCGGTTGGAGTTTCTAGCAGTGCGAGAGACAGAGAGAGATTCAGTGTTTTCCTGGGGAATGGACGTACATGTATTACTGATGCAGGGAGGGAGACATGTGGGTGGATGGATGCTCGGATGGGATCGATAAATGGATTTCTCCACGTTTTTGGGGTTTCCTTTTCTCTCTCCGTCGTCAATCTTCGCTGCCCATCAAGTAGCTTTTGCCCCTTTCGGTTCCCATGAGACTACGACCGCAATGCATGATGCAGATTTTACTATTTGTTTTCAGTTGTACTTGACTATTTGTACTTATCTTGTATCTATTTAATTCTTGCAAAATTTGGTGGAAAGGAAATTTTTGAAAAAGTAAGAACATATTTTTGTAAATGGTTCAGGGGAAATGGAATGAAAAAAAATTGATGTGTAAATTTTGGTGAAAAATAGATAATTTTAGACAAGTTTATTTTTTTTTTGCAAAAACACAAGGAAAGCTGGAGGAAAATATACTGTGAAACTCTCGTCCTCTCTATGTTTCTTTTTACTTCCTTATCTTTATACTTCTCTTAATCAACCAAAGTCTTACTTATACACAATTTTACGGTAAATTACGTTGGAGAGAGAGATAAGAGGGGTTTCAACTCTCAATGGAGGAAAGAAAAAGTGGCTATAGCGCTTAAAATGAGGATTTAAGTTGGAAAGAGTGATAAGAAGGGTCTCAATTCTCAATTGGAAGAGAGAGAAACGATTGAGCTCGAAAATGGGGATTCAAGTTAGAGAGAGACAGAGAGATAACAAAGAGTCTCAACTCTACATGTAAAAGTAAGAAAGGGACTGGGATCACGAAAATAGGGATTTAAGAAATAATTAACAAAACCGATAGTTTTTTCCTCCTTAATTTCCTAGGTCCAAATGGAAGAAAAAAAAATTTTCCCTTTTTTTTCTACTATTTTTCTTACAAATTTTCTTTTCATCTGATTTTCCTAAAATCAAATAAACTCTTAAGTTTCAGCTTACAATTTTATTGAATATAACCTTAAAAATTTGATATAATATGATTTTTTTATTAGAATGTAAATCAAACAATGTTATTGGATAGGATTCAATAATAATAATAAAAAACATCCATCTTATTTCTTGTCCACGTATTTATTGAAATGGGATAGATAATTGAATTTCATAGATTGTTTTAATATATCTTTATTGGCATTGTCTATGTTGTTTTGAAAGACACATAATCCATCTATATATTAGTGACTTTATATTTAAAGCAACTACCACTTAGTTCAAAATTGGTTAGAGATGCTCCGCCAACAAATTATCTAAAATATATGTAATAATGTGCCACACTAAAATAAGTTTCAACCTAACTCACTTTACAAATAATACTAACTAATGTCATTCTCTTTACAACTCATCTTAAACTTTTGATAATGGTGATAGCACAATATTTTCCTCTTATTTTTTTTATTATTTGAAGGGTATTTTTAAAAAATAATAAACTTATAATAATAACCCTTTCTTCACAATTTATCCGACTTAAAATTATATCTTACGAACTTTTTACTTTAAATCAAAAAGTCTCCTGTCACACATTCATCGAGGCAATTTACTTTTCAAGACAATTGTTTTGAAATGATAATTCTTTTGGAAAAACCTAATTTGCTACAATACATCATGTTGTGGATCATAATTCATAGATTACACTAACACTGTATTCCATGCAACCAGTAAGAATTCAAGCCAAGCCGAGTTCAATTGCTACATTTTTAAATGTAATTGTGATGTGCCACAATAGCATATGTGAAAAATATAGGTGTAACATATATTTACATATATTATCGTGCCATTTTTTTCTAACTACATATATTTGCATTTTTTATATTCAATACTTGATTGTTTCAATAGATAATCCAACCTTCTCTTTATACATAACATAAACACACACCAATTAATATTTAAGATACTATTCTTTTAATATTAGTCACCAACCTAAACTACATGTTCGCCAACAATGTTTGAAGTAACTTTCGAGTGTTTTGACTAAGTCAAAATACTAATTAACTATTAGTGTTCAATAAGGTAGTATTTCAACCAAGTGTTTGAAGTAACTTATAACGTTTTAAGTAGTGTTTATGAAATTAAAAATATTAACTTATCACATTTAAAAGTAGTGTTTCAATTTTTTTGACAAAATCTTCATTAATTTGTATTTGGTAAATTATCTATATCATTTTACATCAATTTACAATAATTAACTAAATGAACCATTAACTACACCAAATATATTTATTCATCCGTTCAATTGAACAGTTATCCGCTAACACAAATAATTATCCGCTATTAAATATCTCATTTTGACGAACATGACTTAAAAATAAGTTTTAGGATATGGTGAAAATGAAATGGCATCAATACTAAAATATAAAATTTAAAAAAAAACCAACACATGTGGGTGATAATATTTCCTTAGTGTAAAGTATACTTGGGTAGCGCTAATAAGCCCTTTAACTAGCACAAAAATATTTTACCCGAAAGATTTAAGTTTGATTCATTAATCAGAGTTATTTTCTAATTTTTTATTGAAAATTTAAAATACTCATATAAAAGTATGAAAAAGGAACCTTTAAATGTAAATCTTACTGTATTTTATCTCATGACCTCCTACACTTACCTAAAAACCGGCAATTATAAAATAGTTCAAATTTATAAACTCAAGCTATCATATATGATAATATTTTTTATTATTTTAAAATCTATCTTAAATTTTTCATAATTATTCCTTTTTAAAAAAAGTCTTTCTTTTAATACGTCAAATCAACAAATTTATAGATGGGGTTTTTAACACAAGTTATTCCTAAAACCCTTCTATCAACATTGGTTACCCATACCCTACTTCAAAAATTAGATAAAACAAAAAAGAATTTGGGCCAAGTCCGATAGATCCAAGCTTTGCCACCACTTAGGGCTTGTTTGGTTGGATGTAATCAAAGTGGTAATGCAATCAAATTGGTAATGGTGATTACATTACCATGTTTGGTTACAACTTTATAATGCAATCAAAATTACATTGTAATCACATTAACCTTTATCTATGCAATTACAATTACTTGAACATTTACTAAACAATCATGATTACATCTATCATTGTGATCAAATTTTAACACACTTTCAATAATTCTCTCCCCGCTTCTCAATTGCATATCTATTTTCTCTCTCTTCCTTGGAGCAGGCAAAAAATTTATCTATTTGATAAGAAACTTAATTTTTTTCTTATGTTATCTTAATATATGATATAATCATTAAACCATTAAGAGAAAATTTCAACTTTAATATTTTGGATTTAAAATTTAAGTATTCAATTAAAAAGATAAAAGAAGCTTAAATTAAAATTTTTAGATCAATTTTTTTACCTGTTAACATTTATTTTTAATTCAATAAATATTTATCATAAATAAAATAATTTTAGTTTTTTTATCCATGAAAAAAAATTTAAAACTTAATTATATGGTAGAAGAGATTAAAAAAGCTCAAATATAAATTTAGAGTTTAAAATTTTGTTATATCTTCACTACGATAAACATTTATTACCACTTGGAATAATCCAATAGATTTTTTTGCCATAAAAAAATTTAAAATTAGGAAATATGATATAAAAGATTAAAAAAATCTCAAATATGATTTTGAATTTAAAATATTTTCGTGTGGATAACATTTATCTTTATTACTATATTTATTGTTATTAGAATAATATAGTTTATATTTGCAATAAAATTTGATTAAATTGATAGAAAATATTTTTAAAAGCTTAAAACTAAATATGTAAATCAAATTTTTATTTAGATAACATTTATCTCCATTAAAATAATTTAATTACTAACTTTTGTCATTGAAATAATCCATTACCATTAATTATTGTTCCATTACATTGCATATCTAATTACATTACATAATTGATTATATTACACCCCTATTACATTATATCAAACCAAACGTCACATTATTGTATTTGTAATGTACGGTGACCCGGTTGTTAATTTGGAATCGGCCGACCCGTACAACATTTTCAAGGCCACAAACCGAAAACAATAAAGCCGTTTTCGTTTCATATACCATTTGTTTTTACTTGTCGTGGCGGAGCAAAGTAAACCCTCCGCCGTCACCGCCGCTCGTCGCTAGGGTTTTTCTAGGGTTCTTCTCTATCTCCTGAAAGCCAAAAATTCGCCACCTGACCTTCACCATTCACACAGTCAAATCCGCCACACAGAGAGAGAGAGAGAGAGAGAGAGAGAGAGAGAGAGAGAATGCTGCCGTCAAGCAGTGTGGCGATCCTTTCGCCGGAGGCAATCGCCGCCGCCAGTCGCTCCGCCGACAAATTGTCTCTCCAGAATCTCCAGTCGAAGATGAAGTGCGACCCGGAGAGCTACCAGGCGGAGCTGGACCTAATCTACAAGCAATTTAACTCCTCTCTGGAGCTTTTCCAGCAACAAGCCGCCCTCAGTTTCAATTCTCTCAGCGGCATCGGCGCCGACCCTTCGGTGGCTAAAGACTTGGGTGAAAGGGCGATGTTCTTGGCCCACATGACACAGTTCTACCCCAAGGACCTCTCTCTCTTTCCTAAGCAACTCGCCGATCTTCTCCGCTCTACGGCGAGGTCCTTACCCTCTTCGCTTCGGTGCCAGATTGCTCAGGCGCTTATCCTTCTGATTAATCGCAAGGTCATTTTTATTATTTTTTTAATTTGGTGGATTATTGTTCTGTGCTGCTGGGTTATTATCTATCAACATTATCAATTAACATTAATCGCAAGGTGATTTTTTTTTTTTTTAAAGTTTGGTGGGTTATCGGTGTGTGATTCTGGGTTGTTTTCTATTAACATTAGCAAGTTATTGGGTTTCAGATTGTTGCAATTGGGGATACATTGGCATTGTTCATGGAGCTTCAGACTCTGGGTGATAGGAATTTGAGGAAATTGGCATATTCACATGTAGTTCGTTATATTCAGCGAATGAATAAGAAGCATAAGGATGAGGCGCAGAATAAGCCTTTGCAGAATGTTCTGTTCCAAATGTTACAGGTATACTTTCTCTTCCATTCAGTTGCGAAAGATTTATTTTGGAATTCAATTGATGATGTTTTTTGTTCAACGGATTTAATCATATATTTTTACAGAGGGAGGATGAGTCAATAGCAAAGAGGTCCCTTGTTACACTCTGTGATCTTCATCGTAGGAAGGTTTGGTCTGATGATAGGACTGTGAATGCAATTTGCATGGCTTGTTTCCATCCTTCATCAAGGTAACCTCTATTTTTCACTATCGGCATGGCATTTCTATGTGGTCTGTTCAATTACGAACCTAACAAGGTCATGTTGGTTGGCGATGTTTTAAATTTTCCAGGATCATGATAGCGGCCCTTTTGTTCCTTCTTGATTTTGAGAAAATTCAAGATGATGACGACAGTGATGCATCAAGTAGTGAAGATGAAGCCAGTACTCAACAACCTCATATTGTCCTTAGTAGGGAAGAAGTATATAAGGTAATTCCTTATATGAAATTGTTCTATTCAAGTCATCAGAAGGTGGAAGTGTCACTGTTTTTATCAATGTCATTATCATCTTAATAACTATGGGGCTTCACCCTTTTTTGTGGATTAGTAACTTTAATATATGGCTTTTCTTGTCCAATTCCATGCTTTTCGTTTTTTCCATTACATACTGAGGGAAACTCTGTTCGCCTTTAAATTTAAGATGTATGTCCCAATTTGGTTTCATTCATCTAGTCATAAAATCTGGAATTTATAGGATTCTGTTGTCATCTCCCTCAATTTTATACCTAAGGATGATCATGGATATGTGAGATGGACATGCCATTATATAGACATGTTCAATGTGTCATATCTCAACAAGTCTGTGCTATGATGCTTAGAGGTGGAGAATCTGAGATGTCATCTTCCCTTTTTCCCACCAAACATCATGATAAGGCAATTAGTGACCTTTCACTGTTTCCTTTTGAACCTATCTTTGGAGGATAGATATATGCAGACGTTTAGAATTAAGTTATTGGAGAAATTATTTAGAATGGCCGGATATGCTACTTTCATGTTAGTAATGCACCTTGCTTATAGGACTTGGGACAATCTCAGGATTTTTCAATAGTGCGTAAAGAGAGGGGATTTAGTGCATAGTTACAGCCCACATTACAGTGTGTGAAAGCAAGGACCTGTTTCTCTCATTTGTCATCTTTTTGTTCAAATCTTAACATATGCGATGCACCAAACAAATGCTTTGAAATTTGATGTTGATCTCTCAGCGGCTATTTCACCTTGCGTCTCTCAGGGGAAATATTTTGTGTAAATAAAGAAAAGGAAAACTGCGGTACTTTGTACATGACCCCGAATGAACCACAATGTCATCCACGTGTCAAAAAGCAAAGTAAAAAACGTAAGATATGTTTCTTGATGAACATTTTGGAGCGTGTTACTGTATAGTGTTAGTCTTGTATCCAGCATTGATGTATGAGCCTGGGAGAACTGTTTCTGTTTCTGAAGTCTTCTGGAACAGAAGAGAAAGACACAGATGAGCCCAACTTAAAGAAATAAATTAAGTCTCATTTTCGGTTTTGGCAATGATTAAGATTGATTTTTTTGATATTATTGTTGCTTCTCGTACCACGAATCTGTGTGAAGATTACTTTGAAAAATTGCTGATGTAGATATCGGTGTTGTCGGATCATGAGAACAACGTTAATGATATAATGAATAAATGATTTTTCATTTCTTCAAGCAGGAGTTTCTTTGTAAAGATTCTCTGTTTTTGGCTTCAGGCTCACCATAAGGGTACAACAGCAAGCAAAAAGAAAAAGAAAGCAAAGTTGCAACGTGTGATGCGTAGCATGAAGAGGCAGCAGAAGTTAAATTCAGAGAAGACGGGTCCAAATTACTATTCTCCCCTTTCAAAACTGAAAGATGCACAGGTTTGTTATTTCAATGTTACTAAACTATTGGTGCCCTTTGCTAGTTGCTCTCTGATTTGTTTGAACTGTGCTGTTGCTTTTAGGGATTTGCCGAAAAGTTGTTTTCTCGACTTCAAAGCTGCAATGAGCGCTTTGAGGTAAGTGCCTTGTGGTACTTTTGATGTTTGATGCATTTACCATTCCTTTCATTTTAAGTTAAATGTGTACCAGTCTAGACCTTAAAACCAAAAGAGTGAGGTTAATTTGTTCTGCTTGCAATTAGTTTCTTTTCCTTTGCTTTGAATCAACTAGAATGAGCAGAATCTGGATGGTGAATTGGTGATGGTCATGATGTCAAAAGGCTTGAAGTAGTCTTGTGCACTTTATTTGAATTCAGATCATGAAAATCTGTACAGGATCGCCTTAGTGAATACCTTCTTTTAGAGGCCTTTCTTTTTTGGGGGGGAATCAGTGAATTCTCTAGTTAAAATGATTTTGAGTTTCTGGAATTCCTGCTTTTGTTTGGGCTTACAATAGCTCACCTTGAATTTAATGGTGATCAGTTTAATTTCCTTAAAAAATTATCTGTCATTAGAGATAGAAGCACAGTCTCAATATGTATTTTCTATTAAGCTCCCGCCCCCTTTTCGATGGGTTTTTTTTTTTTTTTTGGGGGGGGTAGCTGATGTTGAATTTATGTGTGTGGCTTACATATAATCTGAATAAGTGGAGGGTTATCTCTACTAATTTTCTTTTCATCACCTTCATTTGGTTGCTGAATTCCCTCTTCCATGCATGGTAGTAAATTTGTGCAACCACTTTAATTGGGTCAGTGTATGAGCAAGATCCTATTGAAAGTCATGTAAAAACTCCTTATGCATTCTTAATTTTGTCGAGTAGATTATTTTGTTTGCCATGGGGACAAAAACTGAGAAAGAAGTCTTGCAAGGGCAAGTGTTTTCCTTTCTTGTGAATACTAGGGGCAGTTGATCAGACATGTGTTATCTGCAGGTTAAGATGATGATGTTGAAAGTGATTGCTAGGACTATTGGGCTTCACCAATTGATTTTGCTGAATTTTTATCCCTTTCTTCAAAAATATGTCCAGGTTTGTATCCTATATGATAAATAATGTATTTTAAAGTTTTTTTAGAAACTCGTTTGATTTACTGACTCACAATTCTTATGCAGCCACACCAACGTGATGTAACCAATCTTCTTGCTGCTGCAGTTCAAGCATGCCATGATATGGTCTGTGTGTGTATGTGTGCTTTTGTTTGCACTTTTTGACTATATAATTTCCCTCCTTTTCTGGAGTACCATCCTGGCCTTTTGTGTCTCATTTGTCTTTATATTCTTTTTCTTGCATCTTTCTTCCAGAATTGATGAACTTTTCTTTTCTGATAACATTAGTCACTTGCTGTGTATTAGGTACCTCCTGATGCTGTTGAGCCTCTCTTTAAACAGATTGTAAACCAGTTCGTTCATGATCGTTCACGTACAGAGGTATTGTTTTATTCTTCCTGCTAGATCTATAAACAATTAGGGATACCACGAACTCCTAGCATGTCATGATCCTGTCATAATTTCCTTCTTTAAAATTGTGATTTGTTAATTATTCATGTTATGCCTCGTCATTTTGAGCCCTTTGGAACGTAAATAATCGTGCTTCCATTTTATGTATAGTACTGCTGTTATGAATCATGTTTGATTAATGAACCCTATTTGGCTCAACTGTGCTGGACAGGCAATAACTGTTGGACTGAATGTGGTTAGAGAGATATGTCTACGCATGCCGTTGGTATTCCCCTTTTTTTATTCCATTTTCTGCATTGTATCTCACCTCCTTGTGCTTTTGTACTCTTTAACATTGTGTAACTTCTAATAAAAATTCCTTGATCATGTGATTAGTTGATGACAGAAGATTTGCTTCAAGACCTTGTCTTATATAAGAAATCGAACGAAAAGCAGTTTCTAGTGCTGCTCGTTCACTTATCACTTTGTTCAGAGAGGTAATTACTGCTATCTCCACTCTCTTAATATAATTGTATCTTTGTTTGTCTGGGCTACTTTATGTGACAAGTTGTTTATCTGTAGCTTTGCCCTTCACTTCTAGTGAAGAAGGATCGGGGACGGCCTAGTGATCCAAAGGCTAGGCCAAAAGCGTATGGAGAGGTCAATGTTGCAATCGATGTGCCTGGTGCCGAATTGTTACAGCAGGATGATCAAGTTGCTAATGATGCTAGCAACATGGAGTCAGATGGTGGCAGTAGCTCCAACGACATTGACAATGAAGATGATGCAGGAGTTAATGTTAGTGATGATGGTAACTCTATGGCCAACTCTGATAGTGAGGATGATATGAGGGATGGAGATAGTGAGGAGGCTGAGACAGATGATGATGATGAGGACGGGGGTATAAATGGTGAGGAGGGTAGTGAAGATGAAGATAGTTGCGAAGATGAAGGGGAGGACGAGGAAGAATTGTGTAGTGCAAGTGAATCTGATCACAGTGACATAGAGGATGATCACAAAAATGAAGCACGAAAGAGGAAATTCGCTGATTTTGATCAACAACTGAAGGCTGCTAATGCAAGTCTTAGAGCGTTAAAGAAATTAACGGCAGCTAAGTTGGATCAGTCCACAGAAGCATATGATCACATCTACTCTAACGAGGATTTCCAGCGGATCAAAGAATTACAGGTTCATTAATTTCTTCTTTTTGTGTTTGAAGTTTGATCTAGTGCATTTCAGTATACATTGTACACTTGACAAAAACAAGCTCCGTATGAGAAATTTTATAAAAAGATCAGTTCATGTCTTGCTGCTATGTAATAGTTCATGGTTCTATTTTGTCTTCTTTTTTGGATTTGCTGGCTAATTAGTTCATATAATCAGGCAAAGGCTAAGGCAAGAACTGCGCTAACACAGCATGGATTGTTAAAGGGCTCAAATTCCAAGTCAGCAGCTATTAAGATCCCAAATTCTGACCAATTAAATTTAAAGCCAGTTGATCCATCTAAACTTGAAGTAAGTATTCTTCTTCATGCTAGCTACAAAAAAAAAAAAAAATTCCGTTTGTCGTGTTCCCTTTTGTCTTAGAACATGTTTCCTAGTATTTACTTCAATTGATGTCTGTCCACTTCTTCCTCAAGTAATGAACTATTCCTGGTGTTCTACTTTTTGGGATAGAATGTTCTGATAGATAGATAGCAATAGACGTGAGGTGTGAAAATGGCTTTGGATTCTATGGTTTGTTGTAGATCAGAGTCATTCGTTGAATAAATAAGTTTACAAAAAAAAAAAGAAGGTTCAGGGTCGTTTCAGATAATTCCGGTTGTTCAAGTCTTGAAGATTTTATAATACTTTGAAAAACCTTATGGTGCAGGACAATACCCCAAAAGATTCCCCCCTCCGGCCAGTGTACATGTGGTTAGAATTTTCCATTTTGAAAGTAGTTGAAAGAAATTACCACCTATACTTTGCTGTACTCGGGAATCTCCCTTGAGGCACTGTAGTAATTTTCTGATGGTCTCTGTCATTACTGGACTGTTACATGGATGCAATTGTTGCAATGAAATGTTTAAGCGAAGAATTTTTCTTGGAAAATGATTTGGTAGAAATAGATTGCCACAATAGATTGTAGAAAGTTCTTCACATGATGAGTAGAAGTTGTACTACCCAGACAATGACGAGTTTCTGTTCTTTTCCCAATTGAGCTTGTGATTTTAGGCCTTCTCTTTTACTTTATATCTTAAGCAAAGTTGGGAATTCTGCTACGCTCTTAGAAATTCTATTCGTCTTTTGCTTTATCATCTGTTCTCATCTCAAGTGCGAGCTGTTTGTGAGAAAATGAGGCCTGCTATGGTTTTTAAAGTGTTTCTTTTTGTCATGTGATTTTAGGCACATATCCGAAGAAAGATGACTAAGGAGCAAAGAGTGGCATTAATGAAAGCAGGAAGAGAAGAACGAGGGGAGTACAAGTCTCAGACTGCTATAAAACAGAAAAAGGTCTGCCATCAGCTGCTTCTGTTTCTTGTTTTAATCTGGTGTATTTAGTTCCAGCTGGCCCCACATGAAACCTCGCATTGTCTAGCACTAACTGGCAAGAGGTTTATGATGGGATTGAAAACCCTTCACTTGTTCAGTTGGGTATTTTTTTGGGGTTGGTGCTGCATTTTGCTTTTGATGATGATAGAATTTAGTTTTACAGCATTCAATTTTTCTGTTACACCTTTGTTGATCTTACAGTCTTTATTGCCAAATGAGCACAAGTATACAACTCATTGGGCAGTTCGATTGGATACTTGTGCTCATTGATTTGGTGGAATCCCTTCACTTGTTCAGTTCGGATTCCACCAAATCAATATTGGTGCATGCTTTTTATCAATTGACAATCTGTAAAACATCCATTGCTCTTCTCCTTCGTCATTGCTCACACTAAGTTTATGATGTTAACAGACGGGCGGTAAGAGCAACCGGCAGAAAGAGGGTAAGAAATTCTTGCCACTTGCTGCAAAGAGAGCCAAGGTGGCCAAGTCTAAACAAGAGAAGAAGAGAAAACAGATGAGGGCCGGAAAACAGTTCCGTGGGAAAAAAGCATGGAAGTGATCTACAATACATTCAAATCTATACTTTTTTCCCAGTGCTCTGCCGTTGGAAGGAGTTCTTCTCGATCCTTTTCACATATTAATTTTTTTCCTTTTTATTATTGAGAATTTTGTTTATCTATTCAATTCCTTTATCCATTGAAAAATTTTGCCTGGACCGATTACAATTAGGAGAGGTTTGTAGCATCCCTCGGCGTTCATGATACTATTATGTTTTCATTTTTGGTTAGTTCAAACTCTCCTTAAGGTTATGTATGCCTGGTTTATAAACTTTAGTATGTTTACTGTGTTTCAGGCGAAGCAGCAGGAATTACACTCCCTTCGTTTCACTTTTTCGTTTCAAAATGTTGTTATTTTATAATTCTAATGAAGTATTAGTGATTAGTTTATTAATTTTGTTCTTATTAATTACGGTTTTTCTTTGTTTTTTCATTAATTTTTTCATTTCCAATGAAATCATAGGATAATTTTTTTTAATGCAAATTTTATCATGAGTTTTATGTTACCTTAATATTCCTTTATAATTTTAAAGCAATACGTATTTTGAAACAGACGAAATATCTACTTAAATTAAGAGTAGAGCTCATTTCTATACCCAGTCTGAAACTTTAAGGAATATTTCTACAAATAATAAAGTGATTTCTACACTTGAAAGGCCCAGGAATTTTCTACTCTTAATCATTAAATTTGGTGGTGATTTATGGGAAAGGCTTGTGCGTGGTTCATTTTCATGAACAGGGAAGGCCTAATTATCGAATGGAAATGGGTGGTCCACATTCTGGGATCTTGTGTGGGGTCCTTTAATGTCTGTCTATATGGACCACATTAAGAATAGAAATTTCATCAAATCTTATCATTTATCTCATTTACTTTGCGATGTGAAACTTCGTTTCTATATAATCCTATTCATAGCGTCCCTTTTAGAAAATAACATATCAATCAACAAAAATTTATACTTGGATTGGACCTGCAAAATATCGCCTATCCAAGAATTTCTGTCACTTTTTTCCGGATAATTAGTTAATTTAATAATTTAAAATACTGCTTTTAAAAGAAGTATTTATATATATAAAAAAATATAAGTATCTCCCTGAGTATTTCTTATAAAAATCCAATCATACCCACAAGTAACAATGATTATTAGTATACGAAGATTATTTTATATATTTTTGATTTGCTATGTATCTGACAGACTATCAATTTGATGAAGACACCGCTTTTATAATTGATTTCCTATTATAGAATCTATTTATGAAATAGGTCTACAAACCTCTATCTTGTACAAATCTTAAACTTTGTACACTCATTTAAGACACTCGATGTTATCTTCAAAAATGCAGCGAAGTTATCATCAAGTACACATTTAGAGAAGGAAATATGGTTGTTAATTGGGTGGTCAAATTTAATCTTTATATTTAATCTTTTTACTCTAGATTTCTTTTCCCTCTTGTTCTTTTCTCACCGCTGAGTTGTTTTACTTATCCTTTAAAAAAATTTTTTTCCTCCCCTTCCTAAATTAAAGAAATCCTCCACTTATGCACTTGTCCAAGAACCTCTTAAAGATAAAAGATGATTATTGGAGACTCCTAGGATTTGAGCATCTCTAAATGACTAAAAAGCAAGAATATGAAAGAATTTAAATGTGTTCACATAATATGCAAAGGAATAAGACTAAGAATAATAATCCAAACAATTATGAATAGAATTTGATGTTTATGCTCCAATGATTTGAGCCCAAGCCTAAAAAGGTACCATAGGCTAATATTTATTTTTGTTCATAATATGCAATCGCATTAGATTAGGAATATAATCTGAACAGATTATGAATGAAATTTGAATTATAAAACCTGTTATTCATTCAATCGAAAAAAAGAAATAAAGAAAATTTGATATTAAAAGAAAAAAATCATGTATCCTTTGGATTCAGGAGATTTTATACCTCAGTGAGAACTTCAAAACGATTTTATTTTTCCTTTTCTACTTTTATTAGTTTTAAAATTTATAGATTAAATATAAATTTTCATAAGGTATTTATATTTTAGAAAAATTAAAATTTGTCATTAAAGATGTGGTACTTAAAAGACGTTTTAAAAATTATAGACATAACTTATTTGAAAATTTTCTGAAACTCATTCTAAAAAAATTTCATAAGTAATTAATAACGTATAGTTTATGAATAATTACTCATTACCGCTTACTGTTTCCTATCGCTTTTACCTCTTTATACGTTTTTTAAAACTGTTTATCCCTTGTTATTACTTCTTACCGTTCTTCCATCCGCATCGTTTTCTGCTATTAAATTTTGCTCTCTTTATCATCATTCTTTATCCTTTATTATTACTAATTTGTACTTAAAAGTAGAAAAAAATAACATCAAGTGAAGTCACATTAATTGCTAAAATATTTGGCAGTGTCGTACAAGTCAGTAGATGTAGAAAACTGATGGCGCCTGGATGAAAGAAACCACTTATTGGAGCTTCCCCTGTTTTCTTACACTTTATTAATTATATAACTATATATATAATTATTATAAAAAAAATAACCATTTAAAATAAAATAAAAATTGAAAAGAGCAGTCAACAAAAGCAATTGGCGTTTGGTAGACCAAACTGTTTAAAATTTCATGTTGTGTGTTCTGAAAAACAGGACAAAACTCTGAGCAACACCTTTCAGAATCAGAGCTACCAGCCAAAGAGCAAGAGGGGTTCATTTCAATATGGATGTGCAAAGATTTTAATATGTAGATTTCCCCAAATTCTTTATTTATTAATTAAATATTCTACTCAAATCAGCATATCAAACTCACAATTTAAATTGTTTTATAATTTACGAAATTGTAAACAGTCTTGTTTAAAGCAAAAAGAACTAGCTGTTGAAATTATGGAGCCTCGTAAATGTTTGGGCCCGGTAAAATTTCGTTAGAGGATAAGAAAAGGTGAACATGCGTCCACCTATGATATGAAGAGATTCAAATTAATGAGGTCATTGCTCTAGTAGTTAAGACAAAGGTCACAAATACATTAGGTCCGAGGTTCGATTCCCTCCTTCAATTATATTGTATCGTTCTTTGTGACTCCTCTACATCACAAAAATTAAAAAAAAAAAAATGAAGAGATTCAGACACCAACTACTTAGACGTCGACCTTGTAAGAAGAGAGGTGGAGTAGTGAAATCATTGTACCACGGGTAAATATTTTGCCATTGGATAGACATTGTACGGTTGAATCGTATGATGTTTCATGTTTGAATGACTTGATCCCTGTACTATAATGCAATAAGATGAAGAAAACAAAAAAGGGTATTGTTTTTGGTTGGTGTATCGTACGTTATCACATGAAATTTCATGCGTCTCACCAATTATTCATCATTCATCATGTTTTCAATGACTTGTGAATACTCAACAAGCCAACCGAATTTGTAAATTCTTTTTTTTATTAAGATTTATATCTAAATTTTTTTAACGAAGATAAAAGTATAAGTTTTGAGTGATCATTAAGGTAATTAAAGGCGAGATACAGGTCCCTAGGAAATCCGGACACTCATCTAAAATACTCGATGTTATTTTCAAAGATACAATCAAGTTGTTATCGATCACACGATGCTTAGAGAGGAAATAGGATTGCGATTGGGTGACCGAGTTTGGTCTCTTTATTTTTCTTCTTTACTTTGGATGTCTTTTCCTTCTTCTTTCTCTTGTGAGAAGCGCTATCGGCTCATTGTTTTACTTATCATCTTTGAAGAAAAAAAATATACAAGTTTTGAGTGACCCTTCTTTTCGAAAAATCTAACGAAGTTGTGTGCCGTTCATCAGGATCCTTATATAAAGATTACTGGATGACCAACTGACTAAATTATATAAGAGATAGAGTAAAAGTATCAAACCACAGCCATTAGGGATCTGGGTTTGAAAAAGAAAACAAAACACGAATCAAGTCCAACAGGGACCTGATCTTAAGCAAAAAGAACAAAATGCAAATATAAGCACAAAATCAGATCCTATAAAGACTTGCCTTAAAAATAGAAGGGAAAAAACAGTCACAAATAAATAAATAAAAAATACAAGTGAACTACCCAGTTAAATAAAATCAATTGCCGTAATAGTAACAATCAAAGAAATCATAATCAATATGACCCCTAAATCTCGGAAGTCTTGAATCGGAATCCAATCTCTTTTGGTACACTCGAGTCAGATTTTCCAAATATATACAATGATAGTGGCTAGCTTCTTTGGCATCTTCGGTGCCTACTCCTCTCGTATTTTTGAGACCCACCGTGCTTCCTCGGACTCGTCTACGGGTTTCTCAGGCCCAGAACATTTGAGTGTTTCAATGATCATCTACGACAAATATCCAATTAAATCAAGTACCTACTAACTTAATTTAATTGTAACCATAATTTTTGAGTTAGATATATTAAAGTAATTTATCAAAGAAAACATAATCAATATGAACCATAAATCTATATCGTAACAATCAATACTAACTAAATATAGGGTCTAATTAAAAATGTAATTACACAAAAAAAAGAAGACCATATATATAACATTCTACACTGTGATTAGGTGAAATTAGAGGATGTTGATTTGGCGGTTGAGGATTATATAAATTGGGGAATATTTAAGTTTGAATTCTTTAATATAAAAGTCTTGAATGCTTTGATAGCTTCCAATATCAGCATAATAAGTGGAAACAGAACCACAGTGGGGATGAGAAACAAGTCATGTCCAGAACACAAGGGAGGAAAAAAGGGGGCAAGAAAAAAAAAAAAAAAAAAACTAGCTTTGAATTCATGCAAGATAATGATGGTTTTTTTGTGTGTGTGTGTGTTTTAAAATATATGCATACATTTTTTTAAAAATGACAAATGATAGTTTAAAGGAAAGCAGGACAGGGAGGAGAGAGAGAGAGAGAGGACTCTTTGAGATGAGAATTCCATTCACATCATCATCATCATCCATCTTTAAGTTTTTTCTGGTTAGATAAATGGAGTAATTTTTTTTATTACAAGTATTCGAAGTAAAAATTTTCTTAATAAATATATTTTTATACACTCGAATTTATGTCCTCCTTTTTCATCGGGGATATTGGTACTAATCCAGTCAACACTTCATTGATATCATCCATCATAAGTTATTTATTTATTCATTCAGTCATCTGAAGAATCTTAATTTCTGATCAAAATTCCCATCCACGAAGCTAAACCTTTTAGTCTGGAGATGTGCAAGATCATAAGTTAACAAGTCCCACATGAAAGATCAAAAGATTGGAGATGTGTAAGGGTGTGATATCCCTTTATGTCAAATATAAATTTTAATTTGATAGTGCATTATGAAGAATTCTTTAATTAATATAGATTATTTTGAGATCCCTTTATGTCTGAAACACATTATTAACTTTATTAAATATAAAATTGTTTTAAAAATTTAACGCTTAGAAAACTTATTTAAAAAAAATAGTTGATATTGTATAAAACTCTCCTACATAAGAAAAGTTGTGGGACGAATATATTCAATATAACTTTTTGTGGGACAAATATATTCAATATAACTTTTAATAGCTCGAGTTGTTAGTCCTCAATCAGCTCTATAAGTTGGTATGGCTTATATCGACCCCTAATTAATCTATCTCGTGTCTATGGGAAACAAGAGGTTCAAGTTGTAATGATAGTGATGAAAGTTATTGAACCATAAAGATGTAGAATCATTCATGCATTAAAATTCTCAATTGTTCTGCAAATTATTAAATGCTCTTAGGAATATATACTTTTAAAGGCAGAAAAAATTATACTTATAAAATCTCCCTTATTTCCCGTTTATCCAACCTTTTGTTGACATATGGTGGAAAAACATATTCTCTCGGTTATATATAAGATGTTATGTTCTTGTTCCAAAGAAAAGACTTTGATCTTCGTTGATTCCCAATTACATTTCACAACATAAATTGACAACCATTCACTCTCCACCACCAAACAAACGTAGGAACTTTAGTTTTACAGAATATTCTTATTTATAAACTACTACTATAATTCAGGAATTGGTCCTTGTATCTAATTTTAGTTCACCTACGTTGACTTTTGACAAGTCAATTTTGAGAAACAATTAACCATAATTTCCTTTAATAAAACAGTCTAATGTCAAACCAAAATTCTGAAATTCCGTAATACAGTTATTATTATCGTCATCAAAATCTACTATTTGGTCAAAATTTTCATTACAATCGTCTATATAAGAAGAATAAATAACAAATGTAGGGAGGATCCAATAATGATATGATACTTTCAGATAAGCATGGCTTGACAAACGATATTTCAGCACAAAGTTGCCATTAAATTCTGAGGAATATATATATCCCCTTCGCAGGCCCTAGCAACAACCACCACCATTACCCCCCCAAAAAAAAAAACAAAGGAAACTCTTTGCACTTTGTAGGTGTAAAGGCAGGAAATCCAGGCATAAAATTGAATGACACAGCAAATTTTCTGTATAATTCAAATGCCCAATCTAATTAACAGAGAATTACACTTATTTTAACTCACATATACCCCGAAAACACAATATCTAAGTCGAGCTTTTACAGTATGATGATTTGAGTTCACTTCTATATACTTGACAATAAAAATGGAGATATAATAACATACACCAAACACACCAAATACTTATTCCCTATAAGAAATAGACACTGGCACACCAATGCTGAATAATAAGGGCGAAGAAAAAGAAACTAAGGAGTAAAGGTTCAAATGTATACCGAAGCATGCCTTCAAAATTGTTTCTTCTTGTGATGCCACACCGGCTACAATGGCTGTGAGCTTCGCATCTGCTGCTTGAGATTGTCGTTCGGAAGCTGTGAGGAACCATCAGCCATCACCATTGTAGCCCCTGATGTCACTGCTTGGTATTGAGCAGCCATGTTCGGTGCCAGAGGCTGGGTGTAGTATATCTGGGCATGAGAAGGATCAGCAAATTCATATGCATAGGCAGCATTTGCAGCAGAATTGGGAGGAATCGACTGCGATTGATGGTGAATCTGAGAGTAACCCACGAACTGCTGTTGCTGTTGTTGCTGCTGAGGAGGCTGGGACTGGGTCTGATGCTGACTCGACGGCACTTGAACGAGCTGTGGGCCGGCTGAAGGGGTTGTTCGATAGACACCGGGAGCTATTTCAGGCTTTGGAGGGGGCACGTTCCTGGTTTGATTATAGGCTGAAGATGTGGTGATTATGGTGGGATTTGGAGGGGTTTGGGGTCGACTAGAAGGGACGGGATTCACGGCATCACCCATATTTGGCTGCTGTTGGACAGGCAAGTTGTAAGCCTGAGCTTGCCCAGCTGGAACATAGTAGACGGGGTATTGATGAGGGTGGTGGTGGGGCTGCTGAGGCTGATACATGGGGTAGTAAGTTGACAATGGCACAGCCCCGGCCGGGTGATGATGCACAAAATGCGCACCAGCAGGGATATACTGCTGAGGCTGAGGTTGTGGCTGCGGTTGAGTTTGCCCTTGTTGCTGTTGGTGCTGGTGCTGGTGCTGGTGGTGCTGCTGGTGGTGCTGCTGCTGCTGTTGTTGCTGCTGTTGAAGGTGCTGTTGCTGCTGAAGGTGTTGCTGTTGGAGCAATTGCTGTTGGTGCTGATCATACTGAGGGGCCAATGTATAGCTGGTTTCTGAAATTTGTTGCATTTGAATGCGTGTGTTGGCGTCAATGAGGTTTGCAGGGAGCCTGTTGCTCCCAGAAGACATTTGAGCAGATGGATCCTGATATACAACTGGTTTTTGACGAGATATTGCATTTGAAAGACTGCTATCACTGTGAAGATCCAAACACAAAGTGCAAATCCTCAGATTTCAGAACAGTTGAAATTTCAAACCAACCCAATCAAGATCATCTGTTTGTTCTCTACATCGATTTTTTGGCAGAGTTTTGATAAACCAAATAAATCAAGATTTATCCATTGGTTATCAAACACAGCAGAAGATTAAAAAAATCCCAAAACAATCTGGTAAATACATTTGATCAAAGTGTTCACAATTAAATTCAAAGCACAAATCACGACCTTTCAATTCGCAAAAGGAAATCATCATAAAGCCCAAAGAATTGAAACAATTAAATATATCTCCACAATCATCATCATCATCATCATCATCATCAATGATCAATCAATTCTTGGAGCACCTTATCTTAGAATCAAAGCAATTCAATTCACATAAATCAGATATGGAGTAAATATTCACCAAAAGTTGTAAAGAAAACAACAAATTATGACCCTCAGAAGTGCAATAAAATCTAATTCATGGCGTAACTTCAAAGCAGAAAAAGGTTACCTTGAGACAGAATCAGGAGAGGGCAATTCACCTCCACCCATTTGCTTCTGCTGAGCTTGAGAAGTCATCACAGGCTGACCAATTGGTGGCTGTGACGGCTGCTGCTGCGGCTTCCTATACCCGACCGGCACCCCATGATCCGATCTCTCGTCGTCAGAGAAAACCCGATTCGGAAACTCCCCGACACTAGCCGCCGGAACTCCGGTGACCACCGCCGGCGCCGGGGGCAGATTAGTCGGAGGCGAAGATAGAACCACAAAGCCCTCATCCACCGGCTTCTGAACACTAACCCCCATCTGAGCAAACTGCTCCTCAATCCCAACCCTCTGCTCCGAAACCCTACTCCCATCCTCGACATGAACCCTAATCGGTGGCAAGTTCGCCAGCGATGGCGACGAAGAAGTCGACCCGAATGAAGAAGTCGTCTCAATAATAGGAGAATCCGGAACGGAATGAATATCCGGGTTGCTTTGATTCTGATTCCCTAACTTCCCCAACTTTCCCTCGCTTCCGCTTCCGCCGCCGCCGCCGCCATGATTAACCGCCGCCTCCATCATCTCCTTCGAGTTGTTAGAATCCGAATTCCCAAAATTAGTCCCATTTTCCTCAAGCCCTAGAAGACAATTCACCGACGCAGGGTCCGAAAACCCTCGCTGAATAGCGGCGGCGCCGTTTAAAGCATTCAAAAACCAGTCCTCGGAGCGATTCGAACCATCTAGAATTGAACCAATCGACGAGGCTCCCTCGGGCTTCGAAGGAAAGAGAAATAGGCGAATCCTCGAAGGTTTCGCCGGATTCGAATTCGCAATCAAACGATCATATTCATCGACCATGTTGTCGAGATCCTCCTCGGTGGAGACAGTGATGAGAGAGTCGAGATCTTCATTGGGGAGCTGGTACTTGAGCGTAAACGGCCGGCCGCTGAGTAGTGTTTTGGAGAGACGAGAGAGGAGGTCGGCGAGGGTGGTACTCCGATCGACGACGACGATCCTCGTATCACCTCCGACGTAGCAGAGAGACTTGTCATGAGGGCGGGGGACTATATGGCCGCCGTAGCTGCACATCAGCCTGAGCTTCCCGCCGGCGGTGGCCGGAGGAAAAGAGTCGTCGAAGTCGGTGGCGCGAGAGCGGGGTGAGGAGTCAAGCGAGTCGGGATACGTCGTGGCGGCGGTGGCGGCCGCGGAGGCGACAGAGACGCTAGATGGAGGCGCCGAGGCGGCGGTGGTCGCCGGAGCAGGCGGGGGCTCCATGGCGGAGGAGGGGTGGTGGGAGAGAATTTAGGTTTTGTAAAGTAGGAAAGAGAAAAAAGGGGGAAGAGGGAGGAGCCTAGTGAGAAGTTTTGATGCTCTTATAATGAGACTCCACTACTGCTCTACCCTTCTTTCTTTCTCTCTCTTCGCTATGGGGCCCACATTTTAATAATATATATATATATTCCTTTTTTAATATCCAGCTGGGTGTAGGCTAGATTTTTCCTTTTTTGGGCTAATGCGACTGTTAACCCAAAATATCCGCTTCGACCTTGAAACGAGGGAAGCTTTGCGGTTACAACTTACAACTTGGGAACTTTACAAACCGGAGCCTTTTGTTTTTTTTTTTTCCAATCCATTTTTTCCCCTTTTCTTTAATTTTTGTTATCAAAGGCCAATAATTTTATTTTTGGGAGCACTAAACGTCACTAATATTATTTTTTAAATTGAATGATAATAATTTCACTAGTGAATGTCAATAATCTCACATTTTAAATTCAACGTAAATAGTTAGTTACCTTTGGCTTTTTTTTTTTATACTCGTCAATGCGTAACAAAACCTTGAATTTGCAACGATGATGATATATGAGGTAATATATATGTGTATGTAGCAATGTGGATAGTAGGTTATATAATCTCACACACCACCATTGTTACCTAATCAAATAAATCTTAACTCATTGATAATCCATAAAAAAACAAATATGCTAAAGGTGATATTATTGGTGTCCAATTCAAAAGATTAGATTATTGTCAATGAATATTTCCACAAAGATAGGATTACTGGCGTTAAATTTGAAATATACAATTATTGACGTCCAATGTCCCTAAACGTAAGATTATTGGCGTCTAATAACTCTTCTTTTTAACTTAATTTACTACCTCGTAACTCATAATTTACTACCTCGTAACCTAATTTATTATCTAACAATTCGGTAAAACTAAAACTAATAGGGTTTAATACCCCCATAAACTGTATACTACCACGAATTATAAACCAAGATGATGGTATGTACGCAAACGAACATACTAGTACATACGTGAGACTCGGTTCTATATTGGTAAAATATTGTATGAGCACCCCTTAAAAATAAGTAGATTAATGAATATGTGGTCTGAATTTTAAGTTCATGTGCATTATTTTTTGTATTTCTATTATATGACTCTTATTTAAATCAATTCTTTAGATAAAATAGAAGATTCAATAATTAAAAAAATTGTCTAACATCTACAATGAAAAATCATCTAACAAACATGGATATAATTCCAAAATAAATCAATAATTCTAACTAGTTAATTATAAATATGGTTGATTGCCTCTAAACTTATGACATCCTTCTTGTCCTTAATTGAATTATTCAATGTTATTGTGTTTTTTGAAGGTCAACGAGATATAATATAATATAAGTCCACAAAACATGTATATATTTAACGTAATATATAATGCTTGAAAAAATATTATCATGATGAAACTTAATATTTACAAAAACTCGCATCAAGTTAAGAGAAATAAGCTGACATAAAAACTCATATCATTAAAGTAAACAAAACCCACATAAAATAATCAAATATCGAATAAATTATTTAGGCCAAATTTAGATACTGTTCAATTTTTTTGATAGAAACTCATGAAAATTAAACCTACTAATAAAGGTTTATTAATTCTGCACTAATCTTTTCAAATATGAAAAATTTTACTAATCATAAAAATTTGAACCGCGGAGCCCTTTTCAATTTTAAATTTGAAAGAGATAGAAAGCTGTGAGCCCCAGAGAGAGAGAGAGAGAGAGAGAGAGAGGAGCTTTTCGACAGCTAAGGAGGAGAGTGGCTAACTGGCTGAGCCCAGCCCAACTAGGCTCGGAGAGCTCTGGAAGTTTCGGGGCTGTAAATAAAAAATAAAAATGCTAATTATATTTTGGCAAAAAAAAAAAGGAAAAAAAAACCCATTTGCACATGTTGAGTGTTCACTCTATTCTAAGAACAAGCTCAAGCTATAATTTTTTTTCGTTGGGTATAATTATTAGTAATAAATTTTGAGTGTAATTAATCTTGAGGTATTTTCTGATTCACTTTTAGTGTTAATTATGTTCACTTAATCAGAATGGAAAATGAATGTGTGCATGATTTTTTTATTAATTATCCAAATTTTTGTATGTTGTTTTTATATCAAGGATGTGTTCCCGAATATTTTAAAAAGGATAAAACTCTAATCATACGACAAATTTAAAGTTTAATTTTAGTCACATTTTTTGAGGTGACATTTTGACAATTTTTATTTCATCAAATTAAAAAATAGTACGTGACACGTCATCCTTTAATGAAGTAACTGACAACCACTCACGTTAATGTTATGCATTTTAGTGAACATATGAATAAACTTAGTATAATATGAGTATAAAAAAATCCGACTATTTCCTAACTTTAAACCCGTCATAATCATAATAAACATTGACTTATAATAACATCTAGTTTTGAACTACCAACTTTTCTTCCCCTTCCATCATTTAGAATATTTTTTTCCACAAAAGGGTGACTCTTTATGAATATTCACCCTTGTATTCATTTACTACTAAAAGTTAGTCATCCATCTTATGTTCTTCTTAGAGTAAAATGATAAGTTTGAGTCATTGTAAACTACATCATTGAAAAACGAACTCCTAATCTTTAAAAGTTAGGTCACAAAAATGACATGCACGGTTGCTCCAAAATATTCTTCAAAAAACTAATTTAAATAGGTGAGAAACATACACACAGTTTTTTTAGACCATCTTATAGTGCATAGCTAGTAAATCTCTGATTCCGGTTTTACTATCCTTTTTTTTTTCTCTGAAAACTGCTCATCAATTAAACTTACACTAAAATTTTAAATTCATTGGAATATTACGACCCAAATCTTATTGAAAAAATATGTGGTAGAACCGTAACATAATTATACAATCCTATGATCCTATATAAATTTCATATATTCCTATATAAATTTCATAAAGTACTTATATCTCTATTGGTAGAAGCTGCGTGCGAAGTAAAGCTGTATACATCCGAATCTTCGTGGAACTCGTGCAAGTGGGACTCACAATATGAGTTGTTGTTGTTGCTAAAAGTACTTATATATAATTACATTCAAGAATTCATTGCAATAGTAGATTTCGTATCAAATTCTTATACAAATATAATTAAATTAAATTTCTAATAAATCTTCATCAACATCTATTAGGAATTGTTACAAACATATATTATAATATTAAAACACTTAATACCAAATTGCGATCTCAACTTGAAGGACCTCTTATTGATTGATCGTAAGGGTTTGTTCGTTTATAGCGATTATAAGTTCGTTATGAGCGGTTATGAGTTGTTGTAATGATAATAATAAAATTTTTAAATATAATAATTATGTTTTATAATAATAATAATAGGTAATGATTAGCGGTTATAGTTGATAGATGTTAAGAAGTGTAATGATTAGCGGTTATAGTTGATAGATGTTAAGAGGTGTTAAAAATGTAATGAGTTGTTATGAGATATTATAAAGTGTTAACGCTTATAAACGCTTTTATAAGCATTAATTCAAACAGAATTTAACTAGAATCCGTATTCTAACGATAGAGCCCACATCAACAACTTATATTGGCTTAAACTATTTATAGAAATACATGGGGGTATAGGAAAGAAACTTAATAGTTTAATAGATAGAGTGAGTCCACTCATAAGTTCCATAATGTGGGGTCAAGTGAATAAGGTGATCCATTATCATACATACATACAGAGTATTTGAACATAATTATTGGTGGACATGTAAAATAGGTTATGTAGGCTTTGATGCACCTAACTTTATTTTATTTATTTAAATATAGTTGTCCCTATGCACTTTCTAAGGTTATGTATGCTCTCTCTCTCTCTATATATATATAGAGGATAACGTAAACTAAAAATATATGTATGTCTTCACCTGATTTGCAGTTCCTCCCCAACTCTTTTCTGCAAAACCATATTCAATTCAATCTAAATGATTTATATTCTTATTTGTACGACGTTATTTGTATGATCAATGCTCATATTTCTATACATCCATCATCATTAGTTATGTCGCATTCATACCAAATTATCGATATAATTAACTTCCTCTTTTCGTTATGGAATCAACTTTTATTATTTATATCGTGAAATTTAAGATAGGAATAATTCATAAGTAATTTGCCAGCTCTAATAAGAATAGACGGAAAATTAAAATCACTAACTAAATTAAGATTTTAAAATAATTATTGATTTTTGTTGATCGCGCTTAGAAAGGCTCTAATATTATGTTAAACAACTAATTTAACCAAAAATTTAAGATAATGGTAAAAGGTTCGGGAATAGGTTTATACTCTAACAATCTTTAGGGTGGAAAAAGTTCAATACATATATATAATTGAAAATAAAGTTACTAATAATATTTTGTATTTGAAACATTATAACAAAATATGAATTTTATGTTCCTTAAATAAAAATTAATTCAGGAATCAGAAATGTGAAATTACTTAAATCCACTTATGAATTAAACAAAAACATTAGAGGCCAATCAAAATTAATATTTCTTGAGGAAAACTATTTAAAAAATCGGTTGACCTAATTTATTCTCTTATCCCTTCCCATGTTCCCATCATGCCATGTGGATCCAACGGCCATAAATATTTGTTATTCTCATCAATTTAATTATCTTCCTCAATAATGTAAGGGAAAAGCCGAAGCACACGTAAGCCTAATAAAGAAAATTGCTTCATAGCTAATAGATTGATGGGCTTGATTGAGCAACCGAAAATGATAGTTACAATACAAGCCACTAAATTCCATAAATCATCTCGTGGAAGTTATTACCATGTCTCCAAATCATTTTGTAATTTGTTTTATTTTTCTACAGTTTGAAAATATATGTTATTGTCGAATCGCATTAATAAAGTTTATTATGAGATGTTAGTATCGTTCATGTCTTGGTCGATCCGCTTAGAGTTAGGATCAAGTTCTTTTGTTGTTTATTAACCACTAATGAGTATTGATTGTTACAAACTAGTAATCACTGCCTATCGCTTCAAGGCGTGTTCGATAAAAGTAATTGTTTTAATAGTGGTCGAGATATTTTAGTAATTGTTAATTATTTTATTAGTAATTAGCTATCATTAATTAGTAATTAGTGGATAGATGTTTAACTAATAGTTTAAGATAAGTATGTTTGGTAATGATATTGGTTTAAGTATAAAATAATTTAGAACGACACAATTAATAGAAACTTTAGAAAATAAAAAGAGAATTTGAATATATATATATATATATATATATATATATATATATATATATATATATATATATATATATATATATATATATATATATATATATATATTTCTCTTCCCATTGCGAATTGGTTTTAGGATAGAATATCATGGTTTTGTAAGCATTACTCATTTAAATTAACATGGTATGAGAGTCAAGGTTGTTGCTCGTTTCGATTTGTCACTGCCGCACCATATGGATAAAATAGATGACCTTAAACATGTATATATTGTGAGTTACTCCTCACATTGTCAATTAATTTGGAGATGGAACCTCATTAGTTTGTAATATCACTTGGTTGAATTAAAGCCCAATCAATATGAAATTTAACACATAAATTTTATTGTAAATTTTTATATGCACTCGAGAGCTTATACTCATAGGTGTCATATCATTGCCAAATATTCACAAAACTCCAGCTAATTTCTCTTTCGTCATACTTGTTTTTTAACACTTGTATTAAAAGTATAAATATACAAATAAATACGTTATAAATTTCTAATTTTGTAGGTTGGATGCTCTTGCACATCATTCTTGAACATACTTTGATTTATCTTTTCAATAATTATGTCAAAAATATATAAATATTGTTAAACTAGGCTTTGACTTGGTCTTCGGAATCGCAAGTCAATTATAAGAATAGTTAGTTAAAGATAGATTTCAAGGTCAATCCTAGAACATCTTGATGATAAACTAATTAGTGCTAATCATCAGTTAAACTAAAATTAAAGTTGGAATAAGGTTAGGTTTGGATGTCTCAATTGTATTAGGGCACTAATTAAACAAGGGAAAATGAGAGCGGATGTGTTTAGGCCCTAGGTAAGACTAGCTATTATATCTATGTGAGATTAGGTTTGAATATAGGGGATATATATGTCTTTATCCTAATTTCTAGGCACGAATTGGATGCATATTTGGGTTGTTTTCTAGCTAGTTTAGGTGAAATGCAATCTAAGTATAGGGCTATTCTTAATTCGAGTTACCATATATGTCGTTATGACAACGTAATCTTATAAATTTAATTTTTACAATTATTTTAAATACGCATATAAAATGAATATGAAATTGACGTTAATATAATGTGACGTGATCTAATAAGATGTAAGATACTACCTTGAAAATATGAATTTTTAAAGCAAAAATTAAAATCAATACATGTTGGGCCGAGAATTAGCTAGATTATACTCCTTTATTTTTAAAATAATTATCATTTTAACTAATATTTTTTTGTTTCATCAAATCTGTCACTTTATAATTCCAATAATATATTAAAGACTAGTTTATCGATCTTTACTTATCAATTATTTTTCCTCTTTATTTTTTTCTTTTTATTGACATTCTTCAAAGACAATTTAGTCCTTTAACTTAAAATTTGTCATTTAATTTGTATTTCCTTAACATTACTTTAGAACCCCAAAACGTGAATTGAAAGAAAAAGGAGGTACTATTATATTTGGTACGTGAGTAGGTTGATATATTTTTATTTTTTTACAATAATCCAGAGAGACCAATTCAAGTTGTTAAATGTAAAATAATATAAAAACTTAAAACCTGTACATTTTAATGTTTTGTAACAGTTAACTGCTCCTAACTGTTCCTAACGTTGTCTGCTACTAAATACTCTTAATTGCATTGATCATTATTTATGTATATAACTTTAAAGTTGAAACTCTCCTAACCACTCGTAATCACTCGCTATTTGAAAAAAATGAAAATATAGAATTTGTTTAGTTTGGGAAAAGAAAAGGGAAAGAAGAAACATTGAAACGTGGAACAGAAGAGATAGGGTCTTAACGTTCCTCAAGGCAGCCATTAGAGTGATGAGTAATATGTATGTGTATGGCCGCCCCTGAAGAGGGGGACGCAAATGCATATGATATGCCAGTCTTCCCCCACTATCCCTTTCTCTCACTCTCTATTCCCTGTTTTGGTAAAGGAAAGCACTTAATTTCAGGGCTTCTGTCTCTGGATTTAGCCCTTAAATTGAGCCATTAGTTTAACCAATTTAATAGTAGTAGTAGTAGTAGTACCAGTAAGAGCAATGAATGAATGCATGAATGAGTGAATGAATGCGCCCTTGAAATTTTGAATTTTGTTTTGAAGTACCGAGGTCCCTACCCTTAATTCATGGGAGCATGTTGTGCCTGGCCCCATCTTCCCTTCTCTCTGAGGGATGATGATTCAGTGACACCCTTTTGTTAAGGGTAAATCACCATCCCAACTATAATATTTTCAAGATTTTTGGGACTTACCCAGATAACCGTACTCTATTCAAAATACTTCCTTCGTTTTAAAATTTTTGTCGTTTAAGGTTACGAGAAAGTGACAAAGAAATACTAAATTAATGATAAAATTTGTGCGAAAAAACCAAGTTACCCCAACATGTCATTGAAAATGAAGAAAATCAATTAGTAAAAGAAAGAAATAAAACAATTAATAACGATAAAATTGGTTATCTAGTCACTAATATGTCATTAGGATTTTAAAATGACAAGTATTATGCAACGAAAAAGTTAGCTAAAGTATTTTAAAATGGAGGAAGTAACGTAGATGGTAGACTTATTTTCATTTGTATCTTGTCACTCATTTGCTTTTCGAACTTGAAAATACGAGTTTTCTTTTTTAAAAATGAGGTACAGATGGTGATATTGACATAATCAATTCTAAATTTATAGTGAGAGTTGTAAAAAGAAGTTATTATTTGGTCAGATGAACTAACTAATCTTAGGATATATATATATATATTTTTTTCTATTTTGAATATATAGTATATGTAAAATAGAAGCAAAAGTAATAATGAGTTTTCTTCCATGATCTGCTGTTAGTAATCATGTAACGGTAAATAATGTTTTTTAAACTTAAAGGACAAAAAAAAAAAGAGAATATTTATCATTACGTAAATCTAAATCTAAATCTAAATCTATATTATCTGTTTCATATAATCATATAAAGGTAAATTGATTTGATTAGTGAAATGGTTGATTAGTGTGGTTATAGAAGACGTAACTTCACTTTTGTGCATAATAATGCATTAAAGAAATTGCTAGAAAGGCATAACAAACAAATCATTTCGCAATGGTATCCCACTTTATATGTGTTTTTGCAATCGGACCATCCTTGCATGTCTAGTTTGGCTTAGGAATCATCACTCCTCAGATTTGGACACTTCATAGTTTGATTTGATCGAGTTAAGTTCAAATCAAATTGTATATTTTATTTCTTTTTAATCAGATATAAAATATTTTTTAAGGTTGTCATTTTATTCTCAAGTTGTATATTTTATTTCTTTTTAATCAGATATAAAATATTTTTTTAAAGTTGTCATTTTATTATTAATATCACGGTATAAATGCTATCAGTAATTTGTGCTTTAAATTATTATTATTACTTTTGCATAGATACTCAAACACATTTTTAAAAAACGTTAATTATTACGGTAAATATATATGAAAACATTTGAAGTATTCCTTATTTTTCAAACATTCTACAGATTAAGGAGATCACAATTTGTCTAATTAGTGAATTATTCCTCGTATATGGTATGTTTATATAACTTTTTATACATGTTAGAATGCGATAATAGGAGATATATGCATTAATTCACCTTCTGGGGAGGTCTGTTTGATATCCAAAAACTGCTTAACAATAGTCGGACAAATGTGGAAAATGTTGGAATTAATCAGAAAAGTTTGGGTATATTTTCATTGTTTTTTTTGTGTGTGAATTTTCATTGTATTTCATAGGTACAAATGCACCATCAATCGGGATTAATTATTTTATTTTCTACCTCTACAAATTTACATCATAAGAAATTTCAATCTAGAATTACCTAAAATAAATGCGTTTCTTATAAAGGCATAACATTTCAAAAACGAAATTGATAGAGATGTTCAAGAGTCCTTATTTTCTCTAGCTTTTCACTTTTCATAACACCAGGCCCAATGATCTGAAGTAGCCCAATAATCCTAACCCGAGCCCGAATGAAGAATTTCTCAGGCCTTCCCCGTACATCACAATTAGGCTAATGCAAGGGACAACCCCTGCGGGCCTACAAAAATGTGGGAATTTTTAGGAGGTTTGGGCCTTTTAGATGTTATCTTCCCACTTTTTTGTTGGTTTCTCTTCACCTTGATCTCGTAAATATTTTCTCTATTACAAATTGCTTTTCACTTTTTTTTTATTCGAGGAATCACAAAGAGCAATGTAATACAATAAGAAAAAAGAAAATCAAACCTGAGATATAATGTACTAAGAACTAAAGTCTTGACCACTATATCAATACCTCGGTCTTTTAACCTAAGAACATACGAGAAAGAAGAGCAAACATTTCTTTATACATCTAACAAACAATTAGTTACTTAATTTCTAAATAACCTAAGAACATACGAGAAAGAAGAGCAAACATTTCTTTATACTTCTAACAAACAATTAGTTACTTAATTTCTAAATATCGAGATAGGTTGCACGGGAGAAATATTTTTAGTTTATTAATATTTTTTTAATATCGATGATAAAAATTTATAATTAGATTAAGGTCTAAGTACATGACTTTTTCTTCGCATCATTTGATGCTATCCTATAGAAGATGTCTAATTAATTTACACAAAAAACTAATTAATTACATAATTCATTTTATTTATTAGTTTACGTGTGTCCCACATTACTATAGCAGATGTCGATATATTTTCAGCTTATATAATATTTTTTACTTTTATACACAACTTACATAATTCGACTTTTAAATTAAATATTTTAAAATTTTTAAAAAATAAAAATTTAAATTGAAATTTTATTTATATCAATTTTTATTAAATATCCTTTTCAATTACAAAATAAACATAGCTTATATTATACAAACTAATGCATACTATTCCACCAAAAAAGAATATTTCGCACACATATATTTTAGGAATATATAGACCGTCAAAACTTGGGTTGAGCCCTTAGTGAGCCATGTGTACTAATTTGTTTCATGATGTTGCCACGTCTCCCTCTTTTTAGCAAAACTAACACCAATTGCATGCCAAGAAGATATTTTTGGCTTTGGAAGTTTCCTAGCAATGCAAGGGAGAAAATTGAGAAATTGGTAAGAAACAAGTTGTAAATGCATATATTGACAACCATTTGGGTTTTCCGGACCAAAGATTTTTCTTATATTTCGTGCCCCCACATGCGATAAGACGAGAAATGTCAATTTTGCTCAGCTTCCACGCACACGCACACACACACGCACATACTTATGCACATGCTTATGCTACACCTACTCGTCAGACAATCGAAGTGACTTACATAATGCATAATAAATAAATCTTCCCAGATAATTTTGTTCAACATTTAAATTTTCATCCTTTGGATTTATATAGATTAGATCATGGATGACTTACATATGTTATAATATTTAAAAAGGTGATCTAATTTAAGGTTTATATGTTTATTTCGGTGTCGTAATAGAATCGATATGTTTATTTATTAAGTTTAACATATAAAACACTATCTTCGATGTTGTAAGTATGGATCGAAACTTTATTTCATTTACCTTTATCTTACAACCTTGTAACCCTTTACAACTCCGTATAACTTTTTATAATTAACTTTATAACTATTTTACTAATTTTTTACAACTCTTTACGGTCTTATAACTAAATAAAATAGGACCCAAGTTACATTTAACTCAATTAGAGTTTGGCTTGATAATGGTCACATCTTAACACGACTCAACTTGGCTGGTTGAACTAGCTCGATTTATTGTTATTGGTATTATGAAGCTGAAACGTAATTGAAGAAGCCAATACCGGCTTACCACGTAGAATAAGGTGCAAAGTTGTAGTTGCTCGATGATGAATGGGGGCTGCGGATCCAAATTGTACCGGCTTACCCCTACAATTTCGTCATGTTTAAAACGCAAGTGTACCTTATAAGAGTTTGCGCCTACTTTTTCTCTCTCCAATAAACACATATTCATTCATACATATAATAATATACGTATACATGGAATCAGGAGGCTATCAAGGGTTGGTTTTTGATCATGATCATGATGATCCTGATCTTATTGAATCCCCATCAGCCCCGCCGCTGCACAACTCTGTGGACAATGATATCTGGTTACTGCCTGAAATAATGCCCCTTCTCCAGCCCAGCATTAATAATTCTGCCTCAGAAGATTATCAGCTGTTTAGGGATTTCAACAGAGGAAATAATGCAACAAAGATTCATCATCTTGACGTAGCACCAAGAGAGACTCAAACTCAAAGTAAAGTAAGTCCATTCAAATTTAATTTCTTTTGTTTTTCTTCAATTTATTCACATCAACTACAAAAAAAAAAAAAAAAAACTTATATCTGTGTATGTATAAACAAATCAAGCCTACCATATGATTTAGCCCCCACAAAAAAATAAAAATCAAGCCTACCATATGACACGTGCCAATTTCCCATAGCTTATTAGGTTGTCTAACCTTGATTCAATTTGTATGCTATATATATCCTTCATAAAAATATCCATTAAAACTTTACTCACAAATTTATTTTGATAACTTTTTAGCAAAATTATTGCTCAATTTGTCTCATATTACTTATTGTTTTTTGACTGGGAGGAAAAACCAAGGAAAATCGAAATTTAGGACAAAATTTGCATTACAAAACACAAGTTGCCCGAAGGTTTCATTATAAATTAAGTCAATGAAAAAAAGAAAAGAGAAAAAAAGAAATTAATAAGGATAATATTGGTTAACTGATTATTAATATGTCATTAGAATCGTAAAGTGATAAATATTGTAAAATTAAAAAAATTAGTAAAGTAACAGATATTGTGGAATGAAGAGAGTACTACACATGAGTAATATACTAGCTTTTGAATTACCATAATCTTCCAATTATTATACAAAAACTGAAATATTAGAATTACTATCAAAATTAAGCTTAATATAAGAAATTAGTATTAACTTAATGATTTCTTATAATTTACATTCCTATCATAAAGTTTAAAAAATAATTTAAAAAACCCCTTAACATTTTTCCGTAACTTGCACCAGAAATTAAACAATTTACTAGATTTATATTATATGTATAATTATCTGCACCAAAAAAAAATATTATACGTATAATTATTAGTTCCTTGGATAAGCAGTTTATAAATAAAAAATACAAAAAGTTATTTCAGATGTATTGCACGGGTGCAAAACTATTGGTCACAATACCATGAAGAACGAAAATCGATCCTCGGAACTTAATATATCATATCGAGGATCTTGATCTTAACAATTAAGACAAGTAGCTTAAAGTTCCGTAGATTAGATTGGATATATATAATTAACATATTTGATGATTGCGTTAATTAAGTTAATTTGTGTTGTATATATTATTATGTAATTATCATTAGGGAGGAGTTATGGGGCATTCTTGCACGAGAGAGCAGCAGTGTGATCAGCTTAAACGGACACGATACACTAAGGTGCATAATAAATCTGAGAGGGTGAGACACTATATCGCTTTTATGTTCCAAGTAATTTTTTCTCCCTCCTCTTCTGTAATATTTATTCCTCCTCATCTGTAATTTACCATAATATTGTTGACATTGTCATGAATTTCATATTTCCTTAGTATTCTTACGTAATTTTAAAACGACATTTATTTTGAAACGAAGGAAGTAATATTTATTCCTTCCAATCTGTAATTTACCATGATATTGTCGAGGCTGTCATCCCCAAAAATCTATCAATGTTTTTTACCTTTTGTTTTCCTACCATATTAAGTAAATACATTCCACGCTTTTTTTTTTTTTTTTTTTAGCTTTTTGAGATTTGATCTAGAGTAAATACTTTGTTCTTTTCAAAGTATATGTTATTTTAACTATTTTTTTTATTTTACAATATCTATCACTTTGCATTCTTGACTAATTTACTAAATTTATCTTTATTAATTATTTTTCTCTTTTTTTAATTAATTTCCTTCGTTTCAAAGTATATGTAACATATCAATAGACAGTCTTTTATGAAATCATTTATATAAATGTGTTAAGTCGCTTTTTTTTTGTGTGTGATTAGACAAGACGGGAACGAATTAGGAGGACGGTTAAAGCTTTACAAGAACTTATGTCCCATTGTACAAAGGTCCCCTCTCGTTTCCATTATTTATATCTTCGTCTCGATCTCCATAACAACATGCTCTTATCATCTTTATATTGTGTAGTTATTAAAAATCCCCGTTAAGCACAACATGCTCAAGAACTTATGCCCCTTTTTTCCATTTAAAGACTCGAACACAGACATTTTGTTCAAGATATGTTTAAAGAATCCTGGTGTGATTAGTGTGTCTATATCTATATTTGATTTTGAGTTATGTCACTATTTTAATATCTAGGCTGAATGGCGGCTGTCTTGAATTTTTGTAGGTTACTAGCCCTCCCTGAACTGATTACAGGCAAATATTAAAATTGATTGTGTCCATGGGTTTCATATATACACACACACACGTATATACTTGTTGATTCACAAAATTGAAGCTGCCCTCATTATCATATATTTGACAGAGGGACACAGCTTCCATCCTTGAAGATGCTGTAGGCTACATCAAATCCTTAAAGCTACAAGTGGAGGCATCTTCTTCAATTCATTCTGTTTTCTTCTTATCTTGACAGAGAACACACACTGACATCAACGGATCCAATCCAACCTGACCGTAGTACTACTGATTACTGATATAATCACTGTCTGTTTCATCAGATGATGAAGATGTCAACCACCGGAGGAGGTAACTGCGCAGTTCCATGTATGTCAATTATGCCCATTGTGAGACCAGGAATCACAATTGGAACCGGAATTCCTTTTGGACCACCCGGGATGTTAGGGGTGAACTTTTCTGCTCAATATGCACCAACTTTTCAACTTGCTTCATCTGCTCTCGCCTTCTCACCTTCAATGCCTCCTGCCAAGGGCCACTCTGATCAGGTTCGTATCGAATGTATATCTTCTTCATTATGTATCTCAAAACTTTGGACGATGGTATATAACAAGTGGTCTGGATTAGTTAAGATGTTGATTCATACAACACCATAAGAGTTGTTGCGCTGCAAGATGTAGGTAGTCACAAGATGCTGTCAACCTTGCAGGATTCTGTTTCATCTGAAATGCGGGAGACATGATTTATGAGCAACAGCAGCAGCTGCAGCCTCTGGCATTGAAGCTTGTTAAGGATTCCAAGGTTCAAGGTAGACAGGAGAGGGGGAAGTACAGGCAAAAATATCAGTCTCGGATTGATTAATCTTGTATTGTCGTCTGTTTTTTGGCTAGATCGACCAGCATACAAGAGATAGAGCGTATTAGAGTCTGTTCCTGTAGAAACTTATGCTCTGAGCAGTACTTATAGTGTCTGTCTTCAGTCTTCACTAGCATTGTTCAATTTGCTACGTGCAAACGACAGGAGTATCATGCAAAATCAGAATTTTATGGGTCTCGGTTAGTTTAACCATTAAAATCTTTAGGAGCTGTTATCAAACACTAAAGGCACACATCACCTCACCCCCTTCTCTCTCCACCTGATTCAAATTATCCCCAAACCAAGTCCAACTCATAATCCAAGCCAACGAAAATGGGGCTCATCAGACCAAAGAGGCCCATCCATCACTCAGATTGCTGCCGAGGATGAAGCAGAAGAGATGTGAGAGATGCATGGAATAAAGTGGATCACAAGGAGAGAGAAAGGGGTAGTGAGTTCTTGAGCACAGTGGCGGATGGAGAAATACAGGACACATTTATTTGGTAATACCGAGGTAGGTCTGGGTGTTATTGCTGGAAAACCAAAACTGGAACCAGTACCTGCCTAAACCTTGGGCTTCTAACACTACTTGACATGTCCATTACACCTGAAATACACTCACAGGTCAGATGTCAGAATAAAACCAAAACCAGAGAGCAAATGAAGATTTCCACTTGTCCATCATGATGCAATAAAACACTCTTTCACCTCAAAATACCAGCACCAAAATCTCAACAAAGACGGAAATTTCTCACTACTCAGCAAGTCCAAGTAGTGCTAGACAAGCCACCAATACCCGAAACTAATTGCACAGTACTTTCAAAGGTATAATACAAAGTTCAGATACAGTAAAAATGCCATGACATCTTCTAAGACTCACTTCCACCAGCAGGGCCAACAAGGACACCCTGAGCAGTCCCATCTAAACAGAGTCTAGTTAACTAATGTTCCATCATTCTCGAGAATAGGACTTGATCTGAAATTGACTTCAATTGTGTATTGGATGAATAGGGTCTTTCGCAGATCTCCGATTCCTGTCAGTGCATTCATCTGGAAAAATCGAAGCGTTTGATCAAACAATACATGCAGCCAAATTGTGCATAGTCCTCCTACCCTTCCTTGCTGCAGCTCTTGTGGCTGTTACTAGAGTAGATGACTATTGGCAGCACTGGCAGGATGTTTTGACAACGTTTGAGCCTATGAGTATTGCAGCTGAAAGATCTAGTGAAAAGGGGGAGAAAAGAGTCCATCGATATTGGCAGGAAACTTAGATTGATTCCTAGACGAGATGCTTGGTTGGTACGAAGTAGCTGTTATACCAGAGTTTAGCAGATTTGTCTAATTTTTTATAATTAACGAAGCAGATTATATCATTAGTAAGTGTTCTTGTATATCTTATTTTCGTACTTTGTCCGACTAATAATCGAAAGAAAAGTGAGAAGAGGAACAGTTCTTATAAATCTAACAATTAATGTACTAATTTTATGAATATAGCCTCACAACAGCCAAGCATTTTAGTCATTTTTTTTCCCAGATTACGAGAAAGTTTCACTGAGAGGAATATACCAAACTGTGCTATGTTTTAATATAGTCTTAAAGTTGGATTACTGATTTACTCTCATTCACCTCCGTAACAATTTTTTTCTTGTGCATCAACGAAACGATATATGACGGTTGTATCTACTATTGTGATACTTATTTGACACCTTTTGATGAACCAATATTACATAGTTTACACTTTACACCTCTTTCCTTACAAGTTAAAACTTTCATATAATATCATATCAATTTAAACTATTTTTTAAATATAATTAAAGTTGAATTATTTAGAACCAATGAAATCTTAATTTAGTAATCAAAACTAAAATTCTGAATATATTATATCTTAGATTTAATTTCTTCATCTTCGTTATATTACACTTACCGGGATCCAAAAAATCGAGTCATTCAGGTAAAATAAACTATTAGACACCCAATTAAATTCTATACCCGTGGAATTCCTTGTGTGTGTGTGTGTATGTGTTGGGGATACGGCGTACTTTGGTTCTAGATCCTTCCTTCGTCTCCGTCTTTCCTTGGAACCCCAAAGCACCTTAGCTCGGTGATGATATAGTCCGTGGCAGGAGCGGCTCCTTGTCTTTAGGCACTGCAGACCATTTGATTTGATATTCATCTCATTTCCATGTGACTTAGCTTCTGCTTCTGACCATTTGATGCATACATCAGCTTCATATGTTCAAATGATTTTAATATTACCATTTCATGTTCCAATCAGTGAAAATCTGTAATAGCTAAATGAAGGATTCAAATATCAATAAATAAATAAATAAAATATACATCTTAATTGCTTTGTGAAGTGTGAATTATGATTTACAGAAAGATATTGACAACAATGTTTAGAGTAACTTTTAGTATTTTAAACACTAATCAACTTAAATATTAGCCTTCACTAAGATAGTGTTTCAACTCTCGTTTGCATTAACTTATACCATTTCAAGTAATATTTTTAAAAAGATAAAGAATATTAATTTTTCACATTTAAAAGTAATATTCGATATGCAATAATTGTCGTCAAACCCTTTATAATTCTAGCAATGAGATGAAGAGGTTGAATTAATCAGATTGTGTTATTACGTTTGTTAGGTCAATACTTGTTTTGTTATCTTTGTAAGAGTTTTCTATTATTGATATTTTATATATTATCTTCGAAAAAAATTTGTTATATGTGAAACTAGAGTAGACTTGGCAAACATTCATTTTTGTCTAAATCAGTTAAATATAACATTTTCACAATAAATTTCAACGATTGTATCCATTAATTTCACCAGATGATCTATATTATTGAACTAAGACTTTACAAGCTAATTATATAAGTGATTTTTTTTGGGGGGGCTACATTAGGTTTTTATATAGATCCAAATATTATTAGATAAAAAAAATAATATTTTCTTATTATATTTTTAAATTTGAATATAGATCCGAGATTATAGAATTAAGGGTTAGTTCGCATTAGTATGTATATTAACATTTATTTTAATTTTAATTTTAATTTTAATTTAATTTTGCCTATTTTTACTCATTTATGTTCGTTTTTACTATAATTATTTATTTTTATTTAATTTAAAATAATTATTTTTACTTATTTATACTCATTTTTAGTATAATAATTATTTTTATTAATTTTATCAGTTAGAACTTAAATATTTGGAGAAAAAAGATTGATAAAGCTTGGCACAATGGCATGAGTGACCTTAGTGTGCCATGTGTACAAGTTTGTTCCTTGGTCATGCCATGTGTCCCACCTTTTTCTAATAACACTAACACCAATTGCAAGCTAAGAATATTTTTTTTCGGGGTTTTTTTTCATAGTGTATGAATAGATTATCTATACAAATAAATATGATTCGAGTGTCTGTTCGAATTTATACGAAAAATAGGATTTATTTATATTTTATATTTATTTATGTTTTTTAATGTTTTTTATGTTTGTTTATATTTATTTATGTTTGTTCGTTTCTTATTTAACAACTCGTTTCTGCTCATTTATGTTCGTTTATATTCTTTTACGTTCGTTTATGTTCATTTACGCTTTTTTATGTTCGTTTCTATTTATATGTATTTTATATGTAATTTTGAACAGACCCTCGGTTTGCTTGGGTTGGATTAATTTTAAATTGAATTATATTTAAATAAATTTTTATAAATTAACATTTGATCTTATAAAATTATTTTTCAAAAAAATTAAAACAAAAAAAGATCAATAAAAATCGATTGGAATGACGGTTACGCTTGGAAACTTTGGGTTTCGAAACTACGGCTAGATGACTATTCGTTTAGAAGTTTCCTAGAGAGAAAAAAAAAAAATTGGTAGTGTAATGGAAGCTTGACAAATTGAGAGCCATTCGAGGAGCCAAGGCAGAAAATTTCTTATATTTCGTGCCCCTACACATGCAATCAGACGTAGAAACTGTCAATTTTGCTCAGGCGCTCACGCACACTTGTGCTACACTCTAGCCGTGAGACAAGACAATCCCATACATACAGATTTGATCACTGGTGACTTTAACACATTCAGATGAAGGTTTCTGTTTTTATCTACACTTATAAAATTCATCCATATCTATTTGCTGCTTTCAAATGTTAAAATAGAATATCTACTGTTGTGAATGAATTGAGTTAGTTTGAAAATTTGATTTAAATTGATTAGACCAACTCTGAATCAACGAGTTGAAATGATTAAGTTTAAATGAACAGGTTTTTTTTTTACTGTTTTTACAATTATGTTATGACTTCTTATAACTACTTATATTTTTCTTACAATTTTTTACAGGTAAATGGAACATGACTTTAATATAAAATTTAATTTTCACGTTGAGTTTCGTGCAAAATTTTTTTCCCTTGAATCAAAAGCTTGTGCATCCAAATTTGCCGGCATACTAGTTGGTGCAATTTCGTCATGTTGATCCTTAAATCATATATCTTGTAAGAGTTGGCACCAATAACACCCTCTCTCTCTCTATACTTTTAACTTGATTTATACTTTTAACTTGAGTGAATCACCAATAAACATACATACATGGAAGCAGTGTATCAAGAGTTGGTTTTAGGCCATGATATCGATGCTGAATCCCCATCTTTTATTCAGCCCTCCTCAGGTTCTTCATCAGCTTCATTCTTCCTGCCTGAATCAATGGCCGACTCGGGCTCCGCCGACGATTTCTGGCTGCTGCCGGAAATGCCTCTGCAGCCCAGCATTTCCGCTGAAGCAGAGCTCTTGTGTGATCATTTCGACGCAGAAAATGCAAGTTTGGGGAAAAGAAAGATTCATGAGGTTAACATAAGAGAGGAAGATACTCAAAGAGAAGTAAGTAGCTAGCTTCAAGTTTCTTTCTCTTTTCTTTTCTAGATACAATTGAGCCACAAAAGACATATAAATATAATATCAACAATGAAGAGGTAATAAAACCCGAGATCTGACAAGCCCATAACCTCAATTAACTACTAAATTAAGACATCATTAGCAACTAATTTAAAGTTTCATGGATCTCTAAAATATGATTGTATCTTATGCTTACACTAATTAATTGTGTTGTAATATTATGTTACAAGAGGGAGCAGCAGGGTGATCGGCTTAAACGGACACGATCCGCTGAGGTCCATAATATATCCGAGAGGGTGAGACACTAAATAACTTTTGTGCTTATGTACAGTTTTCTCCAATTTGGTTGTTCACTTGTTAATTGTTGCATTATTTAATATTTATTATTCCTCTCGTTCTATATTTATATTTATTGTTAAATATATTTAAAAACTTTTGTCCTGTAACATTAATCAAAATTCTTCATTACCCAAAAAATTTATCGATGTTTTTTTTATCTTTTGTTTTTCAAAAATATATTTAACGCTTATTTTTATGTATTATCGAGATTTGACAATATGCATGTAGGGGATTAAAGATTTATGGGTTAAATCACTTGTATTGGTCAGAGACGAAGGGATCGGATCAAGAGGAAGGTTGGAGCTTTACAAGAACTTCTGCCCCATTGTAAAAGGTTATCTCCCCTTTTTATTTTGTATATCTTTCTTTATGAACAGTAGACGCATGTCTTTGGACTTTTTTTATTAATAACATCGAAAGGCGGAAAAAAGGCAAGAATAACAACACAAAAGAAAAACCGGAAGAAACAGTACTAATTTACATCTCAACTAGACTACCTTTGTCGCACGTCTAAGGTTGATATCACCACTTTAATGTCCCGAACAAATTTTTTTATTTTATTTTTTTGTAATGATAACAAGTGCAGACTATTCAACTAGACCTCTATATCAAAGATATCTTCATTGGGTTTGGAGGCACGAGAAGAAAAAGGATACCAAACTCAGGTTATAAAATCCAGACCTGACTATCCACCCCAATTCCTCTTTGTACAAGACAAGGAATTATCTCCCTATATTTGTACCCACGGGAGAAGGTGGAAAATAGAGAGTATTGTCAGTACAAAATTGTGGCTGGTGTTTCAATTAGATTGGCAAAAGTATATATGAAAACATCTTTGTGGATCAATGCCAAAACAGTCTCTGAACCTACTAATTCTTTTTCACTCTGACAATACAGTTATATCAATCGTTGGTTAAATAATACATAATTGTTTTCACACAAGTTGCTCTCATATCTTGATAGAAGGACAGAGCTTCCATCCTTGAAGAAGCTGCAGAATACATCAAAGCCTTAAAGTTTCAACTCGAGGCAACTTTTACTCTCTTTTCTTCCTCTATTTCACTCATTTATTTTTTTCTTCTGAGTTGGAGGGGAGCCCAACACGACACCCTTGCCAAGTGCGCCACTAGCAGCAACCACCAGGGATCAAATCCCGGTGAAAATAGTTTCTCTTGTGAAAATAAGATGTTTGTGTCGGGAAAAAGGTTTCCTCCCACAATACCAATACGCCTCTCCCCAAACAGGTTGTGCCAGCCAACCCTTACCTTAGCAACCTTAGGCCTAATGGGGACTAAAGAAAAGTTGCTGTTATACTTTATGAAACATTAATAACGATTACTGTCTTTCAACAGGTGATGATGAAAGTGAGAAGAGGTGAATGCACTGTCCCATGTATGTCAATTATGCCCATCGGACCTGGCATCGGAATTGGAATCGGAACTGGAACTTCTCTTAGAACCGAAATGTTGGGTGTGGGGTGTTCCGCGCAATATGCACCAATTTTCCACCTCCCTTCTCCCAGTCTGGCCTTCTCACCTTCAGGAGTTGCTGGTTTTACTTTCCCTTCAGTGCACCAACAGGTTTAGATGGAATCTATTATGATATGATCTCCACTTAAATATTCAATTGAGTAGGACTCATCAATAAGCTATCTCTCTATCTCACACTTTTGTATGAAATATTGTAAGTGAATGGAAAGAACTGGATATATTCAAAATCGCTATTGAGGAGTTGATTGCAAGATTTACGAGGTACTGTGAACCTTGCAGGCATTGGCAATGTGTGCAACAACAGGACTTTCATACTCTGGCATTGGAGGGGCTGAAAATCGAATGCCACCAAAGAACGCTGTTGACACCACAACGTCAAGTAATTAAAGGCAATCTCGTAATAATTGATCTTGTATACAGTTGTACTATAGGTCATGCTTGCAGGACGAGCTGCCTACATTTAGATTTCCCGTTACCCTGCTAAGGCATGACCTATATTGGGAGCCAGTGGTGTTACGATTCAAAGAGTCCCTATGTACTTTCGGGGAGCATCTAAGAGCCCATCTTCCTAGGCACCCAATCGAGTGGGCATGCTTCAGCTTTTAACATCTGTTTGATTGTAGAGTTTGTATTTATGCTTCTCCCACACTCATAGTCCTCCATATGTGCAGATTACAAGAAAATTATCCAAATGCAGAATCCTAGTAAAACATACTAAGCTCGTTACCATATTGGCTCATTGGGTTCCATACACCCTCGTTTCATACTTTCTTTTCCCCCTTTTTTAAAAAAAAGTTACAGATAGACGGGGAGGTTAAGGGTGTCATGGGAGGATAACAGGCCTTACACTAAAGAAGGCCAATTTTTATGTTAGGAAGGATTTAGACTTTTAAACCCTATCCTTCCGTCCCATTGGAGAGGGAAAAATTATCATTTCTTCATGTGGTGCTCCTCTTTTGAATCTTTTGTACTTGCAAATCTCCGCAGGAGAATATGACACTCCCCATCTTTTCTACATCTATACCGTTAACAATTTAACACCCCCTCCCTCAACCACCACACACACCCTACCAAAACAAACGTCCAAATTACCCCCAAAACAGAGTCCAAATCTGACTCAGACTGACAACAATGGGACTCAGACCAACAATGAAGCCTATCTAGGTTGCTGCACACGGAGGAGGAGAAGAGGCATCAGAGATGGGGATGGAGGGGAAGGAGGAGATGGAAAGGGCAGGAGCTGCGAGTGGTTGAGTGCAGTGGTCGAGGACATGGGCAGATTGGGGGCTTTCTGGAATTTGGTTGGTGCTACTGGGGTAGTCCGGGGTTTATTGCTGGAAAATTAAAAATCGAACCCAAAACGTAAACCACTTGCTTCTATTACTGGACATCTCGTTCTTTGCACTGGAAAAGTTCACTCAGCTCAGACATCAGAGAAAAACCATATATAACCATACTCAAGAAAAATCTCCACTTCTCCATCATGATACAAAACAAATTCTTTCCTCAAGATGACAAACACCAAAATTTCAACAAAATCTCCACTTCTCCATCATGATACAAAACAAATTCTTTCCTCAAGATGACAAACACCAAAATTTCAACATAAATGAAAATTTCCCACAATTTAGTAAAGTCAAAATAGTGCTAGACAAGCCCAATGACTAGATCTGATTAAATAGATCAAAGGTATATAATACAAAAGTTCAAACCAGTAAAATGCTGTGGAACTTCTAAGACTCGCTTCCACCAGCTGGGCCGACAAGGACGCCCTGAGCAGACCCTTCTTTCTTGCTACTGTCATCTTTGACATCATTATCAGATTTTCTTATCTTAATTTTGTATTTAGACTCGAATTCAGAGATCTCTTTCTTCTTTTTCTCCAAGGCCTCATTGAGCCGGGCAATTACCTCCTCAATTCCCTCCTTGTTTCGCTGAACGGCTGGCAAGACTTCCTTAATGGTTCTTTCAACCAGAACACCCCCAATCATCCGGTAGCATCTCCTGGAGGGATCAAGTGGCTGGATAGCATTGATAACCAAAGAATGTTCACTCACTTCCATCTCAAGCTCCGTGATCTTTGAATATATTTGGTTTAGCTCTGATCTCATTGAAGCATACAAGTTGGCAACAGCTTGTTCATTGATGGGCTCTCTTCTTTCAGCTTCTGATCTGGTCGCCATTCTTTTATTCCCTGGATAGTTCATGAGCACAATGAAAGTTAATTTGGAATGACAAGCATTAATGTCACTGCAAAACAGTCTACAATAAAGACTCGATCGAATGAAGTTGGGCACAGAAGATAATCTTCGCCATTAACTAAAGATGAAAAGCACTCTGAATCATTTCATATTTAATAATAGCATAACAATTGAACTTCAAAGGACAAGGGTTTGATAACCAAGTAAACAGGGAACGCTATAAATCAATCATGTCCTCACGACAAAATCAAGGCCACCACTACTGCAAAATCCAGCATGTGTTGGGGTAAGTAATCTTCTTAACTAAATATTTTAAGATGGAAAGATGGTTAAATAAGCCTTAGGGCTGTTGAAGTGAATTTAGGGAGTACGGGGCTTTGTCAAACCACAGGGATGGAACCAAATCGAAAAGAGGTTGCTAAACGGGACTAATTATACTTAAAAACTGAAACTGACCTACTAACCTAAATTCAAAACTTAACTACTAACACAGAAACTACATATACTCATATTAACCTAAATTAAACTAATCTGAATCAAAAATTACATGAAACTCCAACTTGATTATTCACGATCACATAAATCATCATAATAGCAATTCTAACAGATATCCAAAAAATTCATAATAAAAAACAAAGCACAATCAACACAAATACTAGAACTAAAACAGAAATTAGAGAGCGTTGAAACAGAATGTAAAAATTCGGAATTATACTGGCCAAATCAGATGTCCTCAATGCAGTTCCACAGTCCAAATTTTGAACCCAAATTGCAGCAATTCGACAACAATATCCAGTCACCAATTCGAATCCAATCTCAAAATTACACTAAGTTCTGAAACTAAAAACTGAAAAATTCAGAACTAGAAACTGAACTTTCAAGGACTGAAAACTGAAATTAAAGAAACTAAACTAAAATTCGAAAATTAACTACTGAAATTCGAGGAAGTAAACTAAAAATTGAAGAACTAGAGACTAAAATTTGAAGAACAAAAGGCTAAAACTCAGACCTAACTCGCGGCTCCGGCCTGTCACGCCGTCCCGTTCAGTTTTTAATTTTTCAGTCTTCAGAACAAAAGGCTAAAACTCAAAAGTAATCACATTCAAATAACAGAAAGAACGAGAAGAAAGGAGGGGCATACCTTGGAGTCGGCGAGCAGGTCGGCGTCGGAAAACGAGAAGGGAGTCGCCGGAAGGATGGTGCCAATGAGGAGGATGAAGGAGGAAGGAAGCTCTCTCGCGCGAAAGCTAGGGTTTCTGTATTGTTCAATTCACACGATGGCGTCGGGGACTTCGGGCAGATCGTTTACAGCACCTTCAAAGCAGGTTGGGTGTGAGCCTACGCTCTGCCTAATGAAAAGGTTTTTTCTTTTTTCATCTTTAAATTCTAACTATCTTAAATTTAGATCTTTAAATTAAATATTTTTCATACAACTTATAACAAGAAAATATATTTAATTAATTTGGTGTCGTACTTTATTTTTATAAATTAAATTACAAAATTTTTAGAGTGTCAAGTAATAAATTTATGATAATAAAATTAATTTAAAAAATCTAATCCATATGAACAAATTTATAATTTTCACACACATATCAAAAAATACAATACCAAAGTTTATAAAAAAAATAATCTTAAAAAATATATAATTAATTTCTAATTTTTAGCTATAATATTAAATAAATAAATTTTTCTTTTCGTAAAAAAATCAAGCTTATAATATTCCACTCTTAAAATCCAAAAATTCCATAAAAGAATTAACCATCAAACCAAAAAAAAAAAACGCTAATGTGTACAAAAAAGATCATAGCGAATCCAAAATTTCTCTCCCCTCCGAGAGATCTTCCACTCGGAGGAGGAGATTGGATTTTGGGGCTCACCGCTGTCTAGTGATGGGATGTTTTACTCATAACACTCATCCCTAGCATCACTCGTGTGTTAAGTGTGAGTGAATTATCACATCTGTAACAATAGGTCATAAAAAAATACAAAATGCGTGCGTCGAAAAAACCCAAAAAATATTAGCTTTGTAGGACTTTTTGAAGAGGTTGCACTTGACAACCAAGTAAGCGCACGACCCAACATTCTAGATTTTCTTGCACCTAGGCACTTTTGGAGTGCATTTTTTAAAACTATAACTATAACAAAATATTTATGTAGTGTTTGATTTGATGTAATCAATCATATAAGTATCTTTCCATTATTTCGTTTGGTTGTGTGAGAGTATTGCAATTGAAAAATTACTATGCAATTACAACTACTACCGATTATGTAATTATGATTGTTTTGCCAGGTTTATTATATTATATCTTACCAAATGTCAAATTAAAGGTTATAATCATAGTAACATAACACCAATGAATTGAAAATTAGCGTAAATGTTTTAGCTTATTGACAAAACAACGATATATGTCTACATAAATAGTGGCCAACTAGAGTTATCAGATGGATTTATGTCTCATCGGTCAAATTTTCTCATGGGATGAAACATCAAATTGATAATTTTTTTAATTTTTTATTTTAATAAATAATGTATTAAAATTTAAAAAATAATGAAACATCCTTGCCATCGTTGCACCTGCTGATCTGGTACCTCTCATCTCTCTCTCCCTCTCAGTCTCCAGTAGAAAATTTTCGTGGTTTGATGTTATTTTCACCGCATTTCTTGCGATTTTCCCCTAATTTCTATCTACTTCTATCAATTAGTGCCGTCTTTGTCTAGCACCTTGAGAATTGGTTTGATTCGCTAAAACCCTTTATTTTGATGAATCCCCTCCACCCCTCCCGAATACCCTGTAATCTGATTCATGATAGTTCGTATGTATATGATGCAATGGGTTGATTATTCAGCAGATAAATTGGTCAGCATAAGGGCATTGCGTTGAGCAGGTGTTGTGGAAATCGTGAATGTAGTGAGAGAGTGGTTGATAGTGGGCAGAAATGAAGTCGGGCAGCGCGGCGAAGTTGACTGTGGACGCGCTGCTCCAACGCTTTCCTCCTCTTGCAAGGCGTCGCATTGAAACTGCTCAGGCGCAGGTTGATTCATACCCCCATCTTTTGATCCAATTTTATGTTTTTCATTTGACTGTAGACTCATTACTGAATGGATATGTGTCTCGAGTGTTGGCTCTGAGTATTTTCAAGAAATTTTGCTGGTTTTCATTGTAATATAAAGTGGTAAAGTGTCGTACCCTTCGCCAAAGTCGGACAAAGTTACCGTAGGGTAAAATGAAGAGTCGGAGTAACATAGATGTCTACAAGCGTGTTTTCCTGATAGTTCTTTGGTTGTTTCTTATGGTTTATGGTGCAGCTTAGATTGTGGGAAGACTACACTTTAGTTAGTTTCTTTTTATGCGCATAATATTGTTGGTGCTGAACATCACTAGGCTTTGCTCCGTTGTCTTTTGTTTAGGTGATTGCGGTGTCAACATTATTTTAGGTTGGGCCAAATATTACTATGTTTGTGCTGGCTTTTTCTGCTTTGGAAATTTTGCAGGATGGCCAGTATCTTAGTCCATCTGACCCAGCATATGACCAAGTATTGGATTCCCTGGCAATGGTGGCACGACATACACCAGTGCCTCTACTTGAAGCTCTTCTTAAATGGAGAGACAGGTAATGATTTATTGCTATTTTAAGCAATTCTCTTTACTTAACGCTGTGTGGAACCAGATCCTTGCTTTGTAGCTATATAGCCTGTTTTCATTTTGAGAGTGAGAATCCCTTTCACGGTCTGGACTAGATAAAAGCTAGCTGACTGTTCTAACAGTTTAGGGCTGCTTTACCATGTGTGGGGCTCAACATGTCCAACCTAGTGCCTTGCTTCTGTCTGTAATGCATATGATGCTTATAGTCATGAATTCTTATAGTTTCTCCTGTCAGCCTCTCCCATTTACTCCAGAACATTTTGATTGATTGATTGATGACTGCTAGGTGTGGATCATTCTAGCAAGTGCATCCTGATGAATGACAGTTGTAAGATAGGGCAAAAATATGTACCTAGCTCATTTTGAGTACTGTAAATGAAACAAGGTGATATGTTGTGGAATGAAGGGTGGTTGTTGTTCGAGGAAAAACCACCATAAAGCAGATAAAAGGGGTTGGCAACAAACTTGCTGCCGAATTATAAAGGAAGCACTATCTCTTAAGAATGTAGCGAATTCGGTTATGAAGAGAGTGTTTTCGTGAGAATATGATTTAGTCTTTGTTGCTGATTCAGAAACCTCGTACTTCTACTGGCTTGAGGACTCACTTTCGTAATTGGGAATGCTGGTTACAACCAATAGACAAAGACATCTAGAAATCAACCATGCACTGATCCAGTAGGCATCTTGGACTTTCTCAGAGAGTTGACTATACCCGGTGCACTTGAATTTGCTGTCTTTTTTCTTCCCTTTTCTGTATCTCTTATAGGTATGTAAAACATAGCAGTGTTTGTATTGTTCACTTTCCTCCATACAAGTCCTGTTTAGGCCTTTTGCTTAAAAAATAAGGCATCAGACTATCTTAGCTTTTTGTTGCTCTAGATGGCATTTTCAAGAGCCTCCATAGAACCACAATCTGAAACTTCAAGAATATGATTCATGACAAGCGTAAACACTTTAGGAGCATCCTATAGATCCAATTGGGCTTATAGGCCGTTCTGCCTTGAAGTGGGAACAATAATCTCCACTTCCTTTCTCAGCAACATGGGCATTAGCCCTAGTAGCTGCTTTCTATTTCTATATATTCATCATTCTTGTTTCATAGAAAAAGAAGTAAAGAAATTATATCATCATCTACTCATCCTCAATTTACTAAGCCTGCTTCTCAACATCATGACCAGACATCTCAGGTTGTCCAGTCTCCTCATCTCCAAGAGTCCCCCTGTTCTCCTCGATAGAGTTGTGAGGAAGATTTAGTTCAAGAACCGAGTTCTTCTTGTAAGAATTTTCCCATATCATTTAGCATGAAGACCTCTTTGGTATCCTCATCGTCAAGAGTCAAGAGTCAAGACTTAAGATTAAGACATACCTTCATAAAAGAGATATCCCGGGGCAAGATGATGCACTTGGGCCATATTACTCTGACCTATAGTTGTCCATCAGTATTGTATTTGACTTTCGGCTGTAAAACTGGTTGAGGCTGAAAATTTATGCTACAGAGGCATGTATTGTTTGGAAATCGGACATTGTTATGGAAACCCATTGCATTAATCTTTTCTTGAGTTATGCATCAATGCAATCTAATGCGGAACATCTTGTATAATTTTCCATTTTGATTTTCTTAATTTGAGTGACCTCACTCAAGCATTTTTGGATTCACTCTTTGAGATAAAACGATGCCATGTCAATAACTTCATTGTAAGTTAAAACTATAACGGTAAATAACAATTTTCCATGTTGAGGGTCATGAAAAAACCCCTCTCTATCTCTCTTTACAAATTTGTAATTTTCCATGTTGAGGGTCATGAAACCCCCTCTCTCTCTTGTTTTCCGTGATGATTATCTGAGAAGAGGAAAACTGGTATGTCACATGGATACTATGGGCCTAATGTTGTCACTTGTCAGATTTCATGTCTCTAGCTACAATCTCTCTCTCTCTCTCTCTCTATGTGTGTTCCTGAATGTGTGTGCGTTTGTGTTCCCGAATGTGTGTGTGTGTGTTCCTGAATCTTTTGTGGTTGCTGATATATTTAGCTTTGTATATATTGTGCAGTGAATCTCCAAAGCGTGCAAATGATGCCTCTACATTTCAAAGAAAGGTTTGTATCTCCGTAGAATAGTTCTGAGAACGTAAGTGGCTAATTTGTAACTTGCCCACAAAGCTTAATTGTTATCAAGAATACGTGAAAACAAAACTGGGTTGCTTGTTTCCGTCTGGACAGCTTTTTCATTATACGTAAACTATGTAGCTTGGAAAGGGTAAGGCTGTGTATATTTGGTTATCCCCAGAGGCCCGGACCTTACTGTAGTGGGATTCAGATTATCATTTTCTTGTTGCTGTGCTGTCGCTGCTTGTGGTTTTGTTGTTCATCTAGATGACTATAGCTGAAATTCTATGATGGTTTCAGCTTGCAGTGGAGTGCATATTTTGCTCTGCATGCATCCGATTTGTGGAGTGCTGCCCACCAGAGGGTCTTACTGGTTTGTTTTGCACATATTCTCTTTCATGTGAACTTGTGAATTGTGATGTTAGCTTTAAACGCTGATTGGATGTAGCTTACCTTTTCTGCAGAGAAACTTTGGGCTGGGCTTGAGAACTTCGTATTTGTCTGGCTAATCAATGCTGATAGGTAAGAGCTTTCTGGACTGTCCCATGCTTTGAGGAAAACATATTTTGATCCTTCTATAACTGGTTATTGCATAGGTTGTGGAAATGTCCTAATCAGCCAGTCGTAATCCTATATCAGCTCATGTTGCATTCTTGTAGCGTCATAGCTAGCTTCCTATATGTTGTCACAGTGGCTTCTTATGCTTATCCTATCAAGTGAAATGAGTAGGATATTCTTTAGCATGGGTTGTCACGGTCTCTTTAGCTACCTTTTCTTATGACAACTGTGAGCCATGGAATCTCCATTGATGTCCTTTCTCGCATCACATTCCCAGCATCTGACTCCATATTTGGGGACCCTGAAACAAGACTTCTTATGCACATCACTGGCTTGTTACCGTGGCTCTGTTTACAGCTCAGCAAAGACCCGATAGGGCTTGTCTCCCATCTCCATCAGCAGTACCAGAAAGCTTGCTCGGTTGCTGCCAACATTGCTCTTTGGTGTCGAGCAAAGTCCCTAGAGGGTTTGGCAACTGTATTTATGGCTTACTCCCAAGGTGAGATCAAGACTGTAAATAACTTGCTTGCTTGCTTAGCTCCATTGTTATGCAATGAATGGTTCCCAAAACACTCAGTGTTGGCTTTCGGGCATTTGCTAAGATTATTAGAGAGAGGACCTGCTGAGTATCAGCGGGTCATTCTGCTTTTGCTCAAGGAATTATTACAGCATACCCTGGTTGATGCTGCCCAAAACCCTCATATGTATTCCATCGTATCCCAACCCGTGGAGAGCTCTTTGGGATGTGATGCACTTAGTGTCCTGGAGGCCTCTTGCAAAGTTGTAGCTCGCTGAGTGGGGGCCACCTCCACGAGCCTGGTTCCACGAGCCTGGTTCTTTTGAGAACGGTCATGGTGGGCCTGATGAAAAGCTGCTCATGCCTCAGACCTCGTTCAAAGCTCGTAGTGGGCCCCTACCATACGCCCTAGGTTCGGGATTTGGAACAGCTTCATTGTCAGCCGGTATAGGGGTACAGTTGAATCCGGGGTGCCGCCCAAAGAAGTCGCCCAGCAGAATACTCGGCTGATTCTTGGGTGGGTTCTAGATAATTGTGCTCTTGGAAGGAAGAAGGATTATAAAAGGCTGGTCCTTTTTGTCTCAAATGTAGGAAATCCATAAGCTACACTACACTACACTTCGTACAGATTAACATCTTTTTTTTTTTGCTGTGTGTTTTTTTCCTTTTTTGTTTTTTAAATGTATTGTTCAAGCCGGTTGTTTGGTATCATGTAAAAGTTCTCAGTAGCTTCCAACTAGAACGGGAGAAAGACCAGCAAAAGTGCCATAACTCTGTATATATAAGCATTAGGCCACTGATGTGTACAGATTCCAGCCTATTTTAAGTTCAAGCTGTTGATTTTCTTTCATTCAACTTTTTAAGGAGTTAATTAAACCCAAAAAAAAAAAAAACTTTTATAAGGACATATATTGAACTAAAAAAAAAAGTTGGTGGCCATGTTGGGGTTGTGTGTATCATTTTTTTGGGTGCAGTAGGAAGGAGTATTACTAACTATTCTATAAAATTCAGATAAAAAAGTTATATTCGGTCTATAAAATTCAAATAAAAAAGTTATATTTGGACTTAGTTTTTTCAGATTGGACGAAATTTTGTCCGTGAAACCTAGCACCAAATCCTGGGGAAGAGAGAGAAACTTTTTAGTTGTTTTTTTGTTTTGATGATTTTGTTTGTTTGTGTTTTGCTGCTGAATATATGTATGCATGTGGCCTGTAAAAAATATTTTATTTAAAGTGAAGGATACCTCCCAAGTAATTCAAAATATTGGTCTTGCTTGTCCATCGGAACCTTGACGTTGAACCCCCAACCCCGTAAATTTAAGGCAAACTTTAAAAGGGAAAAAATGGAGGGAACCCCGTGATCCCCAGACCTGATGTAGGAAAGAGAGAGAGAGACATGAGGCTTCGACTTCCACCGCTCAGCGCCGTTACGGTCGCCGGAAAAATTCAGCGGGAGGTTTCTTCGATGATGTAAATCCGACTGAACTAACGAAACCCTAGGGGATTGCGAATTTTATGGGAATTGTACGGCAACCTTGTTGATTCTTTGCTTGAGCAAGGCAATCTCCGGGAGTTTAATTGAACTAAAAAATTCACGTTCTTCGTTATTCTTTGCTTGAGCTCAATGAAATCGCATAATGGCATTCCTCAGACGCCTTTTCTCTTTCCCTCTCCAGCAAATATTCTCCATTTTGGGGCGTATATGGAGGCCATTTTTGGATAAAATGTAAGTCTGGAAAATAAAAATAAGGGAATTCAGCTTCTGAAGCGGCGAATTTCCAATGGCAGAGGAAGAGCAGAATTCTTTGATATACACACCCACTTGGATAGTTGCAGTTGTATGCGCCATCATCGTTCTTGTTTCACTTGCTGCTGAGCGTGGACTTCACCGCCTTGGCAAGGTATCCATTTCAATTCTACTTCTCCTGTGAAAGTAACAATTTATAGTTTTTGAGTAATTATAGGTTTTTCCTTTTTTGGTTTTTTTTTTTTTGGGGGGAGGAGAGGAGCGGGGTAATAGTAGCAGGAGTCAAGTGGACAACAACCCCACCTAGTGTTGCGGGATCTAGGAAGTTCTACAAGTAGAGAGACCGATTCTAAGATGGATGGAGTGAAAAAAAAAAAAATCTAGCATTCTTATGATCTTTAGCCGATTCCTTCCTTTATTAAGAAATATATACATCACATTTGGGAAATGTAAATTTTGGGTGAATACATTTTCTCTATTGTCAGCCTTTTGGCGATATGCTTAACAAGGAAAGTTGAGGAATTGAAGTCCTCAAAGTTCCAACTTAAAACCTTGAAGTTGTGGTTTTGATTGTTGGGATCTACAGCCTCGATCATATTATGAATTTGGACTGATCGGAATTAAAATGAAGGATGCATAATTTACAAGTCTGCTGAACTGATGGATCACATTTGACACCTTTTTCTCAATGCTTTTGTTTCCCTCCCAATATGTTCTGTTAACAGTTTTTCTTATCCATGACCTTTAACTGGTGGACATTATTATTGAACTCTTGCAATTTCTTGGGTAACATAATGTCTTCTAAAGGCCCAAAAATCTAAATGCTTTGTCACTTTGGCATTCTCTATGACTCTTTTCGCCGATGTTCACGCTCATTACTTGCATTATAAGAAGTGATGTCTACAGTAATCTATTTTGGGGTACACATCAGTGTTCTTTTTCTTCTCCTTTTTTGTGGGGAAGGGGTAGGATTTTAACAAAAACCACGTGCATAGAGCATGAACTTACAAAAATGCTTGCTGATGGCATCACTTGTAACAGCTTCAAACCTTTGTGGATATCCTAGTTTCTCCAACACTAAGTGCAAGTATTAATTGTTTTTTATCTTGCAATTTCTTTTGTAGAAATATGACATCCAATAGTTATACTGACCTTTTTGGTCACGAGCAAAGAGCACTTTCGATGATGTAGTTCGCGAGTTAACTTTTCTTATTGATTTGATTACACTCGAAGGTCTAACTTGTGTGACGGTGTCATGATCTTTCATGAGGCTTCATTTTGGCAACTTGTGTACTTGTGAGCCAATTTATAGAACTTTAGATGAGCTGACATATTTTTTGGGCCCAGATATTGCTTGTCATCATTTGAAATTGTTTTGTTTCCTTTAGTATTATGCTTTGAGGCCTTTGATTGCTAATTGCTATTCCAGTTTAGTTTTTCAAGTGTTGTGTTTTTGGACCTTAGTGAAGATGTGTGTCTCTTGAAATGCAGTGCCTGAAGAGGACGGATCAAGAATCACTTTTTGAAGCCTTGCAAAAAATAAAAGAAGGTTAGCAAACAAGTATTATTCTAAAACAGGAAAAGTTTGGTGTGAAGAGGTCCCTTTTTATATGTGTTCTATCCACACGGAACTTGCTAGCTAGGATAGATCTTGTTTGCTAGCATTCCTGTTCATGCAAGCTTTTCTATTTAGTCTATTAGTGCCCGTGAAGATGCATTTCAAAACATGTCCAAGATAATGATGTTGTACTTTTCCAGTAGAGGGAGCCTATCAAGGAAGAATCTGAATATTTCCTCCCAGCAGTGCATTCCATTCCATCCATGATCTTTCCAACTGAATATAGTGCATCGCATACTTATTTTGGAAGTTGTGGCTGAAGTGTACTTTATAAACGGATTTGACTTCTTTGTACTACTTATAAATTTTGAACCTATCCTTCAAAATGAATAAAAGAAAACAGGGTGTGAGGTTTGAAAGCAACGGTATTTAAATCAACATACGAAGACATTCTTCATTGAGCAAAGAAGATAATCAGTATATATCAATGGTTAAAAAAGGTGGTTCAAGTTAGGGCTAGATCATAACCCCCCTCCCAAGCTAGAAAAATGTTATTGTAATTGACCCAAACTTCTAGAAGATAAAATACCAACATTGATCTAAGGTGGTGAAGTTTCAAATAGTTGCAGCAGAACAGAAATTAGATTTTTGACATCATTGTTATAATGCATGGTAAAAAATGGTGCTTTGCCTGGTAAACATTTACCTGTGTTGTTGATTCCCTATAGGCAGCCTAGTCTTGTAAACACGAAAGAGACTAGCTTTCATGAACTCAGTCTTGTACGCTTCTTTTGGAAACGTCCTCTATAAGCCATTGGGATCATTCACATGGTATTAAAGCCGCTGTGATTGAGAGGTTCTTGAGTCAATTTCTCGGCATCCTAGTATTGTTGCCCAAGGGACAACTATGAGAAGGGGGCCTACAAGGAATTTTTAGGGGGACATGTTAAAGTGCATGATGAGACCTATTTGAGGACTTCAGGGTTCAGCCACTAGCTTTAGCTTCTAGTTGAGTTGGTTATTGGACATTACCAAAAATTCAAATTGTGGAAGGTTAGGGGTCTCAACACATAGAATTTGAGTAGTTTTCTAGTTTTTTTGTCCTTTATTCCAGTAACTTCTGTGCTTGACATTTGTGTCCTCAAAAAGTATGCTCTTTGTCTTGGACATCACTGGTGTAATTCATGTGTGGGTTCAAGATCTGAACGGAATTCAGATGTGCCGAAAATTTTTTACTTTGTTAAAGATGCTCCAAATATTATCCTTGATCTCCAAAATTGTTTGTTTTGTTCACATTAGCATACTTTTGATAAATTGTGTGCCGTGGTGATGAATAGAAGTTTTGTTTAGTTCTTGAATACTTCTTAAGTTCCTTGATTCTGATAATTATAGTGAATTCCCTTAATGATTTTTTTACTGATGCAGAGTTGATGCTTTTGGGATTTATCTCTCTTCTACTTACTGTCTTCCAAGGATCCATCAGTGACTGGTGTGTCCCTGTTCATCTTACCACCTTTATGCTTCCATGTAAAAGAAAGCTGTTGATGTTGAGGGTAATGCCCACGGAAAACATGATTTTCACATTTGATGGAGAAAAAGACACCTTCTGACTGAAGAAGGTGGTTCGAATAATTGTGCAAAGCAGGTATTACCACTACGACCTTTATATTAACAAAAATTTATATGCCCCAAAAGTAAAGATTCACATGTTGAACTCCTTAAATATGGTTGATTCTATGAAGAAAGACCTTGAGATGCAACCAAGTGGCCATAACTGGAAGTACAAAACTAGGAACAAGATAATTTGAGATGAGGAGCAAACTGAGGATAAGATGTGTGAAACGGGCTTTAGACGAATAGGTCGTGTCAGGAGAAGAACCCAAAGGCACTAATGACAAGGTGCTAAAGAATGAATTTGGTGGACGCTAAAAGAAGAGAAAGACCTGAGAGGATTTGATGGGAGGCCATCAGTTGGCATTTAGATTATCTTCAGGTCATTGACCTTAACGGGATCCCTCTGTGCTGCAGGCCATCAGCCTATTAAAGCCCCTGAAGACGCAGGTCATTGTGCCCCCCTCCCACACACACACAAAAGAAACCACAGCGCTTTCTTAGTCGTCTTCTTTAGGCAGTTTTGCTTGTTGTAGTCTTGAGATATACTCATCCTAGTTTGATGTGCTTCGGCTTTTCTAGTATTACATGCTTTTCTTTAATTCTTTCTTCACATTCCTGCTTCTTTATAATTCTGTCTTTTCTAGCTTCGTTTCAAATTGTTTTCATTATTTTTCTACTCTTTTATGGCACCTACTTTTTTATTTTTTATTTTTTTGTTCCAGTTGATTCTTTTAGAAACCACATTTTGCTTGCTAGGATAAAACTGTTTAAGTCTTGATATTCCCAGGCCCTGCTTTGATGGGATCCATAATTCCATACTAGAATGTGTTATTTGTATAGAGATGGTGTATTGCATATTTCTGAAGAATGTTCAAACATATGTTGTCTAACTTCATGTCAAACGAATGGTTCAGTAGTAATCACTTCTTTGACTGACAACCATTTAACATGTATTATTAGTCATTGTAATGTAGCCATCTCTCTCTGTAAGCAGACAAGTTAGATACATAAATTTGCATGTTGTTAAATGCACTTTACCTAAATTTGGTTGTTGTCTTTCTCCCCAGTATAGTTCAGCAATATTATTTTGCCTTCTCCTTCAAATTGCTTTTGTGTGATTTATTCCTCATTGTTTTGAAAGGGGTACAACTAAGAGTAATCTTCATGTCCATACCTTACAATTTATTTGATCGAGCTTGTTGACCTTTCAAATCTTAACTTTTCTGAAGTATTTGGACAAATGATAGGCACAAACTTGTCATGAAATCATAATTTGCTTGCTTAGAATTTAGAAGTGAATTGTAGTTTCAGCAAAATGTGGATAAACTATAGGAACGTGTACAAAGAGCCAATTTGACAAATTGTTCTTACTATGCTTTCTTATCGGTAAACCTTAAGTTTTCCTAACAAACCCCGTGCCATTTGTTTTGTTTTCAGGGAAAGGCTCAGTTTTTATCTTTGGAAGCAATACACCAGCTCCATATCTTTATCTTTGTTCTGGCTGTGGTTTATGTTATCTTCTGTGCAACAACCATGATTCTTGGGGGAATAAAGGTGTGTACTTTATTATTCTGCTTTAGATGTGGTAGACCAAATTGAGACAATACTAAATTGAAAGGTGCTCCAAATAATCAATAAGTCTAGACACAGATACCCCCCTCTCAAAAAATAAAAAATAAAAAAATCCCTTTACACGCCAGATGCTCCAAATTTTCTCCAAAATCGAAAATCAAAATAGCTTCTCGGAAAATAAAGAAATAAGGAAAAAGATCCAAAGGTTGAGTAGAAATGAAGGTAAGTTGATCTTTTGCTTCTAGTGAAGAACCTTTTTGGGTACTTCTGCTTAGCCTTTTGGTTGACGTGATACATGATGCAGGGCTCTTCTAGATGATCACTGAAACATTCATCAAGTTGCTTATGAGAATTTGAATCAAAGGAAAATTATATATTTTTCTGTTCATGGTTACTTAGAACTTTACAACAAACATTCAATTTTAAAATTATATGATATGATAATTAATTTCTGATAATTGCATTCATGCCTTTGGAGTATGGATAGCAAAAATAGAGTTGTCTATGACAGAAAACTCTGTCAAGGATAGAGCAAGTTTTTGAGATGTAAGAACCCAAGGAGGAGGTGGTGGGGTAGAAAGCACAATTAGAATCAATCTATTTGCATAATTCTTCTTCCTGCCTTTACACCATGCGTGTGAGATTGACAATCAATTTCCATAATGCATTATCCCTTTGAACCTAATCTGTGTTTCTATCGGGGTTTTATTTATCTTTTCGTTTCTTGGAGAGGGGAGGTGAGTATGGATCATTTGTGTTTAGCAATCTTCTGTAAACACTGGGACCTTATTATCATTCCCCCAACAAAATATTTGCGGTCATCTAATCTAACTTCAGTAAAAGTGTAAACTGAGGATCGCTTTTGCATATAAAGGAAACAAGGTAGTGCCTCATTATCCAGCTCATGTATTAAATTCCCTTTTGTTTTACACCCTCCTTTTTAGGTACGCAGATGGAAACACTGGGAAGATTCAATAAGGCGTGAGATATCAAAATCAGATGGCGGTAACGGATGGGAAAATACATTTGTAAACTGTGCTATGTTTCTGGTTCTCGTATACGGAAACTGAAAAATGCGTGCCTTTTGGTGAAGAATCAAACAGGGTCAAACAAATCCAGGACCGTCATCATTAGTTCTTTAAGCAGAGGAAAGGATATTCAAAGGCACTAAGCGTTATAGTAAGTTCCTAGTTATTAAATGGATCTGATGGAAGTAGAAAACTATATTTATGGCGCCTTAAAATTCATGCTGTTCAGTAACATGTCTTGAATAATTCATGATTATCAGTATATTTCTCCTGTAGCTGGAACATTCTACAGCCTCATGTGGTCTCTATAGTTTGATCTGCCTTTGTAATGACCCTAAGTTCGGCAAGTCTTACCTTATATATGGCCTTGGACTTGAATGAATGAATGATATGAACCTTTCCAAATTCCAACAGAATGTGTCGGTGCATAAACAACACATTATCTCCTTTGGTAGGGTGTGAAAATTCAAACAAGATGCACAACCTTGTTTCGGTCATAAAATAATGCTTGTAGAGCCGAAAAATTCAATCCCTTATCCTTGTCAAGACAGTGATGCACAGGAGTTTTCATGAGGTGCACTATATGTTCAACTTGGGTTGATCTTGATCTCCACGAGTGTTTAAACTTATCCTGTTAATCTTTACCTGCAACTTTCACATGGGTGTCAAGCTTATTTTAACCCCCCAAGTATGTGTAATTAGCTGGCAGAACCTATGCATTTGTCGGTATGGGGAATATTGTTCAACCGTGCTAGTGGAAGCACTATATAGTAAGCTGTTATATATACATACAAGAGAACAGGGACACAAAATCTGTATCAAATTTTATGTAAATGTTACTAAAGAGAACCAACATGATTAGTTCATTCTCATCACAACAGCTTTTTTGTCTGGACTATAGTTACCAGGAACTTTTCCAGATTGCATAATCTGAAATGTCGATCACTACTTATGACACAAATGATTTTGATCTAGACTTTGAATCACTCATTCCTGGATTGTGGATTGCTATGTTTGGCATGCTCTCAGTTACTAAAGCCTAGACAAAACGCACAGCCTTTACCTAATTTCTATAAACTGAAAAAAAAAACAATGGGAACCCTTGTCACCATGTCCCTCAATTGAAGCTTAATAGTGTGCCTAGTAAGCGGTCACCTCTAGCAAAGGTAAGATTGCTATCCAGGCCTTATATGCGTATTCTCACTGATACTATATTAGGAAATCAGACAGCTTGCTCACTAAAGAGTTCACAACAATTCCTTTTGCTTCTTTGCTTTTCCTCACCTTTTATAAGTGTGTTAGACAAAATTTCCATTGTGGCATGGATGTAGCTACCAAGATCCAGTGGACTATGAGGCCACAAATTTAATTGATGGTCAGTAAGATTATTTGGGTGGTGATTTGGAAATTCTCCACTCTTGACAATTGTATTATTTGACATTCATTTTAAGGCAAAGATAAAAATTTCTGGTGTGCCTAATTAGTTGAAACTGTTGAATGCCATGTGTGAATCGTACGGCTATTTCAAGTTGATTTGTCAAGCAGTGACTAGCATCATTTCTTATGCTTTAGCTGTACATTTGGTTTTAGTGAAGTTATATACTTTGGCTTGATGTAATATCTTTTACCTTGCTAGATATCGTTCTTCAAACAATTCTATGGTTCTGTCACCAAGTCTGACTACATTGCATTACGACATGGATTCATCATGGTATCGTTGGTACTCTATTGGTTTATAATGTGATTTTCACCTACCTTTGTTCATAAAATATGTGGATAACTCAATGCTACTGCCTCTTTTTCAGACTCATTGCCCTTCAAATCCTTGCTTTGATTTCCATAAATATATGTTACGGACTTTGGAATATGATTTCAAGAAAGTTGTTGGCATCAGGTAAATTTGCTCATTTTTGTTATGGAATATGGGATTGACTATTTTGGAGTTGTCGAATAACAGTTGCTTCCTTTCTGTAGCTGGTATTTGTGGACATTTGTTGTGCTCTTTCTGTTGGTCAATCTGGAAGGTAGTCTCCTTTGGTTAATTCACCCTTCTTTCTCCTTCCGCAATGATGGATGACTTAATGCCTGGTCTTCTGCAGGATGGCATGCATATTTCTGGTTATCATTTCTGCCTCTAATTGTATGTGAATTACATAACTATGAGAAGTAATTGCATAAATCAGCTCTGAATTTTTTTATATATATTTAAGTTGACCTTGTGTGATGACAGCTTCTTCTTCTTGTGGGCACTAAATTGGAATACATCATAACATGTCTGGCTTATGAGATTGAGGAAAAAGAGAAGAAAAATGAGGGGGTCCAGAGCAAGCCTGAGGGAGGGGATGACAAAGCCCCTTGGGTAAAGCCATCTGACAAGCATTTTTGGTTTGGGCGTCCCAACATTGTTCTGTACATTATCCATTTCATCCTGTTCCAGAATTCCTTTGAGATTGCATTTTTCTTCTGGGTCTGGGTGAGTAACATACAAAATATTATCTTCAAGGTTCAATTAGAAAGCTCCTTGTCGATCAATCACCATCCAACTTGCTCTTCAGGTGACATACGGATTCAATTCGTGCATCCTTGACAGCATAGGCTTCATCATCCCCAGGCTTTTGGTTGGGTCAGTATGATCTACTTGCTCCATGCCATCTCTAGCTCTATCCATTTTTGTTTTTGTCAGTATTATTTTTACATGAAACACCCCTCCTAAGAAAGATCATCAAGCTTTTACATTTGATTAGTTACTAACTAGCCAACCACCACCTCCAGAACAAAGACATAGTTTATCAGCCAGCCAGTAAAATGAAAAGATCTATGTCCAGTTGAAAGTAAGTGTCTCATTCATCATTTTATCCGTCCCCAAAACAATTGGCATCCTTTGTTTAACAGCGTTGCTTTGACACAACTTTCTTATGCTGTCTGTCACCCAATGTTAGTTCAGAAAAGCTGCTCCAGTTAGAACTAATAGACCTCTATGGTACGGAGGGAGGATATGGCGAGTCAGGTAAAGTGGTCAGATTTTATTGTTGGAAGTTGTCTGCACAGTTAAGAACAAGTATATGAGAACTTCTGGGATTTATGAGCATGATATATCTTTGTCTTCAGCTTTGGTAAGATTGTTTCAGCTCCCTGCTCTACTGTATTCCCTTGACTGTCTGAACTGAATATAAGTATTATGTGCATAATTGAAGATTTTGCATAATCATAAGGTTCATTACTCTTTATTACACTGATCACCACCCGAATTTCTTACCGTTTCCTGTAACACAGGGTGATTGTCCAAGTGCTCTGCAGTTACAGTACCTTGCCTCTATATACAATTGTCACCCAGGTGAGACATCAACTACTATGTTGCTAAACTAGGCTTTACCTTTTTCTGATGTTTAGCGAATTGTTTTGTGAAGATGGGGAGCGCGTTCAAGGAAGGCATTTTTGAGCCAATGGTCCACGACTCTTTGACAGGCTGGCTCGCTGATGTGCGTGAAAGACATGGAGCGGGATCTCATCGATTTGAGATGCAAAATATGGCTCCAGAATTACGTGAAGTTGTTCCTGCTATACAGGAAACCACAGTTTCTGTGGAAGGATTTACAACATCTCCGAGAATATAGCCATATAGGGCTCTTGTTCCATTTAGAATACCATATGGTTTGTGCGGGAGTTGATTCTTCATCTCCTCTTTATTTTTTATTTTTTATTTGTTTTCGGTGAAGGGTGTTTATTTTCTGTTCACCAATGCACTCCTAACCTGTGTAAATGACTTCGTATGCACACAACTATTGATCATTTACTGTATGCATTTGCACAAGGATTACTGTAATTTACAAACAATTATAACATCTCACATCATCTTAGGGTCTTGTGATTGTGGTCTAAATATAGCTCCAAACCTTTTTTGAACCATTAACGTTGTGTACTCTAATATAGCTTCCAAACTATTTTTAAGTTGTTTCAAGTCGGATTTAGTTCAAATCAGGATTTATATCATCCCACTATTGTATCATAATAATACTCTTTACATTTAGTCATGTGATTTAGTTATGTTGTTGACATTTATTGAGTGGGTCAACTATCCTCACCACTCTAATAATACAATTGTTTGATGAGTGGATGAATCGATGCGAGGAAACATATAAATTAGGTTGCAGCTGTTTGAAAGTATTTTGTGATGTTTGGTGTGATGTAATATAATATAAATAATTATGTAATATAATTGTTATAATATATTTTGTGATAATCATAATTTTAAAGTAGTTTTAGTGTAATACTTTTATACAATCAAACAAATAAATGAAAACATAATTATGAACTCATTTGTATTATGTGATATCACCGTGTCTAAATATTATTACATTATTATGTTTTAGAAAATTTTCAAAAGAGGGTTTTGGAGTATGTTTTCCTATTTTAGAATGTTGTAAATTAGAACTTGTTTTATATGAAAGTATATACAATTGAGTATCTATTGATATCACCATGTCTAAATATAGGTAGATTTAGAAAGAGTGGCTAATTTATAGAGGTCAGTAATCCCTTCAAAAAAAAAACTAAATAACAATGTTGATACGTACATATTTTATTATATACACTTGATATACTAGTAGTATTATTAAGATTTTGTCAAATGCAAATTCATCATGACTAAATTTTTCTACGATTCAATACCATGATATATTATAATGTAAACTCTCGAGGTCAAAAGATGTATATTCATAGTGAGTAATTCAAAGAGATCTTTCAATCAAAAGTTGGCAACATAGATCATACTAAACCTAAGGTGTTAAAGAGAATGACATTTAACGAAGTGAAAGCTCTTAAGAGTTATTCACATGTATACACTGTTATATCTACTATATATTGAACAATAATTTTATCATTACATAATTGACGACTAAATTTTTAATTGGAGTTAATTATGTTATTTAGATTCAAGTCAACTTTTAATCTAAAATTGGTTCTTCAAATAAATTCAACGTATAAATATAATAAACATTAATAGAATGTTGGACTAAGTTCGATTTGCATTCCACAAATTAAACCCTAAATCAACTTAATTAGACTAACCTTATTTTATACTGAAGTTAGATATGATTAACGATAATTCGACTCACTAATATGGATCGGTTTTGTCAAGTATACTATATCCATGTGGCATTCTTGAGCCAGCTATTGGGCCACCTCATGGCCCATCTCAAATAATTGGCCACGTCAAATTATAGGGAATCCCAAGTCGCTTTCTTCTCCTCCTTAAAGGCGCTGAAAATAGAACATTCATATATTCAGGGAACAAGCTAGAGAGAGAAGCTGATTTCTTCTCGCTCCCTCTCGCGCTGTCTCTCTCCCTATGGTGGTTGCAGTAGGAGGTGACAAAATGACATTGCCAACATCTCAGAGAAGTCAAAACGGCGACGTTGCACTCGACAACGGCCTTGCCCGCCTCCACGAGTTGGTTACAAGCAAGAGCTTAAGCGCGATCTCTCGTAATTAATATCTAATCACTCCCTTCTTTTTACTTTCAAACTTAAAATTTTCCACAGCTAAATTGGGTTTTCCGATTTGGGTTTATGTTTGAATGATTTTTATTTTTCTTGTTTGAAAATGGGGGGATTGAAAAACTATGCAGGGTGTTATCGAATTTTGCGTTTTCATTCTCGATAATTTCGGTGTTTACTGGGATAACGACGCTGTACAACAATGGGTTGCAGTTTGGAGGTCCGGCAGTGATGGTTTATGGGTGGTTTATAGCGGGAACTTTCACAATGTTTGTGGGTTTATCAATGGCGGAAATTTGTTCATCTTATCCCATTTCTGGGGGTTCACTAATGGAGTGCTAAGCTCGCTGGCCCCTCTTGTAATCGTAACAATCTTCTCTTTCTCCCCTAGTTGTCTATTTCTCTTCTAATCTAATTGCTCCTTTTGGTTTTTCTGCTTTTTGGATCGATTTTGGGGACCAGGGGGAGGATGGTTAGATTGGGAGGATGATGTATTTGCTTGATTAGTAAAATAGTGCCAAGATTGAACCATGCTTTCTTTTATGGAGAAGATATAGTAACCTCATGGTTGATTACTTGATTTGGTCTGACCTTTTGGGTTGAGCCATGTGCCCTTTTTCTGGGCATGACCATTGACCCCTAGCTAGCCGTGGCCTGGTACTGGGGGTAGTGGTGAGTGGTGACCAAATGAGTAGGGTCAGCTTGGCCACAACCGGGTGGGTTCGGTGGATCAGCTCAGCCAAGTATGAGTAGGTCAGGTTTGGTGGATATTGATTGACCCTCCTTGGTTCGGGTCAAAAAGCAAACCGAGCTGGGTTGAGCAGTTCATGGTCTATATCTTAGTTCAAAGGTGGCGAAAATTCAGGTTATTCAGAACAGATGAATGGGCAATACATAAAATTTGGACAAAATCTTTTTGTCAACACCCGATATGTTTTGGGTTGGACAAATTGGGCAAAGCTAATTTAAGTCAAGATGAGTTCATCTTGGTCCGCATACCTTCCCAACTTGGCTCATCTTGGTCTGCTTACCTTCCCAACTTGGTAAACCAACTGTCTTAGCTTGCAAATTGGGTTGATTAGACTAGGCTGATTATTTTGTTTCGTTGCTTGGACTAGTGTTGAGCCAGCAGAGTGCAACTTTGGTTTGGCCATGATCTTTGTAAGCAGAACTGCTCAGATTACGTGCTGGTCCACCGGCCATTACTAATTGGTTGTACTGGGTTGCTGCCCTATCTTTTCCTCTCAATAAGTTTTTGGGGGTGGTCTCACCTAGGATGAACTAATAAATGATACTGCTGTGGTTAAGTACCTTTTTAATAGGTAACTGAGCTTAGTTAGCTGGTGATGACCTCATTGGATTTTAATTCTATTTTATATTCTCTGATTGTTAGCATGAATATCAGTGTCATCGGTCCATGAATTTTCAAAGACTTTATGTGATTTTTTTAAGTGAGGTCGAGATGCTTATGGTAGAGGTGATAAAGAAATTCCTGTAGACATCCAAAAAAAGTGGCCAAAATAGACAACTGTTTCCAAGTTGCATTGTTGCCAAAGGTTCCAGCTTCTGTTATTCCTGGGAAAACCTTATATATACACATAATTGTTTCTTATGCATACAAGTTTAGCACTATCAGCTATTGAATGCCAATACTTGATGCCATTGGTGTAGGATAAAAAAGCCCATGTCATGAGCGCCCCCCAAAAAAAAAAATCTCTTTTCCTCCCTTCATGTATGATTATATGAAAGATTGTTGAAAGTAATAATTTATAGCTAGGGAAGGATAATTGTTGTTGGATATTCTTTTGATAAATCAGGAAAGAACAATCGCTAAGTAGTTTAAGCTTCAATGTATGATTGACTTAGTCAAATTCATCATTAAACGGTAACCTGCTTCTTATGGTCAGGTAGCATGCTGTCATGTACCTTTCTGGCCAATGGTTTTACAAAAACAATATTTTCACAATTGCAGGTGGAAGCTACTATATTTACCTCCCGTATTTTAATCTAGGTGGAAAGCTCATGATTGCGATAGTGTACGTGTTCTCATTAAGTACGAATTTAGTTAGTGAGCATTATATAACGGAAACCCTTATGTCATTATTCTTCAATTACTTTCCTTGGGCTCCAGTTGCGATACCGGAATTTGAGTATGATTATTTTGTTGATGGTTTACTCCAGCTGAGCTCATAAATTGAACATTTGGCCTTGATTTTCCTATATTAATACTGAACATATATTTGGTGTCTATTACTTTTGTCATTTGAAATAATACATGGAACTCATTAAACTGTGCAGGTTCAACATTGTTTGTCAGGTAATTTTGAGAATGTCTGTTCAGAAATTCTGATGTCTAGAAAGTACTCAGCTTCCTAGTCAACTCAAGCTTGCTTTGGATTTTCAAAAGAGGTTTACATTTGGTTAAATCATCTTTCATTGGCAGTGGGCAGTCACCACCAGTGTGGATTTCTCTCTAGCACAGCTGATCCAAGTCCTTCTCAGCACAGGTGGGAAAAACGGTGGTGGTTATGAGGCATCCAAATATGTTGTCATTGGCTTCCACGGAGCACTTCTTTTCTTGCATGCTCTGTTGAATAGTCTTCCTATTTCATGGTTATCCTTCTTTGGACAGCTTGCTGCTGCCTAGAATGTTGTAGGTATGAAGAACTTATTAGCTCCCTTGCCTTGTCTGGGCTTAATTGAAGCATTGGGTTAATTGAAAAGGTCTGTATCAAACATATCTATGGCTATTTTTCTTGTTATCTCAGGTGTCTTTGTCCTTATGTTAATCGTCCCTTAGGTTGCCAAGGAAAAAGCCAGTTCCAAGTTTGTTTTCACTTATTTCAACACTGACAATGGCGATGGGATCAACAGTAGAATTTACAGTTTTGTTCTTGGACTTTTGATGACTCAATATACTCTCACAGGCTATGATGCATCTGCTCGCATGATGAGGAACAATTTCTACGTCTGACCTGTTACAATGATTTTATTTCCTTGAAAAGCTGTAATGGAATTTATCTAGGTCTTCTGGCATGAGAAATAAGTTATGTTCTTGTCTCCCTGTTGTATTTTTAAAAAGTCAAACCTGAAGAGAGAGTCTTCTTTTTCCCTTTCCTGTTGACTACAAGCATCCATTAACAATAGATATCACTATAGATACACATCTAGTACTCAAATTACTCTCCATGTATGCTTTTGTTTTCCCCATGAAATATTCTATCTTTCGTATGGCCTCAAACACGAAGCAAAACAAGCCAATACCCATATTAGAAAGACTTGAATTAATACTAGCATATTTTTTTCTCCATCATTGGTTGATGTTTCATATGACAAAAACCTGTATTGGCATCGATAGAGTGATAATTTTCAGTGATCCATTCTCTAATTTCCATTTATCCTCCCCCTTCCCAAACAAAAGAAGGGCCTCATTTTATTTTCTTTTAACCTGCTATTGCAGACTGAGGAAACCAAGGATGCAGATAAAAATGGGCCAAAAGGAATCATTAGTGCCATCGGTATCTCAATAGTTGTTGGCTGGGCTTACATCCTTGGGATCACCTTCGCCCACTGACATCCCTTACCTTTTGAGTAGTGAGAATGATGCTTTGCAGAAGTATTTTACCTAAAGAGTAGATTTGGGAATGGAATTGGAGGAATTATTTGCTTGGGAATAGTTGCTGTGGCCATATTTTTGGCGGCATGAGTTCCGTTACTAGCAATTCTAGGTAAACAATCTTTTTGATATAGGTTTATCTCCTCCTTGGTTTGCTTTAATGTGGACAGACATGAACCCTTATAAAATATCTTTCACAGGATGGCTTATGCATTCTCAAGAGATGGGGCCATGCCCTTTTCATCAGTGTGGCATAAAGTGAACAAACAGGAGGTTCCTATTAATGCAGTGTGGATGTCTGCTTTCATCTCCTTCTGCATGGCTTTGACGGTATGCATGTACAAATATTCTTGAATTTTTTACAGTGGTGATTTGCTTATTTTCCGGTATTATTAGTTTCCTTCTGCTGAATGTTGATTGGGGGCATAATCTGGAACAATATTTATATGTGCCTAAACAGATGCTCTCTAGTTGTATAGTTAATTGTGGCATGATTATTGTTAAGGTGCTAACAATTGTGAGTTTGTTACTGAGTATGATTCAGTTCCCTAAGGTGGCTCACCTGTGACCTTCCATCCCTAGAATCCTGGTTCCGACTGCTTGACAGGGGCATAGGAGAATTCCAATGAGATAGACAAAGACAATTAAGTGTGGTTCAACCACTCACCCCCTCTTTTTCCTCTAACTTGGGTCCCTCCCCCTTTTGTGTCGTATATTTAAGACTCAGTAGAAAATTAGTGTCTCTTGTATAGGATTGTCTTACTTCAGAGATATTATGAGATCGGCATGTTGAGGGTGGCTTTTAATAATATAGGGATGACTAACTACTCTTTTATGGATATGGTGACTTTTATTAAACTACCTGTATTAGTGATCTGTAAATTAAAAGGACACTTTGAAATAAGTGTTTAGTCATTTTGAAACCTCTAAAAAGTCGTCCCTCATTGAGTCCATCACCATAACACTAGTGAGAAGTTGTACCAAGAATTTGTATCGTGAATTCTGATTAATTATATTCAAATGACTTAATTACCAGTAAGATATTGCATTTTTGTATTTATTGAGAAGATTCAAGGACTAGTTACCGTATCAAATAAAAAAAAAAAGGGACATACAAGAATAGATTCATGGATTCAGCTCTCAGCAAAAGTTTTTTTTAATCTTTTTAAAAACTTTAGGTTGCGTAGAGTTGACATATGCAAAAGTTAATAATTTGTGATGGAAAAAACCAAAAAGAAATTATTCATTCCGTTTCTATACCTTATGTCTATGATATTGTTGCTTTGGTGTACCTCTCTCTCATTTCACAACATGTTTTCGATAATGGGTGTCTAGCTATTCTCTCTCATTAACCAATTTTCTGTACAAAATTTTCACCTTTTGCAGTCTCTCAGGAGCTTGGTGGCATTTGAGGCCATGGAATCGATAGCAACTATTGGGCTGTACATAGCTTATGCACTGCCAATTTTCTTCTTCAGGGTCACCTTGGCTCGCAAGTCTTTCATCCCAGGACCTTTTAATTTAGGCCGATATGGGGTTCTTGTTGGTTGGATTGCTGTTCTCTGGGTAGCTACTATTGCTGTCTTGTTCTCTCTACCAGTTGCATATCCCATTACCGTGGAGACCCTCAACTATACACCTGTGGCCGTTGGTGGTCTTCTGCTGCTCATTCTTTCTTCATGGATTTTAAGTGCCGGGCATTGGTTTAAAGGTCCTATAACAAACATAGGTATTTGAACTGTAAATACCTTTCTAGTTCTCTTTTGTATGTCTCCACATTCATATTATATGATAATTCTTTGTCCCATATTTAGCATCTATCTCAATCTTTATTTATTATACATTTTGTCCTATCTTCTACATTCATTTTGCTTAAAGTCACACCAAACCAATACTTTAGTCCACTATGGTAGGGTATAAGGCTCAGATGGTAAGATGACTGTTCAAACTGAATTACAAATTGTGGAAATTGTTTTTGTTGGACCCTAGATTGGAAAGGCCTTCGCTACCTGTTACTCCATGATGAAAAAAGTAGAGAACATTTTGCTTTAGCCCACTGCAATTTTAAGTTGAAATAATCCTTTTAAGATACAACCGGTAAAGTCCAAATTAATTCTCCCGGGAAATCTTGTTTACAAGTAACTTCTTCCGACTAAAATTAAATTAGTGTCAAGTTATGTAAAGAGAGTTGATATTAGGAGTCCATATTTTATAGATATACACTTCTTTTCTCATTAGTGACTTTAGTTCTTTGTGTGATGTAATAAAAGAATGTTAATGTTCCCATGCTTGTGTCAAGCAAAAGAAAGGCTGAACCACTAACTCTGAAAACCAAATGAGCTTCCCGGGAAGTGTTTGAGCTGCGATGACCAATACACTTTGAAATTTTTCCTAAATTTCTAGCAGAACTTAGTGTGTCTGAGCTGAAGGCAGATAGGTGGTTTTGTTTCACAGAAATCTAAGAGATATTTTGAAAATTAGAGTATAATGTATGAACTAAGAAGACATTTTTGTAAAGCTACATCAGATCGAGACAAGAAAGTAGACAAAATAGGAACTAAACTACATCCAAGCTTAGTAATGTCACAAAGCATTAAGATCAAATAATCAGCTTACTGATAGAAGCAATCCAATCTTCAAACTTAATATAGCTCTAGACTTGGTAATAATCAAATTATCAAATCATCAAATAAATTACTGATAGAAGCATCCAATCTGCAAACTGAGTATAGGTCTAGACTTAGTAATAGTAAAATAATCAAATAAATTACCGATGGAAGCAATCCATTCTGCAATCTAACTGTAGCGTTAGAGTTTAGACAAAACATGCTGTGTCAAGGTAGCGCTTTTTGCATAGCTGGAAACTTTTTCCACATTGCTTATGCTGATAGTTTAGGTATATAAACAGAGATTCTATTTTTATTCTTTACCAACTTGAAATGCACCTGCATGAACTGTGCTAACACATGGAAGGAATCCATAATTGAGCAAAATAATTGGTCAACAAGAGGATGTCATACTGGGAGCTTACGAAACTTTCAAGTCTTATCCAAAACCTAAATAGCATAAAGCTGAAACAAGCTTATCAGTGAACTTTTGGAAATGTCTGACATTTGTTTCTCGTCAGTCTTAATCCATGCTCATGCTAAGATGTTAGCATAGCCTTCATATGTGTTTTTACCATAAACTGAAGGAGGCAGAGCCCCCTAATCCTCCCCCCCAAACACACACACAAAAAAAGAGGATTCATTATTGTCATCCTTAATTTTAAAATTGCAGTCATAAATGCCTTGTGTATAAAGCACGTGTATGACTTGTCACCTGTAGGCTATATACACAGCTTTTCTTCATGTGCTAACACAGATATTCATTTCTTTTCTGCAACGATGCACGCATTCCATGCCTGTCTCTCCCTTCACCCCATATCCTCTCTCCCTTCACATCTTCGGAGACCTCTCTCCCGATGCACACCATCTGAAACTGAAAATGCCCTATTTTCTACTATTATTACTGAATGGAAAGAATGCATGGCTGCAGATTCATCACACATTGGAGAACTCAGATAAAAATGTTTTTCAAGAATGTTCCTGTCACCATAATGGATACTTTCACAATGTATAAACTTATTACACTAAAAAGTTAAATTTTGTCACCAAGTCCACTGACTAAGTGACAGCACAAGTTTACAATTATCCCTATGGAATTACTGTAAAGGAACATTAATAAGCCATTGGTGACACAAGTTCATGATTATCCCTATGGGATTATCTAATATAAAGGAACCACTATAAAGTTTTCATGCTTTTTTATATGTAAATAGTACGATACTATGATTGCTAGGAGGTAACACCACTGAAATGTCTTTGAATATCAGTCCTGGTTGTATCCTTCTGTCCTTGTGAATAATGGTCTGCATCACATACTATTGTTGATGTTGGAACCTGAGAACTTGAAATCGCCATCTACAAAATGAGGCCGCAACTGCAGACATGGACATGTGCTCATACAAAACACAACCAATCATTTAATTAGCTAAAAAAAGGAAAAGATTGAGAGTAAAAGTAAAATATTATGGCTCATCAAAATAAGTTTTAGCAAGAAGGTGAACCTCAGCAAAAATTTCATCCAAGGTGGCGTCATCAATAGGTGTTTGCTCTGAGTTGCTTGCTTGTGCACTTGTCAGGAATCCTTCACTAGTATTGATGCCCACAAACCCTCCTAGGTTTTCAGGCTGGTTTGCTAAACCAGCTTCAGAAGGCACTCCTGCAGTGTCTAGCCCCTGGTTGGTACCATATGTTGCTGTTGGCATGTTGTTCGAACCCAAAAGGCCATTGTTATTAATGCCAGAAAGAGGAAAATCAAAAACCTGGAGAAACCCATTTGGTTCCATTTGCAAGTTATAAGCATTTTGCATGAATGATAAAGTAGGAGCCTCTGACGACATGCTTGAAAATTGAACTGTATTCGGGTTTGCATTCAGCAATGGCATTTCCCTTGGACCCACAGATGTGCTCGAGAATTGAGCTACCTGGCACATTGGATTCAATGATGTCATTTCTGTTGAACCAAAAAGGCACCCTTTAGGACTATTGATGGGGTGATTTGGACCCTGAACTAGCCCAGTTGGTTCTGTTTGTAGGTTACAAGCATTCTGCATAAAAGACATAGCATAATTCTCCGGTGATATACATGAGAACTGCACTGCACTTGGGGTCGGATTTGGCTGGTTCACGTTTGGCGGAGGAGGAAATCCATAGTTCATAGAGCTAGCACTTGACGCGATATGGCCAATACTTTCAACCATGTTGTTACCGAACGGATCAGTCTGTCCGCTTGCCAGCGCAGATGAACTGGCAGCGAGTCCATCGTTGACATTGTCATACTCTGAGTGTTTTCTCTTGCCACATGGCATCTTACTCCCAATTGCTTCCACACTCATTGCGTAGTTCGCTTGGTTTTGGTTCTCGCTTGCATTATTGATCCCTTGAGCTTGACTTCCTTGACCAGCCTGTCCATTGAGCAGAGCACTTGCTTGTCCTGTTACCAGTTCCACATTTTACATCCTTATGCCTCTGTTATAACTTTTTCTTGAGGATTGTTTTGCAGAAATGAAAATGATTTCTGGCGAAGTCGTGATCTTAAGGGACATTGGAAAATGACTCGAGTAAATGAAATTGAAGTTTTAGGAATAGGGGTCAAAATCATTTTACTAGAACCCTCCCCCCTTTTCTTTCTAAAAGTTGTTTTCAGAAAACCATCCCTTAGCCCCCTTCCTTGCCAATCACACCCTTAAAATTTGGAACATAAAAGTTAAAATGCTGGTGCATACCTGATCCACAGCTCGTTCTGTATGACCGTCTGATCTGATCAATTCTTTCCTTAAGAGTCCCTCCTGGTGGAGTGATCTTATGGCTCTTGTTGCTAGTGTCTAAAACCCCAAATCGGCTTTTGGTATTGTACAAAAGTGGAGCCTCCCTTGTATAGTTTTCCCTCAGTGTAAACCCGGTTTGATTGATTTGGGTTCCAAGGTTCAAACCACCAGAGCATATGAGCTGTGGCCTTGAATTGAAACTTGGCTTGCGAGTGATATGTTCTCCTCTTCCTGCACCTCCTAAAGGACCAACATTTAAGCCTCCACTGGTTGCCATGACGGGAGAAACCCTGGCTATGTTCTGAGATTGTAGCCCATGACTGGCCTCTGGGGTTTGAAGCACATTTCCTGCATGGTTGGGGTCAATTCCTTTTCCGGAGCTCAAACTGCCATCCCTTTGAGAAATCTCCATCGGTACCAGTTCTTGCCCATTTGAAGCTCCCCTTTGCTTGTTTCCAACGCAGTCTTGACATCAGAAGGATGACTGAGCTGTTCTTTGGGATTCTGCAGTGTAAAATACATACACAACATATTAGAGAAAGAGAATGAGGAATACAGAAGCACGAAAGAAATGCAATGACAGAAAACTCTGACTCTCGGTAAGTACAAATCCAAATCCAAATCCAAATCTATACCCTGTAGTCCTGCTTAAATAGGGGCGGTTTTAGAAGGGTTGATTCTATTACACCCAAAAATCTGTTAAAACTCTAAATCAGAGGGGCCGACTCCTTGATAAGTGAAACTTAAATTCTATTAGCTCCAAGGTTCCTAATGACAATTGAATCTAGTTTTTTCTGCTCTTTGATGTCACTGAAGCTTATTAGCTGAATCTGTTTGTAAGGACAATATCTATTTCTTTTGTAAACTGTTAGTGGCTATGGCTATCTTCTGCTTAGATATCTGGATAATTGAAAACCATGGCACAACAATCATCAAACTACCAGGATCCTAAAAGAAATGAAGACGTGACTATACCACCACCTAGGATATTGCTCTTTTTAATCCTTATAGGCTATGTTGTTTTGATTCGTGATGAGTTTTCAGCATGATACAAGTGTTGGCCTTGCTCGTTCTCAAAGAACACCGCATCTTCTTACTCTGAATTGAGATTTCAAGAGTCAGATGTGGGTGGAAGTGTCGAGGGCCTAATACAGATATAGCTAGGAGATGAGATAAAGAGTTCGAGTATTATAGATCTATAGCTAACTCAACCAAACATTCAAACTATTATTAATAGACTGTGCCTAAGAATAAGGTCTATTATCTACTTCAACATGCCCTCTTAGAAATGCAATAAGGGCTTCGAGTGTGGATGTTACGTAAGCCCCTCTCGTATCATGTGCAGTGATTGAATGTAGGGTTCTTGAGATTTGATCCCAAAATCACTCAATACCAATTAAAGACAAACCAACAGTTTAGTAGATGGTTAATGGCCCAGAATAGGTTTAATACTCTTGAGGACAGAATTAATGACTGATGAGATCAGAAGATTTCTTTGGTTGACATGAACATAATAAATCTGAAACAAGATTAACCTGATCTTGATTTGGTGCCTGTGGTAAATTTGTCACACCTGGTACACCAGAAGCTTGCTCTCCTGGTCCCACAGTTGCTGAGCACAAAATTGACAGGAAGTTAGGGTAAGTAATCAATCAATTCAGTTCTAATTACTGCCCCAAAACCCTACTGAATCATAAAACATGTCTCAAATCAGGGTTTTTGATAGGATTTCCAAGGAAACTGAGGATATTTACCGTGTGCACTGTCCATCATGAGAACCCTCATGAACTTAGCATGAAGTTCGGCGTTCCACTTGGCAACTTTCTTGGTCGATTTTCGTCCACAGTTCTCTTTCTTCTTCTTCTTCCCTTTCTCCTTATTCACATCATTCGATCCTTTTCTCTTTTTGGTTGCCTTCTCAATTTCCATAGGCTCCATGCTACCACCATCCACAATAGTTAGTCCTCTTCTCCAATTCTGATGGTCAAGGACCGGCTCAACTTCTGCCATAATTTCTTTCCCTTTTCCTTTCGGATCTTTAGGCTTCTCGGAAAATGATACAAGTCTTCCTGCATTTGAGTGATTCCCAGCATTTTTATTTGCCGGTGTACCCCTTGCCTTCCTGACGGTGAATTGCCATAAGGATCGAATGTCGTTGTTGCCAATAGGTTTCACAAAGTAATGGCAAGCTCCTTGTTGAATAGCTTTGGAGGCTAACTGCAAGTCTTCTTCATAAGACATCACTGCATAAATGAAGTCATTAATTGCAGAACTCTTCAGTAATGAGGGGTGATAAATGCATAGAGTTCGCTTTCAGTCTAGGGGTTTTGGTGGTAATGACTCGGTCAAGCTTATAGAGGGTGGGAAGAGGGCGGGGGGATCGAGAAGGTTTGTCGAAACATACGAGCAATGGGGACGTCGTGCACGGTCTTTGCGAACTTAAGAAAGGAAAAGCAATCCATTCCTCGCATTTGCACCGCAGCCATGATGAGGTCGTACTGTTTCACCCTTTCTCGCATCATGGAGAGAGCTATGTCTGGTATTGCAGTACTTGTAACTACAAGGGACATAACTCATTAGCTCAAAAATTTCAAGTATCTCTAATAATGATCATATGTAAATATGAGCAACTTTCACTATTTGCCTAGTAAGTCTACTACAATAACATCAGCAATCCACTATGACCCCCCACATTTGGGTTATGATGATTTTTTCAGAAACAAAGCATTTTTGAGGGTACGGTAAGCACACCCACCCCATTGGACTCCTATACAGGGCACCCTATTAGAAATCCACCATAGGGACAACTTATACCTCCCGGTATTCTAACTCGGGTGGCCGCATTAATGCGAGGCAAGTGGGTGCCATCTGCGCTAGACACTCTCCGGCCACATACAAAGCATTTTTCTTCCAAGGGATCTACTATCGAAAGGCTACACCCAATCTAGAAGTTAGCATAATGATAGGAGAACGCACATATAGGAGAATTTGGTAAGTAGTAATGTCCCTATACCATATAGATCCATTATTATTATATATGTGGTTTCAACATTATGAGAATTTTATAGAATATGGTTTCCATTGTGATACTTATAACAAGCAAAGAATTGACATTAAAAGCATTCCTTTCGTAATTAACTCTGATTTAGTAGGAACAATAGCTAAAAGATACATGTACCAGCAAGATCAAAGACCGTAGACATATACTGGAAAGATCAAAAGCCGTAATTTTTAGGAAATAAATAAAAAGTTTCTAAATAATTTTACTAGATTAAATGCTTAATATTGTTTTCTAATTTGATTTTCTTGGTTTTAAAATGATCTTCATATAGATTGAATTCATACTTTATCGTCAACGATTTCAAAATAAATAGAAAATCTGAGATTGTAATCTTAGTTTTGATTTCCTCTTTACTTTCCACAAGTACTACACAATAACTATGTTGGTTTTTCACAAAAATGCATACAAAAAAAAATTAAAAATTCCCAAGCCCTTTTCATCTATCCTTATATTTTTTGTCCAAAAATGCATGCAAAAAGATTTATTAAATCCTTATATTTTTAAGCATCCTAAACCAATGATAGATTGTGGAAAGGGACTATTTTGCATCCATCCCCTCGAGTTTTTAGGCTTTAATTTTTTAACCCTGTTGAACTTTATATAAAATGATATTGAACAAATTTTTTTATAAAAATCCATTTCATCTTCTATAAATTAAATAAGGGATAAAACAAAAAAACCTTATCATATATATTACAAAAAAATAGAAAAAAATAAGAAAATTAGAATATATTTATTAATTAATAAAATTTAATATAGAATTTAGAAGAATTTTGATGTTAAAAAGATATAAAAATATTATTAAACTAAATGAAATGAATATGTTTTTTTAATCAAATAATGTTTTATAATAATGTTGAGATTTGAATAAATGATTTAGAAAAATAGTTTTATATATTTTATTAAAAGTAATTAAAATAAATTTAATGGAACATAAATTAAATAAAATTAAACTAAAGCAATAAAGTTTCCTGGAAGATATCTTTATTTTACAAAAGCCTTACTAGATCATAAAAATAATGTTTTACAGCATAATTAAAATTTGATATAATTTATTAAAAATAAATAGATGTAAGACTAAATCATCAAAATCTAGTGAAAGAGTAAAAATAAAGAAAGGTTTTGTGTTTAAATTTTTAGCAAACATTTTATGTAATAATATTATATTTTTTAAATTACATGAATATGGTTTTACTTAAAAATAATTATTTTCTAATCCATATATTTTCATGTAATCGTCTTATTTCATAACTTTAACTGTTTAAATAAAAATCAAAGGTAAAAGACAATTTTGGTGTTGAAGATCATTTAAATAAACGTGAAAGATGGTAAAAATTAGTATGAAAAACCCAAGGTTAAAGAAAGTAAAATGAAATAACTCTAGGGGTAGATGTACGAATATTTTTAAAATAAAATAATAAACTTTGGATAAAAGACATGATATAATTTTAGATGTTTGATATCATTTTTATATGGATAACCTTATTAAAAACAATTTAAATTTTGTCATTATATACGTACTGTTGATTTCTTGCGTGCAAGATGCCAAAAATATTTACGCCAAATGTTTACATACAAATCTTCTATTCAATGTTGACGTATGAGGTAACAGGAAAAAAACAAAACAAATCAAAAATTTTGAATTAAATAATGCATGACTTTTATCAATCCCACCATATAAATTTGGAGGCCAATAAGTTAAAAGAAAAAACTTTTAAATTCCGAAAACCTCAAATGGAAAAAACAAAAAAAACTGTCAAAAGGAAAAAGAAGAAATTAGAGATGGTAGTCTTAGATCCAAATCCATGCCTAAATTCCCTATGTATTCTAAAGAAAAACAAAATTCTAGTTGAAGGGGGTCACTCATGACTTTGTAGTAATTTTTTTTTCGTTTTTAAAAAATTGACGATGGTATACATACAGATACAGTGGTACCATCATATCTAAGATCAAGTTTTTGGTTGAGTGACTATCAAGTATTTCTCCCTCCCGCCTGCAGTCAATCTTACACCAGACAACGCTGTTAATTCAGAGAGAGAGAGAGAGAGAGAGAGAGAGAGAGAGAGGAAGACAACCTATATAAGAGGCGTCTTCAAGCATGGAACTGGTGTTCATGAGAGAAGAAATGTCAGGATCAATGAGCAGGATGCGTTTTCCCTTCACTTCTTCTGGGATTGGCATCTCGTACTCGTATTTCCCCTCCTCTTTCTTCTCTTCCATTCTCTCTCTCTCTCTTCAGTTACTCACACCAAAACGAGTTCTCTCCTCGTTTTCTCTTTGTTTAAAGAAACAGGTTAATTTATAGCCTGAATCAAGAGGAGGGCAACTCAGGAAATTTGAGTTTTGAGTCCCTTGTGACACAAGGAAAGAAGACACTGCAGATTAGGCTGTTGAATTTCTTCTGACAAGGCAGAAATTTGGGGATTTCATGGGTGTGAAAATGAACAGGGCCAAACAATAGACCACAGCTTTACCCTTCTCACCCCCTCTCTTCTCGTTCCTCCATTTTGCATGAGATCCCATGTCCTATTTAACATGTATAACAACCACTATTTGTTGAAGTGATAGCGCGCAGTCTAATTCTAATAAGGAGAAGGATATAAGTTTAAATTTTCGAAAATATACTTCTTGGGATGATTTGACCTTAACTGCTCATGACCCCATTTGAAAGAGATATTACCCTCGGTCAAGTTAAAAAAGGGGGGAGAAGGTAAAAATAACATCTCTAACCCTAAATAAAACTGGTTAGTAAAATCGACTCATATTTATTTATTTCATTTGGAATATATGAATAGTTAAAATTACCGAACTTGGAAACTTTATAGTGGATAATGCTTGTGCTTTTAAGATGAATGCATCGTACTATTTTACCAATTAAAAGCTGGTTATACTTATCAACTTAAACTTTAATTTACTTAATTGAAGTCACCCAAAAATCCGACAATACATATCTAGTTTGAGTTGATATAAAATAAATCTGAGCGGAGATTTTATTAGTTTATATATTAATAAATGTAGATTTAAATTGGATAGTCCACTTGTCAAGTATAACTAGGTGCAACAATCCTATAGAAGTATGCACATGCATTTTGGTGGAAAAATTAGGGGAAAAAAGTTTGATTAAATATTTGAATATAGATGTGATTTTTTTGTCCAAAATATTTTAATATAAATGTGACAGAGAGATGAAACAAAGTAGCATTATAACCCTTTTTTTTAAGCATACCTGAATGGCTGGTGCTTACAAAATTTTAATAAATTCCTGGCTTTTTTGGGTTGATTTAATTTATCAAAATATTTCAAGGTTAATATTCCTTGGCAATATAATAATTATGTGTTTAAATCCTGATTGGCAACCACATTAAGGAAACTCCAAAGAGATTTATGAAATCATTATAGAATTCCTGGTATTTATTGCTCATTTTTTAAAAAGTTAACTGTTATCTCCCTGGACTAACTCCACATTAATTGTAAATAGGAATACATTAACTGCCCAAATTACATTTGATGTTTTTCCTAATTAAAAACTTCAAAAATACATTCACCCAAAATTTTATTTTGAACCATCAAATTATTTAAAAAGGTTTTACATTTATTATTTTCAAAATTATGTTTTTGTAAGGCTATAACAAAGAGTGCTATACTACTATCGTCGTATAAAAAATAAGTCATATAAATAACGTAACTTTTTTGTAAAAATACTATATTATTCTTACCATGATATCTAGGGCATCATGGATAATAATAATTAATAAATTACAAATTCTAATGTCTTGTTCATCGACAACATTTTTCTGTAATATTGGATAAGTTGTTTTTTAAAAAAAAAAAGTAGCATATGGATTAAATTTATGAAATGTTATTTCCATTTATATATTTGCAATTAATCCCTGAGCTCTAATACCATTAATATTCTCACACTAGTGGATCCCATGTGATTTTTTTCTAATTAATTAACTTGATTTACCCAAAGCCTTATATTGTTTGCTCATTATTATTTGCTCAAATTATGGATGAAGATAATCCTAATCAACCTATATAGAAAAATTAATTTAAATTACTATCCTCTTGTTGATGGTTCATTGTTCTTTTGTGTCATTTTACAATAATCTAACCCTTAATTTAATTAGTTTTCAACTATCAGCTTTACTATAATAGTTATTCAATACTCGAATAACAATCCGATACTTAAATCACTAGTTTTGTTAAGTATAACTTTGTTTTTTTTTAATAATAGACATATGAATTTGATATAAAAAGCATATGCAATATCTGTATTACTCTTAAATGACATGTAGTCAATTCGACCTTTTTGGGGGAGGTGTTTGGAACTGGGTCAATATTTTTACCATGAAGGTATTAACGGCCTGTTCGAGATAATATTCATTTAAACTATGACGGACAACTAATATTTCAACTTAGTTTAACTTTTTCATCTCATTTTATTTCGTTTCATCTATAATTACTAATCATTTCAACTCATAACGGTTATAATAAATACTTATTTCACCTAATTTTAGCTAATTTTAATGGTAGATAGACCTGTTTTTTTATAAAATACCTTTTTTTTAATGCTAGATAGACGTTTACTTTATATGTTACTAGTGTGTGTCTTTGCATAGTCCGTTTGACGTCTAAAACACAGTTTAAATCCCAGCGTTTGTTCTCCTGTTTGCGCGCGCAGAGAGAGAGGATTCTGCGGGACACAAATAATTTAGAAAGGAAGATGGTGAGTAATCTATACAAGAATTTGGCATGTTCTTTGATTTATTGTTGATTGATTTAGATATTGTGATTAGCCAATCCAATTGAATTCAAATTGTTTCTATTCTTCTTCTGACAAAGACGATTCAACTGAAGAACTCGAGCCGTTATTCGACTACCGCCGCGTGCAGCCCAGTAACTTCATCGACCTTGAAGGTTGCCTCTCTCTCTCTCTCTATCTCTATTTGTGTTTGCAGTTTGTATAATTTTGTGGGTTTGTGTGTTTTCATGGCAGATGACTCAGATTCTTCCCCTCCATTCCAGCCCAAGCGGAGAAAATTTTCCAACCCTCATACTGTATTTCCCTCTTCTCTCTCACCCCTTTTCGCACTCTCACTTATGAGTTTGTCTTCTGCCTTGATTCTGATTTGGGGGTTTTCTTTGCCTTTGTGGGCAATTAATTGGATGGATTTTTAGGCTAACACTAAGGAAGATAAAAATAATGGAGGGAGAACAGTTGAAATAGTTGATTGTGAGGAAAAAGATGTCGAAGAGGATTGGTTGCCTCCTCCTCCGAAGAATTTAGAGCATGTCTCAAAGCTTGAGGAGGATTCTACTATTAGGGAATTGAGGTAACGATTTCTCCATCTTTGCAATATTTCTTTTCTTTGGCGAATTTTATTTTGCTTTTTAAATTTCTAAGCACCCTTCTTCCAGCAATTTGTTGTGCCTATCCTGTTTGAACCTTGCCTTTTCCTTTCATGTTGATAAAAAATTAAATCAGCTGAACTTGATTGCTAATTTGTGTGAGTTAAGTTGCTGGGATTACAAAGATAAAAATGAGAATGATTAGCTTCTGGCACCATATTGCAGTTAGAATTCTAAGTCTACTAATAATTTTACAGAGTACCATAGTCATGATCCCTTTTGTTGCTTGACCTAAAAAATCGAACCAATGGTAGGAGTGCTGTGGGATGTAGTAGGTGGATGCAGGAATTTGGGGTGGCTCTGCCTGTCCTTTGCTTAATGTGGTAACCTGACTTTGCCAATATATTGGAGACAGGAAACCCTCTAATAAGCTGCTCTCAATGAATGAATGATACTGTTCCGACATAACATGCTCTCTGCATAGTGACCCTAACTTAAGCTAAAAATTTGATTTGTCTTTTTTTTTTTTTTTGGGTTCGATAAAAGGTGTAATCCCTTTCGGGTAGTTAGCGTTTAAGGTAAAAACCTCCTAACAAATGCGCTTCTGGGGATTCGAACAAGCGTTATCCTCCTTGCTAGGGTGAGGCCGCTACCACCTCAACCAACGTTTTGTTGGTAAATTTGACTTGTCTTTTGCTAGACGTATAGCTATTGGTCTTTTCCGGTATTCTAACTTAATGGTGTATTTATACCCCTTCTCTTGATGTGACCAGACCATGTTCTTCTTGCTTCCTTGATCTTATCTTCTTTTGATGCCACTTTTACTTTTTCTTAATCCCTTCGTTTTCTATCCTGTTAAATCCTTTATGACTACACATTTACGAACGCTTCTTCATCTTTGCGATCATCATCATTTGGACTTGAGTCTTATTAATTGGTCGATGACTCAGAGCTGTACAACAAGGTTGGTCTAACCACCATACATTAAATTTTCCCTTTTAATCCTTTTGGGATCTTCTAAGCACACAACAATTTAGATGCATTCCTCCTTTCCACCCTTATATAGTGAATAATGCCCTTGTTGATCTCCCGTCTATCTTGTACAACTTGGCTCAAGTATTAACTTCTCTACCCTTAGTATTGTGATATCACTTATTCACTAAAGGGGACTTACCCATGACCCTCCTTCCCTTTCATTAAACTTACAGTCTAAGTTCTCGATCGTTGGCCTCAGTATACAATCTGGATTCATTGCCTTTTGAGTCTTCATTTTGCTCAATGCCTCTTTAATCTCCTCTTTGGTGATATGACTAAACTTTCAAGCTCTGGTTCCTCGAAATGCCTTCATAGAGCTGGAATATTAGTATCTTGACAGTTGACAACATTATAAAAGTAATGTTTCCACTTCTCTTCTGTCTTTTTCTATCCATTAGTATCAAAAATCCCTATTGCCTATAGATCAATAGAAACTAGTGCATTAGATGATGACTTTTTCAAGAATTTCTGTGGGTATCAGGGGTGAAGATGACATGTTTTGACATTCCCAGACTTGTGAAAGGTGGATATATGTTTGATGGTGTGATAGTTATGCATATGTGCACAGCTTATTGTTGTATTCATTCTCTGATCCCTATTTCCCTTAGAAACTGAACTTGAGAGGATGATGACAATTATGCATAAGAAGTTCATGGTTATTTTACTTGTATGACCTCGGCACTGTGATAATCATGTCATTGTTAGAGACAAAACAATGTCTAGTTTTATACGCAATGCAATGGAAAAGGTAATATTTAATCCATCAAACATATTAGCTGACATTACCAAAGTTGGAAGAGAAAAATAGGTCTTGACTCTTCACTGGAAAAGCCCCTCATTGCACCCAGATTTTGGATTCAGTCCAGCAGCAGATTTGTCTTGTGCCATTTTGGAATGAGCTAAGAAATTTCTACAAGAAGGGTATCGGATGTTTGGAATGATTAAAATTATTGCATTATTACTTATGGCTCTTTATGCATGATCCTTGGTTAACATAGTCATTATCTGTGCCTATATTCAATCTAGTGGCCTCTAAATGTGGCTCTTTGAAAAGGCAGATCGAGTGTATAATCGTTCTTCAACTGTGGGTTGGACTTTGAGTTCTTTTCTGAAAAATCTTTCTTTATCTAGTTTGTTAGCCTGTTGTGCAACAAATATGCATCTTTAACTTTGGGGTTGTTGATTACCATTTAGTCTCGTAATAATGAAGGTCTTTGGCTTAATCACTTTTCTTTTGAATAGAAAGCATTCAAATGAGTGAAAGTTATAATAAACTCCAGTTGACCTCAGAACTACCTCTAACTTGGAGCAATGAGCACTGGACAGACCTTGTTCCTAGTGCTTCCTTGCCTAATGACACAGCTCAATAGTGAAGAGAAGTGATACAAATAAATTACAATGTTAAATTGGCAAGTCGATAGCTGTAGGGCTTTGCTAGGGAGAGCATCACTCTTTGTTGGGCGCCCGTATTATTGGTTCTTGGAGCACAGGACCTAACCTTAATTAGCTGATATGTTGCAAACCCTGGAGTAGTATTTGGCTTTTAGTATTGAAATCCAACAGAGATTATTGAAAATTCTGCCTTCCATTTGAGAACTCTAAGCCTCATTATGGTAACAGTAGGTATATCAAACCTTACTCCTAATTTTGTAATACTTCACTTTGTGTTGATGGCATTTATCAGCTCAAAAGAGTGAGTACGTGAACGTGTGATTTTCTGAGTTCCAAGTTAGCCTCAAGCTTTCTATTCCTACAAAAGGTTGTAGTTTTCGTAACTTTCTATCTGCATTATGTGGAGTTTATGCTAACAACCCTGTTGTGTTGTGAAATTTCATACTAAGTGTGAGGTGATTGGCAAGTCTTAAGTTGATTGAACTTTAAGCTTGAAACTGGTTTAGTTGAAAAACATCTGTCAAATGTGTTGGAATAGTAGATTTTGAAGCCTGCATGTGTGTTTTCTATCTCTGTCTGTCTAAACAGTGCTGCTTATCAAATATTCGTGACAGGGGATATTGAGTGGGTAATATAGTCCCTGTCTACCAAGAGACAGGACAGTAGGGGTTTTCTTGCCTGGGCATTTGTCTTTTCAAATCTAAATCTTTGAACTTGGAGTTCAGTTGTTGAATATTTTAATTTGAGATTTGTGTATGGCATTAAAGGGTTCTATAGGCTTGCTAAAAGATTTGATCATCTTTTGAGTTATTATATCCTTCACTCAGCTGATTATGCTCTTTTATGAAGCAAGAATTTTGAGGAAATGCATCTTGTTCAGAGTTTAATGTTGTTTTAGAGGGTTAAAAATCAATCTAGTATCCATGTAGTTAGCTCTTGCCTTGAGGAGGCACAAGTTTTTTAAGCCTTTAACCTGATAGAAAGGGATATAAGTAAATGAAACATCAACAAGGTATGTAAATCACCTACGGGTTTTAGCCATTGCTTGAGCATGTTTCATTGAAGTCCTTCGAGTCAGGGTTATGTATCTTCATATTGTTGTACCTTTGATCTTATCCTCATACTGACACGTATTCAAGCCATGAATGGTTCTTGAACAAGATCAAGTTTTCAATTCATGCATGATTTTCATGCACTTTTGTTTAATTATATGTTTACATGGTTCTCCAAGTACAACCTTCTGAGGTAAGTAGACAAGTCTTTGACAAGTTCACAAGCATAAATCTTCAAAAAAGGAAAGTTTCTAAAGAATCAAGATTGTCACTTTGAACCTATGGATTGACTTTTTATCAATGTTTATGTAACATGCATCCTAGTTAAAATCATGACATGGATAAAAAGATTGCACAATCATATGATCCCTGTATGCTTTTACAGTTCCTGATGTTGGGGTTGGCCTTTTTATTGGTGGCCTTCTTAATGCTGTTCTTGTTTATCCAAGGAACAAATGGGAATGAGTTACTTTTTAGAAGGTACTTGTTATTCTAGGGCTCTAAAGTGAATGAACTAGCACTTTCTTTGTTGGATACATGCTTTGTCAGTGAGATTTCCATGAATTATAATTTCTCAAAGTGGTCAAACCATATGTACTTTGTGTTCTCTTTTCACACAGTTAATTTGGAGGCCTAAATTAGACTCAATCAGTGTGATTAACTAGTGAATAGATTCTTGTTCTGCGATGCAGACTGGGGGCAATCAATGATCCTGGAACCATTGCTCATGTAAAATTCCAAGATGGAAGAAATTAAGTCCATTTTCCTATGTCTTATGTTAACGAGTATATAAAAAACGTGGGGTTTAAATAGACCAAGGCAACTTCAAGTCATTAATACAAATTCTCTCTGAACTTAGGTTATTATTGCCTGATTTTACCAACAAAGTGTTGGTTGATGTGGTAACATTCTCACCCTGGTAAGGAGCATAACAGAAGTTTGAATCCCTGGAAGCACACTTGTCGGGAGGGTTTTTACCTTAAACGCTCGCTGCTCAAAAGGGATTACCCCCTTAGTCAGACCCCCGTAAAAAAAATTGCCTGATTTTTAGTCAAGTTTTGAGGTGGGATTTAATGGATCTTGAAATGGTATGTCATTCAAAATACATGGATAACATCATTAGCAGCCACATATGCAATGCAGGTCCAGCTGAATATTGGAAGTTAATAAGTGATCACGTCTAGAAGCAGAAGACATCGTCAATGTTCTCCTTAATGATGTGTCCATTTATAGTGTCATGTGTAACCTATGGAGTTTAGCAGGCTAGTTTGGTATCTGATGTAGTGTTTGTGAGAATTATTTGCAAACTTGTGGGAAACTTATTCATTGTTTTCCTTTCTGTTCACTATACTGCATGGTGTGGAGAGTACGCTCCTTGTATTTTGATCAGTGCACTTTCATTTTGATTATATTGACAATATAGTGGCACAATTCTAGATCTGTGTGTGTTTTCTTTTCTTAGACTTTTGTGGCCACATCTTGTCTTCCTTTTTCTGTAAATGATGATACAAGATCTTCCTTTGGGGAATTGTTACCTTTTCAGGCTTAAAAGCAGGAACTGGCATCTCTAGCCAAGTCAGCTGAGGATGCATTGCGAGCTGTGGAAGAAGCAGCGAAAAAGGCAGCACAGTCTTCTGCACAGAAAGATACTGAAGAGCACCAAAAGCCTCCTTCTGACCAAGCCAAAATAATCATATCCATCCAAGACAAAACTGAAACCAAGCAATATCGTGTCTTCGCGGTATATTTCTATCCTAGTAAATGGCAAATTTCCACTTTCTGATAGTCACCCTAATGCACACTTTGGAGAGGGGGGCACTTTGGGATTATTCCATTTTGACACTGCACATTATAATTGCTTGGCAAATTGGAAAATTTGGACTGTGGAGTGGTGGAATAAAGTAAAATGTTTCATGACAATGTCCTTTGCTTGTTTTGTTGTGAACTTGAACTAGTAGGCAGTGGAGGCTTTTCAAAATCTAGGGTCCAACAGATATAGTCCACCAACTCACACTCTAAGTGGGACTTTGGGATAATGGTTTGGTTTGATTGGTTTCGTTGAGGGCTAAAGGGGGCTTAGTGGTGACTAAAAATTTGGGAAATCAACCGGCATATCTCAATTTCACTGCATTCCTTTCTGGACCATAGCTCATCCCCTGTCAAGTTTTCTCCCCATCCCTTTCTATGACCCACTTTGCCCTAAAAACTAGAGTGAGAAGTATGAATTGGGAAAATGTATTGGTGACATTTCATGATTTTGTTTATCATGTGTACCTCTGAGCCAGTTCTCTGGTTGTACACATTTATAGATGATTTGTTCCCCTTTTTGTAGGGTGGTAATGAACTATATATTTGTGGACGATTTTAAGGCACATTGCTATCAGATAAAAGGATATTTACTTGTTGAAACTTATGGTTGCACAGTAAAATGTTAATTCTATGGAATTGACAGTTAAATCTTTGGATCAGTGCGACGTGGTTTCGTTTTTCCACTTCCTTTGTTGTCCTTACACGATCTTTTGTTCTTATAGGATGAGAGGTTTGAGCAGCTGTTCAAAAGTATGCAGAGAAGGCAAAGATTGATGTGCAGAAGCTTGTATTTTGTTTTGATGGCGATAGAATAAATCCAGCATCTACCCCCAGGGGCCTTGGACTGGAAGATGATGATCTTATTGAAGTTCATGTCAAGCCAAGCTGACCAGAGAAGCTTGTTTTGCATTTTTACGTGGATGAAATTGAACCTGCATCTACCCTCCGGCCTCAGGACCTTGGTGTGGAAGATAATGATCTGAATTGTAAGTTCCTGTCCAGCAAAGCTGAATAGGGTACCAAGTTATTTTGTCATAGAATTCTGATAGAATACTGAAGGTTTGGCATCATCTTGTGCTGTAATGATTGTCAGAAGAGGTTCTTTTCCTTCCCTTCTGCACCCTTTTTTTTTCTTTTTGATTGTCAAAGAGGAATATGCAGAGAATTTGACCGAGTGTAGCATGAGAATTTCTATGAGAAAAAGGGTTATTAATCTAAGCCCACCGGATCTTTATTGAACATGTTTCAAATGAGTCGATCCATTTGGCTGAATGAAAACTTGGCTGATTGTTGACCCCTAAAAGAATCATGATGATTCATGTTAAAAATTTGTATATCAAGCATTTTGAAAGTTTGATTCTTTATTGATAACTTAGGTGAGGTGAGGATTGCAATGTATCCGGGCCAATTCGAATCGGTTCGGTTTGGATTCAGTTGCCTTACTCCTTGAATCGATATGCAGATAATAATCTAGAGTGAATAAAGTGAAGAGTTGAGCAAAGGAGAATTGAAGAAGGCTGAAGATAGAGTCAAAACTGTCACATGTGGTGTTGCTTTTGTTGATAGAGAAGGTCAGAGAATTTAATTAATACATTATTCTTGGGACAAGACCTCTCTTACTCCTTGCTAGGTCCCATGCATAACCAAAAGTTTCACAATAATAATATTACCAAGTCATTTCCACATCCAAAAAAAATAACAAATAAAAAATATGGCGCTCAGTGATTTGTGCTAATTTCAGTTAACTAATCAATTTACACATATGTGTCTTTTCAGATACTTTATTGGTGACATTAACATTCAAAATATATAAATTCTCTAATAATTTATCGGAGAGTATAAGATTAATATAATAATACTGATTTTCTCTAACTGTAATCCAATACGAGTAATTTTTTTAAATAAATTCAAGCTTTTAATCATCCTTTATATCAATTTATTAGATACGCTATAGAATGGTAATTCGACATATGATATATTCATTGAGACTTTTAAGAATAATTTTGTTAGACTTGTAATAGTGCTATCAAATAAGCTAATCCAGGATGACTGGAGGGAAAATTTTCTTTTTAAGTCAACACACACGAAAAATCAAAAAGAAATGAAACGAAAAGAAGAGAAGAGGGTGCATTACATTTTATAGAAAACACCAACTAGAGGTTTTTATGAATTTATGTCAATATTTTCGTTGAAAATAGAAGGTCCACATATGAAAAAAATCTACTTGAATTGGATGTACCGAGTGATGTGATATATACCATGTCTAATATACAATTATTTGTTCTAATAGTTGATTTTTTTATGCATTAATAATTTGTTGATGTTGTAGATTTTATATATATATATATATATATATATATATATATATATATATATATATATATATATATATATATATATATATATATATTATTTAGTAATAACTTAATCTTATAATGAGAATTAAAAACTATTAATCTAAGCATTTTTATTTTTAATCTAAGAAGCAATTTTATGCTACATCTTCAGCTACCCATCCACTTCCCCACTCCCAATCCACCACCACAAGTGAAGGCCTTTGAAGCCCACCGGCAAGTTGACTCCCCTCTAGCCACCAATTTGCGCAACCATGGCGGCCATGGGAGGACTCGTTTGAGGTCATTGAACACTCATCGGAATTTGTTGTCCTGGCGATGGTTGTTTCCTTTAGTCTTACCAACTCATGAATTGAAGGAATCAATGAGTAAATTTTAAACTTGACGGAGAAATAAAGTTCGTCTTCGGTGGAGTTGACTCTGTCTGCACTCAATCTAAAAAGTCAAAATAAAATTATTAACATCTTGTATCCTTTAAACATCACCTCTAGAAGAGTTATCTCACCCAAAAATCTAAACCCTAAAGTGCTGACTCATCATTTGACCCAATTGCAGCCTGTGGAACACCAAAAAAGAAAAAAACCATGGCCTGAAGACTTTACAAATTATGATTAAGATTGATTCACTTGTCGAACCTGTGTAAAACGTTGGCAATAATTCTGAAGACTTTACAAACTATGCTAGTTGGTAACTACGGTTTCTTTTTTTTATTTTTAATTGCAAATAATATATTTTTTTATAATTATTAGATTAATTATTGTTGGAAACAGGAGGTTTATAATACGTGGAGAGAATATAGAAAAGAAAAGAACTTGACAATGTGTTTAGGGGAGGGAAAGGGGGAACAATTATGTCTAGAACAAGCATGTCTAACTAAATTAGAGGATTCAACACCACGTATATGCAATGCATGCACCTTGTCGACTCCATTTGGGCCTATAATTTACCCAATCACTTATACATGCATTATTGCTTGCCACACTTAATTTTATTGAATTGTAAATTTATTTTTTTAAATTAATTTCAAATAATTTTTTAAATTGAATTTATTCTGTGGAAGAAAAAAAAAGTTGAAGTGAATTTTCATTATCTACTCGTTCGAACTTACATATAAAATGCATATAAATAGAAATATAAAAAGAAACAAACATAAACGAACATAAAAGAATAGAAACAAACATAAATAAGTTGTTAAATAAGAAAAAAACGAACATAAACGAATATAAAATATAAATACATTTTGTTTTTTTTTATGTAAAATCGAACATGAGTATTATAATTTCATGTTATGATTGACAACTTTTTTAAAATTAGGTTTTATGTATCAATTTGAAATATCAAAATCTATTAATAAATTCAAAACTTGTTGAAGCAATTTCAAATGAAGGACTAACAAAATTATGCTTTAAAAAAATAAAAGATGGTTACTACCTTGTTATCTTAGTTCTTTGCTTAATTGCTTAAATGGTCAAAGCATCCATAGTTCTTTGACTTTTTTTTTAAAAAAACAAAATTAAATAAAAGTACTATCTCAACAATAAATAATATAATTATATTCAGCTAACTTATTAAAAATAATAAAAATGCCTTGCAATATCTTCTACACTATAAGAAACCTTATCCTATCAAACCTAAGTCGAACATTCTATTTTTAATTCAATAGCCTCTCACAAATACGGAGTAGTTTTTTTTAAGTTTGTTTCATCTCATTAGTAATTAACTAACGGTTAACTTATATGACTGACATCTTAGGAGATTAAGAGTTTTATTATGCATGGTTTGCTATTAAAACATTTGTGGTATGTCCCTAGTTACCAACCACACCACCATCAACCTACCTATTCAATATAAATTCTAAATAAAGATGAAAGATATTTAAAATATAAATAATCTCCAATGCAGTTTTAGAATTTATTTATTTTATCATTTATAATTAATAGTTATTGATCAGAGATTTACGATTAACAGTTTATAATAATTTAATAATTATCAGCGATAATCAACAATTAACTATTATTAACATTTATTGACGATTAATAATTACAAACAATGTTCTAAATGTTAAAATGAACATGCCTAAATTATCTGGTCCCAACGGTCCAAAGAGGGTGTAGGTTGGCTTTTACTAGGCAAATCCAAGTGTCCTATAAAAGCTCAATACTATTGGTAAGCCATCACTTTCCTAAAATACTAACTTTTCATGACACGTGGAGAGACCTAATTGGATAAGACAGATAGACTTCTGGATCACATTCACAAGAGAGCTTTCACATGAAGAAGATAACGTCAAATGGCTCTGACACCCTATAGGCCACCATAACACACACGTCAGCCCAAAAAGTGTAAAGAGGGGGCAAAAAAATGGGGATAGATTTTTAGATAAAAAAAAAAGAGAGAGAAAATGATAGAAAATAACAATAATAAATAAATTTAAAAAAAAGGCTGAAACTGAAACTTTGCTCATTCCCCCTCATCATCTATCATCAGCTCTCTGACTTGTGAGCTTTTTATGAGTTTCTTCTTCTTCATCAATGGCTAAACAACACGTTGTACTTGTTCTTCCACTTGGATAATCATATTCTTAATCCTACCTTTTTGCTTCTACTCCCAGGTATGATTCTTCTTCATTTAGGTTGATAATTAAAAGTGCGCTTTGTCGGTTCGGACTCGATTTCAACCTACCTTTCAATATTGACTCGTTATGGTTAGATTCCACCGTATATAAATTGAAGTCTTTAGTATTGTCTCGGTGACTAGATCTAAATAGAAGAGTTGTGTTGGTTTAGTTTTAGCAAACAAAGGTATTTTTTAACTTTTGAGATAAATGTTTGAAGCATGCTCTTGCTCGTTTGGGATTTTACCCTTTTTACGTCTCATAAGTTAAACAGAATATATTTTATATTTTATTACTAATTACTTAATGGATTTACTGTATTGCTCGTCAGTCCCTTCAATCAATTGTCGATTTTGACTTTTGAATGTTCTTTACAAGATTGGACGACTTATGATTGTGTTGTATAGCATGATATGATAATTTACAACTTGTTTAATATGACTCAAGGTTGTAATTCAATCAAAATTGTAATGGCATTTCACAACTTAATTGCATTTTATGTTGCATAATGCAAACAAACACACACATAATTCTCTTCCCTATATTTTTAATTTCCAATATATTTTGTCGCGAGACTTTTGAAAATGGTTTATCTGCTATTCTTTAACTGGTGGAGATTCTACGGTACATCTTGACCTCTTCAATGTCAGATTTATGCTGATTATCTCAGTTCATTTCTATATGTAACAGTTCAGTCGTTATACGTTCATTAAAGTAGAACACAAATTATGTTTTTTAGTTTTGGCTTATGCTTCGCTCTCATGTCTGTATTTTATGGCAGGTCTAGAGTTTCTTGCGATTATCTCAGAAGTAACAGAAATGTGAGTTGGACTTGAGGGGCAAGTTGGACAATACTCTATCATTCTGACAGACTTTCTTTGTTGAATTCGACAAACTTAAATCGGGTTCAAACCCAACTGAGACAATCGAAATAGATAGAAGTTGCCCCGTGGTAGGCAAATTAAGGTAATCAGATTGAATAAGCTTTCACTTGCTAGACTCACACTGTCTTGTATTTCTGCTGAATAAAAAACTAAACTGTGAAGCCAAATGAATGAAGAGGCATGAAATTAACATGGAGAAAACATGTGAGTTCTGTGGTGTGCCGAGGCCAGTGGTCTACTGCCAAGCAGATACAGCATTCCTTTGCCTCTCCTGTGATGCCAAGGTCCACTCAGCCAATGCACTGTCAGGCCGCCACTCTCGGTCCCTAGTCTGTGACTCATGCAGGGTGAGCCCAGCTCATGTCCGGTGCCTGGACCACATGATGGTGCTCTGCCGTGGGTGTGAAACCCGGGTTCATGAATATTTCCCTCAGCACAGGAAGCAGATGATGAGTAGTTTCACTGGGTGCCCTTCTGCCAAGCACTTTGCTGCTCTGTGGGGGCTCAATGCAAGTGATCTGGGTCGGATTTCGGGTCGCAGTGTTCAGTTTGGATCTGGGTCATGTGTGTCTAGTGATCTGAGTGGTGTGGACTTGAGGAGTTTGGGTTCTGCGGTCCAGCAACCATCTTCTGTTGTCTTTGCAGAAGGTGGTTCCTACAGCCAACAACGTAGGGTGAGTTGAAATCTCAGCTGTTCAAATTGATGTATATTTGATAATCGACCTGGATGACTCAAAACTAGAAAATTTGAAATGACCAGATCCAACTAAGCTCTCCCTAGTTCCATTGGTGCCTACGCCTCACAGCAAAATAATGTTGCATCACATGTCACGGTCCATGGGTCTATAGTCCCAGGACTACCACATAAGTACTTCCAAGTGTTCTATCAGCCTAAACCAGTAGAAAAGTTCAAATCCTGTATTTAAACCAGACGGAGAAAACTTCCTATTGTGATCCTGCAACCCCTCAAAACTTGTACAAAAGTTCAAATCCTGCATTTAAACCAGCAAACCGACTTCCATTTCTGTTGCAGATATCCAGCAATCAACAACAGGAGCAAAAGAATTACTTGATTACGCAACAAATTGTTGAATTGGAAAAGCTTCAGCTTACTGAAGGGAATAACCGATCATCATTTTTAAATCGTCATGGAGAATCCGTCACGTCTTCCTCCACATACAGCAGTTCAGGGAAGCTCGATGAAAGCTTGGACCGACAAGCTGAGGAACTTGGTTATTGTCTCAGTAATGATCTCCAGAGCTTCGATAACCAAAGTCAACAATTGAAGGAAGAACGTTTTCCTTCGCCCATATCTCAACTAGATCATTTATCCTGCTCTTCTTCTGTGGGAGACCCCTTTTGGCAGTATAAAAGCCCGGTAGATAATAGTCAGGTTTGTAAATTCCTGGTTAATTGGTAACAATACGACATTCTGTGTAATCATACCATTTAGACCTGGAAAAACTAATCCATACTTGATTGTCTGGCCTGAATTTTTATAACCTAGTTCATTCTAGATTGACCAGACTTAAATCAAACTGACCTGATATGAATATGGAACGTTCTATCGACTCAGTTTGACACGACCTGAAATTAATCTAACCCAAACAAACCTGTTTGCTGGCTTAAGGATTAGCTCTTTCTGCTCCTTTTCTTTAGATCAAACGTTTTAAAGGAGTTCTAATACTGGCAATGCAGTTTTGGTCTCAAAATTTGCAAGACCTTGGAGTATGTGAAGACCTGGGATCCTTAGATGATCTCAACATACCAGATGTGGATTTAACTTTCCGCAATTTTGAAGACCTCTTCACTAGCGATCTAGACGTAACCCGGGCATTACTTGAAGACGATGACATGATCTTCTCCAACATTGAAAAGGTAACATTGATGGATAACTCAGGAAACAGCCATTCAAAGACTACAACAGAGGTGCAAAACTAATTACAGCAACAAAAAATATAGACGTTCCCAACTTTTTCTTAGCTTCTGTTCTGATTTCTGCATCAAATTGCAGGATGTTTCTGCTACTTCCTCAATTTCTATTAGTAAAGAAATTCGTTCCAAAAATGAAGGAAAGACATCTGAGCATATTGCTCAGCGGTTGTCTAGAAGTGTGGAGTACTCACCAAATATGATGAGATCAGCTTCATTTTCTCGATCAAGACTCAGCGCAGAAAGCAGTGGCAGTGAATGTCTGGACAGTGGGCATTCAGGGAGTTTCATATCAAATAGTATGGCTGAAGTACGAGGAGGGGCAGAGGCAGAAGGTAGATACAAAGAGAGAAAGAAGGCTCGACTGTAAGTGAACTACATAACTGCCTCCTCTACTAAGCTTGTTTTCCTCTTATTTGTGTTTCCATGATTCATCATGTTATTTCCCAAAACTTCTTGTCCTTTTTACGGCTCTAGTGCCATGCCCATACAGAGCCTAACTGGTATACATGTCAAGTGTTTATATCCATATCAGCATATCGAGACCAACACATTTATTATAAACTACAAGCAAATTAGAATTATCTCGACTTCTTTCAGGAAACACACGGGATCCCCCAAAGTTTGCATTTCTTAGTTTAGCGCATGACTGTGTGCTCGTCTGACAATGTTACCGAGTTGGAATACTGCATCGTGAAGTATATATAGACTAACTGATGTGGGTTTGTGATTAGGCAGGGAAACAAACTCAGTTGGCACCGCGGAAGGCAAATAGTGAGAAGCATAAGAGGATAAAAGGCCGATTTGTAAGTGTAGAAGGCTATGAATCTGACACCATGAACGCCACGAAAAGCTATTGAACTCGAAGCCTTGAATATCCCTTGGTTGTTATGTGTACATATATTTTTCATTTGTAAGAAGAGATTAATTCACCCATGTTGACATGGACATCTTTTGCTTGTTTATAACCAAACACATTGATTTCCATTCCATTCTTTCTAACCATTGGGTTACTTGGATCGATCATCCTAGTCCATTGGATGATCGGAACTACGGTGCCCTAACTTTTGTTTCTTTTCTTTGTTTTTTTTGGGGGGGAGGTTGATTGTTTTATTATTGACAAGATGCCATTATCAGAGTGTCCTATAATACAAGTTTTTAAGGATTTTGCTTTGATACTTTCAAATCAAACGTGAGAGATGGATTCTAATTTCTGAATTTGTTGATCTAATTCTTGAAAATATATTAATAACATCACCAGCAGCTCCATTACGGCCATATAATTTAGAATTTTTTGGACGACCGGGCATTTACCTTGCTGCTGAGCTTAAAATGGGGGGGATTGTGAAGAAAAAATGGAATAATTTCAAGGGAATTGGACCGTGAATTATGTTCGTTCCCTCGATATTTGGTAATGTGGCACAATAGCACCTTGGGTGGGGTCTGTGGTTGTTTTTAGGCCTACCAGAGGCAATTGTGATCCCAGTTACTTACCCCATAGACCCCAAAATCAAGCACTGGAATGTCCCATAGAACGTCGTTCAGCAAGCTCCGAGCTTGGCCAGGACCCCTCTGAGCGTGAGATATAGCCATGACAGGGCTTTCCAATGGACTAGTTTAAACCACCCACCATAAGGGCTACGGCTGCCAAGGCCGGGAGCTTGATCAAGAGGATCAAAGATTAAGGCAATGGACCGCCATTGCATTACCATTGTGATATCGCGTAAGCCTCAACACTGCATGTGGCCATGCAATGCGCAATACAAGTCCTATCCTTGTTGGCATGCCAATGCCTAGCTCGATCTTGATCCCTTTTACGAAGAAATAGGATAACTAAGTGACCATGCATGAATAAAACCGATAATTTGTCGGATTTAATTAATTCTGAGATGCGAAAGAATAACCGGGAGATCTAGCTAGAGTAACGAAGGAGGTGATGGAGGGTGTCGAAAGGCGGCAAGGGAGAAGGTTTATGGTTTGTCAACCACCAAGCCTTCAGTGGTTCCTGGTGGAGTGAAAGGGGATAGAGTGAAGGTCTATGGTCGAGTTTGTGAATACGAGCATTTTAATAATCATTTTACAGGTTGGTAAGTAATTTTGGTTGAAATTAGGGGTGTATTTTTTCAACTTATGATAATTACTTGATTGTATTTATTGTTTTGAAGCATACTAAAACAAGATGAAATATATTGAATTGTGCTAAATTGATTTTTATAATTAAAACTTAATTAAGTCAAAAAATGTATTTGTAAGTTGTTTAAATAAGTATGCAACAAAATAAATTATTGTAAGTTTATATTTGATTTTCTTGTGATAAAATATAAATATATTGTAATGAGTTCCAAGTTATTAATTGATTAGTATTTTTTTAATTGATATGTATCACGTATTAATCAATTTACGAACATATATACAGTCTTAAGTTGTTATTAAAATAATCATTTTATATATTATTAGACATAATAAGGGATTGCAAAAAAATTTTATTTTTAAAATAATATTTTCAAAATAATTAGTAACTACTGAGAATATAAATGAACAGGTTACTTAGTTATTAGACACAAGAAATTATATATTAATTAATAAGTAAAATTATAAATTTAGGATTAAGCATTCAATTCAATAATAGTATACGAAATTCACAATAGAAATATAGTTTATGACATTTAAACCTGCATAGAATTCCAAAGGTTGTCAGAAAGTACATCTTAGAATACATTCATTCCAATTTTGTTCGATTTGTTCAATATGTGATAATCATAACTTCTCCACGTATGGTTGTCTTAGAGTGATCGACATTGATTTTTTTAAAGAAAAATATTTCAAATATATTTTTACTAATTTTGTTCACGTTATTGAAATAATTATGTGAGTTTAGCAAAATTATAAAATAATTTATTTGGTTACATAATCAAATTTCTTTTTGCAAAATTCAAGCATTTCATAATTACTATAAATCCATTTATGTTAGGTTTACATATTGATAAATAATTATATAATTATATTAATCACAATCTAAGTAATAAAGTATTTTTACGAGTATTATTTTTTAAGGTAAGCGAACTCATCTATATTGGGTTCCTTATCTCGAGGCAGCCCAACGGGCTTAATAGGAAGGGAGGGCTTGGATGTCAAGACACACACAAGTTATCCCTCCATCCCTTCTACAATTTCCTCATTGATGGGGATACGGTCAGTAGCCACTAACCACCTCGACAATGACAAGTATCATAAGTTGAGAAGAACATGTTTTAAATCTATAAAATTACTATGTTTAAGACATTTGTGTCACATTACCTTTGTATATTTGGAAGTCTCAAAATAATTCCGTGAGTAAAATTACATGTTGGTTGACATGAATGATTGAAAGTTGCCTTGAGAGAAGTAGAAAAGGACTCTTCATGCTTCTAATGAAGAATAAATAAAGAGAGGGAAAAAAAGTGATTAATTGTGTAAGAAGAATTGTGGCCCTAACATTAACAACCCATTTGACATGATCACCTAAAAGTGATTGAAAACTGGAATATCAAGATCTCATTATGTGTGCCTTCATTCATAACCTCTCTCCTCTTTTTTTCACCAAACAATGGAAATGTTTGTTAAAGTTGTAATTGAGAAGCAAAACACAGCCCTAAAACACACATAACACTCATTCATATTGCCCTTCCCTAATTAAAGACATTAACCTATCATTGTCTATCTATTCAGTTTGCATCAATATTCATAACATAATAAAGACATCTTCCCACATTTTAATCACCCTTCAAAAGTAAGACATCGCAATATTTAACATTCCCGACTTTGAGTTTGATATCGATGGTATTACCCTATCTATATAAGAGATTCGATCTTATGAAAAATACGTCATTTGATATGCTTTTTATTGGAATTGAAAAATATAAAATAGTAAGTTAATTAGAACTGAAGGGAGAACAAAAGGTAGTCGTAAATGATCATGTACAGTGTTTGTATATGCTCTTATCATGTCATGGCTATTCAAACATAGGTTATGAAAAGAGGATCAACCGACCTGGTACCTAATTGCAAAACATTAGGCTAACATAAGGGAGACTTTGATATGGTTCTACGTGAGTTGCAAAAGGCTAACGTAGCATAACAATTAATAATAATTAAAATAACGAGAGAGATAAGAATCGAATTCGACAATCAATATACTCAACAATTAACAAATCATTATTTGAGCATTCAAAAGTCAATCTCAATTTTTATCTGCACATCTAAAACAATATAATTTTATATTATTACAAAATTCTAACTCGTTGGTGATCGGAACATTCGAATGGAACAATCAATTTTACAAGTATATTAACTGAATCGCTAAAAAATCTAAGTTTATATATGATATAGACCCATTACCTTTTTTTGTTAACCATTATTTACACAAGATAAACTCTTTTTAACTTATATCTTAACTTTCTTTTTTTTTTTTGATAAAATAATCTCACCCATGATATGCTATAAATTTTCAATATATATTCTCTTCCCTTTTTTTTAGTTTCTATTTGACCTCTTGAATGACTATATTACCCTTACACCTCGGTTAAGTTACTCAACTGCAGACGGTTGACTTCGGAAAACAAAGGAGGGATACTTCGGTAAACTCGCGGCATTGCAGTTACGCTCACCATCACCGAACTCGATTTCTGTTGCGGAGGTCGTAACAAATTCAGTCCTTCCATCTCATGTTCTTCCCGCCCATTTCGCTCCCTCCCTACATAAACACCGCCTCTCTCATTTTCTTCATTCGTTTTCTCTCTCCTCTCCCCCTCTACACTACATCACTCTTTCTCTCTCTGTCCCTCTCTCTCTCTAAGCTCAAATTCGAAGCAGAGCGAGAAATTTAAGCTGTAAGTGCTGAATCTCTACGAAATTCAAATTATTCCGTATTCGTTTTCGTGAATTTTTCATTCCTTGTTTGCATCAATGCCTTTCAAGAATGTTCGATCGTTCGAATTCTCTACGTTTGAATCTTCCGTTTTTGTTTTTCCGCGGCAAATTTGAAGCAGAGTTGGAAAATTCAACGAGTCAGTGTTGAATCTCTGTGAAATTTTGATATCCTTTTTGGTTTTTCAGTTGATCTTCCTTCGTTGCGGAAAAATATTTGATGACTGCGAAAATCAAAGTGTTCGTTCGATTGCATCTAGTCTCTGCATTCTGAAAACCCTAGCATCGAACTAAGAAGCGTCTGTTTCGTGTTGATCAGAAAATTTTCGAAGAGAAATTCTGAAGATGCAGCAAGAATCTAGTTCTTCTTCTGGCAATGGCATGATTAACATGGAGCAATTCTCCACACCAGTTCAAATCCGGTCTGCTGTGGCCAATCTCATCACGCCACCATCATACTCCTCGATTTTCTACCACTCGGCCAGTTCGCCAGCTCCGGCGCTACCTCCGGCGAACTCCGCCTCACATCCGGTCACCGGAGGAGGAAGCGCCACCAACTCCTCCGCCGCGGCCATCAGCAGTCTCTCTCGGTTGATGTCGGATCATCAAGAGTTGCGGAGCCTCTACGGTCACTGCGTGGCTGAGTTGCAGAGGACTTTCAAAGAGGCAGAGACTCTCCGCCAAGAAAATACCAACCTTCGAATGGCCAACCACGACCTCAACCTCCTCATCCAAGCCGCTCTTGATAGCCAATACCAGAAGGCGATGTTTGCTGATGCTTCGGACCACTACAGCTCTCTGTCATCGGTTTCTGAGAGATTCGGCGGTTTGACGATTGGAGAGAAGAAGAGAGAGAGTGGAAGTTGGGATGAAGGATTTTCTACGGAGAGCCCTACCAGCGTGATTGAGAACAATCAGTCGGAATGTCAGAATGTTGAATCTGGTCGAGTCACTCTGCCTAAGAGCATTTCTGTCAGGTCTAATGTATTCTTGAAGATGAGTCAAGCCGCAGCTGGTGCGAGTGGTAGTAATTCCGGTCTTGGTCATGGAACAACTCGGATCCGATCTCAGAATCCTGGCCGCGGACCGGTATGTTCACTGGATTCGAAATATTTAATTCTCTCTCTAAATGCGATTAACGATTTGGTTGATTGCTTCGATGATCAGTGAAGACATTTAGTTTTATTTTTGGTTCTGCAATGTTGATATTTGATTAATATCGCGCGCTAAAATTGTCTTGGTTTAACTTGAAGTGCTTAATACAAAAATTGAAACTAAATTTACACAGTAGAAAAAATTAATTAATGTTTGTATAAGATCGTCAGGATGTAGATTTGGCGTTATTAATTATTAGGTTAGCCAAAGGAACGCTGAAGAAAATCTTGAAATTCTACTTATTTTTTATTGGCCACAAGAGATTTACACACTTCATAATTTCTCCATTACTTTTGGGTTAAATTTGTTGAATTATTAAAAAATGTATGTATCCGGCTTTTTGAAGAGATACTTAAGGGGAATTTTACAGATTAACATTTATACATATTGTAATTCTATATGATATACACAGGTGTTCCCCTTCATGCCTTTTGATTTACTCACATGCTATATATAATAATAGATAGATTGCTCTTATTAAGCGCAGCTATAAGGTGACCAAGTTCACTATTACATTTTCAGATTCTAATGTAATTTCAGCTTAGCCTTGATATAGTTATGAAGTTTATTCAAGTGCTTGGTTGATTGAGCGTTAAGAACTTATAGGAATTTATAAAAATTACTTAGTAGTAGAACATTTTTGAAATCTGACCAAAAAAACGAGTACTTTTAATATTTGTTTGCATCAGTTAAAGCATTTGCGGAGTACTTTATACATATTAAATATTAAGCTTGAAAACTATTTAGGAGTTTTTATCTTTTCAATATACTCTATGTCTATGATTCCCTGGGAAATGTCTGTAAATTCTTCAATTAGGAGTATTCTAGAGGTGAAGTTATCATGATCCTCTCTAGGGTTGCTTAGGGTTTTAATTGATCTATGAAGTTATGTTGGATTCATGTTGTATGCAGCTTCTCCTGTTCAAGTAGGGTTGTCCTGAACCTAGGCGTTTTTTATTGGGTGTCTTAAAGAAAGGAAAATAGCCTATTTATTTATTTATTTTGAGAGAAAATACATAGTCCAGCTTATATGTAGCCTTTAAAATTCAAATCTTTACTGAGAGAGGAACTTAAATGAACCATGTCTTGTTCCTTTTTTTCTTTTTCAAATTCAGTTAATTCAATATAGGTGCATCAATTACAAGTATAGGTGGATCATAGATGAACATAAAGATATGACCTAGAAGCACATAACTTCTTACTTTCGAAATCCTTCCGGATGAAATATGGATGTAAAGGAATTTTATGTTGCCCGCATGTGATATTCCTCCTTAATGATGGCAAGTACTTACGTAAGCTTTATCACTCATGTTCTATCTGTTTTAGTGTGTGAATATGCGTAACATTTAGCATATGCCAAGCTGCATGAATTTAAGCATGAAGTCGAGGAAAAACGTCTGGTAGTTCTGAATCTTCTGGTAGCTATAGTCTTCTGCTTAATTAGAGTAGTAGTACTTCTAAGGTTGCTATAGGTGTTGTGCGTCTCACTTGTATCAATGACTTATGACTTAGTATACGGTACATGGCTTTAACGATTCATCTGCTTTAAAAAAATTCAGTTTAGAAAAATAGAATCCTGAAGTTAGGAGAGATGGATTTGATTGCTGAAGTTTTCATCATTTTGGCACTTTCAGAAAGGTCGAAATTAACAGAGCCAATATGTTAGCATTCTATTGGATTATACAATACAAATTAGAACATTTTCTGATACCTTGCCTGATTTTTCATAAATTGTCTCAACTGATCCCAATTTGCTCATTTGGGCAGTAATTTTTCTGAGGAATACATTCATTGCTGAAAATTTGCAAATTAGTTGAACTCCTGCAAGTATTACTCGCCCTAACATCTTGAAATGACAGCAAAAGGTTTATGTGAGAGGAGGAAGCAGGAAGGATGGTCCAATAGAGCTGGAAGTGTACAACCAAGGAATGTTCAAGACAGAGCTGTGCAACAAATGGCAAGAGACCGGGACATGCCCTTATGGAGATCACTGCCAGTTTGCCCATGGCATAACAGAGCTCCGACCGGTGATCCGGCACCCTCGCTACAAGACTGAAGTCTGTCGCATGGTCCTTGCTGGGGATCCCTGCCCTTACGGACACCGCTGCCACTTCCGCCATGCCCTTACTGAGGAGGAGAAGCTCATGATTCCCCTCAGCCAACCTCATCACCCTCCTGAACTTGGTTGAGGTATCATTCACCACTTCCACCGCTGGCCATTAAACTGAAATGAGCAGAATGTTTATAGTTTCCACAGACTAATGGTTTTAATATCTGTAAGTGAAGTAACAATATATAGTATAATAAGAATATACAGAACAAAAGTACAAAATCAGGATGGTGCACATAAGTATAATGTGGATATCATAGCATGCCAAAGATGAAGAATATTTTTTGCTGCTGGGGGTTCTCTAGCTAAATTGGTAAGTTTGGACGTTGGTTGGTGGAGCAAATGAAGAATGGACAAGTTTTTGTAATAATTCTTGTTTAGTTCACGCGTGATTGTAATCACAGCAATACTATGCTGAACCTTTGTAGTGAGGTTATATGAAACCTGAAATTCAACAGATTTTGGTTCCTGTCATATCGCTTCGTATGCACTGTGTCAAATACTATTAGGAGTTCAATGGCAAATTACACTTATGTTTCTACCCTGTCGGCTTGGCTGATGTCATTGCCGGAATGTATGGCAGACCACATCTGCAACCTTTTAGCATGATTACGAGCAACGCACACTACGGACCAGTAAGGCACAAAACGAAATCAGCAATAACATTTACTGTAAGCCAAGTTAAAAGAAACTGTGCAATAAAATCTCTTAAAGACTTTTGTAAGATTGAGGATGAAGGGTCATTGTGAGATACGATCATGTGTTTAGAAGTTGGAAATGGGCACTATTCTATTATATGTGATCATATCTGACATAACCATTGAGAAGCCAATTTGTGATAAGTAATCGAATAGTGCAGAACCAATGCGTCACGAATAACAGTTCACCTTACCGCCATGCTGTCACTGATAGTCAGTCTTCAGCAGAGCTGGCCCACTTCATAAAGGAAACTACCAACTCTGTCAAATATGCACCGAAATTGGACGAAAGCAGATCACGCACTGAAGGGGGAACGACTCTGATCTGTAAGATGTTCATGTCCATTGCTTAGGATTCACAGTCAAGTGAATTAGTTCACAATTCACATGTCACAGTCCTCCATTTATATCATCATATACTCGAAAATTTCCCCAGATAGATAATCTTCCAGGAAGAATAACAAAGACCATATAAATATCTTCTAATAACATTCTTTTCTGCGAATAAATAAACAACAAAATGTGATGTACATTATAACTATAGATATTGAATTTACATCAGATATCAGTCTCGTCTTCTGTGTCGATGCAAGGATTGTTGATGTATCGAGATAGAGATAGCCCTTTGATCCATCCCTCGTAGGCTCATCCACCCACTACAAGTACGAGTAAAGATGAAAAGGAACTGTGCAGTATTATTGAACTGGGCAAATAAGAGCTGTTCACAGATGAAATATTTTAAATTCAACAGTATAGTGTTCCTGAAACAAATTTATTGCAGATCCAAAAACAACAAAATTAGGTCATGTAGTGTGGTCCAGTTTTGTTCTCGATGTCTTTAAGGGTATGAACTCCCTTCCAAGCTGATCAGAGTTTCATGGCTCCATACCTGAACTCATGACAGTGAAGCATATGTAACTACGAAACAGGTGAAAGTAGACGTCCATTTGCCCGACACAAGAGAAGATAAAAAATGTTGTCCCCCAATACAAAACAAGTGTCAAAGTCGCAAAGCCAAGAAAAACATATCTGAATACATAGTATCAACAATGTGTGTTTTTAGGCTCCGCCACTGCAGAGATACCCTCGCCAGGAGGGCTTGAGGGGAGGAGGATGTAAAAGTTGGGACACTTCACCTCCCGTTTTCCCCTGTTAGGTATCCAACTCCCACGACTCAACAAATCACCCTATTGGTGGTTAAGTAAGCTTCATGTCTGCATAATTTTCCAACACCAATTTGACTTACAGCTAGCAATCAACAAACCATCCTTGGCAAAAATATCAACTTTTTCTTAGACCAAGGAAAATATTAATCTCTAATTTTCACTGAAGAAGAATGACATCTCAGCTGAATTTACGATTACAGTTGAATGTTGACAACAAGAAAGACAGCTAAAGGGCAAAAACAAGATAGCAAAATACCTGCTCCCATAGTTCAAGCCGGTCAAACTGATCCAAATTATGCCGCCCTTTGCCATAAGACTATCTCTTCAATATATCGTCTTTCTTCACAGTAAAATCCCAGAGGTCCCCATATTTCTCGTTGAAGTCCCAGATGTCCATAGTGTTGTAGTCATTGATCAACTTGTCACGTGCTCCCCTTTCCATGTTGTATATTTGGGGTTCGAAATTGTGAGGCTTGTCGGGTTTATCCATCTCAATTATGCAAAATACGACTGTAAACAAGGCTGCTCCAATGAACAGATATTCTCCCTACAATTAGGCAACCCAAAAAAAAAAAAAAAGAAAAAGAATCATCATCGAGTGTACTGCTTGTAGAGCAAAATTCAATCATTAGGTGTTCACTACTTTAAGCTCACCGGCACCTGGAAATACATCCCCGCAGCAACTGCTGGAAGGAAGAGCCATGAAATAAGCCCTGCCAAGAAAAGAATCACGAGCCCACAACTCAAGTTAATGACTTATTTGATAAACCACAACTAGTTGCTTCTGCATATACAGATAAGATAAAAAGAAGTAAACCTTGAAAACCAGTGGGTGGCTCGATTGAGTTATATTCTTCGGCAAGTGTCTCCAAAAATGGTGCTGAAACAAATCACAAGAGGCATACAAAAATGCTATTAGATTTAGATGTCTCCACTCGAAAGCCTCTGCTGCTTCAGCACAATGTTCCTTGATGCCGCTTGACCTACCCAACACACTCAATGCTTGATCACTTCTTCCCCTCCCAAGAAATGCAACACTTATCAGTGGGCAAGCCATACCCACCCACAACCAGAGTGCGAGAATTTATAGAGGCTGTTCTGTTCTTCAACCTTTGTTTGGAAAGTCATGGACTAGAATTATGTATTGCATCACATTGCATGTACAAGAAGTAAAGGTTGGATGATTATTATGATTAGTTCATCAAAAGCTGAAAAGAAATGAATCTTTCAACCATACCCAGAATCAGCATACCTCCCATGCCAATTAGCAATTCATACATGACCCAAAAGAGAGGCAAACGGCAAACAATGTACACATCACCATACAGAATATAGTTGCAAATGAAGCTCTCAAACTCAAAACAAGATATAAGTACAACCCCTTTGTCTACCTTTCTTCGAAGTTTCGTAGTACGTGTGATGATCATCCCAAATCCCATATTCAAAATCTTCCTAGAAACAAGCAACATAAACTCATCAAGGACATTTCATATACTAAATTCCACAATAATAAGTTCAACCACTGTCTGTTTTCTTTTCATTTGAGGGGAAGGGGGATATGGTTCAAAAGTGGATGAAACTAGGAATTAGGAAACATAATCAATGAAAATATATCTTGGTACAATACATATTGGCCTTGTTCATTTGTATCAATCAGCACGAAAATTTACCAGTCTAGCTAGGATTTTCATTTAGGCTCATAAAAATTAGGGAAGAAAGGCTCAAGGGCACCCAAAGTTTTATTTGCTCAAGTTAAAGATTGTATGATCTGTAATTCTCCAAGAAGGTGAGATTAATAAGCTCACAATATCATGTTCACTTCTGCAGATTAACCCAACTCTCGTTCTCAATTAAGAGAGAGAGAGAGAGAGAGAGAGAGAGAGAGAGAGAGAGAGAGAGACGAACAGCGGGGACGCCATTGGTAGCCCAGCGGTCATGAGGGTCTTCATTGAGATCAGGCTCGATATCAGTCAAACCAGCGAGCAATTTGGTAGAGCATCTTGTACTGCGATTTTGGAATTTAATGGACGATGAAGAAATTGGGTTGAAAATCAAAACCCTAGATCCATTGCCGGTTAAAGTATTGCTATGTTTTGGGGTTGAATTTGTGCAGAAAACAGGAGGAATTGAAGTAGTAGTCGCCATTGTTTCTTTCTCCTCTCCTCCCTCTCCACCCCAGCAGCAACAACTTCAAAGGCTAAAACGCGCGCCTTCTTTGGTTCTGGTTCCGCCGCGTGTGATAGACTACAATTCTTATTTTATCCAATTTGTGGGCTCCTTTCCTTAACTTGCACATAAAAAACCTCATCGACAAAATATCCAAATTTATATCTAATTTGACACTTAAAATAATTAATTTTAAAAATTTTAAATTTTAAATTAACTTGAATCGAGCTGAATTTCACTCAAATTTTTTCTTTTAAAAATATTTTATGTGCTAAACACAACTATTAGATCAAAAGTTGAGTAATTTGAAGTTAATATGGCTAATAAATAATATTTGTGGGCTTCTTAGCTTAATAAATAATATTGGCATTAGTTTTTATTTTTGGGTGAGGAAACAGGGATGTGTCACTGGATCCATCGTTGGTAAAGGATCGTGGACCAGCCCAAAAGAACAAGTGTTTAAAAAGTGTTTTTTTCCCCCTTATATTTCTTAATTTTAAAAAATATTTTCCTATATTGATTACACCCTTTTGTAAAATCAAATGCCAAGACCCTTGTAACCTCAATGACATCAGGGCCTATCACTCATGAAAACGGTCCTGGATTCAAAGTTTGAGGGGACGATTTCTTTAATTGCCCACAAAATTAGTAGAAAGAGTCTGTTATAGTATAAATGAGTATAAATAATTGTTATGATTGAAAAGAATAAAAATTAGAAGAAATGAGTAGAAACGATTTAAAAACATACATAAATATTGATATAAATGTCAAAAGAAAATACATCTTTGATAATCTTGGTCGGAACTCGGCTAAATGGTTGGATTTAGTGTGGCAAAAATTCGTCCAACTCGAAAAAAACCGAGTACGTGTATGATTTTTTATCCGAATTTTAAATTCGAAAATAAAATTTTCTTATTTATGTTGTCAAAACCTGATTTTAATTCGAATTTACACTTTTTCGAATTATCCGAACCGAAAAAATCAGACAAAAAATTTAATTCAATGATCAATTTTACCAACCCATTTTTGATTTAAACCTGAATGTTTGTCATCCTGCCCACTAAATCTACCAGAGTCAACTTGTATTGAGTGGACACCTACCACTTTAATAATAAAAAACATATATGTCAAAAAAAAAAAGAAAAAATAGTAAGAAAACATTAATGTAAAGAACTAAAATTTTTTTTATTAGAAAAGAAATCTGATACATTTGATTGATGCTGGTTAGTTAGCCAAACTTTAACTACTATAGAAAAATATCTTACATTAACTAATATATTACATTATTTAATATTACCAAATTTGAGTATTTGTTTTTGCTAAACAAAAAGTTTTGAGTATTTCTTAACTGCCCTCAATTGATGTAATTGATATCCTATATACAACATAAATGTTATAGGTTTAATTTTACAGCAATAAAAAATTCAAATAATAAGAGAAATATATAAAATAAATGGGTATATTTTATACTCAATCCCATCACTTTTTATTACTTTAGAACATATAAAGGATAAAAGAAAGTTTTATAATTAAAAATTTTACTATAATTTTTAAAATCCTCCTATTCTTACCTCCCTAAGTCAATAATAATAATAATAATAATAATAATAATAATAATAATAATAATAATAATATCTCGATACTTATTACCTTACGAAGTAGGCTAGAGATACCATATATCAACTTCTTTTTTTTTTTGTCCGGCAATAAAACTTATTATTTTGAATAAATATTAGTATTTGTATTTTAATATTGCGGTAGTTATTAAATGAAATGGAACAAGAAAAGTTTACCTGCTCAAATTACATTCTACGGAGATCTATTATATGAAATTATATATTAGATTACCGATGTTTGAAAAAGACATATTAAAATCAAAAATACGAGTTTGTGGTCAAATTGATGTTACTAAATATAGAGTTGAACGAAAGTATATTCACCATTAACTTGATCAAAATAAATATCTATTTTAATATTTTAAATTTATTTTTATAAAAAAAAATCTTTACAAATACCGTATAATTTTTTGTTAAATAAATTTCTCTTTTATTTAAAAAAAGTTGACGCTAGAATTTATTAAAAAAAAAAAGAAAAAAGTTTAGGTGGGGAACCACAAGAAACGCAAGACCTGGCTTTTGGTCAGCAAAGGTGGGGGATGTGATGAGAGAGAGAGAATCCAGCTTTTGTCGAGCGTAACTCGAACGTTAAGCCCTAGACTGATTAGAGCATTTAAGACCGTAGGATGAGAGCACCAGCGCAAGCAATCCAACGCATGTAGTTGAGACACGTGAAGATGTTCTTTTTCACCTTCTCCGTATCTCCCACGGCCTTCTTTCTTTCGGTGCCATTTTCACTCTATAAAACCCACTTCACCCTCCTCATCTTCTTCACCGTCATCATCAAATCAAACCCTAGAAGGAAGAGAGAGAGAGAGAGAGGGGTAGTGGGAAAGGGAGATGAGCCCAGAGAAACTTGTGGGTATGGAGGGCTTGGGGAGGAAGAGGAAGAACATAACAGGCTTTATGTCTGTCTGTCTCAGATATCCATTCCTTCCCTTCCCAAGACCCCCCATGCCAACGATTTTCTCTGGTTATTCCCTTTCCCCTTTTCTCTTATTTTTACTGCCTAAATTTATTATTATTAGTATTATTATTATTTGGAATATTATTATTATTATTATTATTATTATTATTATTATTATTATTATTATCATTATTATTTATTACTACATGGTGTGTAGGAGTTTGGTAAAGAGGTCTTGGAGCTGTTCATTGTTTTTGTATATTTGGGATGTGAGTTCAAAGTGAACTGAAAGTCCTAATGTTGAGAGGGTAATTCGTTAAAAGTTTACTATTCTGGGGGAAAAAAAACTTTCGTTGAAGAAACAAATAAAGGTCAAGGTGATCAGATAAATTCATGTAAAATATACCAAATCTAAATTCATCCTTGTCATTTTTCTGGAGGTATTTGGATTGTGAGAACTGGGATTTTCAACCATCCTTCAATTCCACCCAACATGTTTGATTTTAATCTGGGGTAAAATAATATTATTGCAACTTCAAGTAGGTCGTAGCATATATAAAAAAATTCAAGATCAAGAGAATTTTTTTGCGTTATTATAGTGTATTTGCCAAAGTAGGTTTATTTTTGTTTTGGGGGAGGAAAAAAGATAACTCAATCCAAGAGAAATTCCGTGTCAGGCACTTGCTCATGGTTTTCCTCACTCTCTCTACTGACTGAAAAAAAACTGAGGGGTTTCATTTTTTAGTATGTATTACATTAAGTAATTTTGCATTAAATCCGAGAAGGGGCGGGGGTGGTTCCAAAATTTGAGAGTATATAATAAACTTCGTCTACCAAGTTTTAGTATGGTAGGCAAAATATGCGTATTTGATGAGAATGGACACGTATATTTGCTCACTATGGTCAGAATGGATTATGATTCGATCATATGAAGACGTTACATTGCTGCTTTGATTTCATGCAAAAAAGGAAAAAAGGCTCATGAGAAGGGCCATCTGTTAAATCTTCCAAACCTCTTATAAGATTTGAAATGTTATAGTTCCAAACTTAGTTCAAATTAAATTTGACAAAATTCAAAATTGTACATTTAATATGAACTGATGGGGCGACAATAACAAATAAAAACATGAGCAATTTTAACTCTGATACTATGTTAAACATTATAATGGGCTGTAATGGAGCCAAGCAATGCTTAAAACTAATTGGCAATAACTTACTAGCTTATGCATACCAAGCCGATCTATTATATCAATATAAAGCAATATCCTCTTTCGAGGTTTTCACAAATTCCTGTCGCCTAATTTAGTAGAAAGATTATATTGTAGGGGAAGAGACATAAACTACTCCTTTCTTTTTTATTTTGAGTATTAAAGTCATCTATTCAACCGTTCCACCCACATCCAAATATCATATTTGCAAACCTCCCAAATTCCGCAAAGCAGGGACTACAAACTTACGACACCTCTTCGCCGTCGATAAGACATAACAGTTGGTCTGGGAAACAGGTTGGTGCCAAACTGAATGGGATAACTTATGGTCAACCAATTACTTGTGGCACTGGCAACAAATCCCACTTAGCTTGTCTCCAACTTAACAGTTTATCTCCCAAACTACCTTGATTAGACTTTCAAGCAAAACCTTTGACAAGAGCATCAAAGCTACCACAAATACATTCCTGTTCAGAAATAACCACCGACGATCCTCAATAACTCGTACTATTCTTATATATATTAGTGGGTACAAATAGGTTTATTTACAACTGATAAATTCAATTGTTAACAACGCGTACAAATAGATACATACAATCAATTAATCAAATTATTAACACATTATTTACAATGGAAACTAGAAACCGAAACATATGCACAACTCTATGTACAGATGAATAGCTTACCAATGGGATCTCGAGCACACATTGTACTCGAAATGCCAGATCAATCAGAGACATGAGTATTTTACATGAAAACGGTGAGAGGGAGTGAATGCACTCTTGCACACCCTTCAGTCACGAACTTTCTATCAAGTGTCCCAACAGTAACATTGAAAATGAGTCCTGAATCAGACGCTCTTTTTTCTGTTTTTGTCCACTCTTATAGTCTTTGAAATATTGATAAGTTTATGAAAATGGCTAAGCATGATGATAAAATTAAGCTCGAGAATTTGGAATATCTCAACCTGCTGCGGTTACCCCCATTCAGCTCTCGGGAAGAATAGTGAGTTGAGGTACATCACGGCCAGGTCCAGCTTATATGTGGTGAGTTCACGCGGCTTCAAGAGAGGAAAGCCATCGCTCCATATACTTTCTACTTTCTGTTAACAACAAATGAAAAGAAAATTTAGATAAGATTCAGCATAAACAGTAGAAATCCAAATGTCATCATGACTTGAGAACTCATATTTCAACAGCAGAACGAGTAGCAACTGGGTGGAAGACCAGTTATTGATGAAAACGAAACCCCTAACCAGACATGCTAGCAGATACAAAGAGCATAAGTAAAAAAGAGAGCAAAATGTCTCACTCTATCATTAGTCCCATGATGAGATTAATGAACCACACATTTGGAATTTCAACAACAATATCTGCAGAGACTTTGAAATTTAGACTTGAGATCTTTACAGTTCGAAGCTTCTAGCAATAGTAGACCTCCAAACAATTTTGTGCAGTTATGATCTTTGCCAGAGAATTCGTAGAACAAAGTCACTGAGGTCCTGCCCAGGAGGGGATGAGCAGGAACCGCAGATGACATGTTTCACAGTATCATAAACTATTTCAGGATCACAGATGACATATTGCGTAGGATGCATGTGCAACATAATCTCTTCTAATGCAGAGAGACTACACGGAGAGAAAGATCAAACACAAATCATAGGCATGTTGAGAAAAATACACAACACAGTTAAGAGGACATAAACCGAAATCAGCACAGTTAGAAGGGAGCAGTTCAAAGATACATCAAAGTAGATATCACAAACCACCAAGTTGAAACCCAACTTATAACCCTATTAGTCATGTGCAGATCGGTTCTTAGTCAGCTCTGAAGTTTGTAATGGTGCAAAACACCAATATTAGCACTGAAACACCCCCCAACGAGCACACACACACACACACAAACCAAAATAATTACAAAAAGCACAAAAGGCCTTCATAAGTCAAGCACAATTCTAAATGCTACAGTAGTAACAATAACAATTTCATGTCCAAGCAAAACAATTTCACACCATACTATTAGACTAGAAAATTGAAAGTACCCAGCAATTAATGCTGCAGAGGACGTTGATAATAGCGAGGGACAGATATCCTTTAACAAAAACAGCAAAATTTTCGATAACTAGATTGTCGCTGTCTTTCAACGATCAAATGTGATCTAAAAGTGCCAAACTGGTGTTTTCTTTGATGCCCGACGGAATGATCATAAAACTAAGTATGCATGGTCACTTAAATCTATCTTGACAAAATAATCTCTGTTAGGACTTTAGAGTTTAGCCTTTGGCAAAGGAACATTAAACAGTCTGACCACCTGATTGACATCCAGTACTATGATTACTCCATACTCTTATATTCACTGCTAAGCTCATAAAAGTAATCTATTGCTGATAAAGAGCCTGAACTAAGAGTTCCACTGCCAAATGCAAGTTTCACCCCTCAAAGAACATCATAATTGTCATGAATTTAAGACGTCAGCAATTTACTTTCTACAATTTTCTAGAAATACTAGAGCAAATGCGGTACATAAATCTAACAATTCCATCCAGCAGTATAACGCGTACTCCAAGACAGAATGGCGAGCGTTATATCCACATACTTTGTTACCCTTCTTTGTATGGTGAGTGATTGGTGACTAACTCAATTTCTACGAGTAACATCCTACTTAAGTCCTCAAACATTGTCACCAAGATTTCCCTCTTCATACTTCCCTTGGCTTTCTTTGCCTGCCATTTTCATCCACCATTTTTCAGCTCTATTGCTCAAAATCAGAGATGCAAACACCCCACCCCCAAATTCTTCCTCAGTTTTCGGTTCAATCAGAGTACAGAAGGTGCAAACTTATATTGCAATCCTTTTGATTATTTGTTTTTATCATTATGATGAGGAAGATAGTGGCTTGTTTGGTCAATGGTCCAGACAATGTCGACAGAATCTAATGACCAGCGTTCGTAAAACATAACCCAGTGGTATCACATGAATGGAACACAGGGAGATTTGAAGACTTTGAAAACCTAATCTCTACTACATGTCTACACCAGTTTGCAGCATGCAAGGAACCATTTCTTCATCAAATGTATCATTACAGATTGATTTCATTAGAGATATTTTTATTTGAGATTTGATTTTGAGCATAAGTAGCTCTGTACAGGTTTAAGAATCTGAAAATGCTACTTATGAGAGAACAGCAACAGAATCCCAGACTCTACCCACCAAAGTGTGGTCCAGGGAAGTCCATGTGTACGCAGCATAAGCCATGATCAGACTAACAGAATCAATTATATTAAGAACGTGGGGACAGAGTCATCAAAGATTACAAAGTTGCCATAGGAGCAAAAATAGAACCGACGCAACAAGGGCAGTCCGTAGCGGAATTTTGGTTGGTTGTTGGTTATCTAAGTGATATGCACAACAGCTTGAACATAAATGCCAAGATACAGAAAGCTGATGGAGAACCAATGAATGTAGGCAAGATACAGTTGTGCACTCAAACCAAAACCTAAGATCATTTAGGCAAACGACAAAACAATTCATACTTCCACATTATCTTAGGGAAGTTGGCAATTCTCAAAGCTTAAGCTAGAGACAAATATTTTGCACTGTGAAGCTCCAGATATCAGCTTTATTAGAGTTTGAATACTGTGAGATAAATTTCCTCATACATCCTTTCAAGGTTTGATCCATGTTTTGAAAACCAAAAAAAAAAAAAAAACAATTCTTTAAAATTGCATAAACAAAGTTCCCAGAACTTTTCTTTTTCTGAATAGCATAGTTTCATAAACTTCAAAAGCTAGAGGCATTACCACTAGGATACTTAGACGGCCAAGGTATTGTCAAAGAGGACATAGAAGCTTTGAGCTAATCACAAGAAACATATTGAACTTGATTTCACAAGAGAAAGTTCCCAATAGAAGGATAACGAAAATGATAAAATAATGAAACTCAATTGACTAGAGTTCTTCCCAGTTCCTATATCAAAAATGTGGAAAACGAACATGAAGCTATGAATGAGCAAATGTGAAAGGCTTACCTGCAGAGTAGTCAGGAACATTGCCAATGATGCCAATCCTGCTGTTCTTTTCACCTCCTCGCTTACCCCCATGGCCACGCCCATAGCAAGGGACAAGCACACCAAATCCACCATCAATCTCATCCTCGCTCAAGAACCCAGGAGCATGAGGCTCAGACCATCCTATAGACCAATCTGAGTCATCCGATTCAGAATCAGAGAAACACCCTCCATCAGATGGCACAAGAACAACATCGTAGTCCTTATCAATCTTCCCCTGCTCCTGACTACGCCATTTCCGCCTAACCCTCCTAGAATCAGAAGCAATGTTACCCCCACCAACAACAGGAAACTTCAACACATCCAGCTCCAACACATTCGATTCGTTCGAGGAGTTTAGAGAAGACCCATTCTTGAGTTCAGCCTCCTTTTTTGCCACTCCACAACCACCAAGACAGGTTGGGCAATGCCAGAGACATATATAACCCAGAAATTCTTCCTACTCCCTTGATCTTCCCTTCTCCCAAATGTTGGTCTTTAAAAAGAAATAATCTTCACATAGAATTATCAACCCCAGAAAACTCAAAACTCAAAACCCAAAACTGCAGAAACAAAGGGTAACATGTTGTTATCAATATTGGATAAAACTAAAGCACATAATTGGTAAGCAATAAATGAACACCAACTTCATCATAAAAATGCCATCGCCAAAACCCTATTTCCAATTTCGTCAAAATCCAATTGTTTTTATGATCATACCAAATTCCATTTTGATCAAACTTCCCAAATATCAATTCACCCATCCTTTTACCAAATTCAACCAAAATTGACGGCCGCCAATACCCAGAAACCATTAAAGCCAAAACAGCACAAGACTTAAAGTAAACCAAACAAATCAAATTATACCCATAACCACAGTAAAGCAAATCTATTTCCACCACGAAAGAAATTCAGAACCAGGCCAACCCAGAAAAGAAAAACAGAACAGAACTTGCCTTGATTGAGAAACTTCGAATATCAGGGAGAGAGAGAGAGACAGAGAGAGATAGAGAGACAGAGAGGTGGGGTTAGCAGAATTTGAGAAGAAAAGCGTAGCGGTTAGAGGAGAGGATGAATTGTTCAGAACTCTTGGTCCAACACGTCACCCTCTGTCCTCTAATTTAAGAGAGAGAAGGAAGTCGAGAGGAAATAGGCTTCCAAACTAGCAGTAATTCAGAAATCCTACCTCATCTCATTTCTCTAATGGTTCATTGAATCTGAATCATCCTCCTCTTTTATATTCTCTCTCCTGCCCTGGTTTATCTTCATATCGAATATCTCTTCATAATTTGCCTGGGTTCTGAACTCAGAATCAGAGATCATTAATTCATTAATTAATTAGTATTATTCCAATATTTCGGCGTCTTTTTCGAAATTTCCAAGAAAATAATAATTATGAAGTTGGGCCCGCTTGTTTTCGGCGCGGTAGGCCCACGATAGACTCTGGGCTTTTTCTTGGCCACATATCCACCACTTGAGCCTGAGCGTTGTTTGTAGAGTATAATAGCCCGTGAGTATTCTCAACCATCGATTCTTCAAGGTGAGATATCTGTTCAGGGTGGACACGTGGACGCCTTGTCTTTCACATCTCTTTGAACATAAAAATCATTACTTAAATGGGCTGACCTGGGCTGTTATGGGCTCATGTAGGCTAAGTTGGGCCTATAAACCCGATACCTACCTAATTGGGCCCAAATAAGTATGTGCAACATTGAGTTGCCAATCCTCTCTTGACTAGAATATTGACAGCTGTCTAAAGAAATTTGGTTCGTGACCTAATGATCAATTAGGTACCCTCTATCCTCAAGTACTTGCGATCCAAAAGGCATTATATCTTGGTTAAACAAAAAAAATTAGGTATCGTCTATAAAGCCGTTGATGTGCATCAAAAGTCTATCTTGTGAAAAATGTAATGTACCAAATCTGAAATAGTGTATGAAACAGCAACAAGATAGTTTCACATTGTGGAAAAAGATTCTATATATCTATTAAATCTTACCGGTCACTTTTAAATACATTTGTTAGCAAAACTCTATTATACATACGAATTCTCTTTATTTTTTATATACTTGAATTAAAATTCTTAAAGAACATATCGAAAACTAATTAAAAAAAAAAAAAAAAGTACTTTCAAGAAATTAGGACATGTGATAGGTTGAAAATAATAATAATTAATTAAAAATGTAAAATGAAGGAATGTGAGGGAAGATGGATGTAGCATGTGTGAGAAGTTGCAATAATATGAAAATAATTGTGAAAACGTACTCCCCACTAACAAATCATCACAGCTCCCTAGGCGTAGGAATAGGAGTTGAGAAAATTTGACTGCCAATGGAGTCCCCCAAAAAGGAAAGGCAAAGGCAAAGCCAAAGGCAAACAATGAGAATACGTTGCAGACACGCACGGGGCCCTCCCATCCATTGAAATGGCCTCTTTTTCCTCCCACTAACACCATTTCCACTATCAATCCACACCCACCCAACACTATAAAGCGACATTCCCTCCGACGGGATCCGAGGATAAACCGGTGGAGAGAAGTGTGCTCGTTCGTACTTTTTATTTAGATCTGATTGTTAAGAAGTTGACATATTTTTCGATGTTATTTCATTCTTTGTTGAATGATAGTTTAAATCTTTGAGCGAGATAATTTATTCAAAATCCTCCCCTCAAATTATCATTGGATCTTAATAATAATTAGCAATCAACAACCCGTATGACCAATAAGCTTGATCAAATCTTGTCTTTTCAATTTGAATTCAATGGGCCTTTATTTTGGAAAAAAGATTTTAAAACTTCTTATTGTGTTTACTCTTAATTTTTTATTTTTTATAATATTTTTATCAAAAAATATTACTAAAGACATTTAAACCAATTATACATCTACCAAGATATACGTAAATGTTATATGCTAAAATTTTTATGTAAAAAAACGCAAAGATTATTTAGATATTTGGTGGTGACCAAATCCCTCATACCTTTTAATAATTAATTAATTAATTATTTATATAATATATATATATATATATATATATATATATATATATATATATATATATATATATATATGTTTCCCTCTCAAAAGAGGGTGGCATGTTTGTCTTGGCATTATCTAGAGAGGGCTTTGGAAAAAAAGGGACAGGATGGAAAACCAAAACCCCTTTTGTGGGTTTCAATTAGTGTGAAGAACTAGGGGCTTCCACGCGCCGCTTCATGTTTAGCCAACACCCGACAATTAATTGGACGTCTAATTTGAGGGGCCGGATAATTATTTTTTGTTTCTTCACTGTAGATTAGGCCGTCGAGTACCAAATGATTGAAGTTATTTTATGTTTATTTATATATTTTCCCTCACCCCCATCGCAACATCATTGAGCGTGCATCACACCTTCTCGGACCCTCACCAAAGTATTTGCATCGTAGATCTAAGTTTATAAATTCATACTATATATTATGACTTAATATATATTATTCAATTAATATGTACGGAGAAAACAAACGAGGTTTTTGACAAAAAAACTTTTAAAAATTACAGCATATTATCAAAGCCCTTTATGTTGTATTTGCCTTGTTTTCTTGATTTTCAAGTATTGTTGGTATTATCAAAGCCAACAGCCATTAAATCCCTCATCTTAATTATCCTTTTCCAATACCAGCTGCACTCAGGTGAGGTTTTTATGATCATATTGAACATCTTAATTAATTTTACTGTCAAATGATTATTTTTTACTTTACTAAATATATCGATCATCATGATTTATTTAATGATATAATTTTATTCTTATAAAACTTTTATTTTTCATATTAGTCTAGACTAGTATTATGTACTGAGCAATATCCGTCATGCTCGGCAATAGTATTTGAAGCAACATTTAGTGTTTTTATTGGTCAAAACTCTATCATTCTTTTACTTTTTTATTTCTTACATTGAGACAGATTTATTCAAGGCAATTTGTTGAAGTAAATAAATAAAACTCTCACTTTTCATATACGAATGATTGATGTATTATAGCTTGATTTTCACTCTAAATTGGTCGATAATACTCGCTCCGTCCCTTAAAAATCTTCCTTTTTGATAATTATTTTTGTCTAAACATAATATTTCTAACTGGTCATTATTAAATATACGATTGGCCAATAGTTTTACATCATTTTTACTAAACTATTATTGCAATGGCTAATAATTATTAAAAAGTATGTCTTTAACATCAGGGGAATAGATATGCGACGGATTGAATAATATTTATCAATAATTCTGAATTAATAATTTTATATTTTTAATGAAGGAATCATGGAGGTGAAAAGTTTATAGTTAAAGCCTATTTATGCCTATAATTTTTCAGCTTTAATTTTAAGGCATCGTTGGAGTACAATTGTGGATTTCACTTTCACGACCACTCAATAATATCATCATCATTGCGACTCCTATGCGTCACTAACAAATTTTGGAGTTTTAGTTATACATTTTAATAATACTTTTAGGCACTAATATTGGCTTAACGTTTAATTTTTGTTTTATCCTGTTCATAATATGTCATTAATATATATGTGCTAAAATTTGTAAAGGATTTAAAGAAATATGAAATAGTACTGCGTTCAATTTTGGTGACTTTTTTTCAAAAATGTAAATATGCAGAGATTAAATTAGAATATTAAAGTACGGAATTTTGAGAAATTTATGTTAAAATTTTTGAATTTTGGACAAATTGTGAAATCTAAAGATTAAACTATATATAGCACGTAAACTCTAAAATGTATATTCCATCCACTTTAAAATACATATCGTTTTAAGGTTATAAAGGAATATCAAAGAAACACAAAATTCATGATAAATTTTATATTAAAGACCAAGTTATCTCTATATTTAATTAGAAATGAAGCAAATTAATAAAAAAAGAAAAAAATAAAACAATTAATAAGATAAAATTGATAAACTAATAATTAATATGTCATTTGAATTGTAAAGTGATAAGTATTGTTAAACAAGAAAAATTAGTTAAAATGACATGTATTTTGAAACGGGTGAATTATTAAATTATAAGTTTATAGCTGACTACTTGTATTATATTTTTAAGCTCTATACTTAGATGAAATAGCATGTATTAATTTTAATTTATACATATATTTGTTTGCTTAATTAACAATAATATTTTTTGCAATGTTGAAAAATTTTATAAAGTGATACAGCTAAGACTCATAGATAAACTTATAAACATACTCTTTTATTTGGATAATCGGATAATATATAATGAAAATTGAATATTAATTGGACATATCGAAGAATAATCAACTCAACATTTCCTACATATAATCATAAAATTGTTGCAGGTAAGTGACAAGGATATAAGGACAAATACTATAGTATACAAATTGAGACTATTTGTGAATGCTCAACATTACCTTTCTAAGTTTTTTTTTCATCTTTTCGTGTAAAAGAGGGCACAAAGGTTACCATAAAGTAAAATTAAGTATCGAGATCTCTGATAGTAATTTGTAAATATTTTTTAATTAGACTAACGACGTATTTAAAATAATTATTAAAATTAACTATTACAACTTAAATGAGGTGAAATGGTTAAGCTGCTATAGATAAAATAAGGCGAAATGAGCTAAAATAATATAAAATAATCAGTAGTTATAATTAAAATGAGTTAAAAGCTATTATCAACGATGAAACAAATGTTATTTTGAACCGGCTCTAACCGACATATACGACAAGCCGTTGTATTAGTTGGGTTTCATACTAGCTAGGGTTGACGAGGATTTGATACCACATATTGTAGTTTATGGTGAATGACCAAAAAGAAAAAAAGGGCAAGAAATAGTGCTGAAGAGGGATACTTTGGAATTAGATTGATTGATTGATTAGAAAAGAGGATAATGATATGGTTGAATAATAATATTTAATCAAAAGCCAAAAAGGGCAGATGCGAATATCTCAACGCTGACTTATGAGCCATTAGTCATATACTTTTAGCTTTTACTTTTGCATGTGATATATATATATATAACTAGTATCTAAAATGAGAATTGAGAATTTTAAATCTCAACCTTTAATTTTTATTAAAGGTTCTGATTTTGTTACATCATCATACACTCAATTCTAAAATTCACACCCCCTCTAAACCTTAATGTAAATCCCGACCACCACCAACTTTCCAAGCAGCTGCCAGTGGCGGCCGAAAACCGCAGCCGGAGACCGGCGACAGAGGCCAGCCGCTGGAAACAATAAAAACCCTAAGAAAATGGGTGAAATTTGAGGCAACATTAACCCATCGAGGGAAGTTTTGAAATCTCCGACTAGTATGGTGAAATTGGAGGCATGGTGGGAGGAGAGAAAAAGGAGAGTGGTTGCCTGGCCATGGCCGCCGGCGACATTAATAGTGGGAGGAGAGAGAAAGGAGGGTGTGGTGGTTAGGATTTGTGGGATAAAAATATAGTTAAATATAAGCCATTAGATTAAAATTTAAGAGTTAAGATTAAAAGTTATTATTTCTCATTTAAAAGGGTATTTCTCATCGGATACTCTATATATATATATATATATATATATATATATATATATATATATATATATATATATATAATATTTGTGTCTTTACTATGCAACTGAAGTCCAATATTTTTGGGCTTCTTTTTCTATACATTGAAGAAAAAAAGAAAAAAGGGGTTGTGTTTGATGTCTAAGATGGTCTTTAATCCAGACAAGAATGGAGTGGAGTGGAGTGGACCTTGTAAAGAATCAATAATTAGTGTTGATATCCAATGCTTGCAATTTATGTTCCCCACTTCCATTTTGACAATTTTCATTTCCAATCTTTTTGTGACATGCAATGCAATGCAATGCAACTTTTAATTTGGTCAATTAGCTAATTTGTCTTTGTCCTTTGTCCATGGAAAATTATGCATGCCATGAACAAAGAGAATCCTAAATGGATTAAAGTCATAAGCTATAATTGACAATTGATACAGCCTTTCAACCAAATCAAGTTTTACTTATACTCCCCAATAATTACTTATGTTAGAATAGTAAGTAATTCAAAACACTAAACAGTATTAGAGGATTTATGTATACAAAGATCTATGAAAACTCGCATTAAAGTGATAGAAAAAATATTAATATCAGAACTCGCACAAAGATAAGGAGACAAAATCCATGGCAAATGAGGAATCTTAATTAAGCCTCGTGAAGTAGGGAGAACTTATTGAAAAGTGATATAAAATTAATGGTGAATCTCCATGAATAAATGAGCAATTGTTAGTAACAACACTACACGCCGATTAGGAAGGCCAATAAGACTTTTGTTAGCCAATAAGTTTAAAGATGTTCCAACCAAGACTAGTTGCCTAGTCTGCTCCACCTCCAAAAAAAAGTCATATGTCGACTTAGATGTTTCAAATTTCTTAAAATCAAGTAAAGTTTAATAGGTGTATGAACACCTTCAACTTATTGTGAAAATACAGGGTGCTTAAAGAGCAAATTGATTGGGATTTTATAACTAATTTGGGATATTTAGTATTTTAGTTAAGTCATATTCACACATATTTATTGAGAGAAAAATTTCAATAACTATTTATCATCTAAATTTAGGCACTTTGTTTGATTTCGTCATTGCAAGTATACTTAGTAATAGTGTTACAATTCTCAATCTATATATCTAGTAGGTAAGGGTTATAAATGAAGTTTTCTAATTGAAAATTCCATCGTAGTCGTTGGACTATCTAGTAAGGTAGTCACATGAACTTCCTTCTCTTTTTTGTTATTCTCTAAATATCATCGTTGTATTCTTCTTTCTTCCAATCATCTATTAATATATGATTTGAGATAAGAGTACAATGTATTATATTGTAGAAATTACAGATCCAATTATCTCAGACCATATACAGAAAATGATGAAATAAAACAAAAGATGAGTATGCATGGGGTTGGGGTTGGGTACTACTAATGCATAAACCAAACCCAACCCTAGAAGTAGAAATATAAAGAGCCTTTGAGTTAATTTTGATTTATTTATGGGGGATTGTTTGGTCCGATCAATAATAGGGCAATAAAACTAAAAAGGTTGGTGATAAAACCCTTTTTGTCTAGAGCAAAGTGTCGTCCTTTGAAAATTCACGCAAAAAAACCAGCCACGTCTTCATTCCACAACCCCAATTGCCTTTTGAGTTTTCTTTTTCTTTTTTCTCTTTCTTTACAAATAATAGAGAGAAGAGTGAACGGCATTGTGTTGAAATTCCAAGAGCCTAGGAATGCGAGTTAGTGGAGTTTTTCTTTTCTATTCCCCACAAACATGCCCTTATTAATATAGCCAGCTAGCTTCGACCCATTTTTTAAATAATAATTCAATGGAATTTTTATATGATAGTTTTAATTTAAGGCTGCCCTCCTGCCTTTGTCTACAGACCACAGGTCAGTCTATGAATCTCTAAATTATATATATAAAAAAACCATATTTACTTTCATCAAAAAAATAAATAAATAATTCTACATGTACTTCGATCGCTAGAAGATAAAAAAATCAGTTATTATCTTCAATACAAAACTACACTTTATATATATATATATATATATATATATATATATATATATATATATATATATATATATATATATATATATATGTTGATTAATGTGATGAAAGTTCGAAAGAAATTTAAGTAAGGTAAATTGCAAGGGAGAAAAAAACACTTCTAATTTAATGTTCTGTGTTACATTTAATTTATGTATTTTATTTCAAGATAATTATTTTTAATTGTTAATTATAATGTTATAAATACATAGGATCGATTAGAATATGTGATTCTTGTGATAAAATGACAAAACCATAAGTTACATGTCAAACACATACATAATGTTCATGAAAGGTCAAGTACAAAATTAAATCTAGTACTTTTACATATCATGCTTCACAAAATTATTAATAACTACAGTCTCTTATATTTAGGGAGATCTAAAATTGCTTATTAATAATGTAAAATTTAATCTATTTATGCATCAATTTAAATTAATCAACCATTAAATGATACGGTATTACTAAATTTTTATATATAATTAGTTGATATATACACAATAATACTTATATTATAGATTTGGTAACATGACATAATTTGAAGGATAAAATTTAATCTTCTCTTGAGTCTACCTTCATAAAAATAAAATATCTTATATGATACCTTGAGTCTAAACCTATGTCCGTTGTATAATTGATGAGTCGTAATTTTTGTTACATTCCGTTTCAAAATACATGTCACTTTAACTAACTTTTTCGTTTCACAATATTTGTCACTTTATAATCTCAATGCCGTATTAATAACTAATTTATCAATTTTATTCTTATTAATTATTTTATTTCTCTCCTTTTTTCATTAATTTTCTTAATTTTCAATGAAATCTTAGGGTAATTTAATATTTTAACACAAATTAGAACGACAAGTATTTTAAAATGGATAGTAATTTTTTCGGGAATAAAAAGAGTAGTAAATTTATAAAAAGAATTGAATTGGACAGTAGCACAGAGACAGTAGTAACATTTCTCTACTACTACTTCTTCGTAAAAATAAAACAATTAAAATCAAATCATATATTCTCTTAACTATGAAAAATTAATAATTGAATAATTAATATACCAATTAGGAGGCAGTCACATTGGACCACCCAATTCTTTTTTTTTTTTTCTGTTTTAAAAAAGTTACTCCCTCTCCTCTTTATATATCACCCCTTCTCCTCCCACCTCCTCACCCTAGCTACCTCCCCAAATCCCCTCTCTCTCTCTCTCTCTCTCTCTCTCTCCTGTGCTCGCCCCCTGAGCAGAGGGGAGTCTCTCCCCAACCAACAATGCAACGCTTCAAACGGGTCGATGCTCACGGCGGCATCCGCCGTGTAAGGCGGCGGGCGATGGCTGGAGTGTAAATACAAGTGACAGCTGATGGCAAAAATTACTACTACTTCAGAAAAATCTAGCTTTGCAACTGCGCTCTCCTGAGCTTCTAGCTTTCCCGCCTCAGGGGTAGAATCGGGAGAGCGCCATTGTTGCATTGCGGGGAATTGAGGGTAGCGGTCCGATCATTTTTATTTTACCTCTTCTTTTTCTTTTATTTATAAATCTCTACTTGTTTTTTTTTTTTCAAAAAAAATCTAATTTAGTTTGTGTTTGAAGAGAGACAAAAGGGTAATTTTCATCTCAGTACCATTGATGTATTTCGCATTTTTTTTGGAGGAAAAATGCATAATAGCAAAGGTAATGGGATGAAAATTACTATATGCCCACTCCAAAAAAAAAAAAGAAAAAGAGGGGGTTGTGTAATGGGTTGTGGTAGAATATAATGGAGGATGTAAGAAATGCATACGAGGTAGCTTGGGGTGTTGTATGGTGTGGAGGGTATTTTGGGGATTCTGGTTTGTGTGTGGTTTTGTAGCTACTGGAAATGCATAGCTTACATCTATCAATTAGTGACAATAAAGTTGTATTATTTTTCTTATATTTTGCATCTATTGCTTCTTTCTTTTGGGTGTAAGGAATAATTCTGATATAAATATTATATATGTTTTGAAATCCTAGAAATTTTGTTTGTTTGGGTTGATTCTGGTTATTGTTGTCCGAATTAATCTATGTCATGTTTGTTATGAAAACCTCCGGGATAAAAATACATTAAATTTAAACAATTCTTCTATCGAAAATTATACCTAAAAAACGTTTGTAACATATAAGTGAAGACATTGATACGTAAATGTAAAAGAAAAAGTTACATATATGGGTAAGTGTTCGATATAATACAGTGTAGTTTGTGATTGTCCGCATGCTATAATCGTCGCTAGTTCGTTTAACTTTGTGGTTTGTTCAGAAGTAGTGATGTATGTAAAAAATAATAAATTGAAAGAGTTTCTAAATTATAACGTCATTAATCAAGAGTAACATAATTTTGTAAATAGTCTAGTGGTGCAAGCTCTTATTATCTCACAGTGTAGGACGATTGAGGAACCTTTGTAAATAGTAAAATGCAAAATTCTAGCTATAATTGTTATTGCTGACTTGATTTACACGAAGGCATACTGATTTAATAAATATGTTTAATGAATTGAGTTGTTAAATAAATATGTTTAATAAATTTAGTGGTAGACTATCTGATTATTGTAAATTGACATAAAATGATATAAATAAATTTCTAAATATAAATTAATGAAGGAATTTTTGCCAAAAAATATGAAACATTACTTTTAAATGTGAAAAACTAATGTTCTTAATTTTTCAAAAACATTCTTAAAATGTTATAAGCTATTGAAAATGTTAGTTGAAACACTATCTTATTTGTTAGAGTTTTAACTTGGTCAAAACACTAAACGTTAAATCCAAACATCTGTTACCAAACATGCCTAAATATATTTATGTGAGATCCATGAAAATATTTTGGTAACACATGGAAAGCTATTCTTAATTAGGGCCTTCAATCCTTCCTTAATATATGTATAATGTAACCATCCATTTTAAAATTTTTGGTAATATGAACTTTTTCATTATGTTTTTTTTGGGGGGAGGGGGAAGGGGGTTGTGAATAACCAAATGAATAGTGTTGTGAAAATTACGTTACTCTTGATTCATAAAAATGTGGCCTTTACATAGTATACGTGGGAGAGGTTTCCCTTGATCTCCTAATATTTCCTCCCTTAGAATGTTTTTTTTTTTTGGTGTATAAGAGTGGCTAAATCCTAAGAAAATTAGATTAATTATTAATGAATTTGGGCCAAGAGGGTACTACATTATTTGTAAAAAGCTAATCTCACTAGGGGAACACGGAGAGGGTGGAAATCCAACTCCTTGCTAATATCCAGATTGGCCAAACGATCCGCCACCTGATTAGCCTCCCGAAAACAATGCGAAATTTTGACTTCCTACTCCCTACGCCCCCATAATCTCTTTGCATTGGTTAATAATGGGTAAGAACTGAGTATTTCTGCTTTGATTACCCTTTAGCATACCAACCACAATCAATGAATCAAGTTTGACCGATACCTTATTAAAGCTAAAATTGCGGGCCATACGAACACCTCTCTAAACAACTTTAAGTTCAGCCATCACTGAAGAATAAATTCTATAATTCTCTATAAACCTAGCCAACCACTCATCGTTGTCTCCTCTGAAAACACCTCCACCAACAGCATTTCTGGATTACCTTTGGAAGAGTCGTCGGTGTTAAGCAAAATCCAGTTTGGTGGTGGTCTTTCTTGGAAAACACCTCCCTTAGAATGTTCTAAACAAAAGATAAAGACCTCCAAAAGAGTTAGCTTGCCTAAAAAGTCGAGGAAAATAATTCATTTTAACTGCAACATTTAATCTGGTGAATATTGTTGCCTCTTTCTTGATCATGAATAGTTTCTCAAAAATATTTCAAAGGATTAACAATTAGCACCACAAATTACCATCTATATGTATGCTTTACCCTTACTCATATACTATCTGAAAAACTGCCCATATATGAGATCAAAATCACAAATCTATAATCCCTAACATTCGTCCAAACTAATTAAGCATACTATTGAATCTTTCAAAATACGTTCACTAAAGGAATGCACTTACACAATCCTATTAAATCATCCTTCAAGGGTCATTTACCCTTTTGATGTGGCTAATTAATGTTACGAGTTTGAATTTTAATGATATAAAATTTATTATTATTGTTGTTAAGGTTATGTTTGAAATTACATTAAAAAAACACACATAAACGGACTAAAAATTGAAATAGAAATAAACGAAAAAAACAGAAACGAATAAAAAAATAATTGAACATAAGTGAACAGAAATGAATAGAAAAGAATGTAAACGAACAAAACGAACATAAATAAACATAAAAAACACAAATAAGTTTTATCTTAATTATTAAGTATATAGAATAACGAGTAAGGGTTAAAAGGATAAGATTTACAAAGAAAGAACTAAGAAACGGACAAATCTCGTTTACAAATAGAATTCACACATCTAACTTTTAAAACTTTATTTACATATTTTTTTAATGAAAAGATTTTGAATTCAAATATTAATGATCTCATCGATATTGAACGGGAAATAAGGCGGAAGAATCTAGATATTGTCCAACCCTAGCTTGTTCAGTTGATTTCTACAAGGAAAGTAATTCTATTCTATCCACAAGGGCAAACAAGACAGGGAGTTTTTTTTTTTTTTTTTTTTTGTTGAGATAATTTAAGGTATCACAAATTATTGCCTGTTTGACTTGAGAATATGTTTTCTGAAAAAAAAGGCTGGGCCTGGCCTGTCTTAATAGGCAGACAAAGATTCAGTACTGCTATACCCTCAAGGAAAAGCGAAAGAAAAAGAGGGCAAGATTTATTCCATGATTAAAAAAAAAAAAAAAAAGGGCAAGAGCAAAATGCCAATTCTTGAATTAATAAGTCCAAAAAAATCAAAATCAAAGTTCCATGGTCAACGGGTGAAATGAGTACTCACCGGCGGTACGTACTCGTTCCCTGCTTGGAGGGGATCACAAAAATTTCAACAAGTGTTTTCATTGTTCAACTTTTATTACAGGCCATGATTTCTTTGTACAAATTCGATTAACCCGCCTTAGGCGTACAACCAAAATATATACGGGACAGATTTAATAACGTTGTTTCATGACTTTATTGACTTGATGTCTGTCCACAATTTCATTTTCAAGAAAATATAGTCATCACCACTCATTAGTCATCATAAATATCAATGTTAAAGTTGAAAGCTTTATTTTTGATCGTTCAATATCTTTTATTTTTTGTTTTTTCGGTGGATCTTATAAAATTTAATTTTTTTTTATATTCTTAAATATCTGTACTTAATAGGATTGCTTCATGACTTCATTGACTTGATGCTTGTCCACAATTTCTTTTGATGTAAACACCGACATGAATGAAAATTTCAAAGTCAAGACTTAGGACCCAATTTGTTTTTTCTTTGATTCAAAATGGGCCTAATTAGAATTAAAGTAAACAATTTTTTCAGTTTTTTGTCAAAAAAATAGTTTTCACATTAATACTAAACCCTTGTTATATTTTGCATTAATTGAATCTTAACTAACCGAATACGAATAAAATTTTGTGTCGAAATTAATCAATAATAGTCGAAATATCTTACATGTATGTTCGAGTCCCTCCTATGATTTTTGTTTGTCAAAAAAGTCATTCAGGACAGTATAATATAATAAGAGAGAATATGAACAACGTTAAATTTAATGTATTCAAGATCTCCAAGAATTTTTTCATCACGGCATAAGAAACTTCGGATAGAGGGATTACTATAGTGCGGTAATTATAAATTATAATTAGTAAGAGTATTTTTGAATTTGGGCCGAGCTTGAATGGACATCCTAATGGCCCATTTATTTTGCAATATGCCTCGTCTGGGTTTCAAGAATATGGGTTCACTCACTTTGAAATAATTTGAAGGTGTGCCGACGGTCCAAATTTAAATGCGGTTTGTTAACACATATATAATGGAATTTTCCAAAAAAATAAATGATTTTGGTCTTTGGGTCCTTTTTTTTTTTAAAAAAATTCGGTCTTTGGGGTTTTTGTTTTATTAAAATGGAATTGTACTTATTATTAATATGTAAAAGGACGAAGCTCCTTTATCACAAAATTTCCTTATTTATAATAATTGAATTCGATATTCTATATAAGGAAATGTCAAATTAATTGAGCCAATTTGTGTTCGTTTTAAAAAATATGTATTTAATAAATTTTTTAATAAAAAACTTGTAATTTTTGTTGTGCAAGTGAGAACATACAAGACATTAAAAGAATGAGATTCATTATAAATGGCCTCACATAGCTTAGGAGAAATTAAATTCGGAGTACTCCTTATAAAAATCAGTCATTTTATTAATAACCTACCTTCAATTAATAAGTCATTTGTCATACATGATGATTACAGGTCAAGATTAGACATAATTAAATTGGGCCGATTGTATTGGGTCCAATCTTTCGTCTGATATTTTGATCTTATACAATCTAAAGTCCGGTTTGATTCATCGAGTCCCGATCGAGAATGAATATTTTAAAAAATAATAAATTAATCAAGGGTTAAAAAATTATTGATTTTTATAACTTTTTCCAACTATTTATAACTTTTACAACTATTTGTAACTTCTTATATTTTTTATAGCTTCTTTACAATTTAGTCTCTGTTAAATAAAAAGAACGTACCCTAAATTTTAGAATAAAAAAGAAACATGTCGCCAAGAATAGAAACGGGGTCATCTACTTTGGGAAAGTAAGGTCTTGCCGTCCATGCTATGAGCACGTTGGGATTTACAATAATGAATGTGTCACACCATGAAATGACCTATGGATCATTTAACAATCTCACAAGGGTAAAAAATCACAAACAAAAATTCCAAAAAAGAGCTATAAATATGACAACAAGAACAAAGCCAAAATGGGGCCAAATGGGAAACCAAATGGGGCTACTTGTATGTACTAAAGAGATTAATAGAAATTAGAACATCCATCACCGTCAAAGGGGAAAATTAAAAGAAAGAAAAAAAGAAAAGAAGGGAAGTAAAGGGAACACGGGAAGTACCGCTTGAGGCAGTGAAAATGGCCAAAAATCCTTGTAAAATCCAGCACTTTCTTGTAAGTTACAGCAGGTTGCCAGTTCACCTGCTAGTCAGATTCAGAGCTTGAAGGAAAGGGAGGGGTGGCTCTCTTTGATTTTGCTTCTCCTCCCCGCCACTAAAATGCATTTGCCCTGGTCCTAATTTGCAAAAACTACTCTCTCATTCATTATTATTCATAGCCCACTTCTTTGGAACTTGTGTATTTATTTATATGTGCTTTTATTCCAATGGCTTTGAGCCAAGAAAGTACTGGTAGGTACCTGAGTTTTAATAAAAACTAACAGTATAAATATAGACACTGTCGAAATTAACTTTAAAGAAATTTAGATGCAGGTCATCGTATCCAACGATGTTAGTTTTATTATGTGTTATGTACAAATTAAGAAGCATTTTATAGTTTTATTATGTGTTATGTACAAATCAAGAAGCATTTGATTTAATACTGTATACCGACATTTAACAATAACTGAGGGTACTTGGGCATCATTCAACATCAAGTTGAAAAGACCATGTTCTTGAACATTCCATATAATTTTAATCACTTTAAAGTTAGTTGTCATGAATCGTGATTACACTACTTTTCACATAATAATAATAATTGAAAAGGGCGGTTGTTACATGAATGGTAACTTATTAATTTCACTTTATTACATGAATCGATAGGACTATGTATATATGAATTTTTCTATATCCCACTTATTAAATAATGTTGTTGTTTTAATGCATTGGCCTTCTTATATGGACCAAAAGATTTGGAAAACCCAACAATCCTATAAAAGCAAAATTTTAAGTTGACATTTGTAAATTAAGTATTTTTTAAAGTTTTAAATGCTTGTAGCACTTTTGTATATCCTGAACAAGAAAAGAAAAAAGATTCCAAGTTCCACAATAGAGTAATAATTCAGCTCAAATACACAATTGAGGAGCTAAAACATTAAGAAGACCCAATTAGAGATGTGACAGCATCAAGTGGGTGTTGGGATGATGGTCAAGATTCAACACTATTATCCTCCTTTGCAAAGTTTAAATTTTAGGCGAGACAATTTTCTTGCAGAGTTATGCAATGTAATTAGGATGTACTATAGAAGCATGAGTTTTTGGTATGCTATTCCTTGGAGCCTTCAAATCCAACTCTTAAAATACTGACTCGATTAGATGACCTGTATTTATCATTGAAAAAAAATAAAAATAGAGATGTGACACGAAGTGGTGCTAAAGCCCTAGATTCCAAAACCCTCCCTAAAAAGCTAAAATTGTTGGGTTCCTCCACCTCCATCATTCAGTTCTCTTAGGCCTCAAGGAAACTTTATATCATCTCAAGCTAGGTTGTTTCCATTCGGATAAAAGTATTTGATGTGAATATGTATGTGAGTATCAAATTTGAGCATTTTCTCAAAGTGTAGTACCTAAGTGTCCTTGGCATATACACCTATATAAAATATAGTCTCCAATTAACATACACCTCAAGAGTCATGTGATTTGTTGTTTTTGTTTTTAATGAAATTTATATGGTGATGAGATTGTTCATTTTTTTAGTGTATCTTATGTTCTTTTCTTATCATCCATTGAAATCACGGATGTTGTTTATATAAATATATATTCTCGATAGTTTCTTTTGATTTATACAATTAGCTATTCAAATAATAGTAGAACTCAATAAACATTTTTATGCTCTTTTAGTTTGAATCTTGATCAAATCAAAATAATTCTTAACGTGCTATCTTTTTAGCGTTGCTTATAGCTCTTACACTTATTTTACAATTTCGTACATCTTCTTACAACATTTTACAACTATTTATAGCAAAAAAGAACAGGTTTATTTATTTATATTTCCCTAGCAAAATCAAATTAAGCAATCAACCATTCCAACTCATTTCACAATTAGATCAAGCTTGCATTGCATTGTGCAAGGAGGAAGGACCTTAGGTTTTGAAACCCAAAAAAAAAAAAGGTAAAACGGTAATATATAAGGTGTAAATTAAGATTTACATAGAGTGGTTTAAACCAAATTTGATCCATTGACAAATATAAAATTTCCCAATAAGGGAATGTACTGTTCTCAAGAATCAACCTCAATAGTAGTTGATAGTCACACCAAAAGCCAACTGTTATGGCATTGTGATTTCTAACATTGTCTAAGGACCAATTCCCTATTGTTCAATACTGCCCAAATTTACCAACTCCTCACTTTTCTCATCCAAAATATCCCAGTTTCTCATCCAAAATCGTTACCAAGACATTTTAATTTAATCCACTGCTAACCTGACCCGGAAATCGTACTCAAAGTCACCTTTTCAGCTTATCTTAGAACAAGAAAAGAAGAGCCATAGTAGCATGTTGAAGCATCTATCAAGTATGATAAAAATGAGTGGCACATAACAAGGCCAAAATCAAGAAAAAGCAATAAGTTGACTAGAGAGGACTAGATGAAATGTACATAGTCCTCATGGTCCATTGATACATACACTAGTAATGAGACAAACATATTGGAGAAACCCCACAACACTTCTCTTTTTATCATATCATACATATACAAGATCAAATCAAAACAAACAAAGAAAACCCAAAAAACCCAGAAAAAAAAAAAAAGAAAAGGAAAAAAAAAGGTGATGAAATTTACAGAGGTTGCTTCAAAGAACCCTACCCAGAGGCACGAGATTCTCAAAAAAATTAGCTGGCTAGAGGAATTTGGGGGAAATTCAAAGGGGCTTTGAACAAAACCCCCAAAATCAAAGGGCTAATTGAAAAACACCAAATCATCCATCCTCAGCCAAAGCCCCTTTTGCCCCAAAATTTACAGCCCTTTTGGTTCAAATTTAGGAGATAGAGATTGAGAAGGGGGAACCACAAAAAAGTGGGAAAATCTTATCATATATGCATCTGTACTGTCCACCGATGAAGACCCGAATGGAATCGGATCGAAGAACTTCACCGGACGGCGAACCAGGAGGCGACGTCACTGGCGACGCGCCGCTGAGTCTGATCCACGCGCCATTCGGGGATAATCGGAGATCGGCAAAGTGGGCAGTTGAACTTGGTCTGATCCAGCCAGCGGCCGAGGCAGTCCCTGTGGAAGATGTGCTTGCAGGGGAGCCGGCAGACGGAGTCGCCGGAGATTAGGTCGGAGTAGCAGATGATGCATTTGGGAGCGTCGGCGGCGGCGGTTTCTTGGTATCGGAAGGGGCGGAGGGCCAGGCGGTGGTCGGAGATGGCGATGATTCCGGCGAGACCAGAGCTGAGGCCCAAGAATCCATCGTCGATGTGGGGGTGAGAGTGGTGGTGGAGGCGGGGAGGGAGTGGCAGAGGGCGGCGAGGAGGGAGCGGAGGTGGCCCACGCAGGTGGCGATTAGGGCGACCAGAAGGATTGGGATGGAGTCTGATCCGACGTCGTTTAGCTGATTTTGCAACCCCATCTTCTTCTTCTCCTTCTTCTTTCTCTCTGTGGTTGTTTTCTCTTTCTGTGTTTCTCGTAATTGGGTTTGGGTAAGAGCTTGAGTTTCTGGGGAAGGAGTAGAGAGAGGGAGAGGGGTGGGATAAATAGCCCAGGCGAGAAGAGAGAGAGAGGGGGAGAGGGAGAGGGAGAGGGAGAGGGAGAGGTAGAGGTGGGTGTGTTTGTCGTGGGGCAATTGATAAAGGGGAGGGCCGACTGCGAGAGAGGGAGAGGGAGAGGGAGAGGGAGAGGGAGGGCGTTGGAGGCCATGTGTTGTGGGTCCATTTTTCTTTGTCAACATTTATTTTCCTTTTCTTAGTATTATGTTTTCTTCTTTTTTTCCCCCTCTGTTTTGTTTAATACTCGACAAAGATGATAAGGGGGAGAGAGAGAGAGATTTATAAAAGCGACGAATAATTAGGTCGCCATTGCATTATGAATAGCATTAGGATTAGGGATTTCAGGATCTTTACTCTATTATCATCATCCCTTCCTTGCTAGATCTTCATATCCAATTTCTTTTACACGATTTACTGTATTATTCACGTTCATACTCTATTCAAAATGATATTTATACTTATATTTATAATAACTTTCAATCTATTCACCTATACTAGTTAACAAACATAAACGAGTAATAAAAAATAAACAAAAACGAACGAAATAAAAGAAAATAGAAATAGAGGATGATTTTTATGTAACTTCGAACATGTCGTTAATCATTTCAACTTCATTTCAATAATTATCTATTTCACCTATAACATCTAATTTTAACGGTAATTTTAAACAGACCCTTAGTTTATATAATAATTTAATACTTATGTCAATTAACTAAGATCTTGAAATATGTAATAAAAATAACACAAATCTCTCTAATTAATTATTGCAAGGGATTAAAAAATTAAAATTAATATAAATTATTCTATGGAATAAAGTAGGTGTTTATTAGAACATAACTTATATCACATGGATTGTATAAATAATAAATGTGTTATATAGTTTTAAAAAATGTGGGAAAATAGTGTGAATGTGAAACCCGCAAGAAAAGTCCTCCAAACTTCAAGGATTGGAGGTTCATAGCTCGAGTCTTGAGAGTCTTGGCATGCCAAGGAGACGACTCAAGGTAGACATCAATCCTTGCCAAACTCATACACTCACTGGTCATGGTCAACAACACGATGTGGAAGTCAAATTTGCTAATTTCCGCTACTAACATGTGTAGTTAATTAGTCCCATCTTCACATCAATTATGAGCTTCTTGTATGTCCTATATGCATCATATCTGCTAGAGATTTTGAACACCTATACGTCCTAAGTATTCTTTTTTTTTTTTTTAAAAACATGGGGTTTATTTCACCTAAATTTCACGTATACTTTAGATATCTCCTCATTCTATGAATTATTTGGTAAACCCAAAATATTACATTCGTATATATTGAATTTAAACTTTTAACTGTAAGTATAATCCTTCGCTCACATAAGGTGTACTAAGTTAGGTTGCGGTTGTAATGGTTGCAAGTTTCTCTATTTCGTCTTTTTCTTTGAAAAGATATGGTTTGAACTTAAAAAGGAATATTGGCTAACTGACTTAGAATCTACCTAAAAAATGCACATTTATCCAATTCATTCATTTGCTATTTCGGTACCGCTTAGCTTGTGAACAAATCGTGGGCCCTCAATGTTCGTTCGGGGTATAGGAGTACTAGGCTTGAGGCCTTGACTGATAGTTGCAACATATCTAATAACGATTCTATATCGGGCCCTCAATTCATCTAATGAATTGGATAAGGAGCTACTCTCATCGGTAGACCGCTCATATCATATGCCAATTAAAAAATCATCTCAAAAAAGTAGGGATTAAAAAGAAAGTTGGACCATTTGCCGCATTTTTGCCTCAGAAATTTTGTCCGAATAGGTGTTCCAAGATCACAACATGTTGTATATGGAACAAAATAGGTGTTCTAATTAGTAAAATCATTAGATGTTATATTTGGATTGTCGAAATTTTTAATTTATTTCGTTTACTAGTTTTTCAATTAATAATATGTCAAAATTTAAGCATCATACTCATGTTTTTGAAGTGATATAATTACTTCCATCTTTATATAATTACTCCATCTTTAAAAGAATCCAAAAAACACTTTTTTTCATAAATTTCGAAAACTACTAGGAGTAATAAATTTTTGTTAGTCAAAATTCATGACCTTTGACTTGGGATATATCCTCTAGTGAAGTCAAAATCCAACTTAAAAAGAGTAAACATAAATGCCTCTGCAATGGCCGCCTTCAGAGAAAAGATAAGAATAAGATCATGAAAATTGCATCTTCAAAATATATTTTTGAAAAAATTCCAGACGACTGTTCCAAACTAATTAATAAATATGTCTAACATCTATTAATTTTTCTTCACGTAATTCTCACATTTAAAGTCGGTGTTATTTCAATGTCCACATAGCCCTCATCGACAGAATTAATTTTTTTTTTTGTTAAGTTTTTTACCATTAAACCGGGCTGATATATGCAGGATTTGGCATTGGGCATACCCAATAAGCATACATTTTATAGATTATCTACCCAAGCTCTAAAGATTTTCTTTCTATGTATCAAATGATTTATAAGTGTCCATCTAATGTCTGCAACTATTTCTGAACTTGTTTTATACTTTCTTTCCTTGGAAGATTCGGATGTTTCTCTCAGTTTAAATGTTGTAGCATAAATTTTGGAGTCCTATACAAAATTAATTTTAAAACTTGTTATGTTTCACTGTTTTATGTACTAAAAATTTCAAAGTTTTAGCCGACTTTGAAATAAATTTAATCTTGTTATGTTTCAGTGTTCTATATACTAAAAATTTCAAAACTCAAAACTAAAATTTTCAAAGTTTTTGCCGACTTTGGAATAAATTTAATCATATTAAATTTCGTATAATCTAGAGAGAGAGAGAGAGGGAGAGAGATTTGTCAAAATTGTAAGCCTGAAGAGTCCTAGTTTAGTCTCAATTATTGAGCACCTTCATGTTCCTAAGCATGCTGCATTATGGGTGGTACTCAATTAGAAAAAGTGCATCTATATTTATTCATTTATTTATAATCCCATCACCAAACTATAATTAATTACTTGATAAATTACTTTACTTATTTATTAGTATTTAATTCACACAAACAGAGAATAATAAGAATTCTTTATTTCTTCTTTTTTTTTATTTTATATATTTTATTAAAATATTAAGATATGCTTTGTTTGATTAATCTATTTATCATATCATATGTAGGGGCACTAGGTCACCATGGTGGTAACAACTAGTCCTCTAGCTAGCCTACAATAACAACATCCCTCTCGCCCTCCCTTCCTCCCTTTGTCCCCAATTCTCTTCTACCCTCCTCTTAGGTCTCTTTCAACAACACTATTTATTTATTTATCTTGTTTTAAAGGAAAACTACAACCTCGATCCAGACGTAATTTAAAATTTGAATATATATATGTATATATATTGTCCGTCCACACAGCGGCGATTAAGCAAACCCTATTATATAGTGATTGATTGCAATATGATATATTCAAAAAGTCGTAGCAAAGGACTTGAAGTTGAGAATTAATCGTCGGTGTGCTGTGTATTGTACAATATCGAATAAGATAAAAGTTGAAATGATCGGATTTAAAATATAAGTGCTGGCTATTGGATAAGTGTCACATTTGAAGATAAATTACCGCAAAGGGGACAAAAGTGATTGCTGTTGAGGATATATATGGTCATTTAAATTATCAAATGTTAATTTGCTTAGATTCCCTAGCTATTAGAAATATTTTTTCCATATAAAACATCTAATACTCATTTTTTTGAAAAATAAATTAAAAGGTTTATATATATATATATATATATATATATATATATATATATATATATATATATATATATATATATATATATATATATATATATATACAATAAACTTAATATTATATTATGGCAAGTGTCAATCTAATAACATAATTTAACCTTAAAGTATTAGATGATGATATGCTATGATGTAATGATTAATTAGCGCTAATTAAGTAGATTTGTAAGGGCTGCATGATTAGTGAAAATTGAGTTGCTTATCAGTGCATGAATGAGCTGGAATCCCTTGATATGTGACATCAGTATATATAATTCTATGTCTATCAAATAAATAAATAAATTATTTGACGCAAATTTATGTTGAAAATCATGCTATTGGTATTTCTTTGGTTTTCTTTTAAGCTTTTATAATTTTCGTACTATGTAACTATTGATGAATCAGCATATTCAATAAACATTTTCTCACACAAGATTTTTAATAAAGAGTTTTAGGTTAAAAATGAAGGCATAAATGTTGAGCTTCCTAGCTTAATTGCATGAGATGATCTTTTGTATTGCTCTTTTCTTTTTTGTGTTGAAATTCGAGTCTTAACAGCCACGTTTTGCCAGGTTTTAATGCGCTGTAAAACTTTAAACTAATTCACATAAGATGTTATGTATATGTCTGCTAAAGGGAAACGGATATAATGGTGAATATATGGTGATTGTGCTAAATAGTTAATCATGTGAAAGAAACTATATAAATCTCTCTTATTCTTGCTCGCTTTGTGTCTCGCTCCGAGTTTGGATGATTCCGGTGACTCGATAGCCACAAGGAGGACAATCAATTGTATGTAACTTTAATTCAACAACTTGTGAGCAGTTTACAACATATTAATCATGAATTCGCTTCCCCATCAAAATTAATCCTTCATTTGGTAACTCCATCCAAACCTCCCGCTAAAAAAACATACATTGTTTAAACTTACCATTTTTCTAAAGATGGAAAATTTCGCCTCTTAAGATTTTTAGTTTGGTACCCCCTTCCTTTCCAAGGGTACGCATAGTTCCCTAACTTCACACAATCGTGCCAAGATGTATATTTATGGATACTTTCATTTCTCAATCACCTTTATAACTCATATATAGTTTTAGTTATGAGGGCCGAGATACTTTAATGTGAGCAAGTTGTACAAAGTTGATGTAAATTTGATTTGAACTCGGTTATCCAATAATTATTTTTAAAGGTTTTATTCAGCCAACTATACTAATTGACAATGTATAAATTATAAAGACGTTATTCTTATTTTCTTAAAGTAGCAACGTTTAACACAATAACACATTATACCGAAAGTGTATTTTAATATATGTAGAGAAATTTGGTTAATTTTAAAATATTAATCAACAAGCGTGAAGTAATTAGATGAATAAAATGTTTAAAAATAGAGAGCAGAAGTTAATAATGATAATTGAAACCTCGGCCACATAAGACCTTATGCCACTTGCCCAAAAAAGTGAGGATAAATAAAAAGAGCAAAAGATGCGGGTGATGCCACTTAGGAAGGGAATTATTTAACCCCACTTGGGCTCGGGAGGTCCAAATAAGTAGGAAGAAATAAATCACAAAAATTAAATTTCATTATTAAGTCGTGTTTGGATGCCAAAATATAATGCCCCATTTTTGTTGGAGCAGCAGGGGGTAAATGCGCTACCGATATGGAATTTGACAAACGTGACCCTGCAACGTTTGGAGGCGGAAGACACGCTTGGACGGTGCCTTTGGACGGCTCCAGATTTAGACAACCCTCTCTCTCTCCAAGATTTCCCGCGATCTCCGCTAATTATTCTCTTCTAAATTAATCATTTCCCAAATAATAATAATAATAATAATAATAGTAATAATAATAATAATAATTATTATTATTATTATTATTATTACATGGTTCACACTTATAGTCAATATACTTTTATGATTTTATCTATTGGTGTGGTTGTGGTTATGGCTGGGTGGTTTCTTCTTTTACAAAGCTTGATAAGTTGTTGCACCACATGTTTATAGTTTTCTAACTGTTGTCCGAGCTGGCTAACTTATGCCGACATTTGTAATCCTTATCGATTATAAAATATTACTTTGAGGTACTTTTTCTTATTCTGATTGTTGTAATGTAACTAACTTTTTTTTATTTTATAAGATCTGTGATTTTATAATAATTGATGATATATTAATGACTAATTTATCATTTTGTTTGTATTGATTGTTTTTATTCTCCATACTTTCCTATTTCAATGATTTTAGCCACTAATTTATCTTAGAGATAACTTTACCTTAGTATTCTCCTGATAGTCAAATATGACAAATAAAAAATTGAGGGAATATTTGTTTTTGTTAAATTAGACAATGTGATATAATTTTTTTATTTTATTTTTTATGAACACATACTATAATTTGCAAAGAACTAGGGGTGATTAGAGAGATGTATAACTAGTTAGGTAGATTGTTTCTATCTATGTTGAATATAACATAAGAACTATGGATATTAACATAAGGTTAGAATTCCTAAGAGAAATGTTACTTAATGTTTTTTATATTTACCATCCAAAAAAAAAAAAGTACGATACTATATATATATATATGAATTTCACGTAATATAGTGTGCAATCCACATTGAATTCCCACGCTCTTAAAAAGTCATTAAACATTGTGATTTTTATACCCAATATATAAAGATACCACAAAGAAACGAGTTTCGTTATTCATAATTGTACACGTTCATACTGCCAATATTTTTTATTTTTTGATTTTTAAACATAATTCTCTTCAAAGTTAAAAATATGGAACGAATTATGAATATACAAATAATTGAGTAAATACCTTTTATCAACACACTTCTATTATACATGTCGTATCTTTATACATCAATGTTATGTCGTGGCGATGCTTCATATAAATGTTCGTGCTAGTTAGCATGTAACTTGTGTTGTGTTCAAACTACCAAGCTAGACAGCAATGCTTGAAATGGGTAACATTAAAGACATTTGGGCCGCTTAATATACTCAAATTCTTAATTATTCATGTTATCTTTAGCAAATATATGAATTTAAATTAGTCTACATTGAAAAGACTTGACAATAGACCTTTTATGAAAACTAGTTTCGGACCCACCTTCTTAATATTCTTTATAAACACTTTACTAGTTAAATTAATCGGTATTTTTACAAGATGATAGCGATAGAATTATGTTATAAATAATGACAACTTGTGACTAAAAAAACTTATTACCTTTAACAAACAACTATTGCTATACATGGTCACATAGATGTTTCTTTACCTTTCTTGGTGCTCTATATCATCACAACCCTAAAGGGTTACTCTATATTATCATTGATGCATTATTAGGCATCACTTACAATATATATATTAAAAATATTTTGAAACAAAGATAACAGTCTTACCCCAATAAGTAGTAGAACACAAGTTTAAATTTCTAAAGCGCATTTATTGGGGGACTTTTATATCAAACGCTCATGATCCTAAAAAGATTACACTCTTATTCAAATAAAAGAAAAATAAAATTGAACATATCATCAAACAAATAAATTTAGTGGAATCAAGTTGAGGGAGGGATTCAAACATAGCAAAGGGAATCCACATTATTTATTTATCTCGTGATTATTTGTAGTCTTAAAGAGGCAAAAGTTATCCTTATATGGCATGCAAAATTAGCCTTATGGGATGACTTGATTTATATATTCCACGGACCATCGCCTATTCACTTTGTTTACAATATTTTGAGAGCCCAAGTTGTGTCTAGTCTTTGATCCTCTTCGATCAAACCGATATCTCATGCATGTTTCAGATTATTATGGAGTAAACAAAACATATGCCAAGATTAGCCATAAACCCTTTCTTCCCTTTTAAAATGTGCTCTCGAACTCCGATATTACTTGAAGTTATTTCAAACAACTGATCCCGTATTAAATTCTTTTCTATATATTTATACAATATATTGTGGGTGGATCAAAACATCTAATAATGCTAGTGAAAGATGGAGTCTTTATGTGATAATTGCTATCCGTTTTTACCAGTTTATTCGAACAAGTATTGTAGGTCTAGGGTTCTTTTTCTATTTAAACAAGGATTGGCCATCATTGTAACATGTCAAAGAATTATTGTGAGGAGAGTATATTGTAAATTGTGATATCTCGGGTTTGGAAGATCTCGGATTTGTGATCATTTCGCACTCTCTCATAATATAGTGAATTAGTTGTGCTATTGTACCACTCATGCTTTCCCAAGTTGGATTTTTCACGTTAAATCTTTATCTACTTATTGTTTGTCGATTTCCTTATCCTTAATCACTCCTCATACTTACTCTAATTTCACCTAACAAAGTAATGTATGGAGTGAGATTTATTTCCTAACACAACATAAAACAAACAACAACTGATCATCTTATTATTGATATCTTGTTTTTGTACTAGTTATAAATAGCCTTTACCTCTGCATGCAAGCATTATTACAAGGAGAAAAAGCTGATTTCAAAACCGACATAAAACCTTGAGAGAACATTTTACTAGATTGAAGGTACGAGTTTTAATCACAAGGATGGTGCAAAAATGAATCTGAACCATCCATATATGAAGGTGCGAGGGCCACCGACCCAGCAGGGGGCTAGTTTTGAAAATCTTGTAAATGTTATACAAGTTGATCTTAATTCACATGAAAATTAATTTAAGGAGCAAGTTGGTCCAAGGCTTAATTAGGTAGCTTGAAGAATCCAGTTGTAAATGTACCAGACAACCATGGCTTCTTTCATTTTCATGGGTCACTTATAATTTATAATTATATATTTGTATTAATGGCTTCCCAGGTCTCAAATCAATCCAACCCCATGACAATCTAAGCCGGAGTTGATAGGACAAGGGACACGATCGCCCAAGACGTCTTAGAATTACTTAAAACTATATATTTTTCTCGGGACTCTATATTATATTGATATTTACGTGTCATATTACTTTTTTCGAAAAACTAAATAAATAAAAATTATGGATAGTATTCACTATTGTATTTTCTTTCAGGGGAATTTCAACTAATTTTAAAGGTGTTTTTGATACTGATGGAACTATTGATTTGATCACGTTAAACATTTTCAATGTATATCTATTCTTTTAATATAATCTATGATAATCTTTGATAAAATCGATCTACATCAATATCGAGAATTGAAAAATTAACATTTATTATTTAGCAATTTGTACTTGTTTAAATATGATATATGTTGTGTAATATTGTGACTTCCTATCAATAAAAACATCTTTTATTTGCGAAAAAAACACATTTTAAAATTAATTTATTGCTCAAAGTTAATTATTGCAAATATATATGAGCATAAGAAACAATGTCTGCGGTGACACATATTGCACGTATCATGCATATTCTTTTGACTAAATTCATTTTAAACTATTAATTACAAAAAAAAAAAAGTATAAAAAACCAGAAGAATATGAAATAATACCGCACTAGCTACCAAATTTCAGCGGGAAAAACACCTTTCACGATGTTAGAAAAAATAAATATTGAATAATAAAATATAAAGCATCCACACCAACAACACAAGCAAAATAATATTAGGAATTTAAAAATGCACCTGTTTTAGTCATAAACTATTAATTTACAACTAATCCCATGCATAATATGATTCATTAAAACTTAAACTACAGGGAAAAATTAGAACGTGATGTGTTCAATGAATCACTTCATTGTGTTGAATGACAACTTTACGTCAGCAAAAATTATACATTTATAAATAATATCACAATTTAAATTATAATACGAGTGACAAGGAAAACTTATCAAATGACATAAATATTTTTGAACCTTTTACATATATATATATATATATATATATATATGCACACGTTAGCTTATTTACTTATGTCATGTAATGTACAAATTAATAATTAAGAAAATTCTTGTTGATTATATCCAAAGGACTTCTTTGTACTGTGTACTTTTTATTATTATTATTTTAAGATGATATGGTATCAACGCCTTTATAATATATAATATGAGTAAGGTCAGAACTGAATTTGAAATATGATGTAGTGAGTGTCTTTATCTTGAACATTATACTAAAATTTCGTTAAAATTAGGTGTTTGACAGGAAAAGAAACATGTAATGACAATATGATACTACAAAAGTTACATGTAAGCCACAATCATGTTCGAGATAACATTTACATCGAGTATTTGTAACAACTTTGAAATCATTTCGGTTCATTTCAACTATAATAACTAACTATTTCAACTCACTCGGTTTATTTCAAGTGTAAGAGCTGATTTTAACAACTATTTCGAACATACCTAAATGTCTAAAGTATTAAATAATTAGAGTCGAACAAATTTATGTTTTAACACAAACATCCCCTCCCCCACCAAAAAAAAAAAAAGAATATGAAAAGGAAAATCTCCATATATATGTTGAGTTGATCACACATTCTTAGGATACCCAACCAAAACCTTTATGTGAGCCCAACATTGGTAATATGATTAGTAAATTCCTTTTCACATGAAATTTCTATCATCGTGGTCCAAGTTCAAACCTATATCCCAACAACTTTACTTAGACAATCTACAGGGATTAAATATAACAATTTCTTTTAAATTATACACAAGTTATGGTTCAAACTTCTATCAATGTTATATATTTTTATTTCTTTTACTTAAATATTATTTTTTATATTTTCTTACTTGATTTCGAGTCACGAGCGTTTAAGGTAAAGGTTCTCTCGACAAATGAGTCTTTGGAGATTAAGGAGCTTTTGGAGATTCAAATTTGTGTTATCACCTCTTTATCGGGGACGATGTTACCATATCAACCAACACTTTATTAATAATATTATTTTATACATAAATTTAAAAGAAAAATTCAGGATTTATCACATGAAAAATCTGGCTTTGCTCTCATCACAAATGGAAATGGAGTATTAAAATTGGCTAAGTATGTTGAATTCCACACCATTATTCAGCAGGTGCATTGAACCTCAACTGAACACAAGTACACAACTTTCAGTATCAATTATTTATTCTAGTTTTAAAAAATAAAAATAATCAGGCTTCTTTGCTTTTTATTTTATTTTTTTAATTAAAAGTTGAAAACCCTAGAACAATGTATGTAGTCACAAAAAAAAGACAGATATGATTAACAATCTTCAGGGAAAACAAGGCAGTTTAAATTGGATTGAAATACATATTTTATTCCAAGTCTCTATTCGGATCTTTAATTTGGTTGGAAATTAAGTGTTAATTGATGCAACAAAAGAAAGGGATGTGACATTGTATAATGACGTGGGACTTTTTATTTATTTTTTATTTTTTAACAAGGTCTTAAAATCGACATTGATAAATAAAGAAAAACCCTTTTGTTGTATTCGAACAGTTAGCTTGACACCAGTTTAATCAACAATAAGAAGGAAGTTTACATATATAATTTTAAAAAGTTTGATGGATAAGAGTTGAACTGTTTCTAGGTGATTTTTACAAGAAGGTAAATGAGTGTTCCTATATCTAATGTAGATTTCTATTAGAACGTTGTCTATTCGCTGTAAAAATTATAAATTTTTATCTACAAATCTTATGAGTTTGTCCCAGTAAAAATCAACTTATTTTAGAAAGTTATGAGAGATTGAAATAGAAAAGGACAAACTAATTATGTTATTTCGTAAGCAAACCCAAAATAAGTCGTTTTCAACTTTCATTGTCTCACACAACAATTCGTAAGACTGTTCTCCTTCATAAATTGTCATCTTTACATAAAACAATAACCTAACCTATATTCCATCATACTTAGTGTGCATCTATACAACTTGTAAAACTGGCACCGATTATAGGTACATATAGATTCGTGTAGACACTCTCATTCAAAAATGTCCAATTCTAGCATGCATACAAAGTCTAAATTTTCATCTCTATGATGAGAAAAAAGCAAAATTTGTGTTCATTTGAGTAAAAGGGAGGGAGGGAGGAAGGGGGGATAGAGAGGGTTGGAGAAGAGGAAGGTTAATGGAGAAAGAATACTCATCTCCAAAAGGACTAGGGAATCATGATAAGAGGATAGACATTAGGATAGGAAAAAAGAGGTAATGTCTAAATCAAATGAATTGAAACATAACAAGTGATAATGTTATATATATGTATGTGCTTGGTCTCAGAATCTTGTTCCTAAAGTACACAGGTAAATGATAATGTGATGTGCACTCATATTAATAAATCATGAAAATGAAGAAATAGATAGAGAAAGTAAGAAATGTCATTTTCTTCCATTTTTGGGCTTTTCAACTAAAAGTTATAGATTATTGGAAGTTTTGCTTTGTTTTCGAAGATCTCTACTATTGGTAGGGTGTGTTTGGTACAAGTAGTTGTTTTTAGTAGCGGTTAACAGTTTCATTAGCGACTAGTTGTCATAAATTAGTGATTAGTGGTTAGATATTTAACTCGTGATTTAAGATTAGTATTTTGGTAACGGTAGTTATTTAAACAGCAAACTTATATAAGATGACTTACAAACATTAAGTGCTGGTCTGAAAACTTTACTTTAAGTAGCTTTTAAAATATACTACATAAACCTTTAATCACTATGTCAACCACTACTTTATCAAACACTTATATTTGTAGATAAATAGTATTTTAACTCCTGCAAACCACTAACCACTACCTCAAAGACTAATATTTGCATTTTACAAAGTAATCTTAAAGATACGATGAAATTGGTTCCCTCTTTCCGCACATATAATATCGAGCTATTGAGCGTACCGGTGGACAAGTTGTAGAACAGTAGAACACTCAACTTAGAAGGAGAAGTCTTTCCCCTTTCCCCTCTACCCTACTCTTCCTTAAGGGAGTTTATTTTCCTGAATTTGTCCTGATTTTTTCTTCTAATCTAAAATGATAACTTATACAATATTTATGTGCATCGTTCGGCGCTTTCTCATGTAAATTAAGGGTCTTACAAATAATCAAATTGGATATTATTATCACATGAGAATGAGGTAAGGGCGCTTATGTGGCTTTGATATAAAAATACTGGTCATAGCTTATCTCTATTACATTGTGAAATTTCAATCAAGGAAAAAAATCAAAGAATAGTTCAATGTAACATACTTTTTCTAGTCGTAAATTACTTGATCACTGTAATTTATATGCATAGAGACATATATAAAACGTACCATTAGATTGTCGGTATGAGTGTGAAATAATTATGAATATGACATGCATGCATACTAGAACCAATTGATGTTAACATGGCAACGTATTAGGATGCATTGTTAGATGACATGGTGGCGATATGGCCTTCCGGCAGCCGATGCTGGCGATTCATGTCGTTACCGGTACCACGTGAGTGGTATATCCATTGAGATAGCGAAGTTTAAATGATAGAAATGCGATTTTCTTTTCCATAGGAGTGAAAAAAGACAATACATTACAATGGAGGATGGACGACTGGACTCTAAGGTACTCGGTCTTGACCAATAGGTATTGATTTATGAGAGAAGCATATATATATATATATATATATATATATATATATATATATATATATATATATATATATATATATATATTTGTTTTCAAATGTTTTCAATAGGTATTGACCAATAGGTATTGATTTATGAAAGAAGCATATATATATATATTTGTTTTCAAATTGTATTTGCCTTGGGAATGCTTTAGGCACGAAAAATTTGCTTGTCGGTCCATTCAAGTATGGGTAATTATTTATCTAACCTAATAATTTTAGATAAATGTTTCTAGGTCCATCAAAATTTGGGTAAAAATAATTTTGAACCAAATCCGGCGGAAGACTCTATTTCCAATGAATATGACGATTTTGTACTTACTAAAAATCAACGGCCCCATGATTTAGGCACTAACGAAATATATATATATATATATATATATATATATATATATATATATATATATGTGCTTAATTAACTTAAGTTTTGGTACTAGGAACAATAATATTGCAGCAATTCTGAAATTCTTATGAGACAAAAAGCTGATAAAGTTTGAGACAGTTATATACCAAATTTCTGATCCACCTGGTTTAGCTGTGTCTTGTACTACTGCTTTTTGGGATCAATTTCAAAAAAATTAAATATTCTTCTTTTTGGGAAAATTGTGAGTTTCATAATGATATTGATAAGGACATATTCCATTGACCAAAAATAATTGCGAATTTTTATTGATTGAACAAGAATCAATATTTACAATTTGGGATGAGAAACCCTCACATTGGGTTTCAAAGAATAGCCTTACATTATGCATCACTAAAACACATCTAGAATGAATAAGAAATTCAGAAAGCTCCATCTTGATAGCCTAAGACACAAAGGAATCTGATGTTATCTTCTGGTGAACCTTCAGGCACAGTTACTGGCCGCAATCCGGAGAGATGTGAAGTTGAACCTGCAACATTCATACACATGCAAAGACATCAGTTACAGTTATTACAAAGGCCTGAAATAGGTGTCAAAATCAAGATTTAAGGGCTTTTTTTGGTGGGTTTTTTTCCGGGGGGACGAGATGGAAGGATATCTCCCAAGTTTTCATTAGACGTGAACAAGAACAACTCAGTTACCTGATAGCTGGTTTTGGTGCCGGAATATTGCAAGCCAATGCATATGATGCAGATGCCCTCGGTGCAGGAACCTGTTTCACATTCGCAACATGAGTGGAGAGTCAGATGGTCTCCGTCAAAAGCATAAAAGACACTGCAGATCATACTTAAATGAAAAACTGAGGATTAATCAAGTAAAAATTAATCCACAAATGAGCAAAGTTACTAAATGCTTAATTGACAATGAAGGCTGCAGGCCTGGGGTATGAAAAAGGTTATATAGTAAACGTGGCTTATTCTGTGGATCTTCTCTTATATGGAGATTTCAATGATTGCAGGCCAAGGCCGTACCTCAAGTTCCTCCAACTCTCCATCTGCCACGAAGTTGCAGTGAGAATCACAGCCATTTCCAGCTGCTGGAGCAAAGATATTTGGGGCTGGGGTCCCTGAGATGTCAATTTTCATCTTCCCCTCAACAAGTTGCCCTACCCTGATTGGCTGTACTTCATCTCTCAACTTAGGCAATTTTTCCAAAGAGCAAGTGGCTCCAACTTCATCATTTCTTTCAACAATCACCCCTTCCCCAGATTCTGTGCTTGGTGAAGAACTACTAGAAGATAACGTCTCCACAGTTGACAAAGATGCCTCAACTTGCTCTAATTGTTGAACATTTGTACTGCATGAAGATGACGTAGTGGAGGCGACACCAGCTGTCATAGAACCCTGTTCTGTCAAAACACTAGGCTCAGTGTTTGATGCAGCCAACTTTATCCTCTTCCGAACAACAGTGGCATCATCAGCTTTCCGCTTGGCAGCAGCTCTTACTCGAGGAAGCGGACGAACCCCACCAGGGAATACAAATGATGGAAGGTCTTTATATCTCACATGAGAAACCTGGATCAACATTCCGGGCTTCCAGACATTGTAGCTTCCAACTTCTTGCTTGAATTGTTCCACAGTGAATCTCATATCAAATGCTCCACTGTCCTTGGAATCAGAGCCTTGCTGCTTTCTCAGACCCATGAAGTAACAGCAACGGAATTCCTTGGATTTAGCTGATAGTTCAGAAGGGTGAGGGTGGCACAGCAGCATACCTCTTGTATCCCTCTCAATCTGAGAAAAGAACGGGAAAAAAATGCACATACATATATGATCAGATTTTGATTGAAACACGAACTAAAAGGCATGTACTAGGACGTAGTCATAAATGTTACCTTCAAGGTAAGCTGACGGAGACGAGATTCAACCCAACCTTTCCACTGCCTGAAGTCATCACCATTGGCAGCAGCAATACCAATCTGCAGAAAATTCTTGTATGCTTCAAAGAAAGAGAATGCCTCGCAGAGTAAATTCCACTCAGCTTTATTCGATGACTCCCACCCCTAAGGAATAAAATGATTCACCAAACTGTAAGAACTTAGTACGTTAACAAATAAGCATTATACAATGATACAGATGCATAAAGAAAGCATTTAAATCAATTATCTGTATACTTCTAAAAGTCAATATAAAAATGTAAAAGTAAACATAAAGTTGAAGGAAATGAGGGCTAAAGAATGGAAGAGTAAACAACTATGATCAGTAATAAGCAGTATCAAGAAGTAAATATGATCAGTCTCAGTGGTAAAATACACAGCAATAATCACAGCAACTGGCAAATAGGATAGCTTCTTATTCAAAAACCAGAAAACATCTGCACAGTAAAGAATTCCAACAAGTGAAACACTGAGTACGACATAGAAGTAAACTATAGATCATCAAAAGGCCTGCTTATAATTCTTTGAAATATTTCATTGCAATCAACGGAAAGCTATTTTGAGAAGTTCTTATACAAGTAGCATGCAAAATGTGAATCACTCATTTGCAAAACATTTCCTTGTAAAAATACCTCGCAGATTCTAAGTCCCCTCTGAAACTCCTCTTGCATGATACGCAATGTACTTGAAGACACATTGTAGCTTGAATTCATAGATGGATAAGCTGGAGTTATTATAGGCATCAAATGCCGCCTATCTTTCAGATTTCTTCTCGGATCCCAAACGGGAGACCTAAAACTTCTTCTTTAATTTCACATAGCATGATTGGGTTGGGCCACTTCCACTGGCTGTATACTCTGAAAAAACGGGAGACTAACATGCTAGGCAATGCTTTTGGATACAGCTGACATATTCTTGCAACAAGGAGAGCCCAATTTACACCACCCAAGAACCCTGAAACCTGGTCATTACAGAACAGGAAAACAGATTATGTAAATTAAGCAGCACCCTGCATGAAAAAAATATAACGGAAAACATAAGGAGGAGTGCAAGCAAGAGCTTCAGGAAGGGGGGCAAAGCTAGAGCCAAAAGCAATATCCTTACATTGGAGTAAATGCCACGCTGCTTTCCCCAAAATCTGATGCATCTCAAACACAGGAGGAAATTCTGGGGAATATAAAGTGGAAGAAATGTCAAACTACTACACACATGAAAACATTCTCGCACATGGACTAGAATAGATTGCCTTTGATACCTGAACATTAGGAACCAAACGCAAAATCTGGTCCGTTACTCTGCATCCATTCAGGCTGCGCACTGTCTGCTCATCTGCATTTCGTAGAACTGATTCTTGTAAAATGTCAAGATCCTGCAACACATAACAATTCTCAGATATCCCTTACACAAACTTCACTAGTGGAAAAACTAAAATGTTCTAAAAACAAACAAAAAAAACAGGATAAGTGAACACACTGAAAGCAGATCTTACTCAACAATGCAAAAACCCAGATTCAAATGGAAGAGAAATACTCACCTCAGGAATAACCCATAGGTCCAACCTGGCGTAGAGAAGGTCAATTGAGATCCCGTCAAACTTAAACTTCATCACAGGGACATAAGCATCAGGTATGGGGATTAGTTCCTCCACTTCAGGCATCTGAGCCAGCATCTTATGGAGCTCACCAAAAAGTCATTCTGATATAGAAACAAAACAAATATTATTCTTTTTTCAAAATTTGCACCAGTATCATGGAGTTAAAAAATGCCAACGCGAGCTTATGGAGCTCCACTTACCTCTCTTGTAACATATCTTGGTCCAACACACAAAGTGTCTATATCAGCGCCAGGGCCATGCACCTATAAAGATCAGCATAAAAAGGTCAATCAAATTTGAATACAGAAACAAGTCAAAATAGTAAACATACACCGGAAGGCATCCAACCAAAAAATATGCAAGTAGACATAAGACAAATGCATGTTACATATAAATAAAATTCAATTAAGCAATCCACTCCAAAGGAAATTAGATCACATAACAACCAGAAGGGTAAACTCTGGCAGAATGCCAAGATATTTAGCTAATTCCACATGAATCATCTGAACAAAATACAGTAGCATTTTGGTTGCCAGTTTGACATTACTTCAAAGAAACATTGCCAAAGGAGAATGAATAAAATCTGCAAGCCTAATTCACATAAAATATGCAAGCGTGATCCCCCAGATGGAACATGGAGAAAAGAAACATGCACATAGACCAGAAATTCTAACTTTTGGTTACTCAAGAACCACATCTGAGTTGCACAAGAAAACCACACAATCCAGCTAAACTACACTCGAGTTATGATTAATACACCGTTAAACAAGTGTCAACTGAATTACCCTCTTCAGTTAATTCAAAATGAAAAAAAGGAAGTCATCGACATTTTCCCTTGTTAAAGACGACAAACTAGCTAAGGAGAGCATATATGCTTACCCCTAGTCTATACGAACCCGAGGTGAAGATCTTTGCATTGGACTCTTCCAAAATCTGATCATTGTATCCCTTTGCACGAGTTAAATTCTTCACCCATAACTTGACAATCTGTATGAATAAGAGATAAATAGAAAATATTACCAAATTCAAATTGTAAACTAACTTACTAAACCAATATCACAGAACTGGAATTACCTCATCTAATCTGGCCAACACTTCTTCCCTTTTAAGAGCTTCATCCTCTGATTCATATAGTCCAGAATCCTGTAGAAACTGATTACACATAGACAAACATAAAATAGCATTGCCATTAATGAGCCACATAATTAACAATTTCAGAATCCTAATATATACAAGGCTTCAATAAGTTTATTTAGAAAGGAAAAGGAGAAACCTTTTCTAGGTCTTTGTTCTTGAGGATATCAGACTCAGATGGATCAGCAAGAGAGATAGGATCAGTAATCCCAAACCGCCATGGATTGACATTGCTCTGGACTCCACTCACTGCCATTGGAAGCTTCCCCATATTTCTGTTATAGATTGTTGCGCTTTGAGAACAATAATTTCGCATTTGCACAATTTTTACTTGAAATTTCTCAATAGAGAATTTTGATAAATTCCCCCTTTTTATCAATTTATCGCTTTTTTAATTTTCCTTTTCTTACTCTGAATTTTTTGCGCTGATTTTGCTATGAAACGAAGAAAATTCAACTAATGAAAATAGAGAAGAGACTTGCAACACAAGAACAAACAAAAAGAGCGATCACTAATCAATGATCATCATCAATGTTTCAATTGTACAAATTTTCATCATCATGTCCAGAGTTAGGGTTTTAACAACGATAATACAAGAAATTGGCTGTCGCCTATGAAATCGAATCAAGCAAACCCTAAATTTCGACGAATTGATTCCTACATCGCAAACAAAAACAACAAATCGTCCTCTTTCGTTCCAATCCCACTCGTGATGATGTAATACTGAATCAAACGACGAAGAGAAAAGTTTCGAAGAGCGACTTGCCGGAGAATCGAGATGTGACGTCGGCTCCGTAACAACGCCCACCACCAATGACTGAACCTTATCGCACACCGGAGTATGAGAGAGAAAGAGACAGTACAGAAACTTCGCAAGTTGAAGGCAACAAGGTGTCTAGGGGTGTTTATATACCGGACGAAACCTGCGGGAGAGACCATCCTTTTAACAACAGTGTTTTTACGGCTGTCAAAAACCGCGTATTTAGTTTTCCCTTAATTTTATTAACTTTTGAGAAAAACAGGGACCCTTTTTTTCCAAATGAAAAATAATTTGAAGGATTAAAACAACGAATTTATTTTCAACAAAATTTTTGATCTCTTCAAAAATTATATAATTTTTTAATTGAACAAAAAATTATAGTATATTATGAAATTGTTAGTACTTTAATTTATTTAAATTATATTCAAGTAAAATCATATTAAATGATAATCATAATTAAATAATCATGTTATATTATTTTAAAACTTAACATTCTAACACACAAGAAAATCTTATATGCATGTTTCTTTTCTTTTCTTATAGCTCCCCTTTTATCAATTTATTGCTTTTTCTTATTTTTCTTTTCTTACTCTAAATTTTTTTGCGCTCATTTTGCTATGAAAGGAAGAAAATTCAACAAACGAAAATAGGGACGAGACTTGAAACACAAGAACAATGAACAAACAAAAACAATGATCACTAATCGATTATCATCATCATCAATGTCTCAATTGTACAAATTCTCATCATCATGCCCAAAATTAGGGTTTTAACAACGATATTCCAAAATTTGGCAAAATCGCCAATGAAATCGAATGAAAGAAACCCTAAATTATGACGAATTGATGCCAACGTCAAACAACGATAAGAAATTCTCTGATCCAATCCCACTCGCGATAATGTATTGAATAGCGAATATTGAATCAAACGACGAAGGAAAAAAAGAATCAATAAGAGACTTGCTCGAAGAATCGAGATACAATGCCGCCGTAACAACAACAACCACCGACACTTCAACCTTTTCATAGGGCAGCGGAGAATAAATCGCAGCGAAATACCGGAGACCGATAGAGTGCAAAAGTTGAAGAATGAAGGCCAATAGGTGGGTCTAGGGAGTTTATATAGGGGATGAAATTTCACGAAAAAATTTTCAGGAAAGTCCACTAGTCACCGTCTTTGAAACTGTAATAACCGTGTTTTTACAACCGCAAAAAAATAAACCTACCTACTTTATTTTTCCTTAATTTTATTAAGTTTTAAGACAAGGAAAATTCTTTCATAACTGAAAATCTTTTTAACTACCATAGTTAAATTAAATCACAATCTTAATTCTTTTCTTTATCATTCCTTCTTAACTATGGTTAATTTTATTTTTTTTTTATTTTGTTAAGAAACATGTTTCCTTCTATTTCCTACCCTAACCTCACTCTCATGTTCCCTTTCACTTTCTCTGTATTTTCACTTCAGGCCCCCAAGCACTATAACTATCACTCACACACTTGCTCGCCCTCCAACGGGGACACAACCCATCATCACCGTCACTCTCTCACTCACTCGTTGCTTCAATTTCTAATAACGGTATCCCTCTAGTTGATGTAAATAATTGAGGTATTTTTAAGAGTAAAATATTCAATTGTTGATGCTATATAACCCATCTAATTCTAGGATTTCGAGGTTTGTTGATTGGAAGGAGGAAAAGAGAAATAAATATTTATGTCTTAGTAAACATTCTTTGCTTAATTTTTGCTTTAAGTTAACTATGATATAATTTTCATTTAATAGGGAGCCATGTTGTTTTTTTCAAATGAAAAAAATTTATTAAAAATTTGCTTAAATTTTGTTTCAAGTTTAATTATTAACTATGATATAATTTTGACTTAGTAGGGAGCCATGTAGTTTTTTTCAAATGAAAAAATAATTTTCATTAAAAATTTAAAGGATTAAAACAACGAAGTTTTTGTCAACTAAATTTTTGAGCTCTTTCGAAAATTATATATTCTTTTATAGAATAAAAAATTATAATATGTTATTAAACTGCTTATATTTAAACTATATTCAAGCAAGATCCATACTAAATAATAATCATAGTTAAATAATTATGTTATGTTATTCTTTATTTTAAAACTTAATATTCTAACACATGTAACATAAATCATAGTTACAAAAGTATATTGTTAGCCTCAATGGCTAACTTGTGTCCTTTTTTTTTTTGGAAAGAACATGAAACTTCATTAAAACACAAAGGCAATATAAGTTCAGAAACTAACCGAGTTTACACCACAAAACCCATCACAACTGGAGACAACCAAATACAATGGACAGCAAAAAGCAGCAACTGGATGGGAAACAAAATAAACCAGATGCCACACCCAACACAGCCGAACACAGAAGATTACTTATGGCTAGAGTTAGCAACAAGGTGGTCCCATTGATCAATCAAGTCCTTACTAATTTGAAGTGCTCTTTCATCGTCTTGTAGAATCCATTTCGCCTGTGGTGGAGGAATAGTGTGTAAAGTGATTGGTTCCAATTGATCTCTGTATGTTACAGCTAGGGTAGCAGCTGCGAGATTAACAGCTCCGAGTGCATGGTTGATCGTGATCTCCCACTTCCTTTGAATGAGCTTAGGGATCTGTCCAACAACATAATCCACCGGGTTATTGCAGTTCGTGACCAAGCTCATCTTGATCATCTGAATGACATCTTCCTCCAGATTGATTTCCATATTAGGGATGTTGTAATCCCAAGCCTTCCTAAGGGTTTCTTTCAAACCCTCCATAATGGCCATGTTTTTATCCATAGAGTGTACAATCACAGTACATCCAAGGAATCAAAGGTGGCTAACCTATGTCCTTAAATAACTAAAATTCAATTTTATTTATTTTTTTTTGTAGAAGAGGGGCGCAAAGAAAGCATTATTATAACTTACTAACATATGTGGTCCAAGAGAAATTTACATAATTTGCAAATAATAAATCTATACTCTATTTATATAAAATTACAAAATAGTAGTACAATATAGAAATGTAGTATATTATTAAAAAAATAAACAAGAATTAAACTTATATATTGCTAAAGTGTTCATATTATGATATATTGTAGGATTTTTGGACTGGAATAATACTGAACTTTGAGGTATTGACAAAAATAATGTGAATTTTATTTTTTGTCTTGAACAATACGAACTTTTAACACTATTTAAACTATTTTAGAACAAAGCCCAGTTTGGGGGCTAGAACTCGTTAGAGAGTTGACGCATCAGATGGAGTCAAAATTTTGACCTTATATTTTCTAGGTTTGATGGACACATAAGCAAACTTTTGTGCAGTGGGGAAAAAAAAACTTGCGTGTATCGGCTACAAATAATATGTTATGTTCTCCCAAGCTTTCGCTTTCATCAAGAAATCCGAGTTCTACACTCCCTCTCCTACTTCGAGCAGCACTCGTTCTCTCTCCCCCTCGTCGAATGCATCTTCTTCTCTCTCGTCTGCGGCGCCATCCCCTGATTGGCTGTACTTCATCCACCAACTCAGGCAATTTTTCCAAAGAGCAAGTGGCACCAACTTCTTCATCATTTCTTTCAACGATCACCCCTTCCCCAGATTCTGAGCTTGGCGAAGAACTACTAGAAGATGACGTCCCCACAGTTGAAAAAGATGCCTCAACTTGCTCTAATTGTTGAACATTTTTACTGCATGAAGATGATATAGTAGTGGAGGCGACATCAGCTGTCATGGAACCCTGTTCTGTCGAAACACTTGGCTGGCTCGATGTTCGATGCAGCCAACTTTATCCTCTTCCGAACAACAGTGGCATCGTCAGCTTTCCGCTTGGCAGCAGCTCTTACATGATGAAGAGGGCGAACCCCACCAGGGAATAAAAATGATGAAAGGTCTTTATATCTCACATGAGAAACCTGGATCAACAAACCGGGCTTCCAGACATTGTAGCTTCCAACTTCTTGCTTGAATTATTCCACAGTAAATCTCATATCAAATGCTCCACTGTCCTTGGAATCAGGGCCGTGCTGCTTTCTCAGACCAATGAAGTAACAGCAATAGAATTCCTTGGATTTAGCTGATAGTTCAGACGAGTGGGGGTGGCAAAGCAGCATACCTCTTGTATCCCTCTCAATCTGGGAAAAGAACGGGAAAAAATGCACATATATGATCAGATTTTGATTCAAACACAAACTAAAGGCATGTAGTAGGATGTAGTCATAAATATTACCTTCAAGGTAAGCTGACGAAGACGAGATTCAACCCAACATTTCTGCTGCTTGAAGTCATCACCATTGGCAGCAGCAATACCAATCTGCAGAAATTCTTGTATGCTTCAAACAAAGAGAATGCCTCCAAGAGTGAATTCCAATCAGTTTTATTTGATGACTCCCACCCCTAAGGAATAAAATGATTCATCAAACTGTAAGAACTTAGTATACAATGATACAGATTCATAAAGAAAGCATTGCATAAAGAAAGCATTTAAATCAATTATCTGTATACTGCTAAAATTCAATATAAAAAAGTAAAAGTAAACATAAAGTTGTAGGAAATGACAACTAAAGAATGGAAGAGTAAACAACTATAATCAGTAACGAGCAGTATCAAGAAGTAAATATGATAAGTCTCCGAGGTAAAAATACACAGCAATAATCACGGCAACTGGCAAATAGGACATATTTCATTGTAATCAACAGAAAACCAGAAAATATGTGCACAGGAAAGAATTCCAACAGGTGAAACACTGAGTAGGACAGAGAAGTAAACTATAGATCATCAAAAGGCATGCTTATAATTCTTTGAAATATTTCATTGTAATCAACAGAAAGCTATTTTGAGAAGCTATTATACAATAGCGTGCAAAATTTGAATGAATCCTTTGCAAAACATTTCCTTGTAAAAATACCTCACAGATTCTAAGCCCCCTCTGAAACTCCTCTTGCATGATATGCAATGTACTTGAAGATACATTGTAGTTTGAATCCATAGATGGGTAAGCTGGAGTTATTATAGGCATCAAATGCCGCCTATCTTTCAGATTTCTTCTCGGATCCCAAATGGGGAGACCTAAAGATTCTTCTTTAATTTCACACAGCATGATTGGGTTAGGCCACTTCCACTGGCTGTATACTCTAAAAAACGGGAGACTAACATGCTAAGCAATGCTTTTGGATACAGCTGACATTTTCTTGTAATGAGAGCCCAATTTAGACCACCTAAGCATCCTGAAACCTGGTCATTTTACGGAGCAGAAAAACAGATTATGTAAATTAAGCAATACCCTGCATGAAGAAAATATAGCAGAAAACACAAGAAGGAGAAAGAGTGCAAGACAGAGGTTTGAGGGGTGGGGAGAGACAAGGCTACAGCCAATAGCAATATCCTTACATTGGAGTAAATGCCACGCGGCTTTCCCCAAAATTTGATGCATCTCAAACACAGGAGGAAATTCTGCAGAATATAAAGTGGAAGAAAGGTTAAACTACTACACACATGAATACATTCTCACACATGGACTACAATAGAGTGCCTTTAATCCCTGAATATTTGGAACCAAATGCAAAATCTGGTCAGTTACTCTGCGTCCATTCAGACTGTGCACTGTCTGCTCATCTGCATTTCGTAGAACTGATTCTTGTAAAATGTTAAGATACTGCAACACGTAATAATTCTCAGATATCCCTTACATAAACTTCACTAGTGGAAAAACTAAAATATTCAAAGGAAAAAAAAAAAAGGATAAGAGAACACACTGAAAAGGCAGACTTACTCAACAATGCAAAAACCCTTTCAAGTGGAAGAGAAATACTCGCCTCAGGAATAACCCATAGGTCCAACCTATTGAGATCCTGTCAAACTTAAGCATCAGGTATGGGGTTCAGTTCCTCTACTTCAGGCATCTCAGCCAGCATCTTATAGAAATCATAAAAAAGTCATTCTGATATAGAGATAAAATAGGCATTGTTCTTTTCTTCAAAATTTGCAACAGAAAAATCCCAACGTGAACATATGGAGTTCCACTTGCCTCTCTTGTAACATATCTAGGTCCAACACACAAAGTGTCAATATCAGCGCCAGGGGCCATGCACCTATAATAGATCGGCATAAAGAGGTCAAACAAATTAAATTTGAATACAGAAACAAGTCAAAATTATAAACACACAAATACAGTTCAATTAAGCAATTCAATCACCTAATGCAATTAGATCATAAACCAACAAAAAGGGTAAACTCTGGCAGAATGTCAAGATATTTAGCTAAGTCCACATGAATCGAGAAAGCATCTGAACAAAATAGCATTTTGGTTGCCAATGTGACAACAATTCAAAGAAACATTGCCAAAGGAGAATGAATATCATTTTCAGCCTAATTGACATAAAATATGAAAGTTTGATCCCAAGACATAACATGGAAGAGACAAACATGCACATAGACCTGAAGCTTAGATGTACCTGTACATGAAACGTCAGCATGTCCCTAGCCCCCGTCTAGATAACTCGCACCTAACATGAGCAAAATAATTCAGGCAGGAAATCTCAAACTTCATTTGCAGCCAACTTTTGGTTACTCAAGAAACACATCTGACTAACACAAGAAAATCACACAATCCAGCTATGAAACTAAACTCGAGTTATGTCTAATACACCATTAAACGAGTATCAACTGAACTACCCATCATCTACAACTGCCCAAGGTAAATTCTCTTAAATCTATTTATGCACCCCCCAAGTAGTACCCTCTTCGGATAATACAGAATGAAAAAAAGGCAATCACTGACATTTAACCTTGTTAGGGACTTGAGAGATGACAAACTAGCTAAGTAGAGCATAGATGCTTACCCCTAGTCTATACGAACCCGAGGTGAAAATCTTTGCATTTGACTCTTCCACAATCTGATCATTTGCACGAGTTACATTCTTCACCCATAACTTCACAATCTGTATGTAAGAGATAAAAGAAAATATTACCAAATTCAAATTGTAAACTAACTTTTTTAAACCCATAGCATAGAACTAGCGTTACCTCATCTAATTTGCCCAACACTTCTTCCCTTTTAAGAGCTTCATCCTTTTGATTCATATAGTCCAGAATCTAGCAGAAACTGATTACACATAAACAAACATAAAATAGCATTGTAGTACATAATATATATTTAAAAAAAAATCAAACTTATATATTGATAAAATTTTCATTTTATGATATATTATAAAGATATAATTTGGCAGATGGACTCTTCTTTGTTTGAAAAAGAGCTTGAAACTATTGCTAATTTTGTATTCATATTATTAAAAATACATTTTTTATGGATATTAAAAATACATTTTTTATGGATATTAAAAATACATTTGTTCTTATATATAACTTCATATCATCAATAACAAACTTTCATAGGAATAAAACTTGAAACATATGCTCGTCATCACTTTAACCGGGGCAACAATTTATAGCTCTCAATATAATCACTATCTTTTTTTCATTTTTTGTTAAAAGAAATAAACAAATATGTTTTATTGCTGATTTTCTCATTGAGTCAGACATATGATAATTTTTAAAAATTTTTAAAACTACTTCCAATACAAGAGAGTAGCTACATTATGCTATTAATCCTAACACTATTGATCCTACCGCATAAATCAAAGAATATCAGCATAAGTTGCACACCACAAGTGCAGTCAAAGTTGAAGCCAAATTAGCGCTGGTGGATATGGATGATGTAGCTTGTATCTGACGAGCTCAATTCCAGACATGCTGATACCAAACTTTAAATCCAACAACATCGTACATGCTCTTTTGTACCCCTGAAATCTTCAAAGGATTCCTCACCTGTAAGTGTACTATACTTGCCTGAATCTAGAGCATAAAAGACAACACCATTACCATGCCGTCTTGGAAGGTAGACCCTGTTTCCCGTCCCATGCTCTATTGCCATCACTGAAAAAGACGATGAAGGGCCAACGAACAACACATGGTTTCCCAAGCTTTTGACTAGGACCCACTTCATCTTCCTCTGGTCTAACTTGAAAACCCGAATCCATTTGCCCATATCTCCAATCAAAACTGATAGCAACTGTCCATCACATTCAACAAGATGGCTTGAATGAAGATTATCATCACCTGGTGTTTTTGGCTTACCATGCATTTCCCAAGTACCTTTGTGATCAATTATTCGGAACACACCCAGGTATCCCCTTTTAATGCTCCCCTATAGTACACAGGACTAGTTACTACTGTTGGTGAAAAATAAATTGCTTCTTGGATGTCAAAACGGCATTCATGTCACAATTTTTCCCCAAAACGATGATAATAGATAAGAATATGGTCAGTCAATCTTACAATACTAACTGTCACGCAGTCGGAAGAAAATGGGAAACTTGAGAATCCTGCACTCAAGAGGAAAAAAAGAAAGTCAAAAGATGGCAGGTCAGCCCTTACCCCCGTGAAAGGGTTGAAGAACTCCCAAGAATCTCCTTCATCAACCTGTAAAAGTAGCCAACCATCCTTGGAGCAATATATATTAACTGCGCAATCATAAGATTCGGGAGGACCATGTAACATGTATCACTTCTACATGGGTCCATAAGGCTACAAAAAGGCTCCTCGCTTTCGAAGAACATCAATAATGGATAAGAGTTATTTGATCTCCATCGAGCAATCGGGGCTGCAGATCTAAATTCCTTGCAAGTGGCTCGGAATTTTATGTAATCAAACAAATGCAGATGTTGTGCAACTAATGCTACCATGTCAATAGGAAGCTTGCATAGTAACAAGGATGTATCCAGCACATCGTTCTGCTCTAGCTTGTCAAAGCTAAGGATGAGTGCATCCGAACTTTCTAATAATTTACTTTGGCAGAATGTAAGTTGGGTGTGCTGCTCATTTTTCTCTTCTAGGCCTTGGCATTGTATTGCCCCATGCTTTAGGAGGCCTACTTTGTCAATGCAGTGCTTATTGTGTTCATCTTTTGTTAAGCTGCATACCAAGAAAACGATAAGTTACAAAAAATAGACCTATCTACTTACCAAAATTTCATTAAGAAACATAAACTAGTTATTATTAGAACCAAAATTAGACACAGATATAGTTTCACACAAAGAAAAACTAACCTTTGATACTGAGGCATGAACCAAGTAGGACCGTACCAAGGCGAAGGTAAGTATGGGCAAGGCAGAACAGATGTCAAGCTACAATCTTCTAAGTCATACGAATATAGGGCATGTCGCACACCGAAACCCTCTTCAAAATATACAGTATTTTGTTTAACTCCTCCAGATTCATCATTATCTGTACTCGCTCTGCACCACATGGAATTAAAAAAGGCAAGACCTTCCAAGCAACTGACCCAGACCCATTCCATCAAGCACAAATCCCATTCCCAGACGCAGACCGCATAAATCCGTCTATTGTCATCTCTTTTAAGTGTTGCCACAGTATAAACTCGACCACAACATGCAAGCAAATATTTACTTCAACCAACATAATTGAATCCGGCATCTAAACCTCCAACACGTAATAACCTTAAGGGGAGCAGCCCATCAGAATCACTACCATAGTTAACCTCGATAATCACAAAGAAAGCGAATCTCCGATCACCGTCATCTCCAAGTTCAACACCAGAGCTTACATAAACATGTCCATATATAACACCATTACATATGACGGCACATAGTACCTCTGCTCTTTGACCAAACATATCGGTGCTCTGGGCAACCCATGTGTAATTATTCCTACAAGGTTGGTAAGAAAAGGCCACGCCCTCACAAAACAGAAAGACAATGACATCTTGATCATCACCATCTTGACGAGAAGGGCAGACTAGAGCACATGAGATATCAACCCCATCCTCCAGTGCATTCCATGGAGGCAGGTCGATAACTTGTGAGGAAACAGGGTTCCAAAGGGTAAACATCTTTTCATCATTATGATCTTGCAAGAGTAACCACCCATCATTGGACCAGAAGATCTGTTTACCGCGTAATTGAGGGATGCTCTTGAAGCAATGTTTGGTGTATGGGGCTGAGGATGAAAGTGTGCAAAAAGTTTGCATATTTCTCGTCCTAGAATTTCCATGGGTGTACACAAGCCACGGTGCTGGACCAACAGGCGGAAGACAGCAAGATGATCTATTCTTCTCTTCTTCCATTGACAAACTCCTTCTCCTAGTCTGCTAACTATCAACTATTCTGCCAAGTAGAATTGATTCACAATAAAAATCAAAAGAATATCGGCAAAACCATCAAAGCAAAAACTTTTTATAAAAAAAATAACCTTTAACAAACTAATTAACAAAATCCCATATAGAAGTGCATCAAAATCAAGCAAAAATCAGGAAACAAGTAGTAAAAACAAGAGAGATAGAGAGAGATACATAAGGACAACAGACCTGTGATGAAGCCGGTGTTGGAGGGAGCAGGAGAGAGAGGAAACCCAGAGAAACCAGGACAAGAGAGAGAGAGAGAAGTGAAATTTGATGGCTTGGGGATGAATGATCATTCATCAATTTATAACACTCGGTTAGCTGTTCCCACTTGCATTAGGATTCAGGGGTTGCCTTATTGCCTCGCTTTTTCTTTCCTTTTGAACATAGTATAGCTTTTTGATAAATTTTTCTAAAATTCTAGTAAATTTTCTGTAATTATAATATTTAATAAGGAAATTTTTTTATAAAGTTAATTTTCAGAAAATTATATTCCATAATTTAAGTAAGTTGAAAGACAACTTTCTCCCTAAACTTATAAGGAAAGTTATGATTGTTTCTTTTATAATTTTTTATTTCAATAATATTATTATTATTTATAATTATTTTTCTTAAAAATTAATTATTTTTATTTCTATTTTTTTATATCCTATATTTTATTTTTTTATTATATTATTATTTTCTTATATTTTTCTTTATTTGGTACCATTCAATTTTTTTTTAAATGACAATAATTTTTTTTGAATGAGAATAAAAATAAAATTTTTACTCTTATTTTATGAAGACAAATGATTAAAAGATGTGATGTCTTATCCATCCATCCTTTCAAAAGAACAAAATAAATGTTATTTAAAGTCTTATATGACTTATGTAAAAAATTAATATAATAATAAAATTAAAAATTATTTAATTAATAAAATAAAGTAAATAAGACATATAATTATCAAACACACCATTAATTTATTTATACAACTAGCGTCCAATTACACAACACTACAACACAACTATGGCATAGTCACGGTGCAACGACACCTCTCCCAAACGCAACCTTAATGTGTTTTCCCCAACTCTTTTCTCTTACTCACGTGAGCCAGCCGGCACCTCAGCCCTTTCCCACGTGAGCTTCAAATTTTTATTTTTTTTCTTCTCCTGCGTGCGGAGCTTCAACTCACTGGTGTCTTATGCAGTTCAAGGTTGAAACGCTTAAACCTTACAACCTAAAACCCTATCAGAGAATCTACTTGCTGGATCAATAATCTCACTGAGAGGTAGAGAGAGAGAGAGAGAGAGAGAGAGAGAGATGGGGAGAAGGGAGGAGGAACGTCTGCACCAAACTCTGAGTACCCATATGAATAACATCCATGAAACCTTGCAGATTTTGGATCAAAAACCTGCTTCTTCCCTTGAAAAAGTTAGCTGGGATAAGGTTATTAGGATGGCTGAACAACTCTCCAAACACACCACTACTGGTACTTCTGCTTGCCCCTCTCTCTTTATGATTCACAATTTTGAAATTTCAATTTTTTTGGATTTTGCGCTATTTCTAAGTATCTAATTGCTGCGATATTGGAATTTTAGCCTGCTGTATTAATTTTTGTTTCAATTTTTTCTGGGTTTCTGGGTATTGTGGCCCGATGTTGAGGCGAGCTTAGTTGGCTTAGCTCTTTGTGCTTCTAATATCTGGGGTTGGTTCTACCTTGAAGTGCATGTCTTTGATAAGCTACTCCCATACTGATGTAAATTAAAGTATTAAGCTATTAATCTTTAAAGAAGTTACTAAACTACGGGGTTTGAATTCTCAAATTGACCAAAGAGAGGAAGAGGATAATTGAAGGACAGACCAATTTCAGTATTATTTGTAAGATATCTGTTTTGCACTAAAGCTCCTTAGAAAGGGGGATTGGGGAATTCATATAGTGGACAACATTATCTTGTTGTATTCTGTCTTGCAAGAGTTCATTTTTTTGGTGTTATGTTTCCGTTCTTCTTGTTTAGCTTGGGTTCTCTATGCTGCTGGTGCATTGAAAGTCTGTTTTTTCCCCATCTCTTGACTTTACAGCTGGAATGCTATTTACTGAAGTTAAAACGGAAGTAAAAGCTTTAGAGGAAAACATGGATGTGTATTTCAATGCATTGGAGGGGCTTCTTTTGCTCGCCTATGGAAGTACAGTGAGTGCGGGGCCAACTCTGTTATCCAGTATCCATGCGTCAATAAAGAATGTTGTAGATTGTAGTTTCAAGTTATGGTGCGAATGTGTTTCTTCGTATGGTAATCACTCTCATTTCTTTGTCATGTTACCAGTTTTTATTGCTTAGCTTGTATAATTGCATTACTGTGTTCTGTAGCTGTATGAAAGGACAGAGTGTTCTGGTAGGAATTTAAGGATCTACGAATCTTAACATGGGAAATGGGCAAAACATCTTAAATAATTCTTCAGTTTAGGATGTCTTGGAGTAGTCAATGAAGTGATAGCTATAATCGGGTACATTTAAAGAAAGGAATTTGAACTAGGCATGGGAAATTTTGTTTGTTAATTAGGTCTAGAGTAAGTTACTACATATGACTTCATGATAACTAGCACATGGCACATAAGATATAAATATAACCTGCATCGGTTTAGTATTGCCAAGTATGTTTTTGTAGCATGTTTCAATTGGTTATTGTGGTTGAAAAGGATGAGAGATGATCACAAACCATTCCCAGTTCTTCTTTCATTTTGCTACCGGGGAGTGGTCATCCAAAAGAAATGGAAAATTGGAAATTTTGATTTGAGTTATATTAAATAATAAGCTTACTATCTTACTGAACTTGGTGAAGAAGAAGAGTGAAGGAAAGAAAGGAGCATACAGCTATCTCATTAGTGGAATCAAAGACCTACTAGCATTGTTTGATCAACTAAACGTGCATAAGGTTTTGTCTTTGAAGAGAATTCTCCCAATTTCTCAAAAGTTGACAGAATTTCACTTTATATATATCAGAAACAAGACAAATAATGGTCAATCCCAATAGCTTCTTGAAACCATGAATATTAAGATTGTCGATGCAAGAAGTTATGCTTATGAACTTGTGCCAATATTCAACAAGTACTTGAGGTGAAGAGCAGGGGTTGGAAAATATAAATAAAATAATTATGGTATTTTTGGGCTTAGGAAGTGAGTGCTTTTTTGAACTTTAGGGCTCTCTTTTTCTCTTTCTGATTAGCTCCCCTGCCCCTTTGCCAACCGCTCAAAATGAAAAAGTTCCTGTTTATCAATATTTGACAAAGTGAATTTAATTGCTACTATGTTGTCCTGGTAAAGCTTTCGTGATGGGCTTGTTAAAGCTTGGTTGTTTTTGTGTTTAACCCTCATCTTGTCTTCTATCCTTATCCATGTGCTGATGTAATTCAATTGCTACTACCTAGTTGTCCTGCTACTAAAACTGAATAACCTTTCTCAGGTATTAGTACATAGTCCGAGGCCAGGTGTGATGTCTATAAGTGAAGTAGGTGTATCCTGAAAGTGTCCTCTGATTGCTGATAGCCTTTTCAATTCTCCTTTTTCACATATTTTGGCGAGTAAATTATCAAGTCTTATTCAGCGCTTAACTCTAGTGAGAAATAGTCATTGTTCAATTAATTGGCTGATGATGCAAGTTTCTATTCTGCAGTTTTTATTGTAGATGAAACTACTGAGGAGTTTGGCAGTATGCAAAAGCCTGTTCCTCTTAAAATCAACTAGATAATAGAATAAATGGATTGATTTTTTTCTTTCACTTTGCTTCTTATTCCTTCTCCCTTTCCTGCATTTGAACCAAGTGCCATTTCACTATATATTTGTTCTCTCCCCCATTTTTGGGTGGGAAGACAAAATGAACTCCTTTCTCAATGATAGAAGCCTTACTTTGTTTGTTGGATCATGCACAAGATTCTGATTAGTTCAGTTGAAAGAGGAGGTTAGATTTCTTCCAAAATTTAATATATTCCTTTCTTTATTTTCTTGGTGGGTAGGGTTGGTGTGATGGAGTTGAGGGACGAAAGGAGCAACTCCTTCAATGTAATAGAGCATTGGTGGCTAAGTCATGCATGACATTTTCAGGATGATTCAGTCAGAGGATGGAGAGTTCTTAAATATTATTCTGGTGCTATGTTCACATTTGATATGAGAGTTTTTGAATTTGCCACCCTATAGTCAGGTCTGGAAAACTTTGCCAAGGAAATACTGAGTGATTAATTCCTTCACTATAGAACATCTAATCCAATATGAATTCTGCCAATTGTGGTCTAAGGTTAGATGCGCACAACCTTACGCTAGAAAATAAAGTTTCTTTCTGTACAATTTTGAAAGCAATTCCTTCCAATCAAAGGAAATATGAACTATGATGCAACTTCGTAATACATCAAGACTTTGGCTAAAAGGTAAAAGAGCAGCCGGAGAATAACGATCTATCTTTTGCACAATTCCTTCAAAGATCATATTTGATTCCACGCGGGCTGTAGCAGCCAGGGCTATTCTTGTCCTTGTCTTTAAGCTCATCAGCTTCCCCCCAAACAAAAAAAAAAAAAGAAAAAAAACACTTTCGATTCTTCCAACAGGAGTTTATGACTCATAATGTCTTTCCATTGGCAGCATCAATTAAGAGGATTTAAGACCAAATTTTGAATATTAGCTCTTCAATATAAACGATTCATGGTTTACTTAACTATTGGCAACAAAGTGGCTATATAGAAGCTTTCTTTTACCTGTTTCTTTTAGGAAAGGGCAGGGATGGAGGATGTTAAACAAAACATTTGTGTCATGTTTCCTCCACCCATCTAGCCATAACATGAGTAGCAAACTGAAGTCCGAACTTTTGAAATTATCTCTTCCCCCTTTTTTTTTTTTGGGGGGGTGACGAGTCTTGTATTAATTGTTGCACTTTGTCTGCCCATATGATTGACTTGTTTGCTGATAACTACTTTCCTTCTTGTCAAACTTCTGATTTACCTTGCCCTTTCAATCAAACCACCCCCCAAAAAAAGGGAAATCAGAATGAGAAATCTCCATCATTTGTCATGCTGTCATATTTTTGTAGGCAAAATAGTCTACGTGCAATTGAAATGAGTTGCGACTAATTTATCATCTTCTTTTTCACAAATTTTGATTCATTGGACTCAATTTCACAATTCTTGGGCTATTGCTTATGCTATTAACTAGACACACTCTCTTTTCCTGTTATCTTTGTGTGTTTCTTTTTCTTTCTTTTTTTATTTAAAAAAAAAAAGAAGGGGGTGTATATGCAAACATTCTTTTCCTGTCTTTCACCTGATAAAAAAGTTGTGTGAAGAAATATGCACAAGTAAATCTCATTAAAAGTATAGCATTTTGCTGGGGATTATTTCATCATAGACACTCAATGTTATCTAATGCGAAACTCCTGACTTGTTTGCATATATACTAATGCGGTGATATACAACTAAATGCCCTTTAAAATGACAAATTCTGTTTCTCATTGCTTTCAGGGTCACAGAAGGAGCAGCAAAAGTGCACTATCCCACAAATAGTTGGCACTGTCTGGGATTCATGCTCTGCTCTCAAAAAATTCCAGCTACAAACATCACAGCAATTGGGCGGGAAATGACTCGTATTGCTGTTTCCATTAAGGATGTCCTACGTGAAATGAAAGAACTTGAACCATCTCCATCTGATCCAACCAATGAAGTATCAGAATCTGACAAAGGAGAAGGTCAACCGCAAGTGAGTAATATTTCTGACGATGACGATGACGTTGACGATGATGATGTCGATGATTTGGGAAAAGACTTATCACCCAAAGAGATGAAAGTTGCCCAACTAGCAATCGGAGTTGTGTCTGAAGTTGTGAATGTCATTAAGGAGCTTATACGGTCCATCACTGACTTGCTTAGAAAAGGGAACTTGGCAGAGGAGAAGGATGGGGTGGATTCTCTTGAGGAACTACTAACTCTATGTCGTGCTGTTGGAGTTTTAGTAGATGAACTTGGAGCTTGTCTTTATCCTCCGCAAGAATATTCCGCTATAAAGCAAGCATGCCATGACATATCTTCTAGAACCGATGATATGCACAAGGGATTGGAAAGCTTAAATTGCTCTATGGAAGCTTTCTCCCAGAATAGCAAATCATTAAAGAAGGCCTTGGAGTTGCTCATCTTAGAAACTTCCCACTCTACTGATGCTGATATTGAACCACAAATGCAGAATCTTGCTGTGGGGAATTGATGATATTGTAATTTGTGACTTCTGCTACCGCGGTAATTAATGCTCGAGTTCTAGAAGCAAAATTTGTTTTTAGGAGAAAAAAAGTTTTGAGTGGAACTTGTCAATAGCAATGAATTGGGATTGGGGTTTGACCGTTTTGTGCCTATTGGATTGACTTGTACAATAATGTACTTCTTTGCCTTACATTATTGAAGTTTCTAAATGATTTTTTGGCTTCTTTCGGTTATTACTAAGCCAAAGACTTGAGATATAAAGCAGAATGTTAACTGAAACAAACAACAAAACCACAATGACATCCAGCTAAAAATATATAAAGGAATTAGGCGATTCTCCGCCAACTCCTTCAGGCAATGGAGCGCAAATAGACCCTATTACTTCTGCCATGTTTGAACTCTAAGATGCTTATCAAACTTGGCAAACGGTTAGTTCTGTTTAAGCAGTGGTCAGATTAATTTCAGTTTATGTCATACTTTGGGTCAATGACATAACATTTTAGATTCATCCAGTTCAGCGTTTGGGGTTCAACTAACTTTCAATTTGATTTGGTTTTGGATTAGCTTGTATTTGGTCCAATAAACTTATCTACTAAGCAACTTTGTAGAAAATTTCAGGTTAAACTCTAATCAATTTAGATCTTAAATCCACTTCTAAGTGAGCCTATTTTACAAAATTTCAGGTTAAACTCTAATCCATTTAGATCTTAAATCCACTTCTAAGTGAGCCTATTTTACGTATAATTGAGGGTCATTTATTACAAATTTTGGATCTTGAATTAGTTTTACCGGGGTACCTAAAACTGATATGACCAAACTTCGTGTGGGTAATAAAATAATTTGAGATTTATAAAAAAAAAAAAAAACACGGTGATGAATGACTATATTTGGCGTGCCCTGAAATTATAGGAAAAATAGTTGATAGTGACATTCTTGTATCTTTTGGCTACACAAACACAATTCCCCTGTTGAGTAGCCGCGATTAGGCGCGCACAATTTGATACAATAGATCCTTCTGTTGTCACTGGAAATTTATCAAAAGCTGAGAATCTGCATTCCTTTTTTACAATAAAAGAAAGAATATATTTCTGACTCTTTGCCTGAAATCGTCTGTAAAGCATAATACTCCATATATGATAACACAAAAAGGCTCCCACTTCCTGATACAAAAATTATACAAACTATACAAACATAACCACCATTCATGAGGTCAATTGACTACCGCCCTGAGAGCTTTACCATCCATGCGCCACCGAGGTAAAGCCCAAGAAGTGGCCCAGCAAGAAGCATTTGGGTCAGAGGATCGGTTGATGGGGTAAGCACAGCAGCCGCAACAACTGCACCCACCACAACATATCTCCAAATTGATAGCATTTGATCTCCAGAAACTAGGCCTGTTTGTCCCAGCAGAAGTTGAATGACCGGAACCTGTAAACAGCGACAGAGAATTACTAGTGCCGAGACTTCATTCATAAAAAGGAGGTCAGTGAGAGAAATTTCTTCAAACGAAGAAAGAATAACTTCTCTAGCCATGCAATATCAATTCCGGCGACATATAATATCATATAATAGGGTCCAGACTAACACTGGAGAACCTAGATGTATTCTATCGCCTTCAATTCACATCATGTGTACATTTCAATCTACTACGCCCTAGGTAGTAGGCACTCCAGCATACTTGTTTGGTTAATTTCATCTCATACTTGCAACTGAAATTCTGCAAAGTTCACAGTTGTTGCGAGGATAGGACAGAGCCTTCAAGTTTTAAATAAAAAAGGTGGACGGAGGCAGACAATCATGATCTATATAGATTGATCTGAAGGATAAACATATGTGGAAAAGTAAATTCATTTGTTCTTAATCCTTTCTAGAGATGGCAAAATTGAGCCGAGACCCAAAACCCGAACCAAATGAGCCATACCCACACTTGACCAAACAATTGAACAAGTTCACACGAAAGTCGACCCGAACCCGAATTTGACCGAACCAAATCAACCCCGACCTGAAATTTCTTACAAAATTGCTTATTTTTGCAAACTCCAAGCTTACCAAACATCAATGACATGAAATCGATCCAAAACGAAAATAACCCAACCCAAGCCAGGGGCGGAGCCAGGAATTTAAAATAATGGTGTCCAATGTCTTTTGAGCCAAATTTAAGGACGTCTAATTACTTATAATTTGAAATTTTTCTCCAAAAATAAACTCTTTTTAAATTTTTTTTTTTTTTTGGGCCAAGGGTGTCCGACACCCTTGGTCAGTGGCGGAAACCAAATATAACCCAGTCCAAACCTAAGCCCACCCCTGCTTGAAACCAAACAACCTGTTGGGGATTACCCAAATCAGGACCCTTTTCTCAACTCTGCTTTTCTCTGGAAACCCCACGTTTCACATGCCAATAAGCCATTGTTGGGGATTACCACTTTGTACAAAATCAGTACAGATGATTGCTTACAACCTGAGGCAGATTACTGTCTACACTTTACCGCCAGATACAACCTTACGCAGAACAGGTAATGGCACAGCAATGATGTCCTTTTAGATTGTCTAGTTGTGTTATTCTACCCTCGGAAAAGTATGGGTATATGTAGTTATTCTAATTGAACCTACCCAACTCTTGTCAAAAGTGTCCTCTCTAGCATTCCCACCTATTTTCTTGTGCTTTTTTCCATCCCTTGTTCTGTGGCAAAGAAGCTGGAGGCCATCAAGAGGAGGTTTCTGTAGGGTTGGTGATGATTTTAGGTACCACTTAGTGGATTGGAAAATTGTAAAGCAACCTTTTTCTAAAGGTGGCTTAGGCATTAGAGACTAGCTTGTCTTCACTCTTCAATGAGACCCTTCTCGGTAAACGTTTGTGGAGGTTTATGAATGAGAAAGATAAGCATTGGAGGAATGTGGTCAAGGCCAAATATGGGGCTGAGGGTCTGAATTGGATCCCCAGCATGCAGAATGGCACTTAGTGTATTGGTCTTTAGAAGTTTATTACTAAAGGTTGGAACCATTTTTTCTCTCAGGATTGTTTTTCAGGTGGGTCATGGTTCGTTGATATATTTTTGGCCTAAAAATGGTGTGAGGGTGTTTGTTTGAAGGATCGCTTTCCTTTTCTCTATGCACTAACAGATAGGGATGTCTCAGACTATTTGGAGCACAATTCTTCTTCAAGTGTCTGGTCTCCCTTCTTGTTTGTGATGTCTTTTCAGAAGACAATAGTGTCGCCCAGCTCTTTAGTATGCTTGATGGGGCTTCCGTGAAGTAGCCCCCTTGACATGGTTAGATGAACCCTTTCTGCCACTATGGAGAGTTTTTGATCGGGTTGAGACTACAATTGAGCGGTCAAAGGACAAGTGGCTCAAGTATTGTTCTTTTTGGAGGTGGAGATTTTTTATTCCTATTCAATTGATGGGATTGATTTTGTGTTGTTATTGCCTCTTTTCATTAATATATCCTTTTTCCTTATCACAAGAAAACTGAGGTACTTAACTTCTATCTAAATATATGACGGAGGAGAGAATGATCTTCACAACCTACTTACACGCCAAGGGTGCAAATGGTTTTCGAGCAGAGTCTAGTAGGTTCATTTGACACAAAATGGAAATAAGGAATGAACCCAAAAGACAAGGGATGGAATTTTTATTTTGTTTTTCTTTTTGGTTTAACCAACAGTAAAAACCCTCTTAAGGAGTGCTCTTTCGGGATTGGAACTTATTTTCTCCTCCTTACCAAGGTGAAGCCACTGCCACCTCAACCAACACCTTGTTCCTACAAGGGATGGAATTTGATTCATCATATCATCTGTCTGGTTCAATTAACGAATAAATTCCATAGTGAAACCTACCATTCAACTCATTTAGGGCCTATTTGTTATCGAAGAAACTGAATGGAACTTGAAACTTTAGGTTTCAAGTTCCTTTTTATATTGTTTGGTATTGATTTTTATGGTGGAATTTAAAATCTAGCGGTAACAAACCCCCCCACCCCGAATCCAAAGGGGATGAAGTTGGGGGATCACAATATATATTTCTAAAAAAGGGAAAATTCTTCCCAAAAATAATTTGGGGCACACCTCATCTCCAATGACAAGGAAAATCTCCTACACCAATGACTCTCCACCGATGCCTCATCTCCATCCGACAATTTCCGATCTAGCCTTCAATTACAGTTTCTCTCTCCTCTCGACCACCAACACTATACAATTTTTCTCTCCTCTTGCCTTCAATTGCAATGACATCATCGCTGGAGAACCTTTACAATGACCCCTCGATGATCTTTCTTCGTTTTTGGTTGGTGAATCGAAGCTTTTAATGGGTTTAGAGTCTGGTTCAATTGGTTAATGTAGTGGGAAGGCTTTGGGAATAGAGAGAGAGAGCGGGGGAAAGGGCATGCCACTGGCGGCTTGCTGACAGCGGCAGAGACTGTTGATTGGGATGTCAGTGAGCTCTTATGGACAGTGGAGATGGTGGACGGTGATGAGGCTCACATGGCTGTGAGGTAGGGTGGGGTTTTGATTTATAATTTTTTTATGAAAATAATATTTGATTTCATTCTTTTCCTCTACCAAACACATGATTCAAAATTCAAGTTTCATTCCCAACCTCTCAAAAATCATTCCTTGATTTCATTCAATTCCATTTTTCATAACAAATGGCATCCCCCTCCCCTTTCCCAAAAAAAAAAATTCTTGCAATTTCCATATACATTTTGTAAGACTTCCCAAGGCCAATTATATGCTTTCAAAAACTTTTTTTCCCAGGACTTCCAACTTATACAATGCAGCAACTCAACTTTGGGGATCTAAAAAAGGTTGCCCAAAATCAAAGGAAAAACAGTCAAATTAACTAAATAGAGAAAACCACTAATAAAAAATCACTCTCTTTGTATCCAATCTTTTGTTCATGATCTTTAATATATTTTTTTCTTATTAAAAAAATCTCTTTCTTTCTTTCTGTCTGACGAGTCATAAGAGGTGGTAATAACACTTAAGAGATTAGTATTGTGGTGGAGGTGGAGCAGACAGCTTGGGGAGGAGGTGGTGGTTAATGACTGCCATCAACTAGGCTAAGGAGCAAGGTTGTGGATACAGGGTGAAACCCAAGGCGACGGAAGGGTGGAAGGTGAGGCAAGATGATGAAAAAGGATAGACCTTTAGTAAAAAGAGAATAGGAATAATACGGAGAGTTAGAAAAGTTGGACACCTAGAGAAATGGTAATTGAAACCTTCGATGGTGGGATAAAATCATAGAACTGGTGTAGCTTTGGCAGGAGTATATAATCAGGTTCCAACTCTAAAAAGACAAAAACAACACAAACTCAATGACACCTAAACGTACTGAATAGAGGTAACCAACCGCCCTTGATAAATCTGACATGATAAAAGGATAGAATACCTTCGCATTTCTTGATTGCGCATTTATCCTTTTTACTCTTGCAAATATGTCAACAAACAAAGTGTACTTCTATCCTCATTCTTTTGTTAAGAAAAGGTTATATCATTAACTGTCATAAACCACCACTGTCAATCACTAGAAATTAAAAAAAAATACATCCATTTCTATTTGATTGATGTCTCTCCAAAAGAAGATTTCACCCAGTGACTTGAAAAACGAGAAAGGAAAAAAAAGATTCTAAAGAAGATTCCATCTTTTAAAATATCACCAACGATTTTTTAATTGACTTCTCTATGAAACCCATGTACTCGAAATGAGGCCATGCAGCGACAAAATGACTGCTTAGAAAGACTTCGAAGTTAAGGAAACCAAATTTCTACTCTGCAACAACCACGAATATGATAGGTGATTGCCACATTAGCGTGAATGATTGAAAATGCAGCTTCAGTCACAGTTATGTTAATAGGTCCAACTTTGCAAAATTGTCCTAATACGGCAATCACATAGCATATCATAGTTTTTGCAAAGTGAAAATGTTGACTTGAAAACCTTTTGATGGGGGACTGTTTGGTCATGAATGGGCCACATTTTGAATCTGTGATTAGAGTGACTCTGCATATGGCAACCAAAACCAAAACTGTCTTCTGAATCCTCAATGAAGCCCTAATTCTAACACTTCCAAAAGGTAACATTCATTTTATCACATAGTGTATCTGTTTTATTTAAATTAGTGACTCAAACTGGTTTCTCCCTCTACACTTAAACTAATGGGGGTCAGAAAGAAAAAGACAAAGAAAGTGACCAGAAACAGGAAAAATACGGGGTCAAGTGTCAACCAGGTTAGTGGAAAAGTCAACAGTTTTGGTACCAGAGTTTTTGGTTCAAACCTTACCTAAATCGCCTTTCTACTTATCTTCAGATTGAAGACAAGGGAAAAAAGAAAACAGGAAAAATAAACATAATTGGATAAGCTTATTTGATCATTGCAATGCAGAATAATGACAAGAAAGGATCCATACCTCAACAATACCTCAAAATTGTTTGATAACCCAAAAATAAGACTCACTAGATATCAAGAAATCACAACAGTGCCCCAAGGTTCAGAAATTCTCGACGTAATTATGATGCTTGTTAATAATCGTCTTTAATTTCACATGCATTTTAGCCTGGTGGTTTCACCCAAATTTAGTGGGCTTTAGCTTCAAAAGGTTCCGGTAATTGATGTTTACACAGTTTGATGTTGCTGTTTGTCCACTTAAGGAACCCAGAATGCAATTCTGAGACAGGAGAGCAGATAAAAAATGAAAAGTTGAGGTACTCATGTCAAGAATCAAATAACGACACCCAGCAGTCTGGAACCCTCCCAGACCCTGGGTCCGATGTTAAAAGTCTAATTGTAACTAATATGTGATTAAAGCCGGAGATTACAATTAACCTGAAAGACAGTCCAAGAAGATTACCTGGAAGGACAAGCCAGTGCTGAACATGAGGATAAGGACAAATTCAAAATATTGATCAATAGACCAAAGAGATTCCACTGCCCCTTCCGCATAATTTACGAAAAATTCAATGCTGCTGGGGTAAGAACAAAATAGGAGAAGCAGATACCAGCATAGAAGAGTACAGAGGAGCCTAAAACAATAGGCCCCAGAAATCTTCTCTCGGCCCTTGTAAGACCAGGAAGCACAAATGCAATAATCTCATAGAGAATCACAGGACTACCAAGAAGAAGGCCACAATACCCTGAAACCTGAAGTGGACAGCAAGTATGTTAGGTGTCTTGCACATCCATGCATTTGAGCGGCAGAAATAGTAAGGCAATGTTTTCAAAGGCAAAAGAACCAGAAGATATTAATTTTTGACAATTTTAAATGCCTATAATAAGAGAATGCTCAAAGATTTCAACAGATATTTTGACTCGTAAAGAAGAAGACTTTTAAAAAATATTACCCCAAGGAGAGTAACACACGGGATATTGCAATATGATAACTTGATCATATCCCTACTCAAGCAAACCAGGTTGAATGGAACAAACAAATGTGGTTTCATTTTGTCAATTTCAAGCATGCACCCTAACAAGCTAGACATCTAGTCATTGAACAATGGAAAAACAATCAAGCTAATTTATGCCCATTATGAAGTAACAAGCAATTCACCATCTCAACAGAGCTAATAATCAAAGAGCCTACCTAAGAGGTAAAAGGTACCTTCAGAGTAGTGAAGAAGAACTCGCCAGGAGCTAGCTGCAGAAAACGAACACCCTGCTCTTTAACTGGGGCTTCAAGCACCATAATCAAGTCTTTTGAAAATGCAAAACAGCCCAAGATAGCAGCCCCGACAGCCAACACTGACACAAATATTCTCTGGCGAAGCTCCTCTAGGTGATCAAATATGCTCATCTCTTTGTCATCAGGGAGAAGTTCTTTGCTAGGGTAAAGAAAATCATAAATAGCACCCTGTTCATTTTCTTGGCCAATGTTATTGGGTTCATCTGTACCAAGAACCAGTTCTTAATTTAGCAATTGTAAACACCTCTCTCTATCCCTCTCTCGTTTTTGTGTTTCTCACGTGGAGAGGGGGCAGTTGTAGGAATGGCCCTCCTAGCCCAGTTAAATACAACACCTAAGCTAGGAATTTAGGCAGAGAGAGGGAGGAATCTCACACAAGTGCTTGTGTTGCATGAGACTCAGTCCGCTGAGATGGTCTAACAACAGCAGCAGACCTAATTGTCTCTTGCAAACATAAAATTTGTATCACCTTAGAGTGCACACAAACTACTGACTTCAACTGAACACAGTACCACAAGCTAATTACCACTCTTTATAATACTAGGATAATGAGAAACAATTAAGAGGAAGACACTTGTAGTTTCTACAGCAATAAACAGAGAAAAAACAAAAACCAAATATGATTATGTGACAGACAAATTGAAGAAGAAAAGATGGGCTAAGAAGCCCAGCACATAATTCTCACAAACGTTGATTTACACATCACGAATTGCAACCAAACACAACACTAGAGTATGCATGTTTTTATCAAAGCTAGCCAGAATACATGTTTCAACTAAAGAAGCAATAGCCAAAAGTTGATCAGTGTTAAGCCACCCACTTGTCAATTTTATTATTTTAGGCAATACAATTTTTCCAGTTGACCAATCAAACTTGAAATACCATATTTACCCCCCCAAAACCCCAAAAACAAAAAAAATGATAATCCTACTCATAGTTCACCTGAGCAGAGTATCTTTTGGCTTTTGGATAATCTCCAAACTAACAGACTCCACCTGAATGCTCCTTTATCCTGTACCTCCTCAAAAGAACATATTTAAGGATGCTCCCATCAATTAAGGTAGCAGATGCTACACGCTTTCATACAAAAGGAGAGCAACATAGCTTTTGTCATGCAGGAAAGTAAGTTGGTACAATGATACTAGATAGTAAGGCCTAGGCATGGGTTGGAAGACAAAAAAGAAGCAATAGACATGCTCACACTACAATGCAGACCAAAGAAGCATAGACACTCTTTTCGATGTAGTATACAGATAACGGCACTCTAATATCAATGTTAAACCAACCATGACCTGGTTAACCAGCTACCTGATTAGTTTCCAGTTGCACTTCAACACAGTTTAACTGACCAGAAATTTTGGATAAATAGCACGAAATGGGTGCCTATCCCTGAACAATCCTTATTGTTCCAATTGTTTGGTACCGCTGTAAAAACCTCTATTTAATTTTTTGTTCTTTTCTGTTGATCTCTGAAACTAAGGTGACCGCTAGGTTCAAGCCAAAGGATTAGAAAGCTAAGATGTTTCTATTTGAATAATTGTAAGTTTTATTCTATGCTTGTATCTGTCCTTGATATCAAACATTTTTTAGCTTAGATGAACTCTTGAAATGATGTCGTATGAGGCATGACAAATGACTGCATGAGGTTATCTAAATATGACCAATCAGCTTCTCGGTAACCAATGTTTCCTACTACATTGTCCAACTATGACTAGTATTAGCTTCTCCCAGATGGTTCTTTGTAATTGGAACCCAATTAGCAATTAAATGTTCCTGGAATCCACCAGAGAGACTAGTAATAAAGAAATGTATCGACTATTGAAATTAGGGTAGTAGACTTCAATCAACATTGTGAAAAAGACACTTGTTCCCTCAATACGGTCTCTTGAATTTCATTCCTCAAAAAACTGCTACTCTTCTTTAATACCTCGACCTGAAAGCCTCAATATCAAAAAACCGTTGTCTATTCAAACATCACTGATAATCCATTCTCTAGCCACCAATTTGCAATAGCTAAACATCGAAACACACTATATCCTGTCGTCTTCTGGTCGTTCATATTCATCACCATCCGGATTTGGATATAAACATGAAAATCCAACTATCCTCATATAAGTAACGAAGGATCCTCAATATTTTCACAAATATTCCGATCCGAAGTGCACCAAACAAGCAAAAAATCACAAATCAAAAGAACTTTGTTTAATTATAGTAAGCATATACACTCATACAAAAACCCTAACTTAACAGCAAGTCAAATAATTTAGCTCAAGGAATGCATAGCAAGCCGAAAAATCAAAAACCCATAATTACTAAAGCAAAACAAATACCGGGTCTATCTTCAACACCAACACTGCTTACTGGGGGTTGGTCGTTTTGCTTCAAATCATCGGCTGCGAAACAGATGGTTCTGCTCCACTTTCTGGGCAAATTCTTCGCCGAAAAACTGAGCCCCAGGCGCGGTCTCTGGCGGGCGGTTTGCGCTAATTGGGGGAGAAATCGATGGGTGGAATTAGGAGATAGAGAGTTCAAACAACAACAGCTACTATTGAGACGTAGCTGAGACATCTGAACGCCACTCATGGTTGTTCCCAGGATATCGAAGAGCTGGGGAAACAAGAACCCCTACAAACTGGTTTTTGAACTCGGAAGGAGAGAGAGAGTATCTGTACAAGAGAGGGGATAGCGCGAGAGAGAGAGAGAGAGAGATACGGAATTGGCAAAGAAATAGTCTCAATCGGACATTTTTTGATCATTTACTTGGTGGACGAAATTCAATCCCTTGATATTTATGTTCTCAGGTGCAAACCAAAATATAAATCTAATTAATATATTAATAACTAATTTATTTTTCATATTTTTTATATTTTTAATAAAAATATTAAAATTTTTTAATTTTTTAATACAAATTTTATCATAAATTTTATAATTTTTTCATATTCTCTTATGAAAAAATAATATTATAAAATAAATAAAGTGTCAAATATAATTATGATTAACCACACCAAAAAAATATAATTATGATTAAAAAAATTACTATGGATTGTAATAGTTGACTATATTGAGCGAACAACATTCAAATTAATAATTTTTAATCTTTTAAGAAATTTTACTCCCCTTTTCAATCGTTTCAATGTATTTCTATCTATAGTATTATTATTATTTGTATTTTCATGAATCATGAATCCATGATCGAAGAAAACATAGAATTGATTGGACAAGTGATAATGTTTATTTAAAGTTTTAAATGATCTTCTATTAGATATTATGTACTAATTTTTACCCCTTTCCCAAAAAAAAAAACAATATGTTGTTAAGTAGCATGTCATTATATACATACATACATACCTATATATATATATATATATATATATATATATATATATATATAAAGAGAGAGACCATTTCCTATGAAAACTGATAATTAGAATAGGAACTAGGAATTATTAATGTAAGCTATCGAAATGATATCCAACTCGCTCGAATTGTGCCACGTTAGTCATTCAAACCACCTACACCCACCCCTCCCGCAATCCACCCTACTTACTGGAACCTTCGTTAGCCATGACCATTGCCCAAGTGCCGGCTTCACACCTCTCGTCGACAAACTACGAACTTGGATCGAGTATACCTTTGGCGACGCTTGTGGCGGCCACCGTTGGTCAATTGTTGAAGTTGTTGCCTCGGTATTCTCTCTCTCTCTCTCTCTCTCTCTCTATCTATCTATCTATCTATCTATCTATCTATTTTGTCGACCACTTTTCTCGCCGACTGGCCCATGGGTTTATATGTTCTCTAGGGTTTCGTTAATTTTCGATGACTTTTCCACCAAAAAAATGGCTTGAGCAAAAAATGGGGTTCGGTCAGGCTATTTCTAATGTTCCCATGTGAAGAAAAGAGAAAATAAAAAAGGAGGGGTGGGACCGAGGTGAAGAAACTCAAATGTAATTTCTCCATGGAGAAACTCCTTGAAGCAACCTAGCCAAGGGGTAAAAAGGAGGAGAGAAAGGGAAAAAGGAGGAGAGAGAAGGAAAAGGGGAGAGAAAGGAACAAGTGCGCTTGAGACACAACCCCAGCTGGGCCGTGTCTGGCCCGTGCTCCTCACGCGCTCGGAGGGAGGTGGACATGCGGGCCCCGGACGCCGTGCAAGTGCTTTTTTTATTTTCAGAATTTTTTTAATTTTTCAGATGCTTTTTTTTTTAATTTTCGGATGCACATCTACAACTCACACACAAAAAATAGAAAAAATATTATTATTAACACACACCTAAAATAATATAATGCATTAATCATTTTATTATTTCCATCATATTATTTCATTATTAATATAATCTAAAATTAATTTATTACTACAACAATTATATTCATAAAACATTTCATGTGGGGCCCATTTATAATATAAATTATTATGGAGCAACTCACATGAGTTGCTACCATTGAGAATAGGCAATAAAAGGGAGCAACTCCCTTGCATATGTGACACTTGAAGCAACTCAAAAGGAGTTCCTATGATTGTGGATAGCCTCAACAATGGGGAGATGCCCACATAAAATGATGGTCACCATGAAGATCGCCGACAAACAACAAACCCCTATAGGTGAACATGGTGGTGGTATGATGGAAGATAGGGAAGTGGGACAAGGGAGAGAGAATGTCACCAAGTTCGAGAAGAGTTTCAATCCTCACGACGGCCACCACGCGACTCGCCAATGGACAAGGAATGCCGATCAACTTCCGCCATTCACCGAGTGAGTTCCGTGGGAGTGGCTGGTGGTGACGCTCGTGATCTAGAAGGTGGTCGGTGATGATGTTATGAAACAGAAGGTGGAGGAAAGTGGGGGAGAAGAGAGTGTGTAACATTGCGGATAGGGTCGGATCTAAACTTCTTACTTCTCACCCTAAAACTTAGTTTTTAATATATATATATATATATATATATATATATATATATTCTTACCCTAAAACCTATTTTTCACTAAATATCTTATATATATATACACATATAATTTTACACTTGTTGAAATTTCAGAGTTAGTATTAAGATCGGATGATCATGTAGATAGCTACCTCAAAAAATCTAAAACAAGATGAGAGATTTAAAAATTCATCTTAGTAAGTAACCTCAGTAGTTTCAGACATATTGTACAATCAAGATCGAGGAAAACCATTACCAGTGAGCCTACCACTCATAGGCTCAACATGTTTATTAGACCATCCTTAAATCACCTAAGACCTTTCTTAAAAAATAGACTTCGATGGAACACTAGGAGGGGAAAAGACATTATTGGGTTTTAAATGTGTAAGACCCAAAAAAATATAACAATGAGGTAAAATATATACAACAAGACAAGAAAGGATTTAAGAGAATTTTTTTTAATTTTATAAATAATACATAAGCAACTCTGCCTTGTGTTTACAACATATGCTACAATAAAGGAAAAGAAATTTTCATATTGCCAAAGGCCAAAAGCTTTAAATGCAAAGAGCACAAGCATTGTCCCAAGGAAAAATAGTTGCGAAGTGCAAATTCTGGAGAAGGTGGAGCTCAATTACGGAGTCATTCAAATTAATTTGAATGATCTTTTCAATTTACAGGCCAATAAAAGGCCCGTTGTCTAGTTTGGCATCACATAGTTTCTAAATAGCATCACAAATTCGGTTTCCCAAAGAAGACCAGCTCAATCGGAATTATTCTAGACAGGGAATAGGTATAATTATTTCCCTAAGGACAGAGAATGCTTGTCAAAAACATCAACCAAGAAGCTGAAATTTTCTATGGAGATGAAAAGAGCGAGTCCTGCCCAAAACAATGAGAGAATTTCGAAAACGAGTTTCATTGTGGAACAAAATCCAAGTAAAAGACCTCAACTGTCAAGATTGGTGTAGTCCACGTCAACCTCTAAAATGAAGCTATTGGTAAGTAACATCCTCTTTGAATCAAGCCAATAGATAACATTGGGATACCACTCGGATCAAAGTTTGTGCCGAATTTCTTCGAGTTCATGTAACAGTTGTATTCTCCATATCATCTTTGGGACCTTGAAAAGAAGCGAGTAGCTCTGCTTTTTAGATGTTGATAAAAACATAAAGTCATCAACAAACCGTAGTAACGAGATACTTGGGGCATGAAAAACATTCATGTTGTATAGTTGCAAGAGCAACATTACTACCGTCGTCGACTTCGGCCGACTTCATTAGCACCTTTTGCAAGAAGAGGGAAAGATGGCGTGCACTTCCAGTGTCCATAATACAATGAGTAAAGCACTTTGTTGAGGTACAAGAATAATCTGCTCGACCAAAAAGCTTACGCAATTTAAGAACATTACATTTCAAGTGCTCCTCCAAGGTGAACTTAAATTCACCGGTCTTCACGGTTTTGCGGTGAACTCGCGGTCAATGAGATCATTTCATCAATGAATGTCGGTAGGTTTTTCTGTTTGCACAAATAAAATTGGGTTACTAAAGGAAGCATCTTCAAGGAGAAGTGGTCATGCAATGTGACAAGTACCACATATCTTCAACATAAAGGCATAATTTTTGTACTTCCTTTCATTGAAATTTGTCCCTACTGCAAAGACCCTTCTTCTTCTTCTTTTTTTTTTTTTTTTTTTTTGGCTTACATAGATAAACATAGTCCAAGTGCCAATTAGGTATTTTATATCCGAAACCTCATCAAAATGGTTTACATGAGAACCTAAAATAATTATGCGTAGCACAAAAATTGCATTGTAGAAAAGAGTTCCAATTAGGCATCACAATCTCAAAAGACCAACTTGTCCCCTTTGGTCATAAGGAAAGTGGTCTATAATATCATTCCTCGAAAGCATTTCTCCCAAATTATACTCGAAAGTAGTCATCGGACAAAGATCCCTATGACCTTAAAGTATGGAGTTGTAACATACTGTGTCCATGAGATTGCAAACACTAAATTGGGCCATTGTAGATAACTAATTTACCTGGTTAACGAGGATTGTCCAATGGACAAGTCATCAATTATGCAAGTTAGGTGTCGGTGCCTTGAGTTATCGACTTTAGATTCTCGGACACAAACATGAACTTTCTCTTGCAAAAGACCTCGGAGGTCTTCTGCAGTGTATATATGTCTGTCATTTGCATCTCATTCACTATGCTAAGAAGATTGTCTTGAAATATAGTATCAAAAGCCTTTTGTACATCCGAGACAAGAGTGCATACGAAGGCAACACTCGCTTGTTCTTTCTTTATATTTCTCGAAAGGGCATAACTTCCTCTCGGACATCATTGTAACTAGAAACCCGCAAGCCTCATTTTTCCGGTTCCTTCATAGTCGATTTTTGAATATGACAAGTAAACCTTGCAAGGCGAGTGTTTACGAGTTTATGAATTGTGTTCGTTGTTGTCCCCTTGTTTCCTTTTGCCTGAAACCGAGCATGTGAATGCATTCGCTAATGCCAAGTCTTGTGTCGTAAACCAAGTAAATATGCACATGCAACACAAAGAGGTTGCTGCAAGTTAGGAATAAGATGTGGACGATGATTTACGCTCTCTACCTATACAAGTCTAACAAGGAGTAGCATACATATTTAGGTGATGGGTTCGCCCATTTTCCGAATGTCTTCAATTTTTGGTCTAAAATAAACTCGTCAAGTATCCAAGTAATCTTGAAATGCTTTGGTGTCTAACATGGGTACTTCAAAAGGATATGAAGAGTCCAAACAACATGGAAGATTTACAAATAAAGACATACCACACATGCATAGTTCGAAACTGGGACATAAGCAGTAGAGGAAGCAAGAAGCGTTCGATTCGAGCCCAACTACTCGATTTCCTCGCTGTCTCTCTTGTCATCCATCAAGAGAAAAAAAATGTGAAGTGCATAAGATTCTCTTAGATGTGCAAATCATCAACTATGCACTATGTAATTATTGGTTCTAAGATATTTACCAAAACAAAAGAATACTCGCTTTGAAAAAGTGGCATAGGAGAAATACGGTTTCGCACTCACCGTTGGACAATTTCACTTTCATCACAAAAACTTAAAAGAAATACATGTGGCAACTAGCACATAATTATAAAAGGGTAACATTTCTAAGGAACCGAGGATTAACTATACCCAATAAGAGAATTAAAAACCAAATGCACATTGCAAGAAAAACATTGGTAACACTCGCAGAGTGTAAAAGTAACAAGACAGTTAAGTTAGTGAACCAACTAAAAGGATATGGCTTTTCGGAAAAGAGATGATGAATGCTCCAAGCTACGAAGTCTTCTTAATCTGCATATCTTTTGGGGTCGAAGCGAAGACAATGACTGGAACACAAGCAATACGAGCACAATAATGGGTATCCGAAAACATAAAGGAAAACAACCCCTCAAAAATAAGGTTCAAAGTCTTATCTCGAATGTTAGATGTTCTTCCACTTGACATGCGGAACTCATCATGAGCTAAGAATGAACGTGCCATTTGGTATCCATCATTCTACTAGTACTTGTCAAATTGTTGAAGACATTTATTTTAAGAGAGCCTCATTTTTCACGTAATTTATATGTCATATTTTATCCGCCCATTGTTCATTATTCCGAGGGCAATTTGATGCCTTCCTCAAATATTCAAAACCAATACGTCACAATTTGCACATGTAAGGAGCAATATATAGCAAAAATAGTCCACACTCGTAATGAGTTTACTTCCAATCTCATAATATCGATTTCTGTATCATACTTTGAGGAGTATATACTCCCACTAATCACAAAGCATATACATATCAAAACTTGCATAGATAAAAGAGTGGCATGGCTTATAGAATTATGTACTCCCATGACTGCATGAGTACAACATTGCTTATCCTAAAACTCCTTCCGCACTAAAGAAAAGGTAAAGATGTAATTGAAGAAAGTTATGAAACTATATGAGTTCACTGGTTTAAATTTACATTGGCTCCACTCGTGTAGAGGTGAGCATGTTCCAGTTGCAGCTCCTAAAATGACACCCCGAGCAGAATCGAAACCCGAATTATTAACAACTTTAAGTTCTTGACGAGGCTCGACCCAAAATTCATCAAAAACCCCTCAGAGTTCAGATCTCAATTCGCTCACTTCCTTTCTGCCTTTATCAATTGCCATCGCCTCTCTCTCTCTCTCAATTCAGTCAGGTTCTTGGTTCTTCAGTCCCTATTCTTTGCCCCTCAGCCTGCTGAAAAATCGAAAATATCTATACTTCTTTGCTCTCTTCCCTGAGTTAAAAAAAAAAAGAAAATGTTTTTTTCCTTGGGTCAGAGGACATCATCATGACATCGTATTTTACTTCAGTAATCATTACAACATAACCTGTTACCCATGGCCCCACCTACTAAACTATTCCATCAATAAGAATCCTCCACGTTACTAACTTTAATTTTTTTTTGCTAAACTAAAATTTAATTTAGTATTTGTATTTATATTTATAAATTATATCTGACTTGCTTATAACAACCGGGGCAAAAGCCCGTTTCACAGCACATAGGCTTGGCCCATCATCTATTATCAATATTCCAATGCCAACCATCGGCTTCTTAACCCTTCCCCTCCCTGTATTTCACCCACGCCTTCTGTCTCTCCTCCTTCCGCCGTTTATTGTTTCTCCTTCTTCCCCTTCTTCGATACTTTCTTCCTCCTCCTTCCGCCGTTATTCCTTCTACTTTCTTCCTCCCTGTTTCTCAAGAGTTGTAAAGATCGATGTTTGCGATGAACAGAGTGGATCCGTTGGAACCGAATCTGAGTTTGAAACCTGGATATGAGATCAGTTGAAGGCTTTGAACTACTCTTATTGGATGACTGGTAAGTCCTTTGATTCACATCTTTTTATCTTTAATTCTAGTTTCGAGCAAACAAGATCGAAAATTTAGATCTGACTTTTTGAATTGAGTTGCCTGTTCTAGATCGGAATTGAGAATTGAAATATGAACGGAGCAATCCAGAAATTGTTGCCTTGGTTCTATGCGGTTTTTTCTCTCTCTGTTTTGTTGTTTAATTTTACGGTTGAATTCAAATTAGATTATGCAATTAAAACAGAATGTTAATTGTGTTACACTCAAATCAACACATAATTTTTCACGCTAAAATTCATTACGTGATTTTTAGGAACATACACATTCTTGAATTATTTTTACATTAAAATTAGTTTGTAGCTTAAGATTGGATAAACTGTGGTTGTATCCGTATGTGTAACATCCATGATCCAAACTATTAAACATATGTAGGTTTTTCCCCTTTTATATTTACAAGAAGCTTTAACAATTGGTAATACCTCCCAAAGCCATCGTCAATCTCATCACTGACACATATTATTACATTATTCTAGTTATATATATATATATATATATATATATATATATAATGCGAGCAATTATTTCACTTGTCATCTTCGTAAACAAGGCATCAATAGTCATTTAGGAGACGCTCTTTATCTTGTTTGGGTCGATGCAGTTTTTCTTATAATGTAATCATATCTATAATTCTACATTGTCATTTTCTTGTTTAGTTGTATGAGACGATAGATCGTAGTCGGGGTCCCAAATTAAGTTACATAGTAGTCGTGATTAATTCATAATTTAAGTAATTGACATATAATGATTTGATGTTGGAAGAGTGAATCCAAAAGTGCCCAAGTGAAGTCTCTACACTGATGTCCGATTCACAAACAATGCCCCTATGTCTTAAATTTCATCCTTCGCCAATTTTACGGAATAGGTCTTAGTGACATGGTCCAAGTTTGCCAGTCTTAATGTTGAGGACACTAAGGCCTTGTTTGAATCTAGAAAAATATGATCGAAATAAAATTTAGAGGAAAAAAAGTTACAAGGGAAAACAAGTACGTAAAAATTTAATTTTTTTCTCTTGTTTGGTTTTAGGAAAAGATGGAAGAAAGATGAATAAGAAACTGAACGCAAATCAATAAGGGAGAGAATATGCTTGTGTTGTTTCCATAAACCGAAGATTTCTTCAACACAAATCAAATCAGATGGTTTTCTTTCTCGATCTTTTTGAATTGCTCTATCTCTCTCTCCCTCTAAACCCTACACATCTATCTAAATTGAGACCTTCATCTTCATACGTGAAAAATAGAACTCAAGGTCCAAAACCCTTTCTCCCTTAATCAAGACCCGATAATTGCAAAATCTCAGAGTTATCTTTCTCGAAACGGAAGATATGGGTTGTTGACCAGTGACATCGGTGTGAAGAAGGTTGGTGGTAATGATAGTGATGAAGCGAAAACAAACGGTGGTGAGGTGAGGAGTAGGAGAGAAAATAGGAGGATCTGGGTGAGGATTAGGAGAGACATTGGCTGGAAAAGATTCATGAGTTGGAGATGAAAAATTTTTCATAAATTTTCCTCTTGTTTTTGGATGGAAAATTAACTTGCCTAAATTTAGGGCATTTTCCATCAACTTTTCACGCCATCTTTTTTCGTATCAATTTCTTTAATCCAAACATGGGAAAAATTGTAATTTTCTAAAAAAATTCTTTCTATGGTATTTTACTACATTCAAGCAAACCTAAATGATGATTTACGTGGGAAAATTCCTACAAGGAAAATGATAGCAAATTGAAGCAATCTAGGGTATAAGAATGAAACCATTGTCCAATCACGCCAAGGGTCATAAGGAGCCCTTTCCCAATTTTTCCAAGTCATTTTTTTGAATCAACAAAATTTTCTCTTAGTTTTATGAGTAAAAGAAATTTACTATGTTCCATGATGATTATCGGAGAAGATGAAGGGTGGTATTTCACACGGAAAACTATGGGCCTAATGGTGTCTCTTGTCAACTTTCATATGCACTTGCAACTTTCAGTTTGTATGTATTGTGTGAATTTTCGAAGGGTGAATATATATTTTTTGATAAGGAAAAGAGAATAATATATTAAATAAAATGGATAAATGCAAGATAAGCATCCTACAAAAGGTCTATATGCAACCAAAATGTATATTATCCACCAAATCTACATCTACAATACTAAAAAAGATTTCACAAAATTAACCGCTATCCCTTCCTTAGTAAATTATTGCAAGTTAAAATACTCCCATGTCTAGCTTTCTACCAAAAAAGAAACTTTTAAAGGTGTAAAAAAGAAATTTTTAAAGCTGCCAAAGACTTCAAAATTAGCTTTCAAGGTAGATGATTGTCTGAGGGGAGTTGTAATGAGGGGAGGGTTATTTGGCTTTCAAGGTAGATGATTGTCTGATGGGAGTTGTAATGAGGGGAGGGAGACTGAACTGGAGCGAGCTTCAAATAGAAATACCTTACAAAGAAAACCCCTTTTCTAATTGAGATCCCATCTAACCATACCAACAAGGGAATTTCCTAGAGTAATCTCATAAAATTTGACAAAGAGACTAAGAATAGAATTGTCATCAATGAGGGCTTCTCCAGTAAGAACCGGAAATCAAAGTATAGTGTTAGATCCTCTTTCAAAATAATTAGCTACCGGAGCATCCTTATTACTTGTCGGGGCATAAAGAGACGTGAAAAGATATTTCGAAGGAGCACCTTCACACCACCTCTCATGCCAAAAAAATATGGAGTATCCAACCCCGACCTCAAAGGAAAAGTGGGGAAGAGAATTTTCCCATCCTTTAGATATATGCCTCCAAAGACTTTAACCATAGAAACAATTCCGTCTAGAAGGATACTACACAAAACCGTCATCGCCATGTTTCTCGGGAACCACCTTACACCAAAGGTTCCCCTTCTCATTCATGAATCTCCACAATCACTTTCCAAGCAAAGCCTAATGAAAGATGTTAAGTCCCTACACCTAATACTCAATCGCAAACTGGGAGCTTAACAATTTTCCATCTAACCAAATGATACTTGAAGTCGCTCCCAAAAGAGCCCCTAATAAGCTTTCTCTAGATGGCCTCTAACTTAGAAGTCACTGAAGGAGGAATGTGGAAAAGGGAAAGGAAGCAAGGAGGAATGCTTGAAAGTACACTTTTGATAAGGGTCAATCTCCAAAGGGTGACTATGATGCCTCTACATTTCAAAGAAAGGTTTTCATCTTGGCTAATTCACTTTTTTTTTCTTATGAAAATAAAGAAATGTTTTCATCTCCGTAGGATATTTCAGATAGCGTAATTCGGCTAATTTGTAGCTTCCATCCCCCAATGGTTAATTTTCAACACTAGCATGAATAAGTGAAGTGCAAAATCCTTCTGCTACGAGGGCGTACAAAACGGTTGATAATAGTGCCTCCTTTTAGATCTCATTGCATGGAGAATTCATTTGAAGAGGTTCCATTCATAAGCACAGACAAAAGAGTATGTTTTTGTATCCATCTCCTTCTAAAAGATGTAAATTTCTATATTCGACTGAGGGAATCCCAGTTTATGCAATCATTCTTCTAAGTATCTTTAAAAAGAGGACAAGCAAAATGAGACCCCACAAAAGAGAATAATATATCAACATCCTCAGTTACACTTTACAGTAGGACACTAATGTTGTCCAACATGCAACAAAAGCAGCTTGAGGGACTCCAATTATATTATACATCACATCCATCGGTTTATTAGCAAAAGTATTAGCAATGCAGTTGCTATCAACTGGTTTTCTCTGGTGCTCGAAGGATTTAGGGTGACAGGGGGAATAGGAGTGATGAACTAGAACATATGGAAACAAAACTAGCTCAGTCTGGCTATACAATAGTTGTGGTTATATTCTGGAAAATGGGAAAAAATAGGAGAAATGGCAAGCCTAGAACTGGTACCAGTAATATTTAGAAAGAGGCCAAGCAAAATGAGACCCCACAAAACCGGGGAGGGAGAAATCAACATCCTCATTTACACTTTACAGTAAGGACAGTAGGACACTACTTAATGTTGTCCAACATGCAGCAAAGGCAGCTTGAGGGACTCCAATTATGTTAATTATAAATCACATCCATCGGTTTATTACCAAAAGTATTAGAAATGCAGTTGCAGTTGCTATCAAGCTATCAAACTGGTTTTCTCTAGTGCTCGAAGGATTTAGGGTGACTAGGGGAATAGGAGTGACGAACTAGAACATATGGAAACAGAACTAGCTCAGGCTGACTACACTAGTTGTGGTTATATTCTGGAAAATGGGAAAAAATAGGAGAAATGGCCAGTCTAGAATTGGTACCAGTAATCTTTAGAAAGAGGCCAAGCAAAATGAGAGCCTGCAAAGCCGGGGGAGGGAGAAATCAGCATCCTCATTTACACTTTAAAGTAAGGACAGTAGAACACTACTTAATGTTGTCCAACATGCAGCAAAAGCAGCTTGAGGTACTCCAAATATGTTATCAATCACATTCATCGGTTTATTAGCAAAAGTATTAGCAAAAGTAATTAAATGTTCCTGGCATCCACCAAAGAGACTAGTAATAAAGAAATGTATCATACTATTGTAAGTCAGGTAGTATACTTCAATCAACACGACTAGATGACCTTCAATCGCACAATCACAAAATATCACAATCACAAATATCACCAATCATCCCCAAAATAGCCTTGATTTGTGTATTATCATCTAATAAACTGCAGTAAAACTAAATTTATTGACAATCATCCACATGACTAGTAATTGAGTTGTAAAACTAAATTTGTTCAGATCTGATAAACTGCATACTCACACAGCTCAATGAGTACGTTTGCCTCCTGCTTTAGCTGTGCTTCCTCCACTGCCTTGAATTTGTTTAGATCTAATAAACTGCATACTCACACAGCTCAATGAGTAGCAATCTGCCTGCGAGTCCAATCTCTTCTTCCTCTACGTTTGCCTCCTGCTTTAGCTGTGCCTCCTCCACCGTTACCTCCATCATTACCTCCACCGTTGCCTCCATCATTACCTCCATTGTAATGCTTTGGAGGCTTGTGTTGCGTATTTGAGTGGCGAATCAGCTCTTTCAACGTGTCGAAGCTTGCCTCACATCGACTGCATTCGAGCGGCTTCTTGTCTGTTGTCGCCATTCTGCTCTCTTTCTCCTGCCGATCGATTGCTTTAGCTCTTTGTCTCTCTGTCTCTCCTCTCTTTCCTCCTCTCTTCTCTCGATTAGGGATTGGTAAATGGAGTAAGAAATCCGATCCTTTATCTATTTATGTCAGATATTTTTCCCGACCGGTTTGTCAATAGCATTAATATATTATAATTATTTCTCCTATTAATATAGGCTTGTTCTCACAAAAAGAAAAGTTATTGTTGATTTTCCATTTTTATCATATAAAGTATTCAATTTAATTTGTTTTCTTTAATTACTTTAATTTAACATGTCACTATGTTAATTGATGCATAGTATCAAGGGGTTCTTTAGTTTGTTTTTCATGTTTTAGATGCATGTAATACGTTATAAATTTGCTTATTCGAAAGTTAGTTGTGTCGATTTTATGTTTATGTATCTTTAATCTAGCTAAGTTAGACTTAGGAGGCAAAATTAAGGCTTGGAAGCCAAGTTAATCAATGTATATTGTGCACCCAGTTTTCCGTCTTGTCTTTGTTATGGATGTTCAAGTAGTCATATAAAATTTTGAGAAGTCTACTTTCATATGAATCAAATTGCAACAAAACAAAGTTCATTTGATTTATGAAGTGAGCTCTCAAGGTCAAGGGTGCAGACTGCCAAACATTCCAGTTTTAGGAGTAACTTTGGCCATTTTGATATGATACCTCATCAACTGTTTCAGTTGGTTTTTTGGTCGCAAAATGTGTCGAAAATATTTGAGATAAAGAGCCTCAAGGGGCTGTTCTTAAATGTTCCTGAAATTGACTTTTATCAACTAGATTTGTGGCTTTTTGCTGCTCTAGGTTTTTTCTTCTCAATACGGCATGACTCCTCTTGTGCAAGTTAACTTCCACATGTGGAATAGTCATGCAAGTTAACTTCCACATGTGGAATAGGCACATGTTATTTATAATCTTTTGTAATTAGGTGACACCTAAGTTAGAATTATCTTACATTATATATACCATGATTTAATGTAATTTCATGACATTTTTTTTTGAAAGGCTGGCATATAACACCTAAGTAGCCCTTATGTAAGGGACCTACTTAGGGTGGAAAGATCACTATACAGGGCTGGAACAATGGACTAAAGAGAGCAAGGAAGAAGAAACACCTAGACTGGATTAGGCACTGCAGAGAATTGAACTAAGAGAAAGTAGAAGCATAAACACCGAACTAGGTCCAATGGAGGCCTAGCACAATTCGAAGATACAAAAGACTTATTATCACAGACTGAAATTGATGAAGACCCAACAGAAGCTTCCCCTGCCTTTGGGAGATGTAGAGTCTCCTTTTGAATTTTGAAGTCGACAACTAAAGCACCGAAGACCCAACATTACATATAGCTCGATGGCAACAACCAACCAGTGTTTCCAGCAGGAGTAGAATGACTACTAACTGCTTGAGCCATCGATCGTGACCAGCTTCAATAAATGCGGAGAAGAAAGCCATTATGGTCACAGCTCTATACGTAGTCCACCGGTCATCAATCACCATCATTCAGCTCCAGAAATGAAGTTTCAACAAGAACTCGAGCTAAACTAAAACTTCCAAGTGACATTGGTACACACATGGACATTTTGATTGAGTTCAAGAACCTGAAATTATGTATGATTATTGAACACAATCTTTATCAAGTTTAAAAAGAATCACAACCAATTTATAAAATGCTATTGAGCATTGACAAGTTCCAATCACAGAACTTTCGTTCTGGTAAACAAGTTTGGTTTCTAAAACTCCACTGTAAGCACCTATTGCAGGACTTTTTGAGAACACAGCATGCATCCCATCACACTGTGCCAACTATCTGTGGGATAGTGCGCTTTTGCTGCTCGTTATGTGACCCTGAAAGTGATGAGAAACAGAATTTATCATGCTAAAAGGGTATTGTAGTTGTATGTCACTGCAACAGTATATATGCAGAGCAAGACATAGCGAAAGACTAAAAAATGTGTTCTTGCAGCCCCCTTCCCTCCCTCTCAAAATTCCTAAAAAGAAGGGAAAAAAGATAATACAAAGTAAAAAGGGAAAGAGAGACTGTTGTACTATGTAATAGGGTAAGCAACAGCAGAAGAATTGTGAAAATGAGTCCAATGAATCAAGTTTTGTGAAAAAGAATAGGATAAATGAGCAACAACTCATTTCAATAAAATTGATAGCATGATGATGATGATGGAGAAATTTTATCCTATTTTTCTCTTTTTATAAGTTGACCGAAAGGCCAAGGTAAATCAGAAGTTTGACTATAGGGAAACTAGTCATCAGCAAACAATTCAATTGTATGCGTAGCCATAGGGTAACAGCAATCAGAGGACACTTTGAGGACAAACCTACAATAGTCATAGGCATCACGTCCAGCTGCCTGCCCCAGTATTGGACCCCCATGGTTAGCCACATTGGGGAAGTACGGAAATGCCAGATCATGGAGGAGAGGTTGAATATAACCCAACTCGATTTCATGACATGAGAAAATTCAGGCTTGTCCTTTGAGAAATTTACATCAAAAGTGTGGCCCGACAAAAGTCCCATAATCTATCCCCATTGCTAGCTCATTTAAATCAATTGTCTATATACTACTAAAAGTCAATATAAAAAAGTAAAAGTAGACATAAAGTTGTAGGAAATGAGGGCTAAAGAATGGAAGAGTAAACAACTATGATCAGTTATGAGCAGTATCAAGAAGTAAATATAATAAGTCTCAGTGGTAAAAATACAGAGCAATAATCACAGCAGTTGGAAAATAGGATAGCTTCTTATTCAAAAACCAAAGAACATGCACAGCAAAAAATTTCAACAGGTGAAACACTGAGTACGACAGAGAAATAAACTTAGATCATCAAAAGGCACGCTTATAATTCTTTGAAATATTTCATTGTAATCGACATAAAGCTATTTTGAGAAGTTCTTATACAATGGCATGCAAAATGTGAATGAATCCTTTGCAAAACATTTCCTTGTAAAAATACCTCGCAGATTCTAAGTCCCCTCTGAAACTCCTCTTGCATGATACGCAATGTACTTGAAGATACATTGTAGCTTGAATTCATAGATGGGTAAGCTGGAGTTATTATAGGCATCAAATGCCGCCTATCTTTCAGATTTCTGCATAACTCGCGTCTAACATGGAGAAGAGAAACATGCACATAGACCAGAAGTTCAGATGTAGTCTTATAACGACAGCATGCCCCCACGGGAGCCTCCCAACCCTTCTGCATAACTCGCGTCTAACATGAGCAAAAGAATTGAGGCAGGAAATCTCAAACTTCATCTGCAGTTAACTTTTGGTTACTCAAGGCAGGGGTTCCCTTGTTAGAGATGACAAACTAGCTAAGGAGAGCATAGATGCTTACCTCTAGTCTGTACGAACCCGAGGTGAAAATCTTTGCATTTGACTCTTCCACAATCTGATCATTGTATCCCTTTGCACGAGTTACATTCTTCATCCATAACTTCACAATCTGTATGTATAAGAGATAAACAGAATATTACCAAATTCAAATTGTAAACTAACTTACTAAACCAATATCATAGAACTAGAATTACCTCATCTAATCTGGCCAACACTTCTTCCCTTTTAAGAGCTTCATCCTTCAATTCATATAGTCCAGAATCCTGTAGAAACTGATTACACATAGACAAACATAAAATAGCATTGCCATTAATGAGCCACAATAATTAACAATTTCAGAATCCTAATATATACAAGGCTTCAATAAGTTTATTTAGAAAGGAAAAGGAGAAACCTTTTCTAGGTCTTTGTTCTTGAGGATAGCAGACTCAGATGGATCAGCAAGAGAGATGGGATCTGTAATCCCAAACTGCCACGGATTGACATTGCTCTGGACTCCACTCACTGCCATTGGAAGGTTCCCCATATTTCTGTCATATATTGTTGGGCTTTGAGAACAATAATTTCGCATTTGCACAATATAGAGAAATTTGATATATTACTCCCTTTTTTTTTTTTTATCAATTTATCGCTTTTTTTATGTTCCTTTCCTTACTCTGAATTTTTGCGCTGATTTTGCTATGAAACGAAGAAAATTCAACTAACGAAAATAGAGACGAGACTTGAAACACAAGAACAAACAAAAAGAGCATCACTAATCAATGATCATCATCAATGTCTCAATTGTGCAAATTTCCGTCATCATGTCCAGAGTTAGGGTTTTAAAAACGATATTACAAGAAATTGGCTGTCGACTATGAAATCGAACCAAGAAAACCCTAAATTTCGACGAATTGACTCCTACGTCGCAACAAAGACAAGTAATCGTCCTCTTCCGATCCAATCCCACTCGTGATGATGATAGCGAATACTGAATCAAACGACGAAGAGAAAAGTTTCGAAAAGCGACTCGCCGGAGAATCGAGATGTTACGTCGCCTCCGTAACAACACCCACCACCACCAACGACTGAGAGAGAAAGAGACAGTACAGAAACTTCACAAATTGAAGGTAAAAAGGTTTCTAGGGGAGTTTATATATCGGACGAGACTTGCGGGAGAGGCCATAATTTTAACAACAATGTTTTTACAGCTGTCAAAAAACCGCGTATTTTATTTTTCCTTAATCTTATTAACTTTTAGAAAAACAGGGACCCATTTTTTTTTTTCCAAATGAAAAATAATTTAAAGGATTAAAACAACGAATATATTTTCAACAAAATATTTGATCTCTTCAAAAATTACACTTTTTTAATTGAATACAAAACTATAGTATATTATTAAATAGTTAATATTTCAATTTATTTAATTATATTCAAGTAAGACCATGCTAAATGATAATTATGACTAAATAATTATGTTATGTTATTTTAAAACTTAACATTCTAACACACGTGACATAAATTATAGTTACAAATTTACGTTAGTCTAGATGGATAACCTATGTCCTTAAATTTGACAAAACAAAATTATGTTCTTAAATAAATAATCAAACTTATATATTGCTAAAGGTTTCATATTATGATATATTATAAAGATATAATTTTGCACATGAATCTTCTGCATTGATATTATTAAAATGCATTGTTCTTATATTTAACTTCATATCATCCTATGATGAATGATCAACGTGTTGATGTGGCGGGTATAACAAATTTTCACAGGAATAGATATCTAACAAGGCGGTATAAAGAACTTTTGTAGGAATAAAACTTGATGTGAGATGCTTGTTACTACCCTAACAACAGTAACAATTTAAATTAAATAACTAATTCCTATATAGAAGAGTAGCTACATTATGCTAACACTATAATCCGCATAAATCAAAGAATATTAGCATAAGTTGGACACCACAAGCGCAGTCAAAGTTGAAGCCAAATTAGCGCGGGTGGATATAGTTGATGTAGCTTGTATCTTACGAGCTCAATTCCAAACATGTTGATACCAAACTTTAAATCCAACAACATCGTAAATGCTCTTTCGTACCCCTGAAATCTTCAAAGGATTCCTCACCTGTAAGTGTACTATACTTGCCTGAATCAAGAGTATAAAAGACAACACCATTACCACGCCGTCTTGGAAGGTAGATCCTGTTTCCCGTCCCATGCTCTCTTGCCATCACTGAAAAAGATGATGAAGGGCCAACGAACAACACATGGTTTCCCAAGCTTTTGACTAGGACCCACTTCATCTTCCTCTGGTCTAACTTGAAAACCCGAATCCATTTGCCCATATCGCCAATGAAAACTGATAGCAACTCTCCATCACATTCAACAAGATGGCTTGAATGAAGATTATCACCTGGTATTTTTGGCTTACCATGCATTTCCCAAGTACCTTTGTCGTTAATTATTCGAAACACACCCAGGTATCCCCTTTTATCCAAGAAGTAAAATGCTCCCCTATAGTACACAGGGCTAGTTACTACTGTTGGCGAAAAATAAGTTTCTTCTTCGATGTCAAAACGACATTCATGCCACAATTTTTCTCCAAAGCGATAATAATAGATAAGAATATGTTCAAACGATCTTACGATACTAACTGTCATGCAATCAGAAGAAAATGGGCAACTTGAGAATCCTGCACTCAAGAAAAAAACAAGAAAGTCAAAAGATGGCAAGTCAGCCATTACCCCCGTGAAAGGGTTGAAGAACTCCAAAGAATCTCCTTCATCAACCCGTAAAAGTAGCCAACCATCCTTGGAGCAATCTATATTAACTGCACAATCATAAGATTCAGGGAGGACCATATAACATGTATCACTTCTACATGGGTCCATAAGGGTACACAAAGGCTCCTCGCTTTCGAAGAACATCAGTAATGGATACGAGTTATTGGATCTCCATCGAGCAATTGGGGCTGCAGATCTAAATTCCTTGCAAGTGGCTCGAAAGTTTATGTAATCAAATAAATGCAGATGTTGTGCAACTAATGCGATCATGTCAATAGGAAGCTTGCATAGTAACAAGGATGTATCCACCACGTCATTCTGCTCTAGCTTGTCAAAGCTAAGGGTGAGTGCATCCGAACTTTCTAATAATTTACTTTGGCAGAATCTAAGTTGGGTGTGCTGCTCATTTTGCTCTTCTAAGCCTTGGCATTGTATCGCCCCAGATTCTTGCTTTAGGAGGCCTACTTTGTCAACGCAATGCTTATTGTCTTCATCTTTTGTTAAACTGCATAACAAGAAAATGATAAGTTACAAAAATAGACCTATCTACTTACCAAAATTTCATTAAGAAACATAAATCAGTTACTATTAGAACCAAAATTAGATACATTTATAGTTTCACACAAAGAAAAAAGAGGTTACTAACCTTTGATACTGAGGCATGAACCAAGTCGGACCGTACCAAGGCGAAGGTAAGTATGGGCAATGCAGAAGAGATGTCAAGCTACAATCTTCTAAGTCATACGAATATAGGGCATGTCGCACACCGAAACCCTCTTCAAAATATACAGTATTTTGTTTAACTCCTCCAGATTCATCATTATCTGTACTCGCTCTGCACCACGTGGAACAATTGTTACCTATAAAAAAGGCAAAACCTTCCAAGCAACTGACCCAGACCCACTCCATCAAGCACAAATCCCATTCCCAGACGCAGACCGCATAAATCCGTCTATTGTCATCTCTTTTAAGTGTCGCCACAGTATAAACTCGACCACAACATGCAAGCAAATATTTTCTCCAACCAACATAATTGAATCCGGCATCTAAACCTCCAACACGTAATAACCTTAAGGGGAGCAGCCCATCAGAATCACTACCATGGTTAACCTCGATAATCACAAAGAAAGCGAATCTCCGATCACCGTCATCTCCAAGTTCAACACCAGAGCTTACATAAACATGTCCATATATAACACCGTTGCATGTGACGGCACGTAGTACCTCTGCTCTTTGACCAAATATCTCGGTGCTGTGGGCAACTCATGTGTAATTATTCCTACAAGGTTGGTAAGAAAAGGCCACGCCCTCACAAAACAGAAAGACAACGAAATCTTGATCATCACCATCTTGACGAGGAGGGCAGACTAGAGCACATGAGATATCAACCCCATCCTCCAGTGCATTCCATGGAGGCAGGTCGATAACTTGTGAGGAAACAGGGTTCCAAAGGGTAAACATCTTTTCATCATTATGATCTTGCAAGAGTAACCACCCATCATTGGACCAGAAGATTTGTTTACCGCGTAATTGAGGGATGCTCTTGAAGCAATGTTTGGTGTATGGGGCTGAGGGTGAAAGTGTGCAAAAAGTTTGCATATTTCTCGTCCTAGAATTTCCATGGGTGTACACAAGCCACGGTGCTGGACCAACAGGCGGAAGACAGCAAGATGATCTATTCTTCTCTTCTTCCATTGACAAACTCCTTCTCCTAGTCTGCTAACTATCAACTATTCTGCCAAGTAGAATTGATTCACAATAAAAATCGAAAGAATATCGGCAAAACCATCAAAGCAAAAACTTTTCTTAAAAAAATAACCCTAAACACACTAATTCAAAAGTCCCATATAGAAACGCATCAAAATTAAGCAAAAATCAGGAAACAAGTAGTAAAAACAAGAGAGATAGAGAGAGATACAGAGGGACAACAGACCTGTGATGAAGCCCGGTGTTGGAGGGAGCAGGAGAGAGCCGAACCCAGAGAAACCAGGACAAGAGAGAGATAGAGAGAGGAGTTAAGTTTGAGATGGCTTGTCAATTTATAACACTCGGTTAGCTGTTCCCACTTGGATTAGGATTTAGGGGTTGCCTCATTGCCTCGCTTTTTCTTTCCTTATTCATCTCCAAGTTTCCTTTTTTTTCTTTTTTCCAAGAGGCAAAATCATCATATGATACGATTTCCAATTTCCTAATTTCTAGGATATAAATTTTAGCCTTGCTCTATTAGGGGTTCTTATCCTGTTCAACCTCATGCACAAAAGTATTGTACACACCCACGGTCCAAACACTCAAGTGTATGCACACAGCCTGCGTGTGAAAATTTTTAATTAAAAAAATATACAATGATTCATTAAAAAATTTTCAATTATTCACTAAAATTTATTCTGATGTTAACTAAAAGTTTTTCTATCTCCTTAAAAAAACCTAAAAATTATTCTAACATTTGTTCAAAGTTTCTCCATGTTCATTAAATTTATTTTAATTTTTATTAAATTAAACTAAGTAAAATTTTTCTAGTGTTTATCACGGGACTCAAGCCCAATACATCTTAAACACAATATGTTGCTCCTACCCGCCTCATGTAGGATCAATTTTTGAAGAGGTGGGTGCATAATTAGCGGTGGCTGGCTCCATTGTCATTCATAAATAGAGGGATCGACTGTCCTTGTTTTGTAGGTCATCAATGGTGTCCCTTAGTCAGCGGAAGATTCGAGAACCTTCTGTTTTTCTCGATCTTTTTGCAGACCCGTAGCCCTCTGCCCCCTCCTCTGAGATGGATGTTGGATATGGAACCCAAGCTTGAAGAAGGCGCGTATCATTGTATAACGCTTAGTTGTCAGTTAATGTACTAAGTTCTTACTGTTTGATGAATCTTTTTATTTCTTAAGGGTGGGAGTCAACAACTAAAGCTGATTGGAATTCACTCTTCAAGGCATTCTCTTTCTTTGAAGCATATTATAATTTTCTACAGATAGGTATTGCTGCTGCCAACGATGATGACTTCAGGCAGTGGAAAGGTTGGGTTGAATATCGTCTTCGCGAGCTTACCTTAGAGGTAAAATTTATGACTATATCCTTGTATATACCTTTTAGTTCGTGTTCAAATCAAAATATGATCATTTATGTGCATTTTTTTCTGTTCTTTTCTCAGATTGAGAGGGATACAAGAGGTATGCTGTTGTGCCACCCTCACCCTTTTGAGCTATCAGCCAAATCCAAGAAATTCCGTTGCTGTTACTTCATTGGTTTAAGAAAGCAGCAAGGCCCTGATTCCAAAGACAAGGGTAGTGGAGCATTTGATATGAGATTCACTGGGGAACAATTCAAGCAAGAAGTTGGAAGCTACAATGTTTGGAAGCCCGGGATGTTGATCCAGGTTTCTCATGTGAGATATAAAGACCTTCCATCATTTGTATTCCCTGGTGGGGTTCGTCCTCTTCATCATGTAAAAGCTGCTTCCAAGCGGAAAGCTGATGATGCCACTGTTGTTGGGAAGAGGATAAAGTTGGCTGAATCAAACACCGAGCCAAGTGTTTCGACAGAACAAGGTTCCATGACAACTGATGTCACCTGCACTACTACATTATCTTCATGGAGTAAAAATGTTCAACAATTAGAGCAAGTTGAGGCATCTTTTGCAACTATGGGGACGTTATCTTGTAGTAGTTCTTCACCAAGCTCAGAATTTGGGGAAAGGGTGATCTTTGAAAAAAATGATGAAGAAGTTGGAGCCACTTGCTCTTCGGAAAAAATTCCTGAGTTGGGAGATGAAGAACAACCAATCAGGGAGGCCAACCTGTTGAGGGGAAGATGAAAATTGACATCATGGGGATCCCAGACCCAAATCTCCCAGGAGCTGGAAATGACAATGATTCTCGCAGCAACTTCATGGCAGATGGAGAGTTGGAGGAACTTGAGGTAGGGCCTCAGCCCGCAATCATTGAAATCTCTAAAGTTTTGTATATTGCAGCATTCATTCTAATATTCTCTGTTCTGAACACTCAAGTTGTGATACGCATTTGGGGATGGTAGGTGGCAGATCTGCTAAACTGACCCCATGCTCAACTACAAGAACCTGAATTTACTGAAATTTGATGAAAACCCTAAACTTCCTGACCCGAACCAACTAGAGCCACAGATTTCAGTTACCAGCTTGCCAGCTAGTGTAATGTCATATGATGGCCTTGAATAACATTTTTTATTTGTATTGTAGTGAGTGAACTACTACGTGGAAAACATGATTTTCTTCCTTTTGTCATCTGATCAACATAAAGCTGAACTTTGCATGAGCCTTCCAAGCTGTCCCTGTTGCCCTATAATCCACTCTGTCATCCCACTTTGCACAGGAAAGTTCAGATTAAAGCAAACTGTTCAGATACCTCCTTTCGTGAAACTATGTGCCCTTTGGTGTCTAGGTCGTATGAATTTTATGATACTTATAATTATCATCTCTCTTTACATTGTGTGGAAAAATGCTTGGACGGCTGTATTTCTTCATTTCCTAACACACAATATACACAGCCATAGAACAAGCCACCACATTAACTACAAACTTTTTCACCCCACAGGCCCGCAGCCTTCATTGTCGTCAATTAAGCATTTAGTAACTTGCACATTTGTGATTGATTTTTACTTGATTAATCCGCAGGTTGCTCATTTAAGTATAATTTGCATGTCTTTATGCTTTTGACAGACACCATCTGACTCTTTATTCACATCATGAATGTGAAGCAGCTTCCTGCAACCAGGGCAATAGCATCGTGTGCATTTGCTTGCAACATTCCAGCGCTGAAACCACTTATCAGGTAACTAAGTTGTTCTTGTTAATATGTAAGCAAAAGCTTGGAGATGTCCCTTCCCTGTCGTCCCCCAACCCCCCTCCCAAAAAAAAATCCAAATCTCTTGATTTTGACATGTATTCAGGCCTTTGTAACTTATGCTTTTGCATGTGTATGAATCTTCCAGGTTCACTTTCACATCTCTCCCAAGTGCGGCTCGGTAACAGTGTAGTGTCTGAAGGTTAACCAGACCAGAACATCTGATTCCTTTGTCTCTTAGGTTATCAAGATGGAGCTTTGTGAATTTCTTATTCATTCTAAACGTATTTTGGTGATGCACAATGTAAGGCTATTCTTTGAAACCCACTGTAATGTGGGGGTTTCTTATCCCAAATTGTAAATATTAATTCTTGTTCATTCAATAAAAATTCTTAATTTTTTGGTCAATTGAATGTGTCCATATCAATATCAAATTCACAATTTTTCTTTGGCAACTAATGAAACACGCCGATCCCAAAAAGCAGTAGTGCAAGCTTACTCTAAAACCCCAAGTGGATCAGAAATTTGGCAAAATATTTTGTCTGAAACTTTGAGCCTTTTGTCCCATAAGAATTTCAGAAGTGCGGCAGGCTAACTAGAGCATCCGGACCAGATCCATGCCCGGTTCTCGTAACATAGCCTGGCAATAGATATACTGCTGCGAATTCAAAAACTCTCATATCATACATAAACGTAGCATCAACTAATTTAAGAAATTCTACGTCCTCTGACTGAATCATGCTGAAAATGTCATGCGTAACTTCGCTACCAAGCCATCAATGCTCTGCAACATCCTAGGAGTTGCTCCTGACATCCCTCGTCTCCATCACACCAACCCCACCGACCCATAAAACAAAGATTGTGGATGATAATCCACTCATGGTTAATTGACAAAACTAACCAAAATTCCGAAATTAGAATCAAAAGATCGAACCCTTACCTGAACTGTCATTTAAAATAGTCAATATGAAGTTGACCCAAAAACACAACTGAAGAGGAAAGTCTAGTGTTGTTTTCTCCAGAGGTGTACCTCAAAGTAGGCGTGATGACATTGTTGGGACCTTGGACATTCGTGAAGTTTTGGCCCAAGATAAATACCTTGGCCTCCCCACTTTTATTGGACGATCCAAGAAAAAGCGCTTATCTCCATCAAGGATAGAGGAAGTAAGAGATTATCAAGTTGGATGGATAAACTCATTTCATGGGCGGGAAAGGAAGTGCTAATAAAGGCGGTGGCTCAAGCAATTCCGACTTATTCTATGAGTGTGTTTAAATTCCCGAAAGATCTCTATCTCTTAATTTAGTCCATTAGTAACAAATTTGGGTCGGAATATGGGACTGATAAGAGAAAGATACATTGGGTGGGTCGCTCCAAGTTATGTGACAAGAAAGAAGATGGTGAACTTGGCTTTAGAGACTTGGAGGCGTTTAATGATGCTTTATTGGCGAAACAAGTGTGGCGTCTCTTGACAAATGATAGTACTCTGGTGGCTAGATGGTTTCGGGCGAGGTATTATCCTGAGGGTGATATTTTGACTGCTACTTTGGGCAGTAAACCGAGCTATATTTGGCGCAGCCTTTGTGGCGTTAGGCGTGTGATCAACTGTGGCGCTCGATGGGTTGTGGGCAATGGAGAGAAATTGAATGTTTGGGCTTCAAGTTGGCTACTGCGACCTTTTTCCTATCAGCCCGTTACACCGATGAAGGAAGAACTCTCAACGATGATGGTGTCCGACCTGATTGATAAGCAACGGGGAGAGTGGCGAAAGCACATGGTAACTAATATTTTCTTGCCTTGTGACGCTGATCTAATACTTCAAACACCTTTATGTTTGAGTTGGCCTCAGGATTTAATCTCCTGGTTCTTTACGAGTACCGGGGAATTCTCCGTTAAATCAGCCTACCACTTGGTCCAATCGCTACAGCAGCGGGATAGAGCTTCAGGAAGCGCGGGACGTAATACCGATGTTTGGAAGATAATTTGGAAGTTGGAGGTGCCTCCCAGGATCCGGGTCTTTGGATGGAGGGCTGTGGCTCATGCTTTACCAACTAAGGCAAATATTGTTTCATGTATCCCTCAATTTAGTATGAAATGTGATATCTGTGATACCTTATTCATTAATATTATTATGTCTTTGTAACGAAAGTAAAAGTAAATTAAAACTGAATCGTGGCCTATTTGCCAACACCATGACATGTTAGTCGAAGAAGTAAGTTTGCCTGTAGTTTATGCAGCCAAAAAAAAAAATAAAAAATGGTTTGCCTCTAGTTTCATTCAGCAAAAAGAGAAAAAAATACGCCTGTTGTTTGACTGCGGTAGCGGACTCCAAGTGCAGATAACAATTTGGGGCCGGGGCGAGAGGGTTTTATTTTCCCGCCAGAACCAGAGGCAGAAAGCAGAGAGTTAGAGCGAGGAAGAGGTCGCCGGTGGCCGAAGCGGCGGCGACGGACAGACATTGGATAGACCTCGAGGAAGGAGAGGGTGGAGGTGGGAAGACAAGGAGAGAGAATTAGTTGCAGCTTAGGGTGGAGGGAAGAAGAAGAGGAACCTTGAGTTTGAAGATTTATGCCTAATTGAAGACTCCTCCCTTGTTTAACGCCGTCATTACCTGCGCCATTAAAGTGAAAGGAATGGAGACAAGTTTAGCTGAAGAAGCCCTAATTCTCCTCAGGAGCAGGCTCTTGGATTCACATGGCATCTTCTCTCTCCTTTCTCGCACACCTGACAGCAATTACAGGTTTAAATCTATCCCCTTGGTTGTTTGATTGCTCGATGACCTCAAGAAAAACTTCCTACAGTTATTTATGCTCTTAATCATCTCAATTTCACATCGTCTTTTTGGGCATTTCGCAGCAAATTGAAGTATATAATATCTAGCTCAATCACTGAGTCCTGTAATAACTCAGTTTTGCTCCTCGGTCCCCGTGGATGTGGGAAAACTGCGGTATGATCTTGTTTCCTTGAAATTGTCTTCATTCTTTGTTCAACATCAAAATTTCTGTGAGTAGCAGATTGTGAACTCTCTTATGATTTCTGTCTTTTCTATGGGGACCTAGGTTTTGGAGCTTGTTCTTAAAGATCTATTTGCAGAATACCCCGATATGATCTCTTTGGTATTCCTTATTCTTCATAACATTGTGCTTGTAATAATTTGCTTTAGTATTTGAATCTTCACTTCTTGTATTTGTGTTTATAACAAAAATTTGGCCTGGTTGTTGTTGAGGTTGTGGCCTCTGGGTGGTAGTAGATACCGGTTCTCCAAATATCACCCTATCCCAACCATCTTCAATAAGTGATTGATTTTCTAGATGATATTATTCTAATGGAATAACAGGTTATTAATTGCCATATTATGCATCGGATAGTTGGCAAATTCTTAAGAATACTTATAGTTTGCATCACCCATTCAAGTAGCTTATTGACAGTAGTAGAACTCTTGAATGAGTTTGTGTCTAAATTGGTGGCAGAGTAAGAGAGAGAGGGAAGATGAATAAGCATGCAAATTTCGTTCTTATATTTTCCAGAACTCTAATACTAAACTAGTAATTTCTTCACGTAAAAGTGCATTGAAAATTGTATCAGTTAAGCTGCAAAGATGAATGAGGGTTCTCTATCTTTTTCCTTCCATTTTTTGTTGAAGATTCACATTATTGCTAATATGATATGTGCTAATTTAACTTCTGATGCAGATTAAATTGAATGGGCTTCTGCATAGTGAGGATAATTGTGCACTTAAGGTACAACCAAAATTTGTCCGCCTCTCAACCAAAAAGTCCACATTGCTTGGTTGTTTTCGTGTTTAAAGTTTCCAATTTGAGTTGCATATGTTTGAAGAGTAAGGTTTGCCAATTATTGAAAATTTGAGTCATGGGTCACCGGTATGACAAATTCTGAGCTTTGATTGGGGCGAACTAAATCAAAAGTCTCATACTCGCATTGAATTATCCTTGGCTTCTTGTCTATTCTGAACCATGTTTTTCTATTAAGGCTTTAATGGCAACAACAAATTATGCAATTCTAGTCATAAGGCTTGATGCTTTTGAACCTTTCAGTACTTCTTAGGAAAAGGTTCTAGGAGACACCACGGTAATGTATGGAACTCTCGGAGAAGTCTCATGTTATGCTTGATATGCATGATTACCATATTTTTAAGTGCTCTATGAATAATGGGAGTTAGTGAGTGCGGATGATGGTTATAACCTCCCTTCTAGTCATTCATGTGTTTGTCAAGCGCTTCTTTTTATAGTTATTCTTGCACTATCTATTAGATAATGTTGTGGATATTACATGATTGGAATATTAACTATGGGATGCTAGATAGATCTTTCTCTTCAATTCTCTTGGAACTCTTTTTACTTTTCTCAAATGAATCGAAACTCCACTAGATTCTAGTTGAAACTTAAATATACTTCAAAGTCCTGAGAAATCATATAGCTTTAGCAGGTTGGGGACTATGGGCCAGTAAATACTAAAAACTGCAAGTAAAGGGCAAAAAAATAGAAACGGTATCTTTGAGGAATGGGAACTGTTGTTCCATGGGGCATAGGTATCCAATTGCTTCATAACCATCATGGCTAACAGAAACCATTGGCTTTGGCAGCTTTGAACAATTTAGGTTGAATCAGTTGAATGCGTTGATTTTGCTAGGATAGACAATTGGTATCAATTTTCCTCTATATACCATTTTCCCTGAATCTGCTTGGAAAATTGGCCTCCAAAGGTTTCTCTCTTCCTCTCTTCATCTTTCCACTTGTAAATTTATTCATGTCAGTCATATCTATATCGCGTACTTTAGTTTTCCTGGACTTAGAGACCACTTGGCTTAATGTCCATTTCAACCTAGAATGTCCCAGTCTAATAGGCTGGGAGCCTAGATATAATATTGGTATATGATCACCTTGATTTTCAAATAAATTTTAACTTTGGCTAAAAGATTAACTCCTCCAAGCTTGTTATGTTGACTTTAGCTTTCAAAGGGAAGTGCTTGTCATTGTTGTACTCTGCTTCTCTGTTTCCAATCTTTTGATGTCAGATGGGGGAGAGGATTATGTGAAGTTCTTCAAATGGGCAACCCCAAATTACTAGAGAACTAGTGAGATTTTAGTTACTTATATGTCATTCGAATCATGTATTTGCTTCTGAAAATTACATATTTTAGTCTTATTTGAATAATGTCATTTAATGTTTGCACCTGACAGGCATTCTTATTTATGTCTCAACTTAATATTCTCCTCATTTATATTTTGACATCATTGTTACTGTCTAGGAAATTGCCAGGCAATTATGTGTGGAGCATCAGCTGTCGTTTTCAAAAGCGGTAAACTGGATATTTTCTGCTATGCCGTGCTTGAATTTCTTGCTTTGGAATTCGAAAGAATCATTGTGGACATTGATTTTTTTGCACAGGCATCATTTGATGATAACTCTCAATTTATCCTTAGCATGTTGCGGTGAGTGACTGGAGTGAAGAAAATGTTGTTTCATTGCTTTTTGCAGCTTGTTTGGTATTTAAGAAATTCTTAGTTTAAAAAGCTCAAAGCTGCACAAAAACACAAAGGGTTCTAAGCTTCGGGAGCAGGCTTTGAGGCAAAGGCGCGGACTTTTTGGAACGAGGGGCACTTACTAAAAATGCTTGAAAATAATTACCAACGCGATATTTTTGGTCAAATATGCTAGATGATGACATCAAATAAGTGATTAGATACATTATAACTACAAAAAATAACACAAAGAGTCTTAGATTGTGATAACACAATGATTGTGATGATTTTCACCAAAAAAGCAAGCAGAAAAAAAGAAAAAATAGCACAAATTTTTTTAGAAAAGGGGCAACTTACCCACTTACTCATATAGAGACAAGAAAGGGGGGAGAGAGAGAGAGAGAGAGAAATAGCAAAAGAACAAAAAAGCCCAGTGAGGGCCCGCCCTCAGAGGGCTTTTTGGAGGGACAGCGCTTGACCCCTTGCAAGGCGCAAGGGGTTGGCTTCACACTTTTGTGCGCCTAAGATGCGCTTCTTTAAACTAAGAAGGAATTGGTAGATAAAGAAAAGAAGCTAAAGAAAAAGGAAACAGATAGCTTTTCCTGCTTTTGCTTGGATAAATCAAAAGAACTCGAAGAAGGGAAGGGAATGGATGGAACATTCCCCTTAATTGAATTACTCCTTAACTCACCTATATGGGATTTGTATTGGAAGGGAACTTAAAAAGCTTGTTTACCTTCCTTTCTTATTAGCCAGCCAAGCAAGGAGAAATTTTGGTTGTTTCCTAAACCAAACTGAAACGCTGTTTCCTTTTTTTTCTTTCTCTGTTTTTCATCCCATTGTAAGAAACCAAAGAAATACTTAAGGTCTTAGATTGACAAATTAAATTATTCACATTATTTATGCTACTCAACTTTTTATTGAAATGTCCATATTATCATTTGAGAATGAATTAGTTAGCTCTTATTCTTTCTTTTGCTATCTTTCAGTGAATGTGGCTTGGCACACAAGACAATTATTTTTGTTCTGGACGAATTTGATCTGTTTGCTCAGGTGTGTTGTTAGCTTCCTCTTCTGACCTTTCTGCTGTGCTATTGTAGCCCATATGTGATTTTTACAACATCTATTAATTTTCTTTTCATTGCATATTGGTAGTGGAATACGTGTTTTCCTCATCTTTTTAAAAGGACTTGATTCTCATACTTTTTCTTCAATTTACAATTGACAATTATGCTTTTTACCTATTTTATAAAGGTACTGTTACATTCTTTTAAAATTCTTTGCAGGGAAAACAGCGGTTACTTTATAGCTTGTTGGATGCAATGCAATCTGTGACATCACAAGCTGTTGTCATTGGCATAAGTTGTAGATTGGTATGTCCCTGTGGAATATATATTTCAATGTGTAAATTTGTTATTTGTTGGGTTGGTGAAATTTGTGACACTTTAATAACTTTAAGGGACAAGATTAGATTAGATGTCAATCAGAGAAAATTCGAGCTGTTGCTTTTTTGTGGAAATTGTTGTCTACTTGACACTAAAGCAAAATCCTCACATTTTAGCATGCTTGCTTGAGATGGATTGGAGTTGATCTATTGGGATTCCATCAAATTCTGCATATACTGGGTACTTTTTCATTATTATGTATTAACACCCAAGAGTCAAGACTGCATCTCTTTGCTTAATTGGAACTATTGGTGATTTTGCTGATGGAATTAGATGCTAATATTTTGAAATTGAAAGAATATCTGCTACTGGATGACCCAAAGCTACCAACTGTTTGAATGCAGGACGCTGATCAGCTTTTAGAGAAAAGAGTTAGGTCTCGCTTCTCACACAGAAAGCTCTTGTTTTGTCCACCGTCAAAGGAGGATTTTGAAAGGTAACTTACCTGGTTTAGACTTGCAATTGTTATTATTTTCTTTATTTTCACTGGCAGATATTCTTGCAGGATAGTTTCTGGTTATGGTGTTTATGTTCACTTTATACAGGTTGCTGGAGCATATATTATCCTTGCCTGTAAACTCAAGCCTTCCTCAGAGTTATGCCATTCAATTCAACTCAGAGCTTCATGTATCCTTTATCTCTTCTGATTTGTTTCTGGTTTTAGCATGTATGAACTTTCTCATAATTGTGCTGTGCATATTATGTTGGGCTATGTTTCTGTAAGTGTTGGTGCCTTTTTTGTTTTGTTTTTTTTTTTTTTTGGGGGGAGGGGGTGATTTTGTGCGTATCTGAAATGTACTGCACACTGTCTTGTATCTTTTGTCCCCTGCGTGCAATTTGTGCCCTTGAATAGAACGCTAGCAACATCTACTAAGTTCTTGAACATTTCCTGGATGATATGGATGCATTGTGTGTTCAATCCAGGTTCTTTTTTTTTTGGGAGGGGGTGTTTTTACTTACTATGCAGTCCGCTTATAAAATGACAAATATTTAACGCTTGTAGCTTATATGAAATGGTATCATTGTTTGAATGTGGTAGGAAGTTTCATAGCATCCAGCTAGTAGTTCATGTAAGTGATACATATAAGAAGCCTAAGATCGACTCTTTGCGCAGCATATTTTTTCAAAATTCAAATGATATTGTTTCAGCTACTGCAGAGAGTTTTAAAGGTATGGAGACAGGGGGCTGAGAGGTCAACCAAGGGATTGAGTGTGGCAGTATGTGATCAGAGAGGGACCAATTTAAGGGAATGTACAGAATCGAGAAATGGGAGGTAAATAAGGGAATGACCAGAATGCAGACTTTCTTTATATATATATATATATATATATATATATATATATATATATATATATATATATAAGGAAAGAGGAATGGCAGAGATGAATACATTAATGTTACTTCCCTCCCCCTTCTTGAATGTCATCAGAGTAATGGAAGTTCTTGGCTTGAAGTAGTTTTCTCTGCTGTTGCAGCCTCTCCTGCCACTTATCATCCAAAAGGGCTTAGTGGGGATTAAAAAAAAGAACGAAGAAAGATTTAGGGTAATTTCTATTTGAAAGAGTACTACACCTCTTATGCCTCTAGCTGCAATTTGAATTTTCAATTTGCCCACCATCAATCTGGAAATTGTGAAATCCAGGATGGAGCTCATATGACTTCATTTGAAAGATTGTGCGATTATAGTATTCAGATTTCATACGAGGTCATAAAACACCTTTCAAATACCATTTAACCGAAAGTGACAAATCATAAATGTCAGTTTATTTTGCTAAAGCAAGACAGCAGTTTTTAGTTGTAAAATCAAAATTTGCACATGCTTCCTTGACTTTTCAAAGAAGATATTGGCAGATGAGAACTTCAAAGATAAAGTAAGCTCACTGTGGAATTCAGATTCAACTGTCCACCAGCTGTTGAGATTCTTGTAAGCTGTCCCTTTGGCATTGGAGATCCCAGTCTTTTCTGACTTGTGTAACGTGTGATTTGATTCAGTTAATGGCTCCTTGATCACATCAAATGTGTACCATGGTTCCAGATTTTTAGCTGTTTCTTCAATGGACTTGAAGACTGGTCTCCTGTCGGTCAAGAACTTTGAGATAGCATATGAGACCTTAAATAGGCAGCCCAAGCTTGACTACTTAAAAGGTGAGGAGACTGCAGACCTCTGGATGAGCATTTGCATTTATTTGTGTTTCAAGCTAATTATTGATTCAAATCATCAGTTGGTTTTGCACTTCTGCATGGTACAACTGCATGTTTTTTTCCTGCTCTCATATTCTTCTGCCTACTATTTATTTCTTTTCAGCCTTCTCTTTCAAAAGAAGATAAATCTTATAGCCTTGATGTTGAAGCTCTGCCTGCAAGAAATTCCCATCATAGTTGCTGTGACTGTTATTACTGCAGCCAGTTCCTATGAAGATAGATTCATCACCCTTTTCATTTGTGTGTGTTGCTGGAGGTCCAAATACCCCCCTCCCGCAGGCGCTTTTTTTTGGTTGGGGGTATGTCTAGGTGGTTGAATCTGCTCTCTGTCGGGAAAATAAAGCGTAAACTCCAGGAGGGAAAATGGGAGCTCTGAATTAAGTTGAAAGTGGGTAACTATATATTGTAAACCTGTTTTGGTGTATATATGGGAATCCCCGGCCAACAGCTGCCCAAAATAGGAGCACCTGCGCAAAACCAAGAACAGAGTTTAATGCTGATAACCTATGCTAGACTCTACACATTTTTAGGGGCAAATTCTAGTTCCTTATCTAAATCCTCCCTCGTCCCCCTGCCCCCAGAAAAAAAAAACCCTTCAAAAAAGAAATAAAAATAAAAACTGATAGCTTGCCTAATGCATTTCTATTTGTTCCTACAGATTGTTCCATCTTAGAACTTTACATTCTGGTCTGCATGAAGAGGCTTGAAACAAGAGAACAAAATTCATACAACTTCAACTCTATCATGAAAGGTCTGTGTCAAAGACATTTAAACAGCATCTAGCTTCCATGATCATGTACTTATTTTAGTATATCTGGCAGAATACGAAGCCATTCATCATTCGTTCCAGACACCTGAGCACTTTGCACGAAGTGTCTGCCTAAGGGTGAGGATCTCTTATCCACAATCAATGTGATTCAAGTAGTACACAATGACGCATTAACCGTTTCTTGGTCCAATGTCTCCAGGCCTTTGAACATCTTCTAGAACTTGATTTGATCTGTTTTGCGGATAGCAGAGGATACAATCAATCAATTGAGTTTCGTCCTGTAAAGCTACTGATCTCAGCTCATGAGCTCCATGAGGGATTGAATTCAAATAAAAAATACCCCGTAAGTTGCTCCAAAATATCCTTTCTTATTGTGCTTTGCCAAATTAGAAAAAAATGCAGAAGCTGTAGTTTGTAGTGGTAGCTTAAACTTCATACTGCTCTGTAGTTGGAAATTCTTGCAGTATCGTTCTCGATGACTGTATATAGTGAACAAATGTTATGTTCTGTTGGGTAATTTTTGCTGTAGCTGTGACCAATTTCTGACATGCTGCTCCTCATGATGCAGTACTTGCTTAAAAAACTACTCGATCAGACGGGTCAAAAGAGCTGAAGGACAGTTCCAGAGACATTCCTATTGTGAAAGAGGCGGCTCGAGACAAAGGAAAAGTACAAAGGGAAGTTGCTTTTAGTTCTGCAAGCTAACTCTCCACAAGAGCAATTTGATAGAGTTCTCAAACCAACAACGATTTGATCTTCCTCCTTTATACCATGGATCTAGAGTTGAAGTAATCGAGTATCCAAGCAGAAGAATGTAAGGTTCTGCAAATTCTTCATTATTTTTTTATGCATAGGATATGAGGTGCCATAATGTAATAGCAATGATTTTCCTTAGCTTTCTGGCACCCCTTGCAAGGGCATTTCTTCTTTTCATGGCATAGTGTAGTAATTTGACTTGCGGTCATATGTGCCATTAGCAGGAAGAACTATTGTCATTTGTATGTAGGAATATTTCCCAAATATCCTGCCCCATTTAACGTTGTTACTTCAATTCAAAAGGTACCCCACTGGGTTTGGTTTTTCAATTTCTAGTTGTTATAACATGTACAAGTATAGTGCCAATGAATAATCACGAATCATGTTATTGCAAAAACAATCAAACATTAAATTAATTGGTCACATTAGGGTATTTGATTTATCATTATCTGCCGTAAATATATATGTCCCTAATATCAATCTCAATCATATTTTGTTTCGAGATTCCGTATAAAATATTTGTGATACTTCTATAAAACTTTTGCAATAAAATTTAGGTTTTAGAAGGTAATTTTTTCAATATTCAATTGATTTAAAAACGCATGATGAATAAATTGTCTAGTATCATAGTAGATATTCAATTGATTGAGGAATATGAAACTCTACATAATGATCTTATTGTTGTTTTCAATATTACTTTTTAAAATTTTGATTTTACCGCTTCTTTAATCTCATCCATATTATCGTAACTTTAACAACCAATACTCTATCTCTCTCTCTTTTTTCTTTAAACTTTTTTTGGTGAAAATACTGAAAACACCTTACACCTCCTATACTCTGGCAAGAAGAATTACCAATTGGTAGTGTTTTGCTTTTTCCCTTTGAAAAGAAAAAAATGGAACCCAAAAAAAGAGTAATAATCTCTACGCCAAGCAAAACGAAAGGGGAAGTAATAAACTTGGTCCTTGCGTTTCAACGGCGCACAGTGAGGTGAGAGAGAGAATAACCCTGATCTCTCAGCCATGGCGCCGAAAGCCAAACCCCCTCCGGCAGTCTCCATCGAAGATCTCTTCACTTCTCTTAACCGGCACATCGAGCGAGCCCAGTTCGACCAGGCCGTCAAAGTCGCAGATCAAGGTTTCTCTTTCTCTCTCCTTCCTCCTCCTCTTGTTGCTCAATCTTTCTTCTCAATTTCGTCGATTTTTTCGTCCTCAGTTCTATCAATTGCTCCTGGCGATGAGGACGCGCTTCGGTGCAAGATTGTGGCTTTAATCAAGGCCGATAACATCGATGATGCTTTTAGGGTTATCCAATCTTCTCAAAAGCTTCCGGTTGACCTCAATTTCGCTAAGGTAAGCACTTGCATTTTCGCTCTTGTTTCGGATTTCGAGTTTTAATTTAGCTGCTGAGCTTATCCGGTTCTGTCATTTGAATTTGAGCCGTTAATCAGTGTTAGATATGCCTGAAAAGATGAAAATGTCAAAATTTGCATTTTTTTCTTCTTTTTTGGGGTTGGAGATGTTATGTTGGTAGATGCAGGGTTAATTTTGATTTAATTGGTCTATTTGAAATAGTGTGCAAGCTACACTGATCTTTTTGAACCAAAAGCTGTGATTTTCACATTGGACTTTGATCTGTAACAGAATAGAGTTGAAGGGTTTTTGGTGTGAGCCATAATGGTTTATCATAGTCGCATTATGATTTATGATGAATGACAAAGGAGTTCTAATGCCTATACCCTTTTAGTAGTCTATTTTCTTTTTCTTGTAAAGAGTAGTGAACTTTCAGAGAGATTTCATCTGCTGGATTTTTAGAGTATGTTTTCAGTTTGCTGTAAATACAACATGCCTACTTCCCACTGGTCCTGTCTGGTTCTGTGATGTTCTGATAAACAATAGAAAACATCTGATGAGTATCATAAAACTGAATCATTCCGTCTTTTATTACCTTACAACTTGGACAAACTTGACATTCTCTAGTAAAGTTCCTTTCTTCTTTTTTTTTTTTTCCGAAAAAGCTCTCAACCTTTGAGTTTTCTCTATAACTGAACACTCCAATGCAGCTCATCATCTTGCGAGTGGTTGCTGTCATCAAAGCTATTGGGTTTGTCTATACATATGTTAAACAGTGTTCTATTTTACATCAAAAGCTGCTGATAACATCAGACATGTCACCCAAAGGGCACCCTGCTTTGCTTCCATTAGACAAACATCATGCCACTTTTAAAACTAACACATGCATCAATAAGAAATATGTTTAAACCTACCCCTGATCACGTCCAACTTAGCTCCCCTGTTGAACAAAGTTTGCAAACCTTCATCCACGACAAGGTACAAAAAGGGTGGTAATCTCTCCTTGTTTATGCGTCTCTTTGCAAGGAGAATGCATTGGAAGTGGCTCTCATTCATAACCACAGGAACTAGTATTAAAAATACATGTTCTCTGGTCCATCTCCTTCTTAAAGATGTAAATTTTATATATAACCAAGGGAATCCCAGCTTATGCAATCATTTTACTAAGTATCTTTTGAAAGAAACTAGCAAAATGAGATCCCCCACCTCCCGGGGGGCGGGAACAGATGTCAACATCCTCGTTTACAGTTTACAGTTAGGAGCAATGGTTGTTTAGTTTGTTCTCCCTCCATCGCTGCTGGCATTCATCTGATGAGTGTCTCTAGGCTAGAGTGAACTTATCTTGTCAAAAAAACTGTAAGAAACCTCTTCCTATTCATCCATTAGAGCAGAAAATGTACAAAAAGAAGCCTTCTTTTTTTCTGTCAGCATCCATTTTTTACCTAGGTGCCAATCTCATTTAAATTATTGGAGGAGCATCTAACGTATGGATGTTTCATCTGTTTGCCTATTTCTATAGGCATACTGTCTATATAGGCAAAACAAATTGGATGAAGCTTTGAAATCCCTGAAAAGCCAAGAAAGGAACAATGGAACGATGCTGCTTGAATCCCAGATTTTGTATCGTTTGGGAAGGTTTGATTCTTGTGTGCAAATTTATCAAGCACTTCAGAAATCGAAGATTGACTCCCTGGAGATCAATTTTGTTGCTGGTTTGGTGGCCGCTGGACGATCATCTGAGGTGCAAAAGGCCCTGGATGGTCTCAGAGTTAAGCCAACTAGCAGCTTTGAGTTGGCTTACAACACCGCTTGCTCTTTGATTGAGAGGAAAAATTATGCAGATGCTGAGCAGCTCTTGCTGTCAGGACGAAGGTGAGAAAGAATTATTTTTCCTATATATTTGCCGGTGCCACTTGGTGGGATTACTGGGACGAACAACTATACTAACTCTGCATTTATATTTGTTGCCTGCTTTCATTTCTGGGTTGGCCCTTTTTCCCCTTAATGTTCTAATCTGTGCTGCTTGATGTTAGTCCGTTTATCACCATGATGTCTACCTTTAATAAATTCATCATATGTTCCTGAGATATCAATGAGTCATTGGATTAAACATTAGATTGAGAATGGTTTTTTGACTGATTTATTCTTCCCTCATGTGAGCATGTAATTGCTAGTCTGTTTTTCTTTTCCTTTTAGTTTATGCCAATTTCCGCAAAGAAGACAATCATTTCGACACAGAATAACTGCATTATTTGGATCAGTGTGTGTTCCCTAGCCAATATATAATAGACTGTGTGCATGTGGTGTCACACAGAGTCTGCGTGTATGCGTATGCACGTGCGTGTCGGTTTATGTATGTATTTTAGCCAGTTCCTGATTTCATTATGGGTCCACGCTTTCATGCTATATATCTAAATTATGGTTAAGAAAGAGGATATCGAATTCCTTTTTTTTTGGGCCTAGGATTTTCTGTTTCTAGAGGTCTAGTGTGTGCCTCCGGAAAAGGGTATGACTTTTATATGCATGGAAGGGAGGTACTTGAATAGTCGAATTTCGTATCTATATAGCTTTCGAGATGAAGGATAGGGGCACCTTCATTTACCTGTAGACATGGTCTGTACATGTACTTTCAGAAACTCCATACAGCTTTCATGAACTGGGTCACACTGGTCATGCATGCTTCCATGAACTGAGTTACAAGAAGAGTTTTACAGAGTGAGGAAAAGTCTTAAATTACGGGATACCTTTTTCACGTCTATTGTCTAAAACAAAGCAAGTTGATGGCTTTATCATGATTAACAAAAGCAATACCAATTTCATTAAGCTTGAAGAAGTCCATTTGTGGGACGATTGTTGAGGACAGAGGGGCTGATGGAGCAATCTTTTTGAAAGAGCAAGTCTAAGTTATATGTATTTGTGCTGGAGTTCATTGGAAATACTTAATTCTGAAGTATGAACAGGAAATACTGTAGAGACTCATTTGCTTATTAATTCGGTTTTACAGAGTGGGCCAGGAAGCTCTTATGGATGATAACTGGGCAGATGATGAGATAGAGAGTGAATTAGCTCCTATATCTGTCCAACTGGCATATGTCCAGCAGGTAATAGTTGTGTCAATCTAACATCTTAACTGTTGGACAAGAATTAATATAGGATAACATGTGTTTCATCTTTCACAGCTCCTTGGAAATACACAAGAAGCCACAGAAACATACTTGGATATCGTGAAACGGAATTTTGGTGATGATTCAACACTTGCTGTAGCAACAAATAACTTAATTGCTATGAGAGGTCCAAAAGATGTTTCTGACAGCCTGAAGAAGCTCGATCGCCTTATAGAGAAAGATGATGGAGGTCGATTTCGGCTTGTTCGTGAGCTGGACTCGAGGCTTTTGCCAATCAAAGGGAGGCAGTTTTTGTCAATCGAGCTATTCTGCTCCTCCATGCTAACAGGATGGACCAGGTATTTCTGTCTTTGTCTTCCACCAATTTTCCTCTTTGATCTGGCGAATTCTCTTGCATATATGAATACATTTCTGTACTTAATGTTCAGGCTAGAGAACTTGTCACTGCTTTACCCGGCATGTTTCCAGACAGTTTGATGCCTGTGCTACTTCAAGCTGCTGTATTGGTTAGGGAGAACAAGGCAGGAAAAGCTGAAGAATTGCTAGGGCAATTTGCTGAAAAATTCCCGATAAATCCAAGTTATTTCTCCTTGCTCGGGCTCAAGTAGCTGCTGCTGCTGGGCACTTTCAAGTGGCCGCCGAGTCCCTTGCCAAGGTCCCCGATATTCAACACATGCCTGCAACTGTGGCCACCATCATTGCACTTAAAGAGCGTGCCGGAGATATCGATGGTGCAGAGGCTGTGTTTGACTCTGCAATCAAGTGGTGGTCAAATGCAATGACAGAGGACAACAAGCTTTCTGTGATAATGCAGGAGGCTGCTTCCTTCAAGCTCAAGCATGGTAGAGAGCGAGACGCTTTCCAGTTATTTGAGGAACTAGTTAAGAGCCACAAGAGTATTGATGCTTTGGTTGGATTAGTGACTACCGCTGCTCGTGTCAATGTTGAGAAAGCTGAAGCTTATGAAAAGCAACTCAAGGCGCTTCCTGGTTTAAAGGGGATTGATGTGGATGCCTTGGAAAAGACTTCTGGGGCAAAACCTAGTGAAAGTGGTTCTCGTGTAGTGTCCATTGAAGGGCAGGAAGAGAACAAGAACAAGGAGAAAACTAAGAAGAAAAGGAAGAGAAAGCCAAGGTATCCAAAGGGATTTGACCCAGCTAATCCTGGGCCCCCGCCAGACCCTGAGCGGTGGCTACCAAAGAGGAGAGATCTACTTACAGGCCCAAGAGAAAGGATAAAAGGACAGCCCATGTTAGAGGTTCTCAGGGTGCAGTTGTTCGTGAGAAACATGAAGTTGGAGCTTCCGATTCTTCCCGAGGTTCTGGAGCTACCAGTGCTGATGCCAACACCACAAACCCGAAACCAAGCCAAGCGAGCACCTCGAAGAGCACAAGTTCAAAGTCATCAAAGAAAAAGTCTAGGAAGTAGGAAATCATTACAAACTCTTTTCTTTATATCTACTTCCTGTCCCTGCAACTTTTTGGTATTGTTTGGAGATTACTTGTTTATGCCCAAAGAGCATTGTCTACAAACTAGGGCAGTAGAGAACATTCGTCCATTAACAATTTTGCTAGTTTATATGGTTGTCTCTTTTTAGCCTTTATTTTCTGCTATTTGCTATTTCAATGGTTAATGTTTCATGGGATGTCGAGAAAGTCAGGTATATTGGATAATTGTTGGTTAAAAAGCATTGATATATATACACCATAAGGACTAAAACTTTTGGGAAGATGTTATGGCAATCAGCTAATAATGCAGTATATATTTCACTTCTCTCAACCTTGTACCGTTTACCTTTAGTTTATATCCTTGTAATTCTATTAACTTTTTATAAATAACTTTATAACCATCTTACAACTCCGTACATCTTGTAACTCTTTACATTTAAATGGGACAGGGTCAGTAGATAAGATTGGAACGTTGGATTTGTCTCATAAGAAATTGTGCTTGACGTGGGCTTTTATTTTTAATCTTAGTTCTAAATCTAAATGTGAATATGGGAAAATAGCTTAATTTGAATGTGGAAAGAACAGCTTAGTGTGAGTGTGGAAAAATAGCTCGTGACTCATGAGGTAAATGTGAATGCGTGAAAGTATATAAAACACTTCTTGTATCTGTGTATTTTGAAGATATATGTAAACGGACTCCTTTACTTGAATCCAATCTGGAGTAGCTAACGAGGTAAAAGAAGTTGTTGGCTCATGGAGAAAACCCATGGAATGCCACTACACGTGGTGAAACCCACAAGGGGTCTGTTTGCCACCTACAAATTATCCTTAAATCAGGGAAAATTCCACACTCTAGGGTTTGTTGTGGCATGTTTGTCTATGTTTGGCAGCTAAATTTAAATGTGGGACAGTAGTCAAATTTGTTAGAAGATAATTTTTTTCCCTTTGGTATTCGTAAGCGAGCTCTTTAGCTTAAGGCCAATACTAAATTAGTGTTTAAATAAAATTTATTATAGATTAATGATGGAATAAATAAATAAGAACTCATTTAACGAATCTTATTTATAAACTCTCGATAAGGGATCTTTTTACCATCCAAAAAAATCCTCAAATATACACTTCAAAATTTGAGACTATAATAGAGGTTTTGACACAGTGATGTTGTCTTTTTTTATTTTAAAATTTTTTAAAAGTATAAAAGTGAATTTGTTAACTATTGTACAAAAGACATTTTGGTTTCAAAGAAATATTGTGCGCTTATCTGGAATTTCTTATAATTAAGATTATGTTAATTTAGTTAAAATTGTAGATAAAAACACAAAATATAACAAAAGTTTTTTTTTCCGCATGATTAATTAGAATTTTCATACACGCAAAAGGTTTCATTGAATAATTACATTAAAATTGAAACTTTTAACATGAAAATAGTTTAACAATCTAAACCGGTTGTCATGTAATTTACATATTTAAGATGCATTTAATTCTAACTTTGTGATACGTATATATACTTCACATTTAAGTATCCGTAAATACTTATAATTGTTATAATAGATAGAAGAACTCGTTGAGAAACTACCCAAAAATTTCCCATCAAGTGTAAGATGTGGACCCAAAACTAAAAGCTTATGGAGACATGTTCATGGCAGGCTGAAAAAGACAAGAAAGTACAGTATACATACTTGTACTTGAGCAAAGAAATTACGGATGGGACTTCACAACCTATTTATTTGCATAGGCAAGCTTTAGTCAACAAAGGTGAAACACAATCACCATCAGATAAATAGAATGGTTAAAATTTAAAGCATAAGGGTTAGGACCGTTAGGTATCATTGTATCAATGGCACAGAGAAATCCTAACCCACCATCTAATGAAGGAGAAAGGACTACCAATTTAGGCTTAACTTTTTTTCTTCCCTTTTGTTTTATTGTCTTTTCCTTCAATAATTGAGTGAGAATATGAAATGTGTCATGTAGAGTATGTATTTTAAATATTTGAATCATAGATAATTAATGGGCCCTCCGTATTTGGATGTTACTTGTATAAGTGCCTCTTCCTTTTCGAATAGGTCTTTTTAAATACGATAATGCTTCTAAAGGTAAAACTGTTTGTATCCGAATCTCCAGTAAATCTCACGTGAGTGGGACTCACATTGAAAGTTGTTGTTATTATTGTGCTTGTATAGATAACTAATGAGTAACTAACATTTTTTTGATAAGTGAGCCTAACTCACTGAATTTTATCTCAAAGGTGTTCTAATGAATCTTTACAAGAAAAAACACCAAAACTCAAACAAAATCTCAGAAATCAAACACACCACGAGCAAATTTGTTGTCAGCACAAAGCTAGATTAACCACCCCACTCGACTTAAACCCGAGAGGGCAATGTGGAAAGTTCGGTCAACAACTAACATGATACATGAAAGGATACACATTAGATTGAAACTCAAAATGTGAAGAAATATTCCCCAAGAAAAAAAAAAAAGAACAGAAAAGAACGATTATCTTTTTTTTTTTTTTTTTGGTGCAAGAACGATTATGTTTTATAGGCAATACATCTTGGCAATTAGTTGTGCGGTTAATAACCATACAACCTCTTTTTGCCATTAGTCAATAATAAATTCTTGTTTTATGTGTGTGCATATTTTATATATATATATATATATATATATATTAAAAGTTGAGTTGAAATAATATATAAGTGACATGTAAAATGTTATTTACGATTCCAAATAAGTAGATTTGATGTAATTTTAATTCAATTTAATATTGGAACTATTCACATTAACATTAATATAATGGATATTAAGAATAAAAAGTATATTAATCAAAATAGAAAAAAATAAAAAGACATATGTATTTACTATTTGTAATAAATTATATAATCTAATATATCAATTTATTATTGTTATTTAAAAAAATTAATATTTTATTAAATTTATAATTCATTTTTATTATAAATTAATTAAAAATAATTAAATATTAAAAATTTAATTAATATCCTTACATAGCTAGGAATATAATTCTAATAATTCCAAATAGTGGAGATAGCTAGCCAACAGAGTTCACATGTATTGAATTGGAATCTTTCAAAAATAGTAGTAGTCGTTCCAGTCAGTATTTTGCATAATTCAAAACACTTAATATTATTTAGTGCCTTTAATTTCTTTTAATATCTTTTTAATACTACATAATACCTCTTAATGTATTTTAATATTCATTTCGTGAAAATATATTCAATAGTTTATTGTCCTACATTCACAAAATAAAAAGTTTAAATATGTTTATAAGTTCGTGGGTTTAATTTTATGTTGGGCTTGGAATCTCATTTTTCCAATTGTAGAGAAAAACTTAACTTAACATAATAACATGATTTGAACTTGATCTTAAAAGATTTATAAAAATATAAATCCGACACTAATTAAATAAATTTTAGACCAAAATTAAATAAAAAATATAAATTATTTTTATTTTAAATTTAAGAACCAACTTGACCAAAATTTTAAATTAATAATTGAATGTTAAATAATAAATTTATTCTCTAACTCGTTATTAATAAATAAATCGAATGTCATACTTCAAGTAAGTCCCGTGCCTTGTTCGTCCTCTATTTCCCTTTTGTCTGTCTTCATGGCCCAGCCAAGATCAAGCATCATCCCTTACGTAATTACATTTTCAATTTTTTCAGATTTTAAAATTCACTAATTAATAGAAAACAATTATGAGCATACGAGTACCTTGATGACCAAGTTTATTGATACATACGTTACACGACCCTAGTGGATTTTTTTCTGAATAAAAAGAAAAAAAGAAGAGGTCATCAGACAATATTGGGACCAAACTAACTAAACACCCATATTATATTTACATAATTTGAAAATTTTCACCATAATTTATGCATGTTTCACCTATTCTCTGATATCACATCGTTTGGAATAACGTTGGTAAAATTTCGTCTCACTTGAATATTTAAATTTGTCTAACCAGAAAAAAATCGGATATAGTCCTCAATTATTCGTCCTCCTTAAAATTCGAACACAAAATTTTTCTTATTTTTGTTATCCGAATTAAGTTTTGATACGAATTTAAATTTATCCGATTTGACCGACCCAAAAAATAACATATCAAAAAAATATTTCGTCTAAATTGAAGTCATTGACCAATTCATCCTACTCAAATTTAATCCGGACCCAAATTTTTGTCGGGTTAATTTTGGTAAAGGGTCCATATGCAATTAATCCAATAAATTAATGATGGTTGGGCCCTCGTATTTTGTTGGTGACTTCTTTATATCACAATAGTTTACTTTAGATGGTCCAACTTCCAAGTCCATGCACTTCATTCAATTCTTTGTTATTTTCATTGGAATTTTTATCGGAGAGTATGGTCAACCAGTTTTCTACTCAAAGTTATTGTTGCTCTATAAACGTTAATTTAATGTATCTTTTTTTATATTTTTTCGAGCTTATTAATAATAAAAGAAATAACTAAGAATTATTATTATTATTATTATTATTATTATTATTATTATTATTATTATTATTATTATTATTATTATTAAAGGTCATAAAGCCAAATATAAATAAGGTAATTAGGTCAATATCACTAAAATAAAACAGCCTTGTATCAACAATAAGAAGTTAGGAAAAATTATTAATTTTATGATTGTATCAAAATTACAGCATCAAATTTTTCACACGTTATTAAGTTACTTTTAATCTCCTTTTTCTATTTTAAATTATTATACAAATTAATTCTTTAAAAATGAATAATTTTAATTTAAAAATTATTTTTAAGTTGGACATAAAGGTCCATTTGCGTTGAAAAGTTATAATTAAATTATCGTAATTGAAACCAAGACTAGTAGCACTTGATTATCCACCAAAGAAAAAAGTGTGTGAGAGAAAAAGGCCACTAGCACGTGAAAGAAAAATATTATTTCCAATCAATATAAGTTCAAGATAGATTTTTTTTAATCCTTCTTAATATAGAAAATAATCTATTTCGCTCAAAAAATAATTTTTTTAACACCTAACTGAAATTTATTAACCGGACACTCGTCAAGGCGTAAAGATAATTTAGAACCGGTCATAAGATCGAAGATGAACAGGTGAATGAGTATCACCATTTTCATCTCGTCTAACAAAACTAAAAAAACAAAAATTAATATTGTAAGATAGCATTGTAAATATGCACTTTTTTTGAATGATAAATCTTACAACGAAATCTTAATATTTCTTGTAAAAATTAGATATTTTACCATTAGATTATTTTTAAAGGGAAATGCGGCAAATATTCTTTATAATTTATTATAAGTAACTTAATACGTATCGGTCAATGTTGATGAATGTTCATGGATATTGAATGCTGATGATAAGTATTTATGATAACTTAAAAAGAATGAGTCAATGTGTTTAGTTAAGCTAATAAATGATAATGTTTGATTTGAAAACTTTAGATTTATATAAATAAAATTTTTCCTCAAATTTATGCCCGAAAGTTTTAGACGCACATTAGATTTGTGAATTTAGATATAAGTATATGATGAACACCAAATATCAAGTATGAGAATTGACGATATTTATTTTCATATCTAATTTAGATTAAAAAGAAATTGAATTAGACCGACAAAAAATATCATTTTTATTTTTTAGCTTAACACCATGTTGACCTTAAATTATAAAATTGGTCATGATTCCTCTAGAGAAATTACTGTAACTTGTGGTTATTAATAATTATTTTTGATAAATCCCACAATTTTGGCAAAAATTTGCCCTACCCACCCCCAAAAATCCAAAATCTAAAAAACAAATGGCAGACACGTAATATTTAATTTAATTTAAAATTTAAATTTAAATTTTGCTGCTGCTGTTGGCAGTATAAAGACTCCCTCGCCATTCTCTCACTTCAACCAATTAGCGAGTGGAGAGGCGCCGAGACCCAGAAAACTCCCGTGAACACTGCACGTTCTTCGCAGGAGAGAGAGAGAGAGAGAGAATGGAAGAGGGGTTGCTGTTGAAGGAGGACAGGGGATCATCGCCAACCTCGCCATGGAGAGAGACAGGGAGAGAGGTGAAGCGGGTGAGTTTCTTGGCGGGTCCCATGGTGGCGGTGGTCATGTCCCAGTACCTTCTTCAAGTCTTCTCTATGATGATGGTCGGTCATCTTGGAGAGCTTTATCTGTCCAGCACCGCCATCGCCGTTTCTCTTTGTGGGGTCACTGGTTTTAGTCTCTTGGTATTTTCCTTCCCTCTCTCGCTCTCTCCCACTTCATTTAATTGTTTGGTGTTGTTTTAATTGTTGCCTTTATTTCTTACCTGTCTCTGTTATAATATCACTGTTCATATTTAACCGGCTAAATTGACTCAATAGTGAAATGGGGTTTTCGTGGGTGAGTGTTTAAGGATTCTGGGGTGATTTAGATCATGTTTAGATGACTTAATTGTGATTTGGGTAGTCACTAATGGGAGACTTTTTAACTGAATTAATGTTCTATGATTAAAGCAAATTTGCATTTTACTATTATTTATTTCATATGAATCAATCATATGGTTCCATTCCGTACATGATGCTTTGGGAGTCTTTTTGTCCGGTGGACCAGAATCTTAATTCCAAATTCAAGAATGATGCTTTGGGAGTCTTTTGATCAGTTTGCAAACGTTGATTAGCATATTTGCTTTTAAAATGTTTTAATTTAATGTAATATGTTAAGATTTGTCTCGAAGACTAGTTCATGATTTGAACTCATATTTGAGTTAAAAGATGTGATCAAAGATTGAGTCTGTGATTGTGAATAGTCAATTGAGATCAAAGGGGCATGGCTCCCCTCGTTTTACCTCAAATGGGGAATGTTCATTGAACGTGTCATATCATATCATATTACACCTACATGGAATACTAAATTGTAACAAAATTGTAAGGACAATATCAGCACAAAACAAAGTTTCTGACATAAGTTGAAATATTAATCTCACCACAAATTTGAGTTGATGTTGATGCATATTTCGATTGAAGGCTCCACATAACTTATACAATACCACTCGGAAAAAAGGGAAATGAGCATCTGACACTATAAATTAAATGTGTGTGTTATCTGAAATAGAACCCACGTGAGGTGCCCATATTTCAAGTTGTTACTGGTTAGAAATGATATATTTGTGTGGTTAGAAATGAGGTACCCCACATGAGATTAGTTGTGCTTGTCAAGCTGTAGCTATAGCTTAGCTGTAGTAGCCGAAGACTATGTCTTCTAGCTAGAGAAAGAGTATGTTTTTCTGAATCCACATGCCTTGAAAATCAATATATTCTGGTTTTATCTGGTGATTTTGCATGTGGGCCTACTGCTACGTCTTCTATATAATTATATTTGTATATTTATGGGGTTCTAATTGACGGACGTAAGAGGAAAAGTTATTTATTTCATCCGAAAAAGTGATTGCCTCACCTTTTTTCTCTTTAGATATTTCAAAATAGATGTTATCTTCCCCATATGGTACTCACTGTTTGTGCAATATTTCAATAACGGTGGCACTTTTCTGAGATGATTGATGCTCCAACATAGAGATATGGTGTCGGTTCTCTTTGTGCAAATTGTGCAATATGTTGGTGATACATTCCTGTGCTAAGGAATTACACCATAGTGAGTAATATAATATTCATCCTTGCATTTCTAATACTTGTTCAGCAAATAAAGAAAGTCTACTCATTTTGTGTGAAACAATTACTATCTGAGAAAGAAAAAATAACATCTTTCCTTATTTGGTTCGTCAATGATGACCGGGTTTCTTTGCATTATCTGCCTCATCTGTTTGTCTGATTTTTTTGGGGGCGGGAGGAAATTTAAATGTCTATAAATCATTAAAAATAATGGTGTGAGTGGTAGATTACAGTAATTTGATAGTCACCCCCTTCTTATGGAAAGCATATGTGGATTTCGTACATATGACCCTGAGCCGTTATCAATGAACTTCTTCAACCATGTTAAAAATTTTAATACAAACAATAAGTAGTTTTGATCTTTACCTAAAGATTTGCAATTGCAAAAAAAAGGCACGTAAAGAAGAAAATAGTTAACTCAATTCAACTAAACAAGGAACAAATACATGATTTTTCTCCTGTTCTGGTTTAAATAAATGGCTCTATGTGATGATGATAATGACACCTTGCCTATCTTTATTTCCTCAAGTGAAAAAGTTCTGAATCAGAGAAAAAAATCTAACGGCATCTTTTGTGCTTATTCAGATGATAGTCATGACTGCATAAAATAGAATATCTTAGATCTGGATATCTAGCTCTCACTATTCAGTTTATTTGATATCTTTGTCTGTACATGCACCTCCTGCAGTGTAGTGGTAAATTTACTAACCTCCAGGGTGAAAGACAGTCCGTCACTTCTTGAATCAGCAAAAAAATGAGGGATTGAGAGATTTCTTTGGTGCCTCTTGGTCCCATCAAATTTTTTAAAAATGTTTGCTCGCTGTCCAGAATCAGTGTTCAACTTCTCTTTCTTCTGGGATAAGAATACATCTCAAGTTTATCATTTTCATCCAACCTTGAAAAGTCAATAACAACAATAGAGTGCTGGTGTTGGTCAAAATTGTCATTTATCTTGGATTAACCATGCTGTGCTTTTCACTAATGGGAACTGATTGAGATCCTGTGGTGGACAAAATTGACTGACTGCACTAGCTGGAATACTTCTATAATTTTTCAACCACAGATTTAATAAAAGAATTGAGGAAAGGTGAATGTTGAGGATGAGTGCGCTATTTGGCTCTTAGCTTTGTTTTTCCCTTTTTATAAGTGGTTCACTGTTACGGCCCAACTTCTGTCTCGATATGTGTTCCTTTTATTTGGTGGGTGGGGGTAGCTGGGGGAGGGACCCATGGATACACTGATTTTAGGAATGGGAGTATGGTGGGAAGAATGTCCATCCAGAGTCTTAATAAATCGATTCCTGCAAGGGGGCACCTCTTGCATTAGCAGTAAAATTTTGAGTTGTTGCCTTATTATCTTTGCAATATGTTTTCACGACATTGTATATACTACATTGCTCTAAACCGTGGTGCTTCTTTGATTCTCATTAGACTGCATTGGTGGTCTATGCTAATGTGACTTGGACTCTAGTTCAAGTATCCATGTCTAACATTGGCATCTGGACCCTCTGACCATGATCCCAATTTAGACAACATAACAGGTTGACCTATTCTGAATTAAAGCCAATGGTTGCATGCTTATTGCACTATTTGGAGGTGGTTATTTAGTGGTCGTCAGGTGATTGTTTTGTTTCATTCTGACGTTCTTGTAGACATAGTGCTTGATATTGATTTTTTTTTTTACCTATCCCCTCCCCTCTCTTGGAGTTCCATTAATTGAAGTTCCGGATTTAATTTTTGCAACCTCAATTAGGTCAAATTTGAGCCCTAAAGATCATTGCAGTTTTTTACTGTCCATTTTGCACATGTGTTCAGTACTTTCTTCCAGTAATCTTCAAACCATTGATGAACTATTCTATTACTTTGGAGGTTAATTTGCTGTATTCTGAATTTGGTCACAGCTAGGGATGGCAAGTGCACTAGAGACATTAAGTGGACAAGCTTATGGAGCTAAGCAGTATAAGAAACTGGGAACACAAACATACACTGCTATTTTCTCTCTTACTTTAGTCTGCATCCCACTCTCCATCCTGTGGATAAACATGGGAAAAATCCTTATTTTCATTGGCCAAGACCCTGCAATTTCACGTGAGGCTGGAAAATTCTCATCATACCTTGTACCTGCTCTCTTTGCCTATGCATGCCTTCAACCTCTTGTTCGGTACTTCCAATCCCAAAGCCTGGTCATGCCCATGGTTTTAAGTTCCTGTGCCACTTTGTGCCTTCATATTCCACTCTGTTGGGCTTTGGTATACAAGTCTGGGCTACAAAACCTTGGAGCTGCTATTGCAATGGGCATATCATTTTGGTTGAATGTAATTTTCCTTGTTCTTTACATGAAGTTCTCTTCTGCTTGTTCAATAACTCGTTCTCCACTCTCCATGGAAATATTCCATGGAATTGGAGAGTTCTTCCGCTTTGCTATTCCTTCTGCTGTAATGATTTGGTAAGCTCCCTTTTCTTATTATATACCACAGAAATGGCTAGAAGGTTTCGAGGTTTTCTTGACATGTTATTATTTCTATGGTTGTAGTCTAGAATGGTGGTCATTTGAGCTGCTGATCTTACTATCAGGGCTTCTACCTCATCCAGAACTCGAGACCTCTGTCCTCTCGGTGTGGTAATGTTCAGTATCAACTCTCTGTCAACGTTCCAGAAATTTCCATTGTTTAACAAAATGCATTATACTTCTTCAAGAGATTAACATTAACCAATGGTTCTCTCTTTCTTCTTTGATAGCTTGACAACAATTTCAACACTCTATGCAATACCTTATGGAGTAGGAGCTGCTGCAAGGTATGCTCTTTACTGAAATTTCTTATAGTATTTAGCATCAGTTTTTACTGGGACTTAGCCTTGCCCATTTCAGATTGTCGAGTGGTGGGCATGTTCAGTTCTCAAATTTGCCCCTTTTTTTTTGTAATGTGTTTTAAGCATAAAATGAAGGGAGAGTGCCCGTAACCTTGTTGGAGTGTGACTTTAAGTACCCGACTCGGTACTTAGAAAGGAAGAGCCCCAATAACAGACTTTAGCATACTTAAGTTAAATGAGTTGATTTACTGACTTCTTTTACTTACTTTTTTTTTTTTTCTTGAAATGTAGTACTAGAGTTTCCAATGAACTCGGAGCAGGTAACCCACTGGGGGCCCGTACAGCAGCATGCGCAGTTATGGTGATTGCCGCGGCAAATGGTCTGGTTGTGAGCTCAGTCCTATTTGCTACACGGAAAGTTTTTGGTTATTGTTTCAGCAATGAGAAAGAGGTTGTAGATTATGTGACCAAAATGGCTCCTTTGGTCTCTGTAAATGTCATAATGGACAGCTTACAAGGTGTTCTTTCAGGTATAAATGCTAACCATTGGAGAAATCTTTGAAGAATGTGACTTCTTGCCTTTTCTAAGGCTTTTTGGTTATTGTAACATCAGGTATTGCTAGGGGATGTGGATGGCAGCACATAGGTGCTTTTGTGAATCTTGGTGCTTTCTATCTTTTTGGAATTCCAATTGCAGCTACATTGGGCTTCTGGGTTCATATGCGGGGTATGGGCCTTTGGATCGGAATCCTTTCTGGTGCAACTGTACAAACAATTCTTCTGTCGATAATTACGAGCTGTGTAAGCTGGGAAGATCTGGTCAGTCTTCAATTCTCCTTTCTGCACATCTGTTCTCTGACTATATCTAAATTTGTATTTTTCTTTGACAGTGTTTCCCCCATGGATTATATTATATAAGCTTATATTTGAGGGAAGTTGGGGTGCCAATTATGATAACTATCTCCCTTCCTCATTTTCCTCAAAAGTTTTTTCAAAGAATTTGGTTTTAATAATTTTCTTTTCTGCCAACACTCGCTCCGGATTTATGAAAAATAATTAGATTCATGCAATGGACCCATGCCAGAGGCGAAGAATATAGTCCTTTCTAGTCTAAATGTGGTTCCTCTTGCTATTGTTTTGCAGGCAAGAAAGGCAAGGCAAAGACTATTCAAACCAAGTTCCGAAGTAGTCAATGGATCAAATGGAGATGAGCACAGACCAATCACAAGCTAGTTCTCTTATGATTCGAAACAGCCTCTTGACCAGATATGTCCCCTCGATGAGGCAGCCACTGAAAGATTCACTTAGACACAGCACAATTTGGCGCTTTGAGCCACAATTTTGTGACAACATACTGGGCTGACCTAACCAGTAAACCCGAGCTGGATGACGCATACGCCATGCCTCATCTGTTTTCCTGGGTGTCAGTGTTAGTTAAATTTATCTTATGGTCGCTGAGTTGAGATGTAATGCCTCTCTAATTAGCTATATCCTGTTTGTTAGTATTAGATGCAAATGCCAACAAACAATGGCTTGATAAAGAGCCGTCTATCGTGCAAGGAAGATTTTCATTTATTATTATTTTGTAGAATTTCAATGGTGCTTAGCCCCGTTGTTCAAATATAGATGGCAAAATGGATCGTTCAATTTGAGTTTAGGGCAGATTGAAGGCCCCCATCTTTCGGCTCAGTTTTAGGTTAAGGTTTGTGACGGCATCCCTAGCAAGTTAAACTCATTAACATCTGTTTTACTTATCAGGGCCAAAACTTAAGTTTGTAAGCTTGCTCTGCGTCGGTTATATGAGTGAGTTAAGCTTGACAGGGTTGAGCTACTCCGGGTTTGGGTTGATTGAAAGTGGATCACAGAATCTAGGTTTACACTATTGACTTTCGGGTCCCATGGGTTGAATTTTCAACGGGGTCACCTTACCATTTCCTTCTTGCATGGAACTTCTACCATTAGCTACATAATATGTTCAGAATCAAAATATGTACGGTTGTGCATCATGAACTTCAACAATCATCTCGTTCCTCAAATAAAATCTTAGAATAGTTCATATTAGAGTCAAGTTTGCTATATTTGGTGATCTATAGGGTTCATAAATTTTGATACATCAACAACTCTCGTTATATGTCCCACTTATCCGGGAAATATAGAATTTACAAATTCTTATATGAGACCGTCTTACATAGAATTATTGTAAGAAGAGATGATTTTTTAAACATTTTAATATGACTAATAACTTATAACATAGTGATTCTTTAATTCTCACAATAACTTTTAAGTGAGACGGTCTCACACAAGACTTAATAATTAATTCAAATGGAAATAGGTAAAACAAAAACAGAACCAAAAAAAAAAAAAACTAGGATCTAAGAGTTCGTAGACAATTCTATAAAATCCACCAAACAATTTACAACTTTCTTTTGTTTTTCTATTCAATGAATAAAGAGATTGATGTTAACAATATAAGCATGAAATAAAATTCCAAACTAAACTTAGCCATATTAATTTGCTGGAGTACTACTGTTCCCCCATGAGTTCTTGCACTCCACATGTTTGGAGAACTGAAACGAAGAGGAGGTTACTGTGGCTGTGGCATTAGGGAGATGTGGCCGAAACCGAACCCATTCATGGAGGACTTTGCTTAGGTCTACCACCTTGGCACTGATATACCGGCAACAATTTGCATGAACTGTGATCACATACCGGATGTCGCTAGTCTTTTGGCAGAAGCCGCTAAAGAGCCAAGTTTCGAGGAACCGAAACTTAAGGCCAAGTTCACCAAACAAACCTTGCCTAGCCATGTTTTGAATAACATCCTGCTCTTTGGCTCTTGGGTACTTGTCCTTCAAACCATACCATTTCTCGAACAAGGAGATGGTTCTGCTGTTAGATTTGACAAAGTAGAAGCCAGTGTTGATGCTGTTTTTGGTTGAGGTTGGGTGGCCATTGTAAACATCGGTGCTGAATTGAATGTCAAAGTCTTGGTGGTCGTCTGCGGTTAGAATTGGGAAAGGGTTTCTTAGCCATATCACATCCATGTCCTGTAGTTTTCATAATGCATTAAGGACATGTTAAAATTACATACAAAATGTACATAAACAGAAACGAACATAAACGAACATCAACGAACATAAAACAGCATAAGTGAACATAAACAAACAGAAACGAGTTGTTAATAACAAACGAACAAATATAAAAAACATAAACAAATATAAATGAACATAAAACAAAAATAGATTCTATTTTTTTATATAAAGTCGAACATGCCCTAAGTATAATATGTAGCTCCATTTATATATTATATTACTACAACAAAACTCGCTGTTAGTATCGAATTTTAGAGACCACCTAAAAATAGTATTGAATAAACCAAAAGACGCTAATAGTGACGTATATAGCATTGAATGTACCAAAAGACACTAATAGTGACGTATATAACATTAAATGTACCAAAAGACGCTAATAGTGACGTATATAACGTTGAATGTACCAAAAGACGCTAATAGTGACATATATAACATTGAATGTAGCAAAAGATGCTATTTGTATAATCTAAATGTGAAAGAAAACAACGAGAATCATAACCTCTTCCTTTTCTATGAAAATTCTTAATCTTGGTTGGTTATATTCTTAGTTAACAACTTTTTCTTTCCTATAATAAGTAATGTTCTCATTTCAAACAGAATAAGTGTAAGTTTTTCAGGTTTTTTACACGTTTCGATTTCCATAATTTTTTTTCATTTAAATAAATTTAAAATATAAGAGAATTATCAGTTAATATAACATCATTAGAATTTTTCTATTTCATATGAGACAAAAGCTTTTAGCGACAAATAAAATCAAACATCCTAAATAAGTATTTCACAAAATCAAAATACCCAAAAACTAAACCAAAAATGAGTTCTTGAGTCAAAGTAAGTACCGTAAAGATAAAACTGTAGCCTTTGTTGAGTACTTGAGTGAGAAAATGAGTTCTCCTCCACATCATGTTTATGAAACCCTTAGACATGTAGACCTTCTCACCCATGAAATCTTGACCGTCGGTTGAGAGGTGGTAGCAGTGGAGCCCACACAATCGGCATCGCTCGTAGGCCATCTGATCGACGGAGACGATCATCAGATGGCTGAGTAGCTCCCTGGTGCCTTCTCCATGCCAAAACCCCTTCAAGAAGAGATCAAGCATGTCTGGCATCGCAACTTTACCCTCCACGTAGGCTTTATTCACAACGGCTATAATTATCGTTTTATTGGTACCCATTGATGCCCTTCCTAACACTGCATCGAGTTCGTCGATGTATGAAGAAGAGTTTTGAAGGGATTCCAAAGTGGAGGAGGTGGTGGTGGTGGTGGAGATTAGAGGGAGAATAGAGAGAATGAGGATATTGTTCAAGAGGATGACGAGGACGAGGATGAGAACGAGGGGGATATCTCTCCTTGAGTAGGAACAATATTTCAGGGTCGCGGTGGTGCTGGTGGTGGTGGTTGAGTCCATTGAACCAAGACTTGGAGAGAGAAAGTGCAGAGAAATTTGGTGCAAATAGAGGCGATATGAGTACGTACGTAGTCATTGAATGGGGTCTCATGCAGTCGTTATATGGTGTCCGAGGACCACCCTACTTAATTAGTGGTTCATGAACCGAGCTTGATACAAACGGATTTTAATTTTGGACCTGTCCGATGGTCTATTTTTCGTTTAATACCCTAATATTCATTAATAGGAGTCAAATTATTGGTTAATAATCAGCCATAATTGTAACTTTGAATCATATTTATTTATATATATATAATAAGTAAAAAATAATTAAGTATCAAACTGCTTACAATGTTCTGTATACAATATTAAATATTACATACGTTCGATTTTTTAATCCCTGTTTATATTGTAATTATATTACCAAAAATTTTTGAAGATTATCATGTCCTCCATAAAAACTTTAGCCTTAACTAACGAATTAAGACCCGATCAATCTATTTACCGACGCTTTTGCTTCTATTTCCCTCTCATAGTGACATTTATCTTAATTTAGTACATACCTCCACCACCGATTAAATAACTAGACATCTAAGGCTATATATTTAGTTGCGACAGAAATGACAAATGTTTACGTACTATGTATTAGGCAAGTACCTATCTATAGAAGAAAAAAACATGTTACATATGCGTACAACGACAAGTACATATTTATCTCAATTGTTAAACATCGAATAAGAAAAAAAATTGAAATTCACGAATTGCTGGCACCCTACTGTATATAGTACTATGCCTTGATTGTTAGTTCATAAATTCTCATTTATTTAAATTGAAAATGTTGTTGAGGGAAAAAAATCGAAAATTTGAAGACGAATTAAGCTGCAAGTGAGGTATCTTTATGAGATTATATGTCCTTTTTCTAAAATTACAAAATCAATATAAGGTGACGGTCTAATATTAATAATATGCTCTAACTCGTTATCTTAATCCTATGTTAGAATTGGAATATGTCCATGCTTTCATAATTTCCTTTTCTGACGCAAAAATGTTACATGTCAATAATTAATCTATACCACATTGTTAATAACATTATTTTCATTCCTCTTTTCTTTATCTCAATTCTACATATTCCATCACTTTCTTTTCTAATGCAAGATTCCTACAACACAAATAAATTTGATAAGACGTCTCAACTAGTAATCTACGAGTTCTCCATTTTCTCCTCCCGGGAGTAATGGAAGAGTTCTATCCGTTATATAAGCTAACAATAACGATAAATATTGTTGTTCTCCTCTAAATATAAATTTAGTCACGAGTATGCGTTACATTCTTCCACCATGACTTAGGGCATTCCTCATGTTTGGACCACCGGAGGGGCGTAGTGGCATTGGACGGAGCAGCCCTAAACCGAACCCATTCTTGGAGGACTTTGCCCAAGTCGGCCACCTTAGCGCTAATGTACCGGCAACAATTGGCATGGACCGTGGCTACAAGTCGAATATCGGGAGTGTCTTGACAAAAGCCGCTGAAGAATCGAGTCTCTAAGAACCGGACCTTAAGGCCAAGGTCACCAAACACACCCCGCCAAGCCATCTTTTGTATAATGTCTTGCTCTTTAGCCTTTGGATCCTCGTCCTTCGAACCATACCATTTCTCAAACAAAGAGATGGTCTAGTTGTTAGATTTGACCATGTAGAAGCCGGTGTTAAGATGGTTATTGGTTGAGGACGAATTGCCATTGTAAGAATCTACGCTGAATTGAATGTCTACATCTGTATCATTTGTGTTTAGGATTGGGAAAGGATTCCTTAGCCATATCACGTCAATGTCCTGTAATTTCACATATAATTTCATTAGTTATGGCCTCCAAAAAGTATGTAACCATATACTTCCTCCGTTTTATAAAAATTGCTTATTTTTTATTTTTAAAGTCAAACTTTGTGAATTTTGATAAATATTTAATAAAAATGTACATTGATTAACAATATGAAATAATCATCAATGGATTTATTTTAAAAAATACTTTCATTATAATAATATAATTTTATAATTTTTTAATTACATAATTTTGAAAATCGATTGTCAAAATGATACATTGAAAACCACAAAATGTAAAATAAGACGATTTTTTTGGGATAAAAGGAATATAAGTACGCATTCAACCGGGCCATATCTAAGAATTAACTCCAGTTTGACTCAAAGGGCCGAAGGATACCATGAAGCCCAGACCCACAATCAATCATAAGTCCATATTTGCATAAATATAAGAAAATTGCATCCCCCAAACATTGTATAAAAAATATATTTATCGACTTTTTATTTATTTTTTCATGAGAACATCTTACAATAAAGTATTATAAAATGAGTAACCTATGCGTAATAAAAATTAAAAAATTAGTTCGTGTGAACTGACATGCTAATACGTCTCACAATACCCTAAACAAAACCAAATTTTTATTTTTAGTTGGACCTGCAAAGAGGATAGCTGGACCAGACCAGACCAGGCCAGGCCTTTTCTTTATTTTTTCTTTTTTATTTAATTTTTCTCTTTTTTTTTGTCGTTTAGGGCTCACATGGGAATAAGATAATTTAATTTCGATAGTTATTCTAATTTAAATGCTCAAGATTCTAAAATTGGCACATGGGCATTAATTACAAATGGGTTATCATTAATCACAATTAATTAACATCTTTTAGTGTGAGATTATACTTCGGTAATTGAGCACCCTTCTGCCACAGGGCTTTGGAAACCCCTCTACTAGATCTTGCATCGGCCATATATCAAAGCATAAGGACTTCAACCAAGAGAAGGCCAAACAAATATATAATTATATTAGGACTTAAATAAGAAAATATATATATTTTTTGATAATTAGTTGAGCAAAAAATTAAAATAGTGTCTTTTGAAAGTACAACTCACAAAGGAGTAAGATATCACTCACATACTACTTGCAAAAGTTCAGTTATACCCATCAATAAAAACAAGTTTATACTATTACTGATCAATAGAGTATAGTTGTGTGGGAATACAAAACTACCACATAAAAGTATATAATTAAAATCCCATCTTTTTTATAATGTAGATCATGTTCGGTAATAATGTTTGGAGTAACATTTAGTATTTTCTTACTAAATATTTGTGTTTGGTAACGTAGTGTTTCAACAGACGTTTGCAGTAACTATGGCGTTTCAAGTACGGTTTTTGAAAATTTAATAATATTAACTTTTCATATTTAAAAGTAGTATTTCATATTTTGTCACAAGTAATTTCTATCCTTTTATGTAAATTTACTTGACTAGTTATCCGCTAACAATTAAAATCTAATAGATATCCGTTACCTAAATAACTATCTCGCTAAACCGCTCACATTGTCGAATATGACTTTGATCTTTCTTTAGAAAGGGACCACAAAAATAGAGATAATTTTTAAAAAAATTAAAATAAATTATTACTTATGCTAAGTTGGGTCTATATAGACCCGATAATCAACTACTATGAATATACATAAAATTAATAAATAATTATGTTAAAAATGGGTGTTCCTTCTTGAGTACATTAAAATTTCTATATAGACCCGATAATCAACTACTATGAATATACATAAAATTAATAAATAATTAATAAATAATCAGTCAAAACACAAACAAGTTATTGATATCATTGGGAGTAATTAGAATTAGACATTAATCCATAGATGTTTTATACAATATTGATTATTAATGGAGGAAGTAGTTTATGACTATCTTATAGAAAATTAATTATTATGAGAGAATTTATGTAATTAAATTGATCATTTATCGAAAAATTTATCGTGAAATATTTGATATAGTGCATTAAAATATAGTACATTAAATTTAAAATACGTACTGTGAAGATAAAGTTGTAGCCCTTCTTGAGTACTTGAATGAGAAACAGAGTTCTTCTCCACATCATGTCGATGAAACCCTGAGACATGTAAACCTCCTCCCTCATAAAATCTTGACCGTCCGTTGAGAGGTGGTAGCAGTGGATCCCGCGAAACCGGCATCGGTCATAGGCCATCTGATCGACTGTGACGACGATCAGATGGTTGAGAAGCTCCCTGGTGTCTTCTCCCCGCCAAAAACCCTCCAAAAAGAGATCAAGCATGTTAGGCAAAACTGCACCCTCCACATAGGCCTTATTCGCCATGGCGATAATAACTGTTTTATTGTTACCCTGTCCCGCCTTTTCCAGCACTTGGTGGAGCTCATCGACGATTCGTGGAGAGGGGTTTTGCAGGGTTCGGGAAGCGAATAGAGAGACGGCGGTGGTGGTGGAGTTCAGAGTGAGGAGAGACAGAGTGAGGACGGCTGCGACGAGGAGTAGGAGGAGAGAGAGGTTTCTCCATGAGTAGTAATTGGTTGACTCCATTGACATTATCAATTCAGAGGACAGAGGGCGGGTTTTGGAAGAGATTTACGCACGGAGGAGGATGGAGGATCACTTGTAAGAGAAACTAAGTTATCTAAGTAGTGCTGGCGATGGAGTATAGAAGATTTACTGTCTTGGAGAAAGAGAGAGAATAGAAGATTGGTGGACAAGTCATGCATATAGATTCAATGGGGTCTAACTAAGGTTGTCAATGGGTCACGTTTAACGTCAAGATTTTGTAATGGATTACACGGGGATTAACAATTTATTAGTATTATATACTCTCTTCATTTCAAAATATATGTAACAAAAGATTAAAAAATAATTTTTTTATATATATCAAATGTTGCCGCCCTTTCCCCTACTTGATTTTGCTTGACACATGCCTGAGCCATGGACTCGGGACTAAGGCATAAGTATTGCTTGTTTGTTTTGTCTTTTACTGTCAATTGCTAAAGGTAGACTAATATATGTCTTTATTTTCTAAGTAATACGAATTACTTTTATATATATATATATATATATGTTTGACTAACTACAAGTTAGTAGTGTTAAGAATGCAAATACATACAAATATCGCTAATTTGTAAACATAAGTAAAATATATGTTTGATTATATTACAAACATCTTACCAAACGCCAAATAACGAAAATATTCTGCCTCTAAAAGGCTTTAACGGATAATATTGTGTACAAAAAATAAAAATAAAAGTTGTGAGAAAAATTGATTTTGTATCAACAAGAAGAATGCTACAAACTTGTGAGCTTGTGTGCTTAACCTGGAAACAACTGATCCAAATTATAGAAGTAAAGAAAAAAATGGCCGTCGTCAAAACTAATTATCTGGCTAAAAAATAGGAAAGCAATAAGCAAATATGACGTAAGCCCTAAGAGTTTGACAAGATCCCACAAGGTGGGGTAGGCCTCCAAGAATAATCAAGATAATAAAATCTAATAATTAAAAAAAAGGAAAATAGTGTAACAAGAACCCATAAGGTGGGGGCCAGGTACGCACTTCAACAAACTGAATAGTTTAACAGCAAATAGAACTCCTAGGTTGATAGACCTTTGTTTGACTAGGTAAAATAAGAGATTTGATTAAGAAGAGGGTAAAATTAGAGATGAGGCAAATGACCGGTAATGTCAAATTTATGCACCCGAGTCATATATATATATATTAATTATTTTACTTTAAAAATTTCTCTCTAATTTTTATATTTCATTGCGAGAAAAGATGAATTCGATAATTGTGGAATTATAGTGTAAGTTCAACAAAAATAATTAAAATAAAAACTACATTTTTTATATTTTTCTTCAATATACACTTCACATTGGTGTCTTTACTCATATATCTACATAAATAAAAAAAAAACAGTGATTGGTCCATAACAATAAATACCGATATTCTCCTCTAAATACAAATCTAGTCATGAGTGTGTGTTACATTCGTCCACCATGACTTAGGGCATTCCTCATGTTCGGACCACTTGAGGGGCGTAGTGGTATTGGACGGAGTAGCCCTAAACCGAACCCATTCTTGGAGGACTTTGCCCAAGTCAGCCACCTTAGCACTAATGTAGCGGCAACAATTGGCATGGACCGTGGCTACAAGTCGAATATCAGGGGTGTCTTGACAAAAGCCGCTGAAGAATCGAGTCTCTAAGAACCGGACCTTAAGGCCAAGATCACCAAACACACCCTGCCAAGCCATCTTTTGTATAACATCTTGCTCTTTAGCCTTTGGATCCTCGTCCTTCGAACCATACCATTTCTCAAACAAAGAGATCGTCTTGTTGTTAGATTTGACGAAGTAGAAGCCGGTGTTGAGAGGGTTATTGGTTGATGACGAATTGCCATTGTAAGAATCTACGCTGAATTGAATGTCTACATCTGTATGATTTGTGTTTAGGATTGGGAAGGGATTCCTTAGCCATATTACGTCAATGTCCTGTAATTTTCACATGTAATTTCATTATTATTCCCCCAATATATATATATATATATAATATTTAGTCGTATTTCAGAAGTAATTTTAGTTGGGCTTGAGGATTCAAAGGGGACAGAGATGTCAAGACTAGACCCACAATCAATCACAACTCCCTTTGCATAAATGTAAAAAATTGTCTCCCCTAAATTTTAAACCCTGTAATAGAGAATAAAAATAAGAAGTTTTGGCCAACATGTCAACGCTTGCTTGGCCTACAACTAAGATATATATTGAGGGAAATAAAATTATAAGTAATTCTGACATTTAATGGGTTAAAAATATATTTGACAGACTTTTTTACTTTTTTTCATGAGAACATCGTACAATAAAGTATTATAAAATGAGCAATGCGTAATAAATATAAGAAAATTGGTTCGTGTGAACTGACATGGTAATACGTCTAACCAAGAACTAACTTTTTCTTTCTTTTTTATTTAATTTTTCTTTTATGCATTATTTTTTTGGTAGTCTAGGGCTCACATGGATAACTTGACGTCTTCCTATTGGATAATTTAATTTCGATAGTAATTCTAAATGCTCAAAATTCTAAAATTGGCACATGGGCATTAATTACAAATGATTTATTATCCGTTTTAAAATTATCATTTTATAATTTCAATGATATATTAATTACTTCGATAATTGAGCACCCTTCTGCCACAGGGCTTTGAAAATCCCTCTACCAGATCTTGCATCGGCCATGTATCAAAGCATAAGGACTTCAACCAAGAAAAGGAAATAGAGGATGAAGGGAAAAAGCCCAAGAAATATATAATTATATTAGGACTTAAAAGTAATAATTAAATAAGAAAATAAATTTTCTTTTTTGATAATTAGTTGAGTAAAAAATTAAAGTAGTGTCTTTTAAAAGTACAACTCACATCACATACTACTTGCAAAAGTTTAGTTATACCTATAAATGAAAACTTATGTATATACTATCACTCAATAGAGTATAGTTGTGTGGGAACAAAAATTACCTAATAAAAGTATATAATTAAAATTTCATCTTTTTTATATAATCATAACCGACATTATATACTTATATCATGGATCTGAGCCTATTGACATGCAATAATTCATTGAAAATTTTTAATTTTTTTTTGAAAAAGAGCCATGAAAATAAAAGTGGAATGATAAGATGGGGTCTATAAACCTGATGATTAACTCATATGAATATATGAAAATAATAATTAATTATGTTAAAAATGGATATTCAACTCATATGAATATATGAAAATAATAAATAATTATGTTTAAAATGGATATTCAATCAGTTAAAAACACAAACAAGTTATTCGCATCATAAATGTTTTATACAATATTGATTATTAATGGAGGAAGTAGTTTATGACTATCTTATAAAAAATTAATTATTATGAGAGAATTTATGTAATTAAATTGATAATTTAGCGAAAAATTTATCGTGAAATATTTGGTATAGTGCATTAAAATATAGTAAATTAAATTTAAAATACTTACCGTAAAGATAAAGTTGTAGCCCTTCTTGAGTACTTGAATGAGAAACAGAGTTCTTCTCCACATCATCTTGATGAAACCCTGAGACATGTAAACCTCCTCCCTCATAAAATCTTGACCGTCGGTTGAGAGGTTGTAGCAGAGGATCCCGCGAAACCGGCATCGGTCGTAGGCCATCCGATCAACTGTGACGATGATCAGATGGCTCAGAAGCTCCCTGGTGTCTTCTCCATGCCAAAACCCCTCCAAGAAGAGGTCAAGCATGTTAGGCAAAACTGCACCCTCCACATAGGCCTTATTCGCCACGGCGATAATAACTGTTTTATTGTTACCCTTTGACGCCTTTTCCAGCACTTGTTCGAGCTCATCGACGATTTCTGGAGAGGGGTTTTGAAGGGTTCGGGAAGCGAAGAGAGAGACGGCGGTGGTGGTGGAGTTCAGAGCGAGGAGGGAGAGAGTGAGGACGGCCGCGACGAGGAGTAGGAGGAGAGAGAGGTTTCTCCATGAAGAGTAATTGGTTGGCTCCATTGACATGATGAATTACGCGCGTAGGAGGATGGAGGAGCACTTGTAAGAGAAACTAATTGGATGGAGTGTAGAAGCGTTATAATGAGTCTTGGAGAAAGAGAGGAGAGAAGACAAGATTGGTGGACAAGTCATGCATATATTAGTATTATATTATTAATGGGGTCTAAGGTGGTCAATGGGTCACGTTTAAGCGTCAAGATTTTGTAATTGATAACAAAGGGATTAACAATTTATTAGTATTATATTAATATACTACTTCGTTTCAAAAATACATGTTAATTTAACTAACTTTCTCGTTTTATAATATTTGTCATTTTACAATATTTTATCAACTTCGTCGTTATTAATTATTTTGTTTTTCTTCTTTTTTTTCTTCATTTCTAATAAAATATAGGGGCAACATAGTCTTTAAACATAAAATTTCTCATGAATTTTGTGTTTCCTTATATTTCCGCATGATCTTAAAACCATATGTATTTTGAAACGGATGAAATATTTATGATTAACAAAATCATCATTAGCAATATATACCTTAGCTATCCGAGGATTAAGTCACAAAAGACTAAAAAATGATTTTTCTTTTTTTTTTTATATGTCAAATGTTGTCGCCCCTTCCCCTCTACTTGGTTTTGCTTGACATGTGGCCTGGACCTATCGGGATCACAGCACAAGGACTGTTCCTTGTTTCTTTTGTCTTTGGAAGGAGAATTACTGTAGCTTGTTAAGGGTAGAGTAATATATGTCTTTATTTTCTAAGTAATATGAATTGCTTTTATATATATATGTATATATGTATGCGTTTGACTAATTACAAATAAGTAGTCTTAAGAACACAAAACATGAACCTATATAAATATCACTGTTTTGTAAATGTAAGTAAAATATGTTTGATTGTATTACAAACATCCGATCAAACGCCACATAACGAAAATATTTTACCTGGATTGGGAAGGCTTTGGCGGGCAACATTGTGTGACCGAAAAATAAAAGTTGTGTGAAGAAATTAATTTTGTATCAACAAGAAGAATGCTAGTAATTTGTGAGCTTGTGTGCTTAACCTGGAAACAAATGCTCCAAATTTATAGAAGTAAAAAAATATGACGTAAGCCCTCCAAGAATAACCAACATAAGAAAATCTAATAATTAAAAAAAGGAAAATAGTGTAACGAGATCCCACAAGGTGAGGCAGGCACGAACTTTCCATTAACAAACTGAATAGTTTAATAGCAAATAAAACTCCTTGGAGTTTGACAAACACTAGACCTTAGTAAATAGATCTTTGTTTGACTTGGTAAAATAAGAGATTTGATTAAGATAGGGATAAAATTAGAGATTAGGCAAATTACTTGTAATTCCAGATTTTTAAACCCGGATTATATATAGTACCGAGTAATATTTTTATACTTTCAAAAGTTACCCCTAGTTTTTATGTTCCCTTCTGAGAGAAGATGGATTACCTTCTCCTTAATGTGCACCACAAGAGGGTCCATAGCCATAGGTTTATAGTGTAAGTTCAACAAATTAAAATAATTAAAATAAGAACTACATTTTTTATATTTTTCTTCAATATACACTTCGCATTCATGTCTTTACTCATATATCTACATAAATAAAAGAAAAGTGATTGGTCCATAACAATAAACACTAGTATAAATATGACTTTTTATTACAATCGATTTACTGACGGTTAAAAGAACAAACTATCATTAAAAATGGACTAGTAGCATTTTTGTAAATAAGCGGACTTTTATTACACTTATGACAACAGTTCTTTTATTGAACCGTAGTCATAAGTCAAATAGTAAACTTTTAACTACAGCTCAATAAAAGAACCATCATAATAGCAATACTTTTGACCACGGTTCTTTAATTGAACTCTAGTAGAGGTACTTTTGACCAAGTATTCTTTAATTAAACCGTAGTTAAAAGAATCCTTCCTCCCCATATCTCCTCCCCCTCTCTCTCTCTCTCTCTTATCCCCCTCATTTCTCTTCCACAGCTTTCTCATATCCGAAACCTCTCCCTCTCCCCCGTTCTCTCTCTCTTTCCTCACTCTTCATCTTCCCCCAAATTTGCTGCAATGGTCGACTCCCTCCCCATTTCTCTCTCATCTCCCCGATTTCTCTTTCAACGGTTTCGCAGATCCGAAACCCCGGCTCTCTCTCTTTCCTTACTCTTCATCTTCCCCCAAATCATGTGTTCTCGGGTAAAGCGGATGGTAGGAGTATGCTGCTTTCGCTGCGTCGATCCATGTTGTCCTCAGCTTGCTCGCCTCCGAGTGTAGCGGAGCCACCCGGGATCAACTCCTCTCCTTTCTTAGGTCCAACTCTTCCGACAACCTTAACAAACTCTCCTCGGAAGTAGTCGCCTTTGTTTTTGCCGACAGGAGCCTCGCTTACGGCCCCAAGCTTAGCTTCGCTAATGGTTTGTGGGTTGACCAAACTCTAACCCTTAAACCCACCTTCAAGTACCTTGTGGATCGTGTCTATAAGGCTGCTTCCAATCAAGTCGATTTCATCCACGAAATAAGCTCTCTCTCTCTCTCTCTCTCGTCTTTTGGTGACATATATCAAGGACCCGTAACAATTAAGAGTCACTACTACCCTCAATTTGCTTATTTGATTTGTGGCTTCAACGAATGAAGAAGAGGAAAAAAGAGGAGGAGGATGTTTCACGTATTATGGATTATGGATATTTCTATATCTCGTATTTCGTATTATTATGGAAAGAATAGGAAATAATTGGTTTAAAATTCATTTTTAGATCCGTATTATACATGTTTCTTTGTTTTGTATTCCTTCGCTCCTTTAGATCTCGTATTCCTTTAGTTTTTTAGATGTGTATTTCTTTAGTTTTTTAGAGCCGACTTACTTTTCTTCTTTCGTTGCTCTTCGCTCTCTTCCTCATATATCTCAAAATTTCGGAGCTCCTTTAGATCTCAAAATTTCAAATCTGAAAGACCTCTATTTTTTAAATAAATCGGACCTATAACGACGATTCCGATGAAGAACCGTCGTTATAGGTTCATATACGAAAACGATTCTTCAAAAGACCCATCGTCATATACTCGACCTATGACTATGGTTTTTCTATAGAACCGTCGTCATACGCCTTCTTTTACTACAGTTTTGAACCGTAATAAAAGATGTTACATACAACGACGGTCACATACATGACGCCATTTAACCGTAGTTAAATAATCGTAATTAAAAGTGGTTCCTATAATAGTGAAATACCGACGTTCTCCTATAAATATAAATCTAGTCATGAATGTGTGTTACATTAGTCCGCCATGACTTAGGGCATTCCTCATGTTTGGACCACCGGAGGGGGTAGTGGCATTGGATGGAGCAACCCTAAACCGAACCCATTCTTGGAGGACTTTGCCCAAGTCGGCCACCTTAGCACCGATGTACCGGCAATAATTGGCATGGACCGTAGCTACATGTTGAATATCGGGGTTTCTTGACAAAAGTTGCTGAAGAATTGAGTCTCTAAGAACCGACCTTAAGGCCAAGATCATCAAAAACACCTTGCGAAGCCATATGTTGTATGACATTTTTCTCTTTAGCCTTTGGATCCTCGTTATTGAAACCATACCATTTCTCAAACAAAGAGATGGTCATCTTGTTAGATTTGACAAAGTATAAGCCGATGTTAACAGGGTTGTTGGTTGAGGACGAATTGCCATTGTATGAATCTATCCGTTATATAAGTTGACAATAACGATAAATATTGATTTTCTCCTCTGAATATAAATTTAGTCACGAGTGTGTGTTACGTTTGTCGACCATGACTTAGGGCATTCCTCATGTTTGGACCACTGGAGGGGCGTAGTGGCATTGGACGGAGTAGCCCTAAACTGAACCCATTCTTGGAGGACTTTGCCTAAGTCGGCCACCTTAGCGCTAATGTAGCGGCAACAATTGGCATGGACCGTGGCTACAAGTCGAATATCTGGGGTGTCTTGACAAAAGCCGCTGAAGAATCGAGTCTCTAAGAACCGGACCTTAAGGCCAAGATCACCAAACACGCCTTGCCAAGCCATCTTTTGTATAATGTCTTGCTCTTTAGCATTTGGATCCTCGTCCTTGGAACCATACCATTTCTCAAACAAAGAGATCGTCTTCTTGTTAGATTTGACAAAGTAGAAGCCGGTGTTAAGACGGTTATTAGTTGATGACGAATTGCCATTGTAAGTATCTACGCTGAACTGAATGTCTACATCTATATGATTTCTGGTTAGGATGGGGAAAGGATTCCTCAGCCATATCACGTCAATGTCCTGCAATTTTCACATGTAATTTCATTAGTTATTACCCACAGTTATTACCCTCAAAGGCAGGGTAAGTGCGATTAGCCAATTGAACTCCTATTTTAAAGATAACATTTTCTTTTTTATTTAATTTTTCTCTTCTGCATTTCTTTTAGTGTGAGACCTGACCTCAAGATTCTAAAATTGGCACATGGGCATTAATTACAAATGGTTTATCATTAATCACACTTAAATAACATCTTTTAGTGTGAGATTATACTTCGATAATTGAGCATCCTTCTGCCACAGGGCTTTGAAAATCCCTCTACCAGATGTTGCATCCGCCATATATCAAAGCATAAGGACTTCAACCAAGAGAAGGAAATAGAGGATGTTGGGGGGGGAGAATAGGAGTAATAATTAAATAAGAAAATTATATTTTCTTTTTTGATAATTTAGTTGAGCAAAAAATTAAAAGAGTGTCTTTTAAAAGTACAACTCACAAAGGACTACTTGCAATAGTTTAGTTATACCTATAAATAAAAGGAAAATTTTTTAAAAAGTCACTAAACCTTTCTCAACTATTCTAAAAAATCACTAAAGTTTAAATTAGGTTTAAAAAATTACTAATATTTATTATAGGGTTCAATTAATCACCAAGCTACAATAATAAAACACACGCTTCACCATTGCACGTGAAGATATTGACAGCTACTAATATTAATGAATTTTTTTTTAAAAGTCACTAAAATTTACTCTAGTGTTCTAAAAGATCACCAAAGTTTGAATTGAGTTTAAAAATCACCAAATTAAATACAATATAAAATAATTATATTGTATTTAATTCCCAACCATGGCCCATATAGCTTTGTAGAGTGTCGGAAAATATATTGAAGAACACTTAAATGTTGATGGAGAAAGTGTAAGACTTAAGGTATTATTTATCCGGTTTCACAAAATATTGCTCACGATTTTGTCAAAGATACCCCAAGATACAATAAGTTTTATATATAATTGTTATTTGAGATAGGTGAGAATAAGAGAATTAAATGTGGATAAATGCACTCAAATTCGGTGTTAGGCTCGGTATCTTAGAGCTATGAGCATAAAGGATTGACTAAATGACCACCACAACAATATGTGTTTATATCAACTAGTAATATATATTTATATTATGACACAATTAGGGGAGAGATTTAATAATTTTTGAAAAGGAGAACATGAGAATAAAGACCGATTTAAAAATTTAAATAAGATATTACTAATACTAATTGGGGTCTATAGATCCAATAATCAACTCCTATGAGTATATAAAAATAATAAATAATTATGTTAATAATTTAAATGTTAGTTAAAAATAGGTTTTTAATCACTTAAAACACGAACAAGTTCTTAAGTATCATTGGAATTAGACATTAATCCACAGATATGTTCTATACAATATTGTTTATTAATGGAGGAAGTAATGTACGACTATCATATGAGAGAATTTATGTAATTAAATTAATAATTTATAGAAAATTTTTATCGTGAAATATTTTGATATAGTGCATTAAAATATAGTACATTAAATTTAAAATACGTACCGTGAAGATAAAGTTGTAGCCCTTCTTGAGTACTTGAATGAGAAACAAAGTTCTTCTCCACATCATGTCGATGAAACCCTGAGACATGTAAACCTCCTCGCTCATAAAGTCTTGACCGTCGGTTGAGAGGTGGTAGCAGTGGATCCCGCGAAACCGGCAACGGTCGTAGGCCATCTGATCGACTGTGACGATGATCAGATGGCTGATAAGCTCCCTGGTGTCTTCTCCATGCCAGAACCCCTCCAAGAAGAGATCAAGCATGTTAGGCAAAACTGCACCCTCCACATAGGCCTTATTGGCCACGGAAATAATCACTGTTTTATTTTTACCCATGGACGCCTTTTCCAGCACTTGCTCGAGCTCATCGACGATTCCTGGAGAGGGGTTTTGAAGGGTTGGGGAAGCGAAGAGAGAGACGGCGGCGGTGGAGTACAGAGTGCGGAGAGAGAGAGTGAGGATGGCCGCGGCGAGGAGCAGGAGGAGAGAGAGGTTTCTCCATGGGTAGTAAGGGCTCGAATTGGTTGGCTCTATTGACATGTTCAGCACGTAGGAAGATGGAGGGGCACTTGTAAGAGAAATTAAGTTATCCAAATAGTGCTGGGGAGGGGAGTATCAGAGTTATAATAGGTCTTGGAGAGAGAAAGAGACAGAAGAAAAGATTGGTGGAAAACTGAGGCATAGCTGGAGTTGATGGGGTCTGAGCTGAAGTGGTGAATGGGTCACGCTTAAACTTGAATGTTTTGCAATTGATTACAGGGTCCGATTGATAATTTAGTAGTATTATATTAACATATTAATGATATACTCATTAACAATATATGCCCTTTCTTCTTTAAAAATTATTATCTGATCCTAAATTTGTGGATCCAAGTCACAAGACAAAAAATAGTTTTTCTCTTTTTAATATGTCAAATATTGCCGCACCTCCCTACTTGTTTTTGCTTGAGACGTGGTCCGGGTCCGTGGACTCCGGACTAGTATAAGTATTGTAGCTTCTTTTTTTTTTCAAGGGGAATTATGTAATTTGTTGAAGATAGAGTAATATATGTCTATATTTTCTATGTAATATGAATTACTTGTATATTTTTGACCAACTACGAACAAGAAAGTAGTCTTAAAAATGCAAACACGAATATACACAGATATCACTATTTGTAAATTGTGTTATATTATATCCGACTAAACGCCTCATAACCGACTTAATTGGGAAGGCAACTTTGCGTGACCAAAAACTAAAAGTTGTGAGAAGAAATTAATTTTCTATCTACAAGAAGAATGCTAGTAACTTCTGAGCTTGTGTGCTTAGGCTGGAAACAAATGCTGAATTTATAGAAGTAAAAAATATGGCCGTTGTTAAGACTAATTATCTGGCTAAAAAATAGGACAGCAATAACCAAATATGACGTAAGCCCCCAAGAATCAAGCTAAGAAAATCTAATAATTAAAAATAAAAAATAAAGGAAAATAGTGTAACGAGATCCCACAAGGTGAGGCAGGCATGAAGTTCCCATAAACAAACTGATCTGAATAGTTTAATAGCAAATAAAACTCCTTGGAGTTTGGCAAACACTTACAGACCTTAGTAAATAGATCTTTGACTTGGTAAAAAAATAGAGATTTCATTAAGAAGGGGTAAAATTAGAGATTAGACAAATGATCTATTGGTAATTTTGAATTTAGATCGGATTTATAGACTCAGGTTGAGTTATATATATATATATATATATATTACGGGGTAATATTTTTATGGTTTAAAAGTCCACCCCTAGTTTAATATTCCCTTGTAAAAAGATAGATTACTTTCCTCTTGACGTGAAATACAAGAGGGTCCATAAACATGGGGTTTACAGGGTAAGTACCACAAATTAAAATAATTTTGGTTTTGATAGAAAGTAAATTAAAATAATTGAAATACGAACAGAACTATATTTATTTAATATATACTTTCCATTCGTGTCCTTACTCATATATCTACATACATAACACAAAAACGATTGGTTGGTCAATAAAAGATGAAAAAAGAAATCTTGGATAAATAAATTTAAGAAACTATCTCATATGAAAATCATTGAATTTGAATTATAATTAAACTATTGTTTATAATTTGATATAAATTTGTTGTTTATAACTTGATATGGATGTGTTTTGTAATGATTCCACTTTGAATGGTTAGATGTTTAATAAATAAATATTTATTTATTTTTGGTTTGACTAAGAATGTAATCTTTTTCAAACCGCGAGCGTATAAGATAAAAGTCCTACCAATATCTTCAGAAATTCGAATTTATCCTTATTAAGGTGCTGTTTGGCCTGGGTTATAAAAAACTAGTTTTATTTATGAAAAACAGTTTTTCCAAAAGTAATTTTTGAATAAGTTATGAAATGTTTGGCCTAATTTATATGGAAATATTTTTGAGTAATAAGTTGTTTGGCTTAGTTTTGTTTACACTATTAATTATAGTATAATTTGATATTATTTTTTTATTTGCATAATAATTATTATTTAATGTTTATTTTATATATAAGATAATATTTATTTATTTGTTAGAGTAAGAGATAGAGATAGAGATAGAGATAAAACAAACTAAGAGAGAGAGGAGAGAGATAAAGATAGAGAAGAGAGAGAGATAGAGGTGATCGAAAAGATAAAATAGTGTAAAAACTGGAGAGAGAAAAGGAGAGAGAGAATTAGATTCTTGGTGGTTGCTACGTAATTTTTCCGAAATTAGAAACAGAATCGTCGTTTCTGTTTCTTAGAGTTTTTTTGCCAAAATCACTTTCGAAAAACAGTTTTAAAATATAAACCAAACACCGTTTAAGATGAGATTATTACCACCTCAACCAACACTTTGTTGATATAAATTAAATTAAATTAATTAATTAAACTTTTAATTTAGTAATATATATATATATGAGTATTTTTTATTAAACCTCCAACAAGGTTCTCAAAAAAAAAAAAAACTAAACCTCCGATTTTCATTTCATTTTATTTTATTTTATGGTAAAGGAGCATCAAACCTCCAATATATTACTATATCCTTCCGCAATAAACCTTTAGTCAGGAAACTCCTGTTGCGATTTTATTTTTGTAACATTGATTTGTAAAAAAAAAAAAAAAATATGTACATGTGTAAATAATCGGTGATTATTTCGATCAAAAAAATTATCAAGGACGATGCTATTATTATAATTTATAATCGAACTACGTAATTCACATAAGAAAAGATTATCAATGATAGTGTTATTATTATGATTTATAATCAAACTACTTCATTCACATAAGGTAATATGAATAAGAGCCAATTCTTGAGTGAAGGAAGGCTTGGAGTTGTTTACTATGTTCCACTTTAACTAATTAATTAATTTCACGTTTAATTTTGTAGCATATAATATGTGCAACAATAATAGTTGCTTTCCAACATTATTCAGACTATTTTTAGTTTCTATCTTTTCTAATTACTTTTTCCAGTACTATCAAAAAAAAAAAATGACTTTGACGAGTGTATTACGCTTACTCTTCTTAGGCCATGTTATATTTAGTTTTTACCTTATAACTTTACAGTTGGTTATAAATATTTATAGTTAACTTTATAACTATCTTACAGCTTATTTACAGTCTTACAACTTACAGCTAAATAGCACAGGAATTGACGGTATTTAGACTTTAGTTCATATGGGTGATTTTGCAAGGAATTACAAAGACCTTGTGGGCCTTGGGCTCCAAATCAATTGTAAAGCCTTTTTGGAGTTCGTATTTCAACCCAATTCAGGTGCTCATTTTCCTCCCCCATCGTCTAACCATACTATTAGACTTATGTATAAGCAAATTATATTAATGTTTTTTTTATCTGGGTATAAGCTATATTAACGTTGCGATGTAATTAATAAATCTAAATATTTTGGTTCCAAAAAATTTTGACGGGGAAGTGTGAGCGTCCGATGGCGTAGGATATTATTAATAATAATAGTGTCCATATATTAACATAATATCACATGGCATCACAGGGAATTACTGTATTTTTATAAATAATTAGACTAATCATGGTTACATGATGATCATAATGTAATTAATAATAAGTACCAGATGTAATTCATTTGTTTTGGGTTCTACAGACATATTGTCATCCCTGTGTTGGGAGGAAAACGAGAAAAGAAAAGGGTAGAGGAAGCGAAGAAAGATGAAAAAGAAAAGACAATAGAAAACACAATTTGGTAAGAATAAGCAACTAGGAATGGCTATCAAAAACTGGAATTTTGAATCACTTGGTATGTTTCTGTTTAACAATACATACAAGAGAGCACTTTGCAAACAGCATGAAGATACCGAACCGACGAGCGTCAAAATCCTACCGAAAAAACCACATCCATATGCAACACAACACTCTATATTTGACACTGTCATGGATCAGAAAAGTTCACACATGTACAAATCAATGATAGTAAGTATGGTCCTACCATCAGCAGAACCACATTCACTGGCAGATATACACTCAGAATTGGAAGAGGTTAGGTGGGTTTGTGCTGTGCATAGATTGATGTATGAACCGCTTGATTTGCTGAGATAGCTCTACCATTCACCAATATTTGTTCTTTGAAGTCCACACGGATTGACTTGAACTGGTAGTGCTGAAAGCATCATCAGCATGTATAAGAGCCCAAAAATTTTTAAAAATAAAAATGAAACCAGATAACAAGAACTAGAGCCGGGGCAGGGAAATAGAAAAGAAAACCTGAGCTTACTTTTCCATTCCAAGGAAAATCCATGCTTTTATACCAAGGTTCTAGCAACGTTATCTGATCTCCTTCTTTGATCTGTGTAAGAAGAAAAGAAAGGTTCAGAGCAAAATTTCAGAAAAAGAAAGACATATTTCAGTAAAAAGAATGACATGAGCTGTTTTTACTGCTTCTTATCTTACCACATTCTCATGTATCCCATACACGGATAGCACAAAGCAGACTTGATTTGAATCACAAACTAAGTAGTATCTGTAAAAAATCAGACCAGAAATCAGACATATTCAACATAAGGATAAAGACAGAATATAGAACATGAAATATTTTTAACTTGAGCTCGCACATTTTTCTGATGCAGGTCCAGGGGTGCCTAGTAGGTCAACAGAAATCTGTCTACACTTAGTCCCCCCTGACCCAAAAAAAGAAGACCAAACATGCCACAGCAGAGGGGGGATGCAATAGAGTTGTTTTAGACCATAATCACCAGCCGCGATCCACTTTGCAGGCTAAGTGACCCAAAGCCCAATTAGGCTAAACTTTTGTGGTCACTGGTCACTGATCTGTGTGGAGACCTGAATGGTCTAGGCAGCATTCCAAGCAACTTTGCTTTAGAAAAACTACAAGCATGCCAACCCACAAGCTATATGCATTACAGAGAGTCAACGACACAAATCAAAATGCATAGTGCCTAGGAAAATGCACCCATTATTCGCCATCACTTATCATCCACACTCATGCTACAGGCGTGCGCGCATGTGTGTGTGTGTTAGAGAGAGAGAGACAGAGAGAGATAAAAATTACAAGCATCCCATTGATTAGTCAATTTACAACTCCGTATATATAAGCAAAACAGTTCTTTATAGAGAAGATGACTTACAGAGGAGCAATATTCTCATGCTTAACAAAGAAAAATACTTTGCCAATTACTGCTACTGACTTGTTCAAGCCCTCAAACAGATGATCCACGGTGGCCTTTCTGTACGATGGATTTACTATCAAAGTGGGTAAGGAAGCTAGTGAGTTAATCACTAACATTTATGCCACAATTATTTATCAAGCAAAATGTCAATGTCGAATCAATCAGGTGGCTTACCATCAACAGCAACTAAAGATGATACAAGAGAAGCAAGTCGTTTGGCTTTAGTTGGTCCCTAAAACAAAATAACCATCAATCATTAGTCATTACACTTCCCGTTGCTATTAATCATGCAATATCTATATCATATCTTAAGAATTTCTTTCTCGCACATAATTGGCAAAAGGGCTTGAAGACCAACACAGAAAATAGAAGTTGCATTGTCAACATGCACATGAAGTTAAGAATTCCAGATTGTCCCCAGTTAAAGTTAGCTATCCACACTCTTGAGCTTCGCAGTAGAAATCATGTATTCCAATAAGAATAAGATCCAATAATCTTCTGAGAGATCAAGTGCTTATTAGTATCCCCTTGATTCTTTACCAAATCTGGAACTGCAAGTGTTTTTTTTTTTTTTTTTTTTTTGATAAGGAAAAGAGAAATATACACATAACAAACAAAAGGATGGATGCAAAGCAAGTGCAACTGTATATTACCATCCCATTCATCCTTTATAACACTTCTGAAAGTTCCAAGTGTTTACTACCCCTTCATCCTTCATCATGATTCACAGGATATTTTCAGTTCTTCACCATTCAGTGGGTCAATATCTTTTCCTCCATTTTATCAAGGTAGTGAACGGACCAAGTTAGGTTGAGACATGATGTCATGCTCGTCTCATCAAGCTCTTTGAGGTGATAAAATGCATCACTGTGAAACGCACTTTGTAAAAATAAACCCTCTCCATGTCCAAATTTTCAACCCTTACAGCCTAAATCCCCATAAAACGGATTATCAGTATCTACCCATTCAACATGACCCGCTTTATTTCATGTCTGATTCATGTCAGCCTTCGTCAGCTCTACTCACAGCCCCACATGGATCTCCAAAGTTTCCAGTCTCCATATTTACAGCTTTTCCGTCAGCCTAGCTCGCGACATCTCTCACAAATGTTCCCCTTAGAAACCCTTTTGACAACTAGACGAATTTCACTTCCAAATTTGTCCTGCAACTGTCCGATCCCATCAGTGTAACTCTCATCCTCTCTGGAACTTACGTGACTATCCCATGGAGGCATATATATTCAGTCTAACCAAGATTCTCTAGGCAAAAGGCTGGAGTAAATGAAAATAGAGACATAAAAGTGCCCAAGTGTAAGACGACCATCAACTGATTCTATTCAACTCTCCTCACCCCATGACAACTAAAAGTTTTTTTTTTTTATAAAAAAAGTGAATACAAGCAGAAAACATCTTAGATGAGATTTTAGCAGGCATTGTGACAAACAATGGAAGTTATGTACGGGGTCTGTAACATTCTTCGTGCGCCCCCACCCCCAACCAAACTTCTCTAACTTGCAACCTCACCTGATCAATTGAACCTTGGTTTCTTGCATGCCCTAATAAAAGTTTCTCACCTAGCATGTTTTATCTGATAGAAATTGACAGAAGAGAAAGGATTTATCACTTTTCATAAAATTGGTTCATAAAAATGCGAACAAAAAGGAAAAGTCCGAATCAGTGGGAAAGATTTCTTACTTAAACTCCCGTTTGAATTTCACACCAAATTGATGGGATTGGTAGGAAAAATACTGAAGGAGCGGTTTCTTTACCTCTTTTTCCTAATTTTTTGTTTAACCAAACAAAGAAAATAGACTGTTTCAGCTTTCACATCAATCCTTTTCTACTAATCTAAAGTCTCAAACAGAGGAAATACTAATTCCTTACTGTTTTATTCTCTTCCTTCCCGTTCTTTTATCTCTCTTTTCCACCATCTTAAAAAACCAAACACATCATAATGTTTTGACACGACCCGGTGTAGGGGAATTTCTGTTATCTAGTTTCAGTATGATGAAAACCTAAACTTGACATCAACAACCAATCGAATACATAAGCTTTGAATAGAAAAAGTGAGGGTTAATGTTGTGACATTAGACTCATTAGGTCATTCAACAAATTCTATCATCACTAACATTGTCACCATAATAGAGCCGCAATTCTGAAGATGGAAAAATGGCCACAAAAAGACATGCTATGTAAGAAGTACACATGGATGACCCCACATCAGTCATTTGAAAACCTTATTTACCTTAAGTAAACTGTCCAATTTGTCAAGAAGACGCACAATTTTCTGGACCTCGTCAGAAGCATTTAAGCCAGGATCGATTTTAGCAGCAGCCTCAAATCCACTAAGTGCCTTCTCATAGTTCTCTAAATATTTGTTCACCTGGACACAGCAGTAAATTCATCATTTAGACTCATGAAGGTTGCAGTAAACTTAACAGGTAATGAGGAAGACGTGGAATTAGTGTGATGCATCCGGGTAAAACCAAAGTGGATGTACTTTGTATTCCACAGGTTCAACAAACCAATGCACTCTGAAAGTACCACCAACATAACTTAAGCTAAGACCCAACTAATATCCTCTAAAAATCCCAAAAAGCTGGGCACAAAAGCCTTGCCTAAAGGAATCCATCCTTGCCCTCCAACACAGCCCCCTCCCCCCAAAAAAAAAAAGAAAAAAACAAAAGAAAAAAAATCCACACAAAGGGGCCTACAGAAATAACAAAAAGCATGATCTTTGTGTCTTGCGAAACTTGTTAAAGTTCAGAAATGTAAAATATGTTGGAAATCTAATCTATAGAAGTTCAGCCAAAGGAGAACTAATTGATACTAACATATTAAGAACATACCGTGGCACTGTTGAAAAACATATCAGGATTGAACTTCATCTTTTCATCTTTCTCCTGTAAGATATTTGCCAATGTTATGCAGTTATAATGATCCATCAGATGACATAAACACATTCAAAACTAGCATCCTTTCTCAGAGTTATCATCCCTTGTACAACAATTCGTGACATCTCCTTCATGATCATCCACTTCAGGAAGTCACTGTCAAATGGAACTGAACAGGCATGATGAAAAATTCTTATTTTGTTCGGCGGGTAGGAGAGGAGGTTAGCATGATATAATAATGTCTTTCTTCCACAAACCAGTTTCATTATTCTTGGCAAACAGGATACTGGATAACTGATCCTACAAAAACCCCAAAAAGAGAGGAAAAATAGAGAGGAATTATTTTACTCAGGAGCAATTGTTATATCATACAACTGGTTGTACAACAGAACCGCACAATTGGATTTTGGCTCACTAAAAATTCAGTATAGCTCAGTTACATATGCTCTTGTCCAACCAGGTTGGCTCACTCAATTATAAAATATAGCTCACTGACGATGAGTATGCCTCTGGGAGTTTTTCTCACTAAAACATATAGCATATCTCACTATATAAGATTTAATGAGCTGTGTTCTATGTTCTAGTGAGCAAAACTCTATACTTTTGTAAACTATACTCTACTTTAGGAAGCTAACCTCCTGGGTATATGATTCTCTAGTCCACTCGTGATGCTGATATAATTAAGTGGCTCAGGAGAAACCACCCCCTCCCCCCCAAAAAAAAAAAAACTGTTCTATTTCCTGATGAACTTCACAAAATTTTTCACATTTAATCTGGGACAAGGAATCAATATTACGTTATTTCAACTCAATTATATGGTTCTGTAACTTCTGTTTTAAGTTGAACTTCCGTGAGCCATCACCAGAATGCACTGATACATGACTCCATTGACATAAACACAAAATTATCAAATCTCGCTAACTGTAGATGTAATGCAAACATATCATGTGCCCCCAATAGTGAACTTGGGAAAAGGGCGAAGTCATAGTGCATTTAAATATGTAATGCATCACAATAAATTAAGATTTTGAGTCCTATGACAATGCATCTACTGCTTGCTTTCTCTAGAAGAATATAAAAACAAATGATATTTTGGCTCACAGAAAATTAAGTGAAAAAAGGAGTTAGCATCATGAAATGCTTCTGCTTTGTCAAACCACATACTTACAGCATTTTGATATGCTTTCAATGACTGAGAAAGTCTCGAGTGATCCCATGCCCCCGTCACAAAAAGCTTGTAAGGCATGCGTTACCGAGGTTATCTGGCCAAAAGAGCAAGATGAGTGGCTGAAAGGATCACATAAATGAAAACTTAAACCAACAGGACAGATAGAAGTCCTAATATAACAGTAGACAAGTTCTCTCTTGTTTTCTTGATTGTTGATGCACACAATATCTGATTGATTTTAATGCCAATAATTCAAACACTTTGAAAGTTGACAGAGAATCTTACACCAAGAATTTCCATCTGTCACATCCAAAGATATAGCTTCCTTAGCATGCTTGATGCTCTCCTCAACAATTTCTGCTTGATTCTCACAACCTGCAAGCATGCAGAAATAACTGACCACATATTGGACAAGGATAAAAGAAGGCACTGAATGTATCTCCCTACTAGTGAGTAGTGACAATGCTAAAATCAAATAGGAATTCTAATGTGACATTCTTAATTGTTACCAGAATATTGTTTAAAAACGCTACATAATAGTTAGTAGCCATAACTGCATGCTTGTAGCTAAGTCCAAATGACATAGAACCCTCACTGTTAATTCAACAGGTAAATAATTCACACTAGAAAGCAAATAATGTAGCTCCAGAAATCCCCCTAGATCCATCAAAGTACTCCAAAAAGAATTCAAGAAGCTACAAACAAAAAAAAAAAAAAACTGGGATGAACACATGCCTTGAGCCATTTTCCTTTCCAGCATTGACAACTGGCATAGAATATTCTTCTCTGGAGCCTATATGAAATAAGCAATAAATAAATGACTTAGAATGCCATTTTTCTATCCATACAGGAGAAGATCAAGAAAATTATTACCTTACTCAATGCACGAGTAAAACAGTTCTTTGCAGAAACTAAGTCACCTTTCTTCCAAAAGCAATTCCCTAGAGAAAGCCAAGCATCCGTGAGTGATGGATTCAACTTAACCTGGAAAAATGTAACAAACCATAATAACATTAGCAAATCGAAAGTAAAATAAGCAAAGAACTGCTAAACACCAACGCATACCGCCTTTGAAAGATGATCTTCTGCCTCTTTCTTATAGTCTGGAAATACGTCCAATATTTTTCCTTTCAGATGTTCATATGTTGCACGTTGCAAAGCAGATTTCCTAAATTCTGCAAGAATATATGCCTTGACATTACCTATGTCTGAGTTATTAATAACATCCCAGGGATACAGTACAGTACTCACCACTACTGATCAATACTAAGTTACTAACAAGCTCTAAAATAATAAAATGTGACATCCAATGGCATGATGGCATTGCATGAGTGTAGAAAATTTTCTGAAGTCTAAACATTGCTGTGAACCATGCTGTTCCTAGGGTGATAAACTATATAAAATTCAAGTCTCTTAATAAATCATACCATCACCTCTACCATGTGCAGCTCTTATGCTTTGAAGACGTTATTAGAAGATATATTCCTTTCAATTACCAAAAGTTTGAGGGTATGCAGATCCAGTGATTTCTTATTTTCCTAAAGCAAGGGGCTCAATCACTGGGACACTTATATCATGCAGGATAAAGAGGTTCTTCTTCTAGTGCCCTTTTCTTGTGGAGAATTCTCGATCACTTGTACCTTCCAAATAGTTGAAGATGGTTTCATATGGGCTTTTATTAGTGTGTATGGTTTCACATTTCCGTAGTAAAAGCTGGAAAGAGCCTAGCAATTGCAGACACAGGTAGTAGGGAATACGTGGTATATTCGAGGAGACTTCAATGAGATTCTTCATCAGCAAGAAAGAAGCTTTGAAATTTGTCCTCATTTCTTAACATCATGGTCAAGTTTCGTTATTTTATCAGCCACTGTCTGTTGGTGATTTACCACTAGACCTCGGGAAGGGGGTCACTTGAGGTGAGAGGTGTTATGATATTTGCTTTAGGTTTTTTGGGGAGTGGGATGAATATCGCCCCAACTTTATTCAAAACAACCCCCATCCCTTGTGGATCAATTTGCAACTCATCTCGAGATAACAAAATGGACAGGAGCAAGGGTTCCTTTAGGATTAAGATATCTGGCTAATGACAAATGTTCTCATTGTGCTTAACAAGAAGTTGTAAACAAAGCAGAAGTCTCTGGTGTCATCGGTTTCTCAAATATGAAAAAGCTTAAGATTGTCAAGGAGAAGCTCAGAAGAACAAGAAAAAAGTCATAAGAGATGTTAAATTGTGAAAATAAAGTCTAACGAGTACAATTCACTACTTGACAAGAAAAAAATCTGTTCTCACCGGCGATGAAATACATGAAAGAGAGCTGATTAAAAGTTGCTTGAAAAGATCTGGCCTAAGTCATTTTGACAAATGAAATCTCCCCAAGTGGGAAGTCCAGAACTTTGTGGCTCACAGCTGGTGACCAAAATAGGAGTTTCTTCCATATAGATAATGGCTAGTCTTCGGAGAATGTACAACTATATTGTCTTTTGTGGTGGTCAATTAGACCAAATTCAACAGATCTGACTGAATGAATTTGGCTATCCTAGGACTCTATAGATCCCTTTTAGGGGTTTGTGGCCAGTTGACATCCAACTTTCATTGGACTTATTTCTAAGGTGCCAAGAATATCGGGGACTATTGACAAATCAGTTTCATGCAATGCGGAAGGATGGCGGAGTGAACCACAGACTAATTGTCATTGAAGGACGACAGCATATTCATGGGTGTCATTAGTAATTTGATCTATGAGAATCAGGATGGATATGTTGAGGGCCATATGAGCATTGATGTTGCTCTTGCTGAGTGTAAGTTGATTGATTCCAGAGTTTTGGTCCAAATAACAATTTGGTTATACGTTAGCTAGATATTAAGAAAATTTACAATCATGTCAAGTGGGAATTTATTTATGTTATGCATTCATAAGAAGAATAAGCTTCAGCAAGGGATGTATTTGTTTGATTTATCTGTGTGTCTTCTTGCTAATGGCTCCCTAACATATTTATTTTCTACTCCAAGAGGCCTTCGTTTGGAGGGTCCTCTGTCTCCCTTGCTCTTTCTGTTAGTCATCAAGATCATGAGCAGAACAGTGCACACTGGTACAGAAATCTTTACTACTGCACATTGAAAAGCTCTAATCCAAGACTAGTTGAACCAAATCTATAAAGATGCCTTGGACAGATAATATGCGTGAAGTTAACGAACAAGCCACTTGAGCCGAAGTAATCATACAATTCAAGCATGCCAAACATAGAACTCTATATTGAAAACACAAACCCACATATTCCTCTCAAGAAAATTACAAAAAGAAAAATGACCACAAAGTACACAACTGTCATCAAAAAAACTGAGTCACATACTATAACAATCCATAATTGCCCACAATAAGGTATTGTAATTAACCACACAAAAATCTCATCTCACTCAGGAGAAATTCACCCAATAAAAATAGGAACCCAATACTTCTCGCAATGCTCAGCCTATACTGGGGTATAGGGTTTCAAAATCAAACGTCCAATGTCTTATGTTATCACTATAATTGCACAGAGTTCCCAGGAATGGTTAGACATTGACTTCACAAATATCAATCTCCCAGAAAATTTGAGCACAAATTGGGATCCTTGCAAAGAGAAGCATGAACAGAATTAGATGAGAACAAAAACTGACCAGGTGGAATAGAATCAAGAAGGTCGAGACAGCGACGAGACTCTTGATGCAATTTGGAGGTTTTGTCATCTGGGTTTGCTGGGTAGTAAGTGTCGCGGATTTTGTAAAGATAATCAGTGGCTTTCGAGGCTTCAATCAATGGATCTTCGTTACTATGACTTGGGTTTTGGCTGCTCATCTCAGTAATTGCTGCGCAAGCTGCAACTCATCTCCCTAAGTCATACGCAAAATCGCCCAGTTCCAGTAGAGGCTCAAGTAGGAAGTCCTGTCTCTCTCTCTGCTCCTTTCGACTGCTGCAGCTGTTTCTCAACTGAGTTTGAATTTCTCCTCGGAAATGCAGGGCAGTACTCCCCAGCAGTAACAAAACAACACATTAGCCTTTTGGCAAGACGTCTTTCTCAAACAGCTCTTCTATTAGACTTTTGAAAAGAGTTTTTTGTAAAAATAATATATTTATTAAAAAATTTGGAGAAATTACGATATATATCACCAATTATTATTTATTATTATTATTATTTTTATAGAAAATCCTTATTATTATTATTATTATTACTATTATTATTATTATTATTATTATTATTACTTCTTGATATTATTTTTTGTTCAAATTGAATATAATAAATATTATATTAGGTAGAAAATGAATATAAATTTTGTAAAAATAATAAGAAAATAAAAATTTATAAATAAAGATAATTTGTATACATAACATAATATAATTATATTTAAAAAAATAAAATGATTAATAAAAAAATTTGTATATTTATTTAAAAGACAACTTAGACATAAAGATAAATAAAATTTCACCTAATATTTTTCTCAAACAGCTAATTTTATTAAACACCTTTCAACAAATAGCTAATTCAAACAATTAATACAAACAACTAATAACAAACACCCGATACAAACATGTAACAGCTTAATAGTTGTTTGTCAAACAGAAATCGCAAGTGTTTTACAGCTTTTCTTTTTTTTTTTATGAAAATCTTAAGAGTTTTTTATTTAAAAAAATATTATTTAGACGTAAGCAAAAATGAAGATGTTGTGAATTAAAATAAAAAATAGGTCTTAAAGAAATAACAATATAATTTCAGTATAATTTGTGAAACTTAGAAGCCTAAAAAATAAAGTACCACTATTTTTTTATAGATTAATTTTGATTAAAATCATGTTACGATATTTAGACGAAATCGACATAAGGGACACTTTTCTCATACTTTCTCATCCCTTATAAATTTCAAAATCTTGCTCGGATTATAAAATGTCAATTGAAAAATAAATGGTGAAATGGACATTATTTTTCCCTTTTTTATTCTTGCTTTTTATAAGAAACTTAGGTTTTTTATCTAATAAAAAAAGACGTCTTTTGTTAAGTTAACGACAACGCTGTCTTTGTTTTTTTATTTTTCTTGATTAAGAGAATCTAAAATTTTAATGTTTTGGGATTTTCTCGTTTTTTGTTTCAAAAGCTTTACAAATATGTCTCCCTAACATAATTTTATTTTTGCCACCTTTTTTATGGAACGTTGATTTTCTTTCTCTTTATATATAGATTCTTCCTTCTTTTCTTTACATTTATTCATAAAGTTAAAAGAAAATATTTTTTCAGTTTTCTCCACTTAGGTCAAGATATTCTGTCAAAACCTTAATAAGAAATGTGACCATAAAACCTTATAATTTGTTTTTTTTCAAAATTAGCCTTTTGAATTCAAAAGCTAATTTGTTTTTTTCATAATTGTGATTTTTCGAAGAGCTTTTGGACCTGAAGGCTGAAGCTAATTCAATTTGTTTTTAAAAATGTTTTTTTAATTAAGTTTTTGTCATATTTATTATAAACAGGTAATTTCACCAAATATTTTATCTTGAAACAACTAAGTAGCTGCCTCTTCAAGCAACGACCTCATCTCTTCCACATCCCCCAAGCTCCCTCCGAGGATATTATCCACATTAAAGAAGTAGTCCCATGAAGAATTGCCAGCTGCCCCCACAACGAATTGTTCGCCTCAGGCGGCGGCGGAGGAGGTGCCCGATTCTCGTCCGGTGGCGGCGGAGATGGAGGTGGCGGCACCTCAGCAGCAACCCACTTTCCATCCTACCCCCAACAGTACCGCCCTTACTTCCTCTCCTCCTCCTCAGCCTGGCCACCTCCTCTTCCTCCTCCTCGGCCTCTTCATCCTCCTCCTCAATGGTGGCCTCCGAAACGGGCTTCCCGAGGGGTTGTGAAGCCGTAAACTCCGGCATCGAAATGGCGCGCTGGAGAGGAGCAGGAGGGGGCATGTCGGAGTCGGGAGGCGGAGGCGGCGGGAGGACAGAGGTTGGAGGCAGAGGAGGGACGCCGGCTGAGAAGAGAGGACGGGACTCGGGGCAGGGACGCACAAGAGGGGCAATGAGAGAGAGATAGGGGATAGAGTTCCAGGAAAAATAAAAAATTATAAAGGGTATAATCGTCTAATCACTTACTTACCGGAGATAAGGCCCTATTTTATACAAATTCAAACGGTGAGGGTACCTTAAAATTAGCTCAAAAAGGTGAGGCACTGAAAATGAATGTCGCATACCTCGCAGTACTAAAAATTAACTTCCCCTTATACCCTCATGCACTTCACTTACTGGCAAGTTGGCAACTAATGCTTATAAATCTTTCCGATTAGCCACAAATCTTACACATGATTATAATCGCGCTGAAAATTCTGGAAAGAACCAATGTGCTATACATGAAAACAAGGTATGATCTCAAATATAAATCATACACAAACTGCAATACAAATCCAACTATGGACATCTCCCTCCTCCAAATCAACTGGAAGAAAAGAACAGATACAAACATGAACATATTACTGCTGCTTATAGTAGCCACCTTGGTGGGGAGGGTATGGAGCTGGAACACTATACGGTGGTCGGGGGTAAGGTGTAGGTGGTTGTGGTTGTGGAGAATGCGTGTTATAGTAGGGTCCCCGCCACCCTGGATAAGCAGGCTGGCCATATTCATGGCTGCCCGGTGCCTGCTGACCTGGCTGTTGGGGTGGGTAGGGAGAACCCGCCGAAGGAGGGGTGTGATAAGGAGACATATGAGGTTGCTGGGAAGAACCATAAGGAGGCTGAGGGTGACCATATCCCGGCATAGACGGATGCTGTGGTGGCTGATAATAAGGTGGTGGTTGTGGCTGAGAAGCTTGGGGAACATTCCCGGTTTCATTCTGATGTGGAGACATAGTTCTCGGAGGCTGATGGGTTTGCCCTACTGATGGGTAGCTCTGATTACTTGTGTTCCTATCCTGGAAACTGAGACCTGATATTTGTCTCTGCACGTCTTCTATCATTTCACGGCACTGGATATTTCTGGTCATCACAAAATCGCTGCATTGCTGCTTTACATTTGTAATTGCATCCTGTTCATTGGAGCATGGCAAATTTCACAACATATTAGATCTTGCTACTAAATATGCTCAAGGAGGCGAAGGCTAACAATTTTCTAGAAGAGAATTAATTGTGGAGGATTAGAAACAGAAAGACATTCATCTTTAAGAATGTATTCAAATTTGTAGCTCTTTCTGATGTTTAATTGTGATTTGATAACATATGAAGCTCTAGGAAGTAAACGTACATATTTTTAAAACACACACACACACACACACCTGAAGGGTTACGTAGAACTTCAGTCCTTCATTAATATTGTCCTTAATTTCTCGGTACTTCACTATGGCAGCTTCAATCTGCTTACAGCACCTGTCCCGAGCAGCTGAAGATAGCACAGGTAGAGGGAGAGTAAAAAGGCATGCTATAGCCCGAACAGTGTAGAACAAGTTGCAAACAAATGGAAAAAGTTGACCAAAGTATGCAGTCAGGCACATCAGAACAGGAGTCAACATGCATCTCGCCATTAGGGCATTCCTGCCTCGCTTTGTCAGACAACCCCATCCCCCTTTCTCTCTCTCACCTTTTCGTGCGTGTGTGTGTGCATTAGTGTGTGTTTGTGGGTGGGTGGGCGCTAGGAAGTCTTATAGCTGAACCTTCAGCAGAACTAGCAAAAGCTGTACAATTTTCCCCTCCTAATTTGGAAACAGTCAAACATAGAAAACCCATGAAAGAAAATTTAAAAAAAAGGGTGTGACAAAAAAGACGCCACCTGCACTACATTCCATATAAATAATTCACACTTGATGGATAATTAGCACCCATAGGATAAAGATCAGACACATTCCTTTGAGGGATTAAACCAACAAACATAAGTACGAACTAAGAACTAACCCAATTTTTTTTTTAATTTTAGTTTTTGGTGTTAGAACTAATCCAATATATAGTTATGCTATTACCAAAAACAAACACCACCAAAATATTGCATTCACAGCATTAGAACAAACTCAGAATGAAACTAGAAGACAAACTAACCCTTGTAATCTTCAAGATTGAATAGAGCAGAGAACTGCTCACTCTGAGCCTGAAAACAAGAAAAATGTTTAAATCATACAGTAGAACTTTGACAGAAAAATATGATTACTCATGAAATCAAGGATCAACAACATCCTTACTAGTAGAAACCTCAACATGTTTTTGCCAAAAAAGAATGAGGCAGACCAGAAAGCTCATCTCTTAACATGGTTGAGAGAAAGAAAGAAGCTCTCAAATCTCAACCATCATCCACCAAAGAGTTACATGGAACAAAGATTTTACAAGTTTACCCAGAACAAAGGAATATGCACAACATATTGCAAAACCTGATAAATACGTCATACAATTCCCAAATTTCAAGTCACAATCCCTTGATTTCTTTTCCTCAATCACCAAAGATTCCGCGCACCATTTACAGATAGGAACACAACTATTCTCAAAGAAACTTACTTACTCGTGGTTAGCCATGTCCATATTGTGAAATGCAACACTATAGATAATTTTGGGTTAGGTAACATGGAACCAAAAAAGGGCCTAACCCAACCACAAAACCCTTCTTTCAGATACATCTCTTATCATATAACTGAGAGATGACTACTAAAGCTACTCATGCACAGAGGTTCAGAAAGGAGAAGGCAAATAGTATACATATCTAAATTCGGTACTGAACTTGTGGTGTTGACAAGTGGTGAAGTCTGAATGCCAAACTGGGAACTCAACATTTTCTCACTGAAAAGAAATCATCATTTGTAATTTTTGGGGGACAATAAAATAGCATGTGTTTAGAATGAGCTTGCTTAACGAAGAAAGAGGTGTTGTAATCTAGATACATTTCTTCAGTGCGAAAATGGCCTTGGCTTTTCCTTTATAAATTCGAGTGCCTTGGAGCTATGTTAAGAGAACTGACCAGTCATCGACCAAATTGGGAGAGTGGGTCAATGGTTCAACCGGTCGAACCGTTTAGATCGGATTAAACCGGTTAACCTGGTTTCTAGTTGGACCGGGTTAAACCGCCATGACCCAGTTTACTATAAAATTATTTCTCTATATATTTTCAGTTATTTTTTTATTATTATTATATTTTCTATATTTATAAAAAGAATGATATATTTCATCAAAAAAATATATAAAAACTAACAAATTATATTATATAATCCAAGAAAAAGCCCATTTATATTTGCATTCACTAAAAAACCCTTGCAAAAAGTAAATTTAAGCAAAAACCCTAAATCTAAGCCCCTATTTTCTTCTTGTTAGCCGCACTCACTCCCTCTACCTCTTTCTCTCTCCTCTCTCTGCCCCTTTTCTGCTCCTCCGTCTCAGTGCTGTCTTCGCTGCCCCTTCCTCTCCTTCTCTGCTCCTCTTTGTTGCCCTTTCTTCTCTTCCTCCGGTGCTCCTCTCTTCTCTAGCCCTTCTTCTCTACTCATCTCACTCACATGGCCTCTCTCCCCTTCTATCCCGGGAGCACAACCAACAAATGCAAGAAGCCAGAGCCATAGCAGAGAAAAGCAGAGGCACCGGTGAGCACCACCACCAAGGCAAGGCCGGCGCCGAGGCAAGGCAAGGAGAAGAGAGGAGGTGGGGACCAGCACAGAGAGAGAGAGAGAGGAAGACTGAGTGAGCGAGGAGAGCTGCAATATGATGAACAACGAAGGATTTAGATTTAGGGTTTGTAAATCACGATCGAACTGTGGGTCGACCAGTTCGAGTTGAGCGGGTTAACCGGTTCGATAATCTAAACGAGTCTACGCATAAAACCGACCGTTAAAGTGACCAGTTCCCGGTACGACCGGTCGAACCGGCCGGTCCGGTCCGGTTTTCGTAACATAGCCTAGGAGGACGAGCTAATTACAAATGGATAATTGCTTTGGCTAAGATAAATGATGCACAGGTAAACTCTTGGAAATTAATCTCCCAAAAGTCCCCCCCACCCCAAACCCCTTCTTCTGCAGCAGAGAGAATTTGGTAGAGGATATTCCACGCTCAATTGTCACCCCATAAATTTATTGGCTTCATTGCATGATGCTCATATCTCTGGTTTTTCATGTACAATTGGGTATCAATTTGGTGAAAATCCATCACAGAATAAAAACTCAAATTCATAAGAGAGTAGTCAATTACTGAACTGTTTTATAATCGACATTAGCTAAATTTTTCGGAAGCCAGGCCAGCTGACAATTTTCATCTCCATCAAGGTGACCTGCACAAAGGTTTGCTAAAATTTTTGCAGTGTTGTTTATTGCTTTTGGAAGGATGGTTTGTAAGCTAAGTCGCTAATCACCAGTGTGCAATTTAATCAAAAGAAACACAATCTTAAAAACAAAAAAGAAGCCAAAGAGAAAGATACAAAGAACATCTAGCACAAAAAAAAAAAAAAACTTAAGAAAGAAAACCTGGATTTGCATTAAAAGCTGCTCTTGTGCCTCAATGTTCTGAGATATCTCCTTACATATACCGTCATATTTTGCTATTTCCTTCTTAAAGAGATCTTCATAAGAGCCAGTAGATGTCATCAACTTAGGCAGTATGTCATCCTGAGCAGATAACATTCTTATGTCATCCAAGTGAACAACAGCTTACAGAATATACTGATAGAACATTAAAACATCCTTTTATGATATACCATTTTGACCACTCTGTCCAGCTACTAAGCCAAAAAGAAATTTTCCTTATGACATCCTAGCCTTAATACTATTACAAATTTACAATACTTATGTTTCGGATGATGTCTCAACCCCAACCCCTGCATCACACCAGACAAAAAAGTACTAGCTGAAGGAACTAATGACAGCTATTCTGACTTCGTGCCAGCTTAAAGCACTGTTGCTCACCAAAATCACTCCATGAAGAAAACTCTAGTGACAGATTAGCAACAAACACCATCAACAGTTCACTTCTCAGGTCAAGCATCATAAAAGAACTTTATAAGATACAGTCCAAGGAGGGGGAGCATGACAGAATGGAGGCAATTTTTGAACAGACTCTAGAACTAAATCCCCCAAAGCTCCGGGTGTCAGTGTCAATATCAATTATTATCAATTATGTTCCAATATTTGTCTTTGTGGCAAGAAAGCAGTGAATGCAAACACTGATAAATCATATAAATAACAAAGGAACATGCACCTTTCTTCTCATTTCTTTCAGCATGTCTTCAAGAGCTGCCCGTTGAGCTCCAAGAGTCTCCAATTGCCTCTGCAGAAATGCAGGCACCAATGAATACATCATGAGTTCAGTAGAATTGAGTTTTTGGCCTACACATAATCATTAATTCACTAACAACAAGAGAATTAAATGACATAGATCTCTATGAAAAAACCAAAAGAAAAAGGAAAGTGAATAGTGTATGGAGTACAGCTCACTGTCACATGTCATCTATCTGCAAAGAATTTATAGGGGATCAGAAAATTCACAACACCAAAATAAAAAGCATTTTTAAGAATTTATCCCTACCCCTCTCAGAGGACCTTTCAGAATAAGACAGTCATTAGCCAATGTGCTTAGCTTCACTCGCATCTATGGAAAGAACATCTCCACTCTGAAATCCAGAATACTAATGCTAACAAGCTGTTTCTTTTTTCTCCTATTGGACGCTGCTCGCACTTTACCATACATCATCTACAATATTTACAGTTGGACAATTATCTTAGTCTTAAAAGGACAGTTAGTCCATATTTTTGACTCTGTGCTGCACAATAGTCCACATTTTCAACTTCATGCCAGAAGTAAGTTTGACCTATAGTATATGCATCATTTCCAATAGATTGGAAGGTGGCAATCAATTATTATAGGCAGCAAATCACAAAACCCTACGTACCACTTGACCACCTCATGAGATAAAAGGAAAATTCAGATAACTATATAACCTAAAATAGGTCACTATTAGCGTCGAAGTAACATCATCTGTTTCAGGTATGTTTTGAAATGCAACGCCAACATCTCCCTTCATCTTTAATATTTAACAAAGCCAGTGCTAACAATCTGCACACCTAACCAAGTTAGATGAAAGTCCAAATGATAGTACAATTCAGATATCTAGCGCATATCACATGTGGCTTTGGTGTCCCAGCAAAGTTAACAATATATTGAGCAATATTTGCAACTAAGAGTAAAATCGAGATCGAGTGAATAGTTTAAACCGAAAGTAAGCAGCTCATATTCCACCACACATAAATAGCATATTTTGATCAGAAACAAAAATCTTATTAACTGGAAGACCATAGAAAAAGAGAGACAGAAGTCACAGAAGAACAGGTTAAAGGCCAGAATCACAAAAATTACAGCTACTTACCAGACTCTGCTTCAAGGCTCCAACAATTGCATCTTCATTAGCATCCAAAGACATAATTGGCTTCGAAAGGGTTGGAAGTGCAGACTCAATCTGAGGAAGAATGACAAGGGGGAAACAAGTAATTATAAAGTAAACGCCCAAAATCTCATTAAGCTCTGGGCTCAAAGCACATTATCAATTTTCAGCACCATCCAACAAGGAATTTAGTCAACTTGAACTCAAAAAGGGCTGCAAAATAATGCTTCAGTTATGGCATTTAAACACATAGACTAAGCCTCCTGTCCAGTTTCAGTTACCATAATCATATGATCAAGGTAGATAATGCCTGCAATCAACATGCGAATTTTTCCAAGCACTGAGACAGCAAGAGTACACCCTGAGCATATCCAAGGAATATGCAAGGTGTTGTATAGAGGAAATGTAGAAACAAGAAAAAAATGAAGACTTGAACACTGATTTCCACAACGACACTAGATGATAAGCTTTCACATTGTATTGAGAGTCATTTTCTCTTTTGACCCACTCTATACTTCCTACAGGCAATAACGATCTCTCCCATAAATATAGCAGACCATAAAACACAACACGGAAAGCAGAACAGAATAGGTAATCCAACACCCTCTTAAATACCACAAATTCATAACAACATTCTTTCCAGTGTAGCTCACAAATAATAATAATAATATAGTTGATTTTGTCTCGCGTAACAAAAAACTATTTAAAAGTAAAAAACAAAAGGATTAGACATTATACATATGAATCCTATAAATGTCTCTCTAGTGCCGTACCTTGGCATAAGGCTAAACATCTCTTAACTTAAATCTTCCCTCTTCTTATCAACCAAAAGATAGGAAATCTCACAAATAAGTAAATACTTTACTGCAAAAACCCACAGAACAATATGCCAACTTTTAATGTAAAACACGAAGAGGACCAAATGCAAATACCAGATCACACATTTTGTCATAATCCAGAGTAAAAGGCAATATAAAAATTGACAAAGCTGGATATTAGAAACATACTGGACGACGATCAAGGATAGACATGAGTGCAGAATGATCCCTCACAGAACGCTCAATTCTAGCATCACTTTCTGCAGCTTGTTTCAAGTTTGCTGCAAATCTGTTCAGCCTATCCTGCAGGTTCTTTGTAAGTGTACTAGATTGAGGCCTAGTCCATCTTGTTCCAAATTGGCTTCTAAATTGAGCATCTTCTTGCGCTTCTTTCTGCAACTGCTCCTCTGTCTGCACCAGCAATTCGTGATTGACCCTCTTCAGATCCCTAAGCTGTTGTAACTCAGCTTCAAGCCCTGCTGGGCCACCACTAATTTGCACTGCTTCTACATCTTCTTTAAGATTTTCTGGAAGGGACATATTTCCCTCCAAAGCAAGAATAGAATCAGGCAAGTCCATTTCCTTGAGTCTCACTCTAGCCAGCTCACTTGCCTGCTGCAGCTTCTCAGCTTGTGTGCGGATAACATCGTCAACCATTTCAGTATATCTGGAGAGAGCCTTAGCACTGCTGTCTGGAACAAGAGATTGAAACATCTTCTCTTTGCTCGCATCCAATATCTCATCTAGAGGCATTGGTTTTACCATGGAAAATGCAGGTAGAGGGGATAATGAACTGACTGGAGGAACCCTTTGTAGGTAAACTCTATCATTCTCCTTCATTGCCCGCTCCAAATTGTGATTAAGACTTACCTCCAGCTTACTGACAGCATCCAAAAGCTGTGCTGGAGCTCCTTTTCCTGATTTCTTCGCTTCAGCTAAAGCACTAATACCACTCTTCAATCTAGCAATTTCTTCGGCAATCTCCTCTTTCTCATGGAGCTCTAAACTGTACCTATAGCAAGCCTCAGCATAGAACAGAGATGCTTTGAGTTGTACATGAGCTATCCAATTCTTGTCAAAATGTTGATTAAGAGGAGCAACATTTAGTGCAGCTAAAGCTTCTTCATAAAATATCCCAACCTGTGTTTTACAAAAATTCAAAGCACATCCATAATAATTAAAAAGGAAATCTTAAATACATACATAAGAACTTATCAGCTAATTACATTTTTTGGGGTCTAGTTGCAAATAACACAAGTAATAATAGTGAATGGATACCGAATAAAAATCTGTACATTGCAACCATCATCAGATGCAAAGTTCCATTCGTCCTAACAGCCCAAGCTCTCAAACTCCATGGAGTAACTTTATTAAGAGGATACCGGTAAAAACATAGACAATGTAGACAATGTATTTAGCCAGCAACGATCAGCTCACACCACATATACTACAATGAAGTATAGGTAGTAATATTTCCATCATAGGTTCACATCAACTCCTGAAGCACAGAACTTTCTTTGTCTAATATGTGAAGCAATGGATCTCTGTATCAAACAAATTGTTTATATTGTTCCATTTTTATCAAGACAAAACCAACATAAATCACCACAATTCTCCGCGTAACACTCTCGTCTTCGAGTTTATAGCTTTATGATCTTTCCAACACATTTACTCCCTAATTCAAACAACTGATCGCTATTTGCAGCAAATGAGTATCAAAAACGCTAACTGGGACAAAACATAATCATCAAAACACAATCCAAAACCGATTAAAATAAACGTCCCAATCTGAAAACTTTACCTGGCGGGCGATCTTGGAGCAAACACCAGGAGTACTCCCTTTAGCAATGGTGGTCTCAAAGACGCACTCCTGTGCCTGAGCCAGCATCAACCTCTCCAACATCCCCGCACACTCGACCGACAAATCAACCGTGGCCGAGCCGCCCCTGCTGCCTTCACCGCCACATTATCCCTCAGATAAGCGAAAACCCCGGCCGCGGTGGCGAAGTTATGCACTGCCTGCTTCCTCCCCTCCACCGTGGTCCGATCAAAGGACAGCCCAATCTGACTGTACACCGCGCCCAAATTGAACAGCACGGCGGCCTTCTCAAGGTGGATATTGGTCTGAGACGACTTGTTCTTCTGCTTGAAGGCGTCGAACCAGGTAAATTGGACGGAGTTGATGTGGTCCTTGTCGGAGGAGATTGGGAAGCGAGTCTCCATGAGGCAGAGGCACTTGAAGTACCTGATGAGAAGGTCGCGCCTCGCCGGCGGCGAATCGGAGGATTTCTCGATGTCGGAGCGGAGATGCTTGACGGTGTCGAGATCGTCGTCGAGATTCTGAGCCTCGCGCTCGGAGTAGTGGTAGGCGATGTAGTTACGGAGAGGGCGGTAGAGATCGACGGCGTTCGTCTTCTTCTCGTAGATGGCGAGCATGATGTTCGTCGCCGCCGACGAGGAGGTCGAAGACGCCATTGATGATAGGGGAAGGGGAGGAGAGAGAGAAAGTGACGGAAGGAAGGAAGAGAGTGAATTGGTGAACGGTGATCTTAGTCGTAGTCAACCAGGAATTGGACCTTCTCCTCGCTCTCTCTAATCCTCAGCCAGCCTCATGCGGTTGGTTCCTTCTTCGCGAAGGGAAAGAGGGGTGACTCTATTCAGGCAATTGCAAACCTATTCTGATCTCTTTCCTTCTCCAATTCACTAACCAAAAATACAACAATAACAAAAAATGAAAGGTTTTTTTTTTTCCAGATCGCTGAGATTATCGATTATGAGAATTTGTACATTACTATAATATTTGATCGATTTTACTAAATATCGTCTCTAAATGATAGATAATATGTATTTATATATATATTATATAAAAAATTTTATTAAGTTAATTTATATTTTTTTATTAAAAATTTACCCAATATTACATTTTAAATGAAATATTCTTATTTGTCTAATTTAATTCAACCTCTCTCACTAATGTCAAACATCCAGTCATTAATTTCATAAAAAAATCAATCATTAACTTTTGCTCTTTTAAAATTGTTCAGCTAAATTTGTCCAGTCATTAACTCTCCCACTACTATCTCAGCCTTCATCACCGTTAGCTTTATATTCGCACCACCTTCACACACCACTGTTGCATCAATTTACAAAAAGAATTATGTAACTAAAACCTTCATTAACTTTTTTCAAATTCAAAATCATCCATTAATTCGGTTTGATGATCATTTAAATATATCAAAAGTGAAGTCATTAAACTCAATAGTCATATGTCCAAAATTTTTGAGATTAATGGGAGAGTTTTAATCAAATTAGGCAACTAAAAATATTTTATTTGAAATGCAATATTAGGTAAATTTTTATTAGGAAAGTATAAAATTAATTTGATAAGATTATATTCCCTCTTATCTATCATTATAAGGACGATGTTTAGCAAAATCGATATTTATTATCTATTATTAGTAATATATTAAAAAACTAATAATTTAATCATTTAAATTTATATGAAATTCGAAATTTTACGTCGCAAAATACTAGCGATTCAAGTTTCAACATGTGATCATAGATTATGAGAATTTGTAAGTTACTATAATCTAAAGACCCGCACTTATAAACTAAAAAGGAATAGTATGCTTTAGAAGTAACATTTATTATTATTTAACACGTTTTTATATCATTTTTAAATTTTGTGTGTTTTTCAAAAAAGAAATCAAACTCCAACCCTTTCCCCAAACCCCAACTTATTATCTAAAAATTGATAGATAGTGAACGGACGTTAACAACAACTACTACTTTGACATCTTCAATGTGAATGTCCCCTCTCCCTAGGCGTTGTTTTTGTTTTTCTCCATACCCGTTTTTTTCCTTCAAATGCAACAACCATTGGAATTGACACTAACAAAATTACGCTCCGGTCTAACCTACCATGAAAATTATTCCTTCCTCATCCTCGTTATAACACAATAATTATATTGTAATTTGAAAGAAGTTGTAAAATTAGGGACTCCATAACTGAGGAGGTCATTGCCATTAAAGATTTTGGTGTTGAGAGAGCGAGAGTATGTAGTAGTAGTAGTAGTAGTAGTAGAGAAAGGAGAGAGGAGGGGAAAGCATATACATGGGTTTTGATTTTTTATTTTAAAAATTATTATTGGAAGGATATAAAATGATTTGGTCATATACATAAAAACACACATATATATATATATATATATATATATATATATATATTAAAATTTTCTATATTTAATGCAGATTTTATTTGATTCCAACGTCATATACACAAACACACACACATATATATATATATATATATTAAAATTTTCTATATTTAATGCAGATTCTATTTGATTCAAACGTTATTCTATCTTAACTATCCGTAAGGACAATAATTAGCAAAATTATTTTTTAAAAAATGATATTTTCTCCACCGAAATACATCATGTTACCGGGTAACCCGGTAACCGGGGTTAGACCCGAAACCTCTTATAAGCTAAGAGATGATTCTAGAAACGGCCTTTACCTTCTCTGTGTCTAAAGGAGTCTCGTTCTCGTGAAGGTCTTTGCTTCTCTGTACTTTCCCCCAGCTTTCTTCCTCCTCATACCGTTGACGCGTCTTCCTCCTTAGCCATCACTCTCTCTCTCTTCCCAGGTATAGTTTCCTGTTATTGTCTTTGTAATTTCTTATGTCGTTGATCCTGTTTTTTAAATTCAATCTGAATTTGGTATCTTTCGGTTGGATTACCCGCTGGTTTTGAACTTATATTTCTTGATTAGGGTTAGAAGTTCGGATTGTAGCTGATCTTAGACTGTTGCACTTGCCAATTGTAATTGTTTAGTATTTTGCCTGTTGCAGATTAGGGTTTTGCCTTACCCTAGATTTGGGATTCGTTTCAATTCTGGGGCTTGTAGAATTTCAGCTTTTTTGTACAAGGTAAGAAAAACGTTTCCAAAGCTACATGATTTCGCTTTTAATTGAGCTTTTGCATGCTTTAATGGTTGGCTTGGAATTTGGGTGGTGTTGGATGTATTTTCTTGGTTCGGAACCCAATTTTCTGTAAATCTGTAGTTTTTTTCTTTCTTTATTTTTCCTTTTATGATTATTGTGCTCAGAATGAGTTATTCTCAATATTATGTATGATTTTGATATGATTTTTATATGTCACCATTGTAGTTCAATTTATGTTATCTATAAGTTAATACTAAAAACCATACTGTTGGCCCCTATGGACAACTGTCTTGAGGTTAGGTGGTTGCATTTTCCATTCCTATATAGTGATCAAAAGAAGTCGAGGGTGGATTATTGTTGGGTTTGTCCTTCCTTTATAGTTATTGTAGTGGCCATCTCAGGATGAAATTTGAATATCTTCTTAACTGTCCTTTGTGCCTCTCTGTTTTCCTGTCTATTTTTGTGGCAATAAAGTGATATTCCTGAGATCATGATTGAATATCATAATTTAATGGCCTTGTGATCCACATGGATTTTCCTTTTTTTTTGTGGTTTTTATTTGGGATTTTTCTCACTAGCTCTAAAAGTGATCTTCAAGTCTCTCTGCTCGGTCCTGCCCTTTCTTCTGATCCAGCTCAGCTAGACATATTTCAACACCGAAAATTTCTCAATTCATCAAAGCTGCGTGAGTAGCATATCTCCTCAAACATTATGAGTTTGCTTCTTGTTGAAATACCCCTTATGAGAACTCTAGAATTTCTTTCCTCAGCTGTGGCCAGTGCCTAATGTATAGGTAATCTAAAACTTATAATCTTTTAACCTTCTTGGTAGGGTATGATGGGCCATCTAGAGCCACATAACTTGAGAGTAGACTATTGGAGTAATGGTCGAACGCTTGTGATGGAAGGGGGTGGGGAGTTTCATCGAAGTTTGCTTGGGATGTTTGCCTTTTTGGCCTTTGTAGGGTTGCAAAATTTACTAGTTCTTGTGACATTATCATGTGAGTTTGGCATGGCCTGGTATCATTAGACTCAAATCATTGTTATTGATGTTCTTCGTTTAGCTGTATTATCCAATAATATGAGAAGTTTGAAACGAAGTCGAGGACAAAACCTTTACGTATTCTAACATTATCTGGATGACCTCATGGTATTGTCTAGGATTGCTTTTGGAGTTGTGAAGTTATTATTTTAATACCCTGCAACGATCAATCTTTCACTCAATGCATATTTCTTTACCATGTGCTACTTATGCTGCCTTGCATGAAAGTTCATTAATCATATGTCCTTCGAGCTTGTTTTTCCCCTTTTAATTATTAATCATGTACTGGTAAAACAGCGATTTGGTCATCTTTGATCATTTGGCAAATAAGCCTTGATGGAAGAACTAACATGATTTTTTCTCTTTGTGAGATGTACTTCCTGCATCTTCATACCAAAATGCAGGTTTTGAGCTGGTTTTTGTATGCAAATGGATGCCAAGAAGTTCATTCAGCTAGTCGAGGAGAAGAAGAAGCGAGTCTTGGAGAGAAAAGAAGCCCCATTGAAGTGGGAGCAGAAGCTAGAAGCTGCTGCCAAAGCAAAAGCCGAAGCTGAAGCCAGAGCAAGAAAGGCAAAGGCAGCAAAAAGCATAAAAGAAAATCAGTATCTGACTCTGAGAGTGGGAGTGAATCTGATAGCAGTTATGGGGATAAAAGGTCCCGAAAAGATCTCATAAAAAGCACAGGAGGCAGTCCCATTCTGAATCTGATGATGAAAAGAGAGAGAAGAAGTACAGGAAGCACTACCATTCTGACTCGGATGATGAGAGGAGGGAGAAGAAATCCAGGCGCAAGTCTAGGAAACAGTCTTCAGAGACGCATGATAGCACTGATGAATATGATAGCAACTCTGAAGAAGATAGGAGAAGGAAGCGTTCTCATAAAAGACACAAGCATCGAGGTTCAAGATCTGAGGATTCCAGCTCTGGGGACTCTTCCAGTGATGACGAGCACAGTGCCATGAAAAAACCACGCAGAAGGCACCAAAAGCGCCAGAAGAGGACAGACTCTGATTCCTCGGACGACTCTGAGGAGAGTGGTGGTAAGAGGAGAAGCCATTCAAAGCACCACAAGCGTCATCGTAGATCCAGGTCTAGTGGTTCCGATTCTTCTAGCGATGGAGACGCTGTGGAAAGGAGGAGAAAGCACAAAAGGAACCACAAACATCATAGAAGACCACATAGTTTTGAATCTGAATCTTCTGATTCAGATAGCCATGACGGTGGCAGAAGGAGCCAGTCTCTGGGGAAATTATCTGATGAGAACTGTGAAGAAGCTGGCAAGAGAGGAAGGCGTAAGAAAGATAACCATGAGTATGGGAATGTTTCAGATAACCATATTGAGGAGAATGGAATTGTTGTGGATGAAAGAAATGGTTATGTGAATGCGCACGCCAACGGAAACTGTTTGAACCATGCAGTGAACAAGGAGAAGGATATGAGCAACTGTGACCTCGAGAGTGAACGCAGTACTGGTAATGGAGGAGGGGGTGATGAGTAAAAGCATATTTGCTGACTCAATGTGCGATTCATTTCATATTGTTTTCTAATTGTTCATTTGGCTTAGGTAGCTCTTAGAAAGTAACTTCACTTTGAGACAAAATTTGACGTGTGCTTTGTCAAAGTGTGTTGGTTCGGAATGGATGTGATGCAAGAGAATTATAACGTTTGAGATGGTGTGCTTAGCGTCTCGTTATCAATACAAAGCTACCAGCTAGTCTTTCTATATATCATAGCATTCCAGCAGAGTACCTCAGCCTTGGGTTCGTTTGTCGTTCATAATTGCTGCCAAGTTAAAGTTCAAGATTTTGAAGCATTTTAGATGTTCTACGCTTAAATGCTTGATTGAATAATTATCTACACACTGGAATGTCATACGGTCATAGGATGTTCCGTGCTTGTTACTTTCAGTTCTCAAGATAAAATTTTGATACCAATTATGGAAGAGGTAAATAGCTTCATCAGTGAGATCTCGCGAGAGTATTACGGTGAATCACTTCATTGGTGAGGGTGAATCACTTCTTCATACGTGAGAATGAAGTGATTCACTTCTTCTAGGTGAGGGTGAATCACTTCTTCATACGTGAGATCGTCTCGCGAAAGTATTACAGTGAGATCGTCTCGCGAAAGTATTACAGTGAGAGATATTTAAGGGATGACTTTCAGAGATTTTAAAGTGAACTCTTGCAATATTTTTGCTGAAGTATGAGATCTAATAAAAGGTGATACGTTTTTTGGGTGGTTTTTTTGCTTGACATAGAAGCAACTGAAATCACGCCAAAATTGGCGACAAAATATTCACCTCTAATTGATTAGCTTCCTACATATTGCGTAGGATGAATCTATCTTAGCATTAGTACTAAGAAAGCATTGCTCGCTTCAAATTAAACCTAGTTGAAGTGAATCTTTTTGAGAACAAGATTTGTGCCAAAGTAAACGAGCCAAGTTGACAGGCCATTTCAAATTGTTGTCTCTGTTTCAACATTTATTCCCTTTTTTCCCATCTTCTTTGTTTTTGGGGGAGGGGGTGGGGGAATACATCCTTGCTTGCGTGAGATGTATTGCTATATTCTACTGTTACAGTGCAGATAGAGCAGATTATAATGAGTAACCTAGTTTATTTTTTCTGTTCCAAGCTGAAACATTTGCTCCGCAATATGGAACGAATAAATAGGGAACAAAAATTGCTTTTCAAAACAACAATACAACAACAATAGTCAGCTCCACAGCAGTATTGCTAGAAGTTCTTCAGTATTTTGTCACTTGAAACCCCATCTGCTGTTAGCATTGAAGTGACTTCCTGCAATAACCATGGATGATTTCGTTATTACCATGTTGATCATTAATGCTTCACCCATAGGCTAATTTGTCTATTACATACACGTTGCTAAGCTCTAAACCACACTCTAGACCTTGAAAAGATGTCGTGATTTCCCTTCAGTCATGCATGCACAAAGTTATTGGACAGTGGGGTAAGAAGCACGCACACACAATCAATGATCCTTTAATATAATAAATCATTTTAGCATAAAAAGATAGAAGATCAGAGGACTTCATTTGAGCTTTTTTTTGTTTTTTTCTCCAGCTACGGTTGGACATTCACACAGCACAGTATTTGCAGTCACCAGTGACTCAGGACACAGGGAAATAGTGACACCCAAGATCTGACAAAACCAACCAAGAGATGACATCCCCCCCAAAAAAAAAAAAAAAAAAAAGGAGAAAGAAAAGGGGAGCAAGTTGAATTCACTAAAATGCTGTAAAAAATGGAAACTAGTTAAACACAAAAAACCCTCCACTTTTCCCTGGTGACTACTCTATCTTGTACAGCTAACTAGGTGCAACAAGCATGCCTGTTAATATGATCCCACACAATTCCAGACCATGGCACCTTCCTACAATTCATATGCAAAAGATTTGAGCCTTAATGAGAAATTCCTGCGATTCTTTGATAACTGACATCAGATGAAAACAAATAAGCAAAAACTTTCTACAATATGTTGGTTCTTTTTTGTAAGTGATACATTTATACTACGTAATTGACGACTTAATTGCATATAAAATGTATTCACTTGAACTAACATGGCCCAACACATCACAAGCAAGAGAATGGTACTGGGACTGAGGAGCCACAATGTTGATTAAAATAAATGAGAACTTATACCTCAGCCATCTGTCTCTGCCCACATAGTACAACACCAGTAGACTTGGGGCTTGGAATCTGTTTTAATCTAGAAAAAGCAGCCTGTTCCAAACCCAAAAGGAAAAGGAAAAGAAATAAAAATTTATGATAAACATTAAGCAAAGTCAGACATGTTATTCAACTCTAACTCAATATTACCTGCACATAGCCAGTTTCACCAGTCCAGCCTTCATCTGGTTGCGATAATACTGGAACAATCTTGATACCAGTAGATTCCCAATGTTTAAATCTATCCTGTAAGAAAAAAAAAAAGAAGGCAGAATCATAAGAACTGGCACTAAATGATACTGTGGTTCTAATATATTCTATTTTAAAGTTGTTCAAGTTGTTCAAGTTGTTTAACCAATAAAGGTGACTTGGTGATCTACCTGATAAGCCATTCTCTGTAAATTTCTAGCTCCATAATAAAGCCTCACATCTGACCTCTTGTCCGCATCGAAGCCAGATTCAATTAGTGATCTGATCGGACTGCATGTATACCAAGGAAAAGTTACAAGTTATGAGGCAGTTATGACATGCAGAAAACAATATTTGACAATGAAGAGAATTAACACACTAATATAAGATCATCATATATATATATGGAAACAGTGATATTCCAGTTCACTAATGGAATATTTAACCAAAAATATTTACTATAAGGGGGAAGATATATAGCCATTCAAAAGAGAAAATATTCAGCAGAGAAATAACAAACCAAAGTAAGGTCCACGAAGCTTCATGCAAACAGCAAGACATTGAAGTACAGATAGAAAAATGAAACCAACAAATTCGTTGAATCAATTACAGAGGTCAGAAACCGATGCAATCTGGGAGGGAATCACCATTAAGAAAGCCATATGTTCCTCTGTTCATGCTTATATAACCTATTCACTTCCCTTAAGAAGGACCACTTATATAACCTATTCACCCCCTTAAGAACCACTTGCCTGTGCAACCCCTCATACTTGTTGTCCATTTATATAAACTATTCAACCCCCTTAAGGACCAGAAGAAGAAAAAAAGTCGTACGTTCCTCTGCTCATGCTCATCAAGGCACGCCCCCAAAAACCCCTTTTTCCCCATCCACTTCCCCCAACTTCAAGAAAACAACAAAACTTGACAGTTGATACAAGTGATCTTCTAGACAAAGTGCGAGTTCTGCTAGGCATTTCACAAACTAGGATAGCGTAGATAAATGAGATTAAAAGATAAAAGCAATTGAGCTAGATAGGAGTGGCATCATAAAAAATTGAGATGCTTTCTAGAAGAAGGCATCATAAAAACTGAAATGGTTTATCAATGAAAAATGGGCAACCACTTCTTGAAAGAAGAATTTCTGACAATTACCGGGCACCATTGACAACCATGAAAAGAGAAGGTATTTGGAAGCAGTCTTAAGCACCTCAACATGTCGATAAATGATCAGTTACCAGAGGAGATGAAGAAAACTGGAAAAGTGATAAACCATTTCAGTTTCATGTACAAGCAAGTTTATAAACTAATGAACCAAAGAAATCACTGAAAGAACCAAACAGAAAAGCAATTGCTGATTTGATAGCAAGGTGGCAGAGGTTAACATCAAGCTGGGAGGATTGCAGGAAGCTCTTTGCAACAGTCCTGCATTCCTAGTAATACTGAACTGTACAGTGAAGAAAAGGAGGCTTGAGTTTGTTTCAGTGGCCAGAAGATCAGAACTTGGCCCTTTTTTCGGAGGAAGAAGCACAGTGGTTGATTAAAAGAATATGAAAAATAATGCAGGATCTCGCTCATCCAGTGTGATGACAGAATTAAGAAGGAAAGTAGCAAGGATTTTGATGCTACTTTGCTCAACCACTTTGAAGGGTTGAGTAGCATGGAAACATGTGCACAATGGCATATATTGCAACTTGAACTAGTCTATCAGCACATGAACAGATAGCTCTTTGTAAGCCCTTTGTCTGTGAAGATGCGAATAATGTCATATCAACAACAAGAATCTGTAAGAAGGCTGTAATAGCATGTTTTTTATAGTGCTTTGAATACAGTTGAAGTGAGGTCAGATGAGCATTATTAGAGTACTTCAGAAAATCTACAAAATCTCATACGGACTAAAGCAACATTGGTTTTTTTTTTTTTTTTAAAAATCCTAACATTGCCAACGTCACATTTCATAGACAAATTGCTTGTTGGACTGTGATATATAAGTTTATATCTAACAGACTAAAAGAAGTTGTCCTCCTTATTCCATAAAAATCAGAGCGCCTTCACAGAGGGGAGATTCAATCAGCAACAATCGACACACGGAAGGCATACGACGAAAACCGCAAGAAGCTTGGATTTCCCACACATTTCAAGCATTTGATCAAGGAATGTAAGACGTAACGTAACGTTTGCGAATTCCAGATAAGCGAACATTTTTGTTCTGTGAATATTGCATGTTTTATTCCAAAACAATCCATTGATTAAATGGCAATGCATAAAACATTCTTTCACGGGGTCCGGGTTTGGAGTTAAGCTTAAATTTTGATGATCACTATACAAACTAAAAAAATAACCAAAGTTCCAAATAAGAGAAACAATTCACGAAAATCTTCGAAATTAAACAGAAGGGCAATTAGAATACAGAAAGCAATACCTAATTCCAGATCCAGTTGCGAAAATCAAGACCGTAGGATATTCCTCAGGGGCGAAATCCGATCAACATCGAAGCCGTTTCCCATAATGGGGCCCAATTCGACGACATCGCCTTTCTTGAGAGCGCATAGGAGCTCGGCGGTGGAGCCGGCGATGCTCTTCACAAGGAACTGAAGCTCCCCGGCGGCGGCGGCGTGGAATGGCGGCGAAGCGATGGCAAGGAACGAAGGTTTCGGAGTTTGAGGGACGCGGAGCTGGAGGTACTGGCCGGCGCGTGTGTGGGAAGCGGCGAGGTCGGGCGCGTCGGAGAGATCGATAGAGACGTGGAACAGGGACTCGGCGGCGGGCTCGATGAGAGAGATAGGACTCGGCGTCCAGATTGTGGTGTCTTGCGGGACAGCGGCGGCCGCGACGGAGAGTCGGCGGACGAAGTGGTGGTGTTGCCGGTGGAAAAGGGGTTGGGGTAGGGTCAGGGTCAGGCGGCGTAGGGTAGACATGGGAGGAGATCGGAGGTTAAGGTGCGCATGAGGGTGGAGGGAGGAAGTGGACGGAGAAAGAGAAATGGACATGGTAGGCAAAAAATCAAATGGGTGCTTTTTATATGTTTTTACGAGAGAGAGAGAGAGAGAGAGAGAGAGAGAGAGAGAGAGAGAAGTGTGGAAGACTTTTCGAGAGCAGCCCCTGCCGCGGCGGTGGTGACGATGTCGTATGGAAGGGAGGATGGCCTCTTGGAATGGCTACTTGTGGGTGGTCGACATATTCACATCCTTATCCTTGTTGACATTAAAAGAGAACAGAGGAAAACATTTTTCGTTCATAATGCCATCCTTCTAATTACTTGCAAATAGTTGGGCATTTTAGTCATTTTGATATTAAAAGCTTGCTCTCATGTTGTGGCTAAAAATTAATCCATACTATTTCTATCTTTAGCTTACAATCTTATAACTTTTTATATGCTACATTTTCTTATAATCGCTTACAACTTTTTACGGTTTATTACAACTAAATTTACAATTAATTTATAACTTCTCATACTTGCTTACGATTTCTTAAGCTAAAAAGAATCGGGCCAACTCATTTGTACAACACCACATATTAAACGTGTCTTAAGGATTATGCAAAAAATTGATCACAATAATGGCTCACAAGCACATTGTGCTGGCCGCTTATATCAAACAATTGTTAGGTACATTGGAAATTCTTCAATTTAATTGTGATTGTCTTTCAATAAGTTATTTTTATACAGTAGTTCTTTTTATATTTGTCATAATTTTAACATTTTTTTAATCATAATTTTAACATGTATGATTCTATCCTGACGACGAAAACACGTCCAGAGCCCAGGGTGACGTTCCGGCACCTCTCAAGATGTTCTTCACGGACTGGTAATCACTTCCCACGATAAATTGACCTGAGAAAAGGGCAGCTAGATTAGGGTAGAGCTCCTATCATTTCGGCTGAGGACATTTGCATTCAAGGCGGGTCATTTTCAATTCCGGACAATGGATTCAAGATGGATCATTTTCATTCCGTAACAATGGACATGTATGGTTGACAACCATACCTTGCCCTAACAAAAGTAACCGGATACAATGTGATTTAGACCAAATTCGGGTTTCAACACATTTTGTGTTAGCCAGTTCGATCATCAGCTCTGAGATGGATCATTTGGCTCAGATCTCATGTCAGTTTTGCCACATCTATGAATCACCAAGTACCTGCTGTAAATCGTAACTCGTGAAAACAGGGCAAAAACAGACAGGGTAATAACACTGAAATAGAAAGTAGGATCATACAAAAATCTGGTCAACTAGGGGAAAAACCAAATATACAAGTGTCCGCCTTTGCTTCTTCCTCACATTATTCAAAGAAACTGAGGGGTCGCTGGGTTTTTGCTAGCAGGCTAGCTCTCTACTCCATTTCAATGGAGTACCACAACAATAAAAATAAACCAAAAGAAAATTCCCCTTGTTCGAACATGTGTTCAGCTTTCAAAAAATTTGTTTTAACTCCTGAAGAAGGCCAGTGTCAACTAAAATTATTTTCGCAATTATCGAGCCAAAGAAGAAACTTAAAAATAAACATCTCAGATTGATTTGATTAGGCTGCCGCGGATTCCTTGGCAATCTTGTCAGCCTTGGCAATGACCTCATCAATCCCTCCAACCATGTAGAAAGCTTGCTCTGGCAGGTCATCATATTTACCATCCAAGACTCCCTATAAATTTCAGAGAAAAAGAGAGCAAATTAACCAGCAACCTCAAAGTATCTAAGCAGAGCACTCGCAGACCTTACAACTGAATGGAAAAGACAGAATGAGTAATTCAAGACAGAGAGAGAGGTGCAAGGATGTTATGACTAGAACCAACAAAAATAGTGATAGTGAGCGACCACATGACAAGCAAAGGAAAACAGTAGCCACCTGGAAGCTGTTAATGCTTTCCTTGAGCTCCACATACTTTCCAGGAGCACCCGTGAACACCTCAGCAACATGGAAAGGCTGACTCAAGAACCTTTGAATCTTACGAGCACGGGCGACTGTCAACTTGTCATCTTCACTTAGCTCATCCATACCCAAAATGGCAATAATATCCTGAAGATTCTTGTAGTTTTGAAGAACCTTCTGTACACCACGAGCAGTGTTGTAGTGATCCTCTCCAAGAATGTGAGGAGAAAGCATACGGGAGGTAGAATCAAGAGGATCCACAGCAGGGTAGATACCAAGCTCAGAAATCTGCACACCATGAAAAATGTTAATATAACGGGCCAAAAAAAATCAAAACCAACATTTTTGCAGAAAAACTATCTTCTTTTTATGTTACCTGTCGAGACAACACAGTGGTGGCATCCAAGTGAGCAAAGGTTGTAGCAGGAGCAGGATCTGTCAAGTCATCAGCAGGCACATAGATGGCCTGGACTGAAGTAATTGAACCCTTCTTGGTAGTTGTGATACGCTCTTGAAGACCTCCAAGATCGGTAGCCAAGGTTGGTTGGTAACCGACAGCAGAGGGAATACGTCCAAGCAAAGCAGACACCTCTGAGTTAGCCTGTTGAATGGAAAAGAAGATCATAAGTTAGATTATATGGGAGTAATCCACAGGATGATTGACATCAGGAAATAATATATGAGAGTGCAGACAGAGAACCATACTTGTGTGAAACGGAAAATGTTGTCAATAAAGAGCAGCACATCCTGTCCCTCAGCATCACGGAAGTGCTCAGCAACAGTCAAACCAGTAAGACCGACACGGGCACGAGCACCAGGAGGCTCATTCATTTGACCATATACAAGAGCACATTTGCTTTCAGACTGTGATGAAAGTGTGTAAGCCCAAAGTTATACAGTTAATATTAAGTACACAACAGTGATAAATCAGTGTCATAGAGCAAAAGAGAAAAAGCAAACACCTGCTTGTCCCCTAGCTTAATAACACCGCTCTCAATCATTTCTCTGTACAAGTCATTACCCTCACGTGTACGCTCACCCACACCGGCAAACACAGAGAAACCACCTGATTTTGAAAACACGAATTAAAAAATGACAGTATGTTCAAATTCAGATAATCAAGCACTGATCTGTACAAACCATGAGCTTTAGCGACGTTGTTAATAAGCTCCATAATAAGCACAGTTTTCCCCACACCAGCACCACCAAAGAGCCCAATCTTTCCTCCCCTTTGGTATGGAGCAAGGAGATCAACAACCTTAAAACAAAAAGCCAAGACCAAAGCAAAAAATTAACACAAGCAACGATCACATTCCCATTGAAACAATGCTACTAACATCTTCTACAGGGTACCTTAATTCCAGTAACAAGGATCTGCTGCTCAGTAGCTTGGTCAACAAATGCAGGTGCCTCTCTGTGGATGGGCAGATAGTGATCGGTCTCTGTCCATAATACAGAACCGACAACAATGTCAAAACATCATATTAATGGCCATATTAGGATAATGACAATATTCATCAACTACTTACTGATATCCCCCTTTCATCAATTGCCTCTCCAATGACATTAATGATACGACCAAGGGTAGCTCTTCCAACAGGAATCTAAGCATATGAAACACATATAAGAGGCTTATAAACTAGATTATATATCACAGAAAATAAATTAAGATGATAAAATGGCATTGGAATTAACCCAAATTACTCAACAAAGAAAGCCAAATACATAGGAAATAGGATCACAAATTAATGATATGACAATTGTGCAGGTAGTCACTAAATGTCTATATCAGTAAAACATATAAAGATTACCGTGGAGAAACTTACACTTCCAGGAAGCAATCAAAGACAGCAGAATACTTAAAAGACCAGTAAAATTGGACTACTCCATTTTATTGTGGTGGGAAGAACAAAGTTTCCATCTTTTAAACCCAATTTCAGAAAAATTCACAGTTCGATCAAAAAAATGTCAATCACGTAAAGGTTTGATAACAATCAAATTAACAAAAGGGGAACGATAAACAAACCGAGTCACCCAAAAGTCAACCCAAATCGGGTCATAAACCAAGGGGCTGAGGAACCATCTGGATCTAATGACCCATGTGCAGATCTGAATAAGTAAATGCTGGCACTATAATCGATCTAAAGGCCATTTCTACTTCAAATCAAGCAAATAAATCTAAAAAATCGATTTCAACATTCGAAAGAAGCGACATTTCCAATCAGATCGAAGTGAATCACGGAACACTAAATCAAATACGAAAAAAACTAGCAGAAATGGGGTACGAGATGCGATAAATGACTCACAGTGATGGGAGATCCAGTGTTCAAAACTCTCTGACCTCTGACCAAACCCTCAGTACCATCCATAGCAATGGTCCTAACCATATTCTCTCCCATATGCTGGGCGACTTCGAGAACCAACCTCGTCTGATTGTCGAGCACCTCAAGAGCAGTCAAAATCGGCGGCAATCCCTCTTCGAACCGCACATCGACGACGGCTCCGATCACCTGGCAAACCTTTCCGATCGCTCCCTTTCCGGTGAACTCGTCGACGACTTTTCCGCCGGAGACAGCTCCGCCTTTCGGAGGAGACGACGGAGCCGAGGGCTTGGCGGCCGCGGATGTGGCGTAGTCCGCAGCGCGATTGAGTAGGTAGCCATACGGAGAGGGGCGATGGAAGCCAGCCGGCTTAGGGAGGAGAGAGAAGGCTTCGCCGGCGACCGGCGGAGGGAAGATCGAAGGAGAGATGATAAGACTTTTCTCGAAGCCATAGAAAAGTGAGAAGGGGGAAGGAGAGAGAGACAGTGGGGACTAGGGTTTGGTTATAGAGATTTATATAAGTGGGAGATTCTACGCTTTTTTCGTTAATTAAATTGTATTAAGCATTTAAAATGACATTTACAGTGACAAATTCAAAAAAATTGTTTCTTTTCAGTGCAGACAAATGCAAATGAGATTTATATAATTTGTTTTTGCATTTGTCTGCACTGAAAAGAAACAATTTTTTTGAATTTGTCACTGTAAATGTCATTTTAAATGCTTAATACAATTTAATTAACGAAAAACGCGTAGGATCTCCCACTTTTAATTTTGTAAAAAGTATCTTTAGAACAATTTTAAACTTTTATGTAGAACTTTGAAAAAATTCAAAAAATAATAATATCACATAACACGTATGAAGTTAAAGTATACCGTCTCTCCCTAGAATGCTTGTATAAACATTTGTTTTTAGTGCAAATACTTGTATAAGTATTGAATATGAATTTTTATGATTGAAAATATTAAGACGGTGTATAAATTTTAAATTATCCAAAATATATTGATATTTGACTTATACAATTTTAAAAACTTTTATGTAGAACTTTGAAAAAAATTCAGAAAAATAATGATATCACATAACACATATGAAGTTACGAGTATACCGTCTCTCTTTGATGCTTGTATAAACATTTGTTTTTGGTGCAAATACTTGTATAAATATTGAATATGAATTTTTTATGTTGGAAAACATTAAGACGATGTATAAATTTTAAATTATCCAAAATATGTCAATATTTGACTTTAAAATTATTGCTTATTGTCATACTAAGACATCCCCTTAGCCTTGAAATATAAGGATTTCTTTATACCCTACTAAAAAAGATCTCAATATATACATACATATATTATTCACAAGATCAACCATGATGTTGTGGATTGATTACCATTAACTTGGACGAATCAACAACTCCTATGAGAGTAGAGCAAAATTTGGGAAATTTTATAATAGTAGGGTTACACTTTATCAAGATGCATATATTCGAACTATGAAGGTCACTCATATATGAGATGAAGTAAAGATGGAGATCCAATTGTGTTTGAAGGTTTGTGAAATCGGCGAACAACACCACCACCGGAATCGCAGGTGAAACGCGACCCTCGACTGGGTTCAATGTCCGCCGGTCGGTTGTTGCCGGCAATGCCGGCCTTTTGCCTTAGCGACCACGGTGGTGCGGGTGGTGACTTTTGGGGTGATGACTTTAAGTGGGTGGTTAGAGTTGATAATGATGTGGCAAATTTTAAACGTTTGGATTAAATTTTACTGATTTAGATTAATAATTTTTAATTTTATTTTAACTTATAATTCTTATTGGATACATTTTATATATATATATATATATATATATATATATATATATATATATATTCAATCTGATCAAGGTGAAGTTAAAGTACAGTCTACACTAATACTTTTTATTCTTGTCACAAAAAAATACTTCAAAATGAGCATCAAATTTTTCTATTAATTTTGAATTATAACATATAGTATTTTACATTAAATTTCACACCAAATAACTAACACAAATGTATATACATAATAAAATACAAAATTGAACATGGAAAAATTAGACATCCAGACACATACAGAATGAACTAATAGAAATAGGGATAAAAGAAATTTAAAAGCTATGCTTAGGAAGCCATTGATATAGAAATAAAAATAATGGTGCATAACACATTAATGGCTTCATATGTATGAGTTGGCATGGTACAGCACCATCAACTTTGTAGACTCCATTGAGATTTTGAGAGGGTGTGAATGCAAAGGTTGAGTCCAGAAAATAAAAATGTGCGACTATTATTAAGGTGGAGGTTATGTTGATGGAGATTCAAAAATGTAGGTTTCAATTTTCAAATAATTTCATATTTGAAATTTGCAAATATATAAGCTCCAATTTTTCCTTCAAGCTAGTTGGATAGGTGATTTTCCACCTTCCTTTGTCAATGTGTATTCTACTAAACTTTAAATGACATCCTCATAGAATATCTAAAGGTCAAAACTATGGTCCTATATATATTAGGCTATTAAGGGTCAGGTTCAATTTTTCCCATTATTATATTATATTGTCCTTTACAACTCATGAATTTAAAACCGAGAAATGACACCTCAATATAATTGAAACCATCTGTTGTAACTTGCAACTCACTATACAGGTGAAAATAAGGCCGATAAAGGGAAGAAGTTTGGAATTAGAGCATTCAAAAATCTTGTCAATATGCCAAAAAACAACAAAAAAATATACAAAGTGTCCGCCTCCTTTTCGACCTCCCATTATTCAATGGCATGGAGGGCTGCTTGAGGTTGAGCTAGCAGGCTACCGCTTGTCTCCATTTCAATGGAGTATCACACTACGTGCAACAACGATAAATAAAACAAAAGAAGATTCCCCTAAAGAGAATTCCCTTGTCCATCATGTGTTCGCATCAAAAATAAAATTCTTTCGCCTCCTGAAGATGGCAACGCCACTGTCAACTAGAATTATTTTCGCAACTATCGAGCCAAAGGAGAAACTCAAAACAACATATCTCAGCTTGGCTAGATTAAGCTGCGGCGGATTCCTTGGCAATCTTATCGGCCTTGGCAATGACCTCGTCAATTCCACCAACCATGTAGAAAGCTTGCTCTGGAAGGTCATCATATTTACCATCCAACACACCCTATACACAAAATGAGAGATAATATTAACACTCATGCTCAGTATTTCAAACAGGACCTCAACCATCTTTACGATCAGAGTGCTTTAATCAAGATAGCCAAACTATCAAATATTAATAGGTAATTCAAGATAGAGCTGAGCCGTAAGCAAACAGGGACGTGCTGATTCTCTTGCTTAAGAAAGCCACTCTTGAGTAGTCATAGTAATGAGCAAAGACACAAAGTTATTACCTGGAAACTGTTAATGCTTTCCTTGAGCTCCACATACTTGCCAGGAGCACCCGTGAACACCTCAGCAACATGGAAAGGCTGACTCAAGAACCTTTGAATCTTACGGGCACGAGCAACTGTCAACTTATCATCTTCACTTAGCTCATCCATACCCAAAATGGCAATGATATCCTGAAGATTCTTGTAGTTTTGGAGAACCTTCTGCACACCACGAGCAGTGTTGTAGTGATCCTCTCCAAGAATGTGGGGTGAAAGCATACGGGAGGTAGAATCAAGAGGGTCCACAGCAGGGTAGATACCAAGCTCAGAAATCTGCACGCCATGAAAAATATTAATACAAGGAGCCAAAAAATCAAAACCAAACATTTTTGCAAAAAGTTACCATCATCTTTTATGTTACCTGTCGAGACAACACAGTGGTGGCATCCAAGTGAGCGAAGGTTGTAGCAGGAGCAGGATCTGTCAAGTCATCAGCAGGCACATAGATGGCCTGGACAGAAGTAATGGAACCCTTCTTGGTAGTTGTGATACGCTCTTGAAGACCTCCAAGATCAGTAGCCAAGGTTGGTTGGTAACCGACAGCAGAGGGGATACGGCCAAGCAGAGCAGACACCTCTGAGTTAGCCTGTTGAATAAAAAAGAACAGCATTAGCATGTTCTTATGAGGGTGACCAGAGGGTGATTGACAACAGCAAATAACATATCACAGCACAGACAAGAAGCCGTACTTGTGTGAAACGGAAAATGTTGTCAATAAAGAGCAGCACATCCTGTCCCTCAGCATCACGGAAGTGCTCAGCCACAGTCAAACCAGTAAGACCAACACGGGCACGAGCACCAGGAGGCTCATTCATTTGACCGTATACAAGAGCACATTTGCTTTCAGACTGTGATGAAAACATGCAACAGTCAGACTGTGAAAATTGAGAACCGCCAGTCTGAAAGAATGTAAAGAAACAAAACTAGAACAGACCTGCTTGTCACCTAGCTTGATGACACCACTCTCAATCATTTCCCTGTACAAGTCATTACCCTCACGTGTACGCTCACCAACACCAGCAAATACAGAGAAACCACCTGGTCATGAAAAGGGAAATTAGAAAACTGATATCGCATAGCTCAGATTCTAGTAATCAAGCATTCATCCATACACACCATGAGCTTTGGCAACATTGTTAATAAGTTCCATAATAAGCACAGTTTTTCCCACACCAGCACCACCAAAGAGCCCAATCTTTCCTCCCTCTGGTATGGAGCCAAGAGATCAACAACCTTAAACCAAAAAGGCGGACAAGATCAACAAAATAATCCACACAAGCATCTGTAAGATTCTGATTGAAACACACATGTTCAATCATTTTAGAATTCTATCATTTGATGTACCTTAATTCCAGTAACAAGAATCTGCTGCTCAGTAGCTTGGTCAACAAATGCAGGTGCCTCTCTGTGGATGGGCAGATAGTGATCGGTCTCTGCCAATCGCACCGATGCCAATATCAGAAAATCATGATGATGAACATACGAGGCTAACGATATAAATCATCAACTACTTACTGATGTCTCCCCTTTCATCGATTGCCTCTCCAATGACATTTATAATACGACCAAGGGTAGCTCTTCCCACAGGGATCTAGGTATATAAACAGGAGGGTGAGGCTCATAAATGAAATCAAAACCCCACAGGGATTAACCTCAATTGTTCCAGAAAAAGTAAAAAATATAGCAATACACAAAACGAAACTGGAAGAGCGAAAGCCTTAGCAATAAAATTACAAGAAAATAAAAAGTTGAAAATTTTGTATCATCATCGACACCAAAATACGCTATCCTATCTTCCGCTCATAGGTCGGAAACAAACAATGGTTATAGTAACGTACAGAATTAGCTAGAAGCGTTTATCACAAAAACAAATATCGCAAGACTGCCATCAAAAGATTCAAGCTTAGTCCCTCCATCTTATTAGGGCAGGCAACACGAGATTTCCATATGTAAATTAGAGCTAATTTCCAAGACTCTTGCGATTCCATAAGAAAGTAAATGGTGAAGATGATCGACATCAATCACATTGACAAAATAAGTAAATACAACAATCACATTCGAAATCAGATCGAATTAAACCACATCAAACGAAATAAAATAAAATCAAATTCAATAATGGGCAACCAAGATAGAGTACGAGATCCCGAAAAATGACTCACAGTGATGGGAGATCCAGTGTTCAAAACTCTCTGACCTCTGACCAAACCCTCAGTACCATCCATAGCAATGGTCCTAACCATATTCTCTCCCATATGCTGGGCTACTTCGAGGACTAACCTCGTCTGGTTGTCGAGCACCTCAAGGGCAGTCAAAATCGGGGGCAATCCCTCTTCGAACCGCACATCGACGACGGCTCCGATCACCTGGCAAACCTTTCCGATCGCTCCCTTTCCGGTGAACTCGTCGACGACTTTTCCGCCGGAGACAGCTCCGCCTTTCGGAGGAGACGACGGAGCCGAGGGCTTGGCGGCCGCGGATGTGGCATAGTCTACGGCGCGATTGAGGAGGTATCCATACGGAGAGGGGCGGTGGTATCCGGCCGACTTGGGGAGGAGAGAGAAGGCTTCGCCAGCGATCGGCGGAGCGAAGATCGGAGGAGAGATGATAAGACTTTCCTGGAAGCCATGGGAGGGTGGAGAGAGAGAAGGGGTGGAGAATGGGGACTAGGGTTTGGGAAGAGAGTGAGTGTGTGGTCTATATAGGACGGTCATTGTACGCTACTTGATGACAAACGATGTCGTTTTCGTACGGTCTGTGCCTTTACTAATTCACTCCCGATGGCGAAGATTAGGGGTGGCGCTTATATTGATCCGTTATTTCATACCTTTTTTCCTTAATTTTTGAGGTTAGTGTTATTATTAGTGTTTTTTCCCTTTTCTTCCCCTCTTTGCCTCCAAGCCTCCTATGCATAGAATTAGAACAACAAATGAATTTTGCATACCAAAAAGGAATTTTCAAAAAATTACTTCTTTTTTTATGGAAAAAAAAGGAAGTTTCATCTTCGTATAACAAATGAATTTTGCGTTTTAAAAAACGGTTTTCATCTTTGTAGGAAAAAAATTATTACTTTATAAACAATTTTCTTATGAAAAATAAACAACGATTATTTGATTCTTAATTTCTTATGGTCTTGTTATGACAATGAAATGAAATTATTGCTGGTGAGAGATTTGAGATGTAATTCTTGATTAATTTTGCGACATTATTATCAATCGCAAATAATGCACTCACACCAAAAAAAAAAAGGAAAAAGCAAAAATGGTTGGAAATCACATCAAAGAAATTAAAAAGTTGGATGGTCAAATTTTTTGTTATTTATAGATATATTTTAAAACTATTTTAATATGACATAGGTCCATTGTTATTAGTTTACAATTTTCCATCTACTTATAATTATTTACCGGTGCATATTATTTTTTTCTTTGAAACTTGTTGTGAATTTATTTTTTATCGCTAATGATTTTTTTTGTTGATGAATATTAATGTATGTAAAGTTTGTCCACTAGAGATGCGGTGTAGGATATGTCCGTGACAAATATAGTTATACCCACGCCCTATTTTTTTCTCCATTTCTATATCCACACTTCCATCGGATATTTTGGATATACCGGGTTTGTTCAGGTAGGTACGTATGGATTTTAGTGATTATTATCTATTAGATACATTAATTTAATTTTATACTTAAGAAACTCACGAACAAATTTCAACAAAAATAATTAATTGTGAAAAAATTATCATGTCCATTTGAGCTAATTATCATGAATAATATTACAAATATTTTGTTAAAGTTTGTCATCATAGGTGAATAACGAGTCAAAATGTGACGAAATCATTTGAACTATTTCGGTTTTGTTCCATTTATGTGTAAGAAATTATAAGCAATTGAAAAAACATGCAAGGAGTTGTAATCTTAGTTGTAAGGAATATAAAATATTGTATATGACTTGATAAAAATATTTAATGTATTTATATGTGTATTTTTATAGTTATGAGTAACATATTTGTATTTTGGTTTTATAAATTTAGCATAAATTATAAATTAATATATTTATAATGTCAAATTCTTATGTGTCATATTTGATATTTTTTGTTTTTATAAACAAATAAATTATGTTTAATATTTACGAAAAATAGTTTTTATAAATACATAAAATATACCTAATTATAATCTTGAGTTTGAGATGCGTCATTCTGTATATTTCAACAATTCTCAGTTTTCATGGCGGTAGTGATTGTCATCCTTTTTTTAAGATCGGTAAATTGATCCACCGAACTGGATCCCCTATCTTAGGGAAGCCCAAAAACTATAACGGGGTGGGAGGAGAACATGTCAAACTCAACTCCCTTCACCCCACAAATTTCTCCCATATGAGAAATTTATACGATGTGGGGGCGTGTGGAAGATAAGGCCACATACAGCTCGACTAGTGATTTTCATCCATGTGCTTGCGGTAATCTCATATTTGTCGAATTGAGTGGCCTTGGTTTTGTAGATGTTACAAACTGACTTTTGCACTATCGCTGGCCTAGATCTCTTGCACTATATAACAATCATTCGAGCAAGAACATTATATCAATGGGATAATATTTATTAGATCATCAAAAGTTCGAAACTCGAAGAAACTTTCTTCTCCACTCCATGTGTAAGATGAGGAAGAAATTAACCAGTCTTTTGCACAATCCCCTCCCTAGAAACTTATATAAGGAATTCGACAAATTAATTGTACATATAGACTAATATCGGTACGTATAGGCACAAATGTGAACTAATAACAAAATATATACATTGAGAAACGATAAACTAAAATCATACATAAAAATTACCTAAGCTAAATTCACCATATAAGATATAATTAATTGAATGATTGATTTGATTTTGAAAGTGAGTAATCATCAATCTTACATACTACTGGGTAATGTAAAGAAACACATACTACAATATTTTGTGTGATTTGGGTTTTTATTATGTATATATTGATGTTTATTTTTATATGGAAAAAAAGCGGATAAAAATTAATTAAATATAGCCTGTCTTATTATTTTGAACAATAATATTATTCAAAATAATAAGTCAAAGGCTACATTTAATTAATTTTGTCCCTTTTTTTTCCTGTTAAACATAGACTTATATATAATCAAAACCCAAATCTATAACACCATCCCGATTTTTGAAAACCTCATGCATAATTACTTGAAACCTTCTCTCTCTCTCTCTCTAGCAGCCGAACAAAGAAAACCAAAAACCCTTGTTTTTCTTCTTCTTCATCTTTTCTTCTTCTCCCCTCCTTCCTCTCATCGTGGCGAGAAATCGAGTCATCTGAAACCACAACAGTCTCCGACCTCTTAGTAACCCCAGCCACCTTATCAGTGTGTCGCTGGCGGCGGGAAGACCTCGTATAGCCTCTTAAAGACACGTCACCGGAGGCCTCGTCGAGGGTGAAGCCCCGGTGAGTGTCGTTCCTGTCTTCCTCACTCCACGAATCATTGTTGTTGTGGCTGTACCGGCGGGAAAAGTGGTGGCCCTTCCAAGGGTCAAGCTCCAGCAGGCGGCTCCCCTGGACCTCGCCCCCGAGGTAGGCCCGGTAGAGGCAGTCCACGTCGGACGCCCGCCTCGGGGATGTCAATGCATTTATCTCTCTCGTGGCAGCGGTGGTCGGGCGTTTGTTGCTGGTGGTCATGGTGGTGGTGTAGTGGGGCATGGAGTAGCACCGGCCGTTGAAGTAGTCGACCAGTCGGCAGGAGTCATCGTCTCCATGCACGTGGTTTCCTAGGTGGCTCATGGTCTTGGCTTGGCAAGAGAGGGAGAGGGAGAGAGAGTGAGAGTGAGAGAGAGAGAGAGAGATTGATATGTAGGAACAGAGATAAGTGTGGGGAGAGGGGATATAATGAAGAGCTGGGTTAACTTGCACAATCTCAGAACCAGTGACAGGTGCCAATTTCGTCGTGAGGTTTTGTAAGGACTGTATGTTTAGACCAAGCAAAAATGACTATTCTAACCCCATCACAATCAAATTATAAAAAATATTAATTAAATTTGAATCAAGTAAAATTGTTTCCAATCATACTTATATTTTTATAATATATTTTCATTAGTTTAATAAATTCAAGAGAGTAATACCTTTTGATACGACCAGAAAACAGATTTTTGAGTCGGTTTAAGTGACCATGGATCATTTGAATTCGTATCAAATTAATTATTTTTACTTTGTTGTTTTCTGAAATTGAATATCTTAGTTAAATAAGTATGAATTAATAAATATAAATTTGAATATAATTATACTTCATACGTAATAAGTTATGCCATATTCCATTTAATTTTAAGTTACAATCTTACAACTTTTTATAACTCCTTATAATCTTACGGCTCGTTATAACTAAATGAAACAAAACCTTAAACAAAAAAAAAAAATTATTATTATTTTTTTAGTTGATCTTAGTATATGCAACTAAATGAATTTAACATATCACCTAATTAAAATTTTAAATTACAAATTAAAGTTAGAGTAAAAAATACAAATCAAAGTTGGGTATATGTAGGAGAGGTAAATACCTCACTACGAATTCAACATCATGCTTAATATCATACCATCAGAAAAGATCTCAGAGATTTTATCCACATTTGTAATACTATATGAGTATGTCTGTCTTCACCTAAATGCCAAACAACCAGATAGAGAGAGAGATCTGATATAGAGAGATAGAGATGGAGGGAGAGAGGGAGGATTACAACTTGCAAGCAGAGGATATCAAAGCCATCAATTGTGAGTATCAAATCTGCAGTTCCAGGCACATGAAACTGCAGTATAGCTTCAAGCAACTATTTTGAGATCACTTTACCATTTTTTCTTGTTTTTGATTCACTTTGATTTCCAAAACTGAATAATCTGCTGCTGTATTTAATCTTTCTGGTTTTTTATTTTCCTTTTCTGCCATGTCTCCCTCAGATCTCAGCTTCCTACAAGAATATGCAAAAGCTGATACACATACACTGGGTGCAATGAAGATATACTAAATATATATACAGAAGATACTCTCAAGATATTCGGGGAGATTGTTTTCCAAAATTTAAGATGACTTGCAATACACGGAGACACGGAGGCCAATAAATAATATTTATTTCTCAAATTGATATTCATTGCCAGTCTCTCTGTTGTCTTACCGTTTCTTTCAGTCTCGGGACTTCTCGGTTCTGTAGCGGATTTTGCAGCACAGCACAGGTCTCTCCTCCCCATCCTCTCTCTTTTTCCATAATGATTCAATTGTGCTTAATTTGTTTTTTATCCGCTTGATTTCCTGCTTTCTGTCTTTCTCCTTCACTAATATTATTAATTAATCCACAGGGTACTATACTAATTTTGAATTAATTTAGCATTTCAAGGATAATGAATTGACTTTGACGGATTACTGAGTCTCTTTTATTATCTTTTCTTTTTATTTAATCTTTTGGGTATGTTTTTGTCTGACATTCTGTTGATTTTTCATGGATTCTGAACGTAGGAGAAGAAATTTATCAATGGAAGAAGAGAAGAGCAATAAGCAGTACTGTCTTCCTCCTGGTCCAGCACCTTGGCTTGTCCACACACATGCGAATTCTAGGACGAAAAAGTTTTAAACTTTTTGCACTTTGTCATCTTCATCCCCATCCCCATATACCACATACTGCTTCAAAAGCATCCCTCTGTTGTGCGGTAAAGAAATATTCTCTTCTAATGATGGCTGGTTACTCTTACGTGATCTCGATAATAAAAAGTTGTTTACCCTTTGGAATCCTATTTCTTCTCTAGTGATGGAGTTGATATCTGTTGTGCTCTGGTACATGCATACCCTTTTAGTCTTACTGGAGATGTTAATGTATTCATATTTGTGGACGGGCTAGTCTTTTCCTACCAGCCTTGTAGGGAAAATAATTCATGGTTTGCCAGAAGCACTGAGCTCCAGGGTCAAAGCGCAGAGGTATTGCGTACAGTCGCCAGCAATGGTGTCATATATGGATTAGATCGTCTAAGACCTACTGGTGAGGGGGTGTGGCGCAATAACTTTGTCATTATTCGAGGTTGATAATAATTCTGATGGCCCCCTCACTTTAAGGTTATTACAAGCAGAAGTAAATCTGGATGCCGGCTTCTTATATGTTGGTTTCCACAAACATTTGTTAGCATCTTGAGGTCGAATTTATACTGTCGGAATACACACAAGATATGGTGCAGATACACGGCTGTTTGCAGCCAGTGTGTGGGAATTTGATTTTAGCTCGTTGACATGGGTTCAAATCAACTGCTTGGAAGGTCGTGCTTTTTGTAGGAACAAAAGGATGCACCTGGTGCTGGGGAAATACTCGTCATAACGGAAATGGTGTTAGGCAGAACTCAGTGCATTTTGAAGTTTCATGATCTGAGGCCGAGTACTTCGGTATGTCAGAGGCCATATATTTGTATAGTTTGGAAGATTGTAGCTTGATGTCTTTACTGCCTTGACCCAACTTACCATCCCCTAGGTACTGACCTACTTGGGTCGTGCCTCAGTATCAAAGGTTAGCAGGTTTTTTTCTTTTCCTTTCAATAAGGTTGATGTTATGCGTCTAATTTTGGTTTTAGTGCTAAGTACTGATTTACGTTTTCTCATGAAAATTTAAAGAATTGTCTGTTGTCTGAAACATATAGTTTTCATGTTTAAAACTTGTGTAGAAGCTGAGGATAACAAAGGTATAAAATTCCAACCCCCCCAATGCAGGTTAGAAAAAGATGAAGTCCATGAGCAAGGTTCCTGGAGTTTAAACTGCCAAGATCTTCAACAGTTGAGTGAGCAACACTCGCAATGTAGGGAAAGTTCATATGCCTTCAACCTTACGCTTGACAAGCAAAAGCAGAATGACTTGCTAGGCAAGTTCTTACTATATCAGCTTCCTCTTGACTTGATACCATTAGTTTGCCAACGTATGCATTTGTTTGATTACTTGAACTTTCGGGCCACATGCAAGGAATCTAGATATGTAGCCCCGGTAGCTTGATGGAGAACAAATAATTCGTATCCATTATTGACTTTCTTCGAAAGTGAGAAGCCTGTGTGTAGGCTTATGGACCCATGTAGGAGTGACTCATGTTACATGGCCATCGCTGGACTGTTTGAAGGCATAGTTCATATAGATTTCTCCAAGGATGGCTGGCTACTTTTGCGTGCTGATGAAGGGCATTCCTTGCACTTCTTCAACCCTTTTACAGGGGTAAACGGTGAGTATCCTCGTTGTGAGTCTCTAATTGATTTCTCAAGTGTAGGGTTCTCAAGTTGCCCGACCACCTCGGACTGCGTAACGGTTGGCATGAGATGTTTGGGATCCCTTTCCATCTACTATCATCGTTTTGGGCAAGAAATTTGGCATGAATGTATGCTTGAGCACCCTCCACAATCTTTTAAGCTACCTCCGCTGAGTAGCCCTGTTTACTATAGCGGGGCATTTCATTTCTTGGACAAAATTGGATACCTAGGTGCTCTCCGATTTGTCAATGGAGAGGGTACTTGGGAAGTTCATGATAAACCACAAACACTAGGTGATGAAGCCTTTCATTCAAGCCATCTAGTTGAATGTGGTGGAGAACTGCTCTCTGTTTTCATTGAAGATATGGGCAAATGGATTCAGGTTTTCAGTTTTGTCCAGAAGAAGACGAAGTGGGTTCGGACCAAAAGCTTGAGAAACCATGCGTTGTTCCTGGGCCCTTCATCGTCCTTTTTGGTGGTGGCAAAGGATCATGAGCTGTGTAACAGTATCTATCTACCAAGACGGTGTGGGAATGGTGTTCTTTTCTATGCTCTTGACACAGCTAAGTTTAGTATTCTTACAGGTGAGGAGTTCATCAAAGATTTCTCTGGTACCAAAGAGCATGGATGATGTTGTTGGATTTAAACCTGATATATTTTGACTTTCGTTTTTTTCTTATTTGTAAGAAATTTTAATTTGGTATTTCTGTAGAAACTACCTCTTATTGGATGTGATTCGGTATTTGCCGAACAGTTCCAACTCACTCGCCACGTTACTAACCAACTGTGCCTAATCAGTCGGATAAGAGGGTATCGGCCCAAACCAACCCTTAACGGGTCGGGTAAAAGCCCAAAGCCCACTAGGGTTAGGGTTTCCCTAAACCACGAGAAATTACTATTTTACCCCCTTTAAAATCTTTTATAAATAACATCATTTCCCAAATTTATAGGACATGTTTTTCACATTCCACAAATCTCATCTTTCTCATAATCTCCCAAGCTCTCAAGCTCTCAACATTCATTCAAGAGTTTCCATCTTTGGAAAACCTCTCAATTCCCACGGAATTCCCCCACGCATATCGAGGAAGATTTCCTTGATCCCTTCAATCAAGTCAATCACTAACTTGAGCGTCGGAGGGGCGTTCCCAGGATCGGATCGATCGTTGCGGGTTTAAGCAGTCGCCACGCGAAATCGGATCGATCGTGCCACGTTTCGAACCGGAGCGAGTAAATCCTTCCTCTCTCCGAATCATCATCCACATCATCAACTCGGTTTTCTCCGGAAATAGGATGAAAACTCAGGGCTCGTTAGCGGGAAATGAGTTGGGTATCGTTGGAGTTATTATTTCTTTTTTAGAATAAATTTTGCCTTTTCTTAATTGTCTGTCGATACATGCATTTCTATTCCATTTGCAGATACTTGTTTATATTTATATATATATATATATATATATATATATATATATATATATATATATACTAGTTATAATATGTTAATTATTTAATTTTATTTTTAATACTAATAATAAAGTTAAATTTTAAAGTCATACCAGTATTGTTTCAAAACCTTCATATCATATATGTCACTATAGCTCTTTAAAAAATCGATCACTGTAGACGAGCAAGAAACCGCAGTTAATATATAGAAAGAGGATATGAAAGATTATCCTCTTGACCGAATACACAAGCTCTAGCAGTAAACTCGATCAAATTAACAATTGCTTCAACTCATTGAAACCTACTTTAACATTTAGAAATTTCGGATGAAAATAATATAAATTTTAGAGGTATTGGACAAAAATAGTAGAAACATTTTTCTTGTACACTAACAATATGAACTTTAATCCTTCTTAATCCCAACAGAACATCATCGAGTTAATGTTCATCTACAAGAGAGAGACGTAAATGTTATTATTAATTGAGAATCTGTTTAAAGTTACATTAAAAATAAATAGAAATAAAAATAAATAAAAACAAACATAAATAAATTGAAACCAACATAAACGAAAGTAATAAAAAGAGATTACCTTAGCTTCCCACGAAAATATGCAAAAGTGGATACACGCACCGGGTGAAGCGGGCTGCGTGAAATTTATTTGGGAAAATTGCAATGAAGACTATTGAAAAGCAAACTTAATTTTAGGCCCTTCTTGATTCAGAAATGGGGTGAATTTAATATTAGCCACATTATTTACTTCACAAAACTTTATTAGAACAAAATCTAATCCTACCGAAACTCAAGGGGTCAAATACTCAAGCTTTTAGATCAGGGAAAACAAACAAGTGCAAATTAGTTTAGTTTAGAAAAACATTTTGTTCTAAAATATTATAACCCAAACTCAAAATATTGATGAAAAGTTACTTTTTTCAACTATATTAAAAAATTCTACTACTGAGGAAGTGAACTTAAACTATATATGATTAGTAATGAGACTAGAAATATTAAGCTATATAAAATGTACATTAATCAACATATTATAATCCTCATTGCCCATCAATTTATACTTTTTCGTTTTTTTTAGTCAAGGGTATAATTCTTTTCGGACCATAAACGTTTAATATAAAAGTTTTCCCAATAAATGCACTTTCGAAAATTTGAACTTATATTCTTCTCTTGGCCGGAGTGAGCTCGTTGCCACATTAACCAATGCTTTATTTGTAGGATAGTGAGCTTATAGTTTATCAGATACAAAAGCACGATAATCAATTGCTAATATACTAATAAACGGAACATTAATCCAAAGAAGAAATCCATGAGTCATTGATTTGGATGATAAGAACCAACAATATGGGAATGTTGAAAATGTTAATCCAAGGATATAATCCAATGTCTCTTTAGACACATCTTATTTAAAAATAATGATAAAAAGGTACACGCCAATGGACCATTAGAACATTTAAATGATTAAATCACAATGCCATACAAGAGAATACAAAGGATCAGTATGTATACATATCCAAAATAGATACTAGTTATTCCAGGGACCAAATTACTCTACAACGAATAATGGGCACTCTGAACCACAATGTTGGCTCAAAGAGTCATCAACAAGGTCAGACTTATATCCCCAGATTCGCGCAATTTGAAAATTTCTCAGGCTGGGGATAGCATATCACCATCAATATTTGGACACGAAACAAGTCGAAGAAGCACTTGATACTGACCTATGGTCTTGTGCTCGAGATATAAGTTATAAGCACGATTGAGAGCTGTCATTTGCATTGTGTAGAGTTCGAATTCAAGTCATCAAGAAGATTTGTGATGGACTCTGCTAGTCTCTTCGCCTGGGGACCGGGCTTCAAAGAACTAACATCACCCCACTGCGAGCAAGCATCAGTGAACCAACTGTCTGGGTTGGCACACCATGCTCCTGGAGCAACTTGGTTATGTTTTCGGTGGAGAATTTTCTCATCGATCATAGCAAGGACCGGATCATCCTTTTTAAATTGTCTGGCAAAGGCAGCTCCACTTTGAATCATTTGATCAAAATCAGAGACACCTAGAAAATGGGGCTCCATTTTGGGAGGACTATCCCATATCATGTATCTCAAATCATTGTTGATAGTTGTATTGCTAAACTCTGGTGAATTGCAAGCGACAGAATGAAAATACCCTTCTTGGGGCAACATCACATTATTAAAGTACATTAGAACAGTGCGAGGGAGATTATCCCAACCTAAGATACAAAACTCTAAAAAGGGCCGACTCAAAATCATCCAGGGAGAGCCTACCAATAAACAAAAGGAATGTCATCAACATGGGAAGTATAGGTGATTCTACAATAATTGCATGTAGGAAACAGAGTTACCTGTGAAAAGTTTGAATGCTACAGGGGTTGGACGCTTCTGTGTCGCAGTAAATATCTGACTTTTTCTAGCCAAGTAAAGTGAAGGATCAACAACAATGGGCTGAAATCTTGCCTTCCTGCACAGATATCAATTGAAGAATATTTTAGAAAAAGGAGAATTCTTGGGTAAGTTTCATCAGATTTCTTGGCAAGAAATGATGAATTTAAGTTCATGATATGAGTCTCCTTACTCTTTCCAACCAAGGTCGCTGGTGTGATCAATGAAATTGAGGTCTCTCCTAATAGACGAGAATACATGAGCCAAGTCTGAAAGGAAAAACAGGAAAACATATATTAATTAAGAACTGAAACAGAAGAAACCTACAGAATGGATGACAAAACAAACAAACGTTAACAGAGACAGGAATTCCAGAAGCTTTCATTGAAGCGTGGCAACATAAGGTGTCGCTGGCAATGCAGAAAACAGCTATCATCCCCGGAAACAACAACCAACAAGCACCAATCTTAAAGTTATCTAAGTTTTGTCTGCCATGAATAAACGGAAATTGCCTTCACAGCAATCCCCAAGTAAGATGTCCACCAGAATCTAGCTACATCCATCCTTAGACATGAGAAGTTATCATGAATATGACTATACAATACCCCCCCAACACCCAAAAAAATAAAATAAAAAATAGGGTGAAGGGAGAACCTACAATACAGCAAACGCACCCTTCATCCTTCACTGCTTGCTACGAGTTATATTGCTACGATTAAAGTATAAATCATATACCCTTGAAATGTAATATTATCAAAACAATCTCAAAATGTAAAAAAGACGTGTTATTTGCCTAGTTTAGCTACTAAATTTATTAGTGAAATCAAATAAAATGAAAAATGTATTTAATATCAGATTTGGACAAACTCCTGTGGGATTTAGCTTAACTCATCCAAGCAGATTTGGTCCTGATCATATTCCAATCGAATTGGATTTGATTCAACATTTGATATTGCCATATCCAGTTGAAACTCTTCTTGAGCCCATGAAGGATAGATCAATGCTTTGTAGCTCTAGAAAACTACAGCTCATCTTTGATTAACGTTTTATTGTTGTTCATTTCATTGATAGTCTTCTTCTTTGTAATGTAATCAAATTCGATGCGTGCTTAACATCCAAATTTTCCAAATCCTATGGTTCCCCAAATAAGATATCTTTCCTTGCAAAACAATCTACATCACGACTTTAAAATCTAGAAACAATACCTAGAGACTACTTTCCCCTGTCATCAACGATAAATCCACAGTTCTCATTGATGAATTAATGTCAATGATGTCTAAAGCTTTAATTCCAAAACTGAAGATCACTGATCCAGGAGCAAGTATACTGTACAATGAATAAACCTATTCTACAACGTGAGTACTTTTGAAGGCAGAACTTCACAGAACAACACCCAAAACAAATTGACAACCCTGGCAACATACCTCTTGTACAAAACCACTAGGGAAAACAGAGACATATGATACCGGGGGGATTATATGAACTCATCAACATAAAAGCATTCAAACAAATCCAAATTATCAGCAAAGGTCAGCAAAAGCTGGAACTCACGTACCATCCTGATTAACCAAGGGATAATCCACGGCACTCAAAGTGATGAACCAATCCCAAACACCATCAAGCTTCAACAAAATGGCCGCCGCCCTGAGCGTAGCCGCGATATTCGTGGCACCCATGTAAGTCAACCACATGGGTTTCCCAATCAAATCCACATTACCAAAAGCCCGAATTGCAGGCACCGACATAACAGCGGCTGCCAGCCATTCTCTCTCCTCCTTCGAAGCCTCCGACGACAGATGCAAGAGGTACCGATTCCGGGGATGATACACGGCCAATAACAGCCGTAGGATCCGCTCCTTGTCTCCGGCACCGCCGTAGATGTAATAAGCAAACGAAGGCGGGTACTGCGGGCCGTGGCCGGAGACTGCGGCGGCCTTGTTGCTCCAGAAGGCAAATGCGTGGGAGGCGCTGAGGCCGGAGATAGCTGAGAGAAAGACGAGGAGAGAGATTATCAGTGCTGAGAAGAGTATGAATAGCCACCTCTTCCTCTCAGCTGCTCCCATGATTCAGCGCTTTGTTGATCTATCATATGTCAATAACTGATCGAATTGCGCTCGATGATGATCAAATTCGTCGAATTTGACCTAGTTGTGATGATTGAGCTTGGAATTACAGCTCGATTTGCGAATTCGGCCAAATTACGCTAATCAGATCAACATAGGACGTTGAAATAGATCGAAATTCAAAAGATGGATTTGGAAAATCAACAAATTGATGAACTTTAACTTAATCTATGTGACTGATAACTGAAATTGAGAGGAAATTTGATGATCAAGTCAAAAAACGTTTGACTTTGATCTGAAGATCAGGAGAGAGAACAACTCTGTTAGGGTTAGGGTTCGTCAACGTGGGAATTTTAATTTTTGATTTCAGAAGACTGGAACTGGAATTTCAAATGGAATTCGGGGAGGAATGTGTGCACACGCGCTAGTTGAGTGCGTGTAGCTGGCACGTCATATCGGTAGTTCATCAAACTCTTAAGAGCATATTTTTTAAAATGATTTTAAAAATAATTTCACAATCACAGCCCATTAAAAAATATATCCCAAATTCTCCCTGGGCTTTTGAGGAGTTTGCTCATCAAAAACCTAGTTGACCTTATTATGTCCAAAAATAAAAATACAAGAGGGTGAAGTCTTTTTTTTTTCAAATAAATATTATTATACTACTGAAAGAGACAAAAGGAAATTATATTCTAAAAATAAATTTTATTTTATTTGGGATATATTTGGTAAGTGATTTTCTTATATAAGTTAGTTATCTTTGTCTTTTTCTTAATCTAGATGCTTATCACAAACACATTTCTATCAACTACATTAAACAAGAAAAGGTCAAATCTTTTCCTGACATTGTGTAAAAAGCACAAATAAAATTATTCTCCTGTTACTTCTCTTGTGAAAAAATATATGAATTTGATTATATAGTTAAAAACATGTTATAATTTGTCCAAATCAATTTAACTTATTTTGAATATCAATTTAGCTTATTTTGAATGTCGATTATTATTCAAGTTTCAAGTTAAAATTTTCCAATTCTTCTTAATAATAGAGGTAGAATTGCATGAATTTAGATTTATATTTCCCAACTTAAATTATTAAACTGAGACCCATATTCAAAATATAAATTGTGAAAGACACTCGTAAAATCCAATCTAGATAACGTACAAATAGTTTAACCAGTTCTATAAGCATAGATACAACAAGATTACCATTATGATTTTGCTAATAAATTAAGAATGCCATATAATACGTTGTGAAAAGAAAATTGCAAAAGATACTTGAACAAAATGCGAGCAAGCATCGTTAATTTGTCGCATGTGTCGGACTTGTGCCTTATCTTTGGATATTTCGAGGTTATAATTCCAATTGTCCATCATAAGGATGACAACTTATGGATTGCAATTTTTCACAATAGTCATATTAGAAGTCATCGATAAAAATTCAAGTGGAGTTTATACATTTAGAAATAGTAAAAAGTCGAAAGTGCATTATTTTATTAGTAAGTTATGCGTTTTTTATGGGGTGTATTTATATTTATTACTTAGGAGTTAAATGTCCACTTACTTAGTTTGACTTTAATATATTAGATATTTAGCTCTAAAGTTTTTGGTTTATCTTAGAAATTATTTCATTTTATTTTTATCTATGATAATTAATTATAAAAAAATAAAATACTTAAATCAACGTATGAGGACCTTCTAAGTGCATGATCCAAATTGTAAATGACCCAATCTCTTAACTTATATTGAAAATTGAAAGATCTAATATCGTAAGCTCCCTTGGAGCCCGATTAATTGAAGGAGAAGCCCAAGATGACATTTTTTTTTTTTAGTTTGGTAACTGGCTCGTCGCCACACTATCATCAGTTCTAAAATATCCAACTTAAGATCTTTATTCTTATCCTGAAATCCGACACGTGTTAGCCTTTTAGCTCATATTTGCCTTCCTTTCAACGACGAAAGAAAAGGTGCCGCGACGTCGTATTGAATTGAGGTTGAGAGGCAGTAGACGTAGCGGAAAACTCACGAACTGAGGTCCTCCATTATCACTTTATCAGTGACTGAGCAACGCATATACACTGCGCACACAGGAGAGAGAGATGGTGGAAATTGGCGGGAAGAAAGCGGGGAGATCGTGAGGAGAATCGGCGGCAATGGCGTCGGCCAAATACTGGTGGCCGTTGCCGCCGCCCTCTTCGTCCGCTTGTTTTCCGGCCCGGGTCCGGTGCTGTTGTCGGAGGAGGAATTTGACGATGAGAAGAACGGTCGCGGCGAGGATACTCGGGACGACAACGACGACGAAGAATCTCCGGCCGACGGGAAAGTTCTTCCGGTTACTATCCGTTGGAGTAACATCACCTGTTCTCTCTCCGATAAGAAGTCTAAATCGGTATAGTTTATGAATTCTTCCCATTTTTTCCATCAATCTTGGTTAGTCGGAAAGTTCAGTCTAGTTTTTGATATCTTGGACGCCTACTTTACACCTTACCGAAGGAGTCCCTGTTGAATTGAATCTCCCCCACCCCCTGATTTGGATTGTATACAATGGGTTGATGTAGAATCTCATCACAATAAAAACTATGGTTTACTTCTCGTGGGGACGCTCATAATCAATGTCTTTCATATCTTTGTAATTCAATTGTAGAGGTAAAGTTGCATGTGTACTTGCGTATGATCTTAGTACCCAATGCCTATAGGAGAATATGGGATGGCGCATTTGGAAGTAAGGTGGAAGATGAAGTCAGTAGACACATTTCGCATTTTTGTTTAATAACTAAATGGAGAAAAATAGGAGAGTCTTTGATGGTGTTGAATTTCCCTCGTGCACATCCAGGGCAAGACTGTCGAACTTTGTTCTTCTTCGAATAATACTGTAGATTTCTTTTATAGTCTCTTTTCGGGCGTAATTAGCGTCTTGTATTGTATATTTTCCCTTATCAAAAAATAAAAAATTTTAAAAGTTGACATGACTATGAGAATTGGCCTGGTTTGTTTTGAGTTTATTTGATAAAGATGTGAGGGTCTTCACCATTAATGTTGCTGTGGCTCCTTTCTCAAGGATGAAGTGCATTTAGATAGCGCTATCCCGTCTGTTGAAGAATAGTGAGAACTGTATTTGTATGAGAGAATGTGAAGTCTATGGTTTTGGACTCATGGAAGCATATGCATCACCTGTTTTTGGAACATATTTGAAATGCCAACTATTTTATGAAAAGATTCAGGGAATACATTTATCCATGAAGGTTGTATTGGAGGGCTCATGTATTCATCTAGGTGGAAACTCACCGTTCATTTGGTACAAGAGAATGACTTAATAGGAAAAAGGGAAAAAAAATATAGTCAAGTTGGGGAACCTTGTTTAGTTAAGTTACATAGAGTTATGGTGAAATGGATTCTATTTATTCTGCTGCATAGATACATTGATTTAAGTGGAATGAATACGAATGGAGCAAAATAAATAGTTGCTAATGGGGGAGCATTACCTCAGAGGAATGAAAGAAGAGAAGGTGGGGGGGCTTCATGCAAGTTATTATGAAGTAAACTATGAGATGTCTTACCGCTAGAACCGTCATTATTATATAGCTAGTGGGCTATTATGCTGGCATTAACAGGGGAATTGCTGCTTTTGTTTATGAGATGGATTGTTTTGCTTTGAGCCATAAAGTCAAATAGACTGGAAAGATTTCCAGGAAGGCACTGGAGGCGGAGGGATAAAGAGGTCGAGTGACGGAGCAAAACATGATTCCATTGCATGTTTAATGTGCACTCTTGGTGTTTATAGTGAAGGTACGGGGCCATTGAGTGTGCGTAGAAGCAAAAGGGTATGATGTGTTCTGGAATTACCTAACATAAAACAAAGCAAGAACCCCAAGATGTATCTCATAAATGATTTATCAATTAAACTTGTAGAATTATTCCACTGTAACCATTTCCTATAGAGCTTGTGTGTGTTGTTGAATAAATTTTCTTTTGACTTACAGTTTGGGCTGTTGAAAGTTACATTTGGACAAGTTTTGCAACTTGAGGTTATAATGACCTAAAGCAAAATGCCTTTTGAAAATTCCTCTTTATCTTTTTTTTTTTTTCCCTTTTGAGTAGAGCTGTGGTTAGCGTCAGTCAACCATTTTAAAATTTAGGGCCTAACAATCATAGGTATTTTGCAATTTAGGGGTAAGGTTGCATATATTTGAATCCCCAAACCCTGCCTAGACAGGGTGTTGGATATCTGTTGATTTGTTTGATTTGAGCATATCTGTTTTGGTCGAATCTCAGCAGTCTTGTCTTAGTTAATGTCATTCAAACTTTTGTCACCTAGGTACGTTTCCTTCTAAAAGATGTTAGTGGGGAGGCTAAACCTGGAAGATTGATGGCAATAATGGGTCCATCAGGATCAGGGAAGACGACACTACTCAATGTTTTAGCTGGGCAACTTGCAGCGTCTCCCAAGTTACATTTATCTGGTCTGTTGGAGGTCAATGGACAGCGCACTTCAAAGAAATCCTTTAAGTATGAGAATTTTCAGGAAGAATTTTTGTAGTGTTCAGTTACAGCAATTTCCCCCTGTTTTCTACTCGTCCTTATTTGTAAGAGGTTCTTGCTATCCAGGTTTGCATATATAAGGCAGGAAGACCTCTTTTTCTCGCAGTTGACTGTTCGTGAAACACTATCTCTTGCTGCTGAACTCCAGCTTCCTCAAATTTCTTCAGCAGAAGCGAGAGATGAATACGTGAATCATCTTCTGTGTAGAATAGGCTTGGTAAGTTTTATATGGTCCTAACATTTTGTCTTCCTCATATGGATATGCTGGTAATGTGAAGGACTACTTCTTTGATTACTTTTTTGTCATTTCTACTTGGCCTTCATCCTTCATTGTTGGCCCTGGTTCAATGCCCCTCTGCAGAAGGGCAGGGGTCTTCTCAATCTAGAATTAATTTTTTTGACTTGTATTTATCGACCCTCTCATTAGATTACAAGTGTTGGTTCAGCAGAGTATAAAAGTGTTTACTATTCAGTTTTTTGTTGTAATGTACTAAATTGAATGCCTCAACTGCACTTAGTCCACCATGGGCATAGGGTGAAGCCTGAAAATGGTGCTGGTTGGATAGTTAAAATTGGTGTATGCAACTATACGGTTCATGAAGTTTGTGGACTGTCATTTTTTATCTCTCACTTGCTTCTAAGAAACTTAATCCATATATTTTGGAAAAGAATTTTGCTGATACCTAACCTCAAATCAAGAGCCCTTACTAAATATTGATTGTTTATTTTTAAAATTGCTCCAAAGGTCAGCTGTGCAGATTCAATTGTTGGTGATGCAAAAGTGCGTGGAATTAGTGGTGGCGAAAAGAAACGCTTGTCTCTGGCTTGTGAATTAATTGCAAGCCCTTCGGTCATATTTGCTGATGAACCAACAACTGGTATACATGCTTTTCATAGTGCAAGCTTACTGGTGTCATTTTCCATGTATGTTGTCGTCTTTGTGCATTTTATGGCGTGCATGGCTGTCTGATCTTTATTTTGACTCTTCTCTGCCAATGTGATAATCTTCAAAATTTACTCCCAGTGTTTCTAATTTAATTTGGAATGCATTCCAAGCCATGGACACAATTAAACATCCCTCTGAAAAAGTTGCAAATAAATAGTTGAAGATTATTGGACAACTAATATTACAAGTAAAATGTATTTCATAAACAAATGATTGAAGATTATCTGTTCATTTGTAATTAGCATTTGCATAGTGGTAACTTCTGTAGGCTTTAGAAAAGCTTTGGGCATGAATTGTTTTAGCTTTATTTACCTTGCATTTGCCACCTCTTTATAAGTGGATTAAGTGAACACTAAGTAGTGCATTTATTATTTTGCCCTTTTTCTTTCTTTCTTTTATTTTTTTGGGGATGGTGTGTGCGTGTGTGTGTGTGTGGAGCGAAGTATTTGTGAAACATGACATTGAGTCATTATTTGTGATGATATGGTTATAACTTTCAGATAAGGTTTGCTTTCATATCCAGCAGTTCTTAGAAAGTTCAGGAGTTGCCTTATGTATGTAGCTGTATTTTCTAATGCTGAAGCTTCAAACCTCTTGGACTCGTAGTATCAATCCGGTTCATTGGTGAAGCTAAAATTATAGTGATATACAAAGTTCCTGTTTGCTTGACATGACTTTTTATGTTCTTTTCTTCTCTTTCTTCTACTTTGGCCTCATCTTTAGGACTATATCTTATTATGGTTTGGGAAGGTTCCTTCTGTAAGAAAAGTGCAAAAAAGTGTCACTAGAGCTGCTTCTCTTGCCGTTTCTTGTATGATTTGGATGGAGAGAAATGGGAAGCTTTTGATGGTGTTTACTTGAGTACTTCAAGGATAAGTAGCGTAAGACTGTGTACTTTTGGGAGGATTAATTTTGTTCTTCTTTTTGATTGATTTAGTGTTTTTTTAATAAACCATTTTACCTCTTCCTTTCCTGTTGGGGTTGTAATTAACTTTATAGTAGGCTGCGTGGATAGTTTCCATTCCTTTTGGTTTCCTTCTTCTGGGTTAATAGATTTCATAAATTTTCCTTACAGGAAGGGGGAAAAATGTTCAACACATGCATTGGTAGACTGCGTAACATCATGATTTATGATTACAGTAATGAAGTTGGTTCAAGGTATTATGTAAAATGTCATTATAAAGAAATGAATTTAAATCTAACTGCCTTGTGAATTATGAGCTTATTTTGGAATTTTGAGACAATAGTAAGCTGCAGTTGATACTTGGTAGTGCTGGTGGCTGCAGCATTCTAATGATATGAATTGGTTTGCATAGTGTTGCTCAGTGGAGACATATATGCTATATGATAGTTTCTGCATGGTGAGGATGTGAAGCGATCAGGGAAAAGGACAGAAAATAGAGCATTGCCGTGGATACAATGATGGTGAGCCCAGGGGTAGACCTTGTCTTTGAAAGGGCTAAAATCTAAAATTCTGGATGATGGAGGTCAGCCATCTGTATGATTTCTTCAGGAAGCTGGGGGCAAAGGATCTCTTTTCTCTTCTTTCTTGTTGGGGTGGGCTAGGAGGTGAACTTCAGGGCTTGTGAATTAGGTAAAGAGCAAACAAATTAGAACAGAGGATACTTGGTAGCTACCCAATGTCTAGGAGAGAGCCCTTTTGGAGGATCCCTTTTCTTTCTTTCTTTCTTTTTTATTTAAAAACTTAATTGCATTGTCACAAGTAGATGCTTTCTTAAAGGAGAGCTACAGGCAAACCTAACTACTTGCAAAATTTCTGTCCTTTACCCCCTTGCAATGGTCATCTTACCCTATGGACCTGAGTTGACTGCTTAAGCTAAAAACAGAAGAATAAAAAGATAGAGTACTTTCTGTACCAAAAAGCCTTTGGTTTGGCAGCTCATCCCTTTCCATCTAGGAGGTAAATTTGAATCTTGAAACATGGATTTCCTCTCTATTGGGGAAATTCAGGGTGGTGAATTGGTTGTGCTTTCTCAGTCTGGAATCCTTTCCTGCACCTCTACCCTTGGTCCTGTGGCCCACTCATCCTCACTGGTCCACTGAGGGCCAAATGAAAAAAGAGAAGAGAAAAAAAATGGCAGGTGTTGTCTTTGGAAAGAAAGAGGAGCCAGTGGACTCTCTCCAAGTCCATGTCCTTCGAATTTCTCTTCTTGGGCTTATATTTACTTATATATGGGGTTATCTGGTTAATCTTAAAAGGGCTGAAGATGTGCTGATGGGGTGGAAAGTAAGGTTGAAGTAGAGCTGGATTGCTGAATTGTGGAAGTAGGTTCTTTGATAATCTGCTTATGGTGGTGTGAATGTGGAAGAAAAGAAATGACTGGGTTTCTTGAGGGAAAAGCTTTTAATGTTGGGATTAAGTTTTGTTCTTTCAAGCCATTATATGGAGCCAAGGCCCAAATGTTTAGCTGTGTGAGGGGTACTTAGCTTTTCCTGATTCTGTAAATAATCATTCATGATGACTGACAGTTTCTGTGCCGCTGCCCTTTTTCTTTATTGTTTTTCACTGTTTTTGTACATGGATGATACTCTTCTTGGTTTTGTTATGATATTATTATTTATTTCTTGTCAGAAATAAAGGGAAAAGAGAAATGCTGATGTTGAAAAGGTAGCTGTTTTTTTTTTTTTTTTTTTGGGGGGGTTAGTTTACAATGGCATGATTTTATGGTGAAGGGCTTGAAACATATTGATTCAGGATCAGTCTTCCATCCTTTTCTATCTTTCTTCAAATGTCCAGGAGATATTGTCATTTTTATAAACCATGAACCTGAACACCTTCCATGGTCATGTCTTTTGTTCAACATTATTTCACTGCTTCCTTCACCACCTGCTCTTTCAGTCCAATATTAGAAGTTTTGTTGCAAGCATGTGAAATGTGCTGAAAGATAGTAGATGTTCTCCGAATGTACTAAGGGGTGGTCAAGTACTAACATGGCCTATGAAGTTTACCGAAGGGAATCTTGTGAACAAAAAGATTTTTGTAGGGAAAAGCCTTCAGCTGATATAATAAAAAATCCAAAGTTATGTCTATATGAAGTTAAATGTGTTTTTCACCGGCGAAAACTTACAAAAGAGAGGGGTAAAATATTGGTCCACAGGTGCTTCATGTGCAAAGATGATTTGGAAACTATCGACCATCTGTTCCCATTGCCTGATTGCTAGAAATTTTTGGGAGTTACCTTTCAGTTGCTTGGGCCGTCATTGGCTGATGCCTAGTTCTGTAAGACATCTATTACTGGCATGGGAAGGTCTTTTTGGGTGAAGGGCAAAGTATAAAGTTCTCCAAGCGATCCCCCTTGCTATACTGTGGTTGTTGTATTTGGAGAGAAGCAAGAGACTTTTTGTTGGGGTTGAAACTACGGTTGAGTGGTTCAAGACATGTGGCTTGAGTATTTATTCTTTTGGGAGGAGTTTACCTCCCCTACAGTATCGTCACCGCAGTTCTCTCTTTTATTGATTAATGTGTGATATTCTGAATCCGCATTAATCTCTATCAAATTTGAATATCAGAATAGTGGATATAGTCATGATTCAATAGGTCAGATTTACTATTGAAATTGCCCAAAACCCTCACAAGGGTTTATGTACAAAGAACGGGCAAACCCTTATGGGTGTACAAAAAATACAAGAACATCCTCAGGTGTCGAAGGACCCCATATGGCCTAAATCCCCAACAGATTCCATTGCATCTGCGCACCCTGGTTAGAACCCCTAAGGGGTCCAAATGGTTTGGACTTTTTGTTCCTCTTCAATTGTTGGGATTGATTTTGTGGGTATGCTATTTTTGGTTTGTAGCATTTGTAGGATGCTTATTTAGCATTCCCGATTAATATATCCTTTTCCTTATCCCAGAAAAAGAGATGAGATTAAAGTAGTTCTTTCTCTGATCTTGTTTAATTTGAAGGTTATCTGGTCATACTATTTTTGTCTCTTGCATTGACTTTTGTCAGTCTTCTTCTTAAAGTGGTTGTGTAAACACTGAACAACTATTCTTGGGTTGCTAGTAATGATTTTTGCTTCTTCAAAACTGAGAGGAGGGGAAAACTGAACGTGGCTTTTCTTTGAGGATGTCCTGGATCGATAAGTGTTTTCAATTTTATCAGAGTCAATGTCATATATTGGTTTTTAGGTTGGCCTGTGGCTGGATGGTTCAAAATATATGCCTACTACTTAAGCTGAAATCTCAGTATATTGGAGAGTTTGATCTTAAAAGTGGTTGTTTGTAATAATGCAAATTGCGTTACTCTTGAGGCAGTTTTTTAGTTTTAGTTTTGTTTTTAATAAAAAAATTAGGGGAAATTGCCTCTGTTTCAATGGGTGAGTTGGCGTGTCTTACCTCGCTGGACTGTTTTCAACTGGAACATTGCTAGTTGATAGGGTTTTTATTTAAACCTTTCTTTGCTAGGATGTAGTGGGTTTTGATCATTATATGTGTGCATAAATCTTTGTTCTCCCCCTTTTCTACTGGATAAGAATTGGGCTTGACACCATCCCCCTCCCCCAAAATAAGGGAACCAGTGTGCTCAGATCTGGCAGCCCCATTGCTCTCAAGTCTCAATGTTGGTAGTTTGGCTCTTGGCGCTAGCTTGAGAATTGTCTAAAGCAAGTGGTCGCTGACCATAAGGCTGTCAAAGGAGATGCCCCCTCTGTGATTCTCCATCCGTCATTCCTGAGTGAAAATTTATGTTCCTTGAGAAAGTAAGCTGTGTGATCTTCTGTGTTTACTCTTCTGATGTCTAGTGATGGTTATGTGAACTGTACTGCTCTTTAAAGTTGTCAAGTGAGGGAAATGTACCTGGTATTTCTGTTATTCGATACATATATGATATAGCCGTCTCTCATTTACCATACTGACTTTTGTTACTTCCAGGGCTTGATGCATTCCAGGCAGAGAAGGTAATGGAAACACTCAGCCAACTTGCACAAGAGGGTCACACTGTAATTTGCTCGATACATCAGCCTCGAGGATCAATTTATTACAAATTCGACGACATTGTCTTGCTTACAGAAGGTTCTCTTGTTTATGCTGGCTTGGCCAGGGATGAACCCTTGGTATACTTTGCAAATCTAGGGTTAGTAAAAGAACCTTTCTATGCTCTTTTGCTTCTACTTCAGATTATATTTAAGTGTTCTGGCAATGATACAATATATTTTGTTCTCATGTACAATCATTTGAAATTTAAAAGAATGTTTTCTATCTGCCCATCCCTTCTTTTTGGTAATCTCTGAACAATTCCATGCCCTTTCTTCCAGTAATAATGCATAGATTCACAGAATGGTTGATGTTAGACAAATATTAATTGCCATTACTTCATTTTCAACATGAAAATTTTTGTTCCAGTAAAACAACCTAAAAGTACTGGATTTCTTCACAATCTTGCACTCTCTGTCTTTCCTCCTTCCTCAACCCAGGTAGTACTCATAAGTAAAATGTTCCACACTACCTTAGATTCTGTGGAACTATGTAACTGTACTGATTTTCTGTCATTGACAGAAAATAATTTCTTGGCTTGAAGTATTCTCTGTCACTGGGATTGTCAGTTGAAACAGTCTTCTCTTTGAATTCTGCTGCTTTAAGGGGCCATTGCTTTTGTTTTAGTCATGATACTCTTGAGTAGTTGTAGTCCGCTATTGTTCCTGCTTTTTGATGAGCATTCACTATGACTCGCCTAGAGCGAGAAGACATTAGTCTTTAACACACCACCGGTTTTAAGGAATCTCAAGAATGAGGGAAATCATTACTTCTATAGCATTTCAAATTTCTTGTAGCTCTATATAGAATATGCTGGAAATCTGAGAGGCCTTTAAGACCTACTATTTCTTGTAGCAACTGACATGGCATGTTGCTCAAATAAATGTTGCAGAAGTGATAGAACTAACGCTTAAGTTGGCCGATGCTTTGTGTCTTTATTGGTGGAACGCATCCTTTGAGGTTAATCTTACTTTTGTGGCCATCTTGACAAGGGCAGCCTGAGAAATAGCATTGCGGGTAATGACCTTGTGTAACAGTGATCTACATAATCCCAATTTAGCTGTGGCTTCAATATTGTGCAGTTCTCATCCACAAATTCAATATTATTAAGGTGTTTCCATTGATAGTTCTCATCATTCAACTGATTGGATGTAATTATTGTGTTTGGATGGAAAAGACGAAAGCTACTTGTGGTGGAACAGAATGGACAATTTTCCTTTGAAGGCTTGCTGTGTTGATGCTTCTTGTCTGTTTCAGTAATAACTGGGATTGCTTGGTTTGCCTGTGGATGAGCTTTTTATTGTTTCTTGATGGCCAACAATATGTTTGGTGGGTTGGTTGTTATGTTCATTTCATCTTGTCTAATAGGAAACTTTATTAAAACTATGAAGTTCGGTGAAGCAGTGAATGATTTGCATCCAACAATAGCATCTAGTATGCATCAGCCCAAAGTGATTAGAGGCATTAGATAATAAGACAATAAAATATAGATGCAAGTGGGATGATAGTAACAAATGCAAGTACTTGAAAATAGTGCTACACCGTAATGTATCATCTCATATAGTGGTTTATACCATCTCATATAGTGGTTTCTACAAGGCATGCAACCGCACCAAGGGAAGCACCGGAACATTTATAATGGTAGAATCATATTTAGAAGTAAACATGTACTACACTGTCAGGTAAGCAAACGTAAAACTATCAAAAAATTTTGATAGTGTCCCAGAGCAGGAGCGTGGCATCAAGTGGACCGAAGTTGGCCTCGGCCTCCCTTGACCTTCAGTGTACAAGTTATTTTTCAGTTATATGGTATTATAAATTGAGTAATATTGAGTTGATTTTTAATATTATCGCCCCCTCCCCCAAAAAAAAAAAAAATACAATTGTTCAATCTAGTTTATGGCTGCCTTTCAATACAAACGTTGTCACAGTCTCACAGAGAAATTAATAAGTACTCTTCTTTGCCTTCTCTTACCCTCCAAAATGTTGATTTTCTCACAGCTCCTAATTGGTGCATTTGGAGAGCTCCTTTTCCATATCCAAACCATCGGAGCCTTAACTCTCTTATATTATCCTTTCGGTAGCTATAATACTTTTTTCATATCACTCCATTTCGCCTTATCCAATTCTTGTTTGCTTTCATATATCCAACATATCATCCACATTTCTGGCATCGTCATCTTTTCCTCTTGTGATTTCTTAATTGGCCAACACTTTGGATATAGTAAGGCTGGTCTGAACCTTGCGGTAAAATGTTTACTTCTATTTAACTAAAATTCTTGTTGCATGGGGCTCCAGAAGCATCATCTATTTCTATTTTTGCCATCCCATGTTTATTCTTTGTGTGATGTAACCATCAATCTCCCCTTTAATTGAAATTTTTCGAAAGAGCTAAGAAATTTTCACCAGAGCTATTAAATTCTTTACATATAAACAAGCATGTTGTTTAAATTCTTCCTATCTCGACCTTTCTCTTGGAGCTTTTTATAAATGCAAAGGAGTGTGGGAACCAATAGTAGAAAGGTTTCAAAAGAGATTGGTTGGGTGGAAATCTAAGTTGTTGTCTAAAGGGGGTAAACTTACTTTATTGCAAAGAATCTTATGGAGTCTCCCTATTTATTTCATGTCTTTGTTTACCATTTGTGCTAGTATTGCCACTCAATTAAACAAAATCATGAGAGACTTCCTTTGGTTCAATAATGATGAAAAAGGAGTTTTCATCGGTTCAATAATCATGAGGAACCAATTATGTTTGTCCTCGTAAACATAGGGATGATATTTGTCCTTGTAAACATAGGGATGATGTTTGTCATTGAGCAAAATGAGTCCTTATGCTCATGGGGTAGGCTGCTGGAAATCTATTTCAAGTGGTTTGGACTGGTTTTGTTTTCTTGTGCATTTTAAGGTGAAAATGGGTTGAAGGTTTTGTTTTGGCATGATGTGCCAGTGTGGAGATTAACCTCTCAAGATTCAATTCCCAGGTGTCTTTAGGATTGCTTGTTTGAAAGAGGCTACAGTGCAAGAAGTAGATTCTTGGCATGGCATCCAAAACCATTGGAATTAACTTTCCTAAGAAGCCCAAATGATTGGGAAGAAGAGAGTGTTGAGCATGCTAGATTTGCTTGCAAATACAGAGGTTTATTTTGAGGGTGATGATGAGATTATTTGGCCACATGATTCGAGTGGGCATTTTTCTATTAAGACTGTCTGAAAAGAGGTTTTTGAAGGGTCAAATCATTTTTACTTTCAGATGAGCAATTCGAAAGTTTAAAACTCACACCAAAGCATGTTTTCTTGCTTGAGCGGCCACTTTACGGAAGATTCTGATAGAAGACATGCTTAAAAGGAGAAATTTTAAGTAGGTTAGTAGGTGTGCGATGTGCCTAGGGATGAAGAATTTGCTGACCACCTTTTTGTTCATTGTCAGTGGGTTGCCGCTTTATGGTATTTGTCATTCTCCTTGATGGGGGTTAGTTGGATGCAACCTTTAATGGTAAAAGATGTTTTGGCGGCGTGGAGAAGAAGGTTGAAGAAGAGTTGGGTTCTAGGAGTTTGGAAGTCGATGCCATTGGCTATTTGGTGGAGTGCATGGAAGGAGAGGAATTGCCGGATTTTTGAGGCCAAGGCAAGGTCCTTTAATGATTCAAGCTTTATTTTTTGAGAACTGTGTATAGTTGGGGTCAATTTCTCAATGATGGTACTAAGTTGACTTTTTGGGATTTTGCTGATATGATTACTGTTTGCTTGAGGGCTTGATTATTTGTGGTTTCCCCTTTTGTACATGGGTGACATCCCCTTGGTGTCTTTTAATACATATTTTGTGATTACTCATAAAAAAAATAGTAATAAACAAGCATGATAAGCATGTTAGCTATAAATGGAATTCACACGGGAAAGCTCGATGAAGTTGTCCTGGTAAAATCTCAATGATGTATACATTATGTTTATGAGTTTTCTATATCGCTGCTATTTAGTGCTGTTGATCCTTGGAATGATGCTTAATCGTTTAGTTCCATTCAACAGGTACCGTTGCCCTGATCATGTGAACCCAGCTGAATTTTTGGCTGATCTGATATCGATTGATTATAGTTCATCCGATACTATACACAGTTCACAGAAAAGGATAGATAATTTGGTTGAGATATTTTCTCGACAAACTGAATCTTTTATATATGCAGCTCCACTAATCAATCATGGTAAGTTCATGGATGGAGTGAAGTTCGGCAGAAAAAAGGGAATGAAGTCGAAAGGGGGTGGTGGAGGCAGTTTTGGCTGCTTCTTCGACGTGCCTGGATGCAGGTACTGTACTTTGCCCCATTTATTTCTGGTTAGCCTTTTTCTTTTCAAGTTTTCATCAATGAGCTATAACTATGCAGGTTCGTTGATCCTCCCAAAATAAAAACGCATGTCATAATTTGTGCGAGTCAACTGATTAGGTTGATGATATATCCCTGTGTCCAAAATCTACCTATGCAGTGTAAATGTGCGTGTGTTTGTGTTGGAGGGGAGGGTTGCTGTAGCAATGTTATCCTGGATAAATAGAATTGAAGAGAGCCTGGTCTTATTAACCCTAGATTCAAAAGCATTGACTTCCGAATACTCCAAAAACGGAAGCAGAGGCAATTAGATCTACCTTTTGCTTTAATCCAGTATAATGCAAGCCGGAAAACTTTCTGAAAAACTTTGGCTTTTTCAGTGGTCTAATTCTGAAAGGAGGGTGTTGCAACTACGTTTGGGGAGGACACAAGAAAAGTACAACATGCCTTTCTATAGCAGGTCTTACATATATTGGTTTGGTGTCAGTAGTTAATTTCCATTCAAGACTGATCATTTATTTCTGCAGCCATCGAAAAATGTTGTGTAATTGATGTGGACTGTGGATGGGGGTAGTTCTTGATGTGTTCTTGACTGCCTCAATTTACGGGGTTTTGCATGTCATTTCTCATGCTTCTGAACAAATTCCTAGCTTTATTTTTCTTTTTGTAGACAACATCTTTATTTTACTCAATTCTTTCAACAAATGTGGCTGGTTAGGCTTCTCGAGACGGACCGACAAATAAAGTTCGAGCCCGAATGTCTATTGCATCAGCAATAATATTTGGTTCAGTCTTCTGGAGGATGGGGAGATCCCAGACATCTATTCAGGATAGGTTGGGATTGCTGCAGGTACTAAATTTCATTTATTAGTTGGTTGCGCCCTTCTTTCTGTAAAATGTAGCATACAACTCATTAACACATTTTCTTTTAAATAGCAGTTTGCTCATAACTTAATGTTAAAACTTGATGTCCTGATGCTGCTAATGCAATACCGTCTCCATTAGTTACCATATTCCTGTTTCTCATACCTTTTTAACAGTGGTGGAAGCAGAGTTTCTGTTCCATTCTTTGGTTCTGTTTGATTCCATTTCTGCCTCTGTAAGGTTCCTGTAATTACTCACGCTATCCATAATGGCCATTTGGCTCAGGCTGGATGAAGATAAAAGGAAGAAAGAGAGAGAATTTAGGGCTTTTGCAAGTGACCCCTGTGTTTGCAAGTGAAAAATTTGGAACGAGCCTTTTACGGCTTTTTTATGGAAGAAATACCCCCAGAGCCCCTATCCCCCGTTATCTGCCCACAGTTCAGCAAGGAAAGTCTTATCTATTTCTTTGTTTATTTGTTTATGTTTGTCAAATGGAAAAATGTCATGGAGGATGGTCCACTTACATTCTCCACCCACCCTTCAAAAACAGACAGAGGTGGTTGTGGTCATTCATAAAAGTTTTTCTGATGAGTGATTTCCTGAAAAACCCCTGTTTCATTGTCAATTTTTATTGCTATCATTTCTTTGCTAGTATGTTCTGTCTTTATCTTATCTTTTCATTATTTTTCACCCTTTGATCTCAGCCTTTATAGCCAAGTACTTCTCCCATGCTACCTTCTTTAGTAAAAGTCAAACCCCCCTCTCCCAGCGGGCCTCTGGAGTTGGCCTTCTTAAACTATCCTCTTTTCTTATAATATTCAATTTTTGAGATTTAGGCCCTGCCATATAATATAGGTATAGTTGAGGAAGGCTAGATTGGGCTGGTAGGTAAATAGTGGATAATTTTAGGATTGGTTTCCTACACTACACTACTAGTGCTAGCCTAGCATCTCACTTGATCTCCCTAAAACCTGACAGCTCTGGTCTATTGAAATTTTTTAGAGCATTGCACAAGCAGATAAAGCTGGCGGTTTGACACGAGATTTATTTATCAAATGCTCTCCTTTTATATTTATCACAAGTTCTATATACTTTGTTGATTTTTGAAGGTAGCCAAGTGCTTCGAGATCTTTATCTATGCTGACATCTACTAGCCTTTTTCTCTATAACTGGCTGAAATTTGAGGCTTACAGATGCTATATAATGAATGTATGAATCACATAAATAATGTTTTAATTGAAGCGTTTTCTGGGAAATGTTTTTATGGTCAATCCTTTTAGGATACATTGTCTTCTAACCGCACTTGTTATTGTGAGAATTTGGTGCTGGAATATAACTGAGCCCAAATCAATGTCTGGAGCTCAGCTAGGTCACTTGTGATTTGAGCTGAAGCTCATTGATCCTGAAAGGTTTAGGCTTGAGTTGTGCCCATTCATTAAAACTTTGAATAAAAGCCGTGGCTTGTTTTTTTTTTTTTTTCTCCTCAAAACCATAATCTCAAGATCTGCAGATCAAATGTGGTATTATAATGCAAGCAACATGAATTATGCAACAAATTAGTTCAGACTAATTGGACTTCTGTAAGTCGAGATTAAGAATTGAGCAAGCTCTTTTAGAAATATGGTGAAATTTGGTAAGTTAACACCTAAATCAACAGAGCCACCAAAAAAAAAACCCTGAGTCAAACCTGCCTGACTGTCACTGAAGTTCAATGATGGACTCACTAGCAGGAGACCTGGATAGATTTTCAATGGAGGTCAATGCATATTAAGATAATCGAATTAGAAGCATATGATGTGCCTAATTTGATGAGGCAATCTACAAAGAACCTGAATTGATGATGCCATGAGAAATACAGGAACAAAGGTAGCAGCTAAAGGAAGTAGACCAGAAGATGGATGTTGTGGTGGCTGCACAGGCAGTATATGGTGCACCAGCAATGCTGAGCAGAGTTGGAGGAGAAGAAAAGAGAGAACGAGCCAAGTGTTGTAGGGCAGGGGTGCTAATCTTATGAACTTAAGTCTCACCCTAAGACATTAGCATTCATACCATTCGAATAAACTTGTAGCCTTCAACCTTGTGCCAAGCCTTTATGGGCTTAGGCTTATGTCAAACCAAGCTTGAGTGAAGCTTGACTATCCCAAGCCCTATTCCTGTTTGTATGCTATTATGTACCCACATTCATTTGTAATATTACTAATTTCTGAGTGGTGCTGGGGTTTTTTTCATTCCCTAACCTTTTCTGCCTTTTATCAACTGGTAGGTTGCTGCAATCAATACCGCAATGGCTGCCTTGACAAAGACTGTGGGTGTGTTTCCAAAGGAACGTGCAATTGTGGACAGGGAACGGGCAAAAGGGTCTTATGCATTGGGTCCATATTTACTCTCTAAACTGCTGGCCGAAATACCTGTTGGAGCAGCATTCCCATTGTTGTTTGGCACTATTTTATATCCTATGGCACGTCTTCACCCTACGTTGTCCAGGTGAAATTCCTGTCTTTAAGAGCAATGTGAACTGAAAATGTTATTAGAAAAATGGCATCATTGGCTGTATAATGGATAAATTAATTTCTATGCCAAATTATCCAAATAGCAGATGTATTATTCGTTCCTAGATCTAAAATGACCTCTAATGTAGTCGTACAGGTACTGAGAATTTGAGACTGAAAGTGTGGCTGTATGTGGTTTCAATTCAGATTTGTGCATGTACAAGATCTGGAGTTGGGACCCAAAAAAAAAAAAGGTGTGAGACCTAGAGTGTAACCATACTTGCAGCAGATAGTCATTTTTCTCCATCTAACTCTCTAATATTCTGTGAATACAATAACTTTCTATCCATAAAGCTTTATTATGATCAGGTTGATTTTCCTTAGGCAAATAATGATTTTAATCTGTCTGTGCAACAATGAATGGAGTAGGAGTATTCCCTATGCAAATAAAAGTTGCTTTCTTGGTTGGATTGGCTTTCGCCCAATCATAATTTTTTTAATAAGAAAAGGCGATATATATATATATATATATATATATATATATGAAAAGGATGGATGCAAAGTAAGCATCCAACAAAAGGACTATGTACAACCAAAATGTAGTCTATCCACAAAATCTACAAATCAAAAGAAGATATGCGAAAATTGCCAGTATCCCAAAAGTAGAGTCTTGAAAATCTTATCCTTAAAGCAATTGAAAGAAGTTTCCACTCCCTCGAAGACTCTCCTATTTCTCTCACACCAAATGCTCCAAAAATGGCATGTGGGATAAGCAAAGCTTTCTTCTCTTTAGCTTTTCTCCAGAAGGAGCCTTCTGTCCAACCGGAGCTCTATGTTGATCAGAAGTTGGAGCCTAATATGGTCTCCAATGATCTTCTAACTACTAGGAGTCTAGTGACCATGCGTCTTTAATCTAAAAATATGTAGACTTATCATCATAATTAGCGAGTTCCTTTACTTCCTTACAAGAAGAGCGAGAGTTTTAGAGTGAGTCAATAGTTCGGTAGAAGCAAGAAGTTTCAGCTTAAGGAAGCCAGTAAATACTGTCTAGAAAATGGAGGACTTAAATAGCAATGGTATTGGGATATTAGTCAATAAGGTGTGTTTGGGGGGTGTGTGGAGGTGTTGCATGCATGCATGTGTGTGTGTGGGAGGGGGATGTTATTGTTTCTTTTGATTTGTTCTTTCATAAGGTCAAGGAAGTATATTCAAGTATAGGTTTGCGTGTTTCTGAGGTTGCTAAGTTAAGAATGATCCATTTTAAGAAGGTTGTATTGAGAAATCATGAAATCGCTGGGGAGGTTTCAGTGACACTCATCTTTTCTTAGAGAATCGTTTTGATTGTAATGTTGGTTTATGTAAGAAGGTATGGACTAACGTGGTAGATCTCTTTCAGATTACTCAATACTAGTTGATTGAAGAGAGGGACCATTTAACTTTGAGGGGTTTAGGTAAAGTACTTTGATTATAGTGAAGTATAAATCTTTGATGGACGTGTGTTATTTGATCGATGATGAAATCACCAAGGTCTCGTGGCATTTATTTGATGATGTGGTGGTGAAGGATGGCATAATAGATTCCATTTTTATCGTAGAAGGATAATTTTCTAAGGCGACAAAATTAACATTGACGGGATGTCTGATGAGTCAGTACTCTACACAAGATCCTTGCTAATGTGCTTCTGGTTACAGTTCTTTAGTATGTGATTTTCTACTCCTCTTATAGGTCCATATGAGCTGGTGGATGATTTGATGAAATGTATGCATAAAGACCCTTTTTTAAAAAAAAAAAAAACCTGGGACTTTAGATAAACCTTTGGTAGAGCTTGCTTGAATTTCTTGGATAAAGTCTTGATAATTCTTTCTACGTCTTGCTTCTTGATTATTTTAATGCTTCTAATGCAGTGAGATAAACAGCAATGGTATTGGGATATTAGTAAATAAGGTGTGTTTTGGGGGGAGGTGTAGGTGTTGCATGCATGCATGTGTGAGTGTGTGTGTGTGGGAGAAGGGGGGATGTTATTGTTTATTTTTATTTGTTCTTTCTTAAGGTCAAGGAAGTATACTCAAATATGGGTTTGCGTGTCTCTGAGGTTGCTAAGTTAAGAATGATCCATTTTAAGAAGGTTGTGGTGGAGAAATCATGAAATCGCTTGGGAGGTTTCGGTGATACTCATCTTTTCTTAGAGAATTGTTTTGATTGTAATGTTGATTTATGTTGGAAGGTATGGACTAGCGCTGTAGATCTCTTTCAGAATACTCAATACTAGTTGGTTGAAGAGAAAGACCATTTGATTTCGAGGGGTTTAGGTAAAGTACTTTGATTGTAGTCAAGTATAAATCTTTGAGGCACATGTGTTATTTGACCAACGATGAAATCACCAAGGTGTTGTGGCATTTATTTGATGGCATAAATTCCATTTTTATCGTGGAAGGATCATTTTCCTGAGGCGACAGAATTAAGATTGACGGGATGTCTGATGAATCAGTACTCTGCACAAGATCCTTGCTAATGTGCTTCTGGTTGCATTTCTTTAGTATGTGATTTTCTACTCCTCTTATAAGTCCATATGAGCTGGTGGATGATTTGATGAAATGTATGCATGAAGACCTTTTTTTTAAAAAAAAAAAAAAAACTGGGACTTTAGATAAACCTTTTGTAGAGCTTGCTTGAATTTCTTGGATAAAGTCTTGATAATTCCTTCTATATCTTGCTTCTTGGTTATTTTAAAGCTTCTAATGCAGTGAGATAAACAGCAACGGTATTCGGATATTAGTAAATAAGGTGTGTTGGGGGGGATGTTATTGTTTCTTTTTAATTTGTTGTTTCATAAGGTCAAGAAGTATATTCAAGTATGGGTTTGTGTGTTTCTGAGGTTGCTAAGTTAAGAATGATCCATTTTAAGAAGGTTGTGGTGGAGAAGTCATGAAATCGCTAGGGAGGTTTCGGTGATACTCATCTTTTCTTAGAGAATTGTTTTGATTGTAATGTTGGTTTAAGCTGGAAGGTGTGGACTAAAGCTGTAGATCTCTTCCAGATTACTCAATACTAGTTGATTGAAGAGAGAGACCCTTTGAGTTTGAGGGGTTTAGGTAAGTACTTTGATTATAGTCAAGTATAAATCTTTGTGCAACATGTGTTATTTGACCAATGATGAAATCACCAAGGTCTTGTGGCTATTTGATGTTGTGGTGGTGAAGGATGGCATAGATTCCATTTTTAGCAGAGTAAAAATGGACATGTATTTCATAGTGGACATGTATTTCATATTGCCAACTTGTTTTATTGGGGCTATTCTACTTCATTGTATATTAGCAGAATCTATTACATGTATTTCATAGTGGACATGCAATAAAAACTAATGAAACAAAGTTAATTCGGAATAGGCATATTGCCTGTGTTCAGGGCTTGACTAGGCTTGTCATACTAATTCAGGTGTCTGACATGGACCACCTTGTTTAAACACATGCTGCATGTATTTACTCGTCTTTCAGGGTTTCATCCTGGATGAAAGCCAATTTCCTTAATCAAAATAAAAGATAGAAAAAAAAAATCATCCTTGACTAGAGTAAAAAGTCTGAGTATGTATAATTTAAAAAAAAAAGTTAAAAAAAGCTTGGGAGAAATAGTGAAACCACTCATGATGATAACTAGTACTGGATTATGGCGTAAGAGGTATATATCCTCTATTTATGTATGCTATTGAGAGGTTAAAGAATGTGCTGTCTCACTTGGATTACTTTTGGAGTCTAGTGCGATCTGCTGTCTTACATCCTTTATATTGTCCTATTTTATCTTGAGGTCGTACCTATTTGGGTTCCTTCCCTTCTAGATATTAGGATCCTGGAAATCGTGATAGAGAAGATGTCTAAGAGGTTAACAGGCGAAGGTTTCTTTCTCCTCGCTAGAGGATGTACAACCCTTATGCAGCTTGCTTTGCTTCTAGATGTTGTGCTTCATTGAATTTCTTCCTCAGATAACTACTTACATCCTATGTTGAGATGTTGAGCACAATTTTAAAGAGCTTTGAACTTGTGGTTTTCTTTTATGTGGGTTTGAGGAGAGGTCTACAAATCATTTGGTGGCTAGAGGCAAGGCTTGTGTCTGGGTTGGAGTGAAAGTTGGGTTGAAGAAACTTGGCGTGTGAAAGCAACAATGTAGTGGGTAAATGGCTATGGAGTCAGGGAACTGGTTCTTTATGGCACAAGGTGACTCAAATTGTGTAATCTCCTGCCATGCGATCCAACTTTACTTATCATCACTAATGTAGCCCATGAAAGTGTACCTCTTAAGTTTCTTGTGGTTTCTTCACTTTTATTGTTCTTGCTTGAATTCTCAAGTCAGAGTCGGCAAGTTCATTTCTGGGAAGAATTTTGAAAGAGGAATGTCTTATTCGAGCTTTAGCTTGCTCTATCACTTACCTCTATATTGTTTGCTCTGATGCTAGCACAAAGTCATTCACTTTTAAATCAATTTACTTCAATTTCGTTGTTGCTACTCATCAGCATCTTTTTTTTCCTGAAAATACATAATTGGAAATCATTCGTATATAGTCAAAGGTGTTTCTAGTATTGATATACTCTGTACAATAATAAACTCTAACCATCTCTTAGCAGAGGAAGCCTTCCCAGTGATTATGCTAGCTGTCTGTGTTTGGTGTGCAAGTAATTGAATATTACTCTTGTTCTACCAATGAAACCCATTATCTCTTGGCAGCAGTCTCTCTGCTTGCAGGGGTAAGGGTGCCAACATTTGGATCTCTCCAGACCCCACAGAAACAGGATTCAGACTGGGAGTTGTTGCTGTTACTACTGATGACAAGATTCTTTAATTTTTTTTTGTTTTCTCCCGTGTTTAAGGGGTTGTCAATGGTAAATATGTGGTGTCTTATTTTCTTATATATGATTATGATTTAATTGTGCTTCCGCTTCCACGGCAAAGGGGTTTTCTCAAACAAGTGAGATAAAACCTAGAATGTAGTTTTACTCATCCAAAAAAATAAAAAAAGAAAAAAATCCTTAACATTTTGTTTCAATTCTGTTGAGCCTACTGTTTTTGTTTTTATTTTTATCGACTGCATCACTATGACATAATAATCCATTCCGGTGATAATTTTTAAGAGTGTATGTTCCGGAATCACTGACTTGGTTTCTAATTGGTAGATTTGGGAAGTTCTGTGGAATTGTCACTGTTGAGTCTTTTGCTGCATCTGCTATGGGTTTAACTGTGGGAGCCATGGTTCCTACAACTGAAGCAGCTATGGCTGTAGGGCCTTCTCTTATGACTGTCTTCATAGTATTCGGAGGGTACTATGTCAATGCAGAGAACACACCTATTGTGTTTCGCTGGATCCCCGTGTGTCCCTGATACGATGGTAATTACACTCATTCCCAATTTACTATCATTCAAACAATACAATGTTGATTGATCAAAGGAAAAAGTACTTCATTGTTTTAAGATATATTGCCTCAGTTATTCCTTATTTCTGCTTACTTCAACAGGGCGTTTCAAGGACTTTGTATCAATGAATTTAGAGGCCTTGAATTCGAGCATCAGCATCCATATGACATACAAACTGGTGAACAGGTAACCAATATGGTCTCTTCTGTTTTCACACTTTCTAAGAAATGAAGGCACTTTATGGGGAACAAGAACAGACAACTCTCGTGGGAAATAAATTGACCTGAAACGATGGCAATTCAGCATAACATTTCTGCTCGAGTATTGACCCTACCTTTCATCGCATGAGGCTGTTGTAAAAATTGTAGAGTCTAATTAAGTTTGCCCCTGTTAAACACAAAGATGTTCTAGTCATATCTTTCTTTAAATTTGTTCACTTCCTAATTGTCAATTTGTTCACTTGAACACCCACTGTTTCTTTAAATTGAAACCTTGTGGTAAATATTTCTTTTCCAAATAATTAATCATGGAGAATTCTTTGATTTCATCAACATGTGAGGTTATATACTTCTGGTTCGGCTTGATCAGGTTAGAGCCATGCAGTTGAATCCGTACTCTTATTTGCATGCAGTTGACTGAAATTTTGATGCCTTTTTGTCTATATTGCTTTTCTCATGGGTATAGAATAGTAGCCGTACAACCTGTATATTATGGCTCATAAAGTGATCTGGACAACTTTCTAGAATATCAGAAGAATGCTGATTATATGGTACTACAGCATCAGGCTTTGATCTGTCAGGACCAGTAGAGAATGTTCAGAAAGCCCCTTTGTGAATTCCTGATTATGCACTCAAAAATCACAATTGCTGATAACAATTTTCTGTCTGATTTGTTCTTCTCACCAAAGAAGATTCAGAAAATGCATGCTATGGCTGCTTAGAACTGGAATTGCTACTTACGTAAAAAAATAAAGGGTGCATAGGCCTTGTCGATATTATGATATGTGATAGTCTCATCCAATTGGATTCCGCCCTTGTTTTATCCCTTAACCAAGCCAAACTCCCTATAGGTGAGCCATACTAAGGCAAGAGAAGGAACCTAGTGTGTTATGTGACTTATACTAGCCTTTGAAGGACAACTGCTGTAGTGGCCTTTTTTATAGCCTATTTATCTCTTTAGCTGAATAACAATCGGTTTCGTTTTTAGATTCTTCAAAGTGAAAAGATTGCATGGAAAGTGTTAGTTGATCTCGTCTAAGGAAGGGCGTACATTTGGGAATAGTTTGGTTCTCTCAATGATTCCTTTCCATGCTTGCATCACTTTCATTTTGCAGCTGTGACCGGTGTAGGATAAATGTGAGGCCCTCTAGGATTGACATTTTCCTGGTGAGTACTAGCCAGCGCCCATCGATGACTTTTTTTTGGTGGGGGGAATGGGAAATTAGCTTCCAGTTGTCCAAACTCTTTGTTGTATGGCAAGATGATCCAAACTTCAATAATGCTTTCTACATGCCAAATTATAAGCGTGTCTTTTTGTTTGTCAACCCGCACTGCAGGTCATCTGTTTTTGCTGGAATGTTGACAGAAGTTTAATATCAAGTAATTAGTTGCAAGGGCGGGTCTGCAAAATATGTCTCTTTGTTTCAAAGAAAAAGTCCTAGTAAACATTTGATGTCAATTTTTCTAAGAGAAGGATGGTTGGCTACATAGTTTGTGCCAATTGTGGTGGACTGGTGGTGCTCTAATAGTAGGGCTGGATTTGAGAGCCTATTAAAGGATGTACTGCCCCTTCACAAAAAGGAAAAATATATGAAAATATGTAATACCCTTGGCTTAGGACTAATATTTTAATTTTTTATAATCTCACTTGGGCATTCAATTTGCAGGCATTGGAACGGCTTTCCTTTGCTGGCAGTCAGATTAAAGACACTGTGGTTGCACAAAGCAAGATATTGCTATTTTGGTATTGTACGACTTACCTATTGCTTGAGAAGAACAAACCCAAATACCAGCCACTCGAGCCTCCTCCCATTGATCAATCACAACCGCAAAAAGCATCCGATGATGTCAAGGATGAAGTGAAGGATTCTTTGCCCGAGCAAATCGAGTCAAAAGACCAGCCTGGACTTGTGAACGAACAAATCCTACCATTTATTCTGGAAGGTTTGTAGACTCTTGGGTACATTAATGTTGGCATAAGATGCAAGAGGAGATTTATTGATTTATCTCATACAGATACAGGTGCTTTGTAAGCGGAGATACATTTGCACTAGCTAACGGAGGGCGTCATGCCTTTTGTGATCTCAGAAGATGTCATGACAAATCAGTCGATCTGCTCGACTCATAAGCAGATTTGAAAGAAAACTACATGTAAAGTTGACAATTTTGAAAGGTTGCTAACGTAAAGCATGAATAAGAGCTAAAAATATGATTGTTTGGAGATACTGTGATTGCCCTTTTTGTCTCTTGTCCTGGCTCGTATTCTCATCATGAGAATCAATGAGATACATAGCTAGGTGGTTTTTTATGTAGTGGTATGGTAGATGGTAAACTATTTCATGCTTTCATAGTTTCTACTTTTTCCCGTTGTGTGTGCGGTAATAGTTTGTTGCCTGATCCCAACCAGTATTCCACTTGATGTTGGTGAACTGTTTGACTACAAATTATACTGCAGTCCCGGGATTATTGATCCAGCTGTTATATATGGTAATTTATTTTAATCTTTTAAAAGTTGCCCTCCATTTTCTTAGTCTCCCATCCCCCCCTCCCCAAAAAAAAAAAAAAGGTTCCCTTATCCAAAGCGCACCATGTCATAGGGTCTATAGTTTCGGGCATGTGGTAACTTTTGATTCAAGCAACAAGTTTAATTTGTCTGACATGAAAAAAAGGTATATTCACATACCCTCCCCTCCTCCAACTTTCATGCTCGGGCATGAAATTTCTACTACGACCATACACAATTGGTATGTCCACTTTGTCTAATCCGAAATGATAGGATTTGTTATACAAAAAAAGGTGTTTTTAAGTTTTTATATACCTTAAATCAAACATGGCCCTGATTACAAATCTCTGCCGTGCGATCTATATAGCCATCTATGTCATTATTGTCAATACAGTTGAGGCGAGAACACCATGTACATACAACTCTACCCCTTTCCAAGCATAACATGCATTATGCATTATGTGCAATAGAAAGCATACGCGTACAAAACTTGTACGCCATTGCCTGCTATACTTGTTTCAAATTCAGTATTTTTTAAAGGGTGCAGTTATATTTTGTTAAAACCCCTATCATTTTTTTTAAGAAATCATTATTAGTACCTGTCAGCCACCCCAGAATTTAGGATCTGTCGGTGAGATCTCAACGTTGAAGCAAAGTGGACGCATTTCCCTGTTCTAGGAACCAACCAAGTATCCATCAACCAAATTTAAAAGGAAAAAAGAAAAGAAAAGAAAAGGAAACAACCAAGTAACCAGTAATTCATAACCCACATCACATCAAGAAACTGTTTGTACACATGGGTTATGTATTTTGTTTTTCTTTTTTTTTCCCTTGAATATGGGTTCAATGCCTGCCAATCTTATGAATTTGGAAAAAAAAAAACTATATATATATAAAAAAACTTGGTATTAAGTATAGCTGAGCTAATTATTGTTGGGAGGTATAGGAAGATTGTCCATATAGGCAATATTCAAACTTAAATTTTTAGTAAAAACTTTAAAAAATTTTACTAATTATCTGCCCGATATTCACATTAGCTTATTGAACTATTGGTTGTTAATTATTTGCATTTAGTTCGTATTAGGAAAAAAGTGTGATTGAGCCACCTATGACAAAGTTATGAGCCAACACAAAAGCTAATTTTAAAATATTTTATTTTAATATAATTCCAAAATATTATAGTTTGAACTTTTCAAATTAGCTTTTTCGATTAAAAAAACTATTCATTAAATTAGTTTACCAAACACCTAAATTAATTATTTGACTAGATCAAATGATTTTTTACTCTCTGTTTTCAGTACAAAATCAAACAACAAATTTACATCGAAGACAAAAAAAAAACCTTATTCGGCTAAAAAGCTCTCCTAAAAAATTTAATACTCAATTCACGTACCCTATATCCATTAACAATTTTTGTAATGGACAAGAACAAATTCAACTTTAATCTAAACTCAACTTCATCCAATACATATAACATAATTTTTTTATATATAAAAAGCTAATTTTACACATCATATCAAATTTAATTTTTTTTTAAAAAAAGAACACATCAAGAGTCTATATTCATGCACTTGGCATGGTAGTCCATTTCAACATGATGCAACAAGATATTTCCTTCCAGATTACATTTACGCGTCAAAGGACACGCTTTTCCATCGCATTCCAAACCGCTAAAACTCCCTTAATTAAGTTACTTAATTTATACTTTCAATCATTACTTCATAATCCATTCAAACTAATCCCACCATAATCCCCTTATTATATTATTTGATACCCCTCTAATCATATTCTCCCTTCTACCTTATTACAACCACATATGACCCTTTTTTTCTTTTTGGGCAAATCATATATGACCCTATAAATATGCCTCTCACCAACAACTCCACAAAAAGCATATCTTATATAACCCAAGACATATATTCTCTCAAAAATCTTCCAACTTCATACCAACCAACTATGTTAGCCATGGAATCAACAATATCCCTTTGCTCACCTTCCCTCCCTCCTCCAATGCTCGAAAAACCGTCCCTCAAAAGAGAAGAGCCCCGCGATCCATGACTTTAGCGTCCCTAACGAGGGGATCGTCCAATAGCAACCACGACTTTGAAGGGGGTCGGCTTGTGGATGAGAACATGATCGTTTTGAGGAAAAGGATCCACGAGATGAAGATGGTAGAGAGGAATTACGAGCCACCTTCTCATTGGATGGGGTGGGAGAAGAAGGTTTATGTGGGCTATGACTCGTTCATTTGTGAAGTCATGGGCATCTTGCAGTCCAAACTCATGAACACAAGGCCTGGTTTGGCTCTTGGGATGATGCTTTTGGTCACTTTGAGTTTGCCCGTTTCAAGTGCAATGATCTTCCTTCATTTGATTGAGATGTCTAAAGGTGCCCTTCACTTCTAACATTTTAGGTAGGAATGATTCAGTCATATGTGATATTATCAGTTGTTTTATTTAATTACAATTATTTATTTATTTTTTGGTTTGTATACGAAGGTTGATAAGCTATTTAGCTAGCTAGTATGCTGAATCATTATAATATATGTATGAAATTTGGATTAAATTTAGAATATTCGTTTATATTTTGGTCATTGGACGGACCTACAGTGGTGACTTTAAAAAAAAAAAAAAAAAAATCTGTATGGGGTTCCTTTATAAGAAGCCTTCGTCTAAACAGTTAAAATTTGTAGGTTTTTAATATGATATGATATTTTTTTCTTCCCTAATTTCATATAAAAATATATGAAATTTGTTTTTGTTGGGTCCTACAACCCCACTTCTACCAAGGTGGTTTTGCTACTCTGAATCTAGCTTGAACATAGCACTGATAAAAATTCAAGTTCGAGTTAAAATTGGGTTGGACAAACTGTTCATGGGACGGATTTTTTGTCCAATATCTAGTTTTTTGAGCCGCACAAGTCTAAATCGGGTTCGAACAATAGAAATAAAAAATTTTAATATCCGAATTAAAATTTAGAAAAAAGAAATATGACCTGACCCGATTTTTTAGGTCGGATAAATTGAGATAATCGAAAATTAGACCTAATTTTGCCGGCGCTACTTAAACATATATGCATTTATTGCCGAATCCAGTTATGATTCAGAGTCTCGTATTCAAGTTTTTTTTTTTTTTTTTGTTGATCAGTCGTATTCAAGTTAAACGGGGTAGAGTGAGCCGAGGATTTTTGGACTTGAGACCTCTAATATGAGAAAGCACCACATAAACTCGTTCAATGGACGCTCAATGCAAAATATTACAGTATTATTAAATTGGTTTTACTCTTTATAAATTTGGTCTATCTCGTTCAGGTATATATTGATTTTTCTTTAAAAACCCAAATAAGGTAATAAAATGGCAGAATACCAAAAACGGATGACCGACCTATGTTCAAGGCTACAATCGAAACTTTTTTTTTATTTTATTGTTGTCGTAAAGGGTGTAAAACTCTGTTTACAACAGCGTTTGAAGTAACTTTAACGTTTTGGTCAAGTTAAAACACTAATCAACCAAATATTAGTTCTCGCTAAATTAGTGTTTTAATTAACGTTTGCAATACCTTATAACGTTTTAATCGGTGTTTTTAAAGAATTAATAATATTAGTTTTTCACATTTAAAATTTAGCGATTTATCCAACCGCTCAATTAAACAATTATTCGCTAACAATTAAAATCTAATAGCTATCATCTACCTTTTTTTTTTAGAATAACTATCAGTTACCTAAACACTTCTCAAACAATTTATTTTACCGAACATGGTCTAAATATTTATGTGTAAAGGATTCAAATAAGAATCATTTAAACTACTTGAGACCTACAGAATATAAATATTATGACATAAAATAAGAATTTTGGATGTCATAATTCTACATTTAAAGTATTACACTAATAATGTCACCTTAATAAGTAGCACTCACCGCTTTATTTTTAGGGATATTTATTTTGAAAAATACACTTAACTCGACAACCGTACTTTGAAAAATAAATACTTAGAACGACAGCAAGAGCTCATAGAATACTGGAAAAGGCTTTGTGTATTAATGAAGAAGGGCTAAGCTAAACCTAATTAGTTACAGTGTATGATTTGCAAGTTCCACCAAACTAGGTATCATTCTCAAATGTATTATAGGCCTTGAAGGATTTGGATCTTCATGATATGTTTGGAAATGACATTCTTGCACAAGAATCCACTAACGAGCCAAGTCTAGTTAGCCATAAGTCCATATAATTTCTGAGTCTATTAGATCTCGGGTTCGATTCTTCCTCCCCATTGTATATTACTGCCTTGTATGATTTCTTTGCACCAAAAAGATATACTTTCTGCAACAATATAGGAAAAATAAAGCTTAAGTTTGTGACCCATTCTCTATGGAAGACTTGGAAACAATAGGTTAAAAGACGAGAAATGAAATTTTATATGGAAATTGGAAACAATGAGGGCAACCTATGGTAAAGTACGAAATTATCTCACAAAGAAGATGTATATAACTGTAGGATGTGGTCGATCTATCTATCTACCCCTGTAAACAATATGCATAACAACGTAGTAATAGGGCAAGATTTTTAGGTACCATAATATATCGGACACATATTTAAATCTTCTAATACTTAGGAGGCGAGATACAACTATGTCACACCAACGATATTTTTAACAATCAAAAGGGTCTGCAGGAAATTTATACACGAGGCGACTATAGCCTACATGTGTTTTATTATCATAAAATTAAATCATGTTTTAATTGCACAAAATGCCATCACTTTATTTTGCCAGAAAATTTTTTTCCTTTAAAAAGGAGGCTGAATCTAACAACAAAAATAGTCTAAGTTTCAATTCATTAGGCTTGCGTAATTAATCTGTAGAAAACAGTAAACTATATGAGATTATTAGGAATCTTTTTTAAAAAAAAAATTGTAGCAATTTTTAGGTATATTTATATGTAGAAACTCTGGAATCTAAAAATAGAGGAGCTTAGGCTAGGTTTAGTATGAAATATTGGACAAAATTTTGAAATCTAAAATCTGCAGAAATATTTATGTGTATATTATATAAATATACACAAATAAAATAAAAAGGTGAAAAAAAAGTAGAAGAATTTTTCTATTGGTAGTTGGTCTAGCTCCATTAACTAGAATCAAACTACTATTGGTCTATTAATGATAACGCTAATTCTATGTAAGTTTTTTCAATTCACAAAATTCAAACTGAGATATTTTATTTTATTTTATAAAAAGAACTGAGACATTTTATATTTACGGGATTAAATGTTATTAAATCACTAAATTGTTTGAATCAGTCTATAATTATAAATTTTAATAATTTTCAATGTAAAGAATTTATAACTTAAGCAATATAATCTATGTGGCTAGCAAAAGGAGCCTTGTTCGAAGCCGTATATGGATTTATAGAGACGACAAACATTTTTGGATATTTAGAATGCCCTAACCCTAGAGTTTTTGTAGCACGTGATCACTTCCACCCCAAGAGCGCAAAGAGAGAGAAACATATCACTTGTGGTGAACGTGCACGTCTTAACTTGTTCTAGTACCTGTATGGAGCATCCACAACCTAATGTTTGTATTATTTACTATAGTTTCATTGAATTTGAATGCATATGTATTACTAGATGATTTACTAAAATTAAAAAATATATTAGGATTCTATTCTACTTAGCTGTAATGAGGTGTAAATAAAGCTATAAAGAGTTGTAAAATAGTTATAAAGTTAATTATAAAAAGTTGTAAAGAACTATAAAGTTTTAAACTAAATCTAAATGGAACAGGGCATACGTACTCATAAACAACGTCGATTTGTCATATTCTCAACAACTGGTAGTTCAGGACGAAGGGAGTACTCCATATTTTATGTCTTCTTGAGTGGGGTTGGAGGAGATCAAGAAAGAGATCGAGGCCAAGCTGCCATTTAAACCTAGGAGGCTAAGGAGCAAAGCTCTTATTATGTGAGATCTGATAGCCCTAATTATATTTCTTCATTAAGAGAATTAAGGATATTACTTACCCTTTATTCAAATTTAATGTTGGGATAATGGTTACCTTACGTGAGGAAGACATACATATATACATCTATTATGAATTATATATACATCGAAAGTAGACGAAGTAAAGCTGATAGTGAGAGTTACAGCCAAAGCATAAATTAGATCAAGAGACAGAGACATACCTCATGCCAGGCTCAATTATCTATCATCTGCGCTGCTTCAATGACACCACATACATAAATCACTGAAAGACTACACATTTACACGAGGAAGTGATGAGTTTTGGAGGAGAAAACAAGATTAATTCAAGGGTAGGTATAGGGGAGAGGGAGCTCCCTTCAGTCCAAGACATGACAGAGAGAACAAAGACACAGCTCCTGCTTCATTGGATCAGTAACCTCATCTGATTAATGTTCACGATCATCCCAATATGTTTGATGCTAATCCAATCACTGATGAGGCTCTTGAATCAATGAGTCAGCAGCCAAGTCTCTTGTCCATTTTCCTGTCCCGGACTGGACTGAAGAGAGCTCCCTCCTTCTGTCTAACTCCTTCAAAATAACGATCACAACAACAATAATAATACTAACTGTTAGATGTTCCGCCAAAAATGGTTTGAAAGGTAAGATCGATGGAAGAATTTGAGTTTTTTTTTTTTCTTTGAACCCTACCACCACTCCAAATATGTGCAGTACAACTACTACAAAATTTAACTTTTTAACAAAAGCGATTTGTGCCACCCTATCAATATATACCCAAACCAACAGATAAGCAAGCTTACAACAAACTTAGCTGCAGTAATCCAATATTAGCCTCATCAAAAACTAGATCAAGGAAAGTGACAAGTACGAAATCTTAACATAAAACCCCTTGAAATGATCATAAATTGAGTTTAAAAGATGGATCTCATAAGGGTTTTTTTTTTTTTTTTGGGGGGGAAGAGGGATAGAAGCAGAAGGAGAGGGAGAGGGAGAGGGAGAGATGGGTTTGGAGGGTAAACAACACAAGAAGGGTTAAGGTACGAGGAAGGAGAAGAGGGAAAGAAACCCTATAAATAAAGCCAAGAAGAGGGTGAAACCGTACATGAAGCATATTAAATATAAATAGATAGAGGGGAGTAGGCCTCTAGGGAGGAGACATGAAAGGACATAAAAATCTAAAGGCAAAGTAAGGAGGAGATTGAGGAGGGAACATTTGCTAGCTCCAACTGTTTGAATATTCCCTGATACGTTTAATTTGCAGATCTGCCTGTTTTTCAGGCTCTCTCTCTCTATCTCTCTCTCTCTCTGTCTCTGAGTAGTCTTTTCCTTATAGTACGCTTGGCTTGTTGCTTTGCTTGCTTTTCTTTCCTTTGCCGTGGGTCACGATGCATAATGTACATCCAAACCAATCCAATCATACAGCTGTATGGTTGTCTCTAACTCTAACCCTCCTTTCTCGATCACTTCTTTCTATTAGGGCAAAGCTGAGCTTGCAATGTACCTCCCTGCTCCGAAATATTTCGTGGAGATAGCCACGAGATCTTTAGCTCTCGTTTGGTTGCAGTACGAGTTTGGTAACTTTGGTCGGGTTATGTGCGGTTTGATGAGATTTTACAGCTTGATCTATGTTTGAGTTTTGCTATTTCCGACCCCGAATGGTTTTGAATTTCTTGATGTTAAATGTGTATATCTGTTTAACATTTAAGGAAAAAATTGGTTGAGTTTAAGTAGTTTTTGTTAAATTTGCAGGCTCTAAGCCATCACACATGGACTCGGATATTAATCGATCGTCTCAGGTTAAGTTTGCCAGGATAGAAATTATATGTTATGGGAGTAGATTTGCTTATCCTTCGCACCGCAACTGTTTATAAAATTGTATAGCAATTAGATTCAGGTTGAAGGCTCTAAACCTTATATAGAGATAATAATTGAAGTTTTAATTCCTGATTAACCTAATGGCACCAAACTATATATAACCTCTTGCCAAACAGGCTAATGTGTGCTTGGTTTAATTATTTAAGATAAATAATGAGGACTATATAACTTCACAAGCATGAAAATACCATCAAATGATTTATACATGAAATTAATTATCACAGTGACATTTTTGTGTTCGATTAACACAAAGCAGCGAGATTATTTTTTTGTCATAATTTCGGTTTACTAGAGTTCACACATCTTAAACCTAATTACAATCACAAAGCTTTCTTTCTACTAAAGAATGTTAGGTGATTTTCGGTTTGGAGTTATTAACTTTGTTCAAATTGTATACTATTTGGGTAGGTTTGTATTACTTTTTGACTCGGACAAATTTACATATCATGTAAAATACAAAATCGAATGGATGAAAAATTTGTATATCAACTTGTGATTGCTATATTTACGTATTATATGTATTTTTTTATTGATAAGTACATGAAATATCAGTAAATCATATTCTTATTTTGATGTGATAATTATCATTACATGATGTACTGTATAAATCAAAAGTACGATGGCAAGGGTGAGGCTAAGGACTGCCAAAATACTTTTAATAAGTTTGATGCTTTGAGGTGTGATTTTATCAGTGACGGTGATGGAACGTCCGAGTATTAAACAATCCCTTTTCTTTTCTTTTCTTCTTCAAATATAGGATTGTTATTATAGACAACGGAGTTTTAACTTGATCTTAATTAACTCAGTGTAACTATCGATGAATCAAGGGTATGTAGATATGGACAATTTTTACTCTGACAAACATTTTTACCAATAAAAAGGCCGATTCAAATGACCTCCGTTAAAAAATTTTCAAAAATATTTTTCCTAGTCGAAAGCTTTTGAAATTTAGGGATGAATCAATATATATGTCTACAAATTACTAGGACAAAAATATTATGCTCATCATCATCAGGCCAACTTCCTACTTCCTGGCTAGCAAGAGAGCTATGGAAGAAGGAAGAGACAAGGTACTATTTTTCTTCAACTTGAACATATCAAATACAGTACAATACACCCTTGAAAGGAAAAAAACGAGTTTATATACATCCTAGGATCAAAATTATGCTATGCGTGGTGGATAACTTAGAATTGAAAATGAGATCCATAATTTTGAAAATATATATCTAGCAAGAGAGCATGTCCAACATTCTTTGCACCTGGCTTGATCATTGAAAGTAAAAGACAATGAGAACTCCTTGTTTTGAGGAACATTATTTAGAAGATGCATGTGATGAGATCATAACTCTCTGACAACCCTAAGTGCTCTAAATTAATCAAGATTAAACAAATTAAAATGATGTAATTAATTCATAAATGAGCCGAAATAAGCTTTTGGGTATGCTTCTAAATACCAACAGCTGTAACTTTTACTCTTTTCTTAATTAAAAAAAAACACAGACACACACAACACAAGAGAGAGTTAATTAGAGCCGTAATGAATGAATACTTCTGGAAGAGTGATCAAATGGCAAGTGATTATAACGCCAAATTCAATGGAAAGTTGATAAAACAGGGAAGATAATGATGAATGTAGACAATACAAAAATTAACAAATCTAGGAATTTTACAAGACAGAAGGAATCTAATGTTCAATTAGTTTGGCATGACAGCACTGATCAACCCTTTTTTTATCATCATCATTATCATTAATTATCAAATTTGCCACCTAATCTCTTTTTTTTTTTTTTGTTTCGAAAATTCATAAAAATTTGAAAATAGATAAAAAAAAACACATGTCTTGCATTGTCTTTAAAAAATATTATATTATGTAATAAATTGAAAAAAAATGATGTTATTGGTGTAAATTAACTTAGTTTTATCATTTGGGCTTGTTTTTTTTTTTATAACTTTAAATAACTGCTTTGAGTAGATATAGAATAATCGTAAGGTTGATTGTAAAAAATTATAGTTTAAAGTTAAAAAAATAGACGTAAACTTTCACAGTTATAAAATTATACGTATATATTTCTTTCATTCTGACCTCGGCCTCTCAAATCCAACTGTTATGTTTCCTTCTCCCTTCCTTTTCCAAATTGTTAGGGTTACAAGTAGCTCTCACAACAAGTGACAAGTCCCTTTTAATTTGTTTACTTTAATCGTTTAGTATTTAATTAGTGATATTATTGTTTTCTTCTCATAATTTTCTCTTCTTCTTAGGAGAGTTAAGGTTTCTCTCCGCGATAGGGTTTGTCTCTCACCTTTTACACAATTCTCATTAGAATTGTTAGTTCAATTAAGAGTATTGTTCTGATATTTTTATCAGGTGAATTAATCTAATTTCATCTCTTAATTTCATTTGTTTTGATTCGGGAAGATTCAATGATAGGAATTTATATTACTTGATCGTGATTATGGTTCTTTCAAGTTCAATCTATCATATCACATAAATAATCAATAATTCTATATAGTTAAGCTCACTAATATTTGAAAAGGATGCATTAAGACGCAATTTATAGTTAAGAGTTAATGATATTGTATGTGCAGAATGAGTTCAAACTATATTCATCAATATAGTCGCCATGCAATTTTTCAGTAATGACCTTTCTTTTTGTATGTACAAAAAGAAGAAAAAATAATCCTTTCACTAACAAGTACTTGAACCTATTAGGGCGTGAATTTGTCAACTGGCATAAACCACCAAGGGATTCATTAAAATCAAATTTGATGGATCAAAATCATCATTATCACCGCAGGAGGTTTCGTGATTAGAAGTTGGGACGGAAAATTTATTCAAGTTGGGAAGGCTAATTTGGGACTAGCTTCGTGTTGGTAGTTGAAACTTCGCTATCAAAAATGGAGTTAGAGCGAGCGGAATTTCGTTCAATTATTTTGGAAGGAGATAATCAAATTGTCATTAAAGGAATTAAAGGCGAGACGTAGGTATTATGGAAAATCCACACTCATTCATGATACACGTCATTATCTTCAAAAATGCAACCAAATATTTATACGACATACGGTTAGAGAAAAGAATATGGTTATTGACTAGGTGGCCAAGTGTGGTCTTTGTATTTCTTCCTTCTTACTTTGGACGTATATTCCTTCTTCTTTTCTATCCATTTTTACATAAAGCAATCTGGGTAAAACCCTTACGACAAAGGCTACCTATGATTATTGTATTTATCCTTAAAAAAATACATCAACCTATTAGGGTTTGCATTCATTGAACCTATTAATATAATATGCTAGTTTAAGGCTATAAAAATTTGCACAGCTGTTTCTTCCCAAATGAGACACTAGGATCCTAATATTTGTTGAAACACTCTCTCTTATAAAGAAAACACAATTAGGCCTAGTCCTCCATTGTCTTTGGGCGAGGGATGGACTCCATAACCCCCCACGCCCTTCCAAAAAAAAAAAGAAGGAAAAGCTTCCCAAGTCCATTGGACTTTCCAATCTAAAAGATAAATAAATGATGTCAAACTGAATTTAAAATATAGTGAACTACTACTTTTATGGTCAATTAATTTCATGAAGAAATATCATTAGGATTTGTTGAGCTGGTTTAGTCCTTAAATGTGGCATGAGCCATGTGGACAGCTCGGAATGGAGCTGCCTTTAAGATTGAAGAATACTACACACCGCACCGGATACAGCCAAGATGAGTCAAGGCTTTATCGAAATGGTGCTGGAGGTTACGGATAACACTGCCATAGTGTATAGTTGCCCAGATATGCACAGATATGCTTGAGTGGGGAAATGCCACTACCCACTTTGTGAGATAAACTCTTACGCTTTTTAAACAGATAGGGATGGTAATGGACAGAACTGCAATTTAGAGACATTAGGGCTTTATGGCCTTTTTGTTGGCTCTTTGATCCATTAGTTTATAGGACTTGATTTACTAATGGCCCATTTAAAAGGGTAAAAATCTATCATCACTAATGTCTGTTATTCATACAAAATCAAACTCTTATGTCTTATTTAAATGATACAAGGCGTTTTATAATACAACAAGGCTTCAAATCATGGGGAAAAAAGAATTGTGATTGTTTTTTGTCTGACCTCTGTCGTCTAGCATAAACGTATGATACGACATCGTATTTACGTGGGAGTCTCCTAACTCTGATGGGGCGGCAAGTCTTGTAACTGAACGAGTTATGGTCCCGTGGTGAACCCCTCCTGCTTATTCTAGATTCGAGCGCATCTCTCTCTCTCTCGGAGTCTTCTGTTCGTTCAGTCAGGTATGCATCCTCCGCCCTTACACTTTCTGCCTTTCCCCTTACTTGGTGAGTTGGTGGACTTGTTTGTGCATGTAATTTATCTATTCCTCAACCCCTTCTTTTGATTTCTTTGCCTTTTCGAGTTCTCAAACATAATCACTGGTTACCCACCTAAAGTCAACTTAAATCATTCTCAAATTTTGACGTTTAGTTGGAATTGTTAAACCTATGTTGTGTTTGTTTCTGGGGTTTTGATTGATTGTATGAACGTGAGAAATCTGCTTTAATTTGGTGTAGATTTATGATTGGATTGGATTTGATTTGGGTTTTGTTAATTTTGCAGAGGGGATTGTTTGATCTTTAGAACCTGAGAACATATAAACAAGAATGGGTGAGTTGGTTACCAGATTGTTATATGAAAATAGTATTCAGTCTGAGCGTGATAATGTGTTGAGTGCGATTGTTCCATTGCTGAAGTTATTGACCCTCACCATGATTGGTTTATTGCTTGCACGTTTCGAATTTATCCCGAGGGCGACTTTCAAGCTACTGAGCAAACTTGTTTTTGCTTTGTTTTTGCCCTGCTTGATATTCATCCATTTGGGTCAATCGATTACCCTCGAGAATTTTATCCAATGGTGGTTTATACCGGTTAATGTGTTGATTAGTACAGCTGTTGGGTGTCTTTTGGGGTACTTGGTGGTGATCATATGTCGCCCTCCACCGGAACTTAATCGATTCACGATTATAATGACTGGATTTGGCAACACGGGTAATCTCCCGCTTGCAATAGTGGGTTCAATTTGTCATTCTCATGACAATCCATTCGGGCTTGATTGTCAAAGAAAAGGGGTAGCCTATGTCTCTTTTGCACAGTGGGTTGCTGTGATTCTTGTCTATACTTTTGTTTATCATATGATGGAGCCTCCCATGGAGTATTATGAGATTGTTGAGGAAGGGAGTGAAATTGAGCTAAACGAGCAAGATGACGTCAGTGCGCCCCTTCTTGTGGAAGCTGAATGGCCGGGGATAGAGGAGAAAGAAACGGAACATTCTAAGCGCCCTTTCATTGCCAGGGTCTTTGGAAACATCTCAAGTCTTTCTTCTTTACCAGAGTTTGATCCCAGAGATGGAAGAATCACCAGGGGTGATAGCCCCATGTCAATTAGGTGCCTTGCTGCTCCTAGAGTAGTTCGGAAGATGAAAGTTGTTGCTGAGCAGACTCCTATACAGCACATACTTCAACCACCAACCGTTGCTTCATTATTAGCCATAATTATTGGACTGGTACCTCATCTCAAAAGTTTCATATTCGGGTATAATGCCCCGCTGTCATTTGCAACCGATAGCTTAGAAATTGTGGCGGCTGCAACGATCCCTGCTGTGATGCTTATTCTTGGAGGGATGCTTGCTGAGGGACCTAATGAATCTGGTCTTGGATTCCGTACAACGCTTGGTATTATAATCGCAAGGCTTCTCGTTCTTCCTCTGCTTGGAATTGGTATAGTGACATTGGCTGATAAACTGAACATTGTTGTTCCGGGTGATAAAATGTACTTGTTTGTGCTCGCTTTACAGTACACTACTCCGAGTGCTATCTTATTGGGGGCCATCGCTAGCTTGAGGGGCTATGCTGTTAAAGAGGCTTCAGCGGTTCTTTTCTGGCAGCACATTTTTGCCCTCGTCTCCCTTTCCGTGTATATCGTGGTGTTCTTTAAACTGCTAGAATTCGTCTAGGATTTCTACTTAGGATTTGGCTCTGCCTCAAGATCTAGAAGATGAGAATTAACAGTCATCAATGTAACTGCTGCGATGGTGCTCTAATGAGCCAACCCAACTGTCTCTCTGATGTCTCCAAAGTTGCTCATTACTGAGGTAAAGAATACTAATATATGTCTCCAAAGTTTATTTCCATTTAGTATTCTTCGATCAAGACATATGAAGTTGATGGCTGTTCGTGTATATTACAGACTGGTATTGATTGCAAACGGATCTTCTGATTATGTAAATTACTTATATATCTACTTTAGTAACAAAAAGAGCTAGTTCTTACATTTGTTGGATGTCTCCTTATGTTTTCTGGTAAACATGTTGTGTTAGCCAATTACTGAGAATATTCGAAAAGAAGCAAAAGAGGTAAGGCTTCAAAAGAAATTTGTCGTTACTGTGATATGAATGTAATTGGTTTCTGACAGTGCACTAAAATATATAAAGTCAACGTTCAATACTTTAACTGGTAATATTTATAATTATAATTAAATTATCTTTATTCTAAATGAGATTTCGAGGAGCTAGACCTTGCAGCCTCGCGACAACCTACCTATGCTTTTCCTATACGACGCTATGTTGCGGTTTTGCTAAGCCTATCAAAATCAACCTGATTCATCAAACGCCTTGATGTTGCACCTTGTGCGCCTAACATTGTTCCAGTAATCGAGTGAAATTCACAGGTATTAACCATATTTCAATTCATTTTCTAGGAAAGAACGAGTTATAATATTCCATTTTGCAAGTATCTAAAAGAATTTCTCACCCTCACCATCCTGAGTGTTATTTCTACTTTGTGGAATTAGCATGGTAGATTTTTTATTCTATTAGGCTTGTACATGTTCTCTCCGCTCTTGAGCCTGCTGGACTTATTATTTTCTGTAGAGGGGATCAGTGGATAGACATGCTTACTTATCTAAAAAAATGTAATAACATTTCTAACATGATTGTATGTGTGATTTATGCCCCAGACTCGCTATTCATAACTTGTTGGAATAAGACCATCAATCTATGAGTTGAGCCTTTATAAATGGAACCCTAAGGTCATTCTTAAGGCAACTCTCTCTCATTCATTTTTTTATGAGATACCTCATTCATTCTTATCCAACATAAGTCCTTATATTACTTTTAGGCGAAGTGCTTAATTGAATGTTCATATAGTCGTCACATACTTAACAAGAGGTTCATATAAACGTGTGTCCTCCATATGCTAGTCACCTTCCTCCACTATCTTTCTCTCTTCTTTTTTTTTTTTCTTGTTGTTTTCTCTCTCTACTATGTTGCTTACTTTTATATTTATATCGATCTTATTTTAAAATTACGAATTCCTAACTTATAATTGAAGGCTATTTCTCGAATTAACTTGGGAATATTGAGTATTTTTGCACGTTTATGCAAGGGTACATCAACACTCGAATAATGGAATAAGGCAACCAAGTTTAAATAATTGTCATTGTGCGTGAACATGATGGCATTCATCTCATATCTCAAAAGAATCCCAATCAATGCTCTCTCCTTTTTTGTCAATAGTAAGTTGGCTTAAAAATGAAACTTATTTAAAAATATGTTATTGTGTTGGATGGGGTCGTCGGGAATAAGGATGGTTTAATAATGACTTTTTCAATTGGCTTATTTTATAGTAATTTATATGTTGGGCTTATTAGAGATTATAATAATAAATTTATATACATGAGCCGTATGAATCACTCAAATTAGGCTCGAGTTATGTCCAAGTAAACCAAAACTTAATTTAAGGTGTGTTTAGTAATCTAAACACTAAGTAAAGGCTTTTAAAAATTATCTCGGGTAGTTTTTAAAAATAATACATAAATTTTAAGTTTGTATTGGGAGTTTCTCCGAGTTTGAAAAGGTGAAATGAAGATCACCCTAGTCTATTGAGTTATTTACTTTGGGTATGTCGACATCATACGCGCTATTAAAAATATATTTTGCAGAAACCAGTTATGTTCAATCTTGGTTGGCCTTTCACCCCTAGCCACAAGTCAGACCTCCATTAATTGATCAAGGATGAAGATCCTTATCGACTAGAATAAATATTTTAATTATTATCTTATAACCATTAGTAAGTTGAATCAATTAAATCATTAATATGTATCTAAATCGTCGATACTTAACACACTCGAACCTATTAAATTTACAAAAAGAAAATAATTTGACATTGATTAGACTTAAGTCCATTGAATAATTATGCTTGCGTATGACATGCTTATCTTTAAAAGGCCAATAAAGACCCAAAAACATTTATTAAAGACATGAGCCTGCATTTTGAAAACCCAAAAAAAAAAGAAATTGTTTTTGCATATAAAATGAAGAATATCTTGTACAACATTCTCTAAAAATTGATCTATCCACCTGCAGAAAAATTTTCAGGGTAATTTCTCTACACCCGACGGAAGCCCGAAAAATTGGGAACTGTTGTAGTATTCAAATTTCAAAATAAAATTTGTCAAATGGGAAAATCAAGAAACATGCTTACAAAGTGACAAGTGACAAGTGACAAGTGACAATCGAGTTCCCTGGCCATTGCTCTGCTCTTCTCTCTTTTTCTCTATGTCTCCCTCCCCATCTTCAAACTCTTCTGGTATGGCGGGTGTTCCTTAAAGATGGGGAAGAGAAGAAGGGTTCCTGAGGTGCTATGGCGGGTGTTCAGGAACAGAGCTCGCACTCTCTCAGAGATCATCATTTCGTTGATTCCTCAGAATTGCGACTGCAATGGCAGAGGCAAATGCCTTCGTTGTGTTTTTGGGGTTGGCGATGAAGCCGCATTGTCTTACTTGATCAGGCTTGATGACCCTGAAGATTATCGCCAGCTGATGATGAAATGTTTTGTTGTTGTCTCTTCCAATGCGCCTCCTCTTCCGCCTCTTCTCTCTTTCTGTCTCCGCTGGTCTCAGTCCCAGGTCTCTCTCTTTCTCTCTCCTTTCCCCTTTTCCCCCAGAACGAAAAGGTTGGCCGTTTGAATTTTCTGATTGAGATAGTTCATGTACTTGCCAAAGGAACAAATGGGTTCCTCTCTTAAGGGGAGTGCATTTGCTCATTTCGAAAAATGTGCTCTTTTAGTTGGTATCCAGATAATTGTACTGGATTGAACTGGCTTGATACTCCTGTTTTTAGTAGTTTCATGTTTAGCTTATGTTTATTTTCTTGGTTTAAAGATTGTAGAAAGAGTCATTGAAACGTTTTTCAGCAAGAAAGCTGCCAATTCTAACGTGATTTGCGGTGGTTATGAGAAGGTAACGCTATCTTATCGTCGTCTTAAGTTGTTTTTTCTTAGGTGGATTAATTAGTTGCATCATCTTAAGCTGTTCATTTGACTCATCAGAGGCTCAAGAAAAGGCTGTATTTACCATGCTCTTCTCTCTTAGCAGTGTTCCTGTGTTTTCATGCTACTCTCTCATCTACCAAGTTTGTGATATATGATTAGAGCTTTCAATTATGTGTTGCATTTCATAATTTCTATGTTGTGAGTGCGATGATGAAAACAATGTTAACTTCTCTTAATGACTTTCATTGCTGAGTTTGCTAGAGATAGTTGGGATCAGATTGTCTGTCAACTGAAAAGAACTTGTTTTTAGTTTAGTTTAACCCAAGGTACAGTGTGCATGTTCTATAGAAATGAGAGATGGCTGGCATCTCCCTGACAAGGACAGCAACAGCCTTCGGGAATTTTGTTACCTACACATCCGGTTAAGGAACCACCACTCTTGGTAGATCTTCAACCCAAGGTACAACGTACTTCTGATGGAATCAGAGTTCACTGGTTGTTAAGTAGTTTTTTTGTGAGATACGTGCTTGGGGTCTTGGACCGTCACATACATAATCACCACCTGTCTTTGAAACGGGTCTAGATAGAGGAAGAGAAAAGGACATGGTAAGCGATGCTGACAAACGATAGGAAGCAGTTGGGGTGGGGGGGGCTACATTGACTGGGTATTCTCAGTAATGTGTTCTCCTAAACTTAACTACTGTTCCGCACTGGTCGAAAACCACCTCTTTGGATGTTTTCATATACCTCAACTACTCAAATTAAACATCCCAGAATACTGACTATGCAAGGAGTGACTTTGATGCTGTGTTAATGTTGTAGATTATATTATACCATGCAGTTATGCATTTGTATGTAACGATGAATGTGATCCATTTATATTCTGTTGGTCGAAAGACTTTCACTGATTACCGTAATTAGGAGTGATAAAAATATTTGACATCGAAATGCACTCCTAATTGACAGTCGAATAATAATATAATATTGCCCATGGCTTCAGGACTTTTCAACCTATAAGCTGTTGTCTCACTAGAAGAGATGATCCTGTATGAAAAAGTTCTACACATGTATCTTATTGCCTTTGTTAATGTGTAAATCTGGTTAATAGATGTCGATGTGTAGTGATTCTATGAGGAGCTGGGATTAGAAAACATTGCTGTCATATTATCATTTTACTCTTGATCTTTTACAACTTCAGTAATTTCATTTGGATTGAGTCTATGGTCACTTTGTACTCATGATTTGTGTATTTAAATAGTATAATTCCAGCCTTGGCTTTTACAGCGAACAGTTAAATGTCGGCTGAAATTCATTTACATAAAGCTATTACATGCTTTGGATAAAGAAGTGGACTACCACAATGGGGGAAACCATTTGGTAATAGGTGTCGAAAACTGTGAGGCAACAGCGTGGGAGGACACTAGTTGATAAACAGGCACCTTGTAGTGGGGCAAGATAGGGCAATATAAGTTATTTTAACATTATAAGCCTGATTGATAGTATATCAGCTATAGATTTATGCTCACGCTGTAATCAACTCAATGTCACAGTTCAAAATGTTGAGCTCCATCGCAAAGCTTCTTACTTGTTCAACGTGGGATCTGGCCTGGAGAAGGGTATGCTGTGTCACTTGTAGGCTGTAGCTGATTTCAACATATTAACTAATTATGGAGAGTTGTCTAATTTCTGAACCTCTTTACTTGCAAACTACACCATGTGCAGGTTGGTGATAGTCTTATGGATTATCTACTCATGCATACGTTGATATTCGTGCCTATCAAGCATAATGGCCACCAGCAGGTAACAGGCCCTCCTGTTGATTCACAGTTTCTGAGGTTTCCCACAGCAAGGCCTGCCTACGAGCCCTCTATACATTCAAGTAGGCAATCATATGTTCTGCCGTTATAATTATGCTTCTGGAGTACTTAAGTTGCATATTCTCAGATACTAATAAGTAGTAAAAAATTAAATTTTTTAGTGCTTATTGTTATTCTTCAATGTATTTGGCATGCTTGTATGCAGAGACTTCTCATATTATATTTTTAAACCTGTTATGAGCTTCAGACTATATAAAAGTGGCCAACTTTCAGGACACCTGAGAAAGAGGACAAGAGCTGAGGGAAGTGACTCAATTCTTGAGGTTCCTTTTAAAAATGGTAAGTTGAATTCTTATTATTGTGTTGCCTCTTTGAATGGGGATTTTGTCTGCAACACAATTTGGAACAATCAGCCTGTTACGTTGGTCTGGAACAGCTAAACTCAGTAACAATCCTGACTCGTGTAAGATGGTTGTTCTCAAAGAACAATGCATTGCGGAGCTTGAAGTAGACCAAAGGAAGCATGTAAGATTGCCCAGTTGGCAGCGCAGGAAAAGGTTCAAGATGCCAATGCAACAGGATACCGATGCTCAGGAGACTTACACCAAAGTTAATGATAATGGTTATTTACATAATAGCCATCAGCATGATTTATACAACCATGAACACCTTAGTGATATAGTGTCTACTTCAAAGAAACACACAGACAATGGCAGAGGAGCCCATGTAAAATTTAAACAATTGGTGAGCACATACTAGTTTGAGAAATTTCTTAGTTGTTAATATCTTTTCCTTAACCTTAGTGCGGAAGGACTTAAATTCCAAATAACATTGAGTGTAGTGTGAATTCATTTGTTTCCTATTTTGCTGCATATTGCTCTTCCATCTCAAAGACATGTAACATGTAACATGTAACATGTTTCTTTTTAATGTCTGAGCAGCCTTTAGCACGTTGAACAACTGTCATCTAAGATATGGAGACAGCATTGAATCGATGTTCTCTTAAAGTTTATGTTTTCTGCAATTTACAAGAATATTGGATGGATAGATAACAAATGGCATGTTCATTTTTGGTTCGTGTGGAAGTGATGAATTCTACATGTTACATAGAGGGAGCATCAACATTTGGTTAAGACTTCAAACCATTTTGTTAAAGATTTGTCTTCATCTTTTCAGATACCACCGTTATGCCCGTGTTGCTCAGTGTTGCAATCATTATCAGCTCTACCTAAAAATGTGCTGATTAAGAGGACTTCCATGCTCTACAACATGGAGCTTTCATCGTCTCTTTTTCTGAAAAGCCGTATCCTTTGCTTTTTGGTTCATTAATGTAACCATTCACTTTTATGCTGCAGTAATTTTTTTCTTGTTCTTGTTATGTGCATTTGTTTAATTCTCCTCTTTGGGATAGTTGTTCCTCAGTTTCCTTAGATATAATTTACTCCTTGAATCCTGATCTTGCTGGGGCAACTGAGCTTCTTCAACAGATTTGTGGTCTGTCAAGTACCAAAAAACCAAGTAAGCCAGCATCATGCGTCCACAATCCTGGGTTTTGTTCACATGGGTCTTCTTGCCTGTAAGTTCGATAGTTCTTTTGAAATATCTGTGTACTCTTTTAATCATGTGTTGAATGTATTCTTTCAAAAAAACGAAATGTGATAGAACTATATAGGTGTCAACTGTCAGCAGTGGGAGTGAAACTATACTTGTCCTATTTTCTGTTTCCATAGCAACATCTTTTTTTCTTTTGGGAGATACAACAACAATAACAACAAACAACAACTCCCATTGCGGGTCTCTCTTCGGCGGGGTCTGGGGAGATCGAGAAGTAGGAAGTCCTGCTATTGGAATATATTTTCCAAAATAATACTGATAAAATGGTGCATAGTTCATGAGTTCTTCCTTTTATTAGTCTTTTACATTTCTTATGAAATCTTTTATATTTCATATTTTCACATCACCAACTTAAAAGTTATTGAGAAGAGGGAAGGGGGATAGGAAAATTTCATTTAAGGTGTGCTACTCTGGTGTTTATATAATGTTTGGGCTCAAATGCATTTGACAAACCTTGGGACCAAGAATTTACATTAAACGTACTGTGCGCTAAGCGACTCTGCTCAGTATGGGTTCCTGTTCACAATGTTCTCCATGGAGTTACTTTGAGGATGTTTTTGGACGTTCCTCTCCGTAAAACTATTCACTCTTTTCACTTTTAACTTTTTGTGATCTTTTGGAAGTATCTAAAAGATCTCTTACTTTGTGTGCTGTATGATGCATTTACCAGATACCACTCCCTCATAAAGCTGCTCAAAGTCTTTCTACATAGAGCTAAGCGATGCCGGCATATGAGGTTACTGAAGAAGCATTGCTCTGTTCAACCCTCTTCTTGGTTCAGTGGTAGAGATGCTGATTCAATGTTTCAGGTTTTTCTCCGTCACTGAATGTAGATTGTATACAGTATTGGGGCTGGAACCATTATCAATGCTTGTTTATAGCATAATTGTTTCTTGGGAACATTTATGGATGAAGACTAGAACAACATCATTGGTTTTGATTTACTATAAATGGCTTGTTTTTTCTAACGAATATTTCAATTTATGATTTTTTTCTTGCAAGAAGGATTTTAATAGCCTTTTACAGATGCTGAAATGTAAGCCTTTATCAATGATAACATGTTTCTCCTCCTCTATTTATAGGGAAGCAAATTGGAAGCAAAACTAGTCAGTTCTAAACAAGATGCATATCCGGAAGGGAATCAGCCAGTGAAGAGGTCACTTCACAACAAATCAGGGAACTGCAGGCGAACATCTGAAATAACTCAGCAACAGTTTGGTCTGCCTAAGCCCTACTGCCTCAAAGATGAACTTGTATCATTTGTTTGGGCTATTTGTAGGGTTATAGTTCCTCCTGAGCTGTTAGGAGGACCTTCATTCCAGAGAATCTTGCGAAAAAATATATCTAGATTTGTTAAATTGAGAAGATTCGAAAAATTTTCTCTAAAGCAATGTATGCATAAACTTCAGATATCAAAGTTCCCACTGCTGTTGAATAAACATTCGTTGAGCTGTTTCAATACTTTGGCAGTCAAGCATGGGATTGGTACTGAGCGGATCCATCAACTAAAACTGCAGCATTTACCAAACGTAAGCCATTGTGCTATAAGACGGACTCTCTTGGAAAGATGGATCTTTTGGTTCTTTGCACATATTGTGGCCCCTCTGGTTCAAGCGAATTTCTATGTCACAGAAAGTGAGCATGGTAAACAAAATGTGTATTATTATCGAAAATCAGTCTGGAAAAAGCTCAGTGATAAAGTGACTTTGCAGTTAGAGGGTCATATTTATCGCTCATTACGTGGTTCATCTCTGAGGAGTCTACTGAGTAAGAGATCATTTGGTTTCTCAAAGGTTAGACTTTGCCCAAAAGAAACAGGAGCAAGGCCAATAGCAAATCTGAAAGCACCATCCAGACTGGGAATTTGGCAATCGCATTCACATGCTCAATTCTCACGAAAGATGAAAAAGGGACGGCAACTTAAAAGAGTTCATAAAGTCTCCTACCTGAAGGCTGTGAATACTGTCTTGCGTGATTTGCACGTCATATTCAAAAATCTGAGGATGAATGAACCAGAAAAATGGGGCTCGTCAGTTTTTAGTTACAATGATGTCTACAGGAAGTTATGCACCTTTCTGAGGAGTCTAAAGAAAGAGCAGGAAGTAATGCCCTCTATATACATTGTTGTCTCAGATGTACAAAAAGCCTTTGATACTGTCTCTCAAGATAAGCTTCTTAGCATACTGAATGAGATACAAATGGCAGATGAACATATACTGCAGAGGTCCTGTGAGATCTTCTGCAAGAGAAACCTCGTGTGGGTTTCTAAGAATCTGAAGTTATTAACTCAAAGCACTGACACCAGACTTGCAGAACTGGTGACTCTTGTCCGCCGGAGATCTGGGCATACGATCCTTGTTAACCAGGTAAATTAGTTCTCTATGATGTCCCCCACCCTAGCCCCCCAAAAAAAAGGTATAGAGTGTTTGCATCTGCTTGAATCTCAAGGCCACAGGCTACTAGAGCTCTGTACTCACTACTTTGAGGTCATAGGAGTCTATGTCTGATCATTGATGAAAATCCATCTGTAGCTCAGTATGGTTGTGGAGATGTGCTTTTGAGGAATTATTTTGTAGACTGCTTTCCTTATTCCACGAAAAGAGGGAGACGGCAAGCTGGTCTTGTGAGATTGTGATACAAATATGCATTCTTTTCTACAATGCATTTCTTGCTATACATCAATTATTTTTATTTCCTCAAATTAAATTGTTTTGATGAGGTTTCAAATAGAATATTGTATTTTGGTTTTCTGTTTTTCTGGAATTTGACGAAAATATTTTGTTTATCTACTCAAGCAAAAAGAAAAAAAGTTGCCCTGTTCAATGAAAGGAAATACAAGAGATGGTACCTTCATGATGAATATACATAAGAATTGTGACATTCTGTATACCACCTCTCCTTGAAGATGCTTCCTTCAGTAACACAATTTTGTTTGTGCAAACAGAAAAACCTACCAACATTGATTGATGAGATAATCTCATTGACTGCAGGATCACAGAAAAACTGTGAAGACTGATGAATTTAAGTTTATCTTGGAAGAGCATCTGAAGGGTAATATTCTCAAATTGGGTAAACGTTTTTCAGGCAAATTGTTGGTATACCTCAGGGAAGTGTTTTGTCATCGACACTCTGCTCATTGTATTATGGACATTTGGAAAGGAAAGTTATCTTTCCTCTTCTGGCAAAAGAGGCTAATAGCACCTTAGACCAAGCTGACGATAGCCGTGCTGGTCTTGCAGCTATACAGGGTGCATCTTTTTCGGCACCCAAATATCTGTTACTAAGATTTGTTGATGACTTTCTGTTTTTATCAACATCTAAAAAGCAGGCTACTAGCTTCTTCTTCAGATTGCAAAGAGGATTTCGAGAATACAACTGTCACATGAACCTTGAGAAATTCGGGACAAATTTTGCTGCTGGTGTTGGGCTTGATTCAAAGAGGATGTTAGTGGGGGATGATGGTGCCTCATTTCTCGGTTGGAGTGGTTTGCTTATCAATACCTGCAGTTTAGAGGTTCAAGTGGACTATACCAGGTGCACTCTCCAATCTTTCCATCTCCTAGTGTTTTCAAATCATACTGATACATGTCTAGTAATGTGGCAATTGTCTTTGATGGTTGAGGTCTTTTCCTGGATATTTTTCCTTGATGAAAAGTCATAGGGGTGAATGGTTGATATACATTCTGAAAATCTCCTCCTTTGTTCTAGGATACATTGGTGTCGAACTGTTCCTTCTGAATATCCCTCTTCTGAGCTTGATAGATGTCATCCAATGAACTTATTGCATGAAATTCACCCTTCAAGATATATTATATCCTGGAAGCTGATTTTAGTCATGGTCTGATTTATTTGTTGAGCCACAGATATGGTGAATGAACTAGTCGTGGGTTTCCTTGATCTTTGTCTAGCAATTGTTGAAACTATTGACATTATTGAGATGAATTTTAATGTTCAATTCATCTTCAATTGCGCTTTCAGATATCTGCATGATCATCTGAGCTCTACACTGACTGTGAACTGGGAGGACAGATCGGGTTGTCAATTAAAGGCGAAGTTGTGTGCTTATATGCGGCCTAAATGTCATCCTATATTCTTTGATTCAACAATAAACTCAGCAGCCACCATCAGGTTAAATGTCTATCAGGCATTCGTATTGTGTGCAATGAAGTTCCACTGTTATATCCGCGAATTGTCCAGTGAGCACAAGCTTCTTCCAGTGTCCTGCTTTACTGGTATTGAGGGGTCAATAAGGTGCTACGTATTTCTACAACTTCTTTCTGTTATTTATTTCAACGATTTCAGTTTCCTTCTTATTTCTACTGTGTTTGGCAGATGAAAATCATTCACATGTTCCATGTTTGACAAAACATGATCAGAAATTTTTTAATCCTTTTGAGAGATGAATTTGATCTTTCTCCCTTCTTTACACAATCGGATTTACCCTACAGAGGGTTGAGTAATGGCTTAATTTCGTTTTACATGATTGGTTTTATTCCTATCAAAAACTCATGAAAAAGGAAATGGAACTTCTGAACCGAGAATATTTATGGAATGTTCTGAACTTGTTGACTATTATCAGGTACATGTACAATCTAATGAAGAGAAGGATGTATGGAATTAATCACGGTTCTGAGTCCCAATCGACACTTCAAGTTGCAAAGGATGAAGTGAAATGGCTGGGATTAACTGCATACATTCGGGTGCTGAAGAGAAAACAATCAAGATACAAGGAGTTGTTGCGTCTACTGAGAGGTGCATTGCTGCCACTTTCAAGGTTTGGAAGTTCCTCTCAACTCAAGTATGCTGTTGATGATTCTCATTCCTCCATCCTGTGGAAAATCAAGTATTAGAGTTATGTATTCACCACAACAGTTTTTTTGCTCATTGAGGATAATCTTGACAAAATCCTGCAGAGCAGGGAAGAGGGTTACCTCAAGTTACTTGTAATTGCCATTTCAAGAGGGGAAAAGTTCTTGCTATTTTTGTTGCCTATGACCATGATGTTTGGCAGTGTCGCCTTTTGTTGCATTTCTTGTAAGGGAGGTGATCAATCAACTTAGAGTTATGTATATATATATTTTTACTCTATAGCTTTTCCCTTGTAAGGGAGGTGCTATGTTTTAGCTTCTTCAATACCTATTAATGAATAAACCAGAAAAAAAAGGAATGTCTCAAATCTATTGATTTATAAACTAATTTTTTAACTTTCATCAAATGCATTATAATTACAAAACCATTTATAACATATTACTTTTTTTTGGGGGGTTGGAGCAATGAATACATAACTAAAGTAGAAAAAGAAAAACAATATCTAGTGAATAATCTCTAAATATCAATGCATGTGGTGTGGAGACGGTGATCAATCAACTTTAGTGTTATTTATTGTTTATTACATTTTTTAATCGATTTATTTAGATAAATAGACATAGATATACAATAATAATGTTACACAAACAAGGACATTATGAAAACGCTCATTAATTAAAACAATTATTTAAATTTTATTCAAAACTTTTGAAAAGGACACTTGCATAAATTAATATTTACCAAATCCTAAAAAATTCTTAATATTGCCTACCTTATACAATATTTTTAAATCCCATCATTATTTATAGAGATAGTCCTTCCACTCTTCACAAATACTTTCTACTTGTATGTTTTTGGGGTTGGTTTGGACAATCATCAATAATATTTTTTATTTGTGTAATGTAAAATGTAATTTTGAGACACTGTGTCCAACAAGATCCTTCCCTCTCTTAGAATAGCAATCTCAAATACTCCTGAACATTGTCTACTTCGTAAAGTTTTTATTATCTTAAAATTTATATTATTTTAATTTTATTATCCTCATAAAATTTTAATTTTAATTTTTAAAAAGAATTAAGATATGATAATCTACTTTCAAAAAGACCAATCATAACAAGAAAATAATAGTAAGAGGAGGAAGTAAATCACAATCTTTGACTTACTCTACATGCTTATGGACTTTTATGCTTTTGGGAGCCCAAGATAATGAATATCTTATATAGAAGAAAATTAATTTTTAAAGAAAGATGATGAATATCTTTTTCTAAAAATTAAAAAAAAATTGGTGGAGAGAGAAGACAATTGGTGGTTTTGGTCCAGATTTCGGTCGGTGGGGCCGAGAAGCTGTTTCGCGAATCCCCGCCCCCGCCAAGATATCATCCACTCCACTCGTGATGTCACGTGACAACACTTTCCATTCTCTCTCTCCTTATTATTATTATTATTATTATTATTATTATTTGATCGATTTTTTAAAATTATTAAATGGACAACACTTTCCATCCTCTACAACGTACGTACCCCATCATTCATGCTCCCGCCCCCTAAAGCTGCTTTTCATTTTTCATTTTTTATTTAAAAAAAGAAAATTGTTGGATCATAGATTCATAGATGATAGAGCAAGTTTATCCTCTTTAGTGTTCACGCGGCAAAAAATCAGATACAGATATGCAAAAATTCGAATTCAGGTTAAAAGGATCGGATAATTCAGATAATATGAAATATTTGAACGAAATATTAATGATAACATTTCTTTTGGGTCAGATAAATTAGAGTAGTTTAAATTTATCTCAAAATCTAATTTGAATAATAGGAGCAGAAAAAATATTGTGTCAGAATTTAAATTTAAATAAAAATCTATAATCATACGCGATTTTTTTTTTCCAAGTCAAACACAATTCTGCGAGTGCTAAGATTACAACAAACTCTACAATGCATTATTGTGTATCATACTTATTTGAAAATGTATAAGGTGCATTGCATATGATACAAATGAAATTCGAATTTAAAGTTCTATGAAAATTCTGAAAAAAAAATTTAATTACGAGTTTAGAGATTACTATTTAACTATTGGTTATTGAGAAAACATATTTATTTTTATACGGCCTAATTTAATGACATACCTTATAAACTATGAATTTACCTTAAAGTTATTTTTCCCCATCAAATAGACAACTATCTTTGAGAATTACGAATTTTTATTTGAAATTATTCTAACGTTGAATTCATTTTATTTGAAAAATAGATATCTTACTTATTAGACTTGCACAAATTGTCAAAAAAGTTATTTCAAGATGTAATCTTCTATAGAAAATAAGGATGCATATAAATCACACATGTTTTTTTTTAAATTATTAGTTATCACCACATCATGAGTTTATTATTTGAATGTATTATTCATTTCAATTTATTTCTACTATGTTTTACTCCTATAATAACAGGAAAAAAATAAAGCTTTTACCTAAATTCGGAAGATAAACATTAGCGCTGAAAAATTTTATTCAACCCAAATATTTGAATTTGTTTAATCCGGAAAAAATTGTGTAAAACTATCAATTATTTGCCCAAATTTTAAATTCGGATGAAAGATTTTTCCTATTTTTATTATCCGAACCCTATTTTAACTTAAATTTAAATTTATCAATTTTATCTTACCCAAAAAGATCAGTATCAAACAAAATATTTTGTCTGAATTTTAGAGATTAACCTATTATATCTAACTCTAATTTAACTCAAATACAAATTTTTAATAACAAACATACTCCATCACGAATCTAGAAATCTATGGGGTAAAGCTAGGAGCATATATTTGAAGATAGGTCCCATAAAATAATGGGGTGTTTCTAAAAGTCACAAAAAATAGAGAAAAAAAAAGCATGGAATGGGGGCCCACACGCAATAACAGAAACCATACTTTTATTGACGACACCACACCATGCAACCTAACCCCACTTTCATTTTCCCTCCCATGAGTTAACATCACTACATCAGGTTCCACCTGCGATTATATTACTAATTAATTAATTAAGACATAAAACAAACACCCAATTTCTTAATTAAGGGATGATTAGGCGCCATGCTATTTTCTTTTATTAATTTTCATGGCTTTTTCTGTTTAGATTAGATGTTTGCCCATTTCTATTTCCTTCATCCTGCCGACTTTTTGTTTCCTAAAATATATTTGTTGTCTAACTAATCCTCTCAAATTGGCCTGTTTTTAACCAATTCATGTTGTTGATTTCAAATGGTATTTCATCCATAACTAGCAAAAGATGGTGACTATTTCTAAATGGAATGTTATATTTCTATATGGGGTCGGTGGAACATACCGATTTTGAATTTATTATATCATGAGTTCGAGTTAGATTTGTTTCATTTTATGCCCCAAAAATGATCTTAGATGTTGTGAAAACAATGGTGAAAGTGAGATTTAGGTTTATGAGGTGCAAAAACGATATTTATCACGGTCGGTTTAGTAGATTTGTTTTGTAATATGTTAGTTTAACCTAATAGACGATATGAGTTGAGTTAATGTGAGATTTTAAACTAAGTTTACTAATTTTTGTAAGTTATGAAGATGTATATTTATAACTTATGTAATATCTGGTTGAAGGATTTTCCGACTTGTCCCCCTGAGATTGAATAAATGATATATTAATTTTCAATAATGAATGTATTGTCTACTTGTCCTTTTAAAAAGAAAAAAATTGACTAAGAGTATAACTCTTGTGAATAGGTAGGAAGAATTAAACTTTGAATTGAAACTCAATATAGTTAGAATGTCCTTTACGATATTCACGGTAGGAAGCTAGCCTACTCTCAAGTTCCATTAGGAACTAGAACATTTCAATTAATTTTTATTCTTAGATATTCATATACTATTCTTAAAGGTTGAAATTCACTTGCGAGTTATTCGCATATTTTTTATACACTAATTTTTTCAGTACTTAAAAAACATACATAAAAATAATATAAATAAAATCAAAATTTAATTTTTTAATATGTAATTCCAAAATACTCACTAATTATATCAATCAACACTTATTAATTTAGAATGGATGAGCATACCATTAATGGTATGTCCCGAATGATGCACACCTCATTATCTCAAAACCTAATTTTATTTATTTTTTTGAGGTGACCTAATAATGTTGATTGTTGATGGGCACATAAAGGCGTATTCGTGTTCCTATTCAAAGCATACACGAATATGTATAATTATACAACAATTGTTTTTTATGAGTGAAACTAAACCTAAACCTAAACCTAAACCTAAACCAAAAGCCAAGGTAGAGATTAAAGGGGAAAAAATTAAAGGAAGAAAAGGACAATACGAGTGAAAAACGAGTAGGGTCATTTACTTTTTGCTTTGTTTATTATTATACTTTAATTTTAGATTAATTTTATAGTTTATTTGGTTTTAGTGCCTTTTACTTTTTGTTAGTACCAACCATTAACATCCTCTCAATCCAAAAGGATCTTCCTCATCCATCCAATCCAATTGCTTCTTCCTTTCTCTTTAAGTTTCCTAGTGAGCCTATAATTTCTATGTAAGTTGGGTTCAACATTTATGATTTATGATTAATGCTATGACGTCTTTATTAAAAATATGGGGTTGCAACTTCCGTGTTATGGTATATTTAGTTTTAAATTTGATTTGATTTTAGTTACATGTACATAATGATGAACAAAAAGTATATAAGTACACTTATAAAAGTAGCACTACTTACTGCTATTCTATCGTCATTCGTTCAATCTTTACTTAATAAGGCTTATTCACCAAATTTCGTTTTAATACTTTCGCACTTCCACTAGTATGATAATTTTACTCGATACCACCTAAGAGTTTGAGAATCACTTGAATCCACCTACTTTGATCAATATTTTGTTATTTGATTAGTTTATCTTGCTAAAAAGGGGGAAAAGAGAGGAGGGAAACAAAAAAGTCCCCTTCATACCATCCACAAATCGATGCTGAAGCTCAACAGTACACTCCCAACCTTTTTTCCCCAATGTTTCCCATTAGCTTCCCATGTGAGAGCATGACATACACCCTCTCTCTCTCTCCTCTCTCTCTCTCCTCTTTCACTTTTGACTACCCATACCTCAAATTTATATATAAACACACATTATTAACAATATAAGATCCCTAATGTCAGACTCTTTCTACTAATTTCCATGGTTTTTTAATTCAATGAAATGTGATTGAGCCAAAATCTTGGACCTCTTTGTACTCCTTATAAATATTATTGAGCTTCCCCACATTTTTCTTTCTTCCCCGTTAAGTGAACCGAGAGAGACGTGAATAATCGGCTTCACTTCTCTTCCCTCCCTGGGGTGTCATCCATGCCACTTCATTCCCGGAATCTGCGGTGGGATTTGCAGAGAAGACGGAAATGAATAACTGGGTAGCCGTCTTCTCTCTCTTGGTTTCTCTCAGCTGCGTTTCAGCTGGATTCCATCGCCGGCAGTCTCTTGATCCTCTCAACTTCATCTTGGGTAATTATCAAATGAAGACTCTTTTGTTATTTTGATTGTTTTTTTTTTTTGGGTTGTTCTTCATGATTCTTTATTGGGTTTGTGGGTGGAGATTTGTGATGTGGGTGGGCCTCTGGGCTTTTCTTGAACTGGGTTTTGTGGAATGTTTATAATATTTGATTTTTTTGTGTTCTGTTATTTTTTTGCTCCATGATTCTGCTCTGTTTTAATGTCTAATTTATTTGTTGATGCTGCTTATGTGCTTAGTTTAACGTAATTTTGGGGATTTGATATCATCAAACTGTTGTACTGAAGAATATTGTATTTTTTGTGGACCAATATGAAAGTGAAAAGGAATTTCTGTGCTTTCTTCAGTAGACTTTGGATGTTGATTTTTAGCGTAATCCATGGTTTAGAATTAGGAAGGGCCACGGCCAACCCAAAAAAATTCTTCTGGTTCTGGTTAGGAAGTGTCTATCAAAGTACATAGTGTTTCTGTTAATGGCTGGTTTTTGATGTATCTACATGATCAATTTTCTGTCCTCCCCTCCTTTCCTTTTCTGCTTTCGTTTCTGCTTTTGATTCACATTATCTATTTGGTCCAGGCCTGATTTTGTTCTGATTGCTAATACAACCGTGGACTGTATATATATACTTTTACCTTAATTCTTACTCTTCCTAAATTTACTATCTTTTTGTGCTCAATGATTTGTGCTGATAATGTAGGGAACGAAAATTTGGGTCCATTGAAGAAGGGAATATTGGGCGAAGCAGAAGCACCAGGCCCTGCATCTGATGGGCCCAGGATCCCTCTCATATTGGCCGGAAATCGAACTAAGAGACCGGATATTCTCCACGGGTTTAAGACCTATGATGGTGGTTGGAACATTTCAAACAAGCACTACTGGGCCGTAAGTGGCTTTGTCTGTTTATTTCCAGCTTGGTTTCTTTGTGCTGATGCTCAATACCTCCAGCTGTATTCAAATTTGAGCTGCCTTGGTTCTGTTCAAATCTCTGTTAATTTGAGGACATATTTTTCTGGTGAAGATTATGTTTGCTATTGTCTTGGGTGTTTCTTGTAGATTGGTGTTAACCTGGTTTTTTTGAAATAAATTTTGGACATCTCAGGGCATTTCTCCTGAGACTGCAGCCCTTAGTATCATGTGCACCCCCTCCCTCAAGGGGTTCTGGTGTTTGGTTGCTATTTTGTGTGCTTTTGTTGTGATCTTACATTGTTGTTTCTTGCAGGTTTCCTTAGTCATTAGTCTTTTTGTCACTAATAGTAGGTATTAACATGTTTGGTTGATGAGTATATCCACGACATCTCTTGTGAATAATGGCTTTTTGTTGTGGGTTTGTTATTATAATTTATCCAATGTCACTGAATTTGGCAGCGTGCACTTTCAGTTAAAGGTTCTTTGAGTGGTACTGATTTCATTATTTCAAGACTTGATATTTGTAGATAGCACATGTACAAACTGATCTTTTAGATCTGGATCTTAGATCAGGGGTCATTGGACTATAATTTGGGAATAAACACTCGTATCCTGTGCATTAATCAGCTATAGTATGGTATTATATTGTGCAGGATAGGACATACCTCCCCCTCCTTTCTCTGTGTGTGTGAGACAATACTTTGATGATGAAATGATCTATCTGGCACTCATAAATATACAAAAACTACTTGGGAAACTCTACTGCTGCGGGAAAGAACTAATTATCTGATGTGACTAGAGGACTACTTGGGCAACTCTACTGCTGCGAGAAAGAACTAATTATCTGATGTGACTAGAGGGGTATATATGATAATGGAATTAAGATATGGTTGAATATTTATTGATCCATCTCAGTTATAAACATACAGTGATTAGTGATATAGGTCCTTGCTATCTTCTGGAAGAAGTAATGGTGTTAAATCATTCAAATTATTCAAATATGATAATTTGATTACAATGTTGTTGATTTTTTTGTATTGAACTATCTTACACATGATCAGAAAACAAGTATTAATGCTTAGGCTTCACCATTGAAAACACAGATGATATTGCCTGATTATGTTTGTTTCTCAATTGAGTTATTTTCCCTGATTTGGTAGTCTGATGTGAAGTGAACCATGTGTTCTAGTGTTTATGCAAGTTTATCAAGTTTAAGATGCCTTGTGCTATTGAGTCTACAATATTTTGATTTTGATTTCTCTCCTTGCAGTCTGTTGGATTTACAGGTGCTGCTGGATTCACGCTGGCAGTCATATGGTTGGCCTCCTTCGGTGCAGCACTTATAGTCCACCATTGTTTTTCATGGAGGATAAACTTTAAAGGGAAAGGATCCAAGCATTCACAAAAGATTTGTCCTATTCTGCTTATACTTTTCACATGTGCCTCTATGTAATAATCTAAACTTTATCTTAGTTATTGTTGTTGCATATTCTCTTGCATTGCTCTTTCAATTGCCCAATAATGGTGTTGTATTAATGGGTGAAGGTTTGCAAAATTAAATGCCAAGGATTTGCAGCAGATTTTATTTGTTCCTGTTAACTCAGTGTCATTATGCCATTGTCTTTCTCAATTCCAGACAAAAGAGCCTTTTATATCAGTGAAACCTTTGGCCTCCATTAAAGCTGCTTTTGCATAATCTTTGAACCAGTACCCTTAATTCTGCTTCGATTGAATCCTGTTTTCTATTTGTAAGATGAACCTTACAGCCCATGTTTATGTTTTTATATGCATTTTGACGTTTTTAACTCTTAGAAATAATGATTGTCAATTTGATACCTTTGATTTCTTGTGGTATTTCACATCAGACTAGTATGAACTTTGAAAGAGAACCTCTAGGGCAAGAAGATATGTGAACATATCTGTAATCTCGAGCTGTCTGGCATTTTGGTACAAAATATAATAGAGGGGGAAGACTTGGATGGGGGATCCTTGTTAGACAGTTCCCAAGTTTTGTCATTATCATTTTGGCCCACCACCTTTGTCACATGGAACCAATGAACCAATTTAAATACCATCTGATTTTCTTGAAAACATTACAATGTTCTTCTTTTGCATTGTTGCGTTTGTTCTTGAGACTCTTTTTCTTGACACTATGATAATGTTTGTATGCAGGGTCGGTTGTATTCTTTTAGCTGTTGGTCAGGATAAATTTCATAAAGAGGTGTTGCATACATTGAACTATGTTGTAAACCAGTCAGATTATACGGCTCAGATGCTAAGAAACGTGACTGGCTGCTTATCCCTTGCAAAGTCTGTTGATGTACCCCAATTCACGCTGCCTCAGAGTGCTATGCAGGAGATTGATGAGTTGAGTGCACGTTTGAGTTCTGGGGCTGACACCTTGACACAGAAAACTAATGAAAATTCTGTGAAAGTCAGAAGAGTATTCAACACCATGTATGAACCTGTAATCGTCAATTTTGGATTATTACTTTAATTCCAACTTAGCATTTTATATCAAGACTCTCTTGTTTCAAGGTCAGAATGAGTATCAATGTTTTATGTATTAATGCAACTTCTCTTTCCTTACTACAGAAGGCTGGTATTAATTACAATTGCTATTGTGATGCTTCTCCTGGCCTTCATTGGTTTAGGTATGGGATATTCATGTTGCTTATTGACTATAGTGATTTCATTGATCTTGTCTTTCTGTTCTGGTTGCTGACTTGGTGATTGACTTTCCTGACAGTACTTTCTCTCCTAAGAGTAAGACGCCAACATGCAATTCACATGTAAGCCCATCCTTTCCATTCTATTTTCCTTGGATGTCATAATTATTGACTGGTCAAACAAAATATTTTCGCTTCTCTCATTTTTCTTCCCCTGCCCTCCTTTTTCCGTTGGTGATTTTGGTTTGCCTTTCCTACCTTTGTTTCATGAAAGAATTACACCATTCTTACGGAGCTTAATTTAACTGCAGGTTCATTTTCAGCGGATGGATACTTGTGGTGGTTACATTGATTCTTTGTGGGACTTTTGTCATCTTCAATTCGTAAGCTAGCTTTAACTTTCATTTATTACTTGAAATAAAATGTGAGCTTGTGCCATTCTTCTCGTGCTAGTATCCTCATTGCTGTTAGTCAATAAATGGACTTGCTTTTTGTTTTGTAGTGCCATTTCAGACTCTTGTGTGGCCATGCAAGAATGGGCAGATAACCCTCAAGCCGAGACAGCACTAAGCAACATTCTACCATGTGTTGATGAGCGAGCAACCAACCAAACCCTGTTCCAAAGTAGAAGTGTCGTTCGTTCTCTCGTAGACTATATCAATACTTTTATATACACTGAAGCCAACACCAATCGGCCACCTTCGGATCAGTTCTATTACAATCAATCTGGGCCTTTGATGCCACCTCTTTGCTACCCTTTCAATGACAAAATGCAAGATCGTGAATGCTCACCTCAGGAGGTGTCTATGACGAATGCTTCTACGGTATGTTGCAGTCTTTTTCTCTATCTTCTTCTCCTACTCATGTAAACTTATTCAATGTGACACTAGTGAGTAGCAGAAGGCAATCATGATGTATCACCAACTTGTGCTTGTTTATTTTATGGTCACTTGTGGACTGCACTCAGACCTCAAAACATGTCTGAGATTGAATCATGCATCAGTTGTATACTCACTTAATGATTGATGATGTCTAGCATGAAGTCATAGTCATACATCCAGGCATCTAGGTGATATCCAGCTACACTATAGCAAATAAAAATTAAGGCTCCAAGTTCTGTGGTATATATCATCACCTGACTCTTTTCATGACTGCTTTGTCTTGCAAATGTCGAAGGTGTGTCCAACTGCCTGTAATTGGACCTAGATTCTCCTGCTTCATGGTCAGAATGTGGACTGTAGGGGATAATCTACTTTGAGCTGTGCTAAATTAACAAAAAAAGAAAGCAAAGTAGCTGTTAGAAATCAGGATTGGGTTTTTCTCTGCTGGTTAACCAAGGTCCCTATGAAATGAGATTGATGATGTGGGAATTCAGAGTTGATCTTGTTATTAATAAGAGAGCATGAAAAGATTGATTGTTGCTTCACCGTTTGTCGTTTGTCGTCCTAGAATAGAGTTTCCATGCGAAGGAACCTTCCATATCTTATATTATATGCATTGCTACTCAAAAAGAAGGTTATGTCACTTGGATTTGGTTGCAAATGGTGCATGCCCAAGTGTTAGGCTCACCTATTTTCCGAAAACCTTGCCCATGATCGTCAAGTGTTTGAAACCGATGATGGAGATGAAAGGAGAAGCTTGAATTATTTTGACTTTGGATATTCTTCTTATTTTGTAAAGTGCCATCATGCAAAACATTATCAAGAGAGCATATTATTCAGTTTTTCCATCCATCTAGTTCTGTGTATTAACTTATTCTATGTGGACCCTACTGCAGGTGTGGGCAAAATACATATGCAATTCATCCTTGGAGAACAAAAACTGCACGAGTACAGGCAGGCTGACTCAATACCTCTACAATCAACTGGTGTTGGGGGTAAATGCAAGCTATGCTGTGCTGCATTACACCCCTGCCATGCTTGATCTACAGAACTGCAATTTCGTTCGGGACACTTTTGTGACAGTAACCTCGAGGTTCTGCCCTCCCTTGGAGCATTACCTCCTAATGGTGGAAGTCGGGTTGGGTCTCATCTCAGCTGGTATTGTGCTCTGCCTCATCCTCTGGCTAGTCTATGCAAACCGCCCCCAAAGGGAGGAAGTGTTTGTTAAGCTGTCCTCAACAAAGCACAGCAGCAACAGTCAGACAGATGAACACAGAAATACGAAAGATGGTGGCGTTAACATGGTAAATCTAGTAGTCACTTCTCCGGCTAGAGTCGTCCCTGATGTAGAACCATAGTTCGAGAGCAGATTTTTTCCCCCTTGCTTTACTATAGTAGTTCGATATTTCGATCCTTGTTTTAGTTACCCTTTTATATGCCAGAGAAACCGAGATGGGGCAAAGCGCCATGTCGAGTTGGGGGCTGATAGTCATTAAGCTTAGGTTATAGAAGTATTGTATAGTAAAGATTGTAAGGAAAAGAAAACAATGATAATTTTCAGATTTGTTTTCAACATATCTAGAGTTGTTTTGTTCGCTTTGTCAGAAGACCTGAAGTTACTAGTAGAGTAGAATATGAAGGCGTCATGAATACTTGCTGTCATTTGCAAATTGCAAAGGATGGTACAAGGGCACGATATATTGGGTATATCTCGTAAATATCTTTAGCCATGTTTAAAGTTACATAAAGAAACATGCAAATATATAGGCCCCTCTCCAAAAAAAAAAAAAAGAAAAAGAAAAGAGATTCTATGGTCAAGTTTTATAATATTCAGTTTAGAACTAGGTAACTAACCATGGCGCCGAAAATTGTAATATTAGGGTTTTGTTTTTCTATAATTAGTTAGCAAAGCCAATACATAAATAGATAGCAATATATCTACAAACAAAATCAAAAACATTAACCACCCAAAAAAATATTGAAGACTACACAATCCGGGCATAAATTGTTAATGTGTTATCTACTATCTACGTCCACTTCATGGTGCATGAACGTGCCTTGTGCATAGGTTACAACTTCTGTGGAGCCTTGTGAATAGTGCAACAAAAGCTCATCATTGTTGCGGTGGTTCAGATTGACGTTGTTCTTGTTCTGCTTTCCCCACTTTACACAACTCAGCATGTTTTTTTGCAACGATAAATATGAACTTACAAATTGGACCAATATCTCATGAGTAATCCCGGTTACACTTAAAGATCCAAGGGGATAGATAAATATGAACTTACAAATTGGACCCATATCTCATGAGTAATCCCGGTTACACTTAAAGATCCAAGGGGATAGAGATAACAAGTTTAGGCTCAAAGTTCAAATTCACAACTCATCCCAACTCCCTGGTACAACTTTTACAGGTAAAGATACTGCTTTTTTTTTCCCTATGACAGTACTATATAGAACCAAGGAAGAATCGAACTTGGAACCCAAAAATTTTAACCATTAGTCCAAAACGTCATCAATGTAGGTGAAAATGCTCTTATTTTCGTGCTAGATTCACCTGAATTCTCAAATTATCGCTTGCCAAGTAGGGACTCTTTCAATGAAACATAACCATGGTGGTGTCACCGACATGTATGGTATTCCAAATCGCAATTATTCAACGCAGGCTAGTATATGCCGTGAAAAATTTACCTTATAACTTCCATTGTATCATACAGAATAATTGAACATGAAAATGGGTATTGTAAGTGTACCTATTTGGCAAGGCGGAACAAAAATTTGTGGCCGCTACCAAGAAGAAACTATGAGAATCACAAGTTCTATAAACTGCACAAACCATGATACCAAACACCTATTGAGTAATGGTACAATTCGAGACCTCAAAGATGTCAAAGAATCATTTGCCAGGTCTGCTTTGCTTTGGTATGCTCCGCCAAAAGGCGCTCAACTGTTCAATTTTCTCAGCTCCATCTTCGCCTTTGGCCTAAATAAACATCAAAGGAAAGAAAACGAAAGGAATTAACTCACAGTAGTAAGTTGTTTATGCCAGACACCTTATTTATCAGATTTAGTTTCGTCACTTCAATGGACTTTCTGTTTATTTATCTTCACAATATGTTGAAAAGAGCTCATTACCCTCCTAAAAAGTCATATGTTCTTTAAAGAGTGTAGATGTCTATACTTTCGACTCTTCTGTCGTGAACGCCAAAAGCAAGCGAGGGCTCCAAATGCACAGCTTGCAAGAGCAATCGCCAGAGCTGCTCCAATTGGCACAACTACAGCGCTGGGGGCCATAATCTCTTCAGAACGAGTGCGCTGAACCGTCGTATTCGTTAGAATGTCATTAGTAGTGGTCAAGGAGACCAGCATGTTGCCATAGTAACTAGCCAAGAATTTAAACACTTCATCCTCGTTCCAGTTAATTTGACTGCTCTCATTATTTTTCTGGTTTGATGGAAGATAACAACCAGGGCAAAGCTGCTTCGGAGGCCAAATCAGCTTTGGGTACTGAGGATCTCCGGTTCCCATGGTAGCTTCCTCTTTCATGAGTCTTTGATTGACTTTGTTATGTGCACTCCACAACCAAAGGGCAAAGTCCCGTGTTTTGTTGAATGGATTAGAGACACTGCAACAGCACGAACATAAGTCAGAAACCCGAGATTGGTAAAGCTTAAGAAGTAAAAAATTTGCTCTGAAGCAATAGTTGACAGACTCACCTTGAACACATCTGATAGAAATGCTGGCGACATTCCTCACAGATGAAAAAATTGTGAATGAAATCACAAATGCTTGTGAATGCCATGTGGGCCTCTTCATCTTCAACCCTCACGGAAATGGAGTGTAATAGAACCCACAATCCACAGCTACAGAGAAAAATGTTCCCATTAGTCAGAAATTCTAACAAGGCAAAGAACAGTAAATCATGGTTAAGTAGACAATCATGATTGAGGAGACAATCAGCACAAAAATACGTGTACAGAATACTAGAAGGTATGACAGCAAAATAATAACAGATTTACACAATGCAAAATCGAGGGCAACGATGAATTACTGCAAAGCATCAAGTTGTATTTGCACTTCTTGTATCAGGGTATGCCACAAATTCTAAGGGAAGAAATCTTCTTTAGTCAACAATTTTAGATATGTTTCTTCTTGTAACACTCCACAGGGAACGGACAAAATCTTGATTTATAGCAAATCATCATATTGAGCTCCAATGTTGGGAAGGTTCTTTTCTGAAGGATAGCTCATTAGCCACGAGGGTGCAAAGGAAAATACTAGAAAACGGCATTGATCCTAAATTTCTGGAGATGAGATGAGTTCTTGATGGTGTTGGAACTCCTCTAAAGCATATACCAGGATACATGAATAAAGACTTGGTATTGTTGGAAAGAGGCAGATATTTGCTCTTTGCATCAATACGTTGGTTTTGTTGAGATTCCTTTTGGGATGTTATTAGCTCTTTGCAGGACACATGTCTCTGCTTTGGCAAGGGTCATTTGATCTACACTTTGACCTCCATAAAGTCCACTTAGGCTTCTTGTAGTTAGTTGTTGCTATTGTCATTATAACGAGATTCGAATGCAAAGGATATTATATGAGCCTAAGCTCTATAATTTAAAATTAGACCCTCCTCGAAAACACAGTGACAATAAGCACCCTCAATACAGAGGGGGATGGGGGACAGAAAATTAACACCCTAGAATTTAACCATATCTGTATTATCCTTCCGTCACACTCCCTTGCCCTAAACAAGCACAGATGAAACACTACAAATGAATAGTGCTTGAATACTCTGCATGCAAGCTATAGAGGCATAGATAATTCGCCCTTTTCAATCTCCTTACTAAAAGCTTCAGCCTGTTGGTTGAATGAGTTAGATGGTTGCTAAAGTTGGATCCTCGTTTCATGAAACTAAAAGGTTATGTTGAGGACTTCAACTTTGGAATCATGTAGGAATTGTGCTTGGGATCAAAGGATCTGGGAAATGGTAAACTAAATTAGATAACTATGAATCTGAGTCTAATTCCCACTCTCACATTGTCCATGGATTGAATCACAAATACAGCTAAAAATATTAGAGTGGAGAGTGTTCCAGCACTTACGATCCCAGACTAGACTGTCCATAAACAAAAATGAGGTTCTTTTACCGCAGGATAGAGGGAGCAGAAACTTGGTTGTTCAACTTCTAAACCAAATATGGTAACATGAATTGAGCTCACTTAACTCTCTTCAGAGGCGACAGTTACATTAACTAGTCCATGGGCATAAGAATGAAGCACTAACAAGTGACAATAACCAACTTCTTCCTAAAACAAATGGACCGGCCATACTCTGAGAGGAACCAGAAGAATGTCATAAGGAAGATTGGATAGTTGAATTATGACCTATGAGGTATTGAGTTCACAGGAACCAATCAAGAGGATAGTTCACATTAGCAAACCACAAAATATGGCAAAGAACATTCCAACTCCTAAGGCATATTCCCTTTTTTTTGGGTCAGTATATCATGTATATTAAGATCAAAAGGTCAAATGCGAGATAACTATCCAACTCTATGACAATAATCATCCAAAATAGAAGTTATCCACAAAATCCACTATATCAAAAGAAGAATGGCAATAATTCCCTTCATCTCAAAAGTCTTGATGAAGTTATCTTTAATATGCTGCAGAGGCATCTCAACACCATTGAAGACTCTTCTGTTTCTTTCTTTCCAAATGCCCCAAAAAATGCATGAGGAATTAAAATGGCAATTTTCTTTTTACCTTTCTTACCAAACAATAAGACTTGACTATGAAATTTAGTACGGAGATTCCATCCAACTGTAAGAAGAGAAGGGGTCACCAAGAATTATCTCATTCAATTTGCTAAGGAAGCTAACAAAAGCATTATCTGATCACCAAACACAAGCACCAAATGTTCTCTCCCAATAATCCTCTACTAAAGCATTTGCATTCTCTCCAAGAACATATATAGAAGAGAATAGTTCTTTCAAAGGAGCGCCACCACACCAATGGTCATGCTAAGAAAAATGGGGAAAGAAACTTCCCCATCCTTTACATATGTACCCATAAGAAATGTTCAATGTAGAAGGGTACCACCCAAACCGTCTTCACCATATTTAAAACTAACAACCTTTCTCCAAAGATTGACCTCCTCATAATGAATCTCCACCGCCACATTCCAAGCAAAGCCTCGTTGAAGACCTTTAAGGTCCCTAATACATAAACCTCCTTCCGGCAAGGGAAGCTTAATGACATTCCATCTCACAAGATGATACTTGAAATCACTTCCAAAGAACACTTTTGTTAAGGGTCGATCTCCTCCCATGGATAGATCTTCTGATTTCCTCCCCAAAAGCTATCAGACCTTTCAGAAACCAGTTCCCAAATGGATTTTTCCTTGAATTTTGAACCAAGAAGGTCAAAGTACGAAGTTGGTGGATAATCAATAGTGCAACCCAAATATCCACAAGCAATTGGATATTATCCACTTGTCCAACTGACACAATAAGGCTTTTTGTTAGACTAATTCTCAGACCTAAAACCGTCTCAAACCATATAAAGAAGGCACCAAAGGTTCACCATCCGCTCACAATAATCGTCACAAAAGATAATGGTGCCATCAGGCAAAGACTAGATGGGAGACATTTATAGCAGTTGAATTTGTTCAGCCCACTGAAGAACTGGTGATTAGGCTATCCATGAACTAGAACGTCCAGAAGAGGATATTGATTTCTAACCAACAAGGGATGGCAAGGTTGGGCTAATAAAATAATAGACAGTCAAGGAAAGAGAAAAATAAGAGCATTCTCAACTTTAGACAGATGTGTACTCCTCGGTTGTGAAAGAGAGAGTTCTTCTATATTTAGATTTGGAATTTTCCTAAAAGTAGTTGTCCCTTGCCTTCTCGGTGCTTTACCAATAGATTGCAAAACTAGAGGCGGACGTCAGGAGGTATATACATTTGGCATATGCCCACTATAACCGAAAGCTGAACTCAACATCCTAGCGAAAACCTCCATGACCAACAAAAATAGAAGAGGCGAAATTGGATGATAGCCAAACTACAAATCAATGTCCATTGGAAAAAAAAAAATAGTCCAGGCACACAAACATTTTTAAAACAGTCACAGATTGGTTTCACATGGGAGAGAGGTGAGCTTTTAAGGAAGAAGTTTATTTACTTTCAAACATTGCTTAAGGTCAGATATCAGCATATATAGGCAGGTAACACTGGGGACTAGGGAGGAAGAGAAACTCGCCCATATTATCCAGCTATTAAAATTTTTTGCTCAAATAGAACGCATGATTCAGGTATTAACATTGAAACAACTAGATAATACCTCAAAGCAGCCTGTCAAATTGATCAGCAAGAACCACATCATACAAGGAAATAGCACAACAGAAATGATAGTATTAAAGTAAGTGAAAACCTCTAAGCTTCTGAGGTTTTTATTTCTCAAGCAACAACTAAAAAGAGAACAAGAGGTGATAACTCTTAATTTTTACATAATTTAACCCCATTTTGTATCTAATTATCAGGCATTGAGATGTATGCTACGTGATGTGATGAATAATGGAGGTTTCATACATTTTAGGTGAAGAAAGAAAAATACAGAATTAAGAGCGAATTGAGCCCAGCTCATGTGAGAATGTTGTTCAGTCCAGCAACCTAATATCTCCACCACCCCCCAAAGAAAAAGAAAAAACAAAATAAAATAAAATTACAGTATCATAAGGGTCAGTTCCTAATCCTAGCACCGCCTAACTTCAATATTCCCCAATCGATGGGTCCAGCACAGCATGCTCAACCCTCTTCCTTAATATCCATCACTTCAACCAGCTCCCAAAGCCCAGTCAATCCCAAAACTCGAGCGCCCAATATTGTGGACAGAATCACGTGTCCTAAGTGAATTCTTCAAAAACCTGCCTAATGTAAGCCCATGTGAATTAAGCTGCCCAGCTCCATGTATCAATCTGTATCTGAAAGAGGTTTTGTGATGATTGAATCACGAATTCATTCATCACACAAAGCAATGGCAAGACGTCACTCAAACGGTAGAGGGCCATGATTCTTCATGGAACTCTTTTGTTTCAGAGGGCTTAAATCAAGCCCTGACCAAGTACAATTTCAACAAAAAAATAATGCATAGTCAAGAACACAACCATATACATGCCGAAACGTCAAGTATGCCTTTTAAATGTCAGGGTCAGAATTGGCAAGTTTCTAAAAACCTTTATGCATATGTTTCTAAAATCAAAGAGTCCATCAGAGCACAGGTACTTAAAAGTTGCTTTAAGTTTCCTAATAATTGAAAATGGATGTTAGAAAAAAATAACCATATATCATGAGAAGGACATCGAGTCACTACATTTTCAGAAGATTCGCAAGTTATGTTAGCTATCTATTGCCCAGCCAAGCACTGAACAACCTACAAACTAATATTATAAATTTATCGCTGGATTTTTTTTTCCTTTAATTCTTTTTTCTTTGGTGTGGGGGAAAGGGGGCGGGAGGAAGGTGGAAGGGATGCATAAGATTGAAGAATTACCTAAAGCCCCTTGTGTCGTTCCTACTTCCTCGGCAGAACATCTGCAATGAATGAATGGACAATCAAAGAAAGCCAAATTAATAAAATTAAGATAGAACTGTACCTATTTGGCAAACCTTAACAAAGTGGAAAGAGTTGCGAGTAGGTAAAACTGCAAGTTTGGCCAAAATTAAAACATTTCAGTGTATATTAAAAATCTGTTACAACACAGCACGCCAACTCCCCAACCAGGGTCTCAAAGATTAGGGCCCCTCGGCCTAAAATCAAAAATTAAGTTGTCAACAATGCAGTGTTTGGGCCTCAAGAGGGTTTACTGCACCCTACTGACATTACCCCACCTAATGGATGATTATTCCTAATGTTTGCGCAAGATAATAACAGACCCTGTCTCCCGTGAGCAAGCAACAAACTTATCACCATTTCTTTTTAACCCTCTCTTTGAATCTCTCCCTCCCGGTCAATGCCCAGGCAAACATTCGCCTCACTAATTGTTGAACAGACTAACCCCATCCCCTCCAAAGCAGACTATCCCCATCCCCTCCATATATCTCCCTCAACGAAGTCGCTAATTACCCATCTAGTCTGATGTTAAAGCCATTCCTTTGCATACTCATATTTTTTACTTTTGGAAACGTTAGACCTATCAATTCTGTCCAAACAGGAGAGATTTGTAAAACTATTTTTGTGTAAATCAAACTATATATATTAAATGGACACCAAGGGATGTCATCCAATCAATTCTGCCCAAAAACGAGAGATTTGTAAAACTATTTTTTAGTAAATCAAACTATATATATTAAAAGGGCACCAAGGGATGTCATCCAAGGGCCAGCTACAAAGATCCATGATGCGATTGAGCTCTTATAAAGGATATTATCCATAGAACTAAAAAGGGCTTAGCATCGATCACAAATTCATAATCAACCATAAAGCACTTGGCTCCAATCATACAAAATTCTCAAATAATTCCGTAACTCCTGACATAACACTAGCTCTACCCTTAAAATCCAAAATCCTTTCCTTCCCCATAATTCATCAAATTGCCAAAGGGAATAAGCTTCCAGTACCACACACCCAGCTCTTTTCCATCCTTCTTTCTAAGCCAGCAACGCATCTTCGATATTCCTTGGTTAGACCGCACTAATCCCCATCAAGCATACTGAAAAATGCCAAAGCGAGAAACCCACAACAATGAATAAGGAGGTGATCAAATGGTTATTCTTATAGGAACTATGAAAGCTTGCTTCCTACATCAACCTTACTTCTTTTAAGCATTCCCTCCATGGGAATCTTCCTTAAAGTGGCTGCCCAAGGCTAAAAGAAAGCTTTGATGGAAGTTTTAGAATTGCAGACTCTATTGATAGGAAAATTATAATTTACAACAATTCAATCCTCCATGATGCTCAACATAGAAACTCTTAACTGTAAAAGCTTCCTTTGAATCATAAGGCCAAACACAGCAGATCATTACCTTCAGAGACAACCTTCATATGGGCAAGTGGAGTCAATAGGCTAATAATGAGTCACTCTTTCAATCATTAGGGCTTCTCAAGAAAGTTATTCTAATGGATCTGATCATGATTCACAACTTAATCACCTCTTTTAAACATGCCATCCTGAAAAAGATTAGAAAATTGAATATTTTTAGTAGTCAGTGGTTGATCTCTATTCCCTACACCAGACATCTTATCAACACAACACAGTAGATCCATTCTTCACCTAAAGTGCACTAAAGATTCAAACCACACCAAACCTGTCAGAATAGATTACCAACCATCCAGCCCATGAGCAAAAGGACTCTTCTTACTTCACCAAATGAAATTTCTCCACCCATATTTCATCTTGATTGCATTTCCCATGTAACATCCTCCTTTTTAGCAAACGTTGAACATCTGACCTTGAGAACTTTATTCATCATATGAGAGGTCCGATGCCTAGTCCTCACTCTTGTCTGGAAATGCAAACATATTGCAACCTGATCTTATGGAATTCTTTAATAGGTTCTTTAAGAGAGAAAGCCTCTCATGATCTTCTCCAATTGGTTGGCATTGCAAGCCAGAAAAGTAAACAAAGACATGCGATAAATGGAAAGAATTCATCATGCACTTTGCAAATAAGTCAAGCTTTCCCCTTTGGACAAAAGCTTTGCTTTCCATCATGGGACCTCCTCACAATGGGCTCAGCAATAAGCATATTATCCTCTTACAACACAGGTGAGGTCTTTAAAATTATAATTTTGAAGTTGACTTTGAAACTTAATCAGTTCATGCAGCAGTGATCACAGGCCAAGACATTATGTCTACTAGAGGTCAGTGCCCACAACCCATGACATTATGTCTATTAGGGGTCGATTTGATAACACATCACAGTTTTGTTCCAAGGGATGAGATACACAGTCTCAACCACTCGACTATTGTTCTTTTTTTTTATATAAGCACTCAACTATTGCTTGTAAATGGAAGAACAAATTCACCATCACAAAAACAAAGCATGTGACCCACTACAGAAGAAATTAATACAACAAAATTGGTGAATCCCCCAAGAAGAAGAGAAAGCAAGAAAAGAATCCTAAGTGCAGCATATTGGAATAGCTAAGCTGTCTTTGCCCATAAGGATTCCAAAACAAACCGTTCATTACCATACCATATTCCAAGCAACATATATGTCCATAAACAGCCCAGCATTCCTCTCCAGGCAAAGACTTCAGAGGAAGGCAAGGAAAGCATTGCTTCGAAGAATCCTCATGTTTATATCCTTAATCCTTCATAAAACCAAAATATTTCCTCTAGAGCATGATGTGAAAACCTCACTTGCATTGATTTACACACCAATCATTTTTCTCACAAAACTGAGAAAACGCACAATGAATAGAAAAGGCAACTACTTGCTTGCGTTAATGGATAATCTAGCCAGACGCATCAAGGAAGATGAGTTTGAATGGTACCAAAGCAGCAGGTTTGTGCTTAGCCCATCCCTCTCTCATGGCTTCACCCACTAGGACAACCCCATAAGACATGGCACCACTAGATAGAAGGGCCACTCCCCAAAAAAAGTTTTTATTAATAAGACAAGAAGGGACTGTCACCGATGCACAAAAGGAGGTCATCACAATCTAATATCATGTGCCTAACTCTCCATAGTAATCATATCAACAAAATCCAAAAAAGTCAACTTTGTACCATAATCAAGAACTTGACTCCAACTATACAAAGTTCTCAAAAAGCAAAGTCTGAAATGTTGAATAGATGTAGCCTAACCCTCAAAAATCCAGCAATTCCCCTCCTTCCGAGTGTTCCACCAAATAGCCAACAACATCAACATCCAAACTCCTATGGCCCAACTCTTCCTTAGTATATGGTAATTGCATACTGAAGTACAGAAGCCATTTCCCGTCATCAAAATATTTTAGACAGCATAAGGCCTACATGGACAAAATCTAAACCTCTTATTTTGTTCACAAGAGGGGCGCATGTGTCTAATATTCCTCTCTAACCTCCTAGCCAAACCCATTATAAAAGTCAAGAAAGATGGATAGAAGAAGGTAACTTAAAAGAGACATCTCCCTCCTATAACGAATAAGCCCTTTTCCTTTTCTTTTTCTTTCAAATCACTCAAGACTCTAATAGACCATCTTAATCCCAAGGTTGCAAAAGGACTTTGATCAAGATACACACACAATTCTATATAGCACAACTATACAATATTGGTAAAACTATCAAGAGGGAAGACCTTAAAGCAAAGCAAAGTTATCTTAGAAACAGAGATGAAACCGAAGACCTTAAGCAAAGCAAAGTCATCCTCAACATCCATTAGAAATAAGATGGTGAAGAAAATCTAAAGCGAGATACTACACTTATCATATTTCATGAATCTGGATCTCACATTTGCCTTTCCCTTCAAAAGCATTACACTGAGGCAAATAGCAAGAGCAATATGAAGAGAAATAGCAAGAGCATAACCCTAATTAAGTCCTTCGAAGCATCAAACCATCTCTAAGTCCCATTGTCAACTAAAACCAAGAAATGAAACAGCTGAACACCACAAGATTAATCACTATCAAACAATGTATGGAGGAATTCTTTTCTTTTGATAAGGAAAAGATAAAAATATATATTAATCCAAAAATGGACGCAAAGCAAGCATCCTACAAAAGGCTATATACAACGAATATGTAGACTATCCACAAAATCTACAATATCAACAGAAGAATGACAAAATTTGTCACTATCCCAAAAGCAAAGAGTCTTGAGAAGCCTATCCTTAAAGCATCGAGGAGAGTCTCCACTCCCACGAAGACTCTTCTATTTCTCTGGCACCAAATGTTCCAAAATATGGCATGAGGAATAAGTAAAGCTTTCTTCTGTTTAGCTTTTCTCCCAAAGTAACCTTCACAAGCCACTAGATGGTTCATAATAGAGCTTGAAGTAACCCAAGCAACTATGTATGGACTACTTTTTTCAACATTCAAGAAAATTAGTTCATCTCTATACCACATATGAAAGTGGTCCAGAACAAAAATAATGAAATCCAGAGTGGCTTCTCTGAGTAAGAAACCTCAATGGAAAATACCCCCCACCACCACCACCACCACACGCACACACACAAAAAACACCTGTGAACCCAAGACCCGAGAAAAATACGAAAAAGAAAAAAGAAAATTCGTCCTTGACGATGACTATGGGTTGCCAAGAATATAACTTAAGAATATAGTTTAAAGAAAGCACCTACCCAATACCCACGAGGAACTTCTTCTCCACAAATTTGAAAACTCCGAAGTGCAGTCTTTGCCTTGTCAGAAAGGCCTGTCTCTTCATTTGCTATCACAATTTTTGAGGGATACAAGTCATCAAAGTTCACAAGAATCTCAGCACCTCCTTTACGACACCTGGTACCAGACATACAGAAAAACATTGATGACTGAAGATACGTTTCATGAATGAGACAGTACACTGATAACATACCGCCTAGAAGGATGATGAGCCACCAAAAGTTGAAGGAATCTTATAAACGAAGCCCTGGTCCCTGCTTTAATCATCTGTTATATGAATATGATGAATCATCATATGCACTGTGGAGAATAAATGAAACAGAAAGGGGAATATAGAGGAACAAAATGAGTTTAGCCACAAAATTATACCGCACCTTATGCCTCAAAATAATATCAAAGGCAGCAGTAGTAGCTTCCTCAACATCGTAAATTGCTCGTGCAACCTTCGTGCAACATTTAAATGAAAACCTCAATATCACAACTCAGGACATCAAATAGTAAATTGCAAAAACATAACATTATCACACAAAGGTCTTCTATGCATACCTGTCCAGGGTCTGAAGCATTTGACTGAAGATGCTCATGCTGGTATTTCTCATCATCCAGGCTATATGAGCTGCAGAAAGACATTCGAGCAATATTCATTTAAACAGATAATAAAACTAATGAGTAAGTATAATTCATATTAGTGAATGATAATAGATGGTGAAGAAATTAAACTAAAAAGTGACCTCATCCCCTAAGAATCTCCTTCATGCGGACAATATAAACAGTTGAGCTAATAGTTGGATTTTTGCATTGTTTAACTCTCAGTAGAAAAGAAAATTAATTTGCATAAACATTGGTAATTTTTTTCTTAATGAACAAAATTAACCCTTAACTTTATTCTCAAACATTTAAAAGGCCTGACTAGGGAAATTCTTTTTCCTTTTTTTAACACTAGCTACAATAACTGCTTGTTACTACAAAGGTAAAATTTTAGGAATTTATAATAATTTGACATAGTTTGGGAATTAATGATATTTGACACACAGCTGAATGAAGGTAAATAATAATTCTAAAAGTTCAGGGTCAGAAAAATAGTTGCCAAAACTTCAAGGGTGGTAAATGAAAATTTATCATGCATAAATACAACATTCTTACTTGAAATAGGCATCTGCTATCAAATTGAAGAGAAAGGGAAATAAGGGGTCTCCTCTCTAAGAAGAAAAGGCCTTAGAGGATGTAACCAATGCTAGAAGCCTCATCCAAAAGCACCTAAAAAGGATATACTTGGAGGGACCACCCCACGGTACAACTCCTGTCCAAACGACTAAAACAATTTCTCTCTAAAACTCTATTAAACAGCTCTGATGACCACGCTGTAAGCTTTCTCAAAGATTAACTTAGACTTCATGACTGACCCTCCTTTCCTCCTAACCATGATTTCTCAGTACTGAAAAATGCACTCCATGGAAAGGATACGAGACTAAACCTTCCTCAATCTTCTGGAGAATATCTTAGTCACAAACTTTTATACTTCTTTTACCAAATTTGTCAGATAGGATTCTCTCACCTTACTCAATCGGTGTGATCAAATTAATTCTCATACTCCATATTATGTCATTCTCATGGAAATAAAGATCGAAATAAAATCTTACTTTGCCTGCTCAAAATTTGTTCCCCCCTAGGAGCATCAAAAGTAAAACAGTATGTTCAAGAACACTTGTATTTAACCATGCCAAAGAGGGCCTTCGAAACCACCTCCTCAAGATGTAGTCATTACCAAATGCCTACTCAAGGAGAAGCAGCTTCGATCATGTGTCTCATGGTCTCACCAACTCTAGAGTGTAAGGAGGATGCATACTTTGACAGCAAGAACATCCTCCCACTACCTCCTAACTACACTCTCTTCAACAAACCTCTTGAACTCCACCAGTAAAAAGTTTAAAGAACAGCTTATGAGGTACGAACACCCTACTTCCGTAGTGGATGGCTCCATCTTCCGCTTATGACTATGCTTTACCCTCATAAATCACAATACTCCTTGACTTTATTCGTTAATTCCCTACACTTCCTAGAATGTTCCCTCCCCTCTAACTCATTACCTTGCCAGCGTCTATAGTACCCCACAAAATACACTCTTAATAACCGTCATGTTACCAAAGACCTCCTTATTCCACAGGTCAACCTCCAAAAACTTGAGTTTTGCCCAAAATAAAACACATACAACCCTTTCACGATGTGCTTCCTACCTTCCCTCCCTAACCCATGAAAAAAAAAAAAAGAATATCAACGCCACATTTTTTGAAGACCGACAACGGTAAAGCACAACTCAAGAAGAAAGTGATGAAACATGGTCTAAGTAGAGTCTCTTCAATCAAATATCCTAACCTATCCCCAAAATTGTACCTGGAAAGGAAGAAGTAGGTCCTAGAAAAAAGGAAAAAGAGTACTTTCCAGTTTGAATAGTAGATCCTAGAATTCATATTATTTATCGCAGTAAATTCACTTGCATATGTTTGCATGTACCTACGTTTACATTTGAGAGTGGCACTGATACAACCTTCAAGGCTCCAGTTGGCTGCAACCTATAAGTTTATCTCTCCCCAAGCTGATGAAAACTCGGTTAGTAGGGTTGAGTTGAAACAGCAACCCAAGAAGCTTTCCAAATACTATTCATTTTCATCACAAACTATGCATCACTCAGACATCGCTAACATATCTGATTTTCTAATCATGGATCAATGAGTGAGTCAAAATGTGCTATATGGGTGGGAACAAGGAATCCAGACGAAGCCAATGTTGAAATGTCCACCTTCTAAATAAAAGAAGGCAGCGAAAGGAATATACCCACATAGAGCACTCAGATCCCACCAAAAGGATGACAACATCCAAAGTGACATCTCTACTCAATACATGCTCTACAATGATACATACATGGTATACACACATGGCAAATTTCTGAAAGATAACAAGAAAATTAAAGGGAAATAACTGAAGAAAACTTTTAAGAATAGGATGAAATCAAATTCTTCAAGGATAAACAAGACCTAGCAAAAGATACCTTTTCATTTTCTTATTGATCCAATCAAGCAAACGTTCTGCTGTACGTCCATCATTGATTGACTCTATTTCACCATCCTTCCCATCCCAGCCACTGACAGAGGCGAACTTATGAGGCCGACCCCAAAGAAGCATTGGATATCGATCAACCGAAAATTTATCACAAAGCTTTGAATTTATCTGTGCTGCCAGAAAAGTCAAAAGATAGGAATAATCACTGATAACATGTTTTAAATGCCACACAAGCATGATCACTTAAAGCAGTGCATAATGAATTCTGATAATCTGATGAAACAGTACAGGAGGGGGGTCACTTGGATTTGAAGTAAATTCTAAGGTTAAAATCAAATGAAAAACAGTAGCTGATAATTTATTCATAATTACATTATAGTATTGGACGATGAAATCATCTGCTCCCTTAATTCCTCCCTCTCCTTTTTTGCCTCCTGAGGCAATTCACTTAACTAATCAAGTCCTAGCCAGCAAGATTTCTGAAACCAATAGGACACTTTTCAATTTGTAATCAACCAACAAAACAAAAAAAGAATAGGGGCTAACAATATGATCTAGAGGAACGAGCAAAAAGGTCTTGCTGGCCACCAATTCCAAAAATATGTGTTATGTGCTTTACTTTACTACTAGATAACCCGAGCAGATTAGGAGAAGTACTACTCAAATTCAACATATCATTTCCTTGAGCTAGTGTCTTGTCTCAAAATACACAAGGTGACAAAAGGTTAACATATTACAAGCACCATGACTTATCAATTTCCTTAAATTACTCAATTAAAGCCATGAAATCATGGTTGTGATGCAAACAAAAGGAATAGCTAGGAGAAGCAAATTCACACAATTGTCTTTCAAATTCTTCACCATTTTTATTCGTTTAACACATTTTAAGTAGAGATTATTTAAAATTTTTACATCATTTTAGAGTTAAAATTTTCATAGTAGTATCTTGAAGAATTTTGTTTCTATTTTCTTCTTCATTTCATAGTGCATTTTAGTAATAACTCGTGAAATTGATGTACTATGCTTCTTTGGAAATAAGCTCCAACTTCTAATTAAGAGATGAAGTATTTCCCAAGGCAAAATTGGCCTATGAGAGCACTGTTAGGATTAATTTAGTAGGCATTGAATAACATTCAGAATATTTCCAGCACATAAATTGCTTTCTTTGGCAATGTGGATTCATGATTGTTGTGGCAAATTTCCTAAAAACTGTAGGTAGATTTTCTAGGTATCTTAGGTGGGTTCCCAAGTTTTTTTGGGGGGCTTATTACTGTTCTCTGCTCTTTTTTTCGGCTTAAGAAATTACGCTATAATTTCTCATCATAACCTTCAAAATCCTTAATCCAATTCCTAACTCCCAACCTATGTTGCTCGTACTCGGTTATGGCACGTCAAACACAAGAACAGATCCATGTGTCTGACTCGACATAAACAGAAATGGAAGACGTAGGGATCCATATCCGAAATTGGGACACAGGTACTTCCATGACATGGCTTAAAATAGTTTTAATATCTAAAAGAATAAATAATACTCAACCTTATATTATATATAATTGCAATTTGTCTCAACCTAGATATACTTGCAGTCTGGGTTTATTAATTGCGCATTTATTAATTGGACAGCTGGGCACGATCAAACCTTAAAAGAATCTCAGCCCATATTTATATTTTTTAAAAGAAAAATGAATATGGGCTTTTGGTAAAAGGCCCGCTTGTCCCCCGCTCAACAGTGAAAGAATGAAAGTGTTTCTTCAGCATGTTGAAAAGTTAAAAAAATAAAAAATAAAAACCTTAGCCACTTTAGAGAGAAAAAATGGCGTATTTCATGCTCTATTCTTCTTTTTCTGGTGCTCTTCTGCTCATCCTCTTCATTCAGTGGCTTCATCGATCTCTTTAGATTAGTAAATCCAAGGTATTCAGCATGAGCCCCACATGTCCTTCACTTCTCCTCCCTCCTTTTCTCCATCATTTGTCTCTTTACCCGATTTCAATAACCTGCTGTGTCTGAGCTCAAACCACGATGTTCCACCCGGATTTCGAGTTGCGTCAACAAGGTTACGGGAGCCTAAATCGCTGGGTTTGAGCATCATAGCTCCCAACTCAGCCCCACCAGTATTTTTACGTTGGATCATAGGTTGTAAAAACACTAACATCATTTCTAATGGCGTGCTAGAGATATCATTCTAAAAAAGAAGAGGAATGGGAGGCAATTAAGTAAATTATGGATGATATGCGCCATAATCTTCTCAGTTGACAGTGCAGATATAGTGTATCAATTCAGTAAGGCACTCCTTCATTGGAGCTGTACGCCCTAATCATAAGGAAGCCAAGGACGTCCAAATGAGACGATCTCCTTAAAGATTGATGGACGTGGTACACGCTGTAGTCACAACAAGATGGTGACACCAACTCCAAAGAAATCAAGGACGGGGCACTTCTTCGAGGCAACTGGATGCCCAATTGTCTTTCCTCGTTCAAGCTTCCCAAACAGACAAATTTGGATAGGGGCAATGTTGACTACAAAAGTATTTCTTTAATTCAATAACATTCTTCTTTTCTTTCTTCTTTTTTTTGATTTGTCAATTCAATACATTTTTATTATTGGCAGCAAAGGTTTAGTTTTCGCAAAGAGAGAGTCACCATTTATCCCTACTGCTCGAAATAAACTGCAATAAGAAGAGCAATTCAGTTGTACCTTCAATGCACAATCCACCCTAGTCATCAAAATGGTTCCAGGATGTGCTGCTTTAGGCCCATTAAATACTCTTGCAACCTTTTCATAATGTGGCTGTATGAAAACCATTCCAACATGATGAAAACAATTAGATAAGTATAAAATCTTCACCCCCCCAAAAAAAGAAACCATTCTTCTCAGCTTTCTTTTGCTTTTTTTCAGGGGGAATACAACAGTAGGTTTCGTGACATTCACTTAGATACCTTGTAATTCCTGCATGCTGGACACCTGTTTCACCAAAATGAACATTTAGAGAATCAATAGATAACAAATTGCAGTAGAAGGCCCAACAAGAAAATTCATGTATCATTAGTAACGCTATGATACTATTAAATAGACAAATTTTTCAGAATGTTTTGGTTTCTCCATGATTAGTTTTCTTCATGCAAAATTATAGCCTCTCCCATGCCTAGATTTACCTCTTCCTTAGTGCTGCCCTACAGTAACCCTTAACCAAATCTTCAAAGTGACCAGTGGCAGTAATGCAAACTTTTCCAGAGGAACAGCCAAGTACATGACTAACCACCCCACTGCGACCCCTCACTCCCTTCCCTCCGACCACCCATCAACGGTTACTGCTCCATTGGACATTGTCCTCAACAGTTAGCAATTATCCAACTTTATCATCGTGTATGAAGAAATTACAATAATGATCAACAACATCAAAACATTACAAGTCCATGCATATGCAACAATTAGGCAGACCCTGCCATGTCAACATGCAATTGGTTTTCCAGAAATGCTTTGCTCAGACCAATTCTGAAATGCAGAAGTCAGATGGCATTGGATCATAAAATCCGAAGTTCTCAAAGATCTAAATTAGATCACCCTTTATTCCTATGGTAGCACATTTGCAGCAAAAAGGATGAATTTTTTCAGTTTTCACTAACACAAGCTTTACTCATGTGAACTTCCAGAACAGTGCGACATTACAATCAACCCTCTCCCTGATCCCCAATTTGAGCAGAGCAAAATGTTATCCAATTAAGTACATCCTATACTAAGGATCTAACTACATTACTAAATTACAATTTCCGCTCAGGTCAATAATCAAATCTACTAAAACAAATGGGTAATCACCTACATATTGAATCAATTATCAAAAACCCATTACGTCCAAAAAGAAAATGATCTCAAAACCTCAACTATCCAATCAAATGCAACAACAGCACTTCAAAATTCAAAGAATAAATGATGAAAGGGGAATCACAAACCAGTGAGCAAAGAATTCGACGATAGCGAAAGAAGCAGGGGTTTCGCGAAGAACATGATCGAAATTGGTGACGTTCAAATCAACGGCAACATCGGACAGATCACCGGCGCCGGTACCGTCGCCAAGTGACCGGAGGAGAGAACGAGATCCGGAAGGAAACGACGAAGCTTCGGAGCTGAGGCGAGAAAGGACCAGCAGAATCACAAGAAACGGAAACATGGAATTGACAACGCAGAGATGGAGAGAGGGAGAATCAAAGCAGCAAATCTTCAATGGAGAAGTTACGTTATGCGGGAGTGGAACGAATTTATTGATTCCGAGCAAACGAAACTCCCGCAGACCTAGCTCAGGAAAGAGAGAGAGAGAAACTCGAAACTCCTTCAATGGCTGCTCATGGGATGGAGAGAGAGAAAAAGGAGTTGAGAGTTTCGGACACCGGAAAATGATTTTGCGGAAGGGGATCAATATTTGGGTACGTTAATAAAGGTTACCTTTGAAGACCATGTAAATAAAAGTCATGTCACGCTTCTTCAGGAAAAAATCACACGAGGGGATGGGGTGTGCCGTCAAAAATGGAACCATCATCCTTACAAATTAATTTTTTAATGGATATAACATTGATATACAAAGTATTGATTTGTATGAGTACGATATTGATTATAAGTATCGATTTGTATGAGTACGATATTGATTATAAATTTATCTCATTTTTTATAAATGTTTTTATCTCTTAAAATATCTTTCTTACGTGCTAAGAAAATATTGGGACTAATCATAATTATTTAATACTAATTATAGTAATTAATCAGGGAGAAAAATAAAAGGTTGAAACTGCAAAAAGTTTCTTATTATGTCTCATTGATTAGCCAATAAAATGCCTTCTTTTAGATCATGTCTTATCCAGGGCGTGATGTGGCATGAAAAAGACGGATAATGATTGTCCTCGCTAATAGAATGTCTCATATTGGATCACCCAAAAGTAGTTTGCCAACCCTAAGCCTGGTTGAATCACCAAAAGAATAGCGGACAACTTAGTTATGTGGAGTTATGGATTCAAGTCTTACTCATTTTTTATTTAAAGAACTCCCTGCAATCACCATACAATTATCTTACTCAACTTACCAAGTGAAACTAACAAGGATAAAAGTCTTCCAATTTGTAAGTAGTTAAGAGGGAGATAAGGGGCTAAGGCAAGGGGACCTATTGTCCCCACTTTTATTTGTATTGGATTTGGAGGAGATGTCTAGAATGCTCAATAAATATACCGTAGACAGAAAATTCATAGTGCATCCAGGGTGCAAGGGCATGCAATTGAGCCACTTAGTTTCTACAAAGCTTATAAAAATTAGTGATGCACATAAAGACAATTATCAACGAGTTTGCATCTACTTTAGGGCAAATAAGGGAAATCACAAATTGGGGTAGTTGGAATTGCAAAGGAGATGAAACATAAGAATGTAGTAGAAGGTGGCTTTGCAAAAGGGGATCTCTCATTTAAGTATCTTAGGGTTGCTTTGCAGACGGGGATCTACCATTTAATTACCTTTGGGTTGCTTTGGAGATGGGGATCTCCCATTTAAGTACCTTTGAGTACCAATAACAACTTCTATACTCGAATGCCATGGATTGTTAAATCATGGTAGACAGGATTACAACTAAGATGAGAACTTGGCAAAGTAGGCATATGTCCTATACAACAAGGATAATATTGATAAACTCTATTCTTATAGTGATGCTTACATTCTTGGGACAAATTTTTATCATCCCACAAGGAGTAATGAAGAGAATTGAGGCGAGTGTGCAAAAACTACCTATGAAATTCATATGAAAACTATAAAAGAACAAAGCATTGGTTGCATGAGAAGAAATTTGCACATATAAGAAGTATGGATGATTGGGTATTAAGGATTGTAAGAAATGGAACAAAGCATTTTATATACAAGCATGTATGGTTTGTCCATAAGGAGAAAGAAAACTTAAGGATCAAATGGGTACATAAAAGAAAACTCATGGATCAAATGGGTACATACCCATTTAGCGAACACAAGTCGGTGGGAACTAAAACCAAGACATGATGATTGTTGGTATTTTAAGAAAATTTGTAAGCTGAAGGAGGAAATGATGGAGTAGTGGATAATATTGCATGATACTTATACCCCAAAACAGGGATATATATAACTATTCCAAACTAGACCTAAAGATTATTGGGTCAGCTATCGTCCGGTGCACGAGTATAATTGGCAAGCATAAAGTATTTATGTGGCTGCTATATAAGGGAAAACCGCCTAGCGTAAGCAAAATAGCTAACATATGTGAACAGGAAGAAGAAAACAGAGGGCATATATTTTATGAATGCTACTATGCTAGAGAGATTAGGGAGCAAATCTGGAGTAGAATGCAAAAATATGAGATGCCATCAAGCTTTGATTACAATGGAAAGCAAAAATATTGACGTGCTTGACTACAATAATGTTCTATCGCTAATAAAAATTTTGCAAAACGTCAAGTATAGAATGCGTTATGTAAATGCACATTATAAAAAAGTGATATATATGACTTGAATGATTGATGTATAGGGACATGAGCACCCTCGTCCTAGAAAAGAACCCTTCCTAAAAGGTGGCTTTTAACCTTAAGTTAAAGATTAAAAAGATAGGGGTTTCCTTCGAGGATTTTTTTTTTTTTCTCAAAGGATATAAAATTTCTAAAAATAAAAAATAAAAAATCATACTTTAAGAGTATGAAATTTCTAAAAAAAAAAAGATTGTATATTTAGCCCTAGCATTATCCTTAGAATTCAAGTTTATGCAATTTTTTATTTTCGTTACAAAATTTTAATTTAAAACATATAATCACTTTATAAAACAAAATGTAATCTAACAATGAAAACATCACCAGCGTTAGTTAGATACAACTCTATCATACCCCTTGCTTCCCCAAATCCTTTGAAAGAAACCATCCATTATCTAGAAGGGTTGACCCCCAAAACAAATCAAGTAACAAAGGAACTCAAAAAATCAACTTCATATTCAATATCAATAACATCAATACACTGAGCTTTTATACCATTGTGAATCATCGGGGTACATATTCTAATTGCGTCCCTAAATTATGGGCATGAGGGGTTTCATAAATACCTTCCTAGAATTGAGCTCACTCAACCTCAAGCGCCAACGTCTTTGTCTTCTTAATGCATTAATCCAGCCTTAGCTAGATCGAAGCTCACTCTCTGCTTGCTGCATTGATTCAGCCAACTGTACTGTTCCATTGCCTACCACAGAATATGGGCTGACTACATCCTCAATAATCCTAATAATCCTAGTATTTGCATCGTTACTAGTACCAGAATCGGTTTCCCCGTGCTGATTAGGGCCAGGTACAAGAGTAAATTGAGTTTTTTTTGTGGTTTTTTTGCCAGTAGCAAAGCTCCCTGTACTCTCTCTACTTTATCTCTCTACATCCCACTGAAAAAGAATGATATGCCTGTGTGTGTGTGTGTGAGAGAGAGAGAGAGAGAAAGAGAGGAAAAACAGTCAGCTTAGCTCATTTGAGCATTCATCAAAGCCACTCTTCCTTATCTCATCGTTCAACATACTCAATTCATCACCTCCAAAGGCTGCTGAAGCTATGTACTCATATCATTCCGTGCCTTTAACTCTGCCGGAGGTAATTAACTAAATCGAACACTGTTTTGGAGTTATATTTTCTGAAACAGTTTTGAGTAAATTTGATGTTATATTTGTCAGCCTGGTTCTGGTAAAGCTACCAGATACTGTTTTATGCTTGGGAGACCATAACTCAGGTCCCGAGGCAGCAAACTGGATTTCAGAGGAGATGATCAGGTGCATTTCAACCATTTACTGTCAACTATCAGCACCAACTTCAGTTATCAGCAGCCATGATTTCCCATATCCAGAAATCTCATTTGAATCAATGATCAGTGGCTCAATATTACCTCAGGGTGAATCCAATCTCTGGAGTCCTCCTAGGATAAACGTGTCATTTGATCTGCATTCAGATGTCATGCAGTGAAGTACGAGGAATATGACAATACTTGTTCTCAGATTGTTGAGGCCTGGCAAATTTGTAGGGACAGTGACAAATTAAGAGAGATCGAGCCCATGCTTCAAAAGTTTATGTAATTCTATCATCAGTTTGAATAACTTCTACTCATACCCATGAAGCATTACAGAGTACCCAATATGGATTTGCCCTCTAGAGTGCAAAACTTGGCCATTTTTACATCTTCTGTGTGTTTTCAACTTAAAATCAAGGCTCAGTCAGACTTACTAACCATGCTAAAGTAATGTGGGATTTAAACACAGACTGTACAGTTCTCTTAACTTTATTGAAAATCTTGGGATTTCAAAGAAACTGTTTTCCTCTTGAATTTCAACTGACATTAGCTTCACTGCTTTCTCTTCAGGCCACTCGTTAACTAAATCCCAACAAGTTGAAGCACGAGGAGAAACTATCATTTTGGATTAATATTTCTCAAAGTGATTTGTGTATATGTAGGTAAACATGTAAGTTTTTTTTTTTTTTTTTTCCAGTCCCCTCCCAACCTGAACAAAACCGAGCTCTTACTCTCCAACAAGATGAAGTGAAATATAATGACCTTTAAGAACCTTAAAAATTAATGAACCTTGAATAATACTCCATAATTATATTAATTGTAACTCGATTAAAATCGCTTCAATTAACCTACGGTCAATTAAACAATATAAATGAGTCCCCTATTGTTCATGAATTATGACCAAAAGGGCAGCAGCAAGGATAAAATTCTTTTGGGTTAAAAATTGTTGCAACAAAGTTGACCGATTTTAAAACTAATACCTCCACACAGTAATCATGTGCGTCAGGGTAACACGGACTATGATGCGTAAACTCATCGCAACCGCATTTAATACAGATTTCTTACCCATCATCCATGAGGACCCTTTTCCACCGCACGATTTAGGGGCCCTGAATTAATTAAAAGGCCGGTCCACATACGATAACTCCCGTGTGTCTCAGCCACAAAATATCTACCCTAAATCATTTGAACAGCGACCCCCAACTCCTCGAAACCTCATAAATTCGAATATTCGAGTCTAGGGCTTCATTCAAATATTTCGAGCTTCTACTTCCGACTAGCGAGAGAGAGAGAGAGATAGATAGAGAGAGAGATTTGGCAATTTCGTCTCAGTTGTTCGGATTTGTATCTCGTCGTATGTTTTTGGAAGCAGGTAAGTCGATAATTAGGGTTTTTTCGATGCGATTTCTGTTTGATTCATTCCTGCGATTGATTTGTTCAAATTGAAGGTAATGATTTTGATCCGGTGGATTTGATCTTAGCAGGAGTCATTGAGGAATTCTATAGAGTTTCTAGACCGCCCCCGCTATCTCCCCCACAAATTTCTGTCTGTGATTTGGTTGTGCTCGAAAATGAAGTTTCTCGAATACACGCAGCTAAACCGGTAATTTTTGCTGATCTATAGAATTTTGATTATATCTGATGTTTTGTGATTGTTTCGATGGTTAATTATTTACTTATCGCTTGTGAAGTTGATGTATTGATTGAGCCCCATAGATTTGAACCATTTGATAGTTGAATTTGGTTTGTGTTGGTGATTTGAAAGTTTTTATGGCTTGTCATTGTGTATTCATGAGTGATTCTTACCCTATTCCTACCCCTTTCTAATTGTTCCATTTTTTAAAATGTTTATGTAGCATAAGCGATTTCTTGAGTCATCTAAATCTGGGCGAGCGTACCATTAAAGGAAGTCTCGAGGCGTATTCATGTAAGTAAAGGCGCCTTTACGTCGAATTTTATGATTACTGTCTAACTCAGATACATTTTCACATAAGTAGCATATAAGAAGGAAAAAGAAGAAATAAACGCTTAGAAAGAAGACCAAAAATTTATGCTGCAATTGTTCTCGATCTTATTGGTAGTGTTTTGTTTTTCGCTTATTTCTCAGGTAAGCACACAGGGACTGATAAAAGGCTATCGTTGAGTTTGGAGCATGAGGTATCTTAATCTTGTCCCATGTGTGTCATGCTTAGTGAAGTGTCCTTATTTCCTTCTGTATAGCACGCGAGTCTGAATTCTGTACTGAGTTGAGGTCTGGTGCTTGTGCTTGATTCATCCGATGTGTGTGTACTACCCTACTATTAGTGCTTTTGGATGGTATCTCTCAGTTTTATTGTAATAATTGGTACTTTTGTGTTCGAATGAATAGAAAATAGTTTAGTACTTCTGCACTTAGAAGTTTGGAATTTTGATAGATGTGTTGCAGTATTATGATAATTAGTTCATAATTTTCACTTACGAGTCACTGTTCTGACTCCTCAGTTGTTGCATGTATTGAGTGTATTGAAAATCCTTTGGCCACAATACTTGGGATAAAACCTCTAATAGGTTGTGGAAGTTCTGATTGGAATATTTTAGTTAGAGCAAACTATTTCCTGTGGAGTACCTTGATTGTCACATCTGTCTAATTTGGCAACTGGATTTGTGCCAAATTAAACATGAAACATATGGTCATTGATGAAATAGTGGGCGCAAAGAATGGGAAGACAAGGAATTTAGGGACTATTCATTGTCACATCGATGGAAATTCACCTTAGTGCCACAAATTTTGACACTGAATCTCTGAGTGGTTACATACGCAAAGAAAATTGATTATTTATCCAAGGTAACACTCATTATGGTGTTGGTTACTACTCATTGTGTCACTACCATTGGTGTTGTTGTTGACCAATGGAGATTTCAATTTTGGAGGAGAAAGGAATGGGGAGGACTGGGGACAAGATAATGCAATCTCTCTAGAAATACATTTTTACTCTATCCAGACTTGGACTGTGTATGGTTTCATTGTCATCATTTGTGTAGTTCATTTCTTTATTTACTATATATGTAATTATTATTTTTTAATCCGGGGTGGGGTGGGGTGGGGGCTGCTTATTGCTATAGTGTACAGTGGTATTGGAGTTGGAATAGCATAGGATTTTTTGAGTGCTTGGCTTGGTGGGAACTGGGAAGGGTAACAGGTGTGCTGTAAACTCAGAGGCACTTCATTTCTATGTTTTTAATGATTGGGGCAATATTGATACTCAATGAACTTCTATTTATATTTAATTAATTAATTAATTAATTTTTTTTTGGGGGGGATAGTCAATGCCCAAAAGGCTAATTCAAGCCATCAAAATAGTTATTTTATATCAGCTCTAATTTGGATAGAATAAGTATGTAATGATCAATTTCCATCTCTGAAATCAATTTGAAACTGAAAATGCTGCTGTAAAAAGCAAAAGAAAGAAGAATAGTCAAGCAGGAAAAGCAGTAGCTATCCCCTGTACTTTTGTAGTTGTCCCCCAATAGCTGGACTATTCTATGTGTCATAAGCATTTTGCATATATGTATGTCCAATATGCTATATCTAATTTAGATGATCTTATCATCTGTTGTTTCTAATTCTATTTAGAAACTATACAGCAACAAACTTAGCAATTTCTGTTTTCTTTCCTGCTGGTTGTCGGGGTGTAAGGTCATAGATCATAATAACATAGCCATCATGTCCAAGTGATGCATGGGTTGGAGTCTGAGGAATATTAAATGCGAAGTTGGAAGCTTTAGATTTTCTTTTTCTGTAGCAATTGTGGCCCATCCATTGTTTCACCCTTCCTGCATATGACTGTCATCCTATAGTATCACACCATCAGATATTTCTAGTTCTATATTGATTCTATATAGGGACATTCTCAGAAGTTTCTGTCATTTCTTCTATCTGTCGGGCTGCAAAAAGTAAAAGCCATTGTTTACAATTTGTGGTTTGGAGGGAATAAGAAGAGTAGCTAGGTTGCTTGCTCAAATTTTCTTCTCATTTTTCTTCTTCTGCTGCCCTACCACGGTTTTGCCATATCCATCATTTGCTTTCTTGTCATCATTCTTACTTCGTCATTAGTGCATGAGTGCGCTTGGTCTCCTCTGTGGGTGGCAGAGCATTCCATTCTCAAGCATCCACATTCATTCTTTCACATATTTGCATCTAATGCATATAGTGATATTTTCAGTCTTTCTCTGTGTTTATGTGTGATTCTTGTTTCTTTAATTTTCTGTCTTGAGAGGGGGAGGGTTGATGATTCTGACTGGGTTATGAAGAGGCGTCTGTTCTTTTCTGTTTAGTAGTAGTCATCCTTTCTGAGTATCCTCCCACTTCCATGCGGATGCTGTACCCTGTTATGTGAACATTACCTTAAGTTGTAGGCTTGTAGATATAGTAAGGGTTGCACGTTTCTTTTATAGTGCTTACTAAGTGCTGACAGGATTTTTCTCTCTTCAGATACTTGATTATCTTGGAAGATCATCTGACACAGATTCCCCTTCACCGGCTGATTATCTGATCTGCAGATCCAGGTTGTCAATAGTGGCCACATGAGTTCTGTTGGCATGGGACACCTTTTAGGTTTACTAACTGTTTGCTATTTCTCCAGTCGGAAGACGTTGATTTACCTGATCCTTACACTGTACCACATGTACCCAGATTATGACTTCAGGTATCTGCGCACTGCATTTTATTGATGTCTAATGCCTTTTTAGGTCAAATGTTTTTAAAGGGAGGATTATGGGTAATGTCATCTTCAGCTGTTTGGGCGACATGGCAACCCACATATAATCCTCTCAAAATTGGCATTGGGAGTGTTGTCAAGAGGTTTGACAGACGGTTCTGAAAACTGTCGCTCCTAGAGGAGCTGAGAGTTCAAGTCTCTCCATTTCCCAGCATAAAATCTTGGTTGCCTGTTGGATGTCAAATCTTATGTGTTGCTTGCATCATAGTTGTGTCAACTTATAGTTCAATATGGTTTTGTATGTTGTGATATTGCCATTTTCTTTGGTGGCTTGCAGTGCTGTGAAAGCGCACCGGTTCTTTACAGATGAGAGTTGGGATAGTTTTGAGCAAATATTCGACGCATATATGAGAGAAGCATCAAAGGTATCTCTTCTCTTGTCTTAGTGATGAATACATGATGTACTGTTGTGAGGCTGATTTGGGAGCTGAATGTGACTTCCTTTTAATAGTTTTCTTGAGTTTTTGTTGCGTTGCTTGTAACTTCTTGTTCATGAAAAATAAGGACTTATGAAAGCAGGGTAGTTGGAAACGAGCTATATCTGAAAGCAGTCAAATTCATTCTTTGGTGATACCCTGGACTGGTATTTCCTAACAAAGCCAATCCCCAAATCGGTGCATAAGGTTCTAGCCGGAAATCAGATCTAGGGTTTACTAATATATTTGGATGGGATTTGTTCAAACCACTTGAACGAGTGTAACATAAAACAATTCACTGAATTGTTGTTGGCTTTATGAGAAGAGTATGAAATCAACAAGGTATAACTGAACATCGAGTGTTTCAACGCTTTTAGAAGTGTGAAGGTCAATAAATGGTGAAGATGTCCGGTGCTTTTTTTGGCTGTGAATTTTGGTGACATTTTATGCATTATATATTGCTTGCAGTTTCTGTGTGATGTCATATGAGCTACATGTCAGTGTTGAACATGCTGCCGTGGAGCATCTTGTAATTTGTTGGTTTAACAAGAGCTATGCCCTGTCCTGCCTGGAGAATGGCGGAAATTTGTAACAGTTGAAATTCCATAACAGGATTTGACCGTTCAAAAACAAGTGCACCAGGGATAACCAGCAAAAGCCCATCTTCTTAAATAGTTGAACGCATGGTCTTTTTGAGATTTAGATATGTCATTAGGAGCCTGTTGGAGGGAATAAGTGTACCATTCAATTGTATGCTTTTAGCTTTGTGATTCATAGACTCGTGATATATAGAATGATACATAAGTCATGTGGGGTACAAAGAAAATGCTGCCACTCATATTTCTGTTACCTGACCGGCTGCTGCCCATCCAGTTGATGGGACCTTGTTCACTTGTGAGCTATGACCCGTGAGCTTTGCTTGGTTGATCTTGGTCTGTTTTGTGGACATTACATACAGATACAGCTATGCAAGCATATGAAACTTAGCAAATATGTTTCATGATTATTTTATTTTTTTGAAGGAATGTGTTATGATTATTAACGCATATTGTGAGAGGTACTTTTCCAAGTGTCTCAGTTACTGATGCAGATTGTGAAAAATATGATCCCAAGTGACTGATATTCCTTTGGTACTGCTTTCTGTCAGCTTAATGTTCTGGGGAACATGTGAAATTTGTAACCCCTATGAACAATTGTTATTTTGTGGATGAGCATTCTCCATTCTGATGCAAGATAACCGGAATCTAAATTGTGTATAACGTTTCAGTGCTAACCACTGTCCAAATGAAACTGAGGGCTTGCTGATTACCGATTCCTATTCTCCTTATCTCCTTTGAATTGCTGGTTACTGCTCCCTTGCCAACTTCCCATCTTTCTATGTGTCTAAACTCTGGAGCCCCATTTCTCATTATGCTGATCTCCATATGCATTGAGACCTGATATCTCCATATCAGGCACATACTTGGCATTGCTAGGTACAGTTGACTGAACTTTTACGAGTCTCTGTTAAGATAAATCCACCCTCTTTTTGAAATTTGATATTGTTGCTTTAGGGTTCCTCTTAAATGCAGCCACTTTAGGCGCTGGTTCAAGGGTTAGAAAATGATTTCCCTAAATGCTGGGGTGCTGATAGGAAGAAGTATGTGCCATTAACTTGTGAAAGGACTGTTAGGTTACTTGTTTAAATTCTAGATGAGGAGAGTGAGGAAATTTGGAGATCTCTCTCTTTAATTCAACAGATGATCATCATCACTGTTGCAGGGATTAACTGGGTTTAGTTCTGTAATGAAGCTCTTGTAAAGCATCTAAGGACCCCTCTCCCAAATATTTGATCTCGTTTTCTTTAGATTGTCCAGAAGGATGAGTTCTGGAGGAGTGAAATGTTTATTCTCTATTGTTGGTTATCAATTATGTGATCCATTGACCTCTTTGATTTTAGGAATGGATTGAGATAAATGGTGCTGGTTCCCTCCTTGAAGACTTATACAAGGCCTTGGATGAGGCAAGTGTACAGTATCTATGTTACTAACCTCCTATGTGCTTTAGTACGTTCAGATTTGCAATAAATATCATTAATGCAGGTCGTCAAGCTCTCAGAATGTGAGATTTACAGTTACAATCCAGACTGTGATGCTGATCCGTTCTTACAAAGAGGAGCCATGTAAGATTGCCTATCCACTATTCTGAATTCACCTTGTGTTTGGTGCTAATGTTGATAAGGGCGTGTATTTTCTCTCGACAGCTGGTCATTCAACTTCTTCTTCTACAATAGAAAACTAAAGCGTGTTGTTAGCTTGCGGTTCTGCTGTTTAAGGTGGGTCTTTCTTTCTGAACTTCCAAATTTTGACATCTGTATCACTGCCCTTTGATAATTTGGCTTTGATTGTTTACTGTTGAATGGAAAATTTTAAAAATCCCATATATATCTTTGAAAATAATATTTTCATCTATGGGTGAGTCTGACAAAAACTTTTAACTTGGACATAACCTAACCCAAATCATCATTTAGAAAGTACTTGATTGACGTGAATTGCATACTCTGTGATTCATTTGAAAGAAGTCAAAGAACTTAAGCTACTACTGTATTGATAAGAATCATGAACCTTTTTAAGTATTCTGCCTTTAGTTGATGGAAAAAATAAAGTTTTTTCCCTGAGTAGTGTATCTATCCTTTCAGCACTGATCACTCTAATATCATTTCTTGCAGCAACTTGGTGGCAGATGAGTTTCTAACCGATGACTTGACATTCGAGGAAGATGGGGAAATATTTGACAACATGGATATATAAGAGGACCCCCCCAATTAACGCCTTGTTCATATCACCTTGACTGCTTGTTGTAACTAAGTGATGTTAGGTCCGAGTGTTGTAGGTACTACTCTTATTTCCTGTGTCTAATTTCTTCTGGCATACTTGCCAGAACCCGTATAGACCCAAGTTGCTCCCATCTCGGGATGCTGTGGTGTAAATACGCATCAGTTTGCATCCAAGCTTTAAGGTTAGGACTCGAACAATTGAATAAGACATCTGCTTGTATTTGTTTGAGAATTCGGTTGCTTATGCGTTCGATGTTTGTGCACTGTCTTTTATAATTGCATCTATCTGGGTTTGTAATTGAACTGAGCTGCCTCGTGAGTCCTCTGGCATGGCTTCATCAAAGTTCGCTTAGGCTTGGGTCAAATAATCTCGGATGAAGCCCAAGCTAGCCTGTTGATCGGGTCGAACCGAGCCCAGGCACATCATGACTCTGTTTAGCTTCTTGTTTCTGCTGTGTTGGGAGCATGGACCATCCGTTAATTCTATGCATTGCACGAAAGAAAATGTTCCAGAGTTTATTCTCTCTCTCTCTCTCTCTCACATCTCCATTTTGTCTTGTGTTACAGAATGTCCCTAACATATGAGCTATGTGTTTGCTACTTCGCTCTATATCCACTAGCTGTCATTATGGGCAACTAACGCGGTTCTAACTCAGGACTTTGGATCATTCTTAGAAACTTAATCGAGTAGACAAACAATATCGATCTTAACAGGAGAGAAAAGGGATTAATGTATTCATGGCTTAAAATATAGGGTACGTGACATGAACATTCTTTATAATTTGAGGACTCAATGGTTGGAAATGCCTTTTCAGACACTAATAAAAGAAAAGAAAAAGGAAGGTGGCCTAGGGATCCTCAATCCAGAAGACTGAAGTCCTCCCTTGGAGAGTTAATAATCATAATTGTAACAAACATTTAATTTAATAGAAAATGTAGCCCCTAGTTTAGTTCTAGGATAATTGGTTTTTATAAGGGAGACCAGAGTTCGGTTCTCCCTAAACTGTGTGCAATTTTATAATTTATTTATTAAAAAAGAGAGAGAATGTAAAGTGTGTTAACCCATTTTTTTAATTCAATTATTAAGTGGTCAGCATTTGACGTGGATGGGCTCATGAAACTGATTATAAAAGAAACCAATCGAAGAATTACAATAACAGTTGTGAGGATAGTCGTTCATACAGTGGTCTCATGACTATCTTTGGGAGACATAAACTCAATAATTTCAAAATTATGATAAAAATTGTCTCAATTGATAAAATTTTAAATAGTTATTAAAGATTTAGATTTGAGTTCTACTTAAATTAACTTTTGTATCTTTTTTTGGTAATAAATAAATAATATGTCAAATCTCAAAAACCGCCCCCTTTTATGCTTATCGAGCCAAGTCTTTAAAGCTAGGGAAGCCATATGTGTATATATGTCAACTTTAACGACAACAACCAACTTATTTAAATTATATTATTTAATTTTGAATATCAACAAAGCATCCATTTTCAAAGTAAAATTTGGTCTTTCAACAGCCCACCATGTTTGTCAAATCGCCGCAATTTGAAAGTTGTAGTATCTAAGTCTAAGATGATCTTAATGAAATAATGGCTATACGTAGTTATCGCATAATATCTTCACAGCCCTAAAAGTTGCAACATTTGTAGAATTTGAGACCTTCCAATTGTCTTTGTTATTCACCCAAAAGGCTACTTGTAACGCCAAAAATGGATAAGGTCACTATCTATAGCCCTTCAAATATATTAGCCTAAAATTGGTTAAGTCCGATCATTTTAAATTTGAATTGCTGGTTAAACTAACATGGCCCACCAAATACATGATTTGTGTCGATTTTCTATTTATGTATTTATATGTTGTCCTAGATATAATTGATAGTTAGTCCGATCCGAATATTAACCTTCTTGGTTAAGCAAACAAACTTGATTTTTTTATACTTTACTTACTTTTCACAAAAATAATTTGCTAAAATTTTGAATAAATTATTTTTTATATTCCGTTAAATAATACAAAATTAAACAAAATTTCAAGTTATTTAAAAAATTAAGCAAACAAAATTTTGTGTGTGTTTGATACTACAAAAATGAATAAAGTAAAACAAAAACTCAGCACATTATTTAGTTATTTTCTATGATTGACTTGTATGCTTATCAAATAAGCATCAGACTTTTTAAAAGTTTTTAAACTTTTAATACATTAGACACAGACTAAAAAAATACAAGTGTCAATACTCCCTCTATTTCACAATACATATCATTTTAACTAACTTTTTTCATTTCATAATATCTCGTTGGCTTTAGAATTTTAATAATGTTTCAGTGACTAGTTCACCAATTTTGTCTTTATTAATTATTTTTTCTCTTTTTCATTAATTTTCTTCATTTTCAATGAATTTTGAGGTAACTTAGTTATTTAACGTAAATTTTATCATAAATTTTATATATTCTTTCATAATTTTAAAACGACAAATATTTTAAAACGGACATAGTACAAATACAAATTACGATATGACACCTTTCAAAAGTGTGTGTGTTTCATAGGATATTAACAGGTCACCCATTTTTAGGGCAACATTCATAGTTTTGACACCACATCAATTATTTGTCAATCCAAGATGATCTCAATAAAAAAGAAAGCTCATAACATCTATCTATTGTATTATGGAAAACCCTAAAAAGAAAACATTTGTAGAATTTGGGATTTCCCAAAAGGCCACTTGTAAGATTAGAGATGGATAAGGGGGATCTACATCCAATAATCATTATTAACTTTAATCTTTAACTTTGTTTGCGTCATCTATGACACCTAATTGCATGAACTTGTATATAATATCACATTTATTTATCATCCCAACAAATTAAAAGGCACTAAACCAAATTTTTAAGTAACTAATACTTAATTAATCGTCCGAGTCCATAAGCTCTTTGTCTTTTCCACAATCATTGAATTCATTTTGCAATATTTTGACTAAATGTTAAGTAAAATAAATATAATATTTAATTATAACAAATATTTTCTTTTTCTAAATTCAAGTGATGACAGTGAGTCTGAAACTTAGGCCCCGCTTCATTTAGTCGTTAGCGGTTGTAAGGTTTTACATCGGATTTAAGAAGGTGTAAATAAAGCTGTAAGAAATTGTATAAAACTATAAAAAGTTATAAGGGTATAAGTTAAAGTTAAATGAAACAGAGTCAATAAACTTTATGATTAACGAACAACAATATTGTAAGTGTTATTTAGCAAAAAAAAAAACAATAATCTAAATGTTAAGTTCCTAGGCCAAAACATATGGTATAATAATTCTACACATTTAAAGGTTAATTTACTAAACTATGATAATATATGGTGTTATTATTCCACACATATATTATGATTCAACCTAGCTTCCATTTCCATTGCACCCTCCTCAAGTTGCAGACTTGTAGTGCACAGCATATCATTCTCTGACAACTTATTTATGTTATGCTCCAATGAATATTATTTAGGGTTTATGAAAATCAACAATCCCCAACTTTTAGGCTCTGTTTGGACCTAGGAAAGTAGTTTGGAAAGAAAAAATTTTGGAAAATTGTTTTTTTACTTTGTTTGGATTAAAGAAAAAGAGATGGAAAAAAATTTAAAAGAAAGTATGGGAAAAGGTTAAGTAAAGTTAGTGTAAAAATTTTCTTGACCAAAACCAAAGGAAAATGGTTGGAAAATAAACTCAAGCCTCCACGAAGCCCCCTCGCTCTTCGCTCGGCCTCTCCGCTCTTCGCTCGTCCTGCTCCACCTCTCCGCGTCCTGCTCCACCGGCGTCCTTCTTCGCGAGCGCTAAGGAGGACCTCCCCGAGCCCCTTGCCTCTTACGGCTCTTCTCTCATCGGGCTCTCCTTTCCTCGCTTTCCTCGCGCTATTCTCTGCCGGTGCTCTTCTTTGCCATCGGTTTCTATCCTTCAAGCAACGGTTTCTCTCCTCCGGTAAATATCTCTCTCTCTCACCTCCGGTAACCCACCCCCTTCTCATATCTCGCAAACTAGGGTTTTAGGGTTCAATCTAAATTCGAGTGTTTTTGAGTTCATTTGGATAAAGTGGGCATTTGATGTTGTGTATTTGTGATCGAGTGGATTTATCCATCCGGAATGGTTCAATTTCGTAGATAGCTATACTTTGTGTGGATGAAAAGTATTGTTTTCATCCTTGAGAATGAGAACGTTTTGTTTGTGCTTGAATGCTCGATATTCCAAAGATGTGACACTTTCCGTATCTAGAGACCCGAATTATTCTACGTTCTACAATTTTTGAGCAAATCGTCGTTGAAACGAGTTGGAAGCTCTTGGATATAAATGTATCTTCGTGCACATTCATCTGGTTTTTCTGCAGATTGGGTTGCTGTTACATTGGGGGTACTAGAATCACTCGAGAGAAAGTATAGTACTAGTGTTGGAGGAATTGAGGTAGACCAACAATAGGCTTAGAACAGTAACAAGTGAAGAGGACAAACCAGGATGAAAATCCAAGTGTACCCATCACCAATTGGTCCGTCTTTCCGCACTCGTAGGGCAATGTGCCTTCTTGGAGGGCATTTTCTCTCTTTTCACCCAAGTTTTGAGACTTGAGTACCGAGAATCCGAGGTTCCAATTAGTGAATATCTAAAGCTTCAAAAAGGACTAATTTAAAATGTGAAGAGTAAGAAACGGAAGTATGGTGGGCAGCTGGTTTTCTCGGAATTGAGGGAGGCATTCCTTGAGATCCATTACAGGCATAGCTTCAAAAGTTAGCTGTTATGGCCATTTCTTGATTTTATTGGATAAATTTGGCTTTTTAGCTTCATCTTCAATGAATCCTAAAAGTTTCACCAAATTCTTGTGTTGAAGTTTGGCAACTAAAGCAACTTCATTTTTGAACTCAGCAGTTCCTTGTCCGGAGTTCTTTGATAGCCTTTTCACTTGCTATTTCTTGTCCATTTTCTTTTCCCTACAAATGTGAAATATGGTACTTTTAATTCTTTGTTTCGATGAATAAGAAAATAATAATCGATTATTGTACTCAAACGCATTAGCGTCTTCTCATTATTGTTCATCAATAATCTTACTCCTAGGCACGCATACTTTCCTGTAAAATTTTGATCGAAAATATATAGAATGGTGTTGATGAACAAAATATACCTTATAAACTTCTCCGAAACCACCTTGTCCAAGTTTATTACTGAAACCGATGTTACATGTTGCTATCTTGATTGTGTTGAAGTCGAATTGCAATGAATCCACAGCTATAATCTCTTCTATGTCTTCTGTTAAATTTATATTCATGTTTTTGTAGTTTAATCATCAATGGCATCAAACACAATGAGGAACACTTCACTCCCTCAAGCGAATCGCCCCAAGTTGCCCTCCAGCTCCTCCCTCAAGCGCTCAACTTCCGATGATGGATTGTAAATTTTGTGCTTGATTTTTAAAACGTTTGGAGAGATGATAGGATAGTATAGTGCTACTTTTGGGATTGTTAGGGATTCAATTTTAGCGTTTGGTTTTTGATGACAATGTTAAAAACGGTCATGAGCTCTTTGTTAAATTTGGTTTTTGGTGACAATGTTAAAAGAGTTATAAGTTCCTCGTCAAATTTGGTTTTTGATTTTTTCAATGTGATGGTAATTTCTTATTGATTATTATATGCTTTAAGTGATTAGTTTAGTCATCGTTAATTTACATAATTGGTATGAGAGCTTGCATACAATAGTTTAATAAAGTTAGAAACTCAATAGGTTAGTTTTTTATTTATTTTTCCAATCAATTTTCCTACTTCCAAACAAGTGGAAAAAGGTTAGTTGGAAAATCAATTTTTTCCTTGTGTTTTTCTCTAATCCAAACAAGGGAAAACAAATAAGTTTCTCTCAACTTTTTTCCTTCTCATTTTTTTCCTCTAAATTTTCTTTCCAACCTACTTTCCTAGGTCCAAACAGAGCTTTAAGGTTATTGAACACTAACAATATGAATTTAAAAGTATTTATTTCTAGTGCCCCATTATTAAGTTGAGTTATATTTGACTCACTAGAATGATGATATGATGGTGGATTTATTACAAGTGTCGTGTTATTATACATGTATTAAATCTCTGTCGAGTTATTATTATAACGAGTCAAACATACCTTAATTTATTGGGAAGACATTAAAAATAAATACGATTAGCTTAAAGTTTAGAAATCTGATTAATATTTTTAAAGTTTGAATTATTAGAGTCCAATGGCCCTAAAATTAGGATTATTGGTTTGCTGTCCTTTTCTCTTTTCTAATACCAAACAAATGAGTTAGATCCTAAACAAACAATATACAACTATAAAACAAAATATCTTGGGTAAATTAGGTTGCCCCTTTTTTTTCTATGAAAAATATCTGCAATTCGCAGAGTGATGTTTTGGGAACACTTTTGGGGTTTTTTACGTGCTTGCATTGTATTGTTTACACACAGTCATCTGATGCTGTATATGGGATCCGGTCCCCTGCCTTTTTCAGTGTAAGTACTGTGCAAATTTACAATATTAACGATACAGCTTAGCTTTATTACTTTCCTGTATTTAACCACTTCACGCAACGTAATATCTATCTATCTATCTGCCCCTTTTTCTAGCAGGAAAATGACTTCATTGCTGCAACTTCGAGACAGAAAATTCTGACAAGTGCATGCATTGTACGGCTTCTGTAATTATATAAAAAAATGCATCTTCCCTAACCGCTTTTAGGTACGACATAAATTTTTTTAGTGAGATCATTTATATAAGATTTACTTATTCTGAAACGGACTTATTTCGAACAATCATGTGATTGTGTAAATGTTTTGAGGATGTATATGTTTTACAATGACTTTTTGATTTGAGCGTGATTAATAAGGTTTCATTTAAAAGTAATTTTTTATTTATTTATTTACAAAAAGTCATCATAAAAATGTCTGTCTCATAGTATATCTTACGTGAGACTGTCATATAGAAAACTTACCTGTGCTATTTATAGAAAACTTACCTGTGCTATTGTTAATCAGATAAAAATTATTACGTAATAAGATACACTTCTCCCTTTCATTTAGTAAGAGATTTTCTGTCTTACACTTATTTTCTTCTTTATGTGCTTCCCTCGAAGTAGGGTTTGGGGATGTACTATCCACACTTTGCCCTGGTATTCATGTCTCCTCCTCCTAAATTCCTAATTAGATATGGTATCTCTCTCTCTTTCTCTCAATCCATGCATGGGCTTTCTGTTTAATTTCGAAATAATTATTTCATTAATTACGATACTAAGACAATTTAATTAAGACCTATATCGATTCTATAAAAAAAAAAACAACTATATTGATGTATATAAAACACTTACTTTTGTATTATGTATTAAAATATATATAAATATTAAAATTAATTTCATTGACAAAAGAAAGATTATACATAGTAATAATTTTGTAAACTAAGCAAAAAAATTACATATATTATACTACTCAACATTACACTATCCAACTCACTATGTTTCGTTCATATAATATTAGGTTGAATAAAATTAAAAATTTTATTTTTATCGGAAATCAGTATCTTATTTTCAATCAAATTAATGTAGTTCTTAATTCTCACACTATCCGATACTCCTCCTATTCAACTCACATAAAAAGTCAAAAAATATAGAAATATTTTATATAAATCACACATCTAAATCTGCACCATTCAATATAAAAAATTTTATCAGTTAAACTATTATATTATATTACATATGATGAGTTAAAGTATTGTAAGTAGTGGCTCCTTTTCATATTGTCTTCATCCATCAATTCTTAGAATCGGGTAAACAAAGATTTCATGGTTATTCTGTCAGTCATATAATTGTAAATTATTAGGGCTAACATGCTATGGACACTTGGCTTTTTTTGTTCGAGTTGGTCCAAATCATGGAACCCCCAACTTATTCTCTCTACCTCATAACTTATGTTGTCTCTCTCATTTTTTATTTTATTCATTTATTTATATTATTATATATTTTAAATTTTCCATGTATGGCCAAGAAACTTGTATAAATTTTAGTACAACCTTTGTACATGTCCTTAGCTTCACCATTGACACAAAAGAAACTTACCAATATGCTCACTTCTCTCTCCTCCTCCTCTTCTTCCTCATCTTATAACCTAAACATGCATCTTTACAGGCAAAGATCATCCCTTATCAAGTTGCCATCCTACCATACATGCAGATCAAGTTTTCATGATGAAGGTGATGTGTTCTCGCTCAGTAATATTGTGTTCGGTCTTTAAATCTGATATGAAGTGATCGGGTGTAAGAATGTGATAAAGGAAGAAATAGGGGAGAGTTCGTTGGTTCTCATCTATCTTATTCTATTATTTGGTTTAATAATCAAAACAAATCTGTATGCACATCATCACTATCAAATATGAAAAACGAAGTTGATAGTAGAAATTTATTTTAATAATTCTTTTTATTATTATTGTTATTTCCCATCTTCCCTCTTTTATGTGACTCTTGAGAAAAGAACCTTATATTTCTACTTTTGGTATATGCCCATGGTTTCCTTTTGCCCTAAAGGAGACAGAGACTATGAGTATCCATCTTCCTTATCATATCATACCCAAAAGTAATTACCCACAAAAGTAATTAATCAATCTTATCATACATATTTTGATTAATATTAATATTAATTTAATTTGGTTTCTAATGTGGGTGATTTTTGATTGGTTGACAGGGAGGCAAGCAAGTGTAGTGGAGAAGAACTTGGGGGTTCTAAGAGAAAGAGTGGAGAAGATGAAATTAGAGAGTGAAATTAGGCCAAGGGAGATTAATTATGAGAAAGATTATGCAAAAACAGGGTGGGTTTACAGACATGGCTATCTCTACAAACACAAAAAGTATGAAAGCATGGCTCTCATGGAGTCCATCAAGATGTTGCTTCCTATCTACGGTGGAATAGGGCTTGCCTTGCTTGCTGGTTTTCTTTATGTCTTTTTCTCTCAATCATCTCTCATCTTAGTAAAATATTTAGCAAGTAATTAAGGGAAATATCGTCTATATTTCAATCCGAAAACACACTATACTTCTGTGAATACATATTTCTATAAATTATTTGCCTTTTTTTGTACATATAAAACTTAAATATGAGACCTTGCATAAGTGGAATAAGTGTCAAACTATTTATCTGTACTTTTTTTTAATTTATATGTACGTATTTGTATCTCTATTTTTAGAAATCTATGTATGCTTGGAGTATTTTACTTTCGTTGAGCATGTATTCCTACAAACCCTTAGGAATACTATGTTCGAGGGCCTACTTTTTGCTTCAAATAAACAATTTTTTATAATTTATTACGATTCATCGACAACTAACTTTATATTCCCTGCGTTTTATATTTATTGTCAAAAACATTCAATTCTCTATTCTTATTTTATTGTCAGCATATAATTCTCAAAAGTATTAAGAGCAAAAAACTCGGAGAACATATACAATTCTCCTTTTCCATAAAAATTAGATAATTTTAGCATTTAATGTTTATTTTCCCTTCTTTCGTATCATTTGACAATAGATTCGGTGTGACAGAAGTAATTATCTTACAGATCATTTACAAATTATTAGAACTAATTTGATAATTATCATAAAACTCTTTATAATTATTTACAACTCTATATAGCTATGTATAAGGTAGAATATAAAAACTAACACACCCTCATGATTTTCATGTAAAGACAATCTGTTGTTGAATCAAAATCTCTCAGGGATGGAAGAGTCTTTAGGCAATAATTAATTCTTATTTGAAATATAATATCTTTTTTAGGAAGAGAGGGTTTCTCATAATTGTGCTAGTGTTGGTACATAAAAAGGCAGGGTTTGTGTTCGTATAAGTAAATAAGATCCAAAAGTCAATATAGACGGGAATTGATCTTAGGTCATTAATTCTCACTGACTTATATATAATTTTTTCAAATTTAAAATTTACTTAATTAAGAAAAATAAGTGTCAAATCAAAATATGTCGATGAAATGTAGAAATTTTATTTGATGTTTTAATTTGTATTTGATTAATTGGTCATCGGATCATTCATGACGACACAACATATATATATATATATATATATGTATAAGTAGTGAAGCAAGGAATTTTATATGAAGGGTCCCAAATCATGTGGTTTCTTAATTAACAATAAAAAAGGAATAACATATTTGTTAATTATAAAAGAGGGAATATTTTTATTACCTAGACAACCAACGTACGGCCAATAAATATGATTGTAGGCTAAAGAGAGAAGGCCTATTGTGATACCTTCTCCGACCAAATCAAATCAAATCACGTCCTACATGAAAATCACCTCTTACCCTTAATTAGCAACCACCCTTTCTAGGTTGTAGGGTGATCATGGTTCTAGGATGGGTTTAGGATTTTTAATCTTATGTGGTCGAGTTAGGTATTTTTTTTTATAAGGGTCCCTATCTTAAAGGTAATTTTAGTTAAATTTGAAGGCTCGGGAGATAACGATGCCAAGCACGAGCTTAAAACTTACACAATTTATAAGGAAATTATCTCCTCCAATATTCGAACCCTATTGGAGAGGATAGAAGTGTGGAGTGTGCCATTAGGTTAACATTTACTTGATGTGCTGGAATTATGTATATAATATTTATCTGTTAGATGACGAGTTCGGGATTTTAATCTTTTGTGGTGGAGTTGTCCATGTCAAAAATTATGAGATGGGTCTGCTGCAGTTTTCATAAATTATATATAGGATGTGCAAATGCGTGCGTATCTGGTGTTTGTAGTGGGGGACGTCTTTCTCAACAAAAATGTGAGAAAAATCAGACTATATGGGATTATCTCACATATTATAAGACAAATACTTTTATGAAAACATTCAATAATAATTGGGATGATAAATATTTTACTTAAGAGTAATTGTGAAAAACATTTATTGTTACATGCTATTAATTTTTAATATTTAAATTTTTTAATTATTTATTTTTGGGTAAACGGGCCTTATCTCGGGGAAACCCAACAGCACCTTAACGAGCCGGAAGGATAGGGGGTGTCAAGTCCAAGCCTCCACCACACAATATCCTCATAAATTGAGGAATATTGCTCCCCGGATTCGAACTTGAGGGAGTGGGTGGAAGATAGAGCTAGCGACCATCATGCCATCGACCCCTTGATTGGATGTTTTCTTATATTTGCTACCATAGTCAATGATTTCTACAACCTGTCGATGTTGAGCCATCTGCCTCCGTCCCCCAAGTTCGGCTTTAGGGTAAGTAATTTTTCTCTTTATTTGATGGAGTTGTGTGGGTAGATTGATGCTGATATTGGACCATTTTATGACTGTTTACTGGACTTCTATGAGATAGAGCGTCTAATATTTAGATTTGTTTATAAATTTTTTTCTACACCATAACAATTGATAGTTAATTATATTAATTCAAAGACAATTTAGTAATTTTGGGACGTATAATATTTAAATCCGACATTTAAAGCAAAAACAGAGATTATATAGGCTTTGGGCCTTCCATTGGTTTCTACATCTAGAAAATAAATGCAAAGCCTGGGCCTACTTACAAGCCCAAGCCCAACTAAGGGATAGCCATTGAACAATTTTCTTTATGCTTTACAAAAATTGTCTTTACATATTTATCACACAAGGGAATAAGGCAGTTTGGAAAGGATTGAGTCAAATCCACATTCATATTATCTTATAAAATAATACCTACACTCTTATATATATATATATATATGTCATCTGGTTTTCGAAGATTCATACATATTGGATTTTTGGATTTGAAAGTTTCATTCAGATATATAAAGAAGATGCATAAAAAAGTCCATATAAATCCTAATTTAAATACGGTTTATATTCTATTATATGATTCTTTTTACGTTCATAGATTAGACATATTGGAGTAATTAAACCATTAGCTAAATACTCTTTCATGCTATACTTTTTCGAACGGACTTTACTAAAATAAAATAAGTGGATAGTCGACTAGAAACTTGAATTGTTGTGCTTATGAAAAAGGAGATTGATTTCATTAAAATCTAGAATTAACCTACTATTATATAGGGAAAAAGAAAAAATACATAAGGCAATTTACAAAAGGTATCTAGTGGAATAGACCTAGTTGGTATTGACATTTGAATTTAAATGTCTTACTTTGATATAAATTAACATGTTTTGCAATTTAAAGTCACTTATTTTTCAACAATTATTAATTTATTATAAATTGTAAAATTTAATACTCCTTCCGTCCCACAATAAGTGTCTTGTTTGACATTTTGCGTTCTTGCATCACTTCAACCATTGCTTTTTAAAATTATGTAATATAAAAAATTACAAATAATTTTTAAAAGAAATTCATTGATAATTATTTTATATTGTAAATCAATGTATATTTTGATTAGATATTGATCAAAATTTACAAAATTTGACCTCAAAAGTAAAAAATAAGCATTTTTTTTGGGGACGGAGGAAGTAGTTGTTGATTACGCCGTCAGATACAAATGTTAATTCTAATATGATCAATATATATCATACGCATAATTTATACATGTGAAAAAAAGTTACAAATAAAAGGTTGCTTTATAAAATTTATAAACTATGATACCTTTTCACTATTCAATCATATGCTTTTCAATATAATGCATAATAAGCGCTATTTTTTTTTTTATAGAGAAAATATACTCCGTCTTTTTTTTTTTTAAATCGATACACAAATTTTCAAGAAGTTATAAGACATTAATTATTATTTTTTAAAAAAAGACAAATGCGCTTCACCGTTGTAACGACGATGAACAACTAACTATTCCCGCGAGAGGAGATCAACAGTACAAACAAATCGTTCAATTCCTCTTTATTTGCATCTTTCACCATTTTCCCTTCTCTCTCTCTCTCTCTGCCCCCTCTCTCCCCAACAATGGCGGAGCTATCAGAGACCTACGCCTGCGTCCCCTCCACGGAGCGCGGTCGGGGAATCCTCATCTCCGGCGACGCCAAATCGAACAGGATCCTCTACTGCAATGGCCGTTCGGTGATGATTCGCAACCTCGACAATCCTCAGAAGGTGGACGTCTATGGCGAACACGCGTACCCTGTCACTGTCGCGCGTTTCTCGCCCAACGCCGAGTGGATCGCCTCCGCCGATGTCTCCGGCACCGTCCGAATTTGGGGCGCGCGCAACGAGTTCGTCCTCAAGAACGAGTTCAAGGTCCTTTCGGGCCGTATCGATGATCTTCAGTGGTCGCCGGATATGCTTCGGATCGTTGCCTCGGGTGATGGCAAGGGAAAGTCTTTAGTTCGCGCTTTCATGTGAGTTTTTTTGTTGTTGTTTCTTTGATTTCGCTTCTTAGGTTTTCTGAATTTATGGTTTTTCGTCAATGTGGCTGATGTTTTGGAGTGGTGAACTAGTGATTGTTCTTACAACGGGATTGCTGTTAGCCAACATAGTATAAGCAGAGTCCATTTTTACCGTGGACCCGGGAATATAGACTCGGTGGTATGGCGTATTTTAGGGAATGAAATATAATCTCTTTGAAAGCCAGACCATGACAATAGGGAATGAGTTTAGAAATTTAAAACAAAATGCTATATAAGATAACACGGGACTATAGATCGTGGACTATGGTAATAAATATTAAGTGGACAATCTGGATGGCTAAATTAAGATATCACTACTGTGTGTACTTTTATTTTGAGTGAAATGGTGGCCAACTTTTACAATCTAAGGTCCTATGGAATTTGGAACGTTGCAATGTCGTGTTCGTGAGGCCAGATTGTTGTAATATCTATTTTTGTATCAATTAAGTGTTACTATTTGATTAGTGCTCATATTGTTTGTCATACATTAAACATACCATAAACTTTTCTATTATGTTGAGAAATCTGCAGTATTTACATGGTATAATTTGTAGGTGGGATTCTGGATCTACTGTTGGAGACTTTGATGGCCACTCAAGGAGGGTGCTAAGCTGTGCATTCAAACCAACAAGGCCGTACCGAATAGTTACCTGTGGGGAAGACTTCTTAGTGAATTTTTATGAAGGCCCCCTTTCAAGTTTAAGCATTCCGAAAGGTTCTTATCATAATAACCATGAGTCCTTGAATGTTGTATTTTGCTCTATTCTATATGTTATTTGGTTCTTAGATGGCATTTGCTCTACTGCTTGGATGCCTATAGCTCTTAAGCAAATACTTGCTTATTGATCATCACAAACCTGAATAATCTCAGTTCACAATATTGCTATCCATTTTATTTTTTCATCTTGAAGTAGAAGTTCGAGGTTGCTAATGTTTCCCATAAAAGATAGACCAAAGTTTTATCCTATCCTGATATTTGTACCTTTAGGTACCATACAACTTTAGTAGCTCATTGAATTGCAATTTTTGGGCATTTTACGAACATAACAGCACTACAGTTGCGACTGCCTTAGTGCTGAGTTAAGGATTATATAATCACGTGGGAGTGGGAGATTTAACTATGTGATTCGAGAATGCTATATATAGCAGCCTATTGTTTATTGGTAAACTCAAAAACTCTCATGTAAGGACCACTATGTAACCCAGGGGTCTACTTTCTTTTTCATGTTGGCATATTCCCAATCTATGTGGGAGGATTGCTCCGGAACTTTCAGGGCTTGGCGATCAGTTATGTTGCGAGGTTTGGATCTTCTCCATGAAGACTGTCACATGTTCCTGTAAATGCAATGCTTTGATAAGCCTTCTTGCTCCTTATTCACTAAGATATCCTATATGTTTAATGCTCTTGGGGCCTGTTTAAAATTGTTTCAGTTTTGACACGATGGGTTCAGCATTCTTAAAGGTAGTAGTATGGAACAAGCAAAGGGATTTTTAACCCAAAAAAAAAAGAACTAACCAGTGATAACAAGCCGCTTTATTGATTTGATGTTTATCTCCACTAGTGTCCTGATCTCAATTGTGTAATAAAACTGTAGGGGGCACACAAATTTTGTCAATTGTGTCCGATTCTCTCCTGATGGAAGCAAGTTCATCACTGTGAGCTCTGATAAAAAGGTATAATCTATGAAGGAAAGACAGGAGAAAAGATGGGAGAGTTGTCCTCTGAGGAAGGTCATCAAGGAAGTATATATGCTGTCAGCTGGAGCCCCGATAGTAAGAAGGTACCTAGCATGTGTCTCGATGGGTAATGACAATTGTTTTGATATGTAACTTGTTTTCGTGCTTTGTTAGTGTATTAGCCTGTTTAGAATCATTGCTGATGTTATTCTACGTGTTGATGCGTTTCAATTCCTGATGTATTTAGTGTTCTATGACATTCTGTTCAGTACGAGTTTTATTTTGGCCGATTAACCATACGATTTCAGGTGAGGAGAACAAAGTTTAAATGAATGTACAAGTATTCTTTCAAACAATCCTAAAACTCCACCCTTTGAATTTTAACCAAATATGCAAAATGCCTGCTCTACTCTAGTCTCAGAAGATTTCCCTCTCCTTTAAAGCACCTATTTATGCTGTAAGACGGCTGCAAAGTATGTTGATTTACTGAATTCTGTCTGCTTATATCAAAGAAACAAATACCATAAAAAAAGAGAATGCAACAAAAAGGGCATATAGAGCAAAGATATGACATTCCTCAACTATAACATTTCAATGTAAAAAAATGTAAGTGAATTTTATTTCTTACATGAATTATCTTCAAATATGTTTCTTATCTGTTTTTTGGAAATCTAATCCTATATACTTACCTGTCATATGCAGAATTGCTAAGTAGGCAGATTATGCCATTCATTATGTTTTGTTTATGCTGCATTTTCTGATAGGTGCTGACAGTATCAGCTGATAAAACTGCGAAAGTATGGGAAATTTCCGAAGACGGCAATGGAACGATCTTAAAAACATTGACTTGTCCCGGATCTGGTGGAGTAGATGACATGCTAGTTGGATGTCTTTGGCAGAATGACGACCTAGTTACTGTTTCACTAGGTGGTGTCATCAATGTATATCCCGCGAGTGATTTGGATAAGGCCCCGTTGCAGTTTCTGGGCATATAAAAATGTTTCTGCCTTGAGTGTCCTTAAGAGTGATCAGAACACAATATTATCATGTAGCTATGATGGAGTGGTTGTTAGATGGATCCGAGGTGTTGGATACGCTGGCAAAATAAACATGAAAGATCGCGCACCAATTAAATGTTTTCAAGCTGTGGAAGAGGAGATTATATTATCCGGATTCGATAATAAGGTAAGTAGTCTCCCTAAACTCTGATTTGGTAGGATTGAATTTGGCCAACTTTTGTTGTTTGTGTGTCTAAGACAATCTACGAACATATGTGATTGGTATAGTATATTTAGCTCTATACTCTTACAAAAGTTTCTGTCCTTAGTTCACTCTTGGGCAAACGTTATAATTCCTACTCATTGATGTTGAAATTCAGGTGTGGAGAGCTCCGTTGAATGGAGATGAATGTGGAGCTGCAGAATATGTGGATGTAGGAAACCAGCCAAAGGACTTGAGTGTGGCCCTTAGTACCCCTGAAGTTGTTTTAGTAGCAACTGATTCAGGAGCTGTGCTGCTTAATGGAGTGAAAATGTTGTCAAGCATCAACCTCGGGTTTACCGTGACAGCATCTGCTATCTCACCTGATGGAACTGAAGCTATTTTGGGTGGACAAGATGGCAAATTGCACATATATTCTATTTCTGGCTATGCTTTGACAAAGGAAGCAGTTCTTGAGAAGCATCGAGGTGCGATTACTGTAATACGTTATTCTCCAGATGTTTCCATGTTTGCTTCTGGCGATGCCAACCGTGAGGCTGTTGTTTGGGATCGTTCCACCAGAGAGGTGCAATTACTGTAACATACAAGCATATTTATTTCATAAAGGAAACAATCATCCTATAGTAGTTTAAGTTGGATATATTTCTGCAGGTAAAGCTTAACAACATGTTGTTCCATACTGCTCGTATAAACTGCCTAGCATGGTCCCCTGATAGTACTATGGTTGCTACTGGATCCCTAGATACTTGTGTCATAATCTATGAACTTGGTAAACCCGCTTCAGCTAGAAGGACCATAAAGGGTGCTCACCAGGGCGGAGTATATGGCGCAGCTTTTGTCGATGAATTCAGCGTTGTTAGTTCAGGTGAAGATGGTTGTGTGCGACTATGGAAAATAACACCGCAATGAAGAATACTTCAGTTACAATTGGAAGATATGCCTTTGAGATGCAAAACGAGCAACTTTTTAACATGCAAGGTAAAATAGCTGCATTTTCTTTCGCATTTGAGACCCAATGGCATTAGGATGTTTTCTGTTTTTGGCACTGATTAAAGAGAGGATCTCGGCTTCCTTATCTACCAGGTTGGTTTCCTTGCATGAAATGTGGTTATCTATTGTATGAAATGTCATACTTGCTTCCCAAGAGCTCTTTCTAGAATGACAATCATGCGACCGTGACTTGTCTCTAAGAAGAAGTTTTTGTTCGTGAATGGCATTTGAGTTATGAGTTCTTTCTGATTTCTCTCCGCTGCTGTTTGCTCGACTTTCTTGTCTTTCTCAATAAGAGTTGATTGGAATTGCTATTACTTGACCTTGGCATGTGTCTTATGTGACTCTAAATCCAACGAATCAAACCTCGAGCATTTGGAATAGAAGGTTTATGATCTACGGCAAATCATCTCTGGATGCACTTTTGTGGATGTGCGCTGATGCCAACATTTTGGATCATTCATCATCCCTGTTGTTTGTCTTAAGCTGGATGATAAAAAATTTTCATGATTTTCTGCTTGTAAATGATCTATAAGTGAACAATATATGGTTGTCACTTGTCAGCATCAGGTCAAAATACACAATTGTGTATTGTCAGAGTAAATGCTTGATGTACTTTGAACCTCAGCCTGTTGCTCCATTTCTGGATCCAAAGAATACTTATCCTCCTCAATTGACCGAATCATAACGTAAATGGGTTGAACTTCTTGTGCCCCCACCATATCGAAATACATGTCATCGAAACTGGTCTAACAAGGATGCCAGGATATTAAGTTTAAATCCGAAGTAATGTTTTCATAGTGATCCATTTGAACAATCAATATTCCTGTTTTCTTGTGCAAGGGTGTGCATAGTCATATATATAGATAAATGTGATGCACTCTTAACTGTTCATTTTTTTTTTCTTTTTTGCAGCCTTCATATCTGGCCTTTGCACAATGCTACTGCAACCAAGTATTTTTGACTCCAGTACTGAAAAACTTTTATGGAATTTCGCCGTAGTATGGAGTATTGCAGAAGATAAGTATTTCTAGTATCCACCCCTCCCCCAATTATTGTCAGAACAATTAGAAGGTTTTGTCCTTTGATTAGGAAGAGGTAATATATTCATACTAATAAGAGATGCATACAATAAAGGTTGCTAAATGAGCATCCCAAACGAGCCAATTATAACCCCAAAAGTATGCTAGAATAAGCTATTCTTAGAAGGTTTACGAGACTTCTTTTTATGTGTGTATTCTGCTTGATTGCTCGAACAAATTTTGATTGGTTGATTATTAGGATTTGATGGTGATCTATCTTTCCAACCCACGATTTGTACATGTTTACTTGTTAATGGATCGACCCTCTGTCGACCCCATGATATTGTTCAAGTTCATTAGTCCAAGGACCTAGTCTGCCTAAAAGGTTGTCCAAATTTGACTTGCCTATTCTCTTTCCATCCAATGTAGGTGAAGATACAGTGTCTCAGTATCTACATTTGTTGGGGCCAACTCAACTTGACTGACAGACCGAATCTCATAACCCAAAAGAAGAGGACGTGAATACTCAGAAAGAACTGAATTGGAGCTAGCAAATAAAAGCAAGGTAACCACATGCAAAATACCCACCCAAAAAGACCTTTTGGATCTCTCTCTCTAGGTGGCTTGTCTAGTCTAGCTAGGTGAGTTTGGTGGGCAATTTTTGGCTTGATGATCACGCCAAATCATATGCAAGAATTTCATTTTGAAGTACAAATTGTCAGTGAAGTTGGCACGGAATAAGTGAGGGAGGGAGTATGGGAGCGAGTGAGTCAAAAGGAGAGAGATATGGGTAAGTTAGGGTTGTGATCAAGTTGAGGGAATTAAACAGTGAGGACCATAACCTAACCTCAGCTCATCCACTCTCCAAGAATCACACTAGATCAATTCTCATCCTCCTAAACAACATTGGAGCTATCCAATGCATGCAAATGCCCAAGACAATGACGTCGGTATGCAGTTGAGATATCGAGATTATTATATCATCTCCTGATGAAAGAATGTCGATTTTACTGATTCAATTAAATTGCATTTATAAATTTTATTAGTATATATAATATCATAACTAGTATGAAGGGAATTTTGCTATTTGTTAAAGTTCCATAATTTATCATGAGAAATGGAAAAGTATAAGCTATCATTTACGGCTAGATCAAAAAACTATCTTGCTAAGCTTCGTAATTTGATTAAAACCATTTTCGGCAACATTGTTTGTATTAGTGTTTAGTGTTTTGATCAAGTTAAAACTTTAACCAACTAAATATTGGCGTTTAGTAAAGTAGTGTTTTAAATAGTGTTTGCATTAACTTATAGTGTTTCAAGTAGTGTTTTTCAAAAGTTAAGAATTCTAGTTTTTCACATTTAAACATAGCATTTCATATATTTTTTTTAAAAAATCCCTTCATTAATTTATATTTGGCAAATTATTTATATCCTTTTACATTAATTTATAATAATTAGATAATACAACAACTAAATTTACCGAACAAATTTATCAAATTGTTCAGTTTAACAATTATCGACTAACGGTTAAAATCTAACGATTATTAGTTACTTAAACAGTTATTCGCTACACAAATAATTATTCGATACTCAAATAATTCATTTTCTCAAATAAGTCCTAAAAGTGAGCTTTCTTTTTGATTTTCTCTATCTATTGTCGATCGAGGTCACTAAATGACTCTAAGGACTAAGAAATTTATAGAAATTTAAAATGAAATACTATCATATACTAATTAACATAAATCAAAATATCGACCATGATAATCATCGACCTTTAAGATGTTATCATAGACTAACTTTAGGACACAATAGATCCACAATGCTCCTAGACAGGGCTGCGTAAAACACACAATGGAACTTTATAAGAAAACCTAAATGAGAGGGTAGAATAGAATGCCTAAAGGAACAATAAGTCAACCCTTTGAAAGTTCCAATCCCTAAGTGAAAAACCAAAGAAACCACACTCCAAAGAAATGTTTTTTCTAAAAAAAAATTATAATAATTATTATTATTGAAATAAGTGTCAATAATTGGCTGTCTCTTTCTCATTGCATGATTAAACGAATCCATTTTGGGCAAATGTAAAGGCTTAGCCTTGGTGTAGCTGCAAATTAAAGCTTCCCTTTCTATCCCACCGACTTTCCTACATAAAGTTAAAATGGAAAAAAATTTAAAAAAGTTTGAAGAAAGGAGAAATAAAAGGTGGTGGTCGCAAAAAAATTTTATTCCTCTTTTTGGATACCCTAAGGAAAAATTTTAAAGTAAAAGAGGTTGGAATATTTGGACCCTCCTTTTTACCACAAACGTGGAGAGTTTAACCATTGTGTGGCTATTCGAGTAGGCTCCCCTCTCTCTTTCAAAGTCTAGATTTTGAATTTGTGAGTGATTCGGGTCATGTGTCGTGGATTTATTAATCAACGGTTATTTATTGTTCAATATATATTTTGCCGACTTTTATTTTTAAATAAAAAATATCCGATGAGTTAGAATTTTTATAATTTGGTAAATATATCTCTAACATAATACTCGTAAAGTTTAGAATATTGGATATAATTAAACGTTTAAATTTATAATCAAATAAAACTTTAAAATTATGATTATCGACATTCAAAAGTCATCTTGAAAGAAACTGATTATGAGTGGGATAAATTTGCAAATAATTTATAGATGAATTTCCTTGAAAGGAGATAAATTAGGCCAAGAGCTCCAAAAAAGGGTTGAGTGGGATTGGGGAAGGGAAGGCTTATGCTTAAGCGGGAAGCTAAGGCGAGAGAAAGAACTTGTAAAAGCAAGTAAAAGGCTGCCATTGCCAATCAAAAGGCAAAAAGTATGTAAATGTCCATGTCCTAAAATAAGCATTTTTTAAAATATATTTTCAAATTTCATCATGCATATATCCCATTTGTTGCATATAATGTCAAATCATTTTTCTTTAAAATCATGTATAATAATGGTTCAAAATGTGGCATTTATATATATATATATATATATATATATATATATATATATATATATATATATATATATATATATATATATATTCGTTTTATTTCACAATATTTAATGTTTTTGAGTTATAAAGGAATATAAAAAAATACATATAATTTGTGATAAAATTTATGTTAAAAGATCAAATTGCTCTAATGTTCCATTGAAAATGAAAAACGTCAATGAAAATGGAAGAGAGAAAAAATAATTAATAAGGATAAAATTTATAAATTAATCATTAATATATCATTGGAATTTTAAAGTAATAGATATTGTGAAGCGAAAAAGTTAATTCAAGTGACATGTGTTGTAAAATGGAAGGAATACACAATTAGCTCTATATATGTTCATCAAACATAATTATATAATTTTTATATAATTTAAAATTTTTTGATAAAATTTGGTAGTCTATTTTCTTAATTATCGTTTTTATCTAAAAATGCAAAGGCTTATAGACTTGTCATGTATTAATTCAATTGGATCATGCCCTTTTTGGTCAATTCACTACTCATTTTGTTCTTCAAGGGATAAATTTACTTTCCAAAACTTTTCTCATATTGTTGTGTTATCTTGAAAATCTTCAAAGGCATAATTTCTTAAAATTTTAGTTTTAAATTTACTTTAACATAATATTTATTGTATTTTTTAGGAAAAAAACAAATGATATCATGTGAAATTTCTCATTAACTCTTTATAAATTCGTCTGAGTATATCAACAAAAATTTTAAGATATAACAAAATCGAAGTGTATACATAACATTCTTTTCCTTGCTATCTTCTACATCATCTATGACCCGAACCAATCCTTTCTCCTTTCAAATTTCACATATTGAACAAAGCATGTTACTAATTTCAAAATAGATATTAGAGGCCGACGAAATAATACATTTTTATTTCGCCTCAATTACATGATGGAGCAAGCATTAGGGTTTTCATCACTAAACAAGTAAGCGTACTTCTCATCGGGGGCATTAGGGTTGGCAAAGGCATTAGGGTTATTCTTGACATAGCCAGAAGGGGCTTTCTTGTCATAGACTTGAGAAGCGTAAGGGTATGATACCATTGTGTATGGGACATATGGCCAAAACTCTGCCCTTTTCCCTGTGCTTTTCACTTTGCTTAACACCTTCTTTGGCTCTACGTACCCACTCACCGTTACCTTGCTTTGTTTCCTGTTCACCTCCACTGTCTTAACCCCTGTTTTTATAAGACGTCCAATAAAACAGAAGTTAATCTAACGAAACGAATTTCTCTGTAACTTTTACAATTTAGATATGAGGCTGTTACATTGCCTCACCTTACATGACAGTGGGACTTTCGAGGATAGAATAACAAGAGATTAAGCTTAGAATAATAATTTATAGTTAATATTATTTTTATATATATAAATTGATGATAAGTTTATTAGGTATACATTCTTATTAGATCCAAAATTATCAAGATTTAACATTTATTTGATAACATATTCGAGAGGGCTATTTATTTTTCTCAAATGTAATGAAAAGATTATGACTACCCTTGGGATCCTTTGTTTTATACTTATGAACGAGACACATGTTCATATTATTAAGTATTCTTTATAGAAATAAATTTTTTTGTTAAAAATCTTTATACGAGTAAGATAATATACATACATATATACATATGTGTGTTTCATATCCACCAGGTTTATTTAAATCTCTAGTACGTCAACTGGATCCTCCTCAAAATTAAAAAACCCTCGTCTGTCTAACCAAGACACGAGATTCTACCCAAAATAGTGGATGATTATTGGAGTAATTTATGAACTTAATATGAATTTTTTAGCCAATGCTAAAGAAGAAATGTTAAAAGTGTGACATGCAAAATGTATTATGGTTTGTTGGCATGTAAAAGAGGATACAAAATTTGCATATATGGAGAAAAGGAATCAAAATTTGCGGATACTGAAGGAAGAAAGAAGAAGAAGAAGAAGAAGAAGAGTGTTTCGAACCTCTGAGATGGGAAACAGAGTTTCTGACTCTCCTTTCACAGCCATCGCAGTCCATTTTTACCTTGATTTCTACTGTCTGAAATGGAAGGCAGTATGGTTTAGCAGGTGATATTAGGCCTGAGAGAGAGAGAAACAGAGAGAGAGAGAGAGAGAGAGAAACAGAGAGAGAGAGAGAGAAGGTGACCTGCATTGGCTTGCGTTTTCTGCTGCTGTAGTTGGCGCCATCGCACAAGTCCAGCAAATAGTCAAGAATCCCCATTTCTAAGTATAATTGCTTCCCTGTTTTTCTCAATAATCAACGAAAACAGAGCACAGCAGAGAGAGAGAGAGAGAGAGAGAGAGAGAGAGAGTCAGTGAAAGAAAGAGGTGGGGAAGAAGATTGGGTGGTATATATAGCAAATCAGTGTACACAGAACAAGCGTCACGAGCCTATTTTCTTTTATTTAATTTCTACACTCTCTGTTTTTGCAACACTTTTATTCATCATAATTTTTCGTTTTAACACTATTTGATATTTCACTTATGTGCAATTGACTTTAAATTCTTTTGCCACAAAAACAAAGAAAAAGAAAAAGAGAGTAAAGATTGTGTCAAAAACTTTAATGTGACTTACAAATTTCAGTATTGATTTGTGCCCAACTATATAAAATTTAAACCCTTAAAACTTTAACATTTAACCTTTTATAAACCCGTCTTTTCTTCGCTTATATCTATTTACAACACATTCATAAAAATACCGTCGAAAATAGTTACATTTATTTCCATTGTAGGCATGTGGTCCGATTTTATAATGTAACTGATTTCATCCCTTAGTTATTATTACGCCAATCTTTATATAGTGGACCACTATATGCACCAAATAACCATCCTTTAATATGATGAAGGTTTTGAATCATTTTTTTATTTATTTTGTATTGTTCAAAATTAATATTTTATGCATTAAATGAATGAAAATTATTAGATTTGATTCCGCAATAAAATTGCTAATTATATGTAAACTATTACATATTCTCGTAAAATATGATTGATTTGCTAAAATTTTTTAATTATTAATTTACATATCTGATAAATTCTCCAATCTAATAACCAACAACTTTTTTTTTATTGACTAATAACTTACTTACCCTCAGACTAAAAATAAAAACCGATAGCTTATCCCCATATAGTTACATATACAATACGGATTGCGTGTAGGTTAATTTAACTTGTAAAATGTTTGAAAGTTATGGTGTTAATATACACTTAAGTTCTAATTCATTTATACTTGATCCGTACGCCTTATTTTAAAATAAAACAAAAGAATTCTATTTTTTATTTATATATAAAATAGTGAGCAGGTAAAAGACAACCAGCAGGTGGGGATTGCAGAAATTAAGGCATTAACGTGTGTGTGTTTAAAGAAAACACTGGTTATTAATTAAATTATTAAGCATTAATCATATTTTACCTCACAGTATAATTTAATGATGTATAAGTATAATGGTTCAATGAATTTCCTAATTCTCCCCAAGCAATTGAAAATGATAGGTTTGTTTTTTTATATATAAAAAAATCATACGATATTAACTTTAATAATTGCAGTAAAAATAATAGGGGCAACGATATTGTAATTAATCTTCATTGTGAGTTAAGGGGGCTAATTAATCTCATGTTAAGTGGGATTAGTTTGAACTCTTTGACTTTTTATCTTGGTGGAGGGAGATATGTACATGGAATAATACCACTTGTTCTTGTAATATTCTATTTATATTAATGAGTCGTAGTGGTTTTTTTAGCTCGATAAGCTTCGGGCATCCACCGAATCCTCCATCTCATAAGAACATAGTATGTCATTGTTAACGGTTCTTAGGCCCAAAATCAGCCTAGCTTGCCCCCAATATTCCAAATAAATCAAAAAATAAGGTCATTCGACATCGGGATTAGGTGAAAATATAGCAAGTAACAAGCAGCGCCAAATAAGCTATCAGTTCATCAATTGATGAGTTATGAAATTAGAGTCTATTATAAAATCTATTTCTATTACCGATATACGATCTTTTATTGAGATGGTTATTTAAACATATTATTAGAGCCTTTATTTCAAAACCTATTCATATAAGCTTAACTATCGAGTTAAAATTTTAGTCGGGACAATTACTAAAACATTAACTATATTTATTCATGCCAAATTACATTTATTAGTTAAAATAATAACTAAAATTTGTCGAATATATTTTCATTAGTAGGTTAGAAAAAGAAAATACGCATACAAATCAATCATTGAAGAAAGTTTAAAATGTACTGAAAAACTATGGGCGAAGGCCTAACCAATAATAAGAAGCCACCAATGAGAATTGAACCGGAGACGTCAAGCTAAGAACGCTATAAAATATTAATTTGATATATTGCAGTAAAATAAGTTACCATTTTTTAATTATTAATTATCAGATGTTGAAATGCTTTTAATTTGTTTAAATACTTTTGATAAAGTCAATAGTCCATATTTGTAGTTGTCGTACAAATTAATCTTTAATTTGTATTTGTTCCTTTTTTTTCTTTACTTTTTCACATTAAGTAATAATTTTTAGTAAAAATAAAATAAAATATAAAAATCGATATAAATAAAATTTTAACATTAGTTTTTAGACTATTATAGTTATTTATTATAATTTATAATTATTAAGAACTACCCAATTTTCAATAAGTATTTGCGCCCTTTTATATATTTTTATAATTATCTATAATTTTCTATATCCTATTACAACTTTTTACATTTACTTATAATTATTTATAATCTAAGCTTTTTATTTCAAAACTGAACCCTAAAAGTCATAGATATCAATAGTAAAACAGCACGTGATGATTAAATCAGACTACACCTAAAATAAAAGATGTCGATATATTTATTTTTCTTCAAAAAGATCCTGTTTTTAGACTTTTAAAATTTTAAAAAAAAACAGCTCGTTTATACACCTGACGAAGTTCATATGTTTTTCATAATATTTGTCCTATATATTTATATTTCATTTCAATAATTATGAGATCAATGATTGGCATAAATTCCTTTTTCTTTTTTTTTTTAATCTCAATGATTGTTATGATGAACATATTAGAAAGAAATATGGACTGATTGGTCACAATAGCTGCCGGAACCGTGTGTGGGGAGGCAGCTGTGATATGATACGAAACCCAATAATTAATTTTTTTTTTATAAAAAAAACAGCTATTTTATATGTGTAAGTTTTCTTGGGAGTTAAGTTTGATGTGAGCCTTGGAAATTAAGGTCCCTCAATTGTGACTAAGCCAAACCTCTTATATGATGATTGGTAAGTAAACAACATCGATATTATTTGGGATTTTGATTAGACGGGTCGATCTAGGACTCGGGTGTTGATTGGTTTCATATTGCTATGTATCATGAGTAATGTTTTCACATTTGGTTATAAGGGTCAAATTAAATTTATTTTTAAATTGAATTTGTGATTCTCGTTAATGTAGATTTTTAAAATATGAGAGTTCAAATATGCAAATACGTACTATTCATTTCACTGAACTTAAAATATATATACGTCGTGAGTTAAAGGGAAAATGAATACGGTTATTTTGTTTATATTGTCAAATAGTCCGAGCAATATGTATTGAGAGGTTGAAAAAGTCCTTAAAACGTTGATCGGTTTATATCGTTGTCTATGGATTCTTAACACATAGGCCTTGTTCGGCAAAATGAGTTTTTAAGTAACGGATAGTTATTTGTGTAGTTGATAACTTTTAGATTTTAGTCGTTAGTGGATAAGCTGTTCAATTGAGCGGTTGAATAAATGTGTTCGGTGAATTTAGCGGTTGAGTTGACTGATTATTATAAATTTACATAAAATGATATAAATAATTTGTCAAATATAAATTATTGAAGGGATTTTTTTATTGAAAAAATATATAACGTCGCAAATGTGAAAAGTTAATATTTTTAACTTTTCGTAAACACTATTTAAAACACTAAAAGTTACTGCAAACGCTAATTAAAACACTACCTTACCGAACACTAATATTTTATTGATTAATGTTTTGATTTGGTCAAAACATTAAAAACTAGTCCAAACGTTGTTGACGAACGTGACCATAATGATGATTTGGTAATTATTATATCAGATTTAGGGTTGAAGGTTTGGGCCTCAACTATTTTTTCTAGTAGAGGAAAGAAATGGCAGTAGCTTAATGGGCTCCGATTCGAAGTGGACAATACTTTAGATGATTTACTCCCACTGTGGCCCAAATTCGAAGGCAAAAACATAAAAATAAAAATAAAAATAAAAATACAGCCCATATATAGTTAGTGGATATAATGCTAGAGGATGTGAAATGTTTTCATGCATGCTAACATAATATATTGACTCATACGAACTCGACTTATTTTTGGATTAAGAAATCGAAAGGCTTTGTAATTAGACAGGTAGATACTGTTGGCAAAAATTCGAATTCAGAGTTAAAAACGGGTTGGAAAAATTGGTCATTGGACGAACTTTTTTTTGTCCGATATCCGTTTTTTTAGATTGGACAATTCGAATAAGCGTAAATTCGAGTTAAAATCGAGATCCGACAATAGAACTAAGAAAATTTTATGTCCAAATTTTAAATTCAAATAAAAAATTATACCCCAACCCAATTTTTTTTTTTTTTTTCCTGAATCGGACACATTCGGGTAATCGATTGGACGAAATTTTGTTAGCACTACATGTAAATAATAAAAGATGTTTCAAAGAGGATATACATATTGTGTGATTTGGATCAAATAATTTTTATTGAAACTGTAAATTAGATTTTAAATTTGATTATTTATTCTTACGTAGTATATATTAAAATGCAAATTCTTAAATACTTTTGGGAGCATATACTTTTTGGAGAGATAGAGAAATTAGGCCCACAAAACAACACAACATATTAAATGCTCTCGAGAGTATCTACTCCTTGTCATATGTCACGAGATGGTTGTACGAATGAGAAAATAGATGGGATGTGAGCCTAATATTTCTTTCTCTCTTGGAAGTATATGCTCTCGAGAGCATTTTAGAATTTGTAACAAAATCAACCCCTTAATTTGTCATTCGTCTAACTATCTATTAATATATGGCAAGAAGTAAATACTCCCAAATATATATAAAATGTTCCGATATTATAAGAGGTTTAAACCTTTAGATGAATTGAAAAATGAATTACAAATTACCTTCTAGACGTTGAAAGTGGGACGCCCAATCAAGAACATAAGCGACCAAGGCAATTAAGTTTTCGAGAAGGAAATCCCCAAAATAATCTAATAAATATTAAGGTCTAGGTCAAAATTGGTAAAATATAGGATTGTAGATGTTATAGAAAATTAATTAATTAAACCACCTAATGAGTACAACTATATACAAATTCATCTTTTATTAAGGAACTGTGACTCCAAATCTTATAAAAACACGGTAAGTCAATAACAACATGAAAAATATTTCTCTTATTATCGTTCTTCTTCTCCATTATACCTTCTTCTACTATGACATTTCGATAAAAGATGTAGTCTCTAATCGCTCTTCATCACCTAAAATATCCTATTAACTTCCGACTTTCATTTTTGTTTGTTCACATTTTCTCCATCTCAATAATAATGTTCCTTCTTAATTCCCACTCCTAAGATTCTATAACATCCACTAATCCCTTGTGTTGCTTAATATAATCATATTCCAAAATAAAATTAACAAACGTACCACAAAACACACATAATCAAGTCATGAAAACATACATCTAGATAGATCTACCATTATATTATATGATCCATTGTGAATGTTGATTAGGAACCCACAGTTCCAGACCTTTCTCGATATATATCATCTCATTTTTCCTCACAAATTATACTTGTAGATCCGAGTTTATAAATCCAAGTTATCATATATATTATTTTATATTATTTTTTAAATTTATCCTTTATTTTTATTGTGTCCTTCTAAAAGAGATAAAATTCTCTCTCCAAATTATATCATGTCATCTGAGTCCGTAAACTCGAGGTCATAGTATAAGTATTACATCCCAAAAAAAAATCTAAAAAGAAAAAGAAGAAAGAAAACTTTAGGAAGATGGGTTTACAGCTAGAAACATAATAAAAGTGTCTGTGGAAGAACAAAAAAGAAAAAGGCACCCACAGAATAATAGAAGTAGAAAGGTATCATGGAATCGATATGGCGTTGGCAGCAGAGAGAAAAAGCATTTCTGACTTGTCTTGGCTAACCAGTGGCCCCATGCTTCTTTCTATATGCACTAAGCTGCATATTCTTCTTGTCACCTCCTCTCTTGAAAATAACCACTCAATTATACCTTTTCTTTTGGGCCAACCCCGTTCTATATCGGCTCGACTCGAACCTTAAATCTCTATTAATAATTTTTATAGACTCTATTAAATGTTATCGTGAATACGTGTATACTTGAATGAGGACTAAAGTCAGTTGTTGACCAACTTAGAACTTAAATGTATAAATGAGTTCTAAATGAAGGAATAGATGAAGAAAAGAGAACTTAAAATAAAAAACATAAAAAATATCAATATATGGTATTATATTTTAGGCGAAGAAGGAGATCTTATAATTGTAGTATGAAAAAGTATTTTTGAAATGTTTGTAATTTGAAGTTTAAAGATAATCAATAAAATTGTTTGAAAATAATTATATCTTAAATTTTAAAAATTAAAAAAATATTGAAAAAGAAAGCCCCTAACATAAAAATCTCATTTATATATAACCTAAAATTAGCAAACTATAAAACTATCTAATACTTAAAGACCACCATGGATGCTCCCTCCTACCCAAAAACGACTCGTGGGGTTCATCAGTCGGTTTATTTTTTTTTCAAATAAAGCATGCATGTGACTTTTCAAAGCAACAATTTTTAATTTGAATTTACCAGAATTAAAATAATTATTTAAAATTTCTGTAAAATTTCTTTCCCTAATTCTTCTATAGTAATCTCTGCGTCATCCTCTCTGTACCCAAAAGAAAAAAATTAAAATAAATAAAAAAATCCGAATTCCTAATAAGGGCTAAAGTTATGTTGGGATAAGGACAAATTGGGCTTACTTCTTTTGAGGCCTATATTTACTTGGGTGATTTTCACGCAATCGTGAGAACTACAATTATCGCTATAATACCATACTAATCTTTCTACTAATCCATTTTTAAAACAAGGCCTAATATATAGTTTTCTGAGTTCCAATACTGTTCAAGAATTTGTACTATTGCAATTTAAAAATAAAAAGAAATAAAAATTCTTTTTAAAAATACTGCGTATTTTTTAATATTATTTATTTGGAATCAAGAGTCCTATTTATGTTTCACGAAAACAAAGATGGATATTTTCACATCAAAGTGAAGTATACAATCTTACAGATTTTTTTTAATTGAACAGAATTTTGGGATCTAGAAATTAAAGGTAAAAGAAATTAATGCAATAATAATATGTTTTGGAAAGAAATCAGGGTATGATGAAAACAAAGTGGGTTTTCTTTCTATAATAATAAAAATAATGGAAATTGTAAAAACAAAGAATTATAGGAATCACAAAAACAATGCATGGTTAGACCACTGTCCACTTCATTTATTAAGGGGATTGGCTCTTTTCTTCAAGATTTTCCTGACGGGCCCTCTTTAGCCTTCCCCTCCCTCAGTAAGCCCTCAATGATTCCAATTCATTATCACCCTCAAAAACACCCGAATCCCATTCCTCTCTCTCTCTCTCTCTCTCTCTCTCATCTCCTTCAGCTCTCGCTTTCTCTCTCCTCCGGCGCATGCAGAAGCTGAAAATGGGTGGGAGAGTTGATGCTGCGAAGATCATTTTGGCATTTCTGTTGGTGTTTTTGACAGTGGAAATCACGAGGGCAGATGATGAGGAGAGTTTAGTAAGCCCACAGAGATTGAGGATGTTCGTTGATCAGCTCCCTCCTGTGCCTAAAGTTTACGGCTACAAAGTTGTTGATGGGAAGCCAGCTCCTACTGCTCTCAAAATCGGCATGTACCATAAGAAATGGGTTAGTTCTTCCCCTCTCTTCCCGACCCGACCCCGGTTTCTTTCTCGTCTTCTCGTATAGTTTATTTTAGATGAGACTGTCTCATTTTCAAAAACCCGCATGATGAACTTTACCATAAGATTGTTTCATATAAGAATTCGTCTAAAATCACCAAATTCATGTGATTAATTGTTTGGCTATGGAGTAGGTATAGTTTCTATTACTGGCAAGAGTTGGAGGGATCAAAAATTCAAACTAGGTAAGCTTTGGGATGGTGTGAGTTTCCTAACATGTATAAGGAAGCGTTTGGTGCGAAAGAAAATTGAGTTTCTTGGGGAAATATTTTTATTAGAAAAATAGTAATTGTGCTGTGAACTTCTGGTGAAAAAAAAATGCTACTCTAGGGTGGGGGAAGGGGGAAGGGTGGAAAGGGTCCACCAAATTTAAACTATTTCGATATAAATAAATTAATTCGTACATATACAAAAGTTAACGTATGATGCTTCTTCAAAAGGTTAGGTTTCATGTAAATTAATTCTTACATATACAAAATTATTACTCATCTAAATCGCATTTTTCTTCTACTAAACGTAATCAAATATGTTATAAAAATGATGTTTATTTCCGACTTTTATTGATATACAGTTCTGTTTAAGGTCGTTAAATATTTAGATGTCCACTTCTAGTACTAGCTAGTATAATTGTTTCGTGGAATTGTCGTCGAGATCGACTGTTAGATATGTTTGACCACATATTTTGTTTGACTAATTATGTTTATATTTAGAGTCTATTTGACTACTACTAGTTAGAAGTGTGTGAATACAACTTGGTTGGAAAAGAAAGCTTAGGTTTCACGAAGGGAAAGATTTTTTATTTTGTTTTTTTAAAAATTTCATAGATATATAGTGGTCGTTTTCAACAACATTAATCAGCTAGCTAGACTAATAAAATTAATTACATAGGCTCCTGTTCCTGCTACATTAAATTTTGTGTAATTAAAAGTCAATGAAGTGATTATGGTAATGTGATTAAAGTCCTACACCAAAGTCTAGTCTCCCCTTATGAATAAAATAATTGTGGCAGCTTTAATTAGTTATTAATAAACCTTTTTTTATATAAAAAGAAAGAAATCATACGTTATTTATACAAAAATTTTAATAAAAATAATTTAAAATATCAAAATAAGTATCTATTTTGATAAAATTAATGATAAATACACTTATATTTGGATCTACACTTGCAGCATCAAGTGACCACAAATCATATTTTTCAACTTCAATATGCTTTTTCCGAATATTGACGAGTTATTGTATTTGAAGCAACTAATTAGTGACCTTGAATTTTCACACTTAGGAATAAAATAAAAAATGGTATTAGTTGGGAGCTCACGGGCTTTCCCTTGAATCCCTCCTGAGTTGGTAAGGGGTAACCGACTTATAAGGGCATCTTTATCCAAATCTAGCTCTTTAAGATCCAAGGGTTCGTTCAAAACAAAACAAAATGGAAGGTATCGTGTATATGGAAATATTAAACTGCTTAAATATTATATAGACCAGTTAAGATTCGGGTCTCGTCTCTAAATAATAAATATTTTTCTAATTCATTCAAATATAATATATTTATTTATTTTAAGAAAATCTTTGTATCAAACAAAATACATCACAACTAATTCGATAAATCAAAAAATATCACACGATATTACGTCATTAGATGAGAAACAAGTCTAATTGGAACACATACAATTATCTAATGGAAACATATATACATGTCGTAACAACAAAAACTACCACTGGTTGGACAAAGCCAAAACTAAAATACATGATTTGATGAAACAAGATGGGTCCCAAGTGAGGCCATAGTCAAGAATTCATAATTGTGATTAAAATTAGGGAAAAAACAAGGAAATGGGGACATGAAGCCATGCATAAAACGACATCGTCACCTCTGTGTTAGGACAGTCTGTGTCTATGGCTTGGAGAAAGATCGACCTTGACAACTCACACTTTTAGCCAAGTCTTTCTTCACTACTTGACAATCTATACGTGCCTTTTCAGCCTGTGGTTTAAAACTTTGCATAGAAAAGTCCTCGTATCTAATGTTTTGATGTCAACCGAATATGAAAATTCCGAACTTTTTAAATACGATATTTCGAATTGATTTGTAATAGTATTTTCTGTCTAAATATGGTCTTATTTAAAAATATAACAAGAGTTATAACATAATTTAGTATAAAGTTAAAATTTTATTTTATATGCTCTTAGAAATGCATGCTCTCACATGTCATACATGGATGACAGAAATTTCACAGAGATCTTCCACCGACGGAAGTGTTCGCCTACGGCACATCAATGAAGTCGGCATCGATTCCTGGGCCCACAATCGAGGCCCTGCAGGGTGTGGACACTTACATAAGGTGGGAGAACCACCTCCCTCAGAAGCACATCCTCCCATGGGACCCGACCATACCAACCGCGATCCCACACAAGGGGGAGGGAATCCCCACCGTGGTGCATCTCCATGGGGGATGGATGAGCCCGAGAGCGACGGCCACTCACATGCATGGTTCACCAATGGGTTCAAAGAGACCGGACCGTATTGGACCAAGAAGACTTACCATTACCACAACATGCAACAACCGGGGACCCTGTGGTATCATGACCATGCCATGGGCCTAACCCGAGTTAACCTTTTGGCTGGCTTGATTGGGGCTTATGTTATACGACACCCAGAAGTCGAGGACCCTCTAGGGTTGCCGTCCGGCGATGAGTTTGATCGGACGTTGGTTATTTGTGATCGGGGTTTCTACAAGAATGGATCCATTTTCATGAACCATACTGGTAAGTGCTTTAACTACCTTGTATTTTTTTTTATGACCAAAGGCTTTTGACCTTATTTGATTAAAAAAATGTATGATATATATACATAAAATGAAGTAGAAATGTATATCAGTCTTGATTCCTTTGTTTGATATTTATATAATATAATGATATTATTTTCCTTTCTCACATTTCTAGGGTGGTCCAAGTTATATGCTATATATAATTTAATTTTATTATGATTTTGATATATAGATCAAAAGGCACTTTTGGAACAACATTTTTATTACATATATATACCAAAGAGGGAATAATTTGTGTGATCATGTCATTTTTTCTCTCCTTCCCTCATTTAAATAAATAATCTCTATATCCCATCTATATAAATATATTAATTATGCCAAATACTAATTTTTATATGGAATTTTCTGTTTCTTGTGAGGAATTTTTTGTCCATTTAAATATTTTTTTCTATTTATTTATAAAATTTAAAATAAGACAACCTCACCTAAGAAGAGTTTAAAAGACATTGATGATAACACATTAAACAAAGTTTTGAATTTCGATGTTATGGTAATATATATGCAGGAAACAACCCGGAAATACACCCGGAATGGCAGCCGGAGTACTTCGGGGACGTGATAATAGTGAACGGAAAAGCGTGGCCGTACATGGTGGTGCAACGCCGGAAATACCGGTTCCGGATCATAAACACCAGCAACGCTCGGTTTTTCAAACTCTCTCTCTCCAACGGCCTCCCTTTCATTCACGTAGCATCCGACTCCGTCTACCTTGACCGGCCAGCCACCACCAAGCACAGCCTCGTCGGCCCTTCTGAAATCATCGATTTTGTTATCGACTTCTCCAAGTCTATGTCCAATGTCGCCGTTCTCACTAATAACGCTGCATACCCTTTCCCCTCAGGTATATATATGTTCACCTCCCTGCCTTGTTCATCTAGTTTCTTCATGAATTAATCGCATTACGTATTAATTTACTGTAGATAAAGTTATCTATATCTAAATTTTTCCGACTTTACGAAAAAGGATCTTAGTGTTGTTTTTTGAAATTGTGAACAGGCGACCCAGTGAACGAAGCCAACAGCAAGGTAATGAAGTTCATCATAAAGAACTCACACATCCCCGACCCGACCCGAATCCCCCAGACCCTAATCAAATACCCGGGGCCGAGTTATCCACTGCTTCGTGCACACGGTACATCACAATGTACGAGTACACGAGTGCCATCGATGAGCCGACCCACCTCTACATCAACGGCCTATCCTTCGATGATCCGGTGACGGAGAAGCCTAAGGTGGGGACCAGCGAGGTGTGGTACGTGATCAATCTGACGGACGACAATCACCCGCTGCACATCCACCTGGCGCTGTTCAAGGTGATGGAGCAAACTGAGCTGTTGGATGTAGACGCCTTCAAGGATTGCATGGCTAAGATCAACGATGCGGTGAGGTGCGGCGTAGAGAAGCATGCACGTGGCCGCCGGAGAGCGGTTCCGGCGAACGAGAGAGGGTGGAAGAATGTGTATAAGATGTGGCCAGGGTATGTCACCAAGATCTTCGTGAGGTTTTCGTATGTTCATGCTAATGTTTCCTTCCCTTTTGATGCTACCGCTGAGCCCGGTTATGTCTACCATTGCCATGTACGTTCTCTCTCTCTCTCTCTCTTCATATATGTTTGACTGGTTAGTAGGAACGTATTAGACACTTCTTCTCATAAAAGCACATCTAATTATATTATATAAGTACAAAATATATAACACACAACTCTAACTCGTATCGACTTGTAAGGTTAAAAATGAATCTACTAATTCCGATAACCAAATAGCAGTCATTTTTTGCCTTCTATATATTTATTTATTTATTTATTCAGTAAGACCATTTGTATGAAGGTATCAGGCTAATTAAAATATGCCACATCTGCATGTGTGTACCACATAATGATGGTCTTCCAGTTTATCATGAAAAGGTTTTTCTGTATGTATGTGGGATGGGCAAGAGTCATAATTTACAAGAGGTGTGGTGCGTTTTTTGATTAATTATGTACATTTTATATATATAGTCATAATTATATATAAGTTTAAAAATCTAATTTTATTGATGTATGGGCTCTCAGCTGCTTTTAGGGAGTGGGTAGAATATATTTTTTTTTTTGAAAAAATTATAATGCTGTTAATCATTGGTTGTCAAAGAATACCAGGTATTAGGCCACTAAGACGAATAGTTAATTAATTAATTAAATGTAATTTATGGGCATACATATTTAATTTGTCACCACAATGATGGCACTTGAATTTGGAAGTGGTTGACTGAGTGGTGAAGCACTTAACTTGTTAGTTTATCGGACGACAAATGTTGGTGTGGCGATTCACGTCCACTTATGCATATCATCCAATCACTTGAGTTCCTTTAAAAAAAAAAAAGAAATTGAAACTCCAAGACCAAAAGAAGTGGTCTATTCATGACCTTATCCAACAAGGTTGAAATTTTAAATTGGACATAATGATAGCTTTTTATGTTGCTACAGCATAAAATTAAATTATAAAAAAAATCGACGTGTTTTTACTAATAAGATCTTAATCTAGAATCTAGTAGTACAGACTATGGTATTGAGTATATTACATCTTGGGTTCGATTCCTCTATTCTTATTGTGTTGTACTGCATTTATGGCTCATCTAAACTAAAAAGGTTGCCAATAAAAGTCTATGGAGAAGGTGAGGAAAGGGTCTAATCATGAGAAGTTACTTGAGTTCAATTTCTAGTAGTGGGTGATCCAAAATAGCCTTATAAACTCTAACCCTGATATGATTGTGAGTGCAGATCCTGGATCATGAGGACAATGTCATGATGAGACCACTAAAACTGGTATATTAATTCAAAGGGCGACCTGCGATCTCATGCTTTGCTATGTATTTCACAGGTAACACATAATTTTGCATACTGTTTTATTTTTGGGTAACTCTTTTTTGGACCCCCCATTGGGTTATTCTTTTCAGTGTACATGGAATTTGATCAAATCTGCCCTTTTGTTTTGCAGGAACATACATTATCAATTCGGTTCGTAGAGCTTCGATATATTAAATACCGATTCCATCATCTATAAAGTATTTGAATGTTGTACATTTTGTATCAGCATATAGCAGTTCCAACTTCCATAGACTGATAAATAGTTTCCATGTTTTTCGTTTGACAAAATATATTAAGCCAAGAAAAAAAGGGGGAGGGGAGGAAGGAGAAAGCGAGAAACAGAGAGATACAAGCTTGAGCTGTAGAGTTTCTGCTGTTGTTAGAGCAAACTGTACCAAGTAGGAAAACTATACTTGTAACTGTCATGAATTATCTCTTATCATATCGAAGATAAGCTCTGCTAGGAAAAAAAACCCCGGAGAGGTTTGTGTGGTGAAAAGTTTTCCTAGGAAAATATTAAGGTATAAGCTAAATGTAATGAATGGAAAAGAAATGAAACAAATCTATGAATAAAAAGATACCTGCTGTGTTAATTTGTGGTCTCTATCTTGGTGCAAGTCTGGACGATAGCATGCCACTGGCATTTCATTTGAGTACTTCTTTTCGGTGCAAGATGCCATATCAATTATGATTAAGCTTGTCTTGGAAGAGATCATCTCACTTCCGTACAAACTTGTGAATAAGTACAAGGGAAAACGTGTTTGGGTCACTAAAGAGGCCAATAGCATTTCCAGAGCTTTGCCCATTAGGATTTACAGCAGTAGAGTGGAATAATACAAGAAATTGAGAAAATGAGGCAAACTAGCTGTTCCTCTACATATTAGGAGTCTCAAAAAATTGTATAACGATCAAGCTGAGCAATGCTTGCATCTGCCTCCCACCGGCCAAGCAACCAGCGACAGCAAGCGCAAATACATGGTTGAACAGCACAACAGTTGACACGAACAGGGATTTTTGAAATCCTGTTCTTTTCCATGCTGTTATATGAAGCAGAGTATTGTACTCAACAAATATGATGGACCTTGACATTCTGAATTCTTCGTTTGAATCTGAAAAAATGTTTGTTGTGGCCTGGGCTTGAACCTTGCCACGTCAACTTCTGAAGGAATCGAGGCTAAACATGATTTATCCAAAAGCAGAAGACAAAAGATGGATCACGTATGGGAAACCACATGACCATTGGGTGACAAGGATGATCTCCAAGGTATTTGACTGATTCTGTTTCTCCGGAGAGAATTTGGATCTATTCCTGCCTTATGTGCTGCGATAACTCCAATAGCTTCCCAATAGTTTGAAACCCTCACCTGTTCAGAACCCGTAGTTCAGAAAAACTAACACAAGGTTGATGCAAATAATCCAACAAAATCTGGTTGGATCTGAGATATGCTCAAAGATGCAGTTAAAATGCTTGGGCATTGCGTAGACAAACATACATGCAGGAAATAACGAATCATAGAGACGCATTGCATCTTATATTGGGCGAAATATATTTCTTGCGGATACCTAAACAGCATGGCTTAAATATTTGTCTGTTCCTAAATCCAACAGAGAAATGTAAGAGCTCTAACATCTACCTAAGGGCTAATCAAGGTAGCATTCAATTTTTGGGTAGATGTCAGGAGCTTCTATTTTGTTAAGGGATCAGGCCCTCCTAAAAAGAATAAACATCTAATATCTCATTCCAGTATGTAACTTGTGTTTGCTAGGAACAAAATTGGTTTCAGTATCAACAGTCTAAAATCAAAGATCGTCATACATGAAAGCAACATATGAATGCCTTTCACAACATCCATGGGACAGAAAAGATGAAGAAAAGCAATTATATTCTTTCCAAATCTTTTATTCCATACCGTTTCAATCCCAAGTCTCTCAGGGGTATCATTGAGAACAGTTGTGTTCTCTTCCACAGTGATTATAAGCGGCTGCACAGAAGACATGGTCCATTATTTGATAAGTTTGTTGGGAATACCAAAACTGAATGAAATAATGCTCTCCGTAATTATGAACGATCCTCATCACGCAGATGAGGATGGACATTGCTAATCTTAATTTGTACCTACCTTGTTTCTTCTCTTCCTTGCAAAAGCAAGTGCACCATCTCCTGCACAGGCGTCTACTGGAAGTATGACACTATCAACATCACCAGCAAATATGCAGGTTTTCTCTATGGAATCTGAGTCTGAAACCACATACTGTGGGGCATTACTCAGCCCAGCTAGTACACATGGTAAGAATGTATATCCAATCTGCCAAGCAAAGTCCCATGAACAGGTTTACATTAGAAGAGAAGCATGAGCTAACCATAAATTAAAGAAATAAACAGGGGAAATTCCGGTCAAGATGCTGAATTCACAGAAATGAGCAGAAAGCATATAAAAAATGTGTCAAGAGATCTCATTGTCTTTCAAATAGTTTCAATTCCCACATGCAGCATCAGACGAATGCGTTCAAACTAAATCTGAGCAGAAGCAGATGAACACAAAACTCTTCCTGACATCCTATTTTCAAGCTTAAGTGGTTGCTTTCATAAAGCACAGCTTTTCCCATCCACTAAATTTTCCTGTGGTTTTGGAATTCAACGTGCATTGACTTCTCGTTTTTTAACATTCAACAAGGACTTTTTCTCTGAACTCTATACCATCTGATCTACCCAACAACAAACTTACCACTTATCTGGCAGTTTTGCCATCTGAAGGGTTACAAGCAAACTTTCACCGAACACTGAACAGAGAATTATACATCATCTTCTTCACTAGCTATACCAATCAGTTACGAAACAACAATTTCACATCACATTGACAAAATTTGAAGGAAAGCTGTCATTCATCATTCAAAGTTAAGTTTGTGTTCATTCCTCACGTCTCATTAGTAAATAAATAAAGATGTTTAAATTTCAGAATTGTCATCACAGTAGATGGCTACCACAGGCTTTGCCCTGTGGAGCATCTGAGATCTTGTATTCATTCAAAAAGCCACAAAGCACATGTAAGACAATAGTGACAACAAACCATGGTTGGTCTCGTGGAAATCAAGACAGTCATAGCCCTTCCCAATCCGTGACTACCAGTCTACCATAGAGGCTATTTCCAAGGGACCCATGAAAGTTCTTTGTATAAACTATGGTTGGTCTCATGGATTTTAGAGTAGAGTCGAGAGCCAAAAATGTTCCATTAGACATAAATGAATTACTGCTTCTTATGACAGTCTCTTATGATAAGCTCTGATTGAGTTTTGACACTCCTAAACTTTTACCAGACAAGATTACACTTGATTTGCAGCTCCTGATGAAATGATGTTTCAAAAAGAAATCCACTATCATTGGTAACCACAGGTTTGTGTTACTCGAGATAGATTAGGGGATGAAATTGGGAAATGTCCTGCTTCTGAGACAACAGGGTAAAAAGAGTGGCGGCCAAGAAGGAAAAGATGATTCGGCAGTGAAGGAACCAGGGGAAGAGGGTGGTTTGTCACAATATGAATCTGCAGAATTCTTTTCAGCTCTCAATCCTGGCCTTCAAAAGCTGACATTGAGTTTCTTTTAATGGTTCTAGTTGAGGATGTGGTCATGACTCAAACTACTGGCAGACTTGGTGGGTCTTTATGATCCTACATGAATCTACGAATTTGGAACATTTGTGTCCTGAACCAGGCCTGAATGCAAAAGAAACTTAAAACCTATGGAAGGAATTAATTTGATTTGTTTTGATTTCCAGAAACTCATGACAAACAGCAAAACCTACTGTCCATAAGAATGGAAAAAAGGTGGCAGTAGTTTTGTGACTATACTCATGCTCTGAAAAGAAGAATTTGGTTGTTTTCGGAACCTCCATGTATGAATATTCACATTCCTCCTCCTAATGCTTGGTATGTTCATTATCCACTTAGAGACTTGAATTCCTCTATTTTTATGTTTGGCTGACTGTGATTTATAGCTATATCTCTATGGTGCAAAGAAGAGGCTAATAGTATGGCATTGGACATTTAGGCAGTTGAACTCTGCCCTAGGTCTTGCATGGTGAATGCTCTTTTAACTGATGATAGAATAAATGGGTCCAAACATCCAATGAAGCAGATGCTACAGATTCTCAAGAGTTGCTTAATGATATGCATTTGAATGATTTGAAGACTAAGTTTGGTATAAATAGCTTTAGTGTTGTACAGTGATCAAAGAATATACATACAAAAATCGATTGAGCCTTTTAGGAGTTTCTGTGGATGGGTATCTATGGGGATCTTGAAGCTTTCAAAGACCAAGGTTGGTAGATAGCATTTGATACACAAAAATTCTTGGATACGCCATTCTGAACTGCATTTTGAATGGAATATCCTGATTTTGACGCTGAGGTTAAGGAGGGGCACTAAAAATGTGTGAAGCCGCCTGTGCATAAAATATTGCAAAGACTGAAGTTTTCAAACCTGAGTTGAGGAAACTTAGGAAGACATACACTTGGTATGACTATGAAAACAAGCCACTTCAGGATGACTTAGATTAAACAAGATTACAAATAGAAGGGATAATCCTTGATTAAGCTCCTAATGATGAAGACCAAGGGAGGAAAAGGGCTGAAAAGCAGGATGTTCATGCTAAGTTAGCAGATTCTGCAGAAGCCCAAAGGGATGTGCAGCAAGTGAATTACCAATGGTAATAACAGATACCCTAAGGAAAACGGTATGTGTTATAACTCATCATCAACAAACTTACCACCTCATACTGATGAAAAGGTATTGGAAGCTACTAGTTCTATGCTCCTTGAGAAATCTTTGAGAGATGATAATTATCCAAATGGAATTTTTAGAATTACAGAACTGAAAAGAGATTGGTGAAAACAACTCAACGAGACTACTGAAAAGTGAAAATGTAGAGACAAAGGTTCAGCCAAAGACGCTGACTAGATGTGATAGAAACACATCCATCCTCTGCACGTTGCAACTTCAGTCCCACATCAGTATGACTACAAATAACTATCAAGTTTCATTTCCTTAATGGCATGCAGTGAGCCAAATCCTCTTTAATTGCCATGCAGATGATCCAAATTCTACCTCAGTCTCCATTCCCAGCATTCTTCTTACACGGTGAGCACGCAAATTCAGTGGAACTAAATGGTATGGCCCCCACTTCATCCATTGACAATAAGGAAGAAGGAATAGAGCAAGACACAAAAGTTACAGAAATAAAATGAAATAATAAAACTTGATCAGTCCAAGCCTATCAGATCATTGACCAATAGTAGTTGATCAAATCCACACAGCAAAATAAATCAGTGCTGAGAGATTAGTTTCACGTGAAAAATAATCACCTCTTCAGCGGCAGACTTGGGAGAAAGATATTGACTGAGTGGAACAGGTGACAGAGCTGGAGAATGAGCACAGGGAATTTGGAACTCTTTCACAACTAGATGGCTTATAATAGCCTCCACTCCTGCCAAAGTATCGACTCCCTAGAAAATACAGAGATGTATGTTAGATACATGAAGCTACTGTACTGATAGAAAAGGAAAAACATTATTAAATACAAATTATAGGGAAGCAAGAATATCATAGTAGGAAGGAAAATAAAAACAAACCATTGCAAAGAAATGAAAATTAGGATATGGGAATCGGTCCATACTATTCCTTGGCGATACTCATCCATATCATCTTCATCATCATCTGGAAAACGACCAACCACGGCAACAGCATTTACTTGTGATTGATCTACTAAATTCCGCACTGCTCGAAGTAATGAATCTGGATGCTTAATCCTACCAGTTGACTGCTGAGTCTTTGGATCAATCCACTTTTCAACCTAAATAAAACACCATTCAAGTATAGGTTGAGGTTGGTCTACATAGGATATGAAGTTAAAACTCCAAATCTTTTAGGAGAAGAGACAAGGGAAAGCAGCCATTCCATATCCTTAAGGGGAACAGACAGCGGGAAATTGCAAACACATGTACTCATGAAACACTACAAGATAGTCCCTGAACAATGACTTATTAGATCTTTTACACCTACCTGTTCACATTCTTGCAGTTGAAAAGTCTTATTAGGCAAGTTTTTAGTTTTAGATTACAGTATGCTAAAGTGAACACCTGATTAAACATTATGCTTCTTTATCATGGACGAATAGGCAATCAAAATAGATCTTTTCACATGATAGGACATTGTTAAGGACAACGTACCTCTAGAGATTCATCAGTTACAACATACTCTAAGACAGGCAATCCAAGGGAAGCTCGTGCTGCATCAGCAACCTGCAAATGGCGCAATCGGAGCTCTCGCTCAATTGCTGCATCAAGAACCAGTCCAACCTGAGTCACATCCCAAAATCAGCATAAAAGTTCATGCTGCAAAACAAGTCAATAATATACAGAAAATTACATCACTATAATCCCATAGGACATTTGATAATCAAACAATGAAACAACATGGAAATGATGTTCCAGATGCATACCCTGTTTTGGTGAACTGGTTGAAGCGCCCACAATCCTTCAGCAAATCGATCCAGAGCATAACCTTCAACGTATAAAACATTTTGTACGGGCCAGTAAAGCATGGCTGCATTTAGGACCTGCCAAAATATGTTCAAATGGAAACGACATAAATTGCTGGAACTCTATTTTCCCACAGTGAATGGTATCAGCATCCGTCAAACTTTTTTCATAAAATGGTAGGCTACCATTTTCCTATCCTCTATAAGTCCTAAGGCCCTCCTAGCCTAATCAAGTGCTAGGTCCAAGCTAATAGGTCAAGGGCAGAGAAGGGGAACACAAAAGACCAAAGCCATGCATTACAAAAAGAGGAAAGGCTTTGACACATGAAAGATACATACAAAGCTTTACCACCGATATGATTACCTAATCTCACATATCTACCACAAAAAAAGGGGGAATGTAGGAATGACATATAAGAAACATAACCTCGAAGAACATCGTTTTCTGTTGACCCTGGAAAGATATATACTTGCCTAATATATTAGCATCTCATCTTGGGGTACAAGGATATTGTCTTCTACAGATTGTTTTATGTTTTTTTTTTTTTTTTTGGGAGGGGAGAACTCTAATGGATTACAAGCCAAAGATATACACAAGCTTATAAAAACCGCTATTTATATGGGAAACGATTTATTCAAGAGCTACTGTTTTCTCATTCTCTGCTGCTTATTCTCATCTTTCTATAGCAGAACAACAGAATGGTGTAGATATGGTTAATGACTTGTTGAGACTGTTCAGAGGGCCCTTTTTTTTGTGGGTGGGGGGGTAAGCATGAATGATAGATGCCATTTTGAAGGTGAAATCTGTCAAAAAAATCAGGGATGAGATTGGCGAGGATAGGTCAACTGGACCAAGCCTTCTTACATATTCTCTTGGAAAATAACAATTCATGGATAGCAAATGAGAAACTCTAGGAGATCGAAGGAACTAATTCAAGGTTCACACAGCAAGAGTTGGTGATAGCCAAAAAAATCAACTCGCTAGCTACAACCATAGTAAACTTGAGTATTAGACCCACAATGAGATTTCCTTCAATAAGAGACATCTTGAAATGCAAGAGATGAGCAGAGGGTGTTTCACAGTTTGTAAGCTTACTTTCAGCCAACATTTCATGCACATATATGCATCCTTGTATCTTGTTGAAAGTGATGCTACTTTTGAACTTTGAAGGTGATGAAGAGGAGGAACACAACTCCATTTTGCACATGTAAAGGTCTCTGTTCGGCAATCTTATCTGACTTGGACAATTCATGAAGAAAGCAAAATACTGTCACTAACTAATCTTTTTGGTGGAATAGAATGCACTCAACCTTTAATTAAGGATCCGCCGAAACACAACCTCTTTGTACTCAAGCATAAGGCTATTTAAGACCCCTCAGCACACTGCCTAGGTAGAATTTTGGTTATGGGTGTGGAAGAGGAGGAACATATGATGAACATCCTTATTTGTATTTTTGTGGAAATCCTTCCATCTTCCGACACTCATTTTTTCATCATGTCAAGAAATTTGAACAATAAGTGGTGCATGTTATAGGTGATACTGGCATATCCCCCAAATTGGCATCTTACAGGCTAGTTATAGACTTGTTTTCACCTACCATGGTCAGCCAAGGGTCTTACTAATCAACCTCACTGCTATGTATTGTTGATGCAATACTGCAAACTCCTTCCTCTATGCATGGCATACCAATCCCACCCTTACACTATGTTTGCTAACCAGACATGCGTGATGCTCTATTAGGAAACCCAGCAGTACGTGTTCATGATGTTCTTTACCAACTGAAGATCAGATGTTGCTTGTGGAGCATCGCCATATTCCTTTCATCATCTCTTCCTAACCGTGGAGTTAAAACCACATGAAACTCCTTGTCACTCTCCTTTCATGTATTGAAAGGTCCTCTTCACTCCATTCAAGACCAAAGCTCAGATTTTAGAAAGGGAGAATGATAGACTTCACGTTCCATTCTACCAAAAGAGCACAAGTTAATTGTTCAAGGTCCCATTTTGACTAACCTTACGGAAATGCTCACAATCTTATGCTTCATTTCAGCGTGAATCTAGATGAAATATGAATAAACATTAGTTACTCTAATTGTTTAATGTTCCATATTCATTTAAGGTTATAATTTCAGAGAGTCCATTTCCTCCTAGTTATCTGCTAGGCTATAAATAGGGAATAGGGACTCCTTGAATTGTTCTCCTTTGACTATTTATGAAATGTAAGCGCTGTTGACTAAGGGGCTTCTCCAATTTGTAATCGTTCAATCTTCAAACCATGTGATGTGGGTTAGGTAGATGACAAAGCACACTCATACATACATAGTCTACCAAACTACCACAAAGAAAGCATTGTTAACATCTAGTTCAACTTGAATAATAAATATCCTAACCCTCTACATAGCAGCTAATGCAATAATGGTTCCTATGATATATATCTTTTGCCACTTGCAAAAAGCTTATTGATAATCAATGCTTACCCTAATATTCTTGACCCTTAGGGACACCAAATTGGGAACAGAAAAGGAGGACAAGGAGAGAAATCAACTCCTCCAAGATGTCCCTTGTCCGATTCAAACACTGGACCATCCATCGAGCAATTATGAACTACATTGTTATCGATTACCCAACTGATTATGCTTTGTCTCTCGATTTTCTTTTTCATGAACAAGTCACCTCAAGAATAGTACTGTACGCTCAAACGGGGATTAATCATAACGAAAACGACCCAACAATTAACAGAATCCCATTTTGGCAACCCTTTTAGATTTACAGAAGCACCCAGCAAGCACAATCCAGAAGACAGAGAGAGAGAGAGAGAGAGAGAGAGAGAGAGAGAGGTAGAGCTTACGTTGGGGTGAGAGATGAGGCAATCGACGACGGAGGCGAGGGCCCTCGCAATGGGCAAAGCATCGCCGGCGAAACCACCAATGGCGGCGCCAACTCCCGTGGGAACAATCATTACGCTTGTATATGGTCTCTTACACTGAAATCAATCAAGTTCATCCAGTAAATAACTCGTAATTCAAAATTACGGGATCCAGCCAGAGAGAGAGAGAGCAACCTTGTTGGAGAGGTAAGAATTGGAGCATGAAACAACCCTTGGCGTACTCAATGAACGTGGTTTGGTGATGTTCGGCGGCGTTTGGAGTGAGAATGGAGTAGGAGAGGATAAACGGGGAGGACAGAGATGGAGGAGCGCCATTATCTTTCTCCTCGGAGCTGTTTTCCTACTGGAAGTGGCTGGATTCAGCGGATTTGGTTCCAATTTTGAAGGTGCTTTGGATTTTGCTCCTTGTCCTTCCTGAATCCTGATTGGGCCAACTCGCATATTTTTCCCACACACCAACATTAATTGCTTGTGGCACTGTTGCCATTGGCTACCATATAGCTCAACTGGTAAAAACTCTAAAAATGGTTAAAGGTTCGGGTTTAAAACACGTCGATATCGACTTTTACGCCTTTCTTTAATTAGTTTGCTAATTTGAATAGGGCCAATTTGAATAGTCAGTGAAAGTAGGCTAAACTGAAAACATTTATTAATAGAATGGAGCACTCGAGCTTCAAAAGACAACCGTGTTATATTAAATAAGTACTCTTTCTATTTCAAAATACATGTCGTTTTAAAAGTTAGTACGGAAATATCAAGAAATACGAAATTTATGACAAATTTTAAGTTAAAAGACCAAGTTGCCCCTGTATTTCCTTGAAAACGAAAAATAAATAAATGAAAAAGAAGAGAAACAAAGCCATTAATAAGGACAAAATTGGTAAATTAGTAACTAATATATCGTTGGAATTGTAAAGTGTCGAGTATTATGAAAAGAGAAAAGTTAATTAAAGTGATATGTGTTTTGAAATAAATGGAGTAATGGTTTAGTACATATAAAGTAAACCTTATAAGTGGGAGAAACACATGTTTAATCCGTTCTTTGAAAATTGAGAATTAAGACATATTTTTTAGCTTTGGAGCCCCGACCTCGAAGATAGAGGTCCAAAACTTAAAAGTAAGGCAATATCTTGTATTATCAAATAAGTAATATATTATGTGTAGTTTTTTTTTTTTAATGGGTAAATTATAATATATGCACTTCAATCTGCGAATAATTGAACTCAATTTTTTAAAAAAATCAGTTATATTACCACTAGATTATCGCATAGGGCCATATTATATGTAGTTGGAAATTAGGTAACTTCATTTTTCTAGTGAGATGCTATGGTTTTTCCTTCCACTCTCGATTTCCCTGAATTAGGTCAATGGTTCTTGATATTTTAAGTCTCAAAAAGTTGAATAAAACCGTGTTTGAATCAATGACTATACTTTTGTTCCTTTGCTAGTGTAGAAACCATAGTGTTTGAATCAATGACTATACTTTTGTTCTTTTGCTAGTCTAAACTGTAATTTATCTTCATATTGTTTGTTAACTCCCTTTTAATGAGACTAGGATGTTGAGTTTTAATATCTAAACTTTTATGATAGTTATTTGTACTTTATAATTATATAGCTCAATTGAGGGTTGAATTGCACTCGGTGATCCAAGGATATCTGCATAATTAAGTTAAGAGTCGAGGATATCTCGACTTGCATGAGGGTCGACAAGAATATGGTTGAGAAGACCTGACCCTTTTGACTCTTGTGACTTGTTTCAACCCTTATTTGATCAAATTTAGCAAAAGGGAGTTTAATCTTCATTTTATTGTCCGATATGATGATTTAAATATCGTAATTTTTGTCATTAAATTTTACTTATCGGGTTGAAAAAATAATTAACCATTTTGTGCATAAAATTCACACTCACACACTCTCTATTACTCTCACCCACCCCTTAAAAGATACATAAAATCCACGCTCAATTACTTATCTCATAAAATAATTTCTCTCATCCACGTTCAACCATTCTCACCCCGGTTTACATCTTATTTTAACAATTACAAACGAAAAGCAAATTATATCATAATAGTCGTGACATAATTAGAGTGAATACATTTCACCTCTATTTACGTCTGAATACCTTGATTTTTTTAATGGTGATTTGCGAATTAGGGTTTGAGGGAAATATTTTTCACTGAGTCATCATTGTTCTCCTTTATTATCCTTGGCTTTGTCTCCAACACAAAGCAAAAGCAAATTACATATAGTCCTTTTCTTTATCGATACAATTTAAATTTTATCAAAAGAGAAATTTTTTAATAAACATCATATGTCACGGTCAAATTATATTTTTGTTAAGATAATTATTTATATATTTATTTTTATCGATCTATAGAAAAGCATATAAGATTTTAATTTCTGCAATTTTTATTTTAAGAGATCATATCTTGTAATTGTTTATCGCTTTTGGTATATATATGAATGATAGATGTCTAAAGGAGAGGCCAAAGAGTTTATTTTTCCCCAAATACATCATTTATCATCTACATTCATTATGAGTCAATAATAGTCTAACGCAAAATAAACCGAGTATCAACTCGTTTTCTTTGATTCATTTTCAATTGCCCCGGCTAATTAAACTTCTTTCTCCGCGTAATGTCAAACATATTATTATATAAAAATTTATTTTCAAGCAAGACGCAACCTAACAATAAAGAACTGACACTAGGCTAAATTGACATATACCTTGAGCCTCAAAGAATTTTCAACGGGAAAGAAATATTGATGTTACTAGTAGGTATATCACATATTTTTCCACCATAAGTTTCATACTATTAATTGGGGGACCATAAGGATTCATTGATACAAAAATTAGATATGTATAAATAAATTACTTATCATATAATTTTCATTTTAATTAGAAAAACCAAAATACAAACATTAATATCGTGTGTTGCACATACATCTAACTCTTTTTTTATTTTTTTATTTTTTATTTTTTTGGGTTTGTTTTTGTATATAAAGAATTTCTCTCTCCCAACCCACCCCACCCGAGAATCTCGGCTTCCTCTCTCTCTCTCTCTCTCTCTCTCTCTGTGTGTGTGTGTCTGTCTCTCTCTATTATCTGTTGTTCTTCTACATTTCATTCCCATTCTTGCCATGTTTGTAAAATTGTAATGTAATCAAAATCACAAAAACCCACTAACCCCACGACCCCACCATGTGCTTCTCCTCCTCCTTCCCCTTCTCTGCATTCTCCTCCCATCTCTGCTGTTAATGCGACAGAGAGGAGAGAGAGAGAGAGAGAGAGAGAGGAGACGCTGCTGCTGCTTCTTCTGAAGGACCCACCTCACAACTCGCATTCCCATGGCAGGCGTCATCGATGGCGGCCTTGCCCACAACCTCCGCCTTGTGATTTCCGACATCATCAAGATCTCCGGCGCCGGCAACTTCAGGGATTTCTTCAAGAAGGATTGCACTGATCTGGGTCGTCGGATTTCCCTCTTGTCTCATTTGGTTGAGGAGATCACCGACTTCAGAGATGATTCTCATTCTCCGTCCTTGGACGATGATGGGTCCTCTTCTTCTTCTTCTTTTTCCTCCTCATCCGCCTCTTCTTCTTCGTCTTGTTTCTTTGACCTTCTCATCGCTCTTCAAGATGCCAAGCGCCTCCTCGTAGCTGCTGCAAGCTTCGATCCCAATGAAGTAAGTTCAGATCTGATCTGATTTTCTTCTTCTTATGATTTAGATACTGAAATTTTTGATGGGCAATTTTCATTTCTGGTTCTTAGTATGATAGCATTCATAAAGTTTGAAAATTTATCATTTTCAATGCCTTCAATTGAGTTTCAAAAACCTCAACTGAACAATACTCAGTAAGCTCGGTTCTTTTTTTTTTTTTTTTCTGTGTTTTCTGAAGAATTTTTCACTTGATCTGTGAGATTTCTCTATTTTGTGTTGTCTGTAATTGTAGCTTTTTTTTTTTATTGCGAATTTATTGATGCAAAATTCTTAGATGTCGAAATTTCTGGGAACTAGCATATATTGTAGCAATATGGTTTCCTGTTTTATCTTTGTTACATGCTGAGGCCTCAATCATGAGTTCTTCGGGTAAACCCAACAGGTTTTCTCAGTGTTTCTGTCAATTGATGCTGCCCTAAGACTGCTTGAGGTGTAAATTTCTTGGAAGAATGATATGGGTGATTATTTTTTGTAGTTTATGATCTTAATTACAGCATCGGCAGTCATTTTTTTCTTCTGAAATCATAAAGGGTTTCTCTAAACTTTGTGTTTCTTGATTTCTTAAGGATGGTGCATCCAAGAGGGTTGCTTTTCAGTTTCAATGTGTAACGTGGAAGCTGGAGAAAGCGCTCGGTAACATTCCGTATGATAAGTTTGGTGTATCTGAGGAGGTTCAGGAGCAGGTAATGCTCGGTCTTTATTGCTTGTGTGATCTAATCACAGGTGATTGCCAGCTTACAAGTGCTGTTTTTTGATAGGTTGAGTTGGTTAGAACGCAGCTGAAAAGAGCCACGGAAAGATATGGCCCTGTCAGTTCTAGCAAAATAAGTCGTGCTGCATCTCAGCCGATACTTAATGAACTGGATACGTTGCAATCAGTTGCCAAAGGTATAGGAAGTTTGCATATTGGTAATATAGGCAATGTTGATCATGAGGTCAAATTGAAATTCAAGAGTTCTACACAAGGTACTTCCTCGAGAGGCCACGGTGTAGATGGAGCTGAAGGGGTGGAATTGTCCTTTGGATCATTGACTGCTTGTGCACCAAATAATGCTGATTCTGAGGGGGAAGGTAACTCTTCGAGTGAAACTCAAGGAAAATGCCAGAAACCTGACTCGGTGGCCATACCGGAAGATTTCCTCTGCCCAATTTCTCTTGAAATTATGAGAGATCCTGTTATTGTGGCTACGGGACAGGTAATTATTGTTGAAAATGAAGAATATTGCTTAATTGTTGCTTCTATGTTCACACTCTCAGTCTTAGACTACTTGAACTTGGCCAAAGATTTCATATACTGAATGCAACGAAAAGATGCAAAGACCAGATAATAGCCCAATGCCCTCCATATATATATTTATTCTGCTTAATAGCTTATGAGAATTTGGAGATCCTTCCTTTTCTTGCCTATCTGTTGTTTTTAATGTCTTCCACCAAACCACCTCGTCCTAGCACAGTTTTAGTCTTCAAACCTGAATCATCTCTGTTGTTTCTTTGGCTTGCAATCTCTACTGTATTCTAGCTGTCTAGTTGAAGGGAACATGTTAAACACTTTGCTGATCATGCTTATTGACTCGCAGACCTATGAACGATCTTACATACAAAGATGGATCGATTCTGGCAATGTAACTTGTCCAAAAACTCAGCAAAAGCTCCAAAACTTCACTCTGACACCAAACTATGTCTTAAGAAGCCTGATTTTTCAGTGGTGTGCTAAGAACAATGTTGAGCAGCCAACTGCTATGGTGACCGGTAAAATAAAGAAGAGTGACGGGTCATTCCGTGATGTAAGTGGGGACATTGCAGCCATCCAGGCCCTTGTACGTAAGCTGTCGAGTCGATCCGTCGAGGATCGCCGAGCAGCAGTGACCGAGATACGTTCCTTGTCCAAGAGAAGCACCGACAATAGGATACTGATAGCAGAAGCTGGAGCCATCCCTGTTCTAGTCAACCTATTAACAACAGAAGATGTTCTAACCCAGGAGAATGCAGTCACTTCCATTCTTAACCTCTCCATATACGAAAACAACAAAGAACTAATAATGCTAGTTGGGGCAATCCCGTCCATTGTCCAAGTCCTTAGGAATGGAAGCATGGAAGCACGAGAAAATGCAGCGGCTACCCTTTTTAGCTTGTCGCTTGCAGATGAAAACAAGATAATTATAGGGGCATCAGGGGCGATACCAGCCCTGGTAGAACTCCTCGAGAATGGAAGCCCCAGAGGAAAGAAAGATGCTGCCACAGCTCTTTTTAACTTGTGCATATATCAGGGCAACAAGGGCAGGGCAGTGAGGGCCGGGATCATCACTGCATTGATGAAGATGCTGACAGAGTCCAATGGTGCCATGGTGGATGAGGCTCTAACCATACTTTCAGTTCTAGCCGGCCACCAAGAGGCTAAGATAGCCATTGTTAAGGCTTGTACTATACCTGTTTTGATTGATCTTCTGAGAACAGGGTTGCCAAGGAACAAGGAGAATGCTGCCGCTATTCTGCTGGCATTGTGTAAAAGAGACATCGAAAACCTTGCCTGTTTAAGTAGGCTGGGGGCTGCCATACCCTTGACAGATATTACCAAGAGCGGAACGGAGAGAGCCAAGAGGAAGGCCACTTCGTTATTGGAATTGCTCGAAAGCTCCAACAACAGCAACAGCAACCACAACAACAGCATTGACTTGTGTAGAATGTCAAAGTTTCTTTTTTTTTTTTTTTCCGCCCTCCTTTTTTCGGGTTCTTTTTTTCCTTTTTCATCCTTGTTTTGGTTTTCTGTTCATTTATCATTTGGCATTGTCACACAATTTCTTTTGAGATGTCATGTGAGCCTATTCTGTCAATGCATGAGAATGAAAAAAGCCACTCTCATTGCTATTGCTATTGTATTTATTTATTCCCTTTTTTTTTACTTGGTAATTAAGGGTGTGAAAGAAATTCAGTTCACCTATTATTTGTAATCAATTCTTATACAAAGATATTGCTTTCATCATTCAATTCTATATTTGCTCAGAGTATTTATTTTTATTTGCTCACTTTATTAAAGTTCACTGGCTGTGCTCCTGTTTTGTTACATTTCCAAGGAGTAATAAATCACTGAAACAGGCAACAGCAGCCAGTAAACCAATTATATTTATGGGTTTAATTTCCCTAATTTAAGGCTCTAAGGCTCAATCTAATTGAGATAGCACCCAATATTTTTTTTTGGGTAAAGGTAGACGCTGACGACCTAATTGAGTTCCTATTTTAAGCGTAACATCTGAGAGACTTGAAGATCCAAAAAGAACATGGGATGATACTGAGCTTGGATACTGAGTCTTGGCTTAAACCCCAGGCTCACTACTCACCACAATTCCTTTGGGGAAGAGGAGGATGGTGAGGAGGCCAACACTCGCTTGGTAGACAACATCGAATATGTAAATTACTTCTTGCATTTTTTATTTTTTTTTGGGATCAACAGTACTAGTGATATAAGAATGCTTTGTTAGTAATTTAAAGGTTGATGGACCCAAATCCCCAAGGCCCTTTCTTGTGTTGGGCCAAGTAATGGCGAACACTATAATTTGAATATTGATGTATAAATGGATTTTATTTGGTGTTTAAATGAAATCAAACCCATGTTCACAAATCCAAATTTCTTCTATGTAGCTTATCATGTTATGTGGTAGACCACTTTGGTAACTTGGTAGCCTCACAACTAGGAGATCAAGGATTAAGCCAAATTATTTGCACAATTTTGAGTTACCCCTCTTCCTCATTGTAGCACCTTTTCTTTTTTTTTGATTATAAGTGTTTAATAATTGATCAGGGCTGAATATAGGTGGATGATGTATGTTAAATTTATATGCATAAAACTTAATGGTAGTCATGACGATTGGCGAGAACCTCTCTATACTCAACCAAGGAGGAATCGGGTCGGCGATTGGCTTAACTGACATCCGCTGATTAACTGTACCATCTCCGCCGTCCCCCACGAGGATCGGAATGCCATGATTTGCGAGATGTGGAGTCGTGAACGACAATGGTACTGGGACAAATTTGCAAATTTTCTCCCTCCAGAGATACTTCTATAAATCACAGCTAGGGAGGTGGCCGAGGAAGAGGTTGAAGATAACATCTACTAGAACGCTTCTCACTCATGTAATTTCTTGATTAAATCCGCCATCACTATCACCAGAGATGAACAAGGGGCTGGTGAATTTGAGAACTGGAAATTGAAAGCCCCACAAAGAGTCGGAAGGTTTTTGTGGCTTCGTGTGCGTGACCGGTTAATGACAAACCTAAATAGGCAGAAAAGGGGTTTGACCAACGACCCGAGCTGTAGAATTTGTGGTGACCAAGTGGAGGATGTTGGACATATTTTCAGAACAAAGAGGAGTTCCTGGCTGCTAAAATTTAATGAGGTTATTAAGGCCTTGCGAGAAGACACCAAGCAACAAATTCTTAGTGTCCACTGGAAATGTGAAGAATTAATAAGATGGGAACTCCCTCCTTCGGGCTGTGTTATTCAGAATACAAATGGGTATCAAAAGGTAATCCACGACCTGCTGCTGGTGGAGGAGTTCTCAGGGGGATAAAGGAGACTGGCTCGGTGGATTTGCTGAAAACTTTGGATGGAGTACTTCAGTCATGGTATAAATTAAAGCGGTCTAGAGAGAGCCTTAGGATGGCTAGGAGCTTAGGGATTAATCGGGTTTGGTTACAATTAGATTCAATTCTTGTTGTGGGTATGCTCAGAGGAAGCAAAGAGTGGGGAACTCAACCCCAATTCTGACACAATGCAAACATCTTATTGGGAGGTCGAGATCACTCACTACTACATGAAAGTCAACCAAGTTGCGAGATAAAATTGCCAACTTAGGTCTAAATATGAGCTTAGGTTATCATTTTTTCAATCTCCATTTAGTGATCTTAGAAAGTTGCTTTTTGTAGATAATGAACGAACCGCCTGGCCCAGATTTATTAGCAATTAATTTGATTTTTAGGAGCCAACCCCTCTTCTGCATCAATAAATAAATAAATAAATAATAAATAAAACATTGAGAATCAAGTCACTCCCCACATAAACATAACCTTAGCATATCTCAAGTATATTTGGACATGGATACTTCATTTCTTTGTTAAATATGGGCTACAAGCGCAACAACAAAGTCTTCTTTTGTTACAATGATTTTCAATTAAACATCCATTAGTCATAGGTGCTCATAGGCTCATAGCCATGGTGGGCCAAGGTTTTAGTCCCATATATGCACAATTTTATTTTATTTTTTATTTGGAAAAATTTTGGGGAAGCCAACGAGTTCGTGTAATAGACTTGATTTCCTCGGGAATTAAGCCTCTGAAATTAAAGAATTAGAAAACGCAACGATTACCTAAGTTGATTTCCTTAAGGATACAACGGATTCAAAAAGAGAGTAAGAAAACACAAATTAAAATTCAATAAAAAATTCACGCTCGCACCGAATAAATCACCGAAAAAAAGAGTTCAAAATAGGAAGAAAAAGGAGTTCATACTTGAATAGAATAGAAGATCGATCATCTTTTCATGGATAGTTGGTATTGAAATGAAAGAAATCTAAGCAAGAAATTTTCTTGCATCCACACCGTGATCACCGCATAAACAAACAAACAATCAAAGAAAATAAATAATAATGCTTATGTAATCAATTACGACCCCATTTATCACGGGCCTAATTATATTTTTAATACTAGAAATAGAGAGAGAGGGGGAATTCGTCAATTCATGCATGGATGGGTCCCTATAAGGTTAGTCCCTACGTTGTTTTTCTTTTTAATTTTAAAAAATCAGAATTAGGGTTGTTGGGTATATATGCAAGCAATACTAGATAATAGTAGCTATATATATATATATATGTGGCTAGAAAATAAAGATATATATATATAAAGAGAAACATAACGATCCAAAAAAGTAGTTTTTCTCCATGAAAATGAAATGTTGTTCAACTATTTTTATTTCCTTATATAAGAAAAAAAAAACTAATTTTATTTTCAAAAATAATATTTGCTTTTTTACCAAATTAATCAGGGATGCCAACTACGTAGTTGAATATGGCCCTCCATGCCAATCACAACTACTTGCATGAGGTACTCTTGAATTGACTATTTTCAAATTCTTAATGCATGAGGCTCAACATTTTATTTGTGAGTGAGTCCTATAGTCTCTCCCCCAAAAAAAAAAAAAAAGAAGAGGAAAACAAAATTTTAAGAATAAAGTTGAAAATAAATGGACTTGATGATGGGAGTAGTTATGAGTTGATGTCGACCTTGGTCAGTCTGTTGTCGATTATCATAAATATGAATTTCAAATCCTATTTATATCAATCTTTATGCCTTCTTATGCTAAAAAACACCTTAATTTTACATACGTCTGCACGTAAAATTAGTAATTTGTTTGGTAGAAGACAAAATTGAATTTTGATATGGACAAACTTTGGTACAAAATCCCTGGTATTGAGAAAATTGTTTGAGCAGTGTCTCATCCAGTGATGGGGTAGGGAAGGAGACATAATTACCAACTTAATTGATTAATTATCCTAAAATATTAATTCTTGTAATATTTTAAATGAAAAATCTTTAAAATTATGGTACTTAGTAAACCTACTTTATTTTTCTGGGAAAGAGGGGGTCGTTGTAGGTAGAAACTCAAAATCTCTGTCCCATTTGCATCATGGGGTAGGGCAGGAGAAGCTTCAATATTAAATTTTTCTTTTTATTATGTAATCTTTAGGTTATCAAGTAATAAACATTTTTTTATAAGATCGAAATAATAGATTGATTTGCTGTTTAAAAAAATAAAAATTAACAAATCAATATTATATACGCTATTGAGAAAAAAAAAAAAAGAAAACTTAATCATACATGAACATTAATGCTATCTACATAATGATAAAATAAGAAGGTGACGATCTCAAATGCATGGAATACAAACATGGGCGGAGTTATGTGGAGGATAATAGTATCTCGAGACACCCATAAAACAGTTAAAAGGGTTCAAAAACACTTGTATTCAAAGAGGAACGTCTATATAGTTCAAATTCCTAATTTTGTCAAATAATATTTTTCAATTAGTCACCTGAAATTATGTAAAATTGTCATATATTTCCCCAAAGAGTTAAAGTTTAGATACCTACCCTAAATTAAGTATTATATATATATAGATTTTTTTAAAGGTCGATTTAAATTGATCTATAATATCCGCAAAATTCATATTACTTCAGTCCAAAAAAACCCGATAAAATTTATATTATAGATTTAATATTAAGATGATGAACCAATGGAGGTCGTTGAGTCTCGCATTCATACTAATAAACAACCTCACCAAACAAATTTCAATTCATACAAAATTTCACATGATTAGTTAGCACAAAGTTTATAGTCAACATGTTGGTAATTAAATAATTAATTAATTAAACATCCTATTCAGGTCAGATAAGAATTGTAGAACTAATACCACTCCCCAGAGAGAGAGAGTAAAAATTACACACACACTTACAATTAATTCCTCCAATCTAATCATTGCTTAATTGTAGATTAGTCCAACATACAGAATGTCTGGGGTTGGGTAGGATATCATAACAATTATTCATTACCAAAATTTCTCTTTTTTTTTTTTTTTTTTACACACATATGAATACACTCAAATTATTAAAATGAACCAATAAGTAAGGAACAGTAAAAATTAAACGGTAGACGATATGTTAATGTGAACCGAACTAATGGTTTTTCTCTTATTCCTTGTTTGATTCTACTCCGGTTCCCTTATACACACCTTATCGACAAAGACCGAGCTAGGTCAAAAGGTCATATATCCACCATTGATAGGAAATTTTATTAATGGTGAGATTTGAACTCCGAAATCTCGGGTCGTTATCGATCTAAACTTGGAGATGAATAGTTCTTGCCATGATGTTGATTTTAATTAAGATCAACAATATTTTGACGGTCCATTCTGAAATTATCGTTTCGTATAAGGATTGGTCTCTTTATGGCATATATATATATATGTCGTTATACAACAACACGCTTAGAACAAAGAGATGCCGCCTATGGATAGATAGCCCCCGGCGGTTCACACAATTTTTGGCTGAAAAATGCGAAAAGGGACAGTCAACATTTAAACATGTATGTGTTTTTTCACAATTAAACTTCATCATTAATAATAAACATGGAGAAAAAAGGTACCTATTTTTACTGCTGTATATATGGCGTCGTTCTATGTATCTGGGATTCGGAGGAAATAAAAGGAAAATGATGTTAGAGTTGAAAAGGCCTTATTTTACATGATAATATACTATACAAATTTAATTTGACATTATTAAAAGAAACACTAAAACCAACACAAATCAAATTAATTTCGACACACGAACTTGATTCGATTATTAAATGACTCGTTTTCCAACTCTAACTAGAAAAGAGGGAGGTAGTGCTATACCAAATGGTTAATGTAGGGTTGTACGTAAATTGGCATATTAATAACCAGACTTGAATTTTTCTCCTAAATTTTTTTCATTACTAGACAAGTTTATTGAATAATCTAACATCAGTCAGTTTAAAATCAATCCAGATAAAGTTTGGCATAATTTTAAAACCAAATTTTGCCAATATTTTTGAGTTTTTCCTCTTATATTTGTATCCTTTATAAAACAATATGATGTTAATTGATTCGAAATCAATCCACGTAAATTTGACATAACCCGAATCCAAATTCAACCTTAATCGGACCTCTCAAACTAAAGTATTTATTTCTGATTAATAATAAAAGTTACCACCTTTTTTTTTTGGAAAATATAAATTTAAAAAAGTTTTAAAATGAGAAAGGAGAAATTTAGCTAGTATCTAGATGGAGTGACCTCGATGCGCCATGAGTACACACGGATCTCCACTTTAAGTTGTCGGCTACTCATTCACGTAAAAAGGAAAGACAAAAATAAAAACACTTTTAGATAACGAATTTAAAATAAATCCCAATAATTATTAATCTCCCATGCATATCCATAATTACTTTTTCGTGGTCAACAGCACTCAAAAGCTGAATTATTTTTTACCCTCAAGTTGTTTACACAGAGGAATAAATATATCCTAATTATTGAAAAAAGCAAGTTTAGTTGAAATTCTTTCATTAAACAAAGAAAATCTAGTTGAAATTCCATCTTTACAATGACCCATAACTAAATTTGTATTTTTGTTCTCCATTGAGTTGAAACTTCTGCGCACTTTAATTAGAGAAAATTATATAATTAGAGAAAATTAATAAATTAATCAGCCAACAAAGTGTTTATTGAAATAGCAACGGTTTCATCCCGGTGAGAAAGAGATTACAAGTTCAAACGTCGGAAGAGTACTTGTTAAAAGGTTTTATCTTAAACGTTTGTGACCCGAAAAATTACACCCTCATTCAAATATCATCAAATCGTGGTCGATTTCTTGAGAATGAATACTAGCAAGTGAGTTTATAATTAGGTGGGGGTGGAATAATTCCCAGCTATTTAATTTTACACGGTCTTTTGAAAACTTTTTCAAAACAAATGTGCTGATTTTTCAAACCTTTATTGTTCTAATTTTGACCTTATGACTCTTAAAACCCCAACTCCCCCAAAACACACGTCTTTTTCTAACACCCACCCATTATAACCTCTGCCTAGGCCTCCCTTTTAGTTGTTGAGAACACCCTTCTTTCTCTCCTCTCTTCTGATTGATCTAACCCCATGTTTTAAGTTCAAATCCATCACCCACTTCGTTCGCCCGTTTTTTTGTTTCGGTTGCGCTTTCTTTCCCGATCTGAACCGAATTGAACCGCGCCCAACATGGGTAACACTTTAGGGGGCAAGAAGACAGCGAAGATCATGAAAATAAATGGGGAAACAATGAAGTTTAAGACCCCAATCCAAGCCCGGGAAGTGGTGAAGGACTACCCGGGCCACGTGATCTTGGATTCGGAGGCGGTTAAGCACTATGGGATCAGGGCCAAGCCTCTGGACCCCATCCAGAACCTCGAGCCCAAGAGGCTCTACTTTTAGTAGAGCTCCTAAGTTCCCCCACCAGGGTGGCAGTGGTACTCATCATGAGCACCGAGTCCCCAGGCGGGTGAGGTCTGGGATTCACATGTCCGCCAAGGACCGCCTCGAGAGCCTGATGCTGTCGAGACGGTCCGTGTCGGACCTCTCCATCATGGGGCCCGCCACACGAGTGGTGGTGGACGGACCCCATGATGGGGCAGCCAGCTCGGAGCAGGGGTCGGGGCTGAGGGTAAGGATGAGGCTCCCCAAGGCCGAGGTGGAGAGGCTGATGAGCCAGAGCAGGGATCAGCGCGAGGCGGCCGAGAAGATTGTGGGTCTTTGTACGGGTAAAGCGGGTCAGAATCCGACAAGTGGGAGTGCCATTGGCAATGTTGGTTCAGGTTCAGGGTGGAAGGGTAAAGATGTTGCCTTGGCTAATTCTAATTTCTTGGATCAATCAAAGCTTGGCCACCCAAATGCGTCCGGTGGTCGAACCGGTAATTACAAGGTACGTCATATTCTCATTTTCTGTCTACTTTCGGTCTGTTTTTTTATTGTATGGCGTGTGCCTTTGCCTGTGTGTCATCTAAATCTTACCCCTCCATTTAATTAGTCATGTAATTCAAGATATTTTCTTTTCTTTTCTTTCTTTCGTGTAAATGAAACACAAAGGTCGACGTAGGCGGATTTTGCACCGATCCTTTAGTAACAACTTTTTAAATACTTTATCAGTTAACTCAATTAATATCTATAAATAAAGATTTATTACAAATAGCAACACTTGTACTCTAAAATCAATTTTATAGACGGATAATATAGAGGAGAATTTTAGAGACCAAATTAGGAAAAAATACATCATAGTCTCAGGTTTATAAACAGACTTGTGATTATGACAAAACAACTTCGAATTTATGGTAAGTTTTTGAGTTTTGACCACGACTAACGACTAACTTTCAATATAATGTGTATTTTCTAGGAAAAAAACACTTATTTCATAATATTGAATGGTGTTTTAAGGAAGATTGAACTCGATATTCTAAGTTAATGATAGGAAGAGGAACGTTGTGTAGATAAATCAATTTTAATTCTTTACAAAATTTAACCATAAGATATCTTTTTAAATCGATAAAACACATATAAACAATAATAAGGAGTATAATTGAAACTAAAAATCTAGTCCATTCAAACTAAGCTATACCGTTCCAATTTCCAAAGATACATTGGATCAACCGCTTTCTCTTTCAAATCTTTTAAAACTATACACACATTGTTACTTATTATACTATACGAAACACACCCCAAAAAAAAAAAAAAAATATTGATCGACCCATTGCTCTTCAAAAGTTAGGACAAGGTGAGTGGGGTAGTTCAAAGCCGGTAGTTTCTTTTCTATTTTATTGGTGAGGAGTTTTGTAGTTTTTTTTTTTTGATAGAAAGATGAAGAGGGTGGTTATATTGGATTCGAATAAACAAACGCAAGCATATCTTTCGATGTTCGAGATACAATCACATTCGGGATATCAGCAATCCACACCTTATTATCAAAACTATAAGACCGTAAATGAGCTGATTGATGAGCAATTCTATTCTCCCTCCCTTAATATACGACTAAGAAATAAAATAAACGAGTTACTCGACTTATTAGTACTCCGAAAAATGCCATATACCAAGGAAAAAGAATAGAAGAAATCTAGAAAGGCAAATCAATTTGTTATAGAATAACGTTATACATAGACAAGACAATAACAAGTCCCCCTTTTCCTGCCTGGTTTGGTGGCTTGTGACACTTTGACTTGTTTTATATTTATTACTTTTCTCTTTCTCTGCGTATAAATGTGGCCTGTGTTTTATTTTATGTGTGTTTTTTTATTTTAAATTTGTTTAATTTAAAGATAAGAAAGAGTTTACTATTTTTGTTCAAAGTTTGTGGCTAAACAATTTTTTTCAATTGGATAAAACAAATGTCATCAATTGGTTACCCACATAGTCAAATCATAAAAGTCTTTCAATAATTTTGAAGACATGTGATTTATGTAATTCTCATTTTAATACCTATCACATATACTTATTCTCGTAAATATTTATTAGGGGAAAAAAGGTCGTGTTTGTTGTATATTTATTTATACACACTTTCTAACGTATATAAAAATAGGTTTTTAAGTGACACCTGTCCTATTTAAGATATTATATGTAAGAGATTTTGGATTCCGATGATCCTATCTTTTATGGAAACCACAACTGAATAACATGAAAGGTTATCGAGCGGTTAAGGTGGAATTATTGTCATCCAAAACTACTTCTAATATCTTGACCGATCGAGTAGTTTGTCCACCTCAACTATTGTGTTTGACTTAACATAAATCAATTCAACCCATAAAATAATTTGGATTTATAATTACCTAAGAAATTGGGGTTTAATTAGAAAAATTAATAATGGGTAGGAGCATCTAAGCATTTAAAATATAAATAGACTAGGTAGGAAATGAAAGATACATTTGGAGTTAGTATAGCTATTTTTGAGGAAAAGATGCCAAGTATGCCATTATGACATCATTCCTATGAGATAAATATGGCCTCACTCTATGTCAAATATATATTTATAAACGGATAATAAGTCTAAAAATAGAAAATTCAAGGGAAAAAAATTATAATTAAGCTCAGTCAACTTCAGCTAACGCAACATATTCTCATATAATCACTATTTTTCCCCAGTTAATGACAAAAGGCTAAGATATTAGGGGACAGTCCATCCTAATTAATGTCTTAATAATTCAAGAATTAAATTTTTATTTTAAAAAATGTGGATTGGGACTGATGTGGTTAGAAATTCAATTTCCATGTATGTAATACAATTTTTTTAATAATTTTTAACCACCAATTAGATAAACACAAATTATAGAAAAATTTATACTATTATTTTAATAGATCTTGTGAGGGAGAACATCTTAAGATTGAAAAATATAACATTTTTAAGTTTAAGGGATAATTTTTTAAAGTGAGAGTTTATTCATACTATGAAATTTTTAAACGAAAATATGATCAAAATATTATCTTAAAGTCCAAAACGACGAAAATAATATTTGTAAATGGAAGAAAATAATACTAGAACAAAAGATAATGTGAACCAAATTCAATCCTGCATAAATAAATAAATAAATTTGATGGATAATTTTCTACTAAACGATCTAAATCGAGATTCTTATTTTAAAAAGTCGATGTAGGTATTTTAAAACCTCTTATACAAATATTTAATTATCTCTATTTTAAAACCATTTCTAGTTATTTGTTAAATTGGAGTGATAAGTTTTTCTTCGTTATTTAGTATTCAATCAATTAATAATTAGTTAAAGACTTTAAGTTGTAGAATTAAGTATTGACTAATCAAGGGTACCTAATTATGTCATATCGTAATTAATTTATGATTAAGGGTTCTTGTTGGGTGGTTAAATTGACATAATTCTAATTCCTCATTAAATAAGATTAGGACTCCTTAATCAAGGACTTAGTTGACTTGGGCTAATATTTCACGTGCATGGAAAATACGGAATTAGGCACTTTTTGGTACCTTAAATTTGACCTTTTGCTATTTTGTCAATATTTGGATCAGAAACTCCTGCTTTATAATTTTCCAATACCAAATTGCCTCGTTAATTCAATGTTGAATGTCGATAGCAGACACCATAGAAAAAAATGCGAATTTTTTGAAAACCGAAAGAAGTCGGATAGTTAATAAATTAGATAAATATATATGTATATAGATCGATTATACATATTTTCAAGTCATATTTATTACGACTCTAGGTCTAAGTGACAATGATGTCGTCTTACACCTTAACTCTCAAATTTGATTTCAGGTGTCACACCCCTTGTAGAGTTTTCAAGCGAAGCTTCGGCTTAAAAGCAAAATGACTAGAGAGGGGTTGTGGCGAGTGAGTGGGAGTAGATTAATTTTCTAAGTATAGAATTAAAAATTATAGGATGAGATAATCTTAATTATAGTCCGAATATAGGAATTACAATTGATTTTTATTTTTTATTTTTTATTTGTTTATTGAATTAATTGTTGATAAATGTAAATAATTGTATGTAACAGAAGCGTGTAGGTTTCTTGCCGATCCACGAGGGAGAGATGGGGCTAGCCGTTGCCTCGTGATATGAAGGTCAAATTTGGAAGACCACCTAAACAATGGGTTAAGCGTTAATCCTCACAAGATTACTTAGATTAGAATTTCAAGCTTAGCTTAATTAATTACAAAATTATGATATAATATGTTTTCTTTTCTTGCTGTAAGCTGATTAGTATCCAGCAGTTGAATGCTGTTTTCGTACACCTCTTGTATATGCTATGAAAACCTTCTACTAGCTGAGATATATTCTCGTTATAAAGTTTTGGATGATCTTTTGAGATAATCTTATCTAAAAACGAAAAAAGACATAAAGATGGATTCTTCAATATATGTTCTTGATTTTCTATGTCTCGAAATGGTTAGACTGTTTAAGTTTTCGCTATTTAAATTTTGGCTATTCATTTCAGTTTTATTTACGTTACGTTACCTTTTTTTTTTTTTTTACACAATCAGAATTTTATACATTTTTAATATTATCAAGGCGCAGCTAACAGAGGTGATCTGGAGGGGCAGGGGGCAAGGTTGGACGGGGTAAGCAATAATGGTCCGGACCCAATAACTTATCGGTTGAGATTTTAAGAAAGAATTTTCATTAACGATTAAGATAATAAAAAAATAAAAAATCTTGGAGGCTGTAAGATTACGATCCTTGCTAGAGCTGTTCCTGTTAGATAGGTGGATTGCAGACGTACAATCCTTCTTCCAACGGCAAAGGATCCACTTTCCATGGAGAGACCTCATATTGAAGACATTTAAAGGAGTAATAGTCTCTTTGGGGGTGGGGGCGAGGGGAGATAGATAGATAATCGGCCAATCAAAAATATCCCACGTTTCCAGATCAGAAAACCCCAATAATTATTTTAAGATGGATGAGAATATTATGGACGAGTAGACAGCTTCATCTTCACATTCTGTCTAGAATTTCAAATCAAGCCATGTGAATGAGAGTTGATTAATTAATTAGATTTAGCATAATCACTTTTGCAAATGTACACAAAATGCCCTACAATAGACAATGCCTCAACTTATGGGATCTTTTGCCCCCTCTTGCCCTTTTATATCAACACTTATATTTGGGCTAAATTGCGCACGATTCTTCTTGGCAAAAAAAATGTGGCATTACAATGAATGCAAGAGATCACCTGCTCTGCAATTACTCGAACAGATGATATATGAATCATAAAGAATCGATATGTGGTTGGAAAGAGTTAACTCATGATGACCATTGATCTGGCACTGTGAGGAAGTAGGTTGTCATTGCCTTCCGGAATCTTTTCTTGTATTGTTTTGGGGAGATGATTGTTGGGGATGCGTTCTTTGGGCCACCAAGTATGCCGGATGCCTTTACCCATGTCTCCAGATGTTTATCCCATGTGTACTGTCTCATGAAATCGATGATCCCAAGCACTAGCTCCTTCCGCTCCTCATCCACACCCACAAGCAACGAGTAGTCCATAACATAGACAGACTGAAACACCGGTTGAGGACTCTAATCAGTGCATATTTCACAATACATAGAATTATGCAACCTATGGGAGAAGGGGGGCATGCGTATAGATGATGAGGAGTGCCTAACATAATGTGGCTAAATATTGGAAGACTGACCGTTTTATCAACTGAACTGAAATTACTTTTGAACCAAAGTCAAAGCAGACATAAGGCTACTGATTTTAACCTAGATCCTAACCGGCTTGACACAAGCAACTTGCCCAAATTTGTTTTATCAATAGACTGCATCCTCTAGGCAAGCTCGTTGAATAGACCAACTACGATTCAAAACTGATGATACAACCTGAAACTGCACTGAAAATTCTGAGATGATCAATGTCTGACTTTAATGACCCATTTGACAAGTCTAGATATGGCCATGTCCAATGCCTGTACGATTAATGAGTTAGTCAGCTGGTAACTCAATCATACAGTTCCAAGACCTCTTAAGTTTCAACTTTTTGAGGGTGTAAGATTAAGAGACCGAGACTTAATGCCCCAAGCAATCCCCTCCCCTCCCCCAAAAAAAAAGACCTCATTGTTAAAAGGTTGTCGAGGTGTGGGCCACTAGACCTAAATTTTCCCTTTCGTCCCTGGCATTAACCCAGGCCTCAACGCAGAAAAAGCAGTTAGGGAGGGGAGGGGAATTTTTACGTGAATACTGGAAAGGATAGCGAAAATTTATAATTAGTGTTTGAAGGACAGTTCTAATAGGCGACAGTTTTACCTAGCATGATCCATCATTATAAGACAATATAGACAACCGAATGAATGACTGGTCAGGCATTATTCTGGCTTTCATAGAAACTCAAAGAAAAACTGAAGTCACATTGAGTACAAAGCAGCAAAGGGTAAAGCAACTTACAGCCAGAAAGCTAGTATCATTCCAGACAGCTCGCTCGAGTCTTCTTTTCGCCTTGCTCCCAAGAAAAATAGGACTTGTTCTCAGTGTTTCCAAAAGATTCATATCTAGCAGCACTTTATTAGCTCCTGTTGTATCAGGATTATAGCGAGATCTCAAAGAGCCCTTGAGATCGTAGACCCTGGATATTCTTCTTCTGAAAAATAGATTCTCCATCACCATCAAATCCATTTTGGTTTCCCTTGTACCTTTTACAGTAACCTGTCAACAAATGCACAACAACCACATTAAGAATTCCATTCCCCTTCTAGTTCAGCATTTACAAAGCTCAATCCAAAGGTATAGCACACATTGAAGGAAATGGTCCAGACCTGGAAAATCCCAAATATTTTGGCAAGACAAGTTGGACTTCCTGAATCCAAGGAATCATTCAAATATTTGAAATACTGGGGTGCAAATTCCAGGAAAGATTCCAACTCGGTTTTTGTAACTTGTTTGATAATGAACCTCTCATCCATGGATTTTGCAAAATATACATTACTCTTTCCACCTTGCGCACTCCATCGCCTGCAGCGGCTCAAAGAGCATACAAAATCCACTTTGGAAGGGCAGCACTTTTTAAGAAGCATGTCAAACTGCTTGGCAAAGTAGCAAGTAACCGAAAATTTAGCTTTCCCACCAGCACATGAAGAATCATCATCAAAAGAGATATGCAAATGAGGTGATTTCTTTGCATCACTAAACAGGATACTCCTCGATGTAGAATCTTCAGATCCATAACTTCCATAATTAATATAGTCCAAATCTAGGGAGCCAAGAGACTGCCAGGTTAAGAATGTGGAAGCTGTAGGATCCTCTCTATTGACATCTTTGCCAACCCAGTTGCCATCATGTTGATTTAGCTTATCAGAAACCCAATCATCATATTCTTTGGAGCTAAGAGCATATGATATCACACTGGTGGGTTCATCATCATAAACAGCAATGACTAAATCACTCAGGCCTGTTTGTGGCAGCAGTAACCGGGGACCTTCGCCAAGATGAGATGCAGAGGAGATACACAGATGCGTGAAATTTGCATCGGAAGGAGAAATTTGGGAATATGTTCTCACAACATTTGGGGTAGGGTATCTGATCATGTTTCTATAGTCTCCAGAAGCATGAAAAGACCTAACAGCTGACAGGTGTGAGGGAGCCAAACCTCGGTGGAGTTTTTCATGCATTCTCATTGCAGAGTCAAAAGAATACATTCTAGTTGGAGCTATCAGCCTTCTAAGAGTTAAATTATCAACTTGGTTCACTTGACTAACAGGACCAGGTTGGGGAGCCTCAACATCAGTGCCTGTCCAAGCAGAATCAATTTTATCTGATAAATTGGATGCAGGAGATTGTGCACTCTCAGAAGATTTCTCACTAACTATCATTTCTCCATCCCCATGTACTTCCGGCTGAGAAAATCGGCAAGAATCCGTATAAGACTCCTCTGAAATGTGAAGATCAGTGAAGTATGCATTCTCATCTTGGTCAATGCCAAAGTTGGAATCCTTGATAGGATCATTCTTCAACTCCTTCAGGGCAGCAGGAGACCCGGTATCCTCAGAAGTATCAAAAGTGAAACTTTTTGAATTAAGGAGAGAATCCAAAGAATAGAGACGGCGATCCCATGTGCGTGAACCAATTAAAAGGGATCGTCTCACTCGATTAAGATCTAAGATGTCAAAACTTCTCTCAACAGATTGTAAACTTTCTTCACTAGCCAGTTCTAGCAGGCCCTATAAACCAAACAAACAAATCAGATTTAAATGGCAATAGCATTTAGTGAACACATGCTCCAGAAATATTCAATTGACTCTTGTGATTTGACAGAGCAAAAAATTTCATGACCAACTAGCACTTTCTACGCTACTCAAACTCTTCATCTTTAACCTGCCAACATCAGGTACATCATGATATGAGAGAGTTTGAAATTGATCCTCTGGTACTGCCAAAAATAATTTTCAAGGAATGACCAAGTTCAAGACATAGACCTATGTTGGATATTGAAAAGCTCAAAGTCACCAGAGCCTTTGTAAAAATGATACTGTCACTCTGTCAGAAAACCAAGTTCAGGACTATTTTGAGTACACAATGCCTCATTTAAAAGTGACCAATTTCAGGAGTTGGAACTTATTTATTTCGATCAGCTATAACACAACCCATGACGAGAAACTAAACAATTCCTCTTCTAGTTTTATTTAAAAAGAGAGAATCTGATCAGATGTGAAACGATTTAGAAGAGTAAGAAAATAAAATTGATCACAAAACAATTTTGTCCAACATCAAATCAAAGATTATTAAAAGAGATTACCAAAGGCTTGAAAACCTTGCAGAGAGTTCAATAATGTCGCTCTTTAAGTGCTGGAAATAAGGGATATAAAACCATAAGAAACGGAGACTTAAGTTTCCTTATGCTTAAAATACTCACATAGTAGTCGTCTCTTTCCTTCTCAAGGAGATCTTTCAACTCCAGAATGTGTCTACGCAAGTCACTTGGATCCAATGACCCATCACCCAGTGATGCACTCTTTTGCTCCATACGACATAGTACATCACCAATCTCAGCATACAAGCTTCCCACTTTACCTTTAAGCTGCTAAGGGAAACCAAAAAGAATCAGATGATTTCTCCAAATTTGTATTGTATGAAAAGAAGTAACACCAATATCAAAGTCACCTCTTCAACTTCTCTTTTATCCAATCTTCCTTACTATGGCTATTGAACTCAAGAACTGAAGGGGGTAAATGGACAGTGAGAATGTCAATTGGTGAGTAGTGAAAGAATGCAACCATGCTCCCAAAACTGTCAAAAATATGTAAATGCATAAATTAAACAAGGATTAAACAAATAATTGCGCACGTTAGCCATGTCTATTTCTGTGCTCAATTGAACAAAAGATGTCAAATTAAAATATAATCAGTACCCATAGAAGCGAAGGCAATCTCTTTGTAGAGAATGGCCACAGCCAGCGAGACGGTTAGCAGTTGCATGGTTTGAAAAACTAAGTTCCAAGAACTTTCCAAAGGAAAGGCCCCAGGCTGCATCAGACATTATGACTCTCTGGGTTGCTGGTGGGACACCATCTTTTGAGCACATCTAAGGCACCGATGCCACATCCATATTTTTCCATCACGCTCTCCAGGAAGCTTTACCTTGTCTAGGCGCCTAACGTTTATAGTTAGACTACCCTGCCTGTGGGTATAACATTGCACATGTTCTTCCATGGGTTCTTTACATGAGCGGCACAATGATGCCTGCAGAGGTGAATAAGAGAAGTTTCGCTGGTTCATAGCTAGGAAAGGGGAAAATATCTTCACAAAATATATATATATATATATATTCTGGCAAAGTACCACTCATATCCCATAGGGCTTCCCCGGGCGGGAGAACCAACTAAATTTTTAGCTAGGTCACTGAAAATACACATTTTCAGTATCTTGCCCAACCTTTTCCTAATTCCCAATGAAGCATCAATCAAAGTTTTCATCAATAGAATTCTTACTGGCATTGTGTTATTATAAAATAAACCATCCTCATCTATGTCCCTCAGTTTCTTAACCTTAAAAGTTAAAACCTCTCGAGCATGAGACTCAAACACTCCGCACTTCATTTTTAGACTAAACACAAAAAAAAAAAAAAAACCCTTAGAAAATAGGCCAATTTTAACACCAATAACATGGATGTGAAAGTCCAAGTAATACTTGCCCCATTAATTCATTAGCCCTAGCAGTAAAACAAAAATAAAATGAACTATCTCACATACATAAATAAGAAAAATGAAAAGAAAACAAACAATATGATGCCTGAGATTATTTGGCTATTTACAGATTAATATTTATATAGTTTAGTTAGATGACCTTATTGGAACTTATCATTAATTATAACGAATTAAAATAAGTTACGAGTTACTACCAGCCATCTACAGGTCAACTTCTTTGATGTAGCTTGACTTTAGAGGAAACTATTTGATGGTGATATTAAAATACAAAAGACTAAGGTGAATTTCCATAATTTTAACTTAGTTTTGGTGGATTTACCCACGAAAAAGGTAAAAAATCAAGCAATTAATTCAGAGATAGATATAGTCATATAGATGCCGGGCGAGATGGCTTCATTTCCCTCCCAAGGAATTGCATCTCAATCCAAGTGAATACCTGATCAAACAGGTCGTCATGCAGGTATTTTCCAAGAGGCTTATCAAACGAGCCATAAAATCTGATGCGCAAAGCCGAGAACGCTCACAAAGAGCTCCTTTTGAAACACAATGGCTTGAAAACGACACCAGGATGCTCCGCTCACTCTCTGCAGCTGCAAAATACTCACTAGCGACTCCATTTTCATCTATCTTGTCCATCTCCCTTGGTTCCTCTTTCACTGGGAAAACACTTTCAAGCAATTCAGACTGCACAGGATTAACAACACTGGGGCACTCAAATGAAGAACTGTCAGGCACAGAGGAAGTCGGTTCAGAAGCTGCATTACATATTGATCCATGCGAGCAGACATGAGATAATATGTTATCAGCTGTAGCGTCTACAGGTAGAGCTTCAGAAACACTAAGTTGCTCTGATGCTGGTTCCCATTCAACATCATCCATGCTGACTATAACTCCTTCAGCAGGGCCAACCACATCCACAACATCCTCGGACGGAGTAACTGTGTCGGGAATACAAGCAGATGTTGCATCAGCTAGGCTGTCTGACACAGAACTTGATGGCTTCAGGGTCATTTTAGGAAGATGTGCACCCTCATCAGCCAGGAATGAAGTCTCCAAAGATAAATGGTAAGCTGCAAAGACTGCAAATTGAACGACGTGCTTGATTTTTTCAGCTCCTCCCGACATAAGCCCTTCAACAAGACCTGTTATGTAATACAACCCATTAACTTTACATCATGCCCATCAAAAGCTACAGTCTAGAAGGACACCAACAAATTAAGGCGGATCAATAGGCCCTTAAGTTAAAGAAAATTAATACAAAATTTAAGTTCAAGGCAAAGATTTTCTAAAAACTGAAGTAACTCATGCTTGTTTGAATATCACCAGCATACAGGCGTAGAGGAGAAATAAATAAACAACAATAACTCCAATATGATCCCAACAAAGCATGTATACGTATTATTGTCTCACCAGTAATTTCTGATGTTAAATGACTTGAGGAAAGACAGCAGACAGCATATTTCTGTTTTGCACACTCTATAGAATGCAGTATCATGTAGAACCAGATAAACTTAAATCAATTTTTGTCGGACAGCCTGGACTACAGCCTTCTTTTGGCCATTAAAAATATTATACGTAGACCTTTTACATTGAGAGTCAAGAGATCTCAAGTAGCAAGAGAAGCCCTTCCAGACCAAAGGGCAGATTCAATGGATTTGGAATGGCTACAAACCAAAAACACACAGCCTATAATTTCTAGAGATAATGTAAGTTACTTCATTTGTAAAAAAACAAAACAGTTCAATCAAGGCTTCATAATGTCAATAGCAGCAGTCAGAAATTTGACATAGGTGCAAATAAGTTACCGTGCAGCCTAACCGTCTTGGACAACCTTCAAAATACATCAATGTCTTCGATGGTCTCCTATTATACTGATTAGCAGTCTCAAGTTCTTCAGAAACTCTCTCCAGCCGGAAAAGCTCACAGTGCCCGACACGTGCGAGAGAGATTTTATCAACGGATGGAATTATCAAAGCCCCAGTGCACCTTGCTATTCGCTCCAACAAAGGCCTTTTAACATTCAAGACCAAGGAAATTTCCTTTGCCAAAAGATATTCTTGCGCATATGATGACACACTTTTTCAACCAACAGGACGTTTGGACGATGAGCCTCTATCTTTGATACAACCATCTTCAGATGGTTCATCTCCTGCTCCAAAGAATCAAGAGTCAAGAATAAGCCTAGAAATAGAACAAATTAGGAAATTAATAAAAGAAAACTATTTGTGGAAAGTAATCTGCAGAATAAACCTCTTCCAATAACGTATTGAACGATGCCAGCTGATTCTGAGCTCTCTGATACTCAAGTGACCCACCTAGGAGCAATAACCTAGGGTTCTTGTACTGAGAAGTCATTCTCTTGTGTTTAATATTCTTTGTACAAACCACTCCTTTTATCAAGGTGCTGCATACACACCAAAAGAGAAAAAATAGAAAACTAATATCAGATTCAGGAGCACAACTACATCTATCACATCAAGTCACCTAGTCCAAAAATGATGGAACAATTTTGATACCACATTACCTTTCATTTGGACTTCCCGATGCTACACACTTGATCTTTACATAATCTCCAGGATCCATGCTGCCTCCCTTGCTAGTATCTGGCTTAACAAAACTAGCAGCTTGCCATGCTAAAGTGCTGACAATATTCAACCAATCTTGAATCCCGTCGTCTATGCCAAATTTGATGCCACCTCCCTGCAGTAACTGTGATACAAGAGCTCTGAAATGAGCTTGTATCATAGTTTTTAGAGGTTCCCTCTGCTCATCACTCTGTTTTTCCTTTGTAGAGAACAAATTAGAAGGGCTGCTACATGAATAGAAAGCACCGGAAGAATGCCCAACATTAGCATGGACATCATCGTCGTCGTCGTCTTCTTCATATCGAACATAATTGCTTTCTGCCTCATCGTCTTCATCTTCAGGTGGTGGAGGAAACCAAATATGTTCATTGTTTTCAAAATCCAAAGGTTTTATAAACTTCTCATCCTGATGGGCAATGATGGTCATTTCATCAGATTGACTATCAGTATCCTCCAGATTCCCAGTCCCTCTGTCAGGCCTTCTTAAAATGGCCATCCTTCCTTGATTAGGAGGACTGCTATTTTGAGGTTTCGGGCTTCCACCTCTTGGTTGCTGTACAGCAAGCCCAGCTCTAGGTGTATTAATATTGAACCTAGAGGGGCTGTCTAAGGGACTTGAACCCGCTGATCTGAAACTATAACTCTCATGCCTAAAACTAACACTACCTGTATCTATATCAGAACTGTCGTGGTAATAATCACCCGATGCACTGAAATAATGCCTCCCAGATTCCTCTGGCTCTTCATCACTCCTATATTCAAAATACAGATAATGAGCAACTGTGTGTAATAATATGATGTACCAAGGGTATTAACTAATAAACTCAACTAAGAAAGGGCAAAGTAGAAGAAGAAAAGAACAGATCAAGGCAGAATCATAAAAGGTTGACTTTGGTTTGGTTCTCAAATTCAAGAGGGAATCAAACTTATCATACTGTTTGTGTATGCAGCACAAATCAGTTCAACATAATTTACAATTTTACAGTTAATATTCACACAATTCAAGAAAATGGAATATGATGATAGAATCAGATGAAACTATTTCATGCTCTGGAATAAAAAGAAATATCAGAAACCTACAACACAACATTGCATCTGCAAAGAAAATGCTTACTGGATTGGAGAGTGGTGAAGGAAAGTTTGGGATGGATGACCATCAAAATACTTTAACCTGCCCCTGCCCATTTTCTGAGGAGAGAAGCTATGATCCCGGAATTCGCAGCAAGAGGGGACACAATCTTCATCAACCATCTTGGCATCCTCATGACCCCATATCTTCTCGCAGCCAAGAGGTGATCGCGGCTCAGGACTTGTGCGTGGAGATTCAGAAGGATACACCTTTTCAATATGCCTCTTAGATGATTTTGAGCAGAATTTGCAGGCTTTAATAACCTTCTCAATATGATCAACATCCTTGCAACCATTGGATGTAGCAATAATAACAATCGAGCCCCGGTGCGAACACAAGAGCCACATAACAACCTTCTGCAACCCTGGCAGCAGTATTTGTGGCATAACTCAGAGAACTTCATTTCGCAACCAGAACATGAGATCATAGCCATGGCTAACTCAGCAGTACTGAAAGATGAGAGCTCAGCTCTACTCCAAGACCCCCAAGACCTAATTTTCTCAATTAGATCTAGAAAGGAATTATCAGGTACTCCCATCCAATGCACTGGCCCAACAAATTGTCATAAAACCCACCTCCGTTCAATCTCCAAAACCCACAAAATCCACCTAATTCAGCACAGAATTAAAGCAAAACCAGCATAAAGTTATCGTCAACCCGACAGATCGAAGAAGATAGTGCAAAGAACAACCCACCCCCGCAAAAAAAAAAAAGGAAGGATGTGCTCAGAAGGATTAAAGGGATTTCAAAGTTGGGACTAATCCCAAGTTTTCCTTCTGTTTCCTCCGTTCAATCCAACAAAATACTGAAAAGGAGGAAATCCATACTAATCCTAATCATAATATTTACACCAACCATCAAAGTTTTTCACTGAAACGGCTAGAAAAAACACCAACAGTACCGACAACCAACACTGACCCAGATGATAAAATGAAAAGCAGAGGGGGCAAAAGTGAGGAAAATCAAACCCAAACCCTCATTTTAGCCGATCCCAGAATCCTCCAGATTTAATCCCACAAAGGGTTAAACAACAAACACACACAACAAATTGACTCGAACGGAAGGAGAGAGAAAACCATAATCAATAGTTTCCTTTTTTCTTTTTTTATCATCAAATTCGATTCTGGGTATTAACTTGAAACTATCAAAAAGGTAAAGTGCCCTGTATGAGTAAGATGAGACTCAGTTGGAAAACAAAAATATATGGAAAGAGTAGAAATAAAGAAAAGTGGTAGTAAGAGCGTTGAAAAGAGAGAGAGAGAGAGAGAGAGAGAGAAAAAAAAATTAAAGAACAAAGAGAACGAGGATGAAAAGGAGAAAAAGGAAGAGTACAGAGAAAGTTGCTTGGCTTGCTGGTGCTGTGGCTTTTGCTTTGGGTAGAGAAGAAGAAGAAGAAGAAGAAGCAGAGGAAGATGAAGAACAAGAAGAAGAAGAAACCACTCGCATCTCGAACAACAAACCCTCCACCACCACCACTACCATTGCTCGTGCTCGTAATAATGGGTTCCTCTCTCTCTCTCTTCTGGTTACTGCAGCTATCCTCTTCCCTTCTTTACGCTCCCTTTTCTAAGCTTCGCATCTCTCTGTCTCTCTCTCTCTCTCTCTCTCTCCTCTCTCTATCTCTCTCCTCCGATTTTCTCTCTGCAATTAAAATCCATATATCCTGTTTAATCTTAATTAATTAATTTAATGCTTCTATCGGAGACTTCCCTTTTTCTTTCTCTCTTTTTTTTTTTTTTTATATTTTAGCGTTAATGTAATAATGTCTGTTTGAAAATGTATATACTAATTTTGACCACAATATTTCTGTTTGAAAATATAAATCGAATTTTTTTATTTTAGAAAAATAGAGCAATTTCCATTTAATAAATACTCTTATATCTTTATGTCTTAAAATGATTTAAAAATTTCCCTATAATCTTATTTACTATTCTTATGTCTTACAAAGTTTCCATTTAATAGATGTTTTTCTATATTTAATATTTTTAAAAAATTAATTACCTAGAGTAATTATTTCGCGGTTTAAAATTATTTGACATATTTATTATATCGGAGTGTTAATAGATGATATCTACTTTGCGTCTAATTGGGAGGAACAATATGGCCATATCAAGTTTGGTGTACCTCTTGCGACTATTTCAATGTTGCCTACTAGGACAACTTCGACAGTCCCCGAGCTACACTATACAAAATAAGTATGACTTTAAATCTTTATTATCAACTTGTAACTAATTTAAACATAAGATAATAAATTTATGTAAGTCTAATACAGTCTCAATATTATTACGAAAGTCACCCTCAATATTAGCTAAGTAGTATAACCAGAGCGGATAATAAGTTAAAACTTACCGAGGAGAAGCAACTAGCAAGCCTCCATCCATTCGAATACGCAACCTCCATTTCTTTAAAAAAATTAGAAAATTTAAATATTTTAACTTTTTAAAATTATCCTGAGTTTAATATAACCTAACTTAGCAAGACAAATACAACACATACACCACCATCCAATTCTCTTCTCATGAGAATTAGGAAATTAAGATACACCAATATCGATATAAATAGGTACTAATTTACCTTAAGATCTCCAAATTCCACACAAATTTGAAAAGATATACTATAACACCTAACTTATGTACCTAAATAATATCAAAAATAGAATCTTTAAAAATCGACGTTCTCTCATAAAATTATACTTAGTCACATAAATAAGCTTATCGATGTCGTATTCATCAAAGAAATGCAACAATGTCTTGTCATAGAATGCTAAACACACTTAAACATCCAAATTTGATCCATTATTGAGTTAGGCATTGATTTTGTAGGCCTTCTAGGTCAAATATAACAAATGCATAAAGTAGGCCAGACAATATCTATCCAACCTCTTGAACAAAAGCTTGAAGAAAGGAAAATAGCAAGAGCCAAGGAGAAGGAGAAAAACAAAGACATTTCTTGACCTAATTAATAATTTTTTTTGTAAAGGGCCTAATTAATATAATTAGGACTAATATTAGGATTATTCCATTTATTTGTATATTCTTTTGTGAATGAGAGTGGGTGGGTCAATACAAGTCGGCTCGGAAGTTCTCTCTTATAAAGTATTGAGTGTCGTTGACTGTTAGTGAGCATGGTTAGGAGCGTAAACGAACCGTTTAGTGAGTAAAGATTACTAATAATTTGATGGCTATGATTTGAGGACACACTATCAAATTGTCAATTGATCAAAGGGAGAATATATACGAGAAAACCACCAAGAAGATTAGTTTGCAATGGGGAGATTGAATTTTGGTTGAAGTTGTCATATTCATTGCTAAATGTTAGGCATACAAGTGCAAGTTTAATATAGCATGAATTAATTGTGTCATGAGATATGGAAGCACCTTAGCTTATTCATTCATGCATTGGACCCACCTTTGATTTTAATGGGGATGGATGGCATAGTAGATTTGCTATATGCCTTTGTTCATTGTTTTTGTGACACGTTATTATTCCTTTCTTCGGGTTTTGAGAATATACTAAAATGTAAAACATATTTTAAAAATATATTAGTAATATTTAAGACTCGATTGATAGAGAAACTTAACTCGATATTTTACATATTTAGTGAATAAATTTTAACAATTATACCAAGATCTTATAATAAATATTTTTATATATATTTATAGTGGATATTTATTATACTTTTAGAGTAAGACCATATTTTTCCGAGTGTATCTTTGGTACCGTCAAAGTCCATTTGTTTTCTTCTAATAATAACGGGCAGAGTTTTCTCAATACTTATATCATGAATCCGGGGTCTATGGACCTAGTGACGTAGCACAATTAGGGAGAGGGAATATAATATTTCTTGAAAAGGAGGACCATAAAAATACGGGGTAAATTTTAAAAACTAAAATAAAACATCGGTTATGATAATTTGGGTTTATGAATCCAAATCTATAATATAATTTGTTGAATTTTCAGAGAAATAAGTTTTAAACATTCACAAAACTCGAATGAGATAATTTGTTGACCCCTAAACTAACAACCTATATATATTGGTGTAAGTACAGAAAAATCAGTTTCATTGTTATCATTGACATCTTTATTTTTAAATATCCTTGTCATAAAAAAATAGAAAACAAATTTTGAAAAGACAAATTAAAATACAACTTTTTGGTGAGAAAAATGCTGGTTGGACCACATTTTTTTATCAATTATTTTCCACCAAAAAATGCTGGTTGGATCAATTATTTTAATCAATTTGTTTTGTAATAAGTTGAAGCCGAATATGTAGAATTGATTTTTGAACCCAATTGAATACAGAATTAATTAATATTTGTGCTTAAGCTGACAACCTCCTAATCAGATTGAAACCATTGTAATTAAACAAACTTCGGGTTATCGGATAAAATTTTTGTCCGATATTCGATTTTTTCGGATCGAGATAATTTAAATAAATATAAAATTGAATTAAAATCGGATCGGATAAAATTTTGCCACTACTAAAACAAACTAAAAGATTAAAGGAAAAAAAAAAAAGGTGATTAGGCGGAGAGAAAGACACCACTTGTGACATGGCGGCTTATTAATTAATTATCTTAAATTATTAATAAAGTACTTGAGCTTAGTGTATAAAAATATTTCCCTTGATTTTTTTTTGGTTTTTTTAAATACTTTAAATTAAAATGCACCGTATTAGTTGTTTTGAAAAAAGTCCCTGTCGTTTTGTAGATAAGAGTCATGGTTGTACTAAGAGGATGGAGAGGGAACTTGGGAAATTAAATAAAATCTGGATGCTACAACGTTTAATCTCATTTATCTTGATTTATTTTTTCATCAATTAGATTACATTTAAAAAAATAATTAGCAATCTGCGTCCCATTCGGACAACAAGTTATGAGAAAATATAAATATAGATAACTTTCTTGTTACAAAAGTAATTAGTCCGTATTGTTTAGGGACATATCCAATTTAAGTACCGTTTGTTTAGTGGTAAAAGAAAATGAATCGAACTAGATTTAATTTCGAAAAATATGAAGTTATGATCATTTAGAAAATGGTGACTCTACTAAGTAATTTTTAAAATTTTTGTATCACCGGCACCGAACAATCAAATAAACATAAATAAAATATCAAATTTCAAATGCGACACCTAAATTCTTACAATATGATATTATAATCTTATAATAAACATGTAAGCAAAACTCATAATATATCCTTGTTGCATGCTCTAACATAAGCATGATGCACGCGAGATACCGACATCATTATGACGGTTACATTTTAAAATACCCTATTTTACTTTGATCTATATACAAACATGTAAACAATATACATAAACTCTTCACATCACCAAACACCAATTCAGTTATATCCATTAGAAAAATAAAGAAATCGAACCCAAATTTAAGATTATGTCGATTCATGGATCTTATTACCGGTTATGACATATTGGTTTCACCCGAGAATATCTTATATTAACATATAGTTTGGATAGAGGAAGGCAAGTTGAAGGAATCCATGTATAAATCCGGTAAGAAAAGTCTATACTTAGGCATATGAATTGAATGCAAAAGTATATATGTATAGTATGGTAGGCATGGGGTTGCACTTGATTTGGTGAGAGGCCAACATCTTCCCTAGCTAACTTCTCTCTCTAACTAATGTTATTTGTTTCTTCATTGTAATGGTTTTCTCATTGGAATTTTGTTCAACTCCTTCCATTCTTTTTGTGGCGTTTCCTTTTTTTCTCTTTTATTTATGTCTTTTGGCTTTTTATTTAATCAAACCATGACCTCCCAAAATAATACACCCATTTCCCCTTCATTATCAATCTCACCCAAATTATTGTGTGGTTGTAGCACATAATGCAACCTTGAGAATGTTGCCTAAAATTTTCAATTATATGTATACTCGAATCTAATTTAAAATTTTATCGAAAATAGAAAAAAGATTCACGAGATCAGTTGTTTAGATTATTTTTTATTGAATTAATTGACAAGAGACTTTTCTCTTTTTTTCTTTTTCTTTTTTTTTAAAATATCAACTCAATCACTCCTTATCGTTTTTCACTTTCAAATTGATTATCTTGTCTAAGTTTTCATCTCTCTGCTGATTTTTATGAACGAAAAACTAAAGTTGTCTATATCATGATTTAAATATCAAACCATACGGATAAAAAAATCAATACATACCACTATCCGATATTGACCTGATATCGGGTAAAAATTTTAAATTTTAAATTATTTTTATTTAATTCTTTAAATCTAAAACAATATGATCGTAATATAATGGTACATAAATTTAATACAATCTTATTTAAAATATCTTGTTTAAACTCTTATCATCAAATAGAATTCACACTATGAAATTCCACCATTGTTTTTTTTTCTTCCTTTAAATAAAGAAATGGAAAATTTTCTATTTGAAAAATAGAAAAAGGTAAACAAATGGAAGTTGAACACAAAAATGTACGTTGGAGACCAACTCCCAAGTAATAATTTGTTAGGAACAATTTTCAAAACTTTATTTTAGCCATCTAATTTGAAATCATTGTCCTAACTTACTATTTTTTAATCCTAACCAAATATCTAACTAAATGGGATTAACCCCACATTTCACAACCCAAAGGGGGAAAATAACATATATTATTGGTCATCCATATACACAATAATATTGTTATTTGATTTTGTTCTTAGTTGAAAAATCAAAACCCCATTTGTTGACCCATTAGATATCACTTTTTAGCAAGACTATAATACATTACACTACATTTTGAACATGATATGATGATATCCATCAATACATAAAACCTAACCCTTTGCGATAGTCTTGTGCGTATTTATCTTTTGTTGGTTCGGAGCGACTCAAACGTATCGGCGTCCACTCGAAGGGTGTAACCAATAAAGTCTCAACCTAATGATTAAGATTGAGGTCATGGGTTAACTTATATATGATTTTGTGTCATAATAATCTTTTTTAAAAGTGCAACACTATCAAATAGATTCCTCTTTAAGAAGATGCAATTTGCACCGAGATTACAGTTCGTCTTATTATTTTAAATTTATTTTTTCGTTTTTTGGTAAAGCTACTACTAGTCCCGCTCCCTGTTACAAGTGGTAAAATTCTCCTATTACAGTTGTTTTTCTTTCATAAATAACAAGCCTAATAATCTTATTTAAATAAACTTATGTTGTTTCATTTGAATGAAGTTATATCCATAATCATTCTTACAAAAGATACTTTAACATACAGAAGTACGACCTACATGACTTTTCATTAACCGGGAAAGCTACATAAAAGGTGAATACGTCGAGTACATTAGACGTTGCCAGAGATAATTCTATGTCAAAGTACACGAAAATCCTCTCTTTTTTTTTTTTTTTTTCCTAGGGTAAACAGTAAAGGGTGGCCGTCCAAAGACATATGTTGCCGCGAATGATAATTCATGAGTCATGTCCCATGTGATATGATCGATGGATGTGTATGTTTGTGTGTGTCAACTTTGTTTATAAATAATTTAGATAGTGTGTGTTTGGGGGTATGGGGGGTTGTCCTCGCCTTTACCTTTGTAAATACAATGCTTGTTGATTTCAGGTAACAAATTAAGCCCCACATTTTCTTTGCCTAAACAATCATAATAAAGTCTCCTTTGGTGGACCTACTTCTTTTATCCCCATCCAAACCCCTAGAAGGTTTCTTCTCATGTATACAAGTATATTTATACCCATGAAAAAATTATTTTAGCCGAATAATGAAACTTATAGTTAAAGGATCAAAGAAGATTTTATATTCAGAACTAGGGATACATTAAAAAAATTTCAACTTACTATTTTTTCTTGTAGATTAGCGAATATATCTATTTTAGGCATATATTTAATATAGGGAAAGACATGTAAAAGGAGCCGAGAAAAGGAAGGGTGAAACTCTTATACCTCCTTTAATAGAAGCTTAACTCTACGCTAAAGGATATAGAAATTTCATTAGACGTCTATTTTGTGGTTAGAAAATTTATCTATATTATAATTGTATATAATATTTAGGTTATAATTATATATAAAGGATACTTGTCAAACTATTGTTTTTGTTTTTTTATTAGTGAGAAAAACATTTAGTTAATCGAACGAAAATGATGATTACTTATTTTTAGGAAAAAGGTGATGTTATAGTTGGCCTCAAATCATGGATTTAAACTTTTAATTTTCATGTTAATTAAATTATTATTATGTATAGTAGGAAAAAAGTTTATGCGTATTACTCATACTTCACATCAAACGCTATTCATATGAAGAGAATATTACTAATTGAGCTTTTTGGAGCAGTGATATGAAACATGAAAGTTTAATTTTTCTTTTAGGTTTGATTTTTGGCGACAATAATTTTAATTTGTAGGAATTTGTGAACATTCACAAAGTCTCTTGAGTTTGGATGTACAGGTTTGATCCCAGCTTGCTCGCATATGCATACTTTAGAATGTACATAATATGCTAATATGCTAATATGAAGTCTTTACTATGTATTAATTTGACCCGTATATTACAACACTGTCGATCTCATCTTGACAGTTCAAAGTCACGGTCTGGGTTCAGTTAACTAAATTCCATGAAAGGAGAGAGGCAAGGAAGGACGAAAGTGTTGATATGAATGAAACTTTAGTATTTTGGGTTGGTTGATAATACGTGATTAAGATGTAAGAGCATAGTGTTTAATAGGGAAGGAAGTTAAGGGAGTCCAAAATCTTGCATCACATAAACGCAAGTCAGAAAGATTCCGATTAGTTTGGTGGAATTTTATCGAAAGTGACAATGTTTAATCTCTGGTTGCTAGTCTCATCCACGTCACCAACAACGCAACCATTGCCGACCATGCTCCCTACCTAAGTAGACCTATCACATAGTGCCCCATCTCCATCATATCAATTTCCATCTTATTTTCCCCTAATTTTTATATATAACATACTTTCATGTCTCATCAACTTCTTTTACTGTATCAATATAATTCGATTTAAGTCCTATGATATTTTGGTTTTTTTTTTTATTTTAAAATTTCTAGTTTGAGTCTTATGAATGTAGAAAATTTATAATAGAAAAACTTTATCTTTTATATAAGTCAACAATGAACTCGACTTTATTGAACTCGTAGAATCCAACACATATAAAAAATTTCAAAAAGTTTCTTTTGTATCCATTTGCTTCGTTTCGTATATAACAACAACAATAATAACAACAGTTTCTACTCGTAGTTTACGTTTCGCAACGCATGAGAGATTTAAATGTAAGGAGTCTTACCTAAACAAGTTTTTTTAGACAGAAACAATGTACTAGTACTTCTGCTAGTAGAGAAGCTCATAATTCTGCTGAGTAAGAACATATCTCGATTAAAACTCCCCACCCCCACCCAAACAAAAAATAATAATAATCTCAAAGTTCCATTTAAGATGGTATCACATCATTTTATTTGGGTCTTACATGAGGCATAACGAAACGATCTTGCTGCCAAAAACCTTCTTGCTGTGTTTAAATTTGACTCACATAAACCTGTAAAAACTAAAAGAATAAACACCAATCAATTTTACAGGAAAAATCCTTCCACCTTGAGGAGAAAACTCACTGTCCAATAACAAATATCTAGAGATAAAACTACAATCGGGTACACTCACAACACTACACTCGTAATTCTATCACCTGAGATACTCACGAATACCTGGTCTCATACCATCACTCAAGACCTCGTATTGGGTTAAGATCGGAGTTTCCCTAAAGTGTATAATGAATAATTAAAGTACATGTTTAGTTGGAATATTCAAGATCGAATTTTAGTGACAGCACAATGCATTAGTTGGTGTGAGTGCTTCGTAAGATAGAATAGGTCTCAGAGATCGATGGAACCAGCCATGATCTAGGGTTTACAGGGCCCTTTGCATATATTTTCGCATGAGGACTAGCTAGTTATATATGGAGTTTCATTTCATCATTCATACATAGTCACAGACGTATCATTGTATAGATCATAAATGTGGGAGGTTAAAAATTTAACGTTCATACGCCACAAGGCCATAAATTCGCCATTAATTGTGGATCCATCGACCATTCTGATATGGAGGTTCAACATAAAATTTTTAAAAAAATCCATTGAATCTTTATCATATTTCCAGTCATGATTTTTACGCTCCATGACTCAGACATATATATAGATTCATAAATTTTTTCCCCGTTTATCAAAAAATAAATAAAAAATTTCCCCCTTTTGATGACACATTCATAATTTCTTATTTATAGTTCATACTTTCACCATTTTTAATTTTTTTTATGGTAACATAAGTTAATATTTTTTCGTTTTATAATATATGTCACTTTAATTAATTTTTTTCGTTTCACAATATTCGTCGCTACAATCCTAATGACATATAACGACTAGTTTACCAATGTTATATTTATTAATTGCTTTTTTCCTCTCTTTTTTCACTGACTTTCTTCATTTCTAATAAACTCCCGGGGCAATTTAATCTTTTAGTATTTTATCAGAAATTTTATGTTTCCTTAATATCCTCGCATAATCTTAAAAACAAAAAATATTATGAAACAAAGATAATATTTTTAAGATGGCAAGAAAGAAAAAGAAACCAATAGGTCTCCTTATTACTTTTCCGTTCATTACTTATTATAAAGTAGAGATTGATTATTGCAAATAGTATCCATGATAAATATAACGATTTTCAAAATGCAAATGGCCATTATATATTGAAAATATGTTAAGATAAAAACAAATTAAAAAAAGAAGGATTGAAAGATTATTGTAAATTTTTCCTTTTGGTATATAACTAATGTTGACTATTTTAAAAATTACATCCGCAATACGTATAACTGTTTAATTACCAAGATGTACATATTTAAACCTAGAATGGTACCATTCTATCGTCCCGATAAATCGATAGTGCATCCCACGCCCTCCAATCCGATGAGAGAAGATATTAAATTTAGACTCATAATCATATATATATATATATATATTCGAGCTATATTATTTTTTTTGACGTTTTGACGACGTAAATAAGTTAGAACAGAAATTAAAATGTAATTTGCGAGCACAAAGCAGCTGAAATGATGTGCCATAATAGACTAAACGTCTTTGTTAAACTGAAAGGAAATGCAGCAAAAACGTCTTTGTCTTAGATGAGCTTTTTCACAATAAGATAAGGATACACTGACTTTTGATTATAACAAAAGGGCAACTACTTCTTTAATTTATTGCTAATACATATTTTTAAGGACTAGTGTTTCTTTTTTAAACAAAATTCATTTTTTTCAACTATAATTATAAATTAAAATCAAATTCATTTCCACGGAAAAATCCGAGACTTGGGTTCTAATCTTTGCCAGCAACGAACCATTTTCGGTCTAGTAACCGATGAGGACCATAGTAGCTAGTTTCTTACAAACTATGTGATCGAGTCTAGGTTTATTCTCATGAGTCTCTAGTATGTAATAATCTCACTCTTAATAAAGATTACCCTGCCCAAGCATCACTATCTGTAGAACGACCAACCCTGAAAAAATTCATCCAAGAAATAATGAAAAACAGACTAAAGACACAACCTTCCCTAGGAGAAGAAGGGGATAAGCCCACAAGATGGAACAAATGATATTCTTATTCAAATTTGGCGGTTTGTAGGATCGCACTTGCTTATGCCATTGGCAGCCGTTTTTATTTGTTAATTGAGAGATTAGAGAGAGAAAGAAAGAAAAAGACTGAAATTTATGAAATAATGAGGGATTAATAATAAATAGCATATGATATGACTTTGGGATGATAAGACCTGAACCCAATTTGTCTGAGGTTAGCTTGGCTCTCATCCTGAAACTTAAATTCAGACCTAATTTCATGATTCATTAACGGATATCAACAGTATTCTTGCTACCTAATCACTATAAACTAATCATAAAAAATAATCTACACGCAAGAATCTTAATCATTTTCTAAAATTAAAAAAAAAAAAAGAACCGAGAAGTAAATTTTGCAGTGAACGAATAACTATTCAACTCCAATTAAGAAGGATAACATATAATCGCTATGTTTGTACGAAGTTGATGTCGAAGTGTAATATTCCGAGTCTACATTATAATTATTAATAATTTTGTTAGGTCTTGGATGGTTGGGCCGAGCCCAAAGCTTCTGACTTTTTGGGAATAATGTGTTCAAGCCCACTTTTGCTAATTTAAAAAATGCTGAGTTGGGTATTTCAAAGAGAGGATTTTTTTTTGGGTACATTTTTGGATAAGGTGGGTGTGTTCAATGGACCATTGTCAAGGATTCTAGAAGGTCCAATATAGGGGGATGAATATAATGAATGATGAAGGAACACTAGGGTAGAATTTAAGATAATCAATGTATCTTAGAAAATTTTCTAAGCATACTTTTTTATTAAAAAAAAAGTTGTATTGGATTTGGTCTTAATTCTGCATTATTCTTTTATTGATAATTTGTAATATTTAAGTGTGTTCGGTAAAATTAGTTGTTTTAATAGTGGTTAATTGTAGAACAAGACGTTAGCTTTTTACTCATTGTTAGTTGTTAGATAATGGTTAGTGGTTAGTTGTATAACTAGGGGTGTAAATTAGTACTATTTGGAATAGCTGACCGTTGAGGTAGTCGATTAATATGAAATGATCAAAAAAGACATGTATTTTATTTTACTTTTCAAAATTTATTTTTGGTTTGTACTCTTTTATCCTTACACTAGTCAACTTAAATTGTCCAATAGGTATTTTATATCAAAAGCTAAGTTGGAAAATTTTTTATGATAATTATATTACAAGTTCGGGTATGATTTTTTGAACGTAACATGTATTTGAAGAATGTGAAAAGATATTATGTCTCTTTTTATTTCAAAATCAAACTAATTGACAAAGGGTAGTGTATGCAATACTGAGTTTAGTGAATATCAACGAGAAAAGGGGAGCTTTGCATGAAGTGCAAGACTTGTAATTTTTACGAAATAGCAAGGTTCTATTCAAGATAAAAGCACAACCTTTATGCAGCGTTTTACAAATGTCCTTGTGTTTGTGAAACATGCTATTTCTATTCAAAATAAAAACACAACCTTTATGTAGCGTTTTACAAAATGTTAATGATCTATTGTAACCTCCGATAATCGCCTTAATTATTGAATTTTCAAACATACAAAATTAATAGAAAGTAGTGATTCGATATAATTAAACTATCTTTAACTCCCTTGTCGAAGATACCTTTTGCCTTGTCTTGCACAAGTGTTAGTGACCCTTCCGAACAATATGCTACAATTGGACAAAATCTTTGTAAATTTTTGTCTTGCCAGACATATCAAATAAATGAGAATGGAGTTTCCCTCCCCAACCTGGACGCAGGTGGAGAAAGTGGCAAATAATAACAATATTAAACCAGATATGATAGTTTCGCCAAAACATAATTTTAATCGAGTTCAAAATCCAATCGTGCGGAACGACTCATTTAATAATATGATAAATTTTATGTCAATATTAAAAACAAGTTCGATTTACTCCGAAGTTGAAAACAATATATTTTTACACTATAATAATTCTCAGTTAAAATCGATATAATTCATGTCAACTTCTTAGCTAGATCGTTATAATTCATGTCAACTTCTTAGTTAGATCGTTTCATCGGATCGGACTAATGAAGAGCCAATAATATATAGTCCTTACAAGACAAGAGGCCTGGTTCAGAAATTGGCCCACAACTGTTCTAGAGCGTGTATTGAGGTACGAAACAAGTTTTTCGGCCTCGTTGTAGATCCCAAACTACAGCCTGTAGGATCCAGCCCTAAATAAGGGACCCAGCACGTGACAAGTTTGCTGTAGTGTGATGATAAAAAAATAAAAAAGTTATTATATTCAATTCAACTGTGCATTCCCTTGGCCGGCAAATATAGCATTAAATTTGAATACCGTTACAAATTAATAAACTGTTGGTTAAGTTGGTAACGATCTCATTTCGGTAAAGACAGTGAATATATTTTTATTAAAAAAATAAAAAAATTATATTAGCAAGGGCGAAGATCCGATCGGAGAGTACCCATGTTTCATAATTAATTAATTAGTTAGTACATAAATTTCTTGAATCGAATTTTTTTTGGAATAGACATAATCAGAGAGAAATATTTACCTGATAGTCTATAACAAACAAATAGGGATGGATCCGAGTAGATTGATTTATAGAAGAAAAAAGAGAGCTTAATTAAGCCTTGATCACCTGTATTAGGGTGTTAAACTCTATGCAAAACTTGTCAAATGAGCAGTCTCTGCTTATTGCCTCAGCTTCGTTGCCTTGTCCGACCTTACTATATATATATTATCCATTAATTTCTGTAAAAGAGATTTTTAAAAATAATAATTTATAAACCATGCTTGTTTATTTCATGCCCACGTAATTAAGTGTAATAATTAATTGTAGAAAAATTCTACACATTTTTTTAATGTAATATAAGCCTTTCTATTGGTGGAGCTTTTTTAGGATGAATTTTAATTTTTTTGTAAATGTTTATTAACTACCTCTTTTCTTTAAATGTTTTAATTACACGCATCCATGAGTGCACTTAGTTGTGTAATTTTAATTTTTTCCATCATGGATAGGAGGTTATACTAAACAAACCGTTAATATCATAAGCTTCACTTACAGGGGTCAGGGGCGGAGCTACGTGGAGGTTAATTGTATCCTGAGACACCGTTACGCTTAAAAAATATTGATGAGTTTCTAATGAGTATTTTTAATTTGGGTATAATTTAGGTATTGAGACATTCAATAAAAAAAGTTACATAGGTCTAAAGAACATTCATATACATAAAATGACATACATAATTTAAATTTTTAAGTCCGCCACTCAAAACGCACATGGTTCATTGCTTATATACTCCATGTTTAATTATATGTACATTATTTTAAGATTTTTTATTTTTATTTTTAGTTTGATTTATTATTGTATATAAATAATTATATATATATAAATAATGAGGATGCCTTCATGTTTTCCTGGATATATATAGCATGTGACATGCACCTAAAGTCTCCCCATAGTTAAAGTTGCGTTGGATAGATGGCTTATGGACGAACTTTTTGTCCGATATCCGATTTTTTGGATCGGATAATTTAGACATGTCTAAATTCGGGTTAAAATTGGGTTCGGATAACATAAATAGGAAAATGTTAAGTCCGAATTTAAAATTCGGACAAAAATTTCATGACATGACACAATTTTTTCGGATCGGATACATTCGGATAATTAGATTGGACAAAATTTTATCCGCGTCACGTTCATAAGCTCGGGATTCTAATGAGGGTCAATCCTATAAAATTCTACATCCATATTCTTATATTTAGTTGGAATTGTATTTTTTTTTGGACAAAAAAACACTCTTTATCAACTCGGAAGGAGCTCGCATTTTGGTACTAGATGAGATAATTTTGTCTGAGGGGCTCTATCAGTAGTACAGTGTCTTTTTGAGTTTTATGAAATTGTAAATGTGGCTCAGAGTACTTGATCCACACCATATTATCATAGGACAAACTCGATCAAGACGTTACACGAGAAAAACAAGTACCAAACTTACCTACATTAGCTATTTATACATGTACGAATAATCGATTGATAATATACATCCATGCATGTGTCTAGTGATAATACAGTATAATTATCATTATCAGTGCCATAAATAAAACATAATGTTGCCCAAATATTAATAAACCCCCATTAGACTACCTACCTAGTTTGTTTGTCTAAGATTTATCTCATTTATTAGCGCCTACCCTTCAAATATTAACCGATAAAGCAATCCCCATCCATGTACATCTGGTCCTGCCATTTTCTGATGTGTTTCCCAACAACTCAGTAAGAGTTAGATTTGTTGAGGACATTCCCACCTTAAAAGGGGGTTAGCTTGAGATGTTAGGGCAGCACGCTTCACATATACCCTTTGATTAGGTAATCCTACCACCATTTAATATCCAAGAAAACCTCATCGGAATTCGAATAATGTATATATGGTCGGGAGAAAAGCATATCTTTTAACTACCATAATGTCGAAATGTTGTATGGTTTTACCGAACCGTCTTAACAATCTTATACATACACGTTTAGAAACGTGATGTCTACTAATTAACAGTTAATCGACTAGTCAAAGGTTCTAATTAGGATTGTAGGTGGAGGAAAATGACTAAAGTGCACTAAATGAGCTTTGTACTTATTGTTCTATATTCGCTACTCGGGGTTATTGCACTCTTTATATATATGTATATATACTTCGAACCAAATTATTGAACCAAAAATTTTATTTGGAGAAGCAAAAACAACCATGGCCATGGGTCCAACAACCACCATTCTTGAAAGAATTGCCCTAGCTAGGCCATAGTGCATATATATCAACTATGAAAATAAAAGGCCAAGGTAACTAAGCTATATTATATATACGAAATTCAAGTATAATCAACCTAATACAACTTCTTCATATTATTGAAATTTGAACACAAATGGACTATTAGGATAAGATTTAACATATAATTCTAAGGCTTTAAATTTACTTTCGATTAGGGGGTCAAATTTAAATAGGATACGCTTATATATATATATATTAGAATGGAATATTATGTATGTATTATTCAAGTCAAAACATCATGTCTAGATATAAAATTTGGACCAAAAGTTTGAGACTATCGTACCTAATTTAATTTCTTTGGATCCGGAAAACATTGAGACAATATAGTTGGACACAAGCGGTAGACAGTCTTGTCTCCTTAAACAACATCATTCATATGTTCCATATGTTTTATCATAACAAATTGTTGAAATTTTAATCATTATTTTAAATTTTTTTCTTTGAATGGTGTTTTATTTTATTTATTTATTTTTTTGAAAGGAATGGTGTTTTAGCTTATACCAATATAAATTTATATAGTTTTCTGACTTAGAGAATAACTCATTTTACATTATTTTCGATTGAAGAACTGTTTCAATATTAATTGATTCAATTATTTCTTTGACATGTCTGTTTCTTTCTGTGAGAATTTTTTAATTTAATTTTTTCATCACTTTCCTTCAAAGTTAAAAGTAAAAATAAATAAATAAATAAATAAAAATCGAGAGCTTAGCGTAGTCTGATATGAATTAGGGCTTTATAGTAAGGACGAACAGACAACGAAGCAAAGGCGAAATCTGGCAAAGAAGACTGCTCACTTGACAAGCATAGCATGGAATTCACTCACCCAGATTTCCCCTCTTTCTCTCTCCTTCATCTTCATCTTCATCTTCTTCACCATCATCAGCTTCCTGGGATTTAATTTTCCTGCAGTGAAATCTGAAAAATCAGAAAAATAATAATTAACTGGGGTTAAATTAATAAGTTTTGATGAGAATATTATGTAAAACCTCTTCAGAGATTCACAGGAATGGAAACTAAGGCATGAAAAAGAGACTTACAGAATGAAGATAATTTAATAATGGTGAGAAGAGCTGAGGGAACAAGAAGAAGAAGAAGAAACCACTTGGTTTTGGGCAAGGGTATCTTCTTTGTGGGAACACTCCTAGGTTTTTATAGACTCTCACTCTCCTGTTTTTTTTTTTTAAGCTTTAGACTTTTTTTTAATTTCTTCTTTCTTTTAACTTCTTTACATAATATTATTCCAACCCTTATTTCTTGAGTTTAGGGTAAAAAAATCAGAACTCATTAACTTTCATGGTATTAGCATTAAATTTTTCAGACAAAAAATAAACAGAAAAAGAATATTAAGTTGAGCTTGAGCCGAGCTCTGAGGAGAGCGATGTGCTTTTGAGTATATATGGGCCCGAACCTAAACTTTACGAGCTTGGCGAACTTCAAGTAAACCCCAAACTCAGTTTCGTACTGATGATAAAGATCATGTAATCAAAATTTAAAAATATCTTATCAAGTGTCAGCCCTCGCCGTATATATATATATACAAGATGGTTTAAAATTATCTAATTGTTGATAATTAAGCCGTACATCTTAATAAAACAAATGGTCTGCAAAAGAACTATGTCTACATGTACTTTTATAATAGGGGAGAAATTGCGTATCACATAATTTATGACCACTCAAACCCTTTTTTTTTTTTATATATATATAATTAGGATATATAGATAAGACGACTGTATATAGATAAGAATAATTGAATTTTAATTTAATAGAATATTTAAATATGCTTGGGGGAGGAGACCCAAGAGGTAGCACGATCAGGGTTGGCCGACCTCCAAGTTTTTGATACAAGTGCTCGTAAATTATATGGTCATGATCAAAAAATTAAACAAAAAAAAAGTAAAAAAATCGATGCGTATTTAAGTTATAAGATCACGTACAATATAACTCGACTCGTATAACCGAAATAATGAAAACGTTATTATTAAACAGATAACAATTTATATTATCCGTCTGTAATCCACTATTTAATTTCATTATAGTACATTAGTTTTGAGATTCTATAACAAAAGAGGAAATTTTGGATTTATTTATGATAGAATATTATCACTTTCATTGAAATTTAATTAGTAAAATGTATATATTTGAATGAAAATGAATTGGAAATCCCGTTTGATGGTTCAAACGTGGGAAGGTATTTGACTGGCGGGTGACTTTGACTTGCATGTGCTACGTAGCTCTCTTAACAACCAATATCCATCCATCTCTCTACTCTAAGTTCCTAATCCTTCGGCTCTCATTAATACTCCAAAATAACAATAACAACGATGTCACATAAGAAAACACGTAAATTTGTATTGTTCTTCCCGATATAAATAACAAAACTGCACACTCGGAAGGTTTGCTCATTAGAAGTCTGTCGAAACACTTGTTATAAGTGAACATATTGCTATAAGTTTTAGCGAACAAACTTCCCGTCAAACTGATATTTTTTTAAATACATGTATAATTTTCTACCCTGTGAGCACCATAGTAATGGAAGTATTTGTGCCCATTGAGGTTAGCTGTGTTCAAGTGGCTGCGAGATGTGAAGCGTGGATGAGTAGTGAGTAAGTGGCGAAAGCTAAATAGTTTTTTTTTTTTTTTAATTTAAAAAAAAATATGAATGGCATGTATTTGTCATAGTTGAAGATCACCTAAAATGATTTATCAATCAAAATATAAGAAAAGTTTTGGAATTATTATTGATGGTTTATCATCATCGTACAAGTTTTGGAATATAGATATAAATAATTTCAAAGACACATTTTCTATTTTTTTATTCAAAAAAATAATAAAATTCCTCCATTATCAGGATGGTGCGTTGTCAACTTGTCATGTATCCTAGAAATATGTAAGGTTTGCATCTCTCACATTTTTGTCAGAGGAAATGTACCAATATCCCGACAAAAATAAGCCTACAAAAACTGTTAAGAAAGAATAAAGCATTATTTTTAATAATTAAAGCGCAGTGAGATTTTAGTATAGTGGTTAAGATTGCAATCCTAGGTATATTTAAAATTACAAACGAGTTGAGTTGAATCCGAGTCCGATCGGACTTGACTTGGTCATATTTTAGCTTGGCTCGGGGCTCACTCGAACTTTTGAAGTTTAGGGTTGGGCTCGGCCCGGATGGCACAAGCTCGCTTGGGTTCGGCTTGATTTTTTATTTTTAGCTTTGATTTTCTTAAAAGTTTCTTTCAAGGCTATAATTGAAGTTAGATTTATAAGGGTTTGAGTGAAATTTTAGTGATTTTAATGATAATTTTATATTCTCCACACAAGCATTTTTAGAAAAAATAAGTACTTAACCTAAACCGGCTCGGTATGTCTTCGAATCAGCTCCAACTCGAGCTCGGTTTAACTCGAGCCATAGTACTCGACGAACCGACTCGATTCCGTTGCGATCCGGGTACATGAGTTCGCAAGTTCGATTCGGCTCCCTCACTCATTATTTATAATGTTTTTGTAATTCCTTTAGATGGAAAAAAAAAAAAAAAACTTTGGCATAATGGTGATGAAGATTTTCTTACGTTGTCCAACTTAGTGTCATCCCATAACACATTTCTTTATTTAGGGGAATTTACGAAAGCCAACAATAATAATTAATGCTAGAATCCTAATATAGGAAGCCGCAAAATATAATAGGTCAGGTTCTATAAGTATTGGAAAAATGTGTTTGAATAGGCTTGTGTAATAAAAATTACTCTTTTAACTTGCTCTTAATTCTTAATGAGATACTTTTACGAGTGAATCCTCCCCCCTCCCAAAAGTACCCGAGTATTTATAATCTAAATGGTTGAAAACGGTTAGATTATAATGGATTAAAGTAAAATATTTCTGTAGATTGTTTCATCAGCCTCGGAAGTTTTATAATATGCATATGAGTTCGGATTTGGATGATGTGCTGGTGGAAACAAGGGGAGGACCACGGGGCGGCCGTTAGAGCTACAGCCTGCAGCCATAGCAACATAGAAAGGTACAATACAAGCGAGGAGGACATGGAATGGGAATCAAAGTATGGGCCACTGACACAAACTCAATGGGCCAGCATCACATAGGAGGCCCATGATTGAGAGTCGGATACTATTGGGATGGGGTGTCTGGTTCCGCGTAGTGTACTACTGCTAAAGTACTCTTTCTATCTTTAAAAAGAACCTTTTTTTTTTTAACTTTACGGTAGCCCAGATAATATTTTGATTTTTAATTTTTATTTACATAATTCAGTAAATGGTGTAAACTTATCTTCTAAATTGAAAATATTTTATAAAAGAAAATATTTTGATAAATCAATATATTTTGTAATAAATTAATTGTCTAAGTTAGTAAAGTTTGTCGTCTTTAGTTAAATATAGACATTCTTTTTGGGGATGAACGTAGTAATATAATTGATTACAAAATATGGGTTTTAAATGGATATGGGGCTGATAATTAAAAAAAATGCCTACATTTTTTTAGAAAAAAAAAGAATGTTAAACTTATTATCGAAATCATGAATGAATTATTATTTATCCCAGTTCTAAACAAAAACTTTGTTTGTCTTATTAATTTTTAAAAAGACGAGTTTACATGAAATAGAGAAAGAGTAACAACAATTAGCGTTCTATGAACTTAGAATCTCAAGAAAACAAATCCTTCCAAACAAACAGGGACACAAAAACGCATAGAATCACTAACAGATTATTCTTGTGGTCTCCATCACCATCATACCATGTTATTGCCTACCTAACACGAGTATAGACATTGCTATTGCCTACCTAACACGACACGAGTATATCTTTAGTAACAATTCTCAAAGATTTTGCCGACTGATGCTAGCCGCTAGGCAAAGTGGCAACCAGCTTCGAGGATCACTCTCATCATCTAAGAAATGAAAAGGTAAAACGGCAATTTAGAAGCAGCAAATCAAGGATCAAATTATGGTTGAGCTTGAGCTCAAGCCCGAATTGCAACAAACTAAAGGCACCTATCTACAAAACTTTTGATTTTCCAAAATCTCATGTAATTTGGAACTGCGTAAATAAAGGAACCAATCGAGTCCTCTAATGAACATCAATCTCTGATTGCCAGTGGTCATGTAATAGCAAGAGCTTCTCTGAGTTAAAACACCCCAGTTTCCACTTTCCAGATCTAGTATCAGTGCCAATTTCTGAAATTTCTCCAACTACTTCTGAATATTCCTACAAATTGTAGTGCAACCACATCAGTAAATTTCGAATTTAAAGCATCATTTGAAGGAAAAACAGTTAGTTTCTAAACCCATATCCATAACCAGATCCATATCTCAGGGTCTATTCTGTAGGGAAAGTGCAGATGTTGACCACTTAACTTAACCTTGAATTACAAAGTCTCAGTTTCTTTTGACTGAAAGTGAAAACCTTTTTAAGTTAACTGTCTAGTGTCGACCACTCCACAAGGAAAGTAAATAACCGTTCCCTGAGGAGTAAATCATAATCCCACTATAATCATAGGGGAACAAACTGTCACAAATCAAACTTTCTCTGCTATCCACAAAGTCGAACAAGGACAAACAGTTAGCTTACTTAAAATTGGAGCGACTGTTGTTAACTTTAAGTGAAGAGTATATTAGAATCGAGTAGGTGTTGCAAAATTTGAGGTGCATGTGTATATCTCACTGTTGAATCTAACCTGTCATTACTCATTAGTATAATGCCATTTTATTAAGTTCTGGGATGTGGACATTTATGAGATCAAGAAAATTAATCCGAAAAGAATGTTAATCTGCAGATCGCACGGAACTGCAAAAGCTCGGAAGTACCTAAATTTTTATGCCTGAGTGGATGGCAACAACTCCACCGACAAGATTCTCATATTCAACCTTCTGAAAACCTGCTTCGGCTATCATTGAAGCAAACACATCCTGTAATGAATGTTGCAAAGTAGATTAAATTACCAATGAAACAGATAGCGACAGATACAACTACACAATCGATTCCCAGCAAGTTAAAAATCTTTCAGTACTCACTACTAACAAATGCAGTAGTCAATCATGAATTCACTATGCAGAAAACTCTCAGGATTGACCACCGGAATAAAGGTTTGAAAGAAAGAGAGTCTCTAAATATCTCAGGCTTATTTAAAGGTTTGATTCTGCGTGCATCAGGACTGAAATTCTCCTCCCCTTTTGTTTTTTCTTTCTCGGCATTTACCTAAGATCAGTCAGTCACTGGCTGTGTTTTCGGTTTTCCTGATCTGCACTTTTATCTGATTACAAATGATTGTTGCCACCTCTCGGGAAGGGGGGTCCTTAACAGACAGAGGTTGCAGTTTCCTAGAGCAATCTCTGACAAATGTAAAAGAACTAGCACTAAACACGAGGTACTGAAGCTAACAATGATATTTTACAAGGTACAGCACCAAAGACCAAGTTTAAGAAATCAAATAAAGCTAATGACAAACTAAAGTACTATACTCCACACTCAAAAAAATTACTGAGAAGGGGAAGGGAATAGAAATTCACAATAACTCAATTAAAGAAAAACACACACACACAAAATAAAAAAAGAAAGTCACAGCCACAAATTATGATGATGTAGGTGATTTGGCTGCCACTGTAAAAGCAACGCTTATCCTCTGAGACTCTGCCAGAATGTCAGTTTTTTATCCCATTTTCGATTGATGCAAAATTGTTATTCACTCATGGCAATCTCTTAATTTTGACAAACATGGCTAGCAAGGACAATATGGACATGGATTTGACAATCAACACGACAAATTAATCAAATTCAAATTTGAATATTTAAGAGTTTAGCCCTTCAAGGTTTTTGAGGTTCCTTTTTCTAGCAAGGGGTCGAAACAATTAAGTCATGATTATTGTAGCAAATGTCCTCTTTGTTGACTGCTGAAAAAGTGACTTCTTGGCTATTTCTTTCAGCTCAATAATAGAGGACTAAAGCAGAACACCTTTCTACAATGTCCTCCGCTTCCTTACCCTACAGTCGTGGATAGTCAATGGTTTTTATTAAGGGTTCAAAGAAACCAGCCAGGTCTCTTCAATTCAGGATAATGCTGCTAACTCTTAACTCTAACCTCAATTACCAGGTGTCAAAATGCTATGGTACCATGTTCACAAAGGAGATAAACTACTCAAGAACTAGTAGGAGCGACTTTGTTCACAAAAAAGATGAGTCACTTGCTTCAAACCTGCTAAAATCATGCTGGGTGCTGCCCCTCATATCTCACCCTGACCTGCAATCATAGCTTCAAACTCCTACTCTAAATGCCCACTCCCCATGGGGAAAAAAAACAAACAAAAAGAAGTTCACGCCCTAAAAGCAGACCTTTGTGGCGCTGAATCAAAGCCAACATCAACTCCATAACTAACAAGACCTGTCAGCAATCAAATCAAAGCCAACGTTACTGCACCTTATTGGAAAGATGAGGAGAAAGGTGTTGGTGGCCATGGGGAAGGTGAATAAAAAAATGGCTCTCCCTGCCTCTTTCCTCCATCTCAGGTCAAATCAAGGAGGAAAAGTTGGGAAATTCAAATGTACATGAATCTTGGGGCCTGATTACATTGGGAAATGTAGGCATCCTCCATGAAGCCCAGGTGCAAGATCATTCTCTAAACCAGAAAAATATATTGAGAATCAAATAAACTCAAGTACATGCTGCGGATTCCTACCTAGGTTTGGTGGGGGCTCATATGTAAGGCCTAGCTCAAAATATGCATAATTTCCTCCATAATGCTCCACACCAACATTGTCTAATGACTAGCTCATCAATTCTGCAAATTAGAGCTCCAATGTCTAAGAAACAGGCAGGTTTGACTGAAACTCCAGAGATCCTAGCTGAATCAACTGTGTAAATCATGAAAAATAAAAGGGTCACTTGAAGACTTATAATCTTCATCAGAGGCTGACTAGTTGGATTTCCTGTTCTCAATTTAAGTTAGAATGAGCCAGCTAAAAGGACAAACATAATGTATAAGTTACATTATAGGATGCTAGCTGAGGAGCATGGATTGATTAGTCTAACTTCTAAACACTATACAAAAAATCCAGCCATTTGGCATGTGTAGGAGATCCACAAGTAACCTTATTCCCCACAAGCAAGAATTCTAATTTCAGCAGACCTATGAACATTTTTCATATTTGGAAAACCAATTCGAATATTGGAAACAAACAAGAGTTACTGTGGACCAATTAGAAGAAAAGGTAGCCAATTATAAGATAAAAGTTAAAAGTACATGCAGCAAGGGAGCACAGCATGAAAGAAAGCAAAAAAATAAAGCTAAAATGAAGCATAAATATATCAAACCAAAAAAAAGCATAAATATAAATAATTCAGTGGGATCAACTTTTTCATATTTGGAAAACCAATTCGAATATTGGAAACAAACAAGAGTTACTGTGGACCAATTAGAAGAAAAGGTAGCCAATTATAAGCTAAAAGTTAAAAGTACATGCATCAAGGGAGCACACCAAGACAGAAAGCAAAAAAATAAAGCTAAAATGAAGCATAAATATATCAACCCAAAAAAAAGCATAAATATAAATACTTCAGTGGGATCAACTTTAGGCTAAAACACCATAAACAAGGGGGAATGTTTTGGTTAAAGTGAACTTATGTTCTTAGACAGAGGCATAACAGATAGCATAACATAAATTCCCAAATTAAAGGAGTGCACCCAATAAATAGATGCAAGACAAAATCAAAGGAATTAATTATTCTGCCTACATAACTAATCACTATTATAAGATAAAAAGACATTTATCACCTGAGAGGGGAAGCGGCGAATACTTTCAACCAAATACTGATAAGATTCTCTATCACCTACAACCAACTCTCCCACATTTGGAATGATGGAGAAAGAGTAGTAGTCATACCTGCATAAATCAATGCAATCCTGAACTTCAATTCATGCCACATACCAGAAGATGGCAAGCTCAAACAAATAACGAACATAAAGCATTAACAACTAATAAGCATAAATCTCTAGTTAATGAGTACAAATCTCTTCATTCAGTTATTTTCTTAGTTTTGTAGGGGAAGGAGCATGAAGCACTTACTTTTCCATCTCAGTTCATCGTCTTTATCAGTCAGGGGAAGGAGGTGCTAATCTAACCAATAGTGCAGGCCCCAACTCACATCCATAACCCACCCACCCATCCACACACACAAAAGTGGAAAAGGAAGATAAAAGATAGAAAAAGACATGAAGAAGTACATTGATGAAATCGTAAAAAACTAAAGCATAGAAATGACCTGGAACATAAAATCCAGCATCTCTAGATACTCCATCCTACTTCCACCTCTCTTTCACATAATGCTTCATGCCAAATGCTGGTCAACTAATCTGATCATCACTCCAAGTCTAGATGATTCACATTCTCCAATCAGTTCCAATATTTTTCTACATGTGTGTTACATTTTGACATGAGAAATGCTAAAGCACTTGATACAGAAACATGCATGTACTGTAAAGCCATACCTCGTGAATAACGCAAACTACCCGGCCCCCCTCACGCACACAAAAGCTTTGGACAGTGAAATCAAAACTCTAGCAGCTACAGTACATATCTGTAACAAAGAAAGCATAATGGAATGAGACATTAAAACTACTCACAATTGCTTAAAAATGGGAGCTTCTACATGGCTCAACTCCAGACAAAGGAATCGCCCTCCACGTCTAAGTACCCTAATACACGAAAAACATGGTTAACCCTGAATTTGCAACGATCTTCAAAGACATTAACATATAAAAAAAGATCTATCAGGGTATAGTACTATCCTAAAAAATAGCACGAGTCCTGTTCAAGTAGTAAAAAGGCCGTCAAGAAACCATCAATGCTATTAATCCCATTGAAGACTCTTGGCTAAGAATGAGCCCAGAATATACAAATATCTCTGATATAAAAAATAACACTTTATGACTTAATCAAATACCAGTATATATGCAGCCATCCTTATAATGTATAACCACTTTGAAAGAGCATTAGTGACACATAAAACTCCGGTAAGTCAGAAACTATAATTAAGCCGTTAATCAAACGATAATAAATGGGAAAAGGGTGACCGAGAATAGATGCACTGGATAGAAAAGCATTTTCAGAAACCATTTTGGGTCCATAACTCAGCCAGACAGACAGACCAACTCTTGAAGTTATTCACTTGCTTAGGCTTAAAAAGGCTTATAACGAGTGTCTAAGGAGATCCCACAAAAGGTGTTGGGAGATATTGTCTCCATTTCCCCATTACTCATACATTTATATCTGTCTCATTATGCAACAGCAAATAAGGGCCCTATGTCAAAGTGCCAGCTCATTGAGTGGTGACAAAAGGTGGAAGCTCAACTCAAGCTCACTAACCTCAATTATTAGGAGACCTCTCAGAAAAGGTTTCATAGGAAACTTCGGAAACACAAAGTGCTTAGCAAGGTTTTGCTCCTAAGGGGAAATTCATTGCTAACTACACAAGAAATAGTTCTAGCTTCCTTCCTAGATAAGCCTGCTTTCTGCTAGCAGGAACTACATGATCAATGAGCAGTTACAAAGATTTGTCTCAAATTTTGGGTAGTTAGTCACTTACCTGTAAGCTTCTGCCAGAACCTTTTCAATGTGTGTAACATTTCTGATCCCAAATGCAATAGTGTAGCCATCCATTGTATTATCTTCAAACTTCAAGGCTTCCGCATCTCCTTCAACCCATATTAAAGACTTCCCTTCTCCAAGACCTGTGATATAGGCAAACAGAGTGTCAACGAGCAGAATGAATTCGCATAATCAAACTGCAGGATTTGACACAAAAGTATGAGGAACAAAGGGACCGGGAGAACAAGAGATAAAGGTAAAATAAAAAAGCATTAATAAACAGCTCCCACTGATATAGGCTTAAATAAGGATTGTCCACATTCATTTAGGAAATATTCTGATCTTAAACATATGCATGAATTAATTCGCTCAATGAGGTGAACATGCATCATAGATAGGAGTTCTCATTCATTTACATTAACAAAAATTCATTATTAACTCAAAATCAAGCTTCTCCATCTTAGAAGCTAGCTAAAAGGTTATCTGTAACTTATTAAAGTAATTTACAATCCTCTTGCTACATATGAATTGCAAATGCAGAAATGAGCCATAAGTGAGCTTCGCTAATGGAGAATCCATCAGTGATTCAATGCTAGTTTTCTACTTTTCTATCACACGTAATCTATAACTTGAACATAATATCTTAGCTATAGCTCAGATTCGAGCTTAAAATCTGTTTCTAAAAGGTGTTATGCCAACTCATCCCATTAACGGCCTAGCTGGAGAAGAACGTTTTCAAAAATATGAACATTTTAAAGAGTATATACTTCTAAAACCATGTAGAAAAGCATGTACCAACAGAAGAGATGAAATATATGTAAAGTATTTGATAAATTTTGCAGAAGTCCTTCAATTTACCTCTTTCTAAAACCCTCTTTTTACCGACATTTAGCATGTTTGGATTGATGTCACATACATATATTTCAGTTCCATCCTGCATATGATTCTCATATTCATCATGCAATCCTCTAAGCTTCTTCTTGTTTATGGATTCCAAAACTCTGAAAGCAACATCACCTGCCAATTAAAGATCCCACCGCAATTTCAGACAGTTTGCAACATATTACTTCAAACTATTTTGCCTCAATGTCAGAAAAGAATGTGCATTTACTTCTTCACATTACAAGTTTACAACTAAATCAAATGAGAAGACAAAATTCAGGGCAGAGAGAGAGATGACATTTTATTGTGCCATTAGCTGCACCCAGCAAACCACACACAGTTAGGAAGCCAAGATAAGTGTTAACAGTATCTAAGAACTACTTTGCTGAAATGCGCGAACTTCACAGTCATGATCAAGCTGATGTTTTCAGATTGGATGCAGACAAGGTTATCATTTCATTGATCTGTTTGGTAGCATAGTTCCTTTACAAGATGAGCATCAAATTAATCAAGCCACACAATTACAACAGGAATAATAGTGTCTAAAGCAATGGTCTATAAAATAAGTCTATGCCCACAGGTCCAAGTAGAGATCAAAGTTTGAGTAAAAGTTAGTTCTTATGATTTTCTTTCCTAAAAATCAAGATTTACATATTTTCACATCATCTTTTTCAGCCCACACTTTTCATCATGTGAGCTATCTAAATTACAGGTTACAATAACTGCAGCGCCAGAATATGGAAACTGACCTGTCCCACCAGCCACATCCAGATGCTTCATTCCAGGGAATGGATTCAGTTCTTCTACCAATCTGATAAAAATAAATAGAGCACTATTGATGTTGTACATGCGAGAATAGAAAGGCCATGAAAGGCAACTCATCAACAACTTATATGACAAGATAACATCAAACACTAAACAAACCTATCTTTCCACAATCTGTGCAGTCCACCGCTCATCAAATCATTCATTAGATCATAGTTTGAAGCAACATTGCTAAAGACATTTCCAACCAACTTACTTTTCTCCTCCTCGCGCACCTCCTTGAATCCTGAAAATAATACGAAAATTAAGGGGTAGTCTAAAAACTTGGCTACAACATTACTACATCAAAGGTTGTGTACAATAGACAAGTACGAGCCAATGAACAAGGCTCCCTACGATATCTAGCAGGTTTCCTTGTGCCTAAATTTGTACAAATCCTTGATTTACAACTGATGCAGGTGACATCATAGTCCAAAAGAGCCATCCGCATCAAACAATATCAACTCCTTTAAGAAGAAACACTTCAGTGCAAGTTCAATTGTCAATCAGATCCTTTTAGAATCCTACAATTGTTATGAAAAAGAAGCTTTTTCCTACAAGCACACCTCGGAAGTTCAACATCATTTTATATGTTTCATGAACTGAAACAGCAATATAATCATTTCTACAATGATCCTAAAACGAACTTTTACAACAAAAACAACATTTTTTTCTGGGATCGTGGGAGTTTCTTTCAACAAAGTGCAAGTTGATGATTGCATTGGGAATTTGAGGTTCTAATAATGCTCAAGCTTAAAGGGTTCTAATCACTCCAAAAACTTGATGATCATCCTGCCTATTAGGAACCTGATGAAGGCTTTGGCGGGCCATTAAGCAGTTAGGTCCAGCAGATCTTCTTTTTTTTTTTTTCTTGGGCATTAGGGTTAAAAACCAAGATGGCTTCCGCCAAATTTCATACAACTTGGTGGTGTTCTTAATTTTAGAAAGGAAAAATGCCAGCATCACATATCAATTCATCCACCCAAAGACCCAAAATTCAAACAACCTAATTAAAGTGAGCAACCATAAACGAGCACAGAGGAATCCACAAAAAATTGGATGGTAATTAACTACTTCCTAACTCACTCACAAGCAAAACCCAGAAAATAAGTCGCCTCCAAAACAAGAAATACAAGCGAAAAGAGGGGCATTACCGAAGCTAGTGGCGTGGGAGTGCAAACGAGAAGCCGCCGAAAGCGCAGGCAAAAGCTTAGTCCGAGAACTCCTTACTAGTGCCCGCAACGCCATTGATAGTATAAACAGTTGCTTTTTTTCTGGGTTAATGCAAAGATAAAAGTTAAGGCATTGGCAAATTGAATTTTGATTAGCCCAGAAAAGGGTGTTCGAAACAGCAATGAATATGACTTCAGAATCGCTATTGTTCCACAAACAATTGTTGGCAAGTACAACACCGAGACCAAAAGAGCGAATGGCGAATAAAAGGGCATTGAAAAATACTTCCCTGGTAGCAAGAAATTAATAGAAATTAGGAGAGAGAAATGGCAGAAGTATTACCTACCAAGAAATTAATCGAATCTCGGATGCTCCTCCTTCAACAATGGAGCGCGTGAGAGGAAGGAGATGATTCTCCTCCTTCCACTCTGGCGAAAGATAGAGAAAAAGAGGAGAAAAATCTCCTTCAAGTGTTCAACAATGGTGAAAGGCAGAAAGAGTGAAGGAGAGGGGGAGATAGAGAGACAGAGCCGGGTCGCCTCAGGGGTAAGGGGAGAGAGGAGAGAGAGAGACAAGCATTTAAGGAGGGAGGAGAGCCAGAACTGGAAAATGCAATTTCCGAAAAATGTTTTTCATTGTTTTAGTAAAATAAACTTTCGGAAAATATTTTTCATTGTTCTAGTAAAATAAATTTTTCATCAAAAATCAATTTTTATCTTAAATATTATCAAATACGGTAAATAGAAAAATTATTTTTTAAAAAATAAATTTACGTCCAATCAAATATATTCTTTATAGAATTTTGTACATGACACACGTTTTTATTAAAATTGATCCAATCAAAATGTCATTTAATATTTATATTCATAATTAAGCATAATTATTAAAAATAATAATAATTTTAAATTTTAAATTACCTAAATATAAAAAATATTTAAAATATCTTCATATAAAATAAGTATCATCACCTGTGTCTCGCTCTTTTCACATTAAAAGGATGCAATTCTTCATCCTTTATACAATAGAATTAATTGTTATGGTTGGAGTTGTGCACTTCTTATTAAGAGCTTTAACATCCTTCTCTTAACTTATGTAGGTTCACTAAACTTGTGTGAGATAGGGACAATTAAATCCGAAAACCGACCGAAGCGAACGGGTCAACCCGACAGATCCGAAATCCAAATCCAACCGACATTTAAAACAGTTGAACCGATTTTAACTTGAAACCGAAATGAACCCACCCGAAATCTAATGGAGCCGAACCAAAATTATCCGAACCGAAACCAAATCGATTTAACCCGAATAAAAGTGACCCAACCCACATTTTTTGTGCGTCTCTCGGGATGGACTTTTGTGCTTATAGTGGTACTCATTTTTTAGTGGGTACAATTTTGAATAGATTTTGACCCAAAAAGTGATTCAATTACAACCCAAAGTTGACCCAATACGAAATTAATCCGAACCGGACACAAACGAAATTGACCCAAGTTGATCCGAATCGAAATCAAATCCGAACCAGACCCGAATGAGATTAACCCGAATCGAATCCAAATCGAATGACCCGATTGTCAGTGCCTAGACACAATATACCAAACCCAATTACTGGGGAAAAAAAAAAAACTATCACCATTAAAGAAAACTATGCCACCCGTACAGTGACCTCCTTCAACCCAGCTCAAACTCCAAGCCTCCCGTCTCCAAGTCCAACAACCCCATTTGCTTGCTGCTACCCTTTTTTTTTCCTTTTTTTTTCTTTTCCTGGTGCTCCACTTAATTTAATAATAATCCATCAATAATTACCACGAGCTTCGATAATAATTTAGACACAGCCCGTTTATTTTCCAGTTGATTAGCAAATACAAGGGCAGCAAACAATGGCTTCTTCCTTTTTGAAAATGGCGGCCAATCCATCTACTCATTTTGCCGTTACAAACCCTTCTGGTGCTCAACTTGCACCCAGAGAAGTCCGTCCTTTTCAGGTTAAACTCGCAGTCCCCACCTTTTATATTTGTGTATTTATTCATTTGTTTTGGTTGGATTTCTCTGAAATTGAAAATTTGGAGATGGGTTTTTGAGTGTGAGTTTGGGTAGAGAGAAGATTTATGTGGGTTTAACTTCTTTGTGACAGAAAGTATCTGGGTTGCTCTTATTTCATCTAATGTGGTGTTAGAACCTTTTCAAATTTATGGTAGTTTAGAGTTGTAAAAGGATTAAAACTAGAGAAAAATAAGCTCAGGGTAAGTAAGTGATTGGAGTTCTTTTTATTTGAACTCATAGATTTGATCTCAATGGACCAAGTTTTAATCTAAAAGGCAGAGTTTGGATTTCAGCTGAGGTGAATGCTGTTTGAAATGGTACTATCAACTATGTCACAAAACCTTTCAAGATATGAGCTTGGAGATTGGGTTCAAGCCCCATCTTTGTCCATCTATGCAATCTCTGCCCAAATAGCTCTTATAAATTAGTCCATGTCCTTCAATGAACCCCATATCCTTCAATGACCAGTTTGAATCATACCCAGGGCAAAAATTAGGTTAGTCAAGAGGGTGCAACCTTTTCCTGTAGAACTAGAGAGGCACCCAGTTTTTGAGGATGTGCGTTGATTCAGGAAAAATATTATGTTTTGGCTAGTCAAGTAGATAATGATGGCATGGTTCTCGATGTTGAGTTGATAGAAAAGCCAATTTGGTAGGTTCACAGCTCGGATATCAGTGGAATGTTGTTTTCAATCTAGATGGATATTCATCACCAATTTTTTTCTTGTTGGGATGGGTAGATGGAGGGAGAGGTTGCCATATCTTTCATATTCGATCCTTCCCGCTCATCCCTGCCTTTTTTCTTTGACCTCTCTTCGCTTCCTCGATCTCGAATCTCCTTTTTCCTAATAAATATGATTGACGTGGTTGCTCAGGATGAGGTTTTTCTTGTGAAGTGGACCATAGTATAAGTTGTTGGGTTCAGTTATATCGTGGATTGGTCTGATATCTTCCAGAACCTTTATGGTAACTCAATCTGTTATCAATTTGAGCCTAAGCTGATTAAATTAAGGTGTTGAGGGTGTGTTATGCTTCGATTTTGCTCAATAATTTAGATTAGTGCTGGACATTATACATATATAATTCATGGCTACCTAGAGATGGTCTCATATGCCTGAAGACTTCTACATCTTGCACTTGCCTCTTCCCCTCTCTCTCACACAGGAACCCTCTCTGTCCTACTTACAGCTGCATTTGTAGACTCCCTGATGTCTTTCTACTTTTTGATTCACTATACGATATATTTTTCATGGCAATTGGCATCAAGTTAGTTTTAAATGAATTGGGTGCGAGGAATGATATTATTATGTTCAATTAAGTTTAAGACAATATTCACATTAAACTAAAGAATAAGGTAGATCCATGCTAACAGCCATCCTTGAGGTTGGCTTGCTGTCATCTAATGACAATGCTTTATAGCTTGTGTAATATGAGCCTGAGCCTTGAGCCTCCCTTAGGAAGTCAGTACTCACTAGTTCATTGTTACCCTTGACCCACTGTATGTCAAATTATTGCATCAAGCTAGTTATCATTCTGGTTCTAGTGATGATATTGTTGTTAGATGATTTAATCAAGTTTAACACATGATTCACAATGAAGGAAAGAACAAGGCATATTACTAGTAACTATATCCATCCTCAGGTTTGTTTAATATCGTGTAATGCCAATATTTAAAGCTTAAGTAATTGCACTCTGCACACATTTGAATGCTCGATAGTGTCTGTATGATTAGGTTGAGAACCCAATCTTCTTAGCTAACCTTAGGGCTTGAAGAAGGGATCATATGCCTAGTATTCCTGTTTCACTGGAACCCATGGTATAAGTGTTTTAGGGAATTACTATCATACAATTATTGTCCTGACCTTTTTAGTTTTTTGTAGTATCAGAATTCTGGTATGGACTGTGGGCAAGTTTTGGAAAGAGGAGTTACGCATGAGAGTTGAGACTATCAAGGTCCTTAAAATGTTAACTGTACTCACAGCATAGGGGACTTGTAAAGTACTTGCCGGTAGTTTTCCCTATTATTTGTCTTCTTGTAAAACATGCATTAGCTGTTTCTGACTGGAAAGTTAAATTCTAATGAGTTAAAGCTGAAGTAAAATTAGCAGCTTTTGTCCTGTAATGCTGCATTGTCCTATCAGCTGTTAAGTAATTCCTATATTTTCTTTGTTATTCCAATAATTTTCAGGTCTCTGAGTAAATAAAAATGCAAATTGAAGCTTGATAGTGAAGTACAATCTGATGACTATGTGTCTCGTTGTGTCAAATTGTGTGTCCAAGCCTTCACCTGAATATGGAAGTACTAACTGATGTATTAATGTGCTCTCACAGTGAGTGTTGGCTACTCCATGTTATGCCATTGTTTTTTGGAGTCATCATTCATACATGGATTTATTGATACTCCACAAGTTAATAGTGTGAAGGATCTAAAAATTCCAACTGCCTCAATGCTGGTAAATTGGTAATGAAGTGACGGAAAAGTTTTTGAGTTGAGGAGGTTAGTTCCTAATGGTTGTGATGAAACATATCCATTTTTCATGTAGCGGCTACCGAGAGTGTTGTGTGATCTCCGAAAGAGGAAAACTCCTTTCTGGCATGTTGTTTCGCAATGATGCAATTTTATTACTTATTCTAATTTTTGCCGATTCCGGTTAGGTACTGGGTAAGCATAATATGTATGCAGAACATCATACGTTCAGCTATTTTATGAAATTTTACTATGTAAGTTGGGGAAAGTGGACTCTTTTCCTTATCATCACTCTATTTCCAACATTGCATCCCAATCTAATGTTTTTGGACTTGCAACTGGATACTAGAAGTTGTTTGAAATCTGAAGTCAGCATTTGATGGAAAGGTTGGGCCTGAGTCCTGACTACCATGTTGGGTTTGTATCTTTTTGCCATTTTGACAATCTGCATTATGCCTTATGTTTCAGGTAAAATGCAAGGCAGATTCAGAACATGAAACACCCAAGGCACTCTCTGTTAGCAGAAGAGACACAATGCTTTCTTTAACCGCCTTGTCTGTCACCGGGATTGCCATGTCTTCACCTGAAACTGCCGAAGCGCGTATTTCAAAGGCAGAAATGAAGCGGAAAATCAGAGAGAAGCTTGAGCAGTTGAGGGAAAAGGCTGGCTTGTCTAAGAAAGACGGAACTGACAAGGGAAAAGGAAAGGGAAAATCCCCTCCACCCTCCACAAAGAAGGAGAGTACGCTTCCACTGGAGACAGCCCCTTTTCCACTTCCAAATCCTCCTCAAAGCAAATCAGTGGTAGAAGCCACTCTCTTATAAGTACACTGATCATTGATGAATTTCATTTTATCATGGATGAAACTGATAGGTATTTCTGTGAGTGGTACAAGAAAACTGATGTTCTATGATTTAGCTAATAAAAACCCTGTCCACTCTGGTTTGGAACTTATTTGCTACTTCCCAACCCAATTTAGACTTAATTTAACTCGATTTTTTTACTCATACATAAAGTTACCGCAATTGGAAACAATAGCTCTTAAGGTATTTTTCTTTTTAAAAAATTGTTGAAATTATTAAGGCAGTGCCCATCAGAATTAAGTGAGGAGTTCGAAAGAGGGACATCCATGTGCAAAATTTCTGCATCCACCACTGCTCGGAAAAAAAGGTATTTCTTACAAATTAAATACGATCTTAATAAGGATACAGTCACCAATGGAAGACAAAGAGAGGTCATGATTCTTCAAGACAACTTCAACCTTGGCCTAGGGTTGTTATCATGGTTCCAAATTGACATGGATTGGCCACCTAATTGATGTGGCCTAATTCTGACTTGAGATTTGGAGAAACAATGACATGATTTTCATATGAAAATTGAGATTGATGACTCATATGATATGAACTCTCCCACATATGAAAATTGAAATAAATATCATGCACATATAGAAGGGGATTAAAAATGAAGAAGAGATGTCCAATTTACTACATAAATACAACCTACATCCTCTCGAATTCACAACAATCTCTAAATAGCGAGAAGCTACATACGTACTCGAATCATGAGAAATTTATTCAACCATACATACCACAACAAAAAAAGACCGAATCCAAAACATGCAAATGAGGACAAAGAAAGAAAAGATATGATTGAATTAGCACTGCCTCTTTCCTAGCCCAACAAGGCAACCAGAGCCCCCAAACCAAGCCCAAAGCTCAAATGAGCACCACTGAGAGAACCAGCGACTCCATTTCCTGAGGGGGTAGGAGTAGGGGTGCTGCCAGTGCCACCGGAGGCTGGGGTTGCAGGGGACCCACCAGCGGGTGTAGGGGTTGCGCTCGGGGTGGAGCCACCGGAGGTGGCCTTGGCAGTGACTTGGAGCTTCATTCCTCCATTGGAACTGCAGTGGCCAGGGTGCCACAAATGATGTAAGTAGTACCGGCTTTCAAGGTGATGGTTGTAGGTGAGTTGCTGTTAGACTGAGTGGCGCCGGCTGCATTGCAGCTATCGTAGTCGCTTTTGCTCACCACGTCCACCGAGTGGGTGCCATCGTAGGTGAACACTGGTATACACATACACATACATAAATATATGCATTAACATCAATTTAAAGTGTATTAATGTGCTTCATTATAATTACGATCTTAATTTGCATATTTATATGCAAAATGATACATCAAAATTACAAATGTCCTTTTTGTTCCTCTCATTTTTCACATTTTCCCTGAACTCCGCAAAAGCACGATTAACATTAGTAGTTATTTTGTTGTATAATCCAGATCTAATTAATAAAGAACTAGTTGTAAAATTATTTCATATACCACTCATAATAAAACTTTTAATAAGTCAAAGTGGTATTATAAATTACAATTCAGTCTAGGAGTATAATATATGCTATTTATCTAGATAATTATATGCCAATATTTAATTTCAAATAGTATAACATATGCATACATCAAGCCTAACTTCACTATTTAAAAAGAAAAAGGATAAAAGAGTAGAGTTAAGGCTAAAGTCAACTAATGAAAGGCTATAATAGTGAATAATTAACTTTAAAAAAATAATAATTTAGCATTTAAAACCACGTAGTGCCTTTTGCCAAAAAAAAAAAAAAAAAAACAATTCAGGGTAGAAAAAGTCCTCAGGATAAAATAATTGAGTAACATGTGTTTGCTATGCTGTTGCTGTCTGAGTTAGGTACCACAATCACAATGCGTTATATTCCAAGCTAAAATGATATATTTTCCTCCCAATTGATTTTTTTTTTTTGCGTTTGTAAGTGCGTGTTAATAATTGCAAAAGACATGATAAACTCGATCTCGTATGTGATCTTATGTAACTAATTGTAATAATCCTTAAATAAATCGAACAAAATATATATAGATCGATTTATGCTTGTATGTGAAAGAATTAAATTGAACAAAATGTATATATTCATGTGACATTGAGTTATAGTTTGAGCTGACCGAGTCTTTTATATGACTCGATGAAACATACGTTATTTACAACTCAAAATTTTCTTAGATAAGATAGTATTGGAAACTTACCGAGTCTATCGCCCTCGTTAAGGGACGTGGTGGCCCAAGACGAGTAGTCGCCGTTTAGATTCCAAGTAATGGGGTAATCTTTGGCGAACACCGCCGGAGTGGTGAAGAGCACGACAAGGAAAACAGCAGCCAACGCCATCTCTCTCTGTCTCTCTCTCTCTCTCTCGCTCGTAGATGCAAAATGAGTAATGGAAAGAAAGGGAGAAAATGAATGCCTAAGGAGGAGGGAGGTGAAGGGTGCATATTATATAGGGGATAAAATGGACCCTCAGAAAGGTTGACAACCCGGAGTTTGTTGAAAATAATCATGCTTTCATTATAATATTATTATTCTCTTAATTTAATATCCTTACATTACAACTCTTTATTTTTATATTAATTAACAAATTTGCTTTTAATTTATTATTATGGACCGTCGCTAATTCTATTTTATTTTCCTGTGCAGCAGGTCACCTAATATCGTGTTAACTCCATGGATTTATTTAAGATTATGATTAACTCTAAGTTTTCAATGTATGGAAAGTAATTAGGCCATAAACATTATAATCCAACCTATAAAGTCGAGGTTTTAATATTATATATGCACCAAATATTCCAAATGATTATTGTTATATAGATCCAAATATGTCAATAATTGACTGTTTATAGGGCACCGTTCTTTTCAAGATAAAATATTTATGAATCTGTTAATGAATAAGCTGTACCATATATATCGGGTAAAAATTTAAAATACAACCAGAAAAATTCATTCTAAAGATTTATATCAGCTTCCTTTGACTAACATATTTCTTAATTATTTAGTATCACATTGTATATTATATCGTCTTTAATTTGAATAATTCCTTCGTCAAAGTACTTAAGAATTAAAAACAAAAGTGCATTTACACCAAAAAGAACCAAAAGGTGCATAAATATATTCAAAATATGTATAAACTATGGTTATCGTTTAATCCTTTTTCTTTCATTTTTTATTTTTGGAGAGTGTTAGCTATTGACCGTGTATTAATCGTATAGGAGCTTTTTCTAATTTATGATATAAAAGGAGACGTAAAATTCTAAACAGATGAGAATTATCTTCGAGTCTAACCGGAGTTGAAAAAGGAAAAAAATAATGCGTGAAATTTGAAAGCATCCCCTTGATATGAAATGAGGCTGCTACTTTCCCAGTTGTGACCTAAAATGCACTCAATTGGGGCTCTGTAATTTGCACCTAATGCATTATGACTTGGATTTGGCCGCCGTTGCCAACCTTTACTCCATGATGGTAACCTCCCTCTATCTATCTATTCCCTTGTTTTTTAAGCGCCCCCCCGGGTTATTATTATTTTTTATTATTTTATTTTATTGGTAGGTTATGGACTATTATCTTAAACTTTATTTTTTTCCCCTCTTTTTATGTCAAAATCTTTTCTTAACTACCAATTATTATTTTTATTGATTTATGTTTACGATACCACTACCACCAACTTCTTTCATTAATTATACAATTTACAACATTCATTTGGAATGTTTCAATTTCCATCTTTGTTTCTATGTTTTGGTTAAGATATGAAAAACCAACTCTTTCGATACAAAACAATAATTACGATATAAAATCCGACTGAAAAATCAATTTTAATACATGCTATTTATGTATTCTATTTGTTTATATTCTTTTTTATTAATCGTTTTTGTTTGTTTCTGCTATATATGTTATTTCTGTTTTTTTTTTTTTATCCAAACAGACCCCTTAATTTGAACAAATAGGCTTAAACTCGATCCACCGTCCAGGTAATATCATAGGATGCAATAAATTTGATTCTTGAAGTATAAGCTTATAGAATAGAGAGGTTTATTCCATGTACATACACGTCGAACGACAGCGAATAAGACTAATTCAACCTGCCTCCCACAACTTTCCAACAACCTCCACTGGTATGTGAAGTTTATCAGTATATATTATTTATTTTGGGCCAAAACGAAGATGAGATAATGAAGCATAATATATTCATGAATCATATCATATAGTATAAATGATGAAACCCAGAATAAATAATTGGTGTTTTCAACGGCCCAACCAATCCCCGATGGAGGAGAGAGAGTCAAAGACGCGATCAAACACTTTAGCTAATTCCATATTTGAATGTCAGAACAGAACAGACTGACTGAAACAAGTCAGATCATCATGTCTTGCCTTGCCCAGTGCCCACCTAATCTCTCTCTTCATCTTCATCTTCATCTTCATCTTCATCAGTCCTTATCTCAGTGTTAGGTTTTCTTGTTTTGACCCACTCATTGCATGACTGAGATTTTAATTTTGAGAATTTCACTTCCATTTTGTCACTAATTGGTAGGAATTCAATCAATTATTTGTAAATTAATCTACATTTTTCTGACTTTCGAACAGGGTCTGAAAATAAGTTTTCTATGCAGAAAACAGACACATCGCTTTCAGATTTTCACTCGTCAACACTGCCTGTTTGCTTCTAGTAATGGTCAGCAAGGCCCATGGAGATAAGATTATGGGCTTCTAATATTGACGGTCCATTATGGTGTGGGTGGTTCACTGAATTATCTACTCTAGGCCCATGTAAATGCTCTAGAGTTTCGGATTGCTTTTGTCAGATGACATATCGTGCAAATGTCCATATAACTTTCGACCACAAGAACTTGCCATTGATTTGGAGTATACACTTGCAGTAGTTGGTCATTATCACCAGCTGATATCTGTCACATGACATTAGGGAGTACAGTGATTTTCTGAGACAGTATATAATGATTGAAGATTTGGCCATACTGTACAAAAGCGGCAGATCAAGACATCCTTTTCAAAAGATTTTACAAGCTTCTACAAGAGTCTATATCATTGATCCTTATCTCATCCTTGCTGACATTCACAGGTAACCTCCCACAAATCTCTCTCTCTCTCTCTCTCTCTCTCTCTCTCTCTCTCTCTCACAGAGGTAACCTCCCACAGGTAACCTCCCAGAGGAGCTGCCATGATTCAGAAGACTCCAGCGCATCCGAAATCCACAGTCCAACTCAAATCTTAGCTCGTCATTAATGAGCATCTCATTGTGTCATCTGTCATTGAACGTGAAAAAAGAGATCTGTTTATCGGCCCACAAAAATGTGCCTTCAGAATACCCCAAAATTCGAGCTAGGAGCAGCAGAACGATGTGAAATAGGCATAGCTTCTTGCTGTAAGTTGGAAGAGCATCCTTGATTGCTAACCATACAAGGGCTTGAAAACCACGTAGAGGAGGACTCGAATCCTTGAGCTAACTCTAGAAACATGCTTTGAAGCTCCTCCAAGCTGCAAGGTTTCTCCTGCAAGCGAGAAGAGATCGATGAAGAGATCACCGTGAGTGAATCAAACACATTGGCATGAGGAAAATTTCCAATCAGCAGAGACAGCTAAGTTGAAACTAAAACCATGATAACATCATCGTTGACAATGACGCCATCTCCCGCTGCCACCCATATACACCACTTATCACCTTATCTAAGGCCACGCATCTGAAAAATAAATCAATCAAACACCTTACAAAATCATGGCTTACGAACAGGGGCGGAGCCAGGAATTTGAAATAATGATGTCGAATGTCTTTTGGACCAAATTTAAGGGCGTCCAATTACTTACAATTTGAAAATTTGGACACTTTTGGCCTTAAAGTGGCTCCGCCACTGCTTACGAGGCGATGTTGAGACCTAAAGTGTATACACTAGGTATGCAAGAGATACAAATTCACTAGGTATACAAGAAAAACATAAGCAAACCTAAATTCCATAGATTGATCCGAGCACAAAAGAGGAGATAGAAGGATAGAAACTTGCCAAGGATTTATATTTCTATTATTTCCCAAATTGACATCATACAGCCTACAAGGTAGGCTGTCATGTCTCCAGCAAGTAGTTGTCACTCAAAACCGTCCTGCACTTATCTCTCTCTTAAGTCAGATTTTATTAATCTAACCGAAACAATGTCATTCAAGCAAGCAGATCGGATATATACACCTACCAGTGAGCTAATACTTTTCCTAATAGGCCAGAAGTTCACCACTTGCAAGTGAACGAATCTGGGCAATGTTAGTAAAATTACAAAGGAAAAACTCACACGTTAATTTGAGCCATTCCCTATTAGAATCATGTCAAAGAAACAACCACACCATGGCAAAAAGGGATTAGGAGAAAACAATGTCATAATAGCGATTACTCAGATACTGATTTATATTGAATTCACGAAAATCAGAGAAAAGGTTAGCAGAAGCATTTACCTCTTCCCTGACTTGGGCCATGAGTGACAACATTTCTTGCATAAAGTCACAGAAGCCCTGCATCAGAAACATCAATTGCCACTTAGTAACCCAAATCTCACACTAAAGACCTCAAATGCCAAAACTCTGCAATTTTTAATAAAATATGCACCTCATCCTCCTCTTCAGTGGGATCATACATGCCCGCATCATACATTGCCCTCTTCCTTGAATCCGACAACACTGTAACACACAAGAATTATGTCACTGCATAGTTCATTAACACTCGAATGTTTTGAGTGCCAAATTGTGCTACTTAGTACTTACACCAGCTATTTTCAGTATTTCCATTACCACTAACGCATATGCTCATCAGCCAACTCACTCTAACCAGCTAATAGAGGACTTGCACAGAGTAAACCCCGGAAAAATAACACAGATGATGACCCAAATACAAAAATCCTGAAACTTATCCTACATCTAACACGAACGAGAACCAATTTTAACCCAAATTTGAAATAGGATCGAAATTGAATTGACCCATGATTGCCATAACCAGAGATTCCTCTAACTAACAACAAGATTCTAACCTAGGTAGAAACACTTAACTAAATAAATGAATCGATTGAATGACCCGATTGAACATATGATCGAGAGCTCCTTTTGATCTGATACTAACACCCAGCCCAACCTCAAACATTACATTACATACACAATAAGCCAATATCCCAAATATTGGAAGATATGCAAATATGTTGCCCAAACTTTGGCAATATGCGTCCTACACAAACTTAATTCATTCATCAACCCCAGAGTGACATGAAGAACTGCAAATATGTTGCCAAAACTTTGGCAATATGCGTGCTACACAAACTTAATTCATTCACCAACCCCAGAGTAGCATTCACTTTCTTCATTATTCACAGGCAATATACAAGTTCAAGAACCAATTTTCCTCTTAGGGCATCATCTGATGAATCTAATCTTCAAGTTCTTTGTGTAATTCCAACAATTCGAATGGTACCTAACCTGAATTTAACCCGAACTCAGGCGAACCTACCTAAATAATGCAACCCAAAGAATACTCAGACCCTTTCCTACATGAAGTTAAGGCGTGGTGGAAATTTTGTACGACACATTGCAAATAAATTTCATAAATTGAACAAAATTCGTTAAATAATAATTCAAGAAATATATTACTCTGTTTAATTACCTGAATAGGCCTCCTGAATCCTCTGGAACTTGCGCTTGGCCTCACCAAGGAAAGAAGGAGTTGTTGCCCACTTATCAGGATGCCATTGCTGCACAAACAACGCAAAATCCAACTGTTACAATCACAACTCACGATCAAAAATCCCAAAATCAATTCCAAATTCTAACCAAAAACCCAAGAGTCATTCAGACCCATCTCACGAAACCCGCAGAAATCGCCCAATCGATCAATTCACAAGATTCTGGAAATTACCATTGCAAGTTTTCGATAAGCGCGGCGAATTTCCTCAACAGAAGAGTCCATACTAACACCCAATATGGCGTAATACGATTCAGACCCAAATTGAGCCTCCATTATCCTTCCCCAAATTCAACAAGAAAGTAGCCGAGGGATTCCTGAGCTCCGGGTTCTGGGTTTGATTGGGATGGTTGCAGTGGAGGAGACTAGTTATATATAGGAGGGGGAGGAGAGACAGAGAGAGATGAAGATAAAATCTGGGAAAAGGAATGGCGGTTATTGATTTGGGGAAGAAGATAGAAAATATCTTGGGCGGGGAAATTAGGTTGGCGGGGAAACTGGAAAGTTCCGGAAGTATGAGAATCACACGTGGCACTGTGATTTACCTTTTTTTATTTGAAAGGGTAGATATTTTTTATGACAGATATTTTTGCCAGAGGCTTCTCGCACTTTGTGCCAATGTGTCCAACATGATTAATTAGACTTTTTTTTTTTTTGGATATTTATTTGTGGCAAGTGGAGATATTTTCTTGGATTTGAAATATAGATTTGATGGCTAAGTTGAAAATGTTTTTGTGATAAATTGGTCGCAATGCATTACCTACACGAGATAACCTGATTAAAAGAAGGTTGAACATTGACATTATTTGTCCGCTTTGTCGGGTTTATGGTGAGTCAATTGACCATCTTTTCTCACAATGCACTTGTGTCATGAATATCCGGGACATAACTTTTCGGCATAAATGAATAGATGTGAATTCAAGCCATTTGTCGAATCCTCTCTTAATCAAATTATTTACTCATTCGAAGGCTAAATAAACCAACTTAAGATGATACGTTTGATTCACTTGCTTTGGAATATTTGGAATCGCATAAATGATAAAGTTTTCAACAATGGATTGTTCAATTCCATTGGTACGATTCTACGATCCAAAACTTCTTGGGTTAAATGGCGATCTAAGAACATAATAGATCAATTTTTCAACCCATCATCTTCTCCTCCCTCACATTGTGTCAACTCCTCAAATCATCTTGTTTTGCTAGGCACAAACCACTAGGAGGATTCATCAAAGTCAATTTCGACAGTTCGAGGTCTTCTTCAACGACGACGGGAGGGTTCGTGATCGAAGTTGTTTTACTTACCCTTTCCAAAAAAAATATTTAAAGTTAATCAATTATTAATTAATTAATAATGCAAATTAAGAACAAGAATGCGGAGAATTAAAACATTAGGATTTGAGTTCGAATCTCACTTATGTGAAAAGAGTGTGAATTGTCGTACGTTATAATTTGCATGCTTTGGATAATTATTTTTTTCTTTTTATCTGAAATTTTGTTCTTTTTATTCTTTGGGTAGCCTTACGATACAAATTATACCATGGTTTTAAGTTTATAAATTCGGATGACCATATTTATTTTAATTTTATGGCATCCATTGGTGATTTTAAAAAGATTAAATTTTTTACCCCAAATTGTGTCATGTCATCAAATATATGATACCGAGTTTATTGTATAAATGTTTACCTCATGCTATATTTAATCATATTTTTCGATTATAATTTTAAAATACTCAACACACGTCATTAATTATCAATTGTAAGGAATTCATAATAAGTTAAAAATAATAGGCTTAACGTAATTATGAATAATATTTTCATGTGAACAACCTCTCCAATGTGATAACTTTTTATCTTTTAATTTTTTTGATAACACCAACTTACTTAAGTAAACTCTAAATAATTAACTTTTCTTCGATCCACACATTATTGTATTTTGTTTTATTGCTATCTTTTAATAACGTCAAACAATAAAATCAAATTTTAAATTTTGTATCATGTTGTCGAAATCTTCATCGATTTTTTTATATTTATGTATTATATCACGTTACATTAATAATTTCGTATAAAATATATCACAATTACCTTAAAATGTGGTGAATATTTAGGTTAGGCTTTGATGTTAGATCTAAAATGAATAATTGATAAAAAATCAGATTAAAATATATCTATCCATGAATCTTATATTATTATGCCTATCCATACTCTTTAAAATCCAATATTACCTCTTCTCTCTCTCTCTCTCCCATTTTCAGCTCTTTTTGATGATTAAAAAAAAAGAAAAAGAAAAAGAAAAAGAAAAAGAAAACAATCCCTTTCCTTTTTCCCCTCCCCAGGCTACACGATCCGGTCTTCGTGGGCCTTTCGGGCCATATTTCAAGGCCCAATAGCTTCTAAATCCACCACAACCTCACCTTGACATCTATGATCCAATCAAAGAATTTTAATTGCAACCATGAAAAAAAAAAAAAGCTTCAATTTTAGGAATCAATACATTTGAGAAGTTGGATAAAACAAAATTTAATTTTGAAACTTATAAATAGAGAAAACTTATGGCTGGAAGTAGGGGTGTATTTGAGTCGAGTTGAGCCCGAACTTGCCGGGCTCGGAGCTCAACTCGTGAGTATCGTTTGTAGCTCGAGCTCGACTCGTGGCCGAGCCGATAACATCAAGCTCGAGCTCAGCTCACTGAAAGCTCGAGCGTAAGTTCGGCTCGTCAAAAGCTCGAACTTGAGCTCGAATCGTCCTTGTCTCCTTAGTTCACTATACTTCTTTAAATTCTTGTTTTTAAGTTTAAAGTCACACTTTATATACTTACTATAAAAACATGAATTTGAACTTAATTGAGGCTCGTTTGCTTGGCTCGTTTGGCTCGTCAGCTTGTTCGTTCGTTCTGCTCGTTTGTAATTGGCTCGGCGAGCTTACGAGCTCCAAAATTGCAAGCTCGAGCTTGACTCGAATAGATATCCATGTTCGGCTCGGGCTCACTATGAGCTCGGCTTGGCAAGCCTTTTTGCGAGTCGGCTTGTCTCAACTACATCCCTAGCTGGAAGAATTCTAAGCCTTGTAGGTTAACTATTAATCCAACTTCAATTGTTGAAGGATCGGAGATCCAAAAAAGGTTAATTCATGAACTATAACATTATGAATCAAAGGTGAGAGGTGAGTGGCCCGATGGGCCACTCATCTTATTTTTAAGTAGGGGTGAACGGTTTCGGGTATCCTATCCTAAAATTGGAAACCTGAACTTGATTATATTTAACCTAGGTTCCTAAATTTTAGGAACTCGAATCGAACTCTGTTTGATCGATTCTCGAATTTTAGGAAGCTGAACTTTAACTTGAACCTCGGGATCCGATTCCGGCTCTAGGGTACCCTTTACACACCATTATTTTTATGAAAAAACTTTAAGACCTTAAAAATTATATATTCTTGGACTAATAACATTTCAAGCATTAATAAATAGCAAATCAATTTTCCACAGGAAGAGTTAGAAGAGAATTTAAAAATGCTAAGCAAAGGAAACAAGAAGCAAAACATCAATATTCGGTTCTCTTTGCATTTAAAGAGTAAATATCATGAATCACAAACTAATTGAACTCGAAATTAAACGGGCTTCATATTCACCAACCGAAATCTAAAAATCATGGAAAAATTACTTGGTCTTAATGGTTCCGGGTTCGGGTTCCGGGGTTTGGTTTTGGAATCGAAATTGAAACCTGTTTGACGAGTTCCTAAATTTTAGGAACCTTATCCGGAATCATTTGACTCGTTCGATTCAGAAAGCTTATACGTTTAAGCTGGTTCCGATTCGGTTTCGAGTACCCATAAACCGTCCTCACCCCTATTCCCAAGTTCCCACCTAGGTTCAATCCTAGGTGGGTACAAATTCCTCTGTGAGGAATTTGTGCGTGCTAAAAGCTTGACTTGCCCTCCCATTTGGCCTAGTTAAACCTTTAGGCTTTTCCCCTGAGAAAGAGGGGTCTAAGAGGATGAATCTACTTACCAATAAAAAAACATTATAAATCAAAGGAAGGTATTATAAACATCACAAATAATTTGGCCTCACGAGCACGGTATCCATTAGTATAATTAGCAAAATTTTTAAAAAATTATTAACACAAGTTTTGATTCGAATTCTACCGATCATAATATTAATACGAATGTCTTCTTAGTAATTAAGAAAAAAAAAACGTATTACAAACAAAGGCTGAGATTTAGGAATGTGATGTCACAGTATCCTTGTTTATAAATCTTGTTTCTTAAGTCTCTATTTTCTTCGGACAATTCATTTATAAATTTTACGGTAACACGGGGATCGAGTATATTATATTGTGATATGCTCATGTAATATATAGCCCTTTACAAATAACCTTTATTTGTACACCATTATAAGAGCACAAGTAGGTGGTTGAAATATTTGTTTCTATTTACCCATCTTTGTGTTGTGGAGGGTATTATAGTTAATTCTCTATGTGTGTCCATGAGCCTTTTTTATAAAATTCTATTCCCTCATCAATTGATGTGGAAATTGCATCATTAGTGAGTTGTCGATCAAGAAAAAGACACTTTTTCCCATTTGATAAATCAACGAAAGAGACGCCTATTTATTATTCTTTTTATTTTATTTCTTACTCTTATAACGTGTCTCAATTACATGTACATGAAACATATAATTGGAACATGTTACGAGTTTGAAAAATTCTACCTATTATTAAAAAGAAAATCAATAAGGTCAATAGAGATCTCTGTTTGAGTTCCGTCTATATTAAAAAAATAATTACTATGTCAGCAAAAAAGTTAAATATATGACTAATAATTTAAATAAGATAGTTAAAGTTGAACTTTTTATAAATACGATATAAATTATAAAAAACACAAATAAATATTATATTTTGAAAATTACGTACTTAAACATACAAATGGATCTTATATTTATACACATGCTCGGTTTTTATTTTGGTTAAAATAAACAATAAAAGCAATAAAAGAGAGGAAATTAAACTTGAGACGTAATTCACTCATGATCTGAGTCGTATCCACTAAATTAAGGATAATTTAGTAAATAGACAGTTTTGTTAAGGAAGGAAGAAGCGGCGAAGACGGTGCAAAAGAGTCGATGGTGGGACCAAATTTTTGTGGACCGTCCACATGCAGTGGCATTGCTGGCATAGCAATTCTTTCATTGGATCATTAAGAAAATGAAAAAATGCAGATAAACATAATCCTTCAATAATCGACCCACCTTTTATACAAATCCTACTCATTCCACCTTGGCCTCCCCTTTCTACCCCCAAAATACATCCAAAACACTATCTAATTACCAGTATAACCTCGATTTTCAATTATAATTTTGTCTACTTTGTTTTTAATTTTCTTTGCTCTAAGTCATGTTAGTTGGATTTCTATGTTGATTAAAATATAACATAACGTAAATCGTATATTTGGGAGTATTTACTTTTTATATTTATGTCATCATATGGTTGGATAAACGGGAAAATATGATATTAAAATAATGGCGTATCATATGGTAATATATGTTCCCAAATAAATATAAAAATTTATAAAATTCTAAAACATATTATTTTTGAGGGAGGAGTATATTTTCTTGTTAGTTGTAAAAAAATAAGCTTATTATTATTTTGTTCGAAAACTATAAATGATTAAAAAAAAAATTAATCAGTAAACCTAAAGGAAACCCCCAGTTTCTCTTTCCTCTTCCTACGCCATCCCCTAGCTAAAATAGACTTCATGAGTCCCCCAACCCCTCCACCTTTAATTCTCCATTACGTAATCTAATCACCTCAATTTCAACACTCTCTCTCTCTCTCTCTCTCTCTCTCCCTTCCCTTCAACCTCACAACTTCATCCCAAATCACACTCGTATTCTCTCTCTTTTCTCTCTCTCTCTCTCTCTCTCTCTCTCTAAAGAAATGTCAATACCAAAAGTTTCACTTTCATGCTTGTTGGTAGTTGTGTTTTTGGCACCTCCAATAAATGGGTTCGAGCCCAGGAAGCTTGACGAAGCCGGGTTGCCCGGATCCGCCGACCCCAGTATCAAGTGCGGTGGCTGCTCCCTTGCGGTAGCGCCACCTGCTACCTAAGCCCGCCACCGCCTCCGCCACAATATCTCCCTCCTCCTCCGCCTCCTCCGCCCAAGAAATCGCCTCCCACACCCAAAACAGGGTACTGCCCTCCACCACCTTACTCCTCCGGTATCATCTACGTGGGCGGCCCACCCGGCAGCCTCTACCCGATTGATCAGACCTATTCCGGGTCAACCCGGATTCTCCAAGGCCGTGTTTCGGATCTCTTGGGGCTCGGATTGCTGAGCCTGAGCCTTATGATCTTGTGGCTGTAACAATCGTCCTCTGAAGTTGCGTTTTTAATGGGTTGGGAATTTCTGTCTCTTCCATATGTGATTAATGAATACTTATTGTGTAAGGAAATCATAGAATTTTCATGTGATTATAGAATTGATCAAATGATCAAAGCTTAGAAATAAGAATTATGGTGATTGTTCTGTTTAGTCTGGGAATTGGAGATTGTAGCCAGCCATTGATCTCTAGTCACTTTCTCTTAATGTTACTGTTTCATTGAAAATACACTTTTGATCATACTTTTCAACTACCTCTGTTTTTCTACAATTCATTTTCTGCTCTTCATTCCTTTCCTTAATTATGTTGATATCTCGAAATTCTTCTTTAAGAAGACTCTTATATGTAACGGGACTTCGAAATATATATATTTATTTCCTTTGTACATGTTTGAGCCTTCACGGGTATATATTTAGAAACATTTATTGGGTTAAAACAAGACGAGATTAGTTATAAAATTCTACGATGTCACATCTCATGTTATTAGTCTTATACACTAAAATTAGTGATCTTCGTCACTTTTGACTTATGTATTCCACTTTACGGTGTTACGTACATATACAATTTAATAATTAAATATTTGATAATACTGTATTTTTTTCTTTAATTACCTATGGATTTTTAAATTTGATAAATATGACAAAATTTTAATTCATAACCATTTTATGTAACCTCTTTTATGGAGATACTATAAAATTGGACTTTTATAAATTTTTAATATAAGTTATGTGTTTTTTATATATCTGTTTTGCATCTAAATAAAGCCTAATTTAAAGGTGGACTCAATTTTGCAGGTTGACAAAATAATAATAATAATAATAACAATAATAATAATAATAATAACAATAATAATAATAATGGTGGATGACCAACAGTCCACGTGGGGAGGTTAGTTGTGAGAGTGAGAGATGAAAAGCTTAAATCCAATTATTCCTTATTTTATTTTATTTTGTTTTATGTTTGGTTAGGAATTATGCCTTACTCCATACGCCTTCACTTTCAAGCTTATTCTCCCTTTTCCGTTAGTTCTAAGGTACACATTTCCTTTATCATTTCTAGAATATTTACCATAATATTAGCCAATAAATATTAACCTTAAAATCGACATTTTAATCATTTTTTTTAAGAATAATAGGTGAATTTTATTAATTGAAGGTCATACCACATTTAAAGTAGAAATTCAAATTCAAATAAATTTACAACTAAAATAACAAAAAATCTTTCGATTGAAAGGATTAGTTGAACCTCTTCTAAACACTCCTCTTTGGGCGTGTTCGGTAAAATTAGTCTGTTTCAGTAGTGGTTAGTTGTTTTAGTAGATGTTAGTCTGTTTTATTAGCGATTAGTCTGTTAATGACTATTGGTTAATGGTTAGATGTTCAACTAGTGATTTGAGATAAGTGTGTTCGGTAATAGTAGTCTGTTTAAGTAGCGATTTATATAAAATGACTTAAAAGGACATAATTGATAAAAGATTTTAGAAAATAAAAAGGAGAATTTTGGAAATTATGTGCAAACACTAGGTAGTGTTTTTGAAAACGTTACTTTGAGTAGCTTTTCAAAAACACTACCTAAAACTCTACTCACTATGTCAAACACCACTTTGCCGAACACTTACATTTTAGATAAGTAGTGTTTTACATCCTCCAAAACACTAATCACTACCTCAAACACTATTGCCGAACACACCCTTTCTCTCAATCGTTGTATCATCATACACGCTCTAACGAGGATATCTATAATAACCTTGCTATTGAATAGATTTATTTATTACAATTCGAATTTGAAGAATTGATACTCGTTGCGGACCGATATGACAATCAATCAATAATATACAACCATAACACCGTAAAAAGAAACTAATAAAATTGCTCCAAATACGAGAGACAATACCATTTATTTAAAGAGGGTATAGAGAGACTTACAAATAAAGAGAGAATAATTATTTGTATAAAAAATACTAAATAAAAGAAATATTGAAACTTATCATTGACAGAAAAATCAATGACAATCCCTAAAAAAAAAAAAAGGTAGGGTTTATTGGAGAAAAAGGAGGCGGTTTTCTATCTTATACTGAATTTTACTAATTTTGTGTCTCAATTAAAAGCTATGATTGAATCATTTGAATGCAATGAAACACATATTTAAAGCACAAAAAAAAAAATCATTTGTTTTAAAACAAATATGAGTTGTAGGAAACTTGATTTCCATTGGAAATCTCAAATACAAAATTTCATTTTTGAGGTCTTTGTTAGCTACCTAATAATAATATAGTGGATTTTACAGCGAGAAAATGATCCCATCCCACACGATAAATTAGAAAGAAAGAAACTACAAAAAGCCCCTAACAATACTTGTACGACATGAACTGTTCGGCAATTAGGTATTAGATAAAATTAGATGTTTCTAATAAAGGTGATTGGTGAAATTTCATTTATGTCCATAACTCAATTTCATAACTATTTAGTACATTATAATTATTTTTATTCCATATTCATATTTCTTCTTATCATTAATTAAGAATTATGTGATATATAAAATTACATCTATACCTTCTATATAATTTTAATTATATATATCTTTTTAAAGTTTATTTTTAATAATATATTTCATATTTATGTGACAAAATTATTTATTTATTGTGATAGACTAAATTATTTGTTAAAACATAGAAAATATTTAAATAAAAAAATTTACTTAAATATTTATAATCATCCTCTCGCTATTGTTCCAAAAATGGAAAAATATGAAGTAAAAAAACTTACATAAGGGTAATTTACCAAATAGTACAATTAGCTTTTTAACTCAATCAAACAGCTTAAAAACTATTTGCCAAATACCCCTCAATCCATACCATAAAAAGGTATATAGTATTATTCGGGGAAGGGGTCCCCACTGGGCCTATCATATGAGGACAAGTGTCCACTTCTACGGCTAAACAGGAGCAAGAAAGTTGAGGCCTGACCCAAACGTATATTTAAGAAGAGTAGACTAATGATTTATTTTGAATCTTGAGAATAAGATCTTTATGTATAAATAATACTGTCGAAATAGGTTAATTATCACTAATTAAATATCAATACAAAAACGTATCTAAACCTTAATAAGTTGATTTGTACAGTTTCTTAATTAATAATGATATATCTCATCCGATACCAAACAGTATATTACGATATGGGTATTAAAATTTTAAAGATGGATGCCAAATTGGCAATGAACTTATTTGCCAACCCTAGTGATTGAGGAACTGGTACTAGAATGCCTAAATAGACGTGATTGAGTCCTACTCCTACTACCCTACTCCTTCACATTCACATTCACATTCACATATGGGGATTGACCTCTCCTCGTACGAATTGCTCCTACTACTTCTAGGTTGTGAATTGTGATGGATATCCAACGAGACTTGACTTTGGGTGACCCCAGCTAAGTTGGGCTTCCCCATTCTCCTTTCACTACTTATCCGCCTTGGACCTTTCCTTGCCTTTGGGCTTATCAGCACAAATGTCTCTCAATCTCTCTCCTCTACTTGGATCTCCTTATAATTTTTCTATAACTAACTTTATAACTATCTTACAGCTTCCTTACGAGCTTTACTTACAGTTTATTACAATTCTTTATAATTCAATAAAACATGGTCTAAGATCTTTAATGGGCTTCATACCCATGTTTCTAAAGATTTTTAAAAATTTACGAGTTCAATAAGCTAACACATACATGAGCGTAACTCTTTCATTTTGAGTAGATAAATTACCTGTTATATATTTCACTTTACTTTTATATTTCCATATAATATGTTATAGAATTATCTACAACTAAACAGATAATAATTTAAGATGTACGACGAATCACACAACATATATGACACATAAATAAACATAACTAGACAACAAAAGAGGAGAAAAATAAAAGGATATCATAAGACACCACAGCGAGGCATTGATTGGGTTGGCGGCGTTGCAGGTAAGCAATCAAACTCACGCTACTTAATCAGTTACAATTATTCCATGCATCAAGACAAACTATGAGCTCATCTTGAAGCTTCACCCTTTAACTCATTCCCAACTCCCTCTTAAACAAATTACTTGTCTCCTCAAATTCATTAACAATACAACTATTAAATGAAACTTCCCTAAATTACACTTAGCAAAGTTTAATTCAACAATCCAAGTTCAATTTGATGTTACCAAGACAAGTGTAAACTTGGCACAAATCCAATGATTAAAATTATTGAGAAAAATATGAATTCAAACTATTTCAGGGCATGTTCAGTATAATTGTTCAAATTAACTGTTAGTGGTTGAGAATTAGCAATTATCGGTGATTGTGATCAACAATTGATAGCAGTTAACCGCTTCACATTGGATATATTTCAGCAACATTTAGAGTGTGTTCGACACTATCTTTTGAGTTAATGTTTAGTGTTTTGGAGGAGTTAAACACTGCTTATTTAAAAATGTAAGTGTTTGGTGGCAAAATAGTGTTTGGTATAGTGATTAGAGGTTTATGTAGTGTTTTCAAAAAATACTCAAAGTAACGTTTTCAAAACCACTACTTAGTGTATGCACATATATTTGCGAAATTCTCCTTTTTAATTTTTAGAACCTTGTATCTATCGTTTTCTTTTAAATCATTTTATATAAATCTTCTATTTAAACAGTTACTATTACCAAACACACTTATCTTAAACCAATGGTTAAACATTTAACCATTAATCACTAGTCATTGACAATTAATCACTAATATTTCAGGTATAAAAATAATTAACCACTACTAAAATGACTAATTTTACCGAACACGTCCAAATGTCGTGTTTCAATTAGTATTTGTAATGGTTTATAATATTTCGGGTAATATTTTTGAAAAGTTAAGAATATTAGCGTTTTCACAATTAAAAAGTAGTGTTTCATATTTTTTGACAAAATATTCGTTCATTAGTTTATATATGCCAAATAATTTATATATTTTTACATCAATTTATAATAATCACTTAGCCGAACCTTCAAATTTACTAAGCATATTTATTCAACCAAATTTCAACTAAACAACTATCCGATAATAATTAAAATTTAATAAATGTGTGTCACCTAAATTACTACCCGCTATTCAAATAATTTATTTTACGGATATAACCATTATAAATACTATTATAAATTACAACCTTTTAAATAAACAAATTCTTAATTGACACAATCCGTTTTCCAATCCTATTCAAAATTCACCTAACACACCTTTTTCATTTTCTCTGCGGCCCATGAAAAGTCCAATCTTAACCGTCGTTTCTGAGTCCAAGTCTTCGCGAATAATCCTACCCCACCACTCCTCCCTCCCTGCCCCTCTATCATTTGGTTCACACTTGACTCCACACTTCACACAACCCCATCCCCCGCCTTTCTCTCTCTTCCGGAACTCCGATCCTCCTTCCCTTTCCAAAATTCAAATCCCTTTCAAGAATCATGCCCAAAAATTCAAACCCTTCCGCCTTGTTCATCTTCACTTTAGTGATCTTCAAATGCTTAATCATAACAGAAGCAGATTATTCATGCCCTTACCCTTGCATACCGCCCCCAATCGCCGGAACAACCACCGGAGCCGCGTCGTACCCTCCTCCGGCACCGCCCGGATACTACTCTCCTCCCTCCGGCGGAGACACAAGTTACGGCGGCGGACTCACGGCGCCCCCGCCGCCTGATCCTATCCTCCCTTACTTCCCTTACTACTACAGGAACGGGGTTCACCGCGCAGCGTCGGATCAAGCATCATCGTCAGACTCAGCTCCCCGATGGACGGTCAGGATTTCTCTTCTCACGGCGAGTTTTGCCTCTTCTGCCCTTGTTTTCTCTCTCATCTAATTTTGATGCTGAAATTAAGCACCAGTGTCTGTCTCTGTAAAATGTTGTATACTTTTGAATATTCCCCTTGATCGAAACGTTTCTTTCTGTAGTGATGCTCATATCATATCACATGAGTAACAGGATAGGTAGTCGGAGAAGAAAATTTGAAATTTATATAATCATATAATAGAAATTTTGAGTTCATCTAGAACTCGTTTCAAAGAATGGCTCTGTAATTTCTGGAAAAGACAAGAAACCAATGTATTGGTAGGGTTGATTTTGAATTTGTAGTGATTTAATTTGATCGAATGGTTTGATTATCATGGGGAAAATTTAGTTAATTTCTCGTGTTTATATGCCGATTCTTTATGGGAATGAATTTTGAGTAAGAAATTATGTGAAGGAACAAATTGAGGGATATCTGGCAATGACCCTTAAAAGGGACTCTGAGTTAAAGCATGTTTTTTAAAATTCAAATGAGTAATGAATGGTAGTTTGGAGTTTAATGTAACTACACTTTAATTAACATGTAATTTCTTATAGGAGTCTTCAGAATTTTGGTGGCTTTCGAGTAGGAGGCTTTCTTGTTTTGTTTTAGCACATTGTTTGTAGGGTTGGAAATGACCCAAATTGGTTCGAGATTCGCCTCGGTAAAAGATCGACTTGAAAGGCTTGGCTTCGACTCCATTTGTATACTTACGAGCCAAGCCCAAGCCCAAGCCCAAGCCTAAGCCTTTGAATGTCCGACTCAGTTGTGTTTGGTTACCTTATTTAGGAAGCAAATTACGCAATGTGATATTTTAAATGAATATGTAAAGTAGCAATCACAAAAAATTAGATTCAGGTCATAATCGGGTTGGACAAATCTGTCATTAGACGAATTTTCTAATTCGAGTATCCGTTTTTTTCTATACGGACGATTCGGATAAACATAAATTCGGTTAAAATCAAGTTCGTATAATAAAAATAGGAAAATCTTATATTCGAATTTAAATTCGAAAAAAGAAATATGATTGGATTCGGTAATTTTGAGGTCGGATAAATTTGGATAATTAGATATGACGAAGTTTTGCCAACGCTAATGTAAAAATTCAAATCATACAATAGAAAAACTACGTATCTCGAAGCTGGGTAAAGCTCGAATTTGGTTAGTAAAATATTAAAATTTATACCAAAAGAATTTTTTTCATTGCCAAATATCGCCCTTTTTTTGGCTCCTCCGTACAATACAATGGGGAGAGGGAATCGAACGAAGACCTAATATACTCGTAAATTCAACATTGACCATTAAACCTTGACATCATTGGTAATTAATTTTTTAGTTAAAAAAGAAGACACTATCATCTACATATTCTCGAATATTCAAAAAAAAAAAAAGAAAGTAGTTGTGGGCTCACCCTTTTTCATCGCCAAAAATCACCCCTTTTTTTTTCAATTTTCTATCGAATATCACAAAAAGCTATAGAATCAATTGCAAGTGGAGACCTTCCCTTCCTAAATAATAAAATAAGCTTCCAAAAATAAAAATCCACCTACAAAAAAAATAATATAATTACAATTTCTCGCTCACTATATATATATATATATATATATATATATATATATATATATATATATATTCCACAGTGATATATAAATAGCGGTTGGAGAGGGAATTTGTAAAACACCTCTAAAACCCATACCCATACTAGAATTCCTCCTTCACAGCTTCCACGGTGATCACAACCCAAATCTCCGAAACTCAGCCGGCGCGCCGCCGCGATGGAGGCGCAGCATAGGACGACGAAGCACAAGGGCAAGCACGACAAGCCAAAGCCATTGGAGGACGATCCCTCCATCGACCACTAGAAAATCGAAAAATTCGATCCTTCCTGGAACGATTCTAGTATGCTTGAAACCTCTTCTTTCTCTACGATTTTCCCCAAGTACAGAGAAAAATACATCCAAGATGTTTGGCCATTGATCAAATCTGCATTGCATGAGTATGGAATTGCGTGCGATCTTAATCTAATGGAAGGAACAATGACTGTTTTCATGAAAAAGACGAGGGATCCGTATATTATAATCAAAGCTAGGGATTTTATTAAGCTTTTGTCTAGAAGTGTCCCTGTGAATCAGGCCATTAAGATTCTTGATGATGAGATGCAATGTGATATAATCAAAATTGGGAATTTGGTTCGTAATAAGGCACGATTTGCTAGGAGGAGAGAGCGCCTTCTCGGGCCGAATAATTCTACGTTGAGGGCACTTGAGATTATCACTGGGTGTTATGTTCTTGTTCAGGGAACACGGTTTCGGTTATGGGGTCGTCTAAAGGATTGAAGCAAGTTGGGAGAGTTGTTGAGGATTGTATAGAGAATAGAATGCATCCAGTGAATAATATCAGGATTCTTATGCTGAAAAATGAACTTGCGAATGATCCTGACCTCGCCAATGTGAATTGGGATAGGTTTTTGCCGCGGTTTAGGAAGAGGAATGTCAAGAAAAGGAATGGGAGTAAGGGTAAGGAGATGAAGAAGAAGGTATATACGCCATTCCCTCCTCTGCAGCAGCCTAGTAAGATTGATCAACAGTTGGAATCAGGTGAGTACTTCTTGAGTGAGATGAAGAAGGAGGCAAAGAAGTGGCAAGAGAAGCAGGAGAAGCAGATCCAGAAATCAGCTGAAAATAACCGGAAAAGAGAGGCTGCGTTTGTTCCCCTGACGAGCCTGTTGTACAGGATAGGATAAAATCAATGGATGATATTGGAGACGAGATCAGGAATGTGGATCTTCAAGCTTATATCAGCTGAGTCTTACGGTCATTCAAAGATGTGTCCCAGGTTGTTCTTAGAGAATTCTAGCAGTCATGCTCTCCAATTTTATCTTTATCTAAGAAAATTTTCTCTTTCAAATACAATTTGTCCTGAACATATTGAAGAGGCATGACAACTCATATGAAAGACCTGTGTTTATTAGATTATAACTATAATGGAAAGATTTCTTTCCTCTGACTTTTTGATGTCTGCTCTATTCAATTTCTGATAAGTGGTTATCGTTCAATTGTACGTATACTGTTCCATTTTAGATCAGGAAAAATGATTTGGAGAGAGAGAGGCGACACTCATTTTGGCATGTTTCCATAACATCAACTGGAAAGCTCGAACTTGCTAGATTTCAGTGCAGAAAGGGGCAGCCAAACTGAAGCAGTGGTGCCGTTATAGTGTATTGTAGATCTAGTTAACATGCTACAGGATACAATACAAATTGAATGAGATGGTCTCACATAAACTTTACTGTGAGACATGAAGCGAAAAGATTGGGTTGCAGACATAGTCTAAATTATACATGTGCATAGTCTCACAGAAAAATTTCTCTGAGACTGTTTTATACAATTTTCTTCGATCAAAGTTGGGCCATACCCAAGTTCTTTCTTCAAATACGATGGCTACTCCACTGTGTTCCTCATCTTTGTGCTAGTTTTACCTTTCATTTTCTGGCTATGTTTCTGTAAGAGTGAATGATTCTTTCCATATCTCCATCTTCTACTTTCTCTTCACTACCACCTTTGGCTGGGTTACTTTAGACGTGTGATTTCTGGTGTTTGATGAAAGATGGCCTGCAGAGTTTGAATGTGCATTGCAATTTCGTCTTCCCAAAGAAGCATGTGAGCCTTCACATTTACTTGGAGAGATTGGCTGAACATTTACAGTTTTTGAACATGGGACAGATCCTTGACCCATTTGACTTCCTACACATAAGGATTCACTTGGCGCTTTGGATGATATGCTGCTGTTAGAAACCATTTGAGGCTGCAATCAAAATTCAAACATTGAAGAGGTTCGACCATCAAACATACCTAGGGAAAATATTATTACTAGCAAAAGGGGTTCTTCTAACATAAATTATACCATAGTATCGGGACTACCATATAAGTGCTGTCTTTCAGCCAGACTGCATACCTTATTTATGCTTGATCCTTGTGGCACAGTTCGATGGTAGAACGAGGGCAATGGCTTTGCCTTGAAGGTCGGTTTCTTAGCAGACTGACTGGCTTCATCGCCAGCTTTCTTTTGCTAAAAAAAAAAAACAACCCCGTTGGTTAGACTTCTTTACAAAATTTCTTCTATCTTCAAATAATACTGAGACTGGAGTCAGGTCACCAATATGTTTAATGTGCTGTGCATTCATAATGAACAATGAGAAAAATAAGTTTATGTGGAGAGCTCACTTCTCTGATCTTCCCCCTCGTTCGCTCCTTAAGCTGGAATTCATTACAGATCTCCTGATCTCTTTCATTTTCTTTCCTTGTTCACTCCTGAAACTAGTGTTCAGCACACATCGCTTGATCTGATTGTTAGTTGAAGCAATCTGCTTTATCCTGAAACACATGATTTATTATTTTTTTAAAAGATCGATAATCTGATGGTTTACATCTCATAATAGAAAGCTCCGTGGTAATATCAGCTTAATACCCTTTTGTAGATGGATGCCTTCTAGGTTCTGTCCTCTCCGGTGTAGATGGTTGTAATGCGACTCCTCTCTTTGGTTTCAGGTCTTTCTCGCTACTTAACAAACAAAAAAAGATCATTCAAGGGTCTTTCAGCTTCAATGTTTCTAAATTCTCCATTCATTTGAAGAAGCTTACCTTCTGTTTTCCTGGGCTGTTTTTGCCTTTGAACTGTGAGGATTCTGTGCGAAAGAAATTAATCAGTATGGATGTTTAATGTTCATCACGATGAGAATACATATGCATAGTGAAGAACATATATGCAAATCCTTAGCTATTCTCGGAAGTCCAGAGTATAAGTTTGGTTTGGTAAATGTTGATGTTTGAGAGTTGAGAACTTGAGATATTGATGAGTTTACTTCGAAAGAACACATAGTCACCTACCTCTGTTTTTGAGATTCTGACCGATGATTGGGAAGATGACCCCTTGAGTTGTGACATTGGCTTTTGATTCCTCGTCCTCAACGGAGTTTGTCTCTCTCTCCAACCATAACTTTGAGCTGTTGTTCCATTCTTCACTTGAGGACTACGAGTAAGTGATTCACTACTCTGAGCCCTTGACCTCACTGCTGAAGCTCTCGTCTTTTCTTCAGCCCTTGACTAGAATCAAGAAATCATGAAATGTAAGCAAGATAAATGTTGAATTGGCATTTCTGAAAATTTTGTGTTCTTTATTCTAAAACGAGTGTCAAATTTCTCTACTTATGTCAAAGTGTGTTAACTGTCTTAGACAGGTATTTCAGGTGAAATGCAGAGTTTGATATCAGAGTCTTAATCCCCGAAGCAAATCGTAAATGGCTTGGCAATTAAGTGATAAAAGAATGTAGGAAGAAGATACACAATAGAAAACACCTTTGAGGCATGAGTTTGGAGGATTTCCGATGCAGAGCCTCTGGTTTCTGTACAGTGAGATATACATTCTTCTTTTTGAACTTCTGGTGCTTGCCCATTCGGTATTGTCTCGACCTCAATATCATGATAAACATTATCCATTACAGCATCGTTACATTCAGATTCAGTCTTGAACTTTTCCTCATTATCACAGCATCTAATAGCATCTTCCAAATCAGTGCTGTTTGGAGCAGGTTCCAACTTCATAATCTTGTCTTCAGCTCTTGACTGGAATGAAAGAAAGCTTAAAATGTAAGCTGTGAAGAAATTCATTGAGCCATTATCATTTCTAAAAATTTGGTGTCATTTAGCCTAAAACGTGCACATCCATGTCAGGGTGTCAAGTGTTTGCATGGGTATTTAATGTGATTAAAAGAGTTCACAGACTAATCATCAACAACGATTCAATTAGTAAAAGATTGTACAAGAAGATGCAATGATGATATACACCTGTGGAGCATGAATATGCAGGATTTCCAGCCCAGATTCTATAGCTTCTTCAAAGTGAGAGATGTCTTCTTCTCGTGGCACGTCTGTAGCTTGTCCATCAGTTATGATCTCCACTTTGACATCATATTCAGCATTATCCATCAAAATATTGTTACATTCCAAGTTGCTTTTGAATTTTTCCGCACTATCATAGCATCTAACCACCTTCTCCAACAAATCCACCCCATTTTGAGCCAGTTCCAGTTCTGGGTCCGAATGTGCTTCTTCTACAAACTCTTCCCCTGATGGGCTCCTGATGAACTAGAATCATCAGGGCTTTCATCGAAATGACTCGTGATATTAACATCAAACACGTTTGCCTCAGTTTCAGAATCTTGGTAACCTGTCAAACCCACTTCACGTTCCACTACCCCATTGAAATTCCCATCACAATAACTGCCTTCTGAGCTCTGATCAAAATGGCAAGCATCACTGCTCTGATGAATATGCTGAGGCTCCTCTGCTCGGTACCAATCTTGATAATTGTTTTCCTCATAAGAAGCTGTCTCGTACGATCCATTTTCACACAGTGATCCCTCCTTTTCGATCTGACTCTCAGACGAGGCCTGGCGTAGAAGAGCCTTTCGCCTAAAATGAGCTTCGAAATATGCCTTCTTCTCGGTCACTGATCCTGGTCTAGCATACTTCTCTACCTCTTCTAGGTATCTATTGTGTGAAAAAGATGATCTTCTCTCCCAAGAAAGGGATTCTAACTCAAACCTTCCAAATGATATGGACCCTGAATGAATGGAATCAACCTGCAAAACTCTAACCTAATCAACAAGAAATTGGAAACCCAGAACTATTTTTCACAAGCCAACGATTCATATATCCTGAAAATTTTAAAAATTTTAAAAAAAGTTATAAATTTTTGGGGACATGAACAGAGCATTCATTGAATCGAAGCAAAATGGGAAAATTGCACAAGTATTGAACACTACCCTACCATGGGGAGTTTGGGCCCATGATTAGATAATCTTATATGATACGATTAAAAGGACTAACACGCAGTGTTTAGGTAGGACTTTTAGGGTACGAATTTAAACATTTAGATGGGTTCGGCAGGCCGAGAATATACATTTTATCTCCATTCTTCTATTTTGTTGATGTGGGACCGTTCAAATTTACAACTTTTTCTAATAAATTTACTCTTTTTTTGAAAAAAATGTCACAGGGGTTATACCCATATAAAAGCTTGACATTGCTAATTAAGGGAACTACAACAACTAATCTTTCAATAATAATGCAAGTTAATCTCTCAATAACAAAATACCAAGCACAATTAAATCCATAATTATGCAAGTTAAACTAAATTAACCAAAACAAATCAAGCTGATCATCCATACATATGCAGAATTTTAAGATGAGAGAGAAGAAAGAATACCTGAAAGCTAAGGCGAAAGGGCTCCTGAATATCTCCCGCCATTGTCGTCCTCTTCTGATCTCTCAAATTCCCACCATGAAACAAAACTCAACTCTCTCTCTCTCCTTTCTCTCTCTACTTAACCTACTGAGAAAGCAAATTAGCCTGAGACTGAAACGTAAAGAATCTGAAACTATGAAAGCTTGTTATTGCTGGAGCTGCTTGAAGTTGAATTCAACCCCCAACACTGTGTTTCTCTGGGAAGCTATAATTTGATTAAAAAATCATCATAAAAATAATAAAAAGTATTTTAAGATTAGATCAAAGTCTCATGATTCATTATATCATATGATATGATGATGAGATTGATGGAATATGGATGGGTGCATGTGACCCTGAACCCCCGCCCTTTTTGTCTTTGTCTTGCTGACACTGTTCCAGACACTCTCTCTCCTCCCTCCTCCATCCACCGTTGAGATCATCTTCATCTCATCCCACGGCTGGGCTTGCTGGATCAAGGGGCTCGCAACGAATCTCTCACGTGCCATCGTCGTTGCTCTGTTGACTTTCTCTAAAAGGACTCTTCACCTAGATCTACGCCTCATCTAAACCAACACTACCCTCTATTCTTCTGTCTCGGGTTCAAGTCTTGTGAATAGAGAGAATTTGTAATGGTACAGTTAATAGTGGCTCGGCTTCTATAGCATGGAAGAATGACGACCAAAAGAACCAAAAAAGAAGAAAATCTCATCTAATAATGGACCTCAAGCAAAATTTTAGAACAATTTGAGTTCTTTTAGTTATAATTTCAAAGTTGTAAATAGTTTTTTCTCTTATTTAAATTTTCTATACTTAATTTTTATCCGATTTAAACTAATTTAATCTACCAATCCAAAATGAATCAGGCGTCAAAAAAATCGTCTAAAATTAAACTTGTTTAATCATAAGTTTACTTTGAGAATGGTTCTTTTATCTTTTGGGTCGGAGTAATGAGAAAAATAACTCTCATCATGGATCTTGCTTAGGCAGACTCTGGAGAGATCTTAATGTATGAAGCTTTGTCCTTCTAAGGCCATTAAGCATAGAGGCAAATTTTAGGTGACTCAAAAAAAAAAAAAAAATTGTTGTGTGAATTTATGTTGGGCCAAAAGAAGCAAGTATGTAATATGGTTTTCTATGTTGATGTTTGAACTTTTATTGGGCTTGGGCTGACCTTCAGATTTTCAAGTTCAAAGTACTGCTGGCCCATCACTTTAGAGTTGATCCAGCAGGCCCGGTTTTGTAGGGCTGGTAAGAATTTCCTAACAGCACAATGTACATTGACTTAAGAAACATGTGATAGGTACCAACAAGATGTTGATTGAGGTGGTAGCGGTTTTATTTCAATAAGGAGAATAACACAACTTTAAATCTCCGAAGCATACCTGCGAGAAAAACTTTTATCTTAAATGGTCACCGCTTGAAATGGATTATATCCTTTGTCAAACCAAAAAAAAAAAAAAAAAAAAGCATGCCATAGGCAAATATTTATATACCATAAACATATGAATGTCAATGAGAATTTTACTTGTTCCTTTATCTTCTTAGCATTCCTAGCAAGAATGATCTTATGGGTTGTCCTAGTATCAAATAGAATCAAATAAAATTCCCCGTTGTTTCAATTGACCCTATGACCTAGTAAAAGCTGGCCTACTTCGAATTAATCCAAATTCCATAGAACCACGACTCGTACAGAGAAGAGTTATTATTGTTATTATTGTTATATCTTTTCAGTTGACCAATTAGATGGTTGATTTATTTATTGCGAGTATTCAATGTGCAAGATAGGAAATTTAATTAAGGGCAATGTATTAATTGCCATTAAACTTGTGAGTGTGAGCAAGCTTAAGATAGAAGAAATATCTCTACATGATTGTCATTAGGTGGATTACATTTCTTACTTAGCGGAATGAGCTAGTTAGAGTAAATTATATCATGAACCCGAGTTTATATATTCAAAATTACCATCTCTTATTTTCATAATCTCTCTTTTTAAAAAAAGATTATATTTCGTCCTCCAAACTATGAGAAATCACCAGGTTCATAAACCCAAGTTAATAGTATAAAAATATAATTAATATTCAAGTCAACAGTGACGTGAATGATATTTTTGTTTTTTAAGTACCCGATAGAAATAACTCTATTAAACTATCAATTTTAAACTTACACGCAAAATGAAATCGAAAGAGAGAGGAGATGGGGTCAACATTTTAGTTATAGTTTTTTTCTTGAATACTCATTCCACTAGGTACAAATTTCAATAATTAATTACCTTTTTATGGTGAAAATTGGGAATATAAATAGAGATGGTCTATATAGAGTAGAGTGTAGACCAAAATGTGAATATAGTTTAGGTATTAATAAAAAGCATGAAATTTGTTTGTTATATGGGTTGGGGAATAAATATAATTGGAGGGGTCGGTCCAAGTCCAATGAGAGGAAACAAATGGTACCACCTTCTATATGTTCAAGCCAGAAGTTTAAGTGGGGCTGCCTATGTATGTGACTTAGACCAAATTAGCCTTTCAACTCCATAACTCCCCACGTGGGTCTTATCCCCCAATAATTCTATGCCTTTTTCTATTCTTATTACTCATATTAAGAATAAATTAAGGATATTCTCGATCTTTATCAAGCCCAACTTTTTAGAGCACGAGAGCGTTTAAGATAAAAGTTATTTTAAAAAATATATTCTTAAGAAATTATTACCTTTTTGATCAACACTCTGTTGGTATGAATAAGTTTTTAACTGTTAACTTTTTGTATTAGCTATTAGATCTTAACTATTTGTATTATCTGTTTGACTTAACTCGTTTGCATTAATTATTTGAAGAAAAAGTGTTTGGTAAAATTAGTTGTTTATAACAAAACTGTTTGAAAAAATTCTATTTATGTCAATAAATTTCATCGATTGTTTTATACATTACAATTATTTTTTATCCATATTTATATTTATTCTTGACATTAATTAAGAATTATATGATATATAAAATTACATTTATACCTTCTATACAATTTTAATTATGTATATTTTTTAAAGCTTACTTTTAATAATATATTTGACATTTACGTGACAAAACTATTTATTTATTATTAGAGACTAAATTATTTGTTAAAATATAAAATTAAAATAAAAAAACATCAACTTAAATATTCATAATCATCCTCTACTTTTTTCCAAAACTGAAAAAATATAACAATCTTACACACAAGCGTAATTTTAATGGCAATTAGTGTAATTTTCACTAAAATATGAAGGAAAATATGGTAACTTCAAGTATCAATTATAATAAGCTCTAAAGAGTTTTTGGGTTAAAAAATTATTTCAAAAAGCCCTTTATCAAACAGTTTAATTGATTTTTTAACTCAATCAAATAGCTAAAAAAGCTTTTTAGGGACAAAAATTATTTACCAAACGCCCTCATAAATTAAATTCATTAATTAATGATAAGATATTGGGATATGATACCGGTGTCTTAAATTAATAAAATAAAAATTATCTTAATTTCGTTCGGTTTAGATATTTGCAGACATAAAATCATCAAAGTATTTATTATTGTAATTTGTTATCAACTATTGGTTCGGAAAAATCGAGAACTATATCGACGGATACAAAAGAAACCCCAATAGATTAATTATATTCAAAAAATAAGAATAGTACACATATATTTTGTATAGGAGGGAAACTATAAGTTAAATATTTTGGTGTTTTTATATAATCTACGACTTCTTACAATCTTACTCGGATAATTTCTTTATCTATCTATAATAATGTATTAATTTTAAGAGTGAGGAAAGTGAGTCGAAAAAATTTTTAAAAAAATCTGAATTGAAGAGCTTTTATCATGGTTGTTAATTGATTTATCAACATCAACGTTGAAAAAGAAGCAGGCGAGAAGAAAAAGCCCAGAGTGGCCCTTCAAGTGGAAATTACAAAAATTAAATCAAATTAAAAATGAACCAATTGACCTCAATGAGAGAGGGTAGTTATATGGGGGTCCGATTCTATCTACAATCTGGTAAAATAGTGATATGTGTTTTTTCGTGGGTTGAAATTTAATGTAATCTTCCCTTCTTTTTCAAAAAATAGAGCGTTGAAATGAATACTGCACGAACAGTTTAAGTTATCGATAATATCACTTTAACAACAATAACAACAATAATAATGAGAAAATAGAAAAAGGTTATTGGCTCTATTCTATATAATTAAACAGAAAATATGAAATTTTCCCCGTCTAGTAAGAGGATATCAAGTTAAGTTTATCTTAAATAATATGGTAAGCGGCCTATTCTTCTTGGACATACCGAGGACAATATAGGAAGGGTTGTAATGGACTAGGACGGGAAAAGAAAATAGTAACCGGCTTAGTCTTCTTGAGCCTATTGAGGGAAATAAAAGAAGGCTCATAGGGGGCTAGGAAAAAGGGGTAGAAGCCCAATCTTTGGACCTATTGAGGTGAAAACACGTTCCTCTATAAAAGAGATGCTTCTGTTTAAGTTCAAATTTTAAATTTTTTAAAAGCAAGCACCTCTCCTACTATAAGGTTATGTAACTTTTTGATATATATTTTATTACCACGTGATATAGTACTTGAAGAAACTACGATCATCGGAATTTAACCAAACGAGCTCTGTAACATTCTAATTTGTACTAGACTAAAAAGATTAACTTTATAAAAGTTACAGGACCACATTTTCACATAAACAGTGCACGTTTTCCACTAACTTCTAATTAATAGAAAGTCAGATTTTTTTTTTTTGGGTATAAAATGTCTTAAAGCAAAAACCATCCTGAACATGTGTGAGCTTTGGCAAAGTGAAACCTTTAGTAAGGACCACAAGAGAAACAACCAAACTAACCATACAGGACTCAGCTTGTTACCAAAACTGATTTAGGGGAACAATCTAGCCATGATTTCTTAGCTTTTGAGAAAGGTGACATTAGGGTTATGACAAAACAATACAAACCAAACACCAAAAAAGATGTGTACTATCCATGTTGAAATTTATGCAAAAGGCAACGGACCACATAGAAAAAACCAATCGAGTTTGTTAGTAGCTACATCGATCCATCGATCAATACAACTGTTACATCTAAGATACTTTGTCATGCATATATATATGCCATTTCCAACTTGAGGATCCTACGGTGTATGTAGCGTAATATATTAATCTCAACTTGATCAAGCTTAGTTAGACAGATAGACTTCAACCCTTTTGAAACGACTGGCGTAGCTGGCCAGTGAACAGATCAAGCATAAACTGTCTGAATTTTGTCGTGAAGATGCTAGACTGTTTGCCTTTGTTTTGGTATGGACTCAAACTGCACACAAAGCGTAAACTTATTAGATTTAATTTTTAAATGTGATGTTTTTCTATGTACATTTTTAAAACTAGAATTTAATATAATATTTCCTTGAGAATGAAACCCGTTCTTGCAACCAAAAAATCTATTTATTGAATGGAACTGAAGTTAATTACAAGGCTCTATAAGACCATGTTCCATGTAGTTTTAATTTACATCTTTACACTTCTTTACAACTCCTTACAACTTTTTATAACTAACTTTACAACTATCTTACAGCCTTCTGCAACTTTGCTTACAACTCTTTACAATTCCTTACAACCTTTTGTTTTGATAATTAGTAGTCCACTAGGGACAAAGGTTGAGAAAGCCAGATACAGACTAGAACTTCTCTGCTGCGAAGGTAGAAGAACAGATAAGAAGACGGAAACCCGACAGGCATGTATTTCTCCCTCCCTCCCATCTCTCTCGTAAAATTTTCCATTGAAGATTATTCACCTAACTAAGAACTTGAAAATCAATTTTGATTCCCATCAAAACTCTCTCCAATTACACTATTGACTTTAATCCACCGGTGTCATCTCATACTTTCATGAGGTTTCATCTTTGCCTGCTTTACCTTATTTCCTTAAAGCGCTTATAACTCCTTACACCTAAATATAACATAGCTGAAGTATCTATTCTTTTATTTTTTGCGTTTGATCTTATAGGACAATACGTCATCAATAATTATGAGATCATTACACAGACTCCAACATTACTTAATTATATCATAACAATTAATTAAGGACAAGCACATTGTACGGTTTCTATGGAAATGAGCCAAAAGTGGCATTAAATTCCTTATCAAAAAGAGCTACAAATGGGATTAAATGAATGTTAAATCATGTAATGCTTGAAAGGTGCATATGTGGTGATAGAGAGGGAGACATACTCTTATCATATCAGTTTTCCAAACATTAATGAGAAAGAGCAAATCAAACTATCAAATTTAATGCACAAACAACGCGTTACGGTTATGACAAAACAATACAAGCCAAACAAGAAAAAAAGCAAGAGAAATAGATAGATAGATCGGACATACATATACGTACAACAGGTGATGTTCATGGGGATATGATGAAATTTATTCCTAAAAAACGCAAGCAGTCCCAGAAATTCTATACAACAATATCCCTCTTATGAACTCTCTAAAATGTTATAGATATCGTTGAATCAATTTTTATGGATGTCGATTTTATAAATTTTGTATAAATTTTATGGAACACCCAGAATGACAATGTGCATCCCCCACAACTTAAACTTACCCTTGAGAGTTTTTGTGCTTATGCACTGACTTCTTCAATAATCTCCCTTTGAGCCTTTCATTTCATGGATGGTCCCCTTTGGCTTTTGGTGGCCCTTTTATGTCCGCAGTTTACCCTACACTTGACCATGACATGAACCCTCCTTTTCTCTCTCTTTCCCTTTCTGTGTATTGGCTTCTATTGTGTGCCATTATTCACTTGCATCTATGCACCCGCCCCTTAAATTAATCTAATTTCTACTGTAATTATCAATAATATTCAAATTAAACCTAACAAGATTTCACTACGGCTAATTAAAAGAAATTGGTCCAATGATTAATTGGAAATTAAAACTATCGATTCCAGTAAAAACTGTTATATCTCCTCTTTAAACGTACCATATGCAAAACCTAAATCTAATAAAAATAGGGTTGCAATCGATATACATATTAGTGCGAGGGTACATTGTATGATACAACAAAAACTAGAATTCTTGTTGGTGAATATCATAGGAGTACATATATAGTGTATAGTGGTATGTAATAGGTGTCTCGGTATTGCTATGTATGGATTATACATGTATTTACGTAAGTCATTTTTATCTATGTAGTTTATATGTTCATAGGTGAATATTTTTCATCTCAAATATTTAATAAAATAAAAAAATGAGCTAGAGAAGATTCTATTTGAATTTTCTAGCCCTGTATTTCGTTTTTGTTCCCCCTTTTTTCTAAGATTTAGTGTGTCAATAAGGATTACAAATGTCTCAAAACTCTTAGAGATTGGATCAGTCTTGGGTCTTAATTTGCTGGTAGGTGATATGGGTTATTTTGAACAGAGAGTTTAGTTTTTTTTTTCCCATTTATTTAGGTTTTTTGCTTTGTTATCTACAATTATCTTTTTAATTGTATGATTACTTTTTGGCTTTGCCAATTATCAATCGAAAAAAAGATACAAATGTCTCAAATAAGATGTGAAAACACGATTTTAATGCTTGAAAATACCAAAGCACCAACTTTCGAGTGAAGTCAAACTAGGTTTTGAAATTCACGATCTGTTAAATTTTTCCAGTTGGAAAATGAGTATCAAAATTAGAGATGTCAAAATAGGTTTTAAAATTCACGATCTATTAAATTCATGATCTTTCATGATCCTTTTTCTTTTAAAAAACGACTTTTTCTCTCAAATTGTATCATGTCATTAAATTCATAGGTCTGAATTCATTGTACAAATATTCATAATAACATATCTTATTTTACTGAAAAGAATTTGTGAGACAGACATGCTCAAGATGACTTGCAATAATTTTAGAGATAATTAATTATTTACTTAGATTGACTCTAATATGAGTGACTTGTCAATCCAAAATCTCTAAAGAGTCATAGGAACAGTCTTAGTATAACACTTTCGTGAGACGATTTTACAGTAGAACTTGTGCCTACAATTCTGGACACCCTGCTACCAAGTCTTCTTAATTAAGTCGGTCTTCGCAGACGTTGCTCAGATGGGACCCATACTGAATGATCGATGACATTGTTGTTTATCAGTGAAGTCGGAAAAGGCTAGAACTTACTGCAAACAGTAAACTTAAACTACTGTAGAGGATAACATTCAGTAACAGTAGCCCAAAAGGCACAACATACATGAGCAACTACAGCTAGGCTAATACAGACCAAAAGACAAGAGTATGAAGCACCCACAGAATAGGTACTTTAACCCACACCAATATGCTGTGTACCCTAGTGATTTAATTTCAGAACATCAAATCCAATCGCAATGTGCCATGTTGGAGCATCATCTCAATGTACATAAACTTATCTATACCCATACTTTTGCCCAACGACAAGCAAAGCTAGCTCCTCTGAATCTGACAGCCTCCATGTAACTTCCTCTGACAGCAAATTGCTACTTGCTAGCTGTCATTCATTGAGGGCGTGTTCTTTTGGATGGGAAAAATTTAGTCGGAAGTTATGGTTGCAGGATTCTTAACCTGACTTTTCGATCCTATGAGTATCTAATATATGCCTGAGCTTCCAGTGACATTTATAAACTGAAAACAGAATGAGCTTTTAGGGGTCTTTGAAGGTTATAGGGGTGTTGTTTCATGAGCCAAATATAAAAGTGACCTCTTTCAAAAGGAAAAAGAGAAGGCAATGAAAGTTTCCAAGTCGCGCTAGGAATTTTCCTTCGCTTGACAAATTGCATGCGATTGACTGACAATTTCTCAGCCTTGAAGTGTCATATTTAGTGATCACCCTTTTCTATTATTAAAGTAGTTGCTCCTTTGGCCCATTTAGATTGTGACATAAGTCCCAATAACTCCGATACACGACTTACCGGATCAGATAACACATACATATTTAAAACATATATTTTACATTTAAAATTCAGTAAAACCCTAAATAAACTAATAAGATAATTATGTAAAATATGATTATTAATATTAAAAAGTTCAATTAAACTGACAACGTGTATTCAACAACAAGACTAACCATAATGCAACACTAGGTGATATACATGACTTAACTCGAATGTAACAACCATTCAAAGGAATAAGTTTGTGAGACAGTTTCTATACATAATAAGAACTCTCTTGTCACGTAAAGGAATATAATCTATGGTCTTGTTTAATTGAGTTTTAATTTACATCCTTATATATAGGTCGCTTACAATCCCTTGTTTTCCTAACAACTCCTTACGAGTTAAATAGAAAAGGGGTATATGCAGATCTCGATAAGGGCAGGTAGATGAGTACGGTAGCTACATATGAGGGTGATTGAGGGCCAGCAGGGCAATGGGAAAAAGGCAAGAGGGTAGTTTTAATTTTGACGATAACACAAGGGGGGAATTGAAGAAGATGGGGTAGTGATTGAAACAAGTCATTTGAAAGCAAAGGGAGTGTCATCATTTAGTTGTCGTAAATAGATACATAATATGCAAATGGGTTAATGATATGTATGTTCCACATGTGTGCTGTTCATAATTTCCTATTTTTCTCTTTGCAAATCGTACGTTAACGTTAAAGCCATGCACACGAGGACAACACCTTTTTCAATCAATAATTTAATAATCTAATAATATATAATATATATAATATTAATATTACTATCCCTTCCCTTAGCCCTACCAATTAATCCATCAATTATTTTATGAATTATTATGGAATTTAATTTATATAATATTTCCCCTTTTTACATGAATTTGATATTGTCACTTTTCGTACAAGAACCAAACACCCTCCATCAGAAAAGGGGAAAAAACACTCTCCTCCTAAAACCTTCTCTATATGCTCCAAACAAGGAATAGAATAAATATTAATTATGTCTTTCCTTTTTAAATCAAGTGGAACTTTTGGGGATTATTATGTATTGATTTATTAAAATCAGCAAATGATGGAGACATATATACTCTAAAAGTCTCAGGAAGAAATAAAGAAAATGAAAAACCCGAATTGTTTTACAATTTTTTGTTTTTTATAATTAATTTATTTTCTAGTTAATTTTTATTGGAATTGGAATCTAAATAGGGGATCGGATAGCACTCGAGCTCAAGGCTCTCAGCAAGTTATTTTAGAAAATATATTTGAGTCGGGTGTCATTCGATTCGAGTCAAATTCAATTTCGAATTGACTTTGGATTAGTTGTGTTTGTTCTGTTTTGGGTGTCGGATCAAATATGAATTCAGGGTCATCCGAGTTGGTTCAATTTTTCAGGAATAAAATTTCCTACAACAGAAGAAGAAGAAGATCGAACTGTATATATATAGCTGGCAAGCTTGACAAAGGGTCGACTTCGTGTGCTACATCTAGCTAGCTAGAAGAGGCCAAGCTCATGGGTCCGGATCTGGCCAATGGGTTGTACGAGCTAAGACCTGTATGTGGTGCCCTTTAGTTCAAATGCTTGCTTGAATGATCAAGATATGGCACATCACTAGCCCCGCTTCCTTTGACCGAGCCCAGCAATCAAAAGGGATTAAGATCATGTGGTGGACCAACTGTAGTATGTAAATATGTAATTGTAGCATGTTGAAGTAGCTCTGCTCTATTTGTCTAGTCTTGCTCTTTCTGGAGGAGTCTTCTCCTTGAGCTTAAAGGCTCCAATGAGGGATCTTTGTTAGTTTCAAGCTGCTAGGGTAGGTCGTTCAACTCTTCTTCTTCTTCCTTTTTTTTTCTGTTGGGTTTTGTCCCGATTTCATTATGAAAAATATTTTATTTTTTAAAAGATTTTAGCTTGACTTCCAAGCGAGTTGATTACAATTAGAAGACCTTCTCGAGTTTCTTAGAGGTTTTTATATATAATAAGTTATTTGACCTACTTAGATGTGTTAGGATCGGAGCTCACAAACAATAAAATTTTGAACAAAAGAAAATAAACAAGATTGGGACGGAAGATTTTTTAATGTAGAAAAACTCAAGATCGGGAAAAATCACGAACGATGCACTAGAATACCGAATAGCTTTATAAGGATTTTCACTCAAGTTCTCACTATGGCTTACACCTTTCTCTCTTGCAACATTACAACATTTACAATTCTTTACAAGCAATAAACACGCATTAACCGGCCTTAATATGCATTAACACAAGCATAACCGAACAAAAAGGCCAAGAATCAAAGCCTCGAGGCACTGGGCAGCCGGCGCAGGCCGTGCCGACCTGTGTTGGCTGCTGCCCGGGCCGTCCTTCGTGTTTCGTCCCGAAACGGCCCGTGCTCGATGTTCCACGCCCGTGTTCGCCGTTTCTTATCCCATAACGCTTTTTATCAAGTCCAAAGCTTCCATTGGGCTCTATAATCCCAGAAAGATGTGGCGTGTGACTTAACCAATATGTATCTCTTGGCAAAGCCTTGGGTTATTCTTTTCTATTCCACCTATTGAGAGAGTTTTTGAGAGTTTTTCTCCTTACTTTAATTGCATAGACCATATCACTCTAAAGATCATACTTTGTACTCACTCATCATATTATATATTGGATTATCTTATTGTCGTCCGTGATTTTCTTACAATTTGGATTTTCCACATAAAATTTATGTGTTTATTACCTTACTTGTTATTTTTATCAACTTCCGTACATCCCAAATCAAATTACTTTTTCATTTCCATTGCATATCGAATCCAACCCTAACATTTTTATAATCAGAAATCGTAAGAGGCAAATGTTAAATACATCGATCTTCTTATAATAGTATGTCTGACTACATCCTCACTTAAGTTTGGCGTAAGAAAAGAGGGAAAACATATATTTAAAAAAAACGATACTCGAGGGTTGACTATGCAGGTTAATATTTGTCCTATAAATTTTCAGCATGTTTTATCATCACTCATATATATGCCGAAAATTTTTTTCCAAAAGACAGACACGTTGTGGGATGACTCCAAAACAAACATGCGCTCAATTATTTGCAAGTATAGTTCTTAGAAATGCATCTCTGTCTCTCATTAAAATTGTAGAGGCAAGATGGTGAGTTTGGGAAGGGATAAGCGCATACACAATACCCTAAACTATCCAAAAGTTAGGACGACAAGAATCAGGAAAGAGACACACATATACGTTGATAACACTAGGAAATAATTGACAGTTAATTTTCCTGAGAAACCAAGGTGCCAATACGAGCCTAGGCTAGAACTTTGGCTATGGTCGAGTAAATTAATCCTCTATTGACCAACTAGCTAGACCTCAATAAGGATGATCCACTAATGGTGCAGATCATAGCATAAGTTGATGATGATATGTACATTTAGATCGAGTTCTTGTACCCCTAGCTTCAAAGCTAGCTAACCTAATAGGATCAGGTGCATAATAGAATACTGTGTTATGCAGTTTTCACATTACATTGCTTTGTCTAATGTTCGTGTTATGCTTCGAGGTGTGATTTCTTTTTACTAAATATTACATAATTTATATCAATTATTGCTCGGTTTTTAGTATTGTCTTCTTAACTAATAATTGGCCTATGAAAAAACACTTCATCTTTTCATTCAAATGATATATTTTATACATTATATTAATTATTTTTTTAACATTCCTATTTCCATGCATATGTGAAGCATAAATATATACCCAACAAGATATCGAAAACAATCATACAATAATATTACAACCTTCCAAACCAGTATTTATAAAAATTTTGTGAGCGAGAGTTTGGGCACTTATTCTCCACCATATATATTCTGCAGCAATAAGACCATGCATGGTGGGGATCAGTGTTTCTTCTGGCTGGGAATTTTCAGCCATACAAATTTTTTTCTTATTTTTATAATTATAATTATAATTATTTATTATTATTATTATTATTTTTATATTGGTAAGTCAACACTCTACTACATATATTATATTTGATAAGGGCCAAATGAGACACTTGAGATGTTGTCAGTTTCATGTTAAATGTTAGGAATCCAATTGAATTCTCTCTCTGTCTGTGCATTTAATTTAGTGAAAAAGGCCCAAATGTACTGTAAATATACTGTTTCTTTGTGCATGTAACAGCAAACTCCACATCAATTTCTGCCAGCCTATCATATCCTATCACTTTTACTACTATTTTTCTATTTTCATTTTTATATTTATATATATATTTATATTTATGGGAATATAGTTGGGAAGATCAAGTATACATAAATATATTCCACAAATTATTATGTTCCATAATGGACTCATCCCCTTCACTTAACCATATATATAGCTACTTCTTGTTGCATGGGGACATCAAGAAGCACCCATGTTTTAATACTTTAATTAATTTCTTCTAGCTAGTCTGCAGGAGATCCAAATCTAAGTTTTTAATATCAACTCGTAAAGTAGTCGTATAACTGTTAAATTATCTAAATCAGACTTTAATTGATGTTTGAATGGACTATAATATTTAATTTACTTTGAAAAATCATGTTGTTACTATTTATCTATGGTTATTTTCATGATACTCTAGTGTGTTGGTTATTAATCTTCTTTTTTTCGATAATTTATATAACCTGTAAAACACAGGCAATATAATCATTGAAGGAAATTCTCAATTTAGAACTAATTTATCTTGAACTTTCAGTAATAAACTTATTTACATGAAAACAATTACATTGATAGGTGTAATAATAAACTTAGAGTATATGAATGATTGAGAAATACAACGGTCTTTAAAAATCAAGACCCAAATTTTGAAACAACTTTTTGAACTATCAAGTGGAGCATTGTTGTTGATCTAAGGCCTAGACGGAAGTGACTCCCTATTCAACTGAAGCACCGGTCGGAAACTTCAGTGAAATTCCTAAAACTGTTTCCAATTAGCGAGCTTTGATCCTGGTACTTTTCTTTTGTAGATCTACGGCATCCTCAACCGATTTTGTGAGATTTCGTAGCTGCTTTTGGAAATTTTACTTTGTACCATCAACTTCTAAATTTCGATAATAAAATAATCGTGTTGTGATAGTTATCGCTATGACATATATGATGGATGATAAATTGAATAGCTTGGTCCAACCTAGCACGAACATGCATATACAGAGGTCCTACAGCTACTACGTACCCTACAAAAATTATAGGAGAAGGAAACGCATTGGAGCTCATTATTGGGTGAATTAAGTAGCCATTGCTTTCAAGGGTACGTACGTGAGTGAGCAAGTGAGGCCCCAATCTTCTCCAACCTTCTTTTAACCACATCGACTTCAGGAGGCTCTATCAGTCCATCAGAGGGTTAAACCAACAGCTGAGCTGAGAGAGAGAGAGAGAGAGGAACAGTCAGAAGCACATGAACACAGCATGGGCTTCCACATGACCATGGCCCCCCATTCATGGCCTAGCCTTGATATATTTCATCATATTATTTATTTATTTATTTTATTTATAATGTTGAAGCTGGGGATTAATTGTCATGAATGTTTCGGTCCATTCACATATGTCGTTTGTTTTTTCCCATTTATTTAGGCAACCATACTTCACACTATTTTTCTAATTTTTGGTAGACTGTACAAGCTATATATATATATGTCCGTAGTACTTCTTGACTGTAGAAAATCTAATGTCTCGAACTCATCTTATCCACTATTTCTATTTTGATAAATACTCAGCATAAGTACTTAAACTATAGTCAATGTTAAGTTTACTCTTATTACCCGGCCCATAAGAGAGTTTTACGTATATTTACACACCTCTCGGCTCCCAGAGGTCGTCCTCTTACCATACTCCAAAGAGTACTTTGAGGGAGGGGTGTTATGTATTGCTTGTTCTCTTGATATGTAAATTTTTTAATTTTTTAGATCGAGTAAATTGGTCCACTTGTTTGAACCCTTTATCTGAGAAAGCCAAAAAGACGGTGAGTGGACGAGAGGTAAAACATGTCAAACCAAACTATCTTTACTCCACAAATTCCTCCCACATAATACAATTTGTGCCCCCATATTCGAACTTGGGGGCGCGTTGGTATGTGTAAAAGTGCAATATACAAGTTCCTCCCTTTTTGACATTTCTTGTTTAACTTATGAAATTTGCACCTAGACACTTTATTTATCTTGCTTTTTTCCTTTATATAAGGAAAAGCATAAATGTCAATCTATAAATAATAGCCATTCATATTTTATCAATTAATTTGGTGACATCATATTTGGACTTTTAGAGTATATATTTTAAAGGTATAGCGATAATAGTTTGATACATGCTTCAACAATACAAATCGTACCCTAATAGAATTAACCTGTTAGTCAAGAAGGTTATATACGTGTAATTTTATAACAGTAGAACATTGTAGATATAGTGAAATCCTTTCACTATCTAATTATGTTATATATGATACTATAATATATATTCAGACTCATATGAGATCTTTTTTTAATGTCGTGATATAAGATATTTATCAATTTTATATATATATTTTTTTATATCGATACAGGCAGAATCTGAACTCAAATTATTGACAATTACTTTTAAAATTAATTATAGGAATTGACGTGGACATTATATTTTAATAGTGTAAAATGTAAGTGGAGGCATAACTAACAAGTCAAAAGAGTGAGCAGGAACCAAATTCCCTACTACCGAGCTATAGCATTGAACCTAGTACCACCACAAAAGAGCCACTAAAATTAATAAATAAATAAATAAATAATGAAATAACAAGTGAGATTTTGACAAACAATCTAGAAGCACTTGGAAACAAAAAGGCAGAATTAAACTGCATTTACAAATCAAATTTTTACACCACAAGTTCCACTTTCCACACCTACTCAAAAAAAAAAAAAAAAGAACTTTTACAAAGATATTTAAAAAAAAAAAAAAACCCCTAATACAAACCCTATGTAATAATATAATATAATAATTATAATTATAATAAATAATCCATAGCTAATAAAATTTTGAGGGGAGAAGTCATTTTCCCCTATTTTCCTCTACTTTGCCGGCATGCCATCCGACCCACCTTTTTCTCTCTTTCCCAACTCCTACCCTAATTAATATAGTAATTAATATTAATTAATTAAAAAAAAAAAGATGCAAAGTTTTTGATAAAAAGGAGGGGGATGGGGGCAATGACCCTCATTTTAGGCACCAAATCAAATTAATTTTCTCCAAAGAGTCAAAGTTGAGCAGCTCCATCCTCCAATTGCTTGCTTTTGCTTGGTGAATTTGTGGTTCTTCCCTTTGACCCCCCTCCTAACTAAATAAGTCATCTTGGAAGTGAAAGATTTTTATATAAAATTGGGTGCACCCAATAAGATTCCGACACTTGTCTCTTCAAAGTCGTCTCAAACTTCTTATCCTTGTGAAAATAAAATAATGAATGCGACTTAGACTGCCCGAGCCTTAATCATAGTCCTAAGAGGATGTAGTAGACCAGCGTTATGGGTAGTGCTATCAACATCCCGAATATCACCCTGCATTTGTCATTCAAACAAGGTTTTTCAGTAAGAAGTCGTACGCAGTGCAGTATATATCTAATTTCCTCATCTGTATTAGGGTTTGCGTGCGAATAATGAATAGTTTACTTACGCAGTACTTAGGATTGCAGGATGATTGTTGTACTCTTTGGCAAATACAAAAGGGACAATTCCTTGAGGAAGTGCAGCCTATGGAAAATGAAAGATAATAATGAGATTAATTATCTACAAGAAGAAGATGTTATAAATTTGATTTATTACCTAAATATAAATTAATTAAATGAGACAAAATTATAATTTCTACTAACACGACATATATAAATATACAAACCTGGACAATGGCAACTCGAAGGAGATCGCCCCTCAGACCAATGGAAATGGCAGCCACAGCCATCACTGCTGGCCCGGTCAAGAACCTGATGGCCATTGCAAAAGTTGCCACTTTGTTCCCACAAGCGATGATCTTCGGTTGTAATGCCATGAACAAACCTGACAATTCAGTTATTTTACATGAGAACAGTCTTGCCATAAAACGTTATAGATGTACGGTTGGTGACACTATGTCGATCCAGCAAAAAACATTGGTTTTAGAGACTAAAGTTAGAACACGATCTGTAAAACTGTCTTATGTAAGAATTTACGAAAGGTCGTATTACGTGATACGATGTTTAGAATTAAATGAAATGACAGATCTGAGCAGGAGAATTCAAAGGTTTGCAACCACCAGCAGGTTGTGGAGATACAACTCATACACAAATGGAGATAAGGTGTGGTATTAATTAGGAGCAACCTCCATGTTTGGACCACAAAACCCAAGGTAGAACAAAGGCCTCTCCTTTTTTGTATTTTTTCATAAGCCAATCCATTTCCAGCCATAATTCCAATTCAACTTAATGTGACTATAGTGACATTGTCTCCCAAGTTTTCACATTCAAATAATGTACCCTTTTCCTCTCCGTTCATATTCATATGTGTATTTTTATGATATCGTGTATTTGAATTTATACTGTAATTAAATATCATAAAGAAAGTATACAGTAATTTGTCAAATTAGACTTAAAAAACGTGATTTTTCATGCTCGGAAATGTCAAAGCAACTCATAAATAAGTTGAATTGGCACAAAAACTCATCTTTGAAATTGCTAACACATGGCACGGCCTAAACACGCAATCGACGATTAAGGCCAATAACACACGAACTATGACTAAGTTTCAATCCAGTCATCAGCGGAATTATTAGCGCATCATCATATATTATAGATTGATAAGACGGTTTTCGAAATTAAGATTTCATCGACCTTGATACGACATAAACTCGATTAGACACGAAACCAACACAACACGACATAGATCCACCCCTAATGAGTACAACGAAAGCGTCTATATAGACTTTATCAAAAGTAAACCACCCACCCAAAAAGGGTAGGGGTTAGGCCAAATTGTCACTCGTAGGAGTGACAATTGGGCAAAAGCTCACCATAAGAGGAGGAAAAAATGGACCTACCCCTTATGAAACATAGCACATGGGAACCCTCAAATTATTTAAAGAGGCATAGGAAAAGAACACATAAACAAGAATTTCAGAGTTATGGAGGAAGAAGAAACTGACTCACTCACCTAAACTGAACATAGCCATTCCAAGCCCAGCATCTGAGAGAATTGAGATTGAGTTCTCAATTATTTTGGGCATTCTCACATGCCATCTACAATCATCATCACCCCAAAAAAATGAGAAAAAAAAAGTGAGAAAAAGGGCACCAAAAATCATAAAGGTGGAACAAACTAACATTATTAGTTTCAATGAATTTGTGGCCAATTCCTGACCCTTTTTTTTTCACAATGCATTATTGAGCCCTCTAGGGGCCCCTTGATTGAAAACAATTGAATAGTACTAGAGCTTACCTGAAAGACACCAAGGACCAAATTAGACCAATGAGACTTGAGTATGTGTTAGGGTTTCGGATAAGCTTCCTCCAAACCATTATTAGGATCAACCGGGTCATGACGCTCGCCGGTGGCATGTGTTTTGGGACGCCGGCTTCTGGGCCGGCCCCGATTTTCGGGTGTAGCTCTACTGTTGAGCTTGATCCTAGTTTGTTCAGCCCAATGGGCCCGTCCTTCTCCCCGTCCTCTTCTCCTCCAGCGAAGCTGAAGTCTGGCCTCTCGAAATCCTCACTTCTTCTGGCACCTAATATTGCGGAAGAACAATACATCAGCTAATTTAACTGATAAAGTGACTGAAAACGAATTGATACAAATAACTATATTGAAATGACAAAAAGGTCAATTTGTTTTAAAAAAATTCTACGAGGATAGATTTGTGTATGGGAAACCATTGAAAATGAATGACTGAATGAATTAACTAACTAATTGATTTGTACCTTTGGATTCTCCATTTTGGGGGTGATCAGAGACCAACATCCTGATTTCCTTAGCACCGTCAGAGCGTCCTGATTGATCAGGAGTGCCGAAATCAGCGCTCCCAAAGACATGGAGTCCACCGACTTCTGATACGGGCGAAGCACTGGAACTCCACACAAACATATGAAGCTCCTTAGCATCATGGCTCAGCTTACTCTGGTGGTTGAGGTTCTGCTGCTGCTGCTGTTGTTGATGATGATGACTCTGCTGTGGTCCCTGCTGCACCTGATTATTACTCTTCCCGCCGCCCCCGCCGCTGCTCTTGGGAGCACCACCTCCCCGACAAGCTCCGGGTTCGGGGCGGGGTATGACCCCACGGAACCCGGGGCATTGTTATGAGCGGGGTAGAACCCGAACCGGGGGAGGCGTTCGGATTCTCCTCAAAGTTGGAGGGGCGGGGGTGAAGTCGGCGGGGCCGAAGTTCGACAGCCTCCCTCCGAACATGGAGTAGAAGTCGGAGGTGTTGAAGTTCGACCCCTCGGGGTCGGATTCCGGGACGAGCTGAGGCTGTAGATCTCGGCCCCGGTCAGGTTGGACGGCCGGGGTGTCATGGCGGACAGCGAACGCCGGGACGCGTTCGACTTCCGCACGGTGACGTGCAGCTTTCCGTCGCGACCGATTTCCGCGTCGGTCTCGAGGAAATCCCGGCCGTCCAACGACACGACGTCAGAGTCCACCTTGAAGGACACGATGGACGCGGCGGTCTCAGGGAACTGCTCCATGATCAGAATCTTGGCGCCCCGATACTCAAACAGAAACAGAAGCAGAGTGTACCAAATGATGCACTGCAATACAACCACCTGCACCATAAGACTGCCGGAGTACTCTCCGTACATGGCAATCAGGAGGGGGATCCCCATAACCAGAGTGTTGGGCAGAGTGGAGAGAGAAAATATGGTGATCATCCACTCCAAGGACCCATTTCGGGTGAGGTTGGTCCAGAGGGCTAAAATCACGAGCATAATGATCTTCTGAAGAGTGTCTGCGGCGATGAATCTAAGATTCATCTGGTAAGGATTATTAGTAGAAATGAAATGAAAGGAGAGCAAAGGGACTGCAAAAATGGCCACGAAGCGGTTGATGCCGGAGCACTGGTCGGGGAGAAGATCTTCCACCAGCGGACGGAGCCGTAGGCGAGGATCATGGCCACATAGAGCGGCACCACCGCGGCGAGGACGGTGTAGAGGTCGTGCCAGGTGATCATCTTTGCTTAATCAACTAACTGAGCTGATCCTGGTTCAGCACAGATTGTATATCTATCAGAGAAATCTGGGACCAATGAGTATTGGAAGGGGGAAAGTAGTTAATTAACGAACAGGGATAGGACGAATATGGAATGTTTCTCTGACGAGTTTCATGTAGAAGTTGAATTGGGGAAGAGAGAGAGAGAGAGAGAGAGAGAGAGAGAGAGAGAGAGAGAGAAGGAAAGAGTTGAGTGATGGGATGAGATTAGTGGATTAGACTGCGAGTGGAGTATAAATAGGGGGAGGATAAGGAAAGGGAAGGGAAGGGAATAGAGGTGGGTAAAAATGGGACCCTAACTGGTTTTCATTGTACTTGTGTTACTCCAATTTTTTCACTCGTGGTAAGTGAAAAATTAAAAATTGATTTTATGGGAAAAAAAAGTTATTGGAATAAATAAATTATACTTTTGAGGTGTGGATGATTATAGACTATATAATAACATTGACTATTCGTACACTATATTTTAAGGATATTTATTGTTTTTAAAGTATATCACTTATTTTTGACGGTTTAATTTAGAAATGATAAGTACCCTTAAAGTACATCGCATATATGACCAATGTTATAATGTGGTGTATCATCATTCAAAATCCCAAAGTAGAATTTGTTTTAATTCAATAATTAAAAAATGCATGTTAAAAGTAAAACTAAGTGGGTTTTTTACTAATATATTGGGTTAGCTTTTATCATTACCTTGTGACTTGTGAGGTGTAATAAAAGTCGGATAAAAATATCAAATTTAAGATAATATTAAATAACTTTTAGTACTTTTTTCTCCTCATTTCCTTCTTGGGAAAAAAAAAGGCTTTTATTTCTTTCATGGTAAAAGAGATTACTAGTGACATAATTAGTCATTGTTTATGTTTCTAGTGGGGCTTTTACTTATAGTAAAATTTGTTGTCTCCATTTATTAGATTCAAATACAAATTGTCTCCTCTTTTCATTGGATGGTGTTTTGTAAAATTTTATGTCTTTATGATTTAATTAGAATCAAACTATTAATTAATTGCGTTATATATGATTTTTAATAATTCATCAAAAAAACTATACAAGATTTACAAACCTCTTTAATAAAGGTTATATCACAAAACAGGTGAAAAAATAAAGACAATTATTCAGTGCGTCAACAATTAATATTTTTTGGTGAAAGATTTATTTATCAATTTATGTATGCATTCGCTTAGATACAATACCTATCATGCCATCAAATATCATACAACTTATTTTAGGTACTCATCCTTTATTTATTAAAATAATAATAATAACAATAATAATAATAGGTTGGATCAGGGAATCAAGGAAAAGTTCTACTGTGAGGCTAGAAATGTGATGTCAAAAAAATTTTAAAAAAATAGTGTTGTATATAATATAAGTTAAATGGGAATTATTTGTTAATAAAATAGTGAAAAATAAGATAATTTAGAGAAAAGTTGCACGTTGAAAGATTGGTGTGAGTATGTGATGTTCATATGATTAATCTCTTATGTAAAGTAAGAGCATGAATGACTTAAAAAATGTTAGGGTCCACAATCCAATAAAAAAGGCTTTGAAAAACAATAATTTCATGCTCAAATGCCCTCAATTTTGGTGGAAACTATCATTCCTATGCCATTCTTGAGGAGCCTATCACTATGCCTATCACTATGTAAGCAAGTCATTTTGGGGGACTCTTAATCATTAGTTTATATTTTTGTCATAACTTAACATCATTATGCACTCTCCTATGAAAAATCTTGAGGGAGAGTGAAATTCCTACCTAGGATGGCTAAAATATGATTGTGTTAATTGGATGTATGGTCTTATATCAGCTATGAATATAGAAATTTTATTTGACGGTGTTTATTTTTATGTGAGTACGTAGGGACAAGTGTAATCGTCAAGTTGAGGAAGGATATTTCAAATTGGAAGAACTAGATTGGTTTCAGGCCGGGAATATCAATGCATAAGTTGGCAATCTCATACAAAGGTTCATGGAATTCTACAAGGTTGGGAAACTTATTTCCTACGAATCCTACGGGAGACTGAATAATTGAATGTATCTTTAGGCATCTTCCTGTGTGTAAACTTGGAAAACAATATGAACACCTTCGCAAGTTTGGGATCAGCATCACCAAATGATAACACAAGGTTTACGAGCCATTTCGCAAGTGTTGTAAGATTTTTCACCTTGCAGTGACTACCAAATACAGTCATTTGATGATATAACACGAATTTGGAAATTTTCAGACTGACGAAAAAGGAAAGGCAACTTGTTACAAAAAAGAATGCCTGAGCCCGAACGAAACACGATTGACAAACAAGGTGTGCGTGTACATGGATATGGGATATGTACAGCATTGAATTCCATGCAACTCAGTCGCCCAGAAGAGATAGTGGCTGCCTCATGCTAAGCTCAGCTTTAAGCAACGGGTACTGCTCCAGATCATGAGAGCTGCTCAATATTCTCTGCGTAATAACAAACAATAGCATGTTACAACCGGGAGATGATGACTGCCAACTCCATTTGAGCCACTTTGAACCCAAGACATAGGCCGGGCGGGAAAATAACAAGAGAAAAAAAAAACACTACAACTCTCGGTTTTGCAGGGTTTGAAGAAATCCAAATGTAAATAGTCTTACTCCTACGAGCATCCATGCAAGCGGAGAGACCAATTATAAGGGACCTGGCTAAAGATTTTTAGAAAACATTTTGTTGGATTGAAAACTTTTGTAACACATTGGAAAATAAAAGCACTAAATATTAATATCAATTAGCTTTAGAAATTAAATAAATAAACAGCAATATGAAAAGAGAAGCATATATTTACCAAGGCAGCCACATGAGCATCTTGTATTATTGTTCCATCAATCTCTAATCTAGCAATAGGGAACTCTGGAAGGTGTCCTGACTGCTTCTTCCCAAGCAAATCGCCGGGCCCACGGAGGAGGAGATCAACTTTAGCCAGATGAAATCCATCCGATGAGTGCTCCAACACCTTTAACCGGCTCAAACAACTTGCACTTGATCCCACAAGTATACATCTCGATCTTCTAGCGCCTCTTCCCACTCGTCCTCGGAGTTGGTGTAGCTGTGCCATCCCAAATCTTTCGGCATTCATTACAACCATCATTGATGCATCTGGGACATCAACACCTATCTCAATGACTTGAGTAGCAAGAAGAATCTGTATTTCTCCATCTCTGAAACGCCGTAGTGTTGTATCTTTCTCGTCACCCTTCATTCTCCCATGCAACAAACCACAAGTATAACTTCGGAACTTGGAACATATACTCTCAAAATCTCCTGAAGCAGAACGAAGCTGAGGGAGTAGCTCAGACTGCTCAATGATTGGGTACACAAGATACACTTTTCCTCCTCCTTCCAGTTCAGACAGCATCATCTACTCATAAAAGGGGGGCATACGATTAAGACCCAAAAAAAAATGAATCTGAACAGAAGGAAAATGAGACTGTAGAGAACACAACTGTTTTCATGTTTTATATTTGCAAGACCAATGATGTAAATATGCATGAACATCCACATCTGTAAGATGTTCTATTTTGAGTATAGATAATTGGATATTTAAATGCATACAAGTAGTATTGACAGAGCAAAAGAGGATTTTAGAGAGATCCAAATATAAGTTGTCTTACCATTGCGAGCAAAAAGATTGTTTCAAAAGACCCGCAAAAGATTTGGGGCAAAAGGTTTGAAAGGGTCAACACAAGCAAAGTACATGTCAAATGTCAATGCCCACATTAACAGGCTTTAGTTTCATGCATCCATACTAAATATCCTTTTTTGGGAGGATTACTAAATACCAAGAGAGGGTCATTTTGAGGGTGAGACAAGACATAATTAATTGCAGTCTAGATATCCTTGTCCATGTTAGAAGCAAGAGCCTTATTAAAATAATTTTTAAAAAAACACAATATTCCCTGGGAGTCAAAAAGAAGGCCGGGGGGGATTTCTTTTACTCTTTCCCCCTACTTTATGTTTTCAGGCTCAATTGGACTTGATGGCATCAGATATAGGAAGATGTTGAAGTGTCTTAGTTAATCACTTTTTAAACCTTGCAAGACGACTTCTGGAAACATAACTTCGGGTGGCGAATTCTGTCTCCCCATTTCCCCCATTGTATGGACATCTCTTCCAGTTTGCACAAGGTTGGAAGTTTTTTCACTTAAAGGAGATTTCTCTATTACGAACTACAATTTGTAGATAAGAAATAGTTGAACTTTGTGTTCTCATTCACAGCATAGCTCAAAAGATCTGTCTTTTGATCCCACCTCCCTCAAAGAGCTTAGGCCAATGGCCAAAAGAGTATGCCCCAATTATAGTCCCACCTTCACTTTTTTCAATTTGCATTGACAAATTAGCTGAGCTGAGGTAACACAAACAGAAACAAATTGATTCCATTACTTGGAATACTCTTATTTACTTCTTTCTATTTATTTTTTATAGGAATTTGCACCATTTTCAACTACATCAAGTGTAGAATGATGCAATCTCAGCAACTTCTCACTGCTTCATCCCGCAAGCCTATTTTTGCTTTAAATATCAAATTTACGCCCATGAATAACATGCTACACATGTCTCGAGACCGATGGTCTCCCCTTCAGCAAAACATGATCATCAACAAACAACATACTAGCTTACACATCCAGATCAGCAAATAATCCAAATATGGTTAAGCAGCCAATCGAACATAAAAGCAGAAAACCATGGAAAATAGGAACAATACCTCATAAACCTCCTCGAAACCTTTCTCATTTCCTTCAATAATGTTTGTCTCAACAGGTAATCTTCCAGGAGGTAAATCTGTAATCTGTCATCAAAGAAGCAACAAGGTAACGCCTGAAAGTTTTGACCTAAGGTAAAATTAAAATAGAAATGCAACAAATATTTGCAGAAGTGAGTGACTACTGAGAAATTCTTCATTGCATAGTTTAGAAGAAAAATTATCATTGTTGGTCATAGTGTTTACTACAGGTATATTTAATTATAAATGATTAATGGAATTGCTCATTGCTTTGCATTTTCTTGTGGCAGGAACTGTGAGAGAGTCAACACATTTCCAATTAAGGCCCAAAAAGAAGAGGAGAGAAAGGGAAGGAGGGAGGAAAGTGATTTGACACATTGTTTTTGTCAATAGGCTCATAGCAATCAATCAAATATTGATTAATAAATAACTAGTCAAGCATTACTTCATTGTATTGTATAATTTAAGGTTGTAATAGCTAAAAGGACAATAAGAAAGCTCAAAATCGATAATTGAACACGAGGAAGAATTGATGATACAACAGGAAAAGAAGAAAATGATGGGCAGGACTGCATGTCATTTCGATATTCTAGTTGCATTGCATTTTGAGGAACAACACATAAGGGATTACCCAGTATGTTAAATGTCAGCTGCGTTCCCCACCCATCCAAAAGAAAAGGTTAAATGCAGTGGCCTAGGGTAATGGGGAGTTCAGAAATTGTCTTACAACAGCATAAGATGAATTGAGGAAGGGAGAAAAGCCCCTACCTAAGATGCATCAAAAGCATGAATAACAAGAACTGAAACTACAGAACTCCTTCCTTGATCCATTTGGTTAACCAAACATGTGCAAAATGGTAGGGTATTACATAATCCAGTGATCACTAGAAACACCTTAACTGAGATACCAAACTATATAACAATAAAAGTAAGAAGAGACTATGAATGGAACCCTAAAAGCAAAAAAGATTTTTTTTTTATAACCTTCTTTGTCTTCGGATAACCATATACACAGTTCAAAAGATCCATAACCAGAGACATAAGTTAGATGACACACCTGCGTAAGCGACATGTCGCCATAGAGAGCTAAAGCAAGACTCCTTGGAATTGGAGTAGCAGACATTGCAAGAACATGGGGCGCCATCATGATTTCACCTTTTGAGGTACCGCCAGAAGCAGCTGGCCCGATTTCAGAGGATGTAGATGCATACCACAACTGTGAGCTATGAAAGTGTTAGATTACTGCCATGTAAAACTGATCACATTCATGAAGGATAAAAATACAAGCAGAAGTGCATTAAACCTGAGTATCTCAAACTTGTCACTGACAAACATGAAAATTTGTACATCAGTAGACATGCAGCTAAATTGATGAGACTAAATGAGGATGATTTACGACATAAAGATATTGCCAATTGATTTTGGATATAACTTCAGTAGCGCTTATGCAGGAGGGTTAGTTTTATGGTAGAATGAGGTATTGATTTTTAGCAACCTAATGCTCATTTTTCCTATTCATTCATACATAATTTCATTCCATTTTCATGAGCTAAATATCCCATTATGACCAAAAAATTTAAAAACATCTAATAGTATGATGCCACATAGCATATAGTGCTACCAGGCCAATATTCATATTTGCTTGCTTAATAGTCATTTCTAAACAAATCTGGATTAATTTTGGCTAAATTAATCTTCATTTTTATGAAACTTGATATTCCCTTTTTTCAGCATCTATGCTGCATCACTATTTATTTCTATGAAAATTGTAATCAACCAATAACAGAACACGACATGGCACAAAACCAACCACAATATGCCACGTGACAGACCTAACCCTTGTTCTCTCTCCTAACTCATTCTCTCTTCATCCCACAACGCAACCCAAAACCGACCAGTTGACTGAGGGTATGACAATCCCCGATGATCCCACTGCCATATTCGCTGTTTTCTGGGGAGCTTCCTCCAGCCACCTTCATGCCTTGCCAACTACCAGACGAAATCAATCCCCCACCATTCTAACTGCTTCTTTCTCATCTCATCCCCTTTAATGACAGCGACCTAGGCATGATATAGCAAGTAAAGGCACTTGACGGATATGGTTGCCAGAATTTACCACGAATACTGCAATTGAGGGATCGGCACCATAGTTGGAGGAGAAAGTTGGCAAAATGCAAGTGGTACATGATCGCGAGAATGAGATCGAATGACAATGGAAATGGGAGAACAGATGTCACCATTGAACATCGCAATAACCACCGGCTCAAACCGTGCCATGAGCTGACACCAGTGGGTCCAATCTCCAGCTAGGGTTCCAAAGGATGAGTTTTTGAGTGAGGAAAGAGAAAGGAGGGGAATGGGGACAGGGTGGGTAGGTGCTATTTATCGAGCTAGGATTAGACATAAGCAAGTCGCTTGGATAATGAACCTGTTTGTATTATCAGCCCTTGATAAGGAATGGATAACTCATATAGACTCATTCCAATCATCTATATAGCCTCATCCTACTTAAGTTGCCCCTTTATGTGTGAGTGTGGGCGTGTGTGTATGTGAGTGTGTTTTTACATATATGTGTGTATATATATGCACATATTCATATCCATATATATGTAAATATCTGTGTGTATATATATCCACAAATTCATATGCATATATATGTAAATATCTGTCCATCTATCTATGTACGCACACATTGAACATTGCATAAGAGGCAAACAAGTACATCACCTTACTATTGAACCTGCCTCTCTGGATCACACCAAAACGATGTTGCTCGTCTATCACTGCAAGACGCAGAGCTGAAAATTCAACACTTTCAGCTATCAAACTATGTGTACCAATTACAATAGAGATATTCCCTGCTTGGAGTTCCTGCAAGAAACTAATGAGGATAACAGCAAGGTTCAAATATGAAATTCAAAAAGAACAAGGTATCAAGATATACATTGCGGATCATTCGTGCTTGTTTCGTTGGAGTTGAGCCTGTGAGAAGAGCTACTGAGCATCTGTAATCAGAGCCCACGTTCTCTAGCAGATCAAGTAAATGTTTGTAGTGTTGGATAGCAAGCAACTCAGTTGGAGCCATATATGCTGCCTGAGACAAAAGTATAGAATAAAGAGGGGAAAAAGAAACACGTCTCTCTCAAACAAGAGGAAGAAAAGAAAAGGTTGAAACAATTATCAAGTAGCTAATATTGAAGGTCAAGTTACAGGGCAACTGATTGTTCATAGCACTCTTAGTTTCAACAAATCTGAAGTCGAATAGTCAGGTTATGGTTCACTTACTGTAAATGCTCCAAAGAACAGTTTGCTTTCTGCTGGCATCGGCTGACTTCTAAGTTGATTGATGTCTATCTGTGGCTGTTAAAACTAAACAAGCAAAGGGTTGTGGGATGGTCCTTATGATGATTTTGATGTTAGCTTCTTTGGGTTTTGGGTTGCATTTTCAGATTTAAAGACTAGTGTTCTCGCCCAGCCTTGTACTCTTTGTTTAATGGTTTAATAATCACTTCAGTTTCCTTAAAATATTACGTGCTGCCAAAGACAATTCCAAGTGCATCTTTAGATATTCCAAAGCAAACAGAAAGTCAAATTCATTAAAAAAGATCAATAAACATTGAACACGTAAAGACCGACTACATGTCATGTCAAACACAGGCGATTTTAGATGGGCATTCTCGGCACCACTCCACTTTATTGTATAGCGTTATTCCATGACACATCAGCAACGTTTTTCTGGTACTCAGTATTATTAAAATAACGCACGTAACAGTGTAGGTCCATACCTGATATCCAGAACTAATTACTTCCATGCATGCCAAAAAAGCAACCACAGTCTTGCCACAGCCAACATCGCCCTGAAAAATGCAATTTGTTAGCAGAGCATTGTTGAAGGACCTTCCATTCCCAACCCCTCCAGATACCGACACATTACATTTTAGAAATCCTCTATGAGTTGGTTCACAAACAATGAGCCAACCAACAATTAAGCACAACAATCATCAATACGTAAGGATGGGTAACAATCACAAACTATAGAAGGAGATCCTAAATATCTCAGTAACCCACAAAGGAAGGAAAACTGCTAGCATATATGCAATACCTGAAGAAGACGATTCATAGGAACTGCTCGCTTAAGGTCCCAAATAACTTCAGATGCCGCCCTCATTTGACTTTTGGTTAATGAATATGGAAGTCCTTCAAGAAACCTCTTAGTAAGGTCAGACCATTCCTCAGTAGAAATAGAATTTTGCTCCATATTCCGATATCTATCAAGTAACCCTTCCTTCTCTATTCTTGATCCAAGACCTTCAAGCATCTGGTACAAGCGTCCTAACTGAGGAACTGAACAGAAGTGAGCCAGACATTCAACTCATCTAATTATTACAACAATACGTATGGTGAGAGCCAACAACTCGTCATGTCATAAGCCAACATCATGTATGCTAAAGTGCACCAACAAACATGGGACAAAACAATGCTTCAGTGCCATCTTAATTTAGTCGAAAATCATAAGTCATTAACCATAAAGCTTTTTTTGTGGGGAGAAGGGGGGTGAGTAATCCAATATATAGTCACTTGATAAGGGAAAAAGTGCAGTGCCTAGAAATCAATGAGAGATTGTTAGTTAATTGTCTTCAACGGGACAATATTGAAGAATGCAAGGTCACAATTCAGATAGCATTTGTCACATCTATTTCATTTTCAACAGACAACAGCAGAATTAACATCAATCTTTCGCATACATTTCAATTATACTGCTTGCTTATCCCGTTAAGACCTTGTCCTATTCTTTTATGCTCGAGGCGAGGTAACCAATGGGTCAAAAGAGATGGTTATCCTACATAAATAGCTAGCATGGAGCAAGCAGTTAGGATTCTATGTATTAAACGTTTTAAAGTGGAAAAAACAAGCCAGAACAATAATAACCAAGTCATAATGGCTAAACAAATGTTGTTGCACCGTCTAACTTTATATATAGTGCTCCAAAGACTCCTTCAGCAACATGAAAATTAGAAAAAACCTGGATGCAACGAGCATCCAGCCATCCACCATACCACATCCCATCAGAAACTGATGCCAAGAATTAGGGTTCACTCACTCATATCAATTGAACACAATGTCTATCATCTGTGTTTATGGATATTTTAAAGTTAGCTAAAGCTTGGTCTCATTGTATGCTGCTTCAAGTCCAACGCCTGATCATTGCACCATCTAACTGCAACCCCCCTCACTGCACTATTAGGAAGCCAGGGGCTGACCTACATTGCCCGGGCCAAAAAATGATTCAAGATTTTGTATAGAAATCCTTAAAACTTGTATAGTGGATGCACATAAAAATGAATCAGGACTTGTCAACTCCTAGGAATACAAAATGTCTGGATCCACCACTATACATGCGATGAAAATTGGACTTGCTAATATCCACAGCCCAATAGGTAATATAAATCTTAAAATCACACCATAATATTCACAAGAACATTACAAACTCACGTCTTAGTCTGTTACAGTCCATTATTTTAGTTGTTACAACTACGAATCCAGTTAGATCTTGGCAACAAAAAGATATTCCTCTTTCTGGTAAGGAAAATATGTCAATCAAAAGGAAGAAATCTTACATGAGTGGATCAATGAAGGAACAGGTGTCCTCAGACAGAATTAAGTCCACAAAAAGCATTCAACAGATGCTGGAAAAAAGTTCCAAAAGGGAAATTTTTTTTTTGGGGGGGTTTGGGGGCATTTACAGCTTAGATTACCTGAAGGTAAAAGAACTCATCAAATATAAACCTTCTGCGCGCTGAATCAGCATCATTTAAATCCTTAGGCTGGTGAATTCCAATATATGCCTGCATTACCAAGCTACATCATTTAGTGTTCAATAATGCAGAACCAAAAGAATCATCAACAATAAAAACTTGCTTTTCAAAAGATTTGGGGAAGGGGGAGTCAATTGCATTGTTAGCACACTTGTATCCACGTGTTCTATGAGATGTCACCACACAACAATCAAATGATATGATTATTATACTTTAAGTCAAACTACTATGTGTGGTCATACAATATTACATTTTTGGCATATACGCACCCCTCCCCCTCTCTAACCAGCATAGACATAAGTGAGGAATTGTATCCCTGTATCCTACATAAATTATTTGTTTTTCAAAGAGTAATTTAAAATTACAATAAAGTGACACCAATAGGATGTCATCCCTACACAAAGGGCTAATGACAAGAATTATCAGGCCCATAATATTGTCCCTGCATAGACAAATTATATGGAAGCCAACCAAGCTTATAAAGTTCCATGCTACTAAAGTCACTGCCACCTTCGCTTTTCAGCTCAGATGAGGAGAAGCCCAATTGTGGAATCCTTCATAGTAGTAGGTTATGTTCTGAGGTTGATCAGGGTCATTACAATGGCATAGATAAAGCTAATAAATCAAAACTCAAAGCCTACAGTTGAAGGCATTTGATTCACTTAGTTCATGTAGAAGTGAAACCTTCTTTGATTTACTTTGTTCACTTAGTGGCCTAACCTTCTTTAATCTAAGTAGCTTCATGTAAGTAGAGTAGCTTTCATCGAACAGATGGGGCACTACTAGCTGCTATCTTGTCTCTATAAACCTATGCAAGAGAACCATGACAACAACACAGCGACAACACAATGACAAAAAAAATGAAGGGCGATTGCTGTCTGGAATGCTAAACAGAGATATGAATAAAGTAGGAAAACTGGACAATTCACTTTGCAATAAGGTTAACTTTCAATCTTAAGACAAAAGTTCAAATTTCCACCCTGCTAATCCTTTATTGAACCCCTCCACAAGTGGTTCCCAAATAGATTCGAACAGCTGGACATTCAGTGAAGAAGACTGTCATCCAGCCAAATGAGTACACACCGCTTTTCCTGACTTCACTACCAGCAATCATGTGAAGATTCTTAGTATGTTTGTGTAAGCAGCATTGATAAATACCGTCATTTGCACAATAATGATAAAAGAAGAATGCAACGTTTTAGCTTCGGCATTATGACTGAACTAAAGCAGTGGAAAATTACCAAACACATGATAGCTAACTTAAATTTTGCTTACATCATGGAGATGCTGAACTCCAATATCCCTTGTGATCTCTTCAGGAATAGGATCGATTATGGCAGGCAATGACTGCAAAGCCCTGATTGTTTTCATTGGCATTTAAAACAGTTGGTGTGAGAAGACACAAAACTAGTACAGAAAAATATATTCGAAAGAGAAAGAAATACATATAACAATTGGTCTGAGATTCCTCTTTTTCTTTTTCTTTTTCTTTTTTCGGGGTGGGGGGTAAGTCAATAGCCCAGAGAATTAATTAGTTAGCACCAATAACAGCTGACCAGTACAAAGGTCAGAGCATATGACAAATATATTATAAAAGATGCTATGGCTTTTGAATCACTTTGGGATTCTCAGTAGGTAAATCAAATGAAATAATCATCATGCAAGAAAACAGTCAGGGATCTCTTCATTATTTTGATTGCAATTTCAACTAATCAATATGACAACCATATGAAGGTAGACAGCTTGAGCTATGTGTCTCCCTCTTTGTTCAGACCAAAAGTTATCCTCCATAATCTCTTGCCTAGCCAAACATCCAGTATATAATTCCCAAAGAGAGATTATTAGGTATCAAACATGACAGTTGTTTTAACACCAAAAGTTTGCCATATACTTCATAAATTTATTAAATCTTCCATTCTACAGCATGTTTGATCATAACTAGTTTTAGAATAGCTAATACCTGCTGTTTTACACATCACCTATGTCTTAAAGGATACTCTAGCATGCAAACACAAATAGTCAACAGAAAAAACATTGACTCTGTTCCTTTTTACAAGTTCTTACCATACAATAAATAAGGAGAACAAGGGTTAGGTTTTATCCAAGGATAAAAACTGAAAAAATATCTAAATGAGCATACTCCTCTAACATTTCTCCCCCTCCGGTAATTCCTTTCTACTTATGTACATGGAGTCGTGGATGTAACCCAAACACCCAATTATATGGATCAAAGCAGAAGACACTCTCCAAAAAGAATAAACTGAGAATGGAAAGCACCAAACAGAAAAAACATGGAAGGAATTGGCAGGAAGAACCTTGTGATGATTTCCCTGAAGAACTGAGGCTTGAGGCTGCTCTTTGAAGGATATATAGGAAATGGCAGACCTTTTTCGGGATTGATGAATCTTCTTCATTTTCAATAACATCCAAGCTATATTCTCTCATTTCGTAATGATCTTCCTTAGAGATGCTCCGTACCTGTACCAATGTATGGTTCATTTCTGATCACAAGTATATATCGAATGAAAATCATATTGTGCAAGAAAGAGACATATAGTGAAGGATCAGAAAATTCTACATGACTTATAGCAAATCATAATCTAAAGTATAAGAGGAAATTTCTATTGGGCAATCCTAATTTTTTCTATACGGGACTTGTCACTCTCGCTTGGGAAAAGGTCAGACAACAGCAAGTATTTGCGCAACCCTCCCTATTTACCCATAATTGCAACGTTGTCACTCACTCTTTTAGATTATGAAAACATACAGATATGGAAAATGTCCTTTTCGCCTGATTAAAAAAGTAACAATAAAATAAAGCAGTTAGTTGAAATGAATATGTCAACCTCACACCATTTCAATTATACAAGAAGACAGACAAATTTCAGCCATGAAAAGCCATAAGAGCCGACAATTTTCCACTATAATGTGTCACAACACATCTGTTATTCAAAACACACGCACACACACTCGCAATGCCCTTTGACAAACTTGAGTAACAGAGGAAGTACTCTTCCATGGACCACAGAGGCCAGAACAAAAACCCTCCCACAGCACAATTAACAAGTGAAACCCTTGTAGAGCTGAGAGCCTCCTACACTGATAAAGAAACTTCTACCAATTGCTTGTAATCACATGAAGGCTAACAACTCACTGAAGTAACATTGCCTTCCTGTACTACTTAGTATCCTGTACAGAACACCCAAGGGTTAAATTATTAGCAAAACCTAATGACACCAAATAATGAAATGCCTAAAGCCAAAGAAAGGCCCTTGATCTCAAAAGTTCTAAAGCTGTGCTCCTGTCAAATACCTTAAAAGCAACAACACATGACATACACTTCCACGAAAGTTTGCCCAGCTTATTGTACAAAACCCTGTGGTTACAGAGTACAAAACTGCAAGGATTTTCAATGCTCACCACAAATCTCAATAGGTTGGCCCACATGCCTCAATATTGGGGCCAGTGGAAGAAAAAAATGCTCTTCCTTCAGCAATGGTAAAACATGAAAAGATCATTAGTATTCAAACTGTTAAAAGGAACAAAATCCATAACAAGGTCTTCATGCAAATTTTTCCTTCTAATTGTGTGACTGAGAATTCGAAACAAAAGGAGGAGGTGATAAGGGTAGCAACCATGTGACTAGCAAAGATTTACATGAGAATTAACCCGCATGCTCAGCAAACCAAATGCTGATGTCCTAATGAGAGAAATAGTGGAAGGCCAACAGAATTTTGAAGCTTAGCAGCTTATTATTTCCAAGGGGTAGACTTGCCTCAGTAAGATATCAACTCCATGAGACATCAACAGAGTCATAAAGTTAGAGATGAGAAAGGGATGGCCCTTTAAGATGTGCCATATCCAATGAAAGAAATGGCAACCGAGGTAACAACACTTAAGATTCTTGAGAAACCTGAATAATGGGGACTTGGGAAGAAGAAAGAGTTTTAACATCTCTCTCAGGGATCTGATAAGACTTAAAAACAAGGATAACTACATATACATAGCAGAACTCCTAGTAGATTGTAAAACTTCAGCAATAGCTAGAAATTTACATTAAGTGTCCAAGGAAACAGTCATAGAAGAATCCATGAAACAACATTTGAAGCCAATTCAAAACCAATCAACGCTGTGGAGACATTAAGAAAAACCAGAGACCTCACCTTGCCACTAACACACACAATATCACCTTCTTTATGCTTGTTCTCAAGAATCCTGAGAAAACCCTGAGAAGTGAAACGAGGGCCCCGAAGAAACTTCTTCAAATGGAAATAAATTTGCTTCTTACTTCCAGTGCTTGTATCATCAGAGTTATCTTCAGATTTGGCCTCATGATCAATCTCACCATGCACAATCACCTCAAGAAATGAAAGGGAATAGCTTGCTTTAACAGCCCTGCACATTGGACAAGACTCTTATAACTCATATTACCACAAAGAAGAATAACAAAAACTAACTCTTACTCCAGAATTCCGAATATATACACTATTAGTTCCCAATTCTATTTCTATATATATATATAAATATATTGGCTCATCAGCGGCAAAGTCAGAATCTAAACTCAATAGATACTCATATATCGACACAAACAAAGCCAGTCAGGCATATAAAGAATATATATGACAAAAGTGAATTAGTGACTTCTGTTAACAGACGAGTCGGACACACAAACATGCTAGCTTCATCTGAATGCATAAAGGACAGTCATTTTTAATTGCCCCAGTTTTGAGTAGCATACAATGCATGTGAATAATAAAAATTACATGCGTAGACCCCTGTGACAAAAATTTTGAAATTTATTCAACGTAAACCATGTACAATTCTTTGATGGTTTCAAGCTTTGATTCAAGTAATTTTTCCTCACCTACTTTAGCATAAAAACAATATGACTAGACTTACTTTTTCTTTTTCTTTTCTTGGGAGGGGGTTAAAGATGTCATATTTGTAATGAAAGTTATTACAACAGAATCAGAAGACTACTCTCCTCACTTGAAATATGTGACCAATCAACTTAATCAATGAATAAAATGATTTGCTGGTTTAAAATGATGAAATCATTAAAAATAAGTTCTACTTTTGATGTACATAACATTGGGTTACTTATACCTTCCCAATCGCGGTTAGGGAGGTTACGGTATGCATGCTCTTCAAGAATTCTTTGTTATGTCAGAGAACAAAAATTCACACATGGCCATCAATAAATGATAAATTACGAGAAGCAAAAAATTAAGTTAAAGATTTGTCAAAAATAACTAAGAAATGGGACAGCAATATTAGCATACTATTTTTAATATCTGTACATTCACTAACATAAATAAGGAATTATTGTGTGTGCAAACCTGTGCAGATAAATTTATTGTTAGCCAATACAAACACCCATCAAAAAAACAAGGTAAGGGAGAAAAGCTAGCTATGTTAGAAGCAAAAAGTAACCATATCAATTTAAGCGCAAACAAATATATGGGGAAAGGGGTGAGACTGGAGAAAGTGATCAATTCATTACCCGAAAAAAAATTAAAGAAAGAAGGGGGATGGTAGACAAGATTGTCATGGAGACTAGAGAAATTGAATTGGATGAATGTGAAGAAACAGGAAGTGAGGGATAATACAAGAAATAAATTTTGCAACAGTAGCGATAATTTTTAAAATTTGTGAGATGGTCGAATTCACTCAATTTTGGAGGAAAAGAGAAGGAAATATGGCACATGTTTTTTGAGGAATAGTGCAGCAGTGTCCAGCTGAGTAAATGGAAGGCTTTATTACCTTCTTAGTATAATTGTTTTGGAAGAATTGTTAATTGGAATATCGTGTCCATAATACCCCTTCACTAACTTTTCATTTAGGGATTGTTAATTGAAATCCTAATTTTGCGATCCTTGAACAGAAATTTTACACTCTTTTTCAATCTAAAATGATTGCCACAAAGGAATTTCCACACGTTGAACTTGAATATTGCTCAAGACCCCTCAATGCCAGGCTTCACCACTAACAGTCACCAACATCATGAACTACAATTTGTGAGCAAACAGTTTCTTGAAACAAGTTTCAAGAAATGCTAAAGCTAAGCTTGCAGCCAAAGCCAGCACTTAAATATCCAAAGCAGGAAAAGGATAGATCCAACGTACCTAGAGGATAAGACCCTTCCAACAAAAATCAAGTACTGACCATCCTCTATTCCCAAATGTGAGTTCTGCATATCAGCATAGGTACGAGGAAAGTGGTGCAACAATTTGCGCAACTACATAACAACACATAAATAAATTAAAAAAGGAAGTGACCAATATTGAAAGGAAAATTGAGATGATTTTGGCTTTTGTTTGGACCAGCATAATATTTTTACCAAGATATTCCTACCGTATGAAAATCATTATCTTCAAGTTGACGACAGCGTCTTTTGCTCAATCCCTCTAAACAGCTAATTGGTTTGTCGAGAATTGACTGAACTAACTTGTCATCTCCAACCACCACATGAGAAAAAGATTCTAGAACAGCTGAAAGATCTAACTCCTCAGCTTCCAGACCATCAGATGTAGGCTGAAACTGTGAAAATGAAGATTCTTCATCTCTCATAACAGACAAATCCATGCTTGGAAGGCCAGGATACAGGGGAAGGCAAAGTTCTGTTAGACTCTCTGGCACCATCCACTTTCCATCAGTCAGAATAGGATGAAAATCTTCACAATTTAAAGATGCAGAATAAGTCCTTATTTGAGATTGCCAAGCCGAATCATTATACAGCTCAATTAGGGGTGAACTTCCCAAAGTGATGGATGGAAACCTTTTACAAGTGAAAGCAAAGTCAAAATCAACCATCCCATCATTCAAATCTAAACCAGATTCCTTTTGAGCACTCTTGTTGTCACCCAAATCATCAAGGTTACTATATCTCAGCATAACAGACACCTGGAAAAAGGGGCGGAAAAAACAAAAAAAATGAGATATATCTAAGGAGAATACATATTGCCATACAAAGTGAAGCACATAGACATATAGATAGATAAACAAAAGCAACACCCTGATGACCCTTGTATTTCAAAGTGGGCACATTATATGGCCTCAAAAACAATCCAAGAATTACAGACACAACAATTACCTTGCACAAACCAAACCCAGAACCCAAAAGGCCAAAACTAATCTGACCCCACACTTAATCCACATGTGATTTACGTAACGAATTGGCTATAATATGACTCAAACCCAATCCTTGCCTGATTTTTCCATCATTTCATATAAACATCAAAACCAACCTAATTTGACCTAAAAGGCCTATTTGCTGGATCCACTGTGACTTCTAATATGATGATGTTTCATATGCTACCATGTCAAAACCCAGGCCAACTTATAAGAGAAAGATAATTGTGGCAATAATAGGTAGTAAGATATACATGGGAAAACAAGGAGACAAAGAGTCCTTAAATAAGAAGAAAGAACTCAAAAGGTATGTAAGAAGGAAAGACGATATGGAAGATAGCCAAATGTTATCCCAAATCGCTCTGCAAACAACAGCGCCTATACGATCCAAGAATATGTTCAGCAAACTACTAAGAAGATGAGTCTAACACGAGAATAACTGAGAGGGTGGGGAACAACAATAACACAACAAAATAAAGCAAAAAAAAAAGCACTACAATAGCATCTTATACACTCTATAACTCTCATAACCCAACATACCGCAGCAGCAATTGCTAGAGTCCACAACTCAGGTCAAGTCCTTGAGTTTCCAGATATGCCAGCAGGTCCCCACCCTGGCACACATTGGATTTTTTATTTTTTTTGGGGGGAGAAGTAAGCTGAACAGAGGTTTAGCACAGACTATGTTACCCGGACTCTTAATTTCACTTCAATCACCCATGTCCAACACCCGAGCATTAGTATAGTCACTATCACTACACCTTAATAGGTTTATCAGAGACCAGGCAAGTCAACACTCAGCACCTGATCATGTTCCCTTGTGTACAACTGTAGCCAAGTACGAGACTATGAGTAAATGTGGAGAACAAAAGATATCGAAACCCAGCTCAATCTGAACTGTACATAATAAAACATTTCTCTTTTTCCTCTCTTTTCATTTTCATTGGAGGGTGACTAACAGATAATACCATGATGTCTTATAAATTGCATATACATCAAGGTTCAAAAATGTAACTGAAATTTTTAATGGATTGATGAGGAGGTTGAGACTCAAAATTAACATCGCAAAAATAAAAGTTACAGCATATACACTTTACAAAAACAGCATATTTAGCTTGTGCAAGACAAACAACAGTAAATAACAACCAAAGGACCTTATCAAGAAACTTGGATCGATCCGTGATGCTTGCTGCCCCATAACTGTCTGCTTCCTCAAGTAGCTTTTCTGATAGCTTATGTTTTGATCTATAGCATAGTTTTGATACATTTGAAACCAGTATTTGATTGAATCTGCACAATAGCCATTCAAGAAACAATTTTAACAACTCATAATTGTGCTGAAAGAAAACTTCACACCTTGGGGGCCAAGATACCTCATTCTTCTCCTCAAAGAATTCTGATAACCTCTGTCAGCCTCGAATGCTGTTGCACATCTCAGATCACTTCCAACAAAATGCTGCAGAATAAATTTTGGACCATTTTAAAATCTGGAAATAAAAACAAAATATCTTATATATTCACCAGAAAAATTTATGACCTCGTTCACCGACTCATAAACCCAAAGAAGGAAAGGTTAGGGCCAAAAGTAGTGAAATTAATCAGCAAATAAAGTATGAATATTTTGCAATGGAAAGCTATTGGCAGTCTGTATAAAAGCTTTAGGTCCTTTTTTAATTGATCGGCAGCACAAATATAACACAGTTTCAAGAATTAGCTTCAAGAATCTTATATCTGAAGAAAGATTGATGCAAAGTTATAGTCAAACAAAATAATCTGGACTGAAAAGAAGTAAAGTTTGGACCTAGAGGGAAAACATATAAGGTAAGAAATGGAATTAAAAGGAATATGACGAAGGGCACCAAATACTAGGAAACTGAAATGGTCATCATCTCGTGTTTTACTATGATTATCTCCTTTTCCCCCTGTGCCTAATGCACTCTCCCTCCCCAAACTCACTTTTCATGATGCGCTTCCAAGTATGAGCTTGTTGGAAGAGTAATATGACCAAAATAATAGATTATAATTTAAAACTAAAAACATAGAAATTGACAATTACTCAACAAGAGATACAAAATCAAACTACTAATATCTATAAGGAATGGCTAAAGAAAGGGCTCTCAGAAACTCAACCATGAACAGCGAGATCTGAATTTCTCTAGCGTTATTTAATCTAAATTAGGGAAACAATGTTCATAGCAATATCATCAAATCCATAATTTCCAGCACAAAAACAGAGAGTGAACAAGACAGATGCTTCACCAGAGAACAACATTGGTTAAAAGGCATGATTATCTGGACTGATTTTCTACAGAAGCTTAATTTCTCCCTAATTTTTTGAAAAAAATTCTATTACACATTTGTACACATTCTTACAGATTTCTTACTTTTATTTCCTATAGATTCCAAATGTTTATCTAGTTTTCTACAGACTTTCTAATAAGTGAAATGAAACAAAACTTACAGATTCCAACAGACAATACAAACATGCCCTAACCAAGCTTGAGATTGCTATCTTGAACTGATTGAGGAAAGGTTCTTTCAAAAATGCACAGAAACACAGAGCATGGCCGATAGCAACAAGGAACTATAAGTTTTTATCTTCGAACTTACCTTCGCATAAGGTTGCAAGGAAGAGCCAGCTAGTTCCATGAGATGAGCTTGCTACATATACAGAGCATCCCTAAACCAACTTCACAATTGATAGCCTACAGACCAGAAGTCCAATTATTAAACCAAGCTGGGATAAATACATTCAACTTCCAACAACGTAAAAGAATTTCAAATCCAATCCATACCACAAAAGTCTCACCAAAGTGGGGTGTGAAGGGTCCAATGTGGCAGCATTACCCCAAATTAGAGTCCTCGAACTAAATTGCCCTTTTGCTCCTCATATATTTTTTTGTCCAAGATGTCATTAGTTAATCAAATAAAGTCAAAACAGCCCTTTGAACCCACTTCAACTGGTTGTAGCCATTTTTTAATTAAAAAGAGAAAATTTAAAAAAACACAACCACCCATCCTCTATGTACTCCAATTTCGCCTATCACTGCCTACATCCCTTCTCTTTTTGTCATTCATTTCCTCTCTCTCTCTCTCTCTCCCTTTCATGTTTTCTGGCATTCGTCACTTTCCGCTATTCCCAACCCTCTTTCTACTCCTGTCCTGACCGTCATCAGAAATCATCGTCATCATCACAGTTCAACACCTGCACTACACTCACCATCATCATCTTCGTGCGCCACTATCACCAAAGGCCCAACCCACCCACCCCCTCCCTAGACTCCCTTCAAAGCTTTTACCTTTTTATTTACATCAAAAAAAAATATGAAACCAGCTATAACTGATTGAAATGGGTCGCAATGGAAGTTTTGACTTTATTAGATTAATTAATAACATGCTTGGATAAAAAAATATATTGAGGGGCAAATTTGAATTTTTGAATAGTTCAAGGTCAATTTATTTCAAGGACTCCATAACTATAGAGAGGTTGGTTCATTTAGACCCTAGATTTCAAAAACGATTGATAGCGTACAACTCAATAGAAATGAAGCAGACGACTGCTTAAAGAGGTGTTTTACTTTAGTCCGATACATTCCGAGCAGAAAAAGTTGCCTAAATTGGCCTTTTCAGCTCTCTCGAAAGTGGACGTGAACGCAAAAAGAACTTCAGAGAACCCTTAATCAAATAGGCCTCAACTAGCGTGATGTCATAGGGAATTTAACATGAAATTTTCTTTCCTCAGTATATAAATCTTATGACTCATGAGGCTGCTGCTCTCAACATTAGGAACCCAGAGACCAGAATACAAAGACGTTAGAACCCTTGAAAAATAGGCCATTATCGGCGTTCTAACTCAACTCAACTAAGTCAGCGGATGATATTTTTCGACATCCAAACCCAATCCCACAACCAAAACTATATGCGAAGAATCAACCACAGTAAACAGAAGTAGGATAATTGCTTCAATGCAACGCTTTTGTCTTTAATTTCAAATTCAAACGTCGTTCAAATTGCGATAAATTTTAATAGAACAACGAATAGAATTACCTCGAAAGTGGGAAGGTACTACTACTATAATCAGTGACTACACTAGTCGGAGAAGAGACGCTAGCCGCCGCTGCAAAGAAGGCAGGCAACCCCGGAGCCGATGCCGCATACGGGAGTAGTTGGCCGGTGTTACGGCTAAGCAGTGGTGGCGAGCGCCAGGTCGGTGGTGGTTTCGAAATTCAATAGTGGTGCCAGTGCAAGTAGTGTCCCCTAGGCTGGTTAGATAAGCTCGTCAAAAACCAAAATGGGGTACAGCGCTTCACCGCTGTTTTCATTTTGCTTGGCTCATCCGCTCGAAAATATGCGCTCAGTGATACGGACACGGTATGGACATGATTTTTAAAAAATAGGGATAAAATATGCTATGTTGTGTTCTAATTACTTCATAATTGCAAAGAATTGGGAGTAAAATGGTAAAAAATTATAATGAATTGTAAGATAATTATAAAATTATAAAAAATATAAATAATTATACGGAACTGTAAGGAGTTATAAGATTATATGTTAAACTTAAATTTAATAGGATATAAATATAATATATATAGTTTTTGTTAATAGTCATCTTTAGGACGTCGGATAATGGCTATTTATATATTATTTTCTTTGTGAATGGGTAAATATGAGAAATATGACAGACCGCTAGGCAGCCCTTCTCACAAGGGTTGTATCTAAGGTGTCATTTGCCAAAATCAAAAGAGATAATGGGATGGACAATATCCCCAGGAGGACGGCACCGAAAACTTGTGCCCTGTTGTGCTAGCTGGACTCGCTGCACAATTTGCTTCTCTATACACATGTATGAAAGTACAATTCCTAAAATAAGACATCAATCGAATGATGTCTTTAATAATAAAATCAATATGTCACGGTGGCTTGATGGTGCCTTGGAGAGCCTCAATGATTACCTTGTTGTCACCCTCAATTTGAAGTGAACTAATATTTGCTTTAACCGCCTCTTGGAGACCATATCTCAAAGCGCTAGTTTCAACAACTAAAATAGATGTGAAACCCAATTGTGCCGCTCCGACCTTGATTAGCTTCCCTTGGTCATCTCGTAGTAATGGCTATTTATATACAATTTAGAGGGAATACTCTCTAATTATAAAAGATGAATGTTTATTAAATGTTTTGTTAGAGGGAATGTTTGTAGTTATCTAATTAAATTTAAATGATCAATTTAATCCTCCAATATCTAATTCTTGCCATAATATTTAATTTTCTTTTATTGTAGAAATTTATCTGATTAAAAATTGTATGTGAATAAAAATGTTGAATTATAAAAATGTGGTTATATGCTATGACATGCTCATCAATCCATATAAAGTAGTTAAATCATACATCACTTTTAAACCCTATTTTCCCATCCTTCTCAGCTTTGCCAATCATTTTCCCTTTCCTACCCTTCCCTGAGCCACTGTTCGGTGCTAGTGTTGTCCACATGTGTTTGTGGATTATTCGGTTTCTTCCCAAGAGATTAGGTCTTGAGTTATTTTACGATGTTCTTCATTTAGTATTTTGACTTGAAAATTGGTCTTTTAACTCTTAGATTATCGAAGGTTATAAAAAGGAAAAATCACATTATGTTTATGAAACCGATCAAGCACATCCTTTTTAAAAAAAATTGGGGAGTATATATACATAATATGCCAATAAAAGACGAGAATTGCACTCAAAACTGAAATTGCATATTACCTGCCAAATTCATACAATTCAACACTTTCAATTATGTACAATTTTTAATTAGGTAGAAATTATATAATAAAGAAATTAATTAATATGATAAGAATTAGATGTCGAAGGATTATTTGGGTATTTTGAATTTAATTATGTTTTGGGAGAAAAAATTGCGTGATGATGTGGATGATGATTCGAAGGGAGAAAGGATTTCTTGCTCCGGTTGTGATGGCGTGGACTCTATGTGGGTGCTACGAGACCTGCAAAAGGCGAAGTCCGGGGTGGATCCGGCGAACGCCCCTCCGACGCTCAAGTTAATGTGATAAACTGAATGAGCGAATCGAGGAAATCTTCCTCGATGTACGCGAAAGAAAATTTATTGGGATTTGCTTACCGGAGTAAGGATTTTGGGATTTGGGAGATTTTCCTAGAGAGGAAAGTGTTAGGGTTGATGTTGTGGGCTTGAGAGCATGTGAACATATTCCTTAAAGGTGAAAGTTGATGAGTATTTATAGGGAAATTTTATAGGGGTAGGATAGTAATTTAGTATGATTTAGAAGGAAACTCTAACCCTAATTAAAAGTAGGCTTTGACTGATATCTACATTGTCCAACTAATTAGACACGGTTGACTAGTGAGTGGGTGAGTTGAAGCTGTCCGGAAAGTATCCCGATCAAATTATATAATTAATAATGTTTCCTCTAAAAATATAACATTTAATAAACATTTATGTTTTATAATTATTGAAGATTCCATTTAAATTGGATGGATATAAATAGGAATAGCCCTTGTTCATTGAATTTAAAAAAAAAAGGGAATAGCCCTTGTTCCTGTCCTACAAAACCGAAATATATAAGTTTACAAATTTATTATTTCTATGGCTCATTTGGTATGTGAGATTTGAAGTTATATTAGAAATATGAATTTATTTTTGAGAATGATAATTGGTTTACAAATTTATCATGGTTGTTTAGTATATAAAAGTTTAAAGTGGCAATTATTCAAATATAATAAATCTTGTGTTTTGTATGCATGATTAGAATCAGAAAATAATTTAATATTGTATTTAACAGTTGCACTTGAATTTCTAATTGGAATTTACATTCCCTCGTTTTTTATTTTCATTATCGTTCATCCATTATAACGTGCAAATGACCATGTACACATTCTCGTTCATCTCGTGTTTTGTATGCATGATTAGGATTAGAAAATAAATTTAGGGTTTACAAATCAAAATACAAGGTTTAATTTTTTTTTTAAAAAAACAAAGGAAAAAGTTATAAAGGTGCAACATGAATGTTGTAAGACAAAATAAAATTTAATATAGCTTAAAAATGTTAAGTCAAATAGAAATTGTTTGACGCGAGTATTACATACCAAGTGGGAGAATTTTAAGAGAAGTTAAAATATTTAAATAGCATAACTCTGCCATAGAAAATACTTCAAAATTTTCTCCTTCAAATAGTCAACTAAATAGATAGATACATCATATTTCAAACTCTAAGAACCCCAATTTACTTATTCATTCTCATCCAATCCACGTCCATTTTGCACGACCAAGTAATCCATCATTAAAATAGATAAATTTAAAGTTAAGAGATCCGCCAATAATACGTGAGTAGATGATCCATATATTATTCCTCAAAACTATAAAATACCTACTAAGACCAATAGAACTTATTCTTATAAACATATGCATCATAATATTTTCATATTTTAAGTGGAATCAATAGGAAGACTCCAAGAGACATGACCATATGTATTTTTGGTTATCATGTTTTGATAAGAAAATTATACCCACTCACTAGCAATGATATCCAATAAAAGGAACATCCAAGTTTTGACGCTCTGATAATAAAATATGTTGGTATTGTTATTAGTTGTTTGTCTCCCCTTATGTGAAGTAAAGTTCATGGTGTAAATTATTTCGAACGGTAGACATTTAAAGTAAAAAACAATGAATAATAAATATGTTTTCAAATATTCGAATATTTTTCTTACCAACGCGAAATATTATTCGAATATTTTTCATAGCAAGGTAAAATATTACCATCTCGTTGAATATTTTGTTGGTAGCATAATCTTATGTATAAACAATTTTAAAAGTTGCTACTAATACATATATATTTTGATATTATACAATTTATCATAATCCTACTCCCTTAATCGACTATGCTTAAAGCCGATGAACCCTATAAAGGAAAAAAGAAACATAAATTTATCACAACCCGCGCTGAACAAAGGTCACAATGCCTAATGACGCGTGAATCCGAGAAAGGTTAATTAATGGGAGAATTCTATTGCAAGTGACCTCCGATTCCCTCTCCTGCCAAACCCCCACCGCACCAAAATTCTTCGTAATTTCAAAAAATTATCGAGGAAATCTTTATTATTGTGATACTTCTTTCGAATTGGGTTGAGTGAAGCAGTTTGAACGAGAGAACGAGAGGAGGGAAGAAAGTGGAAGCCATGGACGATGAAGTGTTGCAGCGAGTTTTTCAAGAAGGGGGTCGTGAGTATATTCAGCAACCATCTACTTCTTCTTCCTCTTCGATTCTCCAATCCCTCCCCCTTCATGTGGTATGCCCATTTGCCCATGTATTCAATTTCCTGCATTTATGTAATAATCGCATGAAATTATTTTCCGAGTCAATGTTCTGAATGTTCAATTAGAGCTAGAGCAATCCAAAGTTATCAGTTTAGGATGTGATGAATAGTTTTATTGCTCGAAGAAGAGCTCAATTGAAGAATACGAGGCATTTGCTCGTTATTACTTGCTAGTTTGATCAATTTTGGGCATGCATGGTTATGGATGTGTTGTTTAGTTTATGGGCACTGGTTATTGAACTGTAATTCTTGTTGGGTTTGGATGACTGCAGTCTTTCGATCACGGATGTTACTTGTTGATAAAGTCCATCCAAGAGCTCCGTGAGAAGAGGAAGGGTGTGGTTACCGTGGGCATCGGTGGTCCTAGTGGCTCTGGCAAAACCAGGTATGTATGACCTTTGTAAGTCTGTGTTGGCCATCCGCATTTGGTTTAATTGTTCAGGTTGAACTTTGTTGCTCAGGGATCCTTGAGTGCAAGATATGATTTCCATTTTGCCGATCCAGTGTTGTGAGAGAAAATGTCATATTTGTTTCACAAGAGTTTGTGTACTATCTGTTTGATTGGCTGCAACTATAATAGCAATCTCGTTGGCATGTTATCTTTGTTCCAAGGAAAGACAGGATGTTTATTGGTTGTGGATCGGTACAAGTATTTGCAATTACTAATACCTTGATCTGATGGTTTCTGAAGCTTGGCGGAGAAGGTAAACTCTGTAATGGGATGTATTGTTATATCTATGGAAAACTACCGAAAAGCTGTTGAAGAATCAAATGATCTGGACGCAATAGACTTTGAAGCATTAGTCAGAAATCTTGAGGTTTGCTTTTCGATTGTTATTGTTACAGCAATGGAAACTCAATTCTGCATATACATGTATTCTTTATAATGTGTGGGATCCCATTTTACATTCTTCCGTTTTTCAATTGCTATTATCTATAAGATGATGTCCTAAAACAAAACTATATATAACATGATGCCAGATAAGATTGAGGAATTTGATGCTGGTTCAGATTGAAATTGCCATAAAATTATCCCTTGAGGGCTTGCATTATGGTGGAGATGTAGTCTTTCTATTATAGAAGTTTTTAATGGCTTCTTTTTCAATGTATAATTTGAGGAGGAGGTTGGGAAGGGGGATATGGCTTGGCCTGGAGGATTTGATTTCGTTTGAATTTGTGAAGGCAGTTTTCCTATTTTGAAATACTTTCCTACCTTGAGTTATTCTTGAGTGTTCTAATTCATCGGTAGTAACAGAAGTCCAGGGATGTTTATAGGGTACCTTTAGGACTATTAGAGAAATGTTAGTGCAGAATGACACCCTGTCTGTCCTAGTGTCCCCAGATCAACAAATAAAAGAGTCACGAGTAAGCATTCGAGGTGTCAAACCAGAAGGAGAAGGGTTTCAAGTATGGGACATTAATCGAGCGGCTTGAGCTAGGCCAAATCATAACTATGAGATTTTTGAATAATGAAAACTAAACTACAAGGAAGCTAGAAAAGGGGCATAATGACTTTTTGCCAATTAATGAACTAAGGGCCTAAGATGAGGTCTTAACCTACCCAATTGAAGCTACCAAACAGAGATGATGAGTTGCATTACAAAAGCTCACCCAAGCCCACTTTCATGCACAATGAACTAGTCTAAGTGGCCTAACCACCTATTTTCATAGGGTTAGCCCAAATAGACCACAAGTTTAGCAACTCTCGGACCTAGCTCGTTTTCAGGCTATTTTCATGCTAAAATATGAGCTATTCAACTCTTCTATACTAGCAAATCAACCTCACTTTTCAGCATAAGTCAATGGCCCAAAGGTATGGATGAAAAACCTTTGAAGTATTTCATCAAACACTTGGTAGACATGAGATAAAACTCAAATTTGTACGCATAAATTGAGTGTGACTAAGCCCAATATATGACTAATCATAACTAAAGCCACAAAAATTAGCCACTAATCCACATGAAAACACAACCAAAACCTACTATAGCAACCTAAACTTGCAAGCATGAACAAGAGAGAGAAAATAAATCTAACTAGCATAAACGAAAGAAATAAACATTAATAAAAAAACTAGAAATTTAAGCTAAACATGAACACAACTGACACTAATCTAACAAATTAAACAAGCATAAAGCAAGAAATAAAGAGAGACAAAAGAGAAAACTTAGTCGATTAGTGGCTTTGAAAGTAAAATCTTCAATCTTGTATAAAAATCATAACTAATCTAACCTAATTACTTCCTAATGGAGTTTTATTTTAGCTAAATACAAACCTAAAAACCCTAAGCAAGGCTCTCGAGCAAGCTCCCAAGAGGCCTTCCCTAAATTCTCAGGCAAAATGAGTTTGGCTATTCGTAGCAGCAAAAACTAGGAAAAATGCCAAGAAAAAAAGTGGCTATATATAGCAACAAAAACCAGGAAATGCCAAAAAAATAGTGACCTACATCGCCGACCTAGTGACATGGCCGTGTCACACGGGTCCTCACATGGTTGTGTCATGTGACATGGGGTAACCCCGTGACGCTTTTGGACAAAAAGGAGACGCCCAGGAAAAACGGGCTGGCCTTGGGTCGTACCCACGGTCGTGGGCCATCCCATGGTCAGAGGGCCCTCTTCCCAGCCTCCTCTCACTCTGGCTCGTGGTGGGCCGCTTTAGTACGTCTTGGCAGCGTGTAGATGTGTCGGTTCATGCATTTGGGCATCCATAAAGTCTCCAAGAAGTTCAATCTTCAATCCCGGGAGGTCACCGAATGTTGGAATTTTGAGTGGAATGCTTCCGAAACTTGATCTTGAACTTCTGAAACTCTTGTGAATGGTTCTTTTGGACTTGCGAATAGTTCATCATGGCAACAGCAAGACGGGTTTGGATCTTTGAGGCTCGATCTGCCGAATTTTGAGTGTTGTTGCTCCATTTTCTGCAACTTGCCAGGTTTTGGTTATTTCTTCAATCCTGGGAGGTCACTGGATGTTGGAATTTTAGTGGAATGCTTCTGAAACTTGATAGTGAACTTTCTGAAACTCTTGTGAATAATGCTTTTGGACTTGTGGATAGTTCCAAATACTCCACAAGATCACTGAGCGTATCTTATTCTAAATACCGAAACTACCTAACTTCTCAGTTAGGTACTTTTCCAACTGTAAACAATGTATTACCTGCTTATTTTCCAATTCTTTTCAGTTGTAAACAATGTACTGCACTTTCTGGATGCCCTTCCTTGCCTCGTGCTTGATTTAGCTCACTCCCACTTTAGCTTGGTACTGCTAATTGCTTAAGCATTATTTATAATGCTAGATTTTTTTGGGAGGTATATGATGCTAAATATTAAATCTATTCTGAAGCAGACTTATTTTTTGAAATAGGACTTGATGAAAGGCCAAAACACAATAGTACCAGTGTTTGATTTTCAAGAAAAACGTCGTGTTGGTTCAAGGATGGTAAAAGGGACCTCATCTGGAGTGGTAAGTATTCTATTTCTTCTGGTTCATCATGAAAATGCAAGTTCAGTATGATGTACCTTGCTTTGCAGGTGATTGTTGATGGTACATATGCCTTGCATGCAAAATTGCGGTCTTTGCTGGATATTCGGGTTGCAGTGGTAATTGAATTGTCTTCTACTACTGCTTTCTGTTTTCTTTACTTTTTTTTTCTGTCAGCAACATCACTGTTTCTATGAAAGCTCTATTGATCGATTGCATCTTTTGTGAGGGCATCCTTTCTTTTCCTTTGCATATACACAGATTGCGCAGCCCATCATGTAGGATCTTTAACTTGAATTGACTTTGAATCAGGTCGGGGGTGTTCATTTTAGTCTTCTTTCCAAAGTTAGATATGACATTGGAGATTCTTGCTCCCTGGATAACCTTATTGACAGCATATTTCCGTTGTTTAGAAAGCACATTGAGCCAGACCTTCATCACGCGCAGGTGAATTCTTCTTATTGATTGTTCTGATTGAATTGGACTTTTTCCTGTGAGCATTGGCTGCCAGGATGGTTCCATTTAACTCTTGTATCTGGGATGCTTCCTGCAGATCAGAATAAACAACAGCTTTGTGTCATCATTCAGAGAGGCAATCTACAAGTTGAAATGCAAAACCGAGGTCTGTTTATTGGGGATGTGATTGAGCAACTTATTTAGGTTTGATTATGTCCTAGAACGTTAAGATTACTCTGCAAGCTATGGAAGATTTATAATCCCTCCATAATGATAAACGTGTCTAATTCATTGAGAGGGAGAAAGATTAAAGGAACACCATTTAATGCAATGTTCCCCATCTAAATTTTGGATGGAAGATTTATTTTTAACATAATATCCTAATTTTGACAATAATCTTGGTGCTTCCATGAAGGAAGATTTGATGAGTTGTGCAGGATGGAAGGAGTTTTGGGTTTCTTATGGGTTTTTGGCATGAGGGTATAATGATGACGGTTAAAGGATGCCAGCCTAAGATAAGAAACATATAGGGAAGAATCTCGGGTTTGGAATTTTCTTATATTTCTATATATTTCATCTATTTTCGTATGTACATATATAAGATACTATGAAATAGTTGGCATAAGTTAAGTGTTTTCGTTAGATTGAGCTTCCTGTCTATGTACATAGTTTGAGCTGGTTTCATAGTACTTAGTGTTTAGGCAGTTGTAACAAATTCGTCTGCCTGAGATATTATCATGCTATATGAATTGATGATTGATGATTGAATCTAAATATTATTTTAGTACGCTATTTTTGTGGTTGCTTTTCTAACTGATATGTGATAATATATGCTGATTATTTTGGCTCTGTCTCAGTCACCAAATGGACACTCAGGTTACACATTGAGTGGGCAGGAAGCGCAAACAGACAAGTGAGTGCAGTTCCTAGCAGATTTGATTGAGCTATTTAAAAAGAAAAATTCATTGACATTTCTTTAGGCTTGACATATTTTGACATAGATGCTTAAGAAGCTTTGGGCATTGCTCATACATAAAGATTGCAATTTGCAGTCTTTGTACACCTTATGGTAATTTTAATTGTGACTACATAAGTGCCAATTGCCGAGTAGAGCATGTGTTAACAAAAAACATGGCGTTAGTTGATGTTGGTGAATAGATGGTCTACGTGCAAGGGTGATTTGGAATCTCCTAATCAATCACTGGTGCACTGTCTTTCTGGAAGAGCTCTTTGGTAGCTTGGCTTTAATTGCTTATGAGTTTCTTGGGTTATTTAAAGCTCTATTACGAAATCTTGTGGTTTGGGAAGGCTTCTTTGGGGGAAAGCTAAAAAGAAGAAATCCTTGTTAGTTCTTCATGCCATTTTTGGAGTGTTTGGTGTGAGAGAAATAGAAGAGTCTTTGAGGGAGTGGAGACATCTCTTGTACACTTTTTAAGGATAATCTTATCAAGGCTCTCTACTTTGAGGGTAATGGGAACTTTTGCCAATCTTCTTTTGGTGTTGTAGATTTTGTGGATAGTTTCCATATTGGTTGTATACACTCCTTTTGTAGGATGCTAGCTTTGCATCCATCTTGTTGATTATAATTTATAATATTATCATTTTCTTATATAATAAAAAAAAAAAAAAATGGCAAACCTTAGGATGCTGAAAAAATACCCCCAATTTGACAAAACGTATATAATAAAAAGTAAAATCCATTTCACAAGGTTTCTTGATGAAATTTATGGGATATCATTTAAATTACCCGTGTCACTGTTTGAATCACTGTAATCTGGGTACGATGCTTTTACTTCAAGATATATCTAATGAGTTTGCTTTCTTTTAGTTTTATCGAGATGTACCTTCGTCCTCCTTCGGCAAGTGAAGAAGCTCGGATAAATGATTGGATCAAAGTGCGTCAATCTGGAATTCGCTATTATCTCTCACTTGGTGATCAGAGAATTGTTGACAAACATTTTATCATCAGGCCTAAGGCAGAGTTTGAGGTAAGGAATATATATATATAATATAAGTTGAATTTACCAAGCATTACATTCACAAGCAAATTTCCAATGACACAAGTAATTTAGATATGCTAAATAGCCTCAACCGTTGTGAGTATATGGACTCTTAGGTATCATAAGAGATTTCAAATTTTGGATCCTGAATGGTCTAAGCTTGTGTTTAAATCTTATCAGTTGCTGACTTGTGCATGCTTTGTACTCGTACAAACTTTTGAATTCTGAAGCTCATCGTATTGCTTTCATGTTGTTTCCCTATAGAAATCATCTCAATTTTCTGTTTGAATCATTTGTATTTTTGCTATAACTGAATTTGGATATACTTGAGGATTCTTATTGAACCTTGGAATGCTGAGATGTACTTAGTGAACATTTTTTCTCTCCATAAAATAAGTTTGATTTTGGGTTTTAAAAAGAGATTGAACATGAGCGTAACAATTTAAGCTATTGAATTTTAAAAGTAGAGTTTTTTTGGGGCGCGGGGGGTAGAAGGGGATCTTTATATTTTTGTTAGAAACACAAATATTTTTTGACAAAATGCAAAGATTAATACAGTTTGTGCCTTTACGTTATGTATTAAATATTTCTGGTGTTTTGAAACACAAATATTTTGAGAAAAGACCTCGTAGTATTACCCCCTTTTAAATAATGGAGCGACTTTTTGGTGTTTTGAAGCACAAATGTTTTAACCTTTTCTGGTATTCCAAAGGATTAAAGGCAAAGCCAGCCATGAGATACTTTTATGGTCTCCATTTCCTGAATTCCTGTATTTTCACTTCCCTAATGTCATCTCTCTTGCCCCTCTTCTTTCTATTCCTACCCTTGCCGGTGGCACTTGTTGCACTGCCTATGATTATCACCAAAATGACACAACATCTAGTGCACCTGGTATTATATTAGTTTCTTTAATCTTTCTGCTTAGTTATTCTGATGATTTGCTTTAATTTGGAGAGCAGGTTGGACGGATGACTCTTGGTGGATTGCTTGCACTTGGTTATACTGTTGTTGTCAGTTATAAAAGGGCATCAGTGACTTTGAATTTTGGGGAAGTTACATTATCATTTGAAACAATTGACACTCTTGGTGAGACATTCATGGTTTTGAGAGGAACCAATAGGAAGGTATGCAATGCTGTTTCGCTTGAAATATTAATTTATATTCTCTTAGAATTTAATTTCTTTAGGCACCAGCAATCCCAATGTTCTCTTCATGGTATTTACATTTTTGCTAAGGTTAGTTTTGAGGCGCATCATGAATATTCATTTGTTTTTGTTATTTTTCCTTTAAAGTTGTCCAGAGAGGTGGAAGTTCTTGGGGCACTAGAGTAGTTTACAAGTATGAAAGTTGCTTATCTTGACTGCTAAACTCCCCTCCAAAAAGGCAAAAAGATAGTAGATTTACTCCTATGCTTATAGCTCATTATGTTAGTTTGGCTAGAATAATTTAAAACTTCAGCAGCCTTTCTCCATAGCAATATCTTTTAAAACTTATTTGTTTCAAGAAAATTGGCCCGCTATCACTGCTGTCGTCATTGTTTTTTGACAAATCACATGTATCATCATACATTTGAGCTTGTCTCTCCAACCCTGTCAAAGATGGAAAAGAACAGTTTTCTAGGGTGCTATCTTGTCCTGGGCAAAGCTCAAATGTTTTATTTATTTATTTATTTATTTTTATGGGCATGATTCATGAGGGACCCTTGGTGAGCTCAACTTTCCCTCTGAAGCAACTCTCAATATGCAAATTTTCAATGACTTCCACCTCAGTGAAGATGATGTTTATTGTTTCATGATTTTTATCCTCACGAATTTTTGGTGGGGATATTTTGGGCTTCCTACAATCATTTGTATTGATTTTGTTCAGACCAGCTGTTAAAAGAGAGGCCTTCATCATTGGGCCAGAATCATCGGGCACTCTTTTTGGCTGTAGTAGTATCTTCTGTGCTTGAATGTCTTAATATTAAAAATACGGTATATGCATGCGATATACTACCTTTTCACTTTTGATTTTCTTCGTCCCCTTCCCACTCCCTAAGATGGATACGTCCTGTAGTCTGTTGGATGTGACATAAGTCGCATAACATTTCTTCCAATTTATTAAAGCTTCTTGTAATAAGAAAGAAGATCACTTAAAAATTTCATCAGCATGCTTACTTTCTCTTATCTAGACTGTTGGTGCAGAAGCAATTAGAATGGAAGTCGCAGGACCTTGGATAACCAAATCTTATTTGGAGCTAATTCTTGAGCAAAAAGGTTTGTATTATATGATTACCTTTTTTTTTTTTTAAGCTTGTAGCTTGTTCACAAGTTTGCTAATACTTTATGTCAATAAATTAATGAATCATTCTGATGGTGGTGGTATTATTGTTAATTGTATTCGTACTTGCAGGAGTACCACGCCTTAATACACCACCACCTTTAGCTTCTACATCGAACATGCACAATCAGGAAAGGGCAATTTCTGCACCACGGCCTGTCCGCATATCACCTAACTTTGTCAGCCGTCTTGAAGATCTCTCTCAGCCTTGGACTCGGTCTCCGACAAAGTCCAAGATGGAACCCATACTAGCAACCTGGCATTTCATCTCATCAGATCCATCACGTGCTGATACATCTATAGGTCTGTGAATCTATTTATATGCGTAGGATATATGGAGCCATTCAGCAATTTTCTTACCTTTCATCAGCAAGAGTCACTTTCATTTGTTTATAGTTCTCTCATGAAGCAACCACAGATCCCTCCTCTTTCAGGGACAATATGCGACTTGCTCCAATGCCTGACTCTTATGACTTGGACAGAGGGTTGCTTCTTGCTGTTCAAGCAATACAGGTGAGAAACAAAGTAGAAGTTACTTTCTGTTTTTGCTTTCAACAAGTCTGTTGCTTTTCTCAGAAAATATAATTGGTTTCCCCTTTCTTGGTGTAATTTAGGCTCTGCTGGAGAATAAAGGCCTTCCTGTCATAGTTGGCATTGGTAATTGGAAAACATTGATATTTATTGCTATGTCTTCCTTTACATATCTGTTTCTCCTGTTCTTATCATTTTGCCTCTCTGCCTGTCTTTCTCCGTGGTCACACATCACCTAACAAAGCTCAGTCATGATCATCTTCAGTCGTCTGCATTGCTTCTCTTTATTTATGTATGACATATGAGTGACTACTACATGCTATATGCTGCTGTGTGGGGGCTGGGTTAATATCATGGACCAGGCCAACTGGAGGCTAACAGCTCCAGTTGGTTTCCTACTCTCTTTTTTTTTGGGGGGAGGGGGTCGTTGTATAAGAAAAGAAGTATGTGTATTGCCGACAGGCCCCATACTGTGTGCTGGCTGACTGCCTGCAAAGCCATTGCCCTATGAGGAGCTGAACCTGAGTCAGCTCATTTTAAGCTGTCGGCCATGTTTGGCCACCGTTCGTGGTGAGCAGGTTCCCCTCTATTTCTTTGATTCTATCAGAGTGGATATTGCTGGTTGTTTGGCTCATTTGTTCACCAGTGGTCAGCCATAAATCAGTGTATTTTGTTTCTCATTTTTGGAGCTAGGAATGAAAAGAGGGCAGATTGTTTGGAATATATTGTTTATTCAGTTTTTCTGTTAGTGAGTGGAGAAAGGTGTATCTGAATTCTGATGTATGACAACTGACAGGAATTGTGGTCTCCACCTTAAGAGAAGAGTTTGAAAAGGAAAAGGGAGATAATAAAAGGAAACAATCTTACATAGGAAACACGGGAGAGATGTGAGAGGAACCCCGTTTCTTTTGTTTTTTGGGGGCGTTGATATGAATATAGCTCAAAGGAGGTTCTAAATATTTCAGATAACTTCAAGCACAATATTTTATAGTAAGATTTATGAGCGCATTTTATGAATAGTTATCATGAGGGCATGCCGTGTTTTGGTCTTTCCTCCTTTTGTATCTGGGTGACCAACTGACGGCATCTTGATGCTAATATTATTCTTTATCAGAGTAGCCTATAAAGGGAGGAAATTCTTATAAAAACTTATTTGTTTTTCGTTTGATGCTCTTGCATGTGAATACATGCCCCCCTCTTGAAAGTTAAGTTTTATTTACTTCCACATTGGCTTACTGCACAAAAGTATATGGTTAATGATTTATCACAATCTTGTACCCCGCTACACTACAGGCAAGGACCTTTTCCCTCAAACCGGCAAGCAGCAAGTGTTCCCCTGATTCGTAATGATTCAAGAGCTGATTACAATTCTCTGACACCTTTCTTATCACAACAAAATAGCTTGTTGGTGCCCAACTTGGATAGTATGCCTTCTGATCATCTTGGTTGCTGCATTTAATGATCACTTTAAGTGTTGGTTGCCTCCTACACACTTTATGTACAAGCTACTAGAACTGCTTCAAGAACATATTCTTCACACCCCTACTGTTTCTGCCAGCCAAAATCCAGTCCTAAACTTCCTTCCAACAAGGAGGTTGAACATTCAGCCATGAACTGATACCCGCCCAGTTTTCCTTTTAAAAAAAGGCACATAAATGATAAATTATTGTGACTCTTCTGCTGATTGACACAGCGGACTCTCTGCACCTTGCCTTATACCCTTTTTTTCTAGTCTATCAGCCGTAGGGGGCCTTTGATGGGCAGGTAACCATAGACAAATGTTATGTCTAGAAGCAGTCAATGGGTAGCATAGTTTGATGATTGGCTTAGATGTTGTTTTGGGTAAAGGGTCTGGCTAGAGAGCTGCTAGTTTGTGACTGCTATAGCTTGTTGCATGCTATTTGCTCGCTAGGATCTTGTTATTTGCCTTCGCTACTGTCTCTGAGGGTGTTTTTCCCAGTTAATAAATCTTGCTAATCTCTCATTCTCCGGCTGTAGATTTGTGAAGGCTTACTAGTTGTAACTATGTACTGGCATTTGGCTGGGATCGTTGGTTCTGTTGGCATTAAGTCTCTCTGGCCCCCTCTCTCATCTGATGTTGCAAAAGTTGAGAGTCTAAGATTCAGTTGGTTGGCTGATGTAGTACCAAAATTATGGCTTTATATGCTCTAATAATACCTTATTTAAACATTGTTGAATATATATACATTTAGTCAAAACCATTGCCTATCTTGACAGACTTCAACAATGCTGTGTGTATTTACAGGCATCTTATGAACAAGGTACCAGTAACTTAGCAATTTCTCGTTGTCCTCTGCTAATTGATGTTTTACTCTGCTTAGCTACTAAGAACTATGCAGAGGATTTGCCTGATGTAGTGACAAAATATTAGCAGCTGATGCAGAAAACCAGTGGGGCTTTTACAACACGAGTCCTTTCTCCTTTGCATCTTTTTTTTTTTTTTTTTTTGGCTGAATATTGCTTTGCATCTTGCCTTCACATATTTCTATTTTTGATTCTTTGACATTGTCTTGTTCTGCTTGGGTGTTCAGAACACAGTTAACTTGATTACAGATTCATAACACATAACTCATGTTAAGTCTTGTTGGTACTGTAGGTGGCCCAAGTGGATCTGGGAAAACAAGTTTGGCCCATAAAATGGCCAACATTATTGGATGTGAGGTTATCTCCCTTGAGAGCTACTACAAGTCTGAGCATGTAAAGGACTATAGATATGATGATTTCAGCTCACTTGATCTTGCTTTGCTGTCAAAGGTAAAGCATTATATGATCTTTCAGTGCCTTTTTGTACCTTTCTGTGTTATTTACAGTCGACCGTATTTCTCTGTGTCGAGGTAAATAGTATACTAAAATGACACATGGGGGATGTCACCCTATGTACAATAGGGATTAGGAAAGCTACAAGAATCTTATACCCTCAAGCTCTCATTGTCGTGGATTGTCTTAGCTAATCTAAAAATCCAAACAAGTCAACTTTCTACCACTATTGAGAACTTGGCTCCAATTATACAAAATTCTCAAAAACAAAACTTGAATTCTTGATAGGACATAGCATTGCCCTCAGCTGATTTCTTTCCTTCCAAGTATTCTACCAAATACCCAAAGGACTAGTCTTCCAAATTATGATGTTATTCTACAAAATGCATTTGACGATTTTACTTGAAAGGGTTGTTTCAAGCTTACTTATATTAATGTCCTTGTTTACCCCTTGTATTTTGTAGATAATATTATGCATGAGAGCTTTAGAGAATAATGTTTTTGTGCTTGCCCCTTTTGTACATGGGTGACACCCTCTTGTTCTTTTGATATATTCTTGAATCTTGATCACTCTTTTTTTTTTTTTTAGAAAATAAACCTTGTTTATCCTGTACTATTGTCCCGCATCTGAGTTCTAGTTATTCAATTCTACTGTGTCACTTACCATTCGTCACTCACTTCCTTTTTGCGTACCTTATTTCAAATTTGAAATTAAAATTTCAATTGAATGTTTATCCATGGGTAGTTGCAACTTGTAAGAGCGCGGTTTTATCTCATGTGATTTTCTGGAGCATTTGGAGAGATACAAACTGGGGAATCTTCAAGGGTGACGAAAATTTTCCTTTAGTACTTAAAAGACAATTTAATTTAAACTTCTTATTTTTTGGGATAATGGAAACTTTAGCTCTGAGTATTGATGTGGCTGACTTTGTGGATAGCTTGTATCTTTGACATATATAGTCTTCTGTAGGATGCTAGCTGCACATCTGTGCCTTGATTCTTATTTATAGATTTATATTAATTTTTTCTTATTTAATGCAACTGATATATGTGGTGATTTGTATTTAAATCAATACTAATGAAGGTAAGCTGCACCTGCCCCTTCCCCAAAGAGATAAAGAGAATCTTGTACCTTGATTATTGTAGTTGGATAGTCTGTTTCTAACTTGCTGTGTTATAATTGCAGAATATCAATGACATAAGGAACAACATGAGAACTGGAATACCCATATTTGATTTGGAGACCGGTGCTCGGAGTGGCTTTAAGGATTTAGAAATTTCTGAAGATTGTGGAGTGGTAATAATCGTGTGTTTCTCACTTCTACCTAGATCGCTTGTATGAAATGGATAACAAAATGAAAATGGATCTTCAAGCATCTTATGTTTATTTCAAATTATGCTCCTGGACTTTTTTTAATTTTTTATTGAACTCGAGTTTTTTGTTTTTGTTTTTGTTTTTTTTTAAAATTGAACTCCTTGAGTTTAGCAATACAGCAATCTCTGTGTTAAGCTTGCAATTATTTGTAAACAATGAGTAATGGTTATTATCACCTATATTGGATATTTGTCTGAGTAAGAAAATAGTTGCTTTTGAGATCTCCTGTGAAATTGTGATCTTGGAGGCAAATTATATTCTATTTCTATCCTGTGCTGGGTGGTCTCCCCTGAAGTTTATCTCTTCAGCGGTTTAATACACTTTATGTGATATAGACCTTTTGCTTAAAGTCTCTTATTTTCCACTTTGTTTTCTACATTTTTAATCTTTACCCTGCAGGTCATATTTGAAGGGGTTTATGCTTTGCATCCAGATATTAGAAGGTCACTGGACTTGTGGATTGCTGTTGTAAGAAATATTCTCCATTCCATTTTGGAACCTTTTTCTCCTCATTTATCTGAATAATTCTAATAAATAACATTGCTGATTGACATATGAAAACCAGGTCGGAGGGGTTCATTCGCACCTTATATCCAGAGTACAAAGGGACAAAAATAGAGTTGGCTGTTTTTTGTCTCAAAATGAGATCATGATGGCAGTGTTTCCCATGTTTCAGCAGCATATTGAACCACATCTTGTTCATGCACATGTTAGTACTCTCGCTTTAACCTTTCTGAAACAACTGGTCCAAAAGTTTATGTTCTGTAAATGAAATGATTACCTTTTCTTAATTTGATGGAAAAATTCTTCAGCTTGATGATTAATAGCGGAATCTCAGTATAACCTGGGCGTTCAATGTGTCAAATTATTAGAGATATTAACATTTTTGTCTTATCTACATATCTCTTTCCTCCAGTAGTCTGAGTTTATCCTGATTCCTGATTATACAAACTATTCTTGCCCTTAATGCAAATTCTGTATGGTGCAGCTCAAAATCCGCAATGACTTCGATCCAGTTCTATCCCCTGAAAGCTCATTGTTTGTCTTGAAAAGTAACAAGCAAGTGCGTGCTCGTGATACCATTGCCTTTATGAGTTTTATGACTGCAACCTTCTTTCTGACGAACTGTACCGGCTCATTGTTAACTAACAGGTGGCATACCAAGATATACTGAAAATTCTAGATTCTGCTAAGTTCTGCAGCTCAGTGCAGAATTTTATTGACATATATCTTAGGCTTCCTGGCATACCTTCTAATGGGCCCTTGACAGAAAGTGATTGTATACGTGTTAGAATTTGTGAAGGAAGATTTGCTTTGTTGATACGGGAGGTTTGTTTTCAGTTTTACTAAAATACATTGATTTCCAGATTAATAGTGCCTGTCTTTTAACTATTTTTTTGCTGCTTCATCTTTGTAAATGTTTCAGCCGATACGAGAAGGGAACTTTATTATCCAACCCAAAGTGGATTTTGATATCAGCATTAGTACGGTTGCTGGTCTTCTTAACCTTGGGTGAGCCATCTCATTGTTCCGAATGATTACCATGTCTATCTTGCAAAAGAATGATTAGCGTGTTTTTTGTTGTTATCACTCTGATTTTTGAGTTAGTTGAATACTGCTTCTCTGCAATTTGATTGCAATAAGGCTACATACATTTGTTCAATCACTCCCCTTCAGAAAGATCGAAAGAAAAAATTGGGCAGGAGGAGCCTAGGTGTTAATCTGGGTAATGGCACTGTACCATACGGTACACTGTGTTACTCCGACTCTTCATTTTACTCAATCATACCTGTGTCAGACGCGCACTCGGACAAGGGTACAACACTTAGACACTTAAAACTACAATGAAAATATGCAAATTTTCTTGAAAATAGCAAGTCTAACACTTGGACTCATATCCATAGCGGACACCAGTACCCGAGTCTTGAGTAACATAGCTGGTACATGTGCTTTTATATAGTAACTTAGTAATGCTCACGACACTTTGACTTGTTTCTGGTTTCCTAGACAGCAAGTGCGGTACATGTTCGAGTTCCTGTTTGCTTGGAACTACAGAAAATGTTGGTTTTCCCCTAGAAATTAAATATGCTAGGCATTTTTGAAAGAGTTTGTGCATGCACACATGCATACTGGTAACATGCAATCAAAACCTCAGTTGCTCAGATTAGCTGTTTAGCATACCATACCTATGCCAATATGACGTGGGGCAACATGGGCTGGGCATGGATATGGAATCTTTGTTGGGTATGATGATCAGAGCTCAGACATTTAAGTACAGAGGGAGGATAAGAAGGGAGGCACACCTCAGAAGGGAGCAGTGCTTTCCTTATTTCTCAATCAAGAACAATTGCCGACAACTTTTTTTATAGAATATTTCCGACAATGTTAAAGGACTGTTAGAAAGATACGTCTAATATTTCTTGTGAAAGTAAAATGTAAAAAGAAATTCCCTAAGATATTATCCTAAAATACAGCTGTAAATTAGCCTGTAAAAATCACCCAAATAGTCTGAAGTTACAAATTCTAAACTGATAATAATAAATTTTTAAAAAAGCACAGATAAATTGGACCAGAAATCTGTATTTTTGCTTTTTCTATCTCCCTTTGTTTGAGGGAGATGTAACTGGAGGTCCAAGTGAAAAAAGACCATAGGAGCATTTCATATGTGGGACCTCTAAGGTGGGAATAGGAATAAAATTTTAAATCTTACCATCCTCATGTTTGACATGTGAAATTTCTAAATTTGGGAATCAAGATTGCAAACGTAAGCTCCTAATTCCCATAGTTTTTCCTATTTTGTGTTTTTTGGGGGTGGGAGAGTCCAGGCATGACGAGCATGTCGTCAAGAAGAAAATCTTGAATCCCCTCCCCCAAAAAATAAAAGCCCATCATCTCGAGAAGGTTTTAGATATGTCTGATTTGTGTGCTTTCCCGCATGGTGGATAGTTGTTTTGCTCTTTATGGTTTGAGGCTATGGGAGATGGCATGATGCCAGAATGGAACTAAAGAGAAACAAAAGTGCTTGCATTGGATGTTTTCATCTGTTGACTGGCATAACTGCATTGCTTCTCATTGTGGATAAGCTGAGACATCCTGATAGAGTAATCAATGATGAAGGTCCTAAACAGTGCTCTTTTTTGTAGTCCGGTTTTTCCCTTCTTGTTTCTCCTATATTGTGGATAAGCTGAGGCATCACATTGTATAATATATAGCGGAATGATTTCAAACCAATTGATTACCTGTTTTTGTTTTTATTTTTGAGCTGCTGGGCATTTTCATCTCAAATTCTCAATGCTGCTCCACCTTTTCAGGTATCAAGCTGTTGCATACATTGAAGCGTCAGCATTCATATACCAAGATGGAAAGGTATTGATCTTTGAGCAGATAAGTTGTTGACTAGCTTCTTGAATCTAGCTTTTGAACCTGTTATTGGAACAACTTTGTAAACCTTTCCTCACTATATTGTGAATGTTCTGATGATATATAGCTTAATTAGGAATGCCCAAATTCCTCCCATTCTGCATTGTTGTTCAAGGGGTTCTTCTGATGTGGTCTAGATTCTACATCTGAAAGCCTAAATTAGTTATAAATAGTGAAATTCATAGCAAACTATGTCCCCACGTTATCCATGATACTGTCAGCTATGATATATAGATAGGTCAATAAATAGAGGGGGAATTGAGATGAATATATATGTACACAATGTCAATATGTTTGTATTTACATGTACATGCATATTTATAATGTATATGTATAAATGTGCACTTGAAGTTGAACATTCTTTTAGTAGTGTAAGATTTGTGGATATTTCAAAAAGTTTTCCAACCATATTATAACATTTATTTCAATGTATTCAATGTCTTATGATCTCCTTTCTTTATTATAACATACATACGAACATCATGAAGTCAGCACTTTTTTGTTAGGCTCAAATTTCCCGTTGAAACAGTTTTTGGGTACTGTACTTAACTGGAAATGAGAAATCTCTCAGAGGAACGTTACTAGTTCTAGAAACTATTCCCTAATTCTCTACCCTAGCATTCCGAGATCTGCCATAACATTGGTGGCATGATATGCACTGTTGCTAAAACCTTAAACTTGAGAAGTTGAGAGATGAATTAATTGTGTGCTTCGTCGCCTTTTGTGCTAATGACCTGTGAGATCCATATCCTTTGTTTCTGTTCCTTCAAGAAGCAGCTTGGACAGGTTTTTGAGGGGGTCCATGACACATTTAAAGTGTTTAGTCAACCTTATTTAGACTTTAGTTCAAATCATGATAGAAACACAAAGTAATTGGACACATCCAGGGAAACGAATTGGCATGTGGCCAACTTATGTTGCTTATCTAGTTAATGACTTAAAACTGATGTAATAGGTTTTTAAGATATGAGGTGTTGTATGTGTTACTAATGAGATTGGCTGTATTACTACCTGAATGTACAATAAGGCCCTGTTCTTTTTAGTTTTATCTTACAATCTTACAACTCGTTACAACTTTTTACACTTACATCTCCTTACAACCTTACAACTTACAATGTTAGAGCTCCGTACGGCAAAAAATGACAGGATTTTAGTCACAATACACACGTGCGCATGTAGTAGTATTAGGATGACAAATTATAAGTAAATGAGTGAGTAAATAGCAACAGACATTGGGCAAAATATTACAGGTGTCTCAGTCTTTACTTTAGTGAACTGCAATCCATTTTTACAAAGTTGTTGGTTGTGTCACTTCAAAAGCCTTGAGTCTTGACGGTGTGGATATTACGTTGTGTATTAGCCTTGATTTGGTTTCATGCACGGAACTTAAAATAACTGCATACAACACTAACAGACAGATGTAGTGCAGTCTGCAAGGGAAAAATAATAACCGGGAGAGGAGGTGAATTTGGGTATTAAAACTTATAAAAAAATAAAAGAGCATCCACATAATTGACAAGCGGTCTCTATTCCCAGGTCGTGGTTCTTTAATCCTAGGTGATATATGTGTCTCGATTAGAGACACTCTGCAGTGGCTGGATTAATTACTGTTAGCTGTTCTTAGATGCTCGATAGGAGCTGGATTAGTTGAAACGAAGTAGAATGGTTGACAGAGGTCTTCTATGCTTTTAGGTTAGCTAATATCAACCATATTCATTTTGTCCCTTTTTGTCTTTATGTTGGCCTTCATATCTGAAGCATATCTGTAGTAGTAATTATTCTACGAATCTTATTGGATCATACTATTTCAGATTCTTGTTGAAGTTGATAATTTGCAAGATGTGCCAAGTCCTTACATACAAATAAAAGGGGTTGACAAAGAAGCTGTGGCAGCTGCTGGTTCAATGCTTAGACTTGACGGTTCATACACCACAAAGGTTCTATCTACTTATAAATCTAGATAGTAGACATATTAGTGGTGTTATGACCTGAATTTCTTACTTGTTCCCTACAGAGTTACCTGCAAATAATTTTGGAAAGATTGCCACCCCTAGAAACAAACTCTGGTGGAGTTCAGACTCAGCAAGCTGCAAGATTGCAGGAGCTTGTGGAATTTATTCAGTCTCAGGTATTTTATATATGCTTGTTGCCTATTTGAGAACCTGCTGTGATTTTATTTTTTTATATAAAAAGGCTTGCTTTCTTGGGATTACATTCGTATCCAAATAGACTTTAGCAAATGGGATTAACATGTCCTATCCACTGGCCCTAGGCATCGCACCTTAGTTATTCTTTATATTCCAAATCGTCTGGCTCTTTTACTCCTCTCAATGGGCTTTTCTACTTCAGTGTTTATACACATGTTGGGGTTGGCAGTTGGATTGCTTTGAATACTTTGCATTTGTGTGGGGGTTGGCTAAATATTTATAAGATCCAGGGAGTGGGCTGGGATCAACTGTAGAAAGCACCTTAAGAGGCGTGTTTTTTTGTGGAAAGCTCCTTTTGTGATCAGTGGTCCAAGTTTCTAAAAGTTTAAAACATTGATAGTCTATTTTTTTCCCCAAACAGAATCTGATTCAAAACCTGGATGTCTCATCACCTGTGATTGGTTCGTGCTAAAGAAGAGTCTTAGGACTAACATAAACATATCTATGTATCCAAACCTCTTCCCCTTTCCCTCCCCTCCCGGCCCCCCAAAAAAAAAAAAAAAAAAAGAAAAGAAAACCACCACCAACAGAAGGGTTAAAGGTGCCATGAGAACTTAAACAGAATTTTATTCAGTATTTCAAATATTGATATATCATCACCTACAACTGGTTAATGCTGAAGGCTGTCAGAATCACCATGAATACAACTTATGTAGTAAACCAGGGGGGCAAATCCCAAAAGGAAACAACAATAACAACGGTTTAAAAGTGCCCTCAGCAGTGAAGCATTGATTGTGGAATGATGCCTTCCAGCTGTTGTTTCAATGTTTATTGAATGCAGAAGAATACCAGTTCTGTGTGTTCCCCGAAGTCCTTGTGCTTTTACAACGTTTATGATATAATTTGACTATTGTACTGAGCCAACTCCCTCTTCCCATTCAGTTTTCCTGTTCTTGGTACCTATGTGATTGATCTCAATGTTATCTAGTTTGGAGTTATGGACGTGATCAATGGATTACTTTCATTACAGCACTATGGATAAGTCTCTTGTGATTTATTTGCATCCAGTTTCAATTCAGCTTGCAACAAGGGTTTCATCTTGTTCTGATCTGTTGGCAAGGAAATCATGGAGGCTAATGTGTCTTTAACTGCCCTCAAATTTTTCGCTTACATTTCCATAATTGCTTTGCCCTCTGCTTTCGCCTCATTTGCCCCTAATGAAGCTAATATCAACCTCCAAGAAGAGAAGATTGAAATATTGTGTGGACTACCTGTCGAAACAAGTTTGGGTCACTGCAGACTCGGGTCAACTATCAGTTGGTTGAAATCCTGAAAATACAGGCAAATACAGAATGATTTCTGGTTTGATCAGCGTCAATTAGCCGAATCTGGTGGGGCTAATATACGTTGCCTTGTTTTAGGTATTGAGTCAGATATGGCTCATAAAACTGAATCTGGCAATGGAGTGGGCATCTTTGTAGTTCTTTCTTAAGATGCTTGTTAGAACTAGCTGTTTATTGATACCAATATGTAGTTTATTGAAGCATTTCTTTGCATAGACGGTGCAACAAGAAGCTATTAGATATTAGATATACGGTCTCACACTATAATCGATCTGAACATGTGATAGGATGAGTTTCAAGCAGTAGACTTACATGTGAGAGGCTTCCATGGGTTAGTTTGGAAGATGGACTTTTTATGATAAATGGATTTTTGGGGAACTTTGTTACTACATAACGGAAATAAGAAAAATTCAAATGAAATGCTAATAAAGAGAATCAAGCGTTTTTAATTCCCTTTCTCTTGCTGATTACTCCATAATCCATCCCAGAAAAATTCATATTGTTCTGGTGTTCCTATGCTGAATTGTTGCCTCTTCATGCATAGTTTGTAACTTGACAAGCAATGCCGCAATGTGGATTAGATTTGGTACTCACAGTGTTATCATGTGACCAGTCACCTCTTGAGCACTCATCAAACTTAATGAAGCTCTGGTGTGGACATGATTGTGCATTCCTGAACTTAAAAGTACATTCATGAGTCATAGTCATAACCCTCTCCTTTTCTTTAACTTTTTTTGGGTGGAATTCAAGGGAAGTAGCACGTCTTCAGAATCCTCTCCTGGTAGGGAAGTTTCACCAATTGACAGTGCCATTGAAGATCTGCAGTGCAGAATCAAGAGGCTTGAGCGGTGGCAAACAATTAACACTGTAATTTTCCATCACTTGTTTATCGAAATCTGCCTGATTTTTACTGAGTTCTGGCTTACCGGGTTATTCTTGTGGCAGGTACTATGGACCTTCTTGATGTCCGCCGTCATCGGTTATTCGCTTTATCAAAGTCGAAGACGTTAGTTACTACTAATTTTGCCTTTTTCTGACATTATAATGATTTCATCTGCAAATTTGACGGGAGATCTGCACAGCTTTGCTGTCTTCTGCAACTATGACTGATTTGAGTTAACCACTTGTAGCAATCTTGTATACAAACCTGGAAACGAACTTGTATAGTGTAGATCTGATAGAAGCTCGGCAAATGAAAGAGGGGATGGGCAAGGCCTCTTGATTTTTGGTTACTTTGTCACAGTTGCATGTTGAGCAATTGTTGCTCAAATGCATGATCTCGCTCACATATGCAATCGGGCAATCCTGTTGCTAATATTCAATCATGGATAACATGTAATTGCATTGCTGTTACAAATCTGAATATCTTTTATTTTTCTTGATATCCATTGAGCACCAAGTGCTTACAATGGGCAATAATATTTGTCATATTTTCTGTTTGGAGAAAAGTTGTAGCTGGCTTGGTTGAACCAGGTCCAGTCTGGTTCTCGTAACATTGTTTGTACATAATCATGTAATAACATTATTTTGTGCAACTGTAACCCCGAATGGGAGTTGTAGTTGCGGATACCTTGGAAATCAATGCGTGTACAGGTAAATTGCAAACAATCATAATCGCAAGAAAAAAGTTTTATTTTAAACCCCCCCAAAAAAAAAACAATTAAATAAATTATCCATTATTTTTGTAAATCACTGATGGACTTATTTATTACTTGTGTTTTATCTTCTTGGAAATTTATTATCCGTAAGTCGTAATATCAAAATATATATTTTATCAATTGAGGCGCAAAGATTGATAAATTGAGATTTGAAGTCAAGCCTCTGATTTAATATCTTTTAAAAATTAATAAATATATTTATAATAATTGTAAAAATATTGGATCAAAAAATAATAATTATAAAAATGAAGAGCGTGTGTATTACATCTATGTAATGTACTTACATGTTTTAAATAGTACTGAATTTTTTTGAAGTTGCAAATGATAAGCCACGTAGCACATGGATGGTGAATTCATGTATTATATATGAATGATGAGCTTCCAATATGAATCTAATCTATGCATAATGAATGTGCAAATGGTAAAAATTAGGGAGTAAAAATAGAAAGGAAAAACAAAGAGGTGAAGAAGCAATTTTCAAAAAAGAAAAAAACAAAGTTTAAAGAAAGTTAATATGCAAGACTACAAGGATTATGACGCTAAATGTCTAATAAGTATAGTCACATTATAAAATGGTTGCGAAAATTATTTAAATTAATAAATTAATTTGAAAAAAATTAGATTAATGAGTGTATCTTTCTTTAACAACCAATCATCTATTTTTAAAATGACATCTGTTTTTGTAGGATAAATAAATATGACGCTAAATGTCTAATAAGTATGACGCTAAATGTCGTTTTTGTAGGATAAATAAATATGGGTTGAATATACTTCTTGTAATCTAAACAAATATATTTTATGTTTCTCATGTATTTATGTTCAATTTTAATTTAGGACACTCACATATATTTATTTGGAAGATGTGTGAAAATGACATCTATTTTTAAAAGAGTTGTAGGTTATCTATAAATTTATATAATGTGATTAAATAATACAGTATATGCGACCTTGTGATATTTACAAATAAATAAACACTAGCTTTTATACCTCAATGTAGCAAGATTTATTGATAAAATTTATTATTAAATTCTATTACAATATATTTTTCTCTTTTTTATTGTAGATATAAGCAAAGATAAAATGTTAATTATTTTAATTAATCAGATGCTATCTTTTCTTTTATACTCCCAAAGCTTTTTATTTCCAACCGTGAGCACCTATCATCCATAATGTCAAACTTACTTTAGGTAAACATTTGAAAAAAATCCATGCATAATAAAAAAAGACATCAATATCCACAAAAAAAAAAAAAAATAAATCAAAGAGACATCAATAACACCTAATGCATCAATTGATCATGTTTTCTTACGATGTCCATTTCCTTAGGAAATATTGAACGGATTAAGCTCAGTGTAAGCTTCAACAGATTGGAGACGAGAATAGAATACATGGCTAAATGGAAGTCATGTTTCTCATGCTAAATTAGCAGTCATTACCCCAGTGATTACAGTCATGGTTTTCGAGGCAATGTAGCAACAAGTAGAGAGCTTGGTTGGCAAAATTAGATGGATTTTGAGGAATATACTCCATAGAGGAAGCATATCTACAAACCATGGATAGGTAGGCTATAACTACTTGTTATTTTTGCTTCTTCTGGGTATGCCCAAAGTATATTTATAAATATTAATTTTTGGGTAATGCTGATTGGCTTACTTTTTGCTAAAATAAATAATACTTAATTCCCAAAATTTTATACCTCTTTTGCTCTCATTTTCATAATCTATAGTGAAAAATATTTAAAAGAAAGTCTAACGCAAATTAGCCATGTTTTACAAAAATATTTCAAATCATTATTAAAATTCTAAATTTACTAGGCATATTTAGATTGGCTTATTAGATGGAGCATTTTTTTTTTTATTACTAATGACTTTCACTTTGAGCAATTCCCCACATATAAAACTTCTTGGGTCAATTGTTCACTAAATATTGACAAGATCTGATCGAGTCATTTAATTCTTTTATATGTTGTGTAAGTATTTTAGAGAGGATTTTCTTATCCGAGGAGTTTTCCTTCTTACTTTTGTCTTTCTTCCCAATTCTTTTATTGATTCATAAGAAAATTTATTTACCTTTTATGTTTTTTTCGTCAACGATCCAATTTATTATGAACATGAAGATCAATATGTAGAGGACATCAATAAAGTCACCTTCTTGAAACTAATTGTAACTATCACAATCTATCATATTGTCACATTGTGTGCACCAATTATGAAAAAATATCATTTTAGTTTTTGATTTGAAAATTCCCATAATTTTATTAAAACTGACACATAAAGAAATTACTTAATATTTATGGAGTATGCATAAAAACACTAAAGGCCTGTTCGAATTGACATATATATCAATATCTATTTATGTTTTTTATTGGTTTATGTTTAATTTTGTTAATTTTAATTAATTATTTTAGTTTGTTTCTGTTCAATTTTGTTAGTTTTTTTTTATTTCTACTATATGTACTATTTATATTTATTTTATTTATCATTTCAAACATACCCTACAAACCTAAAAATAAAATATTATTTTACAATATTTTAAAATTGGTCATTATTTTTGTACCTCACTTTTCTCTTTTGTTAAGATACTTATTTTTGGTGATAAAAAAGTTGTTTTTATAAAATCTGTTCAATTTAGATGATTGAACCACCCTTTAAAAAAATAAAAAACCCCTCTCAAAGAATTCTCCCTAGGGCCAGCCCAAGCCATCAAGACAATCAGGCAGAGAAATCAGAGGGGGGAGAGAGAGAGAGAGAGAGACAGAGAGAGATCCTTGCATTGCTTCCACTGTTGGCTGTGTTCTGCCCAAACTCGCCCTCACATGACGTAGCCAAAAAGTTAAGGACACACACAGAGACAGACGCGAGAGAAAGTGGGGGTGGGAGGGAGGAGAGAGAGAGATAGAGAGAGAGAGAGAGAGAGGAGGGTGGTGGGCAGATGCAGATGCATCGGCTACAGAGCAGCGGGCACTCGACTCCTTCGCCGCCGCAGTCGCCGTCCTTAAGGTCGCCGAGGTACCGTCACAGTCGGTCTAAGCAAGGCAGGGTTGCCCCTCCGCCGCCGAGGACGCTTGCGCACCGCCTCGCCTGGGTAGTCCTCTCAGTGCTCCTCCGCCGCCAGGGGATTTTCCTCTTCGCGCCACTCATCTACATCTCCGGCATGCTTTTCTACATGGGCACTGTCTCCTTCGATGTGGGTCCTGTCATCACTCACCACCTTGCTCCTGGCTCCGTCTATCGAAGTCCTCAAGTCTACGCCAAGCTCAGACCCGAGATGGATGCTGATAATTCTACTGCTGATGCGGTTAGTGCTTCTGGGATTTTGGTCTTGTTTAAATAAGTTTTTCCCCCGATTTGTGTAGAATTGTAATGTGGGTCTGATCTGTTTGTCGATTTGGGTTCTTCGGTTTCGGACGGAATCCGAGTGTAGTTTTTTATTTTTAACTTTTATTTAGGGAGTGAATTCGGATTTGGATTGAGCTTGTTCTTTTAGTAACGTAGGTTTTGATTTCGAAAATCAAGCTCTGAATTGAGATTGGATATTGCATTTTGAGATAAAAGGATTTCATTCTTTGGATTTGGCTTAGGGAAGTGCTGGTGGTAGCTGGGAATTAAACTGTGGATCGAGCTATTGATTTATTCGCCTGAATTGGGTTGTGCATTGGTTATAGATTGCATCTTCTCTACAAATCTTCTGGAACCTGATTCAGTGTGTTTTCAGCAACTGGATATGCTCTGCCAGTTTCTACCGGATTTGGTATTAGTCAGTTGACTATGTATGAGCACTTTATTGGTACTTACCTTATCAGAGTCATGCTATATATGTTTCTTGTTTGTAGAAGGGCGTTTATGGTTAGATTTAGCCTTCTGTTCTTTTAGATGGTTAGAATTAGTATTTCAACCAATAAAAATCCGGTTGCCTTCACTTCTGGGTGTAGAATGAAAACTTGTGTATGATGCTATGAAAAACAGTAGACAATGTCAGTGTTTTCTGATCCTTCTCAGCATAGCTCTGATGTGGATATATGGAATCTAATGTCAGCAAGTTTACTATTTGTCTTCAAGTGACAAGTGCATTGGTGTTCGCATAGTGGCAGTTGGATCAGTCTTTAGGATAAAAAAATTATACTAGTAATTCTAAATCAGTTCAGAAAACATTACCTGATAGTTGTGTTGACATTCTGTTTTACACTGTCAGTGCTAAACTGGGACAGGGTGCAAACGTATGGTCTTGGTGAACTGCCTTTTTCTTTTCTTCTTTTTTCTTTATTTGTTTTGAGTAATGGCTAGAACTATTGATGTGGTCTTGATGTATGAAATTCTTGACTGTATATCTGCTAATTTCCTATTCACATTATTTAATCTCGTATTGTTTGTGGGATATCATGTAGCCTAGGTATATGCACCTATTTATGCAATTATACTTAGCAATTATCATAAGTGCAGACTGCAGCAAAGTTGTGTACTTTTCATGTTGTTGCCAAAGTCCATATATCATGATTCACAGGGACGAAGTGCTTCCCTTTAGAATTGTTAAACAAAGAATTTTGTTTGTCTCTTCAATTGTTTGATGAATAGTTGGAAAGCCATGCTGTATATGCATTCTATCTCGTCACCATGCTTGGATTTTCAAGATGTGAAGAGTGGTTGTTGATCTTTGTATTGCAATTAGTACTTCTGTAAACAGTACTTTTTGTTGATTATGCTTTTACCAAGGGTCAACAATCGTCTTCTTGCTTAAACAGTTGTTTATGCAACAGTACTTGTGTAAACAGTACTAGTTGATTATGGTTTTATCAGAGGTTATATAATTGAAATCTTTGTGATATTCTATTAATTGTTAATGAAAATATCATAGTGAGATGATATTTTGAGAAGTTTAGCTAATCAGAAGAATCCTTCCTTTATGCCTGTTTTATATCACGCTTTTGGGTTCATGCCTTATTGCCACCAATCTCATATGAAGTTTCTAAATTAGGATCTAGTAGTGGCTGAACAAAGGATGTTAGAGTTCAATCTGAAAGAAAGGAAATTTAGGAAGTAAAATCCTGGACCGTGGAGATCATGGCTAAAAGAGTTCACACTACTCAATCCTACATCTAGGATATTCGATGTCCTTTGAGTTGTGACAAGCTTCCATTACTAAACCTTAATCGTTTAGTACATGCGAGAACTTTTATTTCAAATTTTGAATGAGTACTCACTTCTCCGGATGACATACCAGGCAGGGGAAAGCATTAGGGACTAGTGTACTTGGTCTTGTAAACTATTTACTACATATCAGGCCTCTTATTATGATTGAGGAAGTAGCCGCTATTTTTTAGATGACATGCTTACGGGAAACTATGATGGTGTTAGTTTCTGTTTTGGGGATGATTGAGCTTGTGAAGAGATGCCCTTTTGCCCAATTTATAAGAGCCTGATAAGTGAAAATTTGGATTTCTGCTTTATCCATAGTTCCCAATCATGGATTGTCTAGATAATGGATTATGGTAAAGATTATAGAACATGTTTACTATTTAGTTACACTAATTCAGTCTAGTTTTTCTCCTGGGTATGGGTTGCATTATGCAGATTTCTTTGAAAAAAAAAATGCTGATCAAGGAATTGAACATCCCTGATAACAATGGTTCACCTCAAGTGAATTTTTGGAGTATTCGGAGTGAAAGAAATCAAAGATTACTCGAAGGCTTCATAATTCCTCAGCGCTTAACTGACAATTTCATCAATAATTTTTTTGGGGGGATAACGGGAAGTCTTGCTCTTCCTTTTTGATGTAGATGATTGTGGATAGTTTATTTTGGTTGTACAACAAGGTTTGCCCCAAGGAGATGTAAATAATAAAATATATCATATGAGTTGCCAAAAAAGTAACAGTTGAAGAAATAAATGCCGTTCGCTGGTTCAGAGCAGTTGTTGCAGCTGATTGTTGGCCGTTCTTTGTTACAGATGGTTGTTGCAGCCTCTCCAAGGCGATGAGTGACAGTCAACTAAAATGTGGCAAAAATGCATTTCGAACTTTAAAACCTCTTTGATGTGGCTGTTTTGTCATGGAATGGCCTCATTTTGAGTCCATGCTTCTTACTGATAATGACCCTCCTAGGATACGAAAGTAAGCTTTCTGAGTTCTGATTGATTGGCTGGCTGGGAGCTGAAGAAAGGAAATTTGATTTTGATTACAGTGGCTTTACATAGTTGGAAGTTGGAACCAGGCATCATGAACAAGATTTTGTTGTCCATATATGTTTCAAAATTCCCCTCCCTCACAGGAATGATATCCAATTTATGCTATCTCTACTATAGCTCATGGACTTGGTTGTGCTTTTTATAATGTTGACATGAATTATTCATTTTGTTGTAGATATTAACTATATGGAAAAATTCTTATAAAGGTGGTGAATGGAGACCATGTGTTAACAAGTCTACTGGAGGTATGAAGCTTCTATTTGTATGAAGTGTGGATTTCATGTGTTCTTGCTTGCTGTGGTTTTGATGTATAAATAAACCTGCTCGTAGCAACTTTGTAGGAGATGGAGCAAATTTTAGGTTGCCAACTGTTGTGCTGTTGTTTTGACTTTGCCTTCCTGTTTGTGGTTACTAGGAGACAGGAGAGATTGTAGCCAGTTGGTTCTCATTATATATTGCTATTTCATTGATGTATTTTTTGGTAAAGAAGATAAAATTATTTAAAAACACAAAAAATCTAAAATCATTGGAAAGGGATATCTGGAAGCATGGTTAACCAATGTCAACTTATCAAGCATGCTTACAAAAAGATGAATGGATTTACAAGCCACCACTCTCCACTGAGTCTCTGCTGGAAGAAACTGTGGTATTATAATAATCAAGGAAATAATGGTATGGAAAGATTGTTATCCCCTCCATGCCCCTCGCAAGAAAAGAAGAAAAAGAAAAAAAGAAAATGACCAAATACCGTGCCCATACTGGGTGGTTATTGTTGTATGTATCAGTTCCCTTTCTATTTGCTTTCTCATCTGCTTGTTATGAACCAGTCTGTATACTATGCTTGGATCTGGATTTGCGAAATCTTGGTGGAGATGCATTTTGAATGTGTGCTTGCTTGTGTTTTTGAATATACTCTCCTAGACCAGCTCAAGTCATTCTGAAGCAGTGATTTCTGGCTTGAGCTGCTCTCAAAGGAGGTAACTCCTAAAGATTAACAGTGTGTCCATTTACGCTAGAACCATATGCAGAGGTGAGGTTTGAAGCTGATTCTGCATGGCAAGGAAAAATACTTTTTCATGGAAGGGTGGTTGAAATTCAACTGATGTTTATGCATCTGACGCGCGGAGCAGTTTTGTTGTACCATATATTGGGGGATTATAGGTTTTTGCCCCTCTATAGGAAACGGAAACCTGTATTTGGACATCATTGATAGTGTGTCTTCTTATCATTCATATGCACTGCAATGAAGAATAGCTACATATATAGATGCAATGCTCTGTACTCTGTAGGATGGCCATATTGAATGCTTGGGAATTAGGAGAAATAGACCATGTAGGTAGAGCCACGTGGAAAGGGGGTGTTTGTAGGATGGGCTGTGACAGAACAGTGGTAAGATCCTCATGTTTTATTTGGACCTTCCAAAAGAAAGATCACCAATGAGATTCCCAATTCCAGGAGCCTGAATCAGAACCTTTGTGTGACAAATTTGATATGGTTTACTGTGGTGTGAAATCAAGCAGCACTTTGTACGATGCAAATGTGATGGGTTTTTGAATGCACTACTAAGCGAACATTCTAGTGTTAAGGCCTTCAGAATCAAGGAGGAAGAAATTGTTGGAGAGCAAATTCTGACATGGGTGTGCAGTTTAGTTGGTGCTATGGAAATTGAGTAAGACTTGTATGTCAAGTTTGTTTTAGGAGTACTTGTCAGGGATTAGAGAACATGAAAAACATCAAGTCAGGGATTAATTGTGAGATGATGCAAGTGGCATCTTAGCCCTGAGAAGACAAATAAGACCAACAAGAATTAGGCTCACATAATTCACTTGTCGGTTTTAATGATTGAGTTCCAGGTCATAGTCACCTTTTTTGGAGGTCCTAAAGCTCTAATGGACATTATTATGTCGTTATTCACTTCTTGTTTGTTTAATGCCTTCTGAAGATTTTTTCATCTTTAAAACATTGCAACTCAAGCAAATTTGAGGGTATCATCTTTTGAGACAGGGGTGTATGTTTTGAGGATATCATCTTTGAGTTGATATTCAAGACGGACCTTGTTGCACTTTCTCGTATATTTTGGTGTTCGGTTTTGAACTCAAGAGCTAGGTTCACACAATTTGCCTTCCTAAGCAGCATTTTGTCGTATGATGCTTGTTATGTAAGACTTATCATAGTTGCTATGCAAAATATTTTTGTCTTCAATTCAGATTGGTGTTCATTGCACCTTCTTTTGTCCTATATTGTTTGCTGATGATTTCTGGTATGTAATTCTGGTCATTTGGTTGGCTGCCCCAGTTTAACCTGAAGCTCGTGTTTTCACAACAGGGCTACCTGATTCAAATGGTTATATTTATGTTGAGGCGAATGGTGGCTTAAATCAGCAGAGGACATCGGTCTGTGTGATGCTTTCATAATATTATATTTTTCAGTTTATATACTGTCAATCTTGTGTTGGAATTCTATCTGACCATCTCTTCTTGATTTCTCTGCTGGATAGATATGCAATGCAGTTGCTGTAGCAGGCTATCTTAATGCAACACTTGTTATCCCAAATTTTCATTTTCACAGCATCTGGAGGGATCCCAGGTCTGGTCTTTTTCTTGCATTCATATGATATGATCGTGTTGGTATATTCTGTTTGATTCACATTGTAGTATAAAATTTATTGAATTTTGGTACTGATTTCATATAGGTGTGTATGATGTCTTCTATAAAGGAATGTTTTTCACACAGATTCTCAACCAAATGAACATATAACTTAAGGCACTGATTCTATTCATTCAAAGCAATGATTTTTTGTTAGATTCTCGTTATGACTTGGACAATTAAGAAACCTGCCAATCTGTTGAGGCCAAACATATTTGTGCGCGCTCGCATGTGTCAGTGTGTGTGTGTTGTGTGTGCGTGGAGCTCATAAATTCTCTATGTTGGACCTGTCATATAGTTGTAGACAGGTGCTTTATTCCATGTGGAACTTGTCTTCTCTTGATTTCGTGGACAAATTATAGAACAATAGCACAGGAGCATGATGGGGCATTTATGTTGGCCCTCTTTTATAATCTGTAATTTTGTATACTGTATGAGGAGTTTTGGCTAGTAACTTTATTCTTCATCCTCAACACCTCCCAAATTAGAGTTGTAGAGAATCAATGGGAAAAAAGTTAGCTGAGATTATTAAATTCATCTATGACATTTTTCGTGACTGACTCTGGCTTGTGTCCTTGCAGTAAGTTTGATGACATCTATGATGAGGATTATTTTATACGTACATTGCAAAATGAAGTACGTGTGGTGAACAAGATTCCTGATTTCCTAATGGAGCGCTATGACCACAATATGAGCAATGTCTTCAATTTCAGAGTAAAAGCATGGTCACCGATTGAGTACTATGAGGAGAATGTCCTTCCAAGATTACTTGAAGAGAAGTGAGTAGAACTCTCTTTACCTCTTTTCTTGACTAGAATTCCTTTTTCCTATTTAATTTTGTTTTTTTGTTATGTTTTATTAATTCTCTCTTGTTTCTAGTTTTTGCCCCACCTCCCACAACTTTCCTTTTTTTTTGAAGTAGTCTCCTCAGAAGGAATGTGTTTCCACTTTCAACAGATAATAACTGGAACCCCATAAAGGAATTTTGTTTCTAATTCACATTTCCGCAGGCTTTTGGGTGGTGGTGGGGGTGGGGGGATAAGATGATGTGAAGTTTTGAGCTGATCAGGTGGTCTTTTTTCATTTTTTAGGAGAATAATCTGTTTTTTAGTGTTTTTGGTCTTTTTGATTGATTTGTCAATGGTTCTTTCTGGACTCAGGGTTATAAGGATCTCTCCATTTGCAAATCGATTGTCATTTGATGCTCCTCCAGCTGTTCAGCGTCTTAGGTGTTTGGCTAATTACGAAGCTTTGAGGTTTTCAAGTCCTATATTAACACTGGGAGAAACTTTAGTCACAAGAATGAAAGAACGTAGTATAATAAGTGGCGGAAAATATGTTTCTGTGCATCTTCGATTTGAAGAGGTTAGATTACCTTCTCAAGCTCTGATATTGCTTAATACTTCCTTTCTCCCATATGTATTACCGGAAACATTTTTTCAATAATATTGTTGAATTCCTCTGCCAAGAACCTGTGGGTGTTTTTATTGGTTAAAAAATCACCTCAGCTGTGCACTATCAGTGAAATGCATCTAGTGCTGATTTATTATTCCCAAAATTTGATAATGCATATGGGATGGAGGGAGTGGTAAACTCTTTGGTAACCATTGTAGACATACGCGTAGGATTCACTAAAAAGTTAACCCTTTCTCTTCTCGGTCAAGCACAGGATATGGTTGCATTCTCTTGTTGCGTATTTGATGGTGGGAGACAAGAAAGACTGGACATGGATGCAGCTAGGGAAAGAGGATGGAGAGGCAAATTTACAAAGCCTGGTAGGGTTATCCGTCCTGGTGCAATCAGAATCAATGGAAAATGTCCTCTTACTCCTTTGGAGGTAAGCCTTTGTGATTCTTAGATCTTGCAACTGATTTATATTGGGTTTTTGCATATTTTTCTGGTTGCAATCTCTTCAATTGTCTGAGAACGCATTTGGTGAATGGCATGTTGGGTTTCTTCTTCTAGGCAGGTTATTGAGTTTTATACTATTTGTGTATCGTCATACCAATGCAGTCCTCTCATCCATTCTTGAAATTTACAACGCCGGCTCTTCATGATTGTGTGCATTTAACATCTTGAATGATGTGCTGTTGATGAAGAAACAGGAACTGGCAATATATTATGGGAAACACTGATTATGAAAAGAACAGGGAAATAAAAAGTGATTGTTTGAAGTTCACTAATTTTTCTTGCTGCATTACTTTTTCATTATGGGTGCAGTTACATCTTCTATTCAATTTGCGGGATCTGCAATAGGTATAACGATTATGATGCTCTTATGTTTGCTGATTTACTTTATTCTCCGTGTAAAAACAATACTTAGGCATGTAGACATCATTTACTTGTGGACTTATTTTTATTTATTTGTCTATTTTACACTTATGCCATTGCATGCACATATGTTTGCATGCTGGTGGAATTAGATGCAGACCTTCCATTTTGCTGTCCAAAAATTCATTTTCATGAAAGAAAGTCGCGTTTCATAAAAGTGATATTTATTTTTCAGAAAGCAATATTTCTATTTGTTAATATTCATTTAATAAAAAATGTATAGAAGCCTGGAAGATTTCTGGCCCTGTGGCTAATCCATAACCAACATAGGTTTGCCGCACAAAAAATTAATGATTTTTTCTTATTTACAATATATGGTATCTGTTTTTCTAAAATGAGATTCATCTATTTGCAGAAGAATATACATTTATTTTAGATGGAACACTTTAAAAAAGAAACTATCTCCCAATATGTGAGGTCCTCCCAGCCCCCACAGCAAACCACTCCCATCTCTGCATCACGGTGCTCCTCACTACACCCATGTCTTCCTAACTAAAGAGTACAAGTTACATTCTACAATTATGGCTGACGAATGCTCCAGGAAGTGTGCCTGCGTGTTGAGCCAATTAGGAATGGCTACCAAGGGGGTGGGTTCAAGGCCGGTGAAACCCTGCCCGTCCTTGTCCCAGCCACCCACACCTCCGTTTGTCCTTATCCCTACTTCTGACGGGTCTGCAATTCTTGACAGGGGTCCATTCTCACCTCAAATGTTCTGACAGACCAAAACACATTCACATCAATTTCATGTGGAAAAGCAGAGGCTTCATGGACACATTGCTTTCTTGCAAAGCATATCTATATATGCTGTAGCCAGGAAATAAAAATCAATATGCAAGAAAATGAAGGCTACTAGAATTATGCTTACCCAAATGATGTGTGGAAGAGAGCCTAGTGAAGTATGCATGCTATGTCGAAATTGGAGAGTAAAGAACAGTAAGAAAGACGAAGATTGTTACTAGCTGTATGAAGGGGGAAGGGGTTATTTATACCTAGATCGTTCTAGGCTTTTTCCAAGTTTGGAGTACCTATTTACCTAGTTTCGTTTTTATTTTTTAAAGAATTTAAATATTAATGAGGAACATGGCCAAATAGCTTACCCATCCCTGATGAGGATCTCTTTTTAATCCCTGCCTATGTTCTGTTTTGGGACTGGAATTTTTCTCTCATTGGGGTCCCTGTCAGATCCATTGCCATTCCTACATCCAAACTTAGGCCCTCATTAATTGCAAGAATGTGTAGTTATGCTCTGACTTTCGGGTGCAGAGGCTAGGGCCTTTTCTTCCACCTTCCCTCTTGTGTGTGCGCTTGGTGTGTGTGTGTTGGGGGTGCCGGGGGAGGGGTTGCCATGGGTGTCGAATAAAGAAAAGGAATTGATGTTTATAAGATGCTCCTCAGAGTTCAGCCATAAGACAGCTGTTCCATGTTAACCAGACATCAGTTATCCTAGCTGTGGTCTTTTCCGATGGCTGTAACAGATACAGGGTTGGGGACCATATGGATAGTTTGGTGAAGCTAAGAGAGGAGAGGCAGGGATAGAATGCACATCTGTCCTTAGAATAAAGAAATATTAGGGACAGGTTTGCAGTATTTATGATTTGCATTAATGTGACTTCTAAAATTTTTCTTTGGGTTTGCACACTAGGGGATAGTATGCGTGTGCTTGATCTCAAATGTGTGTGTTTTCTCTTTTCTTTTTCTTTTGTTTGGGGTGGGGAGGGGGTTGGGGATGCAAAGGAGACATTTATGAGAATAACAATCCTTAACTCTACTTTTAAGCTATTAACTAGAATACTCTTTTGTTCGTTGCCTACATGAACTTTTCTGTGATCTTTTGCCTGTCACAAATAGTAGCCAGCTCTATGTTAAGATCATAACTTATTGTACTTCCCTGCCCCCTCCATATCCTCCCGCTTTTTGCTTCTAATGATAGTGACTATTCATTAAAAAAGGAAAACAATTGTTGAAAATTGCAAGCTGTCCTCTTCTACGCATCGCATAGAAATTTCAAAACATAAGCACAGACATCTTGCTACCCATTCTGGACTGTTCCATAAGAACTCTTTTTCTGTTTTCTTATAAAACTACCGCACACTTACGGTAAGCATCTTCATTTTGTTGAAGAAGACGCAGTCAATGTTGTTTCCAGAGAAGGGTGAAGTAGAAAACGGTATTCATTTCTATTGTTTAAATGTGGAATACAGCTGTAACCCAAATAAAGGGATTGTACTGAAGGCATTCAAACTTATGGATAATCATCAGGTGTTTGTAGAACATTTACACGAGAACAAGTGAAAGTTGATAACTGTCGGAAAATGAATTTTACTATCTAAGGGGGATGACACAGGAAAAATTACCAAGCATCGAGCAAATGTTGCAAGGTGATTTACATTCCACTTCCCAACTTAGTCTTGCTGGACGAAATGCCTAGAGAATAACACCATCAAGAGAGGTAGAATTTTATGACTGTCGATGGTATAAAGGCCAGCTAGAATATATGAGCAATGAAAATTTACTGAAATGGCTATATTCCTGTTCGGAATAGCTCTGTGGAGAAATACCAGATGCTCCTTTGAGATTACTTCCAGTCGTTGGATGGGTTGTTTTCTGCGTTAAGGATTTGTTGGGGAAGGTTAACTGTTGCTTGAGAATTGCTGGATCTTAGAACTCTAGAAAATTAGTGGACATGCTTTTGTGGATGCTGACATTTATGTACCTTTCTTGCTGTCAACAGGTTGGTTTGATGCTTCGTGGTATGGGTTTTAGTAGAAACACATCGATCTATTTGGCTTCTGGGAAGATATATGATGCAGAGAGAAATATGGCTCCATTATTTGAAATGTTTCCTCTTTTGCAAACCAAGGATAGGCTTGCATCTCCTGAGGAACTTGTACCATACAGGGTCAGTACTCTCGCATCTCTTGCCCTATGCTTTTAGTTGTGGTGAACTTCATTTTCTTTACTTGATCTACCTTTTGCAGAACTATTCCTCTAGGATGGCTGCTATAGACTATACTGTTTGCCTTCATAGTGAAGTATTTGTTACCACCCAAGGTGGTAATTTCCCTCATTTCTTGATGGGCCATCGAAGATACTTGTATGGTGGGCATGCGAAGACTATCAGGCCCGACAAGCGGAAGTTGGCCCAACTTTTTGGTAATCCTAGTATTGGGTATGTACCTTGTCCCATAATAATGGTTTTTATGCTTACTGTTGAATGACTATCTGGCTCATCTGGGGCTGACACCTCTATTGAAGTCCAACCCCAGTACTCAAGTAATGCCATCCTGGTGGAGTCATGCATAGGCTTCTGTTTTTAATCTGTAAGATAGAAAGTAGAGCTTTCTTGTTTCAACCCACCCCGCCCCACCCCCCAACCCCAAAAAAAAAAAAAAAAATCAAGGCTTGAGATTTAGTTTCTGTAAAGGAATGGAATAAGAAATGTGCTGATAAAGCACCTGGGACCCACTATTTTCTAGTTTGGACTTTTGAGCAGTGAAGATGAGTAAGGACGGAACTATTATTGAAATTTTGAGTCCTAATGATTTAATGTGAAATACTTCTGTGATGCTTAGCTCATTAAATGGAGAATGCTAAAGTTGGCATCCTTGTGCTGCTTTTCATCTGCCTTTTCTGCAGCTTTAATTCATAACATAATGCGTTTTACTAAGGGTGTTACATTTCTGGATTTTCATGCAATTGAGTAGGAGGTTATGGGTTCATGATAGTTGGTATTAATTTTCGATTATCAACTAAGAGGGTACTTTTGATGGCAATCACCATACCCAGGTGGAAAACGTTCAAGAGGCATATGCTAAACATGCGATCACATAGTGATTCAAAGGGCTTTGAACTCAAAAGGCCGAATGACTCTATCTACAGCTTCCCCTGCCCAGATTGTATGTGCCGTTTGAGTAAATCACAAGATTCAAGATCAGCATCTGCAACGTGATCTTCAAGAACAACAAAATTTTGGGGTATTTTTCGAGTTATTTGTTCGACAAAGGTGGCTAACTCCTGAGCTCCATTTTACATCGATTCTTTCATTCTTTTCCTCTCCCTTTAGACTGGGACAGGTAACACATTCCAGTTTTGGAACTCCAACGATTGGGTTGGGCAGAATGGTCTGATTGTTTTCGTGGGCTGACCCGAGGGGAGACACTTCTCTTTGTACATGACATAGGTTGGGATTCCCAGTGAGGGAGGTGCCTGGTTATTGACTACACACAGTGGTTTGCAGCTGGTGTATCTAACAAGCTGTGAGATGAAATGGTGATGGTTTGTCCCCCAATTTTGTGATTCTTTTGAATGTATATGAATATGATTGCAGTTTGGATACATGTAACTGTAGGAAGCAGGTCGGAGATTGATTGTGTACATTTTGTTTAATTACCATCAGAAAAATTCTTTCTAAAGAACTGTTGTACTATATTCTTCAGTTTCTGTAATGCCATGTTTTTGAGCAGTTGCATTGTCATTTATATTAATTGTGTTGGATATTCATATTACCAAGTTTTTCCGTGTATATCTTTAAGCTCGATCTCAAAAAAAAAAGGAAAAAAAGAGGAACAAGAAGATGAAGAAACTGTGTGACGAAGTTGTATGTTCGTATTCAGGAAAATGTAATGTGTAATAAATCATCTCTCTCATAAAAGAAAGGTTATTTCTGAGGGCCAGTCTCTTTATCTGCAGTTATTTCTAATATAGGAATACACTTTATGGGTGATCATACTCTCGATTACCATTATTTTTGGGATTTAATGTCCATGTTCCAACACTATGTAATAATGTAAAATGTATCATTGGACTTCTTCTCTTGTCAGGAATGTCAGCTTACATAATTTGTGACAAAAAACCTTTGTTTTTCACTCTCTCTCTCTAGACAGAAAAAGGGACTCTCAACCTTTATTTCTTGTCACTTTACCTATTTTGTGAGAAAAATTTTAATTCGAACTATATTTCAATGTTTATAAAGTTTTAATAGGTCATTGTTACCGGAGGATCAATCCAACTTGACATGCAAACTATATTTTCTCATAAATAGTTTCCTAGAAGATCAAGTCTATTGCTATGTTACTCGAACTCGAGTGCGAGTGTTGATATGGATACGTGTTTAAGTGCTAGATTTGGTTATGTTCAACAAATTTTGCATATTTTCATTGTAGTTTAAAGTATAAAGTGTTATACCCTGTTTAAGTATCGGGATATGACACGGTTTGATAAAATAAAGAGTCAGAGTCCCATAAGTTAGAGCTGCACTTCTTGACAAATGTTGGCCCTGAAAAACATTATATTGTAGACAGTCTTCCACATAATTTTGATCTTCAAGCCAGACATTGATGATGCTTTCATTTTATCATAGAAATATGACAAATGACAGAAGTTTCTGATTTTAGTACTTGGTTCCTTACCCATGCAAAAGTGATGAAATTCTGCAAAAAAAAAAAAAAGAAGAAAAAAAATGATATGGTGGCCCTAAGAATCACTATTAGGGTACACCTAGTTGGTGATGACAAATTGACAACCATCATGTTTTCCATTTTCAGATTTGGAACTCATGGCCATAAAACTACAAAAGGGCTTTTTTGGGGTTTGATTCATAGGACAAGCAAAATAAGGTTGATAAAAATTTGTAAAATTTACTTAATACTAATGATTTTTTTACTCTTATTAGTTGAGGTTTTGTTGTCTAACACAAATATTGACTAATAAATAAACACTTTACTATACGTGTGTTCGTTAACTCAACTAATAGTATTTTAAGTTACTAATATTTTATGGAGAGTTGAGCTTTGACCTTGTCTAAATGGACCTTTGTGAAAAATTTAAAAAATTTTATTTATTAACCTTTATTAGTGGTTTACTAGTTTGTAAAAATTATTAATTTATTACGATAATTTAACTCCCATTAAGTAGTGACTTTTAATTTTAGACTTATAGTAATAGTTTTATTCAGTAGGGAATTTTATTAATAAGGAGCAACTTGACATCTATAACTAATATTGAACTTAACCATGTCACCGAAAATGTACTAGGGCTCAAGTGATTCACCGAAGCGACGAGACCTTGAAAGCTGCTTTTCAAGTGTCGGTAGTGGGACGTTATGTTAATCGGGAAGGTTTTTGGTGACAAGACTTGGAGATATCAGAAGTGAGAATGTTGACATGAGTAACGATAAATCCTGTGAAAAACACGATTGCCTGCCAGTGGAAGGCTATCTGCATTCAATCAATCTACGCAGAGGGAATCGGTCCCTAAGGAACCCCCTGAAAGGGATTTAAACTATCATAAAAATATTGTTCTCCTATTAAATCTAATTTGTCCGATTATACATAAAACTATTTGATATAACAAAGAATATAACGTAAATTGTAAAATATAGCGTAAATTATAGACATAATAATAATAAAAAAGTTAGATGAACCAAAAAAGTGGTCTACAAAAGGAGACTTGTCTTTTTTTTTTTTTTTTGATATTGACAAAAGTCAAGAGAGTAACCATACAATTAAAATGGTAATTGTATACAATGAGAAAACTAACAACTAAGAAAAAAATTAAAATAAACTCCAAACAAACTAAATATTCTGCTAAACGGCAGCCCAAACCACCTTAAAATTTTACTTGGGAAGAGGAGAACCGATATTCAAGTAAAACCCAATCTAAATGCGACTCAATTTATAAAAAGATTGGATCCACGTTTTGAAAGATTCTAAAATTTTCACAAAGTATACTCATATAGTCACAATCGCTACCCCGAAAAAAACAAGGAGACTTGTCTCTTTACATAAACATGCATTAATATGATTGATAAGCAATACTTTTAGGGTTTTCTAAACTTCAAAATAACCCAAAAAATAAAATAAAATGAAGTGGCCAACATGGTTAAATTGACTAATAGGTATGTATTTGAACATAGTTTTCTGGGCCATATAAATTATGAAGATTCCTAATACATGGCATTTTCACTATTTTGGAAAACACCAAAAACTCTGGTTGTTGGCTCTGTTGCCCCCTAATTTATGTTGTGTGGGAGGGAGAGAGAATAAGTAGATGGCCAACATTTACTCCAAATAAATTCAACCATAAATGAATGTTGGTGACAGGAGCTACACAAAACTACTTAACCTAAACTGAAAAATAAAACATTATCCTCATCACCTCTCTATCTCTTTTTTTTTTTTTTTGGATCTACATAACCCCTAATCTACATCCCATGCATCAACTATATATCTAAATATTACTCCCTCGGTTTCTAAATATATATCACTTTCATTTCATAATATCTGTTATTTTATAATTTTAGTGACGTATTAATAGCTACTTTGCTAATTTTCTCTTTATTAATTGCTTTCTTTTCCTTTTTTTTCATTTATATTGAAATTTTAAGGCAACTTGATCTTTTAATATAAATTTTGTCATGAATTTTGTGTTTTCTTAGTGTTCTCTTATAACCTTAAAACCACAAATAATTTAAAATGGAGGGAGTAGTAATTTTACATACATTCGATATAGAGTAAATTGACCTTGATTTTCTTGGCCGATATTGTTTGTTTGTTTGTTTAACGGTAAGCCCTAAAACTAAAATAACTTTACCTAAGTGGCACCATTTTTGAAATTTAATTAATAGGATTAAAACAACTTAAAAGTTTAAATATAAAAAAAACGGTCCATTTATGTGGTCTATTTTGGAGAGCTTAATTAGTCCCTCCCCTAATTTACTGCCACCTACTGGTACCTAGACTGCTCATCTAGCAAGAGGACAGAGATAGATGTCCAACTTTTATAAAGATTTAAGTTGATTGGTGGACGACTAATTATCTACTTCACACTGTAATAATATCATCCCTCATAAATAAAAATAAAAATAAAAAATAAAATAAAATAAAGCTCAAAGGTTTGAAAAAATATGCACCAACCCTAATGAATTTTTTTTAAAAAATAAAAAATAAAAACCCAAGAGTTAATAAACATGTACAAGAAATCATATGTATGTGTTCATCATATTTAAGTGTTTACTTCAATGAGATTTGGGTGTATTTCTTAGACTATTTTGTTTCATTATTGTCTATAATAATTAGTTATCGGAAAAAATACTTCAGTAAATCAAAAAATCTATAGAAAAATCATAATAATTAACTAGTTGCCCCTTTGAGAGTAGTCCAACATTAGAATGGTTGATTTTTAAAAAGAAGACAAGGGTTCGATTTTTCTTATAATGTGTGTGCATAAAAATTTATCCATCTAAAAGCTAATTAACGAGTCAAAATGGGCAAAGTTAAAAATTAAACAGGTGAAAAAAGATTAGAAAGTGGATGGGAAATTAATATTTTACCAAAACGACGAAGAACTTACAAAATGTTGTATATTAGCACCTACCTAGCCAGCAAATATTCTGTAGTAATTAATATGCATTAATCTGTGAACTAGTTGTGAAGAGGGTTAGGGCCAGTATGAACAATTCTCTTGTCATCCTCATAAAACACCCCTCCATTGCCTTCAAATGGAGCTGGGTTTGGAGCTTCTGTTTGGAATGAACTCTGCTGAGTACTCTCTGTCCTCAACTGTCCGGATTCCCGGGTCGACGACGACGACGATGATGGAGGTAATGATGATGGATGCCATGGAAGCGAGCTCGGTCCGTCTTCATGCTGATCAATGCCTTCCACCAACACAACAATGCTGCTTAGGTGAGAGAGACTGAGAACAACCCAGATGAAGAAAACCATAAATCTGCTGATTTTCTGCATGCCCTCTGTAAGTTTTTAAAGAACTAACCATCAACAATACCGACGACGATCACGACGACAGCGACAACAACCAGTGTGGATTCTGATTGAGCAGAGTCTCGGAGAAATAATCTGGATGTAAACTGATAGACCGATTAAAACAGCTTTTACTTGAGAGTTTAAAACAACAGCAGCAGCTAACCCTTGTGGGATATGAGGAGAGAGAAAGAGGGGGAAGGAGCTGAGCTGAGCTGAGCATAATAAGGGAGAAGTCACATGATATTGACCCTTTGATTCCTGGAACCTTCTTATAATTTCATAATTTTAATTAATCTCTGCTCTGAATCCTGAAGCTTTGGAGTCTGGACCTTTAAGTATGGGTTAGGCTAGCTGTAGGGGAGAGTGAAGAGAGAGAAAAGGGCGTTGTGGCTTGTGAGTGAGTGAGATTGAGTTGGGGTTTTGGAGGGTTTGTTTATGTGGGGGGATGGGGTTACTTTCTGAGTTTATGGTAAAAAGAAATCATAAATGTTATGGTTGGGGAGAGTGGTGTGGGAGGCTGTCCAGGATCAGTAGGCGTTCTTTGCGGTATGTCTTCAAATTTAGGTGAATGTTTATCAGGGAATCTCCCATGTATAGGACGCTTACCATTAGAGGATTAGTCCTACCCCCATTTTTTAACATAAATTAATTTTGAATTGATTCTTTACGGGTGCTTGTGAGGTACAAAAGTCGATGTATATACGAGATATTACTTCGGATCTTTAGCGACTTTTCTTAAAAAGTTTTAATATCAATCCCGTTTTGTCGGATTTGAAGAGATTCGAGATATAAAGAGACCAATATCCACAAAATCTTTTCGAAAAATATTTTGTACCGACTTGAAATTTTAAAACAAGCTAAAAACACGAAGCATTAAATACCAAAACCAAGTGGTTGTAGTTAAAAATTTTGCAAACAATTTTGCCAAGTTCATTTTCAAACTAAAAATATATTGTCAAGTAGCCATCGGTAGGACAAGATGCCAAGTCTAACGTGATTTAACATACTATATATTTGACTAAGTACATAATACATGTCACTTTAACTATTTTTTTATTTGTCATTTTGTAATTCTAATGACGCATAATGATTAGTTTATCGATTTTGTCCTTATTATTTGCTTTTTTTATCTCTCCTTTTTTCATGAACTTTCTTTATATTCTATGAAACTTTTAGGACAACTTGGTCTTTTGACACAAATTTTATCATAAACTTTGTATTTTCTCACAACGTAAAAACGACAAGTATTGTAAAACCAATTGAATATTTACCAGTTGAATCTACATAACTCGGAAGCTTAATATCAGACTTAGATAAAATTATGAAATTCAATTATTCAAACTCAACCGATGAGTCATGACATCTTTACTTAATCCCAAATTGTGCCAAATTGCCAATCCTAATCAATAGGATTACAATTAAACCAGCTATTTTTGGAAACCTTGCAATGTGTGGCCAAATCTAATGAGGGTAATAATTTCGCAATTACTTTTGGAAGAGTTGACTTAATTCTACTCAACTTAGTTATAATTGAAGAATTGTATGTGAATGTGAAGTAACACATATAGGTCTTCTTACCTATAACAACTCTAATTATGAGTCTCGCTTTACGGAATTTGAAGAGATTCGGATATACACAACTTTACCTATAAATGTATATATGTCAACAGGGAGACCTATATTCATAGGACTCGTATTAAAACCTAAAGTCTACTATCATACAATCTAATACAAAACAACATGGAGAAATGTTGAAGCGTGAAACTAAATTCCCTTCCATGACGTGTAATCCGATATTCTTTCTTTGTTGTAGTTTGAGAACATAAACTTATTCTCTCAAATGATGAACATTTTCCTATCAATTACAAACCTTTTTTCTCGTGGGTATATCTAGTTCCGTACACCCGGCTATATAATAGACACATTTGATTGGATTTTAAACGCTTATGGACTATATCTGGCTGATATTTCCTGCCAATCAAACGTCTGGTTGGAAGCATTAAAAGGTTCTTAAAGAAAAAGAAACGAAAAAAAGAAAAAAAGGGCATTTTTTTAATCGAAACGCAAGACAGGATCATTGATGCACGGATAGGAGTTTGTTAAGCTTTCCCTTTAGGCAACATGTGAGATGTGGGATTGGTATGCTCTTTAATATGGGGAAGCACCTTATGCAGTAGACACTAGGGCAAGCACAGGGGAAAGAGAGGTACAACTTCCCCTCATACTCCTCTATACTATCACCTATCACCTACAGGATACAACCGACCATAACACCAACTAGATGTAACTGTTGAAGAACCAACTCAACCAAAAGCTTAAGCTTGTGGTTGAAGGCTCGAGAATAGGTTTATACTCTAACACGCTCCTCACGCGAATGCCCTTTGGGCTTGAAGCGTGGATGCAACAAAGGCTCCTCCTTGCCTTGTGCAATAATTAATATGGAGGCTGTTGAGATTCGAACCCGAGACCTCTTGCTCGGAAAAGCTCGATATCATGTTCAAGAACCAACTCAACCAAAAGCTTAAGCTTGTAGTTGAAGGCCCAGGAATAGGTTTATACTCTAACACGATGGTTGAGTTGGTTCTTGAACTGACATTATTCTGTGCACAAAATATTACACTCAATGCAGTGAAAGACTTGAAAAGGAAACTTATTCTTATACTCAAATGTCATTAAGGTTGGGAATCCAACTGGAAAATTGTACAACAGAAGTCCAAATCTCTTCATTTCGATCTCGATGGATCATGGAACCAGTTACCAGAGAGGGGGCGAGGCAAAAGCGCGATTCATTATGTTAAGCTTAGTTTGTGAATAACACTCAGAATGCACAACAGAGCAAGTAATTTCTACAGTTGTTTTGAACTCCTGTTTTTCCCCATAGCCATAAGATGTTCAGCAGAAAAAGGATACACAAAGGAAAGAAAAGAAACGAATAGGAATTGAGGGAAAGCAAGAGAGTTTCCTCTTCCTTGGAGTTGATCTACGGTTAAGAAAGGAAGTGAAAGTCTCGTTCATAACCTATCTGGTCGATAAGTGAGAAGAAAAGAACGAAAACTATTGGACATGACTTGGTTACGATGAAAATGATTTCTTTGGAAAATGCGTTGGTCAATTTTCTGTAATTTGGTGAAGTAAGAAACATTTGATTTTTGACTTGATACTGGTTACTAGTTGCATGGGCTTGTGAAAATTTGAGTAAATTGTTCGCATTAATGTGACAAGCTTTTTGCACCTACGGCTCTGTTATCAAAGTGAATTGAATGAGTAGAAGGGTTTACATGGGGCATCGAAGTCGCATCACTCAAGTCTAACAGTTCATGGGTGTGGATTTATGTACGACCAACTAAACCCGATCCACTGCCAACCCTAGCTACGGGTTTGTTATAGAAATAGTCTCGGCCCCTATACCCCACACTCCAAAGCACATTATGTGGGCAGATACAAGAGAAAAGAAACACAACTTCCGTCCTCTGTTCTATATTTTACAGTACTATTATCACTTATAAGATAAGGGGGAATCATTGATGATATAACTCAAGGCACAGAGAGGATCACCATACCATCAAGCAACGTTATTATACCAGGCAAATTGAAAACACGTAACACAGTATTTGGCATTATTCTTATGCACATGGTACATTGGTTGGATTAGAGGTTTGATAAAGGAAACTTTACATTGAAACGTCGTTGAGGCTGCGAATCTAACAGCCAAATTGCACAATGGAAGTTGAAATCTCCATGTCCATTTCAATGCTCACAAAGTCGGCTACTAGCATAGCGTATGAGTCAACAGATTAAGCCATTCACAACAAAGTCAGTAAGCAGAATTTGCCAATGTAGGACCTAGTTCAGGAATCATAGACGGGCTCTGGAAATTGCTCTCTTTTTATCCTGTAGGGGTGGAAAAGAAAGAAAATCAACATTGTTCAATAGAAAAAGAGATGGAAAGTAAGTTAATTACAAATTCTTCAAGGTTTTTGAGCGACACAGTGAGAACCTAATATGCACTTTGAGGGATTTTGGCATCTCTTTTCAATGCTTTTTTTCCCGTAAGAAGGTAAAAAGGAGAAAAGAAATGAATAGAAAGCAAAGCAAAAAAAAAAAAAAAAAAAAAAAATCCACCTCCTCCATATCTTGATTGATGGGAAACAATGAACGACAATTCTCACTCTATACCACATTCGGTCAGAAAGCGAGAAGAAAAGGCCTAAGTTGAAAATTGTTATACGAGTAGCTTTCTTCCCAACCTCACCAAATTGGGAGGAAACAAAAGAGAGGACTTAAGTTGAAAGTCCGTCATCATTTATCTGAAGCAATCAAACATGGGAACAAGTCAATTTTCCAGCAATTCCTTCTTCTTCCCTTTGTTTTTGTTGTTCCAAGTAAGTTATGATAAGGTTAGTCCTCATGTGAGAACACCCCCCTTCTTCCCTCTGCGGGTGCTGGTGCCGGTTCCAATTAGAAGGATACGAGCAGAGTTCATCACGAAAAAGAAAGGCTAGAATATGAACATACTTTAAACACTCACCAGTTATCACCTACCCACTTGCAGCCTTCCGTGTCCACCACATGCAAACTGTAAGCATGCCTTGAAGTCGGCGACTTATTCTCAAAACTGGAACATGAATGTCCAAAATCAAAGGAATGAATAAACATATTTGGACAAGTAGTCTATAATAAAAACCATGCAGTGCTAACCTTTGATGAATAAGATCACCATGAATCACAACCAAGGAACCAGATTTAACTTCAATTGGAATGAAATCCTTAGGATCATACGACGGGAATGGGCGATCAAAATGAACCCCTTCATCATCTCGGATAAATCTTCTGAGCAGGCCCTCTGGACGTATGTTGGCTAACAAGTTAGTGAAGAATTTTTTAGGGATATCATACCACAGGTTAGATCAGAGACGGTGACATACTTTTATGAGATCCAGGAATGGCCCAAAGGCAACCATTTGTAACTGTTGCATCCTCTAAAGCAAGCCACAACCCTGTGCAAGTTTGTGGCTCAGTACAAAGAAATGAATTATCTTGATGCGGCACCACTTCTCCACCAATGCCTGGTTGCTGAAATGCAAGGATAAGAAAACAGTCACTAAATCTAAAAGCTTCTCTGTAATTTGTTGCAAAAAGAGTTTGATAGTCACAAGTATGGCAACTAAAATGAACCAGCATGGATCCCTAGGTTGGGGTTCGGGAGTTAATTAATGGACAATAACCATGACCCAAGCAGATACTCATAAGCATTTTTTTGGGGGGGTAGTCATAAAATTGCAGAACACAACATAATTTTAGCTCTTTGAACACCCCACTCCAATTTTGATGCTAATCCCAACCAGTGCAATCACAATGACAACCAGATTGACTATTTTCTTCATAATTGAAAATTAATAAAATTAATAAATTTAATAAATTCCTGGCTCAAGAACACAGATCCTACACATCTTTGTTTTACAACACAGTCAGTATGCTTTCCAAATTTATAGGTAGTGATTGCAGACATCTTTGTTCTATTTTTGTTTATTAATTTCACCACTAATTTATGAAATCTCTAGAGATTTTTTAAATAAAAATTTTCATTCTGAAGCTAATGCAGACTTGATGCCATAGATACGGGAAGTTTGGTTCTGAATAAGGCTTCAAGCTAGAGATGCACAAGTCATATTCCTAAGTACCATGTACCTGATCTTTATTATTAACATATATCAGTCGACAAGAACTAATTACTCTAGGAGAAAATGGAGCAGCACCTTGAAAATATACATAGACTGAATGACAACCGGCCTCTTGTAATCTAGAGATGCAAGCAAGCTTGAGAATTTTTGCGAACGAGAGAAATTTTTGAAAACTGGATCAAGCTCATCTAGCGCTGCACAGAAATTTCAAACACAACTTGTTCAAAAGCTAATACAGATGATTCTTATATAAAGGAAATCAACTGCTCACAGTGCTATTCTTTCCCTTGAAAGAAAGAAAATGACGAAATCGAGAAAGAGGGGTGAGGGGTGAGGGGGAGAAGACTCAAGCAATCAAGCTGATAAAAACATCCGATCTGTTGACTTACCATGGCCAACTTTATTGATAGAAAGTTGCTTCGGCTGTTTTAGTTTGCCATCTTCATCAAATGCTTTCTCTGAACACAAGATGGAAGAATAATAATCAGCCCCATGAAAATTTAGAACTTTTAAACCAAATGAACCTACAGCTCAGTACAGTTGAAACACAGAGTAATACAGAGAACGCGGGATGCCATGCTAAGCCTGAGATATCTAGTATATTCAGAAACCCTCCCCTTCCCCCCAAATGAATTGCAAATGATACAATTTCGGCAAATTCTTATATGCACTTGGGAACTTATACTTCCAGCTACCACATCATTGTCAAATACCCACAAAACCCCGCTTAATTTCCCTTTCGTCTCGCCATTTCTTGACACATGTCCTGGGAGTATAAAACTCCCACCTGTATAAAAGATGCGTTGTACTATTTCAGGAATATTTTCTAGCATTACCAAGTTTTCCACATTTGATTTTAAAAGAAGATAAAAATCTTCACAAACTGAATGAATGAGAAATTCAGCACACGATTGCACACATCATAGAAATCAAGTAACTTTTTTGCTGCATATAACTTTTAATATTTACACTATTATATGAATATCCACAAAATTATTGAACATGATTAGCCCCATCAAGATTTTTGTCTCATACGCATGTTAAGGAAACATTCCATACTTCCATCAACAGCGGTGAAAGGTGAAATTCAACTTCATCTGGTACTCATATCGCCCTCAACATAAGATAGGAAGGCTCGTTGGCAATTGGTTGCAACTCTCTTGTGAAACGAGATAGATCCCGAAAAGAGTGTTGGGAGGTTGGACAAGGAATGGGGGCAGGCGCTCAAAGCATTGCCAAAGAGCAGCAGCCAGCAGGGGACCAGCAATGGGAGAGGCAATAGTGGGTAAGGGAGGATGACACTGCAGTTTGTGAGGGAGAAAACTGGAAGATTTTAACCTCCCATCCTTACTGTTTTTCATCTTCCCAGAGAAACACTTGAAAATTTAGATAGAAAATGGTTTCCCTTTTCCACAACCATAGAGCCCTCTAACGTATTCCTTTAAGCAATGGAACAAGCCCATTCATACTTGTGATTAATTAACCAAAGCAAGTGAACAGAGGGAGCTACATAGACTGATAACAAGTGCAGAATCCATACACAGATGTGTATTGAAAAAGTGGAACACAAATCAGGAAGCCCTAGAAACTATGGTCATTTTAAATGATGAGTTCAAAATTCAAGTTCATATTGATTCACATCTCCATATGATTTCTTCAATAGAAACCATTCTTGATTACTATAACAAATAACTTGAGAGCTAAAAATCCACGAAAGATTCACCGTCAAAGACCCTTATGAACAACATGACACAAGAAATGTATTCTTCATCATCAACGCCTATCTAGAAGGGCCATATGAGTTACAAAGTAACCCAATTGAGACCAATATATACCTCAAATACTCCCTCTTTCACAAGCCTAAACATTTTCAGAAGCTAATCACTGAGAATCTCATAGTTGGCAAAAGACAACGAATTGATGTTTCACTTTTCAGTATAAGGTCAAATACGAGAGAAATGATCCTCTTTCATTCAAGTATGCAATGAGTCATGATTAGACTATTTTTTCAACCACAAATCATATTCAGACATAGCAAAATTTCTCACTAAATCATTACTGGAACTTAGGTATTTTATTTGATTTGGTCATTCAAGTAGGCAATAGTGCTGATAGAATCCCCAAGAATAGCTAAGTACCAGCAATTGAATTCCCACAACCCCCTTCATTTTGAATGAAAATAAACCCCTTTCACTCATTAATAATCTTCAATGCAAATATCCCAAAATACACTGAGTATAGTATCAATAATTGGTATCCAAATTCAAAGAATGAATACAATATTTCCCCAAAACAATGGGAAAAAAGACAGAAGAAAGATTACCCTCGAAGAAAAAAGAGATCTTATCCGCACTTTCAAAGAAGTAATTGTCCTTAGCGTGAGTCTGCACAAGCAAAACACAACAAGAATCAAATGGGTGAAAAATGAAAACAGCAAAATTGAATACAAAACTCAACCCAATTCGAAGGGGGAACTAACATGGTCCTTGGTAGAGAAGATAACAGAAGTAGAGCAACCAAATTCATCAAGCAACTTCTCCATCCTCTTCCTCATGGCCTCAATCTCATCTGGGCTCGAAAACGACTCCAACACCAAATACCCTGCAAAAAGCTTCAATCTTTACAACACCCATGAAACCAAAAGGAGGAGGAGAGAGAAAGCAGAAGTGGGGTTTTTCCGACCTTGAGAGTTAAAGAACTCGAGCTGCTCCGGGGTTAGGCTGCCGGAAACTCCCATTTTCGTCCTATTCCTCCGTCCCTCACTCTCTCTCTCTCTCTGATCAGAACCCAGAAGCGCTGTTTACTGATAATTACGTGCACGGAAAATGGGTAGTAATGTGAATAGGATTCTTCTGATTCTAATTTCTAACCTTTTTAAATTAAATTAAGTCGGCGAAGTTCATCCTTCACCCGATCTAATCGCATTGTTTATTCTTGTAATCCTCCATTTTCAAGGTTATTAGATTATTAATCCATTTTATCAAAAAAAGATTATTAATCCATTAATTAACCTTAGGTTTGACGATAATGTCGCATTCATTTGAATTATTAATAACCAGCGCGAATCCGGGTCGTATGTGATGAATAATTTGACGGAAATTAAATAAAAATTGGTTTGATGGGATAATTATTTATTTTTTAAAAAAACTTTTAATTAGTCGGGATTAAGGAACGTTTTTATAGCAAGAATTGTGCCATTTTTTAAATAAAAAAGAAAAGAAAAGAGTATTTTAACCCAACTATATGTAAACAATTAAAACACCTCACCACCTTAATTGAGATCAAAATAAAATTGTTTGGTTAAAAATTAGCCTTAACCTAAACTTGAAATGGTACGAAACATCAAGCATTTACACAGATTAGTTGCCGAAAATAAAATTATTCCTAATTTTTATATGGACTGCACAATAATAAAAAGATAGCCAAACCAAACTATTATACAAATTTGTTTTAATGAGCAATAACAAAAATGAGAATCAGAATATGACACTAAACTTCAACCCTTTCTTGGGAGGTTTTTCACGTATCAAAATTTTATATTTTTGGGTTAACGACATTACTTTATTTATTTTTGTTTTTCTAGAAGATTATCTTTATTATTAGTGGTTACTTATCTGAATAATACTCCATAAGCTCTTATCAATCACTTTGATCCAATTAATGTAACAAAAAATGAAAAAATAATCGAATTAATATGTATCAATTAATTATTGGATACTTACTAATTAGTGATGCAATCATGAGCCAGACAAAGTTTGAAAATCAACACAATATACCATCATCCACAATCTTAATGTGAATTTCGTTTTAGTGGAATGTTAGTGGATTCAAACTTAGATCGAAAACCTTACCAAATAAATGATTTGACAAATCATTATCGGATAAACAATCCGATAAATTAATTACCATACGGTAATTTTATTGAAGTTTTATCTGTAATGAAGTTTTGTATGCTATACATTTTTTTTGTATTGCTGTACATTTGATTTAAACAACCTAATTTGGCACATGATTGAATTCAACTATGGTACATGGATAGCTCTTTGGTTTAGGCGAGAGTTCCACTTCTTGCATACTTATCGATTTTGGAAAAGTCGAGAACTTTGTCCATTCCACTCACAAGAAGGAACCTGAAAATATTAAGCAAAACGGTAAATTGTACTGCAGGTGTCAAAATATGAACCTTCATATTAAAGAGCCCTTAAATTTTGTAAAATATTTATTTTTGTTACACAACTAAATTTTTGTTCAAAGTCAACATTAATCATCTGAAAATATTGAACTCTACCTGTAAACTATAAGTCAGAAAGGTCGTAATGTTTTCAGATAATGAATGATATATTTGAACAAAAATTAATTTAGTGACAAGAACGAATATATTATAAATACTAACATCCATCTTCATAAAATCTTTGACAGAATTAGATTCAAATTTTAGTGCAGTACATAAAGAATAATATAAATAGTTACCTGTCTCGAAGTACTTTAGCCATTGACTGACAGCCTCCAGAAACTGAGGATTGCATATTGACAGCAATATTTGGATTATGGACACTCTGCCTCAGGTGAATCCATCCATATTCTCCATGATCTTCGTCGAAAACTTTTACTCTGCATTTGAACTTCTGTTAAATTCTCCCATCCGAGTATATAAAGATCTGGGGAATAAAAATGATCACTCAAATACAGAGACATTCCAGAAAGCAATAACAGACATTCTCATGATGATGGTTATTAGGTGCTTAATGTCACTAAACCACCTACTTTAGAGTTGCTAATCATACTCAAATACACATTAAGTAATGATTTACATAATTCTATGCATTGATATTAGCGCCGGAAAATTCGTTTTGGGATTAAAATCAGATTGGATAATTCAAATAAGTCTAAATTGTGGTTAAAATCGGATTCGGACAATAGAAATATGAAAATCTTATATCCAAATTTAAAATTCAGACCAAAAATTCGGGTAATCTGATTGAACGAAAATTCGTCAGCGCTAATTAAGATACATCATATATCATTAGGATTAACCAATCAATATGGGATTTTCTGTAGCAATGTATGCTAGCTCCGATCCCTAAAAGGTTTTCAGCATTTTGACTTTTGATTGTCGCATAATACTTATCAATATAACATTAGAATCATATATTTAATTATCTAACAATTATATATTTATTTATTGCAACCAATATGAAAATTTTTATTTAAAAATCTGAAGTTTTCATTAAATATTACATATAAAATATAAATAATGAAGTAAATTAAAAAAATTTTAACGAATAAATAATATGTGCCCTTATTTTTATATTTTTCTAAATTTAACAGCTTTATAGGGGAGAAGTGAGTAACTAATTAGTACCTGTACATATGTGCATCAACAGCTGCAGGATTGTCATTCAAGTCCACGAGGCATCCTTCGCCTACCCAACAATCTCCACACGAATCCAAATCCCACCCTTCTATTCTTCCTTCCTGCCAATTTCATAGATTTCATTGTTCTAATAAGTCCTGATAGATCGATAAACAGTAGAACAATCCATATATGGAAGTACATACTCTCCAGATATTATATATGCATCAATGATCTATAATGACTCGTCTTTACCTAGAGATCGTGCATAAATCATTCTATTTGCCATGTATGGACGTACAGTCTAATATCGAATATTTTAGCCTTTGGCTTAATAATTATCGAAAAAATGAGTACCGATCGCGTACCTGAACATAGGTACGAAACATTTCAATGGTTTCAGCTGCCTTTGCTTTAGCATATCTTGGCTCCGTAGTTACATTCATTCTCAATTCTACAGACTCTAATGGCTCCTCAAGATCTTCTATGAGGCTTCCAATTCCTTCATTTGATCCCGAAAGCCTCATCCGGACCATCTCAATTATGATCTTTACAACCATATAGGCACCTAGTAAACAAACATAAGAAATTATGATTTTAAGTTCAGAAATTATCTATCGATAAAGCTATAAAAAAATCAATATATCTATATTTCTCGTAATTATAAGATTATATAAATAATATTATTTTGCCAATAGAATTGTATTTGATAAAATATATTTTATGGCTCAAGTATTTAATTATGGTGACTATTACAAAGTCAATGATTTTAACTTTTAATACATTGTTTGGATCAAATTGGAGCGAGCTTTATTAAAAACCTTCATCATCAGCAGGCAGAAAATATTATTAATCGATCATGTCATGTTCGATAGGATGAAATGCAATATAATCAATAGTAAAAATTTAAGTGTCAATTTCACTATAGATATTGTATGCATAAAAAGAAAAGGGAAAACAAAAAGAAATGGAACTGTGAATTAATAGAAGTGCACGTACCATCATCAAGAAAGTAGTTCTCCTTTAGCGCACCATGACCCGAGGTCTCCATCATAAGATGAGTCTCAATACCCTCCTCATTGAGCCTCACACCCTTATCAATGACATTCCTATATCCGACCCTGTAGAGGCAATGGCGGCCACCGCGGTTCGCAATGAACCGAGACAGGGCAATGCTCGTCCTAGCATCGGTCACAATGGTGGTGCCGGGGTGCTCTCTGAGGACAATGGTGGACATTAGGGCAATCAACTTGTCCCCGTTGATGGGGTTGCCTTTGTTGTCAACCACACCGCTCCGGTCGACATCTGTGTCAAAGACAATGCCCAGATCGGCCGAGGTGGCTAGCACTGCGGCCCTGGTGTGAGCCATGGCGGTTTTGTCCTCCGGGTTAGGGATGTGGTTCGGGAACATACCATCCGGGTTGAGGTAGAGGGAGCCAAAGGTGCTTGCTCCTAGCTTGTCTAGCACTGCCCATGTGAAAAAGCCTCCTGACCCATTTCCCGCATTTACTATTATCTGCGTTTAGTGGCGGATTTAGAAATAGTGAATAAAAATACACTTTTGATATTCTTTGGCTATTTTTATTGACACCACATGACTATTATGAGTATCTATATTTAAAAGGGTGATGATATATATTTTTTAAAAATACTCTTAAATGTCTTGTTGTAATTTATACTAATGTATTTTGTGATTTAAAATTACTATTTTTTTAATAATTATGATTAATTATAAAATTAAAGTTTTAATAATTATCTGGCTACGCCGACAAGTATCAAATGACATTCTAATTATATCAAACCTACTTAGAAGATGTGTCATAATCATAATTTTATAAATATAAAAAATTATTGATAAAATAGTGATTTCATATAATTTATTAGTTATAATACAATTATACTATTGAATTATATCATTCTTTTTCAATTTATTGCATGATATAGTAATTTTTAAATCGAGATAATGCATTTACTACATGTCTTCATTCAAGCAGTGGTGGAGCTTAAAATTTATTTAATGGTGTCCTTTTTTAGTATTCTTAAATCTTATAAGTATTATTATTTTTTATGGGTGTTCCATTTAAAGATTTTATGAATTTTTGAGGATTTTTAAACATAATTTTTAACAATTTTTTTGTCTAACGATATCCCAGAACACCATTAGTAATAAAAAAAACTATGCCATTACATACAAGACACATATCATCTCGTACGATTATATATATATATATATATATATATATATATATATAACTAGAATAACAGCCAAAAATCAAAAGTATAAATAAGCCTTTTTGGGATAGCATATGTGTGTGGGAAAAGCAATAGCCAATACGTATGTGGGTCCTTGGCTCCTTGCTATGTTTGTCTTGAACGTTAATTTTTACGTAATCCAAACCATGACCATGCAAACATGTGACCCAAATAAGCTATCATATCTAAACCAATGGACACATATAGAGAGAACCTTACGTTACGTTCGTACCTGAAAGCCCGTGAGGGGGTGTCATAGTGAGTCGGATGGTTCACCCTCTCCTTGATGATTCGGCACAGATGGCTTGCATAGGCGCTCATGAAGTCGACCTTGCTCGGAGGAGTTCTCAACGCCAACGACACCTTGGCTTGCCTGTTAGCGTACTTACGAGCCGCTCTGTCACATATCTCTTCCACCTCCGGTGAGGTCAACCCCTCTCTTCGTGAAAAACTTGAGCCCATTTCTTGTGTATGGTAAGTGTGAGGCCGTCATCTACAACATAACATAAACATAGTATATCGATATTAATTTTCATAGATATACCTTTTTTATGCCTTTTCCCGAGGTTGTATTCTCTATATATAAACTCTATGTTAAGTTGCATCTAGATATCTATATTTTATTAACCTACCTTAATTATTAGTTATAACATATCGCGCACACACGAGCCGTAGCAATTTTTTTTTTTTATCCCCAAACCATTAGTTATTGATGAGTTGTATAACGACCATCTCCTTCTATCCCAAACAAACTGGGAAAAAAAATTACTTTTTCATTTTTTTTCTTCTCATCTTATTTTTCTTGAATCAAATGGAGTTTAGATATGAAATAAAACTAACTGAAGTAGATATATAGTACATATCTAGCTTACCATGATAGAGCCATCGTAGCCAAAGCCAGGCAAGATAGTGCTCATAAAACACGCCGGTGTAGTAGCCAACCCCATGTCAAAAGCCACCACCCCAGCCCGGGCGAGCCCAGCGAAAACCGCCGCACTCAACACCGCACCCGAAATCCGTGGGTCCTTCCCAAGGGACACTTTCACAACCTCCTCTCCCTCCCTCCCTAGCTCCTCTCTCAACTTCCCCACCAACCACTCCCCAAAGCTCTCCGCAATGGCCTCCACGGCAGCTGGGGTCAGGTCAACCGGCCGCCCCTTCTCCCCCTCCACCGCCACCCCCTGACATCTGACCCGTTCTGGAGCCGCTTGATCTTCTCTATCTCCTCATCGTCGGTCACCTCCACGGACATGGGGTTCGCCATGCTGGAGGCTGAAATTATCGTTTTGACCTTGGAGGGTACTGTTGTTCTTGATGTGGGGAAGCTCAGGCTCGTCTGAAGGGGAATTTTCGCCATTGTCGTCACCCATGGGAAATAATACGGTTTGTTCTGATTTGGCTTGAGAATTAGGGCTGAAGATGAAGTAGCAGCCATGGCCGGAGCGAAAGCGAGGTAGAGTTCGAGTTCGAGTGAGGGTATGTAAGGTGGCTTAGCCTGAGAAGATAAAGGTGAAGAAGACTGAGAAAAATGGAGAGATGAATTACAACCTTACAATATTAGAGGAACTATCTGAGATTTTTGCAAAATATCTTCCAAATAATATGACAAATGTGGATATTTTTTGCTGAATTTTCCAAAAGCCTCGCTGGATTTCTGAACTCAAGCGTTGTCTCTTTTGTTCTCTTTACAGAGTACATGGCACCAATGCGATGGTGCAATGGAAAAGCAATCAGGGAGTGAAAAAAATCTTGTTTTGACGTAATTTAAACACCAAAATGATGTGCAAAGAGCTATTTTCATTGTGTTTTTGTGGTGCAATATGAGTTTAAACGCTGAAATCAACGTCCTATTCTCATTTTTGTGTTTTTGTTAGAGTTGGCATATGAGTTTGTAAGTTTAGGCCGAGAATAATATCCATTGTTTTGCTTGTCATGAAAACAACTTAAATTAAATTTATCCAAAAACGACAATTATAAGTTTTCATACTAAATGGTTAAATTATGTCGGTTTTGATTAAAATTAGTTATATGGTGTTGTGTGTATGTTTATATGTAGTAAATTATAGATCTATTAGTTTCATTACAAGTTAAATGTTAACATGTCGTATAAGCAAGACTTTCATATCTAGTTTGTTAGTTGTAAATACGAGACTATTTTCTCTTAATTTATTGATACTTATATTTAATTGGATGAGATGCGGATTCATATGTAAACAACCTTACTTATGCATTTATAATTTTTTCGAGATGATTATTCTAAGTTGTTACATTATTTCGATGGGTATACCCAAAAGGTATACATGTATGAATGGAGGCTACAAAAATTAAGGCTAGCTATAAACTAGTGTTTATATAGCGAATAATGATCAAGGAAATGAAGGCTAGTAGGAACTTTGAGGATGTGAACCGGCCGGTTCACAGACGGGGTTAACTTCGCTCCAATGGGGCATCTACGTTGTTAAGAGCTGTTTCGTCACGTGTAATTATGGGAACTTTCCCTTATTAGGGTTTTCAAAACAAATAAGCAATGCCTTATGTGATGGTCATTTGTTGGACGTGCACAACGGGCAACAACCTAATGAACCAACAATAATTCAACTTCAATTATAAAGTATCAAAGTCTCAAAAAATTTTAAAAACAATATATGTGTAATTCTTGTATGGCCCATGAACAAGCCTCTTACTGAGGGAGGGTTGTTTGATTTAGGTGCACGTCTCAACGAGACTTATTACTAATAAAAAGTCTTGACCTAAGTTTTTTACTACAGTTCTCTCGGAGAACAAGAAGAGAGGGGGAATAGAAGGAGATCCAGAGGAAACGGTCCCCTTGCTTTCCCAAATTAACGTAGTAATATAGGTCGAGTGTTTTTTAATAATTTTTTTATTTTTTAAATATTCTTTTTATATTCTTTTTGTCAAATTATAATTAGTTAAATTAAATAAGTTCAGAATTATTAACCTAAATTAAATTATGATGATACTCAAAATAATATAATAAAACAAATAATTAAGTTTTTCATTAACATATTCAATTCTCGACAAAATTCAAATAAATATAATACAATAATATTTTCATAAAAAATTACAAGTGGAACTCATTATTATAATTTACATAACACAATGCCCAACTTACCACGACAAAACACAAAAGAATTCTAGGGATTTCAGAAACCCTAGAATGACGATGAAGCAAAAAAAAAAAAAAAAGGAGGGGGAATAGAAGAAGGAGAAGTAATGAATTTGGGGGTTTGACTTCAAACATTCTTTTATCCTTATTTTTCTGTTAATTTCCTTATTTTTTAAAAAGTTAGCAAAAAAATTAAATTAATATTGGTAATAACCTGCTGCTAACTGATCAAATTCTTTATTAATAGCATAATAATCCTCTTAATGAGAGTTAAAGGGCAATAAAAGATATAAAAAATAAAAAAAAAAGTTTGTGACAATTTTGGCTAAGGACTCTCTCTATAAAGCTCATTGGACTCTCTCTATAAAGTTCATTCTCAACGGCTAAGTATGAAGTATATATCATTGTTTTTTGTAAAGACAACCTTTAGAAGCCCAAAAACTATTTATTCATTCTCCGTTTTCCCAGCTAAACAAACCCACAAGAGCAGTAAAACTGACAACACAATATTCCTTTCGTCGGCTCAAACTAGTAATGTAGTAATTCAATCAAGAAAACAAACCGAATCTGGGCATACCCGATCTGGCCTCTGCTAGTTACATTATGCAAACAAGATAACATATTTTACACATCATGCCATAGTCCGGATTGTATATCCAATACTGTCACCCCCCTTTTTTATTTGCTTAATTTGTTGCAACTAAGGGATTGTAGATCCAAGATTATTACTGTATAATTACAGGAGTATTTCTGTCTCCATTCCCACGGATGGTACAGAAGTGGAACTTAAAACCAAGACCCTTACAACCCGGAACATTCACCCACTCAAGTTGGATCTCCACCTCTCCAGTTGCCACATTGTTCAGCCTGAGAATCATCTTCTGAACCAACTTTCCATTCTTCCAAATTATCGGGCTCTCTTCTGCAAGGCAGTTTTCCCTGTTTGGAGCAACCTTATGAACAATGTGGCCTTCTGGGAGGCCAGCCAAGCCCGCTCTCAAGTACTCTATGTATGGCTTGATGTCTATGTTAGCATCACCCATATTGTCATCATCAGTGAATGTGTCTTTGTCGAACACTGACTGAAAAAGAAAAGGACCCACAAAAGTTTATTCATATAACAGAATACAAAAGGTCAAAGACGCAGTAATCTGTGCAACTTGGACAAGGTATTCTGGTTTTACAGCTGAACCAGAACACGAAGGAAATATGCAGGCATTTTCAGTATCTTAAGTTATGAATGAATTAAAACTAACTCATCTTCCATTACTAGAGGTGGATTTACGTTTTGCAATATGCTGTCCCGTGCACCCATTAACCGAAAAATTGTTTCCGAAGTTCTATAGAGAAATCCTTAAAATTTTTAAACCTTATACAAAATTTCTAAATCCGCCACACCAATTACAGAACTCAATGGACTTGATATAAGACCTGAAATAGGCTTGAAAGAAGGCAACCAAACTTTTGTGTATCTAAAAACGTGCCCCAGTCTGAAGGTTACCACGTCTGATCCTAGCAATCTGTTTCACCAGACATAATGTTAAATCCAAAATTTTCTGAAAGAGGAAATTTTGGTCACCGACTTCTGCCAGCATCATTAGCAATGAGATCATCTAATATGAGTTAATGATACCACAAGTCACTCACAAGTGTTGCAATGAACGGAAACAACTCCAAACCTCTACAATATTGAGCTGCAGTGCCTACCATTTTGATTGGAATATTAAGGTCCTCCACAGCAAGAGACACTTCATCGTTCCACACAGGATTGCAGTTATTTTTCACAGTCCGTGTCTTCACTTTCTGGATCATTTCACAACGGTGTTAATTTAAACATATATGTGACAATATCTTTTAGAAAAAAGTATGCTGTATTGAACTATGCAGCAAGGGCACTCATACCCCCCAAAAAAAAGGCTATATTCTCAGATGCTAATGAATATAACAGATGGCAGAGCCAAGATATTGGGTATCAAACTTTCCAATATTTACCCAATTTCAGAACAGAGAAACAAACAAGACCTTGTGACATCGAATTTATTTAGTCCTTTCTTCTTTTCCTCTTTGTTTATAGCAAGTAGCAAACTAGTTAACCTTGTATCTACCCAACATATACTTCCATCTACAACCAATTAGAGTCCTAGAACAGTTTAGATTGTTAGTTATAAAATACGATGCTTTTCTAGGTTACTTCTGTTTAAAGGTAGCGGGAGCACAAACTGCTTTACACAGCCTGTTCTCCAGGACTGTAACATATTGTAAATTTAGTTTAGTTTAGTCAGTTTTGAGGTAGAAACAGGAATAACTACTAATTTTAGTTTTAACGGGAAGAAAATGTAAGCAACAGTAGAAACTAAAGAACTCTAGAAATTAAGTCCTAGAAAACAGGCCTTTAAAAGAAGCCAGCAAAGGGCCAGACAAACTCTGCTCATGCTAATAGCTGGCAAAAATGAATAAAGACCCTTGCAATGGACCACGAACAAATAAAAAGTACCAGCAGAATAAGAAAGGCCTACTCTTGACATCCACAGCCAGATACACAGAGAAAGGTATCATAACAATCAAAATAAGAAATTCAGATCAGCTGTCTGTCAGGTCACAAATCTTGCACCACAAAGGAGCTATGACCCGTTCCTTTGCCTAGATGCTGGCAGCATATGTTTGAAAGATGAAAAGAATTTGTTAGATACACCAGCATACAACGCGGTTTATGCACCGAACATCATAAAAAGTTTCCAATTATGCACCCTCTCTTTTATTATGAAAGGAATCACAGACTGAAACTAACCCAAATCATAATGCATGAATTGGACTGGTTCACCAGTAACACGATGCAAAGGCTGCACATAATAATATCTGAAAGTTCGAATCCCATCCATGAATTCATCCGTAATCAGAATGAGAGTTAGTGATCAAAGCCATAAACAGATAACCTCTATGTTGATGTTTTGATATCTCTCAAACCTGGAATGTATGCTACTCAAGACTCTTTATTTCAGCTAAGTTACTGAAGTCGGACACTCAATACAGGAACATGGGGTATGGACACTAGACTCCTCAAGTCAGACTGAAAATGCAGACAGTTTTCAGAAAATGGTCACTTTTAGCAGAAAGAATTCTAACATGTATTCGACACTAGAACCAAGTTAGCAGCATAAACAAAGCACCTATACATCATAGTCTCATGACAAACTCATTTCCCATCAGGTCTATGAAAATTCTCGAACTCCTCCTAGAGGAAACAAGTAACTAGTTCCTCAAAAGGACAATTGAATAGTCGGACATGAACATTATATAGCACCAGTTCTGCTCTTCAAAACCTATCCATTCATTTCATGTGTCCAACACTTTGAATTTTGTCTTTCAAAAGTTTTCAACCAAGGCACTTCCAAAGATTGAAAACAATAGATATTCATAGCTCAAAGTCATTCCTTTCAAAACTTATTGAGTTATGTTTGTTTACTAAAAAAATTTGAATCAATCAAAATCCAGATCAGAACAGCAGATATGATTGAATACAGAATTGAGTTGGATTGTGAATTTCGTGGACACCCTTAATAGAGTATTAGAGATATTATTGTACATAAAATATTTTATGTACAATAATATCTCTAATACTCTATTAACCCTGATACAGTACAGAACATATCACTAACGGCAAAAAATAATTTATTCTAAATCCTCAAACTCAAATCAACAATTCGGTAGGAAAACAAAGTTGTCAAATATTAGGCTCTGAAACATTGAAAGTCACTCTGCTTAAACTGGTCTCAGTGAATTTCCAGATGTGCTTGGCCATTCTCAGTCCCACTTTACTAAGCCACAGATTATGGATACTTCTTCTAAAGTTGAGTGCCTCCTTGGATATTCATCTTAACCAAGAGAACCAAATTTTTTCAGACATATGGAGCTGAAATTCAAGGTCAACAGAGGAACATGTCTGCAACTACAAATGAAGAAAGGAACATGTCTACAACTACAACCAGATCCTTAAAGGAATGGGACAATGAGATCGTTCATGATTGTGAACAATACCAATTATCTTAAGGAATTTGGTATTTAGTTAGGCCTCAGAGGTCTCTTTACAGAGCCAGATCAGCCATAGCCTCTTCCTCCCATCACGCCCTTGCCCCATATCAATCCTTTCTTTGGAGCTCTTGTCCTCAAATAAATCAAAAATAGGATCTCCATGCTGACATAGGTAACACCGTAATGCACTCTAAGCCTTATGAGTGCACCACTAAAAGCTCTTATAAGCAATGTGGGAAAAGTGTACACCATCACAGAAAAGCTGCTTCCATCAAAAGATAGCAAAAACACAAAGACTCAGATGGGATTGTCTATGGGAGTATGGGACTCCCTTGAGACCACCGAACAGCAAAAATTGGGCCATGGACAGGCAATTCTCTTTTTTCCCGTCTCGTAATAGGCATTGTGCAGTGTCATTTCACTCAAGACCTATGATGACAACAACAACCATCCCAGTTTGGGCCCATAGTGGGTCTAGAGAGACACAAATATTAGCAATCTTCCCCTAACAACCATAAAGGCTGGTTTCTAGAGGGCTACAAAAGCATTTTCCATATTTAAAGCCACTTTAACCCTGCAAGTAAATAGGAACTAGTGAAGACACAAGTATAAGTAAACAAACTTAGCCAACAATGAGCAAGAAGATAAATCCTGGAAGGACTTGAAATTCTTATTACATTATTGACATGATTTAAAGTACAAGCTACCAATCAAGCCCATAATGTGTCCTCCATTTGTAACAATTTACAAACAATTGTACAACTAATTAACATGTTCGACTTTACATGAAAAACATAATCTATTTATGTTTTATGTTCATTTATGTTCTTTTATGTTTGTTTATATTCGTTTATATTCATTTGTGTTGTTTGTTTATGTTTGTTTCTTATTTAACAACTCATTTATGTTTGTTTATGTATCATTTATGTTTGTTTGTTTATGATTGTTTCTTATTTAACAACTCATTGATGTTCGTTTATGTATCATTTATGTTTGTTTACGCTCGTTTATATTCGTTTCTCGCTCTCTTATTTTCGTTTCTATTTATGTTTATGTGTGTTATGTATGTAAATTCGAAGAGGCCCTTAATCCAACCCACATTTACAAACTTACATTTCATCTCTGTGATCAGTGAAATAAGGCAAAATTGCAGACATTATAGTGAAGCATAAAACGGGCCTTTCCTCCCAATCCCAACAAAAAGAGGAAAAAAAAAAAAAGGCATTCAGAACAACCACACAAAAACTCAACCATTTAGAACATCACAAGTTCACAACACCACCATCCAAATCGACAAAAGAAACCAAGCAAAACAAAACCCTCATTTGATACACAAAACCAATTACAACAATAAATTTGATCTCCATCAAAATGACACAACCTTAAATCCCTCAAAATTGTAAAAACAGGGGTCTCAGAATTCAGCTAATGAGAAGAAAGGGTATTAATTAATGAAGAAGATGAAAAAACCTGAGAGCCCATGGCGATGATAATATAAGGGTCGCTACTGGTAGTATCCTTGACAACAAGGTTGATGCCCTTGATCACTTTGACTTTCAAAACACCAATCAATTTCTCCATCTTTTCTATCTTCTTATTCTCCCCTACGCTTCTGCTTATTCGACGATCAGCCCTTCGCTGGAGATAGGAGAGAGGGGAAGAAAAGGGCACAAGTGAACATCTCAGAAACTAAAGGTGGTTACCACCGAATCTTCAGTGATTTTCTGCGAATTTCTGCGTTGAACAGTTTGAAAATGAATAATAGCGACAGTCATCCTGTAATACGAGACAAGAAGAAGAAATTTTTTAAAAAAATAAATAAATAAATAATTTCATTCGTTACCCAATATTTTTGAAGATATTTTCTATCACAGAAAAATATACTTAAGTCCGCCCAAAAAAATAAACACATTTAAATTGATGAGGTTAAATTTTATAAATTTTAATAATTAATTTATTACTGGAATATATATTGATTTATAAAATAAAATTACTACTATTAAATGTAACGTCGGAGTTACGTATAAGTTGATGGTGTTTTGGAATACGGTTGAAAGGTGATAAATTTAAACAATTTAGCTGATGGTATCTTTTTTCAATTTTCTTAAATTTTACAAAATATAATTAATTTTATAATTGTCTAATCTAATATTTTTTGGACATTTTAGAATTTTACACATAATTTTTAACAATTATTTTCAAATAAAGGTGCTCGTGTATATATTTTTTAAAATTATTAATGATAAGTTGGCATAGTAGCGCATCTACTAGTTGGTCATACAATGATCAACAAGTAAGAATCATCTTCAAAGCTTGCGTAATTCAAACCATTGGTGATAGGTTGGAATTTTAGAATCTCTCATCACAACCCTCATGGTAGGAATGATAATTTGTTAAAATCTTAATCGTTGTCCATCCATTATTATGATTAAGCGGAATAATTTTATCAAACATTTGCATCTATAACAACATTAATTTTAAATTGTTACAATCTATTTATCGATTATGGTTAAGTTTCAATAAACAGACAATCACTATACCTACAAATAAACTTTTATCTCTTCATATCACATCGATTCATGGTGTCGCCTTCCCGCTCCCATCCAAAAACACCAACATGAAACAAAAATAAAAAAACCCGAAAGAAAAAACCAGGTAATATTTGTTTATCACTTGCTAGATGTGAATGGGTTACAACCTATTTTTGTTTCTATTTTTTATGGTATTTATGTTCTCTAGTTGATCAAGTTGAAATCGCTTACCTATATAAGAGATATAATATTTAGTTTCTTAATTAATCAAGTTGAAACTGCTCAATTACGTAATACAAAGGATATGGTTTAGTTCTCAATTGATCAAGTTAAAATTGCTTACCTTTATAAGAGATGTGATATTTAGTTTCTCAATCGATCAAGTTGAAATTGCTTGCCTATCGAAGACAATGAATAATTTATGTAATATAATAATTTAAAGTTCATATAAATTATTTTATTTTTACCGTTAAATTAAGTCAAATTATTCATAAACATTATATATTCAATTTAACATTAATTTAAAATTAACTCATAAATAAACGATAAACACAACTCAACTAGATCTATTTGTGAATATTTTATTCACATTTTCACTACAAAAACATTAAAATAAATATTGACATACTACCTTCTTTTCTTTTTTTTTTTTTTTTTTGGAGGGGACATACATTAAAATAAAACACAGGGTTTAAGTTGATCTAATCTAACGGCTAACATGATTAAGCACAAATTAGCAGTCTAAGTCTAAAATTTTCTTCTAATCAGCAGATCTAGAATTTAATCAAATTGATTTGCCTACTTGGCAATTAATTAATTAATTAATTAATTAATTTAGTATTTAAAATAATAAAATAATGTGGAGGGTGAATTTCTAAGAAAATGGCTTTCATCCGCCACAATGGAAAACGCATGTGCGGTTATTTGCGTTCAATTTACGCGGCGAGAATATAAATTAATTAACTAATTAAATTAAATTAAATTAAATTAAAACAAATTAATTTAAATTTTAATTAGAAAAAGGTAAAAAGGTTTGGTGAGTCGGCGTCCGTCTTCCAAATTTCTCTCACTAATTTTCTCTCTCCTCCAATTCCTCGCTTCCTAATAAAAGGGGCCGTTTCCAGAGACATTTTGAACCAAAGAAAAAAACCCTTTCCTCTAGCAATTTCCCAAATTCGCAAACCCTAACCCTAACCTTAATACTCCCTATAAGAACCCCACCCATCTCGATTTTCTCTCTCTCCTTCATTCATCCGCCTCTCTCGTCTCCTCTCTTTTCAATCCGCTCCCTTCCGATTGTTAGGGTTTCCTGGAAATTTGGAATTGGGGTCAATTTCAGAAGATTCAAGACGAAGATCCCTAAGTTTTGCCCTAATTTTGAAGGCCAACTGTTTGTGAATGGTGGAAATCTCAAGTAATTACATGCGATCCTCCCCTTCCTCTCTACAAGGGGGTTTTCTTCGTCCACTCTCTCTCATCGGCCTCTGCTTTCGCTTTCGGATCTTGCATGGAAGGCTGGTACTACCGCTGCCTCGGCGTTGACCCGTGAACGATTAGCCCTGATTTCGGCTAATTCCTCTTCGTTTTTCGTTGAATTTCTTCCGTTCATTCTCTCGATCTCTTCCTCTCCTAATCGTTTTTCTGGTACTCGATTAGATCTGATCTGGTCATTGTTCAATAATTCTTCAATTTTGGGTTGAATTGATTTCGAAAACCGAAAAAGATGTTGCTAAGCAAGCAAAAGAAGTCGAACAACGGAAAGGCGGGCAATCGCCTCTTGATCACCGTCAATGTCCTCGGCAGCGCTGGGCCGATGAGGTTTGTGGTAAATGAGGAGGAGCTTATCGCCACTGTTATCGACATGGCCTTGAAATCCTACGCTCGCGAAGGCCGTCTCCCTGTCCTTGGTTCCAATCTCAATGATTTCCTTCTATACTGTCCTGGCGCTGGATCTGATGGTAAGATCCCTCATTCTCTCTCCTCATATTCGATAACATTTGCTTGGTTACTTGTTCATTGTCAATTTTATTCAATCCCATTTGCTTGATTGCTTGTTCATTGTCAATTTTATTCATATGGCGAATCTAGTTCGCCAAATGTTTATTATGAGATATGAGATTATATTTTGTATGAAAATTTGAGTATATGCCTACAATTATAATTGGGTTCGATGTTATTAGAGACACAGAAGAATTGAAATTTGTTATTCGTCAAACAATGAGATGGGTTGGAACAATAATTGTTGAGGTCTCCATTACTTAGCAATGTCTTTCTGGGTCCTTAGAGAATGTAACTTAGCAAATTCACTACACTTGTACGGTTTTATTTTGTAGTGATTAATGAATATAGTTAAAATCGAATTTTTGGACCACTTGTATATTTGGACATGATTGGGGAAATTTGAAGGAGCTACTTTATACCCGAGAAACCGGCCGTACATCTAATTCAACACCTTAAGATGAGAAAGTGGTTGTTTGGTAGTTGGTATTGGTATTATTATCTTTGATTATGATTTGGGTAAAGTTCAATCCAAATTATTCAAACTCTATACTCCTATTAGGCTGGTGTGCTTGCTAGATGTAGCAACCAACCTTAACCTTGAATTGAGTGCGACAGTTTCATTTGGACCCTATCTTGAAGATCATTTATGGTGTATTATCCACAGAGAAAGAAGTGGAATGCAGTTTGGTGTGGCAGTTTGTTTTTGCACTATAATCCAAGGTGGAAAAATGGCTCAAAACTCACTTTTTTTCCTGTTGTGTGCACTTGTATAGTCCAATCTATCCTCTGATGTCCATGGCCTACTTATCAGTTTCTCTATCTTTTGCTTGTGCTTGTGATTTGTTGGCCTTCATAATTGATGCATGTGAGCAGCATTGGCTTTTTGTAGCCAAACTTACATCGCTAGGGATCGTACATTCCTTGTCTCAGGCCCCCACTAATTTGCTCACATAATTATCATCTGATTATTGGATGGTGGACCTAATCAACTGTTTCATTTTGTTGGACATTTGTTTGGTTACAACCTGTTTCAGGCTTTGTTCCTAACTTCCAACCTTTTTGTTTCTCGCAGCTTTGAGCCCATGGGAGACAATTGGAGCTCACGGTGCCCGGAACTTCCTGCTGTGCAAGAAGCCTCAGCCTCAGAAGACTAAAGATGACGAGACACAAGCCGCTCCTGGGGTCCCGAGGAAGGGTAATGGTAGCTGGAAGACATGGATTAACAAGACTCTGAGTTTGAAGATTGCCTCCCACTGAAGATCAACCTGCATTGTTACCACTGTTCAACATTAAAGATCAACTTGCATTGTTTCCGAGTCCAAGTGCAATTCCTACTCACCTCAACGATTACTACTGCTATTTATCAGATACTCTCTACACTATATTGATTTCGATATGTCAGGTCAATATGTTGGTCTGTTGAGTTTTGAGTCAGAATCATGTGATTTCTGATCTCTGAGCTCATCTTTCATTCACACACTTTACCATTTAAGATTCATTTGCTTCTTGATTATTTGTGTTTTTTTCATTTTTGCCGTCATTGGAACGGCTGGGTTGTTAATTGTTATGAGCAAGTTGAAGTCTTTCTATGTATTTGTTGAGGTTGCAATAAAAAAATATATGTTTCTTGAGTCCAATTTTGAATGTACTGATTTCATACGCAGATGCATCACTTTACTACAAGTTTCTGACTCTGTTTCATAGAAATATTTTTAAATTTTTTTTTGAGATACAAAATATATCTAACCCTTCACATCTTGTGTGGTTCTAACCTTTCAGATCTTATTTAGGTGGGCTTGAGTTATTGAATTGAATTTGGCAATATTTAATTTTGGGATTGATGAAGATGCTATTCTACCAAATATAAATTATATACCATAGTCTCAGAGTTATAGATCTTTTGGGCTTGTAACCTCGAAGAACGTATGTGTATAAGGCTAAAGGTGCAACTTATGAGAAGTTGCAAAGACTAGTAATTCATGCTTTAGATAAAGACGTACTTTTAATTGAACTATATGTTCATTAGAATGCGATGATGTACAATTATCTTTAGCATTCTTTGTTTATTTCCTTTTATCGATTAAAATTATTAAAATTTAAAAATATCTTTTAGGTATATAAATATCAAATGCCGTTGCTTTCATTATCTGAAACGTAACAAGTACAACTTGTCCTATGTTCATACATATGAGTGAAAAATACACAAGTATTTTTTTAAGGATGAAAACAAATATAAATATTAATGGCCATAGGGCACGCCGAATGGGTGGGTGATGGAAGAAGAAGGTTGTATGCGTGAATCATGATGGGGTTTATTTGTTGGAGAGATTTAATTTAGGAAGGTACAAATGTGTCCTTTGGTGCTTCATTTTAGCTTCCCTTTCATTCTATAATTGTAATATAATCAATTATCATATGTGGACCGGAACACCTATCTTCTATGCACATCACAACCACATGTATATTCTATTTTGATGCTTGTGATGTACTTTTAGGTATATAGTTGTCAAAAACAGGTGGTTCAAGTCGATTTATTTAATAATCGAATTAATTTTAGGTTTAGTTTTAATTTATTCAAAAATGACAAAAAATATGTTTCAGAAAAATTGTGTCGACTATAAATTAAAATCAATTTGATTTACGTTGGATTGAAATTCTCTCAATTGACTCGAATTGTGTGTTCCCACCTGCAGTAGTTGTTGTTGATGTAGATGTAGATTGTAGCCATGTGTTTTGGTAGGTTATCTGTATGGGCTTATCGTAACGAACTGCCACTTTCATGTGGGTTTTATTTATTTATTTATTTATTTATTGGTTTGGGTATTTGGGTTCGTTGAGACTTATGTGTGTAGCAAAATTGGATTTCTCTTTTTCATAATCTTGAAGGTTCTACTGGTGTATTTCTATTACTTCAATTCGGTTTTATTTTTTATTTTTCATGGTTTATGATACTTTCTTTTTATTTTAACTTGTGAACTAAATTCCAGTGGATTTATTTCTGTTGAATTAAATTTATTTTTCTTCAATTAAAATGAACTTAAATTCTATTCTCTAAATTGAATTTATTTTGGAAAAATATGTTGAAGGGAACAAAGTCTTACTTTCTAATATTTGTGTGCAAAACATTTAATTTGTTACTTTTTCAAATCTTGTGAAATGAAGGTTAATATAGCTCATGAAAATTAGGGTTATTTCAATGAAGACAACCTTCATGTGCCCCGGAACATTGCTTAAGGCAAATAAATGCTTACTAATTGAAATAATCTACGTTGATGGGTACAAATATTTTTAAAAGATGTTGCCCTTGCCCTTGCCCTTTTTAATCCAGGCTAAATTACTGTCTCAATGTTTTTTAATTGAAATACGGGATTTTATTAACTCAAGTTATTAAGACATTACAATAACCCGCAATTGTCGGATGAAAAATGTGATCTAGCCCTCATTCAACCAAACTCTAAAACTAAAGTCATGGGGTTATAAATAAGTTAGAGCGTGTGCCACTCGATTCCCAGTTCTCCTAACATGCACCAAAAAAAAAAAAAACAAAACGCAAAATTACGAACTAAACTCTGAATGCCACGAATTAAGAATCCCAATTCAGTAGTTGGGGTGTCTTGTTTCTGTAGCTTCCATAGAAAGTTGTCTCAATTCTTCTCTTTCTTGACATAGGAATTTTGAATACATTGATTTCTTTCAAATGACAGACATATTTATCAAAGCTAAAAGTATCCCTTGATTCACCGTTCGCTAGTAATTGAGGCTGCAGATGTGCAAGTTTATTAAGAAGATTAAACCACTAATGCTCTTCTCAGCTTATTCCACTAAATTTACTTTTAGTAAACTAGACTGATTTCTATTATACTGAATTACATTTTAATTCAACGAAAATTTATTCTTCTTGACCTTTTATGCTAAGGATCCGTTCGAACTTACATACAAAACACATATAACATAAACAAATATAAACGAACAGAAATAAGTTATTAAATAATAAACAAATGAGCTCTAAACGAACATAAAAGAAAGATAAAACATAAATAGATTTTGCTTTTCCTATAACGTCGAACGGGTCTTAAATCGAACCAAAGTGAACTTCTTTATATTTGGAGTTTGGACCATCACCCACGCTTATCTAACGCCTTTTTCGTGGGCTCAAAACTCTGGGCTGTTAGAGTTTGGCTGGTCCAAATTAATTCTTAATGGGCGATTGATTTTTGGGCTCACTTGAGTAATAAATGATCCAATAGGCCATTATTTTTGGTGCGTATGGACACACTTTTGTCTATATTTCTATTCTCACACCCAAGCCAACCTCTTTTAAGAAGAAAATCCATCCAATAAGCATAACATGGATTACTCTTCTTTTTAGAAAAGTTTTAATCTTAGAGTCACGTAATTAGGATAGACCACTATGTGGGAACTAATTAAGTGCGATAATGACTTCTCAAAACCTAACATATTTCTTTATCGCGTTGATTATGATTGACCTAAACTTTATTGAGGATGCTTCTAGTATAATAAATAACGAGAATTTTCTTAACGAGCGTCATAATAGATAAGACAGCTTCTGTATGTAATTAAAAAATTAAAACTTATACATAGGTCAAACATCGCCGCAAGAAAGCATGAGGTAATGTTTGCATAAACATGGTATAACGCTCATCAACATATGGGATTACGAGTTTAAAGATGAGAGTTGGGGTTTATTTTGAAAATTGGAACGGGGCATTAGAATTACTATTTGGAATTTATATATAAGAATTATAAATAAAATATTAATTTTATAAATATATTCGTAAATATAAACATATCATTTTATTATTTTTATTATTAATTTCACCTCCCGATTCCACTCTATGATACGCGATAATTGGATGCTTGTATTGCCTTTTCAAATTTGCAATTATCACACGTTTAAAACTCCAACATATAACCTTGGGAACTTTAAGGTTTTAAATTTTATTCTTATTTTCGCCTAAAAGCTTGATAATTTAGGATTTAATTTTACATATGTTTTAAATTAGAGGCTCTTTTTTAATATATAAACCATAAGCCTTTATGAAATACTCATCAAATTCAACATGAAAGCAACTATAATTATTAAAATAAATAGATTAAAAAATAAAAAAATCATTGGAAATATAAAATTCACTCTCTTATTATATTCAAATGACTCGAGCAACCACAGACACACACACGTAGACATGAAAGAGATGAGGGGAGAGAAAGAAACTTCTAGAAATTCAAGACAATCTAAATATCAAACTTACCTCATCACATACAATTTTCAATGAGCTAAAAATGTACAAAGACAAGCTAGAATTACAAATGGGTTGTTCGAAAATTTTACATAGGGTGCTTGTAAAAATCATCGTCTAAAAATATTGTATTTCGTCTTTTAAAAACTAAAGTGGTTGATTTGCAGTGAGAAAGATAATAAAATATCGTACTTCGCTTTTTAAAAACTAAAGTAGTTGATTTGCAAGTGAAAAAGATAATAAAAGCATTGTTCTGTATGCTTTAAATCAATTTGGTAAAATGAGATGGTCTATCTACGAAGAATATCGAGATCAATAATCTCCTCGTGATTTTACTTTTTCAAAAGTGTAGATTTTAGAAAAATTATTAAGGGTCATCGATACTCAATTAAACTTTAATCTTACCTCGTATTCTCGCTACTAAAAATTAAATTAAATCAAGCACACAATAGGTGAAAATCCAAATATTGAAGGACGTGGTGTATTTCCAATTCTCAATGTGAATGTTATACTTGACAATTAAATATTATTTTTAGAGAAACTTTGTTAACGAGAGAAACAAGTACATACTTGCAGATAACGACCTATCGAGTCTAGAAAAGGTGGCATATCCTTCTCTTCCGATTTGTAGGCAAGTCGATACTAGGTTTTTCCTAAAAACGTCATCCGATGCTTAAGTTAGGAAGAGAAGAAAGGAGTAAGAGATGAGATAAAGAGAGTCTCGTGTGACTTTTTTTAAGAAAGCATGGTGATTGAACTTGTTAGAAAAACACAACTTATTATGGATCGAGTAGGTGTGAGCTATTTATACCTTCATGAAATCTATATTCTAAGAACAAAATGGTAGTTCTCCTTTCGATCATCTTTTTCTGGTAGTTACCCACGTAAGATTAAAAATCTCTTTAATATACATCTCGTACATTATTTCTTTTAATAAAAAAACTCACATTTGTTTTTTTACGTACTCATTTACTTGAAGGAATTTTTTTTTAACGAGTATGATTGTTTTATAAGAAAAGTAACTTTTGTTACTCAAAAGTTATTACAATAGTTATTTTATACTTCATGATTACCTTTTTCTTTAATTTACATCGTACTAGTAGATATTCTCGAAAGATTATTTATTTTCGTTATGTAAATAGTATACTATTTTATATTTTTTATATGGTAATTTCTAAAGAGAGAAATAGAACCTAAAGTTAATGAATAAATATAAACTACAGCACAAATATTCTTTAGAAAGCACATAAAAATCAATTTGAAAAGGGGGACTTTACGAAGAAGAGCATCAACTGGGAAGATATATGGTAGTACCAAAAGTTTTCTCAACTTTAGATGCAAATTAGAATTTTGTGCACACAAATTCCAAACAAATTTAAATATTTTTTGTAAAAATTAAAAAAAACTCTGGACATCTCTTCCCCAAAAAAAAAAAAAAGAAAAAAACTACGCACGTCATTCGATTAATTATTAATCAGTTATGGTATATATTTATATATTTATGGCGAGTCAATTTAATAAGAAATTGCATAACCAACTTGATCATTTTCCAACGACAGTCGAATAAATAAAATAAATAAATAAATAATGAAGCCTCATTTATATATTTATTTATGTTGGTGAAAGGCATTATTGAGGAGGGGGAAGGCATTTGGGCTATCACATCTCCATAATAGAGGGGGACAGTGGGCACCGACTTCATTTCAACCGTCGCCTAGGTTGCCCTTCTTTGACATTTGATAAGATGGGCATTTCATGGTAATTTAAGGCGGGTCATATTCGGATTAATATGATTCTTATTTTAGGTGTACTCGGGTTGTTTTCGGTGAGTGTTGTTTTCGAGTCGATTTGTGTTTAGATCGATATACAGTTTCGTGTCTTCATCAAAAAGGTTCAGTCATATTCAAGTATAATCAAGGCTTAATTCAAGCTCGATCATATTCAGATTAGTTAGATTTTAGTTCGCTCGTGTTTAAATCAAGTCATGCTCTATTTGAGTTGATTTCAAATGGATTCATGTTTAGTCTTGTATGTAGGTTCGTGTCTTCGTCAAATTAAGAGGTTCGGTCATGTTCGGATATAATCACGGGTTCATTTAAGCTCAGCTATGTTCAAATTAATAAGATTATGCTTCATGGCTGTTTAAATTAGGTAATTCTCTAATTGAGTTGATTTCAAATCGATTCGTATTATGTCCGATATATAGTTTTGTGTTCGAATCAAATTAAGTGGTTTTGACTCTTAAAATACTTTAATATCTTAATGACTTAATTCAATTCAGATATTGGGCGGAAAATTTATAATTGTTTAATTTCGCATTGAATTCCATAGTATAAATTATCTCTAGGGCACAGGAATACTTTAGCAATGTCCACCACCAAACGTGGTGCGATATTTAGGCATTAGTATGAATGGTCCATATGACCAATTTGTCCATACATTTCATGTTTTATTGGTAATGATATTAGTATTCCTCTACTATAAATTGACAATTGTCCAATCTTATATGGTATTGTTGGTAGTAAAAAGCAACACCATACACTCTTTCACCTACAAAAAAATGCGTGGTACATTTAACATGATGAGGTTGAGACACATAATGGACCCAAAGGACTAGGGTTAAAATAAAAATAATCACACAAAGGTAATTTTTTATACTATCTTACATAAAAATTACTATAAAAAATTATTTACAGGGTGTGATTGTGAGAAATAGAAGCAAGTTTTTCAATCAGAAAACCTTGAGAGTTTGTGGAGTGATGATTCATGAGGTAGACTTTGTGAATTTTTACAGGGTTGATATCTGTTGTATTAGTAGATATTTATGAATCCTGACTGATTTTATCTCTTTTCTTAAAAAAATATTATAAAAAATCAACTCAATTGAAAGATTAAATTGATGGTTAAAGGCTCAAGAATATATTCATATTCTAACACGTCCCTTCAAACGTAGATGCAGCAAAATCCCTCATTACCTCGTGCAATAATTAATATGAGTATCTGTTGATATTCGAACTTGATACTTTTTCGCTCAAAAGGTTTAAGAATAGATTTACACTCTTAACATTTATTTATTTATTTAGAATTATATGAATAGGGGGTTTTGTTGAGATGATGTTGATCTTCCTAAAGTTTTTACAGGGGAGGTAAAAAGTAATAGGTTAGGAAAAAGGGCGTAAAAATGTCAAATACAAGTGACTGAAAATGGAAGAAGAAAATTACTGAAAGAAAAAGGAGGAGAAAGGAAAAGGAAATACATCAAATCATGGGGTCTAAGTCTCACTCCAATAATTTTCATGATAGGCCCTGTTTGGGGTGGGGGTGGTACCTTAGCTGGCTTGGCATGGTTTGGCAGTCGTTAGGGGTCCCTAGAGTATGAGAATCTTTCTCAATCTAAAGTGGGCGCACTTCTTAAATCATCTCTTCTTTTTCTTCTCTACCTTACATTTCCTTTTCATCTTTTTTTGGGAGGGGGGAGACTCTCACTAATACCACAGTTCAATAAATTTGCCCTAAACTTTTACACTCGTGTCAAACTTACATTTCGAACAATTATTTCTTCTAGCTTCCACAAAGAAGACATGGGAAAATTCTTACAGATCGTCCACCAATAATAATAATAATAATAATAATAATATAGACTAATAATAATAATAATAATATAGACTAACGGAGAAAGCCAAACACGCATCGTGCTCATTTGACATCAACTACGACTGTTACAATATAGGGTGGACCAAACAAAGTCCTAATCGTATTGAATTTGTGAGGCATAATTGGCCAAGAAAAGACGTGAATATTGATGGGAGTACATATACATACATGCAAATACAATGTAGAAAGAAAATTCATCCATTTATTGAGAGAGAGGGAGAGAGAGAGAGAGAGAGAGAGAGAGAGAGAGATTGGAAACGGCTATATATACAGGTAGTACAACCCTTGTTTTTTTCACCTCTAAAATGTTCACCCGCATAGAACCACATCATACATAACTCCCCCAAAGAGAAAATTAAACCCCAAAACAAAAGATAAATAAAATAAAATAAAATAAACCCAAAAAGGATAATAAAAAACCCATAATAACCCAACAAGGAAAAAAAAGGAGATTAAACTAAAAGTAGAGAGAGAGAGAGAGAGAGAGAGAGAGAGAGAGAGAGAGAGAGAAGAGATGGTACTGAATTGGGAATTGGGAAGTGGTGGGTCTCACCCACTAACCCGGCCCAACTCAGCACACATCAATCAAACTCAGTGAGTGGGAGCAGCAGTGGTTAGGTGGTGGGTCACCCCACCGAGTTAACCAACTCGCCTTCGCCTTTTCCATCATTCCTTTTTTTTCATTTTTCCTTTTCTTTTTCCCCCTTCAATCTTATCAAAATTAGGGATAATACTCAACTCGTCCGAGTCAACTCACTCACCGCCGAGTCGCCGGGGAGTTCTTGGCGAGTTGCCAAGCCGAGGTGGTGATAAGCGGCCTACTATGCCACCCCAACATCAAACACCCTTCTCTCTCCTCCACGCCGTAGCCCTCACCGCCGGCGAAGAACTCCAGCAACATACTCGCCTGCTTAAACGCGTTCGAACCCAGATGAACCGGGTCGAAACCGGCCGCACCGAACCGGGTCCGCCACTGTGCCAGTGTCTCGTGTCGCTCTATCCGATCGGGCCCTTCACAGGCCACCACGTTGCAGATCTGACGGCCCAGATACACCTCAGACATCATCTTATCCTCGTTGTCAACACGGCTCTCCAACGAGTCGAACATGGTCGAATAGTAGTGGAGGGACTCGTTGAACCGGTCCAAGAAAACCGGACCGTTGTGGTTCGCCTCCTGCTCGACCACAGTCACAATGGCCGGGTTCACCGCCTTCATGAATTCCAACACCTTCTCCACCGCCCCCGGCTTGGCCAGGAGGCGGTGGAGCTCGAAAACCGAGTTCACCGCCACCACCTCGGTGTCGGGGTCGATCTCGAGCATGGAAGATTCTAGATCGGTCAAACTATTGGCCACAAACCCACGATACTGAAACTGAATTCGGATCGAATCGGCGAACTGGGCAAGCTTCCAACCGACCTCCTGCAGCCTGTCCGAATTGTCCGGAGCCGGAGGTCCGATGCCGGTTAGCCGGAAAATTGGAGGACCTTCCGGACGGAGAGCCAAAGCTTGCATCAAAGCCGGCCATTGCATACCTTGCTTCATACTGAAATCAATCACATGAACTTTCTTCTTTCCATTAAAAGCCTCCAAAATGGCTTGATTGGCGGTGAAATGGGCGAATTTAAGGTATGGGCAAGTCTCGTAAAAGTGCATCTGTAAAGCATCTGAGACCGCCGATTCATCGTAGGGGACATTTGGGCACAATTTGTAGATCCTTCGAGCAAGAGCTTCCGCGAAATATGTCGCCACTTTTCGCATAGATCCAGCTTGGGAAGCCGCTAAGTACCCAATTTGCTTCACCAAAGCCTCAGCTAAACCCATGTTTTCTTGTTGAATCGCCTCGGCGCAAGCCATGAGGGTGTGGACCAATCTGATCCCGTTTTCTTGCGAATCCACCAGCACCACTGACCGCGACGCCGCCGAAACCGGTGGCGAAGTGGGGAGTTTGAGAGTGGGGGTTGGGGTTGGGGTTGGGGTTGGGGTCGGGGAGTAGTTCGAGGGTTTCAACCGCTTAGCCTCGCGCAAACTTGAAGTGCTTGGGCTAATCAAACTGTTGCTATTACTGCTAGAGCTTGGCGGGGTTAAGATAGCCTTACCTGGAATCGCTTTCAGATCCGAATCCGAATACGGGTCGGCGAAGGGCGTCTCGAATTTGACGGCGGAGGAGCTCGGAGGAACTGGGGTTGGATCGATGATTGGAGAAATCGATGATGAAGATGGGTCAAAATTAGGGTTAGGGGTCAACTCGAAAAGCATCGATTCCACCCAATTCGACACATCTGAAGGATTGTAATGAACAGTTTCGGAAGCCAGGAGAGATAATCCATCTTCTTGAAAACTTCCCATGACTTCTTCGAGCTGCTCGAGCTTCTGGGCAACTTCCGCCATGTCCGACGACCTCACCTTGTACCCCAAAACGGCCAAAAGCTCATCCATTGAATCGTCTTCCCAGACCTTCGATTTCCCCGGCGCCGGCGACGGCGACATATCCGGCGGGGGTTTCCGATCGGTGTTCGTATAGGGGTGTTCTCTCTTCATTTTTTTCTCCTGGGTCTTTCTCTCAGGACCTCTCCTCTCGATTTGGGATTGAGATTGAGATGGGTTTGGTCTGGTTTGTGAGGATTTTTTCTCTCTCTATCCTGCTTTTTCACCAGAAAATTTATGGCAGCCCTTTTTCGAGGAATTTCATATTCATATTCCCTTTTTATTTTATTTTCGTAATCAATCAATCCCTCTCTCTCCCACCCTAATTTTTGCTTTTCAGGCTTTGAATTGAGGAAGAATCTGGGGAAGGCGTAGGGGATTGGGGATTTCTGCTTGGTTTTTCACTACTGATAGTACGACTACTGCTGTGCAAACCTTGTGTTTGTGGATCAGAGAGGAGAGAGAAAGAGAGAGAGAGAGGAAGATGAATAATGAGCAGCGCTCGTGATGGGGCGCGAGGACCAAGGAATGAGACAGCTGGCCTGGTTCAGAAAGATAAGGATTGAACTTTTTTTCTTTTTTTTTATTTCCTTTTCTTTGGTTTCACTCTTTTTGCCTCTTTCTCTAGTCTCAGTTAAAATGATGAGTTTAGAGGGGAGTCTAATAGTTTTCGTGCTTTTTTTTTTTTTTTTACCTCAGCAGTCAAATTGAGTAGTATTAACTTTCTACATTACCTATTGGTTTTGTCCTAATCCTAATCCTAATCCATAGTTAATTTCGGTATATTTTATTTTACTTTTTACTATCCTAACAGTTAAAAAGATGGATGTTATTCTAAAGTGATGGATATTAATGTTAATCATTGTATACGACTCATGTTGGTACAATATGACATGCATAGTTATTATCTTGTATATTATGTATACGATACATTTAGTTATCCTATCATACTTAACTTTTTCTCTTTAAAGAAAATGCGTTAGCTGTTTTTTGACTCAACACTTGATAACTTATTGTTAGTTAGTTGTGGCTCTCTCTGGTTTGGTGGCTTTGGAGCTTACATGAATGGTTTTTGGTCTCATTGTGACTATTAAAGCCAAATTCTCAACCCAATATTTAGAGTCATGACAAGTCAAATATGTGATGTGATTAAGTTGGTAGGTAATTATCACCATTTTAATCAATTATGTGAGGTCGTCGTAACACAAAACGTACTTGACATTGAATGACATGTTGGACTTGTTTTTTAATTGCGTACTTCTTTGAAATCTCAAACTATTTCTTCAGATATAACATGTCGTTAGGGACATTCATCAAAATTAACTTTAACGGATTAAAATCGTCTTCAACAATTACAGGTGGGTTTGTAGTTAAAAGTTAGGATGGAAGATTGATCAAAGTTGAGTCATCTAACTTGAGGACGACGTCAATGCTTGTAGTTGAGGCAACAACTATGAGGAATAGAGTGTTTAGTTGTTGTGCAAGCAGTATATCATTCAATAGTACTTGAGGCTGAGTAAAGTTCAAATCAAAATAGTGAAAGGTGAGATACATGTTTCTTGAGAGATTTATACTTTTATTCATGACACTCGTATATTACCTCATGACTTGCTGTGATGTTATGATGAGGCCCGATGTCTTCACCTAGTTAGCACCACAACGAATTGAACAAAGGGAAAATTAGGGGAACGTGGATGGGGGATAGGAAACCATGAGCGAAGAGGAAATTACGCAGTCATAATTGGTTTTTCGAATACATGAGTCATATTCCATTTTTTTTCAGCTTGTTCATCTAATTGTTAGGAGTTATAATAACGTAAGAAATTATAAATAATTATAAGAAACTGCAAGTAATTGTAAAGAATTGTAAGATATTTATAAAGTTAGTTATAAAAAGTTGTAAACAACTCGTAAGAAATTGTAGTTAGCTAGTACGACTCGTAATGTAAAGCTAAATAGAGTAGAACTTTACTCGTAGTAAACCAAATAGAGTTTTTGTTGTAAACTATGACTTTTTTTTTCCTTTTGCAGTTTTGAATAATTAATGAGCTAAATTAAAAAAACGGTTAACCAATATATCCACTTCATAATGAACTAATGCAAAACTATAAAAATAGATGGAAGGCTAGAGCATAATGAGCAGTGGTTAGTAGGTTTGGATATATACCATAGCAAACCGACCTCACCACATACCCAAAACGGGAAACTTAAGTGGGCATAGTCTGTTGAAAGGCTTTGTAACACGAAACTTAGTGGTGTTGTTATATTTTATCGAAAGTTTCCTTGTACATTGCATACTTATTGGGGACGGTGGGGCACTATACATACTAGAATTAGTTATAGTAAAAAATAATTTTACTATTGAACTTCGAAATAGATTAACCAAGTCTACACTTATTGCATCGTAACTACTTTCAAACCAAATTTAGGTACTAGTTTTTTCTCTAATCGATTATTTTTTTCCTTTTAAAATATCTTATCTTGTCATACATTCACGAGAAAGGAAATATGATAAAAATTGATTGGTTTAAGTTTTAAATTTTTTATATTCTTTTCATTCTTGATCATCCGTTCAATTAGAGTAAATCGGTCCAACGGATAAAATACTTTTATTTCAAATTTTTTTAATTAATTTGTAAAACTTAAAAAATAAGACCTTAATTAAAAGAATAAGTAACGAATTCAAGTGAGACGTCGTCATTAATAACGTGAATTATCTCAAGAGTAATAATTGTTTATATTGCTTCACATAAAGTCATAGCGACATACATTATCCAGTGACTTAGTTATATTTTGACATTTTGCATATGTGGGTTATATGTGATCGATTCTTATGACATAAATGTGCATATCTCAGCATTACCAAGATATTTGTCAACATATTAAAGTCATATATATATATATACTTGTTTCAGGTTATCTATTAATGTATTGGCGGAGATAAAAAATCTTTTCACAAGTGTCTCTTTTTTAAATTTTTAAATTTTATAAGTATTAATTATTATTTATAGATATCCATTTTAATAATTTTTAAAATTTTAAAGAATTTTTACACATAAATTTTAACAATTTTTCTTTTGCCAGCGGTGCCCTGGAGCACCGTTGGCCATAATCGCCACTTACTATTGGAACCAAGTTCTATGTATTGCGAAGTAAGTGCACTTACCAAAATATAGCCATGATCTCTTGCTCGTTTGTTTCTCAATATATGAATAATTTTTTTAGTTTTTAGGGGTTACCGTTGACATCTTTGCCAATGATCAGCCCTATTAAGCTTTGTGTTTTCTCATACTTCCCCCAATAAATTGTATCTTTTTATTTTGAATTGTTTCCGATGTCTTTTTTTAATGGTGGTACCGATACTCGTTATGCGGCGTATCTTTCATTTTAATTTAAAATTTTTAAACTTTTCAGAATCAAATTATTAATGGATTGTAATATGTATATGCATGAGATTAATTCTTCAAGTTTGAAATACAATTGCAGATAAAATTACTCAACGACAAAGCTACACAAGTTTGACATATCTCCTTTGTGAAAGCATGTATGGTGAAACAATGTTTAAATAGAAGATGAACATTCAAATAGAAGTGTATAAATAGGTTTTCTTGTACGAATAATTTATTTTAATGATATATTTATTTGAGTTTGAGATCAATATTGCAGATGTCGTATAACTTTAACTTAATAAATTTATTTTTTAAAAATAAAAATTAGTTTTAAATACTGTTGAATTTTCATATTACATCATTATATATTAAGAACACATATGGGTATTTTTTTTCAATTTGTTTAACAATTATTATTTTAAGCGTATATATATTAGGATTATTGGATTTTAATATACGAAACTTTAGTTCATATTGCTCATGATATTCCAAACAATCAATTAACTTGTATCATCTTCATCTTTAACACTGATATTTAAGGTTAGTTTTTCAAAATATGATATATTAAAAAATATTATATGGAGATGTTACGATATCAATCAATAATTTAGGTATTTTGAGATATTAAACTCTCATATTACATTCAATGGTATTGAAGATCATTTAAATTCAATTCATCAATTTTTTTCAGTAACTTTTAGTGCTATTATTCATTACTTTTGTTATATTGTTTTTACTATTTTTTAAACTTGGATAAAATAAATAAATAAATAAATAAAATATTATACTCTCTCGAACCATTTGGTAATATATCTTTTAAATTCTCAACGACGCCCTTCAATACCTTCCAACATCATATTCAATTTTGATCGCCATTTCCAATTTTGTTCCCAAACCAATTCATATATTAATTATATTTAACAATTAAGACACTGTTTCTTAAATAAATAAAAAAATCCCCAAATCATGATTTTCCAGCTTCATTTCTCGAAATGAAAATATAGTTCTTTTTATTTTGTGTTTGTGATCTTCCATTTCACTAGCTATAGAGTTGAAAGGCAAATTAATTAAGTGAGCAATTAAATGCATATTTACTGATTTTGCAATTCCAAATATGGTCCTGTTCGGTAAAATGAGTCGTTTCAAGTAGCAATAATCTGTTTGTGTAGCTGATAGTCTGTTAGATTTTAGTTGTCGACGGATAACTATTCAATTGAGTGGTTGAATGAATGTGTTCGGTAAATTTAGTGGTTGAGTTAGCTGATTATTGTAAATTGACGTAAAAAGATATAAATAATTTGTCAAATATAAATTAATGGAGGGATTTTTTTGTCAAAAAATATGAAACGCTACTTTCAAATGTGAAATGCTAATATTCTTAGCTTTTCGAAACACTACTTGAAACGTTAAAAGCTACCGCAAACGCTAGTTAAAACACTACCTTACCGAACTCTAATATTTGGTTGATTAATATTTTGACTTGGTCAAAACGCTAAAAGCTACTCTAAACGCCGTTGCCGAACAGGGTATATGTCACGCACACCCTTAATGAGCTATTACTCAAGTGACATGTGAGGTACTTCTATCTCGAAAGTCCCATGTGTGAATCTTGAATAAAGAATTTTCCATTTGAAAAAGGTGTATCCACATCAAACATGATTTTATGTTAGCTAGCTTGGTTCGATATGTGATCCACTTACCCTTCTCCAATTAGGTTTGTCAGCCCCATTAAATTTTACCCTAAGATAATAAGAGGTCTTTTGAGCCCAGTTCACCATTTTTTTTTTTAAATGTTACATAAAGTGGAATGATCGTATAAAACATATTAGATCCCTTATCTCAGGATAAGATGTATCAAAGACGAAACATCTCGTTTAAGTGGTTAATTTACAATTTGATTACACATCATTAGACAATTGTTTCATTGGGGACGAGATTGGTGCGGTGAAGGCAGTTGTACGATATGTCATATAACTCTACATAAAGGAAAACCATATGGTAATGAAGTATGGTTGTGCATTTATTTTTATAGGTTCTTAGTTTGTAGTATATTATAAATTTTATACTTTAAAGATAGTCTAGATATATTGAAAAATAAATAAATTATTGATTTATTTTAATTAATAGTGCCAAAAGACATGCCAGAAAGACAATTACAAACAAATAAGCTATAATCGACAAACAAAAAAATGAGGGTGAGATTGATTTAGACTATCGTTAGATTGATTGGTAAAGACTTTTAATAAGTGAATGCCAATGGTAAGGTCAAATAATTATTTTGACAATTGTAGAGGGTGAGATATACTAAGATCTTTGTGTTGTATATGCATAAGTTTCGGAGGGAATTTCGATGAAGGTAATCCGACCAAATAAATAAGAGATAAATTGATATGAAATCTTTTTATTACATTATTAAGTTTGTCAAATTTGGCTATGAGCAGCTCACTCAAAATTACAAGTTGAGGACTGAAACAACGAATATAAAATGTAAATACTTACACGCCGCTTCACATATTTTATAGAAGGTTGTAAATTTTTCCTATTATGTGTTGTTATACTGAGACAAAAATCTTAGGCTTTGGCATGATTTCTTTTATGGTTTTTTTTTCTGTTATTTTGAAGTATAATAAATAGCATAAATATATCACGTTTATGAACAGATTGTCGAGGCTCATTAGTTTGTTTACCATATACTTTGTGAATTAAAGTTATTGTCAATCACTATATATGGAAATAACAACGAATTTCGTGCTGATGTATTTTTCTCAAATTGATTGCTAAAATTTCGTAAGCATATCTTAGTACCTTGTTGCCTTTCTCTAGCACTCGTGTTATATTATTATTCACACATTTGGGAATGACTAAACACCGACAATAGGAAGCTTTTGATCTATATCTAATGCGAATTGTGGTTATTTGTGGGGATAGTCGCCAATTGTTGTAGCCATTCGTAGTAACTATTCAAGGCCCGATAAGTTCTAAGGCATTATGATGGTAGCGTTAGCGTCAATGAGTTAGCCAATCACGATGCACTATGGTTACAAGACATTATTCATGCATCCGAACCTTGTTGCTTGATCGATAATGCGATTTTGGAGTTTCCGTAGAAAATTATAATGCATTATCAACTCGTGCTTTTGTAGATCTTAACTTCTTCAATATAAAATAAAAGCTTAGTAAGCACATGCATCATGTCCTGTTCAAAAAAATTTATAATCATATGAGTTTAAACATTAAACATAAAAAACAATCAAATTTGTACAAATCACCAAGTAGAGCATACGAATACTATCGCTCGATCGAACTTAATCAAAATACCTATAATTACTTAACGTAAATTGCATTAGAATAAAGAATGTGTCAAAATACTCTTAATTTATCTGAATTCTCAAATTATTTTGATTTTTTCAAATTTACTAAAATCTCTACGTACTAATCGAGTTTAGAAAGAAATCGAAAAACGTGAATCAAATCAAAATAAGATTAACAAACGGGGGTACAAGTTCACCTACATTCACCAACCATATGACCATTGTCTTGTCCATGAACATTGCTTTGGCTACATCTACATGCATGCATGCGAGTTGCCATTCTCTCTCTCGCTCTGTCTCTCTCTCTCTCTCTCTCTCACTTGCACGTCTCTGCACACCTCCCGATCTCCCTTCATACCATCTCCCGTGTTTGGCTGCACGACTCTCAGGTCAAACTCCCACCAAGTCAACCTTCTTTATAAATTCTTCCCCTTCTCTCTTTCCTTCCTCTCCTCCTCCTCGTAATCGTCCCCCTCTCTCTCACTCTCTCTTCGCCTTCGACACTCTCATATCTCTCTCTATCTCTCTCTATCTCTCTCGCCATCTCTTACGACAATGGAGGATTCCGCCTACCACCACGACGAAGCCTCCGCCGTCTCCGCCGCGGCCGCCGGCAACAACCACGGCTGGCAGAAGGTTACCTACGTTAAACGCCGTAAGAATCAGCAGACCAAGGGGAAGCCCGTCGGAGGCGCGGCCGCTGCCGCAGAAATCACCGGAGAAATCGACGGAAATGTTTTCAGAGCGATCGAGCAGCAATCGGAGGATCGCCATCGCCGAATTGTCGAGGCACAGAGGAAAGCAACGGCGTTGTCTGATGTGCCTCAGAAACCTAGATCGAAACGCGATGATTCGGATTATGATGAATCGGAGGAGGAGAGGGAAAATGGCGTTGTAGTCGAGGACAAGGGGGACAAGAAAGAGAAGAAGAAGAAGAAGGCGGAGAAGAAACCTAAGGTGACTGTAGCTGAGGCCGCTGCCAAGATCGATGCCGACGAATTGGCCGCATTTCTTACGGATGTATCGGTGAGTGGTGTCTATAGGTTAATTATTGATGAAATGGTGTTGAGATCTTGAATTTGGAGCTGAATCGCTGTTTGTGATATGCTAAACATCGATCTATGTTGGTTAGGGTTCATATGCATCTCAGGAGGATATACAATTGATGCGATTCGCGGACTACTTCGGCCGGGCATTTTCAGGGGTCTCTGCAGCCCAGTTTCCGTGGGTGAAGACCTTCAAGGAGTCCCCAGTTGCGAAGATTGCTGAGGTGAGCTTGTGCTTTAGCTTGAATTTGAGACTAATGATTGGGGAATTATGTTACTACAATTGCAAAGTATCTGATAGTAGAGTGAATTCTGTGCTTTTAGAAATGGCATTGTTCGTTTATGAGGCTTTTTTGGCTTTTGTATTCACTTAAAATCGTTGGTTTTATGATGTGGGAGGAGAAGTTGTTATGCTTATGGGACGTGCTGTTTAATATGTAGAAAAATTTAAATAATTGATTATTCAATCATCGGTTGCTCATAGTTTGATTTTGAGATATATTAGCCTACCTTCTCAAGTTTCTTTCATCAGTGTTTACACCTGCAAGAGATGATAGTTGATTGACTTGTTTAGGAGCTCAACGCCAGCAATTGTTTGTGGCTATACTCCATATGTTCTATCATTGTCTCTTTTTTACTTAGAGGTTTGGTAGATTGGGATTAGTAAATAAGCAATGAATGGTTTAGTACATGCAAACAATGAAGTTATCTTTATTTTTCTTCCCTCTTTGGACAGTACCAGTATTATCTATGGCTATGTTTTCTGTTTTGACGTCGAATGCACATTTTTGTCCCAATTGCTGATTTTTGTTAACCTCATTGACATCACATTGCTGGTCAAACTCTAGAAGAGTACAAGTAAAATGATCACGGTGATATGCATAACCAAATGAGGTGAAGTAGTATTTTTGCATTGATTAGTTTGATGATGACGGATGGTGCAAGTGCTTGTGTCAAACAGATAGATGGATTAACCAAGGAAATGATCCTTGGCTGCCCCTCCCCTGAAAAGAATAAAAAATAAAATCAGTAATTTATTATCTAACTTCTGGTCGTTGCAATTTACAATTATGTTCCTTGTCATACTCCTGTTTTAGGTTTGAAGTTCTCTATCTGATGATTTATTTATTTCCTTTTCATAAAAACTATTTACAAGAATGAACTTTGTTCAACTTGAATTTACTTTATTATAATCCAGATATCACCTTGTGAAAATGGTTTCTTCTCATAGGTTTGTTTATATTTGACATCCTATCTTAAAATCTGCTTTTGAAGTCTTATGCACTTTGCTCCCTTTGTGTAGTTTCATGTCAAGCATTGTGGACTGTTTTTGTTCCAAGAATTCTTTGATTAAATCTTGGCTATGGTTAATGTATAATTAATTATACTTTTGGATTAACTTATGTTCTTATCAGATGTGACTGTTTTCCTGAACAGATCCCTCTTTCCCAAATCCCTGATGCTGTTAATAGGACATCAGTAGACTGGATCAACCAACGTTCAGTTACGGCGCTTAGCTCCTTTGTACTATTGTTACTTGATAGTATTCTTGCAGACTTAGGCAACCAACTCTCCAGTGCCAAGAATGCTAAAAAGGCAACTCAACAGCCATCATCTAAATCACAGGTACTGAGTATGCTCATTCTGCATCGTTTTTCCCTAGATAAGATTTTGTCCCAGCAAAAGTTTGTCATATCTTAATACTTTCAGTTAGTGGTTGTTCCTATTCTTTAGTATGTAATTTATGCTTCCTCAATTGTCCTTTCTCTGACTCTCCCCCTCTTGCACGCTTGCGTTGTTTTTCCCCTGGCTTTGATAAGAACTTTGCATTGTTGCTACTTTGTTGTTGTCTTCGACTTAGTGCCACTTTCACTCTCGGAGATATCTAAGCATATTTTGGATGCTAATTAGGTTCACCTGCAGAAACTTCTACTAGCGGCAACTTGTTTTTCTTCAATTGAATAGAAAGGGAAAAAAATAGAACTTAAATTGCCAATATAACACCTGTTCAGGCTATCATTTGACGTGGTTTGGATTGAGATGATTGACCTGATTCTTTCAAGTCTATGGTGTTAAGGTGTTCACAGAAGTTTCAAATCTTTGATATGAGTGGAGTTGATGCATTTAATTGATTGAATTTTTCTGAGCTGATCTACTATTGATATGGTGAAAATCTGTATTGGCTTCAGCTTAAGTTGTGAGTCCTTCGTGAAGAATGATTGGATTTGCTTTTAGAGTCCTCCAATGCTCCAAATCTGGTTGCAGTAGAAGATACTTTGATGACTATTATATGCTATTAGTATTCATTCGTTGCTGTTAGCATGATGTTATAGGGATCTCAGAGAAAATTAGTGAAATATTAGATCACCTCTCTTTCCTATAGCTTGGAATCAATCTTTAATCAAATGGTGATTTTTCTCTTTGTCGGATCAATTCTTAGAGCTTTCCTTGTCTGTGGTTGCGCTTACCTGGAGTTTTGAGCTTGGGTCCCCCATGTGCTGTTTCTGCAAACTATTGAGAATTACTACTTGTGAGTTCGCAACATTGTCTTTAACTTTTAACTAAAGGGCATATGGGGCATATTGAATATTATTGGTGATTTGATGTTTCTGACAATGCTAATTCTAGATATCAACTCGATGCTACCAACATGACTAATTTTCGATGGATTTGAGGATTCAATAGCGCTCCCGCTCCCCCCTCTTGTGGTAGACCTTGCTCATTCATCATGCACTTTACAGTTTCACTAGGAGTTGAAACTGTGAGTTGTAAGTGCAAGTTATTAAAGATTGAATATGTGGGCTTTAACATGTGACTGGATGACCTATGGTACACTCTATTCAAGTGGGATGTAATTATCTGAACATTATTGATGCTAGAATAAAGCCTGGCCTCATGATTAGATTCATGTTTAAGCTTTCAAAGCCATAAATCATTTGAGCCTACTTTATTCAAACTCAGGCCTTGACCTGGAGCTGTTCAGCTGTCTTCAAATGACGGAACCTATGTTTGCTAAATGGTGTTTGTCTGGCGGGTTTAGCTTGAGGATCCTATACGTGTGGTTTTGGGATACAATGTCCATTTTTCTACAAAGGATTAGTGTTAAGTTTCCTTTAAATTTCTCCTGAAATTTAGCACATTTACTATATAATGATTTTGCTGCATCCTGGATCAAGAATTTCAAGCTTAATCCTGAAATAGTGATGGGACTTCAGTGGGAAGAGACAATTATCCACATTGGGCTTCAATTCATCTGCATCATGATCCGTAGGGATCAACTAGACATGAGCTTTTTTTTTGGGGGGGAACTAATGCTTGCATGTGAAACGAAAACTACAAAAGACTATGCATTTGAAGTGCCGATAGGAGGGAATGTATTTTTGGGAGCAAATGGCTCTGTCTAATCAGGATTTCTCTACAATTGAAATACCCGCAGCAAGCTGACATTTAAGTTAACTATCAGTTTATCTTCTCCATGCTTCACATTAACTTCTCCCCAGATTCTCTTTCATCCGATCTGTTTGTAAGTGTCTTCCAAGCTAGAAGTCCACTTATCACAAAATCCTCCCTTCTGTGAGGAGCATCTACGATGGGGTCGCGGTGCCAGTATTCTGTCCTCTCTGAATTAACCCTTTGCTTGGGATTCTCAGAGCATCTCCAACCATGGGATTCAGATTTGGTTTCAATTTTTCCCCCAACTCTAGTGATGATTAAAAGAAAGTGAAATTCTGACTTAAAATTGGATCCACGCTAATGTTTGGATTAGTTTTGAGTCCCAAGTATTGACATGTAGCTGATTTCTGTTGATGATAGGAACCTCTGCGTATTACTAAACTTGGCTCAATTTTTGCACAGTGTGCATACACGATCATTTTTTAATGCACAAAAATTGCCAAAAAAATAAGTGCGAAAAGTCCTGTGGCAGAAGGATGAGTCCTTTTGTTTTGTTACTGCAATGGATATTTTAAGTGACACTCTCATTTAGGAATTAGAACTCCAAATTTGGCTCATTGGAGGTGAACTAAGGACACAAAGTGATTGCAACATACATTGAAATGGTTGTAAAAAACATGAAGCAATCGTATGGATGCTACCTTACAATGACTTGGTTCTACCACTCTGTTTCCTGACAAACCTTCCCACTGCTCGTATGTTTGGGAAAATTGGCGTAGCTCTAAGTATTTCTCGATGATAATCATGGTATAGCAAAATATGCCTTGAACCTGTCATAAACTCTAATGCCATCTGCTTTATGGTGTGCTGAACATGAATGATTCATCTCTTCTCAAAGTATCCCTTAGACAGCTAATCATTTCAACAAGTAAAATATTTGTTCCAGTGTGCTTTTGCTAATGGATGTCACTGTGAAATGGCAGGTTGCTATATTTGCAGTTTTGGCTATGGTGTTGAGGCGGAAACCAGATGTGCTGATCAGTTTGTTGCCAACATTGAGAGAAAACTCCAAGTATCAAGGACAAGATAAGCTCCCAGTCATCATATGGATGATATCTCAGGTAATTTCTGGCCAAATGACATGACTCAGTTAAATGATTTGTTGATCCCCACCCCTTCCTTCTCTTCTCATTCAGTTGTTGATGCTTGAGCCTGAATATGTGTCTTCCTGTATAGGCTTCTCAAGGAGATTTGGCTGTTGGCTTGTATGCATGGGCACATAATCTGTTGCCATTGCTCAACAGCAAATCTAGCAACAACCCACTTTCCAGGGATTTGATTTTGCAATTGATTGAAAGGTCGGTGCAAATTATTAGCTTCTCTATTCCTATTCCTTTTATGTTTGGTGTTTATTGAAATATGTGTTTAAGTGCAGAATTTTATCAGCCCCAAAAGCTCGCTCTATTTTAGTGAATGGTGCTGTTAGGAAAGGTGAAAGGCTGATCCCTCCAGCTCAACTGGAGATCCTGATGAGGGCCACGTTCCCTGCTTCAGCTGCAAGAGTCAAGGTCTGTAATTCAAAAGCATCTGCTTATTCTTGAAAATATTTAGGTCTGTTTTTCCTTATTGTATAGCTGGTGGCATCTATGCAGGCAACTGAACGATTTGAGGCTGTTTATCCAACCGTTAAAGAGGTTGCACTTGCTGGTGCTCCTGGAAGCAAAGCAATGAAACAAGTCTCACAGCAGATATTTGGATTTGCTATCACAGCTGCTGGTGAAGGTGACTACCGTTTTTCAATTGTTTTTTTTTTTTTTGGGACACAACTCTTTGTATTAACTGTAAGAACAATCATAAGATAAATACACAACTAACCACCGAATATATTGCATATTGCATAAATTTAATTGTAATAATAACCACCGAAGGGTGGTCTAGTGGAATTTACCCACCTGGGCTACCTTCCAACAAGGTGTAAGTTCAAATGCCACTAGACGTAAGGAGAGTTACCTCCTGTCCAATGCCTCCCCCACTAGGGCTGTGTCCTAATGAGAGATAGGGCCCCAAAACCCTACATTAGTGAGTTGTTTAAGATTACATATGCAGTCTAAATGGAATCAAATGAAAGGACAAAGCGAATAACAATAGCATCTCGTTTCTGTTCTCTACAATCTTACAGTTCCATAGTTTTCACTCTATGTATTCCCTTCGCAAATAGTATCATTATTGTTCATGTGTCAAAGGGACGATGCAATTTGAATTGAATGAACTCTCTTTAACTTATTGATTTTTGTCATTTGATTCATATTGTGGATTTTTACAGGCAATGCTGATCTCTCTAAAGAAGCTACTAACATTGCACTTTGGTGTTTGAAACAAAACACTGACATCTACAAGCACTGGGTAAGGGTTGGAACCATTCTGATTGATGAATTTTTAATTTCCTGCAAATATTCTTTTCCTCATAATTCTTTTGCGATGTAAAACTCTCATTACTTGCTTGCAGGACAAAGTATATCTGGACAATCTACAAGCCAGTGTTGCTGTTTTGAAAAAGCTTTCTGAGGAGTGGAGGGAACATGTCAGTCCATCATCTCTTGAACTTGTGAAGCAGACTGTAAAGAGTTTCCAGCACAAGGTAGGTTCTCCTCATCCTCGACCCCCGAAACCCCTTCCCCGCTCTGGCAGTCCCATAATGTTGCATATCGTCATATCATCTAATACAATTCCATTTGGCTATGAAAGTCTTTCTTCATTGTTCGTTACTTGTTTACCCGCTGCCTTTTGCTGTAGAATGAAAAGGCATTGGCTGGAGAGAACTCTGGCAAACAAGCTCAAGCTCTACTCAGGGAAGCCGACAAGTACTGTAAAGTTCTCATGGGAAGATTATCACGCGGGCACGGCTGCTTGAAAGCCTTTGCTTTTGTTGTTGTTGCATTGGGTGTGGGTGCTGCCGTCATGTCCCCAAACATCGAGTCCTTCGATTTGAAGAGGCTATCTGTGATGCTCAACTCCTTCCAGTCTGTTTAAATTACAACAACCACTCACCTGGAACTTACATCGCCTATTTCATCTGAAGCATCCAAAGGAAGCGAAGAGAACAAGAAGCCGTTCACTCCCTCACCTCCCACAATAAGTCTCGACTCATGGAGTTAGGAGTAGAAATGGCAGCCACAAGGCTGACTGCTACTTGAGAGTTTCATCTTGGTCTGTGACAATTTTCGACCAAATCGAATTTCTTTAACTTATTTTAGTTTTGCTATCCTGTTTCTGACTTTTTCTAGTCCCCTTTTTTCGGTCCCCTTTTCCCAAATAGCGCTGTGGGAGGTGCAGGGGCTATTGGCACTCCTGTTGACTGTAACTCCATACTCCAACATGGCTGTATTTCTGAACTAGTGTATTTTTATTTTAAAGGGTTTCTTTTTTTCTTTAGTTTATAGTTTCCTTCTCGAAGTTTTCATGTTTGATGTGCTTTCGCATTCTTGTTTACATCGGAAATATGTAAGACGTGTTCAATCTTGCATTGTTGTTTCAGATGAGTCTCACTTGCTTGAGCGGGGTCTAGACTGTCTGTTTCTGATCATCGTAACTCATTGTTCGTGTTCAGCATAATGTATATAGTTTTGTGTTTGGCATCGTTTTTGCAACAATAATAGTCATGTTATGCGCAAGGGAGAACCTGTGAATATAATATCTACAGTAAGCTGTCTTCAGCATTATATTTGGGAGTATCATCACCACAACAACTTGAAGGAATACAAATGACTAGGTATCATATTTACGCCGGTGCTGAGCATAGTACGGAATACAATACAATGCTAGTACAGGAAAGAGAATTAATCATTCATAATCCTCAATTGTTGCCCATGGGTATTTGAGGAATCCACCCTTGACCTTTGATGGATCTTCTGGCTTCGACCAGGGATACTTGAGTGTTGGGTCTCTGGGAAACTTCCTGAAGTTGAAAAATGGTGCCCACAACATCACCCTGCACATTGCAATTCAATGAAGCCATTCTACGTTTGTTTCAGGCAGATCGTAAATGGTTCTTCTATGCATGAGGCCGTCTCAGTTAAGAAATATTGTAAGACGGATATTCTCAGGATAACTCATAAAGTACATGGGTGACTAGTAATCTCTAAAGCCTTCACTTTCCGTTCTTTACGTAAGAGTTAAAAGACGGTCTTATATGAGACCTATAAGACCTTGTACTATGCATGAATGAATTCTTAGTCTAGGTTAGGTACTCACCCTGGGAAGAACATGAAGACAAACATGAACTGCACGTACATCTCCAACAGATTTCGTTTGTACCATCGTATCCTCAGCCAGTTCATGATTATTGGCTGTAAAACCACCACCCATCAGTGATCCTACAAGAAAAATTAGTTACATACCCCCCTCTCAAGGAAAAAGAAAAGTAAATGCAACTAACGGGGCGCACTACCCATTGCAAAATTTGATTAAATATTGTGAATTTTCACATAATTTCAGACTGCCTTATAAAAGTAGTTTCAGAAATAATCTCTATTTTTCAGTTCTCGCACGAAAAAAAAAAAACATAATAATGCCACGTTATCTGAGACTACACAAGTGCTATTTAAAGACTAGTTCAGTCAATTTAACTGACACCCATATCGAATTACGACTATAAACTTACGGGTTATAAGAAAGTCCATTTACTTACTGGCATAATCAAGAAATACCAAAAAGCCAGAACCCCAATCTGGATCAGAACCCAAATCAAATCTTGCTCATTGTTTACTCCTGTAACTGCAAATGCTGGTTCTGCAGCCTGTTGAAGAAATTTTTGTAAAAAGAAACCAATATTTTCTTTTCCGAGAGCACAGAAAATGAATATATTATATTATCCAATAAAAACCCCACTTACAGAGGCCAAAAGTCCCACTGGAATAGCCAAATTGGACTTAAGCCTAAATCCATTTCTGGGCTCAAGTGAAATGCCTTCCTTGGTCTGTTTCACAAAATAAAATCCATTATAAACAACAACAATAACATTGAGTGTAATCTCGTCCGGAGAGATCGATTTCACGAGACCCATAATTTTTGAACCCGGAGAGAGGGGAAGAGAGAGAGAGAGAGAGAGAGAGAGGACATACAGATGGTTGGTCTGGCTTAGAAGTGAAGGGCAGTTTGTGCCTGGAAATGACGGAGAAGGTGGGCTTGGATTTGGGAGGAGAGAGAGAGGGCAGAGCCTTGAGGGGGTGGAAGCTTATTGGGCAGCTCATATTTTTAGTGCATTTAGTCTCTCTGCCTTATCTTTTTCCTAAATTCGGTCGGCATATTCATTTCATTTCTTCATGGATAGAGGTGGGTGGAATCATTCCATTCCATTCTTTTATTTTATTTTGGACGAAAATTGGAAATTTCACAACCGCATGACAAGTATATTCACGGATAACGGTGATGGTAGTGGCACAATCCTGATTTTCATTAATTTTCACAGGTTTGCTTACGTCATGATATTATATTATTTAATCACATACATTGATTTTCACAAATTGACATCATCGGCTGTGTTGCCCACGATATCATCCCGTATATAAAATAAAAATTATACGTTAATTTCTTATTTTTTAAACAAACAGGTAAAAATACTATATTGATAGAGTGTTCATAAGTTCATAACTTAAAATTAAGTTATGATAAACTTCTAGTCAAATTTGCTCAATATCTATTAGAATTAATCTAGTAAGATCTTGGGTTGACATATTTCCATCTCTCCTAATATGAGCCCAAGAATAAGAGGAGAAATTACAACTAACGAAAATTAAATTTGTAAGGATCAAATCAAGTTCACTAATATACGAAGAAGGCCTAAATACACATTGAATGAGTGAAAGACAACCAAACTCAACTATGATATTTGAGTAATAAAAACGCTTAACTAATTGGACCCCAAAGAGAGGTGTCTTTACTTTCGTCACGATGACCGACCACAAGGCTTTGATTCTCTTTACAACTAACATCAAGACCTCACCTTTGTCATTACAAGTTATTATACATTAATTTTTATTATTACATTTGACAGGACAATTTAGTGGTTAAGATTATCCAAATTATATGTTCTATTTTTTTTTATATTGTATTCTATTATTTTTTAAGGATTATTTAAATATGAAAAATGTAAGTATAGTTCTCAACCTAATTAAAATTTTGACATAACAAAATTTAAAGGTTTGAGCCCTTTTTTCCTATGCTAAACGAGGGAGCTTGAAGGTATCGTTTAGGCCCATTTGTTAACGTTTGAACTCTAATTTATAGTCTAATTTATAACTTTACTATATAATTAAAGAAATTTTGAATTTGTCTTCAACTTTTAGCTTTATTTTTCATTCTTATTGGCCATTTGACCAAGATTTCCACCCCTCTCTTAACAATTCGCTCACTAAGTTGGCCCTATTATAGAGGGAGGCTAATGAGGTGGGATTGTTATTTACCCAAAACAAAAATTGACATTTTATTAAAGAAACAATAATATAATATTTCATCTATTTCAAAATACATGTCGTTTTAAGGTTATGCGAGAATACCAAGAAAACACAAAATTCATAACAAATTTTATGTTAAAAGACTAAGTTGTCCCTATATTTTATTGGAAATGAAAACAATCAATAAAAAAGAAAAGAAACAAAGCAATTAATAAGGACAAAGTTGGTAAACTAATAATTAATATGTCATTGAAATTGTAAAGTGATAAGTATTATGAAACAAGAAAAGTTAGTTAAAGTGACATGTATTTTGAAACAGAGAGTAAATATAATTAATTTGATATTGCATACTGAAAAAATATAAAATAAAATAGGAAATGAAATAAAACCATCAACAATCTCATATCATACTTTTGTTAAACCAAAATTGAATAAACTATGTGAGCCAAACTATGAACATAAATATTAAACTCGCTATTTTTCCTTTTTTCCATGTAGGTGTGTATTTGAGAAGGAAGAGAAATTGATGAATCGCATGAGAAATAATGTCAATCATCTACAAACAAGATAGCATGAGCTTATTTACACAGAATATCGAGTTCCAGTCTTGAGCTTATAAATTTTTTTGATTGAACTTTAAGTTATATCGAGTTCCAGTCTTAAGCTTATAAAATCTTTTAATTAAACCGTAAGTGGAGAAGTAATCGGATCCTTTTAATTTTTTTCTTAAATTTGTGAAAGAATAGTCTCACTAGTCACTAGATTTATTTTCAATGAAATTTTAATAAAATTGTCTAGTTTTACGTTTTGTCACCCTTAGGGGGAATATAGGATAAAAACTCAACAATAATAACTCCTTTTTTTTAGTACAAATGAGATAAAAAAGACAGATTTAGATAAATTTACAAATATATGATAACAACCCCTTTTTGGTGCAAATGAAATGTAAAAATGGATTTAGATGAATTTGAAGTCCAAATATTTGATAATAGCCTTTTTATTTTTGGTACAAATAAAAGAAGAATGAATTCAGACATATTTTAAACCATCAATCTAAACATACTTACATAATGAATATTAAATTAACACTTACATGCAGTGTAATAAAAATAAAATATATCACCATAAAAATAAAAATAAATTACTTAATCAAAATATCTATATATATTTTTAGTGTATATTTAATAGTATAATAATATTTTTTAATTTTAAATTAAAATATCTAATAACTTTTAAATACTTTACCGACTGGGCTAACACCCAGTATCTCCAGTGACTTAACAAAAATACAATATACAGCCCTTTCGCTAGTCCTCTCTAGAAGTCCACCTGCTAGATAGATATGCTACTATGGAATGGAACAAATTTTCAACCCATAAACCCATCATAGTCCATAGAGGCCCTCTATTCTCCGAAGATATTGGCCTCCTGTTGTTGAATTTCAATCTCTCCTCCCAACACTCAGCTCAAACTCTCAAACTGAATCAGTTCGCCTCTATCCCTCCAAATCCCCTTCATTCCTTCAATATCTGGTGCTGAAATCCTGTGATTTTGTTAATGCAACTTAATCTTTTGGGGCTTAAATGATGGCTACAATCCCAGCAAACCAATTCGGTTTCAAAATTCACCAAATTCAACTCCAACCCACTAATGCCCACTTCGAGAAAGCCGTTACAGTTCATCGCAGAAGAAATCTGAGGCCTCCTCATTGTTTTTCAACACCAATCGCCATTTTCGTTTCTTCATCAAACCCAGAAACTGCCCTTGTCGCTCCGTTCGTGCCAGCGTTAGCAGCGGTGATGGGGACGCTGCCACGCAAAATTCTGCGGTTTCTGTAAGTTTTCGTCTGATGATATCTTTGAATTGGTTGTCTCTCTTTTGGCTTGGGTTGATTAAAATAGTGGGCAATGAAGTGAGTGAGATAATGCATTCCTATGGAAAATTAATGTGATACTTAATGTTTGGTATTAGATGGATGGCATGCAGAGTAAAAGTGCTATTTCCGACTTACAGGGAAGCACATTCATCTTATGTGGTGTTTGGTTCGATGTAATGCAATGGGAAAGTGATGCGTTAAATTTTGTAATACAATCATGACTACATAGTTTATGGTAATCGTAGTTACAAGATATTGTTTTGGTTGCAATACTCTCATACAACAAAACAAAGTAATGGAAACAAAATGACGAATTTGCTTACTTTACAAGGTTTATTACATCCGACCAAACAGTAAGTTGACTTTAGTAACAGGTTGTTTGATTTCGTTCACTTTGATTTTTTGTTGTATCTTAGATTGAACTTGTGTATGGTAATGAAAAATATGATATTAGGGTCTGATTTGTATGGAGTAAAGTACGCAAATTCTGTAAATTATCGAGATTTTCTATACTAGTAATATCTAGGGAGAGAGAGGCTCAGTTATTTAGAAGGGAGTACGATATAAAAATATAATTGGCATTGAGAGTGAAAAGAACAAATGCATTGTTATAGGTTAGTTATGTCTCTCTGAATCTCTAGGTAGTCCTCCATAGTTCAAGTGATTTTTAGAATGCATAATCAAGCTTCCAAGATGTATGTCTTGAATTGCAATTATCAGGCCAAGCATTTCATGCATGGGCCTTCTGGGAGATGTTGTTTGATGATGGAAAAAATCAATGTTGGCAAAGCTTCCTGGTGGACTTGTATTCTTCTGTTTGGTTAATTTGTGTTGTGGTTACTGGATCATGGTGATTGGACAGGAAGTTTTGAGTATCAATACTGTATTGTTCTTTAATAACTAATGCAGATAAGCAATGATGGATGTCTACTTCAGGTTATAGAAGTTAGAAACTGATTTTTCATGTGATCATGTTGACTTTCCCGCTTAATTTCATCTTTAGACTATATTTCTACAGTTTGGTGCCACAGACAGCGAATAGCTTTATCTGCACAAGATGCTTGCATGCTTACCATAATTGCTTAAGATTATGGAATTCCATAAATATGAGTTTGTGAGAATAAGAAATCGAATGTCAGAACCTGTGACGTGAGCATCTGCAAAACGTAGGCAAAGTGGTTGGAAGAAGTAAAATATATGAAAATACGGGAGGTTGAAGATTCGTACAAGCAGATCTTATTGCTCAAATGAACTTTTTCATGCCCATGAATGCCAAGCAGCCATTCTGGTGCACAATCCTAATCTTAGCTGACTTTTTCAAAAAAATGAGTTCTCAGTACGAACTTGGAAGCCCTTAATCCATTGTAGGTTCAATCAATTAGCTCAAACCTCAAGTGGTTAAGAGGAGGAAAACATGAACATTTATTTTTCAAAGTGTGAATAGGCATCTCAAAATGGAAAGGATTGTGTCACTGGCTGAAGTTAAGAGTATCTGCTAGCGGGATAGAGTAGTAGCACTGGTTTTCCAAAAGGACAAGGTAAGAAGCAAAATATATTTTCAGAGCTGGACTAGTCATGCCATGTGGTCTGAGAGAGAACACAGAAGATTTTCGTCTAAAGTTCTGGAAAGACTCCTGCTGATTAATCGATCAGGCACATAATTCAGGCTTCAGGTATCAGTGCAGTAAGCAGTAGACAGAAGGGAATGAAGGGGTGTTGTGAGTATGGCGCAGCATATATGCTGTGGGTTTTGGGATTTTTAGGTTTGCTGGAGAATTGCTGCAACTTATTTGTACTAATCTGCTTATTTGCAAGGAAATGAAATATGTATACCTTCCCAAAAAATAGCTCAAATGCATATTGCACACATTTTTATAACAGGACCAAAAATATTTTATAGAGACATATAGCCAAGGACCTGTCCTTTCCACAATTCAAGTAAAGCTGTGTACATCTCCGATCCCTCCGCCCACCTCCCCAAAAAAATTTTCTTTTACTGAATGGCCCTGATAGAAATTGTGGGGTAAGTCACTCCTACGATAAGGTGCCATTATTCACTTCCCCGTTATTTTCTTTCTTATGCATGGTGGTCTTCTCCCAATTATGTTCTCTTTTATGCATAGTGATCTTTTCCCCATTATGTTCTCTTTTACGACTAGTTAATCATTTTAATTTATTTCTCTATGGGGGTTAATCTTTATGACTTTATCTATGCTTTGACACCATTTGCAATAACATTTTTAGGATGCAGAACCATCAGATGGCAGCTTGTCAAATGCTGGTGACACTTATCTGCCCTTGCTCATAAGAATGCTAGGGCTTGACAATGATCCCCTAGACCGAGAACAGGCGATAATAGCGCTCTGGAAATATTCACTAGGAGGAAAGCATTACATTGATAAGATCATGCAGTTTCGCGGGTGTGTTAATCTTACTGTCAATCTTCTGAGGTCACAGTGCAGTCAAGCTTGCGAAGCAGCAGCAGGCCTTTTAAGAATGGTTTCTTCAGTCAATTCCTACAGAGACATAGTAGCAGGAAGTGGGGCCATAGAGGAGACAACTGCTTTGCTAAGGAGGACTTCCTTGATTTCAGAGGTATATAACTCCGTGTGTTAATCTTTGTTTATCTGTTTGCCCATGTGTGTTTGTCTCTGTTTATGCACGTGTGAATGTGCAAGCCCATACATGTATAATGCTGGTCAATTCACCACATGCTCCTCACGGCGTGACCTTATGCTGAACTGATGATGGTAACTGGAGGTGCTACCAAACTGTGCCTTTGTGCTCCTAAATCAAATTTTACATTTAATGTACTGTAACCCTGTATAGTCCTTGTGAGTGGCTATAACAGAGTTTCTGTAATTCGTATTAACAGCTAATCTAGGAGGGATGTTTTTATGCAGTGCTAACAGTTTAATAACTATCTTTGTAGCTCCAGCTAAAAAATGTTGTTTACGCTCCTACCTATTATCTGGATATACCAAGAAAGATGTATGGTCTAATGAGGCTACTATGAAATATTGACTCATGGGTGATTGCTGAAGCCTGAAGTTGTACTTGTTGGGAAAAACATTTAACACTAAACTTCACTTTTACAGGTGAAGGAACAAAGTATTTGTATGTTATGGAACTTATCTGCTGATGAGAGGCACAGAACGAAAATTGCAAACTCCACCTTGCCTTTACTTATGAAGTTTTTGGACGATGAGGATATTAAAATAATTGAGGCAGCTGGTGGAGTGTTGGCAAATTTGGCACTAAGCCCTTCTACTCACAGTATCATGGTTGAAGCAGGTGTTATTCCAAAATTGGTGAGACTTATTTTCCAAGCTTGATTTATCAGTGATCATACATGCTACCCACTGTTATATGTTGCAAAATGCTAATTGGAGAGAACTACATTTCTTTTCTCTAGTTACCTTTTGGAGTGAATGTTGCAGTAATGAAGACACAATTGCCAAAACTGTGAGTGTGATACTGTGCCCTCTTTTTAATGCCCCTGATGTTGGAGGTGTCCTGCCCATAGAGATAATGGATCAAATCACCCGCACTAATACGAAACAGAAAGGTGAAAGCAGAACACTGTTTTCTCAAAGCAACAGTGCACCTTCTAACCTGCTTAGTAATCAAAATTGGAAAGAAGCCGATCTGAGGCAGCCTTGAAACCGCTTCTTCTTTTCCCTGACTCTTTGCTCCTAAACTGTTCGCATTGTGCTCTAACTTACCCTATCACAGACTGAAGTCTAACTTAAAAATAATATTCTTCCACCCTCCCCTCCTATACATCATCTAATGAAGTTACATCAAATGTTTGCTCATCTCTTCAAGATCAAACTATCCTATATTTTGAGCTTTTGATGACTGCCTTACTCCTCAAAAAAATGGGTTTATCTTGGCAAAAGCAGTTCATTCCTTCTTGTCAAGCAATGGAAACATGCAATTGTATACAAGAATTCTGATTGTTTTGGTAACCTCAAAGTAGCAAAGAATGGCTTCAATCTTTGGGGTTCTCTCAAAGTACCACTTTACAAGTTTCTAATATTCTATTTTTAAGTCACGAAGAACATCAACAATCTCTATGCTTCATCATAGGAAAATGTGTTACTAATGTTTTGTTATTTTAGCTGTGTGATTCATATTCTGTGGTGTTGTTACTTATGGTTAAGTCATTTGTGCAATTTCTTGGCTTCATACTGAAGTGGAGCAATAGGCAGTAATGTCTTTTTGTGCCTCATGAAATTGTCCGCTGTCTTTATTGTGGAATGGTAGCAACTTCGCTTTTCAGAAATTGACATCAAATGAAAGCAACTTTTCTGCTACTAAAGCGGTAGGCTGGAAAAATCTGAACCTCCCTCCCCCTGTAGGTGGGACAGGGGGCTATCCTTTGGTTTGGTTATGTTATTGTTGTAGCCTCTGTAGTAGGTCCTCTCTTGGGTAAGACAAGATATATATGGAATTTGAACCTCCATGGAGATTTGATGGACTGGTGTCAACTTCTTTTAGTGTCGTGTTCATAACTCAAAGTTTGGCTTGAAAAGTTAAAGCATTGATGGAACTCAGAGAAGTTTGTGAACATGATCTCGTTGTAATTTGATTGCAGTCGAAGTTTTTAACTAAAGAAGTTGAAGGATCTAAAGTGATAAGGAAAGAAGCAAAAACTGTGCTACTTGAGCTTGCCAAAGATGACTACTACAAAATTCTTGTTGTGGAGGAAGGACTAGTTCTTGTACCACTGGTTGGTTCAGATACTTATGCTTCCTTCAAACCAGCTCTGCATTCATGGCCTTCATTACCTGATGGTACTGAGTTAAGGCGGAATTCAAAAGCCCCTTCGAGATATGGTGCTTCTGAGTTACTTCTTGGATTACATGTTGAAGACAACAGCGACAAAATAGATGAGTCCAAGATTGATGCTATAGTGGGGCGAACACAGCAGCAATTTTTAGCTCGTATTGGTGCCATAGAAGCTGAGGATGAGAAGAAACCTCAAGCAGGGTCCTCAACAAGCCATCACCATACATTGTTGCCATGGAAGGATGGTGTTGCACGTTTGGTGCTGATTCTTGAGCTTGAAAATGAAACAGCAATCGCTAGAGCAGCAGATGCTATTGCCGGTGCATCAGTGACTGAAAGCATACGCACTGCGTTTAAGGAGGCTGGAGCTGTCAAGCGCCTTGTCTGCCTTTTAAACCACAACAATGATGGAGTTCAGTCTGCTGTGGTGAATGCACTGGAAAAATTATCTGTCAGGTACGGAATAGTTACTTGTATTCCAGTTGCATCTCTTACGTTTGCGCCTCTGTCTCTCTCTGTCTTCCCTTTTTTTTTGGAGGGAGGGGGCCAGTGGGGGACTTCGCATTTCTTTGCTTGAATAATGAAAATAATGAATTAATGAGTCAGAACAGTATGCATAAGACATAATCCCTTCAGTGTTTTTGGGAAATTCCCTGAAAGGTCATAGCTTTCATGTTATCCCTGTCAAACGGGGTTAGTAGTAGGAATTTTTATTAGAAATGAATAATACAACCATAAAATTATTATTAAAATAATGAGCACCACTTAGTGAGAAAAGAGAGCCAAGGAAATTGATGTATGTAATTTCCCATCACAAATAGAGAGGTTGTTTTCAAAGATCCATGAAAAATATTTTTGAAGGAGTTCTGAAATCACTTAAAAGCAACTTCTAAATAGCTTGGAAGAACTAGTTATAATTAAAAAAAACTTTTTTTTTTTATGCCCATGCCTTTTCTTCTATCTTTTCCTTTTACTTGCATTTAATTCGGAAGAAAATTTACTAATGCTCATGTAATATTACATGAGGTGTGTTTCTTGCATGCATCTGGTTTAAGATGTGTTCCTTTTGTGGTCGTGCCTTGCCCTGAGGATTTTTCATGCCTTCCACATTCTGTATGTTGATTAGTTTATAGTTTTATACTACTGCTGATGTCTGGGAGTCTCTGATACTGTTTATTCAACCCCCCTCTCTCACACACACACACACCTGCGCGTGCAAATTGCAGAAACTTGATTTTCATTACGGCATAAATGTTTAGTAGGAATGAAAGCTGTATCAAGGTGTGTTTGGGGCTATTTTTGCAATTTATATGTTCGTGTTCCTGTATATGATGTGTGATACTTGCTGTTATCTGTTTGTAAATAGATCCTATGTTCTCCTTGATGCAGCAATGCTCTTTGTGAAACAATGGAGGCAGAGGGCATTACAAATTCATTAGTCAATATGGTGAAAGACTCCAATATAACAGAATGCCTAATGGAAAAGGTTAGTAGTTTGACACCCCCCAACAAAAAAAGAAAAAGAAAGAGGAAGTAACCATACTCATATGTTGATAGTATTTAATGTTCCAGATGTTTCTTAACATGATCCAACTTGTAATTAAAAATGCAGACCTTGAGCATACTTGCTAAGATTTTGGACCCAAATAGAGAAATGAAGTTGAAGGTTAGTTATTAAATTCTGCTCGTGTAATCTCCTTTGTTTGTTTTCTGACTTTCCGTTCTTGTGATGTCCCAGTTTTACAATGGACCTGTTAATGGTTTGAGGAAATTAACATATTTGAGAAGTTCTGATGGTGCTTCAGCAGTGTGCGAAAATGCTGGGGAAATGTAAGAACCAAGTTTTTATAGCCTGGTTTGATATGTACCTCTTGTTGGTCTCTGATTGAGTAAAGTGGAAATATTTCTTCATGGAAAATACGTTGATTCCTTAATCAACCTCTACTTAATGGCCTTGAATTCTGTCTAGTTTGTACCTGTTATCTTCTATGGGTAAATTAAGCATCTCCTGTGCCATAGTCTGCTATCTGTAGAAGGTCCACACAAGTGATGTATTAGGTAGAGAGGTAGGAGTGGACAACTAGAATAGAGAAAAGGATGGAGGTTGGAATGTCTTTCAATGCTGTGTATTATTGTTTTTATTTGCTTGTGAATTAAATGTACTTTATAAGTGGGTTAAGAGAGTGCTCATTGTAGAAATTGATTTCCTAACTCATAGAATCATCTCAGCAGCATTCATCCGTGTAGGCAAATAGTCTTGTCTTCTTTTTCTCTCCCTTTCCCCTTTTTTTTTGTGAGGTGAGACCAATAATGTTTATTTATCGGATAATAATTGCAAAAATTCAGTCATCTCATTCAACTGGTAGTATATATATAACAATAAAAGCAGAAACAGAAAGAAAAGTACGGTACCAGAGACAGGCATGGTGAGATGCCTCTTCTGGGAACAATATAGCTTCCGTGTTCTTTTTGATTGAATGATGAACTTTGTAAGCAGGTAAATAGGTACTGAATGTCTTTTTGGTGACAATATGGCCATGTGTTACATGTTGAATTGTTAAATATCGACTATTATTTGCTTGATCTAATATCTCAACACAGCAACGTTACATTATTTTTAAAATAACATTGCACAAACCACAACATTTATGAATCATTTCTTTGACAAGGGGGCTGAATTAGGATAGCTTTGAATGATTAAAGGCCATGATACCACCCTATTACTTCCAGTTAGTTTCCCTTTTGTAATCTCTGAAGTGTCTTAGCAACTAACTGAGTTTCCTATCCATCTAAGTTGACCGACCCTCGGGAGAAAATTTCCATAAGCAATCTGATCTATCCCCATACAAAGATTCTTCTCTGTCCTGATACCATAGTTTCAAGCCTTTTGCATGTTTGTAAAAACTCTGATATTGGGACATTTTTACAGGAATGACATACTGGACTCTGCTCTAGTTGCTCGCCTTGTCGATATCTTGAAGTCTGGATCCCCAATTTTGCAAGCAAAAGTTGCATCTATCCTTGAATTTTTGACAGCAAGTGGGCCATGCCTAGAAAGTATCGTTGCGACTGATATAGAATCTATTTTGATATCTATTTTTGAGCAAAAGCTTCCAGAAGGTATGGAGCCAACAATTCTTTCCTTTTGCAGACGCTACTTTCTTTGTTTTTTATTATTTTGAACATGCCATTTGTCATGTGTGCTCGAATCCTTTATATAAACTTTCATGGTGGTGTAATGTTTTAAGAGGTAATGCACATATACAGGTCTAAAGTATTTGATCATAATTATTGGGGATAATGTTAGGCAAAGTAGTCATGTTTTAAAAGTTGGTTGGAGTGGAGAGTAATGACAGATTATGGGAAAAATTAATTGAGACTTTCTCACCCCTCTACCACCCCCCCAAAAAAGGAAGAAGAAGAAGAAAAAAACACATGCTTGCTTGCGCTTAGGCATAAACAAAGCTGTATGAATCAGAAAAGAAACCATGAAACTGTGATGAAGATAATCTCTCCCTCCCAACATTGTTTTTTGGGGTGTGGAGACTGTCGATTCCTTTTCTTATGTTTAAAAATACAAATTTCTTTCATTTATAAAGTGTAAGGGCATTTACAATGACCGTCTTAAGCAATTGGAGATCTAAAATGACATGACGCATAAATATCCATTATATCCAAACCTCACTGATCCGGATAATAATATAAATTACTTGAATAAAACATTGGTATGCACATGTTCCCTACTAAAATCAATGATAAAAAATTTAACTAGTTAGAAGCATAGATTCACTTCATATAGAAAATTACGTCTTTTTGTTTATGTCCATAGTCTAGATAGCCAAAAAAGGCAATACTTTTTTTTAGCTTGGATTACAATGGACTAAGGCAAAGTGTATCTCTAAACCTTCTCTGCTTCCTTTTTATAGGGTAATAGGTAGTCCATACTTTTTAAATCTAGGTCTAGGGTCAAATGGGACCAATATGTCAATAATTTTGCAATTCAAGGATAATGCTACTGTATTAGACCCCCTGCCCCAGCCCTGCAGCAGCGTTTTTGGTGTATGGATTTGGCTGGCCCAGCATGACATTGTAAATGCTATCCATGGTTCGTTACTCTATGACATTGTGTTACACCATGTAAGGAACAAAGGGCTAATGCAATATTCATAAGTAGCACTTGTCTTTGATTGTCAAGTTTGCTCATACTGTGAACCTTGGATAGCTCTGAAAACTAAATCAAGGACTTGGCAATGAGAAGAAAAGCTGTCATAGATGGAAGGAGTTACGTTATGATGAGTTCCCCACCCCCAAATATTTCCAAAAAACATAGAAAGAAAGAAATAATAAAAACCTCAAATAGAGTTATCCCTTCACCTTTGGATGCCTTGGTTTTGGGTGTATGAGCTGATTGTTGTTTGTTTCGTCTCGTTTTTGGAGTGAAAATGCAATACTAATTTACCTTTGCTCCCAATGACCAAAGGAGCCGGGGGGTGGGGAGAGGGAATTCATGCACTGGTTCATTTTCTGAAGTTCATATAGCAAGTAAAAATCCATGTGTGTACTATGTATAATGAAATAAAGTGATTGAGATCAATGTCTAACACATGTCTTAATTGTCATGATAAAGCAGCTGATGTAGACGAGCAAGAGCCTGATTATGCTCGCCTTGAAGATGCCGGTCTTGCTATATCGTCAGCCTCGAGATTGCTAACAAAATTACTTGATTATCAGGAGTTTCTTGACACCATTGATTCAAGCCGATTTATTACATTGCTTAGACAGATTGTCAAATCAAACATACCCATTCACTATAAAGACTGGGTAGCTGCATGCCTTGTCAAGCTTAGCTCCATATCAAGTCCCTTTGAGAATCCAATAACCACCGAGATTACCCTTTATGAGACAATACCACGGTTGATTGAGCAAATCAAAACCTCTTTCTCACCCGAAGCCCAAGAGGCTGCTGTTGTAGAACTCAACCGGATAGTTTCTGAAGACGTTGTGGGTGCAACCCGAGCAGTGGCTGCCCAAGGGGGTATATTTCCATTAGTGAAGTTGCTAGAAGAAGGAAGTGAGAGAGCTGTTGAAGCCGGCCTAACTGTTCTGTACAACTTGAGCATGGACAGCGAGAACCATCCAGCTATACTAGGTGCCGGGGCAGTCCCAGTACTAAGGAGAATCGTTCTTTCCGAAAGGCCTCAGTGGATGAAAGCTCTTCGATTATTGAGGAATTTGCCCGTATGATACTGCATTACAGGAGTATAATAAGCAAATTTTCTCTGAGTTCCTTTGCCAAAAAATGTCATTTTTGTAGACACGTTTTTCGCTCGGTGCTGCGATGGCTTCGATGGTATATGGTTTTTGCATAGGGGCCATGCAATTAGCCTCCCTCCATACTGAGAAAGGGAATGTACATCATCTCTCACATAGTTGGACACCCATCCTTAATTTGCCAATGTGCTTTAAGGAGATTGCTAACCTTATACGGTCCATGAAATTTTCATTCTTACTGTAATTAAGGACAATTTTCTCGTCCTTTTACCTTATGTTATTGATAGGAGGAATAATTTTTTCCTCTTTCGGTCTGAGGACTGAATATGTGCTTACATAAGACCAAACACAATAAGGGTTCCACCCACGAAGTTAAAGACATATTTTTGATATTTATGTTACACCCGAGTGTAATGCACTAGCACAGGTAAGCTCTCATTGCTCACGAAAATTACCATTTTTTTTTTATATCATTAGTAATATAAAAAATCGATACATAAATCTAAAAGTCACTTCAGCTAATATAAAGGGCACCAAATTATGTCACTTAAATTTTTCAAACCACAAACTTTCCATAACAATTAAAGTATATTAAAATATACTGCAATTTTTTTTTTTATTTTTTTGTCAAGAGCATTGTTCTTCCGCTCTTCTTCCATTCCATGTACGCATAACTATAAAAGTATCATTAAGATGTAAAGTAGAGTTTTCTCAAAAATCTCATTAAATTTGCATTATCTAATGAGGGGGAAAAAAGAATAAGAGGAAAATAGAAGAAGAAGAGAAAGATGGTTGTGTGAGGGTTTAGTTTACAACTTTATAGGTGATTATAATTTTTTACAATTAATTTACAACTTTTATAATTTCTTACAACTTTATAATTAAAAATAACAAGGCTGCAGTGGATCTTTGAGGTTCTTCCACGTCAAAAAATTACTCAATGGCACCTCAACTTATTAAAAATGATAATAAGTACCTTATGTTTTAATAATAATAAATTTTTAGGACCTTATTTCATTTTGTATGAAAGACCCTTATTTTATATTTTTTCAAAATTGTTCTTTATTAAGGTAAATAATTTAAAAATAAACTGAATGTACAAAGATAATGAAATGATATAAACAAAATGTAAAAAACTTAATAAAGTAATTTTCTAGCTTTTTAAAGGATTTTGCTAAATTACTTTATTATATTTTTTATATATTGTTTATATCATTTCATTATGTTTTTATATTTGGTTTATTTTTAAATTGTTTGCTTTAATAAATGATAATTTTGTCTTTTAACATAAAATAAGAGTCTTTTATCAAAAAAATCAAGTTTGATTCGATTCGTTGAAAGTTCGAGCCTAAGCTCGACTCGTCCTTAGCTTGTTAGTTCACTATGCTTCTTTTAAACTCTTATTTTTAGGTTCAAAGTCACACTTTATATACTTACTATAAAAACATAAACTTGAACTTTATTGAGACTTCTTTTTTTCAACAATCACAATATACACACTTAAGAAAATAGTATCTAGTCTCGTTTAGGCTTGTTGGCTCGGCTCATGAGTTCGTTCGTTTGTTCGACTCGTTTGTAGTTGGTTCATGTAGGTTCGACGAGCTTACGAGTTTCAAAATTGTAAGCTCCAGCTCGGCTCAAATAACTATTCGAGCTCATCCGGGCTCGGTTCGAGCTCGCCACAAGCTCGGCTTGACAAGCCTTTATGCGAGTTGGCTTGGCTCACATACATCCCTAGTCACAAGATAATATCTGTTGGTAAGTGTAACCACATTGCTTGTAGAAAGTCAAATGTGAGTTTTGTTAGCAAAATTTTGAAGATTTTTATTTATTTTTTATTGTGTGCGGTATTATTTATAATTTACAAATATTATCCATATTCCAAAAATAAATTCATAATATTTTTACCGATGTTATCTTTAATTTCTTTCACATATAATTTAGGAAACCTAATCTCATAGTTTTAAATGAATTTATAATATAACTCATAGTTTTAAATGAATTTATAATATAACATTATTATATGAAGTACTAAATATATTATTGAAATAAATAAGGAAAAAAAGCCAACAACGGAAAAACGAGCATAGTACAAAATTTACTATAAAAAAGAAAGAATTTAAGAGAATCTTTTGTTAGGATTCAAACTCTTGACCTTCCATATTGCTAAGATTTCATTTGCTAACAATTGAACTTATATTATTTTATCTTTATCAAAGTAATATTAAAAAAAGAAAATTTATGAAAGCTTGCCTTTTGTTATCTTCTAGTTTTCCGCCTACCAATCGTCACTGGGGTGTGCAAAACCAATTAACCGCATTTTTGGTTAACCGAACTTTTTGATAGTTAAAAATCCGATTCGTAATCGACCCGATTTTTTGGTTAATCGAATTTTCGCATCGCTAAAATCTCGAGTCGTAACCGGACCGAAAGATTCGGTTAACCGGTTTTTGGTTCGGTTTAATGGTTAACCGTTATTTGAAACATAACTTATGAAATAAAACGGAAGTAAAATGCAACAAAACACAAGTTTCTAGCTAACAAAAGTAAAATACAATAAAAGAGAAGTTTTTGGCTAGCAAAACATAATTTTTTCAATCCCATAAAATAACTTTTGGCTTATATACCTATGATTTTTTTAAAAAATCGGTTCGGTTAATCAAATTTTTCAAGTTCCGATTCATAAACCGAAAAATATTTGGTTCGATTAACGAACATATTTTCTTTAAAAATTTATTCGGTTAACCGATTTTTAGATTGATTTTTCGGTTTTTCGAATTGGTTTTTCACTTTTGATTTTTCTCGCACACCCCTAATCGACACTAACGCCCAACCCTCGTCGAACCCTAGCCTTCGCCTATATCCAGCCCTGGCCGACACCGTATTCATACCCTACTATCCGGAATCAACATGATCGAAGTTGAAGCCGGCGGAAGTTGGCCGGAAAAATAACCCAAGCTTACGACTCCCTAAGCTTGGTTGGGGTTCGATTCCCGATAATCTAGAAGATTAACTCCGGTGATAGCGGGAGGGAATTGGAGGTCGTCGCCGTTGTTGTTGATGGAGTTTGCCGAAAAAAATGACACTTGGTTTGGTGGGAATATGGTTTGAGATTATTGGATTATTAATTTTTTTAAAAATAGATTAATTGAATTGTTTGTCAAACATAATAATAATTAATCATTTCAATTTAATTTTTGAAATAATTTTTTTGATCCAATATTTTAAAATAATTAATTAAACTTTTAAAATTTATTTTTAATTTAATTAAAAAACAAAAAATAAATAATTATGATTGTTGTGATATATATATATATATATATATATATATATATATATATAGTACAGATAAATACATCTTATAAAGAATGTCGTACAATAATATTCATTATAAATTTTTCATAAAAAATAACCTACCTTATAATCAACCTTATAATCATTTTTAATAAGTCCGATCATAAAAAAGGAAAAAAAGAAAAATACAGTATAAATTCTGACATTTTGAGAAAACATAAAGGCAAAACCCAAATAAGAGACCCATGAGAAATGCAATCCAAACCGGGCTGTTGCCTTGAACCCTCAGCGTTCCTCCTCCTCTCTCCTCGTGAAAATCTGCTTCTAGCAAAGAACTAGAAGCGGAGTCGGAGCTCTAGCTCTTCTCTCTGCAAATCAAAATGCCCATCTCCAATATTTCATACCCAATTCAATCAATACATTGATTACTTAAACCCAAAATCCCCTGCCCATGATGCTAACTATAGTCCTTAACTTGAGATAATCTTTCATATTATGCAAAATCGAATTATGTGGGCGTCAATTATCAGACGCATAACCAAGAATAGGTATTTGCTCTCTCCTGGCCTACCTTCAAGGTCATTATTCTGTTCATATTCTACCCATCTGAGCTTAATTCCGTCAACCGCACCATTAATTCAACCTCAAGTTGAAGACCCACCACTAGAATCTCGAGAGATTGTTAGTTCTTTCAGGGACTGGTTCAGAACCTCCAGAAACGCTTTATATGAAAAGATTTTCCAGATTTTAAGAAGTGAGCAAGATGAAGATTTGTTGTCTCCTGCGAGGGTCAATGAAGATCTCTCCAAATTGGAATTGGAATTGTCTGAAACTTTTGTTCTGGAGGTACTTAGTTATAGTAAGAATGATGTTCTATCATGCTTGAAATTCTTCGATTGGGCTGGAAGGCAGCCCGGGTTTAGGCATACTAGGACTACTTATATACGCATATTTAAGATTTTGTCTCGAGCTAAGCTCAATTCATTGATGCTAGACATGTTGGATTCTTATATTAAGCAGCAACACTTTCATGCAGTTAGGTTTAATGACATTCTTGTGATGGGATATGCTCTGGCGGGTAAAGTTGATCTTGCCCTCCAGATGTTCGGCAAAATGCGCTTTCATGGGGTTGATTTACATGCGGTTGCTTACCATATACTTTTGAATGCCCTGATCGAGGAGGGATGTTTTGATGCCGTTGATGGGGTATTGTGGCAGATCAAGAGGAGGCGGCATGTGAACCAGGTCACACATACCCTGGTAATGAAAAACTTATGTAAGCAGAATCGGGTAGAGGAGGCTGAGGAGTACTTACGTTGGATGGTGAATGATGGGCGGAAGGTGTCGGGGCACATCTTAGGTGTTCTGGTGGATGCCATCTGCAACAAGGATACGGGTATGTTTTTGCATGCTGGTAAGTTAATCCATGAGTTTGGGGAGATAGGAGTGGTTCCCATGCGGGAGGCTTATGGTGTTTGGATTAGGAATCTTGTGCGAGAGGGGAAGTTGGATGGCGCCATGGAATTCTTTCAGATGAAAAAAATCCAAGAAGGATATATTCCCGAACTCTTTCGCTGTAACTTTTTGCTAAATAGGCTTCTAAAGGAAAGCCGTCTTCAGGAGGTTTGTGATTTGTTGATGGATATGAAGGAGAGTGGGGTTGTGCCTGATAACGTGACCATGAATGCAGCCTTGTGCTTCTTTTGCAAGGCTGGTATGATGGATGTAGTGCTTGAGTTGTACAAGATGAAGTCCGAGTTTGGGCTTACTCCTAGTAGCTTTATATACAATTATATAATAAACACGTTATGTAGGGGTGGCAGCACTGATGAAGCATACCGAGTGCTGCAGAATTCAATAAACCAGGGTTACTTTCCTGGAAGGACGACTGTATCTGTTCTTGCTGATACGCTGTGTAGGGAGGGTAAGCTTGACAAAGTCAAGGACCTAATCCTGCATTCCTTGGAAAGAAAATTCATGCCAGCGGTCCACATGTATGAGAAATTCATTAGAGCCCTTTGTCGGGCTGAAAGAGTTGAAGATGGGTACATGATCTATGACCAGCTTAGCAGATTGAATCAGCATGTGAGTGAAATTACATACTCATACTTAATAAATGGTTTCAGCAAAGCAGGTAAGGGAGACATCGCTGCAAGACTTCTGATTGAAATGCAAGAGAAAGGCCATAAACCACCACGGAACCTATTTATAGCTGTCATCTGTTGCCTATGTGAAATGGAGAATTCTGAAAAGAATTTTTTCGGTTGCTGGAATTGCAGTTGTCTCAGTTTGGCCCTAGCAAGTGTTGTATCAACTTCTTCATTCAGGGGGCTGGACATGCCAAGAGACCTGATCTTGCTAGAAAAGTTTATGACATGATGCCAACATTTAAAGCTGATCCCAATATAGATTCAGACGTTATGATGCTTCAGTGTTATGTGAGTAATGGTAGGATAAGCGATGCTTTGTTTCTCTTTCATGATATCAGTAAACGAAGACCATTAGCGAGGAGATTGTACAATGTCATGGTGGTAGGTCTTTGCAAAGTTGGGAAGGCAGACCATGCATTGGACATAATGACGAAAGCAAGAAAAGATCGACGATCCCTTAGTCTGCAATGTTATGAAGAGCTTGTGAAGGCATATTGTTCAGAGAAGAGGTACGATGATGCTATCAAAGTAGTTAATGACATGGAAAAAGCTGGACGCAAAATTTCATCTTTCATTGGCAATGTCTTTTGCTCCACTCTCTGAAGTCCAGGGATTTGTATGCTGCATGGTTTCGCTCAAGAGATACATCTGATGAGACACCTACTACTGCAATGTTAGGCCAGTTAATTGCTGTATTTTCTGGCCTAATCAGGGTGGATTATCAGGTTGAGGATTGGGAAGAAGTTATTCAAAGGTGCTTCCCATTGGACCTCTATTCTTACAACATGATGTTGAGAAAATTGAGCATCTATCAGATAGATGGAGCTTGTGAGCTCTTGCACAAGTTATGCCAGAAAGGGTATAAACCGAATAAGTGGACATATAAGATACTTGTGCATGGTCTCTTCAAACACGGTAGGGTAGCTGAAGCCAAATTATGGATGGAAGAAATGATCCGGCACAGACATTTTCAGACTGACTGACCAAGCTGTTTGCTTAAGGGGAACTTGCATTGTCAGACACCGTAGAAGAGAAGGTAATGAACTGAACTTATTGTAATCTCAAGGCATCTCAGCAGTTTCCTGTGGGATCTTCTTATTTCAGGATTATTGTTATTTTGAAGTTATGCTTCAGGAAATACTATTGACATGTTAGATTAGGTCAAACTTTGGTGAGTTTGGTCTTTGGTGATAGCAGCTCTCTTTATGGATCATTCATGATTTATGCTTATTGATGTCAGTTGCACTTGTTTTCAAGAGAGTTAAAAGCCTAAATAATGGGCAGTTTTTTCAATTTCATACTATAGCGACTAAAAAAAGTCTCAATAAAATCTGTGAAACTTTTATTCGTTGTCAAGTAGTTCACTAGACAATGCTTTCCAATCATGATTCGAGATTTATAGGGGAGATAATATCTTTGCAAGTGTAGAAGAAGGTTCCCACTTTGGAAAAGAGCCTCGTGAGAGGCTTTGGGTTAATGGTATGATGGAGCATTATGCACCAAATGATCTTAAATGATGCGATAACTTCATATAAGCTTAAGTGAACCCTCTGTTTCCTCTTTCCTTCCTTGTCAGGAACATATATGAGTTGTTATTCTATACATTCTTCTTACTGCAGTGAAATATTTTCTTCCAGTTGTGACCTCTCCTGATGTTTGATCCGTAGGTGTGAGTTGTGAGAAATGATTATAACCTCTTAGGAGAAAAGAGAGTACACCTGCTGGACAAATTTGTGCAAAGAGTCTCTGTAGCTTGGTTTTGGAATATAAAAGTTGGACTGAACTTGCTGTATGATCGTTAATGCTAATGTTCATACTTATGTTCGGAGTTATTTAGGAGGACAGCTGGAAGTTTGTTTGACATGACTCTTGACCTTTACTTTTCAAAATTTTGCTACAGCTAGGTTGTTTTGTGCTTACAAAGTTACTATAGCTAATGATGAAATTCCTTCACAAAATTATCACACTATTTTTCAAAGCAATGTAAGTTTTGACTCTTAAAAAGATAAAATTGCCCTAGAATTTGCCTTGTCTATCCTGTATTCCATACGTTTTCTGGATTTTCTCCTTAATATCCCATTATCTGTCTCTTCACAATCAGCTGATGAGCACACCACTGGCTAATATCGTACATGAAGCATCTACTGATGGGGTGTTAGGAACAAGATGAAAGATAATTTGCTTAGGTTGAGGGAAGATTTTGGCTCAGCTATGTGATATACCTGAATCCCTAATCCTTCAAAAAGTAAAATGAAGGGTTGCTGTCAATCTTAACATAAGTGGTCGGGTAGTAATAACACCAGGAGGGGCACACACAGTTTAATCGTGTTGAAACATATGTGAGTTTGAAATAACATCACATTCCTTTTGGAAAATTATGCTGAACTTTTTGACACTTTGAGAGACTGATAGTGGTGCAAACTACCACCTCTTGGCATAGGAGGGTTGCTTTGGTGAAAGACTAGGGGAAAAGAAGAAGGCTACCATTGTCATTCCTTCTGGTATTGTTTGCATTACTTGGATGAAGAGAAAGCAAAAGAGGCTGTGAAAATGTAGAAAATGCCTGTTTTGCACTTCAAGGTCATCGAATCAAGACTTATTTTTGTGATAATGTGTGTGTGTGTGTGAGAGAGAGAGAGAGTTTTTGCTTTAACACCAACAGATCCTGGCTACATGTAGGTTCCTTTTTCTTTTTTTAATTGTCTTTCTTGGTGAGTTTTTGGCAATTTCAATTTAGAAACTGGGACTGAGAAGAGCTCTATCCTTTCGTCTTTCATATATCATTTTTTTTTGTTACATAATTATGATTCTGCCCCTTCATCTGATCCCATACATGTGTGCCTCTTTAAATGACAGTCACCTGTGCTAGTTTGTGAGGTTCAATCTCAGCACATTCGTCCCTATTTTCAGATCCATCCTAGGACTGTGCTGTTGACTCCTATCAGTGGTATCAAGCTTTCACTCATTTGTCTTTTTGGTGTTTTTTTTTGGGGTGGGGGTGGGGGTGGGGGGTGGGGGTTGCTTTCTTGTTTAGTTGCCTGATGTCTCAGTTTGGAAACAGCCTCCTTGCACTTTATGGGAAAGCTGTGTACATTTGCCACTCCTTCAACCCCAATCACCTGTATTGGTTGGTTTGCTTGGTTATATCTCCATTTTCCTCTGCACAATGATATTCTAGACTTATCTTCCAAAAAAAAAATGATATTCTAGTAAGCCGACTATCACTAAATAGGTTTCCGATGAGGTTTTCTTATTATTTTTGCATCAACTTGTTTTCTAAGCTCCTTGTTCTGCATTAATAGCTTCAGGAATCAGTTTCATCGCTAGCTCTTGTAGTTGATAGCAAGATCTTTTTTCTTTTTTTTTTTTTGGGGGGTGGTTTCATAATCAGATTGAATTATTTGAGTCAGAGAAAAGATTAATGAAATGACCATCAAATTAAACTTGAAAGTAGCAAATGATCTAGAGAGGAATATTAGAGAATTGAGCTGAACAAATTTTGCGTTCGTGGTATGTTGAAACTTCTTAATAGATGAATTCTGGAAATGTTATTGCACAGCTGAGTTGTCAAACTAGATTTTGCATAAGCTAAATCAAGGGTTTGAGCTTTATCTTTTAATAAGGGTATGAGCTTGTCTGATGTGATGTCAAACTCAAAGATTTTAATTCTTGAGATAGAGGTTTTACCTGAAGATCAAAGAATATCGGACTCATCTTGCAATAAGAAGTGCCTGAAACCAACCTTTTACAAATTTTAGGGGAAGTTGGTTTGCTTTTAAGGTCAACTGATCTTCTGGGTTATTCCCTGTGTTAGTTACGTTTTTATGTTGCTTTTGGTTGTGTACATATCTCGTACCCTTTTCCTTTCTTCCACTGGGGGCGGGGGTTTCAGGAGCTTTGGTATTTGACAGTAGTGGTACAATTTCCTCATCACTTCATCCAAACAAAAGAAAAAAGAAGAAATGTTATTGATGTCAGTCCGAGAAAGGTTGAATTGCTAGATTCGGATTTCAGCCTAATCTAAGGGGAAGAAAATTACTGTAAGCCAGAAGGGGGTTAGAACCAACAGATTTATGTAGCATTCTTAGTTTCAGAAGCCTTTCAATTAGTCTTTAGTTTTTAGAAGTTTTCCAAGCTTGCAAATCGTGGCAGTAAAAAAACTCGGCCTTTATTTTTTAAAAAAGTTACTCAGCCGTCAAAAAGAAACAAGAGAAGATAAATAAACGATCATGGTCGTATAAATTCAAGAAAAACTTAGTACAAGTACTGTTAGTACTTAAGCCTGTCCTTTGCACCTCAAGATCAACTTCCTGATAAACAAAGCAAATGCCTCGAATATTTTCTGCAATACTGCCTTGAACTTTGAAATTATTCAAGTGTCTTTACTCTTTACTGCAAAAAGACATTTTCTAATGGCATCTGGATTGTTTTAGCAGAGCATGATGGAGTGCCTTCACAACTGTAACAAGAGGTGATTAGAGAACAAGGAACCCGACCAGCTTAAGTCTCAGATGGTGAGAAGGAAGACAGTCAAAAGCTAAGAATGGCCTCGGGAAGTAAGCCAACTATATTTGTAGTTTTTGGTGTTGTCGGGAAGTCATTTGTAAATTGCATCATATGAAATGATGAAGAAAATGCAGGATGATACCGAGCTAATATTTTGATGGCCAGGTTCAAAATTCTGAGCTTGGTGATGCCTTCCGATTTTGAAGATGGGCTTGGAAGGGTTTGAGAGCTTCTGTAGTCTTTTTTGTGTTTCAAAATTGCATTTAGGAAGGCCTTGATGTTTGCAGCGTTGCAAATTACTACTACATTGAATTAGCTAGACTAGATAAAAGACAATAACACTCAGTTTTCTCTTTTTGTAATTTTAGTCATAATAGAGAGGAAATTATTTAAGCTGGGCCCATACCGGCAGCATTTTGCTGTATTTAGTTCCTTGTGGCTTGGCTCATCAAGATAAATGAATTGATGCCTGTCAATTTGAAATATTTTCACTGTAACAGTAATGCAAAATCACTGGCTCACTGTCGGATTAACAAAAATGTTTATCTTAATGGGTATATTTGTATAATCATAATTGTATTTGTAATTTTAATACAGGTAGATCAAACAAGGCACTAGGAGTTACAATTCTCAATCACAATGTCAAGTTTTTGAACTTTCTGTTTGTAATTTTGCAGTTTAAGGGTTAAATTGCTACATTAGAACTCACCTCGTCTTTGCGGTTTAGGGTCAAATTGCTACATTAGAACTCCCCCTCAGTTTAAATGTTAAATTGCTACATTAGAACTCTCACCCTCGCTTTGCGGTTTAAGGGTCAAATTGCTACATCAGAACTCCCACCCTCGCTTTGCCCTACTAGCAGGATTTTTGGGTATACATTTGGATCAAAGTTCTGCAAAATATCAGTTTCGGTCCATTTCTCTTTGTAATGTCATCTACAAGATTCTGTCTAAAACCATGGCAAATCGGTTGAAAATACTTCTTCCCACAATTATCTCGGACTATCAAAGTACGTTTGTGTCGAGTCGTTTGATTACCGACAATGCTCTCGTCGCCTTCGAATCCTTCCACTACTTGAAACGAAGGACAAAGGGCAAACAGGGTTTGTGTGCTATCAAACTGGATATGAGCAAAGCCTATGATCGTATAGAGTGGGACTTTCTACGAGCAACAATGGTGAAGTTGGGATTCGGCTCCCATTGGATTGAGCTTGTGATGTGTTCTCATCTCTTCTTCGACAAGTCGAAAAGGAGAAACAGATACATGGCATAGCGGTTTGTCGAAAAGCTCCAAAAATCTCTCATTTATTTTTTGTTGATGATAGCGTTCTTTTTATCAATGCCAATATTCAGGAATGTTCGAGAGTAGCTGAAATTATCGGTTTGTATGAAAGAGCATGAGGCCAACGAGTCAATTTTGATAAATCGAACATCGTTTACGATAAGAATGTCTCCCCGCAACCGGAGATGATATATTGGCCATCCTCCACATGAATGAAGTGGATCGACATGAAAAGTATTTGGGTCTTCCAACCATCATTGGCAAATCAAAAAGGCAATTTTCTCGAGCCTCAAAGAACGGGTGTGAGAAAAGCTCCAAGGATGGAAAGAAAAACTCCTATCGAAACCGGGAAAGGAAATACTCAACAAAGTTGTAGCACAATCTATCCCCACTTATATGATGAGTATTTTTAAAACTCCGGACTGTATCCTTGATGATATCCAATCGCTCATGGCTCGGTTTTGGTGGGGCAAATCCTGCGATACTAAGACTATGCATTGGAAATCTTGGGAGCAACTCTGCAATCCCAAAAGTCTAGGTGGGCTTGGATTCGGGACCTCAAGATTTTTAATATCGCCCTCCTTGCGAAGCGATCTTGGTGGTTGCTTACCGCAACCGATTCACTTGCACATAGGGTTTTCAAGGCTCGTTACTTCCCACGGACACAAGTTACGGTGGCGACTCGTGGTTGGGATCCGAGCTATACATGGCGGTCGCTTTGGGGGCCAAATCTTTACTTGTGGAGGGCTTACGCCGAAGGGTTGGCAATGGAAAATCTATTCAAGCATGGTCTAATAGATGGCTTCCTCCGGACTCGATTTGGAGATACCTCAACCTTTGATCCGAGCGGAGCCGGGTATGCTGGTAGCGGACCTTATTAATCTGGATACGGTTTCTGGTGTGAATCATTAGTTCAGCCGCACTTTGTCTGCGGAGGACGCCAATCTCGTTTTGTCTCTACCTCTCGAGTCACCAACTTCCTCCGGACTCCCCTTATTGGCGGCCTACGAAAGACGGAAATTTCTCCGTCAAGTCCACGTATTGGCTGGGAAAGCTGGGTCATCTCGAGGTACTAGCAATGGCGAGTCTCAGTAATCGAATGGCGTTGGTGGAAGTTCTTATGGAGAGCCTCATGGGACATTTTAGGAGTCAATGCCGAATTGAAACATCGCCATATCAAAGATGACGATGCATGCCCACTATGTGCGGATCATTCATAGACGTTGTTCCATGCTCTCTTTGATTGCCCCTGGATAAGCCCGGTTTGGGCAAGCATGGATCCGACACAAGTTATTTCGGAGGCCCCTAGAACTACTATGCGGGATCTGTTTATGGTGGCTCATCAACAAAACAAACCAAGTTCAGCTTCTATCCATTGTTCGCTACGACTTGGGCAATGTGGGCGGTCCATAATGTAGTGGTCTTTAATGGAGAAACGCCAAACAAAGATATTATGGCCCATGGGTTTATCAAGCCGGCCGGTGATACACAATCCTACCGAGCGAGAATGGAGGCTCTTCAACCACCGAGGAAACAATCACATTATCCACCGAGGAGCCACCACCTACCGGAATGGTCAAAGTCAACACCGATGAATATGTTGCAAAGGACTCGGCTATTGGTTTGGGCTTTTCCATAAGAGATGACACGAGCCGTTTTCGGCGATGGGTATCCGGCGTTCGACGATGACTCGGAGTGTTGAAGTGGCGGAGGCGGCCATTTTATTTGGGATATCACAAGCTCGGCGTCAAGGTTTCTCTAAAATGGTTATTGAAAGCGATTCATTATGCCTCATTTCCAAATTCCGATCCGGAAAAAGGGGTATCACTGTGACCCATTTATTAGTTAGATTACTTCGGAGAATGGTGCCAAACAAGTGTATTTGGACCACTTTCCCGAGGTGTTCTTACCCTCGGGGAACTTGATTTAAATTAATGGATTTACCTTCCTTTAAAACAAAAAAAGTTTTGCAAAATATATATTTTTTTTATTTACCCCCACCCCTCCCCCAAAAGAAAACGTAATGATGAACGCCCATGAGAAGCTTTAAATGTGGAGGTGGACCAAAGTCGAGAAAAATGCCCGTGATGGAATCAAAACCAAGCATATGGACATCGATGTCTATTAGTGACGATGAACACCCAGCTCATAAAAGTAAAGTGCAAAGCATGAAATAAAATCTACAATAACATTTGGCCATCTTTTGTTTATTATATTATATTATATTACATAAAATTTAAAAAATCAGATTCTCAATAAATCATTTTATAGTTTTTTTGGGTCCTCTGAGAAGAACAATATCAATTTCTATAATTTTAAATATCATACTATATCAACAGATAAAGATCGAGTACATGTTATACTAATTAAAAATTAATGTTGACTAATATCAAATTTATATCAATAAGTTTGTCAAAATAATCAATACAACGGCGATATAAGTCTCTAACGATCTATAATAGCAAAGACTAACCAATATTTTTTAGTGTTTTTTTTCAGAAAATTAAAATAAAGTAAATTCGGTATGTCTCATTTCGTAAAAACTAATGTGTTGTTTAGTGTATTATTTAAAATTATATTTCATAATCTTTCTCTTCCTTACTCTTTTTATACGTTCTTTTTGTATTTTTTGATAATTTATATAAACATACAAAAGACACATTTATAAACATAAAACTCTAAATAAGTCAGCAACAAATCACAACATAAAACTTAAAATCGATTCTCATATCATTATAATTTTATTCCATATTTCACTAATCCTATACTTAAATCAAACATACAAACAAGTGAGCAAGTAACCAACCCAATGTATATTTTAATTAAATTAATTAATCAAAATATTCCATGTGAATATTATACTTTCAAAGTCGTTGAAATGTGAGAGTGAATTATTATTATTATTATTATTATTATTATTATTATTATTATTATTATTATTATTATTATAAAAAGCAAAAAGATTAGTCATGATGATTCATACTGAACCCAGTGGGCCGCCAAAGCCAGCAAGGTCGGAAAATCAGCCTCACCTGAACGGAAGAAAATATACACATTTACACACGCAACCGTAGAAATTAGCTTTCCTAAGCGAACCAACTCCCATTTTCTCTCTCTACTCCTCCTCATCCTCCTCCGCCCTCCACACCCTCAGATTCACCCAGACACGAGAGAGATCCGGGCGATCTCGGCGGAGAGGAGAGAGAATTTGGAGTGAAATTGACATATGGCGACCCTGACATGGAGGAAAGCCTATGGTGCCATCAAAGACCACACCAAAGTCGGCCTTGCCCAAATCAATAGTGATTATAAGGTCGACTTTCTCTCTCTCTCCCTCTCCCGGTCTCTTATGGGTTTCTCTCTCTTTGCCCGTTTTTCTCGTTGCCCTAATTTTTCGATGGAATTGGTTTCTTGATGTGCCTATTTTTGGGGGACTGTGTTGCGGATGGCAGGATTTGGACGTAGCGATTGTTAAGGCGACGAATCACGTCGAGTGTCCGCCCAAGGAGCGACACTTGAGAAGTAAGTGTTGTGGGTTTCTTTCTCGCTGGTAGATCCATTTCCCATTTTGATTGATTTCCCATTTCTAAGGGGTTTAGAGTATTCTTTGTGTGTTTGTTTCAGAGATTTTGATCGCCACTTCTGCGGTGCGGCCTCGGGCCGATGTTGCTTATTGTATTCACACCCTCGCCCGGAGATTGGCCAAGACGCGTAATTGGACGGTGTGTGTTCTTGAGTAATTTGGGTTTCAATTGATTCTATTACTTGGCTGCAAATTTATGCTATTGATTCTGGGTTTTTAGCATGTAGTGGTATTAATTATTTGATGTTACTGGTTCTGCTTCTAGAATTTCTGTAGTGGTTGCTTTAAAAGATCCTTTTTGACTTGGCCCAATGGATTGTTTTCTAAAAGTACCAGGGCTTGCACAATGTGGAGTTGATGTGTGCATTTTTTGCAATATTTTACATTTAAGTTATTTTAATCTATATGGAGCATTTCTGGGCAATGACTTGGACGTGCTGGACGTTGATAATTAAGATAATTGCCTCAAGTTTTTAGTAATGTCTCATAAAGGGTTGATGGCCTGTTCTTTCTCATCCCTTTATAACTCTTTCGGTAAGAGCTTACATTACATCTTGGATGTGCATTTGAACATAGTTTTTACTTAAATCCCCTTGGTCAATTTGGTCTTAAAGGTTGCTTTGGTGCATGTCTTTCATGCTATGATGGAGAAAATTGGAAATGAGGGGACTGGGATGGGGTGACTTAGATGGTTTGGGCATGTCAAGGGAAGGCCCTCTTCATGCCTTGGTCAGAAAGTGCTTGTGATGAAAATAGAGATGTCAGGAGAGGAAGAATTAAGAGAAAGGAGGGACAGGTGGAGGTGAGACAAGATTTGCTTCATTCTAGAAGCTTCTTGATTGGTTTTTTCGCCTGTTGCTGTTTTCAAGACAACCCCATACCCCGGCACTTTTGTAAGATGCATCCTTACTACTCACTCACAACTACATGAATTGACCCCTTCTTAACATCCATTGCCATAATGCTTTTTATGCCTACTTGGAGCAGGGAAAGTGGTTGATGTGTAAAATCTTCGTGGGCGTGGCATGTACCAAGCCCAATTAAATTTATTTCCACTTGGAATTGTTGTGATATTCCTATGGTTATCTACTTTATTATAAATCAAAATCTATTTTCAGTTTGTGTTGTACTGTTGAAGTGGATTGAAGCAAAATACATCTTCAAATTTTCTATGCTTCCTTTATGTGGAGTATTTGGTTATGATTCTCAACTTACATTCCAATGAACCAGCTTCATTTCATGGGTATGCATATTCCTTACCTAGAGCCCTAGATAGGGCTTTTAGGGTATGGATTTGGACTTTTTGCTTCATCTGTTGATCATCTTGTAACTTTTGGAGCATGGACTTTTGGCTATTATCGTTGCATCTTGTGTCTGAAGTTAGGTTCAATGTTTCACCAGCCTATGTTTTATCAGTAGACTTTACGCTTGGGAACATGTCAATTGAGGAGTATGATATTATGCAAGAGTAGATCAATTTTCCAGGGAGTGTAATACAGTTTGCAATGCTTGGAAGGGGAGGGAGGAGGGGTGTTTTTGGGTTAGGGCCTAGGTCCTGGTTGGGCCAGTGGCTGGTGGGGAGGGGGAACTGCAGAGGGGATGGAAGTTCGTGGGTTCTGTGCCACCCCCGGGCGGAAATGAAATTGTTTTTCTGTTTAATTTTAAGAGTCGTGGGCTCTGGTGAAACAGGCACGGGATTGAAGTTATGAGAAAGCCATCCCATAGCTTGGAGGGGAGTGGATCAATAACTCCATGATTTCAGGGGATGGAAGTTCAGGGGATTGAAGTTATGAGAAACCCATCCCATAGCTCGGAAGGGAGTGGATCAATAACTCCATGATTTCTGATTGGCAGAGTGAAACTTATTGTTATTGAATAGGTTCTGTCTCGACTCCTAACCCCTACCAAATATAGAGCCAAACTGCCTATTACCATGTCATCTTCTGTGGCTTCTCAATTTCATGTGTGGACTCTGAACTACATATGATCCAAGGATATAAGTGTCTCTGCACCGTATCCTGCCTATTTTGTTAGAGATGTACTTAGTTTATATGATCACATCATCTTGCTTTGTGGCTTATCATTATTGACAATCTATTAATGATATCTAAAGTTGCTTTTATGGTGTGATATTTCGGAGTGCTGTATGATTGTCTTATGGTCTAGAATCTGATGCATATATTCGTTGCACTGCAATTGTAATCATGTTATAAACTCCCTTAGATTACATCAGTTGATTTTTATTTTTTCCTTCTCATTGAACAGGTAGCTCTGAAAACGTTGATAGTTGTCCATAGATTGTTGAGGGAAGGTGATCCAACGTTCAGGGAAGAACTTCTCAATTTCTCTCAACGTGGACGCATTTTGCAGTTGTCTAATTTTAAGGATGACTCGAGTCCAATTGGTTGGTCTTGAATCTGAGTTTGTTTTGTTGTTGTTCTCGTATGTTCTTTGCCTTTTCTCTAATGCAATGAGCCTTAATTTTGAAACTTTTGTTGCAGCTTGGGATTGTTCTGCATGGGTCCGTACATATGCACTTTTCTTGGAGGAACGGCTTGAGTGTTTCAGGGTTTTGAAATATGACATTGAAGCTGAGCGTTTATCGAAGCCTGCTCCTGGGCAAGAGAAGGTTTGTATTGGATCTTTTACTAACTTCTTTTCTTGACTATGTATTTCGAACTTTCATTCCTATTTTGGGAGACATTTCAATGCAATCCATGGTGTGAGTTTATAGAATGAATTTCTTGTTATCTCCAATATCAATGTTAGATTGATAAGAAATATACTTGATTCTCTCTGGTTTTTGCTGTGTATTAGTAGATTATATAATGAAGATGTTTGCATGTGGCTTGAAAAACTGCCTTAGTATTGCCTGCCTCTGAAATGATATTGTCTAAGGGAAGCGTAATGTGCGAGTCAAACTGTCAACTTCCTTTTGGTTGACTTTTCCGTATAAAGGCTGGGGTCAAACATGTGGACGCCTCTCTAATCATTTGAAGAAATAGATAAAATTGTGTAGCCATCAAGGTAAAAAGGCTCAGAAATTGCCTTAATCTTATTTTAATTATCAGGACACGCCTTGCTCTCTCTCTCTCTCCCCCGGTGTGTTATGCCCCACTATTTCACATTGCACATGTTTAGAAGGAATGGTTTAAAGATGGAATCCTAGTCTAGTTAATTGTACTTGTATCACAATTAGTTTGGTTCTGGTGCTGATTTACTGAATCTTGTAGTGGGTCTCTTGGAAGATCATCCAAAATCAAGGCAGTATAGAGTTGAAAAATGCATTAAAACTATGCCTTCATCTTAGTTTCTGACATGATGGGCATGATTTATTAAGAGAACCGAGAATTCACTACTTGATTATTTAATTTTTAATATTGATCAGGGTTACAGTAGAACTAGAGATTTGGAATGTGAGGAATTATTGGAGCAATTGCCAGCCTTGCAACAGCTATTGTATCGCTTAATTGGATGTCGGGTACTTGATCTTAGCCTTGTTTTAGCTTCTTTTGTTGAGATTAGTTCTTATTGTAAGCTCTATTAAGATTTATCTGATTCTTTATGATTCTTGACAACTGTGATTGGATATTCGGTGATCAGCTTTCTTGACTTATTTTCTTCTCGTGTCAGCCGGAAGGTGCAGCTCTTGGAAATTATGTGATTCAATATGCACTTGCACTGGTATGCCGATCCTGTGTCCTTGTACTTCTTTAGCTTTCATGTGAAGAGCTCTATTGATGATATCTAACTACATTGTGGCGATAGTAGTTCATTGGATGGTTATTTGTGAGTTATAAAGTAAAATATATGATGGAATGTGTTTTGCATAAGGAACCATTTTATTACTAGAAATAAGAAGAAATTTCATTGAGTTGATGTTTTTTCTCCTAGGTAGTTGATGAATGTGCAATCTCCCAACTTAAATTTGTTTTCATGTTGATCTTGGTGTTATCATAACTAAAACTTTTCAAGACTAGTCTTTATTTTATTTTATTTTATTTTTTTTGGGGGGAGGGGGAGGGGGAGGTGCTGTGGCAGACCGTGAGTGTGATATTCTGGGGCCTTATTGAGTTATTATGCAATGCATGGAAACGAGAGCCCATTTAACACATTCCTGGTAGACATCTATATAAATTTTCTGGAAGAGCGCATCAGGATTTGCTGATGAAGAATACTTTAATTTCGTAATTTTTAAAATCGCTTCCATCAATTCTGTTTGAATACGTGGTTATGGAGTTTTTTGCCCTCCCTTTTGTCGTATTTCATCTGTTTCTTTTCTTCAACTGGCCTAATCCCGCATTTGTATTCAGTGTTCATTTTGCTGTCATCTATGATTAGAATTTTATTTTTATCCAGCTCTGTTGTGTCATTTCACCATATCAATAGTTTATGGCTTCTTCGATTAGTGTTATGAATTCTGTTTCAATTTTTGTGTTGTCAAAATCATCCTATACTAAGTGCTGCCTTTACCTGAAATGCAGGTTCTTAAGGAGAGTTTCAAAATTTACTGTGCCATTAATGATGGCATCATTAACCTGGTGGATAAGGTAATTTCTTAGCATATCACTGCGGAACTTAAGTACACAAATAATTTTCTGCAAGTGGGTACATTGGCATTCATATATTTCTTGTGGCAGTTTTTTGAAATGCCAAGACATGAAGCCATTAAAGCGCTGGAAATATACAGAAGAGCTGGTCAGCAGGTGATGTAATTGATTTTTTTTAGAATGGTCTGAGGAATATGTTTGTGTTTTGTTGCAAGTAATATCTATAGTAGTAGTTATAGTTTTAGTGCTTCCAGCTCCAATATGTCATATAAAAGTTAAAAAGTGCATAATGGAGTAAGTGTGCATTTTTGTGTCACACCCTTACCACACACTACCTTAGTTGCTAGTGCTGTCTGTGAAGGGAAGGAGTAAAAATCTACTTAACTTTAGTGAAGACCATTCATATTTAGAAAATGGGAAATGCAATCATATATAGATAGATAATCCAATAATTTAAACTCATGTACCCCACTAACAAGGTTCTTGAACTCTCAATGCAGGCTGCTAGTCTGTCTGACTTTTATGAAGTTTGCAAAGGATTGGAGCTTGCTAGGAACTTCCAGTTTCCTGTGTTGAGAGAGGTAAACATTTCATTAAAGTTTTGGGTGATAATATTTTGAAAGATAATGACAGCCTGTGTCCTGGGCCATTATTTGCAGCCACCACAGTCATTTCTTGCTACCATGGAAGAGTACATTAAGGAGGCACCAAGGGTGGTATCTGTTCCGAGCCAGCAGCTGGTTAGTGCGACGAGAGATGGAAGACAACTCTAAATTGCAGTTTTGTATTCTTGTAGAATTTTGGTTATGCTGCATTTTAATTGATTAGGTATTTTTGAACAGGAGTTTCCAGAGAGACTTATGTTGGAATACAAACCTGACGATGCACCTCCCGAAGATGACAACATGACTTCTGAAGAGCCTCAACAAGCAGCTCCAGAGGATTTAGCGCTCACAGTTGAGCCTTCTGAGGCTTCTCCTGCTCCTCTGCCTGCTGTGGACTCTGGAGATTTATTGGTGGGTCTATTGCTCCTAGATATAAATTTTGATTCATGTGATTGATATTGCTAATTTCTCGAAGAAAAGTCATAACAAAGGCTGGAGAAATGTGGAACATCAAATTGTCTCAATGTGACTGATATTTCTGTTTTTTGTCCACAGGGATTGAATGAAACTACACCGGCTGCTTCAGCCATTGAGGAAAGTAATGCTTTGGCATTGGCCATAGTGCCATCAGGTACCTTTACATTTTCTGTTTGACCTGTTGTTTCTATTTTCTGGCATATTTTTCAATTGGAGATCTCTTTGCAGAAAATATATTTATTTATTGGCTTTTTCGTGTTTAATGCAAAGACTCTGCTTCAACATCAAATTCGGTAATGCTTTTGCTAAAGAATTTGATCCTACTGGTTGGGAACTCGCATTGGTCACAACTCCAAGCAGTAACATTTCCTCCGTTACTGAGAGGCAGCTGGTAAGTGATGTCCCCTCCTAGAATTATTTATGTTTTCCAACCATGTGAAATTTGCAGAGGTAGTTTCTTGAGCTGAAAATGATATTCTGTTGAACTTCATGAAGTGGGGAAGTGAGTTGTTTGACTTCTTATTCATTTAACTGGAGGGTTGAATGTACATATGATGCATAATTCGATGTGTTGTGTGCAAGGCCTACTCATCATTGCATTCCCTTTTCCTAACTTGACTATAGTCACTACACTTTCTGAATCCTCTGGCAATAAGAATTATGCATTTTTATCCTTTTAGATAACACAGTGACAAACAAGAATGCATCAAGTTTACCATAGAAACATCGATGCATCACAAATGGCTCCTTATCAAGGGAGTTTAGGTGTGTAACCCTCTTAAAACAACGTAGGACAGGATGTTGATTGTTTAATATGAAGCATGACACTCAAACTTAGCAATCTTCAAGCGATTTCAGGAGGGTTATTTTGAATGATGTTTCTTCCCCTGCCTTCTCGTCTTCTGCATTTTGAACAAAATCTTCAACTAAAAGCTCATAGGCAAGGAAAAGAGCTTTGCAATGGTAAAACTTGGGGTAGTTGTGCTGCCCTCTTGGGGGGTAACCTAGTGGTGGGGTACATGGTTTCCAGTAGAGAGATCAACGTTTAATTTTCCCTAGATTGTGTAAAAATTTTACCCTCCGCTCTTTCAAGGGTATACGGAAACCACAGTTTTGTGGGTAGTTGTGTCGGACATATCATCATATTCATATATGTTGCTCACTTTCTTACTATATCGGCATTGAATCCTTTGCAGGCCGGTGGATTGGATTCACTCACCTTGAACAGTCTGTACGATGAAGGAGCCTACAGAGCCAACCAGCAACCCGTATATGGAGCACCCGCCCGAATCCGTTTGAAGTGCATGACCCATTTGCAATGTCCAGCAGCATAGCTCCTCCCACTGCCGTGCAGATGAATGCTATGACCCAGCAACAACCTCTCAATCCTTTCGGTCCATACCAGCCCTCTTTTCAGCCTCAGCCACACATGGCCATGGGGGCTCCAAATCCGTTTGCCGATGCCGGTTTCGGCCCGTTCCCTGCTGCTCCCACTACCCATCCTCAGCATGCGAACCCATTTGGAAGCACGGGACTTCTTTAACTTGGATCCACGAAGTATCCCGGGTTTAGTTTAGTTAACTCGGTGAGGTGAGTGTATGCGATGTCCATATGGTTCGGATGGATTTTTGGTGTGGTAGAAGAGGTTGTCCATTTGATCATCTTAGTGAAAGATACTTCTACAGTTTGTGCTTCTACACCACCGTTGGTGAATAATAATTTGGTTCCATTTTTCCTCCTTGCATCGGTGGGTAAAGTTGGGGGTAATATTTGTGTCCTATATAGTCTTTTACGATATTATAAGAATGTGAAAATGTAGAAGTTGGACGATGAATTGAATTGTGTATATGTTGTACTTTTATCATGAGACCAGTGTTAATGACTCAGTGGACTGATTTTTTTAAACTGCGGCTTTGTATTCTGTCCTTAAATTCTGTAGGATGCCCAATTTCATTTCTGGGATTTTCTTTCTCCATCAGTTGGTTGTTGACTTTAGGCTGAAGGTCTCCTCACTCCCTTTTTGTGTTTTTCACTTTTGAATTTCTATTTGGAGTTTTCTTGTCCATCAGTATGAAAACATGATGGAGTGGTTTGTGGCATGATTTGCGGTTTTCTCTCATGAGTCTGAATTCCACTGTCTTGTCTCCACTGTTGAAACCGAAAGAATCAATTCTCAAGTTTGAAATATACCTACATAGTCCACCACGTAAATGAAGCCAAAAACTGAACTTTTAATGCTCTGCTTTGGAGCATCCATGAGGGTGATCTTCATTGAGCAAAAAGATGGTAGGGTGCGCGGTTTGGGTACCCACCTAAACATAAAAAGTTGGAGTCGGAACTGCTCAAAGTGGTTCGGTGTTTTAGAACTAGAATAATCCATGGGACCGATCTTCACCGGCAATATTTCATGTCATTGAACTAATATGTAAGGATTTACGAATTTACATATTAAAACTCATTTATATGATATTACATAAGGAAGTTATTTGAAAAACTAACTATAGATGTTATAAATCATGCAATATTAAGATGGTTTTTCGTCATAACTCTATTAAAAAATAAAATAAAATTATGATCCATAATAATCGAGCATGAGAGAGAGGATGGTCAAAGAAAAGAACCTAATGATAATAATTTTGTGTGATCAATAATGCAGTTTTGACATACAAAAGTTTCATTTTTGTAGAATGTAGAATTATTTAGGGACTAATTTTTACTCTTCCCCTTAAATATCCAGAATATTTTTTAGACATTAAATTCCTCTTCGTGCAACTAAAATTTTCATAACAAAAACTCTCTCAATTATGAGCAAAATATGCTCTCAAGTAATTTCTTTTCCACGTCTTCCCTGACCTTTTTGTTATAATAAAAGAAAACTCATCAATGATAAATCCAACGATATATATATATCAATAATTTTTTATAACAATAAAATTAAAATATTAAAATAATTTTATATTTTAATAAAATTAATTATAAATATATTTTGTGTAAAGTTTTCAAAAATTATAAAAAAGTTGAGTTCTAATCACACTTATATCTACGTTTGTCCCTTATTTACAATGAAATATATTATTAAAAAAGCATAGTTAATATATTTTAAATTTGACTTTATACTAATAACATTATTTAAATATATTATAATTTAAGACAACAAAGTAATATTTTTTTCAAAATTACCCTGTATCACATGCCCTCCCCTTTTCCTCAAAATCTAGACTATATTAATTTATAATCAAATTTACAAACTTGGGTCGATGATATAACTTCTCTTTCGTATTCTCCACATTCAGAAATCGTATGTATAATAGTATGAACTAACATTTTGACTTTTAATATCTCAGATGCTCACACGGTACCTAACAGATTATAGGACCACGTGCCCTCTCTAGCTTCCTCATGACCGCGTTCGGTACTTCCGTCCCTTATAGGAGGGCAGCTTAGGTTTAATCCTCCAGCTAGTCAATCTGGGCGTCAACATACTACCCGAATCAATACCAAATTCTCTCTCCTCTATTCAATTCCAGCCTCTTTCTTTTCTGGGTTTTAGTTTGTCTATCTTTTCCTCACCAAACTTCCTTTTCCCACAATCCAAGTACCTGGAAAATTAGTGGGCATTTGATCTTGATCCCCCTGTGTCTCATCAGTCATCACCAAACCCCTGAAAGTTCAACTCTGGCTTCCTCCAATGAAATTGGGTTTAGATTGAAATCGAGTATGAAGCCCAGGGACATCTTTAGCAAGATGATGAAACCCTTCAGATTTCGGTCTGACAAAGGTAAAAATCTCTCTCTTGTTGTACCCGTTTTGCCGAATTCTTTTCTGGGTTTTTGCTCGTGAGATTTGGGTTTTAGGCGAATCGGTTGAATTGAACTTGATTGTGTTTATGCCTTGTTTACTTGGGATTAGAAGGATCAGAAGAGGCGGATTTGGAGAAGATTGCAGCACAAGAGCGAAAGAAATTTTCGTATGAGACTTTGTCTAAAGCAACTGATAAGTTTCATCCTTCTCACAAGCTTGGTGAAGGGGGTTTCGGCCCTGTCTTTAAGGTAACCTATCTAATTGTAATTTGGGACTTCAATTTTTTACTTGGTTGATCCCGTGTTCTTTATTTTACTCGAATGGGACGAAATCCAAGTTGGTTTTTTTTTTTTTTTGGGGGGTTGGTTAGTGAATAATGGGGGTTAGTGAATATGGAAAAGTGCTGCCTCAATACTGTGTTGGGTCAAATGTGGTATATTTGTTCCTAAATTGTGGAGAAGCTATTTCTCTTAGTGCCCTATGTTGTAAACCTTTTGATTGCGTACTACTACACAAAATAGTAGAGGATATTTTAGTGAGATAATTAGTTTATAGAAATTGGTTGGGTTGAAGTACTAATTTGATTGGTGGTCTTGTGGGATACAGGGGAAACTAGTTGATGGGAGGGAGATAGCTGTGAAAATGCTGTCACAGCATTCAAGACAAGGGAAGAGAGAGTTCGAGAATGAGGCAAAGTTGTTGGCTAGTGTGCAGCACAGAAATGTTGTGAATTTATTGGGGTATTGTGCATATGGTGAAAATAAACTCCTTGTCTACGAATATATCGCTAATGAGAGCCTTGACAAGCTTCTATTCAGTAAGTATTCATCCGGTGTCGTGCTTTGCACTTTACCTTTCATTCTGAGTGCAATGATATCTGTTCTCTAAATACTGGAATTCTCTATGAATAGTTCTGCAATGTGGAGTTTGCTAATGGTATTGTGATTGATTCTAGTTCATTGCCTTCTGTGAGATGATTTTGCTTGTCATATCGTGGTTTATTTCGAGTTTGTTTTATACATTGCCCAATGGCAAGAACCATATAGTAACAGAACATGCTTTTCTGACGATATGATGATCTTGGGAGATAACATAATTGTACATGCTGGTACCTGTTGCCGCTGGGTTGACCTTTATTGATGATAAAAATGGCGATTCATCTTGTTTGCATTCTTGATTTCAGCTCGTGTAACTGTGCAAGATTGTGGGCTCATGAAACCTCATTTCAAACCAAAAGCACCAAGCTTTTAGATGCTCATGTTAGTGATGTGCCCCTCCCCAAAAAAGTTGGTGGTTGCTCAATCATTTTTTCATAATGGAATATGGCCATTGAACACAAATGTCGTCTAGTTTGGGTGCTTTGTTTGTCAGAGAACTTATTGCCTTACCAGCATCATTCTCTGATACAGGAGCATTGCCACTGATAGTGTGACTATCAGTAGTTCTCAAAGCACCTTGTGAAACATTGCAAAATCTCAGGGTAATTCAGAAGAGAGAGTTAAAAGTTACAGTCAACCTCAAAAACAATAGATTGATGGATAACCCAGTGGTCCCACTATATTACTGACTGTTCCCTGAGGTGTGTATTCCATCAAAAAGAGACTCTTAGTTACTCCTGTTTTCATTCTTAATTACTCATTTTTTCAGAACTAAATTGACACCTAGTGTTTTCATTGGTGTAATCATTTGCTGACATCATCTACCATGACATCATCCATGCTGAGCTTCTAGATGAAATTTACATAACCAAGCTGTAGTCAATAAGCCTACTGTTGATTTCCATGAGTTGTAATGTTGGATTTGTTTGATGCAGAGCCAGATAGACGTCAGGAACTTGAATGGAAGAGACGTTACGACATTATAGCAGGAATAGCTAAGGGGTTGCAATACCTTCATGAAGACTCACCTACTTGTATAATTCATCGTGATATCAAGGCCAGTAATATCTTACTTGATGATAAATGGGTTCCTAAAATTGCCGATTTCGGCATGGCCCGTTTGTTTCCTGAGGACCAAACACATATAAATACGAGAGTTGCGGGTACCAAGTATGTTTTTGCTTTGATACATTTTATAGGTGATGCTCTTAATTTGCAGTTCTCTGACCTGAATATTCTATTCAAACAGTGGTTACATGGCTCCAGAATATGTCATGCATGGTCATTTATCAGTAAAAGCAGACGTGTTCAGTTTTGGCGTTGTGATGCTGGAGTTAATTAGTGGTCAGAGAAACTCTTCACACATCCTCGAAGCTCAAAATTTACTTGAATGGGTAAGCTCTTACTTCCACATATCCATTGCTTTTAACGTCTGACCCTTTTGTGTCCTGCTACTTCTATCCAATAGCTTTGGTAGTATTTCGATTGAATCCGTATATTATGATGATGACTTGAGGCCAGGAAACAGAACAGTAGTTTGTGAAGATTGTTTCTTTCTGGATCTTCAAAATTTAGGATCTAACTACTTTGATGCTGCTTCTTGTGTGAAATTGGGCCCAGCCTTATCTAGGCCTAGGGGATCAAGTTAAGGATCACACTTGCTTGCCCTTGGGGAGGGAGAGGTTTTTGGGGGGTGGAGGTTGAACCCTTCACCCTCAACATAGAAGGTGAGTCCTCATGTTACTTTGACTTGTTGCTAGAATGGTTTTAGCTTACAGTATGGCAACAAATGCTGTCACTGTTTCTTTATCATTCTTGATGGCTTAGGATCTATCCAAGAAATGTCATTCTTACTGGCTGGCTGGCTGGCCATGGTGACCTGAAACCTTAAATTGAAGATAAGAAATAATTGAGGTCTTCATCTTTCTTTACAGATGGCTATAAGAACCTGTGACTGTAGGGAAAATCTGGCCCCACATTAAGTCATTGATGGGGGAGGGCTGTCTAGTTATTAACAATCCATAATCTCATTGGTACATTAGGTTCTCTTCATTTAACCCTCTTTTTGATTTTTCATGTCAAAATCACAGAGTTTGACTGGTATATGTAGCAGTCAAAATAATTTAACTTCGAGCATATCAGTTATGAAGTTATAGTACTTCTTGCTTGGTATTAGTTTCCCAATTCTCTAAAAATGTTGGTTGTTGGAATGATATTTTTCTAAACTTTTGGTCCATATTTGGGGGTTAATGTTGGTAGGGAGAGAGGGAGGGGGCTGCTATTAAATTTTGACCAAGTCAATTCTCAAGCTTGGTCCATGATCAGGTAATGGATTGAAAATCTTTGTCATAACAAACGTGTGCCTTGACTTTAAGATTAAAAGGAAGTTTTGTTCTTTTCCAATGTGTGTTCACATTTTGATGTGATGCCTAATCCTATTTGATATTCCAAGATAAGCACTTTTATTTTCCACTGTTCCCACCCCGTTCTTTCCTCAAATTCTGTTCCTCATGTCCCATTTTTCAACTCAATGTATCAAATCCAAATCAAAATTACATAACCTAGGGTTCCACATAGGTAGTTTGTTTTTACTTGTGTTAATTTTTTTTTTTTTTTTCGTTTTGGGGGTGTGGGAGGGTTAAATTACATAGAGGTTGTTTTTGTTGGACTCTACCTTAGACACCACCCGTTGTAATGTGAAATATGGTGAATTACTCGCCTTCTGTGTTCTTTTTGAAATGCTAGCAGTTTAGAACCCGCAACTAGCAAGGTTTAGGCCCTCTCATCTCTCATGCTAGTTGGGCTCTCTTTAACCTCCCAAACTAGGGAGCTAGACCCGACCCTAAAAATTCCTAAATGCGAATTTTAGGTGAAACAATTTCATTTATAAATTTCAAAGACTTAAAAAATAGTTTGTATATTATTATAACTTGTAAGAAATTCCAGCTCTTGACCTTTAACAACCATGTGAAAGTGGTTTATTTAACCCGACCTTTGGTCCAATTTATTTCATTTGGAACCTTTTCTGGCTGTGAATTTGATTACGAAAATGATGTTTGACCTGTTTTTATTGCGAGGTCGCTGTGATGGTGGCCCTGGCTGCTGGGGACTTTTGGTAGCCCATGGGTCCCTCTCTTTAAAGTACCGTATTATGCTAGGATACTTTATTCTAAATTCCTGGTACTTTGACTTTTCTCTGCTGGTCCCGTCATCAAAGTAGCAGTCTTTATCATAAAATAATTATTGGTGTCATCATCTCTTGTCGTAGGTTTTCCTTTTCAATAAGTTGAGTAACTGGTACGGATGGACATCTTATTAACAGGCCTCCATCTCCAAGTTACTGCAAAACGGTACTTTGGTGTTCGAACTCTTCATTTTACCTCAAACATTCTAGTCGAAAATTTTGGCCTCGGATTTCATTGGGAGCTTTCAAGATCTTGACTCTTGACCCTTTTTTAGGCTATAAAAAAGAAAAGAAAATGTTTGGGTTTGACTTTAAACCAGATCAAACACTCAACAATTCAACATGATTATAGCCAAATCCTTGTGATACCATACCTACATTGGTGGCCAAGTCACCAGCGTCAAATTTTATGTGAACACGTTACAGGCATTGGCGCATGGGGAGGAGTAGTGGACTTATGAAGCTAACTTTACTGACGGATATTTAACTCAAGCTACTATACTCTTATCGAGTTCTCATTACTCTCCTTCCAAACAAGGCCTAAGTTATGCTGATATTTCATGGCAGGCATACAAGCTATTCAAGAAAGGTAGAAGCCTGGAGGTTCTAGACCCAGCAATTGCTAACACAGCGGTTGCCGATCAAGTATCTCTATGTGTTCAAATTGCACTATTATGCACCCAATCAGATCCCAGCTTGCGCCCCACAATGCATCGTGTGGTAGTCTTGCTCTCGAGGAGACCTACCAGTCTCGAAGAGCCGACCAAGCCCGGCTTCCCGGGTTCAAGGTACCGGCGATCTCGACACCCCGGAGCATCGTCATCTCGTACTGGTACTTCAGGGGCATCTTCTTCCTCTAAATCAGGAAACACAAGTAGTATTATGGATACGACAGTGACAAGACCCACCACACCTACGGCTAATACTATAAGCCGTGGGTCAGATTCTAGAGGAAAACAGCCTGTTGAATTTTCATAGGATATATATTGTTTTGAGATTATAGCTAGAAAGAATCTTAGGGGCAGGAAAAATGAGGGGAAAACGAGGGGGATTAGGAGGATTTTGTTATTCTTTCTGTATAGAGTGTAATGTTGTCATTTGTGATTTAGACTTTAGAGCCTTCTGGGCATGTAAATAAAGACTGGTTGATCCGGAGGAAAAAATTATTTATTTTTGGATGATAACTCAGCAAAGATGTGGTAAAAAATACAAGTTAAACTTAATATCTTCACTCCCCGTGCGTGTTTTGTTCTCTCTCTCTCCTCTATGAGAAGGTCCCATAGAGGACATAGAGAACACAACATGTGGGGGTAAAGACAATAGATTTAATTTGTATTTTCTACCATCTTTGTTGAGTTGTCATTTAAAAAATAAATAATTTTTTTTTATTGTCCACGTGTAGCAACATCGACATCCACGTCATTCAAGCAATTGAGTTCAACTCAATGATGGCGTAAGAAATGTAAATAGGTCTAAAGTTGAAGGTATTGGATTCTAATTCCCCCTTTTTTTGTGGTCTTATGTCATAAACCTGAGCCTATAGATCCAAATTATTATAAAATAATATTTTATTTTATTTATACACATAAAAAAATTGATATTTTATTTTAAATTTTTATGACACAACCTCTATTTTCACAGTGCTCTAAAAATAAATAAATTTTTTATTGCAAATTATGTCATGTCATTAATCTATAGACTGAATTCATAATATAAATATTGCCTCTCTAAAAATAAATTAAAAAAAAACCAACAAAGGGGAAAAATGCCGCTAAGGTTGTCTTGTCTTAACTCAACCTCTCCAAAGGAAAAGACATGTAATGGATGGTATTATTGGTATACAACGAGGGAATGAGGGATATGACAGATAATTCATAATTTAAATAGAAATTCTATTTTTAAATCTAATTAAAAAGAAGTTTAACCTTTTACTTTTATTATAAATTGAAATAGACCCGCCTTAAATTATCAGAGTACCAATTACGAATGTAAAGGCTAATAATAGGTTGCATATCATTTTGTCAGTTGAGTTGGCTCAATTAAATATGGATCAGCATCAAGTTAATAATAATGGGTCGGGTTGATTACTGGTACCCTTAGAGAATGTATGCTTTAATTTAACTAAATTCATTGTGCATGCCTATTGAATACACCTGGAAAATAAGTCACTCCGATTGTGGATGCTTGATCGGATTATATTTGAATTGGATTATTTATGATCAACCGATTTTGGTCTAATTAGTTGTCTTGTGAAAAGAAGAAATTATGTGAAAATGTTTTCGTCAATTTGAATTACAGATTCTAGGGTTGTGCATTATTTAATCCAAAATCGAATTTAACCGAAAATCGACCTGGACCGGACCGAACTTATCTTATTTGGTTATGTCCACAGTCCATAAAAATCATCTTATTCAATTTTCGGTCCGGTCCGGACCGAGAACCAAATAAGTTACTAAAAAAATTATAAGTCCCGCTGCCCATTATATTTATATATATATAGTTAATTAATATTTCGATTGGGAACATATTTTAATTATCTTATGTCTTAAATTTCGCCAAATTGAAATTCAATTATCTTTCTAAGTTTCAACATTTTTTGAGTTGACCCATATCTAGCTATGCAATAATTTCTATTCACTCCACTTCGGTCCGGTCCAGGTTCGCTTCATGTTGTTTCAATCTGTGTCAAATTCAACCGAAGATTATTTTGTCTAATTCTCAATCCGACAATTTCTCTTATTCAGTTATTAATAATGTAGTCTGCTTCGAATTTGGACCGATGAATACCGCTACGAGAACCAATATCAAATGAGTTTGTTTTTAGACGCCAACATGAATGTTGATAGTACGTATCAAATTATGATCGCCGGTCAATTTTATCAGGTTATTGATAGCCTTCTCGAGATCCACCAGTCTCAATGAACTCAAGTGGGTTTCAAGTGCTCGGGCTTGGGCTTGGGCTTGGGCTTTAGCCACCGTTAAGCCGTAATTGCAATACCACAACTGGAGAGAACGTGAACTGTAAAACCGATTACGACCGATACAAAAATCTCGTTTCTCGCCGGGATTAGTCCTCCAAAACAGCTTCAAATCGAAAGCATAGCGCACAGAGAGAGAGAGAGAGAGAGAGAGAGAGAGGGAAGCCATGGCAGGGGAGGAGGATTTGGGCGAGTTCTACCTGAGGTACTATGTTGGTCACAAGGGGAAGTTTGGTCACGAGTTTCTGGAGTTCGAGTTCAGACCCGATGGCAAGCTTCGTTATGCCAACAATTCCAACTACAAGAACGACACTATGATCCGCAAAGAGGTCTTTCTCACCCCCGCTGTCCTCCGCGAGTGCCGCCGCATCATCGCCGAGAGCGAGGTATTTCTTTAGGGTTTCATTTGGGACAATTTTAGGGTTTTTAGACTTCTAGGTTTTTCGCTGATTTCTGTTTTATGAATTTTTGTTATCAGTGTTGCAGTTTTGTGTGCTTGGGGTAATGTGCTCTGATGGGGTTTAAATTTTATCGCGCAAGTGGTAAAGATTAGGGTTGTAGGTTTCTCGGTAAGGGCTGAATGTGAGATCTAAAACTTGTTTTTGTTCCTATTTACGTTAAAACGAAAGGAACTAGTTTTTCAACCCTAACCCTTTTGAATTGTTGAATTTTGCAGTTTGGTATGCTTTTTGTAATGTGCTTTGCCAAGCGTTTCATTCATCTGTTGGTTTGTTTTGCTAATTGAAGTTCATGATTTTGTATGCTTGATATGATGTGCTTTTCTCTCCTTGGGCCTTTTGATCCTGGGGTTTCTTCCACTTCATTTTTGTTTGTTATCATTAGGGTTTTTGGCCGAACAGAGTGCTAATTGTTAAGCAATTGAATTTTTCCCGGTTATTTTACAATGACCGAAAAAGCTGATCTTTTGTGTGCTTGTAGTTTGATTTTTGTGCCTTTTGTGTTATTGGTGTAATTTGATCCGCTGTTTTCAGTGAAATGGTTTTTCTTTGTTTGTTTGATATAGATGTCACTGGACTCGTGAGTGCTACGTGTTTAACAATGAGCTTTCAGCTTGTATAACCCCGTTGCACTTGGGAAGCTGTTGTCAATTATCTTATGTGCTTTCTTATTGTTTTAGAGTTCCTTAGGGACAATTATATTTGAGTTTGCTTATGCATTTGATTTCTGTTCTGTTTGATGTTTTAACTTGAATTTTTAATATTTTCGTCCTGTTAGATTATGAAGGAAGATGATAACCTCTGGCCAGAACCTGACCGTGTGGGAAGACAAGAGCTTGAAATTGTGATGGGCAATGAACATATTTCCTTTACAACTTCAAAAATTGGTTCACTTGTTGATGTCCAGAGCAGCAAAGATCCTGAAGGCCTTCGTATCTTCTATTATCTTGTTCAGGTCAGTGCTTCCTATACAGTTGCTAAGGTTTATACTTTTTATTTTAGTTTATATAATTCAAGTAGTTGCTCTGCTTTAGAGTTTAGTTCTTGAGGTGCTTGGAGAGGTACTTTTTGTGTTTTATGAGAATTTTATGTTGCCAGATTGGACAACTATTTCTGCAAAGCATTAAGATAGTGTGGTTTTCTCTATTTAAATATGTGATATGTAATTGTTTCTTTGAGGATATGGCACTAGCTTTACGGTTTGTAAGTTTCAACTTTAGTATTTCAACTATGAGTTGTTGCTTCATTTTCCAGATCAGAACTCCTGATTAGCATACTTTAGTTGCCATAGTAATTTAATATTAAGGCCTACATAGAGAATTTTTTCTTCCCATCCTGTCTTTCTATTTCAAACTTAGCTTTCAAGGCATAAAGTGTTTGGAACAATTAGCAAATAACTAATAAGTTGAGTGGTAGGATTTCTCGTGATTGCTTGATATGCAATTGCCAATTATATGCATGGTTGAACGGTGCTTGTATTTATGGCATGCTGTTGATATGTTTTACATTTACCAGGCTGGTTTCTTGCATGAAAGGATGATATTCATGCTAATTCTTTCCTCAAAATGAAACTGACCAAGAAGCATTGCATGCTAGACATTTGTATGAATTATTAGTCAATTGCTAACTAGTGACCATCCATACAAATTCAAGCTCCATTGAATGTTTTGTTATTGACATTGCACCCAAATCTGGAGCAGCAAAATCTGAGAATGCTAGCTGTCATGAAGGCAACTATTCTTTCTGCCACCTTCAGTCACTGTAGGAATATACTTCTTGAGTGATTGTAATAGCATAAACTTAAAATCTGGATTCTTGCTCCCCATGTATTTTTGGTACACAGTGTCTCTTGTGTAGGCAGAAACTGTCGAACAGATTTTTGATAACATTTGGAGTCTCTTCCTAGTTTTACATGCCTTTGTTGGTTGTGTCTACAATGAATGGAATTTGGAACTTGTTGAACTAGGCTTAGTCATGCTGTATAGAGGCAAGATGGATACATATTCCTAGTTGGGAGCTTCAAGCTTGTATTCATTGGCAATAGCTACTGCTTTGATCATGGTTGATTGAAATTGTGCTGATCTTAGTTAGGTAGATCTCATTGCTTGTGAATCTGAGTTTAAATAATTTTTAACACAAGGATCAGGTTAAGTTTGTGTTTTTCGAGCACATGGTAGTTTCTTGATTTGAGAGTTGGAAAACATAGGTATTTTTAACTGAATCTACTCCTGATTGAAAAATTGTTGTAATAGAAAAGGAGGGGAACAGAACAGAGGAGAACCCTTCAACCCCATTGTGGCATTTCCTTAATTCTATTCAGTATTCACCCCTAAATTGGATGAATGGGGATTGAGGGGAAGATTTTTGTTGAATTCATCCTAATTTGCCTCTATTCTCCTTACTAAAAAAATTTGAAAATCAGACTTACACGTCCCAAAAATAGCCTATAATTCGATCCTGGGCTCTTTGCCTCCATTGGGGAGATCATAGTGAAGGGGCTGTAGACTGTGGAGGCTAATTCACTTGAGAGGTAGAGCACTGGGATTAATATACTTATGTTGTCATTATTACAATAACAAGGTTCTTTTACCAGAATTCTACACATTTGTAGTGAGGGAATTGTTATAGTTCAACTGCTGTCGAAGGAAAGGGGGAATTTGTGCTTTTGGGGCGTAAGGCATCTGTGTTGGGGGAGGAAGAAAAGGGGCTGCCCCACAAGTTTTGGGGGGTGAAGGGTTGGAATGCTTTTGAGCAAGGTTGTTATGAGTGCCACATATGTAACTGTTGATGGTAGAGAATTGAGAGTTTTTTATAGATGTAGACAACTTTACATCTGTGTGGCATGTGGAACAACTGTTGATTTTTCTTTCTTCCTTGTTTTCTTAGAATCACCATTCCTTGGGAATAGTTTCTGCATTTTGAAGGACAAGTGTGGTACTATGTTTGAGTGGCTCTTTAGTGGCTACTTTCTGTGTAGGTTGGAATTCTACTCTTTCTTTTTATTCGTATCAGTTCGCCAGTGTCTTAGGCTCATTTGTTAGGTTATATGTTTTGCAGGGGTTTAGGCCCTGTTAGGTGTTTGAATTAATTATTTATATTAGCCTTTTCTTGAAAAGGTGTTGGTAAAACATAATTATATTTATGTTATGTATACAAATTATCTTCATTTATAAAACTTTGTTCTCACTATTTTCACAAAATTTATATTCATTATCTATCTAATATAATCTTTATTATATTCAATTTAAATAAAAAATAATATCAGGTAGTAGTAATAGTAGTAGTAGTATTATTAATAATAATAGTAGTAGTAGTAGTAGTAGTAAGGGTTGGTTCATATGGTATAATTTCTCCAAACTTTTGGACAAATGTGTCATTTTCACAATCATTTATTCCTAAAAGGATAATGGGAAGAGTTGTTTGAGAAATAGCTGGATTGGTCGGTAAAACACTGTTTAACAAACACCCTTTTAGCTGTTTGATTTAGCCTTCTGTACAACTCCCCCCAAAACAAAAAAAACACCCCTTTAGTAGTATGGAAACTCCTAGTGTAGGCTATTTTTTTCGTCTACTATTCTAGTTTTATCAGGAATCTCTGCTTGGCTTACAGAGGTGGTGTATGCTTCTGAAACAAGAAAAGTTGTAGGGAGGGAGAAAGGGGGTTCTGAAAATTGGCTTCTGTGTTTGGTATAGTAGTTACACTTGATGCCTTTGATAAAGGCAGGATGACCTACCTTGGTTCTGATCATGGAAATATCAGTTGGAAGTAAACAAGGCAGATAATTAATCAAGTGATGAGCAGCCTATGTTTGGTTTTATTTTTTGGTTGTCTTTATTATGCACGAGTTTTTTTAAATTATGAGCAACTAATTCTGCAACTATATGGACTGCCATTGCAGGATTTGAAATGTTTTGTGTTTTCTCTCATCTCTCTCCACTTCAAGATCAAGCCAATTTAAGGAACACTCAAACATGCTGTGAACTGTGAAGACTGCTTTCAGAGCCCCCCTTCTTTTTCCTTCTTTCCCTTCCGAAATGAAAAAAGAATCTGTATTGAATGTCCTTGTGTGTCACCTGCTGATGTGCCTGCAATGTGGAATTGCATGTTAATGTGGCTGATGATGGGGATTGAAGTGTTTTTGGTGTTAAAATACTCTTGTGACTTGTAATTTTTTTACCTTGGGAGGTTTGCCTTTGGATTCTGTAGGAAGTGGATTAATTTCATGGCCTGTGAATTCTTTTTATATCGTATGTTCTTATATGTTCTGTAAGTCTTTTTTTTTTTTTTTTTGGATCAAAAAAGAGTTGAGGGCAGGGAGCTTTCTCTTCCATATCAGTTCGATCCTATTACCTGTGGATTAGGGGCCCACCATGCTTCAGCTGCGCCTCTCTGATGTTGTAAGCCTTTTTTTTTTTTTTTTTTTGTCTGTAGTAAGATAGTGAGATACTCATTCATGGTGATTGTCGTTGATCAAAGGCTTCTGTGAATTGTGCTTCGTATTACTATTGAATTAGCTCGTATAGGCCATACGGGGTTGATTTATAAGTGATAACTCACATTGATTCAAGTTTTAGTTATTTGCAGTTGAGTTTGTGGTTTGGAGATCCATTGATTAGGGATATAAACTAACGTGTTACCTTTGTGCACGAAACCATCCAAGAGTTCAAACAAACTATGAAAAATCTATCGTATTCATTTGGTTTTGTAGTCTAAACAAGTACTATAGTGCACATTTTATTTTTTGGATTGGGTTATAGTGCACATTCTATTTTATAGTGTACATTCTATTTTTTGGATTGGGTTTGAGCTTTTAAATGTAACGTCTAAAAATTAAAAATTAAATACTGTTTTTGTTCAATATTTTTAAAAAATAGTGCACAAACTGTTAAAAAGAAAAGGTTCAAAATTATATCATGAACTAAAGATGAGTTTTCACCCCCTCCTCGAAAAAACAAAAACCTTGAGATTAGTTTTTACTCTCATAAAAGTATAGTAAAATGTTTGGAGTAAAAATTAGTTTATTACACCTACAAATGCGTTTTGACTTTATTGACTCCAAAATATTTACTACAGTACACCTGAAGAGAGGAGGCGGGAAAATTAAAAAAAAATGAAAATGAGTGCTTCCGTTCCATTCCGCATAATGTCTGCATGTGGCATATAATCCATTTCATTGGAGCCCCGCACCAAACTTGGATTATGCCACGTCACTTATCTGCGTGAACCCCTCCCCCTCCTTCCTTCACCGTCGGATATCTCACTTCTAGACACTCCCTGACCGTTGGATCAAACAATACCGCCTCCCCTTCTCAGTTCTCATCCGTTGGATCAAACACTCTCTCTCTCTCTCCAGTCTCCCCCAACCCCCTTTTCAAATTCCCCATAAATTCCCTCATCTCCCCTGCTCTCTCCCTCCATCTCTCCCCTGACCCTCTCTCCTCTCTTCAGTGTCAGAGTGCGTGCTAATTTGCGTTGTTGTCTCCGAAGTATAAACCCCAACTCTCTCTCATGGCTGTTGAGGACGCCTCCGACCCCCACCTTCTGGCCCTTTTCCCGATTACCCTCAGGTGATTACCTTCTCTCTCTTTCTTCACATCATTTTTCTGACAGATTCGAATTGGGTTTTGTTTTCTTCTCTAATTTGATGGGTTTTCTGGATAACCCCGTTGGAAATCTCACAATTGATGGCTAATTTGTTCTGGGAATTTTTCTGGGCAGATGATAATATCAGCAATTGAGGTCCTAAACGAGAAAGAAGGATCAAGCAAATTGGCAATTTCAAACTACATAGAGTCGAATTACTCAGATCTACCCCCTGCTCACTCCACTCTTCTGTCGAATACCCTCGAAAAGCTCAAGCTAGCTGGCCAGCTCGTCTTCTCCAACGGCAACTACCTCAAGGCGGAGGCGGGGGAGGAGACGCCTGCGAAGCGCGGGAGGGGCCGGCCCCCGAAGCCGAAGGACCCGTTGGCGGCGGATGTGGTCTCGAGCTCACCCCGGCCACGGGGCCGCCCGCCGAAGCCCCGTGACCCGCTTGGCCCGGGGTCCCAGCCCATGAAGACCAGCTCGGGCAGCGGGCGCCCCCGTGGCCGGCCTCGGAAGTACCCCAAGGAGGCGGCCCCAGTGGCTCCTGCGGCGGTCCCCGGCATGAAGAGAGGTCGAGGCCGGCCTCCCAAGGTCAAGGCGTAGGCGAATGTCAGTCTTAACAGCATAACGGCTTTCAGAGAATGAGAATGGAGGAGAGAGAGAGAGAGAGAGAGAGAGAATTAACTTTAGAAGTTTTTTTTTTCTTTTTAAAAATATTGGGTAATTTTAGGTGGTAGGTGTAAGTGTGGGATGTTGTGTTTATCCCCACTTTACTTTTTTTGTGTATTTTTTTAAATTTTAATTAATTTGATTTGGGTGTTGAGGTGGAGGGATGAATGGACTTGTAAATGTGTGTTTTTAGGAAAGAGGAGTTGCATCACTGAAGTGGTTTCTCTTTCAATTGAAATGAGAAGGAAAAGAAAAAGGTGAAAAGAGAAACCAATTGAGATTTATTTTTGGTTCTTTTTTAATTTTTGCTTTAACACTTTGCCTTTACCTTCTTATTGGTAGGAGAATTTTAATTATCTATTATAATAAAAGTGCAAAAGAGTTTAGTTGTAGGTCCAATTTCATATATTTTAAGTATTTACAATTAATAAAGCACTGGTTAAGGTGGCAGGTGTTTTATCTTGATAAGAAGAAAAATATAAATTTAAATTTAGCTTTTAACTTTTAATTTTGTATATGAATTTTAGTATTTGTTGCATTTTCATGTTAAATTTGCATTTTTATTTAGGGTCTGATTGAAATGAAATAAAAAATAAAATTTATTTATGTTTATGTTCGTTTATATTTTTTATTCTTGTTTATATTTGTTTATGTTTGTTTTTTATTTTAATAATTCTTCTGTTTGTTTTCTTTTTTATATTTGTTTATGTTTTTTTATATTTATATTTGTTTATGTTTTTTTATATTTATATTTGTTTATGTTCTTTTATATTTATATTTGTTTATGTTCTTTTATATTTATATTTGTTTATGTGTATTTTGTATGTAAGTTTAAATGTGTTTTTAGTTTACTATTAATATTTTGATATTTTTTCTATGATATGTTTGATTCAATTCCTTTGTCATATGTCATTAGGGTTTCTCTTAAATCCATTCTCTACTAAACGACTCTAAGGTTTAGATTATTTATTTATTACTAATGTTGACCACTCATCCTTTTTAATGTATATGGATTATATGGATGGCATATGATTATAATAGGTATAATTGTTAATTATAACAACTCATAACAATTTATAATAATTCACAACAGACTTATAACCGATATAAATATTATAATCGTTAGTTTTAACAATTGAAACGAACAAACTCTTAATGTGAATTAGATTTAAATTTGTTAATTCCATTTGATCTTTTAGAGCTATTATGCACTTCTCTCTCTATTTATAAACCTACTAAACAAATCTTTTGTAGAGATAGTATAATAGGTAAGTTCACTTATTATTCTAGACAAGAAAAAAAAAAACCGAGAAGACACTAAAGTGTGTCAAAATGAAAATGAAAAATGAAAATGACGATGAAGGATTCGCCTATAACGCGAATATACTTCGTCGTTACATGACGTGCAAAACCCGTAAGCGGTGGATCTCACAGCCGTGCGTCGGTTCGTTCGCTCCGCTCCAGAATATGTCCGCGGGAGTCTCTCGTACTCGTACATCGAAAACAAACCGGGCCACACAAAAATCATTCCTCCATTTTTAGGACACTATTGCTATTTTTTCTCTCTCATTTCGCTTTTTTTTGCATTTTTACCGTGCCTTTTTCTTATAATAGTCACTCCCTCCCTCCTGATCGATCTATCTCGTTCTGCCACCTCGAAATCGTAAGTGTCACTCTGTCTCTATCTCTCTCCCTCTCATTTCTCTCTCTATATCGGTGGCATCTGAGCGTCTCCCGTCTCTAACTTTCGAGTTTGCCAGTGAATTTGGCGAGAGAATGGCGTCCTTCAAGGTTTCTCGCGTCCAAACCAAGCCTTACGATGGCCAGAAACCAGGAACTTCTGGTCTCAGGAAGAAGGTTTCTCCCTCTCTGTGTGTTATGTTTTGATTCTTTTGTGAATTACCATATACTGATTTTTGATTCAATCGATGCTTTTCTGGCTTCCGATTTGGCGAATTTGATTGATGTTGTTCATGCGTTGTTCAGATCAGTGCTAAAATTCAATGTGACGGGAATGATGTTGTGATATAGCGTTTTGATGCTCGGCTTTATCCTCAATTTGCATTTTTTCGATTAGTGATGAAGTCATAGATTTGTATTATGTCGGAGTTGTTAGGATTTGGACTTGGTCTGACTAATCATTTGCTGAAACAAGTGGATCTTAGTCTCCATTGTCACACTAAAAATTGCGTTTGGTCAATTGATGTTTATCATGAATGCATGATTACAATATCTGAATCCAAAGGAAATTCTTAGTTTATAAGCACTGATACAAGTGACTGATCGTCATAATAAAAAATGGCTTTGGACCTTTTATTTCTTTTCTTTTCAAGAAGGATCTTGAATCATGATCATCAGTGTGTAGTACTCAGATTGGGGTCGGGCTTCGGGTAATAAGGTGATCATTCATGTGATGTTTTAACGATGAGCTGGAGAATCCTTCATGAGATGGCTTGGTCATTGTGATTTGTCCAATGGCAATGCTCTTGATTTAAATGCTCCATCGGGGTAGATCTTCAAAGCAAGGGATTCATGTGACAGGAGCTTGAAAGCTATTTTATTTTATTTTGTTTTCAATGTCTTCATCTCGATCTGCGCACTTGCAAGAATGTTTTCTCCTTGCATTTCAGATTCAAAATGGTGGCTTTAGGTTGATTAAAAAATGTTCTTGTTATTGTTCATTATTCTTATTGACTGATGTTTTTGGTGCTTTAGTTGTTAAGGTTGATGCATGTCGTCTTCACATTATTGGATTTTTCATCCATAGAAGTTGTTTCATAATTAATGCTTTGTTGTTATATGCTATATCGATGGTTTGGAGGATGGGTAATGATCACAATTCTTCTTTTTGCATAGAGCTGGACAAAATGCTTAGTGACTGCTATTTATAGTTTAATTGTTGCTGATGTATGTTCTTTTCTTGGGTCAGGTGAAAGTGTTCACACAACCTCATTACTTGCAAAATTTCGTCCAAGCAACATTCAATGCCCTGTCAGCTGACAAAATTAAAGGTTTTAGCATACTGCTTTTCCTACGCTATTTTGCACTGCCTAAATGTCTCATGTTTTACTGGTTAAGCTTGACAACTTATCATTTGAGGCATTGTTTTTCTAAATATGACTAGATGTACACTCTCTCTGCTAGCTTTACTTTTGTATGAGATACTGAACTCAAAATCTCCACAACTTTGCTGATATTCTTGGTCATGGTCTCATGGATGTATTTTCCCACATTTTGTGAACTCTTGTTAGTGTAACTTGTAGTTGTGAGGATACATTATACAGTGTATTAATTTGTTTGGTATTTTTGCTGCCCAGTTAGTATTTACCCTTGGTTAGGCCTGTTATTCAATCAATGTGAGCCCTTTAGGACAGTTGAGGTCTGTTCAGGTATTAATTGATGAGCATGTGAGTGCACGTATGCTTTCACTTGAGTTTGGTTTGATTTTGTCTTTTCTTGAGCTTTATAACTAGAGTTTGTAGGCTTACTTATTTATATAGAACTTGTTTGGTATCGTTGGAATTAGTTTGAAACAAAGACTAAATTATCCATGTCTTGCCTCTCTCTGATTTTGTTCGTTCTTTCTGTGCATAGATACTTGGGTCACAGAATTTTTCAGGCTGTAAAACGAATTTGGGATTGTAGTAGGCTACTTAGAAAGGATCACGGAGAATGGGGTACTATTACACCATTGAGGATCAAATTATTGTTTCTTCATGTCCAAATTAATACCTCGTATTTAGAAGCATACCCCTTTCTTTTTTCCCTTGCTAACGTTCAAGTAGTGACAAAATCTATTGGCAAATTATTTCATCTTGATCTTAGAACAAGTAATATTTTTCAACTAGTTCTTGTCTACGTCAAATTATGGTTGTTCTATGGATCGCTAGTTTCATGGAATTGAAACTGATCTAGAGCATTTGGAACATGGAGGAACTGTCAAATGCCCCACATCATGGTCTGGGATTTAGTGGAATTGGGTCTTTGCGGCATGTTTCCTTCAGCAAAAATATTGTCCATGAACAAATTAGTGGAAAGGCTAACGTCCATTTGAACAAAGTAATGAAGAGAAGGGGTCCATGAAAAACGTCGGAGATGTGTTCTATTTAATTGCTGCATTTTTCTTCTATGTTTAGGGGAGTTTATGGAAAAGCAAAAATCGCCTAGTGAACTGTCATATCCACGAGATGCTATTGTTAGTAAGCTTAAAAATCCTATTAGGAATGTGTTTTTTCCTGTTTTGACTTTCTAGGCAAATAAAGAGGATGTTGTCTCTTTCATTTTCTATCTCATTAAGTTACAGAAAACAGCATTTGATACTCGCTTCTATCAAATCTTTTCTTTCCTTTCCTTTATTTTCTCATCCTTCCAATCGATAATTATGTTCATGTAATTTTACCTCATTGTGGTGAAATATCTCTTTTTCTGACGGAGGTGATACTTAAGTGAACTTTATCAGCTTATTTATCATAATAAAATATTTCAAAGCTGTGCCTTGTTGTTTTGAAGCTTGCTCATTTTGATCTAAGAGTTTGACATAGTGTTTCATAAAAGGTCTTCCGTGCCCCCTTTTTTACCTCCTCTACAAGCTGGGCCCTTCAAAGGGAGCTGCAGTGCTTAAAATGAATTGTTCTGTTTGAGGAAACAGTCATGGGCGTCTAAATGTAGAACAATGATCATATAAACCATTTAGTAGCATATTGGCTTAATAGCATGGCTTTGAAGAGACTCAGAAGTTGGTTTCTGTTGTACTTGTGCTTAATGTTCCAGAGAGATAGAATATGGATTCTGTTGGGATGGGAGGTGGAACTCTCATAGGGCCTTGGAGGAGAAGGATGAAGCAGAGTTGGGTCCTCAGTTTGAAAGATGGTTCCTTTGGCTATTGGTGGGTTACTTGGAAGGAGAGAAGTCGATGGATCCTCGAGGATAAAGCTATGTCCTTTAGAAGAATACAAGCTCTACTCTTTGAGAGTGTTGTATAGTTGGAGTGTTGTGGAACAAATTTGATTTTTGTAGATTATATTTATGGATGAGAGCTTGAGGGCGTAATGATTTTTTGTAATTGCCCCTTTTGTACATGGGTTACAACCCTTAGTGTCTTCTTGGTACAATTATTGATTGCTTATTAAAAAGTAAATATAAAACGGAACTCTCATAGGCTGGTGAAGGCACCTGGGAAGTGTCTTTCACTCTGATTGGTCTAATGTGTTATGTTTTTTGTAAAGTAGCAATAGGGTTGTAATTCTTGGGCGGACTTGTGAAAGAAGGTAGCTGAAAAAGAAATGAACAGGAATCCATTAGGATTTGCTGCTAATTTGAAGGATGATTCGATCATTGATAAGATTTAAACAGGGAAGAGGTGAGCAAGAAAAGAAAGAAGATGACACAAAGGAAAGGGGAAAAAAGTAAAAGAGTAGGGAGATTAGATGAGATAGAGAGTAACATCATAAACAAATATGGCTCTTAATCTAATTCATTATGACCTCATGGGTTGATGCTTAAATTAGTGTAAATGTACCCAAAGGTTATATTCCAAATATGCTACGTATGTGAAGAATGGCCAGTGAAATTGTGGAAGAAACAAAAGTCGTGGAGACAGTTGCAATTGTATTGATGGATATGGAATTGCAATTATGTAGCATCAGGCCTTTGCTTTCAAACTCAAATTTAGAATACTTATGGTCCTGATCATGTTATGAAATTTATGTGGAACATTTTTAATGATTCCGTTTACTATTTTGTGAGGAATTGGATATTATAAACCTTTTCAAAGCAAAAACAGGAGTTCACTTTGGTTACATGTGAAATCTAACTGTGCAAAAGATTGATTAATGAGCCCCAGTGGCCAATGCAGCAAAGTGACGGCTTGACATTGTAAAAGAACAAAATGTAACAGGATGCCATGTACCTTGAGTTAAAATTTCTTGAAACAATAACTATTGCTATTTCATATTAGGCCTGTTTTGGTTCCATGGGAAAAACTTGACTTCAATGTCTTCAGAGGCGCTTTTTGTCAATAATGACTTCTTTGCTCTCTCCCACCCGCAGAGACTCATGTAAGGAACACTATCTCGAGGCTTAAACAAGAATGACTTATATGTGTATAAATATTTCTCATCACTTCTAGTGGAAGTGTTATCTTCCTTTGAGATTAATATTGATTTGTCTTTGTGGTACTTTTTTAGCAGAATTTTCATCTAGGTAGCAATATAATTAGATTGCTGCAGGATTTTTAATTGAGCTGGTTGTTTTATCTGTGGCATGTGTCATATGCAGGCAAAACACTTGTTGTTTCCGGTGATGGGCGTTATTACTCAAAAGAAGCTATCCAGGTTTGTGTGCCAACCATACTCTGCTGTATTGCATGTATTTGTTTTATAATGATCTATCTTCTTTTCACTTGTTCAGATGTATCATGGATGGATAATTGGATGAGATATATCATCTATATGCAATATGATCCTACGTTTTAGGTTTTTTCACTTCTTGACCACTTCTCCAAGGTGCATCTTGGATATACAGATAGATGATAGATCTCATCTGTATGCCAAAACAGGCCCATGTTTTTAAAGGCCGGTTTCATGCTTACATCTTCTATCATTTGTTTTTCTTCCTTTCTGTAGCACCTTTTCTTTTTGACCTTTCTATCTTGCTTGCTTTTGGGGGACAGGGGTCACTGAAATAGTTTTAGTTTTTCAAAATGTTTCTAATATGGGGCCTTAAAATGGGGGAGTGTAATAGCTGGAATACAATTACGTGTACAAAATGTATACAGCACTTGTGAATGCCCAAGAATTCTTTTTTTTTTTTCCATACTTTTTTTTTGTTGGGGGGGTGGTCCTGCTAACATTTTGTACATTTCTGTGATGTTTGTTCCTTGCAAAGCAAAGAAAAGGGAATGGACAAGGGGAAACTAAAATTTTGGATTCCCACGCGCAAAGGTCCCTAACACATGAGCCCTGACCACTTGCCCATCTTCTTTCAGTCGCTTATTGGAAGTTGAACCTAGCATCCAACTGTTTTCTTTTCTTAACCAAATGCTCATTGGTGACAAAAAAGCAAGCTCTCTAGCTTCATTAGCTTGTCTTCTCTGTTTGTGTCTTTTTTCGTCCACGGTCTTGCTCCATGCACGCCCACATCTTCTGCCAAGTGGAAGCTTGCCTTGGCTCCTTCAGTCCTCTGAAATTTCTGCTTATCGACTCTCCCCAAAATCCTCAGCTGATTCGCAGGCTTGGTTGATTTGCTTGGTGGATTGTTGCTAGAGCTTTCTTGTGGTGTTTTTTCTATTCAATAAAACTTGATGAAAGCTACACTTTGCTTTTCTGGAGCAGTGTTCCAATTTCTTCTTAAAATTTTGTGTTTGTCCATAGATACCCATTATTATTATTATTATTATTATTATTATTATTATTTTGCTTATTTTTGTGCAATAAAGATCATAGTACGATTTCAGTGATGGGGATTCTCATATTAGCCTCTTGCACAATGTTTATTATATGATCAGAAGACTTATCAGAAGTTAATTATCAGGGATATGAGATTGAGCAGAAGAGTCTGGACTAGATCAATGATTTAGGTCAAATTATAGATCAGTTTCGTCTCTCATTTTTCTTGAGAGATGTGGTAGACTGGTAGAAAGTAGAGCACATGTTCTCCATTATTCGCTGTATACAGGTTAAACCTAGGTAATAACTCAATTTGCACTATGCAATGTGTGACTGCCTGAAGGATTTTAAGCATTTAGAAGAATTTCAGCCCCCTAGTCTGGGAACTAATATGTGGATGTATTATCCCATAGTTATTCTATGGTGCTTATATATGGTACATAATGGCTGAGACGCAATACATATTGCACTACTTATTCTCATAGTGATCAATTCTGAATAGTTTGTAGTATAGGCAGTGCTCAACAGATGCCATTGAGGTGTACTTTCTTGGCATGTCACTTTTTGCGTGAATATGTGAATTTTGTTTATTAGGTTGATGCTTGTTAACCAACACATTTTGCTGTGACCCCCCTTAAAAAAAAAACAAACAGATTATCATCAAGATGTCAGCTGCCAATGGAGTAAAATGCGTTTGGGTTGGTCAAAATGGATTACTTTCGACACCTGCTGTATCAGCTGTTATACGTGAGAGAGTTGGAAATGATGTAAGTCTGGCAGATTGCAAGTGTTCTATATGATTCTGGAATAGCTAAGTTCAGCTTAATAATTGAGTTTCTGGCGACAGGGATCTAAGGCATCTGGAGGATTCATATTGACAGCGAGTCATAATCCAGGGGGCCCAAATGAGGTCTGTGTTGCTATTTAGCATCATTCATCATTGGTAACCACCGATTTCAGGAATTCTAGAGTCTTTTTTGTTCACTTCATTCTTCTTTATTTATGCAGGATTTCGGAATTAAATATAACATGGAAAATGGAGGGCCGGCTCCAGAGGGAGTTACTGACAAGATTTATGAGAACACTACCACTATAAATGAGTACTTGATTGCTGAAGATTTGCCTGATGTATTTTTCATGTTTCCTGAGCATGATGTCCATTGATTTAGTAGTTTTTAAATTAACCACTTTTTAAATTGCTTTTTTTAATTGCTTTGCAGGTTGACATTTCTAAAGTAGGTGTTAGTAGCTTCTCTGGGCCCAATGGATCATTTGAAGTTGACGTCTTTGATTCAACTGAGACTTACGTGAAATTGATGAAGTAAGTTCTTTGTAACATGGTATAGCATCACCAAATACACTTTAAATTTTTAATGTCATCTTTGTGCATGTTATAATCTGAAGTATCTATTATCATTATTATTACTATACTCTTACAGTATAAAAATGTATTAAAGCTAAAGCTCCTTGTGCTTCAGTTAAATAATATAGTTTACGCATTTGCATGTAGCATCCATCTTAGGCAGTGGAAAGCATTTTGAATGGTAACTGGCCACCTCCTACGTGCATCCTGCCTCACCCCTGGAAAAACAATGTTGCTGAACTTGGCGTAGCTCATGATACATAATTGAGACGGTTGATGGTTCTTTCTTACAATTTAGTATTGTGTCGCTATGAAACTGGGATAGTTTTGGCCCCAGGACCAATTAATGTGTGATTTCGTCATATCCAGATCTTGTGCATGATTTAAAGACCCCTGGATTTAAAATCTTCAGAAGCAATTTTAGGAAAAGGATGATAAAAACCTAGTGGTTGTGTTTACTGGATGATGAAGAGCTCTATAGGTGATGTAGTTCAGGGAAAGAGAAAAGAATTTGAGCGCAAAGGAGAAGCAGGGAAACAAATCAAGATTATCCTTTGAATCCTTAGTTGTATATTCTTCATCTCCATTATTCTCCCCTAGTTGAACTAACTCATTCTTTAGTTTTTTAATAACGTAGAAGAAAACATGATCTAGCAAACTAAATTTGACTTTACTGCTCACTCATCTTTCTGGTCTCCTAATATTGGTCATAAGGTTCAGATGTTGAAAGTTCTTTAGATGTCCCTCAACTTATCGTATTTACCTTCCTTTTTGCCTTTTGTTTCTCCTGTTTTGTGGTTATGTATTGCCCCATTTCCATATGTTGTGTTTATAGTGCTGTAAAAGTTCCTGGATGTGCTATATTTGGATAATCTAAGGCAATGGGATCTTTGACTCTTAAGAGTGCCTTTTCCATATTTGTTAAAGATTTGCCGTTCTCCCTGGACATAGTTATTGTTTATTTACTGCATTCCATTGGCCAGATTTGTTGAAGCTCTTTCCATCACTGCGTACTAGTAAACTGTATTTCTGAATACATGTTCTAAAGAAAAACATGTTGTGGTAACTGCCGTGACCTTGGGGCCTATGTGTAGGAACCGTTGGCAATAGAATAAACCAAACTGGCGGTTGGTTTGAAAACTATGGAGCCAGAAGTGAACTCATAGTTAACTTAAATTGGCTACTTTATCTATGCTTTTTTTTTTGGGGGGAGGGGTTAACTTTAGGCTTGTAACGAATAGTGTTCTAGAAATGTCAAAATCCAAACAATGAAAATGTATACCTTCTTTCATTGTTACAGTACTGGCTGTTAAAATTATGTCTACTTGTCTAGGGCTTGATCTTGTACCAGTAAGTAAAAATTAAAGTCATATCATGAGCATATTAATTAAGCAAATTCAATGAAACAACAATTTGTACCATAGAAAAGTGGCCATAAACTAGAGTCTTGACCAATTTGAAAGATCATCGACTGGGAAGAACAGGCCATTCAACAGGGAGATGTTGTCAGATGTGGAATACTAGCAGCCTTCTTTTTCATTTTAGAGGGGTTGGTTCAATTAAATTCTAGATTAAAATCACTGAATGCTTATTACTCTAGAAAAGGATCATAGGACAGTTCAAAGAGGCATTTTCTTTTGTCCGCTCCGCTGAAATCCAAGCCAAAAAACCATCCAAAATTGGCCTCTTTTCGCCGTCCAGAAAGTGGATATACGGACATAGCATTCCAAGTATAAGGAGAATTGTTCGGACTGCTGGACATGGAACCAATGGTCTCTTTATTGCTCTTTCCAGAGTCCAGAGTTATCCTTATAGCCTAGTTATACACTACAGAATTGTTTCGTGACATCTCATAATGGACATGTTGGATTAAAGGAATATGGTTTCTTTTTGACATTTTGCTTTAGTTTCTTTTTCAAAAGTAGGTGTAAATGATCTTTACAAATTTTCCAGTACACTTGTGTGCCTTTGTTCATTGGCAATTTAGATATTAGATATTTGTGTGGGAAGATTGTGTGGTTTTTCTGGCATAAAGTCATTGTTTTGTCATTGTATGACTCTCTACTTTAGGGATAGTGGCAATTTTTGTCAATCTTCTTTTTATTTTGTAAATTTTGTGGATAGTAAACATTTTGGTTGTATATAGCCCTTTTGATGGATGCTTGCCTTGCAAATTTTTTTTTCCACTTGATTCAGAATATATTGTCCTCTTCTTATCAAAAAAATGATAACACTGCTTTGAATTTCAGACTGTCTCATCTCATGTAAGAGTTATTGTGAGACGGACTTCTCTAAGGAGGGTTTTTTTGAAGTGACTAAAAAGGGTTAATGTAGCATTTTAATTCAATGGTGACTAGTTCATTTGGTAGTGACTTTTATCAGTCACTCCTAATAAACTATTTAGTCACCCCAACTATTCTTAAAAAAGTCGCCTTAAAAACGTCGTGAGACGGTCTCACACAAGACTTGCTATTTCAATATTAGTAAACTTATGTTTGAACAGAGCTAGAATATGCATGTAATTTAGTCTTCAATCAAATGGGTATGTCATGTGAGATCGTCCGATGTGTTAAAATTGAGTCTCATGTTCCTTTTTCAGTTGCTTGGTTTTTAAGTATTATCATCCTCGTCTTTTGGCTGTTGTGCACAAAGACTAATACCTCGCTTTTATTTTTTCTGTGAGCAGGTCAATTTTTGATTTTGAGGCTATTAAGAAGCTGTTATCATCTCCAAAATTCTCCTTCTGGTAATGATATCTCAGTTTGATTTCTGATCTCTGACTCTGATACTATTATGTGAGTTAATATAATTATTTGGCATGTTGTACACCTTTTGATCCTTGGGGATTTTTTAATTTTTTTGGGTTATTCGCAGTTATGATGCCCTTCATGGTGTTGCTGGTGTTTATGCTAAGCGTATATTTGTCGAAGAGCTAGGCGCTAATGAGAGTTCTCTACTGAATTGTACACCCAAGGTCTGATGTGTCACTCTGATGTTTTGTTTTTTATTGAATCATTGTGCCTGTCCACAACTAGATTTTTAACTTGCTCTTGCCCTTTTATAGGAAGATTTTGGTGGGGGCATCCTGATCCCAATTTGACCTATGCAAAGGAGTTAGTTCAACGTATGGGATTGGGTAAATCAAACACTGAAGGTGAACCGCCTGAATTTGGTGCTGCTGCAGATGGTGATGCTGACCGTAATATGATCCTGGGTAAAAGGTAACTTTTATATGCTGAGATGGAGCAATTTTATACTAAGAAGATACCTAACTTTCACTTGTTTCAGGTTTTTGTGACTCCATCAGATTCTGTTGCTATTATTGCTGCTAATGCTGTAGGAGCAATACCATACTTTTCTGGTGGTCTAAAAGGAGTTGCTAGGTACAATCTGGTGCTTAACTTTGTCTGCTGTGTACTTGTGTGTTATACATCTGTGTTTTTCCATGTATATGCTGCAATATTTGGTTTGGGCTGCAGAAACGTCCTATTCGTGCTAATGATATATTTTTCAACAAGTCTATTTGTTAAACTTATTTCTGTGCTGTTGTAGAGTGAGCTCTACTCATTTGTGTTTAGCCCTTGTATTCTGTGAAATTACTATGTTCTGTTATTTTTTCAGGAGCATGCCTACTTCAGCCGCTCTTGATGTTGTTGCAAAGCATCTAAATTTGAAATTCTTTGAGGTGATCCTTGCTTTTAAGACTGAAATTTTCTTGTATTGTGGCTTGACTTTATTCCTCTGTGGTTTTGTACTTGTATTCTTCCCACTAGAAGGAATGCGGGCTGCTATAGCTGAAATTTTTTAAATTCAGGTGCCCACTGGCTGGAAATTTTTGGAAATCTAATGGATGCTGGAATGTGCTCAGTTTGTGGTGAAGAGAGTTTTGGAACTGGTATGCCTTTATGTTGATTCTTCTCTGAGCATTTATCATTCCTATTGGGTACTTTAGGAAGTAGAATGACTAATACTGCTCTGTCAGGGTCTGATCACGTACGTGAAAAGGATGGAATCTGGGCTGTGTTGGCTTGGCTTGCAATTCTTGCTCACAAAAACAAGGATAACCTAAATGGAGAAAAGCTTGTCAGCGTTGAAGATATTGTTCGCCATCATTGGGCTACCTATGGTCGGCACTATTATACAAGATATGATTATGAGGTATTCTTTGTGCATGTTATGAACATTCCGGGAGTGAAGTTCTAATTTTGTGACATAAGTTCATTCACTGTTGCTCTATTTGTTTTCTGAAGAATGTTGATGCTGGAGGAGCAAAAGAACTTATGGCATATTTGGTCAATCTGCAATCTAACCTGTCTGAAGTGAACAAGTAAGCTTAGATTGCTGCTTTTCTGTTCATGTTCATGCTCATGTACGTTAGTTTGTTTTTGTAGCCAGTAGAATGAAATGAAATGCTATACTACAGTCGAAAATTTTCTGGTATCAGCTAATTTTATTGTAGGGAGGGAGCAAGGATTTCAGGTGTATTTAGCTCTGCTAGTTTCTCATTTCTTTTTCTTTTTGTTTTTTCCATTGCTTCTTTTCTTTCTTCCACATTTCTCTCAGTTCTTGGGACTCCTGTTTAACTCCGTCACTCCCACACTCAATGTGGTTGGCATTGCTGAGTGATGTTGGGTGCCTACTTTGACCTGAAATTTCATATAGTTGGTATCTAGCATCATTGAACAATATATGGTGATGAAATGAGAGTGTTTCTTATCAAAGCAAAATCCCTTTTCAGCTCTCATCTCCCTCTCTTCGTATTTACCATAAATGGTGCGTGGTAATGGTGCATAATTATATAGATAGGCATTTTCTTGCATGCTTTGTGGTGATCGTCAAATTTTTGGCAATGAATGTATTATATTCTGGCGTTGTCATTACAAGTCCTAACTGTTTGTCTTGTGCTCATACTATGATCAGGATTGTGAAGGCGGTGCGTTCAGATGTCTCTAACGTGGTTAATGCAGATGAATTTGAATACAAAGATCCTGTTGATGGTTCAGTTTCAAAGCATCAGGGCATTCGATATATGTTTGAAGATGGTTCACGATTGGTATGAATCTATTTTCAGTTCACCACCTGTTTCTCAGCCATTAGTCCTTATTTCTTCCCAACATTTGTTTCTATGCTCCATGGGTTCCAAAGATTTCATTTGAACACAATGTTTTTTGAAAATTGTTTTGTGGGCCGATTGGAATCGGTCTCTCTGCTTGTACAAGTGCTTGCAGGGGTAAGACTGCTTGCTTACCTACACTTGAGCTCCACAGGCTCCGCGAAGGCAGGACCAACATCGTGAATAATTGTTGTTATATTTGTTTTTATGATTTGCTTCACCATCTAAGTCCTCCAACCCCCCTTCCCCTTCTCTCTCTGGGACAAATACAGGTGTTCCGTCTCTCTGGAACTGGTTCAGAAGGTGCTACCGTCCGTGTCTACATTGAACAATATGAAAAGGACCCGGCAAAAATTGGCAGAGATTCTCAGGAAGCACTTAAGCCTCTTGTGAGATCTCTTAACCCAACTTGTTTAGTTCTGGTCACCAATAGTTGACCCCTCTCCATTTTGGCAATAATGTGAACCTTGAAATGCATTTGTTTTGCAGGTTGACGTCGCTCTCAAGCTTTCAAAGATGCAGGAATTCACTGGGAGGTCCGAGCCAACTGTTATTACATAAACCGGAGTCTTTTATACTGATGCCACATCTAATACTAATAATCATGCTTCGGGTTTTGATGTGGCATAGCTTTGTCATTTGAGGAATATTATGAATTTTGGACTACCATATGTTCCTGAGTTACTCATGTCAGGCGAATTTCTTATGTTTTCGCTCTTCTTGCGGAATGAAGTAGAACATGAATTTCTTATGTTTTCGCTCTTCTTGCGGAATGAAGTAGAACATTGGCTGATTGATTTGGCCATGGCTTTCATCAATGTCTTCGTTGAAGGCTTTTAGACTCCAATATTTGAGCTATCATCCCATTTCTGTTTGATTTTATCCTCGTGAGAAGTTTTCAGAGTTGGTTTTAAATTTTTTTTTTTTTGGGGGGGTCATAAGATGAATAATTTAGTTTAGAAAATGATTGAAAAAATGGACTGAAGTAGTAACAGCAGGTTGAGATTTTTGGGGTTGGCAAATTGGCGGTATAAATTGGGTAAATTTTTTAATTTTAGTTTAGCTCTAGACAACCATGGACAAAAAAATTCAGGTTAAGTTTTTATTAGACCGTATACATTTTCAAGTATTTAACCCCAATAAATTCAAAATTTAAATATTCACACTTTTCAAACTCATAATAATTAATCTATATCAAATCAACTTTAACATGTTTAATTTGCACCCCTCCGATTGGGTCCTGCAGTTGTCTTTCTACCACAAATATAGGAGAGTTAGGGTCCACTCAGTAAACACAGTTAGTTATACTTCATTATCACCTTCTTTTGTACATTTTCTTTTCCCTAACAATTCATACATGTCTTCAATAAACCTCATATTTTATCCTTTTGCTTTTATTCAAAACAATATAATATTCATATTGTTATTAATGAATTAAATCCTGGCTTTTCATTAAAAAAAAAAAACTAATGTTCATATTTTAGTGTTGCGTATATGGAGGAAAAGTAGTGGCATATTATATTCTTAAAGTTATAATTATTCGTATATTAATATAAAATTCGTATTATTTTTTATAGTCTCATTAATTAGATATTTAAGGTCATTTATACCTATAAGGTTAATTTATCAAGGTGTCTTTTTATCGTCAATATTTCTCAACTAAACTAACAATTAATATTTTAACTTCTCCTAATTTTGTGCTTTTAGATGGTTCATCAAATATATTGATTTGATTTAATCCAAACAAAGAAAAAAATTTAGTATCTTTTTTGGTTGGTAAGTAAGTGGGGTCCCCTCTATCTAAGCTTAGCATTAGGCTAGCTCAAATAAGGGTGTCATTAATTAACATAAACACAGAGCACATGAATATCCCAAAAAAACAACATGTACATATTTTAGATCTCGACCTTGAAAACTCATGTTTAAAGAACATAATAACACAACCATTAAGTAGTTGCGAAGTTAAAAATTCTATTAATCCGTGTTTTTTTAGTATCTTTAAATTTTATAAATATTAATCATTTTTATGGGTGTTTATTTTTTAACAATTTTATAAATTTTTTTACAATTTTTACACAAATTTTTACATTTTTCTTGACCAACGGTGTCCCCGAACACCATTAAATATAAGGAATATAATGCCTGTAAATTCTTATATTCATTTGGAAGTATATATTTATAAGTGACACGTTATTATATTAGACCCACAAAATACCCTTTATTTTTTCTTTTCGTCCAACCATCCGTTAACATATATACGGTAAGCAAATACTCTCGCGCCAGAGTGTATAATTGACGTTTTGTATAATGCCAATCTAATCACATGTTTTTTAACCTTTTTCCTCGGAGGAGTGTGGTTGAATTGTTGAAGGTCAGCCTTTAAAAAAGTCAAAAAAATTTAGTTAGTCATGATTAATCACAACCGTTAGAGGTGGCTTTTCCCCTAAAACTGAGTCGCGACATAAGGAAATAAATTGAAGGTACAAAATGATGGTGTGAAGCCTGGAGGGAGCTGAGGAGAGAGAATTTTAGAGATCTCGTTCATGACATTGAGATTTTCTTCCACCATGCTTCGTTATTATTATGATGATGAAAAAAAGTAGCCGCAATGAAGAAAAAGACATGAGCACGCCGAGATTAGTGGCCAATTTGACCCCACTCTCCCTCTTACCATTGCTTGTCCAGTGCCCCTTGTCTCTCTTATTTCAGAAAAGTTTGAGCCTCAAACTAAACAATTTATGGTGGTCATAGCTCGCCATTAAAGTTCTTATAGTTTATACTTTAATTAAGATTATCGGTTTAAAAGTTACAAGCTTGATTTATTTTATACCGAGGGGTTGAATTTGTCCAACGTATTTATTATATACATGAGAACTCTCAGACAAGTATCAAGGAATGGTGGGACGAAAGAAAAAATTGAAAAGTTTGTTGCAAATTTTTATATCTATCTCAGTAACATATACTTATCGAAGTGACACGTCGTGATAAATTATTTCGTTGTCTTTTGAGAGAAGCTTGTCTATTTGGTCGCGAAAAATGTTGTCTATTTATAAATATAAATATTGATAATATTTTAATGGGATTTATAATTTATTGTTATCTTTATTTGTCATGATAAATTATTTTTTCAAGTTATGCAAAGTGGACAAAATACTATGACTTCATACATCCAATTACCAAACTTTATCCAACACTTCTTTCAAAAAATATCATAAGAAATTACGTGTGGGTATATTTGAGCGGAGTTTATCACAGCATGACTTTCGATTGACACTACATTTTAACTTTAAAAGATTATAATTTAAAATAATAAAGATTAATTATATATTTTAAAATCAAAATATATATTAATATCTAAATATTTTTTTAAAAAAAAGTAAGTATAGTAGTAGACATTAAATAGTTTTTCTTTTAAGAGTTTTACCATGTTATTATTAACTAAAATATAAAAGAAAAATTATTATTAACAAAGAAAAAAATATATAAAAATTATAAGAATTTTAACCGTTCAATTAACAGTCATATTATATTACCTTTCCGAAACATATGTTATTAGAAATAGTATGTATATCATATGTATAACTAACAATGGGAATTTGCATTTTAGGTTAGCTATGCATTGCATGTGAATGCATGGGGTGGTGGCTAAGGTGACAAAAGCGACTGTCCATACACCATTAAATGTGCATACATACACTCCTTATGTTAATCACGTGAAACCCAAACTAGGGCTGAGAATTCAACCTCCAATCATACCAATCTTGGCCACAAATTCTCCTTCCTCACTATTCACTTACGACCAGTAAAAAAAACCTCTTCTGTTTACTTATCTTCAAGGGTCACGGTTTCACATTAGGAGATGAGTCTATGTCGACAAAAAGCCCTTTTCTGTTTTTGTGTCATGTGATCCATGTCAAACGTCTCCACGCATAATAAAGAGCCCCTTTGTGATGTTTGATATTCTTCTGTAATTCTAAGGAACGTAATACACTTTCGACTCAATAATTTTATCTGTCGAAATATATAATTTATTTTGAGTATTTTGTCATCAATTTAAATTTTTATTTGAGATAATTTTTGCATATTATTTGACCATATCGTTTATCATATTTTGTTTAGTTTCATTGATAATTAAGTAATATATATATATATATATATGAAGTTATATTGTTTGTGCATGTTTTTATATTTTTAATTGAAATACACACTAGTTAATTTTATTTGATTCGATCCGTAACTAATTTATTATTTTATAATTGAATATTTTTTAATAAACAACTCTTCAAACAACATCTACCAAATACCCCACATAATTTATTTATTTATTTTTTATAAAACACCTTAAAATCATATTAAAAAGCATATGCATCTCCCATGCTGTAAGAGTGGACACCCAAAAGTGGTGCACTTTTGCATAATTAGAGAGATTCCATCCAAGCACTATAATGTATTCTTTCACCCCATAGCCACTATGTCATAATAAATAAAACCATATATAAATACCCAAATCTCCGATTCCCACAAACAAAAACTCCCCCAAACTTAAACCTTCCTCCCTCCCATGGAACACCAACTCCTTAATACCGGCCTCCTCTCAATCTCTCTTCTCCTCCTCCTCCTTCCCTCCACCTTCACCGCCGCCATGGCCTTCCCCTCCACCGCCTCCTCGGGCGCGCCAGCCACCACGAACCCCTTCGCGTTCATCCGGTCAAGCTGCAACGCCACCCTCTACCCGGACGTGTGCTACACCTCCCTCTCCCACTACGCCGACGCCATCCAACAAGACCCGGCCCACCTGGCTCGGGTGGCCATCGGGGTCAGCCTTGTCCGCGCCCACCAGGCTCGAGCCCACTTCGCCAACATGACCCAGATGGCCGACTACGGGCCCGACCCGCGGGCTGCCTCCGCCCTCCACGACTGCCGGTCCACCTTCTCCGACGCCGTGGGCCAGATGAGGGACTCCCTCAAGCAGATGAGGCAGCTGGGGCTAGAGTCCGGGTCCGGGTACGAGGAGGTCCGGTTCCAGCTCAGCAATGTGCAGACGTGGATGAGCGCGGCGCTGACGAACGAGGACACGTGTTCGGATGGGTTCGAAGACGTGGCGGAGGGGCCCGTGAAGGAGGAGGTGTGTGAGAAGGTGGCGGATGTGAGGGAGTTAACTAGCAACGCTCTTGCTCTTGTTAATAGCTTTGCTGCTTCTGTAACTTCATAGATACTTTTGTATTACTTTAGCCCCCATCGTGAGTATACTATATATTACTATTTTGAAACAACAATCATGACAACCAACAAACGGTTAATCGAGATGTTAACAATCTTACCTTGATATATAACAGAATATAAATTTTAATTTAATTTGAAAACTATAATATACTCTGTTAAAAAATAATGGTGATATGTATCTTGCATAAACACATTCTTAAATTCTCTTTTGTTGACCTATATTAATATATTTTTATGATTTAAAATCACAACTTTTTTAATAGTTATAATTAACTATGAAGGTAAGGCTTAATAATCGTCGGACTGTGTCGATAAGTATCAAATAACACTCTTATTGGATCAACCCTACTTAGGAGGTGTGTCATACATATAATTTTACAAATATGAAAAATAATAGATAAAATGACAATTTTACATAATTTATAAGTTATAATACAATTATAATATTCAATCATACAATTCTTTTTCAATTTATTACATAATATAATAACTTTTAAGTCGAGAGAAGACACTTAAAGTATGTCTTATACCGGACACATAATGATAACAACAGATCGAGTAATCCTTAACTTGAATGAAATATTTATATTTCTTCTATGAGATCATTTTAAAAAAAAATAGAGTATGTATATATTTTACATAAGCTAATTCATTGAATTACAGTAGTGAATAATAAAATTAGGCTAATTAATACCAAACATTAACTACATATATATATTTATCAATGGAAAACCAAAGTTCATTCTTAATGCAATACTCTTCTACTTTGATCATCGTCTCATTTAAAAGATTATGAATAGTAATTTTTTTTATATAGGAATAATAGATGGTACATTAATAAAGTGATTTGAGTTATATATAATTCTCAAATAAATATTTATTAAACTCTCTTACATAAAACTCTACACTTACATAAAATATTGAGTACTAATTCATTATAAATATAGAATTTATATATTTGTACATAAAATTGGTGACAGTAGCTAATAATTTATTCGTGATCATATAAAAAGAGAATTACTCTAAAATATTTAATAATTATAAAAAATATTTTTAATAAAGAGGAGACAACACGTAGTGATGGACCAGTGTGCCTGGATTAATAAAAATTCAAAGAGAATTAAATATGTTCAGTTTCAGCATATTAATTAACTAAAATTTATGCCCTATAAAAAATTAACTTTTTTGAGGGGTTTAACTCCCACGCTTTCCACGTACTCATTGGGCATTTATATGTTTATTGGTCTTCTTCCGGAAAGTAAAATAGTTTATTTATTTATTTTATATATGTATTCATACATCACATATTGAGGAGAAAAAATAAATATTTTCTTCCAATTAGCAATGAAAAAGTATAAGTCATATTATACCCTAACTAACCCACTAGTTCTTCCAACAGAACATCAATTATGTACGTGAGAGTACCTGTTATTCACATATATGTTAACAAATGGTTGGATGAACCGAAAAATAAAGAAAGTTTTGTGGGCCTAAAATAATGACGTGTTATCTAGAAATATATGCTCCCAAATGAACATAAGAATTTATACTCTCCAAAACCTTGTATACAATGATAATCCATAATTTAAATGCCTCGATTAGGATTTTGAAAACTATACTTCCTTTATCTCATAAAAATTGTCAAATGTTTTTAGTTTAGATGTCCAAAAACATTATTAAAATTTCTCTATGTAGTAAAAAAATGTGACTCTTCATTTGAAAGATGTGAGTGATAAATGATATTCTCTTAAATTTTTATATTCCTAAAGTTTGATAACTTTTTAGGAATGAAGTGAGTATAAGACAATGATTATTTTTAATTATATAACGCCATACATGAATTATGTGAGATCCATCAAACATTAGCTTGATTTACTTGACATCGACACTAATAAGGTTTGACGTCGACACTAATAAGGTTTGACGTCCTGTTTCATTTAACCTACGACTTTACGATTCCTAACAATTCCTTACATCTTTTTTATAACTAACTTTATAAATATATTACAACTTCTTACATCTTTCCTTATAACTCTTTAACTCTTTAGTGTAGTTCCTTACACCTCCTTACAATTTCTTACAACTTTCTTTACAACTAAATGAAAAAGTGCTTAAATCTTCATTGTCTCAAATTCTCTGCTTGGAGAATGAGAAGAGTGAGAGGGGGTCCCGAGGAGCACGGGCTTGATCTGAGCTTCTTCCCTCTTCCCTTGGGCTATAGGTCCATTAGGTCCTTCTAAAATAGATGGCCAATGGATACCTTAAACTTGGCCTAAAAAAAAAAAAAAAAAAGCAAGAAAAGTGGTACATATGATAATTTGCAATTTCTCCCTATTTTTACATGAAATTAAATAAATTTATTGAGAAACTTTACATAGTTTTCAGTCAGCTAAACCTGTCCTTGCTAATGTTACTAGACTGCTTAGAGAGCATGAAATTTAACAGGAGCAGGGATGGGCAATGCGCCAAATGGGTGGGCCGGGTTCCAGATTGGCCTTGCCAATAATAACTAGGGTGGGTGGCCTTATACAAGTATGTTTCTAAGTCCGATTTTGAGAAGTCTATTTAGTGGTTCGATACTTTTTATCAACTTATTTATCATATTAATTATAGATTAAATTTGATCTAATTTATAACTAGGACCGTACTCAAAAAAAAAAAAGTATACAGCTAGGAAATTCTATAAAGCAATGCTTTTTACATATTACATGGAAGCTTTTTTCTTTTCAGGTAACTTTGTTTCATTTTATGACCAAGTTGAAAACGAATTACTCTAACCTCAACCAACTAACCCATTAATTCTCATGAAAAATCTTAAATTAGATCTAAGTGTACAATTATACTAAGAACACGACCATAATCTAACCCAACCTATTTTCTCAATGGTTCGGTCCAACTTAACCCGTCCCAACCCACTATCCATCCCGAAACAAGAGGCATGGTTTTTGAGATTTTATGGATGTTTTTCTTCTGGGCTGGGTCAAGTTAGGCTAAAATCATAATAAGCCCATGACAAAGGTTTGAGGTGGATTTTCTAGTGCGACCCCTATTACTGAAGGCACTGTATTTCTTGATATAAGACTAGAAGAGTAGTACACAAGTGTATATACTTCTATTCTCAAGAGATGGAGGTAGCTCAAGGGAATGTAATTTTTGTGTCGCTATCACTTACTTGTATTCACTCCCTCCCATCATCTCGAGAGGTGTAACATATACATGATATATAAAAATGGTCAATGATTATAAACACAGTATCGCAAAGTAAATTTTATAAAAACACCGAAATTAGCACGGTTAAAGTTTGATGATATAACTTGTTTTGCCCACCTATCAACTAGGTTTAGGTGAAGTTTCGCGGTTCCATGTGCAACCAACCGGATATGGTACACCTATTGCTGCTGGCTTCTTCATCCATGTACAATGCACCATGGTTTGACGAAGGTCTTTAACTTGAGTTGTAGAGACGTTCAACTTGAATGGAAAAAATAGCATCACATTGCATTGAAGGTTACCAATCACTACAACGAAACATTGCATTGAAGGTTATCCATCACTACAACAAAGTGCTGGTTTAGAGATAGAAATTTTCAGTCTCTAACGTAGATTAGAGACCGATTAATCGAGATATACTGATAGAGTTGGTCCAACATTACTTGAAGGTTGAGATATAATTGATTTTTTAACCTTAATAACTTAAAATAAAAATGATAAATATTATTGTAAATTTTAACATCTTTGAGAGAAAAATGAAACGTATACTTATTATTTCAGCATAAAATTTATATAAGAAATATATTTTATATTTGTCTTTATAATTGATCTTTTAACTTAACGTTTTATAATTGATTTTAGGTGATTGCTAATTTTGATGATTTTAGCACATCAGTAATATCATATATGCTTCATTGATAATTATTATTTTTTTGATAGAACATTGATCATATAAATTTTTAAGTTATAGCTCAATAAAAATATGCTATTGCGTGAGGCAGAAAGTACCGTAAATTCCGGTGGTCAAACGAGACTTTTGTCCCCTGCTGGCTACTCCAACCAAAACTACTCAAGGAAAAGAGGAAAGGAAGCCTCAGCTCGAAGCAAAGCAAACCCTCCATAGCTTACTCTCACTCTCCTACTTTTCTCTCTACTTGCTGACTGGCCTTCCTGTGTGTACATTCACTCTATTGGGCGTTTTATCGAACACATGGTGGGTATTGGAAGAATCAGGGGAAGAATGAGCGTGTAATGACGGAGGCAGGAGAGATAGATTAAATGGCTGGAGCAGAGGAGGAGCTTGAAAGGAGGAGCAAGTTCTTGAGCAGCTTAATACAGAAGAAGAAAGCCGTTGAGCAACACCACCAGAAAGAGCTTTTGAATGTCCGTGTTAGAGCTTCTGATATGCCCGTTGCTCTTCAGAAAAGAGCCTTCCAATGCGCCAGGGATCACCTTGACTCTATGCCCAGCAAGCGTGTTGACAGCAAACGCTTAGCTCTTGCTCTCAAGAAGGTGACTTTTACTTTTTCAGTTTCACCCAGAAAATAAAAAAAGAAAAAAGGAGAGCCCAGATCTCTCTTTGATCTGGGTTTTTCTCCAAATTTATTGATATTGTTGTTCTTTTTTAAAAAACAAAATTCCTTATGGGATTTATGGCTGTGGATGCTTGATCTTATAATGCTCTTGGCTTTAACAGTGATTGTTATAGAGGTTTCTAAACTTTGATTTGTTTGTATTATTGTCAGATTTGGTCTTGTTTTCAATTGTTCCTGTCAGTTTAATATAATGCTTATTAGCTTATTATATTTGGTGTTTTGGTTTTGTTTTAGCATAACTGTTTCCCCACCTTTCCATTTTCAGTAGTACTGTTAAAATAATTAACTTAGATGGATGGTGACCTTTTCTTGTTCGATTATATTAAAATCAGGCTGTTCATAATCTGCTGTAACTATTTTCAGAAATTGATCTTATATGCATTCCCTCCTCAGACCGCGCAAGCGGGACCCACAATGGGTTTTGTTGTTGTTGATCGTATATGCATTCCTTCCCATGATATTACCACATTGTTATGTATAGATCTCTTTGCTAGTGTGTGTGTTAACAGTGACACTTTCAACCTAGCTGAACCTGAAGTCGTCCAAAAATAATCTAGAAGTGATCCGTGTCGACGGCTAAACACCCCCTTGAGTCCCTCTTTTCTTTTCAATATAGAAGTTGAGTGTAGAATTTAGTATTTTCTGGCAATGTGTATAGTCCAATTTCTATGTTTAGTTTCCAGCCAACTTCCAATGCCCTGTCATTGTATTGATAGCTATACCGGAAGCCTGCATTTCCCTACTCTAGCAAATGGCATGCTGATGAGGGTAGTAATACAATGTTGCAGTGAGCATTTTTTTAAAGATAGCGTGGAGTGAGATTTCTCCTTGAGTAAGATTTCTTGCATAGTCCATAAGATCAGAACAAACATGCATTTCTTCTGCCGATTAGAATTATGATTACTCATAGTCACTCCTTCTGAATGTAGCCTATAGTGGTTAGCATCATCCACAAACCATAGTCCGTGCTGATAATCTACATTCCTGAGTGTAAATTTATATTCAGTGTTGCAGGTTTGAATTTCAATGTCTTGTGAAAAAGCAAGGGAGGGGGTGTCTAATATTTCTTTGGAATAGTATTATTCTGTTTAGGTTATGGTGTAATGTATTGTTATATGTTAGATTATACTGGTGCAGAAGCTTATTTAACAGGACCTGCTAAAAATGCACCTGGTTGCCTGTTGTCATGCTGCAAATAGTTTCTGCCTGTAGTAGAACATATGGTGCATGATTTCTGTACCTGCTATTGTAGTTTCAGTCAGCTACTTTTCTGAGAAAATTAAATTGCATCATAAAAGCAATTAGATAAATTTCCAAGATGTGCTACATTACAATGTGCATCTCTCTTTTCCTTTTTCTTTTTTTTTTTTTAGGCTTGGGGGGTTGAAGGTTGCTAAGAAGGGAAAATGATGATGGGCATGATTGTACATGGACTGGCTCTCCAAGCATTATTTTCTTCCACTCATTGATTCTGAACTTCCTTTTTTCCCCTACCTGTTTCATAAAATTAAAATATTCAACTCAGAGGACCATATAATTTCATCTGTTAATCCGGTTGAAGTGTAGGACTACTGCAGCTTTCTGAGATTGGTGTGCAATGCCTGCACCAAGACTATCTTAATTCTTTTGAACCATTTCTGTCTGATAAGCACATATCACTTGACATGGGAAACCCCCATACAAGCATGGGAAGCACATTCTTTGAACTGTCGGGTTAGGATTTGGATTATCTGGTTCTTGAAAGACAGCAGCCTGAACTTGCTTACCCATATCCAATTTAGTCGTTCAAGGAAATGGGGAGGCAGTTTCTTTTGTACAGGGCCTCAGACAAAGCTAACTTGAGTCGGTTCAGTGTTACAAAAAATAAGACTAGAGTATCCCAACATTTTCCATATTTGAGGCAGCTGAAGCAATCATTGTCCATCGATGCAAATTCTTTCAATTTTGTATTGTTCCAAACTGAAGCGAAGCACCTCATTGAACTCTCTTTTCACTTTTGTTATGACATCAACAACTCCTGAGAGTTCTGTTTTATGTTGTGCAGGAATTTGATACTGCTTACGGGCCTGCATGGCATTGCATTGTAGGAACAAGTTTCGGCTCATATGTCACCCATTCTATTGGAGGTTTCTTGTATTTCTCGATCGACAAGGTTTACATCCTTCTCTTCAAAACAGCAGTAGAACCTTTAAAGCACTGAAGCTTTCACAAGGTCTGTCTTTACCCTCAAATCTGCTACGTTACAAATGTTTGTCGTCAATTTACATAAAATTAACAAGAGACATGTGTAAAATTGTGTTCGGTATCAACAGAACTGGCATTGTTTTTGACTTAAGGATCCGAGTAGTGAGAGTACTGGTGACTTGTGGTGTTTTAAAATGCTCATTATGTAATGAACGTGTCTTTGCTTGCAGGCAAGAGTAAGGCTACCTACATCAAGATCTCCATAGACCCACAAAAGCGGGACTCACACTGGGTGGTATTGTATAATCTAATGTTTGAATGTTGGAAAACTGTGTAGACTGGAAGTTTGTAATGAGTTGTTGATGAGGTGATTGAGAATCAAAAATTAACGGCTCCTGAATCTTTAGTTGGTTTTGCTTTCTATTTTGTGATATCTCAAAGAAAATGTTCTCTCTGCAGTAATAGGAAAACGTGGGTTGGAAACTGCTGTAGGAATAAGCACACCTTAGAATGGATATAGTAACTTAGACAAACATATTGAATACTATCACTGTCACAGCCAAATGCCGAATATTAACATTGTCATCCAAAGGGGCTCTACTAGTTATTAATGCCGGAGATCTACGCGGGAGAGTAGACCATTGAACATGTCAATATGTTGGAGTTGGTCATTTTATGAAGTTCTCTTTTTCTTCTTTTAATCCAAAATGAAGGGTCGAGTAGTCAGAATTGTATAAAGAGTATGAACTAATAAATGGGATATTTTAGGTGGTAGATAAAGATTTCAAGTAACATAAACTGTAATTTTCTGTCAGACTTGGTTAGTTTATAAAGTTGTTTTCTTTTTCTTTTCTTTTATGAATACTGATGATCAACTAATAAATTGAGATATTTTATGCGATAAAGATTCCAGATTGTCATTATTCGGGGCAACTCGTAAGACTCTGAATTGTTCTTGATGGCTTTCGTCACTATTTCTCTCCTTCTAGCCTGAGTTTATCAACTAAAAAGATGAGTAAAGATTAGCTTACAAGTAAAGATAAGCATTAAGATGAGGGAAAAACTAGGAAGTAGCAAGCACAAAATGATTTTAGGGTGAAAAAAGTTAGAATGTTTGCATTTGCTTTGAAACATGACCATGAATATTTTAAAACACATCAAATAATCAACATCTACTCCTTTGTTGAAAATTTTTATTAGTATTGTTTTTTTTTTTTCAAGATTTGATTAAAATAATTGTTTTCAGTGTATGTTTCAAGCTAAACTAGAGTGAACCTTTTATTTTTGATCCAAGGATTCTCCTGAAAAGGTATCGTTTTGTGATTTGTCAAGTTTTCACTTTGAGAGGTCCTCATTGGAACCCTATGCCAACCCCTCCCATCCCTCTCTACTCTCTATGTATATGATTAGTATATGATGGATGGTGAAAAAGGCCTTTTTAATAATGATTTTTTGTACATATAAATTATAAATGACAATATAATGAGGAAGAGAAGAACCGAATATAAAATTTAAAGTAGTCAGTATCTCAGCCTTTATCATTAGAGAAAAACCTCATCGAGTCATTCTATTGATGTTCTACTTTTAAAAATTATAATAATAATATGGTTTCTTTTTTAAAAAAAAATTGGCATTAATTGGCCACTCAATGCCAAGTGCCAAGGTTACTTGTAGAAGAAGCGTAGGTCTGCCCATATGGTTACCCAAAAAAAAAAAAATGTTTAATCAATTATAGAGTTCAAAAATTCATCGATTATCAAAAGATGATTACATGTATAATCTTGTAACAGAAGGAAATCACAAATGGTATGTTGATTTTACACCATCTATTAATATTTTCACTATGACTTCATCCCATTTAAGGATTTTTTTGCTTCATCTATTGAATGATAAATAAAAAGAAATTTATATCATATGATTAAAAATAAAAGAAAATTTTATTTGATGCCCTTGCATTTTTACAAATTCCATTTGATGAATACAAAAATTTTTAAATCCAAATAGTATTCGTATATTTTAACAAATTTAATCGTTAACCGATAAGGTGTTATTTTTTGAGAGTGTTTTGAAACAAAAATTTATACTTGAAAGTACCTTTATGAGAGAGAGAGAGAGAGAGAGATTTTATTAGGATTGGGGAAGAGGGTTAGAAAGAGAAAGGTAAGGGTAATTTAGACCATATTTGGCAACGACCTTTGAGTAACTTTTAACGTTTTGATCAAGTCAAAACAATAATCAATCAAATATTAGCGTTTGGTAAAGTAGTGTTTCAACTAGTGCTTGCAGTAAATTATAGCATTTTAAGTATTATTTTTAAAAAGTTAAAAATATTAGTTTTTCACATTTAAAAGTAGCATTTCATATTTTTTTGACAAAAATATACCTTAATTAATTTATATTTGGCAAATTGTCTACGTCTTTTTACGTTAATTTACAATAATCAACTAACCTAACCACTAAATTTATTACAAAACACATTTATTCAACCGCTCAATTCAACAGCTTATCCGCTAACAGCTTAAAATCTAACAGCTTATCAACTACCTAAATAGCTATCGGATATACAAATATCTCCGCTACTCAAACAACCCATTTTTCCGAAGAGAGCCTTAGTCATTTCAATTAATTTTTTACTACGTTAGTAATGGAGGAATATTGTGTGTACATTCTTTTGAATAGATGAATACTACTTTGAAATTTATATTTTGTTCTTTTTTATCAAATAAAATTTCCAAAAACAAATCACTGTCACTTTCAACTCTCTTGTACTGATCCTAACTTTACTTGTGTTAATGGGTGGTTGGTTTCTCAATTTTTTATGTTTACAACTTCTTGCTTTTACCTTTTTTTATTGTTCCTTTGTCCTAATATTAAGATTTATATTCCTTGACTTTTAGTCAATGACTAATATTACTAGTAAACCCCAACTTTCCTTTGGCTCATATATACAATTCTTCTACTCACCATTAAAAAAAAAGAAAAAAAGGAATCTTCTAGGTTAAATTTAAGCAAAAGGTGGAGATGAAGGAGATTAATGTTCAAACGTGGTTTTATACTTCTCAAGCTTCCACACTTTAGAACCCCTGTTCAAAGCGATTTCTTTCCTGCCAAAAGTAGCTAATCTCTCCTACATCTTTTATAAGAATCCGACTTATTTACAACGAATATGAGTTAACTCAACTGATAAAGTTTCGGTGGTTATTTGCTTAAATTCAAATCCCGATCAGTTGACCTTAACCTTGTGCCTACCTCTCTTTGGACCCTTTTCTTCCCAGCAAGATCATAAAGAGAAAGAAAGAAAGAAAGAATGGCGGCCAATGGACCACCTTACGAAGCATGGTTGCCAGTGTTACCATACCTTCCATTAAACGAGCTTCTATCGATGGCCCGAGCGTGCAGGTCCTTGAGGGATGCCATCAACAACGATATCTTGATGGACACCGTCATCGTCGAGAGGCGGTTGAGTCTTCGGCTCACCGATGAATCCCTGATCAAGATCGCCTCCAAGGCTAATGGAGGGCTCAGAAATCTGGGTTTGCTCCACTGCGTTAGGATTACTGACCACGGGCTTATGAGAGTGATCAATGAGAATCCCCTCATTTCTAAGGTAATCAATATTCACTATATATATATATATATATATATATATATATATATATATATATATATATATATATATATATATATATATATATATATATATATATCAGCTTAGGTTTTGATCTTATTTTTTGGCCTAGGTCGACTTTTTTGAGAAGTTTGGGATGAGTAGCATATTGATGTTAGACCAAGCAGACCTAACCCGATATTTGAATTGAATTGAACCAAACCCATACAATACTACACGAAGTTTCTAATAAAATTTGATTCTTTTTATAAGACAAGCTTATTATAGATCAAACTTCAGTTGACTTGAAATCAACCCTTCCCCAACCGAACATACCTTAAATGGTGTCGACTCAGAACATGACCAAACTGATGTTAATCTAACTCATATCCGAACCAAACAACCTGTTTACCAGGTCTAAAAACAGGTTAATTGATATGATTGGCTAACAACTTGTTTACCAGGTCTAATTGATATGATTTGGCTACGCGGTTCTTGTCTGGTCATATTGACTACTGTAGAGTCGTTCAATGCAATGCTAGGACCTAGCTTATTATCATTACATGGGGTTTGGGCTAGTGAGGATTGTTGGAGGTCAATGTGACATTTTGATCGGGTATAATTGGATAAAAATATATATAGTTATGAAAATAAGAAATTTAAGATTTTTAGTAATAAAAAGTAAAGTAAACTGATTAAAATATGTTGGTGTACTTTTAGTATGTTTTTTATTATATTAAATGATATTTTGATGGGGTATAATTACTTTGAAAGAGTTGAATTCTGTTGAATGGTACTCAATGTTGAATAATATTGGATGTTGATGATAAGTGTTCATAATATAGGTTGAAAAGGCAAAATTATGTTGTGCATCTGGAAATGGTAATCCCCCACCACAACCAGACTAGAAAAAAATTAAATCTCCCTCCCCTCTAACTTAGGGGCCCTGCCCCAATTTTCTTCTATCATAATTTTACACATGTCTTGAATCTATAGACCCGAGATCACGGTATAACTACTATTTGAGCATATTTTTAATCCCATCAAAATTGGGAAAATAATAAGACTCAAGCCAAACTCTTGAGGTTTTGCGACACCTAGGTTTAGCTCGAGTTTTCTGAAAGAAACATGTAGGTACTTAGTGACCCAATTCTTCACAAATCTATAAAAAAGTAGACTTTAAATAAAAACACTTAGACTTTGGTGGTAGCATGAGAACTTTTTTCTTTTCCTTTTTCTTTGATAGCACCTTGTTTAATGAGTAATGATAATCTAGGGCATAATAGCAGGGGAAAAAGGTTGTTATAAATTTTACCAATAAAATCATGAAATCTGAAGTAATTTAGAGACAATTTATTCTCTTTCCTAGTATATGTTTTCATATTTGTCTGTGTACCTTATTATTATCAATATATAGATATTATGTGGATCTTTTGAAATAAGTCTTTTTGTGAGTAAAGATGCGTGATAAGATCGCCTATATTTGAATCTCTTTAAATCTCGCTTATACGGTATACCCATGATGTGAGTAGCTATTTTATAAATACTATTTGAGTTGCACCTGAACTTGCATATGAATTTCCGCAGTTATATGTACCTCGTTGCATTGGCTTAACCCCTGAAGGAGTAATAGCAGCAGTAACTGCCTTAACTAACAGATCAAATTGCTTGACTAACGTAAAGATCAATGGCATGTACAATCTCAACCAACAACACCTTCTAGCACTCGAGGCTAACCTCCCAAGGAGTGAAGATCGGAACCAGAGATTCTACCACACGTATAGCAACACCTCCTTCCGGAGCCTAGACAGGGACGCCCGCCCTCTCGATGTGGAAATATGCCGGAAATGCGAACAGGTTAGGTTGGTTTTCGACTGTCCTAAAGAGACATGTCGAAACAGATGTCGAGCTTGCCTTCACTGCATTCCTAGGTGTGAAGGCTGCGGCAGGTGCATCACTAAAGCATCTAAACAAGGGAACACAATATGCCAGGACTACCTATGTCGAAACTGCTGGATTCACCTTCCGAAATGTAATTTCTGCAAGAGGCCATTCTGCCCGAGACATGCTAGTGAGGAACGTGACCTAGCCAGTGTTTCATCTGGATTTGTTTGTGAGGTTCGTCATGGTAAGTAAGTTGAAACCCCTCAAAGGGATTTAGAAGTTGTACTGGTCCAATATAAACATGTTAAGCAAATACACCTATGTCTAAACTGCTCGATTCACCTTCCGAAATGTAATCTCTGCAAGAGGCCATTCTCTCCGAGACATGCTAGTAAGCGATGTGATCTAGCGAGCGGTTCATCTGGATTTGTTTGTCAGGATTGTCGTGGTTATAGTTGAACTCACTCGAAGAGATTTCGAACTTGTACTAGTCCAATATAAACATGTTAAGCAAATAGACTTATCATTTGTCCCGTATTTTTTTGTTCCTTTGTCCTAGTATTTTGATTTTTATTCTTAAATTTTTAGTCCATGAATATTTGTATGCCCCAATTTTCATTTATCTGATATATAGGATTCTTCTGGATTAAGCAAAAGGTGGAGACTGAGACTTGAGATATCTTGAGCCTGGCCACTTGCGGCAACTTCAACTTTCAAATGCCGTTTTAAACTTTCTAACTCCATCTCTAGCCATAAATATCTTTTTCCTCAAGCCTCCTCATTTTTAAACCCCTTTTCAGAAGGATTCCTTGCCCACCACAGTACCCAATCTCTTCACTACATGTTCTAGTACAAATTACATCCATTTCTGCCAATCGAAGTGAGTGTCGATTAGCTCAACTTATAAAGGAATCGGCCATTTGATAATCCATTCTACGCCGGGCATCAGCTGATTCAACAAATAAAGTTTCTGTCGATTGTCACCAGGTACCTGCTCGGATACAAATCCGACCGTACCGTTGTGCATCTCTATGCACCATTTCTCCACAGCGATAATCAGTACGAGAAAGAAAAATGGATCCCTGTGGACCACCTAACCAAGCATTGTTCCTTGTATTAGCCTACCTTCCATTGAATGAGCTCATATCAATGACCCAAGTGTGCAAGTCTTTCAGAGATACCATCACCAACGACGTCTTGATATGGCTCGATATCGTCATCGAGAGGCGGTTGAGCCTTCGCCTGACTGATGAAACCCTGATCAAGATCGCCTCCAAGGCTAATGGGAGGCTCAGAAATCTGGCTTTGCTCAACTGTGTTAGGATTACTGACTCTGGGCTTCTGAGTGTGGTCAATGAAAACCCCTCATTTCTAAGGTAATTCACTACATGATTCAGTTTAAGACTTTTTTAGCCCTAGCAAATAATATTATTGGTATCAAGTTGCCTCTGAAGAGTTATGAAAAGATAGCATATGTTTGGCTGTGGTTTCTTTTCTGTTCATATTATCTATTCTGGCCATACTAATTTTATCCCGTTCACATTTGGAAATAAAACTCGAAAAATTCATTGTATTCTTATAGTAAAATATTTATTATTTTTATTTTTGAATATATAGACATTAGTGGAGCTTTCTGAAAATAAATAGTTTTTTTTTCAATTGAGCAAAATAAATAACGAATTACTTATTATTGAATTTTTCACATCTCTTGACAAAAGTATAGCGTCATTATTTCATAAAATAAAAAATAAAAATATGGCGTCGTCAGCTCATATAATGCTATAGCGAATTATGGGGAGTATAGAATTTTTTGACAGTATAAAAATCCTAAATTTAAAGTTAGAAAAAAAAAGGGAAAGGTGGTGTAATAAAATATACGGAGTATATAGATTTTAAATGACTAAACAAGTAGTAATAAAGTCACTATGTAGTATCATTAACTAGGATTATTTTGATAAAAAAATAACTAGAATGATCTTATAAAGTAATATGTTGCTTATAATAATGTGTCATTATGTGCCAGATAAATATCAATATTTATATATATAGACGCAGATAATTTGAACTTTTGAAGGTTCCGATGTCAATAATCTCATCTCTAAAAATATATTCTAGTGCTTATTTATTTTTGGACATATTTATTTTTAATAATTTATATCAAGAGAAAAACTAGCTATTGATGAGCTGTAATTGAAGGATGGCGCAAAATATTACTATTTTTTTAGTACAAACTATTAAGAATAAATAGACCTAAATTTGTATGATTTTTCACAGTTATACGTACCTCGTTGCACTGGCTTAACACCTGAAGGAGTAGTAGCAGCTGTAACGGCCTTAACTAAAAGATCCAACTGCTTGACCACCCTAAAGATCAATGGCTTGTACAATCTCAACCAGCAACACCTCATGGCACTTGAGTCCAGCCTCCCAAAGGGTGAAGATCGGAAGCCGAGGTTCTACCAACAGTATAACAACTCCTCCTTCCGAAGCCTAGACGAGGACACTCGCCCTATCGATGTGGAAATATGTCCAAAATGTGAAGAGGTCCGGTTAGTTTTCGACTGCCCTAGGAATACTTGTCGAAACAGATGCCAAGGTTGCCTCCACTGCACTCCAAGGTGTGAAGGTTGCGGCAGGTGCATCACTGACGCGTATGATGAGCAAGGGGAGACAATATGCAAGGACTACCTGTGTCTCGACTGTTGGCTTCGCCTTCCGAAATGTAATCTCTGCAACAGGCCATTCTGCCCGAGACATGCTGCTAGTAAGGAAAGCGACGTAACTAATGGGTCATTTGGATTTGTTTGTGAGGATTGTCAAGGTGAAACATTCAAATATATTTAATTCCCAATGATAATTGGACCGAAGAAAAGATAGAACTCACAAATGAATTATTTAGATAGACTGAAGACTAGATAATTATTTCAAGTTAGGCAAGGGAAAGTTTGCGAAAAAAGAGTGTCTAATTGAACCCTCGAACGGATTTTGAAGTTGTAATTGTATCATGTAAACATGTTCAGCAAATATGATCAATATTAATGAGAAAATTTTCAAATCAACTATGCTTACGATATATTATACATCAAGTTCCAGTTAAAATCAGGTTATCTTATTTCTAGTGTGAATCCACTTAAGGTTTATTCGACTTTATGTGAAAAATAAAATTTATTTATATTTTATATTCATTAATGTTCTTTTATTTTCATTTATGTTCGTTCATATTCATTTATTTCTTATTTAACAACTTGTTTATATTCATTTCTATTCTTTTATTTTCGTTATATATTCGCTTCTATTTATATGTGTTTTGTATGTATCTTCGAACAATCCCTCGGGAGGAATAGAGTAATTTAGATCAAATAACCTAGTCCCCCGCCCCCAAACAAAAAACACGTAATCCGTGTTATATTCTGGCAGAGTTTCTCCAAATGTAAGCAATTTTATCTTCATAGACAGACAAACAATTGTGAACTCAATTTGACAAATGAATATTCAACTGGATACAAAATAGAATGGTGATCAAAGATTCCAAATAATTCTTTTGATATGATACATTTAAATTCAATTGATCATCCACTCTAAACCTACCTACTTACTGGCTATTTGCTCTCAAAAGCTAGCAATCCCTGACCCTATGTCCCCCACAATCAAAACTGGGTCTACAGCAGCTTTCTGAACAGAGTTTGAACCAAATGATTTCGATGAATCTTATGGAGCAACGAGCTAAACAATGCGCAACTATGATTTGGATCACAACAAAAATGCACACCAAAGAAGACCACCAAATAAAGAGTTCATCCAAAGAGAACGACCACCATAATGGCGTGGTGGACTAGCCAAGCTTGTTGAATTTTCCGATGGAGCAAGGGATGTGGTATTCACAAAAGTTCCGTTTCTCCCACCGCTGCAAAACGAAAGAAAAGAACCCGGGGAGGGGGGAACAGATGGCATATTAGGGAAACTGTTGAAATTCAAGAAAACCCACCAGCAAAGCAGAAAGGTAATGACGGAAGTGCAGAAATGATGTTTGGCAATTGAGAATGTGATAAGTAAATAGATATTTAGGAAACCAAGTGCTAATTAACTCGATTCATACCTTCCTGGAAAAGTACACGAACCATGACCTGCAGAAATTCAGAAGAATGTGAACAAGCTGGAATGTCAGCCACGACTATAACTAGATAAAGAACAAAGATACTCTACGAAAATTCATGGACAACAAACTATCATTTTATCATATGAATTAATAAAAGAAATGACAACAAATGGTCAAAAAGATCCACATTCTCACCTAGGTAGGGTATTGGGAAAAGGGTCGACATAGAACCATAGACTCGTTACTCCTCCATCGAAAAGAACCATATGATAATGTTGAAGCACATTTGCTTTAATCCACTATAATCCAAACTAAAGTAATTGCCCAAAATTGGCTGGTTCTTTGTTGAGAAAGTGGACAAAAGGTTGACTTCCAACTGTATTTTAATTGGTCAATAAACTTTCTCCATTCTATGGTATATAAAAGTTGTAAAAAGGCTGTCCAAAGTGAAATAATTTTGGCAGCATTGCGGTCAGCAAGAATATGAATATGATGTCTGACCCCAGTCTCCAAGTATGAATAGCTCATGATTCCTCAACTATTAAAACATAATCTTTGAAGCGTAGTATCAAGTACCAACAAGTTTTGATCGCAAAAAGAAAAAGAAAAATGTAACAAGAAGTTTTGTGACTCTTACTTGGGTCAGTTGTAGTAACAGTAGCCACTCCATTGAAGTAGCATGTACCGGCTGCCATGCCCATTTGATGATAATATGTGTCAAAAGCATAGTTGGCATGAGCAACCACATTGTCTGGTTCATAACAAGGTTGGCCCTGCAGTAAACGAGAACAGTCGACTTTCCCGGGTCCACAGGCCCAATCGAGCGCTGCCTGTAGCATTTTTGGGTCTGCACCCTCCTTTGCAACACAGTATGTTTGGTTTGTGGTGTCATTTGCTAATACAGTCCCAGAACCAGTCAGGTGTAGCGTATAAACTGGCAATCCATCAGAATCGAAAAGCCCCCAGTTTTTCTCTGACACTGTTCCTGGTCTTAAATCCTCATTGTACAGTTCATATATGTAAGTACTAACCGGAATCCCAGGATGCTTGGGGGTCCCTGTGTTATTGAGTACATGCCTAATGAGGTTACTGTTATATGTATCAGCATTTTCAATAGAGGCATCTGGCTCATTTGAGCCCCCTTTGGAAGGCCATCCTGACTCAGTCACAACAACAGGAACATTGGTGACATTCAGATAGGACATCGCGAAATAAGCAGCATCGACAATGGCATCAAAAACATTGGTATAGTGTAGAAGAGTATTGGAGTCCACAGCTTCTTTGTTTGGAGGGAGAGGACGAAAAAGGGCATAGTCAAGGGGATGACACCATTTGTCTGCATGTAATCATAATAAGGGTACACATTCAACATGAGGTATGAACCTGTTGACTGTAGGAATTTGAGCAAGGGGATCATGACAGGGTCCCATGTTCGGTTGAAGAAAGCTTGGGAAGGTGGGAAAGAGTCGAGTATAATGGCAGAAGCATGTGGGGTTGACACTTTGATATGGGAATCCAGATTTGAAGCAACTAGAGCCGAGTGAATGTATTTCATTGCACTGACTAGGATAGGGGCAGCATTAGGAAGGGCACTAAGAACTTCGGACCCAACAGCTATGGCCGTGATGTTGGTGGCAGGCACATGGGTGGCAATATTCCGAGCTACCCAGTTGGCAGCAGTGGCATTCGACTGCCCAATACCAAGAAGCTGCTCATTAGGAACAGAGACGATGACTTCGATGCCCGTCTTTGCAAGTGCAAGAAGCATAAGCCTGTCAGCATCAAAGAGGCGTACATGTCGGATATTTTGAGATTTGAGAAGAGCAACCACCTGGGTTGGACTGGGCATATCAGAGACCTCGGTTCCTATGTTCACACCTACAAAGGCCTCTGGACAAGGAAAGTATCATTGCAATAGTTAGGGATCTAATCAAAATTCACACAGACACAAGACGATCATAAAAGCTTCATAAAAAGTGAAAACCAAACACAATCAGCAAAGTGTACAGTTATATAGTCAAAACAGCCATCAGTAATATGAATTGTAACGAAGAAACACATGCTTTTGCGAGCACAGAAGCCCCCCTTTTCCCTTCCTCCTCGAAAAGCTATTGTATGAGTGATGGGACCCCTAGAAGCGCAATATTACTGCCCACAAAAGACTAGGGGACACTGGAAGCAGATCAGTGATCTCACCAGGCCCCAAGAAGCAGCTTTTAATCCCAATTTCAGCTCAACAGAAACAAGCAAATTCTAAACAAGTTCGTATCTGTCTATTTCCACGTTGGATGCAGGATACTTTTAAGTAGAAATATAAAAGCAGCACTGAATAATTTAAAAGCCCTAGAGAACACAATCATCCATATCCAAAGAGAACTCCATTCAAAAACCTAAAAGTGTGTTCCAGGGTGAGCCAAATTCCCAGTTCAGTATCTCGTGTTTCTCCTTTTTTTGAAGAGTTGAGCAACCAGTCTTGCAACAACCTTGAAGGTTATGTTCTTTACCCCTCTCCAGATAAAGGTGTCCTTGTGAGCAACACAGATCATATGTCTTTGTACGGTCAATTTTCTCTGTCGCACCTTTCACATGTAAAATTCACATCTATAAACAGAAACCTGAATTATGCTCCTTTTTCTAAAAGACCACATCCAAGTCAGACAATGACAATGGATAAGACTTCCTCCAGCTTCAAACATCATAGCAATAGAAAATGTGAAGTTTAGACGTCATTTGATGGCTCAGAACTACACACAAATGCAATATGCTTTCAGGCTTGGCAAATGGGTCATGCAAAGTAGGGTTCAAGTTGGGTTCATTTTGCAGGAACCTTTAGTTTGAAGGGATTTGGCTCAGTCATTTTAAGGTTTAATCGGGTCTGGATACACTACAATTGTTTGAAGAAGTTTGTCATACCTCTTGAAATACAAGGAATACTACTGACTCCTCGCACGTGATTGAATGAGAATCGATGAGAGGTTATTGGGATTGACATGAGCCGGTAACACTAAAAAAACTGAACGAACTACACAAGATCAAGCTTTCTAATGTGCATAATAGTTTCATTTACGTCCTCAATCAGATTAGGACCACGGGTTAGAATATAGTTCATTTGTGCAAATTACTTTATCCAATGCAAAAATGAAACTACACATCACTGAACCTGAAGCACATACTAAGGAGTATACAACAGAAAAACCATCTTCACCTAGTTCAAAGCCCTCTTTCTAAGAACTCATAAGAGGAGGACTACGAACACCAAGGCCAAGCCCGCCAATGTCAAACAATCAACAAATGTTACTAGAATGGTAAGTGAATAGGACTGTCAAAGGATTGATGCTTGAGAGGCACTTGAGGGAGTTACAGGGAATTACTGAGTGTAAGGAGACAGAGACAGAGACAGTAGCTTAATGCACTCATCCCCCCCAAGGGATTTAGCTACAAAAGACCATAGGGAGGCCGGGACTAGTAGTGCCAAATAAGGACCTACAAAAATTATTCGACAAGGAAGAGCATATATTGTTTCTCACAGTTGACAGCACCATAGTCAAAGATTCATATTTTGCTGCTATATCTCATCATTAAGACTAGCTGACAGAGGCACAATTATGCACCCTATGACCCTGTACACTGACAAGATTCCCAAACTCTAGCCCACACCCTCATTCTCTCTCCCCTATCCCCATTTCCAACCTATTTTAGTTGTATTTGTGCACCATTACACCCTGTCAGGGGCCCATGGCCCACCCTTTATACTGAATTCATTCCCTATTTCTATCTGATCTCTGCACTGTACCTCCTTCCTTTATTTCTCTCCACCCCACATCCAGCAACCCATTTTAGCCATCCTATTTTTGCTTGAATATCCTTAGAAACCAAGGAAATCCACAGCAGATGAGAAATCAAATCTAGGGAATTTAAAAATCAACTAGTTTCACCAATTATGCCTCTCAAACAACCCAAGCTTTGGTGACTAGCTTTCAACATGGTAACATCAACATTGTCAAATCACGATCAAAAAATTTATTTTCTATTTAAAAAAAATCTCAGTTCCAAATCCACCAACTTGGATATCCAAAATATGGTAGTTAATTCTTGTTGGAGGTTATTTCTAAATCATGTCTCGTAAAAAATATATCTAAAACATTTTTTTCAGAAAAAGAAGAAAAAGTAACCAAGTTATGGAACATGAGAATATGAGAGGATGCAATGTTCCTCAATGTGAAATCACTAAAACACCCTTAGCCTTTACTTAGTTTATTCTACAGTTTTGTTAGATACTCTGCTATATTCAGGACGGAGGCTCTAGCATTATAATAATCTCCAGATACCAATGCTGTCCTTGGCAGTTAAGAACCATATGAGCTGGAGCGCAAAAGAGTTGAAGGGTTGAGGACCCAAGTTGCACATTTCCAACAAATGTAGGGAGAAAAAAGAGGAAAAAGAAAATAGTTCCATGCTTTTATGATCTCTAACTTAATCAAATTACGCAAATTTCGGGGCCTAAAAAATAAAAATAAAACCTACCGAGGAGGTAAATTTTTACCACCCCAAGAGTAGATGTCGGAGCCACACACAATTGAGAATCCGCCATCTACCCACAATGACCAAGCTTAAGGCCTACCTTGAAATCAGTTTACTCAACTAGTAAAATCTTGGAAACCTAGCTTGAAATCGTGCCTATATGGACACTTAAGCCTCCATTACGACAACACCTAACACATTAAATCCCAGTATGGGTCCTGCTTTGAGGTCCGGGCATTTACACCTCCATTAACACCCCCAGAAAAAGCAAAGATAAACCCCTATACATGCTCAAAACAGAAACCCTTCTTGATTAGTAAAGTTTCTCGCTACTCTGTACTACCAATTAATCCAAAAAAACAGAGAAGCAGTAGAATTCCAAAATTGTAACAAAGAATGAGCACGGAACTAGGAGACAGAAAATTCTGAAATGAGAAAGATACAAGCTAAAGAACAGCAAAAGGAACAAAACCCAGAAAAATACACACATTTCTAAAATGGGAAACAATTAGAAGGAAGATTGTCACTTACTTTCTTCAGCAGAAACGGGAGAGAGAGCTAGGAGGAGTAGAAAAGCAAGTGGAGCCATTGATTTTTGCCACTTCATTTTCTTTTCAAGCTTAAATCTTCAAGTGTGAAAAACCATTTACAAACCCAGTTGGAATCTGATCTGGGAAAGGAAAGGAGGAAAAAGAGCAAAGAGAGAGAAAAGGAGCTCTCTGGAGAGGGAAGAGTACAGTGAAGAGAGAGAGAGGAAGGGTTTGAATTTCGAGGTGCGTTGTTTTAATGTGTGTGTTTTTGCAGCTGTGGGGAGAGCAGAGGTCAATCGTTTGGAAGCTTTCGGCCAGAATTTGGACGATTGGGACTGAAAAATGTTTATTGATAGGAATAAAGCAACACATGAGTAGTTTTTTCAAGGTTTTTCTGTGTGAAAGAAAGCACTCAAATAAGACTTGTATATTTGTTTTCTTTTTATTTTATGGCTTGCATATTTGTTTGAATATACAAATCAGAAAAAGGAAAGCACATAAATAACACTCATTATCCATTTGTTTGAATCTACCTCTTCCCAGATATTTATTTTTATTTTTTTAATATATATTTTATATGGACTTTTAGTTTCTTTTATTAATATTCAGCATTCCGGTTAAAATTAGCGGTCAAGCGGTCGGTAATGATTAAGATTGAATAATAATGATTTAAATTAACAGTTAATAGTTAGCAATATTTAGCACCACGATATCATTAAGAATAATATTTTGTAGTCAGTCATATGCTCACTAGTAGACTTCCTTGAAAGAGAATTCTTCCACTTTCCGAGTCATGAGTGAAGTTCGCTCTTTGATAAATCGATATCGGCCCGAAGCCTTGGCGTCCGCCCTATACTCATAGTTAATAAAAGTTACGATTATCAAGGAGGTTAGGAGCTATTTTAGGAACAACTTTAATTATGCATTTGGAGTTGAAATTATACAACATAAAAAGCATACAAATAAATTAGTGGAAAAAAAGCTTTTCATATCATAGAGAGCAATTGCCTCACAAACTATTAGAATAATCAATAGCCAAATACTTGAAAGGACAATTTCTGCAAACTTCATATTCTCCCCGAGTTTCAAAATACTTTTCATTTTATTAGAGAATATCAAAAATCATAAAATTCATGATAAAATGTGTGTTAAAAGATCAAATTACCATAAGATTTTATTGAAAATAAACAAAATTAATGAAAGAATAGAAAAAATTTTGATAAACTAATCATTAATAAAACGTTATTAAAACTATAAAATAACAAATATTATAAAATAAATAAATAAAAATAACATATATTTTAAAATAAAGGAAGTATCTAATTTTAGGCTTGGTCACTTATTTTACTCATCACTTTTCAGGGGCACAATTCAATGATTGAATCTATATCTTATTATTATAATCCAAATCCATGCACCTTATTTCGTGTAAAGAAATTGTTTATTTTTTTCATTTAATTTAAAGATGTTATAATTACTCTTACACAATTTTGTTCCTGACTTTGGTTTGAAAAACATCGTTTAAGATATCCTCACAAAAGGGATTGCGTTGATGTTTATTTTAAATTATACAATCATATGTTAGTGATGCTTCAAAAGCACTAAATGTTATACACTTGATTTAATTTAATAACTCTCTACTAATAAAATATTAGTTGATGTGATACCTATCTTATCCTATTTAAAAGGAGAATATAAGTTCGAATCTCTAAATACATATTTATTGAGAAGACTTTTACCTTAAACATTTGTGATCCGAAAGATGTCATACTCTAGTCAAACCAAAAAGGGAAAAAACTCTTTTGGTTGATCCGTAGGAGGAGTATATACTCTTATAATACATATAAATAGACTCATATTAAAATTTACCCATGAAAAATACATATAAACACTGTATGACTCGTGACTCTTAAAAATATTTATACACATTAATATAATATAAATTACCCAATTTATTTGTATTTCTCCTTCTTCCCTCTTCTGGTGAGGTCATAACTCCTGTCATAGTCTAACAATGTTGTGTTTTCATTGCCATAAACCCAATAGGTTAGTTGCCTTTGAGACCAACCAACCAAAGTAGCAAATTTATTCTAGGCGTCAATTTGGATATTTTTGAAAAAGAATTCCTACCATTGCTTTCACTTATCGCTGGTGAAAATTTTTTTAGTTCGAATACTCGAACCCATCCAACTTTTACTCATATTTTAAATCTGAATACAAAGTTTTTCTAATTTATATTATTTGAATACGAATTTAACCATAATTTTAAATTTTTCAATCTATTCATCCTGAAAAGATAATTAAACATAATAATTTATCTGAATCTTAAACATTGTTTAATTTATTAAATCCAAAAATACTCTAACCTCAAAGTTTTGCGAACCCGTACTCTCACTCTCAGCATGTTCTTACCACGAAATTCGGTTCTTTAGACTTAGACATAAAGTATTATTGTAGAGTTAGTCCAATCATACTTGAACTTGTAAGGTCCAAAATGCTCTTGTACAATAGTCTATGCATAATATCTTGAATGACATTACGTCTGTTTATTTCCTTTTCAGATATCCAAAATGACCCAAAAAGAAGCTAAACAAGGTAATTAAACTTTGAACAATGGTATCCAACACAATTGAATCTCAAAATTGCAAAATTCTCAAGTATTAACAACTCATAATATGTTACTCACACGGTCCATCTGGTGTATAATCAAAAGTCAATCCGTGAATTGTGGGCTACGACAACACCTTTTACAGACTCAATAAGTTTTGAAAAAACAATCTCTCGTAAACAACTTGTTCCGAAATGATTAACAAGCTTAGCAACTGAAAAAAGAAAACCCTAAAATTACTTAAGTTCGTCGTGAACTTGTGCCTCATTTTGAGGGTTCCATGCCACACTCAGCTTAAAAACTTATCTTTAAGTTCTTTGTGAGCTTGTGCCTCATTTTGCGGTTTGTATGCCACACTTACCTTAAAAACTTATGTGCCAATCTTACCTTAAAAACTTATGTGCCAATCAAGACGACGATGATGTATTATATATTTTCCGCAATCTTTTTAACAATTTTACCTACATAAAACTGAAATTATAAATACAAAAACGACAACTCTCACAAAAATTATATAAAAGAAAAGGACAGTAAAAAACAAATTACAAAAATAAAATAAGAAAAACTTGGAAAACCTGTAAATTTTTCAAAACAAAAGAGAAATTGTTTTTGTTTTATTAAAAAACAAAATGAAAGCATGGCTCTCATTTAAAGAAAGAGAGCACAGCCTCAAATGGGCTTTCGCTTGACGGGCTAACCGCGAACGAGCACCACAGCAACATAGGGGGATGGTTTGGCATGAAAAATCCGGCCTTTATTACAAAGGAGGGAGATTTAGTTCACTAAAGAGACATCGGGTTCCTCCCCTTGGCGGGATCACCTTCTGCTGCGTGCTGCCAAAACCGAGAGACATAGCTTAATGCTAGTTTAAAACCAATGAAAATTACTGTATTATGCAAGGAGGTAGTCTAGCAGACCAGACTTTGATCAAATAAACCACCAAAATTCATGCAACTAAGCAGCCTTACCATCAGGCTATTGACTAATAGAGAGGTACGCTGTACCCGGTCTCAAACCGGACATAACGAAACTACTCTCTAGCTCTTTCTGTAGCTAATTGAGGAGAAGTTCTCTAGACATCCCTGGTTGTTACCATTTTAGGAAATCAACTCTTGCCACTCCTACTATATTGAAGGTTATCCGGTATCAGGAAATTCGATCCTCATAACAGGAAGAAAGGGGAACTCCTCGCTTAAAAGCTCATAGCTGGGCAGCCGCAGCTTTCCTTATAGCCAATCCCGTGCCCAACTCTTGGGATTTTGAGAAGCTCACCCCCATCGCGATTTGGGAACTCACACAACATCCTTAATCGAATGGTGCCACTAAGATGATTTGTGGACGGATGGCCAATAGCCAATTTTTAAAATACCAATTCAATGTTTTTTGTTACCAAGCATCTTCATTTTCAAAATAGAATTTGAGATCATTCAAAGAAGCAAAGACAAATAGTTCATAAGCAGAAGTGAAAAATGAATGCAAATAAACATAAAAGAACGGGGCACAAATGTAAACAACAAAGTACTAGGAAAGCTAACATGCAACTATAACATAGCAAAGGGAAACTTTGAGAAGGACCAATCCAATGAACCACAGACAGCCACAGGTCTAGCCATGATCTATGTCCTCGAGAGGTCGAGAAGGGGCAAATTGTGCCTAATAACTTCCCTAAGATTCTTTTCAAATCCAACCATTCTTCTTCTCCTCGACCAAAACACATTCATGTTCCAACATCATTTGAGCATTCTGCCATAATCTCCTAACATGCCTGCAGCATCTAAAGACTATTTCCTGTTCCGCACATCTTATCCTTAATGCAAATCCAAACATTCATCCAATAAACTTGATGCTCCAAAACACGGAACTAATACGTATGCAGTGCAGTTAGGTATTTCCGTAAACAAGGAATTCTTGAGACTTCCACAAGTAATACAATCAGAAAATACAAAATTGGAGATAATCAGACCCTTGAACTTAAACCCCTTCCTATAACCAAGCATCAAATCAAGTTAGCAGTGATCAGTAGACAACATCCACCTTAACCGTGAACTAAGCATACAAGTGCACAGATAATTTGTTTACAGTTTCCCACAGCCTAATCTCAAGGGCACATTGACAACATTTCAAGCTTGCAAAAACACAGCAGTGCAATAAGGAAAGCCATTAGATCTTGTCTTCCTCACAATTGGAGACAACTGCTTCACAAAAACAAACAGCTTGAAGAAGGTTCATCGTGGCGGACAGGAAGGATCCTACCAATCTTGGCGAGGTTACAAGTGCCAGCATCAGAAGAAGATAATCAAGTGGATCAAAGCCGTGTTAGCTCTAGTTTCAATTCAGTTAATAATGCTTCATTATGCGAGAAGATGCAGCCCTCCAACTTTTAATGTTCTCATATATGTTAGTTGGACGGACACTTCATTTTACCTCAACCGTCCATGTCGAACACTCCACTCGGACATAGGTACGGACACTCTACACTTCATTTAGACCAAAGATGCACAAAATGTTTCAAAATATCGCCGATATCCAGCATGACACCCATGCAGGACACCCTACACTTCAACATGGATGTGGCCAAATCCAAGTAGCATCGATTATCATAATACAACTAGCGCCATTTAAAAGTAATTCAAAGCAGAAGAACATGAATACAATAACAGCAACTACTCCACAAATATAAATTCTAGTCTCTAAACAGCAAAACCAAAGAGTATGCACAATCTAATTTGTAACCATATACAGGATCAAAGCAGAAAATCATGAAACAAAACCCGAAGGCAATTTCTGCCATCAAAAACAGAAAATCAGAAATGAATAAAAATCCGTCTTTGCATTCACCGAGATTCAACAAATTAAGCTACCGCATAGCAAAATAGCTCAGGAAATATGATAAACCAAACAACTAATAACCAAAAGTATCGATTCCCGAATCAATTTGTCCACAATTCCAGCTAACATTTGCATCAAACCAAAATAACAAACTTAGATGACAACAAAATTCAACTTATCTCACCAGGGATCCCCAATCGGCTCGATCTTAATCAGCAGTTTTCTTCAACCTCTCAATCCGCTGATTCAACTGCTCGATCTTGACCACCAATCCAGTGACCGAATACAACACCCAGTAGAACACGAGAGCGGAAGCAATGAGTAGCATATTCCTCTGACTCTTCATGATCGATTTCTGATGGCGAAGGTGCTCCGATGGCGTACACGACTCGGCCTCGCAACTCGGCCGAGTCTCGTACTTCCAGTAAATATCCATGAGAAGGAACAAGCAGAAAGGGACGACGGAGAGAAAAGGCTTGAGGAGATTGCGAGTAACGACGATCAAACCCTTGCGAAGGCCGTCGAGGCCGGGGATGGTCAAGAGGAGCACCATGATCGCCTCCGCAGCTGCGGCGTATCCGAGGACGACCCACTCTAACGCCATTGATGAAAAGAAGAAGAGCAGGAAACCCTAGATCTGGAGGTCGTGAGGTTGAAGATGGTGATGGGAGAGAGGGAGAAGCTTTCGTGGGGAAAGACGAAGGAAAATCTGAAACGGAGCGAGGAGAGAGAGAGAAGGTATACATAAGACGGTGACACGTTTTTTGGAAGTTCCGAACCCACGTGGCATCTTTTCGAGGGAAGAAATGAGCAAGGTATCTGCTTCTTTTTTAGAAAAAACATAAATAAATAAAAAATTTATTTTGTTTGTTACTCACCCGATTCTAAAATTCATGTTATTTTAACTATTTTTTCTCGATTAATATTTATTATTTTACAATTTCAATGACATATTAATTAATAATTTATTAATTATGTGCTTATTAATTGCTTTGTTTCTTTTTTTTTTTTATTAATTTGACAACTTAATTTTTTAACATAAAATTTGTAAAAATATATATTATCCTTTTGCAACAAACTTTATCCTATTATAACTGTTTGGATAAAAAACTAAAAAATAAATAAAATCAGCATATCAGTCTCCCACGTCCAATAAAATGCTTCACACGTTCATTTTACAAGCAATTATAATTTTTCAATCAAATTTTTTTTTACTCATTTTCCAATCGTTTTTCCAATCGCAATTTGCAATCAGATTTTTCTCTTTATACATTCATGGTTTTGACATCGGATCGAGTTTGATGCAAGTCTAATTGACATTGGATTGTTTCAAGTTGATGTGATTATTTGAAAGTTATAAATAATGTCGGAGATTCAATTTGAAAGAGTTTAACAAGATTTAATCTGTAAGTACTTTTTTCTTATTATTTCAATGGAGTTGTTGATGATGTTTAATTAATTGATGGTAGTATGTAGCAGTGGTAAATAGAAGTATTTTTTTGTTGCCATCATTCGTCGCAAGGTTCACCAATAATGTGAACATACCTCTTTAGTTGTTCATATGACAGAGTGTTCAATTGTTCATAAATTTTTAAGTATTTGTTCACATAGTATGTTCAAATTATTCGTTGGTTATTGTTAGTCAGGTCAATGTGATTTTTTTTTAATAATGATTAGTGTAATTTTTATCAAATATATTGTGAGTTTACAATGCATTTACTTTCAATGAACAAATACATTATTTCGGTGAACAATCAAGCATAATACCATGAACAAATATGTTGTATGAATGAACAAATCTACCCTTATAATCAATAAAATGTATCACTTAAGTGAACAAACAGCTATAATAGTATAAACAAATTGAAATATACAAATGTATAAATTGTCAATTTCTTATGAATAAGCAAGTATGCTTGTATGAACAAATTGAAATACACAAATGAACAAAAAACATCACTTAAATGAACAAACAAGTAGACTTGTATGAACAAATTGTAGTACACAAATGAACAAATTGTCGATTTCTTATGAATAAGCAAATGTTATTTGGTTAATTAGATCATTACATCTATTTGTATATCAATTGAGTTAAATAATATTCAATTTATGTAAGTATTGGCTCTTCTTATGAAGACACTACGAATTTGAATCATTTGGCCATGGACTTAGTTGGATCACCTGCTCGCTCGGAAGATGAAGCATTTCACTTCTACAGGTGACTATGCATTTAAAGTTGGATTTAGTGTTTGTAAATACAAGGATAGACAGACTTTCTCAAGGACAATGGTTGTTCCTCATCACAATCTTCCTCAATTACGCACAAGTCCCCGATTTCAAGTCCCTTTTCTACCGCAAAATAAAAATTAAGAAATGATTGTCATGAACAATTAATAAATTGTATTTGTGAATAAATTAGTCTAAATAATGAACAAACTATTCCATGATAGTAACAAATAAACACTGTGGTCAATCACATTGAAATATTCGGATACCTAATGAACGAGTATACAATATGCCAAATAAGCAAATGAATATTTAGAAATGAAAAAATAAGCAATATATAATGAAAAAATTATCAATCGAGAACGAACAATTACATTGTATGTAATGAACAAATAATTTGACATATTTGAACAAATAGTCTAATATCATTGAACAACGATGACATGCATATTAACAAATAAGAACGATCATTATGAACAAACCATGTGAATTCAAGTGAACGAATAAACATTATAGCCAATCACATCATATAGTAAGATTATAACATGAGCAAACTATTCTATTTAATTGAACAAATAAACATTATATATGAATAAATATAATATATTCGTATGAACAAATGCAAAATATCACGAAATTAACCGACGGTAGTGGGAAACACCTTATAATGTAAATATAATCGAATCTAACCCAGTTTATAAGTGCAAATTCAATAAAATTGTATTATAATTCACCATGCAATAGAACATATCTTCTTTTTCTATTGTAGCATATTGTTTTCGTTTTGCTTGATTCCTCCATAACAAATTATCACAAGATGAAACAAAACAACAAACGGTGTGATAATTGATACTATCTTCTTCGTCGTTTCTTCCGTTATTCTTCTTCAATGATGATTGATTACTAGGGAAACAACCAACAAAAATAGCCAAGGAAAACGGATGTCAATGAAGACGCCCAACGAAATCGGCCAAGGGAAAACAGATGTCAATAAAGACACCAACGAAACCGATGATCGACGACTAGGACTTCCCGGCTTTAGAGAAACCGACGGTGATAGAAACCGGCGAGAGAAAATAGCCAGAGAAAGAAATGCGAGGGAAGTTGAAGAGTTTAAAGTAAGGCAGAGTTCCGGAAAGACAGATTTTGGAAATAACATGGGAGGAATCCTAACGGTACCCAAATAGTAGTTAATATCTAAAATAATTCTATTAATAAAAAAAATAACACATATTTAATTATTGTCCACGTCAGCGTGGAAGTACATACTAGGACTTCCATCATTGTTATATTGAAGTTGTTACTATATACATGGATTTAGTCCTATCTACATAAGCTTTTGTGCTCATTCACACAAGAAAATATTGAATACAATATTTGCTTAGTTGCATTTCGAAGAAAAATAAATAATAGAAACAAATTAACAAATTTAGTAACAAAGATTAACAATTTATTCCTTAACTAAATATTGAACATAAATGTTGAATTATTTTAGACTTTTTGAAAATTAAGTTGATATAATTTCATTCCAATAAGTTCAAAATAATTCAAAAAATAAGTTCAAAATAAGTTTAATAAAAAATTAAGTCAAACTTTTAATATTATTATTTAAAAAATAAATTGAAGAGAACAATGCCTTACATTTATCCTCTTTATTTAAGGTAAAAGCGGAATAATACTAATAAATTCTAAATGCTTGAAATAATTTGTGTTTGATCTCTGTAAAAATAATTTTAAATATCCCAAAGTGGTGAATTCTCTCTTTTTTATTACTTTTATATTTTTTATATAGAAACTTTTACAATTTATTAAGCCATTTTAATGTTTTTATTCATTTTAAAATAAGTTATACTAAAATTTTCTTTATTTTAAAGTTACTGCAATTAATTTAAATATTATTTTAAAACATTACTTTTACTTTAAATTTATTTTGAATTTATTTTGCTACTTTTCCCTCCTTTTATTTTAATTCTAATATGGCTTTCATTTAATCCTGTATTTATTTATGAAGCATGGGCATGTAAACACTCGAGATGTACCCCTCACATTGAAATGTTAAAGAGAAATGAAAAAGAGAGAAACAAAGGCAAGGTATGAAAATTCATCAAAGTGAAGCCACTTTATAATAGGCACCAATTTTTCATCAGTGTACAGCCGCCAATCATTCTCAAGCCTCCACTTCAATCTCCTATCCTTTTTCGTAATGTCCACAGCTAACACATACAGGGTTCCCCTTCTATTTCTTTCACTCATTCTTCAACCTGAAAAATGAAGTCTCAATTGGATAAATGAAAACCAGAAGAAATAAGCCGGCATGGCAGCACCAGGTATACTCACAGTGCTTACCACTCATGCATTTTCTACTTCTAGCCACTTGTCCTATCAGTAGACAATATGTTTATAGGTTATAGGAATCACACTATTTTATGGACAGGAAAGAAAGCAAAGGCTTTACATTAACAAAACAGTTTCGTGATTTTTTGTTTTACTTCTTTTTTTAGTTGGGGGTATGATCTACTAAACAGAAATGTCACCATTGATAGAAGCCACTTGGTGTAACCAGACGAATTTTGGGTTTTAAAAGCTAGCTGAAAAACAGATACTTAAGACCGGCGACTGTTGTTGGTGTTGGCTATCCTACATAAATTGTGGAATGATTGGCAGATAGGCTGAACACAATCAAGAAGATGACTTTCTCTAGATGTTCTAAATGCAGGTATTCCAGTCATTCCATATTTCCAATTTTTCTACACTCCTTGTCTCTTTGCCAAATCCAATTAACTGAATGGATATCAACTCAAAAGCGAACTATTTGTTAGAAAGCTGCTCAGATAGTAGGAGAGCGAATGTAGATGATACAGGTGTCAACCAACAAAAATGAATATAGTAGAAAAGCTAACTGACATTGTTGAAGATGTAAAATGCTACAGAAGTCATTGCATATGCAGCAGTCATTAAAACAATGTAAAGGACTACCAAGTGCCGGATTCCCAGCAATTTCAACATAAAATGCATATTGGCGAATCTCTACCAGAACACTGCAAAATTTGGGGGAAAAAGAAAAGCACCATAGAAACCACATAGGACAAGAAAGTAATATGGGGTCTCCACCACTTCAAAAGTACCAACACATTGCCATTTGTAACTACAAATGACACACATGGTCTCATTATGCATACCTCAAGTTTGGTATCAAGACACATCACAGCTCACATATAGATCTCTCCTGAGTTATAGAAATAGCCATTTTTTAGTGGCTCATAACATAATGATCAGGAAATTGTTCAATTGTAAGACCAAAATTATCGGATACTTTTCTTCTAATGGGCAAATACTCCACACCAAAGTTATATTTATGAAACCGTCATTCAAATAAGAAAGTCTAATCCATAGAGTAATGATAAGGAAAAATTGTTTGATTAAAAGACCACAAGTTTCTTTTTTGGGGGAAAAATTAAAAGACCAAAAGTAGTGGATGCTAAGCTTGCTTATTACAAAGAAGTACTCCTATATACTGAAGCTATACTTATAAAACTGCTCAATCTAATAGACAAGTGTAAGCTACAACTCGCTAGCTAGAAAAAAATAGAGGATAAATCATAAGTACATACATGGACTCCTAATATGCATAGACATCCACAAATGACTTCTCACTTGCCATAACGTATTAGCATCTCTTTGAGAAACTGTCAGTGGGGCTGGCCACCAACAAAAGCTCGTCTTTCTAGAGAACAAGATAGAACATTTATCAATAACATAGTAGGGCAAAATTACCTAAAGAAATTGTGGTCATCTTCACTTAATCAAATTTTGGACTGAGGTAGAACTTCGGTTCCCTGAAGAAACTCAAGATTGTCTCTGCCTTATCAGCTGAAAGGTCTGTGTTCTCCAAAAGACACTCCTTTGATGCCTTAGCTATTGCTTCAATTGAACCAGTAGCTTGATTGAGCTGAAATGAGCATACGATTGAGTTGTCATACTTCATAATTAGAGAAATAATATTCAGAACTAAAAATCCAACGTTGTTGTTTATAGATTAGATATTTTATAGCATGCAGATTAAGACTCAAGGCAATAATGCCATCAGTGTAACAAGAATGAAACATGTGAAGGATTACTATGAACAATTTGTGGAATTCTGAGCATCATTTGACCTTCCAAGAAAAACATAGTTAACTGGCTTTGTGATTAAGCTTTGTTACAGAGAGAAGCTACAGCTGCATTGTCTACTCACCGAATTTGCATCATGGTTGTCTATACTGGGTATAGATGTGACTATCCTGAGAAATGCATTCGTCCCATGTGCCTGTTCCCTCTTTGGAGATAAGGGAATGGTTGACATTTAAACATCATGTAATGAAGTATGATTAGACTCGGGAGAGAACAGCCTACCTCAGCCTTCATCCTTGCCACAATATCAAGCTGCTTGCATACTGTAAATTTTTCAGGGTAGTCAATAAAATAGTGGAGGACCAGCTAAGAAGGAAAATGACACCAATTTTTTAAAAAACTTTTTACCGCCACGAGCATGAGCAATCTTCACAATTTTCTCAAATCCCATCTCTAAGTCCGGAACCGGTACAAACATAGGCCTTCCAACATTGATTCCACTCCTTCACAACCCAGATTAAATATATTGTGCAGCTTTAATGTTAGCTGACATTCACTTATATACTATCTTCTTCTTTTTGTTTTCTTAGTAACACATTTATAATATTGAATTAGTCTATAATTGAGTAATTACTTGAAGTAAGAGCAAACAAAGGAACGATTCTGCTCCTCGGTGGGGAGAATAAGAACAACATAGAGATGTGCAAACTGCTCCTTTAGCTTATGTACCCTATGAATGGAAATCAACGAATGAGTCCCTCACATAATTCCTTGAGAAATAAGATCAAACAACCAGGCTACCTGCTGTAGATCGGTGAGGCATTGTTGTAATGCCGAGGTTGTCACAAATATGAACGCCACCGATACACCTCCACAATTGAAAATAAAATCCTAGAAAACAAAAATTAGATCAAGTAAAAGCCCAAATGGAATCGGAGATTGAGCTTAAAAATTAAAACAAAAAAGTACAGGCGCAATAGGGACAATGTTGAGCCGGAAAGCATTGGTGGACAGGAATGCTGAGATGAAGTTGATAAAAGATGAGTGCTCATCATTCCATTTGTTGCTCATCATACAAACTCCACCAGAACCTGCACAATGAGAAAACTTGACAGATGACTTATGATCATTGAATAAAAGGGTCGCAAATCAAGAATATGAAAAAATTATACTGGTAGATGAATAACAAAAGCATGTGCTTGCTTCAGATAAAACTAGTAGCATCCATGACGTGATTTTTTTTAACCTCGGCATCCCTAAGCTAGATAGGACGTCGTGACTGCCAGCATTCCCATGCTTTTGGGATTCAAATCAAAGGTGCCAAGACCAGCCTACCAGAGCACAATCTTATTGCATATCTTTATGTTGTAACGTTCAATAAACAGAACATATGCATATCTGGGTCAAAATAATAGACAAGATATTAGTGAATTAGCTTTCGAAACACAGCAGCCAAAAAATCTATAAGTTATAGCAAGCACACGTCATAGAGATTCTCTAGTCAGTCGAAATTAGAGAAACCAAAGCAGAACAAACTGAAAGTGGATGTACATTTTCCATGTTGGATGTGAGAGAAAATACGGAAGAAAGAAGAACATTACTTGTATGACATGCTCTTTGATCTGCTCTGCGATCTGCCATTTAGTGAAGAGAGGGGCACTAAAGAAAAGAAGTTGATATTAGACTCTTAAGTGGCGTTTGCTTGGATGTAATGCAATGCAATCATCATTGCATTACCATGTTTGGTTGAAGAATGTTAATTGTAATTATAGGTAATACATGATAGGCGGATCCGCCGGGGGAGGGGAAGCAACGGGGTCCACATCACATTAATGAAACTACAAATTTAACACATTATAGTTTTACACACGTATTACTTACAAAACAAATAAAACAATTGGCACAATTGCACAAAGCTCACGAATCCACAAACTCCTCCCACCAGACACCAATTACACATATTACTCTCTAATCAACAATCATCATTGCATTACCATGTTTGGTTGAAGAATGTTAATTGTAATTATAGGTAATACATGATAGGCGGATCGGGGGGACAAAGCAACGGGGTCCACATCACATTAATGAAACTACAAATTTAACACATTATAGTTTTACACACGTATTACTCACAAAACAAATAAAACAATTGGCACAAAGCTCACGAATCCACAAACAACTCCCACCAGACACCAATTACACATATTACTCTCTAACCAACAAACTCTACATATATATATATATATATATATATATATAGTCTGCCCAATTCTTAGGCCCTATTCAGCAACAGTAGCGTTTAGTGTTTTGACTAGTCAAAACACTATTTATTATAATTTTATATGTTCAGTAAACAAGCATTTAATATCAATAAGTAGCGTTTAAAGTATCGTTTTCCAAACGTTTAAGTTATTAACGTTTGAGCAAAATTGAGTAGCGTTTCCAATTTGCTTCCAAACATACCCTTGCATTTCCTGAACCAGCATAAAAAAGTGATTGTATCAACATATGGCAGATGGCAATTGATATAAGCACTTTATTGTTTTGCTGTCAAGGGTGGGGAGAATTGAGAAACTTTAAGTGATTATATATATATATATATATATATATATATATATATATAGTGTATTGAGAGTCTAAATTGAGTGCTATTAAAGAAACTAATAATAATAATAATAATCATAATAATAATAATAATAATATTATTATTATTATTATTATTATTATTATTATTAGGTGGTGACAGTATTACTATTAATCTATGTTATATATAGAGAGGAGAGGATTGAGTTGTTGTATAAATTTTAATTTATACATATTTATCCTTTTTACTTAAATTAAAGGGATAAAATTATTTCATGTTAGTTTCCTCTATTCGCCTCACGTCAGTTTCCTCTTTTCCCATCACGTCAGTTTCCCTGTTCTCTCTAAACTATCTCCTTCTTAACAAACCCGCGTGAATTTTCTGCAAATATTTTTTCACAACAGCTGTGAAACTTCAGATTTGGTCACCAATCTTCTGCAACAAGCCTTTTTTTTTTTAGTTTAAAATCTGTAAAGGAGCTGTAGAAATTCAAGCAACCAAACATTCACAAGACACCACAGATGTAACTCCATCCAAACTCACAATTTACAAAATCTAGAATTCGGGTAAGGGGAGAAGACAGGAGAGGGAGAATCAAATTTCCAGCAAGAGGCAGAGGCACAGAACAACAATTCGGGATTGTAGATGTTATGGCAAACACACATTATTACATACATCTGAACCTTTTGTCTCGAAAGGTAAAACATAAAATATAAAACATAAAACATAGATGTAATTATTAAGCATACCAAAAACGATGGAGAGAGGCGCGATTTTCAGATCCAATTGAACATACCTAAAAACGATGGAGAGAGCGAGAGGGAGCCGGAGAGCAAAACCGGGCCGGATATCAAGAGCAAGAACGCGCCGGAGCGGAAGATGGAGAGTGAGAGCCGGAGAGAAATAGGCCAGCGATGGCTGAGCGAGAATCGGAAAGCGTGAGGTAGCCGGAGGGCCAGAGAGAGCCGGAGAGCGAGAGGTAGCCGGAGAGCAGAGGGAGGTGTGAATGAGGTAGACTGGCACTGCCGCTAATGACAGAACAAGAAGAGGGAGTTAAGTTGAGCGTTTTAATTTATAAAAACCTTCATAATTATAGAATTACAATTCTACACATTTTTTAAAATATTTTTAATAATTAAAATTTTTTATTTTCTACTGTATATATTTTATAAAAATTATTATTATTATTCAAATACTCATTATAAATTTTTAAATAATTTATTTTAATTAAGAGTTTTTATTTTATATATATTTGTAAGTTTTGTTTTATGAAAATCTTTATCATCATTTTAAGTAATGAGAAGTATAATGAGAAGTGTGAATTTTGCAATGAAGAGAAAGAGAGTCTAGGGAAAGAGAAATTATTAATTAAATCTTTTAAATTTTTTAGTTGAAATTTTTATTTTGTGAAATGTGTGTTTATATTTAAGTATGAAGGATGGATTCAATTTACAAAACAAACAATCAAATCTAATTTTTTTTTCAAGGATCCCCCTTGAAAGCTACTGATATGATACCAAATATTAGTAACTAATGGTAATTTAAATTAAATTAAATTAAAATAAATAAAGAAATTAATTTTTATTGTTTACTTTGTGCATTTACCATCTTTTTATATTTTATTAAATATAATCTGCTAACTAATGATTAATTTTCTGTCATATAATCTAAATTATTCTAAAGGATTAGGTTTTTTTGTCTTCCTCTGTTGCTTCTAACTGAGTTATGCGTTAAAAATTATGAATCTGAATCCTCGATAAATACTTCATAATATGGGTATCAAAATAAATAATATAATAAGATACATTAATTTTGTGATTTAGCATTCTAATTTATAATCATTCATGTATCCAAATTTCATCTCGTAAGAACTCTGTCTAACAATGACGTTTGTCCTTGTTAGTACACATTATAAAGGGAAATAACCCATTAGAAAGTAATTGTGTCCACTTTTTGGATGGTTAGAAAAGCCAAATTTAATTTTTTTCCATCTTGAATTATAGTGGATTAAATCAAATTTCTCTTTATATTCTCATGTGCTTCCTTTTTATGAACTAGTAGGCATTATACTTTCTAAAATATGGGATCTAGTGCAATCTATCTCTTTGTAATTATACAATTTATAAGTTAGACTACTACATTGGACGCCCTTCCACAACCCACATAGGAAGGACTCGTGGAGTATAAATTTGAATTTATAACTCATTAAAAAATAGTTAGATGAATAAACTTAATCATGAGAGGGTTTTGATGCATATCTCAATTCTCTAGTAGGAGATTTTACGATTTATGGTATAAATGTATTAGCTTAAGATTATTATTATATTTTTCTTTTTCTTCTAGTTTTGTCACTTCGTGTTTAATTGTGGTTTTTCTGTTTTCAAATGAACAATAGCAGTCCATATTAACTATGAAAGTATTATTCTACTGGAGCCTACATTACTGATCATTTTGGTGAATTCGCTGTAATGCGGAGACTATGCAAACTTGTCCATAGCTTAGGCTCAGGCTCAAAGCAAACTTCGCTGTTCACCTCGTAGAATGCTTGCCTTATTTGAAATTTCATTCCCTTGCTATCAGCAGTAACCTTCAATATTTTCTGAACCAGCAGTCACCTTGGGTTATGCCCTTAATATTTTGTTGACTTGCCTGAAGAGCTTCCTTGTGGCTAGTCTCAATCTCAATATTGTTCTCCGTGCTCAGTCATCAGTGCTCTCCTCCATCTTCTCTCGTCGTAATCCCCACCATTGCGATTCTTCTGTGTTGTATTCGGATTGTGGTTTTCAGCGAATTTTAGGTCCCTATCGAACTCTGAACTGGAACGAAGATCCTGGGTGAATCGAGGTGGCTATGAGCAAATTGGGTAAAACAGAGATGAAGTACCATGGTGTATGTTGTTTGCCGATAGCTGCTCAGACTATGGGAGGTGTTAATAGCAAGTTAGATACTTTGGAGTCTACGGGTTTTAGATTAAGCATGAATACTTAGGAATGTAAGTTCAATGAAAGGAAGGAGGACAGTAGAAGAAACCAACATTAGCTGTGTTTGACTTTGATCATACATCAGGCACTAAGGACAGATATAATATTTTACTTTGGAGTTAAGCTTCCTTTCCCGTCTTCCCGTCCTACACATACAATAATAGTTCATGGACTAATTAGGTGATCCTTTTCATGACAGATATAATATTAGTGGACTATCATACATAATATAGTGGATGAAAGTTCACTAAAAGGATATATTATTAAGTAGTACATTGACAAGGCACACAATATTTTTTATTATCCGAACTTGATTATGACCTGAATTTAAATTTACACGATTTATCCACCGGGTACAATCATTAATTTCTCGTTGTTTTTATCTAAAAATATCAATATTTAATCTAAACATTAAATATTATCCAATTTATCTAACCTAAATTTAATTTAAACTAAAATTTTATCATCGCTATTAGCAACTAATGCTTTATGACATAGATACTATACCAAAAAAAAAAAAACCTTAATATTGAACTCCCAAATTCTACTAAACTACAAAATCTTTTGATTTTTCAAATCCAACACATTGCATATCTTCTACATATTTTAGGTGTAAAGTGACATTTCTAAGCAATCCAAAAGCAAGTTACAATTTTAGTTAATCAAAATATACTACCATTTCTGTCAAAAAGTTGTTTATGTACGCAAGTAAAAAGAATTTGCCCCACATATCAGAGCCCAAACAAAACACACACACACACATATATATATATAAAGTTGAGTTAAAGTAATGCATGAGCGACACATAAAATGTCATGTAAGATGTCAAATAGATAGATTCAATGTAATTTCAATTCAATTTAATGTTGGGACTATTCACATTAAAATTAAATATAATGGACATTAAAAATAAAAAAATAATCAAAATAGAAAAAAATAAAAAGATATGTCCATTTACTCGTTTATAATAAATTATATAATCTAATATATTAATTTATTATTATTATTTGAAAAAAATAACCATTTTTTAATTTATGAATAATTTTTATTGTTATAAATTAATTAGAAATAATAAAATTAAAATATAATTAAGATTGATATTTTTTTTGTAAAATTACATGTCATTATGTTTTTTTTGTGCAAATTATGTTTATTATGTTGGATATGTATACTTATTAAACTAATTTATTTTAATTTTGTGAATAATATGTGTAATATTGTGAATTTAGATAAAATATTGTCTTTACCCTATGGACATTTTTTTTCAAAAGAAATTGAAATTTTAAAATTTAAAGCTGCAAAAAGGAGAAAACAATGGAGCAGGCTAGTATGGCACCACAGACTTAATCCCTAAACATAGTTTTAATCTATGTGTGCTACTCGTAAAAGAAGCTTCCTACTAGACAGCTATTAGCAAGGTTCATACCAATTAATGATAACGAGATGTGGCTTATGTAACGGTGAAGAAGAGTCACTAGAACACATGTTCTATGACTGCCGATATGCACAACATTTGAGGGGAAAAATATTCGATCTGGATAAAAAATTAACACCAGCCATAGTCGCTAGAAGCCTGGCACAAATGGCTTATAAACACAAAGAAAACCGGGACATACAACAGCCTGCTCAAATGCTCAAGTGCGGCTACACTATACCGAGTATAGCAGGATAGAAATGAAGCAATCTTCCAAGGAAAACAACCGAACATGGAACTCTCTCCGAGCAGACATAAAGAAATTAGTTACTTGATAGATTCACCTATCTAGCCTCGCATAAGACAAACTACAAGGGATGGATATGATAAACCTCGTTTTTGCTGGTTTTTAAGGTATTATTTAATCCAATTCCATGATGATTTCAATGATATTTATTTAGTTTTGGGTTAGATTTTGCTCATTTTCTCTTTATCGTCACCTAAGCTCGTAAATCTCCTTATTTCAGGTTTTTGGGCTTAAATTCGAGAGATTCGAGACAAATTTGATGAAAAGCGACGAAGAGGAGAGTTCGGGCCCAAGAGGAGGCAAGGAAGAAGCCTAAAGCACATCAAAAGACCTTGCACGGCCCCTGTGCGACTTTCGCACGGCCGTGCGAATCATCTAGAAAGCCGCTGCATTTCGCACGATACCCAGTGCACATTTCGCACAGCCGTGCGAAGCGACCGAAGAGTGAAGCAATTTCGCACGGTACCCGTGCGACTTCCACACGGCCGTGCGAAACGAGCAGAGAGCACGTAACGCGGCAGATTTTTGCACGGTACCCGTGCGACTTTCGCACGGTACCCGTGCGACTCACTGTTTCGACGATTATTTAAGTTTCCTAATTGTATTTGTTGAAGGATTCTATGCCATAATGTAGAGATTTAGCTAGGGTTTCGTGGGCAGCTCCGAGAGGAGACTCAAGAACACCCATTATTGTTATTCTACTTGAAGTTTTTATGATTGAATTGCATCAAACTTTTTATTCGGTAATCGTAATTTCTTCTCTTTATCTTTTCTTCTGCGTTTCCCTTCGTTTCTCTATGGCTATTTTCCCCAATCTCTGTCAATTGTTTAGCATCATGTTTAGGGGCTAATTTCTCTACTTAGGTTGGGATTGATCCCTATTATGCCGTGATAATTATGAATTGAGTACCAATTGGGTTGTTCTATGCTTTTTAGGTTAGAATTCACTTCGTTCATCACTCTTTCATTGATTGCCTCGAGAGAAGACTCATATGCTTTTATTAGGGTTTTGTGGAACATCGAAAGATGAAAACTTACCTAGAATGATGTTGTGAACAATTAGAACTTTGATATGAAAATAATTAAGGTTTTAATTGGGGGTTGTGAGATGCATTCATTGTAATTTTGCCCTTTATTAATCCCATGAAAATAGGTGATTAGATTGTGCAAGATTAGTCTTTGACCTTCGAAAGTAGGCGAAGATAGGCTTAATTGGTGTCTCCCTCTTCTAAACTACTAGCATAGGCAAATCTCAAGCGGTATTCGATTCCGGTTTCGAGCATATTAGTGTAGTTAATCCCAATCTAAGGCTTTTTATTCATCGGTTTCTCTTAGTTATTTTGTTATTAGTTGATCCAAAAACCAAATCATTGTCGAACCGAGTTTTTACCTAGATTAGAAAGTTTAGGTTAGCTTTGATATTTGAAACACAACTCTCTGTGGACACGACCCGTACTTGCCGGTTCCTAGCTACGACTACACCTTGCACTTGCGGTATTATATTTCTCTCAACAAACAATTCGCAGAGGGGGTTAGTTGAACTCAAGACCCTAGGGGAACCCTTCCTAGAAGGTGGCTCCTAAAGTCTTAAGCTTCTAAAGATGTAAATACTCATTGCCTTGGCAATCGGTTTGATGAATGAAAATATATTTACCTTTGTTCAAAAAAAAAAAAGGAGAAAAGACAAATAATGAATTAAATATATAAATAATAAAAATAAGTTATCAAAATAAGTTATAAACAAAATAAAAAATAACTATTAAAAGAAAATTCTATCTACTTATGTTCTTTTAAGTTATTATCAGTTTTTATTATTATAAATTAATTAAAAATAATAAAATTATAAAAATAACTAATTATAAAAATAAAATTAATTAATATCCTTCCATAGCAAAGAATATAAACCTAGTATAAATAATTTATGAGACCGTATTATTCAAAAATTAATGAAATATCGTTACAAGCTACATATTGCAAAATTAAGAAAAAAAAATCCCAGTTGTGATATTCTTAGATAACTGTATATCTCAAGTGATACACCATCATATCACTCCACCTTTCATCACATGTTTACACAACCCACATTTGGCATCACAGACATTATATTGATACATACAAGATTAATCAGTATGAGACCCAAATTTGGGAATAAAAGTTACAGGAAATCTCTGATGCAACATAAATTTCACGACTGCGCGTTAAAGGGTAGGGGGAACTAAGAACTAACACCTAAAAGTTCATAAAAACGGGATTTTTAGAAAAGCTTAAGGCGCTCAACTCTAATTACAAGGTAGAATTTATCAAATCTCTGAGAGGTTCTCTGACCATCTAAGCAACTATATCGCCCGAATGATTTAAACAAAAAGAGCCTATTCAAACCCTTGTGTGTTAGTGCTACTACTATGTACAATATAATATAGAGAAAAATGGTAGCCTCTTCATCAGCAATTGATTTGAGTCCGCTTCACCAGCAATGTAAATGCAGATAAATTCACTGAAAGACAGAGGGGAAACAGCTCTGTTGGTCCTTGGTGAAGAGACTCTTTTACTTTTTATTTTTGAAGGAAGCTTAAGAGACGGGATTCTGATTAAGCTTCGGATGAGTAGCTGCATATATTGAAGAATTCACGTCTGTTTTCAAGTGAGAAAGAAGATGCTGTACATCCGGTCGAAAGCTCTCCAAAGCTCTGCCAAAGAGTGCCAAAACTTCCGGTCTAGGTTTACTTGTAGGCTGCACTGGTCCGCCTTGCCCTTCGTAATGGATGACATTGTGGCTGACAAAACCAGAATGTATCAAGTCAAGGTGAACCGAGATGTTACCCAAGTAAATATTACATAGATATTGATAATATAATGTCGTGGTTTTGTTGCTTTAATTTTTATAACCCTTACATATTTGAATTATTTATTTACCCTTTTCAACTGCATGAAATAGTTTTGAACCCCCAAATTGCTGATGCGACAATCAATTATTCATCCACATGGTTATCCCACGTCAATGATTGGGATTCAAAATCATTTGACACAAAAGCTGGAAGGGGTAAAAATTAATTCAAAAACGTTGGGGCTATGGAAACTACTGCAAAAGGTAATGAGAAGGGTATATGTCAATATCTCAAACATAAAGTCAAATCCTTACAGGAAGTCGATGAGGTCAATTATTTCAGAAGCCTGTGCAGGCACAGAAGGTTGTGAATTCTTCCCAAAGACATCCATCATCGCACCAAGTAGCAGAGTGAGAGTCTACAATAAAATGTACAGGAGCACCAAAATAAGGTTATGCATACAATTTTCAGAAGATTAGCGAGGAAGGATAATGCAATCATCAAAATAACACGTATCAACTGAGTGCAGATAATGTGCAATTTATAGCTTGGAGAGGGCAAGTTACGACACGCCACTAAAAAGCTGATACATTCAATATATCATGAGTTCTACTATCGGGTAAAGCTATTATTCTATAGTAGCTATACTGGTTTCTCACTAATAATTAGGATGGGATGTACCAACTGTCCACAAATCTGCTGACATTTTTACCAGTTTCAATATTTAAAAAATAAAAAAGAGAATTGCCAACCATACAGATTGAATGTATCGACCACTATTTGGCTGGTAGAATACTGCTCTTACTGGTCACTGCACGTCTGCAACACCTGGGGCAGAACATGATTAACATTTTACAATGACAGTTGAGCAACATCTACCCATATTTTTTGGGGGAGAGGGGGTGGGTGGAGCAGATTGCTTGGCTAGATCAAGGACTGAAGCCAAGGAAGTTGTCAAGGGATGAGAGGGATGGACTTGATTTCAGCATCATCTTCATCTTTTCTTTCAGAGAGAAAAATTCTAGATTTAGGTCATCTTCACTGTATTTTTCAAACTTTTCATTTCAACACTGAAATTGATCATCTTTGACCGGACATTTAGAAGGAAAAGGCCTCGGACAGTCAACCACATGAGAAATATTGAAAAATAGGTTCCAGTGTTAGTATCATTCTACAAGAAAGTTCGCCCTTCACAGCTTTCAACCCCATCCACCCCCCTTTTTTGGGCATGCATGCATGTATGTGACTGTGTGCACATGAGCTGTGATGTGTTCTGTGCATCCCATAAAGAAAGTAACCCTGGAACCTTTTCACCTAACTGATTTCATTATTATTTGGCAAAGAAAACTACATCAATCCCAGCATCCATTCTCACCGAGGCAAAATTCTCATTATACCAGGGAAAAGGACTCAGAGACCTTATCACACAAGGCATAATACATTGAGATGTTACTGTCTCATATGGAAGGTGTAAATGTAGGTGATGAAGAATGGTTTATTACGGAAAAGGAAAACAGGACAAGGCTCAGGGATTTTTCAGAGAGAGAGATGATAAAACCATGCCATTTTTGCTTTCAAATTTGTTATGGCTAATCAATCAGTGGTTTTAAGAGCCTTTTTGGAAACAAGATTGTGAAAGAGGTCAGCAACTTCACTTTTCAATCCATAAGTCTGATTAAATTTTTAACTGAATTTCTATTTGATAGAATGGTACTCTTGTTCTGACAGATGATATTGATGGAGGATAGGCAGATTTGTAGCCTCATTACCAAATAAAGTGATTGATGTCCCTAGAAGGAAGGGCAAGAGGGGTGTTTGATTATTGTTAGCAACAAACTCTAGTTCACTCTCTTGGTTGAGTACATAACCATAATATGTTGCTGTAATCAAGTATTTTTATCAATTTAATAACAGTACTATGTTCCTAAAACATCCTCCAGAATCTATCCCAATTCAATATTCTAATACAGGCGAACATCAAAAAACAGAGAACTTCAGACATTTGTCAAAGGCACTACTTATGCGAGTACATGTACATAATCAATCAGTGGTTTTATAACTTAAACAATACACACTAGCATGAACACATGCAAGTCGGCAAAAAACCAATTTCTCCATGAAGCCTATTATTCACAACAGGTTGCTTGTCTGCAAAACTTGCTTATGTCCATGCTAAACGTTTCAACGTATTTTACTTGATTTTATTTATAAAACAAAAACCAAAAAAAAAAAACCTCACATTGCCAGCATGCAAAATAATCCACTAATCAGAGCCAAATAATTTGCAGGAAACACTCAGGAAAGAAGACATCAGATATTGTTCATTGAGGAGTAAAATGATGTCATTCCATGCACCAAAGGCACTATAATTTGCCCCCAAATATTGTAAAGGATGCTTATATTCCATTTTAACAGAGTAAAAACTTCAGTCAATGCTTTAAGTTGAAAATCTATGCTTTAATTGGCTTGGAAGTGGAGAAAAAATCAACTAAGTTGCAAGCATAGTGATCACTCAACTTTAAAAGGTCTAAATAATTAAAACATAGGAACCAAGTTGCACTACATTTTAGAGGGAAAAGGGGAAAAAATAGATAAAGCTCTGAATTTTATTTAGTAATTCAAACTTATTCTGGTCCGGAAACAGTCGTGATAACCTAAGGGTTTCAAAGGTACACTCACCCTACTCTTTACACTGTCAGACAGCTCAGTCTTGTACAAAACTTTTTTTTTACGAGTAATCAAAAAATTTGAATGAACCAATTTTCATGGAATATCAATGTAACCTTCGAAAAGAGGGCAAACACCACCAAATATCATCCATATTCCATTACAGATAGAGGCAGTGCATGTATTTCTTACCTTGTTGAAGAGCGTGTGAGCGTTTGCTAGTCTTGGGAGCAATGGACCCATGATACGAAAAACTATTCTAAGCATTGCTACTGAAGTTATTGGTCTAAGTTGCTTAAATATGACGTGGGCAGATTCTAGCCATTCTTGTGGAAGGTTACTGAAGAATGAATGGAGCAAGCCAACAACATTGCCTGAAAATATTAAAGGCTAAATGATATTAGAATCAAGCCAGTAATATTAAGATAGCTAAAATATAATTGTGCGAAGATGTTTCAAGTTTATATCATAGAATCATAAATCAGATACAAAATCCATGATCATCATATTGGCAGGTCGTGGAAAAAATATTAAGGTAATTGTAAATATTCAAGAAGACTCCACCGAAGTGTAAAATTAGCACGCAAATCATACCTAAAGCTGTAGAGGTGTTGTCTTGAGCAGCCCATGTTGGATCCAGCAAAGCATAATTAACAGCTGAGTCTAGCTCACTCGGAGATCTGGTCCCATCAATAAGCCACCAGCTCTCTTTAATGAGGCGTGACACCTCAAGATAGAGTTGCATGTGGAAATCTTGTGGCAGCTGAGCAAGTAAAAGACCACAAGCTTGAATCAGCAAGCAAGATAACTGTTGACACGAATAGCCACTCCGGGAAACAAAATTTGAGGTATTTAATCCTGAGACAGGGGGTACAGATCTGCTAGCATTCATAGAATCTGTACTTCCACCAGAGGGCGAAGTTGGTAACATGGAAGTTTGGGCAGAACCATTTGATGTTCCGTGTATACCATTGCTTGACTGAATAAGTGTAGGTTGTATATGAACAACAATCTGGACAAGAGATGTCACAATTTGGGAAGCTGACACTGGAAGGGAAAGCAATTCTATTACAGCTGTCTCAAGCACCAGCTGTGTGTATGTACCAGGATCCTGGATTTGATAGAAAGCCTTCTGGACCTCAGAAACATTTGTTGGCCCGGATTGACTTGCAACAGGTGTCTTGTTTGGCGGACTTCGAGCTGAATGGTATGAAGCATCGAAATTTGATCCCGATTTTGAGCTACTACTTAAGGGAGGAATCACGTTATTAACAAGGACCAACAGTAGTGATGCAAAATAATCTGGGGAGGGCAAGTTGGAGAATCTGAAGGAGCAACATATTGTGGAAATGATTCAGACAATGGTATCTGCAACATGTGATCAATAAAGAAAGTAACATCAGGGTAAATACAAAGCCCTAAAATAAGGATGCAACAGTGAAAAAACAAAAGAGCGAAATTCTGAAGTAAAGGTGCAAAACAAGAAAAGAAGCCTTTGAACCTTCGGAATATCAAGGAGATTTAATATGCGGACAACAAGTTTTGCTGGCAGATGGCCATAGAAATATGCCAATATATCGCGGACAAATGTAAACCTGAATGGATGGTAGGCTAACAATTGTTTATACATCATCAGAACTCTCTCGGCATGGTCTGTGGCATCATTTTCAATAAGTCGATAAACAACCAAAGGGATGACAGGCAGCAAACGTGCAACTATGTCATCAAAAAACACAGGATACCTGCAGGATTAACAAGTGTCATGCCCTTTACAATGAATTTGGAGCTCCATAATCTAATTCTACCATAACACCCCCTCCCTAAAGATACCCCAAAAAAGAAGGAAAAGAGAACCAAAACCCAAACAACAGGAAAAGAAAAGAAAAGAAAAGGCAACAGTTAGTGAGTAGAAACAAGCATTGGAATGAGTTTCATAAGGTGGCAATAAAGTAAGCTTGCATGCATGCCATCAAGAGGCGAGATCAGTTAGTTTGTATTCGACGCACATTCAACCAAGGTGTTGTTTTGGCATGATGTCTGGGGTGGGATCAACCTCTCTTAAGGTGCAATTTCTTTTTTTAGATTGTTCATTTCAAAGAGACAACTGTGCTTTCATCAAAAAAAGAAAGAAAAGGGTAGACAACTGTGCAAGAAGTGATCTGAGGCACTGGAACTTAACTTTCTAAAAAAGGCCAAATGATTGAGAAGAGGATAGCCTTTTGAAAATTTTGGCTTTGCTTCGTAACATGAATATTGAGCCCAAGGGCAACAATGTGATCATCTGACCACATGATTCAAATGGTTCTTTTTCTATGAGTTTCTTCAAGCAGCTTTGTCAACCCGCAGCAGTGCAGCACACAAAGATAAATCGCAAATTGAAGCACACTAAGACAGTCCGAAACTAAAAGGAAGTCATACAAATCTCAGTGTGAATACATTTGATTCTGCACGGCCTGAACCTAAATCCAACTGAATGGCATCCCCAACCTAGACATGTATGTTTTGAACAGACCTCTTAGTTTAGGCTTATCACCAGAATGCAATAATTACCAAACAGATGTCAAACAAATATTGCACAGCCACTCATACCTTTAGGAACATCTTACCAACCAATTGACAATTGTAAAGAAATATATATTTACATCGCTGCTTTCTAGACATGCTTGACATCCATTACTGCTTTAGCTATCTTTATTTTCAATGAATTTGATTATCATCCTTGCTATTGAACTAGAAGGAATATAATCAGTAAAGAGTCTAGAGAAGAGACACTCACAAATTATAAGAACTCATTACCAGTTTCCACAAAGTGCTGTATTTATATGCGTGTCATAGGTCATTAGCCAGGTAAATTCCATCATCCATGCATTTACAATCAAGCTTAACTATTCAAGAAATGTCCTCCCCTTTATTTTGTAACTACCCAAACAATTGCAGCAACAGATCGTAACATTGACTAAAGAAACAGAACTCACCTATCCTTCCATGACAGATAATTCCCTAAAGCCTTCTGCAGATCCACACGTTTGAACATTCCAGGATATAGCCAATGCTCAGGAGGACTACGAGTCGAGAAGAACAACTTCATTTTTTGCTGAAGCTCCTGCCTGTCAAGCAGACTAATCTGTAACCACAATGCAAGTAAAGTCAAGCAAAAATTAAATTCAAAAGAAAGTAACTTCATACTTGAAGGCTATATAAAATTAAAAAAGAAAAACTACTTCAAAGACTTGTAATAATATAAGACGGCAATGTTATAATAAGACCTCCTGGAAGAAGAGCAATTTCAAACTTTTTGGCCCATGATCAAATACTTATCGCGAAAAGCAGCTGAATAAAAATTCGAATCCACCAACTAATAAGGTCTTAAATTGCAATGCTGCACAAAGCTAAGAGAAGAAATCTAAGTATGGACAATGACAAATGCTCATACAGAGAAAATAGTAGTCCCTCTGCCCCTAAGAACTTGTCAAATAATCTATACGAAATGCCTAAAAAACTAGTCAATTTTGACTTTTTAAATATAATTATCTTTTTTTTATCATCAAATATAATTATCTTAAGATCACCGCAAAAATGTACCATGTAAGGGTGAATCACATGATCGGATGGGAGCAAGGAAAAGTGATAGATGAGAGAAGAAAAGAAAAGAAAGGAAAATATTGCAATTTCACTTTCTTGTGTTTGGATTGAGCTATGGAAGGGAAAGGAAAGGCCTTTTTATTTTCCATGTTTGCTCTTTATATAAGAAAAGGAGAAAGGAAAATGTAGGGTGAAACTATGGTTCACTTTTCTTTTCTTCAAAATCTCACTGAAATCAGAGGTATAATATAGAACATGAGAATTGGATGGTAGGAAATTTTCCTTCATTTTCCTCTCCCTTCTAACTTTGGTCATCCAGAATTTTGTATTCCTATCTCAATTCCGTTTGATGGATCCTTGACCACACACCATGTGAAGTTAGATGGTTTGTGGTAAACGAAGAAAAGCAATGTTGAGAACCATCCAAAAGTTTAATACTTGTTTTCATCTTTGACATAGGAAAACTATTACTTCCTTTCCTATCTCAGAGTTTTGCCTTTCCCCAAGCATGACAAGTATAGGGTACGGCTGTCTGAGGGAGTACTAATTTGTCCAGAACGTAGCATTCATCTCATTGCAACTGAATGAAGATATAACAATCTATTCATAACGGCAGCCTAGCATGAACAGGATCCAGAGAGGAACACCAGACATATGCCTCCAAGGAAATCTAAACTCCTCATTGCGATTCGTTGTCCTTCTGTCTAGATAGCAAAGAACGCATTTGTCCTAGTTTGAAAGTAATGGATGTGCATAGGTAATGCAATCAGCAGTTACATCCGCATGATTATGGAATATTTTGGATTATTAAGGGTTGCCGTTGCAGATATCCAATAGGACTGTCATTTATTATCTTTTCTATTAATAGTTGTAGTCTGAGGCAGATTTCCCACTGAAATTATATCTGTTACTTTTCTTTACAAATGTAGGACACATTACAGTAGGGTTACAGGTATCAGTCCATTTCTCAACTTGTGGATAGTTTTGTGCCATCTGAATCCCAAACATGTAATGTGAGATATAAAGATCCAAAACCCCAAAAAATAATATTTTGACAGTAACTTACAGCAATATGTAAAGCATGCGGATCATCATCGCGGTCTATCAATGCCAGGATTAAAATATCCAAAGGAAGCAACTCATGTGTCCAAATAAAGAATGCCAGATTAGCAGAAGCTTTCATAAGGAGATCCTGAAACGAAGACAACCAGATGGAATTTTGATAAACATTAGGTAGATATAATATTATTACACAGATCATTGCAAAAGCATCACCTGCACAGGGTGTCCGCGCTGAAGTTCTACATGGATGTGATGAAGTAAAACATCAACCATGGTGTAAATATTTGCAGTCACTTCTTCAGGGAAACTTCTCTCAACACACGTGCCTGCACTTAATCCGATGGAAGTCTCCCTTTAGATAAAAGCATAAAAATGTTGCAAGAACAAAACCAAGACCAAATAATTGTCGCACCCATGATGAAGATGCCAATAAATCAAGAAATAGAAAAGGAAAGGGCCATGATACCAGATTGGCACTATTGATATTTTCAGGGTGTCCGTGCATCAGTACCCAAGCACCAGCACAAAGATACTGACGGTGCTGTGGGAAACTATGACTGATATATGTAACTACATAAGTAGGATCAGCAGATGGTGAAAGAAGCTGGGTACACTGCTTGATAACAGTCGTCTCTGCCTGCCAAAGAGAAACAAAAATTTTCATGTAGTATTTGGTCAATTTATTGACAATCACCATCCAACATGACCAAATATGCCATCATACATAATAAGATGGCATAATGGTTCCCAACATACTCAAGACGCAGACATCTAAAATTTACAGGCCAATACCCAACAACCCCTCTGACTATGCAAGCAGACAGTAATGCTAACTTCAAAAACAGATTGACTGCAAACAAATGGTGGAGTTGGACAGGTGGAAAGGTAAAGGATACGTACCTGCTGCCATGCTTGAACAGCCAGCCCCTTTTATCTGCACGACCCATCAAAGTGTCACGGAGAACAGGAGGGAAATAACGTAGAGTTTTCTCAGACCAAGTATGTTGGCTACTGGACAATATCTGTTCCACCATTGCTGGAAGATAAAGCAGGTGCTCAGCCTCAGCAATCCCACGTGTTTTGATGATAATAGCAAGAGAAATAACAGCAATCCTATTTAGGGTTTCGGTGTATTCAGTTGGCCCCTGGAATAAAATAAATGACAGAATGAAAGAGCATCAACAAAGGCATAGATTAAAGAAAAAATTTTTTGCAGACTGTAGCCTATAAAGAGCCTAGCACCTTGCCCTCCTTCTTCACAGAAAAGAAATCTCTCAGGGAGAATATAAGGTTCATGCAAAGGTTTTCAGCCAATCTGAACACACGATGATCTCCTCGTTTCCCTTTCAAAGCAGCAACTATTTTGGTGACATCATACATCAGGCTTTTGTTCTTTCCTTCATACCTATATTGAAATATTAAGAACAATTTCTATCATTGAATGCATAAAATAGTGTAGCTGCACCGTGTAAACTAGAAGAAAGACACAGAAAACTAAAACCTCTCTGCTTCAAATAAGAAAGAAGAAAAACACAAATAATACTATGTGATCAATAGGATTAACCATCTCCTAAGGCCCCTTTCTCCTGAGAAAAAGCCAGTTCAGCTTAGCCAAAAGGTAATATATATCTAAGGAATTGATCCTAGATCATCACAAAACCTAACCGCTTTCTATTTTTTCCAATCTAGGAGGTAATTCTTCCCAAATATTCTGCTATCCATTCTTTGGAGTACAAGAATAGAGATGGTAGATCTACCAAGCAGCAGAAGAGTGCATCAGACCAAGGGCATCAGCCCCATTATAATTGTAATGGCCATAGTGGGGGTACCCATGTCAGAGAGACGGATTACATTATCATGATTATAGAGGACTACAGTTTAAGGAAGCACTAAACTGTCTTTGCTTCTTTTGTCATGAGCTAGTAAGTAGTCAGCCTGTCAAATATGGGGTCCATTAGAAATAGTTTCTCGGCAATCCACTTGTACGAGTAAGGCTGTGTACAACCCCAGCCCCAACCCCCAACCCACCCAAAAAAATATTTCTTTTAAAGAAGCCACTATAGGTGGAAGTTTGGGCCAGTGATTTGCTTTGGTTTTAACATTTGAGACAACAAGAGACATGATAGAGAAAAACATGAAGGCAGATGGTACCATTTCAGTACAAAACGCCTGCAAGAGTAACATGCTCACCTGTAGAGCGGAAGCAACCGATAGTTCAGAATTTCGAGCAACAAAAGTGTTGCAACCGGCTTACTTAATGTGCTTGAATTCCGTTGCGTAAGATGCTGCAGCAATCAAGAATAGAAGTATGTATGCATGATAAGCCAATGTACAAGCCAGCATAAGAAGTGCACTTCTTTCCTATCAGATTATTTAAGCAAGCGAAATTTGAAAGAAGATTAGAAGAGGACTTTTAACATGATTCTCCTCAATAACGATTCATAATTTTGCTTTGCTGTTTGCGCTTCTGGTGCTCTCTCTCTCTCTCTGTAAACATACACGCACTTCTCCCTCTTCCCTAAGCAAAAGATATCCTAAACATGGAGGGGGGACACCATAAGAAGGAAAGAAAATTACGCTGAAATGAGAACGAAACAGTGAATAAGGCGCAATGAGAAGCAACCGTGTATAGGTTTCAACCATCGCAATGCTGGGAATGACCTGCACGGAAAGGAAAAAATAAATTGGAGAAACATACCAGTTGCAAAAACGTGCAATACACAAAAGTGACATCAAATCATCTTGACATGCATACGTTACTAGGCAGCAACAAATTCTTTTCTTTTTTAACAGCACTCTATCCGTAAACCATGTCATGTTTGCACATTAATTGCCAACTGATCCTCAAAATGGGGAAAAAAGAACATAAAAGTTTCCAAATTCAAATAGGAAATCATTTCTGATTGTTGCTAGCTGACTAGCGCTTACACATCACTTGTGAGGCTCTCTTGGTTATCCATGAAGTTACTTCTTTTTCTGGTAACTGTTCAAGGGATAGCTCACTGACTTAGTAGAAGAACCACTTTTATGTACCATGAGAACACAGCTTAATCAGACATCACTGAGTAGCGATTTACAAGCCTATTTAATAAGCTGGCTAATGTTTTGGTTACCGAACAGGAAGCAGGTAACAATTCACATATGCATGATTCCTTGCGTCTCATTTAACACTAAAGTTTCCGCCAAGTTGCACCTAATAACTCTGAAATCAGTACTCGTGAGTCTCTCAAGAAGCAGAAACGGTTGGGGGGTGTGGGGCTGGAGGGACTAAGGAGCTTTTCTTCTTTTTTTCAAATCGATGAACTAACACAAATTATTAGAAAGTGAACAATGTATTTAAATATACTTCTTATCCATCACCCTAAGGGCGACTATTAGCAAAATCGATAAACTAATACAAATTATTAATAAATGCTTCCTACATCTACAAATTTTTGAAACTATTCAACAAATACACACCACAATTATGACTTTTCTTAGTGCAAGAAAACTGGCTTTCCCAAATGATAAGTAAATACCTGTCCGGAGAACAAAGACTCCTCCATATGGAATGCAAGTTTTAAGCACAAGTTGATTGAAAATCCAGATAGCAGTGTTATAGGTAGTGGAGTTGTTTCCCGCATAACTGATAGTCTTTCATTTGGCTGTAAACCAGAGACCGGTAACACTTCTGTACCACCAGAATTAAGCCATGTCATCACCATTTCACAAGCAGGCTGTGTCATTGTGTAGGAGACAACCCAAAACATCCCAATTGACCTATCATCCATAGTCATGTAATCCAGCATTCGTTCTCCTGCAACAAGCATAAGCATAAGATTCTTAAGTCCAAAGCAAGGTCAAGTATTCTGCATTATTATGAAACTTCATCATAGATCAGGTTGTTTATTAAATGCAGAAGACATGGGTGATCTCAGAGGGCCACACGTCTTCACCAGTACATTTCTAACAATTTCAAGATACGATCTCCACTAAGAATAAACAAGCACATTAAACACGCCATTCTCATCGGAAGACATCAGTCCCATGAAGAATCCCATGGCAGAGTAGGACAAGTAACCTTCATGCCCTACTCTCGAAAACAACTTTGGAAGAACATCTGCCGATCAGAGTTACAAGCTGGAGGCAGCTACTTTTGAAATTCACATGTAGTATGTCCACAAGCCTAAACACTGCATAGCCAGGTTTTGTGTTGCATATTACAAGAGTTTACACATTGTTCACCACAATCTTCAATCCTCTGCACAAAACATCATTGGACTATGGACTCTTCCATCTCTCCCCAACCTCAAAAAACCCCAATCCGTAGTGAATACTGAGCAGCACAGGAAGCAGCTAAAAGATAAGGAATCAAAGACTGCGGATCGTTCGATAAGCAGGTTTCATGCTTTAACCTAGAAAAGCAGCTAGTCCACACAAGCAAACAAAAAGTTAACATCTCTCCCAATATTATTGAGATTATACAGATTGCAAGCAGTGGTCTCGAATTTCGAAGGCTACTTCATTCTTAGATCACTGTAGACTGGCATGAAGTTTCAGCTATCAATTTGGTCTTCCTTGGAGGAATGTCCTCGTGTTGTAAAATTTTTAGTTATTGGATATGAGTTAGAGGTTTTGACCATCAAACTTCGATTTGAAATGCCTCATAAATTAGAGGCTTCAGTAAGCTGCTTGCTGTTTTTTGATGAGCAATCAAAAACATATTATAGAGGACACCAAGGGGATGTCAACCATGTACAAAAGGACATTACAAAAATAATCGTATGCTCGAGTTCTCATGCATAATGCTATCTACAAAATTCAAAAATTCAAAAAAATTTTGCTAATCAAGAAAAAGCTAGACAAATTTTTAGAGAGTTTTGAGGATTTCTTGAATAAAATAATACAGAAGCACAAAAGTTGTATAAGATTATACATCTAGCATAAACTAATTACCCAACAAAATTATTTTTCAAGAAAACTATATTATTTTGATTGTAGTGGACTAATAATTTTTTATTTGGCTAGATGATTAGAGTTAGAGTCAATCACATTCTTGTCACTTGTGTCCTATGATTGCACCAGAAGTTACCTTTACTGACTTGCCTCCACCACTCATCTATTTGTTTTCCTTTCTGAAGCTGTTCATTATTGAAATACTCTCTGTTTAGCGTGTTCAAAGACCATATACGCAAGTTCTGGCAACTACTTATAAAGTCAAGCAGAATACTCTGAGGGCTGTTTGGATCAGAGCTCTTATCTTCTCTATGGAATGACAATATCTTTCTAGTTGTTTCCACCTGTAACACATTAGATTAGTAATGTCAGTAGAATGCTAAAAGGAGAAAATGAAAGGAAGAAGAAAGAGGAAATTAATTTCACGGAGAGGGGGTGAGGGATTTAACAACAGGAATACCTTTCTAGAATCATTATTCAGAGCATTCATAACAAGTTCAACACGAATTATCTGTGCAAGCAACCAAGTAACGTGGTTTGTTCGTAAAACATGGGGATCATCTTCTATGAGGCGTGACACAAGCTTGTCCACAAAATCAACAAAATCAATGCACCCACTTTTCATCAGAAAGAAAAATATATCTGAGAAGATAAGCCATTCCTGCCAGCACTGAAAGTCTAGAAACATACAGCATTTATTAGCTTACTAGAACTACAAGGATTCTCAAAGTATGTGACATATAACTACAAAGCAAAAGATTCATGAAAAAGGAAACAAATCAAACTAGGTGTAAAACACGGAATGGAAAAACATACGGAGTTTAAAAAACAATACAATTGAGAGGAGCAACAATGATATTCTTAATGCTGCAATGAATGATGCGAACATTGAAATGTAGTATCACAACTCTTACAGGAACCTTTAAGCTAGTTAGAATACTGAAGAGCATAAATATAGCAGCAAATTCAGTTTCATTTAGCAACATGGATGCCTATTAATGTCCCCATGTTCTACACAATATGGGTGAAAAAGCCATTGACTGCCTATTACTCCTATCTCATGACAAAAGAAGAGGACAGCTCGGTTCAGAAAATGAAATAAGAATAGGAACAAGAGAGAAATGAGTTAATAAACACTAGCCTGAATTCGTCGACTTCAATAGTTCAACAATCCTGTCGATTGTTGCCTCACAAATCATTTCACATGTGAAGACAGCACCAGGGGTAGATACGTTAGGCTGTGGCCTATAACAAGGTGCCACAAGGAGAACACGTTTCCACCAATCCGGAGAAGGTGTAGTGCGGAGAGCATGTCTTATACACCGCAAAGCCCTATCCCAATCAAGGGTACCTTTCTGGATACAGACAGCTAGATCCTGTAACAGATGATAAAATGTGATCAATAAATGTGTTAGCTAATCTAGCTAACTCTTTTCTCTTTTTTCCTTTTCTTTGTCTTCTTTCAGCTGGGTGAGGATGACGAAAAGGTTTTCAAACCTCAATAATAACCATTAAGTAAAATATTACAAAATAATAAACAATGAGCAACAAAGAAAACCTGAAATAATTCACAAAGAGTCATTGACAAAGACTTGTGTCAAGAATCACTTCTATAACTCTCTACTTATGTTGACTTTATGAATGAAGCCTTTAGACCTGAATCAACCTTTTTTTCTTCTGCTGGTCAATCTCTTCACAAGCCTCCAGGAAGACTATCTTTTACCTTTTCCAATCTGCTGGTCAATCTCTCTCCTCTAATTCCTTCTTTTCAATGGAAGCTTATATGATGCTTTAATTTCCATCTCACAGCAACGCAACTCACAATCTCTATTTTCCCCTCGACTGATTGCAATGTAACTCATAATTTATCCGACAATATGAAACGTCTCACCCAACTCATAAAGGCTGAGTACTCAGCCTGTCGTCTAGATTCTACATACCTCGGATATCAATAAATAAATAAAAGCTAACTCAATTCAAGTATTTGGAACTACGTTAACAGATTCACATAAATTTATGATTCAGGAAAAAAGCATACAAATATTAGTCTGAGAACAGGAGACCATCAGAATAAATTCTCAACACAGGAGCATTAGCTGTGAAAACCAACATACGTTCCTTGAAATTATGTACCTTTTATAAGGAAAAAGTTAATAATATTTATATAAAATAGAGAATCCAAAAGCAACGGATAAGAGTCATGCATCCTACAATGAACCTATTACAGGTCAAAAAGAGGCTATCAACAAGAATACAAGATCACAATTGAAGAGGTAAAAATTCCTCATCTCGAAGTATGAAATCCTGATCCAAGTCTCCTTGATACGCTCAAAAGAAATTTCAACACCATAAAAAATTCTCGTTTCTCTCCATTCAAATCATCAAAAAATAGTGTCTGGCCAAGCCATTAACTGAGGTTTGATAGAACTAGCCACAAGAAAAGGATACCGGGCCAACTCAGTGCTTATTCCCAAAGATCTCTAAAAGTATGCAACCGGGGAAAATTAATCGGTGAATTTTAAGCCCCCTTTGCACACTGCACTAACAATCAAGATTTTTCCCCCTCTTTGTAAAATTGTCACATGTCTAGATCTTAAATTAAGTCCACCCACAAGAAACAAGATACTTTCATTGAAGAGGTAGTCTTTCAAGTAATCTTCCATGAGTCAAAATCTTATAATAGAGTTGGGTGCAACGAGGGGAAGAGAGTTATGATATGATCTCAATGTGAATTCCCCGGTGGCCATGAGATACCATCTAACCATCACATGAGGGAAGCCCTTCATGGAGACCTTGTGGCATGCAAAAGAAGCGAGGAACAAAAACCAAGAACCAAATGCCTGAATTTGAATGATATTCATAGTAATCAGCAATGCAGGTCCCTCTGTCCACTGTGGAGATACTTCATTTCATCAAGACTCTTTATTTCTGGGAATATGGGAACTTTTATTGTTCTTCTATGATCTTGTAGATTTTTGCAGATTTCTATATTGGATGTGTTTAGCATTTGTAGGATGCTAGCTTTGCACCCCATCTTTTGATCTTATATAAATATTTGTCTTTTCCTTATTTAAAAAAAGTCCTCTTGTCTGCCAAAAGTGCATAGAGTTAGGCGCCATGATCTCTTAAGTGCATAGAGTGAGGGTAGATCACCTCTTAAAGAAATGCTACAGCAAAATCTAAGCAAAAAATTAAAGATTGAAGACATCACCAACCTCATAGGCAATATGAAAATAGGAATAGTCCAACCCATTGGTGATGAATTTCCAAAAACTACCAAATGTACCATTATTTATTTTTATTTTTTATAAGAAAAACGAAATATAAATAAATATAAATGAAAAAGATGGATGCAAAGCAAGCATCCTACAAAAGGACAATGTACAACCAAAATGTAGACTATCCACAAAATCTACAATATCAAAAGAAGATTGGCAGAAATTGCCACTATCCCAAAAGTAGAGTCTTGAGAATCTTATCCTTAAAGCAATTAAGAGAAGTTTCCACTCCCTCGAAGACTTTTCTATTTCTCTCACACCAAATGCTCCAAAAATGGCATGTGGGATAACCAAGGCTTTCTTATCTTTAGCTTTTCTCCCAAAGTAGCCTTTCCAAGCCACAAGATGTTCCTTAGTAGAACTAGAAACAACCCAATTGACACCCAAACAACTAAAGGCTAACTTCCACAAAGCTCTAACAAAAGGGCAATGTAACAACGAATGATTAGTGGATTCCAAATCTGCTTTGCACATAGGACATTTATTCACCAAAATTTGTCCCTTCCTTTGTAAATTATCACAAGTTAAAATACTCCTACGACAAGCTTCCCACACAAAAAAGAAACTTTTAAAGGCGCCAGAGACTTCCAAATGAGCTTCCAAGTAGATGAAAATCTGACAAGAGATGTAAAGATAGAGCCCGGTCGAAGTGAGCTTCAAGAGAAAACCCCTTTTGATTGAGATCCCATCTTCAAAACATGAGAGGAATTCCCTATAGTGATCTTATTGAGTTTGACGAGGAAGCTAAGAATAGTATCATCATCAATAAGGGCGTATCGGAAAAAATAGGAGACCAAAGTATATTATCAGACCCTCTTTCCAAATAATCAGCCCGGAAGCATCCTTATCCCTCCTTATTCCTCGCCAAGGCAAAAAGAAAAGGGAAAAAACTTTCAAGGGAGCACCTTCACACCACATGCCAAAAATAAATGGAGGAGCCAACCCCAACCTTAAAGAAATAGTAGGGTAGAAATTTATCCCATCCTTTAGAGATGTATCTCCAAAGGCTTTGTCCATAAGAACCATTCCATCTAGAAGGATACGACACAATCGTCCTCTCCATATTTAACTCGTCACCACCTTGCGCCCAAGATTCTCCTTCTTATTCATGAATCACCACAACCATTTCCCAAGCAAAGCCTTATTAAAGATCTCTAAGTCTTTGACACCTAATCCCCTCTCTTGAACCGGGAGCTTAACAATATTCCATCGAACCACATAGTACTTGAAATCACTCCCAAAAGAGCACCAAAGAAACTTTCTTTGAATGGCCTCTAACTTTGAAGCAACGAAAGAAAGAATGTGGAAGAGGGAAAGGAAGAACATAGGAATGCTAGAATAGACAATTTTGATGAGAGTCAATCTTCCCCCTTTGAAAAGATACTTTGATTCCCGCCCCTCCCCCGAAAGCCTTCTCTCAACAATTCTCCTTGAATTTTGCTCCCAAAGGTACACCAAGGTAAGAAGTAGGAAGTGACTCAACTCCACATCCTAAAACACCAGCTGAATGTTTTCAACATGTCCAACGGAAATAATGAGATTTTAGCCAAATTAACTTTTAGACCACTCAAACCAAACAAGAATGCACCAAAGGTAAGCAATCTGCTCACAATCACCACCTCAGGTACCATTATGCCTGCAAGGAATCCAATTTAGGCCCTCCCCATATTTGGCATTGAACGCATTCCTCCAAAGCTTATCTTCTCATTCATGAACCTCCACATGACCACACCTACTTACCCAAAAGAGCCTTATTGAAGATTAAGTTTCTCTAACACCTAAGCTAACTTTAGGCATAGTTTCTTGAGAATACTTCAGTAGCTTTTTCTCATAACTTGAGAACCTGAAACGGCAACATAAATACAAGAAGCAATGCTTTTCATTTGGGAAGCCACCCACTTAAATGCATTCTCATGGTTAAATCTTAGGGGCATCTCACACATCATCAACTGAAAGTTCTCACTTTTATGATCATGAAGAAAATATAAGTCAACAAAAAGTGATTCTAAGTCATCCACATTTGGAGGGAGGCAGCACCTGCTTGGACTATCAGCTAATCATTAGGAGTAGGCAAGTTGTTGTCCACCACCAACGCATGCTCACCAGACCAGCATTCATGATTAGACCATAAATATCCACATCTCAAGGAAGATCACAAGGTATGCCACCAAAAAGGACCACCATGAATCGCTTGATGACCAACAGAGAAAAAGGAAGGTGTGAAGAACTCACACAGAGGTGGCTCGAGGGTTATGCAGTTTATTTAATAAAGGCAAATTCTAGCGAGAACCAAGCAATGAAATCTTCTGGAATTGATACCAAGAGAAACGGCTATTGAAGCACATCTGGCTGGACGAACATTTTCACTTCAAGGTAGAAGCAAAGACTGCGCAACACCTGTTAGCAATTTCGGCCTCTAACTTGACGAAATCAATTGAGTTCAACTCAAATGGTTGAGAAGAACTCATTCCAGAAGCACGAGAACATCAGTCCAGTCTCAAAAACAAGAAAAAGCACCTACAAGAATTAGACGATGAACCTCAATGAACTCTTAGGAAAGACGTACATGACAGCAATTTCAATGGTCTCTTCACACAAGATCCTAAGTACCTCAGAGGTACTCAGGAAATTGTACTTATTTATCTGGCTGATCCTTAATGTGACATCTATTAAACCCAAATTCTTCCTTTCACCACAGATTGTCATACAAGGGCACAGCACTAGACAAATCCAACAAAGGATGGACATTCAGCACAACTTTTTAAAGAGCATAGATGTTTTAGGAAATGACTAACTGCAACACTGACGCCCATATAAAGGCACTTCACAGAGGTACTCCTTTACAATAATAATAGTCGTCTCTTCTCATTGATCTACCCCAAGGTATACTCTTTTATTCTTTATGAGCAATCAAAAAAATTGTAATGATAAGACACCAAGGGCCATGTCACCCCGTGTACAAAAACAGCAATCACAAAATAACATCATGCCCTCAATAACACAACAGTCCATTGGCTCCAACAGAGCCTCTTTCTGTACCTCCTCCTTTTCTAAAAAAAAACTCTAATATTTTACGGTTGAAAGGGGCTGCTATCTTGCCAATGGTAAGCCCTAATCTTTTCAATTGTGATGTTCTTGTTAGTGTTTCTTCTTAGGTTAAATTTTGTCTCTCTAGCTATGAGTTGTGAGAGTTGGTTGAGATGTGGTTTCTGCCCCTCTTTAGATAGGTGAACTGTCTCTCCCTTTTGGAGAATTTCAATAAAACCAATTTTATGTCTTAAATTGTTGATTGATTGCACTGCTCGCTTCAACAGATGTCAACTAGTTGAATATAATCTATGACAACAGGTAATGGTTTAGACAGGAAAGCTATACCAGATCTCAATCTCCTACCCAAATGCTGCATCAAGAGATAGCGGGCGAGTGTACGACAAGCTATCAATGTGTAAGCAATATTTTTTCCCTTAAACGTGAGATTTAATCTGTTTTTTTGCATCTGTATTCATTTGAATTCAATATCTATTGTAAGTGATGTATAGCTCTCAATCAATGAATTTATCCTTTATTCGACAAAAAAAAAAAAACGCTCTCAAGCTCTTTAGAATAATCTAATTAACAAAATCCAAAAGTTCAACTTTGTATCATTGATCAAAAACTTGAATCCAATTATACAAAGTTCTCAAAAATAAAGCTTGAAATCTTGGTAGAGCCTTGCCTTCAAAAATCAGGTGATAGCTCTCCTTTCAAGTACTCCACCAAATAGCTTAGCCCAAGGTATACTCTTATATTGATAAAAGCTATCTTAACTTGTTAGTTTAACTACTCTAACTTCAAGGATGAACAAGGAAATCCTACCCTTCTAGCCATTTTTCATTTACTTAGCAGAATGCACAACTAGAGTTCTGGACGAGTTTACTCAACTTAGATAAGAAACAATGAATCTGGAAATTGGAACACGAATAAAAATTCTTGGACAAGACACAGAAGCATCGAACCAGAAAAAAGGAAGGTAGACCTCATGGCATAGGTATTAATGTAGTAGTATTGAGCCCTTTAAAACCCTTTGTAACACATTTCCTTCTTCAATAATTATCTTTCCCATAGACTTGGTTATTATGCTGATAGAAAAGGTTTACATGTTTGACTTTAATAGCCAAAACATAGAGCAATATTTGAGAAATTACTTTAGTAGCATTGCTAGTGTTACCTCTCCATGCAGCGGCTCCCCTAGAACACTTGGATAAGTGATAGGTGAATATCGTAAATTTGTTATTGCTTCACCTCCAAAATGAGGGGTGGCCTGAGGCAAAAACCGTTGTGTGCCAAAAGTAGGACAATGGAGGTGTTGATCTAACATTTGCATATGCATAGCCAATAGGTCTCTTCGCCTATGAATCTCCATTATAAGGGTGAACAAGGATTCATCATCAGGTATGTTTTCTATAAACTGTAATCCACTACGCAATAACTCATAAAATGGTACCCGGCATTTATCCTCCTCAACTAACAACCAAACAACATCCAGACAACTATGCAGCCATTCAGACAGAGCCTTGTCAGGTCTCCACGACTTTGCAATATCAGAATCGTCATTAACTTGAAGTCTTTGATCCCAATTGATCAGCCAAGTTAGCATGTGGTGCAAGATTTCTGCATGTGTTACAGGCTTCAAACTGCAATCAAGACCAGTCAGAATAATTTTGCAGCAAAGTTGCCGAAGACTGCTTATTGCATTGTCTCTTATTGCCGAGTTCACCTTCAAGGGTGAGTGTTGAAAGTTTCCAGAATCATTCAACTTTACTGGAGACAAAGTTACAGCAGATGTTGGTTCATTAGCAGACTGGGCAGGCGACCCTATGCCCTGAGCAGAGGTCAATGGAGATGCAGGATTAGACTGGAAATTAGATGTAATAGATATTGCGTTCGTTGAAGGCAACACTCCAGGTTGCGAATTATTTGCTGATGTGGTAGCAGGCTGAGCTTGACTTCCTTGAACAAGGGACGCCTCTGCAGAGGACACTGCACTCAGCAGGGATGGCAAAAGGGTATCCCAGGTGATATAACCTATATTGCACAAACTCTTTAATGCAAACAAAAGAAATTCTGCTCGTGGGGAGTGACCGCTGCATTGCACGACAAGAGAAATCAACACAGATTCTGTCACTACCCGCAGCTGATCTTGGTCCTGAAACAAATGTCACAAGTACCAGATATTTGAGTTCAGATTAATAACAGCGAGAGTAAAACATCATATATGTGAGGATCTCAAAATGTGCCAAGCATCCCTTAGAGAAGATGTTCAGTCTAAACATACAGGAAATCGCTGCTGAACTTGTTCAAAGTCCGAAATGAACTGCTCGTTTGGAGGAGGTAGCTCTCTGTTGGGAGCTGTCACACGCTTTTGTGCCTTGTTCCTGAAACAGTAGAATTCTCAAATTATGAATAAACCAGCTCAAGAAAAGCCTCCAACACCCACCCACTACCCTCCCCCCCAAAAAAAAAAAGGAAAAGAAAAGGGGGAGTCGTCAAGGGACCCAGATGAGCTTCACCTGATAATATTTTAAATGACAGGATGATGGCAGGCAAAGACAAATCCCATTCAAAAATTATATCATTAAACCAATTCAAATGGACCTCTTCAGATCCACAGGAGAGACATACACGAGATTTTTTTTTTTTTTTGAAAAGATCTTTTTAACCCCTGAAAATTTTCATGACCACCCTAAAGCAAGTTCCATACACTACGTACTTTTTATAGGTTCAGCTACTCCCTTCGCAGGGCAAGCTCAAGTCATCCCCTCATTGAGGGTGTTGGCATGAAGGATAGTTCTGATATTACCACTGGATCCTAACATGGTAATTAAAAATGATGCTACAAGGATAGGAAGCCTATACAGTGAAAAATACAGCACACTAGTAAGGTGTTATAGTTAAAGAAAGCCAACGAATGATGCCATGAGGAAACCTCTGTTTCTCACAGTATAGTATGAAGGCATCCCTCAGGAGGAAGCTTCCGTCTATGGCAGTGTTTATGGCCGGCCCCTATGCCAATATGCCAAAAACCAAAGAACTTCCCATGACCTTCATGGTGAACTCCAGCTGCTATCCAGCCAACATTTTGTTGTAGACCAAAACAACAATCATCAACATGAAAAGACAATCCTTTTCCAGTAAGATGACATTGATTTCAGCATTTGTTCATCTTTCCACTAGTGTGATGTTTTCATCATTGCTTCCATGCTAGGTAGAATTATTCTCTCCCTTGAAACCTGCATTTCTGTCGAAATCCTTCTCAGTGGGAATAGGTGAAAATTATCTCCTAAATTTTTAGCATTGTTCTGTTAAAGGAACTACACTCTTTATCCACAAATGTCACATTACAGTCTCAGATGAGGGCTCCTCTTCAGCATTCTCTTAGAAATGTTTCAGTGATACCTACATATGCCTCTAGAAGGTGGAACTCCTTGCTCTTATCCATATTTATTGGAATTACAAGGCTTCCCTTAAGCTGAAGACATTCTTAGAGGTGTTTCTAGGATGGATCAATTACACTTGCTCAAGGAGTAGACCTAGATAGACCATCTCTTTTGATGTGTTCATGATTGGTCTAAGGCACAAGAGAGTGTGTCTACATTTGTTCCCTCATCATGATGAGGCAAAAAGCTAGTTTAGTCGCATTTATACCACCCTTGGGGCTGGTATTCCAGCCAAATCAGGATCATCCACCAGTTCACCATGCCATAGGCAAAAGCAGTTTTGTATTCATCCTCAGTAGCAGTATTAGGTGCATTTTGCACGGAAAAGCATCTATATTCTATCAAGGGTGACTGTTCCCTAACAAGGTTAGCTTCCTTAATAACGTTGCAGTGACATGACTCGTCACAATGTCAAAGTTGTAATTGTCCCTACCCATTAGTTGAGAACATCTTTATTTCTTCAATACAGTACTATTTCCAATAAAAATATAAACAACTTATAGCCAACCAAGCCTTCCCCAAGAAATAAAGAGAGATTGTTAACACAATTAGTGATTCCGTATTGAACAATCTAATTTTTCGATCCCCCGACAATCTCCTTGCTGGAAATGACAACAGCCACTTAATTTCGCTAACCTAGGAACCGCCTTGACTGAGGGACGGCATGCTTACATCAACATAAGTTGGGAAGTAAGGACACTCCATATCTTTCTTAAGGTCGAAAAAAAATTGTAGCCTAACTTGTCTATGTTGTAAAGGAACTACAGCATATTATACCCACCTCATTCCCAACGTAAATTCATCAACAACTGCTTGTTTTCGAGAGGATAACAACTTGGGAATACTCAGCATAATTGCCCTTTTCCCAACTCCAGAAATATGACTGCCAATTTGCCATTTGACGAAACACATGCCCATCACTTACAATCCAATGATGAAAAACTCATTGAATAACCTAAGCAGCTAGGCCATGCCCTCCACTAGCATTTTTCAGTTGCATTGATTAAATTGAATTTAAAACAAGGTACCCAAATTGAAATGTATAATAGCAAGTAAAGTAGAATCAAACTTACGGTGGTTCAAGATGGGTCTCTTCAGCTTTTTGGCGGGAAGTTCTCTGTACCCAGAAAAGAAAATCAAAAAATAACAATACTTGAGCGACCAAACAATCATACTAGGTGGGCAGAGAGAGAGAGATTTCAGAAAAGAGAGAAAGAGGGTACCCCCAAGTAAAGGTTGAAGAGATCGGTAATGGCAGACTTTGCGGGGTGGACCGGGTAAGATCTAGAAGAAGAGGGTCTTTGATTTTGCTCCATTCTCCCGGTGGGTTTAGCCTTGTGAGGTGAGAGAATTGAAGAGAAGGGAAAGCGAGCGAAAAGAAGTGAACACTTTATGCGGCCGGAGGCCTCGACTCACGGGTGGTCAATGGGCGTGCGCGACTACCACTGGGTCGCTACTCGCTACTCACTGTGATACAAGTGCGTCTGGCGGGGCACAATCTACCTGGATTGTGAGCATTATTCTAAATTTACCAACAACACGAAACCGAATTTATACTAACACGATGTAAAATGATCAAATTAAATAAAAAAATTAACAAACAAAAATAAAAGATTTTAAGGATTTTAATTAAAAAAATTAAGGATATAATTTTAAATAAAATAGGTCATAGTTGGTATATTTTTACTATTAACTTTTGTTTGTGAAATATAATTTGTCTACTATTTCTTTTACTTGAAATTTACGAACAATGCAACAACAAATAAAATATTATATTTATTTTTTTGTTAACCACTGTCCTAAGGGAAGTGGTTAAAGTATATTCGTTGTTCTTAATTAAGGATATTTTTGAAATGATATTTATACTAATATTTAAAATAACTTTCAACTCATTCTCTCTATATATATAATAGCTAATTATTTCAATTCATTTCAATTCATTTTACCTATAATAACTAGCTATTTCAGCTCATTTCAACTATAATAGTTAATTATTTCATCTTGTTTCAGGTCATTTAAACCCATTTCAATTATAACAACTTATTTTAACAAACATTTCGGACATACTCTAAGGGTCAATTCGAAATTATGCACATACTAACATTTATAATAGCTTCTAACTCATTTTAGCCTAAATCAACTTATTTCACGTGTAAAAGTTAATTATTTGAGCTTATTTCAACTCATTGTACCTCATAACAATTGATAATTTCGATTCATTTTTGTTCTAACAACTTATTTTAACATTCATTTTAAACAAACTAAAATATTTTCTTTGCTATAATAATTTATATTAACGTCATTTTAAACATATCTCAAATATTTTACCTATACAAATCTATACACTATATAATGCTAATCTTTTCAAATTTTGAAATGTCTGCAACCAGAGTGAATTAAGGAGTTTCGTCCAATAAAAAAATAAATAATTTATCATTTAAAAAAATAAGTTTCCACTCATCTATGGACTCTAATAATAATAATAATAATAATAATAATAATAATAATAATATTGGATCTCCTTGCTGAAAAATAAATAAATAATATTATAAAATTATTTAATCTAAATCTAAAAATTAAACAGTAAATAATTAGCCTTATTAATTTTTAAAAATATAAAACATAAAATAAAACCAAATTGAGCAAAAAATTAATAAATAAAAATTACAGAAAATTATATAATGAACTAAATTAAAAATCTGGACAGAATTAAAAACATAAAAACTTTTTAAATTTTTCAGAAAAATTAAACACAATTAAAACAGAAAAACAAAAACATAATCTAAAATAGAAAGTTAAACAAATAATCAATTACACTACAATACATATGAAAATAAATAATTAAATAAACTAGAATATTAAAACTATTTTTTTGACCGAAACATACACTAAAATCCTAAAATTAAAATATAAAAATTTAATTTATAAATTTATTAAATTAAAAAGTTGATTTAACCTAAATTAGAAAATAAATCATAAAATAATTAAATTAATCATAAAAACTAAGAAAATTAATACTAAGATATTAATATTCTAACTAAACCCTATAATAATATAAAAAAATAAAATTAACCAAAGAAAACTAATTTAATCCAACTTCCGACAATTTGACTAAAAATAACAAAAATAAGTAGAAAAATAATCTGAAAATTAAAATATATTAGGACTCAAAATAAAATTAATATAAAATTACTGAGATATCTATCCTATTATCAATCAATGTAATTCATTCTCACGTCAATCATGAGTAAAAACCCGTGAAAAATTAAAAAAAAATATATTGATGACAAAAAGTATATTGAATGATTTTAAAGAAGGGATGTAATTAAGAGTAATTTTATTTAAGATAAATTATAGAATAATATTTTAGAAAATAATTAAAGGATATTCTATTATTTTTAATGGTGTTAAGGTTAATTTTACCAATACTTTTAACCTAAAAAGTATAATCTATATTATTTCAAATTTTGGTTTGATTTGATTTACATTTGAGAATCACAAGTTACGGCTTTTTTTTTCCTTTGTGACTTCAAATTGTGACTCGACTGAAATCTAATGAGATAATTATCAAAGTGAACAATATATATTTAATTATATATTTTTGAGTGGATGAATAAGATATTTCATTAGATGAGAAAATTTGTTCTTCCTTTCTACTAAAAAATAAAATATGTATTGTAAAGATGTAACAATAGCTTTTGTCATTGTTTGGTTTATTAATTTGCTAGGAAGATGTGGTTGAGGTGACTAAAGAACATGGTATCGGTTTCAAACTAATTTTTAATTAGTGGCTTTAAGTTTTGAAAGTGATTGAATCGAGTACGGGTCGGTCAATTGGAGGAAGTATGTTATGATTAATGTATGAGTTTAACTACTTATTTATGTAATTTTTTGTTTAATTTGATTTGTTTGGATCATGAGTTTCTCTATCTTTCCACTTAATTTTTAATTTTGTGTCTATTCTATCATTTTTAAAATACGACATGCATCCACGCTTTTACCATACTTATGTTAAGTGTGAAAATGGTATGAGTTGACAAATATTACACACACTAAATAAGTCGGATGAGAGTCGTCTTTAACCACACACTTATATCCAAAGAAAACACCATCACTCGCCATACTTATATCTATGGACATATTACCCCTTGAGCGAGTTTTTTTTTTCCTATTACCGGTTTGCGTTTGAAGCAACTTCTACCACTAATATAGACACTTAGGTTGTCACTAGTTAAGCTACAAAATTCTTTTTGAAATTAACTAGGGTTAATTAAAATATATTATTTTTTTACTCTTTATGCCATGTTTTTCTCTCAAAAGGATGGGGGTTGGGTGACCGCGGTTGCCCTAACATAGATCTGCCTTTGGATTAAAAATACTTAGTTCTTCTTCAAATTAGGGTTATGTTCATTAAGATGAATTTTTTTAGTTTTATTTTATTTTACTTTTCTTTAAACAACATTAAGAAAAAAAGATATAAAGCGGGCACATGTGAAATTTACTCGATTAAGCAGAAAATAAGCGAGAAAACGAGATTAGAGTTTGAGATTTGAGGTTTATTTTTTATTTTGATTTTTTCAATATATTGGGCATTGTGCTATAAACGAGAGAAATCGAAAATTTGCATAAAAATATTTCCTTTATGTGTTTAATTTTTATAAAAATTCTTTTCAATTCTTTTTGATTGTAAATTTAGTATTTGACTTATATGATTATCATAAATTGTCCAATGCGAAAAAAAATTCTTTTTATGTATTTCAATTATCTCAAAATAAGCTGTCACACTTATTATCCGCCACGCTTATTATCCATGCTAAATAATCATTTTTTCAATAGATGTAAATCACCACTCTTAATATACATGGATATGCCTTAATAGGTTAGTACCACTCTTACAAGAGTGGTTATATTTTTCCACATTATTATGTGTGAAAATGATTTCGAGCAACTCATTTTTGCTTATTTTTCTGCCACACTCAATCATGTGTAATTAGATAAGGGTGGAAGCATACCATATGGTGATTGTAACATTTTCGATTATTAATCTCATTTATTAAATGTAGTTATTAAATATTTACTTTTTAGTTCATAACTTATTAAAGAGTATTACATTACTCCAGTGCATAGCACGAGTCCAAACTAGTAATAATAAATACAATCTTTTTAAATTGGCAATTTAACTCCATCTTTGTTGCCCCTAATTAACTTTGATTCTCTCTCCTGCTCTTTATTTTAAATTTGTAATTTTGTTTTCTATAATCTCTTGTTAAAGTTAAAAAAAAATATTGTAATTCCTTCTCCTTCTAACCTCCACGATTGCCCTTGCCATCCTTGACTCCGTAGTCGCTTCTCGTTGCCACCTACCTCAATTCTCCTACTAGGAAACATAACTCACCCATTTTATAGCTATAGATCATTGTCATCGTGAAATTAAGCTGTCACGTGTTAAATTACTCCGTTTTAAAGATAATTTCAATTTGATTAACCCTATATTATATTCATATTTATAATTTAAGGTCTGAATATTTGGTACTTATTGAAAATTAAATGTAAAATATATATATTTTGTTGGGTTTAGGGTTCGCCAAACGTATATGACAAAATTGACCATTCTTGAAGTATTCTTTAGGTATCATTCAAAGGCAAATGAGTGGCTAGAGTTTGGGTACTCGGTGTTAGCGGTTGTGATTGATTACAAATATGGTGTTGTTGAGTGATCGGTCTTGGTGTTGGTGATAATGGGTAATAATGCGTGAAAATGTTTTGTTGTTGAATTACGGGAAAGAGATTAATTATAAATTATAATTACATATTTACATTTATCAGTACAACACAAAAATATTTTTTTAATGTTTAATAGTTTTGTCATTATTTGCCTGTGTTTATTGTACCTAACAAAATCCTTTGTTTTTTTATCAACAAGTAAAGGATTATATTTAAACAACATTGAAAAAATATGTATAATTTATTTAGGTGCGGCAAAAATAAAAAATTTTATGACGTCGAACTGAATATTGTAATGAACATTAATACAAAAGGAGAGTATGAGTGCAACCTATAACTGCCATTTTAATTTATTTACATCAATTTGCAAAGCTGGAGGATTGGATGAACTAAAGTCATCGTAAACTCTCAAGGTGTGGTGTGTTTAACGTTAATGTAACAAAGTATCAACTTTAAAGGGTAAGATTACGAGGAAGTCGAGGCATGTCTCGCTTCAACTCATATTGCACGGAACAAGGGTTCAAGAAAGTAATTTTTAAAGGGAATAATGCAAGTTTAATAGCAAAGTTTATAAGTAATATGTGTCATAATAATATATTTGGTTTATTAATTAATGAAATTTTAAACTTTGTTTTTCGTTTTGATTTTATTTCTCATGTATAAAGGACGAGGAATGAGGCTATTCAAACCGTTGTATATCTTCAACATTTTGATCTTACATATATGGGTTTGAGTAAAAGATGATTATATTGTATCATAAATATGACATTAAAAGACGTATATATGATTGATTTTTCATAATTAATGAGATTTGTTCTTTCATTTTTTTATCTACTAGTAGTAGTAATTCATAAAATTTGTTTTCTTTGTAATTTTTAAAACTTTTAAATAATATGCAAGTTTAATACTATAGAAAATAGATTGGTGTAATCAATTTAAAATGGCAAAAAAAAAAAAAAATCCTGAAAAAACCGAAAGAATTTTTTTTTAAAAAAGAAAAAACTCAAATAGTTAAGTAAGGTCCTTAAGAGATAGGAACACAAATGCTAACTAGTAGCTTGTTTTGCTGAGAGAGACAGAGAGAGAGGAGGGAGAGAGAGAGAGAGAGAGAGAGCAGCATATGTAACCTGTGAAACTAGAAAGGGAAAGCAAGTGAAAGGACAGAGGAATCGCTGGTTAGGGTTTGTGTGTGAGTAAATTTACCCTTTTCTATCTCTAATTCTGATAACTGCGGCATACATAGTTTCATGGAAATTCGATTTTTGAGGTGGACATTATTGAATTGAACTGCAGAAATTGACACCTGAATTGGGACATCACCACTATTTGAATTTTCATTTTATGTGCAATGTTCTTGAGCTGCATTTGGACTTCAATTCATATTCAGCAGCCCGTGTGGTTAGTTTCTATAGGAAATCATATTATAGATGCACGTTAGAGATTGGGAATTAGGCGATGTTCTTGTATACTGTTGATCTATTGCTCTTACTTCTGAATGCACGACATGGGCTGTATACAACTTGATGATTTGTGTTTTCTGCGGCATGAGTTATTGCTTTTTATGATTAATTTTTGTGATAAGAAAAGCATATTCATTGCTTTGATTATTTAGCCGTAATGGTAATCTGAATCGTGTATACTGGTTAAATGATGAGAATACACGGTTGATGCCCATGAATTTCATGAATTGTTGAAATTGAACATGTTGAGGAAATTTCAATAACTTGCTAATGAAAATTAAAATACTATGGCTTGAAGGAGTACTGAGGTGATTTAAGATATGATTTATGCATTGATTCTCATCAAAACAAAATGGGAGATCCGAGCGACCATTATTCGAGGAAGGATGAAAGGAGAAGAGGGTGGAGACAATGATGAAAGGAAACAATGAAGCATAGAGAACATGATCAAAAGGAAACGATGAAATATGTGCAGAATATTCAAACATTATTTTAGTCATAAGTTCTTGATCGAAAGGGTCAAATTTTTTTAGGGTATGACGAGTTTAAGCAATAACTCCTGAGTTAATTGGGTTTGGATGGTTATGGCTTCAGATGTTCGGTTGAAAACTAGTGTTAAAGGCCCGAATTTTGGGTTGGGTTTTGGTCAGGTTTTCAGGTTGACCACTTTTGCCTTCCTCCCCCTCCCCAAATAAGAAAAAGAAGAAAGAAAGAAAATTTGCTGCAAGAGGTAATTGTTGGTTATGTCAATATATTTCCTTTTGTTTTGTTTCCAGATGCAAAAAATGAAGCTCTTTCGGGTGGCACTGGCACAGCAGTATGTAAGTGATAGGTTGTATCATCGTGGATTAAATCAGTTCCCCTTGGCAAGGACGCTTTCTGGAAATTCAATGTTTGGTAAAAGTCTAAACCTTATTGTTTCTTTTGCTCAGACATTTTTGTATTAGATTTATCGAGTTTCTTGTTAATTATTTTAGCTATAACTATAAACTATGGTGCTACCTATTTTCTACTGAATTAAGAGCTTGCTAGTTCAAGTCTCACTATAGTCCGATGTTCTTGCTTGAGATGATGAGAGCTTCAGCACATTGAGCAGTGTTGCGGACGGGAAGTTAAAGAATGCAACTAAATCTTTCAAGTTCAATCCTGACGATCTTGTAAAAGATTATTACAGTTCCAGACAAGATATGAATTTCAAATCTGGGATAACTAATACTACAGAGGTGGGCATTACATCAGCGTCTTAGACTGCAAAAGTCTGTGTCCAACAATATGGTGCCTTTGGTTTTGCATTGATGTTTATCTCTAAGAGATCAATCCTCTTATCAGGTAAGCAAGAACGTTAAGGCCAAGGTTAGGAAGAATATCAAGGACAAGACATACCAGTGCACTAATGCCTGGTCAAAATCCTGGTGACGTATTTTTTTTATATTGCCTTTATATTTGTTGTCACCTGTGTAAGGAGCTTTCACATCCAATCACCCATCTCTTTGCATTGTCATCACATTAGTATATATATACATCCTTCTCTTATTCATTCCAATCCAGACGGTGGACAACCGTTGTCATTGAATTATAAGGTGTTATTGTTTAGATCCTAGTGTATTTCTAGGTTAGATTCTATCCACCATCCATTAGATTAATCAGATTTTTTGTTTTTTTTCTTTTTATTTAAAGCATTTACGAAATCAATTAATTGTACTATGCTTGATAGAGTTTAGCTGATTAATACATGCTTGATGGGATGAAAGAGGTGATTATATTTGAGTTTTCAAACATTAGTAGCATACCTTTTTGTTTTCTTTTAGAAAACTATTAGATGTGTTTTTAGGAATGCATCTTCTTAGTTTCTACATTGTGTCCGCCACATAATTTATATATTAGTTTGCCCCATTTAAAGATGTATCAAACTGATACAATTTTTACTGGTGATTATACTTAAGAATACACTTAGGGAAAGGCATTATGTGGAGAATGACATGGTGCTATTTGCAGTGGTGCTAATTTTGTTAGTATTAACAAAGATGGAATAAACAGAGGGAGTAAAACTTAACTTCAGTGAGAATATAATGAACAGATGTGTCTTACAAAATCTGTGATGGTTATATCATTAGGAGATGTGAAAAATATGAAAATTAGGAGAGGAAAAGGAACTTGTAAAGAGTCTTGGTCATTGATCTATTTTGCAATTTTTTAATTGTTTTTAAATGTGAATATTTTTTGCAGGCAGACGCCCTCGGTCAAGATTCCCGGTTTCACCAGTGATGCTGTTAACATATTTTCTCCTAGAAGTTTCTGTTCTCACCCTTTGAATGTCATGAACGAGTCTCAAGGCCCCGCTGCCATCGATTATTGGTACATACTAGTACACGAGAAATTCTTTATGTTTTCTTCACTTTGATGATTATTATGCACTATCTTCATTTTAGGGATCGTTACCAGCCTCAAGTGCGTTGGAATTCTATACTTTTTTATTCTGTAAACTTTTGTGCTTCCTCATTGTCATCATGGTGACTTTTAAAACTTTAAAAATAAAGAAGTAAGATTCTGTTTTATTACTGAAATTGAAGTTTATGTGAAACTATCATATATGCAAATGGCCAACTTCAGTTTTGACTTCTCAAATTATCTATTATTTGGTTTATTGGAACACGTTCTTTCCCAGTAAGAGCTTGTGTAGGCAGGATCCATATTGGTTGTCATCATCGTCATTGTTGATGGTCTTTGCTGATGATATTGTGAGAGTAATTGTCAAAACAGCTCTGTGCTACAGGAGGATGAATTCCACAAGTTAGCTGATTCAACCATCCACGTTTTGCTTGAGAAACTAGAGGTAATTGTGTGAGGAATAGTTTATAATGTTCATTGTATCCTTGAACTTACAGATGGATATTAATCATGGACATGCAATTATGTTACTGAATATGATGCATGGAATGTCAAGCGATTTCCATAAAGTATCATTTTTGAGTCAGCTTAAGAGGGCATTCCAGTGAAATTCATTCATTGAATGGTGTGTAGCTGAGGTGGTAAAATATTCATTATTCATGTGTAACAAATAAACAACATCCACTTGTTCCTAAGAAAATGTGTTTGTGGGTTTTGTTAGGATATTCAAGGAATTTCATGGACTTATCTAGAGATCTTGGCCTGCATGATTTGATTAGTCAGATCAGTTGAACGTTGCAAGTAATGGTGGTAACATGGATAAGGATAAGAAATGACTATTGTTAGTTTAGAGGAGCTGACGAATCTTTACTGATGGTCTAAAACAGTGTAAATTTTTCTTTTTATTCCCTTTTATTGAGCACCGAGGTAGGTCTTGGTTAAATCGGGGATTCAAGAAACCATGTCATGACTGTAACAGGTCTCATGAAACAATTGAAGAAAAATAATCTCTTTGGTTGTATAAAGAAATGCTGAATAGAGGAGAGAGTGACATGAATGTCATGCACTTTGTTGTCAGAAATTTTCTCAAATAAATTAGATTACAAGTCTCTTTATTCCCTCAAACAAAGTCGAGAGGATTGTGTTCCAATGTCATATTGACATCTTTTCTTTATTGGACATTGAAGAAAGATAAGAGGCATAAGATTGATCAAAATAGAAAATGACTGTTTTAGTTTTGGTACTTCTGTGGGCATGGAGTAAGAAATTTGTCTCCTTGGATCTTTCTTGGGACATGCAATTAGCAAGTAGCTACCATGAACCTGCCATGATTTGGGCTGCTACAGACAGGTAACAAGGAGCTCTGCTTGGTGTGGCAAGCAACATTCAGTTCGATAATGAATTTGAAGCTCTTTGAAAATTACAGTTGTGAGGGTGATTGAGCCAAGAGGTCTGGCTGGGTCAAGCTCCAGGATTAGAGGTCATTTCGCTAGTAGGTTTTAATTGCTGGATTCTAATATTCATTAATGAACTTCCATGCATCATGCTCCTTTGTTGGAAGTTTCTGTTTCATTTAGTGGCAAGAAAGGTGCTTACTTGGGTTTTGTGTTGTAGTTGTTGGCGATTGAGATGAGAGTGAATTGTTAAGCTTGGGAAAATAAGTTGGAGACAAAAACTATCAAAAAGGTAAGTTACAGTTTTGGCTGGTGAGAAGCCATTTTGCAAGTAAGGTAAAATATTTGATTGACCTCGTGGTATATCTTGCTCTGCGATCCATACATTCACATGAGAAACAAATAGAGAGAAAGTTGATAATCAACACTAAATCGTAAAGTACCATTATAATAACCTAGACAAACCATCTACTTATAATAATCTAAAGATTCTACCAAAAGCTTTCCTAAAATGGATGGCACACTTAATATAAACAAAATGTGATTGAATAACACAAAATGACTTTTCTAAGATACACACATGCATACACGAGAAAAATCATTTTCAAATGTGAATGATTTTCTAAATTCTTAATTTTAGCTCTCCTTTATTATTGGGCTATATTACTACACACTTCGTCCTAGCCTTTGAGATTGAATTTGTAAGTTATTATTATTTTTTAAAATTTAAAGATCTTCTAATTTGTTTCCTTGCCTCTATTTGATTATGGATATGCTTATGTTTGCAGGAATATGGTGATAGCGTTGATATTGACGGGTTTGACATAGACTATGGGGTATGAATCTTTCTTCCTTGTGTCTGATTATGATCTTATTTTTCATGTGTTAGTGACTCAGTATGCACGTATCTCTACTAATATTTATGGTTCATTGTGAAAATGCAACTGCAGAATGAGGTTTTGACATTGAAACTTGGAACTTTGGGTACTTATGTTATAAACAAACAAACTCCAAACAGACAGATTTGGTTGTCTTCACCAGTAAGGTAATTAGAATCCATGTCTAATGCTTGCATCTATTTTAGAAGCCAATGCTAAAAATATGGCTAATGAGCAACTGGGTTGGATGTCATTATTCAGCTTTTTATGAAGGTCCGTAACACTTCATTTGGACCTATTATCTCTCTTTTTTCTTCTATTTTAAATGTTTTATTTTCCTGGGAGCTCTGTTTTGCTTTGTTTGAATATCCAGCTCAGGGTTATTTGGATTTGGGGTCTATTGTCGATTTGTTCAACAATATTGTCAGGAATATGCAGTCTATACTGGTGAAGCAAATTTGGGGTTGGATACTCCCTCCCCCACCCCCACCCCCTAAAAAATAGAAGAGAAAAGAGACAAAAAGATGGGGGAAAAAAGAGAACTATGGAGTTATTTATCCCATACCGATGCAAGTTATGTTGCGCAATAGCCGTTGGTTCCTTTCTGATTTAGATCCATTTCTTATGATATTCACCCTCTCACCGCTAATAATTCGAACTATGGTAGTTGGCCTATGGGTCATTCTGCACATGGCAGAAGGCAATAATAAACCACTTATAACCGGTCCAGACGATAACCAGTTTTGTGCAGTGCCTACTACGTTTGTCGCCTTGTAGTTGAACCTATATTCCCCCTGGAGTCAGTTCATGAACGGCTTAACTCCTCCAGCGTAAAACTTGATATGACACCAAACGGAACGCTGTCCTCTTACCATTGACTGAATTTGAGGACATATGCACAAAGAAAATACAGCAAATCCTCTGAAACTGGCTTCTTCACCTAGATCTTTAACTTTAATTATAATTAGAAAAAATTTCATTTACCCTTCTTGAGGTTTCAGTAAATGTTTTTTAATCCCTGAACTTTTTTTTTTTGAATTATTTTTTACCTTCCTTACATTTTCACCGTATTATCATAAGAATTGAAATTATAAAAATGCCTCTCTTCTCTCACCTTTTCCCCTCTACCCTCCCCTGCAAAGCCACGAATCTTTCCCCTTTTGAAAACTTGACCTGAAAGACTCGCTGTCCTCTTGTAAGTTGGAACTCTACTTTTCTCATTGTTTGGCGCTTCTCCACTCAAAACTAATGGTGTATGTTCCTATATCTCTACCCTCTCAAAAATTTCAAATTTGTCATTTTCTGTGAGATTCCTACCACAAATTTTTGCTATGATGGCCATAAATGATCAGTACTAGCTCCAATAGTTGTTTACTATCACAAATGTGAAATTTTGGGGATGTATGATAATTTGACACAAAGGTGAAAGGAGGTAAATAATAATTCGAAATAATAATTCGAAAAGTTGGGGGTTGAAAAACATTTACCAAAACCAATAAGGGAGGTATATGAAAAATTTTCATTATAATTAGGGTCACATGAAACGTTCCTTCTGAAACTTCCTTGGGGGTTTGCAGAATTGTGCATACTCTATTGACAGAGCAAGACGATAGAGGTGCAAAATGGGTTGACTGCAATGTCAATGAAGTCAAAATTAAATCTTGTAGGAGCTATTTGTTCATTTCCTCATAAAGTAAGGAGTATAACTGAGGTAGTTAGGAACATTATCTTTCTATTTCTTCTGAGAGTGGTGATAATTTTTGTGTGATTGACTGGATCTTCGTATTTTAGCTGGTGGACATCGTGGTTTTGTTATATAGTCTTACAGCTACTAACTAATACATTCTCTATGTTTGGGAAACTGCAAGAGGAGGTTTTCTTTCCCCCTTGAAAAATAGTGAGCCTACAAATGGAAGCAAGAAAAGTAGCAAAGAACGAAGCATTAAAACATGATGTGAAAATGTGACAATAATGACGGTTGAAAGACAGCCGTTCGAAACAGTGGGATGAAGATAATTAGCATTATCAATTTTTTCCTTCCTGTGAGTGAATATTTGAGAGTTTTAAGGGGGCATGCAAACTAGAGGACTCGGACCTCCCTCCCACCCCCTCCCCCTCCCGGGAGGCCAACCCCCAACCCCAAAAAAGGGCCAATTTTGCGCTTGTGTTTGAACATTGGGTGGATCCTCTTGCTCACAACAAGCATTAACCACATTGTTTACTGTCTTCTCAATGCTATTTGCTCAAATTGGCCCTTCGTCATTTGAAAATCTGTGTCTGTGTATTGCATCTATCTGGCCTTTGGTCTTGTGATTTTCATCCTTGAAGCCATGATTAGCTGAGGAAGGCTTGTGATTTCATCTTGAAACCATGTGAAGCTTAAAAACTCTTTCTGCTCTTTGACGTGCTTTTTCATCTTGACATCTTTTACTCCTCATGTCGTCCTATATCCCTCTGCTTCCAGTTCCATTTGGACGTTGGGGAGAGAATATGGCTAGCATGAAGAAGTTTTCCACTTGGGCCTGTCTTTTTCCACTGTGATTTAATACTCTCTTGATAACTAATTTTCGTGTGCTAAGTTATGCCATGGGAAGCTTTTGCCTCGCTAAATCTTGTACTATTGTGTTTGTGGTGTAGTGGTCCCTCAAGATATGATTGGGACCCCAAGACTCAAGGTTGGATCTACCGTCGAAATCGAGCCAATATGTTCAAAGTTTTGGAGAATGAGTTGGAGCAGCTCTGCGGCAAACCGCTCAGCCTTTTGTAATTTGTTCGTACTGTACAAGATAGCTTGGGTTCAATCCTTTGGGGGGGGTTCTTGCCTTTGTGCAAAAAGAAATTGTGTTCAGTCATGGGATCTATGCTTTAAGCCTAGGCTTTGGTGTCCGACCTCCCCTTGGCCAGTCGTGGCTTACTGAGTTGCCCGAGATAGGGGCCCATGGGGTTGGTCCCTTACCCCCAAAAAATGCTGTAACTGTACAAGATCGTCATCCCAGATTGCTATACCTACCCCCCTTTTTCCTTGAGGGCCGCCTTAATAAATGTTGCAACTTGACTAGATGTCATTCAAGTTGTATCATGCAAATTCTGCAGTGTCTCACTTTTAATGCTGCCTGAGTTTGTGGTTAGATTTTAGGGTGGATGTTAGGGATGGCAGAAGCTGACCGGGGATCCAGAAATAGGAGTTGATGTTTCCCTGAAGCTGAGACAAAGCAAATTCCTTTCAAATTTCAACTGGAGTTCTTACTCAAAATAACACTAAACTTTTCCAAACATTCAAAAATGCCACTCCCAACTTTTATTTTGTTCTAAGATGCTATAGAACTTGCTTTTTTTTTTGTTTTTTAAAAAGAAAGTTTAATGGCATTTTTAACTGGAAAAAAAGTGACATTTTGAATATCTGGAAAAGTCCAGCATTGCTATTCACCTAATTGTAACCCAATAGTTGTTGATTTAGCAAGTAGGAATAGCAGCGAGACACTCTCACCTAATGTTATTTACACAAAGAAGCACTTGTTAGTAGATATATAATTACATATCCGATGATTCGAAAATTTGTTTTCATAACATGCCGATGGGCTTCTGAAGGTGTATACTAATCTGATAACAGAAACGAGCTTAGAAGTTAAAATCTGAAATCTCGCACAAATCATAACCTCTATAATTACAATCATTTTACAGTCATAAATACAATCAAGCGTGACATACAATTGTCCACTGATTAAAGTAGATTGAACCCAATGAAACCCAAGGCCTCCGAATTGATCGACATGCTTTTAAGAGGAAAAAGATCAATAGCTCCAAGCAACTCAAAACAAAAAGTACACCAAGCACCAATTGATTGACTATAATGATATGCCGATAACTATTCATCTCCAACTTCTTCGCGAAACTGTGCTTTTATATATACAAAATAAAAGCATTACAAAGCGTTGAATGACATCCTCGCCATATTGATTCAAACCTGTTCATGTCCTTTGAGGATGTTGTACTTGCAGAGGGGGCATGTTGCGTTCATCTTAAGCCATTTCACAATGCATGTAGCATGGAAATGATGGTTGCATGGGAGAGCATGGAGCTCGGCTCCATCATCGTATGAACTTAGACATATACAGCACTCCTGAAAAAGGACACATATACATTGCAGCAAAGGATTACAGAAGAAAAGAATGCATGCTTTGGTTCATCCTATTACTTCTAGCTAAAAAGTTTCTGAAAGGAGAAGAATCCTTTTCCTTGCATAAAATCTCAATTGAAGAATGAGGAAAGTCAGCTACCACTTACAAGGACTCAAGCATCTTCTCACCAGAAAGTGATTTCAAAGCCACAACAATAAAATATTTAAATATTATTTTTTGAATATGTTCTTCAGACAAGGCTTCCTGCTGGAATATGCTAGTGGGTGAACTATTTTTCCAAGACTCATCCAAAAGAAAAAAATACTATACAGCCTCAGAGCTATAAACACGCAGACCTGAGGGGATTGGGATATGCCAATACAGGTATGAAATCCATATGCAGCTGGTTATTCTGTATCCAGACTCCAAGTGTTGTCCGGCCATAGGTAAAGGAGAGAGGGACACATATATAGGAGAAAGACTGACTCCCATTATTTATCTTTATATAGATGATCACCAAAGTTTTTCCACCATGGAAACAAGGCAGTGGAGCATGTGGCAGTAAGCATCACCATTGATTATCTCCTATATGACATCAAGTCATAGAACTAGGGTTTTTAGCTGCCTTATAACAGTATTTTATGTCATGTCAGTCACTTTAATGAAATTGGGTGGGGTTTGAACATGTTCCTCGACAATCAGCATCCTCTGGCTTTTCACAGTTTAGGTTTGTAGGTTAAGGCCAAAGCTCCTTTGAAATACTTTTTAACCACTTCTGCTTCAAGTATTTGTCATTGCATTTTTTAAGGGAAAATTACTATGAGGTGCCTTTTTCTTAGAAAATTTGAGTTCACCTTATTATATGCCCATGCAAATATATAAACTATATAAATGTTGCATTTTAGGGCTAGAACTCAAAATACTTTGAGCAAAAGGGATCTCGTAGTAGTCTTCCCTTTTTAAAAAATATATTTTATATCTCATGAGTTTTTTTTTAAAAAAATTTATGCACATTCATGATTGGTCTATTGGGTCCAGCTTCTGTAACTTCTCCATATTTTGATATCCTCCTAAAACAAAAATGTTCCAATACATTGTCCTCGACTTTGTTTTTCTTTTTGAAACAAAAACAAGAATCACAGAGCACCAGGCCAACCATATGTTACCCTAACTTGCGTACAGGTGTCAAATATGGATATGCTTGTCAGTGTCAAACTCGGCCAATTCTCAAGGAATTTAGTGAGTTCTTAGCCTAATTTGAAGCATCCAAGAAAGGTATCTATGTCCTTTTTCTGTTTGACGTGGTAGTGGCAGCTGACAGGGTGGGAGTAGAACCAAAACTTCAAGTAACATAGATCAACCCCCTTTAAATCTATAGTCCAACAAAAACCACTTGTATGCATCTAACCCCCAACACCAAACCCAAAGGTCAGACTCCAAGCTAAATAATTGGTTTGCTTTGGTCAGGTTCATGAATGATCAACTTTCATGGCAGGCAATATACACATTCATGCACAAAATACAAGTTCATGCCCCAATATTACAAGCTAAGTCATAGACAATTTGTATTCATGACCCCTGATGTAAGAGCTACAATATTTGAGTTACAATGACCTAAGCATGCATAGCAAATAAAAACATAATAATAAAAACAAAACCATGTTTATCGCATAGCACATTTATTCATAACATCAAAACTCCAGGGTTCATGTAAACAAGCGCCAGGTTAGATTTAAACTTGTTTTCCCTTATTTTAAACTATATATATGTGTGTGTGTGTGTGTGTGCATGCGTGTGTGTATTGTGATTGATTGATAAAGTCCTAGCCAAGCAACTAGTTGCTACTATATGTATCTATTTTTCTTAGATTGAGTACAAGTGTCCTATATGGATACACTTCCAGATATCAAATTCAGCCATCTACAAGGAGAAATTCTGTGTTTTTAATCCTAATTTGAAGTTCCAAGTGCCATACCTGTGCCCAAGTATCCCATGTCTTATATTGATGTGACACATTAAAATGGACCCTAATAATTATTTTGCCACGTAGATCATATGTTGGTTGCCATTAACGTGGAGCTCACTTAAATTCAATTTTATTGTCCCAACATCTCGTAAGGGTCTCTCTCTCTCTCTCGTTTTTTTTTTTTTTGGGGGGGAGGAGGACAGGGATGAAGAACTACGGTTCAGGGGCATGAAACTCTAAGATCATTATAAGGGGCAACAATGAGAGGCATTCTGCAATGCAAACTACAGAACAGATGCATACAACATGCTTGTGAATTTGCCGATCTGATTCCTAAGCACCAAATAATTTGTCTCTCCTCACCCTTGTCTACGAGTAGGACATCATATCCGAAAGTCTTGCACCATGGCAAGTTCAAACCTAGATTTGCGATTGCCTGCTACCTGTACTCTGAGTGCAATGATCTTTAGGTAATGAAGCAATTAATTATCTTGGTAATTCCACATTTTCTTTCTACAGTGTTATGCTGTTTCAGCTTCCATTTGGGTCAAATGTTATCGGAAATATTTAGCTTCTCTACGTGGAACTTCAATATTTTATATTCATGTGAACAGGATTAGGGGCAAGGATAAGATTTTGATTTCCTTTCATTCTTATTTGAGAATTAACCTAATTTGGTATCTTTTGCATTCTTCCCGTGGGTGGAGAAGTAAAGAAGTGTGCCATAAATACAATTATCAAGTATACACGACCAAGTGGCATAACAAGCAGAGGTGATTTTTCAAACTACTCATCCAAAAAGTTTCCCAGGTAACCTTTAATTCCTCCCTTCAGTTGAATAAGGCAGGACTAGGCGATAGACCCCATTTTACAATGTTCGGGAGGAAAATTCAGCCCAGGGTTTCCATTGTATTCATAGACAATACAGTCTCAACGAGTTCCTACTTCTCGTTTTTGCTCTTCTGACTAAGTCTGCATCTTCAGATAACTTGATGGGAAGCAGATAGATGGGCTTAAAACTCTCCAGTTTTTTAATCAATTACTTGTATCTGCCGAGAACAGTAAGAGATTTTTGCTTCCTGACAATATGAATTTATTTTCCAGAAATTTTTACACGCACCTACTTTCACCCCTCATACTCAACCCTTTTGAACTAGCAGTTTCAATTGGCATGAAAACATCTCTAAAAAGTGATGGCTTTCAAACAGGCAAAGCACAAATGATCTTATAGAGATGGAGGCGTTACAAGTTATGAAGGTCTAATTCCTAACATCTATGTCCTTCATATATGACACATTTCTTCATTACTTCTCTCGAAGCATTCAAAGCGATATTTTTGAAATCCGTAGTGATTTTTGTGCTATGCAAGGGTTTTCGCTATTCAGCACAAGTTCTGTTTTGCGGGGGTGTAGTATGTCTCTTCGTCATTGTATTGTGTATTTGGCTGGCTACTTGGGGTATTTTTTTATTTTTTTTTTGGTTTTTTTGATAAGACTGGCTACTTGGGGTGTTATGCTTCTCTCTTCCAAAATGGTGCAAGGTAAAGTGGTCTATACAGATTCTCTAAGGGTTTCCACATACAACTCCTACTTTATACTCTTTGATACAGATGGCAGTGTTGGAGGGACTGTTTTCTGGCAGTTTTCAGTGAGATACCTTATCCTACTTGAGAATTTTCCTCTCCTAAAGAAAATCTCTTTTCTTATCTTTAAACAATAGAGATTTAAAGGGTGGAACCAAACACCAAGTTGATATGGTACTGAAACTGGAACATTCCTTATAGGCCACTACTTGCAAAATTTCCGTTTGAAGAGGCAGAATTGTTACTATAATAAATAACAAGTCTAGCTTTTAACAGTGCAACATTATTGTGGTCCCATCACTTCATGCAGAACTTAAAACTTCTTCCATGACATACATATATTGATTTTTGGCATTATCCACCAATGATGGTAACTATGTTGGCCATCGAAAGATTATAGTATTTTGGGTAATGCTAGATTTTTCAACATTCTGCTAGACAAGTTGACATATCCCGTCATCGTCATTAATTGCCATTTAAAGGGGAAAATAGCCATCAATTCATCAGCCCATTCAGCCACAAATTCAGACCTGGTAATGCTGGGGTAAAAAATTACCATCCAGGGCCCTAAGGATGGACATTGAGAGGTCCTTGCATATTTTCTAAGACATGGAAAGATACAACAAGCAAGAGCAGCGACTCCAAAAAGCTGCTTCCTTGGGTAACGGCTCTCCACCTGACCCAGCATATTTGGCTGAACATATCCAATGGTTTAATATATAATTTGGCGAACTGGAGCTCAATTTCCACTTACCAAGGGTAAAGTAGCTTAATTGAATCAGCTGGGGCAGATATAAATCGCAAACGTGAAGCAACAGAATTGGATTACAGATAGAAGCAAGGGCAGGACTTTTTGATTTTTTATTGCTTTTCGCCATAGCATGGGTTTTGGGACAGATGCTATCTCCAACTCTTCAAAAGCAAAACCACAAGTTGTCTTACGTGCTCTGAGACATACATGCTTTCCCCAAAAGTAAAACCATACACCTTCTATTAGTGCAGTATTAATGTGAATTAATTGCAACCTAAGCTCACTATTGTCAGATTGCCTTTACCCAAGGGCTTTTCCCATTATTTTGAGTTTAAATTCAAAGTTAACTGCAGATAAACAATTGCTAATTGATTAGTAGCAAAATTCAATATCAAATGGAATCCCCTTTTGAGCAATTTACCTGTCTTCTTGCTTCTTATTTCATACCTCCGTTGGGTATATATAGCATATTGATAGGACATCCTATACTCCGCGCACAATATGCTAAGGGCAGATGGCATCATTCTACGGGTCCTTGGCTTGCCAAGGGTGTAAACTCCTAGTGACTAAACTTACTCCATCTACTGCCTAGGTGAATCACATCCTTGCTAAATTTGCTTCCTTTCCTTTTGTCTCTGTCTCCCCCTTTCCTTCCCTTCTCCCCTCACCCCCTCCCCCATTTCTCATTGAATTATTTGTCATCCCAAACTTTAAATTAATTTTACAAGCCAATGCCAGTAGTATAATAAACATATTTCCCAAACACAGCAGCAAACATGATTCCCATGGAAATTATAATCTGGCATAATGCAAGCAGTTCCCATTTTATAATGAATGTGGAACTTACAGCATCCTCAGGAAGAAGAACGCGTTCAGTTGCCAAGTATCCACTGACATTCTCTACAGGGACCATCACTCCAGCTCCCTCCCCCAGCTTTTCATCGTTATTTGACGCTCGAAATTTGTATTTTGGAAGCATACTTAGTTCTGCCTCTGAAGCACCTTCCTGCTTTCGAGAATAGAAAACGCAGGCAGTAAGTCAAGAGCCCTACAGAAGCTAGATATTATTGTTGCTACTTGCTAGAATAGGATAGATAATCATACTTGTCCAGCAACAGTATATAGAATTGCTATAATGCATGGTAAGCAGCAACAGAGGGCAATCCCAATTAAACAGGCCAAGACAACGCAGAATATGGCAAAGAAAACATCAAATGCCAAGTAAACAACTGTCAACCTGCAAAAATGTACATTAAATTGGTTAGTTAAAAGGTTGGTATTTCTCTAAGCAATCACAACATTCTTCTTACAAAACAGTCAAGCCCGTCATTCTCGCATCGGTTAATTGATGGTACAATCATCACATCTTTCAAAGGTCTCCTTCCCTGCCACCCCTCCTTTTTTTCTGGCCAGGTTTTTGGGGGGCGCTCAGATGACATCTTCAAGTTGTTATCCATCACATAACATTGCATAAGCACAACATGGTTTACAAAGAGGCCTTCGAGCTGTTATTTATTAAGTGGTGTTGTTTGAGTACCAAGCAGCAGTGAGTAATTAGGAAGTCGGAACATTGCACCTCAGGGCCTCTCCAAGAAATTGAAATATTTCTTTCCTTTAAAAAAACTATGTGGAGAACAGGGGGCAGCAAATTGAAAGTATGAAGGGCAAAGAGAGCACACCAGTACAGCCGTGGCGCATCTACAAGCAGCTGCTCACCACCAGAGACTACCCAGTAGAATCCAACTATCCACCAGAGAAATGATGCCATTGTGTTCACAGATTCGCATCTTTTTGCAAAACTAAGACACATAGATATATGTAATATAAGGTTAGTGAAGTCACTAAAACAGCAAAAAAATAAAATAAATAACAAAAGAAAATAGCAAACAATGGCACAAGAAACATGTATTTCTACAAAATTTCAAATGTTTATTAACAGTTCTATATGGAGCAGTGGCAGCATTATAGAAACTTTATAACATGAATTTGACGGCTCAAATTCACTAGGCATTCCTAAACCCTAGCTCATGATATCCATTTTCCCATTCCTGTTCCCAGGCAAAGAACTGCAACATTAACACCCCCCTGGGGCACACCAAAAGGGGGCTTCAAGTTGAAGCCTTTCCTTGTTGGAATATGATCATCTCAGTGAAGTTGCACAGCCAAAAAGAAGAGAAAGTTTTACTACAGTGATCTCTAATTTACACCTTTCACCAAGCTAATTAGGAAAATATACTTGCACCAACAAAATGTACACTAAAAGTACACCGACACATTGTGATTGGTTAATTTAAATGTTTATTCTTAAAACCCCCTATTTTCGTGATGATATCTTCTATCTTATTGCACCACATCATGTGTCAATTTAGTGTCCATTTTGTAAGTGTATTTAGAATGATTGAGTTAATTATTATCTTATTTTGCTTAGAATTCACTATTATGAACACCGTAGGACCGTAAAAGGCTAATACCTAATTGGTGGTTCTAAGATCACAAACAGCTAAACACCTACATAATGGGAATTCACCTATAACTTGAGGGCCTAGAATGGAGTAATGGCACAGTTGTTTCATATAGATGTCCAATGTTTTAGTCCACTACATCTCTCAAGTTTTTTTTTTTGCAAAGGTCTCAACAAGATTGCAAAACACTTCACAAATATAAAGCGAGATTAAATCAATGCCATGCCCATGTAATCCCCCCCAAAAAAAAAAAAAAAACACACCCAATTGCATGTGGGGGAAGGGGAAAGTTGGGCAAAAGCAGAAACTAGAGCTCTTCAGCTCTTCAGCTAAGTCAACACAAAGTGATCCACTCACATCACAGCAGCCACTTTAGCTTTGCACATTTTCAATTGACCACAATCACAAGCATGTGCAAGTATGTTCATCCTACAATTCCGATACTCTCAAACCTACTGAAAATATCGTTCCTCCAACTAACAATATAGCAAAACCACCTAATATCAGATATTAAGATTTACCTACTTCCCCAACACTAACAAAGAAAAAGAAAACCACAGAATCACAACCAGAGAAATCGAAAACCAATACGAAAAATTATACCTTGACACAGCAGAAGACCCAAACATCCCAACACCATCATCATCCCCGTCACTATCATTCCCATCCAAGTCAAACCTCCCCTAAACTCTCCACCATCCAAATCCCCAATATCCCCACTCCCACTCCCACTCCCACTGTCTCTCCTCCTCGACGACCTCCGGCGGTACTCCAACCACACCAAAACGATATGCACAAGGCACTGCAGAGCATACCCGCAGATCCAAACCCTAAGCGGAACATTTGGGCGTTCATAAGCCGAGCAGATCAGCATCACAATCGACGCAACAACGAAGGTCATATTCCAAATTATATCTAGCGCCACCACCGGCTTCGAGTATCCCCAATCGGCGCGTCGCTCCTCAAGCTCACGCGCCGCCGTCTCTCTCACTAGCATCGACGGGCCACGCCTCCCAGCTGCGCGGCCCAGAAGGAGGGCCAGCGACGTCGTCTGGGATATCCGGCCGGAATTCTCCGCCTCCGCCGCGACCCCCTGCCGCGGCCGCAGCATCGGCGCCGCGATGTCTGAGGATTCAGACATTCTCTCTCTCTCTCTCTATGGGGTTTGTGGATAGAAGAGCTGAACTGGGGTAACTCTGAATGATTGGAACTGAAAGAAATGTTGAGGTCTCTCTCTCTCTTGCTTGTTGTTTGTCGTTCTACAGAATTCTGATTTCTGATTAAATTTTCGGAATTTTGGGGTTTTTTGGGATTTTAATTTGGAGAGGGACCACCGGCGACCGGGAGAGTGGAAGCTGGGAACCGTTGACCGGTAGAGAGGAAGTGGATTCATTGTATAATTAGTTAATTACATCGTACAGTGTGTACTCGTAGGTGGATCATTTTTTTCTTTTTTTATGAAAAGGATCATCCCCCCTTTCGTTTCACTTTTTTAGGGTTCTTTTTCATTTTGACTTGTTGAGAGTTTCTTTTTCTATCTGAATTTATTTCTTAAAAAATTTTTGAAACAAAATTATATAAATAAATAAATTATTTTATCTACAAATCCATACCTCCGAAACCCCGTCATCGGACAAGGTAGAAAGTCTTTGATTTAACAAACATGTGTTTAAATTGTAAAATGATGGAAATACTAATTCCATGTAATATTGGGGGCAATGACCATGTAAGGGTAACGAAATTGCTTTTGAAACACTAGTGACTAGTGCAAGCCACACTATGGTCAAATAATTATTTCCTTAATTTGCATCTTTTTTTCTAGTTAATTTGTTTATTTGTTACTAACTTGAATATTCAACCTCTCTTACTTGGGCCATGTTCTTTGAGTGGTAAAATGGGTGTAATTTGAAATAAATGTTGGTGAGAGTAGGTGAAAGTGAATTTTTTGTGGGTTATAGTTAGTGAGTATGGTTGAAAGTGAGTGAGTGTAAATTTTACGTAATTTTGAGGAATGAGTTAAAGTAGCTGAGTTTGAGTAAGAATAGGTAAGTATAAAAAGAAAGAATTGAGAAGAGAAAGTAATGGAATTCTTTCTACAAAAAGTGGTTGAGAGTGTGTTGGAATGGACCCGAAAGAACAGGCCTTTAGTTATCATTACCACGTATCTCTCCATTTCAATGGCACTTATGTTTCCATACATCCATGAATAAGAATATGAGCCTCCGTATCTTTTTGTCAGCTATTGTTGTGATTGTTGTTCCTATAAACTCACACAAATAAGATTGTAAGTCTCCATATCTTTTGTCAGCAATTGTGATGATCGTTGTTGATATAAACTTCCAAGTTCCCAACAACCTCAAAAGCGAAGGGGAAGGTATACGGAAGTACTGTACTTGCTCAGAACAGAGTAAACGAAATTCAGCCAACCAACATTCTCAGCTAATGTTTGCTTCTTACACCATTGACCATCTTCTCCCATTTAACTTCCGATTATCGAAGTACTGTACTTGCTAAGAACAGAGTAAACGAAATTCAGCCAACCAACATTCCCAGCTAATGTTTGCTTCTTACAGCATTGACCATCTTCTCCCATTTAGCTTACAATTATCGCCTGCCCTGCTATTCAACCATACAAACGTCGAAGACAAAGTGTAAACCAGCAAATTATATGAACAGTTGATAAAATTGCAACAAGTGATTAAAAAATACGTCAATATGAGCATATGACTAAACAATTAATATAATGTCATATTTTACAAAGCATCCATGGTGACATACTATCAAAATACAATTTTGGACACCCACCAGAAAACTGCAGCAAAACTAAGCATTATTCTACGATACCTAAGTTTTTCTAGCTTCCATTCCCAGGAGATAAAAACCCCATCTGTTCAATCACGAGTTCCAAATTTGGCGATTTGGGTGATTTGTCATGCCCTTCAACACATAATGATGGACTCTTCAAGTGATTTGTTTCCAACTGTGTGTTGCATAGTGTTGCCTCAATATCCATTTCCAATCCAGCAGGCTCTTCGTCATCTACTTGAGTGTCATCTGAATTTTCTCGGCTAGGACTACTCAAGAGAAATTGTTCTATCATAGCAAGATCCACTTCGGGTACTATAATGGATCCACAAGTTTCGGAGGAAAGAAAGCTTTCATCTAATGGAGATGGCGAAGATGGGAAGTCAAAATTCATGAAAAAGTCCTTGACCTTGTCAAATGAGAAATCATGCTCGATGTTTTTTCCAGCTCTGACAATGGAGTTGAAGTTGGTGAGGAAGCGTCATCCGGAAGAGGCTGGTACCTAACTATCACCCCATCAAGGATAGTTGTATTTCCATATTCTCCTTCTTCATTCAAAGTAATCTTCCCTGAGTCAGCCACTCGCCAATTGCGAAGAAGCTGAACTAGAAGCCCGGGATTCTGCATCACCATCACCAAGAAGGACAGTAGTTGTTGCTGACTATTCTCCATCCCTTGAATGCGTTCCCGTAAAAGAAGCAACTTATTCTGTGATGAGTCAAGGCGCTCCCTGAGATTATTTAATTCCTGCATTAATGCACTTTTATCTGTCTTAAGAATCTCCACTTCCCTTTGTAACCTGGTGTGATCTACTTCATCTGATACTCCGATCATCTGGTCCTGTTGAGAATTCTTCTGAGTTGCACCTTGAGGATGTTTTCTTCTTTTTATACTCTTTAACAAATGCTTTTGGCCTTTGATAAATCCTTCATTCGCAAATTCCCAGCGATCTGTATCGACTTTTCTAAAACCCTGAAAAAGATTACCTTAATAAATGCATATTCTTTTCTGATTTAAACATTTAGTAATTTACGTCAATTGAAGCATGCCAAGAGCAATAATAGGGACTCTACTTTAGCAATTCCAAACTTGTGCAAGGAGAACATGAAAGTTTGCCAATGGAAATCTGCTATCTAATGCAGGGATAATCTGGAAATAATAAAAGAGAAAAGGAGGCCAAAAGAATGATTTGCAAATGAAGAATGATCTTTTGTAAATTCACTTCATCAAGTCTTAACCCCCCCAAAAAAAAGGAGCAAAAGAACAAAACAAAAGGGACCAACCTAGTATTGCCCAGCGAGCCGCCGGGGTCTCAAGTCATCCTGCATGACGATATGTGGCTCTTTGTTGGAATTCAAAAATTTAGAACAAAAAGATGAGACACCATTCAACATTCAAACAAAGAAATGTAAGAGGCAAAGAATCAAAACAACAAAGACCAGGCTTAGCTCGATGACCAATTTCCTCAGTATTACATCATCAAATCTACCAGGATGTCAGTAGACCTGAAGTTCATTTTTACAACTTTTCATGCCTCCTGAGGATCATGATGTGGTCAAAATGTGTATAACCAACCTGAGGCTTTGAATACGAACAGTGATGCTTTGTTACAAACTAAACTTCAGTAGGATGACTGAACCATGTTTTAATAGTGTGCTAACACCTCAGTGCCCATCACATGCATGGTTCACCCAAGTCCCAAATGACACTCTGACTATGTTCTATCAAACAGTACATCAAGTTACCAGGCATCTATGGCTTGTTTTCAAGAATTACAGCTTATGCGCTGTAAGTGACCCCAACAAACAGAATGCTCAGAGAAAAATGTTGCATACACCAACAAGGCAGTGCCTCTTATGGCCACTACGAGGCTCCCTCCTTAAAGACTGCAGAAAATTATATGTCCAATGATTGAGGCTAGTGCCTCATAAATCAGAACAAACCAGAGTATTGCTACACGACAGTTCAAACATGGAGGATATTGAGATTGAAATACACTCCCACAATCCCCATATATGAAATCCCAAGATGGGAGATCGGAATCTGGAGGATGGAAGAGCAAATTAAGGGGAAATTACTAACTTGCTGTTTAAGCTACAGACTTAAATGGTTATTTCAAGGGTATATATAAAATGCTACAACTTTTATTCTGAATTCTGGCAACCACAAAAGAAATGAAAATGAGGGGCATACAACTGCAATGCCTATTCAATATCCTCAAAAATCACTCTCTGTTGTCCCTTCAACAATATCACCTAATAATTCCCACATACCCAGCACATTCAAATCTGCTTAGAGGTCTGTGTGCCTGTGATGGATGTGGTACACATGAAACTTTGTAGAACGCTTGAGCTAGCCAAAATAGCTCTGTAATTGAAGAATTGGAAGCATTGGTACTTTCTCTTCTGATCGATTATGCCCTTCTCACCTCCTCCCATCAATTTCTTCTCTTTTCACGAACTCATCCCTTCTCTATTTAACACATGTTTACCAGTTCTCCGTTTTTAAACTATTATTGTACTGAACCCTTGTTGAGTTTCAGTTGTGAACAGTCATAGTAAACAAACACCACAGACACAGAATGCAATCCAGTACTCCATTTGACATCCCCAGATAACCCATACAGGAAATGACGAAATGTGAAAGCTGTCAGAGTTTAAACATTACCTTAAAACATACTCCAAGTAGTATATCTTCAAAACTCAGTATAGCAAATGTAACCGCACTTCTAAGTCCTAATGACTGCCTTCCATGCAATATTTCACTTTTTCAGGTAGCCATCAAGGTTCCGACCGTGAAGATTCTGCTGCCAAGTCTAATTTTTGGTCTTTACATATAGCCTATTCATAACACTGATGGAACATAGTTTCAAAAATCTCAAAGCCGGTAGAGAGAGAGAAAGATCCAAATGCAAGTTTTCAGTGGCAAGGGTGTACCTTACTTTATCCATTGTCACTACAGACACCTAAGAGACTGATTCAACATCCCTGCCTAATTTCATAGTTCAATCTGTTACATATGAAGCCTAGGCACATGATAAATAATGATCTTCCACAACAACCAATCCTCACTTGAACTTACACTGACCATCAATTTCTCATCTAACTAATACCACGTTTCCTCCACCAACTGTATTTCGAAATTGGGATTTCTAACATAAGTTCGCCACAGGTAAGCCATTTGTTATTTCAGAATTGTTTTGATAGTCACGGTTCATAGCTAATAGCAAAGATTATGCATGTACTCAAGATGCCATCGATTTTGTTTAATAACTAGCATTAATCCTGAAGAGACAGCATTTCATTTCCAATCCCATAAATAGACAGTACCTAGCCCTCTCGAGTCAAATATTGCAGTCAATGACCAAGCAAAATCCCCCTCAATTCTTTTAATCTCAACAAAGTTGCTTTTCAAATCTAACAAAAGAAAATCAGAAACATTAGCTACAATTCTCCAATTGAACTCAGCAAGAAACCAAATAAACCACTGAATGAGCAAAACACAAACCACTCACACAACATCTGAAGCTGCAAACTGACCCACATAAGAAATTTCATTAATCACCCAAAATTACCCAAAACCCTAGCATAAATTGGAAAACTCACATAGATATTCAACTGGCGCATAAAACTGGAGAAATTCTGGTGCTTAAAGAACTTGGGGAGTAAATCACGGGAAAATTCAGTCATATCCCAGATAACAAAACTATCATCGGATTGACTCCAAGAAATAACGCTATTCGTCGACGGATCATCAACCATCTCGTAGCATTTGGTCAAGAAGGGCGCCACATTGGGCTCATTGTCGCTCGTTTTCACCATTGATGACAGAGTTCCCGAACTTGAAAATATTGATTGGAACCAAGATCGACTTGAAAAATTTGCGAGATGGGATTTTTGTAGTTTGTGAATTTGAAAGGTCGGCCGATATAGTTAAGGCGGCTCGGATGTCAGGAGAGAGGGAGAGTGAGAGGGAGAGGGAGACGAAGAAGAAGACAGTCAGAGTAGCTGCCTACTTGCCCATTGGTTCAACGGTGAGCAAGTGGTGCGCTCATCTTTTATTCCTTGCCTCATTTAGGTGTAAAACACTACGTACCTTTTCCCAAAAATTAATAAACGCAAAGAAAAACCTGAACGTTAATATAAGCACGATTTAAATTTACATATCAGGTTTTAACATAAATTTTGATATATTTTATCAGCTGAATTAACTATATCTTCTAAGAGTTAAGTTAATAGTAATTTTAAATAAATATGACTCCCAAATTTTTAAAAAAATTAAGCAAAAATATTTTATATAAATTGGACTTTCATTTCACTTTTCTCAAAGTTCGATGAGTCACAAAATTAATATATTGTCTAAGTTAGTTTATATAATATATTTACGTACGTGTTTATTAGTTGATGAGTCAAGTTAAACAAAAAATTAAGAACAAGGGTAGAAGGGTGGAAGAAGGTGCAAAAGCACGTACATATTCATCAATGTAGATTTTCTTCTCATCCGTACTTTATAATATTTTCAACTAAAAATGAATTTTGTAGATCTGCTTATGGAACTAGTTAAATACTCAAATCTTCATAGAATTATTGAAACCTTATGTGTTTTGGAGTGAGATATTAACACATATATGTTATGAATAATTTAGAAAGGAAGAGGGAGATATTAACATCACAGTCCACTAATTGAATTTCTCATTTTGTTGTTGTAATTTTCGTGCATGAGTATAAGAGTATGCCAAATATGTTTAATTTTTCATAAAATTACGAGTTTATTTTATAGTTTTAAATTAGGTTAATGATATATATGTGCTTGGTCAGGTGTTTTTTATTGGATTGTGAGCAAAAACTATTAATAAAGTTGCCTAATTCTTGTTTGAAAATTGTTTGTTATTGCACGAATGAGCCATTAGTTTTTGCTGTAATGTATGCAGTTTCTTACTCAAAGTACTAGTATATATAAGAATTGCTCTTTTATCGTACTCAAGGCATCAATGCAAGGGAGTCTTGTACACAATGTAACGCTACAATAATTTTTCTGAATAAATACATGATACATGCAATCTAAAAATATCCTTAAAAAAATGCAAATCGCTTGCAATAGCATATTTTCATGCTTCTACCCAAGTCAATTCATATCTTCACATAGTTTTGACTTCACCTCCTCTTAGAAAAATAAATAAATAACTACAACGCAAAGTATTAAATTTTCATTAGTCTAACTTTAAGTTATCAATATTGGTTTTCAAATAGCTAATTTTGTCCATTCTCATTATCAAGGTCAGTTTGAGTTTATTTTTAACAGTCACTTATTTTTAAAAATGCAATAGTAATGTTACAATAATAAAAATATAAAAATAACTATAATAAAATCATACGATAAAATCGTCGGCAACTAATCACTAAATAATACTAACTTACCCTGATTATTACTAGTACGTAATTTGGTTATAATTGATAAAATAATGAGAGCGTTTAGACTATTAATAATGGTAGCAACTCCATTCGAATTGCTCCAAGTACCACATAAGAAAGGGAGTTGCTCATTTTTATTATCTATTGTCAATGATAACTACTCATACGAGTTGCTTCAATAATAATTTATATTATAAATGGATACCACATTAAATATTTTAACAAAAGAAAACATCCACTTGCATAGCCTATGGGGCCTGTGCGTTTGGCTACCCAATTCCCTCCGCACGCGTGCAAAACACGTGCTGAACACAGCCCAGCTGGGACTATATCTCACGCAGCCAGCCCTCTCTCTCCCCTTTTTCCTTCTCTCTCTACCTTTTTCCCTTTTCTCTCGTCCTTTTTCCCTTGGCTAGTTGCTTCTAAGGAGATTCTCCATGTAACTCCTCTCCACCTCTACTCCACCTCTTTTTTATTTTCTCTTTCCTCTATATTGGAGCAACTCTTAATTTAATATAGATCGAATTCAATATATTTATGTGCTCAATTTTTATTTTTTTGATGAAGGACATTTATATCTAATCTAGAAGGGCCAAAAGAAAAAAAAACAAAAAGAAAGAAATTAAGCACGAACGACATTGTGATTCAAAATTCAAAACGTGGAATGGGCCCAAGTGCTCAACTATAAGTATTAGTACTAACATTAATTGAAAATCTCACATATCCATTCTACAGCTTTTCTCTCTCCTCCCTTCTCAACTCAGCCCGGCGAGCACCACCGCAGCGTTGGCGCTCGGATCAGCCAGCCACGGGCAGTTCACCGCCATTGCCGTGCCGAAGCTCACATCTAAAGCTTTTCTCTCTCTTCACTTCTTTTTCCGTTGATCTGCTCGATCCTAGATTCAGTATCACTTCGGGGTTTTGCTTTGCTGACCATTTGCAAAGGCATCTGGTAGTTTTAACCGTGTCTTCGGCAGAAATGGAAGATTTCTCGTGATTTGGGTGCCATTTTCTGCATTTTACGGTTCAAATTTTGCGATGGAGTTCACCGATGCTTATAAGCAGTCCGGGACTTGCTGTTTCTCGCCTAATGGTCGCTACATTGCTGCTAATGTTGATTACCGTCTTGTGATCCGAGATACCATATCTTTTAAGGTATTAAACTGATAATTTGTTTTCCTTGTTTTATATTTCAGCAATGTAGCCTTGAATTTGATTATTTAAGCCTGTTGTGGTTGTTGTTTGGTTGTTTCTTTGTATGATATGGGAGATGATGGTCAGAAATTGATTTGCCTATGTTCAGGAAGTTTGTCTCGAATGTTAAATTATACATGTGTTGGGTGATAAACTGATAATTACACAAAATTGCAACAAAAACTAGCAGAACAACTATGGCACGTCTAGTACTCTATTATGAACCCTGCTAAAGCGGGCATGGGGAGATCCAATAGGGCAACCTTACCCTTGCAGCCTTGCTTGTGACGAGGGAGGTTATTTATGAGAGAACCCCCTGTCCCCCCTCCCCCAAAAAAGGGGGGTGTTCCCACATTGAAGAGCTATTTGGGTGAGGCTACAAAATAAGAAGGGGCTTATGGAGAGCTCTACAATTCATCCGTGAATGGTGGTGTGAGGCACAAGGTCTAGGCTTCGGGGTGGTGGTAGCAATGTTTTTATCCAGTGGTAGTAGTATGACTGCTGTGTGATAACAAAAGTTCCATGGAAGGTGATAATTCATGTACTTATGAATTGCCCACATGGTGTTGAAGTGGTGCTGATCATGCTTAAATGGACAACCTAGCCAAAACCAAAATACCAAACAAAACCGATATTCTATAGTCCACTTAAACTAGGTGTTTATAAGCTGTAACAGGCAGAGGAGAAAATAATGTAGTATGCTGAAGTGACGTAACATTATATTTTGCTATTTATATTGAAATGCTAGTAAATAATAAAACAAGTAAAAGGCAACTGATGAGATATCACTTGCGGTCAAATCGTTGAACTAATGAATTACAATGATGGTTTTGAGTTCTCAATTCAAAGATGGTTTCTTATCATGGCATTGGATGTAGTTTACTGAGCATTATTGACGTTTTTCCCCTCTTGCATGCCATCCTACATGTTTTAGGCTTATCAACAAACTCTATTTCTCTACTTTGAAAAATGATCTTGATAACTCTTGCTGTTGAAGGGTGTGAAGAAGCACCCGGTTTTAATTTGCTTTCAGTTTTTTACGACATAAATTATCTCATGCTCTTTGCTGTCTACTAAGTGTCTACTGTTTGTTGCTGACCAATACAGGTTGTACGGTTATTTTCATGCTTGGATAAGATAAGCTACATTCAGTGGGCCCTTGATTCTGAATACATACTGTGTGGACTTCACAAGAGACCAACTATACAAGTATGGTCACTGACTCAACCAGAATGGACATGCAAAATAGATGAAGGTCCAGCTGGTATTGCGTATGCTAGGTGGAGCCCTGATAGTCGTCACATACTTACTACTTCTGATTTCCAATTACGACTAACGGTTTGGTCGCTGGTAAACACAGCTTGTGTACATGTAAGGTCCCCGAAGCATCCTGTCAAGGGGGTTTCTTTTACTCAAGATGGAAAATTTGCTGCTGTATGCACAAGGCGTGACTGCAAAGATTATATTAATCTATTATCTTGTGATACATGGGAGATAATGGGTGTTTTTTCTGTTGACACATTAGACTTGGCTGACATTGAATGGTCACCTGATGATAGTGCCCTAGTCGTCTGGGATTCAATTCTTGAGTACAAGGTATCTAACTAATACACACACACACACATCAAGTCCTACAGAGTCTTCTATCTAGTGGACTAATCTTAACAAAGATATTTTTTCCCCTTCCAATTCTTGTTCTGTGTTTCTTTGGGAATGATCATCATCCTCATGTCACATCGCACATTTCCCTTTACTAGTTAGTTAGTCAATAAACAAATAATATGCTTCAACTGGAATTATTGGACACATGATATCAGTGTGAAATATTCATCCCGTATCCTTTTAAAACTGTTCTTATACTGATTGCAATTCCATTCTTACCATGCCTTCAATTTCTTGTTCTTGTGGAGGTTGTGCGGAATCAACATGCTATTAGCCAGCACCATGTTAATTATGATTTGTTGTCTGGAGTTTGTGTGATTGGCCTGGTGTGAAAATAAAAATTTGCCGTATCAAATATGCCTGTGGTTTACCGTTTTCCCAAAAAAAAAAATGTTAAAACATATGGCTATTAAGTGTACAATATTTTGTGCTTGTTCATGTGGCTCATTGAAAGTATATCCTACTATTGCCCAAGTGAGTTGTTTACAGTGGTTACCACTTTTGTAGATCCTAATTTACAGCCCTGACGGACGATGTTTATTGAAGTATCAAGCATATGAAAGTGGATTGGGTGTCAAGACTGTGTCATGGTCTCCTTGTGGCCAATTTCTTGCTATTGGTAGTTATGATCAAATGTTGCGGGTTCTAAATCGCTTAACATGGAAAGTTTTTGCTGAATTTACACATCTACCTAATGTTCGCGGTTCCTCTAGCGCAGTCATCTTTAAGGTTATTTCTTCATCGTACATTTCCATCAACAATTGCTAGTTTCACATCTGTTGGATTCTTTTCTTACCTATGCTCCTGCAAATATCAGGAGGAGGATGAGCAGCTTCAGCTTGACATTTCGGGATTGTGTTTGAGTGATGATCCTCGTGAGAGCAATTTTGGTATGTGTTCCTAAATATGTAATTTTGTTGTTGAATCATCTTGACCGTCTGTTTGTAATGTGGTGAAAGATTTCTTGTATTGTTTGTTGAATGCCTATGCTCTTTGGCTTCGGCCTTTGCTTGTTCCTTCATCACTTGATAATGACAGGACGTGTCAACTCTTAAAATATTAAAATTATCAGGCCCTCGTTAGGAACCATAGTCAAGTCTATGAATGCCATAACTTTTGTAACACCAGGATAATCATCAAAGAAAATTGCAGATTTCACAGTTTATGTTAATTAGTAAAGTGTTCGCCCTCTCCTTTTTTCCCACTCTTCTATGTGGTAACTTCATGCCTCAGGACTATAGTGCCTGGGTTTTCCTATTACTCCTATTGCACCTGTGTGGATATCTTTCTAATTCGATCTATTAGCATCTTCCTTCTTATCTGTTGCACTATTAGATTATGCGTCAGCATGTAATTTTACTGATTTAGTGATTTATTCAAGGAGCAACTGTAGTGTTGTGCCTTTGTGAGAGGTATTGGGCTATGTGGGGAAAACTAGCTTGTTCTTAATAAGACCTTGTACACCATATCTAAGTGCACACGACTAAATTATCTAGCTCGTGAACCTGCTTAATGTGGTATTGAAAGGAAAATCCATGCCGCAGAAATCAGAAAGGGGTGTGCGTGTGTGTTTTGGTGATGGGGGGTGTATTTGATAGGGTCAAATTTGTAGGTGCATATTTTATGTAAGTGTAATTACCAATAGAATTTCTCTATTTGAAGGCAATTTACTACTAGATGGGGTATGTGTCTAAGAAAAGAAAATTAACAATTTTGAATGAATCCCATTGGAACTTTACAATTGAAGGTTTATACTTTTATATGCCTTTAGGCCTATTCATATGTCATACTTAATTCGTCTTTTGAAATAGTAGCACCATGAACGCTTTCAAAATGGCTTTTGACACCAAGCCTTTAACAAAATTCCTTGTGAACGGCTCCTCTACCTTTGGGTGTGCAAAGGGCATGGGGGAGCCTGGCTTGATGTAATTCTAGATATTATTAGCTGACAATTTTCATAGAGGCTTGGTAGATCCTATATTTAGATTACATGGACCGATGTGCTACTTTACAGGAAGACATTTTATTCAGTGCATCATGTCCTGAAGCTGCTTTTTTAAAACAAATAAGCAATATTCTATTTTATTTGTGGGTCTTTTGGAACGGTTACCTCCCTTTGACCCCACGCAAGTGGAACCCACATTGGGAGTTGTTCTTTAAAAATATTCTATTTCAATTTCCATGAAATTTCTTTTCCTATTGGTTTCTAGATGTAGTGTGAGTCTTTGAGATGAATCCACAAACATAATATCTGTGCTCAATTACGGAGTTTGGCGCCTGTTTCATAGTTGACGAAGCCCTCCCTGATTATGTTCCTTCCCCGAAGCATATTTGAGTGGAACATCCATTAACCCATTTCTTCGACTTAAATTAAACCAATCCCAAAGAAGATAATTGGGGGTCTAGCTCCTTGGTATGATTCTATGAATCTAATCGCCATACTTTGTCTTAGTGGCAAACCTCGTAAAGGTGGTACGGTATCATACCTACAGGGCTCTAGCTATACATGAACCCTGTTCTCTCAGGGCAGTCTTTTAAATATTCCATTAGTAATTTGTAAAACAAAGCACACTCGAGCATCCCGGTTTCCTTACCAAAACACCATTCATTGTACGCCATACCTAAGTGCACACAACTAAATTATCTAGACTCGAAAACCTGCTTAGTGTGGTATTCAAAGGAAATCCATGCCGCAGAAATTGGAAAGGGATGTGCGTGTGTGTTTTGGTGATAGTTGGGGGGTATTTGATAGGCCAATCAAATTTGTCGGTAAAGTGCAATACAAATAGAATTTCTCCTTTATTTGAAGGCAATTTACTACTAGATAGGGTATGTGTCTAAGAAAAGAAAAAACAATTTTGAATGAATCTCGTTGGAACTTCACAATTGAAAGTTTATACTTTTATATGCCTTTACACCTATTCATATGTCATACCTAATTCGTCTTTTGAAGTCGTAGCATTATGAACGCTTTCAAAATGGCTTTTGACACCAAACCTTTAACAAAATTCCTTGTGAACGGCTCCTCTACCTTTGGTTGTGCAAACGGCACGGGGAGCCTGGGCTCGATGTAATTCTAGATATTAGCTGACAATTTTCATAGAGGACTTGGTAGATCCTATATTTAAATTACATGGACCGAGGTGCTACTTTACAATAAACAAATAATCAAAGATTTTGGAGGAAAACGTTTTATTTAGTGCATCATGATCTGGAGCTGAAAATTTTTCCTGCATAACTCTATTAGCTCTATTGTTGAAGAAGAGCTAAGGATTTTTCTAAAAAAAACAATATTCTATTTTATTTGTGGGTCTTTTGGAACGGGTACCCCCTTCGACCCCATGCAAGTGGAACTCACATTGGGAGTTGTTCTTTAAACAATATTCTATTTCAATTTCCATGAAATTTCTTTTTCTATTGGTTTCTAGATGTAGTGTGAGTCTTTGAGATGATCCGCAAACATAGTATCTGTGCTCAGTTACTGGAGGTCGGCGCCAGTGTCACAGTTGGCGAAGCCCTCCCTGATTATGTTCTTTCCCTAAAGCAGATTTGAGTGGAACATCCATTAACCCATTTCTTCTGACTTGAAATTAAACCAATCCCAAAGAAGATAATTGAGGGTCTAAATCCTTGGTATGATTCTATGAATCTAATCACCATACTTACTCTTAGTTGCAAGCCTCATAAAGGTGGTACGGTATGATACCTACTGAGCTCTAGCTATGCGAACCCTATTCTCTCAGGGAAGTCTTTTAAATATTCCATTAGTAATTTGTTTCATAGCTTCAATGATGTTGCTTTTCTTTGAAGGAGATGTTTCAGAAGGACAATTGAGAGTGAAGTATGAAGTTGTGGAATTACCAATTACATTGCCGTTCCAGAAGCCAGCTGTTGACAAACCAAATCCTAAACAAGGAATTGGTACGCTCAATCTTTCTGATTTACCTTGCATAATTGAAGTAAATACTTGGAACTTATTTTGATGTGATTGTCTTGAGATGAATGATCCACAAGGTGCGATATTGCAACTGCGATATAGAATACTTGAGTGCATTTTCTGATGGCACATACTTTCTTTACTAAATGGCACTTTTGATATGAAATTTTTTGACATTTGTTGTTTGATCTGATACAACTGTTTACTTGCTTCTCTGATAAAAGAATCTGTAATATGTCCGTGATGCACGAATTTCTACGGGTTTAAATCCCCCAGCTTCATATGCAATGAGATCAACATTTGATATCCAAGTCTAGGGAAAATACTCTGCATGGCATTGTCTTCAGCACCCCATCCTGTTCTTTATTCTTCTATCTTTATTATAGAAATTTGCTCTTGATTTTTGACAGACCATACCATACCACTGCCTTGTTTGCCTCTAATGAACACCCGCTTAGAGGAGAATAGAGGGCTCATATGCACACAGTCTTACCCTTGCAGCCATTTCTCATTAGACCCTTGATTGGATTTCAAGTGGGCATCTCATAATTTGTAACTTTTTTTAATTTCAGCTGTATGCCTGTATGTGTAGACTATGTCCCTCCAAAAAATTATAATACTACTAACTAGTCATCCACATCTTATTTTTGGCCTGTGCTGTGAAAATGGAAATAGCATCTTCAAGTCAATTGCTTGTTTACATACAACACCACCCAGTGTAGGTCTCTCTTTTGCGGGTTTTGGGGAGATCCTGATGTAGGTAGCCTCACTTCTGTGACTTTAAGCATGCCTACTATCAGAGGCACCGACTCCAAGAGACCTGCTAAAATTTTTTCATAAAAAAAATTGACGAGTTGAGACAGTTTTCAAACCTGTTGATATGCATCAAATGAAATTATTAATGGAACTGGACTGTGTATGATAGGCTCTCCTAATCTTGGAGATTTTAGGTGTAAAATATCCCAATGCTTACTATATTGGTGCACTGATCTATCAATGTATTTGCAGGCCTTATGGCTTGGAGCAGTGACAGTCAGTACATACATACACGTGATGATACCATGCCAGCTTCCCTCTGGATATGGGATATACGACAGCTTCAATTGGCTGCAATTTTGGTGCACAAAGACGCTGTCAAAGCTGCAGCTTGGGATCCAACTTCCTCTCGGCTTGCAGTCTGCACAGGAACTTCTCATTTATACATGTGGACCCCTTCTGGTGCATATTGTGTGAGTGTTCCCCTCCCACAATTCACTATAATTGATCTGAAATGGAGTTCAGATGGGAGCTGTCTTCTTCTCAAAGACAAGGAATCATTTTGTTGTGCTGCCGTTCCAATCTTGTCAGAATCCAGTGATTATAGCTCTGGTTCAGATGACTGATTTATGTTTGTAACCTAAATTTCTCATGCATGTGGAAGGGTTCTTAAGCCATCATAGAGACGCGTTGGTAGGAGGAAACTCAACTTCCAACCGAGGTAGTCGGGTGTGAATCTCACTAGAGGCATGAGCCAACTCCCCCTCCCTTGCCCCCTTACCTCTCCGCGTTTCCCACCAGGGTTTCGCCATAGGTGAGCTCCTTGATTGGGAACACCTCCCTCAAATTTTTTATTTATTTTTAATTTTTGGGTGAGAATGTGGAAAGCTTGCATGAGTGTGAAATTTGTAAATTTCTTTGTCTGTCTGCTTATCTTTGCAAGATTTCAGTCAACAGGAAAATGTACGATTTTTTCACAAAAAGTTTACTTTATAGGTACTCAGGTTTGGTGTAATCCGATGAATTTAGAAATAATTTTTAGAACCATTATGAATTGGATACAATAATTATTCAACCCTTTTTAGTATTAAATTTAACTTTTTGACCAATTTTTTAACTCGTCATGTAAATTTGATCATTTTGCCCTTCACTAAAAACAATATCTCCATGTTGTAAATTCAATTGCTCATGAAATCTAGGGGTCGAATAAACTGAGTCAGGACGTGAGGAACATTTGAAAGAGAAAAAAATTCAAATAAGGAGATATTGGTTTTAGTGAGGAGCAAAATAGTCAATTTACATAACGTGTTGGAAAAATGGGCAGAAAGTTCATTCTGATATTGGAAAAGAGCCAAAGAAATATTGTATCAAGTTCTTGATGCTTACAAAAATTATTTTGTAAATTTATTGGTTCCAAAAATTATTACATCGAGCCTGAGTGTAAAATTTTTCATTTTTTCACATTGTAAATAGCTTATCTGTATTGCCTGGCAAATTGATGCTGGTTTTGCTCTCTTTGGGAAGGGAGTGCACATTCTCCAGGTACAAATTCCATGGACCTCGATCTATAAGGCCAAATTATTATAAATAGTATTTTGTTTTAATTTTTTAAAATTCACTTGTATTTTTTAAAAAAAGATTAAATTTATTTGTAAAATTATACCATATTACTGAGTTCATGGTATAAGTATTATTTTCTAGAACTGATGAAAATCTCAAATGGACAAAAATGCTTTGAATTATCTAAAAAAGGGGCACAAAATGTCTTTACTTACTGCTTTGAATTATCTCAAGAAATAGGGAATGGGGATTCTTTTTTCCCCATTCATCCTAAAAGAAAATCTTAAACAGTGAATTAGCTTGAGCTTACACTAACAATAGTAGTATTAGTTTTAAAAAAACAGGGAAGAAAAAGCTGAAATACTCGTAATCTTAAGTGTAATAAGGTTTAAGAGACAAACAAATGTATTAACAAAATAATAATTTTGAAAAATGACGAAAATGCGAACAGCTTACCTTGTTTCCTTTTGCCCAAGAAACCAAAAGACCAATAAATTCGTCCCACCCGCCCACCCCTCTGTTTCTCACGCATACGATCCCCAACCCCAATGTCTCGACTTCCATTCTGCGCAATTTAGGGTTCTTCATCCTCAAAAAAATCCAATAAACTATGGCGACGCCTTCTTCCTCTGAAGATCAGATAACGAAGCGATTGCAAGAACTGCGAAGCCAACTCGACAGGAAGCGGACATTCGAATCCGCCGTAGCGGGCATCAAATCCCTTCTCGTCGAGAGCTACTCCACCGCCTCACCCTCCACCCGCAACCTTTTCTACGACGTGGTTTGCCGCGTCGCCACCGTTCTCCGCACCCGTTACACCGCTCCCGGATTCCTCCTCGCCGGCTCCGATCTCCTGGAGGCCGCCGAGAAGCTCGGCGGTGATCTCTCCCAGAAGACCCACCTCAGATCCTGCATCGCCAACATCCGGTCAAACCTCAACCTGGAAGAAGAGGACACCGGCGATGGCGGAGTACGAGAGAGACTGCATTCGAGCCGCGGCGGGTACCTCTTCGAAGGCCATCTCACGGTAGATCCCGAGCCCCCTCAGCCCAATTGGCTTGTCCAGCAGAACCTCTTGACCGCCCTCGCCTCGCAATCTCAATCCAACAATGTCGGAGATGACGCCAACAATTCCTCCGAGAACATGGGGACTCTGCTAAGAGGGCTTGTGGAGAGCTTGGAGGACTCGATGATGGAGGGGTTGGAAGACTTTCTGCCGCCAGATGAAGGGGGAAGAACAGGGAAACCACCGGCGAGCAAAGAGGCGGTGGCGAAACTGCCGGTGACCAAAGTGGATGAGCTAATGTTGAAGAAAGTAGGTGAAGACGCAGAGTGTTGCATTTGCAAGGAGAAATTGGGGTTGGGAGATGAAATGCAAGAATTGCCCTGCAAACATCTGTTTCACCCATCGTGCTTGAAACCGTGGTTGAACGAGCATAACTCTTGCCCTATTTGCCGTCACGAGCTTCCTACGGATGACCACAAGTATGAGAGCTGGAAGGAGAGGGAGAAGGAGCTCGAGGAGGAGCGCAGGGGTGCTGCTAATGCTCTTCCCGGTGGGGAGTTCATGTACGTTTAGTGTAATTTTAGCAAGGTTGTAATTGATTGTTTTTCAGTATTTTGGTGGCTTTATCGTCTCATTGTTCAATTATATTCCTCTGGGATTGATCAGATGTTTTCAGCTGAATCTGCAGTTATTTGATATCAAATTTGGTTCGGGTGTTCAAACCTGATTTTGTTTTATACTTGTATGATCATCAAGAACTTAATGCTATGTGAAGTAAATTTCACTTGTGTCGTGTGATCACCAAAATGCTTATCTGAAATAAATTTCACTTATAGTCATGGGCAGGAGAAATCTAGAGTCCTTGATCTCTTTAATATTCGAAAAATTCACTTTTATCCTCTTATTAAACTTATAAGAATTTAAAATTACCATTGAGACCCACGGAAATTAGTTATTGTCGATTTTTAAGTATTTCGATTTATTTTTAGGCGGTTAATGGGTTCGGCAGGTTTGGGCAGGTTTAGCCGGTTATTGGGTTGGGGCAGTTTTGAGACAAAATTTATTGGGAATTACAAGGGAAGAACATGGATTTAGGCAACTTGTGGTGTTCCCTCCAAATGCAAGGCTTTTCAAAATTGAGAGGAACTAGGGTTTGAGTGAGAAAGAGAGATCGAATTGGAGGGGAGCGGCGGGGTGATTCTCGAAATTGGTTTAGGGGTTGTTTAGTTATAAAAAATCGACCACATTTTTCCATCGCTCGAAGCCCAATTCATACCATTTTTGTCCCTGGTTTTCGGATTGTCGGAGGCAATGCAAAGGAAGAAATGCATAATTTTGACACCGACAATGAAGAATCCTATGAGACGGTTCACGAGGTGCAAGAGGTGTGAAATGGTCGGGGGTTGTAATCATTTTGAATGGGTGGATGTCTCTCTTTGTGACAACATAAGATAAATGGCGGTAGGATTGATTATGCAAAATGAAGTCCTTCCTCGAGATGTTGAAAAGCTGTAGATTTTCAAGCAACAAACAACAACGAGAGGGAGAAGAATTGAGGAAGTCGAAGAGGAAGAATAGAAAACTTATAATGGAGATAAAAGGATATGTGAACAAAGAGAGGATAATTTATGAGTTTGATGATGTTATTCACTATTGCTATTGCCATTGTGTTTGAGTTAGTTGCGAAAGGGAAGAGTATCTATTGGTAGGTGTACTTGTGGGGTAGGAATGAGTAATGAAATCTCATTTTGGAGAATATATTTTGTGTTAGAGGGATGGGTAATGAATTTGATTTTGGTGAATTGTAAACTTTTGTGTTGGAGAAATGTATCTTTTGGGGAAGACTATGTAGTTTGATGGAATGAAATGTTAAGTTTCATTTATATAATGCATTTATGGTTAATTCATAATTTGTTTTATGTTGTGAGTAAGTGTGTGTATGTGTTTATAATTTATGAAATGAGCATCGTAGAACTAAACTTGAGAGCATTAAGTAGAATAATAGAAACCGAATTCCACATATCATATAAGGTCATTGCAAATGATCACTGTTTTGAAATGATAAACCGCCCAAAAACCCTTTACACATATACCACAAAAAATGATCAATAAGTCTGTATTGTACATTTTGTACATGCTATCCAAAAAGAAGATTAAACATTTGAGTCAAAAACCATTGTTGTCCAAAAGAGGAAAAAAACCTACATTTGCCAACACTTCTCATTTTTGTAGGTTATTCAAACGAGGCTAACTCATTTTTAAAATACAAAAACAACGAGGCTTCTACCTGTCAAACACCAGCAGACAAGTTTTACCTACTTACGGACATAGATCAAACACCGTGTCGGGGTTGTCTGTTTCCAAAGCTGGAAAACTCCAAGCTGTAGGCTTAACGGTTGTTTCCACCACAACTTTCGGTCACCACCAAGTGATTGGACCATCTTTTGGAGTTAAGAGCCATTGCACAACATTCACATCCCAACGGATATTTTACGAGTGATTTAGAAGAGCCGTTACAATGGCTAATGAAGACTTACGTCCGGAACCAAGACTCAATAGTCACTTTGCCCGGTTGGATATAAATAAAAGCCACATCACAAGACTAGAAGATTGCTGAACAAACTACTTGTGCTAAAATTATTGTTTTCACTCTTATTCAAATCTTCTATTTACAACTTCAAGTCCGTATTTAATATTTTCCGAGTTGTAAAGAAAGTGTTGTAATCAATCACATTATTTTCTTATCTTACTTTCCGAGTAAGGTCCTTTGAGTCGTAAGGGTTAATTCAGCTCGGTTGTCCCTAATTGTAAAGGTTACCTCGGTCATGAAGTACTAGATCGGATAAGGGAACTTCGAGTCTAGGAAAACATTGTAAGGAATTGTTTAAAGGGAGCAATTCTAGTAGAGTCGATCCTTGTATTTTGTGGATTCAAAATAGTGGATTTGACTTGGTGCTTGGATTAGTACTTGTCCAGTGGTTTTACGCCCCGGGAGGGTTTCCACGTAAATTTGTCTTATCAATTTTCCGAGTCCAATCTAGACTCAAAATCTGTTGTTTGGCTGATTCATTGTAAAAATTGTTTAATTTTCTTCATCACCCTATTCACCCCCTGTAGGGTGACTTAGACTCTCCACGAGCAAACCTTCAATTGGCATTAGAGCCTAACCTTTCAAGAGGATTTCACCATCCAAAGGTATAAAGATCATATGGCTCGGAACAATGGAGAGTTCGATGAAGGAAGATTATCTACCGGACCACCGAAGTTCAAAGGGTCAAACTTTGCCCATTGGAAGAAGATGACGGAATGTTTCCGGATGGACACCGATGAAGATGTTAGGAACATCATCCAAGCCAGAAACTACATTCCAATGAAGATGGAGAATGCAACTCTTATACCTAAAGCCAAATTTGAGTTCACCATCGAGGAGACCGAGAAATTCAAAAAGAATTTCAAAGCTATGAACACATTGATGTGTGCCATTACCATCGAAGAATACAACAGGGTCTCAGCTGTGACATAACCAAAGAGGTGTGGGACACTGTTGTCAACACCTATAAAGGAACAAGCCAAGTGAAGCAGGCGAAGATAAGTCGATATCTTCATAAGTATGAGCTATTCAAAATGGAGCCGGAAGAAAATATCATTCAAATATATGTTCGGTTCATTGAGATTACCAATAATATCAAATCTCTGGGTAGAAGGATTTCTCACGAAGAAATGTCCGAGAAAGATTCCGAGAAGTCTACCAAAGAAGAGATGGGGTCCCAAAGTAACATCCATTGAAGAAGCTCGGAACCTCTCTTAACTAAGGCTAGATGAGCTTATTGGCAAGCTACTCACTCACAAGATTCATCCGGAGGAAGAGGATGCTGAGGTCAACACCAAAAGGAATATTGCAGCTGAAGGCCTCGGAAAGCATACGTGAAATTATGAGCTCTTCGAGAATCGAAGAGGACCCTATGGCACTCATAGCCGGCTGCTTCAAAAGAATGATGAAATACAAGAAATGGGAAAAAAGGTCAAAAGATGAGTTCTACAAGAAAGATAAGAAGTACGAAAAGGTAAATATTCTTCTCCATCAAAGTTATCTTTATCTAAGAACTCCGGGTTGCTTTGAATGTGGCAGCAAGGAGCACATAATCAAAGATTGTCCTAAGAGAAAGAAGGACAGAAAGAAGAAGGCTATGATGGCTACCGTAGTGATGACAACTCATCTAAAGAAGATGACTTAGATGACTCTAAGTGTCTTATGGCACTTACTGACTCGAAGTTGAATCGGAGTTAGATAACGAGGACTTAGATATTGATGAGGTAGTTGAATACTTTCTCAAATTTTCAAAAGTTGATCTAGCACGATATATTTTCACTTTGGAAGAAAAGTCCAGTTACGTAACGCCCCAATCACCATTACTTAATAATTCCCTCACTCGAGGATATTAGGTAAGGTCGCAGCGGAAGTTAACGATCGAAGGTGTCACCGCCGTCCTAATAATAGGACAAGGCTAAATAATTGAAATAAAATGAACTACAATTTGTGCCTCCACTGTTATATTCCCAATGATCCTGTTAAGAGTAACTACTTACTACCCAAGTAGCTAAATCATCCCAAAATACGGTTCATTGGTTTAGCAACATAATATTTATACAACCTAGACTTTTGTCTAATCCACGGAATAATATACAACGTCCAGTAATTCCGAGGTCATACCTAGACCCCGGTTGAGGGTAAAATCACTGTGAGCGTCTATGTACCTTCGATTTGCGAATGCCACGTGGTTGGCTAGGGTTTGCCTTCATCGGACTTAGGAAATGGCTGATGGTTCACCGATGCTTCTTCCTAAAACAAAAACAATAAAATATTTGGAAGAGTGAGTCGAAACTCGGTACGAACATTCCTGCACTGTAAAATAACTTTGAAGCATATATTGATTGAGCGCGCGCATTTCAATTCATTTTAGTTTGAAATCGGGGGAGAGAATATAAGTAAAATTGCTTGCTAGGTTATTATCCGGAAGTGGAACCCCTTGGTAATTGATACGATCGTTGAACAGGTGTCACCCCGGCCGATCGATAACCCGAGTTGACGCCGCGCGCGGTATAATTGGCGGGCCTAAGCCCTTGGTAATTGGTAATTGGGCGGGGACCACTTAATTAGGTGGCAAAACTTGCCTTTGTAAATGATTCATTGTTATTTGTATATATGAGAAATGTTGAAATTTGATAAAACATGTGAATTTTTGAAAGGTACGAGGCAATGAACATACTCGAATTGAGAATATTTGTTTCTCCCCTTTGCGGAAATTTGAGTCACGAACTGTTCGGCAACGAAGTGGCCTCGATTCGTTTAAAATGGATTTACAGGGTTAATAATGTTTTCTCGAGTTTTAATGCTTGAGTTTGTATAAGCTTTAATAATTTACTTCATTTCCTATATTCGTATGAAAATCGATTAAACTAATCGTTGGTATTATTTAACTTTACTGCGTTTATTGAATATAATCCATATTGATTAAAGGATTTGATTAGGCTATCTAAATATCCAATGATGTTGGTGTTATTTGATTTGCTAGTTGAATTGGATTGAAAGTGGTGTATATATCTACATGCCCAAACACTTATTTTTAATTCCTTCCTCACTTCTCCCTTCTTTTGCACTCAAACCCATAGTTAAGCGATTATTCAATCTACCGATGCCTTTCCATAGGTAGGCCTTATAATTACCCCAAATTGCTCAAAATTTCATTCTTATACCAACTTAAGGTCATGAGCCTTATTCTCACAATAACATTCACATTCACAATCACGATTAGGCAAACCTAATGCTCAATTATTTTCCATACCTGTACACTTATACATTATCGAATTTCAACGTCTACGCACACATTCTCCTTTATTTGCTCAATCATTTCCAAAACGTAATAGTTCCACCAAATTGTTCCATTCGCTAATAAAACCTCCTCAATCTCATTTGTCAATTCATAATTTCCAAAAAAAAAATCACATTTATTCACATTCGTGCAATCAATTCACCACAACACCAAACCTAAATCTTGCACGCTAATTCGAATTTTCCCCAAATTAGTCTTTAAGCTCACTACACAAACATGTCTATAAATCCGATAATTCAATTTCACAACTACAACAAGCGAGTAAATGACAAAGCTGTAATAATTTAGGGTTTGAGGTTTTACCTTCGAATTCACGGAGGCGGCCAAGAGGAGGGTGGAGTGATGACGGTACAGCTGGACTCGGACGGCCACCGCCAGCACCGGCGGCGAATTCCGGCGGTTGCAGCAGCCGGTGGTTGGCTGTGAAATGGCCCGCGGCAGGGAACCGGGCCGCGCCTGCGAAGCAGCGCGGAGAGCGAGGGCGCGGGAGAGTGAGAGAGATAGAGGGAGCGAATGGTGACCGGCGCCGGTCTTCCAGCCGGCGTCGGTCGTGCTTGGGCCGAAGGAGGCGACGCCGGCGAGAGGGAAGAAACAAGGACGCGAAGCGAGCACGCGAGGAAAGACGAGAGCGATAGCGCGAGGGAGAGTTTTTTTTTTTTTTTTGTAAAATCTGTTTACGGATGTTTCTTTAAAAATCTGGTTCATTTATTTTATTATTTTGGTTTATTTATTTATTTATTTACTTTGTTTTCTTTTATTGTTACTTTTAATTTTATTTTAATAACGATGTTCACAAATTAAAATCTTATTATGAGATTTTTATTAGGGCCACTTCGTCGCCTTAACTCGCATAACATACGGATAAAAGTAGTTTAAATATAAGATATCGAATTGAAGTGCACGCGCTCAATTATATAAATAGTGTAATTAATAAAATAAATAATGTGATTTAAAATAAATAATTGTGATTTAAGGTCGGGTTGTTACAAGTTCGAACTCTTTCCAGTTCAAAGAACAAATTGAGAGCAATGTTTTGAAAAATGAATTGGAAAAGCGAGACAAAACTCGAAAGAACTTAAGACCGAGTACTCAAGCAAATAAGACTGTGTTTGAGTCACTCGGAATAGAGAATGAGCAAATGAAAAGAAAGCTCAATGAGTTTCAAGAGCTTGTTTTGAAATTCTCTCAAGATCAGAAAAACCTTGATATGTTATTAGGCTCTCGGTGTATCTCCTTGAGGAAAGAAGCACTTGGTTTCGAAAGGACCTCGGTAAAGGGAGTTCTTGGGTTTGTAAGAGGAAGTGAGAAGGGTTAGTTTGTTTCTGTCTTGCAGGTAACTCGGAAGAAGAAAGGTCATTGGTACTTAAAGAGTGGTTGTTCATACCACATGTCGGGAGATTCAAGACTCTTCTCTAAGTTAGAAGATCCGAAAGGAAGGAAAGTCACTTTTGGAGATAACAGCACGAGGCAAGATAGTAGGGATTGACAAAATTGGTAAAGGAAACAACACAGTCAGTCCAATCTACCTTGTTAAAAGACTCAAGTACAATCTCCTTAGCATTTCTTAGTTATGTGACAAAGGACAAGAGGTAATGTTCACTCGGACCAACTGCTACATCTCTAATGCGAGTCACCAAAGAGACTAAGCACTCACGTCTAAGGTCGGGTAACACCTACACTATTTCTCTCTCGGATTCAAGTCAAAATTCATCTTGTTTGAAAGCTTTTGTGAATGATTATTCATGGACTTGGCATCGTAAATTAGGCCATATTGGCATGTATACTATGAAGAAACTTGCATCTCATGGATTTGTTAGGGGTTTACCTAACTATGCTTTTAAAAAGATAAAATCTATGAGGCATGCACAAAAGGTAAGTAAGTTAGATCATCTTTCAAGCCACTCAAAACTATATCTACATCCAAAGTTCTTGAATTGCTTCATATGGATTTGTGTGGTGAAATTCCTGTGAAAAGTCTTGGCGATAAATCGTTTGTACTTGTTGTTGTTGATGATTTCTCACGATTTACTTGGGTGTGTTTTCTTAAGAACAAGAATGAAGCCTTCAAAGAGTTCACTAAGCTCTGCAGAAAAATTCAAGTGGAGTCTCGGACTCGGATCGGAAGGATTCGAACCGCCCATGGAAGGGAGTTCGATTACTCGAAGTCGCAAACTTCTATGACAAGAATGACATCTCTCATAACTTCTCTGCACCAAGAACTCCTCAACGAGAATGGAGTAGTGGAGAGAAAGAACAGAACTCTTGAAGAAATAGGATTGAAAATGATCTACCTTACTATTTATGGGTTGAGGCGAGTCAACACGAGCAAATTACACACTCAATAGATGCCTCATCGGACCCATCTTGAAGAAAACTCCTACGAGCTTTACAAAGGGAGGAAACCCAACATCTCCTACTTTAAACCATTCGGGTGTAAGTGTTTTGTTCACAACAATGGTAAGGAGCATATGACTAAGTTTGATACTAGGTCGGATGAAGGTATATTTCTGGGTTATTCATCTCATAGCAAAGCTTATCGCGTTTTTAACAAAAGAACTAACAAAGTGGAAGAAAGTATCCACATTGTCTTCGATGAAATTGATCTTGGCGGGATAAATGAGTCCAAACACTTAGATCTCAAACTTAACAGAGATGAAGATGACCTTGCTGAAGCTGAGCTCGGAAAAAGTCAAAACGAATTATCGAGGCAACTCGAGTGTTATGACTCGGATCGAACAAACTCAAGAGTCAACTCAAAATACCGAAAAACAGGTCAATGAGACTCGAGCAAGATGAACCAAGCGAAGATTAGCCTATTCAACCAACAAACTTGGTAAATCAAAGGATAGGTAAAGCTTTCAAATATGCATCAAACCACCCACCTAAAAACATACTTAATAATAATTAATTATTTTAATAAAATAATTAGATAATTAATTAATTTTTTAAAATTTATTTTTAACTTAATTAAAAAAATAAACGGTTGAGATTATTGTGATACACATATATGGTGTAGATTAATTTAATTTACGATGATTGTCGTATACGACAGTCGTTATAAGTTTTTCCTATTATATAATTGCCAATCGTTTTCTTGGTGGCATTGTAACAGAAGGTTTTGGGTTGATGTAATCAAAATTTTATGTTCCCCAATTATCCATTCAGAGGCTTAATTTAAAAGCTGAATTTCTAAGCATCCAAATGTTATAAAAAATAAATAAATACGTGTTTTAAATTGGGTTAGAGTTGAAATTTCATTAATACGAAACAAAAATCAAGTAATAGAGTTGAAATTTTATTAGTACGAAAAATAATTATGTAATTAAGATATTTTTATCATTCAAAGTAGGCTAACCCACAAAAACTCTAATTTTACTATCAAACACTATACTAAAGTAAACTGACTTATTATGATTGGTCGATTTAAATTTTTTAATCAAAATTCCCTATTTTCATGGTGATGTTTTTATTTGATTCCGCTACTTCGGCCCTGTTCCATTAGCTTTAGCTTACAACTTTACTGCGCTTTACACCTTTCCTTACAGTTTCTTACATTTCCTTACATCTTCTTACAGATTCCGTCCTTAAAGCTTCTTACAGCTCTTTACAACTTCTTACAACTACATATAATTTTTTATATCGAAATTTATTGTGAATTTATTTTTCTAGTGTTAATAAAAAAATTATTGGTAAATATTTATGTATATAAAGGTATATATTAGGGATGACAAGTAAAATATATACGTGACGAGATATCGTGTTAATAAAAATTATATATTCATTTAGTTAGTATATTTAGTATGGTTGATTTTATTTAGATAGGAATGAATGAATTAGGTTGTGAAAATATTGATGTATGAATATGATGATTGATGAGGTGGATTGTATAGGAACTTGAATTGAAAGCATATGATGGCAGTTAGGTTAGGTCGCAAGTCGACTTGGTCTTTTGTTGCCCTATGCTGTATACATATCATCAATCACTTCCCAAAGAATTTGAGAGCAAATTTTTTGTCCAATTCAGAAGTTTTTTTTTATATATATATATATATATAAAAACATGCAATATTAGTGGGATCATCAATGTCTGATCTTCTGAATTAACATGATTTCCGATTTTATTATCAGACAAATATTTATAAATAAATAATTGTAGTTGTTAGATAGTGTAACTGAACATAATATTAGTTGTTATTGGATAGAGAGTATTATAATTTAACATGTCATTTTCAACCTTATTATCATAGTATTAATTAATAAATAGTTCTAGAATGATTAGGGAAAGTAGTTTTTCTTTTTCAATTTTATTCTGGTTGCAAAACCTAAGAGATATATAAAAAATGTAATTGTTTTTTTTTAAATCAACAAAAAACATAATGTTTGGTTAATTAAATTTGTTTATTAGATATCATTAAACCTATAAACTTGTTTAAGTGCATGATATGGCTCTGCCTTAAGCTTTCATCATCAGCTTCCCTTAACAATACTTATGTCATGGATTTGAATATATGAAAAAATCTAATCTTTCTTTGAAAGGCGACCATGAAAATAGAGGTGGATATTAAAAAAATTAAACAAAATATTGTATATAACAACTTAAATATATAGACCAGAATCCATGATATACTTCATGTAAACAGATATAAATTATTTAATATTCCAAATTTTTCTTTTTTTATTCTGATCACACGAGTTATTTGTTTCGATTTCTGTCTTTCTACTGGTAAAAGGTAGGCCATGACAAGGAAATCCGATTTCAGTAGTGAGATTTGATCTGAATCGCAGTTGACATTCAGTAAGAGTGACGGAGCAATGGCTGAGTCTATTTGTATTCTCCATGCTCCAGCTCTGGTCAAATACTAACAGTGAACAAAAAAAGTTCCCCAAATCAAAACAGTTAAAAAATAAATTGTATAATATGTCCTCACTTTCTCTCTTTGTCATTTTCTAGTAAAAAATTCATAAGGACAAAATTGATAAATTAATAATTAATATATCATTAGAATTGTAAAGTATCAAATATTATAAAACGATAAAAGTTAACTAAAGTGACATATATTATGAAACGGAGGAAGTATTTAATACGGTAACACACAAATATAGTACATCTTCATTTCAAATTTTTAGTGAAAAAAATGAGACTCCATACAATTGGCATTAAATTAACCGTCCCTCCCCCAAAAAAAAGGGAAAAGAAAGAAAGGTATCAATTGCATCCAAATAAGTAATAACAACGATATCCACTCAAAAAAAAATTAGAAAAGAAACGATGTGAATTTTTTTAGGGTCAAGAAAATAATAGTTTGAATGTTAAATTGTCAAACGGGTAGAGTATTTCTAGATAAGGCCAGAGAAAGACTAGTAGTACCAAAAAATAACCAGCAATAAGCTTATAAGCTATGATAAATTAAGTGTCAAAGGAATCCACGTTGATTTGATTCCATGGTTAGCTCAAACAAGACCAACAAAAGAAGGGCACATTCAACAAAAGAAAAACAGCAGCAGAAAACTCTGATTTTGATCTGATTCCAAGAAATATTAACAAACCTGAAACACCACACTACTAACTGCAGACTACAAATACAAATAGGCTTCCAACACCCGATATTGATATCCCTATCTATACAACAAGCACAACACTGCCATTCCATGATATCCGTGCCATAAGGTTAGTCACTGAGATCGGTCTCAGCACAGGCATAGCAGTCTATGTCAGAGGCATACCAGTTAAAAAAAAAAAAAAGGAGGATGCAAGAGATTAGCACTGGATACAGGATAGACTAACTGGCATGCTGATTGCAGTCTATAATCAATCACCACAAAATATGGAGACTAAAGAAGGGCCAGATTGGAGAACAACTGTTCAGATTCAGTGCTTTAGGGCTTCTAAATCTTCTTCATGAGCTAGCCGTCATTGGGTGCTGCGTGTTAATCCACCTCGTGTTGCAGTCCTGTATACGGATTACAACCAGCTCAGTCAAAAGGCTGCCTTGAATTGATAAAAATATATTGCATAACACTGTCATCATTATACCACAGCTGGTAAGGTAACATACTGCAACATGGCAAAGAAAAAAATCAAGGCAGTCGTACTAGGAAAGAAGAGCATCTAGAGTGTATTATTTGGAGCCCTAGAGGGTTATATTAGTGAATAGTGAGGACTATTCATGACACAAGGCTTCAGAAATATTGTATTTTGCTTTCAACCAGCGACATACTCCTACAGATGACTTCTGAGATCATATAACATGACAGTAGATGAAAAACTTGTCAAAGTTAAATCATAGATTCCAAAAGAAAACTCGGCTGCTAAACTTGACAATTTATTTTGTGTAACAAGATTATTCATTGATAATAGCAATGACCCCAACAGTTTGCGAACCGAAAGCCAGGAGATGATAGAAATATAGAGACAGAAAGTAGTACATTGCTGTCCTTTTCAATGACCTTACCTCATTCATATGCTCTCCAGGTGATTCTTATGAGGTGTCCCAGTATGCTCACCCAGGCATGCTTAAATGCTAAGCTGTGATGGGATTTAGAGCATCCATGTATCATTTAGGCTTAAAGATCCCTCTTTGCCGATTTTTGTTCTTGTGGTTCCCCTGTTTTCTCAATTTTCCTCATCCCCCTCCCCCACCCTGGGCTTCCCACTTTCACAATCCCACAAAATTTCCCTTCGGTCTTTCTCTCTTTGCTTTCCCCCTACTGCATGTCTTTCTGAGCACTTTCATTCTCAAAACTTATATGCAAGAAGCAAGAAGGTAAGGAACATGTCATCATAACTAGACCTGGCAGATAAGTCATTTGGGTTGGCTCCAGATCAGGTCATGTTAGAGTCGAGTAAAAAAATCAATTCAGTTTTGGGCCAGGTCATCTTTGGTTTGAGTTGACTTTGGGTTGATTAATATGTGGCCAATCAGCTTGTCTCGCAATAAAAATAAGGGAAAAAATAGGTCAGGGAAAAAAAGTTTAGGATCGGGTTTGTTTGATTCGGGCCAATTCAGGTTTCAGGTATTGAGTCGAGTATGGATTTCAGGTCATTGAGTTCGAGCTTCAGGTTGGCTTTTCCCGGTCCAATCATAACTAGTCTGATGCGTGAATCGTTCAAGGCAATGGGTCAATGTCAGATACTCAGATCAATCAAACTTATCAAACCGAGTTGACCAAATTGACATGGATTTCTTTAACTAAGGATTATTCAGGGTATGTAAGCAAAAAAACCTAGTAATTGGGCTTATATATATGGAAGGGTTTTTTATAAAAAAATGAGTTATGATTATAAAAGTTCTAAATAGAATTTATCAACTTAACTAGAATTGGAAGATGTTGACTACATCCGACTCCATAGCAAGAGTAGAGGATACCTCAGTGACACATTTTGCTTATAGTCCACCATAATCCAAAACAAAGTGAATTTTTCAACACATAGAAGTAGGAATTACTTTCAGAAGCTTTCTTGTTATTCAAGATTATGTGGGCTATAAAAAGCCTAGTCAAGGTTATAATTGTGCAAATATAATAACTGTTGATAATTGAGAACACGCTAGGATGGACTCTCTCTATTGATCTGTATTGGCCTGTTGACTCTAGCTGCCCTTAGTTGATGTTCTTTCTCCTCCAAACCTCTTCTGTCACCGAATTCTTGTCATCTGCCTTTTCTTTTTTGTTTTTTTTCTCCCTAACACTGCCCTTCTCTCCAATCTCTTCCAATTTTCCATCTAAGCTTTTGTTTGCAACAAATAGGGGGCTAAAAGAATAATGCGGGGCAACACTATTCTCTTTCAAATTTTTTTAATAAAAAGAGCTTGAATATTTTGTGTTCCCAGATTCATAAAACAGCACAAATTGTACTACAACCCTATGAATAAAGATGTTGAGCTCTGTGAACAAATTCCTACACACTATCTCACTCATTGGTCAGAACATAGGCAATCAGATTTCATCAACCTTATCTGATAGAGTGGTAATGCAAGAAAAATAAATATGAATTCAAGTATAGAACTTTAGAAATTTGGGACACTGACCTTCCAGCAAGCAGCTGAGAACTAGACACAGGTCCCTTGGTATTCGCAAAGCGCTTGGCTCTATTCTCTTGCTCCTTCTCTATGCGCATCGCAGCAACCTCCTTCTCCATAGCAGCTACTTCCCTTCGCATCTTTTTGGCCTCAACCTCCATGGCCTTCGTTAATGTCTCAACCTTTTTGCTAACATCTGAAATACAAATAGAATCTTAAACCCATGTGAAAAACTGGAAATAAATAAACAAAATAGCAAAGAGAACACGAGAGGATGTCAACCTCAATAGCGTCATCCTTGTCTTTGAGACTTTGATCTTTTTCAAGTGCAGACTTCCTTAGAGCAACGACTTCTTTTTGTAGCAAGTCATATAATACACCTGGGACACTATCCTCTTTATCAACTGCTGGTCTTTCATTTGGCTTTTCATCAGGATTTTCTTTAGAGATAGTTTGAACCTCAGTATCCTTGGGTCCCTCACAGGGCGGGCTCGGAGTATAGTTTTGGCTAGCGCCATTTAACATGATTTTACCCCTATCTAATGATCTAGTGCCGCCATCAAAGGATTTTGAGACACCCTTCGCATGTCTTAACATCATACTAGCACTAGAAGTCAAAGAAGACCTTGATTGAAGAGTCGGAGATCTCTTGGGTAAAAATCCATTCGCTTTGGACATGGCATCCACTCCACCAAGAGATTGACGACGTCCATTACTAATGCTTCTTCCCTCAGGTGTAGATCTGTTACCATTAGTTGAAGTTCCTCTCAAGCTCTCTTCTAAAACTTTGAGGCGCAATTGAAATTTTTCCTGCAGGAAAAAATGACAGACAACTTTGCTATCAACTTGAGCCGATAGAACACATAGTTAAACCAATTGGCCAAGAACTTAAATCTTACTTTCAGCTGTGCTTCAGATCTTGCAGCTCTCTCAGAGATAGCTAATTTGTCCCGCAGTTGCTGCATTTCTCCCTGCATTGACAATTTTTAAAGCACACAGGTAAGAAAACTACTAGTTATCACCCTCACACAGTTTTTCCCCTCTATTGCTATGTACAAAGAATAGAAAAAAGTCCCAACAAGAAATTACCTGCAAAACTCGCCTCTCTTCCAGCCATTGTTTTACTGGCATCACCTTGTCATTTGCATCTTTCCATTCATTGGCTACCACAGTAGCTACTCTGTTAGCAGTAACTTTTGCACGAGCGAGCTCCCTGTCAAGGGTTTTCCGTTCTTCCTGCAGGCACAACAGTAAAACCAGAGGCCAAAAAGTCATGAATGTTGACTTTAGAATGCAAAAACTGACAAGTCTGTGAGAGGAGCAAAACATTACTAATGAAAGCAACATAATCATGATTCATGCATCCTGTAACAGATAAATACAGGGAATAGACAATTACATTCATTTCTTGCATTTTCCGCTGGTAATCCCTCACTGCATTAGCAGCTGCACCACCAGCAAGAACAGCTTCCTCCAGTTCCCGCACTGTTTGTGTCAGCTTTTCCACTTCTGAGACCTTCTGCCGATGCATTTTATCCAAGATCTTGTTCTCTTCCTGTCCAACATAAGGACTTGGATCATAAATCCATTCATTGATTCACTGAACTGATAGTGCAAAGATTAAAGGGCATGGGGAAGAAAACAACTAGCTGTTCAGCACGAAAGTACCTGACAGATTTCTATCTGCTTCATCAACTCCTGGTTTTTATTCTGTAGGTCATCCACCATAGAAGCCTTAGCTAGGGCAGCCTGAACTGTCCTCTCGGCATCAAGTAAAGCAGCTTCCTTTGATTTAGTTAGACGATCTAATGCTTTGTTGTCGTCCTGCAGTTTGGCAATCTGCAATCACAGATGATAAAGATTCACCATATTGTTATTATGTGATCACTACCACTACATTTAGCAAACTTGCAATTTTATTAAAGGCCATAACTATTTACCTCCTGTCGAGCAAGCTTTAGCTCAGCCTCTAAAGGTGCAAGAATAGCTTCAATAGGAGGCATGTCATCATCCTTTTGAGCAGCATGAACCCTTCTCAGGGTTGCTTCTGCTGCAAACTGAGCTGCCATGGAGGCCTTCTTCTCTTCATTGATTTTCTTAATTTCTAAATTCTGAAAGTAATAAATTTTGTTCAATTAGATATACAAAAGACAGCAATAATGGAGCACTGCATACATCAGGAAGAAGCCACCGGATGCAGACATTACCTTGCTTTCCAAAAGATTTTCTGTCAGTTTAAGTTTTCCCTCAACCTTCGCCAAATCTTCAGTGAGCTATTTCACGGACAACATAGAAAAGAAAGTTTCAGCATTATGTACCAGATGGACAACACAGCAAGTAGACTCGACATAATAACACCTATTACTGCACAACTGAAGAAACAAAGTACTTGGGTTACCAGGACAGGCTACTCATAAATGAGATCACAAGCATTTTGCTGCATTCCCCAATCATTATGTAAAAGTGAAATTCATTACTTATAATACAAAAAAGGAAAGCAAGATTAAAGAGAAAACCCCACGTACTTTTCTATTTATAAGGGAGAAAATCCCACGTACTTTTTTATTTATACAGGAAAGCATGAAACGTTTGCTTGCATATTTGTCCAAAATCGGAAATAACACCCCCCTCAAAAAAGTAGAGGGATAAAACCCAAACATGTTGTCAACAAAAATATATGAGTTAAACTGTTCCAAAAGCCACGCGAGAGAATTAAAACAGCGTACAATATAGTTACAACAACTTCAAAAACAATTCTAAAAATCACAAACAAACAAGACATTGCTTCTTAACGGGCTGGCCATGTTAGCTTGACCATTGGAACAACTACGATTGGCTTTTCAGTGTACTAAGGCCTTAGATCATGTCAAGAAGATGAATCAAACATCCTCCAGTTGTATCGCCTTTGGCACCTCCTATTAGTCCTATATGTTTCCACACATTACTGGCATCGACTTCTATTCACGATTCAACTCAGTCTCTAATAGTCTCTTCTGTAAATGAATAACATGTCATATTGCTTTGAGACATTTCCGCAAACTCATCATAAATCTGGTGGTTCCCAGCAGCCCGCCATTAAACATGAGAGGCAACGCATTAGCTACCAGGGACAGCTATACAAAAACCTGACGGAAGCTAGATGTACTACCACCACTCACCCGCCGCACTTGCATTAAGCAATGAGCACCTTCCAATCCACCATTTCCTCAGAAAAGAAAAATCAAGACACATCAAATGCTCACTCCACAGTACACTAATGAACCCAATGCCCACCTATTAAATCATGTTTCTCGAGCTGCAATGAGCTCACATTCATCAAAAAGCAACTCCCAAAGTCTCCAAAATCCAGACTGATATTCACATCTCACCTCTGAGCACTGAGATCTCGACAAAACAGCCACTACTAAAAGGAAATGGATATTGAAAAGGACAAAATCTACTCACATAGATTACCAACCAACTGAAGAATCAAAACAACAAAATATATCAATCACAGAGTAAAAATCTAGAGCTGAAAATCATCAACCTCCTCAACGGCCTTCTCTCTAAGGCGTTCCGAAAACTTCAATGCCTTGATCTCCGCCTGTGCTTCTGCAAGCTCTCGCTCCTTATCTGCAAAATCCCAAAACCCCCAAATCAAAATCCAACCCTAGGAGAGAGAATCCAGAGAGGGAGAAAAACACAGCCACAAAACAAGATCCAAATCAATCGGCATTATCACCTCTGACTTCATTCTCGAGCCGATTCAGCTCAACCTTCACCGGATCCGACCCGTGCAGCAAGTTCAAGAAGTCGTCGCCGTCGAAGCTGGGCCGCCGCGAGGGGCGCCTCCTCGACGAGCTCTTCCCTTCCTTGAACGATCCCGACACCGCAACCGGCGGCGGTGGTGTAGGCGTGACCGTCGCCGTCACCGCATTGTTCGTCGGCGCGTCGGTCTCAATCGCCGGCACGCCAGCGTCGGCGCCATCGCCGGGAAGCTCGGCCATGTGAGGGGCCCAACTAGGTATCTGAATCTCAATCTCACTCACTGACCCAGATCAAAAAAAAACTAGATTTCGACGAATCTCTCTCCTGGGCAGGTACCCAATGTGATGGTGGTATTGCAGCAAAGAGAGAGAAGATACTTCTTCCCCTGATCCTTGAAATGAAGGAGGTATTTGAAATCTGGGGTTGGGTTTTTCCGTTTTTTTTTTTTTGTTGGGGGTGGGGTTGGGTTTCACTGCTGGATACTACTGTGGGTTTAATTGCTGTTTAGGAGAGAGAAATGGAATGAAGCCCAGTAATTAGCAGAGAGAGAGAGAGAGAGAGAGATTGGTTTGTTAATGAATTAAAAAAGGGAGTTGGCAGAGAGGATTTGCTGTTAATGAGTGAAGTGAGGAGCGAGTGGGAGAGAAGATAGAGAGAGACTACAGCCTTGTCTGCGTACAATTAGTTGTAACAATTTCGGATGCTACACTATCTTCATCTTCAAACGTTTCTTCTATCTTGTTTTATTGACCCTTTGTTTGAACGTGGATCCATATATATATTAATGAATGTAAGATAGTTAATTTATTGGATGTACATCCTATATAAAGGTTGATAACGTTATAAATAGAGACAATTATGACACGAGGTTGAGTTTGATGGTGGCTTGACCTTGAATGGCCGAGTCTACAAATAATTCGTTGGTCGCACTCATACCCATCCACATAGAAGGAAGATAAATCTTTTTGCGATTTATTTTTGAAATAGGAGGATTTCTTTATCATATGTTAGACTCGTATATCTATATTTGTACAAATTAGTGCGTGTGTGTAAAAGAAGGCTAATGGTGTTATCCGGAGCTAATTAGTGCATCTATATTTCTTTATCGGGAAGGGGAAGTAGTGAATGTTTATTCACTTAATTGGACATTAATATACGATGGACTAATCAATGTAAAAGAAGGTTAATATTGTTAATCGGAGCTAATTGGTAATCAACATAATAATTGTCAAATTATTCGTGGTTGGAATATCATATCTTTCATACCTTGTATATATTCCGTCAATAGAACGTCATTTATATGAAGATGTATAGTATTTTTACGGAAATTAATTAAATAATTGATCATTTATTTACAATTCATGGATATCTCATGCTATATATTAGCATCGTTCAATAATTATTGCATTTTCTCAATTAATATTATCTTTTTAGAAAGGTTGTTAAATTTTTATACTTCATTATTTCAAAATACTTGTCGTTTTAAGGTTATGAGGAGTACTAAGAAAATATTAAATTTATAATAAAATTTATGTTAAAGACTAAGTTATTTCAAGATTTTATTAAAAATTAAAAAAATTAATGAGAAAATGAAATAAATAAAAGAATTAATAAGGATACGAGTTAGTAAACTAGTCATTAATAATCATTAAAATTATAAAATAATAAAACGAAAAACACATAATTAAAGTGACATATATTTTAAAATGGTAAAAGTAATCACTTCATAAGCTCCTTTGCTTCATTGTTGTAATGCTCCTCGCTCCTCAATTAGTGATATTAATCGTTGTTCCATGTTTTTGCTCAAGTAATTATATTGTTAGGTTGTTCAATTTGAAAAGTGTAAATATTGAGTTTTTTATTTTTTATTTTGCATGTATAGTATTATAGGATTTATTGCCTCCTCGATATGGGATGATAGGTGTTATAGTGATTGAGACCCTATTGTGTTTATGCATGCTAGTGATTTTACTTACTAAGAGCACATTCGTTTTAGCAGGAAAGCTAATGACAGGCTTTAAGGAGCACCAAGGAAAAAAAAACTATTTAATTGTAAGTGATAAAAGAATTATAAACATGCGTAAAGGAGTCGGAAACAACCAAAACGATCAGTCTGTAAGAGTTAATAGTAAACGATTAAAATAGATAAAAAGCAGTAAATGGTATGTTGAACTTCCAAATGTTAGAATGATAACATTATGAATCATTTAAGATGTCTGGGTGATATGCAACACATTATAGTGGTAAATTTTATATTTTATGTAATTTGTAAAATATTTAACATATTTCACATCAAATAACAATACATGACGTATTTTTGGATAATTTAACTTATTAAGCAGCACATATTATTTTATCATTTCGAGTAATTACATTTACAGAAAAAAATTAATGACAATTTTTATATGTCAAATTATTCACCTTACATATGTTTTTATTTTTTTCCTAACCTTGGATTGATTTTTAAACGTCAAACTATAATGGATATACACAAAAAAACAATATTAAATAGTTATATATTTTATTTTCTAATCATGGATAGACAAATAATAGTTTGTAATGCAAAGTCGATTGATAGCTAATTTGCATACTATAATTTAGGATGCACTTATAACGACTGTCGCTATAAGACAGCTTATCATAAGATGCATTAATTTGTACGGTACATATGTATCATAATAATCACAACCGTTCATTTTTTTCTTTTACTTAAATTAAAAATAAATTTTAAAAATTTAATCAAGTATTTTAAAAATTAAATTAAAATAATTAATTATTATTATGTTTGGCAAACCATTTAATTAACCACCCTTGCGGAAAAAAAGTAATCCAATAACCTCAAACCACATTCATATCAAACTAACTGCCATTTTTTCCAACAAAACTACGGCGACAATAACGTCAACTTACAAGCAACAATACTCCTCAATTTCAATGTACCCCGAGACCATGGTATTCCATAAGACCACGTCCCTCTCTCGGAGCTAAGTCAAAAGACCCATAAATTCGTCCCACCCACCCACCCCTCTGTTCCTCACGCATACAATCCCCAATGTCTCGACTTCCATTCTCGCGCAATTGAGGGTTCTTCATCCTAAAAAAGATCCAATAAACTATAGCGACGCCTTCTTCCTCTCGAAGATCGGATAACGAAGCGATTGCAAGAACTGCGAAGCCAACTCGACAGAAGCGGACATTCGAATCCGCCGTAACGGGCATCAAATCCCTTCTCGTCGAGAGCTACTCCACCGCCTCACCATCCACCCGCAACCTTTTCTACGACGTGGTTTGCCGCGGAGGCGTCGCCACCGGCCTCCGCACTCGTTACACCGCTCCCGGATTCCTCCTCGCCGGCTCCGATCTCCCGGAGGCCGCCGAGAAGCTCGCGGTGATCTCTCCCGGAAGACCCACCTCGGATCTCGCATCGCCAACATTCGGTCAAACCTCAACCTCGGAAGAAAAGGACACCGGCAATGGCGGAGTACGAGAGAGCCGCATTCGAGCGGCGGCGGTACCTCTTCGAAGGCCATCTCCGGCGTTATTATCGCCGGAATTTTCCCGGAAAAATGGCGATCAGTTTGATAGGAACGTGGTTTGAGGTTATTGGGTTATTTTTTAAAATAATAATTAATTTTTTTCCCCAAGGGTGGTTAATTAAATGGTTTGTCAAACATAATATTAACTAATTATTTTAATTTAATTTTTAAAATATTTAATTAAATTTTTAAAATTTATTTTTAATTTAATTAAAAGAAAATATATGAACGGTTGTGATTATTGTGATACACATGTACGGTATAGATTAATACATCTTATGATAACTTTCGTATAGTGATAGTCGTTATAAGTTTTTTCTTATAATTTAAGGATAAAGCTATTACATGACATTTAGCCATTATTCACACAATTGTATTGATTTGAATTTGATTTTGGATCTTTACTATCGATTTCTCAATTGTGAATCGTGATTATCATATGAAGTGGAAAATATTCAATCATAAATAACACCTCCATATAAAATTAAAAGAATTCAACGAGATAATAGATTACGGATGTACATTTTATAAAAAAAATAGTCCCTAATTCCACTCCATAGTGAAAAATGATATTGATCAAATTAAATTGATCCAAATTGGACAAAACCTATATGAATTAGATAAAAACGACTTTTATTTAATTTGGTCTTCTTTTATAAATTTAAAATTTTAATTTATCCTAATTTAAATTTATTAAATTATGCAACAAACTAGAATCTTTACAAATTTTGTAATATGCACTTTTAAAACGCATCATATCGAATATTAGATTGATTTTTTCTCTTCGAATTTAGATTCATTATTTATTAACATGTATGGAAGTGGTAATTTTTCATTTTAGAAGATTAATGAAATAAACGGGAAATAATTATTCACAAAACCATATCGGTCCGACCCGGCCCGAATTGGACCGACGAACACAAATCTCCTTCCAAAGGCCATCGAGCCACCGAGAATTCCACAGGCAGAGAGAGAGAGAGAGAGAGAGAATGTGGAGGACGAGCAGCAGGGAAGTGATTGCGGCCTCATCTTTCTCTCTCTTCCATTGTCGCTCCTTTACCTGCGCCGTTTCGCGCTTGGCGCCTCATCCTCCTGACCTTGTCAAATGGGTTCGCAAGGAAGGAGGTTTTGTGCATCAAGCAGTGACCATAGCCCATGTCCCCCTCATGGTCTAGGCTTGGTGGCTGCCCATGAAATCCCTCGAGGGTCTGATTTGATTGGCCTTCCCCCTCATCTTCCGTTGCAATTCGATGATGGGTCTTCTCCTGTAACGGCTTCTTTGGCTCAGCGCGTTCCTGGTATGTGGGGTTGCTTCTTTTGGACTTGTTTTAGTGTGTTTGAATGATTTCCCCCTTTGGGGAGGTTACTGGATTCAAATTTGTAGTTTTTTGTATGCCCATTTGTAGTTTTGGATGATTGTGATTGATAAATTTTTTCCTGGGTTTGGTTTACAATTGGGGTTGATAGATTTTGGTATACTGGGGCGGGGTGGGGGGTTGGTTAAGAAGAATTGAGGTGAGACAGGATGACGTTGGGCAGCCGGAGAGAATGAAGAATGGAGAAAGATGGAAGACTGAAGAGAGAGATTAGGACTCATTAGCAGCTTAACAGAACTGCAACATATAAGTGGAGTCACTAAGCTAATGACCCTGGTGGAAGAGGATTAGTGCCTGTCAATTAGTTCTTTTGATTAATCTCATGGTAAAAAGACAGTAGTATTTTCCATTCCCCTTATCCCTTGTAATTGTATCATCCTTTTGGAACCATTTTGGCCATTGGCAGCCAACTTGCCAATGTTTGTTCTCCTCATGGCTGGCTGAGTTTTTCTGTATTGTCCACTTTTTTTAGCATGTTTTTGGAGCTTTACAATATACCTCAATTCTTGATGTTGCCTTCTTGAATTGTATCTTTTCTGGAAAAACCGGATCAATGAATCTGACTAAGTCAATGGAGGTGGCCATGGCAGCAATAGCAAGTGAAATGAGGGAGAGACAGTTAGGGGTTTTGGTATAATGCGGTTTGTCCCTTCCTCTGGCTTGGGTGGGAGAGGATGGCAAAGGGAAGGGTAGGGAACACGTGAAAGCACCAAGAGAAGTTGGGGGGCAAATCACGAGTTAAGGTGAAGGAGAAGCTAGGGGAATTCTATCAGAGGGTCATACTGTGGGAATCCTCATTGATGGTCGTTTGGATAAGGAAGGGTGGTGTAGTTCTGACGGGTGCAAGGGCTGGCACTGGAGGTGGAAATTGGGTGCATGTACTGTGTGGATGGATGGTTCAATGGACCATTATGTAAATTTTTCAAAGGATCCAAGAATTGTTTACTTTTCATTATAGCTAAAAATTTAATTTTGGACAATTTTGTCCAGCTTGGTTTATAGTATATGAAAGCAAAATGCCTTACTAAAATTGCCTTCTTCTTCTTCTTCTTCTTATTCATCATCATCATCATCATCATCTTGTAAGGAGTACTAGGCAGTGAATGGTTTTTAATTTTAGGTCTAATGTATGGACTGAAACCACACTCTCTGTGATTCAGGAGCAGCGTTAAGGTTGTTACTCTTTAACCCCCTCCTTGCCAAAAAAAAAAAAAAAAAAGGAAAAGGTGCAGGCAGTTTCGAGGTTTGAATTTGGGCATTTCATTTTGGCTTTGGCTTGAGGATCCAAATACTTTTATAAGCTTACCAGAATTGATTGTTTTGATTGTGACCTAGTGCATGAAGAGCTCTTATATTGAGATAACAACCTTGTTCTCCTTGGTAGTGTACTAAAGATAGGTCAACTAAAAGTGTGATATTTTTATTACATAATTTTCTTTCTGGGAGATCAATCTGTAAAGAATTATGGATTTATTTTCACAGTATCCATTGGTGAATGCTATGTCTTTTGATGACTCTAAATCTTGCAATGACAAAGTCACCAATGTGGATAATAATTTTGTGTATCAGCCAAATATGTTTCAAAGGTTTATGTGAGTGCTAAATCTTGCAATCTATCCTTTTTCAAAAGCGAATCCAATCTGCAACTTCTATTTAAATATGCTCTATAGTGCCACTAGGACTTTTCTTTGACAGCATTATGTGGAATGAATTCCTGAAATTAGGATGAACTGAGTTTTGAAAATGAGTAAATTGGACACTGGAGCATTTGGCAGAGGAACTCTGGGCTATGAGATTGGGTCTGAGGCTTCTTCAGGAGAGGGCGAAAACTGGATCCTTTTGGTGGCCATATATCAGCAATCTTCAAGAGACGTACAGTGTTCCAATCTTCTTTCAGGGAGAAGACATAAAGAATTTGCAATATGCTCCGCTGTTACATCAGGTAGCTGAATTAAATTTCTCCCGAGAATCTTTGTTTTGGGACTAAATTTTATTGGATTAAGGGCTGTAGAGATGGGGACTTGCCCTTGACAGACAGTGACCTATTGCTATTCATCTTAGCCAGATATTTTAGATTTACCTGTAGATTTTTGTCATATATGCCCCTTATGAAAATCACACTCTCTTTCATTTGTGGAAACAGGTAAACAAGAGATGCCGGTTTCTTCTTGACTTTGAGAAGGAAGTGAAAGATGCTGTTGCAAACCTGAAGCCAGGCGATCATCCTTTTGGTGGTCAAGATCTTGATGCATCTTCCCTAGGATGGGCAATGTCAGCTGTTTCATCCAGGGCATTTCGCTTGCATAGAGATAAACTTTCTGAGAGAGATCCTATTGATATGCCTATGATGCTTCCTCTGATCGACATGTGCAACCATAGCTTTGATCCAAATGCCAAGATTATTCAGGATCAAGATGCTGAAAACTCAAAGATGATAGTGAAGGCACGTTATCTTTCTTTATCGAAATGGTTGATAGTATGGCACTTCTATGGTATTTAATAATGCCAATTTCTTCCTTTTATCGTCTCCTTGTTCCTTTAGTTTAATATTTGGTAAACATGTTCTCCCTCCTCCCTGTGCGAACATAAATGCCTTCCTGTTTGATTGGATTCCCCCAAACTAAACAGTGAGAGAGAGACCGCGAGACATATCTTGATTTTGGTTTGGAATTATCAAACGCAATATTTATCTAATCTTGTCGACTCACTTTACATCTTGCAGGTTATTGCAGAAAAGGATATCAAAAGAAATGATTCGCTGGAGCTTAACTACGGTTGCCTGAGCAATGATCTTTTCCTTTTAGATTATGGATTTGTGATAAATGCAAATCCATATGACTGTATTGAGCTCAGGTATGATGGAGCTCTTCTGGATGCTGCTAGCATGGCTGCTGGGCTTTCCTCCCCATCTTTCTCTTCACCTGCTACCTGGCAGCAAAAATCTTGACCCAATTGAAATTAGATGGCGAATCTCCGGATTTAAAGGTTTCCTCTTCTCCTTAACCTTACCTGCATTTCAAATCTAGTAACTTATCTCCTCTGCTTTCTGTGTAAACCAGTTTTCCTAAGAGCATTTACTCTGATGGTATATTGGCTGCCTCCCAAATGGGAATCCCAGGTTAAAAGCTTAGATTATCTCCAGACGGTTAACCCTACCTGGGGTGGGTGGGATCATTCCTGTGTTTGTAGGTTCTGTTATTTAAAATTTTTAAAAGGAAACTAATAGGTGATATCTAGCTTGCCCATAATGGCAATAAGTTTCCGTCTTGCTGGGATAGTGCCCTGTTTGGTTGGATTTGGATGTAATATCCCGTGTAATGCAAGCACATTTGTTATTGTTTTTTTCATTACCATGTTTAATTATATTAGAGTATTATAATCAATCAACTACCTTGTAAGCATGATTGCCACAAACTATTTATCACCTGGCAAAACTGACTCGAACCGAACGGGTCAACCCGAACGACCCGAAACCCAAACCGAACCGACATCCGAAACAGTTGAACCGATTTTGACCCGAAAACCGAAATGAACCGATCCGAACTGAACCGACCCGAAATGACCCGAACCGAAATTGACCCGAATGCAAAATGACCCGAACCGAAACCGAACCGAACCCAAAATGACCCGAACCGAATCAGATCCGAATCGATTTAACCCCAATAAAAGTGACCCAACCCACATTTTTTTTGTTGGGTCTCTCGGGATGTACTTTTGTGCCTATAGTAGTACAATTTTGAATCGATTTTGACCCAAAAAGTGACCCGATTACAACTAGATCCGAAATTAACCCGAATCGAACCCGAACGAGATTGACCCGAAGTTGAACCGAACCGAAGTTGACCCGAACCGAAACCGAACGAACCCGAACGAGATCGACCCGAAGTTTACCCGAACCGAAGTTGACCCGAACCCGAAACCGAACCGAACCCGAACAAGATTGACCCGAAGTTAACCCGAACCGAACTAACCCGAACCGAACCCGAACCGAATGACCCGACTGCCAGGTATCCAACCAAAGGTCAAATGAGTTAGTTAAATTAATAGAAATATTTCCTGGACTCTTGGACAGTTTAACTAGGGTTCTAATGTTCTTTTATGTCTTTTAATGTGAAGGTAACATTAGGTGGTCCAGAATTAGTGGAAGGTCGATTTTTGGCTGCATTGCGGGTGCTCCATGCTAATGATGCCGATACAGTACTTAAGCATAACTTGAGCACCCTTCAGTCCCTCTCTTCTGAATCTCCTCTGGGAATCGCAAATGAAGTAGCAACACTTCGGACTGTTATTGGATTGTGTGCAATAGTGCTTCAACATTTCCCAACGAAAATTATGGAGGATGAGTCGCTATTAAAGCAAAGTGTCTCTAGCTCTTCAGAATTGGCTATCCAGTTCAGAATCCAAAAGAAGTCCTTGATTGTTAATGTGATGATGGAGATGTCAAAACGCGTCAAGCTTGTACAATCCAAGGATTCAGCTACTGCTGCTCAGATATAGCTTTCCATCATAGGAAGTTATGCTGAGCAAAGAAAATTTTACTTGCTGTAACTTTTCTAGATATTTTGCCCTAGAAATTATATTTTTATTTTATTTTTGTGTGAACTTTTAACGTCTGCTAAAGGCATACGTCGATGCTTCATGGTTTTTCCCTGTCTATGTTTTAGAATCAAATCAGGAAGGGAAAATTTTGTGTTTCTGTGGCAATACTTGTCGTAGTTGGAGAGATTATTTATTTATTTTCACTTTTATTTTGTTGAGTGTAAGCAGGGTTTGTTCTATCTCAGTAAACTCTTCCCGCTCTCTGCTTCTGTCGTCCAACCGATAAAAATTATATTATAAGTCGTTCAATCCTCAAAATTTAATTTTAGACATTAATTTAAATTATTTAAAAATTAAATTATTAATGATTAGATTAAAATTAGGTGATAATGTGTTGTTTTTATCTAAATTAATATATTATATAATCTAAAATGACTAAATTTTTTAATAATTATAATTAATTATCAATTATAATATTTTAGTATTAATTGCTTACATTGACTAAAATAAATAACACGCTAATTAGATCAAGTTAATCTTGTTAGAGTTTAGAGTGTAAATTCTTATATGCACTTGTTAGCTCATACTCCTAGGTGCCACATCATTATTTAGGCCCATAAAAACCCCTATTTTCTTTTTCGTCCAAACATTTATTTGTCATATGTGCGAGGAGCAAATACTCTCACGTGTATGATTGACGTTATGTTATTAGACAAGATGTATCATAGGGATATTGACATAAAACTCATTTTATTAAATACTTGATGTGAAAACCACTTTATTCCTTCGTTTTCCAATTTGGTTCTCAACGAGAGAAGGATTATCAATCGATTAAGCATTACGAGTGTGTATTTTTGGTTATTTCTATGTCTTTCTTTGTTACGTATATCATTCTCTTGTTAGTGAATATAATCCACAATTAGACCGTGCTTTTTAAATTGTATATAAGACAAAGGTGAATGCATTTACCCTATTCTAATTCTAAAATCTCCTTTCACTTTTTAATTTTTTAATAGTTAAAGGGGAACACTTTGGATACATTCTCGTTTTTTAACTTTCTTTTCTCTCTCCCCATTTGCATGCAGGCCTCCTTTTCTATTTGTTTCATGCCAGCAACTTATTGATCTAATTAGTGTAATTCTGTAGATTTTACAATATCAAAAGCTTACAATGGATCAATTCCAAGACCTATCTATAGCCTCAGTTGTGACTTTTTATTTTATAATTGCGAAAAAATATATAAAAATATGATATTACACAATTTATAAGTTATAACATTATATACTATTCAATTAAACTATTTTTTTCAGTATAACTATTGAGTCGAAATAAGACATTTAAAAGATATTTTGCATCAAGACACTATCATACATTGGTTAACAATAACCATATAATTTTCAAATCACCCAACTCCATCATATCTTCGTCATTTTTTGTATTATTTTTGTTTTTCTTTATGCGATGAGGCACAAAGGTCGATGTATATATGTTTTTATTGATTAATCAAATGACATTTAAAGGATATAAATTATATCACAAATCTGGGTCTATACCATATATAATATATTGTTATAATTTTTTAAAACCGCCCCTATTTATATGCTATCCTCTTTTTAAAAAATAAAATTTATACCACAAATTACATCATATTATGAGATTCATGGTATAACTTGGCGGGAGGGGGTTGGTTAATTCTGCATTAGTCGTCTTTTTGTAGTAATATTACCAACAGGCCGCTATTAAGTGCAGACCAAAACCTGTTTGTGCTCATTTTAATCACCCCGCCGGAATGGCTTCGTCAACTGCCTTGAGAGCTTTCAAATCCTCTGCGTTAATCTCATGGAAATCGGTACAACAATTCTAGCTCTCTCTCTCTCTCTCTCTCTCTCTCTATCCCTTCCCTTCCCTCTTTTTCAGATTTCAGCCAAACTAATCGTCTCTCTCTCTCTCTCTGTCTGAAGACGGGCATGCTTCAGAAAACTCTAAGAAAGTGCATAGAGAAGTCCGGCGTCGGTTTACACTCAGGCAAGTTAACGACGGTGAAGATTTGGCCGGATTTCGCTGGTAAAGGAAGGTACTTCGATGTCCGTTCCAATACAATCCAAGCTTCCATTGATTTTGTTCTGCAAGAATCTCCGCTTTGCACCACACTCGGTAAGGATGGTTTCGAAGTTCGCACTGTCGAGCATTTACTTTCGGCTTTGGAGGCCTCCGGTGTCGATAATTGCCGCATTCAGATCCTCCCCGCCGGCCCCCATGATTGCGCCGTTGAGGTCTGTCTCTCACATTACTGCTTTTGCTTGAATCGATTTTGAACGAAGCCTGAAGAATGATTGTTGGGAAGTTATTTTTTGCGCTTGTTTGAGCTCTTGTTTGTTGATTACTACTTGGTAATGGATTTCTGTTCAGAATGAAAAATGTTATTCAACGTTTAGACTTGTGATGTGATGATTCTTAGGTACCCATCTTGGATGGATCAGCAAAGGAATGGATGGAAGCAATAGAGCATTCCGGGTTGGAGGATGCCTTAGATGAAAATGGTAATAATTGCGAGAAGATGGTACCCTTTGTGGAGGAGCCTGTTCATGTCAGAAGAAATGACTCTTTTGTGGCAGCTTTCCCGTCCACTGAGATTCTCATCACTTGTGGAATCAATTTTCCTAAGGTACTCTCCTGCCTAAGATGCTTGTGATATTATATCCTTGCCGTCACTTTAGATGTTTGAATATTGGCAGTTATATTTTGTTTGTGATTTGGTATGCGAACTCGTTGATGATGTTAAACTCCCAAACTGATGGTGTGACAATCCATATGATTATGCAAAGTCAGCGTTCTTGGGGTCCAAAATCATTTGTGACAGGGTGCAGGGAGTAAATAATAATTCGAAAATGTACCTCGGGGTATAAGAATAAGATAATACCTCTAGAATGAGATGGAATCACGAATTAGATATTGCTCTGTTTAGGTCTTATGATAACTTGACAACACACTGAAGTTAGCTCAGCCAACCCATGTTGGATTGTCAAATGCCTGACATGTGTGTCAGAGTCGGAATTAGCTTTATTCTGAAAATTGTATGTAACTAGTTTAAAAATGAAAGGTACAATGTGTCAAGTGTGTGACGGGGATACTTCAGGTGAAATGAAAAGTTTGAGCTACAAAGGTTACAACTATAAACTTATGTCTATGATTCTTGTGAATATACTATTTTAATATTTGATGAGCTTTTGGTACTACTAAATTTTTCTTGTGCATTGGCTGTGGTTGCTAATATGGAGGAGTTTTCTATTGAGACTCAGCTGTTGCTTTAGGTCATTTTCCTACTTGTAGAGTCATACTGCTGTAGATTCCCCTTATGGAAAACCTACATGGCTTGTAGTTACAGGAAATGCTCTATACTCCAGCAATTTTCATTCTGGGAACAGACGTCCCAAAGTTCAAATTAGACTAAGTTTGTGTAATAAGTAGCAACACGCATTCTGGGAGCAAGTAACCATGGAGATGTTCATGGTAATTTTGCTGAGTGCTTTGCTAAGACTTTTAATTTTCTTTATCCAATTAAGATTCATCTAAAACCTGCATGGACTTAGCGACTATAAAATAAACATAAATCCATTACATAGTGGTCATTTGACAATGAATTTTCAAATAGAAAATTTAATCTCGAAGGAAACAAACATTTTCTCAATTGGCTACAAAAAGTTGCTTGGACTTACATGGAAACTTGTAGATGTGTACTACAAGGGAATTTCTGTTCGGATACTATGTAATGTTGACTTTACAACTTTCACAACATCTGATTTCCGGATTCTGGAGGAAATTCTTCCAGTCTTACTTGACCGCATGTAAGAATGTACATGTGTAGGTTTTAGACAAGCACATAAAATATGTCATAAATGGTGAAGGATATATTTCGTTTTAAGCAGAATTTTTTATGCTGAATAATAAGAAGTGATTATTTTGGGAAAGAACCTACATGAGTGAAATTTCCTTTCTCCTTGCTAACATTCTGAAACTGGATGTAAGTGACTCTGCTGTATACCCGTCACACCTATATATTCTTGCTTTTGTAGAAGCTTCATTTTTCATTCTGACTTTCTGTAATGCTTGAGATGGGTGCAATTGTTTTTGTAACCACCTCCTGAAAATTTTCATTAAACATGGATGTGTGTAGACAGGCAAGCAAGTTGTAGTTGTCTTCTAGTCTTCTCATGAAGGATCCTGTAGTAATTCTTATGTTATCATTCTGGAAACTTACTTTTATCACTCTGACTTTGCAGGTGCCTCCCATTGGTTGCCAGTGGTTCTTTTCCAACCCTTTTAGCAGGTCTTTCTATGCAAATGAGATTGCTTCATCGAGAACGTTTTGTTCTTTTGAGGAGGTCAGCATAATTTTGTGCCTGAATAATTTTCTGCATATAAATAGTGCTTTACTGCTTGGGTGAGGATTTTGGCTGAAGCACACTGTCCTTACACAGAATATGCATGCTGATGAAAAGTAGCTGCATTGATGAGGCATTTGATATAACACTAAACAAGGGAAAGATGAGTTGATAGTATCAAAGAAAGAAAATAGAACTATTTCAAGTTGTAGTATTAACCAAGTCTCATGCTAAAGGAAAATTCTTTTCTGTGTTTCCAACTGGTTTTTTAAATTTCGTCTAATTGGTTTTCCTATTATCTTGCATGGTACTATTTGCTTTAACTTTCTTCCCCCCTCCTCCTTTCTTTTTTTTTTTTTTTTGAGGGGGATGGGGGAGGGAAGGGTGGATGAGGGGGTGACATCCTCCTCAGAATCAATATGGTGTATAAATTCATATTAGATGTCAAAAGGCTATGAAGCCTTATAATGCTTCAAAGATTGTCCATCTCTACAAAATGGGAATATGTACAAACTTCAATATCTAGTCTCCCTTATGATTCAAGGATCAGGGCTTTTTGTTAGACATCATCATTACAGTGGTAAATTTGCCTTTTAGTTGTGATTCTCCCAGGCCATATTTAATCTGTTCATTATAGGAAGCCGTTATGCTCATTTTGGTAACTTTAACTTAAATTTCTTTGTCTTGATGCAACTTCGGTAGTTTTAAACATAATTCTAGCGCATTTTTGACTTAAGATGTTTTTGTTTATTCTAGAGAACTTTCCAAACTAGAGGTTGATGAATCACTAACCTTTCACTGTTGCTTTCTAATCAGCTACATAAGAAAGAGATAGCTTCTGTATGTTGACCCTGTCGCAATTCATGAAATATACATGGTTTTTTTCATCTTAAGGAGTCTACCCACATATTGTTTTGGGGGCCTGGATTCCTAGCTCAGGTTTTCTGACTATCATAACCATATTCACCCCCCCAATTCAGGTCCTGAACTTGTCTATTAAAATCTCATGCAGGTGGAGAAAATGCAAGATATGGGGCTCATAAAAGGGGGTTCACTAGAAAATGCCATTGTTTGTAGGTTAGTCTCGCCATTTCCTGATGTTCTTTCATTACAAAGTTTCTGTGGATTACTGGATAATATAAGAATATCTGATAAGAATTCTATTTTGAGAGAAGCTTCTGTATACAAGAAAAAGGAGGAATTAGATAGTGTCTCCAAACGCCTAACATGTTGAACACAAACATTTATCCAGTGTCCATCATGTTGAGCAAGCTTCAATGAAGCACGAAGTACTCAATGCCATTTTTGAAAAAGTGAGCCAAAAGCTAGCTGTTTTTGCGGTTTAAGCCCTATTATAGTATATTGATTTCTGTGTTTTTGTATTTTGGTCCATATAGGCCTGGAAATCTGGAATCTTCGTATCATTGTAATCAGGCAGATTATGTTTGTGCAGTGCCTCTAAAGGGTGGTTAAATCCACCTTTGCGTTTCCATGATGAACCTTGTCGCCATAAAGTCATGGACCTCATCGGAGATCTTTCTATACTTGCAAGACCTGGTAATCAAGGACTTCCAGTGGCACACATTGTTGCTTATAAGGTAATTTTTGCAAACCTAGTGGTTCAACATCGAATTGTCGAATTAATAATTCATAATTTGAACTCTGTCACATATTTTTTTACATTTTTGTCTCTGCATGCTTTCCTAATAGTGGGAGAAACTGGTTCACTATTGTCATTATACATCTAAGTTGTCGGTCTCAAAAATGTTAAAGATATCCCTTGGTGGAGCACTTTCATTTCTTTGGCTTATTGTTCATTTTGATAACTTACATTGACTAGATTGCTTTTCAGTGTCCAATTGACTAGATTGCCTTTCAATGTCCAAATGTCTATCAGGTCTGCTGGTTGAGATTTGGGTTGTACTGAGGAATAAAATGTGCTAGTACCGTAAATGGTGGACTGGATGGAATAAACTTGATCCCTGTTCATTATGTTCCTAGCGGTTTCTTATTGACTGTATTATGCATAACCCTACTGGGAGGGATTTGCTTTTGTAGCACCTCTTAGGAAGAGGAGGAAAGTAAAGAAGGGAAAGAAAAAAAAGGTAAAACATCAATAAGAGGATGGCATGCAAAATACTAAAACTACAGCTGTTCCTTTTAACAATATTGCGGTGGACCAGATCAGACAAACTTGATCCATGTTCAGTATGTTCCTGTCTGTCCCAATATCTATCGTATTATGCACAAGATTACCAGGAGGAACTTTTCTTTCCCCCATCCCACCTCCAATTTAAAAAAAAAAAGAATAAGGAAAAAGGTGCGGAGTAGAAGGAAAAGGTAAGACATCAATGACAGGATTTCATGCAAATTGTTATAGTAAAGGGAGTCATTCCTTTTAGCGGAGCCACTCAACACACAAGGTAGAGAATGACATTCATCTTCTAAACTAATGCTAGAAAACAAGGATGGATATGGATGACTTGATCGTCATAGTGTGTTTTTATATTTGTTTATTGTTAAATAACTTTGTGAGAGGGATGAGGAGCATGAGCTTCAATGCTGTGCTAATAGTTTGGTTAGGTAGTAGAATTTGGAAATTGTGGTATGTCCTCAAACAGTGCACCTGCAATCACATTACGGGAATTCGAAAAAGAGATTTCTGCATTCCTTTAACTATATTATTCATGTGATTCTCGACAGACTTGATGATAATCTTCTGAAGGGTAAGAAGCAGGGATATAAGCAGATAGCCAAACTATTGTATTCTGTGTTTTTGGTTTACACAGTGCTGGAGATTAGTTATTTAATGTTATTTCTTCTGGAAAATGCACTCTTATTGCCTTTTGCGAGCTCAGTGTACCATCTAACATGTTTCTCTTTGGTGTAGGCTGGCCATGCCTTGCATGCCGAACTTGTACGCTGTTTGGCTGAGCATGGATAAATAGGTAAAAGCACTAAACAACAAGAACCAGTGGGGGTCCCGTTGAAAGTTTGGAGGGATTGAAATGTAAGCATTGTTTCTTTACCATTGATAATTAGACGAGCGTTGTCCAACAGTCTCAAATTTTTTTTAGAAAAAGGTTTTAGACAAACACACGGTCATTTTAAAAATAGATTTAAACGAATGAAGATAAGGAATAGAGTAGGAGTTCCGAACAGTTCAAGAAAAACACTACCTCTTCCTCTGATACTAGGAGGTCTGTGAAGGATCTTGTGGCAGATATTGACATGTGTAATCTGAAGCTTTTGACTCTTCATTGTGATAACCAGTTTGCCGCTCACTGCAAAGGATCTGGTATTCCATGAGAGGACAAAGCACATCGAATTGGATTGTCATTTCACTCACAAGAAGATCATTGAATGACTGCTTCAGCTCGTCTATCTTCCCAAACAGCAGAACTTCGCAAATGTTCCTACTGAAATTCTACCTTCTCAACATTGGCAGCTGTTGTCCAAGCTAGCCTTTTTTTTTGTTCGGAGGGGGTGGGGGTTAGGGGGAATACTTTTCTTAATAGGATCTTGCTAGCTCTAGAACCTTTTGTAATATCTTTTCTTGCTTTGTTCTTTGAGTTAGGTCATCTTGTTACTTGTTAGTTAGGTAAAGTTTTGAGGTTCTTTTTTGTTTTGTTTTTTTAGGTCGAAAGGAGTCATAAATACAATAACAACACAAAGAAAATGAGAAATCGAACTTGAGCCCTAATATACCCAAGATATCTGTCTTGGACACTAAGTAAATGCCTCATTAGTTAAACCTAATGAGGAATTCTAATTAGTATATGTTTCTTAAATAGAGGCTAGGTCATGAATCAAAAGACTTCAATAAGCTATGCTTTGCCTTTGTGCATGAAATTTGTTAAGTAATGGTTGAAGCTCTTTGTAGGTAAATCCTCATAACATTCTTCTTTAGTGTGTGACACTTTTAAATTAATTATCGAATTGGTTGTGTGCAATGTTTTGATGCTATGGATGCATTTTGATTTTGGAGATCCATTTTTATTTGATCAATTTGTTATCTCTTACTGTACTTATTTGCCACCAATCATCATGTAGTAGATGTACCTATACATCTGTAGTAAATATTTAAGGTTAGGTTACTATTGTTTGAAAATGTAGAATAACTATATTATAAAATAACGAGTAGAATGATCACGGGAAGTTAATTTTTAGTACCTCGAGGTATGCGACATTCATTTTTCAGGGCCTCACCTTTTTGCCCTAATTTTAAGGTACCCTCACCGTTTGAATTTGTATAAAATAGGGTCTTATCTCCGGTAAGTAAGTGATTAGACGATTATACCCTTTATAATTTTTTTATTTTTCCTGGAACTCTATCCCCCTATCTCTCTCTCATTGCCCCTCTTGTGCATCCCCGCCCTCGGTCCCGTCCTCTCTTCTCGGCCGGCGTCCCTCCTCCGCCTCCAACCTCTCGTCCTCCCGCCGCCTCCGCCTCCCGACTCCGACATGCCCCCTCCTGCTCCTCTCCAGCGCGCCATTTCGATGCCGGAGTTTACGGCTTCACAACCCCTCGGGAAGCCCGTTTCGGAGGCCACCATTGAGGAGGAGGTCGAAGAGGTCGAGGAGGAGGAAGAGGAGGTGGCCAGGCCGAGGAGGAGGAGAGGAAGTAAGGGCGGTATTGTTGGGGGTAGGATGGAAAGTGGGGTTGCTTGCTGAGGTGCCGCCACCTCCATCTCCGCCGCCACCGGACGAGAACCGGGCACCTCCTCCGCCGCCGCTCGAGGCGAACAATTCGTCTCCGGGGGCAGCTGGCAATTCTTCATGGGACTACTTCTTTAATGTGGATAATATCCCGGAGGGAGCTTGGGGATGTGGAAGAGATGAGGCCGTTGCTTGGTCATCATGGTGGCGTCTGTGGGGGTCGAACCGAGGCAGTAGCAAGAGAGAGAGAGTGAGTGGGAGGAGTGTGATTTGGTGGTACTTGATGGTGGTGGTGCAGCTGGTGGGCGGCTGGCCGGAAGGTTGTGACCGGTCGGCAGCGGAGGAAGTGGTGGAAGATGGCGGTGGCGGTATTCGGTGCTCGTCGGTGAGTGAATGAAGGCAAGGAACCAAGAGTTGTGCTTATTCGATGGTGCTGAGTAGAGGGAGAAATTTGGCCCTTCTTCTTCTTCTTCGGTGGTGCAGAGACGAGTTCCGGAGCTTGGTTGAAAGAGGGGGAGAGAGAGAGTTGCAAGCAAGACAAACATTGATGAAGGGTATAATTGTCTTATCACTCACTTATCCGATGGTGAAACCTTATTTTATACAAATTCAAACGGTGAGGGTACCTTAAAATTAGGTCAAAAAGGCGAGGCCCTTAAAAATGAATGTCGCATACCTCAGTGTAGTAAAAAATTAACTTCCCGAATGATCACACTAGTCAACTAACTACACAAAATAAAATTTAAATTGTTTTAACATTAAATTCAATAGATAATAAAAAAATGAACATAAAATCGCTTGCATTAACTTTAATTTAATAAAATAGCTCTAATTTATTAATTTTAAAATAATTATAAATTGGTAAGTAATAAATTTATTTTCAGGATAAGGAATAATAAATTCAAAATTTTCCTTCTCTCATTTTTCTCACTTTTTTTATTAGTATATATGCCTTAATAATTCACTATATATTTTTTCATATGAGATAGTGTTACACATCATTTCTACATCAGCACATATATTTGTTGACTTTTCTTTTTTAAATTCAACCAATTTTTTAGTACCTCACAATTTGACAAGTCAATACCACCCAACACAAGCTTTGAATAAACTGGTTTCAAAGTTTCATTTTGATGCCATACTTTTCCACATATGAAGGTTTTATATACATACAAACCTAATACACATTGTTTAAGACTTTTTTCTTATGAATTTGGATAAGGTGATAATGCAAAAGGATTAGGTCAAATTTAAAAATAATATCCACAAAACATAAACTATCTTAATCTCAATGTAAAGTCTTGAAAATGTTATTACTTTCCATGAAAGTCTAAATGTGAAAATAAAAAAACTAAAATTTGATTAACAAGAAAAAACTAAAGAAAATTATTAAAAATAAAGATTTTCTTTATATTTGATCTACATGACGAGGTTTGACCTACAATTTGTATATTTGGATACCATTATTTTATTATTTGGACAAATTAGTGATTCTTAGTGCAATTTTCGCCTAATTTAACATTGTAATGTCAAATTTAAATACGTTACTTAGGAAAAATAAATTTTGAGAGAAAAGGGAACAGAAAAACAGTAAAAACGTAAATTATTATCTCTAAAAATGCCCATAAATTAAAATTAGTACATAATAATTTTATGGTCTATTAAAATAGAATTATATAGTCGGATAATATATATATATATATTTGATAGGATAATATAGATATTTTTGATAAAAAAATATTTTCTTTAGGCAATAAGTGAATCTTTAGTGCGATTTTCTCCCTAATTAAACATTTGATCGTGTTTTGTCTGTCTAGTGGCGAAATCGCACACAACACAAGCGAAAGTCTACGAAGAGGGAACAAATAAATAAAATAAAAATAAAGAAAATTAAAAGATGAAGGAAAATCAAAATGGGGCGTTGGAAATTTGGTAGATCTGTGGTTTGATTCGGAACCCCCAAAAAGTCTTGTCAAGATTTTCCGCCATAAATGAAATCCAGAAAAACCCTAACTCAATTACTCTTCATCATCTTTATCTTCATCATCAATTACCATGTTGCTCCTGCTCTTCGAGCTTGATTAGCATCCGTAATATTTCTGCAGAGGAGAGGGAATCAATCAATCAGCAAGCTCAAGTTTGCGGAGGGATCAAGAATTTTGAATTTTCTCTCAGAATTCCTGCAATGGCCGATGCGCTTACTATCATTCCGACCTCAGTGCTTAGGAACCTCGCCGATAAGCTCTACGAGAAGCGGAAGAACGCTGCTCTTGAGGTTGTGAGGACACTGAGATTTTGCTAATTCTTTATCGATGATTTTTGGGGTTTTTTGATTCATTTGTTGAGTTTGTTTTTTGTTTGGTGGTTAGCTTGAAGGGATAGTGAAGCAATTGGCTATAGCTGGAGATCATGACAAGATTAATGCTGTGATCAAGCTGTTGAGTGAGGACTTCACCGCATCGCCTCAGGCCAATCATCGGAAGGTGGGATTGAAATTTCGATTTGTGGGTAGAAATTTTTATTGGGTTTCAGTGCAAAAATGTGTGCTAAACTGGTGTTTGTTTTGTGCCCATTAGGGTGGATTGATTGGATTAGCTGCTGCAACTGTTGGTTTGACCTCGGAGGCAGCTCAGCATCTTGAGGTCAGCATTCAATTTTTTGAAAATTCTTTCTTTTATGCCACAGATTATGAATGCCGCGAAACATTTGGAGATACTAGTCGTTTTAGATGTTGAGCAGTTCTAGTTGGGAATTGGGATCTCAGACCCGCCGGTGAATGTTTCTATATTGGGACTGTTAATGATTGAAATTCTAGTTATTTGATTCATATGCTCCCTTTCTGATGGTTGTTTATCTTTGGGTTCTCAGATTCTGATATACCAAGTATTCAACTTATTTAGTATTTTATATAGTTTGCTTGTTTGGACTTGAAGTACTCATCTGCTAATAAGATAAGATTTTACACCCAAAATTCTGCTAATTTATTTCCCTTCCACTTAAGGGACCAAAGAGCCGATGGGATGTGGTTTCAAACCTATCAATCCATCACTAACACTACAAGCCTGGATTGAATTTTGGGATTAATTTCCCAGCCTGTATGATCAATCTTCTGAGCCCTTGTTGAGATTCTTCTGAAGTTATTTTTCCCGAAATAAGTCCTTGTGACATCACAAGAAACATGACTGGGTCACGTGGTAATATAAGGAAGTATTTTGTGGGCCAAATATGGCTAATATTGAGGTAAAGAAAGTGAAAATATTAATGAGGGTGCTAAAGGTAATCTTAGCTAGAATTCACTTAGATAAATGTTAAGCCTCAAGATGATATCAAGGCTACGAAGGTGGTCATACTTGTTGCATTATAAGAGAAAAGGATGCTACCATTTTTTTGGCTAGGCTAGTCCTCCCTGGCCTAGGGGTTTGCAAAAGGTCCTACTTGCAAAGGGTAAAATGAGAAAAAGTAGGGTAACCCTCTTGAGTGAAGGTTATGAACTCTTGACCTTTGCTTGAAAGGTGAGTAATCCCTAACTTGACCAAGGACGTTTCCTCATTATCTGGTAAACTCCTTCACAAAATAACAACTTTCCTATCAAATATCCTACTAAAGACCTTGACTACAACAGCAAACAAAAGGGTAATTAATTCTTGACAGCTCTGTTCATTGAAATCTACTAGAAGGAAATGTTAAACTCCCCTCGAGCACATCAAAGACAAGTGGCTTAAAACATAATTAGTTTTGGGCAAAGGAGGAACGTAGTTCCTTTTCGATTGATGTAATTGCTTTTGTGGATAAGCTTTTATGGGGTTGTAATTAGCTTCATTATAGGGTTCACGAGTACCATCGGTCCCTAAGGCTTCTCTTCAAAACTTTGTCTATGAAACCCGCTTCAGTCTCACAGGCTATCTCAAAACTGAATCAAAAATCATGATCTTGCTCCTTTTAACCTTTCTATCTCCATTGTTTCCTTCACAATTTCATATGCATTTAGAGTACCATGAGAAGGAAAGACAGTCTTCGAAATAATGTAGTTAAAATTGTACACTGTTAGTTAGACTAATAGGATAGATGTCCCTTTGACAAAATGATCAAGATCTGTACACATCTTACGTCTCCAGAAGAGCATTATTTGAAGGGGAGAATATTGGCTATGGTTTATTCGACATTCTAAAGACATGCTGATTAGACTGAGAGAGCAGAAGCCCCTTACTTTAGCAAAAGTATTCCTTTTAAGGACAGTAATGATGAGTTTTGGATTGATACTCTTTCAACATTCCCATTTCCACACATCTGATGGTACTTGACAAAAGGCCATTGATTTGACAATAAAATGTGGTTTTGTTGTGATTATGATAACAATTGCGACATCATATTACACATGGTGTAACAAATTGTTATTGTGTCGTGAAGTTCTTCTAAGATTCACCAAGGTGTTTTGTTGCACGGTTACTCATGAAATTCTAGATTAGCAAGGATAATATTAACGTAATTTCTTTTTGGAGTATAATACTAACATAATGTAGCCAAATATACATTACGTGGGTGTGTAGATCAATGGAAAGCATCTATATATGTAATAAGCATATTTTTTAGAGTAGTGGTGATTGCACTCAATTTAGAAGCTGTGTAAGTTGATATGCACTGTGTAATGGCTGTGACATGCTCTGTACTTGTTAATTGCTGTTCACATTTTCAGAGGGGGATTTAACAGCTGTGGTAACTTCAGAAACTTTAGCAAGGCCGCCATTGCATTGCGCATCGGTCTTGTTTTGATTCCATGCATCAATGACAAGCCCTTGATGAGAAAGACATAAATCTGTTGCTAATTAATGTCATTAGGTCATACGTAGTCTCAAAATAGTGACCCAATTTGAAATTGTTGTGACATCTGAACCTTTGTGTTTTAGATCATCTTTTGGCATGCTAAAATTTATATTAGACTGATGTCACTTCTGGCAATGCAATGATATTGGCAACAAATTATTTTTGTGTCATGTTCTTTATTTCCGGGCTAAATTTGGTTACCACCCCTCCCCCCCAAAAAAAAACCAACAACAAAAAAAAAATTCCAGGCTTTTGATTTATGTATTCAGTGATGTAATTGGTAGATGGTAGTTCTACTATCTAAAATTTGGATGCTTTCAACAAGAAAATTTTCTAGATATTGGATTGCCACAAACCATGACAAAGACAGTCTTTCTACGAGGCTGCTACCACTGAATTTGCACGTGAATAAAATCTCTACTAAGCTAACAGTACAAATGTATGCAAGATTCAGTTCATAATGTTATTGTGAATACTATTGGTTCATTGTTTGTACCACCTTTGTTACTCCAACTACTGTTGGTCTCTCTATTTTGTGATTTGGAAGGTGACAGTCTCAAGAAATGCAATTAACGTCAGATCACTTATAATAAGAGGGCCTTGTGATGGAGCATAGAACCATCTGCTCGTCAATAATTGGGAATAGCCAAGAGCACAGGGGGAACGTGGTAATTGGTTGAAATGAACACAGTTTGCAAATCACCAAAATGAAACCAAACCCTGGGGGCGGGGTTTAATGGACTGCATTTGCCGATAGTTTTAGCTTCATCGAAGGGGGGCACATTATAGGAAATTCTTTGCTGGATGTCTCCCCCTCCTGTTGGCTTCCTTTCTCTTCTAAAATTAAGGCTTGTAATTAAGTGAACTCTTTGATTTTCCTTCGCCCAACACTGTTGCCTATTTTTATCATCCAGACAATAGTTCCTTTTCACCAGAAAGGGGCACAAGGGCTATAACTTAAATCTTATGTGCTGCATGAAACTACAATGCTTTCTGTTTCTTTTTATTTTTTATTTGGCAAACTTTGCTGTGCTTGCTATTCATTATGATGATTTACGATTTACTGCTTGTGAGGGATTTAAGCATCTTATGAGACTGCTTTTTTAGAGAGATGCTTATTTTTCACTAAGCTTATAGCATTGTCTTTGATTTTGCTATTTACTGCTTGTACTTGCAATTTTCAGCAAATTGTTCCACCTGTGCTTAAGTCCTTCTCTGACCAAGATAGTAGAGTACGGTATTATGCATGTGAAGCTTTGTATAACATTGCCAAGGTGAGCATGGAATGTTTCTTTTAGGATTTTGGTGATTCTTTATGTTTTTTAGATATCACTGATCACTTGCCCCTTTGCAGGTTGTTAGGGGGATTTTATCGTGTTCTTTAACCAGATATTTGACGCGTTGTGCAAGCTTTCTGCAGATTCAGATGCTAATGTACAGAGTGCTGCTCATCTGTTGGATCGGCTTGTTAAGGTATAGACATTCTTCCCAGGTTTTTGATATGGTGCAAGAGAAGTTATATATTGAGATAATCTAAGGCTTGAACTTGGTGAACAGGATATTGTGACAGAAAGTGATCAATTCAGGTGAGGCAGCTGATCTTTTCTGAAATTCACCTTTTCTGCAAATGTCATTTGCAAGTTTTTTGTGGCAACATCTGTTACTTGGTCTGACAATACCTTGTACTTGTTTTTCTTATGCATTATATGAAGTATTGAGGAATTCATACCTTTGCTGAGGGAGCGCATGAATGTCTTAAATCCCTATGTCCGCCAATTCTTGGTTGGTTGGATTACCGTCTTGGACAGTGTTCCGGATATTGACATGTTGGGGTTTCTTCCTGATTTCCTTGATGGTAAGTATATGATTGTGGTACTTTTGAATCTTTCTTGTGCCCTTCTTTTCCTTTAGGAGCTTCTCAATCCACAGGATGATAAATTTCAGGTTTGTTTAACATGTTAAGTGATTCTAGCCATGAAATACGACAACAAGCTGACTCAGCACTGTCAGAGTTTCTCCAAGAGATCAAGAATTCCCCAGTAAGCATTCTACTTCCAAATAGATGAATTGAAGCATCCTGCTTGTGGACAAATTATGTTACTTCTTTCGTGTTAGATCTGATGATAGTGCTGCTACTGTCAAAGTCTGTAGATTATGGTCGCATGGCTGAAATTTTGGTGCAAAGAGCAGGTTCTACTGATGCATTTACACGACAGACTGCCATCACCTGGGTAAGGTTTTGAAGAGTGATGCCGACTCTAGTTTTCCAGGCACTATTTCATGAGTGGCTGATGCATTTTGTGTTTTATCTTTATTGGGTATTCATGAAATCGTTTTGCATTTTGATTGGTCATGTAATTAGTTTGGCGTGCTTCATAACTTTGCAGATAAATGAGTTTGTAAAACTAGGTGGCGATCAACTCATTCCATATTACGCTGACATATTGGGAGCAATATTGCCTTGTATCTCCGATAAGGAAGAGAAAATTAGAGTTGTAAGCGAATCTTCACCTCTATGCTTCCACACATGCCATATAATTTTCATATTGAACTCATGCTAAGATAACGGCATTTGTCAGGTTGCTCGGGAGACCAATGAAGAACTTCGTGGAATCAAAGCTGCTCCAAGTGAAGGATTTGATGTGGGAGCAATTCTTGCTGTTGCTAAGAGGTGTGGCCCTTTTGGTTTGTAGAAACTTTAGCGTTCCCGCAGAGATTGTGTTTTTGCTGCCTTTTTTATTTTAATTACTAGAAATCTTTTTTAACTGTTGAATGCTAAGAATTCTTTTTCTTCTGGGATAAATCCTGGATGGAAAAATATTATATCCTCTTTTGGAGTTAGTTTTTCAAGTATCCCTTTTCTGAAGTGTATCATTTTTTGTGTGCCTATTCATTTGTCAGACATTTATCAAATGAGTGGGAGGCCACTCGGATTGAAGCATTGCATTGGATTTCAGCTCTTCTGGATAAGCATCATGATGAGGTATCTATATACAGGACCTCTATTAGGAATCTCCCATTGATGTTGTCTAATTGTTTGTGATAGTTTACTTTTGAGGTTCATTCTGTTAGTTTGTTGTATTGCCACCTTTTCTAGATTATATTATAATTTCACCCATGCTAAAAGCTGTCACCTTAATGAGATTTTTGTCTTGTGTAGTTTCTTGTTAACTTTTTTTGTTTTTTTGTCTTGACACTGCTTGATTTATATTTATCTGGCCAGTGAGAGTAAAATGGTGATTGTGTACTTGTTATAAGATGTACTATTGCTGACCTTGTCTTCACCCACAGCCAGTATGTCAAATTATTAATTCTGCTGCTGGATTCCCCCATTCTTTTGGAAGTATAGTTAAATGCACAGCCAGTATCAGGCTTTGTGATCACAATTTTTATTTGTTGATTTTGACAATTTGTGTTCCATTGTATAAAGATCTAATCACTTTCTTTTTATTTGTCTATAGTAAAGAAAAACTCTTAGGGGATCTTCTTAATCACATATTGATGTTTTGTAACTGTGTAACTGCATCTTTGTTGAAGTTTTGTCCTTCCATAGTTTGTCTTGAGACCATATGACTTTAGGGCCTTTTTTTTGTTTTTTGAAGGCCGTTCTCCTGTGGTTCTAGGTATTCGCAATTTGTTTGCTGCTCTTTTCTTATCTCTGGCTGCCTACGTTTAGGTTGATTTCTCTGGTTATGGGTTAATCTATAGAAAATTTATTTCTGGTGTCTTCTATCTTGTCTGTTCCACTTCCTATGATATTGGCTATGTGTCCAGGCAGTTGTTTTTTTCATATAACATCACTCACAATTCAGTTGCTCCAATTTGTAGGCCTTGTTTTGTTGTTGGTATAGTCTAATATTCCATGCACTTTGAACAGGTCTTATCTTTCCTAAGCGACATTTTTGATACACTTTTGAAAGCACTCTCTGATCCTTCAGATGAGGTAATTTTCTTAATAATTGCATTGTGGTGGTATACCTGTGATATGAATAATTGAATTCTGCCACTACTAGATATCATAAGTTTCGATGACATATGCAGATTGATGTCTTTCAAAATTTCAATTATAATCTAGAAAGTTCTGGGGGCTTACGCTTAAGGATTCTCATAGCTAAAGAAAATAACTTCATTGATGGGTTTAGATGTTATATGAATGCACAATTTTGTCTATAGGGCCTATATATTAACGACTAGTTGAACTTCAGTTGCTTACATTTCATTTCTGCCTCTCTTGCTGCTATTATACTGTTAAGCTTTCTTTGTGGCGGTTCTTGAATGATAAGATACTTTTAATGATACAAATCTGGTTGTGCATACCTTAGGTAGTGCTCCTAGTCCTTGAGGTGCATGCTCAGATTGCAAAAGACTTGAAGCACTTTCATAGTCTTGTTGTTTACTTGGTTAATAACTTTCGGAATGACAATTTTCTCCTGGAAAAGTAAGTCTTCCATTCTGACTTCTTTCTTTCCTATAATCTGTAAGGCAGAAATTGGGGATGTCTGTATGTTCTGTTTCTCTGTTCATAACATATAATTTCTCTTGTCTGGATTACATAATTTTCTTATCTCTTCCTCAGACGGGGTGCCTTGATAATTCGGCGGCTGTGTGTGCTTTTAGGAGCAGAAACGGTATACCGTGAGCTCTCCACCATCCTTGTGAAGGAATCTGATCTTGATTTTGCATCCATAATGGTTCAGGTCTGAATTCTCATTCAGTAGTATGTTATATGCTTTAACTTGTTAGCTCTTGTTGGGCACTCAGTCGAGCATCTAGCTGCAGTGCATTGCTAGTCTTCCCTTCCCCTCTGTGCACTTCCTGTTGCAGAAATACACTCCCTCATTTCCTTTGTCACTGTATGATTGCCCTCCATTTTATAATGGCTAAAGAAAAATGGCTGATCCCGGCTTGACTGTCTTAATAGTTTTATTAGTGGATCCCCCCCAACTTTAAAAAAAATGAATAGACAATGGCAGTCTCCAGTTCAGTTATAAAAGGAGACAAGAATCATTTAAGGTTAGTTATTTGCGATGACACCTTTGTCATAAAAATGTCCTGGGATATGTAGGAAAAAAAAAAGCAACGAGAACTGCAATTTGAAGGTAGTAATTTGTTGTGACACCTTTGTCAAGAAAAGGTTCCAGAGTATTTAGGGAAAAAAACTAAAAAGCAATGAGGACTCATTGAGAATGATTCTGATCTAGCTCATGGCCTTTTAGAAGTAGAAGGATCCACTGGGGAGTTCATAGTTCATTGTGCTTGACCATATTGAGATAGATGCATGATGATTTTCGCAATGCTCAATCAGAATGAATAACTTTGTGTTCCGGACTTTTGAGGGGAATGTTATGTCCTGCCATGAATTCATTCTTTTTTTTTTTTTTTTTTTTCTAAAATCTTGTATAGTTGGAGCCATAATATGCTCAACTGTGGAAGAAATTTGAACTTTTTTAGATTTTGTCGATAATATTAAGCATGAGAACCCTGCATGGTGTTTTTGTAATTGCCCCTATTGTACATGAGCAACATTCCCTTGATGTCATGTTTACGTAATTTTTGATTACTCATACAAAAAAAAAAAAGTGTATGATCCTGACTGAGATATCTCCTTATTTGCAGGCGTTAAATTTGATATTATTAACATCATCTGAGTTATCAGAGCTTCGGGAACTTCTCAAGGGATCCCTTGCTGGAGGTGCTGGGAGAGATTTGTTTCATGCGTTATATGCGTCTTGGTGCCATTCACCAACGGCAATTATTAGTCTGTGCTTATTAGCTCAGGTAGTTCTTGTCTGATCTATCTCCATGACATTACTGCCTCTTTGCTGCTTAATTCATGCGGTTCTTTTCAATAGGCATACCAGCATGCTTGCACTGTCATACAATCTCTTATGGAAGAAGATATCAACGTTAAATTCTTGGTCCAGCTTGACAAATTGATTCGTTTACTGGAGACTCCAATTTTTGCCTATCTGAGATTGCAGGTAGTTAAATCTTGACATATTCTCTCAGTGCAAGTTCAATTGTTACCCGATTCACTTAAAAGATTGCCATTGACTTGTATTGCAGATTCCTTGATATTGGCTAGATTTATTTATTTATTTGAAAAGTGGGGAAATGAAGTAAGCTTTTATTAACATTCTCAAATTAGAGAATAGTGTACATAGTCTCAACAAACCAGATTCTACAGCTCAAAAAACTCTCAGTTACATCTCCCATGACAGTATAAATCAGTCACAAGGGAAACTGTAACTTTCACATTTTTGGATACTTGATCCACTCAGCATTTACATGTGAGCTTTGAGTACTCTACTGGTAATGACATTCTCCAAGTCTAGATGGCATTTTAGATTTTAAATTTTGTTTCGTTCCAGATTTCTTGGGTGGAGGCCTCCAAGGCTCATATGCAGTAATATTTCTTTGACTGTAGCCTCAAACATACAGAATTAAACTCCTCAGAGTACCACCGCAAGAAACTGATCCAAACCATAATTTGAACCCATAGCATTTAACAGATACCTGTTCAAACTTAAAGAGAAATCTGCCCAAGAAAGGATATAAGTGATCTTCACTCCTGATAAGAGCAATTCCAGACCAATGAAGCTCTTTCCACCAAGTACTATGCCTAATTCATAAAGGCGTCATGATGCTCCTTATCCTATACCTTAGACGGACATTGCTAAGAGGCCTATATATGGAGGATCACAATTTTTTTTTTATTTTGCTTATTGTGCTGATATAGAAAATACTAGCAGTTTTGTAGTTGCACTTTCCAATCTGTTGAAGAAGTTGGCTTGCTCTTTTTTTTTCTAAGCTTAGATTATAGTGGTTAGAGCATTCCTCTCAACTATGGTCGTGAGTCATTTGGAAGAGAGTGAAGTTGGTGTGCTGGTTAAACTGAGTTCCTTAGTATCACTAGTCCCACATTTAAATCCCTCACTCAATGGCATTTCTTCTTATCTAAAATAGCAGGACATGAGAGAAGTTCTCGGAATCTTTGATAGCCAATCTAATAATTATGTTTTACTCCTAGTTTAAAAGTTAACCGAAGATTTTTAAAATTCCTAGATAATATTGTGTTTAAAACACTGAAAAGTACCTCCGTAATCTCCTGTTTGTGGCTTCTTGTGTCAAATTAGTGTTTGATTGCAGGTTTTCCATCAGCTTTATTCTCTAAGATTGATCAACCTTCTCAGGGGAATATTCAATATTCTTTTATATAGTAAATCTTGCGTATGTATTTTTGTGCATAGTAACATTGATGTTGTAAGGCACTGATCAGGATACTTTGTTTTTGTAGCTTCTGGAGCCCGGAAGATATCCATGGTTGTTAAAGGCCCTGTATGGCCTGCTCATGTTACTTCCTCAGGTAACCTTTTCTTTTAAAATGCCCTCCCAACCACAGAAGAAAACCATACTTTTCTTTAGTCATTCTTGTGGTTTTCATCTTTGTTTCTCCTATTGATATTGAGGTTTCTATGTACACGCTGCCTTGATCGTCTTAAGACGTCTTGTAGAAGAAATCTAAAGGCGGGATGGTCATATTTGCTTTCAAAGGGAAATGATTTGTCTTTTAACCCCTCTTTTGGAAACAGCGTCTCTGTCAGTCCCAATTGCGAAGGAGAAGGGACATGCATGTTGAGCTGTTGTGATCTAGCTAATTGTAGAACCATGCTGGTCTTCTCCTGGATTTATGTTGCAACACTGTTGCAACTGTTAAAAGCAAATTGGGAGCCAATCTTTTGTTACAGAAATTGATGTGAGAAAAATCATGACTTTTGATTTTCTATATATATATAAGTAGGAAACTAGGAGCCTAGTGGATATTGTGGAAATCAGTTTATACTGGATTTACTAGGAGTGTAAAGAGGGGGTGTTGGCTGGGAAGCTGTTAGCCTTGACCTCACTTATGGAACATAGCATCCCACTGAGCAGAGTCTCCTAGAAGGAATGAATACTGGGATGGGATGTCTAGCCAGTGCCCAACCTAGTGGCACTCTTCTTCAACGTTCATAGTTTTTTTTTTTTTTTTTTTTTGGGGGGGTTGTTCTGGTACTTGGAAAGGCATTTATATCATTGACGGGTATAACATGCAATATTGTTCTCTTCTTTAATCTCGTTGTGTGAGCCCAATTCTCAACTGATGATAGTCTAAAATTTGCATAAAATGAGGTGGCTCGAGGTGTTCAAACTTCAGTTGTTTTGTGTGATCTACACAGAACAAATGTCCCTTTTGTGCGAGGCTGGCATCTCCTTGGTGTCTCTTTTGCGAATGAGTAACTTCCTCTTGGAGTCTTATTTACACATTTTTTTCAATTTAATTGCAATAGCTATATATTACATGACCCTTTGTATTTTTGAAACTATGCTAGTACTTAGATAATCCTGTTGTCTCTGCCCTGATGGATGCTGAATACTTTTTATTTAAATAAACCACCCTACGCTTGCAGCAAAGTGCCGCTTTTAAGATATTGCGGACACGATTGAAAACTGTACCTTCATACTCCTTCAGCGGTGAGCAACTTCAGAGTACATCTGTGGCAACCTCCCACATAAGGGGCCCAAATCATATACCAATTCAGGATGGTCAGGTGAAGCAGGATAAACAGGGAATAAATTTTTCTTTGAGGCTGCAACAGTTTGAGAAGATGCAACAACAGCATCGTGCACATGCTAAATTACAAGCAAAGCTTCGAAATACTTTGGCTTCTTTGCCTAAGGTAATTTCCTAACTGTTATCTGAACTGCAAGCTTGATTCTTAGCTTTTCTGTTTATTGTGCGTTCTTTGACATAAATTTACTATGTGAATTTGGTGTTATGAATTTGAAGAGACTTGAAGAGCTGTCAAGGTTTGCTAATGTACTCCATCATAAGAAAAGGGGGGTTTCTGTTGTAAATCTTGGTTCTATAGCCTGTTAACTTTGTTTTGAGATATGAAAATATGTTGCCTACAATGTCAGAAACAACTTATGAAGTGTTACTGAAGTGGGGTTTTCATTGATGAAGTTGAGCACAAAGTGGATCAATTTTTGGACTTAAGTGTGAATCTTGCATTTTTCTTGGGCAGTAGACCTCACTAAATTTGCGCAGCTCCACTTTGGTCAAATAAATCAACATAGTTGTCTTTGTAAAACTACCTTCCAAGGTCAGAGAACCTAATCCTCCATAGGCAATTCCCTTTATCCTTAGCCATTTCCTCTCCAAAGAAAATATATTATAACAAAGTTCCACAAAGGAAATGAAAATAAGAAGCCTTCCTATTAGCAGGCCTAAGAAATATAACATCAGGGCTGTCAGAAATAAGAAAGTGGAGGCCAATATTGTTATATAGACCAATTTAGAAAACTAAGGGAAATCTTATATGAATCCTTTGTATTTTGAACACTATTTTTCAAGTATCACATAGTGTGTTTTTAATGTCGCTCTCAAAGCAGTCCGCAGTTTATCTCCTGTGTATCTTTTATTTGAAAACTCTGTGAGTATGGTGTCAAGTGTCCTCTAGAAATGTAGTATAATTGGAAGCTTAATGAGACCCCAAGTGGGTCATATTGGCCACTGAGCATTTCTATATCATTCATTCATTAGTTGGCAGATCATCTTCGTCGGAGACTCTTAATTTGAACTTAACTTCCTGTCGAAGCACACAAACTTGTTCAAAGGCCATATTTGCAGATAAGTTATCCCCTGCCCCCACTCACTTTCACACTCACACACGCACGCTCGCACAATCACACACATCCAAGGAAGAGAAGACAAAAGCAAAATACCGGCAGTCCAATTGCCCATCCTGTATACATGTAAGCTGTACTCCTCTAGCCATCGTGGATAACGACCTGGTCACCTTCTTGTATCCGTGAAGCTTTGTTAGGAATAAAGATTGAATATCAAAATAATTTGTCACAGATCAAAAGTTTGAGTACATTTGTCACTTAGCTGCTCAAAGATTTACTTGCTTTTCTGTTCCAATATGTCATTTTATGCATGCTTGAAACACAGCTTTTTGAGGTATAATAGATCAAAGAAAAAATGTTCACTGAACTGTCATTTCCATTCTTATCTTATCCATTATGTGATTTTCACATGTGCAGGAGGACAAAATACCCGAAGAAAGCAAGCTGCAGTCTTTACCAGACACGGATCAGCCTCCATTGAGATCTTCTAGAAAAGGTCCCGGGCAGCTGCAGTTGTAATTAGGTCACATTCATTTTTCCAAAGCCTATAGTTCCACATCTCATGATTGCAGTGTCTTATGAGACATCATAGTATTTATTTGTAAAGTTGTATATTTGTTCTAGCATTTTTTCCCCATTTTGATTGATTAGGAAAGTTTGGGGCTGGTAGCCGATTTCATGTCGAGATGACCGTGGAAAATTCAAGAGCTCTAATTCTTTTTTTTCCCTTTTTTTCTTGGGTTTTTTGGGAAGTCATTTTGTATCTGTATGCCCTCAGTGGTTCTTGTTGTTTTATTGAAAACCATGTGGGCTTAAAAGCGGACATGTTTAGAAAAAAGCAGTTTTTTTTTAATTTAAATTTTGGCCACCAAACTGGGATAAGTTGGCATCAAATTTGTGTATATGCTCAGTTTCAGGAAAGCCAGGTTTGATTTGTGGAGAATTTCTTGCCATTTATGTGGAATGAGTGTTATTTAATGAAGCGGACTCCGGTTGTAAATGTAAATCCAGTGCGCTATGACGCCAAAACTCAAAATGCACTTTGGCTTCAGCATAGCTAGAATCATGTTGATTTTGCATTGTGTTGCATTGAAAACACTACCAACCACTCTGTGGATTGTGGATCCTGACTAAACATGGTCCAGGAGAGAGTTCCGAGACATCCGATGAAAGCCAAAATTTTGGCGGAGATTTAAATATAAGCAACCTAAGTTGCGAGGATAATGGCAAATTTTGAGACTGTTGCATTTATATCCGTTTGACACTACGGTCTTACCCGGGTCCCTCCCTCCCTCTGAATATCTGAACTCAACAAAAATGGTTGAATCAGAGTTCTTGAGATTGGATTGATGCCTTGTATGTCTTTCCCTTCTGGCTCTCACCGGTAGACAGCCCGGCTGGCCTGCCCATTAATTGAAGACCTACTTTCCAATGGCTCCCTAGTTTGGGGTTATTGTAGTAGTCTTCTGGAGCAACTTTTGCCAATGCTGTTAAAAGGACCCCCAGGCTATGTTACGAAAACTGACCCGGATCAGCCGGTCGGATTGGGAACTGGTGGTTTTACCGGACAGTTAATTATGCTAGCTCGCTTGGAACTTCGAACCGGAAAAATCGGGTTGACCCGGTAAACCCCGGGAGAACCACCTAAACCGCGGTTGAGCCGGAATTTTAAGGCAAATATAAAACGCTGGTGGAAAAAACCCTAATCCCCTTTAGCTCTCTCAGTCTCGCTGCTCACTGACTGTTCTGTCGAGGTGTCCTGCGCTGCCCCACCCGCTCTCTCCTCTCCTCCTCGCTTGCGTCGCCGGCCGCCGGCCTCTTTATTTTATCTGGTTTGCTTGCTCTCTTGCTCACTGTTCTTCCTCGTATCCTCTCCTCCACTCGACTCTCTTCTGGTTGCTCTCTGGCTCGGTGGGACGTGCGGTGGTGCTGTTCGCCTCTCATCTCCTCTCCTCTCGTTGCCTGCTGCGGCTGCTCCTCTCGGTGCTTGAGCTCGTGCTTAACCGTGGTAATGTCCCATGTCCTTTCCTTACTCTTTTAATTTGCTTGCCCCGAATTGTGCTTCACCATGGTATTTCTGAAACATAATTTCTGGCCCCGAATTGTGTTAATTTGCTTGCCCCGAATTTCATGCTGAAAAAGGTTCAAGTGTGGCTAGTTTATTCGTGTTAGTTTGCTTGCTAATTTAATGGCTAGACCATGCTGGAAGTTTCTGTTCCCCGAATATATTGCAGTAATTTACGCAGCAAATTCTATTCATGATTATAGTATGCAGCCAAAACAGTGTTCAACTTGCGAGCTTCTCCTTGTTCTCCTCTATTTTCTGTCACAAACAGAGATTAATGAAAAGTAGTTTGGATTCCTGAGTCCTGACTGTAGTTGTGTGCTTGCCATAGATTCCTTTCCTTGATCCTGGCTGTTGTTGAACACTTGGCTATTCTTTCTGTTCTTTCTTCCCTGCAACATTTGTGCTAGTTCCATAAGTCTTGTTACCTTCACCATTTTTACTGACTGCATTCTTTCCAGTGGTTGCTGCTTCTTCTTGAGTGTCTCTAGGGAATCCCTCAACTCTATCTCCAGTAAGTACTTCAAAATTTCCTCGCATGAGTTTTAGGACCAAACATGTGACACGTGATGCACTTGGTTAGTTCCTATTCAGACTTCACTGGTTGTTCAATTATGCAACCTTTCTCATGAACAAGCGTGATTTAATCAGGGAACTTTTTATTGAGGTTCCTTTCTTGAAAACTCTGGGATATCACATTTTTTTGTAGCATTGTTGTTCCTAATCCCTTGCCCAATAAACTAAAAAAATTGCTAAGTTCTATAGCTCCCCAAAACCTGAAATCCCGATTTTGAAGATAAGCCCAAGCTGGTAAAATTGCAATATCATCTTCATTAATTTGCTTTCTATAATCTAAGGTTTCAGCACCATTGATTTCTGGTAAAACAGCACCATCTTTGCTGAAGTTGCATCCCTTCCAAGCATGATATGGAGTATAAGTGAATAAATTCCGTTACTCTTCCATTTTACTATATCTAGCCATGGTTTCTCTAGATTCTCTTCGTAAACTCCTTAACATGGAGAGGTGGATTTCCTCCAAAGATAAAGCATACTGTTGAGGGTTTTCAATATTAAATCTAAGGTTCAATTTCATGTTCCTCACTACACTTGGTTAATTCACCATTATGAGAGACTAATGCAACGTATGATAATTTCATCCCCAAATTTGGGAACTCTATTGTTCCATCGCTTTCCAAATCCACATTTTCCCTGGCCACAAGGGCAAGGTCCCTGTGTTTTCTTGTATTTTGGAGTGAACCTATCGAATGAGCAACTTGCCTTTGCAAGTTTTCATTACCAGCATTTTTTAGCATTCTGTTGAGCAAACAATGAAATCCTTGTTTTATGTTTTTTATTTTCAGTTCTCTGTCATTTGGGTTACATCTTGCATCCCCCATTTCTTCATCAGTTGTCACATTTGAAGTGTGCTATTATTCGCTGGATTAACATAAGTAGACTAGGAGTAAGACGATTTATTTCCACTTTTTCCCCTTTTTTTACACATTTCCTTCATTGCTGTTCTTGCCATTTTCAAGCTAAGAATTGCTCATTCTTCTTTTCTTTGTTGTTAACCATTAATCGTGCTCAGTGTGAATTTCTGCAGTGCTGCAACTGTTATGTGATTTTATCACAGCTATGCTATTGTTGTTAATTTTGGGAAAGGCAAGCAAATAGCACTACTGATATGTAGTTATATTAGGATAGAAAAAGGGTAGTGTTTTATGATTGTGATCTTTTTGGATGTTAAGTCTGCTTATTAGCAGATGTAATTATTAGCTCAGAGGGTATGAGGAATTGGGGAGGAGGGAGGTAAAGTACTATTCTTATGAGAGTACAATATACTGTAACGATAGTTATTGAGGTTGTCCTAAGTGGAAAAAGTGGGGAGGAACTTGAAATGGCAGGAGTTACGAAATTTTGTTTAGATTTCGTTTTGGTTTGTAGTATGCTGTCCCTAAAACATGAATTGATTTGCCAAGGGACAAGCTATGCAACATAGACTTGCTTACATAATTCAGCAATTTCAACTTTAGACATGATTGTGTTAGGTTTCATGCGTCTTTTAGGACTATAGTGTAAGAAAGTGATATAAGCCCATAACTAGCTTCGAAATATGGGTGACATCCCCTTGGTTTCTTTTTTATACAACTTTTGAGTACTCCAAAAAATAGCTTCAAAAAAATTCAGGTTCTCGTATATTTGGGTTTGGAAAAAGCCCCCATATCTAGGCCCTCTCCAGATTCTTATTTGGACAACTTGACTAAAACAAACCTAAATCTGAATATTCAATAGCCGAACCTTGTTCGAATGGCCGAATCGTGATGTGGACTTTTGGACATTTGTCCCAAAAGATGTTTCTTGTCCCAGATCCAATTGTTAAATGTCCTGACCTGATTGTGTGAAGTTTTGATCTAGACTTTGGGGATTTTGGATAAAAATCACAACTAAACGCTAAACCTGATTGCCCTATGTCAAGGCCTGTCCAAATTTGTCTCAATTTGAATTGGGTCATAAACTGCCGACATGGACCCTAACTCTCAAACTTAAAAGCCTAACCTAGTTCCCTTTTTTCCAGAGTCACTAAACTCATACAACTGGGGTGGATGGATTTTGCCAGCTCTACTCATACCATTATTTCAACTGAAATCTTTTAGAAGTATAGTGTGATTAGTCTTCCTTTAATAATGGATCTTGAAGTCTAGATTATTGCTTGTACACGTAATTTCATGATTGTAATATGCAACTCTTTTGATGTTTAGTGTGTGAACGTTGGAATGGTTGTATACTTTGAAATTGTCATGTTAGACAAGAAAAGGTCAAGGTGATCAGTTCCATAAAGACATATTATTTTAGGCAGTGGATGACACTCATGCAAGTATATCAAGAGATTCAGACTAGAAGTGCTAAGATTTTTTAATCCTTTCGTTAACTGGTTTGAGAATCTTGCTTAGGTTTTGGAATCTCAGAAGTGCTTTTTACATGTGAAAACTTTCCTGTACTCCCCTTGAACTCAAAAATCCGTTTGCAACTCAGATGAACCTTTTCATGGATCGTAAGATTGGCATGAGTGGGTAGGGATGGCTAAATTTCTCTTAATGCTCCAGGCAAACATGAAAAGCATGGATATATGTTACGGCATGGATGCAAGAAGGAAGGGTGAATTTATTACAAATGGTTAAATTATTGACTGTGTTTAGATGTTTAGGTTAAACTGAATAAGGGGGTCCCAAAGGATTTGGACTTAATGGGCTGAAAAATAAGACTTTCAATCATGGCGAGAACCTTATCTGATCAAGAATTCCTTTACTTGTCTTTGTGGTTCTTTATAACCACAGCCATTCTTACTTAATGCAAGTAAGCTGCAGCCTGCAATCCTTTGATTTCCCTTTCAATTTTCTTTTCCAAAACAATGTTATGCTCTCTAGGTCTCAATCAGCCTGCAATTCTTTGATTTATGTTATGCATTCGTAGAACAGATTGTTATAAGTACCCATCTCACTAAAAAGGAAAGAAGAAAATGAAAAAAAAAAAAAAAGAGCCATATGACCATACCTTGAGAAGGCAGGATGCCCGAGGCTTGATGTAAGAGAGAAGGTGAATCCCACATGGATCAGGATGAAGAAGTTGAGGGGTCTATGCGAGGCTCCAAAATTTGAGCATCTTAGTGTGGCACTATGTTAGGGATGGGAACAACGAAAGATCCGGCTCAAAGGATCGGGTATTTGTGGTATTGCTCAAGTCCCTGCGCTGTATGACACTAATTATGTTGGCATTATTATAGGCTGAGATTGGTTTTGAATATATGTATGAATGTAAATTTATTGAACTTAAAAAATTCAGTAAGGAAGTAGTTATTTTGCCTATTTATAACTCATGGGTCTATTGCCAGGGTTTATGTGAATATGTGATAGGGATACAGGGTAGATGGGAGAATTAGTGAAACTTTTAATGTAGTTCAGATACTTATCAAGTCACTTTTTGATTCTTTGTTCCCTGATATGTTGTGTTATGTGAGCAGGGTTTTAATCATGGGTGGATTGCCTGCTGCACATTCGAAACCGGAAATAGCATCTAAAGCCCCTGAGCCAAATCAAAAGCCTAAGAAGATATGCTGTGCTTGCCCCGAGACAAAGAGGCTAAGAGACGAATGCATAGTAGAACATGGTGAAGCTGCATGCGCCAAGTGGATCGAGGCTCACAAGTCGTGCCTTCGTGCTGAGGGATTCAATATTTGATAATTCAATGGTCAGAAAGTCCGCTTGGGTGAAATTTTTGCCCAAAAAAACGATGGGCTTTCTGGAACCTTTTTGTTTACCTGATCAAATTTGTGTAACATCATGGGAATAATGAGAGCAATTATCTTCACTGTAGCTCAATGGCACTTTTTGGTCACAAGTACAGTGGCATTCTGTCCCTGCATTTCAGTTAAATAGAAGAGATAAGACGGAAAATTTCTTCATGTTATTGATCGGACCATTATAATTTCATATCTCCTCACATCCTCATCCTTGACCTGAGAAAGAGTCCCATTCTTTTCTTCCGAGTTACGACTAGGCTTGATTGAATCACGTCATCTAACTGTGAACTTGAAGAGCAAAACTTGATCTTTGAGGCCTTGACAGCTAAAGTAGGCAAGCCCCCATAATCACCTAATTCTTGGAGCTTCTGAACACCTCTATTGCAGACATTTCCCTTAAAACATTGTTTCGATGTTTCCGCCCGACATCTTTCAGGTTTATGATTCCACATTCTTCTGTCTCCACCCAAGTTTTGATCAGTAAAGTGATGGAAGGGTTAACTGACGTTACCATTTGTGATTCCATGCCCTGTATCCGAAGGAGTTTTGGTCAGTAAAGTCACCAAAGGATTCACTGATATAACAGAGAGAATTAGGTCCAATGTTGAATTGTTTTATTGGTTTTCCATTTTCTCAATTACTTTTTTTTTTGGAAAGGATAAGTAAAATAATTAGCCGGTAGCCCTTCTCGCAAGGGTTCTACCTAAGTTGTGCTTCATTAAAATGGAGAGAAAAGAAGAAGGAATACACGACCAAACTAAAGAAGAAAAATACAAAAACCAAATTTGACCAACCAATCTGCAACCCGATTCTCTTCTCAGTACATGTGATGAATAAGAACTTGATTGTACCTTCGAATATAAGAACAAGTATCTTGGATGAGTGTCTAGATTTCCCAAGGCACCTAAATCTCCCCTTTAATTGCTTTAAAGACAGTATGGTTATACCCTTCCAAAATAATTGAATGAAACCCTGCTTGTACTACTGCTTTGACGAAATTCCTCATAACAGATGCTTCTGCTATTAACACAAATGTTGGCCCCAAGTTTGTCGTCCCGGCTTGAATAAACCTGACATCCCAGCCTCTGCTATTTCTCATTGTTACTTACAGGTATAAAGCTGATTGCTGTCTGGAATTTGGGTTTCATCCGGCAATGGTAGAAGTGGACTCTAGGAAACTCTTACCATTCATTGTTCAGATGCTTGAAGCCTATCGTTGCAGGTTTTAGGCTGCCCTATGAAATCACAAAACAACCACAGAGGCATTGGCTGAGTTGGTCAGTGTCTGCCAACCTACCTACCTAGGTTCGATCATAAGGAGGGGGCAAATTTCAGCTTTGTGCATGATAACTGTTAGCAGTTGTGTTTTTTGGCTTTGGCCCATACTTTGGTACCCCTTACCCCTTGGTCTGAAGGTATATACAAAGAGTACAAGAACAACACAAGCCCTAATTCTTAAAGTATGATGCAATATATTTACAGGTCACATGTCAATAGATAGACAAAGGGAGAAATTATGGGAGGGTTTAAAAAAAATTTTAAAAACATGGAACAGAAGTTATGATATGCCACTTCTGCAACCTCAAACAGTTTTTGCAAATTGCTTCATGATCCTAATGTTACATGCATGGACTATAAGTGTATCACTGTATAATGCGTTTTGAAAGTATGTTACATTAGAGGCTATCTTTAGCCCAGTAGATGGTAACTTGTAGGTTTTGCTTGCTATTTGACTTGTTTTATTGCATCGTCTTATTTACTTCTTTGAAATTTCTAATGATTAAACAAAAAGCGTGTTTTGAAAGTTACTAAACTAATGTCACTCACATAAGGTAATTCTCCTACATATGCTTAAATAAGCTTGATTTTATCAAGGGTATACAAAAAATAGAATAGAATTTGAACTTTTCTGTCTTGATTCATTTTCCACCCCCTATTCGTAAGCTATGACACCCAAACTCTCCATTTTGTCTAGTTATACCAATGTTAGAACAACACTCCATGAATAGAATATGGGATACATGTTGTACCCGTAATTAAACTCTAAAGCAGAAGTAAAAATAATTAGGAACATATGGTCGTTTTCCTTCTCTCTTCATTATCTTTTAATTGTTATTTAATGTTTTAACGGATTGGTAGGTGAACAACCTTTCAATTAATGAAAAATTCTTAAAAAATAACATAAAATCACAATTTTCAAATGCTAAATAATGAGTTACTATATTTATGTCCAAATGTTAGACATCATCAATATGTTCTTAAGTTAGAGCTTCAAGTGTTCAATAAGTCAAACACTCAAATTCATATCGGTATCTAACATCCTTACACGAGTCCGTGTAATATAACTTGTAAATTTGGAATTCCCTATACTATTCTATTATACTTGTAACCTGTCTACTAAGACATGAACCCCCTCCCCCGAACAAAACAAATGAAAAGGAAAAACAGAGAGCCACAGTTCATTGGAAAAGGGCAAAAAAGAAGAAGACAAGAGCTGATTGATTGAGTCTATGCTGCCTTTCCCTGACAAGATGGAGGGTAGTGGTAATATACTTGTTATGTTGCCCATTGAAAAAACTTTCTGCTATTTTTTTTCTTTGGTGATAATTATTTAATATGTTTTTAATGTGTTTTTATAGGAGTCCTTGAAGATGTTCTAAATGGATCTAATTATGTAAGTTTTTCGTCTAAATAATAGAAAAAAGTCAAACATGCGTTGAGTACTATTTAATATTTATATGATCGAAAAGAAACAAATTTAAAAATCAAAACCGTAGTCTTCTATTTATTGGATGTTATTCGACTTCATTGCTTTCTTAATGGTAATGAGTTTTGTTTACTCACAAGTTTGATGTAGATCTTGACCTTAGGTTTTAAACTTGCATGTATGTTCTACTTGGTTTTATATATTTCTGGTTGTTATCATTTGTTATGATCGCAATGAAATGCTTGTTATGATTGTTTTATGCCATAATTATCTGATATAAAATACAACTTAATAGTTCAAAGATGGTGATGAAAAAAAGAGAGAATGAAAGACAGGAATTGACCACTTCTATTCTTCATTTGAATAATCCCCGTAGATTGGTATATGTGACAAATAAAGCATAGATATTCTTGTTGCTCAGTATAATGACAAAATAAAAAAAATAATCAATGTTTTGGTTTTTCATATTCAGTGCAATTTGCATTATCCTAACAAAGACGATCATCATTTGAACAACATAGTGATCACGTTTAGCATAAATATAAGCCTTGAAAACGATCCTTTCAAGTGGCCTTCGACTGGTTTTACTATCAGACAGGAGAGAGAGAGAGAGGGGGGCTGAAATTATTACACTTACTACTGATTATACATACATTTACACATAGTCATAGCATTAAAGCAACCGAATATACATCAGAAACACACCAAATGTCAGCCAACCTGAAAAAGCACAAGCCATCTACACTCACCATAACCTAGACACGAAAGAACTAACACACCACTAAGCCACATATGACAGCCTGTTGCATATATAGGTGTGGTTTACAAATCACAGAGCATAAATCTTCTCATGGTCTGAGTTGAATTCATCGACATCGGAAACATTGATAGAGTAGGACCATGAGAAAGATTTGCTCCCACTTGCCCTCTTGATGCGTCTCTGAGAGTCGTTCCCCAAAATCCTGAAATGATGTCGGAACACAAAGTAACACATACTTAGAAGAGTCCCGATCATCATAATTGTCCCCATCAAAGTTACAGTGATAGCCAACCATGATCCTTCGTTACCCACTACCACAAATGCTATTGCCAAGAAAGCCCCACAGGTGCTAAGGCAGGCAGCCCACATTAGCTTGTTGGTCACAGTGACGACTTGTTTCTGAGCCTTAGTGTCCCATGCCACTAGGGTAATCTGAACGACGACGACTGCGAGAGAAATGAAGAGAGAAATGGCGTTTAGAACGCAGAAAATCCGGAAGGCAATGGACCCGGCAATGTTGGCTTTCCCAGCCTCTGATCCGTCCGTCAGATATTGGCCGGGTAAGTTGAATATGGCAATGAAAGCAATGGAAGCAAAAAGAACAGCAACAACTGTCACAGAATTTGTTGCATTCTGGACCGCTTCCCTGTGGAGTTTCCTCAGTTCTTTTGCTATGCCAGTAACCCTTCTGTTGGTCTTCTCATTCTGTATGAGCTGAGATTGCACCTCATGTTTTATGTCACTTACAGTCCTCTTTAGCTCCATAGCTTCATCCACTTTGCCTACATTCCTGGCCAGCTTTGCACCAGCTTCTATTAGAGCTTCCTTAATTTCTAATGCAGAGTCTCCATATTGTAGTTTTGCCGCTAAGTCCATAGCTGTTTCTTGCTGATTGTTGATAGCATTTACTTCTAGAGATGTATAACTTAGCAAAATGCTCACTATCTGGAGGTTTTTACACATACCAATAAAAAAGTAAAGTTTAGCACTATAACAAAGATAAAGGGTACAAGATTAACTGTTAAGCAGCTCAATGCTTAATTCAATGCAATTCACAGAGCTATACACTGTGAAGGCAAGGAGTCCAAAATAGAAAAATCACATATTTTAGAATTAAAATATGAAAAGACTAAAAGTCCAAAATAGAAGTTGAAGATAAACATCAGTATAACTCAAATGATCCTAAGCTGGTCATGATAGCTAGAAAAATTACAAATATTTTCTCCATGCATATATGGCCCACAGAGCAAAGACAAAGTTAGGGCAGCACCACCGCTTCCTCATACTGCTAGTGCCTGATGAATCATGCTTTAGTTTGTCATGTGTTTCAAACGTCTACTGTTGGATTTAGCTAACTGTGAAATGTGCTGCTATACTGCCCTCAACTTCTTTTATTGAGTAGTAGCCAGCAGTCAGTGCAATTCAAATCTAAGGTCAGACGGAAACAGCCTCTTCACCATTTGATGAAAAGGGCAAAGGCACATACATTTGACCCAACCCCAACCCTGCCCTAGGCAAGATCTCAAGACATGGGTTGATTTGGGTTTGTTATACAATAATTATCAGAGGAAAGAAAAGAATGTAACACTGAGAATAACGCAGAGGCAGAGAATATAAGGAGGTTGATCTCCAAATGTTATTTGTGAAAAATTAAAATTTTTATATCATTGTTTTGCAAATGCAAAGCAGCAAAAATAAGAGTCAGGAAAGAAAACTTCGAAAACAAAGAAAGAGTTATGCTTTTGAACGTGATAAAGAAATTCTTAGAAAGTAGAAAGCAGCCTTGTTTATATAGGTGAACAGACGATAAATTTTACCAGATAGACAAAGGAATGGAGAAGAAAATCAGGGTCACATAAATGCATCAGAAAATGAAAAACATGTACCATTATTTGGTATCAAACCCTACGAACATCAATAAACAGACAGTAACAAAAATACCTGTGCGCGTGACTTCCTTGTCGCTATATGAAGAGCAGTATTTCCCTTCTTGTCACGTTCATTCAATACTGTACAATCAGCAAGCAACAACTCCTCTATTATTGAAGGATCCTGACCTTTCGCAGCCATATGGAGTGCAGTTTGACCCTTTTTATCCTTGATGGATACTATTCCTGCATCCCTTTCTATCAGAGCTTTGACCATGCGGAGAAGACCGTACCTAGCCACAGTATGCAAAGCAGTTTTTCCATTCTTCCTTACAACTCTTGCAGCACATGCATCAGCATCCAGTACGGCATTGACCACTTCCAAGTGATCTTGGACAGCAGCTGAGTAGAGTGGAGAAGTATTCGTAGAATCATGTGATTTGCAAATCTCGGGACAAAAGTTGAGCAGTATTCTCACAATTTCTGAACAAAATATAGAAGCCCATCATCATTCATTCAATTTTTGATTTAGGAGATGACCGAAGCACAGAGTTTTTCAAGTTGCATATCATGAGAAAAATATAACTCTATCCAAAGATGAAGGTTATGGGTAAGGCTGAGTTGGAATTTGAATACAGATTGCAGATTCGTAGAGCATACTCGATCGCAACTTCCAAGAGCTTTTCATGCTAACTGTGGAAAAGGAAGAGGATATTAGAAAGATGAACATTATGGCACTTAAACCATATGAGACCCCCTGTGGAAGTTATGGTATCCCTTTGGCAAGAAGGTATAACAAGGAATGTTCTTAGGTGCAATAAATGACATTAACCGGTATATAAGAAACGTACAGTCAAAACTAAGCTAAGTTCAGCAAGATGGCATTCATAGCCAAACCACGCACAGTGGTCTACCCTTCAAAATGGGGAAGAGGACTAAGAGGTTGATATTAAAAGAAGAGCAGCATGACCAAGTAGGAGTGCAAATGAACTGAATTGAGCCAATTATTCTGAAGTTTAGCTTAGCTTACCAGCTTGCTGAGCTTGAAAATTTCAGCATACAGCTTGTTTCACTTGAGCTCATAAGCCTTAGCAAAGCCTTTCAGAGCCAATGCTTCTCATTTTCTCATTAATTCTATTTCTTACCCATGTGCTATGAGTTGGCAAATCGAATCAAGCATCAAGAAGAATAGACTAAGACAAACTCAAGTCTCCAGGAGCAAGAAAGTATGAATCGCATTATTATTGCATAGTTTTGTGACAGAGATGATAAGAACAACTTTAGGTTCACATGACTGATGAACAAAGGGTCATTGATGAAGAATTAAGTTCTTAGCTGTATAAATTGGTAGAAGGTTTTTCTCAAAAAAAAAAGCTGGATCACTACTTTAGATTCGGACAAGTGATGAACATAAGCTAGTTTAAGCTCACTTCAACTCATTTGTACTCCAAGCTTGAGCTTGAGCTTGAGCTTGAGCTTGAGCCAACTCAAGCTTTCTCGAGCCAAGCTTCTCAAAGTTGCCGATGTAGGTAGCTCGTGAGCCCTCATGATTGGTCTGAACTCATCTCAACCACTATATGCTAGAATCAGTTTGAGTTTATCCAACCTAAAAATCCATAAATCCTATCATAGCTGCTTGTAAAGCTTATCTCTGAACCAGTAACTGCACAGATCCCAAAAATGCTTTAATCACATAGCTCGCCTTCCAAAAGTAGCAGACACTAAGCTTCACAGATTCACAAATACAAAACCAAGTGGCAGTTTTACTTCTTAAGCTTTTACAGGTGATGCATTTTGAAAAGGACAATCTTAGGGTCAAGGGGGTATGGTTAATACAAACAAAGTGGGGACATAATACTTTGTGATATCCCTGGTCAAGTATTCTGAACATTCAATGAAGAATTCTGCATGAGTATATCATTAACACCTTTCCAAGGATGGCATAATATTGTCACAGTTGGCAGTTCCTTATGAGCTATCCATATAAAATGCAATGCCAGAAAATTTCTGCAAGCCCCAGTCCTTCCCTTAGAGGAATGCTCTTTATTACATGACTTGCCTAGCAAGGCAGCCTATCCACTCCTGATAGATCGTATAAATGAGTTGCGGACTTCAACATAGTTACAATTATCATGGACTAGATAGATGGAGGACAGCAATACAAGGACGTAGTTGGACTCCTATACAAATTTAGTGTAATCTACGCTTCAGAATCATGATCTAAGCAAGTGAATAATTTGGAATGGAATTCGGAACATGGACCACACATAGTTTAGGGCATGTTTGACTTTACATGAAAATAGAATCTATTTATGTTTTATATTCGTTTATGTACTTTTATGTTCATTTCTGTTCTTTTATGTTCGTTTCTGTTCTTTTATGTTCGTTTATGTTCATTTATTATTTAACAACTCACTTTTGTTCGTTTGTGTTCGTTTATGTTATGTTCGTTAATTTTTATGTGTGTTTTGTATGTAAGTTCGAACAGATCTTAACAATCTTGGTAACTACTTGTCCATGTCAAAACTCAGAACAACTTGCTTAAAAGGAGCATAATAGAAAGTATGTAAGATTGGCAATTGGAAATGGTGTGGGCCTACCGCAGCATTCAGAACCCTTTCTCATTAAAACCAAAAGATCAGTTCTCCAAAAACTTGGCATGATTCCACTTAAATTTCAGGATCCAAGTGAGTATTCTACATGGCTATAGCATATAACAAACAAAAACAACAGTCTTAACTATCAATAAATCATTAACAATGATATGATGGAAACATCACAGTCACAGCAACCCATATAACAATTAAGATCAACTCGAGAATAATTTATAAAGCTTGTCCAAAAAATAACCAAAAACTCAAAAAGGGAAGACAAATTTTGAAACAGTTAAGAAGCCAAATTAAGGAAAGAAGTTAAAGGATACCCAAATGACCACGCTTAGCGGCGACATGAAAGGCATCCAAATCAGCCTTAGACCTGATAGCGGCGACTTGGGTATCACAGAAATTGAGCAAAAACCTCAACATATCCACCAAATTGTTCTCCGCAGCTATATACGCGGCGGTCTCTCCGGCTTCATTCTGAACCGCCATGAGAGCGCCAATTGAAGCTCGATCCCGATCAAGGGGACCTTCATCTTGAGCTAATCTGTCAATGACCAACTTGACTGAATGAATATCGTTGGATTGAACCGCGTGGAAGAAGGGTTGATGGGTAATTAGGCGAAGTGACTTTGAGTCCATCTTCTTGAGTTTTTGTCAATGGGGAGAAGACCATATGTGGAGGAGAATGCGGATTTTGCCCTCCATCAGTCGCTTTTTCTCTCTCACACACACTCCTGTCCTGTTTCTAACTTCTTTCGCTAAAGTTCAGCGATTCTTCCAATCACACCTCAAACTCACAGCAAATGTCGCTTTTTCAACTCGACGATGCTTTTCACAGTCCTTCATCAATGAGTATTCTATTGGAAAAATTGATGAGTGCCGTCTGCGCAAATTTTTTAATTCGTGGCAAGAAATTGCACGGGGCCTAGCCTTCCGTCTTAATTTCTAAGCGTTAAAATTATAGTTATTTACATTTTATCACATTTGACATTGGTAAATGATAAAAAATAAAAAAAAACTCTCTCATTATTATCAGATTCGGTGAATTTTTTTCATTTTTTAATACATGTGGCAGTAAAGTATCAATATTTTTGAAATAATTTTTGAAATATAATAATTTAAACTTTGGTATATTTATAAACTATTAATCTGTACTTAAGAAATTGTTAAAAATGAGTCGTATTCGAGTGTTGGGATATTAGAATTTACTACATAAAAGTACGACTCGTTTCTAACAATTTCTTAAATACAGATTAATAATTTCCAAATGTGCCAAAGTTCGATTATTATTTTCCAAAAATCATTCTTGAAATTGCGTTAAATATCGCTTGTCATTTTTATATGTCATGTTTACAATTTTGCATATTTAATGTCTATTTAAAATAACTGTTAAAATCAGTTATCATATTGTTATAATTAAAATTAACATACATGTGCTGAAATTAATTGAAACAAACTTAATTGATTAGTTGTTGTAAGTTGAAATTAGCTCAAATAGTTAGCTTTCATAGGTAAAATGAGTTTAAAAAAAGTTAAAATTAACTAAAATGAGTTGAAGAGTTGAAATTAACTAAAATGATTAGTTATTATAATTATTATACCTCAAGTGAGCTCAAATGAGTTTAAAATTATTATTGTTGATGGTATATATGTCATTTTAGACGGACCCTTAAAATTCTAATCGATGCATATGTTACATAACCAATATAAATATAACTTTGTATGTACTAAAAATACAAGACACGATAACATATACATACAATATATACACCTCTTTGGGTTACATAAATTTCATACTAATGTGTTATTTGTAATAACTACATACATATTTATAGTTTTTGCATACTAGCTACGAAGTTTTGTATATTACTTTTGTATACGGAATAGATGTTGGTATGTCGGACAAATTTTATCTTCCCACACTTTCCTTCCGGGTTGGAGCTTGGAAGAAAGTAATTTCTTCAATGTTAAGATGGAGACTCAGTGGAGTAGGCCCACTTGACAAAAAATAAATTTCAAAATATTACTTTTCTATACAACATAAAATCACATATGTATTATGTATAAGATTCGTACTAATTACATGCTTTCAGTTTATTTATCTTTTTACCCACTATGTTCGGAATCTTGCATAGTTGGATACCGTATTTTGGATAATATGTTTGGAATTTTGCATACTTGACTTCTAATTTTGCATATAATATTTAATTTTACGTACTTAACTTTGAACTTACGCATAAAAAAAAATGCACACCTCTTTAATCATATATCAATTTTATATACTATTTATGCTAAATATATACTTTTTGATTTTTTTTTCCATAATATGTTAAGAATTTTGGATTATTGACTTTCCACTTACATAAATGCATACTTTGTTAATAATAATTTGTGCAATGTGCATAGTTATACATACATATTTTCTTAAAAGGTTTTGCATACTATGTTGAAAATTGTGCACAACTGACTTCGAATTTAAACAAAATACGTGCATTTCAAAATTACATTTGTACTATTTGTAGTCGCAATATTAAATACATTCATCGTTACGGTTTTACACCATGTTGAAAAGTTTACACTATTGACTTCGAACTTATACATACAAAATACATACCTCTTTAATTCATATTTACATTAAGTACACTAACTATTTATACTAAATAAATACATGCCATTTTTAAGTTATACTTATATATTAATTGTGCTATTAGTGCTATTTGTACTATTTTTACTTTGCATGTGGAATTCTTAAAGAGGTGTGCAGATTGACACTCACGTCATTATATTAATGGGCCAAATGACTGCAAATCTAAATTTGATCATGAATCTACAAAACTTTTAGCCGGGGACCTGAATTAATTTTCCCTAATATATTCCTCTAAATATTTTTTCGTTCAGAATTATACTTTATGTCTTGTAACTCTATATAATTTTTATACATACCGTTACTGATATTATTTTTTATACAATCTTTAATTATGATAATTCACAACTTATTAATAAAAAATTAGGTGGGAATTTTGCAAGTGGACGATATATAGTAAGCTAAAGCACTATAAAATGTTGAAAGCAATTAGGGAGAAATGATTTGCCTCGCATTTTGAATTTACGTGACAAATGAGGTATAATAAAAATTACGGGAGTTGTATCTACCGAAAAGAATTAATATCCAATATTATTTTAATCTCTTAGGTGCTTTTTTTCATTGTTGGTGGTGTGTAATTCGGACATTGACTGATTGATTTTGTTGATTTAGCTTTAGTGGCATGAGAAATTTAAGTAGTCATATATTTCCTTTTTTGGGATATAAGAGATAGTAAATGATCTTTTGGTAATCGTATGATTATATCGTTTTCTCGACGTCCATAAAACCTCAAAAAAAAAAAAAAAAGAAAGGGAAAATATGCATTACACTCGTGAGAAAAGTGGGAATGATCTTAGTAAAATCAGGTTCTAACAACTTGTAATCGCTAACTATAACAATTCGTAACCGCTCATAATATCGTAATCGTTAGCATTTAATCGTAATAGCTCATAACTCGTTCGTGATAGTTAGTAATTAATTTTTAATTGTTAAAGTGAACAAATCTTTAACAATATATTTAAATAATAAAGAAAATGATATAAGTACCCGATAACACATTAGGTCTAAAATGTTAAGTTTAACGAAGGGCAACCAACAATCGGTAAGTTGGATCAAAATTCAACTTTTATTGAAAATTGCTGAAGGGCATAAAAATGTACGGCATTTAGCTCATAAAATTAAAAAAGAAAGGAAAAAGGAGAGGAAATAGAGTGTAGGTATTTTCCTTTAGACAGCTTGTCTCGTTCACCGGGCGGTATTGGGGGCTTCCCTCTCTCTCTCTCGCTCTCTCGCTCTCTCGCTCTCCACTTGGGCTCGGAAGCCGGCGTCGCTTCACAGAACTTCCCTAACCCCACCTTCCGAGTATCCTTGCGCACCGATTCAAACTCTGAATCGCTCTCTCTCTCTCTTCCCATGAACGAGAACGGCTCTTAGCTACTATTCCCTCTCGTTAATTTCGACATTGAATTAGCACAACATGTCTCTTCCACCCATAGAGTGTGTTTACGTGTCAGAAGATTTTGTCAGAGAATTGAAAAATGGAAACCCTAGCTTTAAATTGGGGCAGCCTGTTTCTTTGCTTCGTTTTCTCTACGAGCTTTGTTGGTCAATGGTCTCTTTCTCTGTCCTTGTCGCTTTTTGTTTCGTTTGATTCCAGTAATGTTCAATATGGTGCTTCCATGAATTTCGAAAATTTCCCATTGCTTACTGTGGGTTTTTGGGATTGTAGGTTCACGGGGCTTTGCCATTTCAGAAGTGTAAAGCGGCTTTGGATGTTGTCGAGTTCTCAGAAACGGTTTCAGAGGAAGAATTAAGTTCCAATTTAGCAGATATTGTTACCCAGATGGCTCTTGATGTGAGTTATAAGAATTTCACTATTAGGATTTGCCATTCTTTCAGCTTTGGTTGTAATTTCATGTTATCGAACTATTGGTTTATTCTCTTTCAACTCCCACTTTTTGTTAATTCTTGCTGGATGAATGTTTTTTGGGAACTTTGTTGCTGTGTAATAACTGGCTTTTGGATTAATTCCCTTTTGATCCGGCAAGGAATAAAGTGAACATTGTACAATCATACTCGTGGAGGGGGATGCGTGGTGAAACTCGGAAAGATCCTATTCTTCTTACTCGGGAATATTTTATATTTATGGAAATTTGTAAAATTGTGTAATTTGTTGTATTGCACTTTGAACCAATTCATCCTGTTGGGTGAATTGATTTTGAATTCTGGAGTTTGCTAAATTGATATTTCCTGGGAGGACTGCTTTGAGTTCGGGTGGTTGTATTTCTTAGTTGTGGAGAATGGGGCAGGTGGGGTTGTTTCGTCGAGTCAAGCTGGAATCTTGCATGGGTTACTCTGCTGCTTAGTTCAAGGGAAATCTATCGGGGAAAGGGAATTAGTTTCATTTTTTCGTGCTAATGTTTGCTTGAAATTTATAACTCCCTTTCCTAATTCAAGGTATTAATATATCCCAAGTGTCTACTTCTCAGTGGTGGTTGATAATGTTTTTTGTCTATTCATTGGCACTGAATATCTTAGCTCTTTTCTCCTTCATCATTCTTCATGTCAGTGATAGTTGATGCAATTTGATTATTCTAACATCTGCATAATGATAGTTGATGCATATTTGATTCGACTAACATTGTGGGCTTGTCTATATTGCAGCTGACCATGTCCGGAGAGACCCGCACTCGCCTCATTAAACTGGTTAGTTGTGTGTTTTAGTCTGTATTCGCAAATCTATATATTCTATCCCCTTCATTTGAGTTTACAGTGGTTGGAGGAGACTTTTTTGGGGACAAGTTATCTAGACTTCCATCCCCTAATTTTGTGATCTTTGTTGGACCTTTTCCTGCTTCCTGTGAGCCTGGCCTCCTAAATACATATGAACTTTATTTTTGAGCATAAATGCTAGCATAGATATCTAGAGATGTTGTTTGGTCGCATAGATCAGAATTCTGGTTATGAAGTGCTTATGAATCTTTTTTTATTCATCATAGTTTATCTCATATTGCTCTAATTCCTGTTTTCTTCCCCTCCCAAATAATTTCATTCATTATTTAATTTTTCTTTTGGTGTAAACGAGGGGCATACAACAATATATTTCTTTGGAGCTGAAGCATTTTGATATATACTCAATGGATGCTTTTTGTGTGGTTACCCTGTGAGGCTTAGATAAGGTTCACAAGTAGATATGTGAATTGAACTTGCAAAACTGAAGAAAGATGTGCTCTTCGTGGAAGACCCCCCCAAAAAAAAAAAAAAAAGTAGAAGAAGGATAGCAATGAGGGATCACAAAGCAAAGACAGTCTGTCTGGCTAATGGAGACAGAAAATATAGCTCATGGAATCAACAAAAGGACAAAGAGAAAAGACCCCCTGCTTGTGTGGTGGAATTGCCTTAGTTTTTGCTCGGATGAGCTATATAGGTGCAAAAGCAATGGTATATTGTCGACTTATTTTTTTGCTGTCCAATTAGTCCCTTTTTATCCTGGGATTGACCTGTCGATGCGAAGGAGAGAATGTAGCATGCATGTAATGTCCATAATTTTCTTTCCTTATGTTCTTTGAATTTCTTACTAATTGCTATGCACAATTGGAACCCTGAATGTAGTAGACAATGGATAGGCTGGAATCCGGGGTGCATGTGCGCTCGTTTTTCATCTTTGTATGTATTTTCTTTATTTTTTTGCTCATACTGTTCTGTTGCTTTCTGTCATCTCTTATATTTTTGTGTAGGCGAGGTGGTTTGTGGAGTCTTCTCTGGTACCAGTGAGGTTCTTTCAGGAGCGGTGTGAGGTTAATTACTCACTTCCCATTTGGATTTCTCTTTGAGTTAAGTGTCTCTGTGTCTCATCTCATATCTTTTGGAGTTAAACTGACAAATTGTCTTCAAATTCAGGAAGAATTTCTCTGGGAATGTGAAATGGTCAAGATTAAGGCCCAAGAGCTAAAATCTAAAGAGGTATGCAATTAATCTTGCTCTTCTCTGCAGCTTGGTGTGATAGGCTTGTTAATGATCGTTTTATAAATTTCTTTGCTCCTCTACTTAACTGATCCTTTTTGGGAGATATCGTTGTCATGTGTGAATTCCTACCTTAGCCTTTCTTTATAGATGTTTTATCTTTCCTAGTTGCCTCGAAGATAAGCCAATTAGTGGGGAACATGAGCTTTTCCCTGCTGGATTGGTTTGAAATCTTTCATGGAGATCCTCGGATTCCTATTTATGGCTTTGAAGTCATTTGCTACAGCCTATTCTCATTTTATTGCAAGCAAATATATCTAGTTTGTCACCTATGCTCTTTCTTATTAAATTTTTTAAAAAATATCACCTGCATGCTTTCTTGGTGGTACTATCATGACTTCTACGGCAATATGATGTTGATCATTGAATCAGGGAGACTGGGAAAAAGTGGTGATAGATTATAAATTAGGAAGGGAGTACAAGGCCTAGCAAAGATAGGTGGGTGAGTTTTGTAAGAAACTTAGGCCCTGTTTGGTATACAAAAATGGAATGGAATGGAATTAAGGAATGATACCTGAGGGATTAGGTATGGAACTTGAATATTATCTTCAAGTGTTTGGTAGAGAATAGGAATGGAATCAAGTTCACTTCTTGTTGTTTGGTTGTTAACCATGGGATAAAATTAAAATTGTTTTATTTTTTAAATTATTTTATATCATTGTAAATTATTATTATTATTATTATTATTATTATTATCATCATCATCATCATTTGATTCAATAAATGAATAAAAGTTGAAGCTCGTTAGCATATTTGCTAATAATTGAGTCTTATATTTATTTAATTTTTTAAATTAACTATCTTGTAATTTTTTCAAGAATTAACATTTTATTTATAATTTTTAGTAAACATATTTTCAAACTATAATGTTCTATCAAACAACATGAAAAAATTATATATATATATATAAATAATAATAATAAAAACAACAACAAAAAAAAACCCCCAACCTAATAACAAAAATAATAATAATAACCATAATAATAACAATAACAACAACAATAATAATAATAATAATAATAATAATAATAATAATAATAATAATAATAATAATAATAATAATAATAATATAGAAAATAGGCTAATTTTTCTTTTTTAATAATTATAAACCGATCTCTGAGGGATTGAGAATTGATTCCCCTCCTATTTGGGGGATTCAAATTCCCTTGTTTTGAGGGGAACTTGAAACCTTTAAATTTCAAGTTCCACCTTCAAAATACCCGACCAAACAACCGGAAAAGGAACTTGAAACCACAGGAATCAAGTTCCATTCCATTTTTGCCCAACCAAATAGGGCTTTAGTTGTTTAAAAGGATGTGAGCAACTGAGCGCCGGTTTTGTGATCTCTATTTCAACATAAGAGCATTAAAATCTCTTGTTACTAGAATCCTATTGATGAGGATTTTATGACACTTGCCGCTAGTATCCTATAGCTTTCTTGCTAATCTCTTTGAAAAAAACCGCTATTGAAACAGGCATAAATATTTTACAAAAACATTCCTATACCTCAATTTGTTATTGATGTTTAGAAAGCATGAAAAGAAATAGGAAAGATCTTCCCAAAATATGAGAATATTCTTATTTTCTTAGGTTTACTTTTTCAAACTTAATTTTGTTTTCCCTTAGAATGGCTGTCATCAAATATTGCACTTTCATAATTGAAGTAGGCAATGGAAGGACTTATGCACTCTATACAGCTGACATGAAGAGTTTTAAATTCTTTTATTTGGATACAACAGCGTTACAGAGAGCTAGGGGAGTGGTTGTCTTGCTGCTGCTTTCACTGATGTGATGCCACTGTTTCAGGTCAGGGTAAATACCCGTCTATTGTACCAGCAAACAAAGTTCAACCTTCTTCGGGAAGAGAGTGAGGGCTATGCTAAGCTGGTAAATGAGTGAATGATGCTTTATTCCTGTTTCCCTTCTCTTGTTTAGTATTTATCTTCTAGTGTGTGTTGTCTTGCTCTAGAGCTTATGATATTGATGTTCTTGATTATATGGTTTGGTGAAGATGTGGCTTTTGGATCTCATACAACTTGAGCAGCTGTATAAGCATTTTTTCATCCATTGTTTCTCTCTTTAATATTTCTCATTTTGCAGGTGACCCTTCTATGTGAGGGTTCCGGTGCTTCTAGCTCATCATCCTCAACAATTGGCATTATCAAGGTTTAATTGATTATTTGTTTTACTTCCTTTCTGGTACTTCTTAAAATTCTACTTTTATTGACTTTAGGAATTTGCAGTCATTAATTGGGCACTTCGACTTGGACCCCAACCGTGTTTTTGATACTGTAAGTTGTCTAATTCAACCTAAACATTCACCCCCTCTATTTCTCGATCAGACAATCTAGAGAAGAATTATCTCGCATTTTCTATATGGAGCATTCTTCATATACAAAAACATTTTCCTTAAACATTTTGCATATGGGCGTTCAGGTTTTAGAGTGCTTTGAAATGCGGCCTGACTGTAGCATCTTTTTGGATCTCATTCCAATCTTCCCAAAGGTATGCACATAATAAGTCACTTATAATAGCTTGTCCAGGGTTGTTTTATGTTACTCACTGCTTTGCCAATTTCTTCTCAGTCTCATGCTGCACAAATACTGGGTTTCAAATTCCAATACTACCAGCGTATGGAAGTTCAAGAGCCAGTCCCTTTTAGGCTGTATCAGCTTGCAGCTTTGCTTGTCAAACAAGACTTTGTTGATCTTGATAGCATGTGAGTATTTATGACGTAGTTTGTGCTGTCTGCTTTATTTGTCCCTGATGTTGGTTTAAATAGTGTGTATTGTTGAACTCTTCCAACTGAACTAAATTTACATTTTCTCTTCCCCCATAACCAAACGAATATTCTGTAGTCAAGCTTAGCATGTTCACATCCTTAACCTTGGATTACTCTAAGGCCGTTTTCATAGGACCTAAATTTATAAGAGCATTGTTTATGACTCATCAAAAGAAACTCTTGGTTTGTGTACTACAGAACAAAGCACTACACAAGTTAATATAGCATTTTGCTTCACTTTATTCGAATTGAGAGCTCGAAAATATGTATATACTATATAGTCTTCCTGTAGGATACTAGCTGAGCATCTATCCTTCTGATCGTGATATATACTCCCTCCGTTCCGTATTACTTGTCCCTCTTAAAACTAAGAGCCCTGTTTTTGTGAGACATAAATAAGTTTTTTTGTTTCTAAGAGGTACAAGTAACATGGGATAGAGGGACTATACTATATTCCATCTTCCTTGCCTCTCCCCCCGCCTCCAAAAAAAAAAAAAGCTATAAGGATCGCCTCCAGTTTTTGGGAAGGTGGGTTTTATCCCCATGTATAAAACAAAAGTAACAGGAACACAATATTATTCACAAAACATGAATGGCAGTACGTTTGTATTCGCTTTTATGCTTATGTGTTTTTTAAATGTCACATCTTGAGAGTGCTGCTATTTGAGGTAATAACAAAGAACACCACTTGAATGTGGTTCCCCATAAAGCAGGGTATGGGGCAGTCAATATGTACATAAACTACCCCCTTAACCTAGGTGCTGATAAGCAAAAAGGCTCTCTTTGAGAGACCCACAAAAACATTTCTGAAAAGGAAATTGCAAATGAATTTGTGAACAAATTTTGGAATGATTACTAAAAAAGTAAAACATAAGTTTGTCTTGAGGAGCAGGAGGGGTCAATGCGTACTCTGCATAAACATCGGGAAAACCAACATAAAGCTATGAGGAGAGAAGACAAACTCGTTTCTTGTGTGTTTATACACTTCCATGAACTGTTGGAAGTAAATATTTGGGAGAATGTAAAATAGTTTCAACATAGTTGTCGATGGATGTGTTGTGTATATGTTTTCCTCTATTACTGATTCACTGGTTTTCCTTTATGGTTGTGCTGTCGTCAAGTGGAGGAGAAAAGATCTAGAAGGGATGATTTGATAGTCTTTCCTTTCTTACTTGATTGAGTATACTGCAGTGCCTATTGCTGTGATAGGTATTGTAGATTTTTGTACCTTGTCCCTCTTTCCGGTGTAAGAAGGAAAAAGAGGGGGGGTTGATGCTTTCAAAACACTGGACTCTACATCTGGATTGCTCTAAGTACATGTATAAAGCCCTCCTCTGCCCCCCTTCTCTCTCTCAACGTAAGAATCAAGTTTATCCATATTTCACTCTTTGGTCGAGGGTGCAAGTGAAGCATCTTAGGTTTTATACAAGTTGATTCTCCCCTGTCTTTCTTGGGGGCTTTATGCCCTCATCTTTTGGTGCTTCTTTTCATGATTATGATCCAATACAAGAATGCATTATCAATAACTTCATCGGTGTAGTTTTCCTCATCTTCGTTTTCTTATTTCTTTTAATTATTGATTGGAAGCTGAGAAGTATTACTCTATTGCTCTTCCATTGGGTTACGGGCCATATGTTTTTGTTGAAGGATGATCCAGCAAAGTTTTATGGCCTTGCATATGTTATTTTTACTAGTTGATGTGATGTTGGTGACTTTGTCTAATGCAGTTAGTTTTCAGCAGAAGACTAAAACGGCGGCATCTTGTGTTACCATGACTGTTAACACTATTGCTTACTGATGTTGGTTATGTACCACTTACCAATATTGGACAATGTGCTATGTACATGTATTTTTCTTTTCATCTTCAGTTGTAGGATCTATAATTTGGCACTTGTGTGGATATAATTTACTATTTCTTGTTTTTTTGAATGCACTTTAGTACTTGATTTCATTCTTTATGATGATATGTTTCTATTCATCATTCAGGATACTGCCTTTTTCTGTGCATCATTTTAGATTGACTTTCAGTAGACAGTTTGCTGCATTGTTATTTCCCACTTTGTGAATGTATGTATTAGCTACTGTAGTAATCGAGAATGCAACTTGTTGAATTATCGCAGATATGCACATCTACTTCCCAAGGATGAGGAAGCTTTTGAGAATTCAAATGCTGTATCTGCCAAGCGTCTTGATGAGGTTGGTTACTTGAATGGTTTCGCATATTCCGGTTTTTCGTTGTTGATATGATATTGCTAATTTAGAGTGTACTAGAGAGTATTGTTGTCGATTCTGCTCAAGATTAAGGCATGTAATCTGTAATCTAGCTATTTGCTGATACTTGTGTCTTTTTCAGAAGGTGGATTTGATAATGAATTCAATTGACACAATATCTGTGGAACACATATTGTGGCATATGGGTTTCAACTTTCAAAGGACTATGAAACTGCCTTGGCTCCTGTTTTCCGTCTATTTTAACGGCCCTGTTTGCAGAGCCTTCTTGTCCACAGAACTTCCACCAAACACATATAATGAATAGCGTTGTCGTTAATCTCTCTGTCTTGTTTCTTCTGCCCCCAGTATCTAACTCTTTTTCAGGTGGAGACTCTGCACAAGGTTATTGGTACTGGTATATTTGTTTGGAGCAAATGAGTAATGGATGGATCAATATTGACAGAGGCGAGGAAACCTTTTCCTGTACCTTGGAGGTGGGTAAGAGGAAGAGGAAGAGGAAGAGGAAGAGGAAGAGGAAAAGGAAGATGAAGAGGGAGAGAAGGAGCTCCACTAAGAGGGTAGTTGGAGGATGAAGAGGGATATGGAAAATAAGAAAGGCAGGGTGCAGGAGGGACTCGACGATTATAAGGGGCTTTCTAGGAAGTTACAGAAATGAGCCTGGCAATTTTATTTCCTGGTTATGTGTTCTTCTTGTGATATCTCCTCGAGCTTGATTTATTTGTAAACAACTTAATGTGTAGAATCTTTACGTTTTTCCTTGGACATCTTTGTTTATTATTTTTTTGGTGTCATGATTACATTTCATTAATGTGTTTATATAATTGGGTTTTTATGCCTTTAAATTGTACGGGGTTTGATTTTGCCTATCAATCGTGCAGCCGCTTCAGATGTGTTTCACTGAGTTGTTTAACTTTGGCAGGCGAGCAGGATCGGAAAAATAAATCTTGCTGCAACCGGAAAGGATCTTATGGATGATGAGAAACAAGGAGATGTGACAATAGATCTTTTTGCTGCTTTAGATATGGAAAATCAAGCAGTGATTGAATCTTCTTCAGAACTAGAGAACAGCCAAACATTGGGCTTGCTTACTGGTTTTCTTCATGTGGATGACTGGTATGTGACTGTAGTAAGCCGTTTTCTCACTATTAAATTCTTCATGAGTAGGGATGGCAACAGGTTGCATTTGGGTCGGATCTATGACCTACAAATCCGATCTGATTAAAATTTGGAGTCAAAAGTCCGATCTGAATCTGATACGACAGAGGTGGACCTCCAGTCCGAATCCAATCCGAATTAGGTCGGATTAAATCCGAATGCGATCCGGTTAAATCCGATTCAATTCTTTTTTTCCCTTTTTGCAAAATTCGCGCCTTTGATCTCAAAGCTACATGCATTCGAAGAACTATTTACAAAAAATATGAAAAATTGCTCACAACATCTAACAATCTCTCATAAATACACAATAGTCCAACAAAAAGAATAAGAATATTAGAGCTCCCAAAGCTTCATGTTTCTGACGATTTTTCTCAAAGAACGGTCGGGTAATCCGAATCTGATTGCCACATCTACAAACATGAAATCAAGAGGGAAAAACAGCATCTTAAGTCCAATGAATTAGATCTATACATATGAAAACACAATATAATAAAAAAACAAATTAGTGGAAGGATCAGATCTGCAAATTGAAAAAAAAAAACTAAGGGAAGCATGATTTCTAAGGCGAGGACGACTGGCGGAGGCGGTGGGCTACTGGTGGCACAGAACAAGAATGAGGGGGAGGAGAGTGAGGAGGAAGTGGGTGGGCATTAGGGAAATTTCAGGTTATGTAGTGGCTGTCTTTGAGCACTGTAGATGGCAAAACCACAAGAACAGATGTGTAGATGGCAGGTTTGAGAGAAAGAGAGAGAGGAGAGAGAGAGAGTGGGAGGAAGTGGGTGTGTGTGAGAGTGAGGAAGAGAGAGATAGAGGAGAGAGAACAGAGGGCTTGGGGATGGGGATGGGGGTGGGTAGGGAGAACGAGAGTGTTACTGTGAAGTGAGAGAGAGAGATAGAAAGTGAGAGAGTGTGTGGGAGTTTATGAGATAAAAGAGTGATTATTTAGGGGGAGCTGGATTGGGGGAGGAAGGAGTGTTGTGTTTAGGGTTAATGGGTAAGAGGTTAACTATTTTCAAATTTTAAGAGTTAAAATTTGATTTTTTTAAATATTAAAAAAATTAATTGGATTAGGATTTTAATAAGATTGAATTTCCCAAGATCCAAATCCTTTTGGATCGGGTTCGAATTTGGATTAATTTTTATTGGATTTGGATCCAATTCTTTTTATTCGGATTTGAATAAGATTGTTTTGCCTTGGATCGGATTGGATTTGCCTTGAATTCTGAGTTAATTGCAATTCCTATTCACGAGGATGCATTCTGTCTTTCCAAAAGTAAAGAACTTGGGATGGTCAATGGACCATCAAGAGCCTTCACTTCAAAGGGAAAAACATGTTTGTCATTGTTACTTAATATAGTCCTTTACATTGTGTAATGATTGAAAGGTAGAATACCATTCTTCTAGCGTCATTGACAATTTTGTTTCCTTGGGGCCCTGTTTTCAGGTATGATGCAAATATATTGTTTGAGCGTCTCTCACCTCTTACTCCAGTAGCGCACCCTCAGATTTGTACTGGTTTGTTCAGGTATTTAACAATTAGATTATATTTTGTTATAATCTATGTTAATTAGACTCTTCATTTTGCCTCAAGTACCCGTATCCGGCATTGACCCTTGGACATGGTTATAGACACTCAACACTTAATTTTAGACCAAAAATGTAAAAATTTTTCAAAAATTTCCATGTCCGACACGATACCATGTCAGGCACTTGACCCTTACAACATATGGTTGAGTTCAAATAACATAGGTTTCAACTACGTGCTCACTTAATTATATGTTTTTGTGGGCGATTATCTGAAGCTCCTAGCTTTTCACTCTCCATTCGTTCAGTGTTGTTCTGTTCAAAGGTTCCCTTGGAAGCTTATTTGGAAATCTATGGTTCCCTTAGAGGTTTCGTTCTTTGTTTGGAAGGCACCTTATGGGAATACCTTTTCATATGATATTTACAAAAGAGGGTAAAAATTTTAGCAAATATATCTTAAGGGAATTGGAATCAACAAAATACTTGCTGCTCTATTGTCAGTCTGCCGTAGTTCTTTGGGAGGTGGCTTTCATTTTTCTGAGTATCTCATGGGTTGCTTCAAACTTCATTAGGAACCATCTCTTGGCTTGGGAGGGTTTCTTTGTAGGGGATGTTAAAAAGAACATGGTGATAACTCTTATGATATGAATTTTTGAGCATCTGGAGAGAAAAACAGGAGTCTTTAAAGATGTGGAAACATCTGTTCAGCATGTGAAAGATAAATTTGGTGTCAATGCTCAATTGTTAGGATGATGGGAACTTTGTGGGTTTTCTTGTTGACTTTTGATGTTGTGGACTTCGTGGATAGTTTCCATGTTGGTTGTACATAGTTCTTTGCAGGATACTAGCTGCGCAGCCATTCCTTTTGTTTGTGATGTATATATTCTGTTTTCCTTATTTAAAAACAAGAAAAAGAAAAACAAGAGCTGCTGTCGGTTAAAGTATGGGTGGTTGCATAATTCTTAATAAAATGCATCTGTTATCGGTTATTGTGCGCCTATGCTATGCTCATTACTTCTGTGCAGTTATGTGTTCATACTGCACACTGTAATTTGACAGATGAACTATTTGCTTGCATGCCCTTCTCATAGATTCCAAACTTCTCCTGTGATGCTTAAGGGTTAATCTAGGGATGTACTTGGAAGAAGCTTACTTCAACTAAAAAATGTCACTGTCGTCTGGTTGTACTAGCATGACAACATACATCTTGGAGCTCTTATAGGCCTCTGTGTCTATACATCTCCTTGAAGGTGAAAAATAATGGCTCTCAAGGGATGGTAAGATGTAGGTTGAGTGTACATCAGAGGTTTCTATCAATGGATATATAAAAGATGATTAATAAATGAATGAATGACTCATTATACCTTGCAGTCATAGAGAAAGAATAAGTTGTATGCACTTAAGGTTTATTCAGAAGTCCCTCTGTTACCCATTTCTGAAGGTTTATTTTAAAGTGAAATTGTGTGCATTCAGAATATTGATTCCTTTTTATATGTTGTGCAATTTTGGTTTCTTGTCCAGGCTTATTGAGAAGTCAATTTCTTCCCCATATGATATTGTCCGTGAAACACGATTTCAAAATTGTGGCTTTTCCATAAATGCTCATGAAGTGGCGGAGACTACAGATTCGTCAACCTGTAGATTACCCATCTTACTTCCCAAAGAGCTTTTTGAGATGCTTGCTTGTGCTGGACCTTATATGTACCGTAACACTTTGTTGCTGCAGAAGGTAACTATTTAATATGTCTATGCCTTTTCTTTTCTCTTCCTTTTTCCCCCTGCAGATGTGTTTGCTTTACTGGTTGCTTAATAGCAATATGGTGTTTCTTTATCTGCTGTTAAGGTTTGTAGAGTATTAAAGGCCTACTACCTCTCCGCTGTTGAACTTGTAAGCAAAGGGGATGGAGCTTCAAGACTTGTTGCTGGTGTTAATGTTGTTCCGAGACTGAACTTAAAAGAAGCTAAGTCAAGGATTGAAGAAGCGTTGGCATCATGTCTGCTTCCATCTTTACAGTTGATACCTGCAAATCCTGCAGTTGGACAGGAAATATGGGAAGTAATGAGTCTTCTTCCTTATGAGGTGAATAATTTAAATTTTATAATGCTACTTTGCGCATCCTATTTTGAAGGACTTCCACATTAATGATTATACTGTTTTCTTTTGCTAGGTGAGATATCGTCTCTACGGTGAATGGGAAAAGGATGATGAGCGGATACCTATGATTTTGGCAGCAAGACAAACTGCGAAGGTACCTTAGTGTGAAATGAGTGAAAAACTGTTACATGATGCAATCATGTCTGTCAATTTTTGACTGTTGTTTTTGGATTTATAGTTGGACACAAGAAGGATTCTGAAGCGGCTTGCAAAAGAAAATTTGAAGCAGCTTGGACGTATGGTTGCTAAGCTTGCTCATGCGAATCCCTTGACTGTTCTTCGCACAATTGTTCACCAGGTGCATATTTCTTTCCTTCCTGGTTAATTTCTTGCTTTGTATGCTTTGAATACTTTGTTTAGGTTGTACTTTTATTGCTATTGTAGATTGAGGCCTATCGGGATATGATTACTCCAGTTGTGGATGCATTCAAATATTTGACCCAGGTATGTACTTTCAAATATATCCTTGTACTTTCTTTGTTCTTTGTAATTTGTATTCAGCATGCAGCTTCTGTGTGATTTTTGGCAATGCCTGAATATCACTGTTTTAAAGAATCTGGACATTCTAATAATACTCTTACTTTCTGCTTATCTGGGATCTCTATGTTTAAGTTGTTATGTTATGCACGAATATCTAATCTAATGTTTCATGGCTGGGATTTGGTCCCTTTGATGATATGAACTTTTTTGAAAGACATCTTCAGATAATTGACTATTTGTGAAGGATTTGCAGTTTTTTTTTCTCTGCAGAGCAGTTGCTATAGAATGAAACTAATATCGAGTGTTGTCAGTCTGTTGACCTGCCTCATTGTCCTGTTGTTAGATCCTGACCTGAATGGTTGGCAGTATAGTTTGATACTTGGAGGCAAACCATGGTGCAAGCATTGCTGTAAATCAGAGTGGATAAAATGTATTACTATAAATGTTTTACTGAGGGCCTTTGCAAAGATGTCAAGCATGACACTTTTCTTTGGAGATGACATCTCAGTTGAAACTTAAAATCACATTTGAACTTGGCTTGGTTGGTAAACTTGAAGCATCAAAATGGTTGGCCACTGTTTCTCTTAATATTTTGAAACACATGCCTAGGAATGCATATGCGAATTATAATCTGGCCAAAGTGGCCGCGCAGCCAAGATCACTTATCCATGTACAATATGTCCCAATTGATAGAGCTGTGCTTCAAGAATCCGCTTTGCCAGACCCCTCCCCTCTCCCTCAACCACACACACAAAAAGAAACCAAACAAAAATCCACTAAAACCAAACAAGTACCACGGTTGCCTGCTGAATGTAGATCTGGAAAGGGTTCATGGAACAGTTGAGGCTTCTAGACTCTTTATACCTGCCCCCCCAACAACAAAATGGAAAAAAGTTGAAAAAGGAATGAGACGATGAGCAATGCAATTAAGCAGCCGAAAAAATACGGAATAAGGAATGCAATTAGGCGCTCTCTTTGCTTGAGGGTTGTCAGGGTCACCTGATTATGAGATTTTTGTCTAGTGTCAGTTATATATTCTGGTGGGAATCCTGACTAGATTTATGCTTATGATTTTTCTCCTAGGGCTTTGTGCAGCTTCTTTTAGTTGGTTTCTTATTGTTAATTATTTGTTGCAGTTGGAGTACGATGTTTTAGAATATGTTGTGATCGAGCGCTTGGTGCAAAGTGGTCGTGAAAAGCTGAAAGATGACGGGCTTAACTTATCAGATTGGCTTCAATCCTTGGCTTCATTTTGGGGACACTTGTATGTATCCTGCTTTAGATATGGTTGCTTATTTTCTTGTGGCGTGTCATGACATCTGGGATTTTGTGAAAAATTGAATTATCCAGTATGCCGTTCTGACTCTGTTTCTTTCTTTCCTCAAAGACAGACCCCCCTCTCCTTGCATATTTTGTTAGAATTGTATTTCTCCAATGCTGCTTGATGGAAGCTTGATCCACATCTTTTTTTTATCTAGGCTTGCATTTTCTATTGATAGGTGGGTCGTTTTTTTAGCATTGCTGTGGAAAGCATTTCATTGTTAATCAAGGAATTCTCTGGATTGATCTTAATCTCTTAAACCTAACATCAATCTTGAGTCGTCAACTTCTCTTGGATTTTGCTCAGTTGATGTAAGATAATTGGAACAGTTTATTTTTCATTTGCATCCTACTGCAGTTGAAGTGCTGCTTGTGGGGGTGACTCTGTCGACATTGTAAGGGGCAATTCTCACTTTCAGTGTCGCAATCCTTTCTGATATCCTCTTTGCCCTTGCTGGCCGTATATAGTTGGTGAATTGGCAGTAGAGCAGATTTTATCTGTAGGCCTCTGATCTTGTTGAGAGGGGTTGGACTGATCGAGTTTTGGAGCTTTATCTCATAACATGATCTGTTTTCCTGGATATTGGATCTAGTATATAGTTGCTGCTCTTGAATCTCCTGAGTTAGTAATGATGGCAAGATGTTCATGTTGTATAAGAGATTTTGAGCTGCTTCAAATTAATCCTGCTAAACTGCTGAACTGTTAATGGTGAAGCCTCAAACAGAAGACCATGGATTTGTGTGATTGCAGTGTAACTATTGGGATGTATTTCATGACGAAATCCTAATCCAATTCCATGTCCCGGAGTTACACTTAAGCTAGGTGATTGCTAGAGACTGATACAATTAAATTCCTAAGCAGTCCTCATCATGTAGGAAGAGTGCACAAATACGGGGAGTGGGCTGCTTTGTGTTTGACTCCCAGCAAAATATCAGTTGCTTTAAGATTAAGTATAGGTTGTTGTGATCGGTACATTCAGCCATTTGCATATCATAATGAAATCTCATGGGCCAAGAACAAGAAGTTTGTAATCTTTTATAGTTAGGGATGCTGTGCCGCTGGTGATTATGTGTCTCGTTTACTTTTTTTCAGCAACCTTGATGAGGCTATTTCTGTGGATAATGGAATGGTTCTCTTGATAGAGGAGAATGGGAGTCATTTCTGCAGTTGCTTTATTGTCTTCGCCTCTGAGGTCGGTTGCACCTGAAATGCACTCATTGAAATTGAAGGCATAAGATTCATATTTTTATGGCAATCTCTCCCTGGCTAAAAATTTCGTTAAGATTTATGCTTCTTGAGGGTTCAGTATGCCAGTGAAGATGGAGGTTTTCTTTGTAAGTGTTAGTGCATGAAGATTTGGTTTTGCATCTTTCCACAGTGCAAGTGTTTTTGTTGGTTTCTTTTTCTGTAAGAGTTGTCTCAACTTGGTGATCGACATTGATGTGAGGATACATTGACATATTAAAGCTTCCAGCACAATTGGGGTGAACATATTTCATGTGCATCATTCAATAAAAATCCGAGGCATGGTTGGTCTACTTTTTCGTAATAGACACGGAGACTTGACATCGATGCCCCCAGAACTTTTCTGCCTGTAAATTATAGAACTGTGTCATACACTCGGGAGTACTGTTGCTTGATCAAACAACTGTTTGAGATTGCATCTAATGACTCTTTGTGATCTCTAATCTGAATTGGAAGAGAAAAAGCTCATGATTTTAATGTACAAGGATCAGGTCTTTTCTTCTTCCGGTCACATCATCCAATCGCATTTTTCTCTCATGGTATTGTTAATTTTGTGTGGTGTGACTTATGAGAAACAAAAGAGCAATATCAATAGACTACGGCATTATGACCACCCATTGTAAATCTTGCCTAAAACAAGTATGAGAAGATCCAGATGTAGGCAGCCTTAAGAGACCGATTTCAAGAGGCCCACGAAAAGGGCTATGTCAGTGGGCTTGTTTTGGTTATCACTATCAATCCATGTTTTTTCTTTAGAGGGTGGCATGCTATGAAGATGTTATTCGTGATAGAATTGGAGGAAAAGAGGAGCGGTAGGAGTTTGTTGAAGGGAAACTATCTTTATGTGGTGTTTGCAGAAGAGTTCTATGGGAAGCTATCAAGACTAAGTTAGCTGTTATCCATGTGGAATGAAATGACATTGTATTTTGACTTCCAATCTAAATGTGATAGCAACAGTGATGACAATAAGAGGCAAGTATGACTTGGGTTGATTGTATTGATCTTTCTGCTAGTCTTTAGTCTGGGGGAGTATTCTCGTTGTTGCAGTACATGGTGCAGCTCTACTGCAAATCCTGGTGAAGCTTCCATGACTTTTCACATGCTCCTGATGTCAATATATGTACGATATCCATGTTTTTTTTTCCTGATAATCTGGATAATAATTGGTGAACACATTTAATTTCAATGTTTTACTTCTACATAGGTAGTTATATTTCAATCTACCCCTGGATGATATTGCTGGCTTTGTGAACTAAAAATACTCAATGTTGGGTGGTCCTATTTAACCCTAGAATTGTATTTTAACCCTTATATTTTGGCTCTAAGTCTTATGGCTGTTGAGCACGTGGGTTTTTGTATGTATCTGTTTGCATGTGTTTGTTTCTTTTAAATATCTTGCAGATGATATCTGAGCAATTGATGATATGTGCTGATTTGTACAGGTGCAAGAAGTACCCCTCCATGGAGCTGAGGGGTCTTTTTCAGTATCTTGTAAACCAATTGAAAAGGGGGCAAGGAATCGAACTTATTCTACTGCAGGTGTCATCTATAGTGTTCCATGCATGTTCTTGGGTATCTCTTAAACAAAGCTATGTGATTTTCTTTAAAAGTTCAGTTTTGCCTCTTTGTAGGAGCTGATGCAACAAATGGCAAATGTTCAGTACACTGAGAACATGACGGAAGAGCAGTTAGAAGCCATGGCAGGAGGCGAAACCCTACGGCATCTGGCTACATCTTTTGGGGTCAGCCGAAACAATAAGGTTTATACATTGAGCTTTTATTATTGGTTTATTCAGCTTGTGATAATATTTGGATGAACCCTCTCTGTGAATATTAGTTCACATTTGTTGTTTTTTGTTGTTAAATGGAGATTTATGGTTATTTTGTATATTTGATGTTTTCAATAGAAATATCTGTATGCTTACCTATGTCCCGTAGGCAGCTGAGTTCTTACTAACATAAACTTTGTGGGTTATTCTAGATGTATGTTGTCCAACCTAAATTTTTACGATTGGGAAGCTTAGAGGGAGAAAAAGAGATTCACATTATTGCTATTAATTACTTCTGCTTGTCTAGCACTATCCCCTGATTCACCACCACACGATAATGTCTGATTATAATGTAATGGCAATGATGACAATCTCATCAGATGTCACCTCTACAACATATTCCACTGTGGATGAGCTTATTAAGTACTAACAGGGGTTTCTAGATGAATGAATGGATTTTCTACTCTTGATCAGCCTATTAACGTTAATAGAAGGCTCTTTGGCTGCTTTAGCAAATTTCATCAATGAACTGGATATATGTATTGCATTTATGGTAGGGATAGCTTAAAACTGAGACTTCTTTGTGAAGATTGTGGCAATTGCATTTGTGTGTTAGCATTTACTGCTACTGATTCAAGTGTTGCAAGGCTTGTAGATGCTAGAGGACATTGATGCCAATTATATTATGTTAGCCTGTTGCAAATCATACTTGCAGTTTGTTTTTTTCTGCTGGTAAATTCCAATATGTTTCAGTTTCTCTCAGTGATTGTGTGCTCTCGTTTTTCTTTTCCTTTTTTTTTGTAGGATGAGTAACCAAAAAATGTATTCTCCTGCTGATAAGTTGCAAAATTGTTTGGATTCCCCATTGAAAGGAGCATATATTTTCCCATAAAATCGTGGAATTTGCAACCGTTTGCTCATAACTATTTGCTATTAGTTAAGCTTCTTTGTGGTGCTTGAGCCATTGAGGTTTAGTTATCTAGTTCAATGTCATGATTACTGGCCTCGAATGGCTTGGGGGAGTATCTTATTAGGGTACTAGATATCGAAAATTAGCTTTGTTATGATAAGGAGAGTAGCTTATTAGGTATGTGAGCATCTTACATTATTTCTTGTTTGCGAGTAACAATTAGGGGATCAACAAATTCTGTAATCACTGTAATTTTTTCATCACTAAAAACTATTGGAGCACCTCTCATTTGCTATGGTATTTCGGGAGTAAATTTATGGAGTAAGGTTGATTCTATGTTTGTTGGATATGCTATCTATCACATAACTTGCTGTTATTGGTAGTGCTATGGTTATATTAGTGTTAGGTTTATTATTATTGTTGTTGTTATTGGTAATGTTATGTTTTTATTTAGTGTGAATTTTATCACTATGGTAACATCCCTTTTTTTTTTTTGTTGAACTTGGTTTTTCATATGTGCATTTGTGTCACTTTCTTTTTTCAAAGATTTCACCCCAGAAAAATGTTTTTAACAAAAAATATTTTTGTGGATCTCTTGGAATCGGTGTCACTGCATGTCGAAATGCTTCAGGCGTATGGCTGCCTACATCTAGATCTCCCCACACTCTTCGAAAGCAGGAACCACAGTGGGAGTTGTTGTACATTCCCTTGTTTTGTACTCTGCCTTCAAGTTTCATGCAAGATGGAATTTGCTAGCAATGATCTGCTGTTGTGTCAAATATCTCGTTTGTTGTAGGTTGTCACATGTAGTTGGGTCTTATGATTGCCTTTTCTTCTTCTTTTTTTGGGCAGGGTAGAAGAGAAGGGGGGTGATATGCCTGCTTTTTCCAAATTTTTATCCCTTATTCGGTTGAAAATTTCTCTGTTTGTAGGGTCTTAAAGCAACTAAAGGCTGGTGTGCATGCTACATTTCTTAGCTACACAACAATTTTGCCCCTTTTTCATGGAAAACTAATATATTGTCGAAGTGAGGAAACTAATTGCAACATCGTTACAACAGGCAGCCATATGCAAACTTGGTTTTTCGTTGAGCCAGCAAACTCTTGTTCATGTTCATTCTCTCGTTTATTGCAGGCATTGATCAAATCTACAAATAGACTAAGGGATGCTTTACTTCCCAAGGATGAGCCACGGTTGGCAGTTCCTCTTTTGCTGCTAATTGCTCAACACCGTTCAGTGTAAGCTATCTCACCCTAGTGTGAAGAAATTGATTTATATGCAATAACCCTCCTCTTTACTCGTTATTACATTCTTGATTTCATTTCTGTGATTTTTCTGGAATACCAAGTGTTTTTGAACTGGTTGCTGTGTCCAGGAGATAAAGGAAATAGTTTCCTCAACTTTTTGCCCATGCTGTTCCATATTTGCCGCCCATTCATGCATGTTTTTTTTTTTTTGGACAAGTAATCCCAAAATATGTATGAAAAGACACCAAGGGGGTGTCACCCATGTATAAAAGTGGGGCACAAAATATTCAAGCCCTCAAGCTCTGGACAGTAATCATATCAACAAATTCCCAAAAAGTAAATTTTGTACCATGATCGAGAACCTGACTCCAACTGTACAAAGTTCGCAAAAAGTAAAGCTTAAAATCATCAAAGGCCTCGCCTTGCCCTCAAAAATCCGGCAATTCCTCTCCTTCCATGTGCTCCACCAAATAGCTAACGGTATCAACTTCCGAACACCTAGAAGCCAAATCTTCTTCAACCTTCTTGTCCATGCCACCAAAACATTTCCTACAGTTAAAGGCTGCCCCCAACTAACCCCCATCAAAGAAAAAGACAAGTTCCATAAAGCAGCGACCACTGACAATGAACAAAAAGGTGGTCAGCAGATTCTTCCTCAGCTAGGCACATCGTACACCTGCTAGCCAACTTAAAATTTCTCTTTTTAAGCATGTCTTTGCTGGGAATCTTCCCTAAATGTCTGCCCAAGCAAGAAAACATACTTTGTGGGAGCTTTAGACTTCCAAATTGCCTCACCTGAAAAGCAAGAATGATTCGACCCATCAAAAACCTCTTTACAGAAACTTTTAACTGAAAAAGGCCCACCTGAATGATGTGGCCAAATAATCTCATCATCACCCTCCAAATGAACCTCTGTATTTGCAAGCAATGCTAGCGAACTCAACTCACTCTCTTCTTCCCAATCATTCGGGCTTCTCAAGAAAGTTAAATTCCAATGGTTTTGTGTGCAATTCCAAGAAACCACTTCTTGCATGGTTGCCTCTTTCAAACGAGCCATCCTAAAAAGATGTGGGAATTGAATCTTGAGAGGTTGATCTCGACACCACACATCATTTCAAAATATAATCTTAGACCCGTTCATGCACTTTTCGACATGGGTGACGTCTTTACTGTGACTATTTTCATTACTCATCAAACAATAAAAATATGAACGTACTTCTAGGCTAACAACATTTCAGATTATTGGTCATTTGGTTTAGGGGTGTGGAACTTGATAGGAAAATCAGCTCCCTTGTTCCTCTTTTTGGTGATTGGTTGATTTGTGCTTTCTACTCCATGTACCCATTTTAGGGCAGCAGTGATCTGTGGCTTCCCTCTTCACCTAGTCAGCTTTCATTCCCTTGTGTTTTTCTCCAATTTGAGCTCGTCAATCTACCCCTTCTCATTTTACCTTCAGCCTATAACCTTTCCGATTGTTTTGCCTTCCCCTGCTACAATCCTGGCTGCTAGAAAAGGGTAGGAGTGGTACTAATTGATGATAAAATGTGTGAAACAACACATAATGGTTTGATCTTGACATGCCTGATGAGGAGTTCAGAGAGAGGATAATGCATATGAGGGCAAAGGGCAAGTGCATACCTAAAAGGATTTTCAGTGAGGTTATTACTTATTAGGCATGGCATGCCTTGCCTAGGCAAAACCCTACAGTATTAGTTTGATTTGATATTCAACTATTGTGCTTGACGTACACTATTTACTTTTCTTGTGATTCACTTCACCTACCTTTTCGTCCTTGCTGTTTCCCTTTCTCTGCCCCCTCTTTTTTCTCCTGTCTGAGCTGAATACCCTGTGATTTCTGCAAGGGTTGAGATCTCCGTAAGAGGCAACATGTCTAGAGGCTATTGAATTTCTGCATTCTATGAGACAGTGACTAGCTGGTGATTTGTCTATCTTTTTCTGTCTAGGATTGTGATAAATGCTGATGCACCTTATATAAAGATGGTAAGTGAACAGTTTGATCGTTGCCATGGAGTTCTTCTTCAGTATGTGGACTTCCTTTGCAGCGCAGTCAGCCCACTGACTGCTTATGCTCAATTGATACCCACCCTTCATGACCTTGTCCACTTGTATCACCTTGATCCTGAGGTACGGTTGCTTTTCCTGCCTTACTACATATATTGCTTGTTTACTGATTGAGGAGTTTTGCAATGGTGGTTTGGTGTATATCTCATTCGTGTTATCGTGTGTTAGGTGGCCTTTTTGATTTTCCGGCCAGTTATGAGGCTTTTCAAGCGCCAAAATAGCTCTGTTTGTTGGCCCTTGTGTGATCACGATACTTCAGGGGCAAAAGAATCTGAGCCAACTGAGGCCGATGACTTGGTTTTGGATCTTGGTGGCAATCAGAATCCTCTGAGGTATTGTCCTCTTATTGTCATTTGTTTGTTGAATTTGATACTTAGTTGTGATATACACTGTCCCTTTCCCATCATTGTGCTAGTCCGTCTGAGGTGCTTACCAAAGTCCTATGACGTGTTATCCTGTGTTATTTATTTGTAGAATCTGACTTCCTTTCTTTGCGATAGACGTAGTTCTTTTCCATCAGTTGTTATTGCTACTATTACACTAGTAATCCCTCCTGAGGAACTACTTATGATGTTCCACTTGAATGTTTGATCTAAAGAATTACTGCCTGTGACTTGTTATTCCTATTATCATCATTGTTGTTGTTCGGCTTGTTCTGTCTTAGCTAGAATTTACCGTTTTGCTGATATAGCATTGCTCTCAATTGTCAAGTTGCATTATTTAATCAGCCAAAAATTGTCAAGTTGGATTATTTAATCAGCCAAAAAAACTTCACTTCATAACACAAATTAAAAGTCCATTAAGGTAGTTGCTTTGATGTGAATTCTGAATTACTTGAGTTTCTCTATGTTTGTCGATGCATTGTATCTTGATGATGAGTGTTGCAGGTGGTCTGATCTTCTTCATATGGTTACAACTATGTTGCCATCAAAAGCATGGAATAGCCTTTCTCCAGATCTGTATGCGACATTTTGGGGTCTGACATTGTATGATCTTTATGTTCCACGAAGCCGCTATGAATCTGAAATTGCGAAGCAGCATGCTGCGTTAAAGGCTTTAGAAGAGCTTTCTGATAATTCAAGTTCTGCAATCGCAAAGAGGAAGAAAGACAAGGAAAGGATACAAGAGTCCTTGGATCGTTTGACAAGTGAGCTCCAAAAGCACGAGGAGAATGTTGCATCAGTTCGTAGGAGGCTGGCTAGTGAAAAGGACCACTGGTTGAGTTCTTGTCCTGATACATTGAAAATTAACATGGAGTTCCTTCAGCGTTGTATTTTCCCGCGCTGCACATTCAGTATGCCTGATGCTGTTTATTGTGCAATGTTTGTTCATACTCTGCACTCCCTGGGAACGCCATTTTTTAACACAGTCAACCACATAGATGTTCTGATATGTAAAACTTTACACCCGATGATATGCTGCTGCACAGAATATGAAGCTGGTAGGCTTGGCAGGTTTTTGTTTGAAACCCTAAAAATTGCCTACTATTGGAAGGTAATTCTTGTTGTGAGTGCTGGTTTGTTGCCTGATCTACAAAGGAATACTATGTTAATGACCTGTATTGCTTTTTTTCCTTTCCAGAGTGATGAATCAGTATATGAGCGTGAATGTGGTAACATGCCTGGATTTGCAGTCTATTATAGATATCCGAACAGTCAACGAGTCACATATGGCCAGTTCATTAAGGTAAAAGTTTCATATAGATCAGTAGTTCTGTTAGCTACCATACACCCTATGTTATTCATCAAGGGTCATGGATAATCATATTACAGTAATTAAACAGTTGTTATTTGTGTCTTAATTTATGTTTGGCATCTATCCTCAATTCCATGTTCTTCCACTCATAAATTAACCCCCCACCCCTTTCCCCCAAAAGAGAAAGAGAGAGAGAGAGAGAGAGAGAGAGAGAGCTCTCGCTCTCTTCCGTGGCTCTGATTAAGAAGACTCAAATTCAAAAGATGATGGTCACAGATATGAGGATGATTTGTTGGATGTTTGGTCATAAGACCAGGGATGAAGTGTCATAGAAAGTGCGCTTGAAGATATAATGATGGAAGCAAGACTCATATGGTTTGCGCTTGTTGTCAGGAGGTGTAAATTCACCGGTGAGGTGTGAGAGAATTATCATTCTGAAATTCACAAGACGTAGAGGGAGAACAAAGAACTGAGGATGTCACTCAGATGAAAATGGATATAGCACATTTACAACTTATGGAGGAGTGATTGACTCTAAAAGTTCCTTTCTTGGAGATTTGGGATTAGGATTATGGATTTTAAGACTTTTACCATTCTTTTGGCTTCTAGAAACTTGCAAACATTCTTTGACTTGTAAAATAGGTGATACCTATTAGTTTTGCTTGTTCACTACTTGCTAGTGTGTTCTAATGTGTTTCTCCTACCCCATTTTATGCTTTTTTATTTAGTATTACTTACTATTTACCTTCTAATGCTAATGGTTTCTACTGTCCTGTTCCTTGAAAAAGGTTTCAGTCCATCAAAAATGTTTTCTGCATAAAAAAATTTTTGGTCTCTTGGAGCTAGTCTGTTTGCTTGCAGAAGGAGGGGGTAAGCTGACCTACATAACCCACACACGCTAGGGGAGAAGAAGTTTCTGATCATGCCATATGTGGAGACAAAGCATATTGGAAACTAATTGGGGAGAAGCCTGGGAGAGGCTCAAGGCCAATCATTTAGCTTTAATCAAACACCCCCGGCCCCCTTTTTTCTTTATAGAACACTCTGATAAAATCTTGCAGTAGCATTTGGTTTTGGGTTTTCAAAATGTCATCTCAGTGTTATGCTTGGATAGAGTAAAATAGAGAGCCATGAATGGCTTAGGAACACATCCAGGTGCTACTTTGTATTCAAGGATGCTGACAACTTCTGTTCTTTGTTTAAAGTAGTATTTGTTGGCAGTTTGTTTGCTGAGTTGGTCACTAGGTTCTCCGTAGTATGCCTGTTTTATATTTGTCCTTTTTTTCCTTTTTGATTTTTGTTCTTATGTCAGAAATGATGAGGCATGAGTTTATTCTGTAAGCTTTGATTTATGAATCCTCCTGCGCTGCATATCTCTGCCAAACAGTGGGCAATGAATTTTTCACACTGAGTATAATTTGATTCACTCATCTATTATGCCTTTGTTTCCCCCTAACTTGAAGGTGCACTGGAAATGGAGTCAAAGAATCACAAGGCTGTTGATACAGTGCCTGGAGTCCACAGAGTATATGGAAATTAGAAATGCTCTTATCTTGTTAACAAAAATATCCAGTGTGTTTCCGGTTACAAGGAAGAGTGGAATTAACATTGAAAAACGAGTGAGTAATCATTTGGTATGATGTGTTTACTTTTCTTTTTTCCAATTGAAAATACTATACCTATTTTTGTTTTGTTATCTACAGGTTGCGAAGATCAAAAGTGACGAGAGAGAAGATTTAAAGGTTCTAGCCACCAGTGTAGGGGCTGCTTTGGCTGCTAGAAAGGTAAACTATGCATGTTTACTGTGGCCAGGGTCTGCTGCTTAAACTCCCACTTTTACTTATCATTTTCAATTGCTCGTTACGTTATGATACTGGCTCACTGAGAAAGTTTAAGAATCAATCTAAGGCCAGAACTGCTATCTTGAACTGAAACCTCAAACAGAAGGGGATGCAGAATTATCTACTGGTTGAATTGCCAGTTATACAGATGAAAGTCACCCATTGACAAAATATGACGAATCTATGTTCTCATTTCATTACTAACTACTACCTCTTAACATTGACAGCCTTCATGGGTCACAGAGGAGGAGTTTGGGATGGGCTATCTTGAACTGAAACCTGCACCTTCTGTGGCTTCAAAGTCTGCCACAGGTAACAGTTCTGGGGCCATTTCTCTAAATGACTCCAATGGTGCTGGGAGAGTTACCTCTGAAGCTCAACCTTTGGATTCAGGAAATTCCCAGAAAGACCAATCATTGCGGACTAAACCAATTGATGGAAGGGTCGAAAATAGTTCAGGCAATGTGAAGTTGAAAGCAGGCCCAGTTGCAAATGGGTCAGATATGCTGGCATTAGGTACACAAGCTGCAGTATCAAGATCATTGGAGAATCAGAAACATTCTGATGAGCCACCAAACAGGACTATGGATGAAAATATAGCAAAGACAGTGAAAGCATCTGCTGAAAGTGAGGTATTGCTTATGTTGCCTTTAATTATCATATCAGTACCTACATTCATTCTTAAAGATGTTCAGTTCCTAAAATATAGAAAAACAGTGAAAGCATCTACTGAGAAGCTGAACCATGTTATGGTCTTTCAATGCATTTATAGACCAGCATACTAGTTTTTGGATAAGTTTTACTTGGTACTACTGAACTTCTAATGATCCGTTTGATGTGGTAACTTTTTGGGCATTCGAAGAGCTAATTTTCTAATTAGGACAATCTCTACACTGGGCCTCTGTTACTGTTGCTGTTAAACACTAATGACATTGATGAGTTTCCAAGAAACATAAAAGTGAGTTTTGTTGTTTATATATGGGCGCATATATCTAATGGTTGTGGTCAAAAGATTCATATCCTCTCGGGGTCCCACTCAAAACTGGGTGCTTAAGGTGAAAGTTGGGAATTACTAATCTAAACCATTGAATTTTGATGTAGAGGCTTAGATTAAGCCATCTCAAGTCTCAACCTATTACCTCCACGATTTTTTCCCTAATCGTTGTCTCCAATTTTTATGGTGAGAGGAGAGAGAAATAGGAAGAAATTACGGTTTGAGGTTTATGTTTAATTTCTTTTTCCTTTATTTTTGGGGTTATTGGATTAAAACAAACTGGACTTTGGGGCATTTGGACGGTTATATACCATCTATAGACTAACCATCCGTGCAACGTAATTTAGGGGTATTTATTGTTTCTAAACCATACCACTTATTTCTTAGACGGTTATATACTGTATTTTAGTTTGACGTTGTCCAAAAGTACATGGTTTGGTTTAGATAATAAATATCTCTAAAGTACGGTGCACGGATGGTCAGTTTTATAATATGGTATGTAATCATCCAAATCCCAAAAAGTGCAATTTATTTTATTCCAATAACCCTTTTTTTGGGTTGGGGGAGGTTCTGTCAGGTCATTCGCCAGACGGGACCTACTGGTGGCTTGTGATGCGGTGCTTTTATGGGTAACAGGAGGGGAGGAAAGGGATAAAACTATAGTGAGAATAAGCTTAAGAGAGTCAGTAAGGAGTTGGACAAGATTCCAAATGTTTTATTGGTCGCAATTGCAATAACAGTCTCTAAAAATCACGTGAAATCGCAGTCCTACTATTAGCACAATATAACAATGTTTGCAACAGATCTACTCTAAGTAATAAAAGTTGAGTACATAGGTTGTTTGGGGGTCATTTGCCACATTCTAATTGGTTGAAATTTAGTTTAATTTTTTATTTTCAGTCTTCTCATTAATGTTTAAAAAATACAAATACAATGTATCATTTTGTCTTGAAAAAACAAATCAATCATTAGATAACATAGTTATACTTACATGCATGAATGCATTTTATTGATCTAGCTCATTTTTTCAATATGAATTAATTACAAAGTGAAAACATTGATTTATATTTTCAATAAAAATTGCATAAAAAATTAAATTATTTTTAACTGGCATAATGTATAGAATTAAGTATAAATATATTATTGCCTCTTTTTGAAAAACAAATTTTTTTCATGATATGAGGTATAATTCATTGAAAAGGCCACAAAAGTGTTTTTATGAAAAACTTGTTATAGTGATTGTTTATACATATTTTATATAATAAGAAATATTATAAATACTTTTGATTTGTTACAAGTTGTGTGTTTTATTATTCTGATGCTTAATATGAGTTCTATTTTTAGTTTCAAGGGATTAAAAACTTTATTTTTCTTTGAGTAAATAGGTGCTTTAGATGGCATTTGTCGCACAATGATTGGTTGAATTTTTATTTATTTTCAACCTGCGAATTAATTATAGAAAATAGAAAATACAATCTATCATGATGTCTTAGAAAAAGCAAATTTATCATAGCTAATATGTTAATATTTACATGCATAAATGCATTTTAGTTTTTTAAGATGCATTAATAATCAATTGAAAATTCAGATTTATTTTCTCAGTAAGAAGTTTGTGAAAAAAATTAATTCTAAATGGAATATATGTAATCAAGTATAAATATATTGATGCCTCTGTTTTTTTAAAAAATATCATTGTCATGATCAATGATATACAATTCACCCAAAAGATTGTTTTTATGGAACACTTAATATGATGATCATTTTATATATACTATGAATAACAATTTAAAATGGTGTTTTTTCAAAGTTAAATACGAGTTCCATTCTTAATTTTAAGGGATGAAAGCACAATGTTTCTTTAATGTATTCATTTGTAAAAGAGACTACGTATTTCTAAAATTCCATGAATATTTAGCTAATCTTGAAGGTAAATGAAGTATTAAACAAGTTACAAAAAGAGATTACCGGTATTGTAACTGGTATATGAAAATAATGGATTATTTTGTAAGTTGTTAAAAATTGCTTTCTCTGTTCCATATTCATTGCTAGAAATGTCCAGTCTCTAGTCCTGCATTACTGGCAAAGTTTACTTTTCCAAAAATTTTTGGTTAAAGACCCATTTCAGCAATGTAAATGCATTTAATACTTGTTTTTGCATATTCCATAAAAGTGACTATGAATATGGGATGGAGGGATTAATGAACATACAGATATAAATGCCATTCTGCATATCTGATTGGTTGTCACATTGAGGCTGTTCTCCATTCCAGATTGGTTGGTGTTCAACGTGAAACGTGACAACCAACTAAAATGTGGCAAAATATTTTTGCTTTCTGGTTAGATTTCTACCATTTAAAGGAGACACACAGCAACCTATTTTGTAGGCCGCACATTCAGTTTATTTTTTGAAATGCCCAAACTTGGGTGAATTTCTTTTTCAGTGTGATATTTCATTATAGTGTATCTTAGTGTATAGGAGGAGGCAATCACAAAATAATATCATGCCCTCAAGCTCTCAACAATAATCATATCAACAAAATCCTAAAAAGTCAACTTTGTAGCATGATCAAGAATATGACTCCAATATACAAAGTTTTCAAAGGGAAGTTTGAAATCTTGAATAGACTTGGCGTTGCCTCAGAAATCTGGCAATTCCTCTCCATCCAAGTACACCAAGTAGCAGTAGATTCAACTTCCGAACTCCTAGGACCCCACTGTTCTTTAACCTTCCTCTCTAAGTTTATAATAACTGTTATTAGCCCTTTTGTACATGGTTATCATGTCCACATTTGCCCAGGTGATATGTCTATATTGTGGTGGTTACTCGTCAAAAAAAAGTTTTTAAGAAAAGTGCAGCTGGTGCCGTAAAATCCTTTCATTGCCTTGATTTTGTACAGTTTCTTGTTTTTATTTCAAGGCTTGAAATTTGAAACCAGTTTGACATTTTAGCTGATCCTCGCAGGAGGTGGTGAACAGTATCACTTTTTAACAAATGAATTGATGTTGTCAGAATATTGTCTTTTGTTTATTCGTTGTTTCTTACTTTAACATTGTCTTTTCTTTTTTTTTTTTTTTCTGTTGCTAATGGAACCCATTCTTACAACTGGTTGATTTAGTTTCTTTGCTTTATAACCACATAGTACTAAAAACACCACCTCCAATGCCCCCACTCCAAAAAAACCCCAAAAAAGGAGACTGAAAAAGGAGGAAGCTTGGTTGGAACCTTCGAGGGAGTGAGTTGATTTTAAATCTTTTTATAGTCTCTCTGATTTAGTTTCTTTGCTTTATAACCACATAGTACTAAAAACACCACCTCCAATGCCCCCACTCCAAAAAACCTCCAAAAACCCCAAAAAAGGAGACAGAAAAAGGGGAAGCTTGGTTGGAACCTTTGAGGGATTGAGTTGATTTTAAATCTTTTTATAGTCTCTCTGAAATTTAGGTTAGGCTGTGTACAATCTGACTTCTCACTCCTTGTCTAGGCTGTACTCTTGGTGATTTTTGTTCAGGTTTTTTCAATGAAAATTTTATAAAAAACTGTTCATTTGTAGCAAGTTAAGCATTCCACCCCTTGTTTTTGGCACAGGCAAGAGTTGCTGGTAAACGAGCCTCCTCCGGAGCTGGTACGAAGCTTAAACAAGAGCTCAAAGATGAGAACAAGTCAGCAAAAGCTGCTAGTAGAACTGCTAGTGAGAGAGATCACATAATAGATGGCAAGCAAACAGGGCCTTCTAATGGTTCTTCTACTGCTGTTACCAATGGTAATACATCACTTCCATCTAAAGGCTCAGTTTCATCCACAAGAATGGATGTAGAAGCTAGTGAACTGCAGGCTGAGAGTGTTGCCACAAAATCTTCTGATTCAAGGGGTTCTTTGAGAGATGATGGTGCTGATCCGTCAGATTTGCCTAGGTCTCTGCATCCTCGTTCAGCTCATTCTCCTAGGCATGATGTTAAATCTGGTGAAAGACAACAAAAAGAGCTAGTCCTGCTGAAGAACCAGATAGGTTGCACAAACGCAGGAAGGGTGAGTTGGACACGAGAGACATAGAGCTTGACACCCGATTGAGTGATCGAGAGAGGATCATTGAGCGAGTTCCAGAAAAATCTTATCCCACTGATTTTGATAAGTCAGGGACTGAGGAACTCAGTCGGGGTGCTGATAAACATTTGGATCGGACAAAAGAGAGAAACAACGAAAAAATTGAGAGGGAGTATAGAGAAAGGACTGAGCGTATTGACAAACCCCGTGCTGACGATATTTCTTCCGAAAAATTGAGAGACCGGTCAATGGAGCGTTATGGAAGAGAGCGTTCTGTTGAAAAAATGCCTGACCGGAGGATTGACAGGGGTTTTGATGGCATTACTGACAAAACCAGGGATGAAAGAAGCAAAGATGAAAGGGCAAAGTTGCGTTCTAATGAAATATCAAGTGACAAATCTCACAGTGACGATCGTTTTCATTCCCAGAACTTGCCGCCACCACCCCCGTTACCACCACACATGGTTCCACAATCAGTGACTTCCAGTCGAAGAGAGGAAGATGCTGATAGAAGGTTTGGAACTAGTAGGCATGCTCAAAGGCTTTCTCCAAGGCATGAAGAGAAAGAACGTAGAAGGTCGGAGGAAAACTTGTTGACAACACAGGATGATTCAAAGCGAAGGAGAGAAGAAGAATTTAGAGAAAGAAAACGTGAAGAGCGGGAGAGCTTGGCAATGAAGGTATGTTAGGTCACGTTCTGCGATTTTGCATGTAGGAATTACTGTGAACTCTTTCAACACTTTGTGCTGACCTTTTATCTTTGTGATGAACGGGATGGAAAAAGCATACGAGGAGTTATGCCATAAACATGTGTGTCTGTTGTAATTTTTTCCAATATTCCTGAATATTGGAAGTCTCCCTTCCCAGCCTCCTCGGGTTGGGGGAAGTTAATGTGGTGTGTGTATTGGGTTTGTGGAGTTGCTTTTTTGGATGTGTTTGAAGCTAATGTTTCCAGTCTTGAATTGCTGGTAAACATTGCATTGCTTAAATCTGTTCATGCTAGCAGACACTAGGAGCTTGGCAGCAGATCTGCCGTGTAAGAACATGAGGACTTGCATAAGTTTGCTGTTCTCTCTTTTAGGTGATCCTCGAGAAGTTGCTTTATTGCTTTTTACTTCAGAGTTTAGAGAACGAGGTTGTAGAAAATGGAGCTTCTTGTCCCCTGAATGTTGTTGCTTGTGACTAATGTATGAAATGATTATAGTGATTACATTTTTATTTATATGTTGGCTTTGTTGTTGGTAGATATGATGAATGGTCTCTGCTTTATCAATGTATCTTTTTCGTTTTGCTGATAATTGAATAATTGGCTTTTTATTTAAGGTGGAGGAAAGAGAAAGGGAGAAGGAGAAGGAAAGAGAGAGGGAGACAGAAGCTGCCTCGAGGAGACGGAAGCTTAAGCGGGAGCATGTTGCTGGTAGTGAACCTGGTGAATATTCCCCTGTTGGTCCACCCCCTCCTGGCTCCCTTGGCTTGTCCCAGGCATATGATGGGAGGGAAAGGGGAGACAGAAAGGTCTCGATGGTTCAACGTCCAGGTTACTTTGAGGAACCGAGCATGAGGATGCATGTAAAAGAACAAACAAGCAAGATGGCTCGACGTGATATTGACCCGTATCCTTTGATTTACTACATTTGTTTACTTTCCAATTTTTTGATCTATGAATTTGGCTGTCAAATTTCAGCAATATGCCACTGGTATATAATATGTCATTCCTTAATCAGCATGTCCTAGAATGTACGATCGTGAGTGGGAAGATGAGAAGAGGCAGAGAGTTGAAGCAAAACGGCGACACAGGAAGTGACCTTTGAAGTTGCCTGGAGTGTTGAAGGAATGCTGTGCAACACACTGGCTTGGCTAGCTTGGAACATTTGTACAACACTCGGTTGTCTTGACATCAATCTTACTCACTTTGGAGCACTAGTTTTGGGTGATTATTTTCCATGTTAAAGAAATTTCCCGGTTTCTGTAATTAGGCAAACAAATTTAACCTGGAGGCCTGTTTTTGGGCAATTATTTTGTGTTGAAATTCCTTGATGTCTCCATTGTCAGGTAGAATTTTACACCATCAGTATTTATACTTATATGTACAGGCAGTATTAGCTGATTCATCGGGTTCCGGTATAGGGTTACACAAAACTACAATTGACCAGCTGATTCAGTAGAAAGAGCCTAATCGCAATTTATTTACTTCATACTTCAGGGTTGGTTTTTCCATCCGTTTTTCTTTGCTTGGCAAGCTTTTGATATGATAGGGGCGCCTGATCTGGTTCCTGAAATCTTAGGTCAATTCACTCGGATATTGAAAACATGTGAATTTTTAATTCCAAGATGGAAGGAATTGCATCCAGAAAAAGGACAAAGGGGGTAGTACCATGTTTAGTGTTTCAGGATTAGATGTTCTGTTATCGACATATCCATCTTACAAAATTTACCAATGTCGTATAATATGTTCTCAGTTCTTTTTAAACTGCTTTTTTCACTTTGGGTACGCTATCGGAATTGCACATTTGCGCTCTGCCATTATTCTCACTAAAGAGATTTAACAACAAAGATATTTAACAACAAAAGTTTACTGTCATATAGAAACTATATTAGTCATCCCTAAATAAAATTAGGCTCAGCTAGACCGCCTTCATCCCCGCAAGTCTGAAACTCTGTTTCTTGGGGCTCTTCGCAGCAAAGCTTACAACAGAAAGCGAGTGTCACATTTCCATGGAATTCTAATCACATCCAATACAGACTAGACAGGAGCGAGAACTCGTCACTTCAGATATGAGTCGGACCAGAGCATATTATACCATCATACGAGCCATGAGGAATATCATGATGAATGGTTCTCAATTGCATTTTCATTACAAGTTATCCTCTTAAGAATAGGAATTCCCCGTCCCCAACCCCCAGCCCCCAAAAAAAATTGCTGAAGGAAAGCAATAGTTAGTGTCTGGAATTCGAGCAATGAACTGCGCTCTTCTGGCCTGGGGCGTGGTTTGGGTGTTGCAAAAATTGTGGTGAATCCCATCATATCATCAATTTCCTCCTTCCCTGCATAAAATAATAAATATTCGAAAAACAAACACGCTCTGAAGGTATCGGAGGTTAAATAGCTAAAAAGGAGCATACCGAGCCATTAGCATAGTCATCGCTGCTTTCTTTTCTTCAAGGAAGAAGTAGGGCTCTCAGCTTGTTGCCGAGCTATGGCACGCTTTGAAGGCGTAGCATTCTGCAAGGACAGGCGCACAAGGGTTCATCAAAATAGTTGTGTAATAACAAATACAATCATCGCATTTTTTTAAATAATCATCACTTTTTGTGTAAAAAGTCATCAGATATACATGGATCAGAGAAAAGTAAACTAACCTTTGCAAGCTTCTTCTCTTTGCGTGCCTGCCTCTCCCTCTCATCATACTCCTGGTTCTCTCTCTCCACAAGACGAATTAGTGTGTCACACCTTCTAGCAAGTTCCTGCGTAGTCCTAGACTTGACAAACCAATCAAAACGAAATAATGGAGATGTCCGGAAAGCAGCCTTGAGCTCGTCCCAGTTTCCATATCCGAGTTTGTGAATCATGCAAATCTGTCAGGTTTTTCGGTCCATAATGTTAGATGACGCAATATGATGCACACAAAAGTTACTGGCAAAAGAAATACAACCACGGGCAAAGTTTACCATAAAGCGATCACATTCTTCATTGTAGAGCTTCCCTTTGTTCTGACCATACTGGATTTTCAGCTCTAACCATGGATTCTTGTAACGATCCAGCTTCTTTCCAATAGCTTTCATAATCTCATCTTTCCTGGTAATCCTAGCTTCTCCTCTTTCAATGTTCTTAATGATCCTATCGTAATCTACAACATAGCATTTATAGAAATCAGCAAAACAAGTACTACAAAGAAGCACAACTAGAAGACAAAACCAGCCAAAAAATTGCAAAGCCATACTTCACAAATTTTATTTCATTTGAGGCGTCTAACCATCGCAATTCACAAGGGAAATAACAGGTCAAGATGGACAAATTGAACAACTGCCAACCCAACTCATATCTTACCAATAAAAAGAGTTAACTTACCATTCAATTCCTTATATCTCTCCTTGAAAACTTTTGCATATCTTTCAACTTCCTCATACGTTTTCCCTTCCATCTCAGTGGCAATGCTTTTTATATCGTTCCTACCATACTTCTCACAAGCCCTGATGAAGGTATTGAAATCCCTTCTTGTCCAGGTCGAGAAACCCTGTTTTTGAGACAAAAATTTCAACAATGTTTATAACTTCAGCAAATAAAATAAAGATGACCATCATTTGAGCAAACTGCATGGATTTTTTTATAAAAAAACACAGGGAGATTTTGGAAGGATTACCTCCTCCAACAAACGCTCCTTTTCTTCTTGTTCTTCAGCAGTCAAAGGGGGATCTGTCGTTTCTACAATCAAATTTTTAATTAGCCATAATAAGTTGAAAGGTTTGTTGCACACACAAACAAGGGGAAAATAAAGTACCATCTGGTTCATCCACATCTATTGAGTCTTTAATCTGGTTCTTTTGATGAGTTTGCTGAAACAAGAAAAGAGAAGTTAGAAGGAACATAAGATTCAAAGTAAAAAGGGAGTAAAAAGATGTCACTCACCATGAGATGCCGAACTTCCTTTTCATAAAGCTCATTCAGCCTTTGAGTATTGAAAAACTGGAAATCATGCCTATGGCGGAAAAGAATGAAAATCAGAGACAATGGGCCCAATCAACAAGGACAACAGAACTAGAAAATAAGATGCAGAGAGTCCAAGAGTACTACGCACAGCTGAGGCATGCGGGGAATACGAGGCTCCTTTGGCCTAGCTGGACCACTTTGGCGCATGGTTTGCTTAAAATACTCCGATTCTGAATAACTGAACAAATCAAAGAACGTGTCAAAGGAAGACTAGAGGGAAGAAAAGAATTCAAATTTGCAAGCAATGATCATACTCACTTGCGTTTTCTCTCTCGCTTAGGTGGTTCAATCCAGTTGTCACTCACAAGTTTTTTGAAGTCGACCTTGTTCTCATCCTACAACAAGGGTAAAAGCATGTGTTAAATAGTTCAGCAGCTAATGCAATGCACAGAATTATAGGAGCATAATGGATTATAGGGTGCTCATACCTTCTCATCGTCAAAGTCATATAGATCAGCAGCTGTAATTAACCAAAAAATGCACACAGATTAGAATCAAGCACCAAAGAATTATCAATTACAGAACGCAACCTTTAAAGCAGAAACAAAGGAGCCACATACTGTCATCCATCTTAAACTTGAGAGCATCCTCTGTGAACTTCTTCATCTTTGCATCCAGTTCAGCAGTTGCTTCTTCTCCCTTAGCAATGATTCGATCAACATCTTCATCTGTAATTGTGCTATCCCCAGAACTAAAAACCATTTCAGCACCAAATCTCACCATCTGCAGCAGCTCATCCTTGTTGACAGCTGCACAAAGCCACAAGTCAGTAAGTTGATACCAGCATAATATTTAATTTGTCACGGACGGAAGAAAATCTTGCAGAAAAACAATGCCTCACTTTTTTGTTCAGATAATCGTCCTTGCTGAATTACCAGGGCATCAAGTGCAAGTTTCTTATAAGCTCTTTCAATCACTTTTTCCTCAATAGTATACTGTTCAAAAACAATCAAGATTGAGGTACATATTAATGACTAGAAATGTGTGCTTTGTTTAAAAAATAGCATACTAGCACATGCTCAGACCTCTGTGCAGAAACGGAATACTTGAACTTCCTTTTTTGACCTATTCGATGAGCTCTGTCCTGTGCTTGTAAATCAGCTTGTGGATTCCTTTCATATTGCAAAAACATAGATAAGAAACTATAAATCATCTAATAAAGAAACGCCACATGCACAACCAATTAGCAAAGGACCCATTAAATTTACGGAGGGGAGAAACCTCACCAGTCACTGTCATATAGAATGACAATATCTGCAGTTGCAAGATTGATGCCAAGGCCTCCAGCTCTAGTTGAAAGCAAGAAGACAAATTTCTCACTTCCCGGCTTGTTGAAAGACTCAATGGAAGCATCACGATCTTCACCACCAGTATTACCATCAATACGACAGTACTGGTAGCCACGAAACATAAGATAGTCCTCCAGAATATCAAGCAGCCGTGTCATCTGACATTCAATTCATAACTCAACTTTAGACGGTCATTACTATTTTGTAATAAAGTTCGTAGATGTTGACAAGATGTTTGTAGCACAAAAGGCTTCAAAGCAGACATTTACTGTATAGCAATACCACCAGCCAAAGTTCAAACAAAAAAACATAAATGCCTAGTGTGGATCAGTTCGCAGTATGGCATGAAGAGATTCAAATGTAGGTAGCCTTAACTCTGGAAAGTAGCAACATTGTTTTCTCCAGAAAACTACTTTCTTTTTTTAATCAATAGGGGAATAAACTGGTGAAAGGCAATTTGAAGGTAAGGAAAAATAAGCTAGCAAACTGGGAAGATAATAACCTGTGAAAATATTAAAACCCTTGATCCACGCTCCTTCAGCTTTGGTAGCAACTTATCAAGCAAAACCATTTTCCCTATGATACATTACATGTTACAAATACAATTCGTGAGTTTCCATCATGCTGATTCCCAGATAAAGGAAGCCAACCACTGAAAACTTCTGGTTAATAATAGTTACCAGAATTGGTAATAAGATGATCTCCCGTGGTGTAGGGTGGGCCTGGTTCAGCACCTTGGAATAGATATGGATGATTACAGCATTTTCGCAGCTGCATGGCTACATTTAGAAGGCGTTTGCGTTCACCACCAGCATTAACAACTTCAAGATCTTTCTGCAACAAGGCCCTGTAGTACTGCTTCTGCATTTGAGACATCCCCACCTTAAGAATTGTTTCCTTTTGGGAGGCAAACCTTTCTCAACATCTGACTTCAATCTCCGAAGAAGAAAGGGTCGAAGGACCTAAAACATAATGACCACTTATGTTAAAGCAACTGCATTAAACAATGGGGGAGGGACAGAAAGAAGAAAGCACGACCTTCAACTTACCTTGTGAAGCTGTTGAACAACCTCCTGTTGGTCATTATCACCAGATATCTGAAACCATTCATCAAATGTTTCTGCAGAGCTAAAAATTTCTGGCAATAGAAAATTGAGGAGTGACCATAGCTCATGGAGATTGTTCTGCAACACAAGTATGCAGAGTAAGAATGATACAGACAAGATAAAATGAAGACACCAATATCAATCAGCAGATCTCTTCAACAGAAGAGAGAAGATAGCTTGAATGCTTTGTTATCAATATTGCTGCCATGAACCACAATTCCATCACAGGAGGAGATTTAATCAAGCAACGAAAAGAAGATTTTCTCGATTTTAATTTCTGAGATTGCAAGCCTCTCAGACAAGCAAACGCCCACAGAGATTTCCAGCATGAATATTCTTCATACACCTAAAATAACAAGAAGCTCAATTGCAACCAGGTCGTCATTGGATCATAACTGAGACAAATGATGTACGAAATACTAAAACAAAACCAACTTCACATCCTGCCCGTTCAAGCACCTAGCAAAAACTATAAATTAGGCTAAACTCTATAAGTTAGGCTCAGCCTTTCAAGAAGAGCATGGTATAACTAGGAATATAAATTGCAAGGTACATACAGCAGATGTTATGGGGCTCATAAACCTCACCAGCAAAGACAGAAGCCACCTTTTATATCACTGCCTATAAATACACTTGAAAATGGCAGACATGTATTAAAAAATTACCTGAAGTGGAGTCCCAGTGATGAGTAGACGGTAGTTGGTTTTGTAAAGCCTCATTGTTTTTGAAAGCAAAGAATTTTCATTCTTGATTCGATGAGCTTCATCAATGATGATATATCGCCAGCTAAAGCGACGCAAAGTTGACTTCTCCTTAATAGCCATTTCAAAACTAGTGACACAGACATCAAATTTTCCAGCAACCAGCAGATTCTCACGTATATGATTCTGCCAGTATAATAAGAAAATTCAATTGTAAGACATATTGACATCTTCCAGACATAGTGACAGAATCACATACGCAAAATTCAACTATGATCTCAACTCACCCTTTCCTCGGGATTTCCAAGGAATTTCACAGCACGCAAAATAGGACAAAAACGCTTGATCTCATTCATCCAATTGCCAAGAGTTGATTTTGGAGCGACAACCATGTGAGGCCCAGTAATTCCTCTGAACTCATGGAGATATCCCAACAAGGAGATAGTTTGCAAAGTTTTACCAAGACCCTACATTATTTAGAAGACGATGCTTAGATATGCTACATCATTAACATGAGAGTGGAGACCACTTGAAATGTCAGAATCACTAAGCTTGAAACATAACTACAAGCCATAAATTTGCATGATAAGATGACAAATATAGATTGCATACCATTTCATCAGCAAGGATCCCATTGATACCATTCTCATAAAGCCGTATGAGCCAGTTCAGTCCAGCAAGTTGATAGTCCCGCATCTTTCCCTGTATACCTGTAAAAGCAGATAAAATAACAGCAAAAATTAGGCAAACACAAAACCGCTAATCAGCGACAGAATGATGCAGAGGGAGATTCACCAATCAACACACAGAAAAATTATTGTAAATGATGTAATCTGCAAAAAGAGAGACCATAAAGTATCCTCCTTTAAATGCGTATATCAGATTATTTAAATATTGGAAAACAATTTAACTGACACAATTACAAAATTCAAAAAAACTTATGGAATGTCCATCCAACACCAAAGGAATTTTTTTTTTTTTGGGGGGGCCTCTTACACAACCTTGCCCTTAAAACCCAGTAACGTGGATACATATTGGATTTAATCTACTATATCTAGTGAAACTCTTAGCTCTGAAATATAAACGAACATAATAGGGGACAGTCAAAATTGGTGTAGAAGTGCCAAAATGAACACACAAATTCAGGCTAACATAAGAATTAATATGTGCATCCACACAAAGGAAATCATGACTCACAGGAAGGTTGTGTAACCAGCCTAGTATTAGCAGTCCCAGCTTCTTCTTCTTTGAGGTATTCCTCATCTTCTTCTTCTTCAGTCATCTTTGATGCATGTCGTCCTCTGAGACAAGCACATAGGTAACATTTAAAAGCTTGACATTGCAAAAAACCATTAACATGATGTAGCTTCATCAACATCAACCATTCTGATTCACCACTTCCGAACAACATGATACATCAAATATTATTAGCCAACAGTGAGTACACTTCTTCTGGTTCTTGAACTCCTTTTTTTATAAGGTACTGGTTCTGGAACTCTTAAAACATGTAAACAATCCAGCATTATATAATACTTACGAAGTAACACAAACAAAATGTAGGATTCAACTCTACAAGTTTACAACACGCATGGACACTAATGGAGTACAGGAACATAGTGTGCCACGTGATAATATGTAGTGTTTAAGCAGGAACCTAAAGGGAGAGCTGGAAAGTATGCCTTTCTCCATGTCATCTTTATTGGCGATTCAGGCAAGAAAAAGTTGCCTCAGCTTTCAGTCTCCTTCATAAGGGTTAGCTGGGTTCAATAATTGAATGTCAGAAATGTAAAAGTGGCTCATAGAAGGAGGACAGAGAAGAATTAGGGATTTGAATTCACTAAATAACTCCTTATGCTATACTGTTGAGTAATTAGGGGCAAAAGAATTGTCACAATTTTGAACGCAAAGCTTTGTTCTATCAAGAATTGAAGTATTATTTGTTCAGAAATAACATAAAAGTTATTACTCATCCAAAAAAGGAAAATGATTCAGTTTTTACTAAACTATGTCCCTTTTCACACATCTCATCACATTAAATAGACATGGGTTTCTCTAAGAAACTTTCTTTAAAAGGTTAAACCCACTTGACATCTGACAATAGGTTAAAGCAAATAAAGAGCACAACTACAACTTCAAGATACACAAGTCATAGAGACAGTAGCAAAAAGCTTGGTGATGGTGAGCCACTTAATGTATGGGACTTGACACCAAGATTGAGCAATGGCTCCACATGCCCTTATCAGCTATCACATTAAGATGGACCCAAAAATACTAGCATCTGCCTCATATTACACCCTTCATTCCTCACCACCACAACAGAGAACCGATGCTATTTTCCCTGAATAGCATTTTAAAACATGTCACATTTTAAATGGTAAGACATCTTGCCTAGTGGCTTCAGTTATCGACAATTTTGAGAGGCTACCGGGGGTGGGGTGGGAGGGGGAGAAACTATGTTGATTATAAGATTTGTAACTCACAAACGAGGAACCTTTATAGAAGCCAGTATGAATTACACAAGTACACGTTTGATATATCATTGTCAATAACCTTACCTTCCCTTCGCTTTCTTCTGGGATGCAGATTGGTCACCCTTGGCAAAATGTGCAAATATCTCCGTCTGTTGCAGAAGGTACTTCAAGCGCCCTTTGCCCTTGTTGTTCTATGAATCCGATCCATAAACAGTAACTATTAGTATACTTTGGTAACATATAGGACTAAAATGAGTGAGAATTATTAGCATTCTTAAGATTATACCATATCAGCATCTATTGCTGCATTCTGTTTATCCAATATTTCCTGAATCTTCTGCTTCTTCATCTTCTCCATTTCTTTCAACCTGGCCCTTTCGCGCTTTGCAACTTCATTACCGTAGACATTGCCTTCATCCTGCAACAATTTTGAAATAAAAATGTTAGACCACTAAACAAGGGAAATTGAAAATTCAGAAAAACCAAGTACAGACCACAAAACAAATCCCTCGCCACATGTCTCTGGCCTAATGATCGGCTCCATCAATGATAATTACCAAAATCCCTAACTTCATAAACTGGACGCTGAGAGGAAAAAAAAGACCAACAAAGCTCCCCAAAGTATGAAAGCATCAAATTTTCCCAACCCTAATTTTAATATCATGAACAACCTACACTCATGCATCGCCTGAAAAGCAGAAAACCTATTGGCAATCGAAAATCTAACAGAATTCAAGACCTTAATTCAAAATATACAATAAGAACGAGCAAACGAACTCCCAATCCAACATAATCCTTCAAAATCATAGCTCACAGCTAGAACACAAAAGAAAGAGAAGAAAGAGGCCAAAACGCCACAGATCTAAGGCATTTCCACTTCAGAAAAAAGCTCAGAAAGTTGGCGCACAACAATAGAGCAACGGAAGAAAATTCTCTCACCTCGTCGTCATCCTCTTGGACGTCTTCGCCGGCGCCTTCGTCATTCTCGGCGTCCTCTTCGTCGGAATCGGCGGTTCTGGCGACGGCTTCGAGCTCCTCCTCGTCCTCCTCCTCCTCTCCATCGATCTGCTCGTGAACCTGCTCCTCGTCGGAGGAGTTCGAGGCATCGTCGGAAGAGTCGCGGTGATTCGAGGGTTTCGCCATTGAAATCGAAGACGATTTTCTCTCTCCTTTTACGCAGCTCGGCGGTACCCTTTCCTCTTTTCCCCCAAGGGTTTCGAATCGAATAGTTCAGAAACGAGAATGGAGTGCCAAAGGACGCCACTAGTCTTGGTAGTATTGACCGCTTTTTATAGCCTCGTTTTCTTTTTTCTCTTTTTTTCCCTTTTTTGAGGGGTTTGTAGTCGTGTACGGGCAATCTAGAGCGGTGAGCATCTCCCGCCATTTGTCCCTCAAAATTACGCCTTCCCGCCTTTGGCGATGGATGGGACTCGAAGATGTTAGTGTATAAATATGTCAAATTATTTATAATTATTTATTACTGAGGTATTTTGTGGGTGTTAGTTATACATATGCATGTTTTATTAAGTTATGGTTATAGCTCGATCAAAATGATACTTAAAAAAAATTGAAATTGTATTGTTATATTATATATATATATATATGTATGTTTTATTAAGTTATACTATAATTTGCTGAAATTTGAAATACAGATTAAAGTTTTAGGAAATGATTTTTATTAAATGATGTTATAAATATAACTTAAAAATATAAATATTTATAATTAACTTTACTATTGGGTGTTTCAATCGAATTACATTTAAATATTTGATTTGATTTGTCGTGTCACTTATAGTTCGGCTTTAATTTTAGTTTATTAAGAGTAAGTCACTAAGTCCAAATGTGATAAGTGAGTTGCTTATTTTGTGTTAGGTTATGCGGAATGATAAGATTTCAATTTGGGCTGGATTCATTATATCTTTTTCAATTTAGTATATTTTAGGTGGATTAGTATCAATAAATAAGTGAAAAAATAAAAGCAACTTGGGGGTATATATGAGTCTTGTATATATAATGTTATTTGAATAAAATAAATTTTGATATGTTAAAGATTGATATATTTTCGGAGTTTAAGTCATGTCATAATTAATAGAATTTCGTTTTAAGTCAAGCTTGGTCATGTCTTTCTTTTGATGTTAAGCCTATTCGGATCCTCGACTTGGTTTCATTTTATTATTAGTTGGTCATTAAATATTTGGTTTGTTAAGAGTTGGACACATTTCTTTTAGTTTTAACTTGGTCCAATTTGGGTTTGGATTGTTAATATTTGAGATCATATTTGAGTCAATGAGTTTTTTTATTTTGGTTTAGATTGGACCGTTATCATCTCTTATTAACTTGGATGTAGTTGACTTGGATTCAATAAAACTGTCTCATAAAAAACAAAAATAAAAATAAAATTTTAAAAACTAACATGGGTTGATTATAATTTGAGTCGTGTAATAGGTGGTGTCATTCGATTCGATTTTAGATTTTCGGCCACTTCAGGCCGAGATAAATTACGAGAAACATTCACTCCTGAATTGGACCAGGTTTTAACTTCCAATCTCCATCAATCCCTAATTACCTATAATATATACATTAACGAAGTCTCTTGAAGCCCAATGCGTTTTTCGGACCGGCCCAAAGTCCACCCACAAACTCCGACCCAAAAGCTAAATCTTGCCCAAATCGACCCGTTTCAGAACCAAAATCTTCTTAAACCCTCGCTGCCGCGAATTCCTTTCCTTTTTCCCCACCCCATAAAGACCTGAAACAAACCTTCACAGCCGCTCTCAACCAACCCTCGACGCCGTCGCCGCCGTGAACCTCCCGAAGAGAGAGAAAATGGGGAAAAGGAAGGGAGAAAGGATTCAGAATCCACAGCCGTTCCTTGCTGAACAACCTACCGCTGTTTCCAAGACTCGTTCCAAAGCTTCCAAGCGCCACCAGCAGGAAGAACAGGTACGTCCTATTATCTTTCTGAATTTCGCGTTGAATCTTTGTTCGTTGATTTTTGTGGCTTTTGCCAGGGCAGAGAATTTGAGCTTTTGAGTTGAATTTGATTCGTTGTTGATTGTTTTGTTTGGTGGTGGATTTGAACAGATGATTTCGAAGAGCATGAGTGATAAAATCTTGAAAGAAGCCTTTAAGCAGCAGAGAGAAATCGAGAACGAGGAGAATGATGAGCGTAATGATGGGAAGCCCGCTTTTTCCGCCATTGCTCAGATTCCAGTTGACGAGGGTGAGGAAGACATTGATAACTTTGCTGGTTTTGCCGAGACTCAAATCCAGTTTGGAGATTATGAGGTGAGGGCATGACTTGGACTCCTTACATCTATGCTTATATATTCATATGATATGCTCATGAATTAATGTGATGTGATTTTGCTTTTGAGCAAGCTCTCTTTGAATTCCCCAAGGTTGTGATTATATGGTATTAATCATGGTTAACGCATATTAGGATCAAATTAATGAAGATGATGAGAAGTTGCTGGAGGCTTTTCTCTCAAAGGATGCCGGGCCACAGCAAACTCTGGGGGATGTCATTGCGGCCCGAATCAAAGCACAAGATGCTGCTATGTCTTCTGGTAAAATACACGAGTTTGAATTAAAAATATGAAATTTGATGAAAGCTATATTTTTAATTTTGTATGATATGTTTACTTCTTCTTTTTCAGAAGCAAGACCAATGCCGAAATTGGATAACAATATCATAGAGCATTACAAAGCGTATGCTATCTCACTCCCGTTATGTTTACTTATTTATTGGGTATGATATATGCTTCGTACGACTAAGGATATTCATGCCGAAAACTCTACAGGATGGGGAAGATTCTTAGCACTTACACTTCTGGGAGATTGCCGAAAGGATTCAAGCATATTCCTGCATTGGAGTGTTGGGAGGAGATTCTTTACTTGACTGAGCCCGAGAAATGGTCGCCCTGTGCTGTATATCAGGCTACAAGAATATTTGCTTCTAACATGAATAGAAAGAAGGCTGAAAAGTTCTATAAATTGGTTATTCTTCCTCGAGTGAGGGAGGACATTAGGAAGCATAAGAGATTGCACTTTGCGTTGTACCAGTCTTTGAAGAAAGCTTTGTACAAGCCAGCTGCTTTCAACAAGGGAATCTTGTTTCCAATTTTTAAGGTACCATTTCTTTTTGAAAATGCTGGATCAAGGGCAGTGTTGCTGTTTTTTTTGTCCTCTTCGATTTGTTTGTTTTTATCCATGTAGTTCAGTATTTAGGTTTGATTATGCACTTGTTGATTTTTGTTGGTCTAGAACTCCAGATAATATTTTTCATGCGCAATGTGAATTATTTTGGTGCCAATGCAGTCTGGAACTTGCAATCTTCGAGAAGCAGTCATTATAGGTAGCGTGATACAGAAGATGTCCATTCCTCCGGCTCATTCGAGGTGTGTTTTGAGCTTTGTGACTATCAAAGTCTTTTATGTATATCGGAAAGTTGTCACTTCAGCTCTTTATTTGTTCATTTTACTATATCCAGCTCCATATGTCAACTCTTGTGTCATGAGCATTATTCATTTGACAATATTGGTTTTCAACTTCTCAACTTGTGATGTATAGTCAATTAAGAGGCTGTGGTGACAAGGAGACTTATTACCTGCTATGACTCATTGAAGTTATTATACAGGAATTAAGATGATTTATGAACTTCGATCCAATATTTTTATAAGATTGACTAATTTCTTTTATGAGGGTTACAACATATATAATGATATGCTGTATGATTCTCACTGTTGTGGCCGGTCCATCCTCGGGAACTTTGTGTATGGATCCACTTGTTTAGCTAGCCTAGTACCAGGAGTATGACACATGTTAATTCGATTCCCAAGAGAAACATCTATGGAAAAGATATAGATAGTCCTGAAGGTGGAATCTCTTTCAAGGTTCATATATGTCTTGCATGTTGTGATAGTACTTTCACCATTGTGCATTGAGATAATAGGAATGAGCTTCTGCCATCTCGTGTGGTACAAGTAGATGTGCTTACTGCAGTAGAGGTGGTCTTGGTTTGTCACAGTTAACTAAGTTTATTTCAGTCTGTCTGCATGTCTATTCACTTGAAGTTCAATGCTTTTGCAGTGTTGCTTTGTTGAGGCTTGCTGAGATGGATTACTGTGGAACTACCAGGTATTTACTGTGGGCCTGTGGCCTACAGACTGGAATCTGGATCACACTGGTCATTTTTATGATATGTATATGTAATTTGCAATCTTTCTTGCTTGCTGATCTTATATGTGCATATCAGAAACTTATTATCAGGATGCATGGCATATTGCTTTGAAATCGTTTGTTCTTTCAGCCCCCCAAATTCTGATTTACATATAGAAGTTCTGTTGCTCCTTCTAGTTATATCTTATTCCTGATTCATTGTACCGGTCCCGGACTCCTATAGACAGAGTTCTATATGAAGAAGTCTTCTGCATACTCCCTTAACTTATCCAAACCTGATCAATGATTATTTGCAACTTGTCTATCCAAAATAGAAGTTGATTAGTGATTATTGCAATGTCTTCTGTCATATGTGTGTCAGCTTCATGTTGCTTTGTGCATATATTTATGGAAGGACTGTGGAATGGTGAGCATAAAGCCTTATATTCTTACTACTAATGACAGAAATTGGGCCTGTCTTTCCGTCTTTTTCTGCTTCTTTGTATATGTATCTTTTTTTCCCTGAAGGAACAGCAGTAGTCGATTGGTACTTTGGCTGTATGTTGCTATTGTGTTATGCTTCCCCTTGCTTCTGTACCTCTTGCCATTCATATGTGTACTGCATATTTGCAAGCTGAAAGAGATATGATAACTTGTCGGTCAGCTGACAGTTAGCTGCTGTTTGGAGTACTTATCTTGCTTACATTTGTCCAGACTGGTACCTGCTATGGCAGTTCTTTTACAAATTTCTAGTGAGAACAATTTATGGCGATAAGTTTCCATGTCCTGATATCAATCGAAATCTGATTGGTCAAGGGGTTAAAGATCGTCAGAAGAGGCATAAGTATGTTGACTAGATGAATCTTTTGATATTTATATTTTGAGTTAATTGTCGATGCAGCTACATAATCAAGCTATTCATCGACAAGAAGTATGCTTTGCCGTATCGGGTGGTTGATGCTTTGGTTGCTCACTTCATGAGATTCCTGGATGACTCAAGGACAATGCCTGTAATATGGCATCAAACTCTTCTTGCTTTTGTCCAAAGGTTAGTGATTATTCTCCCCAGAAATCCTGACTCCTTTATGCCCCTTCCCGTAGATAAAGATGGAAATGACTTCAGTGAATTGGCTAATATACATCACATTCTTTTAAATTTCAGACATTTATTTTAAGCTGTTCGTTTCTTCTTAGATTATTTGTAATTCCTGTTCATACTTTGTGTGCTGTTCTGGCTACCCCCCCAAAAAAAAAAAAAGAAGGCATGTGCCTTGTACGGGGTTTTATGACCAAAGGGTTTTTCTAGTTTTTGATTTTGCGTGAGCATGGATCAAATTCTATGTTTTTTAGATTCAATTTTTTTCTCATTGGGTATCTTGAGCTGAAGAGTTTTGATGTGAGTAAGGAGTGGTCAATTAAATATCCTGTCAGTGATATTGTTTTTACTTCAAGTCTTAGGCTTCATGAAAGAAAAGGTCTTCCTGTGCCATTTATAACCTTTTCCATTGTCAACAGATATAAACATGAGTTACGCAAGGAGGATAAGGAGAATCTCAACAATTTAATGCAAATACAAAGGCATTACTTGGTAAGGCATATGTGTTTTTGCAACAAGTGGGTTAACCTGCAGATGATATTCATTTGGCATTTTTCATTTATTCTTGATACTTCACAGGTTACTCCTGAAATACTAAGAGAGCTAAATAATAGCCGTAATCGTGGTGAAAAAGAGGATGTCAACATGATGTATATCCTTTACTACTAATGCGGTCCCTCTCATATGTTATTCATTGTTCGCCTACGCTATATTTGTTTCAATTTTGTCTGTTCCGTTCTACAGATTAATGACTGTCTTGTCAGTAAATGTGATGCAATCCTTGTTACTTGCCTATTTTGCGTATGCAGAAAATGGTCTCAGATTGGGTTTGGTCAGGTCTATTTCTGGTTTTATTTGTATTCTGTTCCATTTGGCTGTTTTTGGGTCCAAGTTTCTATCAAGGTATGTTGGGTTTCAAATGGGTCAGTATCAATTTAGGTGAATGTTCATGTCAGGTTGGTCAGTGTTTGGGTCTGGACATTTGAATGTCAGCATCAGCAACCCTCTTTGCAGTTATGATTATAGTCTTTTATCTTATTGCTGTTTTATGTTTGGTCAGGTTTATTGGCTGAATCTCTCTAACTTCAATCTTACAAATATGGGTTCAAACTTGATGGTCTACCCAGATAGTTCTAGTTGGCCTTTGGAATTTTGAACTTCTACCTTGTAATGTATATCTTACATTCTTACCATTTTATGCTAATTACATCTGATAACTGTCAACAGCGAGTATCAAATATGTTTCTTGGGTTCAGTTCAGGTATAAGTCAGGTCTTGCATGGATTGTTCGGGCATTGGTATGAAGTATGAACTGGTCTTTATCGACTCTCTGTTTAAGTCAGGTATAGGATCATGCAAAAATTAGTCAGATTCAAGTTTCAGGTGGGTGATCTTGGTGTTTAGGTTAAAATCTGGTCTTATCATGCTTTTGAGGTTCTCTCTCTGCATTTGATTTGTCTATGTACGAGTTGCATTCACTAAATAGCCAATGTGATGTGTTGGTAAAGTTGGAACTTCACTGAAATCCACATGGAATGAGATTACGAGAGAGTCTTACCTGGTTAACCCATGAGGCTATGTGATCGGGCTTACCACAGACTAATTGTGCCCTTGAGGCATTAATTATTGTTACCCGGGAAGTCTATGTAATTTGTGATTGGGAGAATGGGCATGCATAACTAATTTTGGTTTGAAGTCCAATGATATGTAATGTCATGTTAAAACCAACACTAAGTACTCTGTTCTAAAGAGTTGTCAATAGTTGAATCAAAGCGTGTGACTTCTTAACTTGTAATTACCCTCTCCGATATCTGTCATCAACAAAACAATCGAGGAGGACAGATTTGACATCCCAGAAGTGCCGATGGAAGAGGATTGATTAAATGTCCGGTAATCTCAGCTCATCATCTTCCATTCCTTTGATGGCTCTTTTTGAGTTTTCACTTCTATCCTGCATCTATGGTAATAACCTGTTGCATTTACAGGGAGACTCAAATAGACGCGTAGGGCAGTCCGCGGCATATGATGGCCCGTGAAATCGACGTGCAACAGTACTAGCCATAATATCATGTTGTTTACCATTGCATTCTTTCCAAGATTGCGAGTGTCCAGATCATATCACCCTTTTTGTATCGTGATCGAGCTGTAATATTTTATTTTTTGACAAGGATCACAAACATTTCAGGCACATCGTCTATCTTAATTCTTAATTTTGCTACGCAGTGTAGTAGGCTTCGTGAACGACACACATTTATATATGTTTGTAGATGGAATCTGAGTTATCAATACAAGTATTATTATTACTCGCATTTTCTCCAGGCCAAGAAGCGCCTCTAGAAAGGTTGAATTACGCTATTTGTGGCTTTCGAAACCAATTTTAGTTCTGTGATTGGAATTCTTTAGTATAATTCAGTGTATTCTCGATTATATGTCAATGGATAGTTGGATGAAAACGAAAAATAGGAGGAGGGTTTATATAAAAAAGAAAAAAGAATTATAGCTCATGCAAGGTAATCTTGGGCTTATAATAAAATTTTCAGTGTTATAATAATTTGTGTTTCAATACGTATTATGATTAACCAATCCAGTTGGCCAAGCAAGGATTTTCCAAAGGCTTTAAATACCAAGCCAAGATTTACTGAATATATTATTAGAAAATTTACTGAATGTTACCAAGAGAGTAGCAAAACTAAGATTTTTTTCTACGCCTTTTTGTGCTAGTAAATTTAATATATAACTAAATATTTCCATAAATGTCAAAGATAATTTTTTTGATAGAAACATGTCAAAGATTTATTAAATAAACCAAATAAAATCTGTGTGTAAGTAAACAATAATAAAAATTACAATTTCAATCTTGAAACTACAACGAAATTTACCAAAATATGTTTTATAAGAACATGTAAAGCAACTAATGTCATAAGCTATTTAAATAAGTCAATACAACCGGTTAATATCTAACAATTAATATATAATAAACTAATAATTAATTATCAAATAATGCCTACGAATATCGCTACAAGTAACAGACTTTTTTATAAAAACAAAAAATCAATGTTTTGTATATTGTGAATTGCAATTTTTTTTTCACCATCTACTAGACTTTTCACATATGCAGCCAGGATATGGATTTGAATAGAAGTTCTCCTCCAGTCGAGGTCCTGGCCCAACTCTTCTATATGTAGGAGCACCAATTGAGCTCTTATGTAGACGTTTTACTGTGGAAGAAAACTCCTCCCATGACATCTTTTGATTATCAAATTGATCTATAAGCCTCACAAATCTTCGACTGCAAAATGATGGTTGGCACAACAAAGCTAATTGTTAGTTAGGGAACCAGCACTCATCAAAACATGAGAAAATATTATTTTTCTTTTTCTCTTGTTTATGTAGGCGAAGTTTGAACCTAAATACTGGTGCCCACGTCGGAGATTTTTTGTTTAGTGGCTGTCTTGTTAAGCATGTGGACATAGCTATTATTATTTAGGCATGGTATATATTATGGAAGGATCATGCACTTTAGGTTTGAGTCGGATTAATTTTTTTATTAATTTTATGTTTGAATTGATGAAATTTCTATTTGATTTGGGCTACTAAAAGGTCTCTTTTGGTTTAGATTGGGTCTAGATCTCTTAAGATTTGATCCAACAAACTTTTCTAATAGATAGAAATAACTTTGTAGTAAAACTTAGTTGACCAATCAGTTATGGATTTAGGCCAAAATCTAATTGTTCTTATTTCGTGTCTCGGGTTGAATACAAACATTGGTCAGTCAAATCGGACAATATCATTTGAGTTATTTTTGACAAATCTATTTGTATAAATAATATTCCATTTGTCTAAAAATGATAGTCCATCTTAAAACAAAGAGCCTTAGTTGTTTCTCACTAAAATTTGCTTTTCATCCTAAAATCGATTACTTTTTAGGACAAGGAGAGTAGTTAAAAGAGAGAACATACGTGTCAGGGCTAATGGTTTTCCGGAACCCTTCATATAATCTATGACCCCTGACTGCCTTGGCCATATGTCCATCATAAGTGTAGACAAACACATCACTCTCCGTAGCAACCATGTAGTCTACAGCAGCAAGTTTGTTGCTATTGTCGTTGAAATGGGCCAAGTCATCTTTGTTAGCTAAACTTGAATGATTGAAGACATTTGGGAATCTTGCAAGAAGGGGTTGGATCCCATTTTGGCCATAAATATCCCCTGCAACTATGTAAATTTTTGTGTCATTGGGAAACCCTAATGCCTCAAGGAACACAGCAGCCTCCCTTGGAGTCATTGGGCATGCTCCCAATTGCCTCCTCTCTTCACCATTTATTCTCTTCTTCTTCCAACGCCTCGTTTGACGCCTCATTTTCCTGAGCTCTCGAGCCTCACGCGTCGTCAAATTATGAGAGCAAGCTGTAAATGCAAGTATGTCCTTTTCGTATCTATAATAATGTATAATATTTGTTAGAATATGTTATTAAACATTTCCTTACCAAACTCTAATCATCAATTTAAATATTTTGTTAAGATGATTTTTAAACATTACATCAAAGTGTTTCGAGTTTAATCTTCAAAAACAATATGTTGAATCATTGCCCAAGCTAAGCTTGTTGTACCTTAGCTAGAGTATGTTATAAACCAATGGCAAAAGAATAAGATAAAAGTTTGTTCACGTGAGTGGCACAATATACTGTATCATAAACCAAGGCAAAGGAATCAAGATAAAATTTGTACCTCAAGTGAATTGCAACATATCGATTGTCGTTTCTTCTAAGATTACCGATAATCTTATTAGCTAAGTTTTTAATTTCATCGGTGTATTGCAGAGACTCAAACATGGCTCGACATCTCAACCTTTGAACCGAACCCGAAAGGCCATTGTTAGCAAGACGTGAGTCCGCGTAGCTGAAACCTATCACCTTGCGCTGCTTAAGCAATCTTGACATGTCCCATTTGTAGTAATTAGCCTTGCAGACATTGATCCAAGTTAAGTTTTGAAGACACTTGATATCCTATAAGTAGTAACATTTACAACTTTGACTAGCATGAGTATAAACAAGTAACATTTTACCTACCAAACGAGTTTGTGACTCAATTGATATGAGAATGAAGTTTCATACTGTACACTATGGTTCAGATTTTTATGGCCAAAATTTTTTAATGGAAGTTGTGAACTCTTGAAAAACCCATATGACATGAAGATAGGGTTAAGCCTCCGTTGGACCTAATCCAGTGATGGTGTACCCTCTTCACTTACTTACGAGTCCACTAAACTTGTCCACGACCCAATACTAGGCCCAAGTGGAGAAACCCTCTTAATAATAAGAAAAGAAAACCAAATATTATGAGATGATTATCGAGCTTATTTATTATTGTCGAAACAATTCATTAATCTTTTTAAATACACTTATTAAAAATAAGATATATCTTTATAAAAATAAGAGATAATAATAAAAAAATTGAAAAAAATCAAGCATAATGAGTAAAGGTGTGCTTAAATATGTTTTTGTTGGAAGCAAATATAATTGATCAATTATTGATTACCTTTGACCAAGAAATAGGGCCCTTCTCCATTATTTTCCTCTTTCGAAATTCAGGTGGGAGAGATTCGACGACTGTAACATCATCTTTGAGAACTTCAACGAATTGCTTCCAGTTGAAAATATCCTCAAATTCACTGCAAGAATATTACAAAAATTATTCAATTATATTTACTTCATTTTGGAAATTTTAGTGAAATTTTTTTATGAGATTTCATAAAATTATGATGAGGTACCTCAACATTTTTATAACATTATCCATTTTTCCTATTATACAAACTTGAGACGGAAATCAAAATTTTCAATTTAATTATGTCACATTTTAAAAGCGGAAAACACATTTAATTTTAATGCATTTTTTAAGAAAAATATTTACGTTTTGAATATAATGTGACGTGCAAATACGTAATAGTATAAGCCTGTGCTTTAGTGTCAGTTTTAAATTAAAAAAATAGTTATTAAAAGATAATACCTTTAGTTTATTAGATATTAAGAAATCGAACCGGTTTTTATTATTTATGAAAAACTTAGATAATAGATTCAAAATTTTATTTACAGGTACCCCATTCAAAAAAGGGACCTCGTAATGCCCTTATATATATAATTGATTTCTAAAAAAGAGATCAGGATTTTATTCTTCTTAAACTATATACGGGCGTAAAATTCATCCATCCGAAAAGGGAGATCTCGCAATAGTTTTTCAATTTTGAATTCAAGTTTGTAAAATAGGATATGATTAAGATGAATAGTGTTGAGTCGAGGTACCTCATTGTAATTTCATTAAATCCCGGGGGTGAGTCGTAGAAAATGTTGCGTTTTTGCAGTTCCATTTATGAAGAAAATGATGACAGTAAAAATGTCAAGACTTCAGAAATTGGACCTCCTATCTTTCCAATATGAGTTGTGATCTAACTTGGGTCGAACCAGAGTTGCATTCATAAGATGTGCTATAGCTACCATATCACTGATCTGGTCAATTTTTACCCCAAAGAAAAAGAAAAAAAAAGTTAATGTTAGTTGCCTTTCATGAAATCCCCTAATAATACCATAACCACATCCCTTTTAAAAAAAATTCAAAGGTAATTTTTAATTTCATCTATATAAATTAACAAAACGTCAAAGTAAATCTTTAATTTGTCAAAATTAGATCATGTGTAGATAGGAGAGGGTGATTTCAATATTTCAATCCTTCTACGGTAAATCTTTAATTTTTCGAAATTAAATCTTGTGTAGGTGGGAGGGTGATTTCAATATTCAATCTGTCTACCAAAGAGAGGTTGGTCTGTTGACCAAGTAAGCATCTATCTGGCCACCCAATATTGACCCTAGGAGGACTGGGTCGCCAGGTAGATGCTTGGTCAACAGTTCTTCCGGGGTCAAGACTAGAAGGGGAACGTTTGTTATGATGGGTTTATGTTTCTGGGCCTTTGTCTAGGCTTTGGTATCCTTTCCCTACCCATTGACCTGTGAATTAGGTATGAGACCATTTGATAAAAATCAAAATTAAGAATGTTCTTGTTGCCTTGTAGTTAAAAATTTAGGTAATAAAATAACAGAACTCTGTGTAGAGTATTCATATAAAAAGTACCCCTGCTCTCATTTGTGTCAACCCTCCGTTTGCATTAATTAAAATATATCCATCTGTTGCATTAGTAGTTCCTGAAAAATAAAATAAACAAAATTGAGATTATTATCAAATAAAATATATTCAATATGTGAATTTATTTATTTAGCATTCTGGAATATTTGCATTTTTCATTGACCGGAATTTTATTTTAATGTGTGTTTATTATATTTTAATTAGTATTAAATGACAAAAATAATATAGTAATTAATATGGAATTTTGTGTTATATTCAAATATTTAGTTTTAAAATATTGAATATTAATCTTTAAACCAAACATAATTTGATTATTGGAGTTTCATAAAAGAAAACAAAATTTTGATTATTCAATATAGCAAAGCTCGATAGAAAGATAAGATGGTTTAACATACTTATGTCCTTTTTGCTACGTTGGCTACACTTAAAATAAAAATCATGGCTTGGTTGTCTCCAAAGTTCTGGAATCTGCTTGAAAAAGGCAAAAAAAAAAAAAAAGGAAATTCACATACTAATATTAGATGTAGAATAATCTCATTAAGAAAAATATCAGCTTTAGATTTTGAGGATTTGAGAATCACTATAAAAAACTGAAATATCGACGGATTTTTCGATAAGATTTGTCAAATTCCGACGCAATTCCACTTGTCGGTGCGGATTGACCGATGGGTCCGTCGAATAATTTGGACGGAAATTCCGACGGGCCGTCAAAATTCCTAAATAAAAAAAGATTCAAACTTTACTATTTTTGTGTTTTTTTAGTGAATATACACGTGAGCTTGTGAGCAAGATGAAGCTAATAAGCTTTAACCCATCATTATCAATAGTTTGTCGTGGATTTAGAGCTAATAATTTCCCTTGTGAAGTGCTCTCAACGGGTCTTATGCCTATAGCTAGCGTAATTAACTCGAACAGAATGATTCAAACTTTACTTGAAATAATAAATCTGAGGTGCCAAAGACCTCTTGTGCACCTACATTCACTAGGTTCAAATATTGGTGGTATCTCGATCTCCCGTTTAAAAAATAACGAATGATTAACAAGCTTTGGGTCCGGATTAGACTTTATTGGTGTGTCCTCTCTCCCTTTGATATGACCTAAGTCTTTCCTCCAATATATTTTTTTTGAAAGACAAACTTATGTGATTAAATATCAATCAACCAAAAAGCAATTTAATCAAAAAATAACAAGACTTAACACTGAATGAATCGTATTAGTTTAAATATAACACAAAACTAAATCAATCGGCTATATTTTTCTTTGACGCAATCGCATGCTTTTATGCCTAGCTAGGACAAGCCCAGGCAAGAGGACTCACTTATATATAGGCTAAAAGAAATAGAAATATATATAAAGCAAGTTGATAATTTTGACCTGAGCACTTGGCATGAGTCGATGTGTTCTGCTGATGTTACGCATTAGGGTTGGTTGCTCCTCGAGGACGACCCTTTGAACATCACGAGTGACTTTTGGAGGAAAGAGAAAGCCTCTCTCTTTGAGATAAAGGTCGGGGAAACTAAGGAGATAAAATTTGGAAGCCATGCTTATGACAAATAATAATACTAGAATCTTAAATATTCGACTTGCAAGGTTCTTTCTCCAAGGATTAAAATTTGAAAGAAAGCTCATCGTTAATTACATTTATAGTAGCGCTCGTGATCGATCATTCACATATTTGATATCTGGTTCATTCTAATTATGTGACGTAAAGATTGGTATTTAATTGTCTTTTTTATATTAAAAAAGATGATAATTTTCGAGTGTTTCAAATTATTGATGAAAATGGTGATGTGAAAATCTCTCTCTTCTCTCTCTCTCTCTCTCCCTGTTTGCCTCGTATGTTTTGGAATAAGTTGTGTGCTTTCTTGATCAAATTAATTAAGAGAAATGCGATTTTAAAGCCGAGTAATGCTCCGATTTCATTCCTATTATTTTTCTTTCCTCATTTTTTCCGCATCTATCCATATGCATGGATGATTTGCCCTATGAGAATTGACAATAGCAAATCTAATTGTGAACTACTTTGACCACTCATTAAAGTCATTGATTTTCTAAATATGCCAACAAATAATGAAAATTTGAAAATTTTAAGTTTTTAAGTATTTATATAAGTTACGATCGAAAAAAATAGAATGTTCTTTAAATTTTAGCTTTTTGACATTTTAAAAAATTTAGTATCACTTATACGTACTAAATATATAGGATTAGTGACAAGTTTATTTTAAATTCAACTGAGTTTGATCGATATATATGAAATTGCGAATAATATAGGTTTTGTTAGTGTCCATTATGGGTCCATCTCCCCATATTCATTTATCAATTTGCCTATGGAAGAGACCTCTAATTTAAAACAGGTTGATTTTTTTTTTTACAATGATAAATGTAGGTTATCCAATTGGACCCATATCTCAAGGGTAAATTTAGTTGAGCTTAAAGGCCTAAGAGAAAGGGATAAAGATACTAAGTCCAGGCCAAAGCTTAAGCTTATAACACGTCACAAATTCCTATACACTTAATAAGAAAATTGTATCCATCAAAATTTAAACCCTAATGAGATAAACTCAATTGGCAAACCGATTGAAATTATCCCCCTTTATCAACTATCCCAAAAATCCAAAATGTCCTTATAGTTCAAGGTCAACCACACATGCAAATTGTCCTTTACCCAAATTGCCTCCTACATCCAACGTGTGTGTTACATAGATATTTGATTGACGTCTGGAAACAGAAACATTATTGTAGTTTGAAGAGAAAAAATATAAATATTATTATAATTTATAACGCATGTAGATACATTATATAAACTAACAGTCGATATTATATAGAAAGGAACATGTAAATATATGTATAATTTAAAAATTATTACATTTACTTGAATCGTATATAGCCATGAAAAACGTGACACGTAAATATATTCACGTACTACCATAACCAATCATAGTTTTTTATCGAATCAAATTATAACTAAATAATTTTGTCTACATACATATACTACATATAAAATGATACTCTTTTCTTCCCAAAAACTAAATAGTTTGACATTTTACGATATTCAATACATCACTTTGACCATTGATTTTTAAGATTCTGTAATAAAAATAAATAATTATTTTGGGAGGGAGAAAGTATTAATTATATAAATTAAAGGGTAGTTAATTACCTATCAATTTTTTTACTAATGAACCTTAGCAGATCGTAATCAATGTTGAAAGCCACAATAATAATAAATTATACTATTTTTCAAAATTTCTATACCACTTTGTTCAAAAATCAAACTTCAGGAAACATGAGTTATTCGAATTTTATTTTTACTATCTTTTTGTTTTATAATTTTGTTTGTGGGGACAAGCTACCTACTTGGCACTTGGCGTGATAATATGCATCATGGAAGATGGGAAAACGGTGTTCTAGACTTGTGGTGATGATATAGTCAATCTTCTACCTTCTAATATGTCAACAACCATGATTGGCGATTGATCCTCTGTCCACGTAGCTCCGCCGTAACTCCCAACCACCCAGCAAAACCACCACTTTCGACCTCTCTCTCTCTCCCTCCCCCTCTCGTCGGAGTCCTCTCCGGTCAACGGTGACCATCAGGCACTTCAATGGAAGTCAGATTTCTCTGATCAAGATCGTTAGGGTTAGGGTTTAATCGTCTTTGTCCGAGGAAGACTGAGCTCCTTCAATGGAGGGCGGCGGGGGCCTCCTTGATCTGATGGAGTTCGTCAACAAACAGGCGATCATCGAAACATTCGTCGACATTTTGCTTTGCGCAGTCCCGATTTGGCTCGCCGTGATGATCGGCTTAGTGATCGGCTGGTCGTGGCGCCCTCGCTGGTCCGGCCTTCTCTACCTTGGTCTACGGAGCAAGCTCCGGTTCATTTGGACGGCGCCGCCCGGCTTCGGCGCGCGGCGTCTGTGGTTCGCTTTCACCGCACTTTCCGCTGTCTCCATTCTTCGAACGCTGTGGTCGAGCCTGAGGGCAAGCCCAAACAATCTCTATCTTCTGACTCGTCTTTGTCCTCCTCTGATTCTGATGGAGATGCTGTCTCTGAAATTCCCGAGTAAGTTTTGATCAACCTCCTCCTCTTTTATTTTTATTTTAAATTGTGATTGTTGAGAAAATTTCCGAGTAGCTGATGGTGGTATATTGATGCTTAATTGTGAGAGTGTTGTTTTGAGTAGCTGATTTTATGGTTGGGTGTTTAGAACGTTTGGAATTGTTTATGTAATGGTGGAAGATTGAATGACTGATGTTTGCTATGGGGTTAGTTGTTCAGTTAGCTGAATTTAGGGTTGGGTGTTTAGAACGTGTAAATTTGCAATGAAATTCAGCTGTGGGATAATGGATAGCTGCAAAATGTGATACAAGGACTTGGGTCTAGAACAAAAAAGAAACTTTGAAAACTTGCCGAGACAGACCTATAGAAGTGTATTTAGACAGCAAAAGGGCACTTATTTATAACCAAGCCCGTTTTATTTGCAGCTTAGAATTACCTTATGTCGTGGCCACTTTGAAAAGAGTCGGTGGATGCTTGATCGACGCATTTTGGCTCGGATTGCTGTATGCATGCTGTTGCTAGAGGATTATAGTGTCCTTATGACGGAAGTGGTTTTAGGTGTGAGTAGAGTGACTGTTATTTTGTTCTGCTGGCTGTTGTTTTAGACACTGAGTCTTATGTTTCATGGAGGCATTTTCTGATTCTTGGGTTTTTCTTGTAATCTGAGAAAATGATGTCTGGTTATGGAACATAATGATTATTCAAAGAAAGTGAAAAATGAATAAATATGAAACTGAGAATTGGAAGGTAACCATCTTTTCATAAATCGAAATCTTTTAGGCAATCTGGTCATCTGAGTTTGAGATGAATGCATATATCTACTTTAGTTTTGCTAGCATATGAACATTTTTGCATATGACATTTCTCGTATGATTTATGAGTTTTATTGGACTGAAACACTTGCTAATGCTCACGTGTCAATTTTTTGTAAAATTGCTGTTATACATTAGATTGGGAGTCTTGACGATGCTCTATAGTTTTTATTCTAAATAGATTCCCCAATTAAATGTTCATCGTTCTTCGTTTCGTATTCCCTTTCTGCAGTAATAGCCATAGAGCTTCGGATGAAGAGCACAGTGTTGTCACTGAAAATGACTTAGATCATTTCTTGCATCTTCTTGAAAGTAAGGATGGAGAAATCTCATGGCAAAGCATGATGGAACGCAACACTCCAAATATGACATACCAAGCATGGCGTCACGAGCCTGAGGTGAAGGAATTCTTCGATGAACTCTTGATTTTGTTTTTTAAAAGGTGTAGGAGAACTTCTTTAATCTTTCCAGACATAGACATTACATTCATTACTGGTTTTTAAGTGCCAGGAGAAACACCCATTGAAAGAGAAAACACTTTAAGTTTTGAAACAAGTGTGTAATGGGAGTCCAGTGCCCAAGATCTGGACACTTTTTTTCATCTTGGGTGAAGTGTTCTCAGAAAATTTTTCTTTTTTGTCTATTGTCGTTTTAGAAGTATATTTATGGTAGTTGCACAAGATCCTTGTGGCCGTGGGCAAACCCTGAGGTTGGTCGATGTTTTAATATTACTTTTAACCATGGATATCTCTTCCCCTTACTCCATTTCATGACCATACTTGTACAATGTTGCATGAACAATATTGTGGTTTGTCGATACACCAATTGGTTAGGGTCATGTCTCAGACTCTCAGCCCAATGCCCAAGACCTCTTAAGTTCGGTACACCATTGATCAACAGAAGTTGCTTGTGAACCATTGATCAATGGAAGTTGCTTGTATGAATTGAGAGATTGTAAACTATATATAGCCGGATCAAATAAGAAATATGTGAAGGTGAGTTTGAAACCTTGAGCTGGGCTCTTAGCATCCTGTGGCTGTTTTTATCTTATTTCAGTGTTGTGCTGTTTTCTGTTTTGCTCATTTGCATTATTTTTAAGATGGTATCATACTTTCTGGGTTTTTGATAACTGCTTGTCATATATTGCTGTTGCACCCTCTCCCCTATTTTTTGTTTCTGTTGGTACCTCTTCTATCCTATTCCATTTATTTGGTACGAGTTTCCCTTTCTATCACCTTCCTTCATTATGCCTTTTCCCTTCTTTTTTTTTTTTCAACTCCGTTTTCTCCTCACTTCCCTTTTCAGTATTAGAAAAGGTTAACAATGCTACAAGCAACTTGAACAAAAACTGCCACTGTGAGTGTTTGATTAGTGTTGACTGGACCCAGAAGCATACTTGTATTTAACATTGGGGAAGTCTTGTGTGAGAATGTCCTATCGAGCCAGTCACTGTGAGAAACAATAACTATTACAGTGAATAATTAATACTGAATGTCCAGGACGCACATTTAGTCCAGTTTGAACTCAAATGATCTTCATATATAAGTGTAGAGCATAATGCCCCAACCACCTGCTTGGTCACTGACAGTTACTCATAACTGCCTTTTGGACTGATGAGTAGCCCCATCCAGTGCAATTCTTCATAGCATACTTTGGACTTGCTCACTTTTATCATGAAGCAAATGATATCTGAGCACTTCTTGAATGCTTCATTTGAGGATTTTAGCCTTTACTACTACATTATTTTAGAACAGTCTAGAATACAGTCATATTATCACTATGAAGGTAGTATTTTTGGTTATATTATGATGCTAATTATGTTCCTTAGCATACTGTTAATTTTTAGGCTATGAATACCCTTTTATGCTGTTCATTATGATACAAGTTCTGTTTGTTTTGTTGTTCTCCGTCAGAAGTTATCCTAGTCAGATAACATATTCCTAATTCAGCTAACATATCAAGTATCCTGGCTCTTATTCTGTGTAACAAACCTTCTTCATTCATGTGATGCCTCAAAGTACTTTTTCCATCATCCTGACAAGTGTCTTAATTTGTCAGAATGGCCCAACTATATATAGGAGTCGAACAGTATTTGAGGATGCTACTGCTGAGCTAGTGAGAGATTTCTTTTGGGATGATGAGTTCCGTCCTAAGTGGGATCCGATGCTTATATATTTCAAGATATTGAAAGAATATCCTCGTACTGGGGTAATGATTGTCCACTGGATTAAAAGGTATAGCAATCTGACTATTGCAGTTTATCGTTATATTGTTAATATCTTTTTGTACATATAGTGAATTTCCTATCTTTTTTCCAGTTCCCCTTTTTCTGTAGTGACAGAGAATATATTATTGGTAGAAGAATATGGGAGGCTGGAAAGGCATTTTACTGCATCACGAAGGTATTGCCTATAACAACTTTGATTTTGCTGGGGATTTACAAGTGTAAAACACCTTTGTGTTTATGGACCAAAAGTGTCGAATAATATTGCAAATGAGTGAGGTTTTGTTGGACTGTTTGCTTAGAAAGCATGGTGACAAAAGCTTGAAACTCACTTGGAAAAATGTTAATTGGGTTCTATATAGGGCTTTGCATTGCTTTCCTCATTAGACAATGATCTTCACAGTGGGTCGCTCTGTTAAGGGCACGCTTCTTCTACTTTAACCTGCCAGCTTAATAATCATTTAGATATTAAATGTCAGAGTAGTGGGACGACAGATGCATTGCTACCTACACCTATAGTTACCTCGGGAATTTCAACTTCCGACTATCAACTGATATCCTCCTTCCCCTTAGTTCATTGTTCGTTGAAAAGTTCACTTAGCATGGAGAACGTTTGTTTCTTTACCATATAGTGTAGTTGCTTCTCCTCTATGACCCCTCATTCCACCCGAAAAATAACCCCCCCAAGTTCTCATTTCTGGCCGGCCTCTTTCTGCGTCACCTCCACAAGTTGTTTGCCAACGCTAACTTCAGCTAAGCATTGAGTTGTTGGCTAGTGTAGATTCAATGGTAGAAAGAGGCTTTTAATTTATTTTACCTTGGGAATATCTGATGGATCTTAATCTAAGAGGTTGTTTGGTGTCATTGTGAGTTTTCATTTTTCACATTTCAGAAAGCAATCTCAATTTTAAATGCAGTCCAAATAGAAAAACGGAACCTGCATACACCACAAAAAAAAAAAGAAAGAAAAAACAAGGCTCAAAATCATGATGCTGTACAGGCCCTACCATGGTGGTCGGCGCCATCAACCAAGGGCATTATTACTGGCAACCCTACTGGCTTATGGCAATTCCAGTAAGCTTCACTTGATCTGAATGTGTACTGGTAACAAAGGAGATTTCACATCTCATGTGGTACAGGATGCAGGTTTTTTTGATTCAGTTAGGTGATGATATGAGTCACTTTTTCTGTGTAGTTGTGAACTGGTTACTTTGGAAAAGGGTAGAAAAACAGTTTGATTTATCCTAGTGTGCTTGGTGTCATCTAGCCTGAAGGAATTATTATCACTTGTTTCTTTAGTAGGATATGCTGTTGTCTTTGAAATATTGAACTGTAACTGGGATTGGATAATCCTCGTAAGTTGAGAAACAACATAACCATGAGGGCTGCTTGGAATGGACCACTTGATGATCAACACGCTAGTTAGCCCTTGTAAAGGGGCATGAGGGTCTATACCCTGGTCTAAGAAGTAGCTATTCTAGCTACTTGGGGGCTTTAGTGTGTGTACTTGGACTATTATATGCTGGTGAGCATGTGATGCATGTACAAGGATACAAACCCATGACCTTGGGTTAGCTAGCTGCTTACATCCTGTGTGATGACTTTTTCTTCCATCCTAGGGAAGGCTGTATGGTAAAAGTTATAACTGATGAAAGCTACCCCATAGTTTTTCCTCCAAGGCTCCAAGTTAAAGAGAATGACCTCTTCTTCGTACTCCTATCTTTCCCTGCTTTGTACTATTTATTTTGTTTCATTTATTATTAGTTGGCAAAGAGTCTCCTTGCTTTTTTGCCTAGGTTGGGTAGAAAATGCATGGTATTCTGCAATTCATGTGATCATATTTCAGCTGGAGTTAGATTCAAGCAAGTCCATCTTTAAATGGCACAAACTGATCAAAGACTATTGCCTTGCTCATTCATTACTCATAGGCTGTGCCATATCCAAGTTTGCCAAAGTGCGATAAACCAAGGCGTGTAGAGCACTACTTCTCCAGCTGGGTCATAAAGCCTGGTGAGTGAATACAGTCATTTAGCTATTATCTTAGGACAAAATCTTGTACAATTAGACATTTCTTTTAAGATAGATACACTGATTATTTTACCGTTTAAACTACAGTGCAATCTCTTAAAGGAGATGGCAATATGACAGCATGTGAGGTGACTCTTATACACTATGAGGATATGGGAATCCCCAAGGATGTGGCAAAACTGGGTGTAAGGCACGGAATGTGGGGAACAGTTAAGAAACTACATGCTGGCATGAGAGCTTATCAAAAAGCTCAAAAATCTGAGGCGTCTCTTTCCAGGAGTGCTTTGATGGCAAGGATAACCACAAAGACTTCCTTGGGTTATGATACAGTTGCTCAAGGAGATTCCAATGAAGAAGAGACGGGTCAAAATTTAGATACTACTGTGTCCAAAAACAAGGCATTGACTGGAAGTTGGTTGCCATAGGAGGAGCTGCTGTATTATGTGCTCTTCACACAGGAGCTTTAGGCAAAGCTTTGATGATTGGAGCAGCGGGGAGGAGAGCTGCAAAGAGTTGAGACTTTGTTACTCATTTAGGACTGGTTCAGCTCATCCATTTTTCAAGAACCCCACCCCCTTCACCTGTCCAACCCCCTCCCAAAAAAAAAAAAAAAAAAAAACCCTTGCTTATATGTAGCGGCGAGCCAATATTGTTTTGTTATTGGAGGTAAATTATGTATTACCAGTAGATAAGTGTGATCCATCATTGGTTTGACCCACATAATGTTTTGAGTGGAAACCTATGCTTTCATCTTGTAACGCTTTTTCAGAGGTATTCTAGGCTTTGGGACGATGTAACTGCAGTAACATGAGGTTTCTTTCTCTCTTGAAATTCTTTTTTTAAATGACAGAGACTATTTGCGACATGATACAACTTGGGGAAGATAATTTGTTTTTTTTAAAGGGGAATCATGAAAATAAGAGGTAAGGTGAATAAATTATCATGTACGATATCGAGAGAATTACGATATAAATTTGTACATGGGATCGGGACTGCAGTTGGTTCGGAAGCAATTTCGTTTATGATTTTGTGACCAAGAAGTGGGCTTGTAACTCGGGATCTTATTTTAGGGGAGGAATGTTGGATTACTCCAATCAATTTGTATTACTTGAATTAGCTACATGACAAATTGAGAATATATTAATCACCCCTCCATAGCTTATAATTGATCAATTAGAACGGTAAACATGATATATTAGCACATTAATCCACTTTAATTCTTGAAAGAATGTTCTTTCTTTTATTATGTGAAACACGTAGTAGAGCTATATTAAAACAATATGTACAAAATTTAAATAGAAAAAGAAAGGTAAATGCATATACATAAAATCATCACTATGAAACTAGACAAATAAAAATTAAAAATTCTCTCTTATAAGGACTATGCTACAAAAAGGCAAGAGAAGGACCAAAATTCAAACCATAGATCCCACCTCTAAGAGCAAGAGAAGGGGCCAAAATTCAATCCATAGATCCCACCACTAAGAGCAGGACTTATATGGTGGACCCGGGACTACCAGTCCCGAGTCGCATACACTAAACTGAAGCAGGAGGCGAACGAGGGGGTGTTTAGAGGGTTAAAAAAATATCCTTTTTTTTTTGTCTTATAGTGTTCCGAGTACATGAATCCAGTGATCACCATATAAATTATACTCTACGAGCCAATAAGTCCACCTATAACCCTCTTGCTTTACACCCCTCCCAAAATCTTTTTGGGCTTTTAGAATTACCTTCTCCTTTTCTTTTCTTTTCTTTTTTTCTTTACATGCAACTCTCATTTACAATCAATCTTTCTTGTTCTCTTCTCCAACGTCTCTCTCATTTCAAATTTCCTCGTGTTATTAGTCTTCTAACCATGTTCTTGAAGAACGGTAGAGATCATAGGGTGCCCATAGATGATCTATGGGGCACGGCTTTCGCGAGTCCAACCTTAGCCACGGCTTCCCTTTTCCGCTCCAATGAAGTAGGCTAATCGGTCCAGGATGAAGGTTTCTACATTTACCTTCAAAGTTGTCACCACCAAGTCCATGTTGGTTCCATCTGTGATTGATTGTCTTTATATTTCCAGCAAAAACTAGTAGGAAAGGAGGTAAAGACCCTAAATGATATATTCTTTTTTGTTTTTGTACGATCATCCACTCTTCTATTTTTTGTGTATACCCTTCTTTCTTCCACTTTTTGACGTCTAATACCATCACCCCGGTGTTAAAATAGCATGGCCTTCTCCCCTCAAAAACCCTAGTCAATTGAGGGTCCGACCAAAATGCATTTGTGAAGTAGGTTGTGAAATTGGCATTACAATGTTCTGGCGCAGCTACTACTTTATCACCCAAATCAACCTCTAGCAATTTCGATATGTCATCTACTACAATGATGTCGGAATCCAAGTAAATAACTCGATCCACATACAACGGAAGAATATCAGCTAAGTAAATTCTCGCGTAATTTAGGGGTTGATCTAAGGCTTGCCTGATAGATTTTGATATCTTCCCCCTTACTCGATTGGAATCAAACCGATATATTTTGAAGCTAAGGTATGGAAATGTGGACGATATGGTTCTGAAGATATCAGGTTCATGCCTAGCAGAAAGAAAATGGAAGGCAAAATTCTCAGGGCACGTAGAATGTTGCATGATGGAGAAAACAGCTGCCATGGTTCCTCGAAGGTAGTTTGCATCGAGGGTCATGGAGATGTGGATCCTGTCACTGTCGCGAGATCCACATGTCTCACCATTCACAAATGATGCAGCTTCTCGGAATATTGGGGCGTCGGTTGTGGGGCGCCTAATGATCCCTACACGTATCCCAAGGGCACCAGTGGTGGTGGTGGCGATGGGGTGGAGGAGGAGGAATGACAGGAGGCCGAGGAGCCGGAGTGGGGAGGGAGTGCTCCATAAGGCCATCCTGGCAGTGGATGATTAATTTTCTGAGTATACTAATTAATTTACAATGAAGATAATGTTGAAAATGAGAAATTGCTGAAATGAGGCATTTTAAGGGAAGGGCTAGGCAAAGAGCCTGAAGATTGATGGTGGTGATTATAGGGATGTGATTTTGAGGATGAAAAATGATGACAAACTGTATTTTGACTGAAGAAAACCCATTTGAGGAAAATGGTAGAATTAGAACACCTATATTCTACCATGCATAAATAATTATGTTATGAATTTTAGTTTCAAGACACGATATGTAATTTCCTCCCCACGATGGTGACTAGATTGAAATGGGCCTTTACTTTTCTTTCTTTTTGGTGAAAGAGGATGAAGGTTTATGAATTTAAATATCCATGGTTCTCTTTAAATTCTCAATTGGCAAGTTGGAGAATATTTTGATACATTAAAAATTTATTGTTGTTTGTTATGTAACTATTATTATTCACAAGTTTTTTGGGTATTTTTTTCCTAGTCATATTAATCAGCCTCTTATTTTAAATCTGATAAAATAAGATACTTTTAAAAAGGAGGGAATAAACTAGTGCCATACAAAAAGGATATAAATTGTATATAGGGTGAGATTTAAACCCTGTTCACTCCCTCAAGAGATAGAGTATCTAGATGATACCTATGACAAAGGGAAAATGTATTTTGAAAAATTATACATACATATATATATATATATATATATATATATATATATATATATATATATATATACTTGAAAATGCAAATTGTTCTATTATTTGATGAAATTGGAGGGTATTATAAAGAGCACATTGTCTGTTATTTATATCTCTATTATTATATATATTTTATTTTGTTGCCTTATAATCTATTCAAATCTGTTTGATGTTACAAATTTATGTGTTTAATCTATATGCCTTTTTCTGTTTCGTATTCAAAGTTCATTCAAAATTATCGTCTTTTTTTTTTTAATTATGAGGAATGAAAATCATTTTTGCATACTTAATAAGAAAGTATTCATGCACTATTCATGCCCATTCAATTTCTTAGTGATTATGACAAATAATATTAGAGGCTATTCAAATAAAAATCACAAAAGTTTGGAAATTTTCATATATTGTGTTCCTGTACTTTGGGAAGACAATGGTAAAAGTTTCAGTACAACACATAAATAATGTGTGCAATTTTTTTTTAATTTTCTGCCTGATGCATATTCTATTAAATTAAAGCAACACTTCAAAGTAATTTTCCCTTATTTGAGTTGGGCTTTCGCTTTGCAGAGGGAGGGGCGCGACAAGAAAGCAACGCGAAGACTTACTTCGAAGAAACCTCCAGTCTTCCTTAAGTCATCCTTCTTACGTACTCCGACAACAAAAAAAAAAATTGAAATAATTTTTAGATATATAATATACTTCGTAAGATTATATTTTCGTTTAGACCCTATTTTTTTAATAGTAAGGAGATGTAATGGTATAAAATGTAAGTTATAAGGTTATAAAGAGTTATGATTGTAAGCAGTTATAAAAAATTATAAAAAATTATAAAATTATAAGCTAAAATTAAAAAGAATAAAACCTATAATATCCGTGGCTTGTACGCAATATGTATACATCCTAGTGTTATTAGTCAATGAGTCAACCTACATCTAAAGTCCATGGGTCAACTCCTGCTTAATTTTTTGACAAAGAATTCCAACCTACAAATGAGGTTGCACTCACACGTGGCTCAAGTTCATAAATCTAAGTCCTATAATATTAGAACTGTGTGTTCAATGCACTGAAAAAAGGAGTAGTTAGTTGATTATTCTAATTGTATGATTATATGTATGATAGCAAATATTTATTAATAAAAAAATGATAGTAAATTATATTTGCACTTCATGTGTAGTTTGTGAAAAAATTATTTGGACTTTTTAAAAAAAAATGGTATATGATAATTTTTTTATAGTTAAGTTTAGTTATTAGGTGATACAAATTATGAGAAATTATCAAGTTATATTTTAAAATTTTATATGTATTAAAGATTATAATTGACTTATTGAATATGTTCAAAGAGAAAGACAAAAATAATAATAACAAAATGAAGAAATCCATTATTATAAATAATAATGGTGTAAGATTATAATCGTTATCGTGTCATAACTATGTCACTAATATTATTATTTTTTCAAAAATGATACGGGTGAAAATATCATACTAAGTATTATTTTAATTAAAAGTAATAATTTTTGAGATTTGGAGTTAGGCTTGGGATTAGGTTAGAAAAAATCTAAACCTCTCTGAACTTCCACATATTGTATTTATTAGCTTTGGATTGTTTTTTTGGTTTGCTTTGTGTGTGTGTTGGAGGGCGCGTGCGGGCATACGTGTGTATAGGGCTGTGTGTGTGCCCGTGTGCGTATGCGTTCTTGTGTGTATATATGGATGTTATTGATTTTTTATTTTAAAATATATTGTAGTATTTTTTTATTTTATTAAGATTGATATGTGACAATCTTTGAAAACTTAATGAGGTAAATTACCACTATGTAAGGAGGGAACATAATTAATTACTATAAAAAGGAATATAATTATGCTGTTTTGATACCAATGAGGTCAAGGTCTAATAGTCAATATTGAGGTATTTAGTACATTAGATTTTAAGTTCGATTTTCCCGTTGTATTATAATGCCGTTTGCGCCTCCTCTATACAAAAAATATATATATATTATTTTGATTGAAAAATATGTACATGTTTTGTAATAAAATACATTTTAAATGTTTGATTTCAACCTAAATTAGATATATTTAAGGCTTTAAAGTACCTTTTTTTTTTTTTTTTATCAAATAAGTACCCAATTTTTAGTAGTTATACTTAATTATGAACTATAAATTTTAGTGCTCGTCAGTTATGCTAATGGAAACAAAATGATAAGCTAATTGAATCAATCTTGTTCGTGAAAACGTATCATATATATTATTTTATAATTGTGAAAAATTATGTGTAAAAAGATCATTTTAATTAAAAACATAAGTTGTAACACCATTATAATGTTCAATTATATTATTTTTTAATTATAATAATTTTTAAATTTTAAAAAACTAGTGTGAATCCTGTACTTCGTACAAGTATGTGCTATTATTTAAATAGTTGATATATTTTATAAATATTAAATATATATTTCTTATATATAAACATTAGCCTCATAATATATATGGAGCCTTTATAATTTAAAGGTAATTATTAGGAGGAAAAATGTAAATTTTGATTTACTTAATGGTATAAAAATTCTTAATCATCCGAACCTATAAAATAGTTTGCCAACTCATCATTTTCTTCATCTATATTTTAGAATTAAGACGTATCAATCCCACTTTGTTAGCGCCAAACTCCTTTAAATATATGTGTTTATTGTTGGATGTTGTTTGTAAAAGTATCTCACAATGTCCTACTTAATTAATCTAGAATTTAAACATATTATAATTATATGATTACTCACTATACATAAAATAAATACATTTGATTATATATATAATAACAAAAATTAAACTTCAAAATAATGAAAGACACAACAATTAATTTCTTTTGAAAATTGTCCGACATTTGCCAACCTTCTTTGCTTTCTCGATGCTATATTATTGTAAAATTCATAGGTTGACGATGGAGATGAAGAGCGTCATTAGGGATTAATCATTTAATTGAATAGTAGTTGATTGCTTCTTGTAAAGGAAATTTTTTATGGAAAAGACAAGACATATAGTGTTTTATCGGCTAAATACTCAAGATCTCAATTTTTGATGAAAAAAAGTAAGGGATTAATCATAATTTCTTTTAATGTCATATGGTGTAATTTTTACCCTTTTATAAAACAAATAATAAAACTTTGAATAAATACTCAATAAACATGACATAGGTAATAGATTTGATCGAAATTATTCATCATAATAGCAAAAAACGTAAAAGATAATCAACATAATTTTTTATACTAATTGATAATCTAATTTTTTTGCTGAAAATCGAAAATAGTAATCTACCTTAGATGAATTTTGAATACAATAATGATCATAATTTATTTAATTTATATAAGTTTTAATATTAAAATTAATAGATATATTATATTATAATTTTTTTATAACAGTTCAATTAATTATATACGATAAATATTCTTTCTATTATATATTTTTAAAAAATAAAATTTTATAACCGTTGAAGTCATGAAATAATCCTTCAAAAATAAATGTAATCAAATATAATATTAATAGGTGTTTATAAAAAGATACATATCATTGTACGTAAAACAGGTTAGAAACGCAGTAGATATGCTTGACAAAGCGAGTATGCGGGCATGTAAGAAGTTTGGTCCTTTGACGCTCTAGTTGGGATGTATAATTTGATGGAACCCGGCGAAATAAACCCATTCCCATTCCTTTGTTGTACAAGTGTTGTTCCCTGTTTCCGGTTCCCAAGGGAGATAACAATGCGATTGTTGATTCTCATCTTCCTCGAACCCCTTTTCATCCATGGCCTCACTTTGTCTGAATACAATGCTTTACTGGGCATCAAATCAGCCCTTACTGATGACCCTGAAGATTATCTCTCCTCCTGGAACTCCACCACCCACCACTGCACTTGGCCTGGTGTTGAATGCTGCCCCTACCATAACTTCATCTGGCCTCACTACAGCTGCTCCTCCACCCCCAATGGCTCCGTTTTTTCCCTCGATATCTCCGGCCATAACCTCACCGGAAGTCTCTCCCTGATATCGGCTTCCTCACATATCTCCGATATCTTCACGCTGGAAACAACAGACTCTCCGGCCCCCTTCCATCCTCTCTCTCTCTCCTCTCTGCCCTCCAAGTCATCTACCTCTATGAAAACAACTTCAATGGCGCTATACCCGAATTCATGGGAGACCTGCCGGAACTCGTGGATCTTGCATTGAGAGAGAATAATTTGAGCGGGAGTGTGCCCCAAAAGCTTGGAACTAACGGCAAGCTGGATATTCTAGATCTTTGGGGGAACAAGCTGACGGGGAAGTTGCCGGAGTCATTGGGAGGCTGCCAATCTCTGACATATATTAGTGTGGCTGATAATTTCCTCAGTGGGTCGATTCCTAAGGCCCTGTTTGGCCTTCCGAAACTTCAATTCCTCTACCTTGAAGACAATCGCTTCTCTGGCAGCCTCCCAGAGGCTAATGATTCTGTTGCTCTGAATCTATGGGATATGTTTCTCTCAAACAACGAGCTGAGTGGGAGGATCCCACCGAGCATTGGAAACTTCTCGGCTCTTGAGTTATTGTATCTTGATGGGAACAGCTTCACTGGGAGTATACCCCCTGAAATTAGCAAAGTGCACCAAGTTGAGAAGATTGCTTTAGGAAATAATGCGTTATCAGGCGAAATCCCACGGGGATTATATCAAACTTGACAGGTACCAGGATTTTTATTTGAGTATGTTGATCGTTGCTTTCATATAATTGTCTTGCAATTGCATGTAAAGGTAATTTTATAGGAAAGTTTGTATTTATCTATTCGGATTTGGACTGCAGTAATTCATGTGATCAGTAAATTAGGAGTTTTTGTTCAAAAAAATTCGCTAAACTCTACCAAATGTTTAAAAATATGACTAAATTTTTTTCAATAAAAAATATCATTAAATATTACAAAATGTTTTTAAAATGTTATTAAGTCGGTTATATTTTTGAATAATTTTAAAATTTTAAGTGGTATTATTTTATTTTTTTAACAAGTTCAGTAGTGATTTTATTTTAAAAACATATAAAGTGATGTTTTTAAATATTTAATAAAGTTTAGTGGTACGTTAGGTAATAGCTAAGTAAACTAGACATGGTTAGTCTAAAGAAATTTGCACGAGAGCAAAGTCCGTGGTTTTTAGTTTCATTTCCATTTTTTAATCCCTTCAATATTAGATAGCAAAATGATATGCATCTTGTTATAAAATACTTCTTTTAAGTGTATTTTCTTGATTTAAAAATTATATTATCATAAATTAAATTTAAAAAAATGTATTATTGAAGATTATAATGATGTTACACTTATAATTTATACAAATTAATCTTTTTACTCATAATTTTTAACAATTATAAGATCACGCGTATGATACATATTCACAAATAATTCGGTCCGGTTAGGATATTATTTTGTTCCCGTTGTCATAATCGACGACTTGTAAAATTTATAATTCATAATTAAATGTAATTATCAAAAATTTCGTAATTTAAAACTTTATACCATATTTGTTTAGGTTGAAGCAAGACATTTAATAGGTGTTTGCTGCAAGGCACGTGTCATAACTCTGTCGGATATCTTTGGTTTTGTATCAAACATTTCGAATGAAAAAAACTTTATGGGCCTATTTGGCAATCAACTGTTAGTTGTTGGCTGATTGAGTTAGTTGTTAGCTGTTGGCTTATTGAATTAGTTGCTTACATTTAGCTATTTTCAGAAAAAATGTTTCGTAAAATTAGTTATTTCTCAAAAAGATAGGAGATAAAAATTAATTTATAAAAAGTTAATTATAAAAAGTTATTGAAATTACTTTTTAAAAATGACTTTTCGAGGGTAAAAAACTATTACAGAACGCCAACTTATTATACATCTTAAATAACTTTTTGTTAAATTAAATTGCCAAAAACCCTCTTAAAAAGCCATTTTTGCCAAAAAGAGACAATTGAAAAAGTAGTTAACTAAACATAACCTATGTCAAAAATTAATACACATAAATTTTTAAAAAAACAATAGACATAAAAAAATGGTTGCATCAATATGACATTGGAGTATTGTACGAATAGGGAACTACTGACTTTGAACATTTTTCATAATTCTTTACTGGAGGCCAACTTTATGTTTTTGACATTTCCAACAATTTGTTGCGAGGAGCTCTTCCAATTTTCCCCCAAGCTTAGAGTATTCTTTGCCTCGAATGATAGCTTAAGTGCTCCAATTGATTTGCAATCAATTTGCAAGTCACCAACTACCCTTGAAGCTTTGGATTTATCAAACAACATGTTAGCTGGTCAAATCCCATCTTGTTTAGTCAACTCATCCATCAACCTGAGGGTGTTGAATTTGAGGTCCAACAATCTTAGTGGAAGTATACCTGTAAAATTTGAAAGGTGCGATAACTTGACAGATCTAGACTTGAGCGATAATCGATTGGAGGGAATAATACCGCAATCTTTAGTCCGATGCAGCAACTTGGAAGTTATTAATCTCGGAAACAACATGGTCAATGACTCATTTGCCTACCGACTTGGTACTCTTTCTAAGTTGCAAGTACTTAATTTACGTTCAAATAAGTTCTATGGCCCAACGACAAGATTTTCTTCCAAGCAACTATTTAGCAAGCTGAGAATCCTTGACTTGTCGAACAACGGTTTCAATGTAACCTTACCGAGTACATTAATCAAGAACATGCGAGCTATGAGGTATGTGGGTGAAAGTGAAAACCGTAACGCCCCGGTTACCATCACTTAATAATTCTCTAATTCGAGAATATTAGGTAAGGTCGTCGCGAAAGTTAACGACTGAAGGCGTTACCGCCGTCCTAACAAGAGGACAAGGCTGAAATAAAGTACTATAATAACTCTGTGTTTATTAGTTACGCCTCTATGAGTCAAGGGAGATATTAAATGCTACGTCACCAGGTGATATGACAACAACTTAAATAAACCAATCCCAAAGTACAGTCCTGCTACATACTTACGAGATATTAACGGCAAAAACAATACTTAATAATTAATTACGATCCGAGGTCACCCCAAACTTAACGAGGAAGAGAATCACTGTGAGCATCTAACCCGTCATAGAGCAGTAATAGTGAGGTATTCAGCTAAATCTTGCTCCCGTCAGGCTTCTTAGGCAAGGGACTGTTGACATATGCTTTTCCTAAAAACAAAAACATTAAAATAATTCGAAGAATGAGTCGAAACTCAGTACAAACATTCTCGCACGAGTTAAATAATTTTGAAACACTTTGATTGAGCGCGCGCATTTCAATTCATTTTAGTTCGAAATCGAGGGGAGAGAATATAAGTAAAACTTGCTTGCTGGTTATTATCCGAAAGTGGAACCCCTTGATAGTTGATACGATCTTAGTAAGGTGCACACCTCCCGGGCCGACCGAGAACCCGAGTTGAAGCCGCGCGGGTTGGGCATAAGCCCCGATTATTGATAATTGATGGGCATAAGCCCCGATAATTGATAATTGGGCGGGGACCACTTGATTAGGCGGCAAAACTTGATTTGCAAATGATTCATTATTAGTTATATATATGAGAAATGTTGAGATTTGATGAACCATGTGAGTTTTCGAAAGGTACAGGCAATGAACGTACCTGAATTGAAAATATTTGTTTCTCCCCTTTTATGAAAATCCAAGTTACCGGCTAGTCGGCAACGGAAGTGGCCCGAGTTACTGTTTCAAATAGGTTTTTATTGTTAATAATATGCCTCTTGAGTTTTAATATTTGAATTTGTATAAGCATTGACAATTATTTCATTTTCTATATTTATTACGTAATCAATTAAGCTACATTTTCTTATATAAATTTACTGCATTAATTCCATTTTGAACATTGATTACAATGCTTATTAAAGAAGTTAATTAGGCTAATCAGATGGCTAGTGACATTCATGTAATTCAATTCATTAGTTAACTTGGATTGAAAATGATATACATATACTTATTTATATAATCAAACACTTATCCCTAGTTTATTCCTTCCCTCTCCCTTCATTACATTCAAAACCTATAGTTAGGTAATTAGTTAACCCATCAAATGCCTTCCCCTAGGAAGGTTCCATAATCTACCGAATTGCTCAAACTCATGCATACACCATTTTAAGGTCATAAGCATTGTTTCCCGACAACTTCACATTCACAACCACAATTAGGTACGCTTAATACTCAATTATTTTCCATGCCCGTATACTTGCACATTACCGAATTTCAACTTCTACGCACGCATTCCCCTTCGTTTGCTCAATATAATCATTTCCAAAATGTAACAGTTCCACCAAATTGTTCCATTCGATAATAACACTTCCTCAATCTCATTCGTTAATTCATAATTTCCCAAAAGGAATCACTTTTATTCACATTCGTACAATCACTTCACCAAAACACCAAACCTAAATCCTCCACGCCAATTTGAATTTTCCCAAATTAATCTTTAAATTCACTCCACAAACATATTTATAAATCGGATAATTCAATTTCACAACTACAATTGCTCAAATAAATAATGAACTTGATAATTTAAGGTTTAGAGTTTTACCTTCGAATTCACAGAGGAGGAGTCAAGGAGAGGAAGGAGAGGATGTCGGTAGTACACGGTTGCTCCGGCGATCGCGGGCAGCACCGGCGTCGAGCTCCGACGGCCGAGCTGAGGATGGTGGTTGGCGGCGAGTGGGTCGCGGCAGGTGGTGAGGCAGGGCATCTGCTGCGCGCGAGAGAGAGAGCGATGGCGAGAGAGAGACGCTAGGCGTCTCCCGACGACGCCGGCGTCGGCTTCCGGCCGGCGTTGGTGGCGCTTGGTGGCCGAGAGAAGGCAACGGCGGGGCTGCGAAGGGAAACCGGGAAACAGGGAGCAGGCTCCGCGAAAGCGAGAACCAACACAAGATGCGACGGATAGAGAGAGGGAGGGAAGAAGAAGGCCGGCGCCGGTCCTCCGGCCGGCGTCGGTCGTGCTGGTGGCCGGAGTAGCGGCGCTCACGGGGAGGAAGAAGCAGGGGAACGGAGGAGGAGCGAGAGGAGGCAGAGGAAGCGAGATGAACGGGGTGGGGAAAGGAGTCGGTGACCGAGGTTCCTCATTTCATTAACCTCAAAATTTTTATTTATTATTTTTTTATACAATTTCCGAGATAATTCAAGTTCTGGATTTTTCCTATAAAAAAATCTGGTTAATTTCATTGTTATTATCTTTGCTTTATTTTTTATGTTTGTTTTTATGTATCTATTTATTCATTTGTTATTTTTGTTACTCTTTAATTTTATTTTATCTAACTGATGATGTTTGTAACTTATAAATATAATCGTTCGCTTGAAATATAATATTAGCGACCTTGTAATTATACACCAACTCATGTAAATTTTTGAAATTTACATACGCGTAATTTATAATCGTTATTATGAGATTTTTATTAGGGCCACTTCGTCGCCTTAGCTGCATAACACATGTATAAGGATAATGTAAATACAAAATATCGAATTGAAGTGCACGCGCTCAATTATATTGTAATTAGCAAAATAAATAATGTGATTTAGGGTCGGGTTGTCACAAAAACAAATCTCGAAAATACTCGATTGCGGGTTATTTCCATGTTAGAAATCCATACTACTACTCGATCAATCTTATGGTGAAAAGTTGTGATAGTCATGTAGAAAGAATATTGAAACAATCACGACTATAGATATTTCAAGCAACATGTTCCAAGGAGATATCCCAACTTCGATTTTGGAATTGGAGGCCTTGCAATCGCTCAACCTTTCACACAATAATTTTTCCGACCATATCCCCCAGCGATAGGGAACTTGAAAGCCCTTGAATCATTGGACCTTTCATGTAACAATCTTAGTGGAGAGATTCCTCAAGAAATAAAAAGGTTGACCTCTCTTGAGGTCTTCAATATCTCTCGAAATCAACTAATTGGCCCTATACCACGAGTACTCGGTTGAGCACCTTCAATAATGACTCCTATCTTGGAAATCCCGGACTATGTGGATCTCCACTGTCGAAGAAGTGCACGAGAGGAAGATGCACCCTCAACACCTTCCGCCAACATCGAGTCAACCCGTCGACACGAGAATGGGCCTTAAAGGCACATTTGTGGGAGGTCATACTCCTGGGGTCCGGGGTTGGTTGGGTGGTTGGTGTAATCTCGGGGTACTTCATGCTATCGGCTCGAGAACCTCTATGGCTATCAAGATTAGCTTATCAGCTGGAGTATCGGGTGCTTGCAATGGATGAAGAGGCGTGCCAGGGGACATCATCAAGCAACAAGGAATTGAGAAAAAGATGAGGTGAAATAGTTTTTACTGCACCTATCTATATACATGACAAGTTTTCTAACGATTACCGTCTTTCTTTTTAGGAGAAGGTTTGAACCCAAGTCCCAAATGATCGATGGTTCAAATACTACATAGAAAGTGCATTGGACTAGAATTGTTTCCTATGGCAGATTATGTTATGATTAGACTTGAAAATGTTATTTTCGTTCTATTGTTTGATGAAATGGAGGGTATTACAAAGAGTATGTTGTTGGTTATTTGTATCTCTATCATATTATATATATTTTGTTTGGTTGCCTCATAGTGTATTTAAGTTTGTTTGATGCAACCAATTTATGCTTAATTTATATGTTTTTGTGTTTTCATGTTCAAAGGTTGTTCGGAGCGTAAATGACATATTTTATACGCCCTCTAACACTTATTTTTGGCTCGTAAATAATATAATTTTATGATTTTTACTTGTTTTATTTACTTTTGTAGAAAATAAGCCAAACTTGACAACTTGCGGAGAATAGAGCGAAAATGATGATGATTTCGGCAAATCACGCTTTTAAGATCCATATTCAATTTGTTGTTGCCATGTTGGACCATCCGCAAGCCCATGTGAACGTTCCATAAGAGTTTTGAAAGTTCGAAATAAAGTTTCGCAATCACTACACTCAAAATTCAAGTATTTGTGGCATTCCGAGACCCAAGAAAAATCTCTAGAGGACCCTTCGGAGCAATCAAGAGCCGCCAAGATCACCTTAGACTAGTCCATGTGCCGCCTAACAAAAGTCAAAGTAAGAAAAGGCTATTTGGAGGCCCCACGGCCTGCCCACAGGACATGGCACAGCCTGTGGCCGAGCCCACGGTCTGACCCATGGCCGTGGGAGAGGCCGTGGTGGCCCTGTTTTGGGTAATTTTCTATTTTTCAGCTAGAGACTTGGTAGGGTTATGCCCGTGCCACTTGGCACGACCGTGTCAAGGCCCCAAGACTTATTTTGAATATTTTTAGGCTATTTAAACCGATTTTTGGCGACATTTTGGGGAGGCCTCTTGAAGAGAGCCCCTTGCTTAGGGTTTAAGAGTTAGATTAGATTTATAGTTAGCCAAAGTAAAACTCAATTAGGGAGATTAATTAGATTAGATTAGTGTAAATTTAGGTTGAAGATTGTGAACCATGGAGCTTTGGAGCTTATATGGCCAAGTTTTCTTCTTCTCTCTCTCTTTATTTCTTACTTTATTCTTGTTAATTTTATTAGATTAATGTTAGTTTAGTTAATGTTTTGTTTAAATATTTGCTATTTTTTTTGTTGATTTATGTTTATTTGTTTGATTTATGCAAGTTAGTTTAGTTTTCTCTTTTTCTCCATGCTTATTTGTTATGTTGCTAGTTTAGACTTTAGTTTGAATTTTCTCATGTTTAGTGAGTAGTTTAGTTACCTTGTATTGTGATTCGCCCTTTGGTGGTTAGTTAGTCATGTATTATGCTTGCAAATTTGAGTTTTCACTCATGTCTACCAAATGTTCGATGAAATGTTTAAAAGAGTTTTCATCTATGTTGAGTCACCTTTTTAACTTTCTTAATTTTTCCACAACTATGATTTGACCTAACTTGAGCCGCTCGCATTAAGCTCCAATACTTAAAACCCTACTCCATGTGGTTTGACACCCTCAAATACTTACTCGACGTCACTTTCATTTATAAGCCGTATAAACTACCACGAACAAGGTCACCCAAAACTATAGTACTTTCTTTTAAATTATGAGGAATGAAAAGCGTTTGTGCACACTTAATGAGAAAATATTCATGCACTATTCATGGCCTTTCAATTTTGTTAGTGATTTGGACAAGTAATATTAGAGGCTATTCAAATAAAAATCACAAAAGTTTGGAAATTTTCACATATTGTGCTCCTCTACTTTGGGAAGACAATGGTTAAAGTCTCACTACAACACATAAATAAAGTGTGCAATTTTCTTTTTTTTTTTTGGCTGATGCATATTCTATAAAATTAAAGCAACAGCTCAAAGTAATTTTCCCTTGTTTGAGTTGGTTTTTGGCTTTGCAGAGGGGCCTCCATAAGAAAGCAACATATAGACTTACTTCGAAGAGGGCCTCGAGTCTTCCTTTAACGTATCCTTCGTACATAATCCAACAACCAAAAAAAAAAAAAAAAAAACTTGGAATAATTTTTTAAAATGTAATATACTTCGTGCTATTTTTGGATAGGCGATGTTTTCTTTAACTGTAAGAAAATATAATGCTTGTTAGATATAAAAGCCGTATAAAGTTAGTAAGAATCGTAAGAAACTATAGATTTAGTTGTAAAAGACGTAAGAAATTGTAAATAATTATAAACAATTATAAGTAATTGTAAAAATTTATAAAATTATAAAAAATCATAAAATTATAAGTTCAAATTAAAAAATAGATATAATCTCCTTGACTTATACAATATGTATACATCTTACTGTTTTAGTCAATGAGTCAACCTACACTAAAGTCAATGAGTCAACTCCAGTTTTAAATTTTTTGACAAAAATCTCACCCCCATAAATGATGATGTGACGCTTAGCCCGGATTCATAGATCCTTATCAGAACTGTCCATTTAATGCAATGAAAAAGGGATTCGTTGACTATTCTAATTTGTATAATTATGTGTAAATGATAGCGAATATTTTTTAATAAAAAATTATCATAAATTATATTAGCATATAATGTAGTTTGTAAAAAATTATTTGGACCCTTTTGTAAAAAAAATGTTATAAAATAATTTATTTTATAGTTAAGTTTTGTTAGTAGGTGATACAAATTATGAGAAATTATCAAGTTATAGTTTAAATTTTATATGTATCAAAGATTATAATTGACTTCTCCCATGTGCCACCTTCTGTAACTTTGTGATGAGGCCCAATGCATCTGATTCAATTATCACCTTCTCTCTTCCCCTATCCCTCGTGTGTCTCAAAGATCTTCTCACCGCTACAGCTTCCGCCAATTCGGGTCTCCATTGTACTTCTGCTTTCTCTACTCCCATCTCCATCAAATTGCCTTGCCAGTCCCTCACCACCCAGCCAATTCCCAGCCCAGTTGCCCATCACTGCTGCATCGGTATTAATCTTGGTCCAGCCTTGCGGAGGGGGTTGCCAAGTTGTAAAGGATTGGGGCTGCCCCAATTGCTTGTTTGTGTACACCTCATAGGCATAACTCTTGTAGTCGGCAACTAATCTTCTGAAACCAGCAGTCAACACCTCAATAACTGGGTATTTTTCCCCTAGAACAATCTGGTTCTTAGCCGTCCACACCGCCCACATGGTTGTCAAACAACGTTCAAACTCTTCTCTCTCCAGTTTGTCTTCCACCCAGTTGATAAAAACCCTAAAAGATGATGTTGGAGCATTTTGGCATATCTCTTTGAATTCTCCGTTCCCCCACAAGCTCCACGCCTTGTCACATAAGAGAAGGGCGTGAATGAGGGACTCTTCAGAAGTTCGGCAGATTGGGCAACGTTCATCAGTATATATGTGGCGTCTTTTGAGTTCACTTTTCACTGCTAGGAGTCCATTATATGCCCTCCACACAAAATGTTTCAGCTTTGGTGGCACAGTGGCACTCGTAGCCCCTACACTCGTTTCCAACGTCCGCGATCCTCCAGATAGGGGTCCTGTCCACGCATCTCCATCACTCCCAGCCTCCCTAGCCATTACGTGGATTTTACTAAAAAAGGCCTCGCTTCTCCGGCCACGAGCTCCTCACGTCGGTACCGGTGCCTCCCATGCAGCTCAAAGGTAGGCTCAAAATGTTCATCGCTGCTTCGGAGGAGAATAAGGATTTAACCATATCTTGTTTTCATCGCTGCTGCTTCGGAAGAGAATAAGGATTTAAAGGTCTTATTTCAACCTAAATTAATATGTTTTAAGGCTTTAAAATAATAAATTTTTAATAATTATATTTAATTATAAATTATAAAATTTTAGTGTTAGCCAATTATGCTAATGGGAATAAAATGATGCGCTAATCAAATCAATGCCTGTTTGTGAAGACATATCATATATATGATTTTATAATTGTGAAAAATTATATGTAAAAGATCATTTTAATTAAAATTATCAGTTGTAACATCATTATAATATTTAATTATATTATTTTTTTAATTTAATATATAATAAAATAATTTTTAAATTAAAAAAATACTTGAGAGGTGTTATAAAAAGATGCATATTGCTATCAAAAAAATAAAAATAATAAAATAAAAAATGCATATCATTATAGATAAAATAGCTTACAAACCCAATTGATACGCTTGACTAAGCGAGTATGCGGGTATGTTGCGATGGGCCAATGGATGTATAATTTGGTGGAGACGTAGCCGATGAAACCCAGCGAAGTAAACCCATTCCCATTCCTGTGTACAAGTGTTGTTCCCTGTTTCCGGTTCCCAAGGGAGAACAATGCGATTGTTGATCCTCATCTTCCTCCAACTCCATTTCATCCATGGCCTCACTTTGTCTGAATACGATGCTTTACTGGGCATCAAATCAGCCATTACTTACGACCCTGAAGATTTTCTCTCCTCCTGGAACTCCACCACCCACCACTGCAATTGGCCTGGTGTTGGATGCTCCCGTACCAGTACGACTTCTGGCCTTGCTACAACTGCTCCTCCACCCCCAATGGCTCCATCGTTTCCCTCGATATCTCCGGCCATAACCTCACCGGAACTCTCTCCCCTGATATCGGCTTCCTCATATACCTCCGATATCTTGACGCTCGAGACAACGGACTCTCGGGCCCACTTCCATCCTCCCTCTCTCTCCTCTCTGCCCTCCAAGTCATCTTTCTCTCTAACAACAACTTCAACGGCGCTATACCCGAATTCATCGGAGACCTGCCGGAACTCGTGGATCTTGCATTGAGCGAGAATAATTTGAGCGGGAGTGTGCCCCAAAAGATTGGAACTAACGGCAAGCTGGATAGTCTAGGTCTTTCGTGGAACAAACTGACGGGGAAGTTGCCGGAGTCATTGGGAGGCTGCCAATCTCTGACATATATTAATGTGGCTGATAATTTCCTCAGTGGGTCGATTCCTAAGGCCCTGTTTGGCCTTCCGATACTTCAATTCCTCTACCTTGAAGACAATCATTTCTCTGGCAGCATTCCAGAGGCTAATGATTCTGTTGCTCTGAATCTTTGGGATATGTTTCTCTCAAACAACGAGCTGAGTGGGAGGATCCCACCGAGCATTGGAAACTTCTCGGCTCTTGAGTATTTGTATCTTGATGGGAACAGCTTCACTGGGAGCATACCCCTGAAATTAGCAAATTGTACGGAGTTGAGGAGATTGTTTTAGGAAATAATGCGTTCTCAGGCGAAATCCCACCAGCGATTATATCAAACTTCACAGGTACGAGGTTTTTTTTTTTTGAGTATGTTGATTTTTTTAGTATGTTGATCGTTGCTTTCATATAATTGTCTTGCAAGTAAGGCTTTATTTGAGGAGAAAAAAAAGGGGGGTTTGATTTTTTTTTTTTATTGTGTTTAGTTGAAGCAAAAATAGAGGGAAAAATTATAGTTCTTTTCTAACTTCTAACCCATCCACCATTAGCATGGAGAGAAGACAGAAAATTCTTACTGATAAGTCACTCTATTTTTCTTGTTCATCCACTTGCCAGAAAAATCTTAATAATCTTAAAACTTAGTTAAAACCCTCATTTTTTTCATCAAACTTTTTCTCTCTCATTTTTCTTTAATTCAAATAAGCGAAAGAAATTCATTTTTTTTTCTATCTAATTTTTCTAAAATCAAATTGAATCTAAAGGTAATTTTATCGAAAAGTTTATATTTATCCGTTCGGATTTGGGTTGCAGTTATTCGTGTGATCGGTAAATTAGGAGATCTTGCCCAAAAAAATGCACTAAACTTTGTCAAATGTTTAAAAATATCACTAAAACTTTTTTCAATAAAAATACCACTAAATATTACAAAATATTGTTAAAATCGGATGGTTACATTTTTGAATAATTTTGAAAAGTTAAATGGTGTTATTTTAGTATTTTTAAGTAAGTCGTGTAGTACTTTTATATAAAAACATGAAGTGATATTTTTAAATATTTAATAAAATTTAGTGGTGTGTTTAAGCAAGAGCTAAGTAAACTAGACATGATTAGTCTTGCTGAATCTAAACCTAATCCACTTGTTACAGAAATTTCCACGAGAGCAAAGTCCATGTTTTTAGTTCCATTTCCATTTTTTTAATCTCTCTAATATCGGATAACAAATGGTATACATCTTGTTACAAGATAATTCTTAAATATATTTTCTTAATTTAAAAGTTATAGTATCATAAATTAAATTGAAAAAAAATTGTATGATTGAAGATTAATAATGTTACGACTTATAATTTATACAAATTAATCTTTTTACTCATAGTTTTTAACAATTATAAGCTCACGTAGATGATACATGTTCGCAAATATTTCGATCCGATACGATACCATTTTGCTCCGTTGTCATAATCAACGACTTCTAAAATTTTACAGTTCATAATTAAATATAATTATCATAAATTTCGTAATTTAAAAATTTTATAACATATTTGTTTAGGTTGAAGTAAGATATTTAATAGGTGAATTGTTGTAAGGCACGTGTCATGACTCGGTCCGATATCTTTGGATTTTTATCAAGCATTTCGAACGAAACTAACTTTATGGGCCTGTTTGGCAATCAACTTTTAACCGTTGGCTAATTAAGTTAGTTGTGTTAACTATTGGCTGATTGAATTGGTTATTTGTGTTAATTGTTTACATTTAGTTATTTTCAGAAAAAGTGTTTGGTAAAATTAGTTATTTCTTAAAAAGATACGAGACAAAAAATTAATTTTAAAAAAGTTAATTATAAAAAGTTACTAAAATTATTTTTTAAAAATGACTGTTTGAGGGTATAAAAACTATTACATAACGTCAACTTACTAAACATTTTAAATAGCTTTTTGTTATATTAAAAAGCCAAAATTCTCCTAAAAAATTATTTTTGACAAAAAAACCATTTAAAAAAATCATTAATGAAACATGATCTATATCAAAAATTAATACACATAAAAATAAAAAAATAATAGACATAAAACATGGTTGCATCAAGATGACATTAGAGTATTTTACGAATAGGGGACCATTAACTTTGAACTTTTTTCACAATTCTTTTACAGGAGGCCGTCTTTATCTTGTTGACATTTCCAACAATTTATTGCGAGGAGCTCTTCCGATTTTTTCTCGGAATCTTGGAGTATTCTTTGCCTCGAATAATAACTTAAGTGGTCCAATTGATTTATCAATTTGCAACTCACCAACTTCCCTTAAAGCTTTGGATTTATCAAACAACATGTTAGTTGGTCAAATCCCATCTTGTTTAGTAAACTCGTCACTAAAGCTGGAGGTGCTGAATTTGCGGTCCAACAATTTTGACGGAAGTATACCTATAAAATTTGCAAGGTGCGATAACTTGACGGATCTAGACTTGAGCGATAATCGATTGGAGGGAATAGTATCGCGATCTCCGGTCCAATGCAAGCAACTTGGAAGTTCTTAATCTCGGGAATAACATGTTCCACGACACATTTCCCTATTGGCTCGGTACTCTTCCTAAGTTGCAAGTACTTAATTTACGTTCCAATCGGTTCTATGGCCCAATGACAAGATCTTCTTCTAAGCAACTATTTAGAAGGTTGAGAATCCTTGACTTGTCGAACAACAATTTCAATGGAACCTTACCTAGTACATTAATCAAGAACATGCGAGCTATGAGGTGTGTGGATGACAATGAAAATAAATCTCGAAATTACATGACTATGGTTTATGACGGCGATGGAGACCAATACTACTACTCGATCAATCTTATAGTGAAAAGCAATGATTGTCATGTAGAAAGGATATTGAAAACAATGACGACTATTGATGTTTCGAGCAACATGTTTCAAGGAGATATCCCAACTTCGATTTGGGAATTGGAAGCCTTACGTTGGCTCAACCTTTCAAACAATAATTTTTCCGGCCATATCCCCTCGGGGATAGAGAACTTGAAAGCCCTTGAATCATTGGACCTTTCATGTAACAATCTTAGTGGGGAGATTCCTCAAGAAATGAAAAAGTTGACATCTCTTGCGGTCTTCAATGTCTCTCGAAATCAACTTATTGGCCCTATACCACGAGTACTCAACCGAGCACCTTCAACAATGACTCGTATCTTGGAAACCCTGGATTGTGTGGATCTCCACTGTCGAAGAAGTGCACATATGAAGATGCATCTCAACACCTTCCGCCAGCACCAGTCAACCCGCTTGACACGGAATGGGCCTCAAACGTACATTTGTGGGAGGTCATACTCATGGGGTGTGGGGTTGGATGGGTGGTTGGTGTAATGTCGGGGTACTTCATGCTATCGGCTCGAGAACCTCTATGGCTATCAAGATTAGCTTATCAACTGGAGCATCGGGTGCTACAATGGATGAAGAGGCGTGTCGGGGGACATCATCAGGCAATAAGGAATTGAGGAGAAGATAAGGTGAAGTAGTATTTACCGCAGCTATGTATAGATATGACAAGCTTTCTAACAATTACCATCTTACTTTTCAAGGTATGAACCCAAGTCTGAAGATAATCGATGGTTCAAATACTACATAGAAAGTGCATTGGACTAGAATTGTTTCTCATGGCAGATTATGTTATGTTATGTTATGAATTTTTAATGTATCAAATTGTCTTTTGACCGAAGAAAACCCATTTCAGGAAAATGGTAAAATTAGAACACCTATATTCTACCATGCATAGATTATGTTACGAATTTTAGTTTCAAGAGAGGACATGTAATTTTTCCGCCCATGATGATGGTGATTAGATTGAAATGAGCCTTTCCTTTTCTTTCTTTTTGGTGAAAGAGGAATAGCGTTTTTGAATTTAAATATCCATTGTTCTCTTTAAATTCTTAATTGGCAGGTTGGAAATATTTTGATACATTAAAAATTTATTGTTGCTTGTCATGTAATTATTATTATTCACAAGTTTTTTTGGGTATTCTTTCCTACTCATATTGATTAGCCTCTTAAATCTAATAAAATAATATATTTTTAAAAAGGGAAGAAATAAACTAGTGCCAGAGGTAAAAGAAAATAAACCTTATATTAGGTGAGATTTAAATTACTCTAACTCCCTCGGGAAATGGAGTACTTGTAATTAAATCACATATCTAGATGGTATATATAAAAGGAAATAAATCCTCCAGTCTTCAAGTCTCCTTCGTACATAGTACGCCAACAAAAACCAAAAAGCTTGAAATCATTTTTTAAAATATAATATACTTCGTAAGGGTGTAATTTAGCTTAGCCGCTTTTTTTTAATGGTAAGAAAATATATTGTTGTAAGTTGTAAGTTATAAGATTATAAAGAGTTGTAATATAATTATAAATTTAATTGTAAAAAAATATAAAAATTGTAAAATTATTGACTAAAATTAAAAAGAACACGACCTAGCGCTTATACGCAACATGCATACATTCTTGTGTTATTAGTCATTGAGTCAGCCCACATCTAAAGTCAATGAGTCAACCCCAGTTTTATTATTTTTTTGACAAAGAATCCCACCCTACAAATGGCCTGGGTTCATAGATCCAAATCCTATAATATAGGAACTGCCCATTCAATGCACTAAAAAAGGAATAGTTGATTATTCTAATTGTATAATTACATTAAATAATAGCAAATATTCTTTTAATAAAAAAACTATAGTAAATTATATTAGCATTTCATGTATAGTTTGTGAAAAAAATATTTGGACCCTTTTAAACATTTTTTAGTTAAGTTTAGTTATTAGGTGATACCAATTATGAGAAAACTAGTCCGGACCCGTGTTATACACGGAGCGATGTTGTACAATGCATAACTTAAGAAATTATTTAATTACGCAGCGATGTTGTACTTATGAGTGTCTTTTTCTCGATCATTTGATTTTATTGAATGATTTCATTTTTAACAACATTCTTATACATGTTATCCCCTCATAATAAAAACGCTTTTGTGACTCATCAAAGTTATCAGAATCCAACACATAAAAATCATTAGAGTCTATCACACATTCATATTCCAATCATTCTAAATTTCAAAAGAATAAATAAATAATCTAAAATAATAAATAAAAAGAAATGTTAAAAAAATACCATCAAGGTTTCAAGATTGCACACATGATATGGAATATTAAGAACTCGAGGCCCTCTAAGAATCAAACAATTTAAATAATCCTAACTCATACGAGTTGTAGAAATAGTGTGACAATATGTTTGGGTATCAAAAGGTAAATATTAGTAGGAAAAGGAATAACATATGATTGGTAGATATTGAGCTATAGATGACAATAAATATCATTATGTCACAAATTAATATTACAATACAAAGTACATCAAATCAATAAAAGAATATCAAACTTATAACTCATAACTCTTTACAACAAAGTCAATACTAATTTAACTTAATAGACGCCTAGATAAATATTTATATGCAACCAACCTACTAAAACATCATTAACTTAAATATTACACGAACTCTTAAAAAGTATACATATACCCATAATGGAATCTCATTTTTTAAAAATTATAAGGTGAATATAATGATTTATCCATTATTACCTACCTCTGCACACAAAGATAATTAAACATATAATAACTACTTATATTGAGATTAATGGTGAAAAATGTTATAATGATATAAGTGATCCAAATATATTTAACAATAATAGGTAATTTGCATCATAGTAAAGGGCATGATAGGTCAATTCACAGCGTAGGGTAATAAAATCATCCGTGTTTTGTACTTATATTGAAAATTGATCGTGATTTTAGTAGTGAATCAATTGGGCAAAATTATTGATACAATTGAGATTTTATAAATACATGTTTTACTCGATTAACAACCAATTGATTCCTTCGAGACACAACTCTTCCTCTCAAGTAATTAACATAATAAGAGTAACATGAAGTTTTATTTCAAGATGGCGGGGAGGTTTGATGGCAAATACTCATGTTTTAATAATTTAGAAAACTTACAATAATAAAAGATATTATTTAAATACGTTTGTCAATAATACATGTTGGGAAGAAACTAAAATAAAATGTATTTGTAAAACAAAAAAATGATCCGTATGTTGTGCAAAAATTTTGAGACAAATGAATTTATTCAAAATCCTATGGGCTTAATAGAAGTTGGCATATTAAGTTTGTAATCCTTTTAAACATAACACAAATTACGAACTTAAAGTACACAAATTATGAACCAAAGCATTATAATTCCTAACTTTTTATTTATTACATTTTATTCCACAATATATTTGAATAATAATTTTCTATCTTGTAGGCATTTTTAATTATTAATATCAAGTATATATGTAGTTTTTATATTTTTATTATATTAATTTATAATTTATTAAGGTTTATTAAATCATTCTGTACATAGGATGAAGGTAATAACCAAATTGCTTCATCGAGATAGTTAAATATTTAAATATTATTTTTATAACATGTTCCTGTTGATTTTAATTTTAAAAATTCTTATAATAAATATATTTTGAGCTAATACAATTTTATGACACCAAGTCAAAAAATACTATCAACAATGAAAAATTATTAATGTTAGACAGAATTATCATATTTCGGGCCCAAAATAATATTGTATATCAATATACATAAAAATAAATGAGAGCTAATATACAATCCAAACCCTAAATAAATAAATACATAACTATACATATTAATTTTTTTTGATGTCTTTATATATTTTACTTTTCACATTACTTTTCTTTTCATTTTTGTTATTTTTTAGTCAGTTTGTTAGAAGTTAGAATAAAATTAGTCTTATTTGGTTAATTTTATTTTTATACAATTATAGGATTTAGTTAGAATCTTTTTAATCTGTTAGTATTAATTTCCTTAGTTTCTATAACTGATTTGATAATTTTTTAGATTTTTTTCTAATTTAGGTTAAAGCGGGTCTTTAATTTAATAAATTTATAAATTTAGTTTTTTCATTTTGCTTTTAGGTGTTTAG